>OU611966.1:3017930-5978361 GCA_914767545.1 Sesia apiformis | reverse complement strand
ATGAACAAACCGCCCACACAAGCCAATTGTATCGCTGATATAAAAGAATTGCTTCGTGCAAATGATGTACATTATGATGATCTTTGGCGTAAATGTCAACTACTTGAAGTAGTGAAACAAAACATGTCTGCGCCCTTATATGAGATAGATGAAGTATTTATCATTGCATATAAACCTTATCATTGCACATTGAATCCCATAGAAATGATTTGGGGTATAATGAAGCAAAAAGTTGCTGATAAAAATGTAAATAGGCCTGCAAGTGACATTAAATTATTAACAGAAGAAGCTTTCTCACAAATTGGTGCAGAGGAATGGCGAAAATGTTGTGAACATGTAAAGAAAATTGAATACAATTTCATCGAACAAGATAGAATAAATGAAATGCTGGAAGAGCGATTTATAATAAATACCTCTTTATCTTCTTTATCTGACGAAGAACAAGAAATGCAAGTGGAGTTCTTGGAATCGTTTTCTAGTTCTGAATAAGGTGTTAAGTTATTAGTATGATTTAAATGATATATAATAAATTAGTACATAAAGTAATATACGATTGATTTAAATTAACGTATTGATTATACGGCCTCAATGTTGCAGTTTAATATGACATTCACGGTTGCCTTACTTATGTCAGTGGAGGCAACCATAATGTATGTCAGAGATTCAGATAATATAGCGACCTGTTCGGATTGATTCATGTTAACAGCCTGTTGAAGACTTAATCCTACACAACAAAATGGCCTCTTTTAACGCAGCCAACTCGTGTTGTATCTGACGTTGGACGACATTGACGAGCATATCTTTTGTTGCCACAGTTTGTATTGGCTTATAGAGACAGTATTAATGATAGCGTTGGTTGTGGCTCTTTGGAAGCTTTCATTGTTTTTTCGGCCTTTTCTAATGATCGTGCGTTTCGGTGTGCTTCATCAAGACTAAAGGTGCTATTTTCAAATAATCTTTGTCGTATAGGACACGAAACTATGCAGGCGATGAAAGCATCTCTTACAAACTCGTTTTCATATTGCTCTGTTTGAAGGAACAGTCTCAAGCAGATTTAAGCTTGGATATAAGTGTCAACTGTTTCTCCAGGCTGTTCTGTTGGCGTTTTGCAAGAGCTGTGAATAGGATTTTGCAAGGTCGGCGGCGCGCCCGCATACCCTCTGGTGTTGCAGGTGTCCATGGGCGGCGGTAACACTTACCATCACGTGGGACCGCTTGCTCGTCCGCCCACTAGTCTATAAAATAAAATAAATAATACATAGCGTGCGTAAATTCATCAAATGAATCAAATGATCATCCAAATTTTATAATGCAAGATCATAATCGGAACAATCTTTAATATAATAAGTAGTCGGTGACTTTAGCGTGCTATATTTCTGGCAACACTGATCACTAGCGGGAAAACGATATACCTTTTGATGTATTACAAAAGAAAGTACTACTCCTTCACTCGCATGCGCGACGATCGTTATAAAAGAACTGCTGACAATTGACCGTGACGTAATGAGCATTTTTTTAGTACTGCATTGCTTGTCTAGTATACATATTCTATATTACATATAGAATACATATTCTAGAAATCATTGGCTCGCTTGCCAAGATTAATTTGCCAGCCTATTTTTCTATTTTCTTCTTTTGCTTATCAGGAAAAAAGACTATTTGATTTTGAATTTGATTGTCAAAGGGTGTCAGTGTTAAGTTATTCATAATTAACAAAATAACAACAATGTTCAGTTCCAGTGAACAATGTAGGTTAGGAATAACTCAGTAAAGTGATAGGTTTACTGACGACAGAAGGGTTGCACTTCTTGGAAGTACCTACCTACTACATAAAAAACGCAGTCTTATGCTTTTATTCGAATAACAAAAACTTACACATTTGAAATTTGTGAAACAAATTTACTTAGACTTTTGAAGTTTAATAAACTATCATTATTAAACCACAAAAGCTAGAATACACATTTTTTACAATCAAACAACAAATCGACTTCACTTATTGAGATGCCCCAAAAATTCCAAGAGAAAATTCCGGATATTTTGGAACGCTGCTCTACGAAGAAACCAACGCGCGGCTTTTTTACCGTCCAGCAAATCAAGTCTTCTATGTTTATAAGCTGTAATTTTTATTCCGACACAAAAAAATCGTACATATCGTATTACTCGTTAGTTAAGTACCAATAATACAAAAGCGGTAAAAATCCGCGAGTATGTAACCCTATAGGCAATAAAAAATACAAGTTTATATCATGCCATTGACCCATTGACAATCTAAGACTCCGTCCAAGTATCGTCAAGGTAAAACGGAACGTTGTGTTTATTTACGTTCTCTCTCTCAATTCAATTCACACGCAAATCTCAATAGTCATTACGCATAATAAAACTTCAAAGTAAAAAAATTCTAAGTGTGATGTTCTTTATCAATAATTGAAGATGTGGTATCTGCCATGGTCTGAGAGCATAAAAAAGAGAGCCTGTAGATATCTCCTTCAACGCTATCTGGGTAATTTTCTTGAAGAAAAACTAACTTTAGATCAGCTGAGTGTTGATCTATACAATGGCACAGGCACGGTTTGCGATGTTAGCCTTGACTGCGAGGTAAGTTTATTTCATTTTTTTTACTTGATAACACTTAGTACATAATTAATTTTTGGTATATAACTTCTACGTCTAATTATGTTTCGCACACTTAATTCACGCTTGCCAATTCAATATGCGTAATATCAATGCAACACGTGTTTTTTTTTCTTAAGTCTTCTTATCAAACAAAGAAAATTTTTAAAAATACCCTAATTTGCCAAGATCCACGTCCTTTTCCTGCTTATTTAAGAATTGATTTAATTTTTCGTTTTCTATTTGCTTATATTAATTAAATAGAGAAATATGCAATACAATATGCTTAGGTAGCTTTGTTAAAATTAATAAATTAAAATATGTTGCTACAAATTGTCTTCTAAAACAAATATATGTCTCTCTAACTCAATCTATTATGGTCTATTACTTTATACCAGTATGGGATGGGGCTACAAAAACTAAATTCTTAGAATTGAAGAGAGCACAGAGATCCCTGTTAAAAATAATGTACTTTAAAATGTATAGATTTCCATCAGAAATAAGGAGCTGGTGGCAGAAATTGAAGTGGTGAAAATTAATAAATAATTAGTAGTGAATGAAACATTAATGATGACATCTGGCATTATGTTATCACTGTGTTATCAATTAAAGAGCTCATTGAAAATGTAAAAAAGGTTCCATAACTTATTTTTCTCGCTTCTCGCATTTGTTTTAACACCTATTTCTTAGATTAACATTGATATAAATTCAATTGCCAGACATGTACGTTAATGAATAATTTTTATTTATTTTTTGATATATTGTTGTGTTGAATGAAAACCTCTTATGTGATGTTTTCACATTTTCTTACTTCTATAGTCTGGTGTAAAATTGTGACAACTACCTTAGAAAAATATCTTCTGTTAATTACTTAAAAGACAAGAGAAATGTTCCAAATAAAAAACCTCTCAAGTGCATGTCTAATTTTGTTGATCACTTAAAACCTATTTCCTTTTATTTTTTAGATTTTTATTTCTTTAATTTCTCACTATTTTACACAATTGCTAATTAAGTGAAAGCTCCTATGTGTAGTGTAATATCCATATTTCAGAAGAAAATAAATGCATAAATACCACTGAGTGATTTAATCTATTCTATTTGTATGGGTAGTTTGGAAAAATGCATTGGTGTCGATATTTTATACATATTAGTTAATAGTAGCATTCTGATATCATTCAGAGTTTCATTATATTTTTTTTTTTGTGAAATAGGTATATGTTATAAATAATGAGTCGCAGGAAGTTATTGAGTGTCTTTCTCACTAAATTCAAAACAAAATGTTGATGATGAACATTATCATCAATTAGATAGGGTGCCAATTGTACAGTATACTCTTAATTACTAGAAGATTTGGATGTTGTTCAAAGTTCTAGTTCAGCAATTGATATCTTACCTGTTTTGCAAAGTAATGATAGTGATTATGATGCAAATGACTCTGATTAATAAAAAGATTATGAGCCATATTATCTAGTGAAGAAAGTATATTCTTTCTTCACTGATTAGGTGAGATGGTGATATATGATGAGATAGCGAACCTATCCTTAATAAAAGAAGAAAAGATATTGTATCTTCGTTTATTTATGTTAATACAATATTTTTTAGGAGACAATATGTAAAACAATCAGCATGTCTATATAACTAAATTAATAAGTATTAATATATCCCATGAATTCCTATAATTGCAAAAAGTATTTTATTAAGCAGCTCGAAAAGAGTGACTTCCTTAAGATGTCTTGGACGGCTGACTGCTTTAAAATATACTGAAATATTACTCACTTTCATAGCGGGATGTTGATGGGCAATGACAATGACTCTAGGAATGCAGGGAAGGAGAAGCCTCTTTGTAATGCAACAACAATCCACCCTGTAGGACTAATACCGAATGATGTTTACCGAATATTAGGTAGTCCGATAAGTTCACGGCCTTTTTATAGTGTAAATAATAAAGACTTTTGTATTACATAAAAAATTATTGAACGGAATATTGTCCATTTAATTCGAATATTGTCCATTTAATTCGACTATCTTGCACCATATTTATTATCCCATCCCTATATTTTTCGGGGTTTCTGAGCGAATAACTGATTTGAATGGTTTATACAGGCTTCTGGAAGTAATTTTACTCCAATTAGAGAATTTTATAAAGAGCGGAATAAATGATAATCTGAAGGTTCTATGTCTGGACTGTATGGAGGATGCATTAAAACTTCCCAGCCAAGGTCCATCAATTTTTGTTTAGTCATCAAATATGTATGCGGTCGAGCATTGTCGTAATGGAAAACTACACCTTTTCTATTCTTGAATTCTGGGCGTTTTTCTGAAAGCGCTTGTTTCAATTTTACTAATTGTTGACAGTAGACATCAGAATTAATCATTTGACGATGTGGCAAAAGCTCGTAATATACAATGCCTTTTCAGTCGCACCATTCACATAAGATGACTTTGTTCGGATTGAAGCCTGGGTTTGGTACTGTTTGCGATGGCTCACCTCTCTTAGACCAAAATCGATTTCGAACATTGTTATCGTAGATGATCAATCCACTTCTCATCGCCTGTTACCGATCTGTACAGAAATTTATCTATTTCATTTCGTTTTAACGAAATCTCACATATGGAAATTCTATTCACCAAGTTTCTGTCATTTGAATCACGCGGCACCCAAACGTCTAGCTTTTTTTTAAATTCAGTTTATGCAGGTGATCCAAAATTGTTGAGTGGTGAATGCAAAGCTCTTCCGCAATTTGATGATTGCTTATGTGTCGATATGCTTCAATTTTTTCAATGATAACATCAACATTTACCTTAATAGGACGACCACAGCGAGGAACATCATTCACATCAAAATTATCAGACCTAAATCGACTGAATCATTTTTTTGCAGTAGTATCAGATAGTCATCTCAGTAAACACCACAAGTCTTTTCGAGTACTAGAAACATTCATACCCTTATCGAAAAAAATTGTAAAACACATCTAATTTCCTCCTTATTAATTTCCATATTAAAGTTGTTAAAAAATATGAAAAGATTATAGTTTGAACTTGTAATTTCAATTTGCCGCCATTACAAAAAAGTCAGCTGTCAAACAGTATATCACTTTCCCGCCACTGATGAGGGTTGCCAGAAATATACCACACTAAAGTCATACATTCAAAAAGCCCGGGAACTTTTCCGACTACTTATTATTGAAATAATTATAGGCCCTCAATGAAATCGGGGATTCTCAAAACTGGCCACTGGAGATTGTGGATGGATACATGAATGAGATCACAGTAACCATACCATGGTCAACCTTGTTCAAAGATGACTCTGTTGTTGAAGTCAATGGTCTATGCCTCACTGTGCAGCCTAAAGTGCGATCAGAACCAGGTATTGTCACAATATTATAAGTGTGCCATCATTTATTTCATTAGATAAAATGTTTGCATGAATGAGACAAAAATCATATTTATTATTATTGTGTAATAGGGAGCAGTTTTACTGCTGGTAGCCCTATATATCGAGTCAGCTGGTGTTTAAATAAATAGCAAATCAATTTCAGTTTTTTTTTCTTTTAAAGAACATGCCATTCGTACAGAAACTCCACTTGGCGGTAAGTGGATGCTGTCACCCACGGACATTTGTGATACATGCCAACATCAGTCCAGAACGATAAATGTTGGCACTACCACAGATGTGCCATGTTGTTTACCTTAAATTGCGCTGCGATCTGCCTACCTTTGGACTATTAGGAATGAATTTCGACAAGGGTTGGGAATAATGGGGAATCGGAAATATAATGAGATGATTATGAGAAGATACAATTATGCCACATACTTTTCTAATAAATGCAGTTTACAACTGTAATAAACATAATTTTGTATTATACATAAAAATCCATATAGCATCATCAATGTTGGAGTCAATGTGGTCCTCCATGTCATCATCTATGCAGCTGGCGGAGGATTGTCTACGGGACGAAGATGGCCCTCAAGATGCTAATCCCCTTGAGGGTATTGAAATGTTCGCACACGCCATTGACTCAGGTAAATTGATAACGGAAAGGTTACATTATTGTTTTATTATGAATTGTAATGGATTTTATTATATTAAGTGTGTGCGTTTACTTGACAATGTGCTGTGCTGAAATTATAAATATAATATAAATTAGTATTAGTATTAATTAATTAATATAATTACAGTATAAATATAAATTAGTATTAATTAATAACATTCAATACTATTTAATTTTTTATTTAATTATATTACATAAAAACATTTTTAGGGCCCAAATAATTTAATAATTATATTATTTCCAATCATTTTGTATTTAAATCTGTTTAAAATTCATACGTTTTTTAATTAAACTTTTTCAGTTTTGAGCAGAGTAAAAGTGAGATTTGTCAATACAACTATAAGAATAGAGCATGTACCTAAGAATAGCGACAGGGGTATCGCTTTAGAAATTCACATTGATTCGTAAGTATTTTTGTATGTACACTGTGTTACCTCCTTGTTAATGTATTTGACCTCTGTCCAGGCAGCTGATTAGAATAAACTGCTATGTATGCAATCGGTGACCTTCACAGTTGAATTCTATTTTATAGGTCGTCCACTATTCTAGTAATTTAATATTAGTAAATGTTTTTTCAATAAATAGTCAAATTATTGTATATGTACAGTATCGATATAGATCAATTCTTAAAAAATTGTTTATTAAGATATGTTATATTTCCAACAACAAAAGTCTGTTTTATGTATAAATTAATAATGTATCTTTTCCCGTTAATTAGCTAACTTAAGGTGCGATATTTTGAACAGGTGAAAAGGGGGAGAGATATAAATTGTAATGTATGTAACAATCAAATGTTGATATGACGACTAATGGTCACCGCCCCAGCGCACCTCCCCCAGGACACACTTGCCCTGCGTTCCGAAAAGTGCCCTTATCGCACTATGGAAATGATCTATATCTATATATATCGCACTATGATCTATCTTCATAATACAGAAAGAGATGCACCATGATTTAAATTGTCAAAGAACGATAGTCGTATGTTTAGCGTGGTCTTAGTTATGTTTGAGGACTAAACCTAAATATTAAAATAAAGAAAACCACATCGTCCCCTTAGAAAGCAAAACCCTAAAAGAACGATATGCTTTCCTAAAAATTAGTTAATTATACGTAAAAGATACAGCTTCTTAACCTCTTTCTACAAGTATTATAGTTAGCTTTTCAGTACGATTAATCGGATGTTCATTCCTTGAATCTCAACCTTTTATTCAATTTTAGCACGGTATATAAACATTATTCTCAAAATCGTGATATCGTTAGATTTTGCTACCAAGGGACAATGTGTAATAATAACGTCATATGTAATTATTTCTTATTCCTTAGTGTCGACTACTTTGACGAGGCAGGCGTAGAACCCACACCAGAAACGACAGATCCAGAAAAACGAAAAACATACATTGAAGCTACATACACAAATAAAAAAATAAAATTTGCAGGCGTCACATTATACACCGATGAATTCCCTTCTAAACTACGCACTATGGCTAGAAGTCTTATCAGTGAGCGATCAGAATCCTCCCAAGCAGAGAAAGAAACTCCGAATTATGCAGATGTTACCTATCAAAGTACTACTTCTGATGTTTTCTATGAGACTAGAAGTGTTATATCAACAATTGAGACTGAACCTTACAAAGAAGTAGATGAAACAACGCCAACTGAAAATGTCACCGAACCTACATTAGAAGAAAGAGCTGACCAGCCCGATCCTATACTGTTTGCTAAGTTAACTGGACAGCAGGAGTTGGCTTTGAAGATAAAACATACGGTTGAAGTGGAAGGGCCTAAAATAGAAGTGAAAATATTGCTGGGCGCATTTATAGTGTTTATATCACCGCGACAGTTGCACACGCTGATTGAACTTGTGAATGCTTTAAACCAACCGTACTTAGAAGATACAAGGTAATTTAACATTGGGTTCTTCAATAGTATTGATGGGGAAAGCAATACTGAATTACATAGCTGACTGGGTGTGTACTAAAGTCCATTTCCCTTCCTTTATCGTCCCATTTTATTTCTATTGCATTTCATTCCACAGCTTTCCACCTCGTTTTTGTTGTCCAGCGAGAAGAAGGAATCCGAATTGTAGGCATTTGATACATTCATCCCGTCTCATCCTGTCTCCCTCGTCCAGAAAGTGAGATGAGATTGAATAAGGATGCTCCCTATTCTTCTAATTCTAAATTCTTTCCGATTTCCATATCCCTAAAGTTTCCCAATATATCTACGAATCTGGCATCATTTGTAATTTTTGACTGACATTGTCATGTATTACAGATAGTCATGGGCGACAGTTCGCTTACCATCATCCTAACTGCTTGCTTGCCACATTCCTTTTATAAAAAAAAGTAATTTTGATCTGCTTTTTTCTTTTATTACACTATTTTGTCATTTGTAAATAATTGTATGCAGTTTTGAAAACATTAATTCCAATAAATTTCTAACTATTTTTGTTTCAGTAACATACCCCTCCGTCCAAGCCATATGAACATGCAATGCAAGCCCATGAAGCCAGCGGACTACCAGCTAATAGAGGCTCAACTGCTACGCAATTTCGAGACCGCCAATACCAGGCCTGGGGGCATGTATGGCTGGTCTGGACCTAGCTTTGGTAAGTATAAACGTATAAACGAAAGGTGTAAATCGTAACAGCAAATGTATAGCGTTTTAAAAAATTGTAATAACTATTTTTTAATTGTAATTAAAAATAACTTGTAAGCAGTTAATGAACTGGAAAGTTTTTTGATTATTTTATAGCGTGTTGTTTGATAAATATTAAAATTTCTAAAGTATAAATCTACATCTATCTAGTCTAATATATACAGTATGGCAACCATGTTAATTTTTGATCTACGGAATAATGCCCGGCATGCCCGGCAATTTTTTTGCACATAATATATAGCCTATGTCCATCTGGAATAATGGACCTTTTCAATAGACAATAGACCAATCGAAATTTTCAATTTCAATAGAACAATCGAAATTAACCCTTTAATATCATAATTACAACGGTATAAACTTTTACAATATCGCAAAGAAAAATGTTTCAACTCCAACATACAAACAATATGTTGTCGCAGAAAACTTGTGAAACTACAACATTTATTTAAATATCATTTTTTTCTAACACAAATCTACCTCTGAGAAAGAATGGTGCGTGTCATCTCCATTTTTTACATTAATTTATGTAGAATCGTGTAGGTTCATTGATTTCGGTTTATAATAATTTTGTTTATTTCTAAGCTTTGACCTCTTCCTTTTGGCCAGAAGGAAGAGAGAAACATTGCAATATTACATAAGATTCCACAAATCTTATACTGTCAATATATGAAAAACATTAATAGTAGTTATGTTTTTTAATTTTTACGTATAGAGCAATTATCACATTCTGCCAGTGCCAAGTTTTCTTTGTAAGTAAAGTCAAAACAATTTAAAACACATTTTGATGTCTAGTCACGTCGAAGCAAGTCGGGAGTCGCTCAGTAAAGTGATAGTACACGAAAAATGCAGTCTTATGCTTTTATTTGATTATCACAAACATTATTACACCGCAAAACCCATAATACATATTTTTTTCGTTAATCAAACAAATACTCAACCATCACGTTTCGAATTCCCGCCAAAAAGTCCCTTATAACAATTTTATATTATATGTCCAGACGACAGCGACGCAGAGAGCGAGCGGTTCCATCCGATGACTTCACCGGGCGCCCAAATGACGGAGAGCTTCACTTCATCAGTGAGCTCAATGAGCACCAGCGCCACGTCCAGTGTTAATGTACCCACGGCACAGCCGAGGATTAAGCGGAATAAAAAAGGTATAATATAAGCATATAAGTGTTATCTAGGGATTTACCAAATGAAACCGATATCTTTTAACACCTTACTACTTTATTTTCTTTTCTTCTTATTAACACCTTAATTTTCGCCTTTTTCACACGACATCCGGAACGCAAGAAACTAAAAAACTTTTCATTCAACTGAATCATTCGGTTACTCCACACCGGCCAACTAACCGCTCAGTCACTTACACAATATATTCAAACCCACATGTATGGTGGGCCCATAAAAATGTTAAGCAATTTCGCATTTGAGTCGTTTAAAAGAATAGACAGTGATAAAATTCCGAATATAAATTGATAAGCTTGAAAATCTTTCAAGGTAAAATCGCCCTTGTGTTTTAGAAATACTAAACTGAAACTTGAGTGTAAAGTGCTGAACATTATCATTGCTCGACTGTACAATTATATCACTAGCGTAACTACCCCAGTGATATAATTGTACATCAACTGATTAACAATCCCTGAAATTTATCAAAAAATATCGTTTTCATGTATTATTCAACAACTAAAGAAGAAAAGGAAGTTTGTTTAATGTAAAGGGTAATTTAAAAATTACAACACCGATTTTGAAAATTATTTTATGTACTTTTAGGAATCTAAAGTAATGCAGATGTATATATACTGTGATAATGATTGAGTTGTCTAGGTAATCATTATTTCACCTGTGCGAAGCTAGGGAAGGTTACCGTAACCAGTCCTTTTATCGTCCACCGATGACCATGCGGCCTCCTCATGCACTTTGTCTTGTCCATGAGCGAGGTATGGCCTTAAAACGTCATGCTAACCAAGCGGCTTGGCGAGTCCACTCTTTAGAAGTAATTTAGTTCCTCAGGACTTATGCGGCGGTTTATTAATCGCCTTTTATGACACCTACTAAAATAGATGGCGTTGCTAGTATATAAATAATTTTGCTTTCAGTTCCTCATCTCGATGGTGATCCTACAGCAGACATTTCACATGTCAGTTTAAGAATAGAATCACTATCCTGCGTTCTTCTACACAAGGTAAAATAAAACTTTCTTTTACTCCTTTCTAATATGATTTTTTTTTCTAAAAATAATTTGCTTTTTTCACAGGATATTCTTATACCAGGCCCAATAGGATCAGACTGTATACAACCTTCTACAATAACTAAAATGCAGCAGGTTTCTAAAGAGTTCTTTGAAACGTTAGAACCCGTTCCATTGTGCGATGGCACAAAGGCCGAATTTTACAAAGCCAATGAGGCTATTGACGAAGCGACTGCAAGAAACCATTTGAGGTGACATGAATTATAATTAAACTTTTACTGCCTAAGTGTAAAACTTGTTTTTTTTTAATTTATATATCCCAAAAATATCTCAACATATCTTATATCTTACATATCTTGTTAACTAGATAACATAGTTAACATATCTTTGTCTAACTAGATAACTCATACTCTCTCTTCCGTACTATTAATACTTTTTCGAAATCCTAATTATTAAATTACCTTAATCAAAACTAATTTTATTATACATTTACTATAATAACTATATCAGCATATGTGTAACATGTCAGCGCTCATTATTTTTGTCAGAATTTGACATGTAGTTCCCATATCCATGAACGGCAGCATCTATTTGCCATCAGTTGGATTTACACGTTTGCCAACATCCTATAAAAAAAATGTAATAAAATCAGTCAGATTTAATAATAAAATTTTAATTTTATAGAGTACTAGCGGTGCCAGCGACTTCGTTCGCGTGAACTTTAAGAGTGATTCCCGTTGGAACTCTATAAATAAAGGATTTGGATAAAAAGTACTCTAAGTGTTAACCCGGCACACAAGCTAAAACTATGCCAAGTTTCAATAAATTCCGTCCAATAGTTTTCGTGTGATGCGTGTTCAGACTATAATTCTAAAAATATTTGTGTGTTGGGCTCTGTATCGCTCGTAGAGTATACTGCAATTATTTTTTTCACAAAATATTTCATGTTACAATATGTTAACATGTTGTGTCATGTTAACACGGCTCTGTTACGGTTTTATTATATATATAGATAAATATATATACTCTATAAACAGTAATTGATAAAAGCACCACTATATCATTAGATATTTCTCATATAATTAATTAAATATAATTTTCAGGCTAATGACGTCTGAAATGACTCTCGACGGAAGTGAAAAGGTGTCTTCACACGGTACTCAAACAGTCTGTGAGGCGTCTATAAAACATTTACTAGTGCAGGAATGTCTGTATACCAAAAGCAAGGAAGATGATGACATAATACCGCAGACATTCCCCTTGATACGATTTGATTGGAAAGGTAAGTAATGACAGTGATCAAAAAATTTTAAGCGTATTATTTGTGTATGACTTTATTGTGTTGTTTTTGTGTAGTTTATTGTATGTGTGTATTTTTTATAACTTTATTCAAGAAACAAGAAATTATAAGTTCTTGATAAATAAACAATTTAAAACCTTCTATTTCTAAGATTCAGATCAATTGATTCGAAAATATTTTTTGTTCAGACTACGTAAAGTTCTATGAAACAAGTCTTAGGGCTAATTCTAAGAAATATATTTATCTGAGATTTACTTACTTTTATTTCACTGTTGTTATTTTTCTATTTAAAAAGATATATTTACAATTAGTCATAATGGCTCATTAATGCCTATAATTCAATGGTTTCACGTAACATAACATATATCAGAATCGGTCAAGAGGTAAAATTACGTGACTGATAGTCATGACATCATTTTTTTCTTGACTTGAACAAATTATAATCGACAACATATCATGCTGTTCTGTTTATTGTCATTCCGTTCTATCCTTTATTACAGTCACTTTGTATTGTTTCGTCCACGCTTGCATATTTATTCACATCAAATTACATTTTCAGAGGACGAAGATGGAAGTAAAAAGTCTTCAGCTTCGTCGCGAGCAAACGTGAGAATAAACTTCAAACAGAGCTCGAAATACATCCGTGTTTCTGGTGAAAAGAAACTTATGCACCCAACCACAGATATTGTGTAAGTGTTTACAAATTATAAGCTTTATTACTACAATAAATCCATCATTAAATCATTAAATCCATAATATAGCATATCTTTCATACTTCCTGAATAGGTCCTACCAAACCACTTAGAAGTTTAAGGACCTTTCCATACATGACTAGAAAGTCCTTTTCTTTTAAATCAATTTGAGTTTGTTTCCACGTAATTATTTTAGGTTATCTATTTATATAATAAGTTATTTGATTCTATTGTGGCAAATTGTTTATTCCTTAGTAATAATTTACGGATATTCTTATTTCCATTTAATGAAATCGTTAAATAACCTAAAACAGCATTGTTAATTTATATTCTTTATTTCGGCGCGAGAATTTAACCGCCGTGATGAATTAGATGTGACGTCATTCCAATACTAACTAACGTCAAACCTGTGCATATTGTCTTTAATAAATAATTACTACACAGATGACGTAACATCCGACATTATGGCGACTAGTGTGACTGACAAATAGATCAAAAAATATATTTTTTAAAACTTAATTAATCTCGTGTTTTTATGAACGAAAAACAATTGGTTTAGGATTATTTTGCACAAGGCATCGTTTTTCCATATTTTCACAATGTATTTTTCATTGTACTCCATGTCAAAAACGTTGTCCACGAACCTAAAGCTAATGCTGTATTAAACTTTATTAAGACCTGTGCTGATATATGGTTCGGAATGCTGGATCTTAACTAAAAAAGATGAAAACAGTTTCCCGGTCTTTGAACGGAAGATTCTCCGAAAAACATATGGAGCCGTGAAATGTGGGGACCAATGGCACATCCGCTACAACCATGAGCTCTATGACATGTATGCAGAACCAGACATTAAAGTTGGTCGTATGCGATGGGCTGGACACGTACGGCGCATGGATGAAGAAACACCGCCAATAAACTCATAACGGTTGAGATGGCTTGATGGAAAGGCGATCTGGAAAAATTTGCTGGATCAGGCCAAGACCCACCCCAGGCTGTAGAGCCAAAAGAGAGAAGGAATATTTTTCATGGTGTCAAGTACCGTATTATGTAAACAGAACCAAATAACCTATTGCCAAATGTAATATTGTTTCAGAGTAAAGTGCACCCCATTCCACATAGACGTGGAATTAACCGTCATTGAGCGGATGTCGGCGACTTTCTTTGGTGGACCTGCCACCAAAGAACCTGCCGGCCCCCCAATACAGACACAAAATCAGTACAATCTATCGCTACAATGTCCCACTATTAATGCTACACTCAGGTGAATAATTAGTGCAAAATATACCCTATAATAACTAAACATGGAGTTTACTTTTATTCGGCGACTAGCGGTGCCAGCTACTTCGTTCACGCGAACTATAGACTGATTTCCGTTGGAACTCTATAAAGGATCTGGATAAAATGTTCCCCAAAATTTAACCCGACACATAAGCTAATCCTTTTTTTTTTATTTTATAGAGAAGAGGGCGGACGAGCAAGCGGTCTCACGTGATGGTAAGTGTTACCGCCGCCCATGGACACCTGCAACACCAGGGGGTATGCGGGCGCGCCGCCGACCTTGCAAAATCTTACTATGCCAAGTTTGATTAAAATCCGTCTAGTTTTTGTGTGATGCACCTTCAGACAGACAAAAATTCTAAAAATGGTTGTTTGGGACTCTGTATCGTTCGTAGTGTACCTACACAGCAATTATTTTTCAAAAAATATTTATTGTACACAGACACGGCTCTATTATGATCTTATTCATTCAAAGTTCAAATCAGTTTCGTTAAAATCAGTTCAAAGGCAGTCTGTCTTTAGAGTCTCCACTCAGCTAAGTGTCATTGGTGTAAAATGCACTCTATTTTTAGAGTAATAGAGTAGCCATTTGAATGATTGAACCAGTATAATTTGAGAATCTAACTATAAGAGTTACAACTTACGTTCAAGTAAGTTTTGAAATTAATTCATTAATTTAATTAACGTTGTGAAAACGTAAACAAAGTATTGCTAACAAATAATTATTACATATCTTTAAATGACAGAATAGAATAGGCGATCTATTCCAGGCAACCTCGACACAGAATAATAAAGTGAGGTAGTGCAAAACGACTGAAATTTACAGATAAAGTTATATTCAATATGTAACAAATACAATAAATATAGTAATGATGTAACGAATCATTACTATTTCGATGTCGTTTTTTAAACATTCGCAAATGCGGATACCAATACTCATTACCATATTAGAGATGAGCTCGGACTACGATTTGCAAAACAGGTCGCAAACACGGTACGGAGTTGCTTTTACCGCCTAAAAATACTTTATAAGATACAGCAGTACTTGAGCGGGGGACTTCGTATTCACTGGTCGAGTCCTTGGTTCTATCTAAATTGAATTATTCACATACGGTTTACGGTCCTCGTCCATTTGTAAGAACTGAAATACTTATTCCGAAGATTTACATATATATAATTTTAACATACCTTTGACTTAATAGTGATACCACAAACACTTGCCCACGGGACAATTAATCGTCATATCAGGCCGTTCGAGAACATCATTCCTATTTTGCACGTTACATAACTTATTCAATATTTTATATTACAATAAATATTATTAGTACTATATTAAATCTATACAATATAATATCTGTCTATATAATATCCAGAAAATTATATTATTTATTTTAACATAATTATTTTTTGAATTTTATATTTTTATTATTATTGACATATCGAGTATGTCAATAATAAAACCCACTTACGTCCTTGCGTCACCGGGGCTCCAGTTAAAAATCAGCGCTGAGTGTTGTCTCAGGCACTCAGCAATATGCTGAGCTGAAGACCCTTTCGACGAGATACTGTCGCGCTCGGAATGACAATTATTATATTCTGTTAAGTCGTCTTTGTGGTTATTTATTTTCTGTCCTTCTTTCTGTCTGTTATCTTTTCCTCTTCCTTTGTGTGCTCGTCGAATAAATATTTCTTTCTTTCTGTCTTTACCAATATTGGCGAATACGACTGCCAATATCGATTTTTCTGATCTGGCACCGTTTGTCAATCGTTACAAAATTGATAACCCATGCACATATTTACATTACGACTTATTTATGCTAAACTATCCTTAAATTTATCGACAATTTAGTTCCTATAAGTTAAAATTTTCCCAATGATTATCTCATTTTCTTTATTATTATTTATAGTTGCATAATAAAAAAAATAATTATTTTTTGTTATCCTAAGAAGTACCTTAAAATTCGTTATCATTTGGAAAAAAATTGTTACATATAAATTATATTTAATATTCTTACAACTACATATATACTTAATACTTCCTATTTTTTAGATATAATTCATTTTTTTTTGTGCACTGCACTTTTGGATTCCTAAGTACATGAAAACTGAATATTTACGTAGTAAATATTTTCAACATCGATGTAAAATTAAACTACTTTTTTATGCAACAATAAAAATGTTGGAAAGTTATTGTTTTCTTGAATATTTTTTTCGATTTCAATATATTTTAAACGAAAATTTTGTTGCAAACATATTCGTAATATTTCCCGCATTATTTTTTGCGAATACGAAAGCGAATATTGAAAAGTACACGAATATTTGCGAATTTGAGTACTATGATACATACTTATACAGTACAGTAATGATATTTGTTTATTGTGCAGATTCCCAATAGCAGATCTACGTCCAAATGTGAGTCGCGAACATAGGCGCGTGAGGAATGACTACTTAGTGTTCAAGTTCCACAACGGTACGATAAGCTCGCAACAAGTGTCCAGCGCGCGCGCACATCCCACCACCGTCACACTCAAGGCCACCACGTTAGACCTCTACTACTATGTAAGTATTATAGTCAGGGTCCTCCGATGATTTCGGGGCTCTGAGCCAGGTATAAGTTGGGGCCCCTGTAAGGAATGGCCAGAATACAAATGAATTTTTTATAACATGTTTTAACACGTTATACGTGTTTAAGAACATGTTTAAACAATATGTTGATGGAAAGTAATTTTAATTTATTAGCATTTTTATTGTGAAATTCTAATAATATTCGACACATAATCCACAATATCAAATTATTTTGATAATATTCAAAAATTGTAGTCTGTTAGCAATAAATGTTTAAAAAGCAGATATTTAAATATTTTTTTCATCCCGGATTCATGGGGCCTTCCAACCTCGGGGATCTGCGCCCTGGCTCAGCGGGCCCATACCCTAAATACGACTCTAATAATGGTGTTTGTCAAAGGGTGCAATACCGCCCCCGGGGGAGACGGTGCGATTACCCAAGGTGGTGCGCTATCACCATCTTTTTATCGCCAAGTTTCTTTTAAACTTGTTTGTTTTTGTCATTAAATCTTTCCAAAGTTTAATAAATGTACAAACGAGTTTACTTATTTTTGTATAGCCTCGTCGTGACCACAGTTCATGTAACTGGACCGAAATATCGGCTACGCAAAATAAATGAAAATTGTGAATTGTATAAATATTGTAAGTTTGCATAAAGTTTATTAAACAATAAATTTCTCTGGTAAATATTTGCGCTACCTGTATTTTATTTGATTCATTGTATGTGTGTCTCTTTTTTTCAGTGATAGTTCTTATTACTATTGACATTAACTTTAACTATTGATTTATTTTTTATTTTCTTACAATTATGCTTTTGTATTTGTTTCATTTTATAATACTCAAATTCCATGTAAACAATTTTATTTATTTGTGTGGGTGGATAAATGAAATAAACAAGTATTAAATCATGTTTAATACAATGAATACGTGATACACTTACAATATGAACCAGGGTTTTAGAAATTTATTAATATACACCCTTCTGTTGGTCAGGAAAATGAGCACCTCCCAGCGACGCACATTGCTCGCGCCACAATGGACAATTCATCGGACCCCAACATCCTCAGAGGCAGTACCGCTCCGGTACCTACGTAAGTACCCCTTTATCTACACGTCTATTATTGTTTCAATATTCCCCATTTCAAATTTCACGTCCAGTTTCGTAATAAACAGAACCGTTATTTAAGGCCTGTGTTTAATCGAACAGCAAAAAATACTAAATGAGTAGCTAAACATAATAAAAAAAAAACTTTTGGAACAATTTTTAATTGCTAAAAATTGTAGGCAATGCCGTTAAAATTTCTGGTCTGAAACGGTTAAGGTTGAATAGCACTAACATAGCACGTCAGCCTTCGAGCACTGAAGCGTTCAGCACTCGTTTTAACAACACTATTCATTATAGTTCGTATTGTCTGACATTACACTTGTGTAGCCTGCAAGGAGCGATGTATAGTACAACTCGCACGACGTAAAAGCAACATTGAGTATCATAACTTATCCGTATGAGTGTGTACGCACAGGGCTGCCCCGTAAACCTGGCGGCCAATCCGCGTCCATCATTCGGGTACTTCGCATGTTACAGTTCATGTTCGCATATACGAGACAAAACCGCCATGCTGAGCCAATCTCAAAAATTGATAATAGACTGCTATCTTGAAACTCGAGTCGAAACTATTAAATTATTATAGACAAACAAAACAAATATTTGTGTTTTTATAGGCAATATTCCATTTTCACCAGGATTTCACTAACATTCCAACCATCAAAGCCTAGCAGCGGTCCATTCGATTCGCTGTCTGAAGAGTACTTTGAGCCGCCCGCGGGCAACCCGATGACAACATCCATGTATATCATGAACAACCTTCAAAACTCACTTCCCAGCCCGTTCAGTGGGAAGAAGATGGCACATCACAGCTTCACTAAGCACGAGGGAAGTCCACATGGTAAGATTAGATTAGATGGATTTTCTTTGCCACGAACACAGTCACAATGAAACCATCGATTAACCAAAATACATAGATGAAAAATTCCTTGTGACTTAACTGTGTACATGAGTGAAGCCAGTGCCATAAATAAAATGTTACTGTCACGATTGCCTAATTACTGGCTATCACTACTGTGATAATTACGTTTTTAAGTCTTTGCTTTATTTATTTTACTTAAAATCAATTACGCAAACACATTACCGTGAAATATTACAACGTTAATATTATCCGCCGGTTTATATGTAGATAACGTTTTGTTTTTCAATTATGTCTGTCTTTTTTTTACATTGTCAACACCGTTACTTCAAAAATATTGACAGTTATTGTAAAAAATAAAACTATCAGTAATACGTTCTTGGTAGTTTTGTGCCGTCAAATGGCAGGATAAATTTACAGCAGGTCAATTTGACCGCCTTGCAAATAAATGCCTTACTTTTAGGACCGTAATGCTACCTACATCTCTGTATTTTGGTTAATCGATGAATGAAACATCCAGATCCAGATAGAACAAAGGTCATCACAGCATGTTGCAATTTATACTTACTTAATTTTTCATGGTAGAACAAGCATGTTCTATATAAGAAGCGTGGAGATAGATCTGCTCAAACCTCTTTTATTACATATTTCCATGCTAACATTGTTTTTAATTCGCCCATTCGTCGTGTATGAAGAGCGTATTTGTTCTATGCACTGCCCCGATTTCGCAGCCAAGCACATAAATATTTTAAGCAGACTTACTAAGCGTCCTATGTCCATACTGAATGGTAAAGTGTTTTTAATTATTAATGTGGATTAATTATTTTACGAGCGTCTTAGTTTACGATTTTATGATTGTAAATGTAATATTACGATACGTTATTTGAATTTAAAAATAAAAAATTGTCAAAATGATGTTTTTATTACCAGGTCAAGAAGAAGAGTTGATAGTTCCCGGTACGGAAGAGGAAATGACCGAGTTCACAAACAGCTCTATTGAACTCTCTTCAATACATCTCGAATTCGACTTACCCATACTCAGTCTACAACTGGAGTAAGTAAATAGTTATATAAAATTCATTAAAAAAATTTGTAGCATAAACTAGACATAGTAGTATTCTTTTAGCTAAACTAATAGATTACCGTTATAGCAATTAAACAACTTTGAACGGTTTAAATCGCGTATATTTAACATTATTTATATCCCGACGTTTCGAACACTTTGCAGTGGACGTGGTCACGGGGTGACTCGTGGTGACTGGACCACGTCCACTGCAAAGTGTTCGAAACGTCGGAATATAAATAATGTTAAATATACGCGATTTAAACCGTTCAAAGTTGTTTAATTGCTATGTATAGTAATCGCGAAAACCTAAGAAAATATTAGATTACCATTATATTCTATTAGGTTACCTCTATTATTTTTTCAGTCAAGCATTCCTTTTCCAGATCAAAACAACTGTATGAGATTCTATACAATCGCATCAACTCCGACCTATTGCTGTGGGAGCCGCACATTGTCGATCAGTACGAATACAACCCGGAGCTCGGCCCCATAAACCCAGCCTTCGGCATGTGCAAGGGCAGTGGTTATGGTGACTATTAGTAATATTGTATTAATATTAGTAATTATTTTAAATTTTGAAAAAATACACTATAGCCCATTTAAGTATGACCATAGCTGAATCCAAAACTACAATAGTTATCAGGAATAAGTTGATAACTCGAGATACGAAATTTGAAATAAAAGTTGTAAGACATTGGATCACTTAAATATACAGTAAAAAAATCTATAAAAATTCCATAGCTTTAGAGAAATCGATTTCAGTATTAAAGCGATATCTCCATATTCAAAGCGAAACGCAAACATTCAACTTAAATTGTGCCCCTGAAAAACAGTATTCCGATAATTAACTTCTTCCCGTTATTCAAATATATTGTTTTATATACGTCACAAAATACGGAGCACATTTCTTAACTGATTTAATTTAAATTCTACACAAAAATAGCTTGATTACATCACAAAAATAGTCTATATCTCGGTTAAGTCCGTACGTGAGACCAAATCGGCTCAGTGTGTAATTCAAAATTACTATGGCAATTAAAAAAAGTTCAACACCTTTATAAACGATATGATATTGATTAGAGCTCGTAAAGCTCGACAGTTTTCATCTAATCTTTTTTTTTTAAACCTATAGAAATTAACGAAATCTCATTTACGACGAACACCTACCACCGCCTTCTTATCGGCCGATCGATAAGAAATATATGTCTATTGATTTTTATGAATAATTCAAAATAAACAAAAGCAACTTGAGTAAATCTCATACAGCTTCGTTTTGTTAGAGGTTGCATTCTTACAGATTATAAGGTAATTTTTATCCCTTTTAAAGAAGTTCGTTTGATCTAGGGTCGATAGAGAGAACATCAAGTGGTTCATATCGAAAATATTGTGCAAATTTATTGTTTTACTACCTTATATCCACTGACCACGAAATACGATTAATATCGTAGAGCGTCGAACCATAGAGTCAGTAAATACACTACGTAGATTGAAACAAAGTTAATCTAGGGCTAATATACTTGTGTTCAGATTCAGACTCTGGCAGCGGATCATCTGAAGAAGAAAACATGTATTACTCGACTTTCGACAACAAACTAAAGAAAGGTATAGGAAAATCAGCGTTTGAAAAAAAGGACACTCACAATTTCTGTCTAACCTTCAAAACCGGGAAAGGCTTGTTAACCATCTATGCACCTGTTAGGGTAAGTTGTAAATAAAATCAGTTGAATTACATGCTACATTTAGAATCTTCATAAATTCATTCCAGCAAGCCATACATTTTTTACCGTCGGTCAGTGATAATATTGAGTTTAATATAAGTTTAGTTTCAATTTAACATTTCTGAAATATATGGGTAATTTTCGCTTGAAAATCTATCTTGACAATTTTATATTTAGAACTTTATTACTGTCTGTTCTTTGAAATCATTCAAACGCCAAATTCAACATTTTCTTTGGCCCACCGTACATTATTTTTATGTTCATACAGTTAGTTATTTATTCATCAATCTAATAATGCAATCCATCAAAATAGAAGTTGCACTTGGAAACTATTATTTAAACATTCAATTCAGAATTTCTATTTTTTCTATAATTCTTAGTAGTTTGATTTATTTTTTATAGAAGACCCATATATATGCATTTCTGTACATGGGTTTGTAAAGTTAAATAAATTATAATTATATGACCAGGACAGCAACAAACGTGTAGTACCCGGTCAGATGGGGGAGTTGGTAGTGGAAGCGCACAAGCTGTCGATGTGCCACGTGAGCGGACTCAACGGGCGGCCAAAGACCGCGCAGATGTGCTTGCGCTCGGGGAAAGTCACACTGTACCACGAAGGTAATTTGTAAAGATATCGACGGTGTATTTTAAAAGGTATCGAAATTTTAAATATACAGAAAGATAGAGAAGAAAAAATAGAGTAGAACTGTATATATAACGTATTTTCGACAAATATCTCTTATACCAATTGAGATTTACACCGTCAATATGTTTTGTTAACCTACCCACTTATTTACCAACCTTGGAGCTATTTAGTGATGGTGTTGTAGGTAAGTCTAAGTGAGACAACATGTTCTTATAGACTGGCTAACTGTTACCGCACCTTTGTTCGCATGGATTTTAAAGTATGTGTTGTTTATCGTACTTCTACAGCTTGGACTGTATGCGTATTCCATTGCGAAATTCGGGATTTTATTTCATTGAAAAAAAAAAGGAATGAAAGAATGCTCGGCACTTTTGTTTGAAACCTGGTCTGACCACCAATACAGTTGTAATGTATATCAACTTACTAACTATAACCTACAGTTACCATAAATAAATATTTTGTTACCCAAATTAATAGGTTATCTATAAAAATGGTGCTTGGGAATTAAAAAAACTTAATGGTAAAAATCGGGTCCTAATAAGATACGAGCCTAAAACGGCTGGACCATGCTCGCTCTCATGTGCACCTTTGGCGTGTTCAGGTGGTCTCAGACCAAATTAGACACCCTGGATAGAAAAGTCCGCTCAATCAAGTCTGGCCACGGGATACACCACCTAGGGCCCTGCACCTCGACCAGGTGTGCTGCACCTTCGATAGATCCCTAAAAAAAACTGGATCATGAGCAAAATATCAAAGTTACTGGTTTCGGTAAAGGTTTGGTTTAACGTATACATTCCGGCCGGAAGTAATACACATCGACTATGATCGGCTAGCTCGATTTTTGTAGAGCGTCTTCTCTCTCGTAACGGCACACGACAGAGACGACGCTCTACAAAACCAAAGCTAGCCGATAATCTTTTTCTAAAGGCCGATGTGTATTACTTTCGGCAGGGAAGTTATATATTGTAGCTAATCTATGGCTACAGGAAGATTACTATATTACAGAAGCTAAAAACTGAAACAGTAGCTTCCTTTCATGGCGTAAAGAAAGAAAGGATCTCTCGAAATTCTGTCACTAAAGTGAAACGGGGCGTCAAAGTTTGTATGGAACAAAATATTGAATGGCCCTATTAACTTGAAACTTGATGTATGGGTTTAATATGAGGCCCGGCCTCTTACCTCTACATTCAAACGCGATACGCGTGTTATAATAAAAATTCTTATAATGGTTACCTAGTTGCCATACATTGGAAATCCTGCGCACCGACCTGATATAGCTGCTGCGGCGAACACGGCGAGGGGGCCCCCCTGTTGGTAAGCCCGGCCGCCGTCTAGATGGTCACAGGAGTATACACAGGAAACAATGATGGCAAGGAAAAGTCTATTTTCATTACCGACGGGTAACGGGCCGAATCGAGAACTCCGCCTTACACAATTTATCAACTTTATCAAGGTTTCACTATGGTGCGATCAGGCGGCGCGTGCGCTTCTTGCGACGTCAGTTCCGGTCGACGTCTCATTGACAAGAGAGGGCGTGATTATTTCGCGATAACCGGAGCGCGTGCGTCCTGTGTCAATTCCGCCGGGTAAGCGGGAGAGAAAGGGACAGTGTTGTCTACGCGCAAACCTAACCCGGGGAGGGTTAGATCCCTATTATATAACATCTTTATAATAGATTTTGGACGCCGGAGAGGCAAACGGACTATTTCGAACACTTGATATATTCTTGATTCTATTTCACCGTGTACCATTTTTCAAAATTTTGTCAGAGGGCTAAAATATAGAATGTCAAATTTTGTATGGAATCACTTATCTTATTATATTTGCCAAATATATCGATATGTTTTTATACTGTCTGTCTTGGAAGGGACGTGATATTATACAAATAGATACCATGCAATAATTACACGCAACTGAATCCATACGAGCGAAGCTACAGGTTACATCTAGAGTATTATATAATTTATATAATGTTGTGTATAAAATTCTTGATGTGTCGCTCGTATTTCGCTTAATTTTTACCCATATCCGATACATGCTAGTAGTACTCCAAAAGATTTATATGATAGAGGTTATTCAACTTTATATTTTCCAGCCACTCTTACGATCCCATCAGAAAAGCCTTTACTTCGTGTGTTCGGAACTGTTTTACCGACTCATTTAAGAAACACCATATACCCTTCAGGCAAAGGGGTTATTATAAAGGAACGGTTGCCGGCTAAAGACATGTTCTCTATGGCGCTAAAAGTTAACCCGGATACGGAAAACTCCAATCTGAAGGTAAGAATCTTCTAATATAAAATGCTTTTTATATATTTGTAACAGCATTACACAGAGAGATATGGTTAAATCTGATAGTTAAATGACTATTAATGTCTGTTCTGCTCGCAATGCACTGTATAATTGCGCAATACACGCAATTATATAAAAAAATGTTACGCTGCTTAACTACGGAGATTTAGGTGTGAATTAAGAAAAACATTATTGGGAAAAAGTGTTCATTCTAATTAAAAACATTAGAATACCACATCACACACAGATCACAATACGTGCCAATTTTGATATTCTGGACGGATGTTGGCATGCATCGCGGTTGTCGCAAGGAAGATATATTCACTTACCATCGAGGGACTATCTGCTTGTCTGCCACTCTGTAAAGAAAACATAAATTTTAAGTACTGCATTATGGACTTTTTGGCGGGAACTCGAAAAGTGTTTGAACAGTTTTCGTTTGATTATTGTAAAAAAATATGTATTATGGGTCTTGTGGTTAGTGACAGTTTATTAAACTTCAAAGTGCCTAGTGTTTGTGATAATCTAATAAAAGCACGAGAATCCATTTTTCGTATGCTACCAAGGAGTCCATCTCTGTCCTCAATAAACCTACTATCACTTTACCGAGCGACTCCCGATTTGCTTCAGCGTGCGTGGACATTGAAAAAGTGTGTTTTAAATTGTTTTGACTTTAATTACCAAGAAAACATGACACTAGCAGAATATGTTAATTGCACCATTGCCATATATGAAAAGGATAAAAGTTACTGTATTATTTTTTGTTTGTCAGGCAATCTGCATAGCCCTCGGCATAGAGCAGGCTACCCTACGCCATAGGGGTGATAAGGGCATCGCGTGGCTGACTCAATTCATGGACGTACTGGATGTCTTCGATTACCCAGTGCCGGGGTACACACCCTCTACTGTGGTGTCGGAGCTACATGTGCATGTGCTGGACTGTGCTGTTGATTACAGGTATAGGTTTACATTTTAAATGCCTACATACTGTACTATACTACAACATACTATACATACTACATACTATACTTACAACCAAAAATATCTTGACATAAAATTTATATTTGACATAAAAATATATATTTTTTGGACTTTGTACATGACACATATCAAGCCTCATCTTGCTAGCTTATATCTGGTAATTTATCATACTTTCTAGCATTAGTTGTAATAATGTAAAGCATCAAAAAAAGAGAATGTGTATGAATGTTGCTCCGGTAGTTGTTCTATAGTTCACATGTGAGTGAGTTAGTAATTAGTTTTAATGAGATTTTTTTCTTGAATCACGCTGTTTCATACAATTTTTTAATAATCTAAAATATAAGTATCTTTTACCTGTATTCTGTTCATTCTCTGCAATGTAGGGGGAGAGTGCACGCTGCATTCTCACAGCCGCTGGGCGCACTCGACTGGCCACGTTACCGCTCTCTCACAGAAGACTACCTTGAAATGTCCTGCATTTCCTACTTTATCGTATTTCCCCAATGTACGTATGTGTTTCGGTAGTGAGTAAGATATGCCAAAGCCCATCCCATCCTATCTACTCCATCCCCATTTTACCAACCCTTTCTCCCAATTCATTCCTTAATCTGCAAAGGTGAGCAGACCATCTGGGGTTGTGCCAACGTTTGTCATTCTGGACTGATGTTGGCATGTATCGCGAATATCTATAGACGACAGTATCCACATACCATCAGGTGGACTGTATACTCGTCTGCCGCCTTTTCCTATAAAAAAATATATGTAAAAATAAAAATAAATAACAGCACACTCAATGTCCCTACATTAGGATTCCCTATGTCTTACATATACAATATATAGTAGTAGTATTTAAAAAAATTGCAAAATTTTAAAAGTATGTTTTGTATAAAAAGTTGTGTAATATCAGAATCATGAACGGAATTCAGTTTCGGGCTTCTCTATATTTCTAAAACACAACGTCTCTTCCTTCTTCTTCTGTCTTCTTTTGTCTTTTTCGGCCCATTTATAACTTGGGTTTTACTAGACGAATTTTGATGCGGTTTTTACTTTCATGTGAACGAAAGCATACGATACATCAATATATTTACCACGCGAGCGAAACCGTGGGCAAAAGATTAGTCTGAAATGACATTCCGATTAACCTTTTGCCCGTGTACCTTTTTGTTAAATCTCACCCCATTCACTAATTGTTTTCCAATATTTCAGACCTCTATACCTGCCAATACGCACCATTCTAACTCTAGGCAACTTCGCAGTATCAAGCAATGTTATCACAGAAACAAACACCTCCAGCCTTAGGTTCTTAGCTCAGGAGTGCACTCTGTTCCTCATGCACATACAGGGGACGAAGGCTAATGTCGCAGTCCCTTTAGATGACGATAAAATGCCTAATTTGAAAAAAGACTATGTGTGCGTTGTCGACGTGGGACTGTTTGAACTGTCGTTGAGGATGGAAGACAAAGCTAACACAGTAAGTATATGTTTGCTATGTTTGATTGTAGGGGTTAATCCCTACATTTAAAAGAATGTCAATTGTGTTGTTATTGTTAGAATTCAAGAGTTTTTGTTAGGTTATGTGGAGGAGTGAGAATATTATTACTAGTTTATTTCTTCAAATATAAAATATAGCAAATTACATGTGTTTCTTATAGCCGACAGTTTACCTGATGGTAAGTGGATATTATTGTTCATAGATGTACAATGCCAACATCAGTCTATAATGATTAACGTTAACACGGCCTCGAATGTATGGATGTATTAAAGGGGGATTTGTAAAAGGGATTGGGAAAGATGAAAAATAGGAAATGCAATATATTACATTTCCCATCCCTGCTTGTAAGGAGTTGTAGGGAATTTTTTTTTCTCGTCCACTGCTGGACACAGGCTCCTCGTGCACGTTGTTTGTGCACGAGGGATGTGTGGTCTTAAAACGCCACGCTGGCCAACCGGGTTGACGAGTCCACTTATTTAGAAGTGTAATTCCTCGGGGCTTGTGTTAGCTAGCAGCTTTGTTATCCCTTTTATGACACCCACGGGAACAGATGATGCGGTGTTAGTAGATAAACGGAAATGGGCTCTTGCGTATCTCACTCGTTCCCGAAACACGGCCGTAATAGTCCATTTTACAACGGTCTTCTCTCATCTACCTATGTTATGCCCGATTTACACTTTATTTAGTTAAGTAGCGAGTTGAGTAGATAACTTCATTTTAACGTAGATTGGTGAGAGTAATAAGTTTTCGCAAAATAGAAAGCCATTATATTGTTCGTAACAGACATCGGAGCAGCCTCAAGTGGACCTGAGCGCGTCTAACAACCGCGTGAGCATACACACGTGCTGGGACTCGGCGTCGGCGCTGTGTCGGCTGGTAACGTACGCGGCGGCGGAGGGCGACGCGCAGCCGCCCTACGTGCCCTCCTCGCGCCACACCAGCATATGCTCCGACCAGCCGCTCGAGCAGCTCGTTGGTGAGTCGCACGAAAAGTACACTGCAACTGCAATCACTATCCACTGCTGGATATGGACCTCGTCATGCACAAGGAATGTATAGCGTTAAAACGCCACGCTGGTCAAGCGGGTTGGCGAGTCCACTATTTTAGTGGTGAGTCTTGGGTGAAGCCTATATCCAGCAGTGGAGAAACATTGGGTGTCGATATGGCATTTTACACTTCCCATGCCTCCTTCTGTAAAATAAGAAGTAAGAAGTTTTTTTTCATGAGAGAATACATTCATGAGGCCACAGAGATTGCCGAGTCTACTCATTTAGAGATGGTGTAGTTCCTCGTGTTTTGTGGTAGCAGCTTTGTTATCCTTCAATCGGCTTTTACGAAACCCATGGGAAGAGCTGGGCTGATGCTATTCAACAGCCGGCCTACACCACACGGCACTAGTGTTGTATAATTAATCGCTAAGTCAACGCTAATAAACCTTATGAATCGTTAACAGTTGCACTGTAACGCTTATAACTTTAAAACTTGGGTTGCGGCCGGGGTGGTCGCGGAGTAGACAGCGAAATCTACTAAGCATTTTTTAAACACATATATCAGTTAAAGTCTGGTCGGCTGCGACCTTGCGAGAGGCCTCAGCGGGAGCGGTCAGTTTGCGATTTCCGCTGTGAATTAGTGTATGCTTGTAGTTTCTCTATAGTTTTGACGTTTTTCGAGTTATAATATCTCAAGTTAAAAAGCATTTATTTTAAGTAAAACTTCTAAATTAATTTTGAGTGAGACATTGCACAAAACAATACTTCCATAACGAAAATCGCTTTAACTGCGGACGCGTTATGAAAATAGCGGATCGCGTGCTTCCCGAACCGCGCGCACTCTAACCGAAACCTTGGATTATAACGCTTACGAGCGTTTAACGCTATAGCTTGTCTTCAAGTACTTGACTACTGCACGGTGTTATAAACTTATTTTATTTGTCTTGTTGTTTTGTGACTGCTTCAAATGTCATAGTAGACAGACTGTCTATTTGTCGTGTATCTCTACCACCCGAATAATTTTTCTCGTCTTCAAGTTACTTAATCATGTCTACCACAGGTATGCCAATAAAGTCTAGATGTACATTGAAATCATTGATTTTACTAAAATCTTAAAACTTTTTCAGGACTAGAAGATCGACCTATAGAGGAAGTGAGAGAACTGTCTCCAAGCGAACTTCAACATGTCAACGATCTCATGGCTGAAGCAATGAAGGAAAGTCCTAACAACACACGTAAGTTTATAATAATCAAGCAATTTAAGGTCTATTTTCTCTCCTTATTTGTCACTGAGGAATAATTTGTAATCTTATTTTTTACTTTCAGTTCAAGACGATGATCTCAACAGTTTTACTGAAAAAGAGGGCGTAGAAATATTCTTCTTCCCTGACGAGTCCAACATGAAACAGAAATGTGGTTCCATTGACTCCACAGAAGACATGGACCTCAAGCCTGTGGATTACGAAGAGTTCCGGTCGGGAGTGCCCGATGACATACTGGAGACTAAGCCAACCAACGTGCACGTTGCTATGGAGTTAGGAGACCCCTCGTCTACCCCCAAACCCACACCGCGGAAATCGAAACGAAGGAATGTGAGTGTGGTTTGATATTAATCGTAACTATCTTATAAGCTTTATATCGATTTATAATCGGCTAATTGATTAATGACATTAAGTTTTTCAAATAGTATCTTTTATTTCTGTTCTGAAAACCTCATTTACAGTTCATATTTATAACTTTCTTTTTAGTTTATATTAACCATGATCAAATTATACAAAATTATTTTTTTAATCTATATGGAATATTACAAAAACTCTGGAGGGGTTTAACCGTAGTACCGAAGCCATCCCTTAAATATAACTTTCTGTCCACCTTATTGTTAAAAAATGTTTTTTAACAATAACAATGTTTATTTAATGTGTCTTAAACATTTAATGTGTCTTGTCTTTAAACATTTCTCAATGTTTTATTTTGTCGTCATTCATATATTTTTCCTGCAGCTTGATAGACAGTTCGTTGACCAAATCAGATAACATGTCCTTCAGATTCAACCGTCAGAGTCCCGAATTCTATATTTAGTAGTATCAATTCGCATTAAGAATACAGTGAGTCATCGCTCAGGACAGTAGGCGTCACCTTTTTAAACTAATAGTGACACAGACCTAAAGAATCTAACAACTACTGTCTTGAGCGATCTTATAGCATTCTTAACGTGAACCAAGTTTAGATTTAAACGATTCTATCGATAATACCATTATATCATTCCATCATCCAGATACCATAACCGTGTTGACTCCTGTCCGTTATTTTTAAAACTCTTGAACTGATTTTATAGAAAGTACATTTATAATCTTTCCAGGTAAATAAACTATACAGCACTGAAAATCGTAACAAAATCTATCTAATAGAACTCCAGATTAATATGAACAAACAGACCGATGTAATCCTTTATATATGTGGAAATTTACAATAAATTGATATAACACAGGGTATTGACATAACATTCATTGATACCCCGACTCTTGCTCCATTGTAAACGGTGCCTCACTAGATTTCTTGAGCTAGTGAGTCAGTATATTCCACCAGTAATGTTCTCAGAAATTGACATTGCCAATATCTGCTGTGAAGTATTTGTTTTTGAACTTAAACAGGAGTACTAGAAAACCGGCCTCCACGCAAACTACAACTATAAACACCACTTAGAATAATTCAAATACCGACAATCATCTATTTATCCCAGCCCAAATCTATATTTAATATATTATTTACAGACAAAATCAAGCGGCGAAGGCAGCAACACAGACGACGAGTACTGCATTATAGAGACTCAGCCTCGTAATGTTGACAATGACCTCGACGAGCCCGTGGTGCATTGGCTGAGCAACGGGCCTGTGCCTATGATCGACGAGCACTTCACCATACCGCCCGCGAGGACCGATGTGCTCAAAGCGCCCAAGAGCTTCCCGCCACCGATGCTGAGGTAAGGAATACCCATTGCTACAGCTGTTAAACAATTTATTGTTTTAGTCTAGGCTTAAGATAACTACCTTTCTTAAGACAAATACCGCCCGCGAGGACCGATGTGCTAAAAGCGCCGAAGAGCTTCCCACCACCGACGCTAAGGTAAGGCATATTCAATAGCTACAGTTGTCAAACATTTCATGGTTTTAGTGTAGGATTAAGACACCTTTAGATTAACAGTCTATACCCTTCTGGGCCTTCACTATATCGCCCGCGAGGACCGATGTGCTCAAAGCGCCTAAGAGCTTGCCGCCACCGATGCTAAGGTAAGGAATATTCATAGCTACAGCTGTCAAACATTTCATGGTTTTAGTGTAGGATTAAGACACCTTTAGATTAGCAGACTGTACCTGTCTGGGATTGTACCCATTATCGACGAGCACTTCACTATACCGTCCGCGAGGACTGATGTACTGGAAACGCCCAAGAGCTTCCCGCCGCTGAAGCTAAGATAAGGACTACTCACAGCTGTCAAACAATTGTTCAAACAATATTTATTATTTTGATGTGGGGTACCCACTAAAACAATAAAGTCCGGCTAAATGACAATTGTAAACGTGAGCTTAGATCGTGTCTTATGTTAGCATCACCTCTAGTGATCTAAGCAAACTCTTTGGTTTTACAATAGACATAAAATATGTCCCTTGTTTAGCTAAGCCATGTTTTAACATGCGTTACATTCTGTTCTATGGTTCGTTCATAGATTATTATATTACCGATTTTTTAATATTATTAATTATACAATTTTACTTGCAAGAATAAATTTAATTATATTGTTAAAGTACACATAAATATCAGATAGATATTTTTATGATAATATATTGCATACTCTTTATCTTTACCGCCGAGCTAAAAAAATCCATACTTAAGTAAAAAAGTGGTATGGCCTAGGGCCAAAGTCACGCCATGATTGGGATACCATACGAACATATACCTCTTGGCTATCATCACTTATTATAGTTAGTGTAATGTTTTATTTTTCAGGTACAGTCTGTGTGAGATGAGTGTGGTGTGGAATATGTACGGCGGTAGCGACTTCAGTCGAAACGAAGTGGTTCCCGCCAAAAAGACTGTTACCATCGAGGAGAGCGCGCGGAAGCAGGGCTCGCCCGGCACTGTCAAGTGAGTTTTAATATTTTCCTTTATCAAGTTGTTTACACTTGAACTCATTGTTCACCTCCAAACATTGTTAGTTGTACAATAAATGAAATAACTCCAAAATCGTATATAACAAATTTTATAATCCTTATTCCTTATATTATAAATGTGAAAATCTGTTTATTTGGTATGTGTGTAATTCGTGCAATGGAATAACAAGTAGAATAGCTACCCACGCGCCAGAAACTGATAAGGCACATATATAATAATAGGTCGGGGAGAAAGTCTTTTCGTATTTTGTATGTATGAAGTTGTGATCCAACTTTGATTGAACTGTTTGTACCTGGCTGGTTATGATACCATTAAAAAGGTAACATTTAAAAAAAAGAAATAAAAAACTGGTTCCCGCCATTTTTCAATTGTTTTTCTGTCCAAGAAAATGAGTGAATCTAATGAAGAAATTCGATACATTTTAAAGTTTTATTACAAAAAAGGGAAAAATGCGACTCGAGCCTCGAAAAAAATTTGTGGCGTTTACGGACCTAATGCAGTGTAAATTTGTAAGAGTAGCACAAAGTTGGTTTAAGCGATTTCAGTCAGGAAATCTTAATATTAAAGATGCAATTCGCTCCGGGTGCCCTGTTACCGATAAAATTGATGCCATTTGTGAAAAAATGCAGCAAGATCGGCATATAAGTAGTTATGACATTGCTGATGAACTAGGCATTGACCACAAAACAGTTTTGACCCATTTGAAAAAGTCTGGATTCATAATAAAGCTTAATATTTGGGTACCACACGAGCTCACTGAAAGAAGCCTAATGAACCGTGTACTCGTTTGCGATTCTCTATTAAAAGTTCAAATGGTTCGGTTTCATTGCGTTTTAATTTAAAACGCAATGAAACCGAACCATTTTTGAAAAGATTTATCACTGGTGATGAGAAGTCGATCACTTACGGCAAGAACGTGCGGAAAAGATCATGGTCTAAGTGCGGCCAAGCTCCACAGACTGTGGCGAAACCCGGATTTACGCGCAATAAGGTGATGTTGTGTGTTGTTGGTGGCATTGGAAGAGCATCGTTCATTATTCAGCTTTTACCGCAGGGCAAAATCATCGATTCGGATCTCTACTGCCAACAGCTGATGAGACTAAAGCAAGAAATTGAGAAAAAACGCCCAGAATTGATCAACAGAAAGGGTGTAGTCTTTCATCGTGATAACGTCAGACACATCTTTGGCCACTTAGCAAAAATTGAGAGAGCTTGGTTGGGAAGTGTTGATGCACCCACCATATAGCCCCGACCTTGCGCCCTTATATTTCCACTTGTTTCGGTCTCTTGAGAATTCTTTAGGTAGTGTAAGGTTAACATCAAGGAGAACTGTCAAAAATACTTGTCGCAATTCCATTTTGTATCGATCTTTAAAATATTAGGGGTTAAAGTATGAAATTGCCGATTTGTACTGAAAAATTAAAACTAAAATTTAACATATTTATTTAATCAAAATATTTACCCTCATTATCTATACATTGTTGCCATCTAATCGGAAGTTCATTTATGCCTTTGCGATAGAACTCTGGGGATGTAGATTCGACAAACTGTGTGAAAGCATTTTGTACTGCCTCTTGGGAAGAAAATTTTTCCAAATCAAGGAAAAAATGGGTAGTCCGTTGGAGCAAGGTCTGGCGAGTACGGAGGATGACGTGTGGTTTCTAACTGCAGCTCCTATAGAGTTACAACGGTTTCTCGTACAGTGTGAGGTCTTGCGTTATCATGAAGCAATAATGGTGAAGATCGATTCACGAGTCGGGGCTGTTTCACTGCTAGTTTCGCCATCATTGTTCGAAGTTCGGTACAGTAAACATCTGCTGTTATTGCTTGACCAGACCTGAAAAAGCTATAGTGAATAACACCATAAATAGACCACCAAACAGTTACCATTACCTTTTTATTGGTAAGCTTTGCCTTAGAGAACTGTTGTGGCGTTTGACCTGGGGTCAGCCATTGCATTTTTCGCTTTCGGTTATCGTAAAGAATCCACTTTTCGTCACATGTCACAATTCGATCCAATATTCCTTCACTTCTGTACCGATTCAACAAGGCAACGCAAGTTTCAACACGCAATTCTTTCTGCAGATCAGTCAAATCATGAGGCACCCATTTTTCATATTTTTTTATCTTATTGATTTGATGCAAATGATTCAATATTGTAGGTAAGGTAACGTTAAACCATGCCGCTAATTCCTGGGTAGTTTGACTCGGATCGGCTTCCACCATCTCCTTCAATTCAGCGTTATTCACCTGTGTGGGCGGTCTTCCACGTGGTTCGTTCTTCAAGTCGAAGTTCCCATTACGAAAGCGTTTAAACCAAAAACGCACGGTTCGTTCATTAGCAGTCTCCTCTCCAAACGCAGCATTGATATTGCGAGCCGTTTCTGCCGCGTTAGTTCCGCGTCGGAACTCGTATTCAAAGATTACTCGGATTTTCGAAGTATCCATCGTTCCCGTCTAAGCTGAATAAAAAAAACAATTGAAAGCCGAAAATCGAATGTTGCACATTTTTTAAAACAAGAACCTTACAGGTATCATGTAAAAAAGTTTCACTCGAAAATCTCACACCATGAAGGTTTTAGGTCAATTCAAAGTATCTATTACTATAAAACGGCAATTTCATACTTTAACCCTTATTATTACAAAAATGTAAAAACATATTTTTGTTTCGACCTACAGGGGAAGCTTCATTCAGTGACATATTTTTTAGAACTTCGAAATTATATAACGTGCCACGCAGACATATCACAAATGCTTATTATAAAATAATGCAAAATAGACATAAGTTGACGCAACCAATTTCCAGCTGTGATTGGACACGCTGATCACAAATATTATTATATCTTCCACATCTTTTTACTATTTATATCTTCCACATCTTTTTACTATTTATATCTTCCACATTATTTGCATATTATTTTTTCATGCTATCTATTTCTATTATTTCAAGCAACGCTAGACTGGTCAAGATTATTTAAGTAACTTTTAAGATTTCTGTGTTTTCCAAACATATTTGTTTATTAAATTCTTTTAACGCGTATGTTTACTTTTTTATTTTATTTGGCGTTTCGGCTGGTTCACCAGTTGATGATCACTAGTTGACTATTTGTAAACTGCTCTTAAACATGAACGTAGCCACTGACTGGGAGCATTAATGTGTAATGTAACAGATCAAAAACCCTAAGCAATATCTCATAGTAGATGCCTCGAGACGAGCGTTGCAGTGCTCACGCTTGTAACGTGATACAAATTTGAACATGAAACGCGCTGCTTCCATTGTACTTTGCAATGCTTCAAGATGAGTTGTTATGCAAATTAGATGCATTAGATAATGTGCGTGAAGAGGTCCATCCCCAGCAATGAACGATAAAAGGACTGGTGACGGTGTGGTCAAGATTATTATAATGTGTGCGTGTTAGTGTTGTTAAAACGACTGCTGAACGCTTCAGGGCTCGAGCGCTAGCGAGCTACTCGTAATATGTTAGTGCTGTTGAACCTTGACTACAATTTTTAATTACAAGTTTTTAATACCATCAAACATTAAAAAATATACTATAACACTCACTAGCCTTTAACGCTAGAGTCTTAAAGGTTCATTAGCTAGCGCTCGAGCGTTCAACGCTCGTTTTTACAACACTAGTGCGTGTTCTGGTCCACATAGACGCAACAAGGAGTACGAGCCATACGAGTCCGGCCGTGCCGTGACCGCGGCGTACCGCGCGTCCGGCGTGAGCTGGGCGGCTGGCAGCGAGCGCGTGCGGCCGCCAGCAACCCGCGCTCGGAAGGAGGACGAGCGTGACTGGCGCGAGGTGGGCGGCGTGAATCGCGACCACGCTGTATGCGTCAAACTGTGTCTTAATAAGGTCAGTACATAGCGATAGTATGAATGCCTGACTCGGAATCAAATACTGACTGAATAAACAGTCTATACTAGATATGCGTATTTTTATTTTACCATATATAACTATTACGACATATTAAAATGCAAATTTTGTTTAAAAATATTAACCAGTTCATTAGTTAAGTACAGTGCGTCAAAAAAGAGTAGAAATTAATTATTGTGGCACTATATTTTTTGTGTCCCTGGCAACACTACGAAAAGTGTGAAACTAAATCTAAACTAAGTGTCACGTAAACATTGCCCCCCGTAGTTGCTATTGTTGTTTTGACTATATTTCTTTGGTTACGCAGTAATATTACAGTTTAATTTATTCGTGATGAATGAAACTATCGGCGGTGGCGCTCGTGCCAGTCTATAAAATACATATATAATAAAAATAAGTATATAATAATAATATAGTTTATAGTGCCATATATAGTCTTGCGTTACTACTACTATGCGTTGTATGAGTTGGATGAGTTTGGAGCCGGCCAACTACTGACGGGTTTGGACGACGTTTATAAACAGCGGATATCACATATTACGTTTTATTACGTAACGATTTCGATTAATACTGATTTACCCAAAAAACGTAAAGTGCGTATAGATATTACGTTATTTTTCTATATCAATAATATTTTGAGGTTATCCCAACCACATAAGCTAAGCGACAACTAATTAAAGCTCGTGTCACATGATTTTGATACTTTTGAGGTCATTCATATTTTATTCTAGATAAATCTGAAAGTACCGTTCGAAGAATTGTTTTGGAAGGAAAGGCAAGCATTGTGCCTAAGCCAATTGAAGAAAGCATTCCTGGTGTCAAATATTTAGATTTTGATCTATTATCAGACTAATTTTTAAATAAAATTATATTTTTTCCTTTTCAGGTTTCTTTTATTACGTTAAAACCCTTGTAGGTTAAAATTGACGATTAAATATCTGTCCTAAATATATTATTTAGAGCAATCGGAATAAATAAAATACTTCTAATATTATTATATTTTTATGCATCTTATAATCATATCTAACAAATTACATTGTGTTATAGCAAGAACTAAAGTTCAACTCCCAAAACAGCCAGAACTGAAATAAATTTTAATCAGTATTAAAATTGGTTAGTATACCGTATACGTGTTGCCATCTAAATGACGGTGGTGCCTTATTTTTTGTCAACACGTTTTGGCGCACAGTCGTGATCCTTTTGTTAGCAAAAACATGTGTAATAACTAACAAATTCAAACATTCAATTGGAAAATTTAATACTTCTAATTTTACACTTTTACAGCATACTTTTTACTCTTTATTATAATTAATAATTGTTATAGAAAGGCAAAATGCTTTATCAATATTTATAAACTATTTTTAGATGTTTGTATAATCAGCAAAATCTTATAAATTTGCACATTTGAAAAATGTTGACAACTGCACTCGTCACTAAGGTACGAGGGTCTCTTCCTGCTCGTGGCGCGCGCTTTAGAATTGTATAAGTTGTTAAAAAAACATATTGTAAAAACTGGTAGAATCAATTCTACTCTCAAGACTGATTAATCTAGTTTCATATTTTCCGTTAATTCAGTGACACTTTGTATAATGTAAAATCAAAGTAGCGTTTAAATCAATTAGCTTTTTAACCGTCGATATCCATTTAAATAACAATCAATTCTCCTTATGTTGAACGACAAAATTGTTTCACAGATTAAATTCCAGTATGAAATATACCCACCCGGCGGTATCCACGCATCTAGACAGACGCTCGCCATCCAGAAGATCGAAGTACTGGACAGACTGGCAGTCAGTACTATTAACAAGATGGTCACACTATACAACCTCAACGATGAGCCGGAGAGGAAGAACGCTTATATGGTAAGTGGAGAGGTTGAATCCTACATTAGAATGTGAAATGTGTTATGTTAGGATCCAAGACACGTTGTATCGCAAGGTCTATGCTGTGTTGCGGAGAGTGGAGAGTGAATGATAGTGCGACACTGTTTTATTTTCGATATAAAGCTTGGAATACATATTGCACGCTTTTCAAATTAATACGCTGCGACAAACTTGGCATACTGCATGTAAGACTACGAACACATTGTATGATGTATCCGTACAGTAAGAAACAACTGTTCCGGAACTTCGGTAATGATAATGATCTTCATCTCAATATATAATAGGTAGTTTATAGATGAGACGTTCTTCAAAAAGTGAGCAATTTTATTTATTTTTGACGACATATAAAAATAAAATATTTTCTAAGCTCTTTGTATGTAAAAATATTCTATATGCTACAAAAATGATATTGAGCAGGAATGCACATTCATAAAAATAATTATTTTTTAAATTGATATATGAAATGTTCACATTTCACATCATATGAAATGTTAAAATTGCTAAATGAAGGGGGTAATGCCTGCGTACTAAAAGAGGGAACGACTTTACGGTGCTTCTAATGTTATTAGTTTATTTCATAATTTATTTTTCCTTTTTATTTAGTATATCTTTTTATGAAATAAAAAGATATACTTTTTATTTTTTAATTAGTTTTATTGTATTTTATTTCTATTTTATTTTTATTTTGTTTATATCAAGGAATATTAATCAATGTTTATATCAATGTGTTCGAAGTTATTGACGGGGAGTGACCCTGACGTCGTGACAAAGTCATATTGGGTCAAAATTCATTGTTTTAATCGCTTTAAGATATTGTAATTTATACATATTAGTCTATTTTCCATACTTATCCCTAAAATATTTTTTCTTAATTCCGTGTAGTGGTTCTTAATTCAAATGTTAATTTCATAACATGTTAAAAAGTTCGAATTGCTGACTTGTTGAAGAACGTCCCAGATAGATAGGTAACAATAGATGGATCAGTCTCTAAACACACATCATCGTTATTGCAAATAACTACATTTCTGTTTTCTACGCTTATTCCGTTTTTTATTTATCACATAACAAGGATATACAACGTGTACTGAAATAACAATATTTTCAGTTTTTGCGCTACTTCCATGACACGTTATGTACCTTCAATACTTAACGAGCTGCCAACTGAACTCCAGAACCTACACACCAATGAAGACAAAATTAAAAAAAATCATGATAGGTTTAAATCTTACTTAATTAACGTAAGTAACAAGAACGACTCGCCACCTGCATATTAACCTTGGGGTTTCCGTAGGTAACTATATTATAATAATTGTAAAAAATCTATTTTTTATGGCTATAGAAATGAATGAAAAATATAAGTTATATAAAAGTGCCTTTATGTTCTAGTAATTGCATTTCGGTTGAATTAGCTTCAGTCCAGGGGCAGAAAAAAATATTGTGTATACACATAAAAATACACAGGACCCACATAGATGTTTTGCACACTGTACATAAAGTCGTCGCCACCACTAAAGTCCGATAGACGCGGCGCTCAAATCGCGTAATGAAATGTTGCCAGCAAGACGGGCAATAATTTACCCCTTCTAAAAGGCAACCTATTCTAATAAATTAATTAATAAATCAATGCATATGATAAAATTAAAGCAATCAATAAATTGCTAATTCATTCACATTGTAAAACTAGTTTCACGTTTCACATTGTTAATTTAGGATAACAAGCAAAGATAGATAATAGGGTTTTTATAAGGCATAAAAATAAAATAATTATCATATTGCACTAATTTAATTTTTATTAGATACAGTGTTTTTCATTAAGAGCGCTCGAACTTTGAAATGAAATAAAACAAGCTGTCTAAGTGATATTGCCACAATTGTTTTTTTTGTTTTAAAGTACAGTCGATGACATTATGTGTTTAAAATAATTTCGGCCAAATGGCCGCCGCGGCTCCGCTGTAGGTGGCGTATCCTGGTGGACCACTTTTGTACGACATCTTCGCATAAATGGGTCCCAATTTCATGAAGAACGCGAGTTAGGTTGGCCTTCAGGGCGGCAATTATAGGCAATAGGCAATTCCTTCTTTAGTAATTCGTGAAACCGTTTTCACGGAAACACCTGAAATAAACAAATATATTATTTTCTGTTAATTAATCCATTATGATATTTCTATGTTCAATCATAATTTTGCATAAAATACAATGAACTATATCGTCCATTAGACAAAGTTAGGCCTTTTTTTGAGTAATAGTTTTTATCCGACTAATAATATTTTACCCATTTATTAGGCAAACACTTAAACTCTGGCATCCCTAAAATTTACCTGTCATGGCAGCGACTCGCATTTGTACATTATTTAACGGGATCAATACTCCTTTATTCTTCTGCTCCAATTCACAATATTCCTTCACTTTAAGGATCATTTCCCGGGCTGCACTTTTTACAACTTTACGTGACATGATCAATTTAATTTCAATGTAATTTTAAGAAAATCCACGAACGATACTCTCCACGCACACTCCTCACAAACTACAAGATGGCGGAGTTGCCAAATTTAGTTCCAATTTTTGTCGCAAGACTTCAGTGGTGGCGAGGACTCTAGTTTAAGTTTTTTTTTTCATTAATTAATTTATTCTTAGTGTATATATATAATATATTATTTATGACATAATATGACAATATGACCTAATATATATTAATATGACAATAATATTATTATGTTTTTTAACAAATTCTGAATGTCTATTTTTCTTACTTTAAACCTGGCTTTCAAGATATAGATTTTTATTCTAGTTTGACAGTCAGGGGCTCACTTAAAATCTGGTATGTAGAAATAGAGACGATTAAAAAAAGATTGAAGGCTCATGAGGTCTGGGCTATGGTATAGTCTCCATATCGTCTTCAGTATACTGTTGAAGTTAGTCCGCATTGAAGATATACCCGTCAAATTCGAATATATTTTCAATTCACGCTTTTCAAATTCTTCTTTTCAACATTAAAACAAACTTAGGACAAATTCGGATAATCTTTAGTATAAGACTATTTTTCGCGCGATAATGTGAGTGTTTAAGCGAACTTATCAATCTACAAACGTGAAACAACGTTATTAACTATATTTCTACTCTTACTCCGTTTCAGCTAGTTGTAAAAGCGGTTCACCTGCGACCTGACCCAGCGCTCTCTGCACAAGAATGTTGCCTCAAGGTGTCACTACTGCCACTACGGTTTATCATCGACCAAGACACGCTTGCCTTCCTAGTCTCATTCTTCACTAAACTGGGCACAGATGAGAATACTGGTGAGAATATTTTAAGATTTATCTAATACAACTATTTGTTGTTATTTTGATGATTGCCTATGTCTGATTTTTGACATTTTAACTATTTTCATTACTTGATAACATTTCCATGTTGCATTGACAATATGATATTTTGGCATTACTAATTATTAAAATATCTATTACTGGTTATTTAAATATATAGAAAAGCACTTCATATTGAAGGATGCAAACTTATATACAAATGATATACCATTGAATAGTGTTCTTGAAACTACAACGTTTTCTATGTTTTCTTTTCAAAGCATTTTCTACTAACATTGAAACATCTTTCATGTTGTTCAAACATTTTTTTCTAAAACGTATCGAAAATAGCCGAATATTTATTTTAAAGATTGTAAAGTATGGTTTAATAAGTTTTCCGCAGCAGTTCGACAAACACATGCGTATCATTAAAATCATACTTCAGATAAGATGTTTTCTTCGCACCCCACAACAACCCGAACAATTGTATATATTGCGACGTCATCATCGCGAGTTTGAATCTTCAAATAACCATTTTCCAACGGATTTCAAAAATGTTTTCATCATACATAATATTTTAGCATATGTTTATATTTACATACGAAAAATTCTCTCGTTACAAACATAGTGAACCTCTCTATTAGTTTTAAAACAAAGTCCACGCGGCCAAAGGGAATAAAGTGGAAATTGTACTTGTGTTAGACGAGGACACGAAGAGCCTCGGCGGTATGTCGTGCGAGTCCGGCGGGTCACGGCACGCGACGCCGACGCACCGGCCGCCGGTGATGAGCATCGCAAGCCACCTGCGCGACCCACCACCCACGCCCACCTCGCTTGGCGACCACGACGCGCTCTCCATCAACGAAAACAGTCAGTGCACACACTCCACTCATACTCACAACACATTAGTTACTCAAGAACATACCTCATTTGTAATTTACTGACTCTAAAGCCCAATGAAACACAATGAATGCGCATCGCGCGGGTGCGGCCGCGACGGTAGATTTTCATAGACGCAACGCATCCAAATGAAATTGAACGTGCGCGCACTGTGAACGCAAATATGGCTCTGCTATTTATTTATAGGTAAAAACTTAATACAGTAAAGTGGAGTGTAGGCTTTCTCGGCCGGTGTCCATATTAATTGAATCTTCCGGGCTACTTGGCCGAGGTCTTCTGGAATATCTTCTCTTTCTTCCAAACGGTTCGTCAACAACTGCGGTTGACATCTTCAGTGGCGACTGCGTTCACTTTCGGAGAGATGTTATCTCTTCGGCTTCTCGACCGCAACTGGACACCGGCCGAGAAAGCCTACACTCCACTATAAGAGGAGATATTCTTCTTAATATTAAGTCTTCTTCTTAGGGTTAATTTAGTCAGAAAAGAAGGATAGTTATATTTGAACTTCATAATACGAAATAACGCAAGACAGTTAATCTGATTTGCTTCGATTGTTAACCATTGTTTAAATGTTAATACGCTCCCTGACTAACGATCCCCTCTTTCTAAGTTTCGTTATTAACATCACTTTAATATTCTAGTTAACCGTGAAGACGAACCACTAATGGAGACGTACGAGGCCGAACGCCTAGTCTCCGAGAACCTAATCCAGCTGGAGGAGGACTTCCAGCGATTCGGCCTCAGTCAAGAGAAGCCCACTGCGAAGGTCGCTGTGGACCTTGAGCCGGCCGACGACTCACCAATATTCTTTAGGTTGGACATATTAAGGCTCGCGCATATTTGGACTATAAAGGCTCGTGCACATAACAGCCACGTCGCGTCGCAGCGCGTCGCACTGAAAACATACGTGGCGACGCGGCGAGCCGCAGCTCAACGCAATGATTTAAGTCAGTTAACTGTTGACGTTCAATTCTTCACGTCGTTGTACAGCGAATAATTTTCGATTTACGCCCGCCAACTGCGCCCGTCCATCGCACATTGAGGCGGGCCGCGTCGCTGCGCATAAATACTGCTAGCAAGCGATCCGGCAGTACGCTGCGCAGCGGCCCGCCTCACGTGTGCGATGTTTTATACAAAAAGTATGAACATGATTCAGGATGGTTTTTGCAATGTTATGCGCTGCGGTGCGACCCGCCGTCATATGCGCGAACATTTACACAACATAAGATACTTCTTTTTATTTAGCTAGTTTTATACGTCACTATCATCAAAGACCTCCCTCGTGATTTTCCAAGTCTTCCTATCAGCGTTATATATTTTTTTATAATGGTCCACACTAGGCTTTTCTTTGTCTGGTCTAGGGATGTATACAAAAATGAACACAAACCACCCAGGCTCAAACAAAAGCCAAGCCCCGCGGAAACTTTTGCACAATAGACAAGAAAAACATCAACAAGGGTTCCTAAGGATGTAACTTTTGAACTCTTTCAGGGTAAAAAGTTTCCTGTATGTAGTTAAATCAAACAACAAATAAATTAAATCCAAACTAATGACTGTAGAAGTCATACACAAGCGTATTCTCATTTCAATTTATGTACTTGGAATTCTAGTTATAATATCCAATATTATTCGACCTACGGTCCTCTTTCGGAAAGAATATTTTCAGTATTTTCCAAGACATATTTATTTAAATGAATGAAGGGTAAAGCTGCTGGTGAAAATGTGGAACCGAAGTTACCATCGCTTTCATGGATCATTTCCGATGAATCATTTCCGAAGGCGATCCTTCAGAGTGCTGCTTAGCACAAAAAAATACAACTTTCGCCCGATATTGCTGTCGTGCTTGACCCGGAGTCGCGGTGGAAGTTAATTAATAAAGAGCTATAAAATTTGTTAGTACACACAATTTGCCCGTTTGCGATATATGCCAAAATTGCTAAAACCAGTCCAGAATGACACAAATGCGCTGCCTACCATTACAAATTTTGGAATAAGCAAGCAATAACAAAAAAGTAAATACCCGTTTCAATTGGACAGACGTGTCGTATTCTCGCCGGACGTGCCCATCCGGCTGGACTACGTTGGCAAGCGCGTGGACCTCTCCGCCGGTCCGATAGCGGGTCTGCTTATGGGTCTTGGCCAGCTCAACTGCTCCGAGCTAACCCTCAAGCGGCTTGACTACAGGTAAGTCATTTTATTTATTTATTAAGTAACCAACACTTCACTTGTTACCAATTGTTATAGTTATATAACAAGTATCACAATAATAGTACAATCTTCAAAGAAAAGAAAACGCTCATTAAAGAAAAAATTAACCTATGTAAACGTAGGTGGATTGAAACTACATATTAACTCATGGTTTATACACTCGGCTAATGACAATATTGAACACTTAAAAGTTAAGTTTCAATTTGACATTTGAATAAATAAAGGCGATTTTGGCTAGTCAATCTAGTTAGATTTATCAATTACTTATATTTACAGTTAATAAGTTAATTATCGTTATTGGATGTTTATCAAATTATATATGTTTGGAACTTCATCACTGTCTGTTCTTTCAAACGGATCAAACGCGAAATTGCTCAATATTTTCATGGACCCATCGTATGTCGTGGTTTATGTCCACGTGAATAGGGTCTCTGAATAACAGATTTGTAAATTATTGTAAATAACTATTTATAGGTTTATTTTCACCACCTTAATTTTAAACGTTTTCATTCTGACCTATTTGGATATAGATTAATAGAAACAGGAGCTGGCTATTTCAATTATGTCATAATTATAAAACTAATTATTCTTCATATACAAGGTGTCTCCGAACCTTTTCTCAAAGCATGAAGCCGTGGATTATGCTCATACTTCTGAGTTAATCGACATATAATGCTATCTGTCTCTTTTTCTTTGGTTTTAGCAAATTTGTATGAGAAATTCGATAAAAGCTCAAAAAAAAAATTACTGAAGTGAAATTTACACGTCTATAATCTCAGAATTATGAATGGAATACATGGTTTCGGCCTTCGGGAAAGATAGTTAAACCCTATATACAACATAGATTTATTATAAATATATGATATTACAATAAACTAGTAGTTCTAACACTTACGCGCACGAAATCCTATGTAGGCACATAGGATTTCGTGCGCGTAAGTGTTAGAATAAATGATGAAGGTAGCTTGATTCCCGGGAGAACTCTATAATGGATCTGGACGAATAGTACACCCTAAATTTTAAACCGGCTCATAAGCTACGACTATGTCAAGTTTCATAAAATCCGTCTTGCATGATGCGCGTTCAGACAGACAAAAATTCTTGTTTAGTGCTCTATATCACTCGTACTTTATTACACTACAATGACTTTTCAAAAAAATATTAAACGTACAGATACGGCTTTGTTATGATTTAATTATATGTATAGATAAAGCCTGTATACTTAGTTACAAACCTAACTTATAATGATCGGATTCGTAGACTGGGGCTGCTAGGTTTGGAAAAGCTGGTGCAGTGGGCGCTGCGCGAGTGGCTGTCGGACATCAAGCGGCACCAGCTGCCCGGCTTGCTCAGCGGCATCGGGCCCATGCACTCCTTGTTGCAGTTTAGTAAGTACACAGTCACTGAAGCCTGTCAACACCACGCCATGTAACTAGCAGATATGTATGTCAAAATATTTTATAGAACCTTCAATCAAAATATAGACTAACGACAAAAGAAACGCAATCCCCTTGAAGTTGCAATAAATTCAGAACCATTAAAATATTGCAATTGCATATTTAGAGCTGGTCGTCAGTGCTTGTAGAAGCGACTTTGTCATATGAATACCCCCGCTCATCAGCAGTGTATCATTTACTTTTCCAGTAACGGGTATCTGCGATCTAGTATGGTTGCCAGTGGAACAATGGCGTCGCGATGGCAGACTCGTGCACGGACTACGCCGCGGCGCCGCCTCGTTCACGGCGCGCACCGCCGTCGCCGCGCTAGACATCACCACCAGACTACTGCACCTCATACAGGTACACCACACTGTACACCAATGAGAACTTATTTATATGGCATATGCTGTTTATATCGGCTGTATTAGTGTTTTGGCACTAGTGATTGTGGTCAAGTTTTTTAGTAACGAGTATTTGCGACCTGGTATGGTTACCGGTGGTGCAATGGCGCCGCGCTAGACATCACCATCAGGCTAATGCACCTCATATAGATGAGACACCACACTAATAAGAAGTTATTTACAGGGCATATACTACTTGTACACACTAAATAATAGGTATGCGATTTCTTCGCGAATGCCGCGACAGCGTGAAATTGCGAACATGCCTATATTGCGTATACATTTTTTACATTATACTTACGTATACGTTTCGGGCACGGGTTACACCAGCGGTGGTCACGAGTTGACTGAAGAGGCACCCACTACCCACATTTGATCTTCACATTCGTAAAGGTTGCGACACAGTGCACTTTATTCGATAAATTAATCACTGTTTCCGTAAGTGCCACTTTTTCTATCGACTGTACGGATACAGCGGTCAAGCGTGGCGCATTTCTGTTTGTGTTGCAGCGTTTTATAATATTTTCAAACTTTCGCACTGCATAATTCAAATGTGCGAAATGCTCGTTGGTATGTCACTCGGTCACACGAATCGAAATCACTTGTTGATAAGACGACACTTAACTCTTTATGTAACGCATATAATTCACTGTTTATTTTTGTTAAGTCGCAATGATGATTCCGAATTAATTGTTTTAGTTAAACGTCGAGTAAGAATATAAGGTAAAAAAAATACCTTTATTATACACGTTCAGACGAGATTTAGAATGTAAAAAGATTCTAACACTGATTAGAGACGTAATTCCAAGACAGGCCGATAGAGAATTTTCAGCTTTACAGAGAGACACTGTGTAGAAAATCCGAAATCGGCATTTTTTTAGCCGCCTTTTAGTTAGCGGACGGCAGTAAATGTAGTCTTGACGTGTTTGTGGCCCGCCGGATAAAAAGTTTGAGTATGGCTGGTCTAGAGGACCTCTCTCATACAATCGCCGGTGTACATATTTCTGTAAATGTGTATAGCTCATTTTCTACGCATGTGGCCACGCCGCGCCGTGACTAGGTATATATGAAACCTGTTTGCATCGTCAGGCGACCGCGGAGAGCGCGTTCGACATGTTGACGCCGGGCGCGACGCTGCAACTGCAGGCGGCGTACGCGCGACGCGCGCGACGGCGGCGCGACCCAGCGCGACACCCCGCCGACATACGGGAGGGCGTCGCCACCGCTTACAACACCCTCAGGGAGGTACGTACCACAATAACGTAAAAATAACGTGTTAAGGCTCGCGCACATTATAGCGATTTTTTTTTAAATTGTGAGTGCTATGTGTGCTATAATAGGTTTATATATTATACATTTCTGTTAATATGCGAAATAAATGGATAATTCGTTAATAGTATTTTCTGATCTAAAACCTATGGGTTTCATTCAAGTACACAAAACAAAATCAACTTAAGATATAACTATTTAAAATTAAGTGATTAAAAAATCTGACTTATTCAAGACACTTCAAATACAAAATATTTATAACTACTTATATAAATACACAATAAAATTCAAAATATCTATAACTATTGTACTTATATAAATACACAATAAAATTCAAAATAATAAGTTTAGTCCATAATTATATAATATATATCTATACATTGAGCATGTTGTATCCATTTAGTCTCTGAATAAAGTTACAGTCATGTGTACGCCATTTCACCCCGATCGCGTCAGTTGTCTTCTGGCGGTTACAGTGTAAACATGTCCGCTCCGCTAGTAGTTTTGACCGAGGAGGAACAACGAGCAGTGATACGATTTCTCTGGTCGGAAGGTGTGAAAGAGACTGAAATTCATCGCAAAGTTTTATCACAATACAGGAACAGTTCCTTATCACCTAAAATGTGTTTTCGTGGATAAATAAGTTTAAAAGTGGCGGGTCGAGTGAGACGTACGTAGAGGGAGCAGGACGCCCGTCAACCTCCACCACGGACAACAAGATACAGCAAGCTTTAGAGATGGTTCTGGCTGATAGGCGAGTTACCATCGCTGAGGTAGCGTCTTCTTTGAACATCAGTCATGGTTTTGAACATCAAATCATTTGCGAGGTCGTCCATTTTACACAGACAGACGTGCAGTAAGCGGTGCAAAAGTGGCTTCGCTACCAACCGAAAACTTTCTTCTTGGAAGGAATATGCAAGCTTGTGAACCGTTGGACCATGTGTATTGGACAAGGGAGGGAGGGGATTATACAGTTGAAAAATGATGTACATATTGAACCCCTATTTATGTGTAAATAAATTATAGAACGAAAAGTGTAGATAATTTTTGACTCGCCTTCGTAGTATTGTATCAGCCTGTAACGTCCCACTGCAGGGTACAGGCCTCCCCTAGTAAATCACTATGGGGTTTTGGGCCGTAATACACCACGCGGGCCCAGTGCGGATTGGTGGATCACATACTCCATTTTTTTTTTCTGGAGCATGTGAGTTTTCTCACGATGTTTTCCCTAACCGCCGAGCTAGTGACAATTTTATGGAAACTTGTTTGCATCCTTTCACCTTTTCGCATCAATTCGGTTTTCGCATTTTCTGAGCAAAAATCCTTTCTCATTTTATCGGACTCGAAATCATGATTTTTCTAAAATATTGTAACCGTAACCAGTCCTTTTAGTGTCTATTGCTGGACATGGACCTCTTCATGCACATCGTCTCGTGCATAAAGGATGTATGGCCTTAAAACGTCACTGTACATCACTGTTAGAAACGAGTACACTGTTAGAGGTGGTGTAGTTCCTCAGAGCTACACCCCTGAGTCTACACACGACAACATTTTAATAGGGTGAGGTGAGGCGTCCAATAAAAATGCAGAACGAGAGTTACTCCTAACTGATTTCTAATTTTACAAAACTAATATGCAAATATGATTACGCAACTATGATAAAAATGGTACCCTACAGACCCATATTCTTACCGAGAGTGACGGTTCCTTTACTCTTACGTACGTTAGACGTGAATACCGTTATAAATAATGTATGTAATTATTGTTTTGGTAGCTGTGCTTATACGTGTTTACCACGCACGATATCTGTAGATGTGAATCGACCCAGGGGTGGACTCATAAGGCCTGGACTTATGGTTTACGTCGTAGCCCTTTTAAAAAAGAAAACTTTTTCGGCGCCTCAGAACACCCAAAACCAGATCACTGGGAGAGGCGAGGGAGCTAGCCCCCCAGATTTCGATGCGTGACACTCGCTACCCCCGGTTATGTTTTTAAACAGGTTTGTTTTACTGTTTGTTTTTTCGGTCAATCGTTTTCAAATTTCACTATAAAGTTTCTCTTGACGGGGCTTTCTAGACCGCGAGGGCCCTGAGCTATAGCCCGTCAAGCCTCCCCCTTTAATTCGACCTTTAACACGTGTCGTCAGGGCATCGCGGAGCAAGCGGCGACGATGGCGCTAGCGGCGCGCTCATCAAGCGGCGCGGGTGTGCTGCGGCACCTGCCCGGCGCGGCGGTTGCGCCCCTCGCGCTTGCCGCCGCCGGCGCCGCAGACGTGCTCGGCGGAGTGCGCGCGCACCTCGCGCCGGGCCGCCCGCGCGACCACGCCGACAGGTGGCGCCCGCTACCACCGCGTGAGTACATTTGCGACTTCAATCATTCAGAGCATCGCCGAATAAGCGGCTTCAATGGAACTAGCGGCACACTTGGTGACGTTCACGTGCACATCGCGCCGACACTGACAGGTGGCGCCCGCTACTGCCGCGTGAGTACACTTGGCACTTCAATCATTTAGAGCATCACAGAGCAAGTGACGACGATGGAGCTAGCGGCGCGGGCATTCTACGGCACCTACCTATCGCGGCGGTGACGCCGCTCGCGCTCGTCATGACACTTTTGAGTACTAAGCTACCGACATTAATGGAAGGTTGCACTAATAGGCATTAAAATAGTTCTGAAAAATTTAGAAGCAAGACATTCGATGAGAGACAATGCTCGGATTGAGTAGGGCATAATCGCGCAATCGTTGGGAAAACTATTCAGAGTATTTTTTTTTATTATGTCAAAGATATTGTTCTGATTATATTGGAGTAAGGTGTGCCAGTAGGTACCCCCTTCGGATATTGTTTAAACAAACAAAAATAAATAATAAAACAAAAAAACCTTAACAAATCAATTTTGCATTCTTTTTGCCACTACTTCTTTTGACTGCTTCACTATTTCCTGCTCTAGAAAGAGTATTGTTACAGTGCGATTAACAATATAAAATAAAATGATATTAATAACTATTTTTTGTGAGCGTGAAACAATGTTTTTCTGGGTAGGTGCTGACTGAGCTAACGCTTTGAAATTTTGAAAAAAATGTTGAGCTGCTTGCATGGTCAATATTCGAAAAAAAGGTACTTAGCACATTAACAAAAGCCGTTGTAAACCAATGCCATATTTTATAATATGCTCTACACTAAATTTCGAGTGATGCTTATAAAATTTGTATCAAATGCCGCACAATCAAAGTGGCGTAATGTAATTGCGTAAAGGTCTAGTTAGTCGAAGAGTTATCGATTTATTCCTGTTGTTTTTATCAACCTGTATCTGTTCACTGGTCGACATATGGTACAGCTTTCCCAAAGGAGCCTTTGATAACCCACGGCCTTATTCTCGCTAGCTATGGTATCTGTTGTTTTTTTCTTCGGCTCCTTTGTTCACAAACGTATTGTAGTCATTAAGTTTTGTTTTTAATTGGTTTTTTATTTCAGAATCATCGGAATAGGAAAAATGTCTACGATCTCACTCAAGTGATATAATGCCTATTCGGTGTGGTGAAGGATAACAGACTAAATAATTATTGTATTGCTCATCCACTCAACAGAAGTATTCTGTTAAAAGTAAGAGTATTTTAGTTTTGAGGCATTACGCAATTGTGATAGCTAAAATGCGGCTAAATAACTTACGAATTTGATATATAAAATGCATATTATGTCTACAAAAGTGGACAATGGTGATGTTATGTTAGTGCAGACTCTCTGTAAAATTTTATAATTTTGATAATTGTATAACTTTATTATCTTTACATTTGCGTATATTTTTGGACACGCTGGTCAACAGCTGCATTGTATGATAAAAAAAATACATTTTTTTTGCAATCATTTCCAAACTAAAGGGAATTTAAACGAAAAAAAATATGAAAAAAATTGTAGGATGCATATGCCTTTGACATTTAAAATTGACATACTTAAAATTTGTAATAGTTTTATAAATACAACAAAATTTGACCCTCAATTCTATTACAGAAAAACTTTTATTGCAACAGATTCGTAATTTAAAAGTATTAGATAATACAAGCTGCGTCCGAACCTTCCCCGAAACCATGGATTCCATCCAGCGCCGACTCTAGCCCATATAGCGCCCGGGTGCAATTAATACCCTGGCGCCCTCTAGTAGGCGCGCGAACACGGGCGCAGGGTCTTCGAGAGCGCCCCCTAAAACTCTGCGCCCGTGTGCGTCGCACACCCTGCACCATAGGTAAAGCCGGCTCTGATTCCATCCTAAATTTTGAGTTCATTGCCACATTTAAATTTTTTTTTTGTAAAATGCTATTTTTTAGCTTTATGATCTCGCACAACAGAATCCATGGTTTCGGAAAAAGTTCAGTTACACCTGTACAATAAAAAAAAACATACGACCAACATATTGACAAATATTTGTTTTTCAAGGAAAACAAATATGGTGCTTCGAATTATATTTAAAGTTTAGCATTTTAGAGCATTTAGTGGATTATCTATATCATTTATATGCGTTATTGATGTTAATGTGTTTATGTAATTGTTCGAAGGACTATTTAGGTGCCATGACTGGAATGTGACAGTAACTTTTATTTACTATTATTATTATTATTTTTCCTTTGATTATTTTTATTATACCAAAAATTAATCAATTTATTTAGAGAAGCGAAAAAGTAACTACACGAATTACTTTTCTTTCCTAAATGTTTCTTTTATTACTTTTTTCGGAGTGATACATGTTTAGAATAGTAAGGCAAATTATTCCATTTTATGTTCGTTTTATAAAAACAAGACTTTTTTAAATGCTTTCGACATCAAAGTGAAACATTTTTATTAGAAATAAATCATTATAATACACAATGGTTTCTTTTATTTCTTACCTTTGAATACCTACTTAAAAATAAAACAAAAACTAGTTTATACAAGTTTATTAAAACTAATCTATACATAATAATACATCTAAGCTTCCCGTTCTTTCTCTTCGGGATATTTATCAGTCAAGAAGCTCTTCACATCTCCATACTCAACCTTGAGGTTCAAGCGTATCTTTTCATGATTTCTATACTTTTCGTATTTCTGTAGATATATTTTATAGTGAGGCATTTTCTCGTAGAACCGTGGGAACTTCTTCTTTTTCAAGATCACTTTGTCATTCATGACATACTGAGTGAAGTCTAACGTTTCGTCTTTAGGTATCTCCTCTTTGGTTCTGACGACACTCGGACTGGCCACTATTTTCGGGTAGTACTGGTTCTCCGCTCTGTACTCAACGAGGTGGAGTTGTTTCTCCTCAGCCAGCTGCTGATGTGTTCTCTAAAACGCAAAATGTAATTATGTAAACCAAGAGTAAGTAAAATGTTGCATAGGTATGCACTGTCTTTCTCATCTATATGCTATCTTACTGATAGAATCTCCTAAGGGATTCTACCAGTAAAACTCCTTTATATATATATATAACTACATATAATACATACATATATATAACTTTATATATATAACAATATACTTTAATTATTGTAGAAAAATAACATAAAAAATTCAAATTACTGACTAATCATACTGTGTTATATTATTATTATAGACTATAAAATTGGAAAGCAATTTCTCAATATTGGAATCTTATTAAAAATTACCTTAAAGTCTGGTCGCTGAGAGAATGCGTTCCTGAAGTCTGTCAGTTGGTCATGACTAGTGTTGGACAATAAGTAACACTATTTACTTTTTTTAACCGACCCAAGAAAAGAGTAACATTAGTTTCAATACCTGTTTGTCTGGCGTTTGATTTCTGAATGTAACTAGCGCAAAGAAAATAAATATGCGATATTCGGAAATATTTAATATAAATACAACAATAAAAGTACATATTTTGAAAAATAGTTGCGACTGGGTTTAAACAAATTTAATGACTCCGATTCGCTTGAGAAGGTGCTGTCTTCGTGATCATCTTCGCCTACGTGTTCGGCCCAGTCATCTTTTGTGACTTTTCCGCAGGCTTCTTTTAATAGGCCATAAGGTCCATTGGTACCTTCGACGTCGACGCTTGTGTATCATCTGTCCAAGAACGATAAAGCGTGTGATTGGCGTTCAGCCATGTCTCATCAATGAAAACGACATTATCCCAGTTATCGATTTTTTCGCTGCCCTTAAAAAAGATATTATTTTTAAAATTATAATGGCATATTGTTCTAAAAGAACTTTTCTTTTGTCTGTTTTTTTTATATTGAAAACCAATATCTTTTACAATTTAGGATAAAGCAGTTTTACCCCCCTTAAACATATCAGCTGCTCTCAAAGATGCCAAAAGTATTGTCCTGTTAAGGTATTCATTCCTCGACTAGTAACCATATATATGATTCCTTATTGCATCGGCGACAAAGGTATCAATATCTGTTACAGATTTAGTTCTGCATTTCTTCTTCGGTGTTCATAAAATATTTTTTTCCGTGCCAGATGGGTCGAACTTTGAGTTGTTATCGTTGTTATCGTTCGTTGAGTATTGAGGGCCGACCATTTTGCCTTTCACGCTCAAAGTAATCTTGCAGCTTGATGATTAATTAGCTCACGGGCTTCACTTTTCAATGTTTGTCCACGTTTCGGCATTATTATGCACCAAAAGTACAACACAACACAATCGAAGTCCAATTTAGCGCCGAAGTCAGTATAACAAACAGGAACAGTCAATTAAACAAAAGCCGGGTCACCAGGAAAAACAGAACGAGAAACACTGGAGAATATAGTCTATGCGCACGAAATGACAACAGAAGACTGTTTTAGCGTCACAAAATGGCGGCCCATTACGCCACTTGGGGTTGCTATTTTTTACCAGAAATATAAAAGTAGCTACTCATATTACGCTACTTGCCTTCGCGCGTTCGGTTTGGGCGCAGCTTTATAATATTATTAACTTTATTAGTACATTCTATTCTATTTTAGAGTATAACGACCGATAACGTTACAATTGCCTAGTATTTTCGGCACATCACTACCTTGTACCTTGTTGACATAGCCTTGTAACAGCGCAGTATGAATTTAAAAAAATATTGTTTTCTTATTTATTTAATATTACATTTAGCACAAAATTATAACATTTATTATAAGTTGACATAATAATATAGTTTTTAATGTTATTATTCGTTAGTAGAGAGCAAATAAACGATAATAATATTTTTATAGTAAATTCTTCGCCACTTCAAAGTTACATCGTCCATTCTCTCACGACCTGTCAGGAATGCATTCTCTCAGCAACCGGACAGTAATTAAACACTTCCTAGATACATACCCGCCTACAATGAAAGTTCTATCACCTGTTCAGCAGTACCTAGGTTACATATTGTTATAGCATTTCAAAATACAGCATTTTCTTTGAAAAACATTAAAATATTCTAGGTATTGATTCTTACTGAGCTTTTATTGTTTTGTTTACTTACTTGCTGCAGTAAACCAATGAAGAATGCCTTCACAATGTGCTGCAGATTATGTGAGCCCTCAACTTTAGCTCTCAAATCTTTGATTCCAATAGCTTTACAGATTTCTATGATTGCTCTGTGGCACTTCAGACCATAACCCTCATTCTTTTTTTGTACAAATATTTTTGTACTACCAAATGCTGTGTAGAAATCGTGAAAAACTGGAAAAAGAATTAGTGTGTGCCTTAAATTAATAATGCCTTACAGCCATTTTTAAATGCAATAATTTTGTAGTTTTTACATATGTTACAGTTAAAACCGGTTTTCAGTAAAAACGCACTTTTCCTAGTAAAAACTAGTTTTTACTAGGAAAAACGCGTTTTTACTGAAAATGGCTATTATATGTAACATATATAACAATATTGAGTGATAAAAAATGAAAAATAACAAAATAATATTGAAAAAACAACCAATGCAATTCTGTGTATTTAAAATTTCAAAGATAGATGACATTAAATTTAAAAAATCAGTATACTGTAATAGTAAAGTACCTATATAACTTAATGTTAAAAGCAAACTCACCAGTATGGCCATTGTAAATCTCAAACTGCATCAGTTTTTGTCCAGCCCTGTTTTTGGCTTTTCTTAATGCAGCTGGTGTTTCTTTAGCTTTACCGAGCCCAAACCCTGCAAGGCCTTGTCCATTGCCAGTGACGACCTGAAATGTTACCACAAATGGCCATACTTATTCTTGTACCGATTACCACAATTAGTTAATCAAGTAACAGAACATATCGGATCCTCCGATCAGGATTCAATCCGATGTGGGCCTTTTACGAGTTTGTGCATGCCATTTAACACTGTGTTAAATGGCACTTTAGTGTGTTAAAAACACAACAATGCAATGCAAAACATCACTATAATTTTAACCTTAAAAGGCATTTCTATTATGAGAAATGAAAATTAACATTCATCTCCTAAATTTTATGTTCTCTTAACGCCATGCACAAAGCACATTGGTAACAGATACAAAATTGATGACATACTGTAGTAACGGAACGTAGTTCCATTAATGTGGTAACCAAATGCAGTTTGGGACGCCCTGTGCGCTCTCGACCTCTTTCGCTCGCTCTCAGCCGACACGAGCGACCGGATTGACTACATTGTTAAATAATACCTCAGATTTAATCCAGACTGTAATTAATTAATTTACATGTCTTGGACCAGAAGTGAGTGTCCTATTCAATAAATATAGAGATCAACGTTACAACACATACCATAGCTTCAAAATTCCTGGTGCGGCCCAGACTTCCCTTCATGATAAGCAGAGACCTGAGTTGCAGAACTATTGTGTTGAAACCAGTGAATTCATCTAAAATCGGTAATTATTGTTCATCAGCCTCCATACAGTCATACTTGTTAATAATAGACACAGTTGTAGCTCTCATTATTTATACTACCTACATTATTTTTTGACATGCCCCTGGATACTTTTGGAGATTTAACCTCCGTTATGCATGCCGGAGGAGCACTTTTCCACTTATCGTACACTCATTTGGTGCTTCCTTCGATTCTGAACTATTCTATTAGTTCGATTGATCTATTTTACGATTTCTGAACGATTACGTAAAAATTATAGTGCATTGCTTTCCACGTAAAAATAACATTTATCTTTTTAAAAAAGTAACATTTACTATTTCGATTTTTGTATAAATACAATTCAATTTAACAATTATTAAGTGCACAACTCGCGTGTGGACAATGCGTGAAATCGTTTGGCATACAAAGGGCACGCCATTTCTGATAGCACTACTCGGCCAGTCAGAGGTTAAGGGTGTAGATCGTGAAAATCACCGAAAAGAGTGTTACGATTTTTCATATTTAACCTATTTACATATGATTGATATCAATGATAATTTGTATATATTACAATCAAAGACCAATAAGTATGTTCATGCTTATATTAAACTCTTAAACCTAATAGTTGTTATATAATAAACGTCAACAAACGCACAAAATTGAGTAAAAATGCAAAAACATGACTTCGTATTTTTCAGATTTAACCCCATAAATCAACACAAATTGATAAAAAGAAACACTTTTTGAACACTGAAGAAACCAATAAGTATAGCTGTATACTTCTTTTTATACCTTTACAAACAAAGACTTCCTCTTTTAAAGCCCTAAAATCTAGATATATTTTAAGGTAAATTTTTCATACACAAATGTATGGGATAAAACGTTCGTTTCATTCGTGCAATCTCGGTGGTCTGCAGCGGCAGTTCCTTTCTGTAAGTGAACGCGACACCACGCTTGTCGGCTGCAGACAGCAGAATTACGTATTGTGAATTTGTGTTTTTTGTAAAAAACTGTAAGTATAACATTTTTATAATTAATTTATTTTCAGTTAGTAGAAAGTATCGATATAATGAATGTCTGAAAGAAAACCATGATGGAACTAGATATAAATCGTAAAAAATACAATATCTACACTAATAGGTATTATAAAGAGGAAAGATTTGGATTTTTGTATGTAACGAATAAACTCAAAAAGTACTGGACTGATTTTAATAATTCTTTTATCATTCGAAAGCTACATTATCACTGAGTAACATAGGCTATTTTTTTCGCAGGACTGATTGAATTTGAGTGGCATGCCAGGGAAAAGAAAGTTTTGTAAGCATTATAAAAATATGAAAGCCAAAAGATCTCGGAATAAAATGTAAGTTCCTCCCTACTTATTTATTATCGCATTTGAACAGGGTACATTACAAAGCTAATACAATATGTCATATGATTTAGATCGCCCGATTCAGACATATACCTACAATAACATGTAAATATTGGTTTGTATTATCTATATCTATACTGATAAATAAAATTGAAGTATCTGTATGTAATATCAAAATAATAGGATTTTTAAAAAAAAAAAAGGCGATACGGAGTTCGCCGGGTCGGCTAGTATTGTCTAAATATCAAATTGTGGAAGTAGGTAGGCGACAGCGCAACTTTGTCGACATACCTATACCGCCAAACAGACGCGAGGCGCCTAGCGTCTGGCTTAGGGTTGTACAAAATAAATAAAAAGTGGATAATATTGATGAATAATATTTCCAGTATTGAAAATAAAGAAAACCTTGGGGCCGAGACACTGAGCAACAATGCTACGCGCTGTATAGAGGTAAGTTGTTATACGTAATTCTTGTAGACTTGTTACATAAATAAACAAACTACTTAGTTAGTGATGGGCGAAGACAAAATCTCAATACCTACCTATAGATTTTTCTTGCAATATTTATTATTTTCATCGAGAGACAAACACCTTAGTACCGAAATACTTCTCAATTACTTTCTCAAAAGAAAATTTACGTTCAAATAGGTGACGTCATAAAAAAACAATACCTAATGCGTAAAGAAATTATAATTTCTATTCATCAGGAACCTAATATTGTATTAATTCTTTTGCATTTTTTTAAATTTTTAATTATTTTTTATAAAAAAAATCAAGCCATTATCTTTCTTTACAGGAACTAGTTATTGAAAACGACCAAGAGGGAAAGGTGGATGAAATGGAAGTTGGGCGTAGAGTTGTAGACGTTTCTTTTTTTTTTAAAGCTCTTCAGGCCATAGGGGACCACGGTCCAATGGATTGTAAGTTAAGTTACCTCAGTATAATAGGTGAAGTAAAAGTTGGTCTGGACTCAAAACTCATCATGAAATGTAGTATGCGTAGTATGAAATTTACTGTGTGTTTGATTGAAAAGAAAGAAGATAGAATGGAAGTGAATCATCAAATTGTATCTGGTATCATATCATCTGGTGGGAGCTACTATCAGTTAAAAACATTAACTGCCGCAGTAGCCCTACCAATCATGTCACCTTCATTATACAATGAAATTAATAATACGGTTTGCGATTGGTGGGAAAAGACAGCAGCACATTCCATGGCAGAAGCTGTCAAGGAAGAAGCGGAGTACGCAGTGTCTATAGGTAGTGTTGATAAAAATGGTACACCATTAATATCTGTTGCTGTTGACGGTTGTTGGAGCAAGAGATCTTATGGTAAGAATTTTTCCGCCTTGTCCGGCGCAGCTGCGATAATTGGCATTAAAACTAATAAAGTATTGTTTTTTGGAGTTAAAAATAAATACTGCGTAGTTTGTGCACGAGCCGCAAAGAACGACAGTCAGCCCTCGGAACACCGTTGTTTCAAGAATTATTCGGGATCATCTACCGGTATGGAATCGACCATAATAGTTGAGGGGTTTAAACGTTCCATTGTTGATCACGGTGTAATTTATAATAAATTTGTAGCAGACGGCGATTCCAGTACTTATAAAAAAATATTAGATTCGCCACCGTACGGTAATTTAACAGTAGAGAAAATTGAATGCAAAAATCATCTTTTACGAAACTACTGCAATAGCTTGGAGAAACTGTCGAAAGACACTAAGTATCCTTGCGAATTGCGGAAATTCCTAAAAGAAAGGTATTTGCGTTTAAGAACGGGTGTAAAATGCGCTATTAAATATTGGGGCGATCAAAATCAGTCACTCGAAGAAAAAATAAAAAATCTTAGTGAAGATATCCTAAATGGTCCACAACACGTATTTGGTAATCACCAATATTGCAAGGAGTATTTCTGTAGACCTGATACTCGTCGAATAGAACCTGTTGGGTTGCTTCCAGCAATTGTTGGATGCGGATTAATGGACGCGGTACACATTTTAAGTAAAAGACTGTCATATCATTCTAGAAGTTTAATTCATAATTGTACAAGTAATATAGTTGAAAGTTTTAACGCAGTGATTGCCAAATTAGTAGGGGGTAAGCGTGTAAATTATTCTTCCCGTGGTTCTTATGCGGGCCGATGCGCAGCTGCTGTTGTGTCTTTTAATACAGGATCGATTCATAGTAAAACTCATGAAGTAATATTTAAATCTAGTCCTAATCCTTTGATCGCGAAAGTGGAAAATTGTAATCGTAGAATCCGTTTAATTGCTAAACCTAAATTAAGATTGAAAAAGAGCCACAGCGCTGTATCGAAAGACGCTCACTATGGACCAAACTGCGAAAAACCTGATCTGAGTCCAGAATTATATGAGAAAGCCAAGTCATCTTTTTTAGCCGATTTAAAGTTGTCTTGTGCTGAAAGAGAGGAGCTTGAAAGGTCGACCCATTTGCAAAGAAGTAGTTCTGAGTGGATGAGTACAAGGAGAAAATTACTAATCTCATCATCGTTCGGGGAAGTTTGTAAAAAACGAGAGAGCACAAGTTGTGCTGTTCTTGTTCGTAAAATCGTTTATGGTAGTAATATCTCCAGTTTGCCTGCTGTACGGTACGGTATCGAAAACGAAGAAACCGCAATTAAACAGTTAGAAATTCAAGAGAATATTAGTATACAAGGTTGCGGTTTGTTCGTCGACGATCAATATGAATTTCTTGGTACTACACCAGATGGCATTTATGCAAACGGTTTAATTGAAATTAAGTGCCCACATTCTTTAGCTGGCATGACTCTTGATGAAGCAATGGCCAAACATACCTTTTGGGTTAAGGACAAGGCTTCCAAGGGTTATGTCATAAATAAAAATCATAACTGGTATTTCCAAATTCAGGGACAGGTACATATTACTAAAAGAAACGTTTGCATGCTTGGCATCTGGTTTGGTGCTACTGTACCTATGAAAGTTTATATTATAGAAAAGGACGACAAATTTTGGGAGGAGAAAATGGAGATGAAATTAGTTAGGTTTTATTACGATTGCCTACTTCCAGAATTAGTTGATCCTCGGCAGTCACGAAGCATGCCCATTCGTGACGCGCCCAGTATCATAGAGGCTATGAAAGAGAGGAAAGAAAGAGCTTTACGTGTTATGAAAGAGAAGAACGCCTAATGATTTTGAAAGATACAGGTAACTTAACTACCCAGCCAGTCGATTCACGTAAACACGCCAGTCCAAAAGTCGTTTTAACTTAGGAACTTAGAAATCGCCTTTTGGTTTTCTGTTTTAAACGCACTTACTTATCTAGTCTTGGATTGTCATAAATCTTCCAATAGCTCAATTACTATACAATTTCTGAGTTACCTGGTGTAAAGAATCATAAAAATTGGTTCAAAAATACAGCGAATTGAGAATTCTCCTTTTTTTAAGTCGGTTAAAAGGGCTAAATTTGCAAAAAACGAAGTGACGTCACTGCGCTACGGTTTTTATTACTTACGTGAATCGGGCAGCTGGTAACGTTTTCATTCTGATAGGTTTTGTGATAGCCATTGATTTTATCATCAAATTAGCAGAAATCAGAACTTGATCCGTAATCGAATGAAAAACCATTAGAATTTTGAACTCATATTTCGTTATTGTTTAATTACATACTTTTAATTAGTATATTAATAATTTACAAACTTCTGTTAAAATTAGTAAATAAATGAATTATTTACTAATTTTTGTACAACCCTAGCACGCTTTTGAGATAGCGAGTAATGGCGACTCATATTTGTTATTGTGTAGTAAATAAATCATTTTTATACTTGTGTTTCATTTATTGACATTTTTTTTAAAACCCTAGGATTTTTTTTAGATATCGACGAGGTGATCGTAAACAAAAAGTAAGTATTTGAGTTTACGCAATAGGCACATTTCCTTGCGTAGAGATAAACACACTTCCTACTGAATTTGCAATTATTTTATTGAATGAATATTTTACGAATTAGAATAAATTTTGGTAGTGAAATTACAAATAAATAAATAGTTGGAATTTTAGGTAAGTAGAATACAAAAATGTCAGATGTCAAATGATAGAAAAACATAAAAATTGTGTCTCAACTACTCTTATTAATCTATTAAAAAGAATCAACAGCTAGTTTCCAAAAATTCAACGTTATTGTTATGCTGTAAATATTCAAGTTCAATAACAATTTCTCAACGTGGAACGTTTGTTGCAAAACATTTTGAAAATCGCGCTCTCTAGGTCATTCATCCGCCCCGTCGGATGTTACATTAAACTTTGGCGCTGCGGTCGCTCGAAATCGAGATCTCAGGCCAACAATCTACACCCTTAAGAATGGATTTTGGAGAAAAAGTTGGAAAGGGATGGAGAATAACAAGTACACTCACCGGCACGGAATCTTGGCCAAGCGCTTATCTCGCGAAAATAATGTTTTAAGCATTTAAGCATCTAATGAATGTTTGTTATGACGGTATGTTGAAAAAATGTTTACCTTTAGTTCAAGAGGGTAATTCATTATGTTTGAGTGTAGTGTACATTTCTTTTAACTTTTAGTTGAATTTGGTAATTTGAGCGACGAAGTTGAAGTCTTAAATTTGGTATTGTGAAAAGTGTACCGTTAGATTACTGCATTTTCGTGATTTTGTAATTTAAATTCAATATTCAGAGGTACCTTAAAACCAAACAAAATGCCCATAACACCAGCTCAGGTTGCACAAGCCGTAGCATTAATCGATCAGGGCCTGACACAACGTGAAGTAGCATCAATGCAGTATGCCCTGAAGCGATACCAGAAGACTGGCCACTACATCCGCAGACCAGGCAGTGGAGGCATAAGATGGACATCAGCCCGGGACGATCGATTTATTGCACTGGAAATTTTGAGAAACTGCCATCTTACCGCTGTTGAGATCCGCCAGCGGCTCCAAATCTCGAGATGCGTGAATGTTAGCGAACATACAGTGAAAAGACGCATGGAGGAAGTGTATTTTAAATCAAGGAGACCAGCACGCAGTCCACAACTTCTCAGACAGCACCGAGTAGCTCGACTTCGGTTCGCACGAGACCACGCACACTGGACCCACGAGCAATGGGCTAAAGTTCTGTTTACAGATGAGTGCAGAATCGCTATACGTGCACCAGATGGTCGGGAACGAGTCTGGAGAAGAAGAGGAGAACGGTTTTTACCCATCACCACCACATCAACAGTGAGTTTTCACAGAGGTTTCATAATGGTTTGGGGAGGAATAAATTCCGACGCTCGTACTACAACTCGATACATCGAGGAGATCCTTCAGGATCATGTTATGCCTTATTCGGGGTTCACTGGCCACGACGAATTCCTTTTAATGCATGATAATGCACGCCCACACGTCGCACGTTGCGTGAATGAGTACCTTCAAGAGGTCGGCATTCAGATCTTGCAGTGGCCAGCTCATAGCCCAGACTTAAATCCAATAGAACACATCTGGGACATGCTCAAAAGAAAGATAAAGTCAAGCTCCAACTCGCCACAGACACTTAATCAGCTACGAAATGCAGTACTGGACGCTTGGGAAAACATACCGCAAGTTGATGTCAGAAACATCATTCAAAGCATGCGAGATCGAATGCAGGCGGTTATCAGGAGGAAGGAAACACCCGATACTAAACTAAAACGTATAGACTATAAAGAAAATTAGTAAACTCTTCATTTTCTAGTGTTTTAAAATTGAGTGTTTAAAATTCCTTTTTTGTGTAAAAGTGCGTGGTCTTAAATAAACTTTAAATTTGTGTGGTAATCTTTCAAAAAAGTTATAAAAAAATAAAAGGGGCACATATCGAGCCTGATACTTAATGTATTGAAGAAAATTTATTTAAATGCAAGCTACAGCAAAAATTACACGTGGCTGGCCAACTTTCCATGCCAGTGAGTGTATAATGGGACAAGAAGTTTCATCCTATTAGAATCCTAGCAATTAAACAACTTTGAAGGGGTTTAAATAATTGGGTTTAAATAATCCATGTATATTTAACATTATTTATATCCCGACGTTTCGAACACTTTGCAGTGGACATGGTCATGGGGTGACTAATTGATTTTATTTGTCACTTGAGTTATTACGAAATTATTTGAACCATCTGCAATTTTTTTTTTTTAATCATAACATTCCCTATGCACGCAGTATTCGCTCACGGTGTCCAGAGGTCTTGCAGTATTGCGTTGGCCTTGGGATTTAATTAATTTAATGACTGGATCCCAAGCAGATGGTACTTGCCAACTATCTTCTCTATTAAAATTTAGGTGTTTCTTGATTTCAATAGCCTTGCGTAACATTCTTGGCATGAACCGGGTCTGTCTAGCGAGGATTTGTGGATTATCAAATCAAATGTAATGGTTGGGTTTGTCCAGAACATGTTCACAAACTGCAGACTTGGTCGAGCGTCTGTTCTTCATGTCAGCTATGTGTTCCTTTATCCGGATACTGATGCTCCTCTTTGTTTGCCCAATGTATGATAACTCGCATTCACAATCAAGCTTCTAAACACCTGCATCTTATAGGGAGATATTGCTCTTGACTGGTCTTAAAAATTGGCTAATCTTCTTGTGCAGCTTGAAGTAAGTTTTAATTGAAGCTCTTCTTAAGATATTGCCAATTTTGTCAGTGACGCCCTTGATGTATGGTAAGATGGCAGGTTGTCGCTCAACTGTAGGAAGCTTGGGGCGGCTTTTGTGATGCATTCGTGGGAGTATAATAATCACGAAAACCTAAGAAAATACTATTAGAATCCTATTCCATAGGGAGGATATAAGATACTATAAGAAACAGTGACTAGACAGCTATATCATTTTTTTATAAAAGGGAGACAAGAGATGGAAAAGAATCTCATATCTATGCAGGAAAAATAATTTTGGAGTATTTTTTTAGCATAATTTAAGTAGGATAATGGTAGCCACATTCCCATTACTTTTACAAAACAGCTGCCATCAAGGCATCTGCAAACTAAGTATGTATTTTATTTAGCCAAATAATCGAGGTGGCTATTATTTTCTATACTTACCTTCCCCAATTGGATCTGGTGGTCCAATGCTACGGCCTGGCATCCTAGAGCCAGACCAACCACGCTCAATAGGGCTCAATTTTAACCGCCTAAACTTTGTCATTGAGTCTCTAATCTTGATTAATTTTTCCATTCTAAAAAATTTATTAATTTAATAAAAAAAATAAAAACTATAGTTGAAGTAACAATTGAACACTTATAAAGCAGAGATGCATTATATTTATTTGTCAATAAATAATTATGTTGAAGTAATACCTTTCAGGATCATCAGGCAGCCTTTGTTGTTTCAACAATTCCCTGCCTCTAATCACTGGCGCAGATAAACCGGGCCATAGCATGTTGATCCTCCCCACGCCGATCACTTGGCCTCGGTTTAAGTCTCGTATCCTGATCCGACCCGCTCCTTTACCACGACCCTTCTTAGCGCCAGGGTTACTTACAGACGTTACAGACTTCCATAACTTTTCTGCAGGCACTATAGACATATTTGTGAAATTATAGTTTTCAATTATAATGGCCAAAATCCTCGAAATGTTTAACTACTAACTTACATTTATTGAAGAAATTTAGGTAAGCAACAGACGAAGTGCTAAAATTTGTTTTAAGGTTAAAAGCGACATTGTTTCCAAATGGCTTCAATATTGAAATCAAAGGTCTGTTAATAATACTTCGTATTGTTAACAATTTTGAGGACATTTTGTTATTACGAACAGAGACGAAAATATTATGTACTAATTATTTTTTGTAAAATTTACACCATAAGAGGGAAATTGAAGGTTTTCCATTACGTTACGTCTATTTTATCTATGGTTCCATTGGTGAAAAAAGTCAAAATTGACATTGAGATTTTGACAAGTGGGTGTGTTTAGAAAAAAAACAAAATAAACAGAAAGTGCTTCGCAAAAATCGTACCTAATATGCAAATGAATATTGTAACTAATAACTTGAAACTGGAAAAGCAGGACAAATTCAAAATTTGGATATGCTTCGCAGTTGCTACAATTTTACTATTGATTCAAATTATTTTCTAATTTCATCTTACAATTGCCATTCTCAGCCCATTTACACATTATTTTCATTTCGTTCCTCATAAAGCTGATCAATATTATTAACATTAAATTTCATTTACATATTAGTATTACTGACTTATTTTTTTGTACATCGATTGAATAACCACAAAGTTTTATTGGTGATACAATCAATCAGGGCAAACTTTCTGAACTCCTGAACGCTACCATTAATTTGACAGTTGCTTTACGTGGCTAACTTCGACATCCTCTCTTGCTTTTTGTTTCTATTATACAAATATTGGAACACTATATTACTGCATAATTAATGTGGCACATTACATTTCATTATTAACACAGTAAGTGCAGCTCAATATAATGGGACTTTGTAAGTGCCCTAAAAGGCGAGTAACAAATCAATTTTGTTTCGAGCACAGAGTCAATGTTTGTGAAAATTGTATGGTGACGAACCACCCGAAGGTAATTACCTGAATACTGTTACGTGTACTTTGTTTTACTAGTTGCTAAAAGCAAAAACCTTTAATAGAGATAAACATATTTTCATTTTCAGTGCATCATACAGTCATATTTACAATGGTTACAAGACAGTGACTACAACCCAATATGCGAAATTTGTACAAAAAGTTTAAGTGAAGGCGAATGTATCCGATTTACATGTTATCGTAAGTATTTTATCTAATTAATCTTAATTATTGCCGTAAACATCATGTTGATGACCATAATTTTGTTAGATGTGTTTCACTGGACTTGCGCGGAATCCCGATACCGCGCTTTGCCGCGAACGACAGCCCCGGCCGGTTACCAATGCCCTTCATGTGCAACCCCTGTGTTTCCACCACCAAATCTGGTCTCACCTGTAGCTGATGTTCTCAGGGAGAAACTAGCCGGAGTCAATTGGGCCAGGGCTGGCCTTGGTTTACCACTGGTAAGCATAAGACGAAATTTTATTCTACTCAAGTTATCAAATATCATTGAACAAATCCTTATAAAATAGACTTACAGACAAATTGACTGTAAATAAACCTTATTGCATAACACTTGCAGTTATCGGACGACCAAGACTTGAAAGGAGCTGTAGGCCGAGGCAGCCAATCACCAGTAGACCATTCCAATTATTACGCAGATGCAATAGTAGACAATCAAAGAGGTACTCCAGTTGGAGCCAGTGATGATGAGTCCACTAAACGCCCAACTAAGGGAATGCCACATTCCATTGTACCAATAACAGATGAAGAAATGAACATGTTTGATCAACCCTCTACTAGTAAAAGTAATTAAATTATAGTACTGTTCTGCTACTTTGTTTTCTCTTTTTTGCACTTTTCATTTGTGACAGCTGATTGTATCTATTTTCAGATACAATTACACCTACTACTTTACTAGGAAACAGTCTATTACAATTAAATCAGTTGTAATAGAAATAGTCTTTATTTATTATTATTACTTGTATTATTCTTTTACATGTAGTTTTTGCTTTATCCTGTTTCAGGTAAAACTATAAGAAAAAGTTTGAAAAAATGGATGCCTAACTCGAATGCTTCATCAAACTTTGACCATGATGAAAATAAATACAAGCAGAAATCTACTTTAGCATGGATCAGCAGGTGGTGGAAGTAAGTGGATCTTTAAAAATCATTCTGGTTATCAATAACAGGATATGTTTATCCTCAATCCTTCTTATTTAAAAAAAAATGTGTGCAGTCAGGGGACCCCGTCAGGAACGAAGATCCTCACGCATTTTTTTTTAAACTGAATGTAATTCGAAATAAAATCTATATAGTTCATGTATTTTTTTTTATTTTGTATCATATTTTCAATGCAAATAATTTAAAATAAGGAATCAAATTAAAAATTTAGGTTATACAACCGGCCACGCACTAGTCTGCAGGTCTGTTCTGCTCGAATCTCGCACTCGATACCCGCATGCACAGACAGAGAGAGAAAGATGTATGAAGGGGGTTAAAATCTTACATGATGTTACATTTTCTCTCGAATCACACCTACCGCAAGCCGCATAAAGGAACTTCTCCGTTCCAAAAATGTTTTATTATTATTTATTACTCAATATTGTCATAAAATCATAGGCAATATTCATTTCTAAAGTAAATTACCAAAAAAGTTTTCTAGTAATCATTTTATTCTTGTTTTATTGTGTACACAACAAATACATCAAGCTACACAAAGCCACCGATATTTAGTTAATGTATGTAGAATTGTGTCTGTAGTATACCACACAAAGCTTTGTTTTTAACATACATTTTTATCTATAGGAATTCTCTCACATCGTCACGTATGCGAGGAACAGGTGGCTTCTGTAGACGCTATTGGATCCTTCTTATTGTACTCGCTGCCATCATAGTACTCTTACTAGTTCTGAGCCACAGGAATGTTGATGATGAAAACCCATTTGGAATCATGCAAGATGAAGATAGAAGAATACTGCAGAAAAATTAGTAGTGACCCATAAACATTTGTTTATAAATCAAGCAATATTGTATTTCAATGATGTGTATAATATGAAAATAACTTATTCCTAATTGCTCTAAATCATTTAATTTTAATATAATATGTTAAATAAAGAATTCAAAATTAATTTATAAATTTTATTTAATTATATTGATGTGTGTGAAAGAATATTACAGTAATTTTGTGATGCTGCAATAAGATTAAATGCAAGTTTGATACATTTAAATGAAGATTCTCAATTATATAACACTCTTGTAAGTGTATTAACATTTTTTTCTAAAAACATAACAGTGAATATATCATTATAAAAGTCTGGGTAGTATTCACATGCTCGCCGACAATCTGGCATCCAATTCATTTCTAACAATTTAGGCTGAATTACATTTTCATTTCCTTTTTTGTGCCAACTTAACATTATATCTGCTGCATATAAAGCTCTAGATTGAGGGCTTTTCGCAATGCTACAAGGTGCTTCTTTAGTGGTGGCTGCTGTAAATAATTCAGCAAACATTTTAAATATGGATTTTTCAACATCATCCCAATTATAACTTCCATACTGTTGTGCCCAAACCTCTTTAAATTCGTGACAAAGCATTCTATGTAGGGGAGCACCTTCAATGTAGTTCATTACAGTAAAATGCTGCTCATAGTCCTCAAAATTGTTAAGGGCAAATGGCTTGTTAGAAAACCTAAGGAAGAAATTATTATAAACATAGACTTCAGTGGGACTTACAGATTTTAATATCACTACATAGCGAATATCAAATTTAACTTGACCAATGTCTGATCTTTCAAACAGTACTGGGTTTTCAATGTACTTCTGTGCTATTTTTGGCCCACTTAGAGGTAAACGACATAGGAAATCCAAGTTATCAGTAATATAAGTATCTAAACCTCTTGCAAGATTATATGGCTTGCAAATCCAATAGTTGTCCAGTCCAGCTTTATTTCTCTGCATATAATATGCAACAAGTTTTGGAAGCTCAGATTTCATGTTGAATGTAGTTGGGAGCCAAAGAGGAAATGTTTCCAATTGATCATTAAATACTTGTTTTATAGAACATCTCCTTGCCACAATAGCTAAGAGATCTTTAATTGTAATAACATATTCAAATGGGAATTGGTTCACAAACTTATTTGGTGATTCTTCACTGAGTTCTTTAAAAGTTTTAAAATGATTTATAAACCATAAAATATCAGCATCATTTTCATTATCTACTATTTCAAATTCTGGAGCTGTGAGATATTCATTTATGTACATATATTGTGTGAATACCTTCAGTTTACTTGGTCCCTTTTGTATATCTGCAAGTATTTCTAAATTGGGTAGAGTCTCCACAATATGGCCTTCAAGAAAATATTTTTTATGAGGCTCCTGTTGTGTGAAATCTTCATTGAAGTGTTCATAATGCTTCCAAGGTATAAGCATTGCCTCTCTCTGTAGTGGGTCAGAGTATTCTCCTTCAACAAAATTCCTGGTTATGTGGTCTCCATCAGACACATTTTTAATAGGGAAAAGCAATGTAAAAGTCATTTGTTCAGGAACATAAATAAAAGGCACAGCACGAAAATTAGGCTTGTCTGAGTGTGTTATTCCTGAGCCCAATTCATCTAATACATACCAAATTGGAACTCGTTCCTCAACTGAAAACTCATTTCCACCTATGGCATATGTATGGGCATATTTCCAAACATTTAGAGCTACATTTTCTACTTTCTTTTCAGTAGTTTCATCTATCACTTGCATTAGGTTACACATTCTGTCTAAGAGTGGTGGGACATTTCTAAGGGTTTTTATAACACCATCTCCCTTGAAAGTCCATGCGTGATCAATCAGGTAAATGTGATTAGCATCCGCGCGATCTATATCTTTTATAGTTATAACACTCCAAAGTGGATCATAGGGCATTCTTTCAATATCTTCATAAACAATTTGTACCAGTTGAAACGCTAAGCCGGCGTCAAAAATTTGGTCCCGAAGTTTCTTGCTTAGGGTTGGCCAAAAATGTTCAGGCACTCCTGATAATATTAACTGTGGTTTGTGCACTGCAAGAAAACTGTTATAAGTTGATATACCGTCCAGTCCGTCCATCTTTACAAATTAACCATGTGCAAATTGTAAAGTTAAAATTGGTGAGATAGGGTTATTTTTAGCGAAGTGTTTTGACAGTGACAGATGATAAGATAACGGCTACCGGCAGAAATTCGACATCTGGAAATGACTGATAAAATGACAAACACTCAGTTAGTTTATGAAGTTGTTAAATTATGTTATTGTAAATATTACAATCATTATTTAGTATTCAAATCAATTCTTTATTGCGCTCATGCTGGTAACATACGGATTTTTAAAATATATTAATTATTCGTTCAATATGAACCTTGTTAAGGCACTGTAATTTCAGGGCTAATAGTATCGTTAAGGGAAAACATAGATATGGTAAGTAAGCTCTCTAGGGCTGACTAGCCAGTCTAATATTCTTCTATGCAACCTTAGATCAAATCAAAAAGAGGAAGATCCGTTACTAACTCACCACGCGTGGCCAGGTATTAAACTGAGTCCAATGGACTTGCTTCGTTTAGGCGACTTGCTTACACGTGATACACTCACTCGGTGAATAGTTTTGTAGTGGAAAATACATTTAAAAATGTCTTCCTGTGCATTTATTCAGTGTACAAATCACTCAAGGAGCAAAAACAAGACGCATGGAATCACTTTCCACGCGTAAGTACACCATAAAGTAATAATTTATAGGAGTTTTTTAAAGTTACTCATTTACATTGGCCATTAAATGAGTGAGCGAGATAAAACTATACGAAACATGTGCGAGCGACATGGTTAGCTTGTCTCACTCTTGCTACTGACTAAGCTCATCGCTCTGTTCCGGTCTTTCGGTGTCGTACAATGTCACTTCAATTATAGCTGAACAAGTTTTTGTGTATGTAGTTGTGCATTCAAGCTTATTTTCAGTTGACGCAATGTAAGAATGTACCGTATCTTCCCCTTTTACTTTGATCTAAGTACGCAACAATGTTGTGTCGACCAGTAATGGTTCAATCTTTTTGATTCAACCCCTCCAACTGACTGATTGGATCACACCGCGATAAATGATTCAATCATCGACCGATTTCATCGATCAGGCGAACGAACGAACGTTTAGTCTCTGGCAACGAGCAGGTTCATGACGTCCTAGAAGTTCCACTCGATCAACAATTCGACACATTTTCATATAACAGCTTAGACAGAGAAACCTATAGACAGTGATATCTTTCTTCACTGTCTAAGAGAAATGAGAAGCGTTTAAGTAGCAATGACGTAAAAATGCTATGAGACAATATTGCTATCGTGCATCCCACTCTGCGTGTCGGTTTTTTCAAGGCCGTGATTGTGCTCAAACTAAGATACTGTAAAAGTGTATAGCTCATTTTCTATCGCATGTGGCCCCTCCGTGACTGGGTCTAAAGTCCGATTATTTATTAGTCAAGTTTACGACATAACTGTCAGAGTGAAATTTGTACAGAGATAACACTTTATTGACAGTTCTCTATGTCACATCCCGACTCGAATAAATAATCCGGCTAAAAATATAGTATGTAGCATGGTCTGTGTGTAGCATGGTGCGCCTAACACCTGTCAGTTGACAGTGTCATGGTACGGTAGCGCTGCGTGATGAGTGGAGTACTGCTTGTACAGTGAGTTCTGCGCCCACAGTCAGCGCCATGAAGTGAGTTAGCGGCGTTGGCGCAATTATTAATTCCAGTCGAATATATAGGTTATTCACATAATTGTAAATTCCTATTACGAAGTCATTTACGATAAAACTTGAGTTGGTTTTATTTCGAATGTTTTATTTTTGTTACTTTGTTTTTTAATTATTTTAAATTAAAATAGAATTAGTATCCTAGTAACCTTTTAGGTAGGCAGCTAAGTATGGTAATTTTACTCAGGATAGATTCCCAAATATCCATTGAGCAAACATTTTACTTACAAAAAGACCTGCTTAGTCACACATTTGATTAAATATTCTATACAAGCCAGAAGTGAAATGTTGCAAAAGTTGCGATAAGTAATGAATGAGAAAACAAAAAAATAAAATACACAACCTTTATATGCATATATATTTAAGTCAGTTTCATGAAATTTTACAATATAGATGCATCCACTGTTCTTAAAATTAATTTAATGAATAATAATAATCACATTTATATTCCATAATAATAAACTATACAAAAGCAAAACTTATTAGAATCACATGAAGGGTACACGTACGCATAGTCATTATAGAAGATACAGTCAATAGTCGCCACTTAGAGTAGAACAACTAGGATATCATATACATACTTATAAATAATATGGAACACATTTAATAAAACTATCTATGTTCAGTTCAGTTGGAGTCGGAGTCCACGTGGGTGCGGAAGTTGCGGCGGGCCTTTTTGACCCGTTGTCGGAATTTGACGGCTTGGTAATCGGGCTCGTCGGCCAGGGGTTGTGTGGTCCTTGTGTTGCTGCCGACGACTGTGCCCAGTCGGCTTTCGAGCGTACCATGGGGCGCCGGCCATAAACTGCTCTCAGTACTGCAACTGCTCTCTAACTCGCTCTCGTTCGTTTCGTTCATGAGCCGCGCTACTGTGGTCGTATACCCCACTTTGGGCGAAAGCAGTTCTGCCACTGAAGTGGTCGCTCGCTCTGTGGAATCCTTAGGCGGCGGAGACTCGCTGGAGTCTGACCGCTGTAGACTAAGGCGACCGTTCCGTCTCCTGCGGTTTATTCGCATACGATTCTCCGGCGGTGTTGAAGAATTACTTTCAGATTCCGGTGGTTCCACTCGCAGTGAGTCGCCCAGCGAATCTCTGGATCCGTTGATTGGTGTGGGGATAATGCTAACGAGATTGTTGGGAATGTTTTGGCTGCCATTGTGGTTCCTTGGCGATATGGGTCGACTGCTCACTGACTGGTCGTCGTCTGAATCAACTTCTGCTATCCGAAATAACGCTGATGTGTTTTGACCCCTGTATCCTGTTGAAAAAGGAGAAATAATAAAATGAGTAGCCTAAGAAAACTGAAGAAACAGCAGATTTAAAGGTGGGTTATGTTTACGGTCTCCGGTGACAATAAAGAATAGGAGTCCTGCGAATTCGGTCCATTTGGAAAGTTTACATTCTTAGTAATTTAAAATTATTTACTTCAGTCATAAAATACCTATTCAGAAATATGTTGCTTTTTTGATCATGATTTGCTGCTCATTTAGTATTTTTTTGCTGTTTAAATACGAATCATAGAAGTGAAATTGTTGAATAATCCAGTCCACTTATGAAATAGTTCCGAAATTGACAACAGATGGCGTTGTGGCGTTTATCGTTACAGTTAAATAGAGTCGTTATAAATGTAAAGAAAAATAAACGTATTTATACTTCGCTTGGAATACATGGTATTATTATTCAGTACTGTTCCTGCGCATTTTGGGGTCTTGTGTCGATAGTGTACAGATATCAAAAACTGACTAGTTTTTCATGTAACACTTGTATTAATTATCAGCAGAAGTCGGAATTAGGTAGTGTGATGGTAGGTAGGTGTACTTGCAATGATATCAAAGAGCAAAAGAATAATATGGATATTCCTCAAATCCCGGGATTTCAGTTTAAAGCGTTTTATGCTACCTATATTTAGATTAGATAGAATTGTAGGTTAATATTTTTTAAAAATATAAAAACTGAAATTGAATGTTAACGTGTGTAAATCTATACATATAATAAAGATGTAACTGATCGCTGTCTGTGTATGGAAGATATATGAAAAAAACTATTATTGGGGGCCTTAATCAACGCAATAGAACCCAAAACAATGATTGTTAGAATTTTTGTCTGTGTGTCTGTTTGTCTGTGCGTTTGTGCGCGCTAATATTAGAAACGGCTTAACCGATTTGGGTGCGGCTTTCACTAATGTATTGTGGTAAGCTTCATTTAAAATTTAGTGTTTGTTTTATTTCAATCAGTTCATAAATAAAAAAGTTATATCAATTTAAAGACGGTGTTTATAAACTAAAGTCCACGCGGACGAAGTCGCGGGCAACAGCTAGTCATTAATATATTAAGTACTATTGAATAATTTTGTTTTATTTATCTTATCTCTGAGATATCGATACAACCCTAAAAACCATCACGGTACCTTAAAATAGTAAATAAATATACTATTGGCAATAAATTATGGTTCCTGGGATCATTATTCAGAAAATCCCAGAAATGTCCATGTTGATATCAACATTTCGTTGCATAAATCACACTACCTAATTCCGACCTCTGATTATCAGTTACCTGTACTTGTGCTGGGTATGGCTAAATTATCTTCAATGTTATCAAAGTTATTATTATCACTACTATCCTGTGCTATAGTACCTGTAAAACAAACATATTAATGAAATGAGTTACTGATATTTCCTTATTCAAGTCACTCCCCAAATGTGTTAACTCACCGTTATTTCTTAAATTGATAACCCTCCTATAGCTATTGACTTTACTTTTCCTTTTGACCGCCCTCGACAAATTAATACGTCTACGAAGGGGCCTTATAATCTGAAACAAAAATGTTGTTTGCGTTGATCGGTCATGATGGTAAGTTGTACATTATAGAAAAGAAGACTGCAGACGAGCATACAGTTCACCTGGTGGTTAGTGGATACCGTCGCTCAAGGACATCGGCGACAACATCGGTTCAGAATGACAAACAAACGTTGGCCCCCGGATGCGTTGCCCACCTTTTACAATACAGGAATGGATTTGGAGAAAGGGTTGGGAAAATAAGGATAATCTGCTCGGCGTTTGCCGACTTTCGTATTTAGTATAAAAATTTAGAACTGGGTGCAATTATTATTTATTTGCACTTATTGTCGAGGATAGGATGGGAATGGGCTCTAGCATATCTTAGTCACTACCGAAACACGTACGTACAGTCAGCAACGCGCTAATGTACTCAAAACCATTCGATTCAAGTCCTTATTCAGGTACCGATAGGTATACGTTGGTCTTTTGTTGACTGTACATTGGAAGAATAGGATAAAGTGGGAAGTGCAGTACATCTTATGGTATTGATCTCTGAGAGGGGTCGAATGGGCCAGCGGCTGCAACGTATACCCCACCCCTCCCTCACCCAACCCTACCTCTCGGAATTTTACAGTTCTATTATAATGCATTATTTAGAGCAGTTAACTACAGCTATCAAGTCTACAAACAGACTACTGATCGATGATTAATTGACCATCGATCGATATCTACGGCTATACAATTTGAAAAGGATTGATCGATCCTGGTGCTAAACCCCAACACTGATTTCTGAACGGTCGATATCGCCATAAGTAAATAAATAAATATCATCGATCCACGTTAATCGACCGCAGTGTAGGTGCACCTCAAGATCAGTTGCCTACAAAATTATCTATTTTGCCGTGTGTATAAGGTTGCTCGCCCTACCGGCGGTCCTGAACAGACAGTGCGCCGGTTCATCCGAGTCTGTCCTCGACATTCATTTGCTTAGGTACGTGCGGGATTATTTGTTGTTAAGACGATATACGGGCAAGGTTACTCACCCTGCCGGTGGTCCTGAACAGACAGTGCGCCGGCTCGTCGGAGTCGGTCCTCTCGCTGGAGGGCGCGGAGTGCCTCGCGTGCGGCAGGTGCGCGCGCACCGCGGGACGTGGCGGCGCGCGCGGCGCGGGGCGGCGCGGACCGCGCGCGCTGCGCTTGCCCTTCACGCTCGCGCCACTCATGCACTTGCTGGATTTGCTTAGGGACGGCCGAGATTGTTTGCTGCGCCTATATATCAACATTGAATCGCACACTTGAGTCATACTCCACTAAACAGCCATGGCGACGGCGTGACTACCTTTGGCGACTGGAGGTTGCCAAAATGAGTAACCAAAATAGTCGGCAGCCGAGAGAGCATTCAGTATAGTCCGTCCGTGTGATCGAGATGGACGTGGCAGAGCTTGCACTCATTGGTTATGTACGCCGGACGATGCCAAAATAAAAAGAAATTATGGGTATATTCTTCTTCTTTAAATTCTGGTTAGAATACTCTGGAAAAGGTATTCTGGATGGTTGGAAAAAGGAGCATTGCATAATGCTGACCCTATTCCCTATTTCGATAATAAATCTTTCGGTATCGAAAGAGCTAGAAAAACGTTCGCTTGGCGATGAAGCTGGCTACTGCTTGAGATACTTGAGATGGTTGACGATATTCTGTATTCTATGTGGATTAGGTAGAAAGTATTCGACTCGATATGAAGTACGAACCATACATTGACGTTCCGTTCCTGATATAAATATTAGGTAGATTTTTATTCATTTCGCGACGGGCAAACTATACAAAATGTAAAGGTAAAATATATTATTGTGCATACTGTGTTTATTTGGTATCATCAATTTTTTTCTTGGTTTGTTGTTTAGGTACATATTTTAATTACATAGCATACAAACAATCGTGTGAATCTTATGAATGTGAAATGAAAAGGTAAAAAGTCGTATAGATTAAATTAGAATAAAATAAATCTGAGGCATGCCTATCCGTACTAGACCCGTATACTGAATTATGGCTAGGCTAGGGATGAATCAATACTACTAAGTACTCTGAAAATAATAAATGTGTCGCGGGTCACGTACGGTGCTATTCCAACAGTCAAGTTCAAGGTCAAATTGCACTGGACAACAATAGTTTGTTTAAAATTAAGTCCTAACTTTTTGCAATAAGTCATACTTTATTAGAAAATGTAGTAGAAGTGTACTTTTTTCGTGGATCTCAACAGAAACAACTCGAACGACATTCTTGTTGCCTCTCAATATGGGAATAGTAATAGTAACCCCCGTAACTAGTTAACCCCCGTGCCATATTCAATGTTTGCGAACAATAAACACATTTCGCCTTATTATTTTCTATTTGATTAAAATGGTCCCATATGGAACTTCGCTTCTTCCTGAGTTGCAATCGGTCACTCATTGTCTCGGTATTATCAAAAAACTGAACTATATAATAAAAAAGTAACTAAGTGTACAAACTATTGTAATTACAATACATACTTAAAATTAATCTATTCGTTAAAACACTTTAATTTAACACTTATTTTATATTTGTTTTACTTCTTCAGAGAAAACACAACAAACGCACGCAGAAAAATATGGTTTAGTCCGCAAATGAATTTACACGAGATGATCGCTAATCAGGCGAAACAGTCGAGACACAAAATAACAATACATAATTGATAATGTTATCTATTCTAAGTCCCAAATATGTATTTGAATAATAACAGGAATATCGCTTGAAGTATGATTACTATGATTAGTGGTGGAGTGAACTGGAATGTGCTAAAGAAATGTAAACATAAACAAACTATCTATGATAAGTATTTGAAAAAAGCGTACAACATAACTTGAACGAGCAAATTTTAATCTTATTTTCTAATTCATAAGAAACGTTTTCCACTGCTCGTAAAACGAAGGGAGCTCTTGAGGAGTGTCGCGTGTGTACGTATTTGAAAGAACTACTCTCTTGCTTTCACATACAGCTCATGCTGTATGTGAAAGCAGGTCATTGTTGTATCTCGCTTTTGCTTGGACTCGTGACAGGTGTCGATACGCGGTCACATGGCTGGCGAACAGCAATCTAATCAAAAACGAAACGTCAAAGTAATAAATAACTCCTCGGAGTTAGTAACAGTTCGGTGGAGCAATTAAGGGTTCCTACTCCGCTTGCGGTTTCATTCTTTTAATTCATTAACTCCGGAGTTACCCATCACTAGTGCAAATAGCACATTCTGCCAGAAGTTTTCTTCAGAATAAACAATTTCAGAGTCTAAAACATATGCTGTCAATGTCCAGTTCCCGTCAAAGTAAGTCAGGAGTCACTCGGTAAAGTGGTACCCAGTAGATTTACTGGGGACAGAAGAGGATTCCTTGGTTGCACACTAAAAACGCAGTCTCACGCTTTTATTTGACTATCACAAACATTACGCACAAAAACACTTTTACGAATATAAACATACCTTGCAGACGATCCCCTTTTCTGTGCTCGCATATTTTTCGGGTAACGTGATGCGACCAAACGTGCGAGCCGGTTGGGGCAGCGCTGACTGCGCGCGCCATTTGGGTTTACTGGAAAAATTAACATATACATAATACTTGGGTGCACACTACAATCCCACAGCCACTGGGACTAGGCACGTTACCCCGCACTCACAGGACACTACTTTCAAATGTACTGAACTTCCCATGTTATTCTATTCTCGCAGAGTATGAACAAGTCGGTGACACTGCGATACCGCGTAACTAGTAATGTTAAATATCGCCTAACTACAAAAGTAGCAAGTAGCTATGTCGGTCACTTTAATTCTTTGACCTATCTCTGTTTCAGATCGCGCAAAGAAACGCTGAGCATAGCTCTCACCATGGCTTCAGAGTGACTTTGAACTTATGCATCACACTTATGTTTCCATAGTGAATGAGATATGCCAGAGCTCATTCCCATCCCATCCTATCTTAAACCTCCTTATTTTCCCAATCCATTCCTAATTCTCCAAAGGTAGGCAGCGCATCCGTGGGCGTGTTAATGTTAGTCATTCTGAACTGATGTTGGCATGTACCGTGGATGTCTATGGGCGACACTTACCACCGGGTGGACTGCCTGCTCGTCTGCCAACTTCTTTCTATAAAAAAAATATGTTGGACAGCTGAAAGCTAATCCGCCTATAACAGGGACCTACGAATATTGTGTCCTAAATTTGCCATTATACAGTATGTAATCGATAAATTCCTGAAGCATGATTCATTACAATGTCCATGGGCGGCGGTAACACTTACCATCACGCGGGACCGCTTGCTCGTCCGCCCGCTAGTCTATAAAAAAAAATCTGTGGATTCATTACGTACCTGTGGATTTCATTACAATATTGAGTTGATTGAAATAAAAACAACTCTTTTTTCCAAAAAAGTAAAGAATTTCTTTAAGTTCCATAAATTATTCATACATATTTGTTAAATTAAGAAAAAGATAGATTAGTTCTTTCTTGCACACCAACATGTTGCAACACGAACAGTACAACAAGTGGCCTTATCACCAAAGCAATTCCTTCCAGGCTTCTAGCAATTACAAATACAGGTAGATGGTGTAATTTTATATAATCTCAATCTATTCGATAATATCTCACTCTGTTTGATCTTTACAATATAATATCAATTATGTTTACCATTTCTCCAAACCTTATCGGAACGCACTCAAATTCCGATGCCGCGAGAGAGGGGGTGGGTAGGAAAATTATTACAACAATGGGACATTCGTTAGGACAGCGCAGCTTGCATCGATTTTTATAAAATAATAGTTTCCTGTTGCACCGTCGCTAGTCCGAGTGAGCTCGTGTGTTTTTATTGAAGTGGAACGTAATATTTCATATTTGTAAGCCCTGTGTCAGCACCACATCTCCAGAAGACCACCGGTGGTGAAGATTGTGGAATGTATAAGCAGCCGTGCTGAAGTCCCGAGGAGGGCAGAACCCACAGAGCAAATTGGTGAGTGGTATACTTAATTTGGTTTGTTGTGGAAATCGAGTTGGCAATCCGCATCGAAACTTGTAAGTTATATCATCTTTTATCTTCTTTTTTATACAGTTCTTTTTCATCAAGTTCACCAAAAAACTCAAGTTCAAATAGAAACAAGTACCGTATTACCTCTCTTGGTGGGTGTGTGCAGTGGCATCATGTCGACGACGACGTCGGTGTCGGAGGTGTCGGAGTCGTTCCTGAGTGCGGACACCTCCGAGCTGGAGCGGTCTAGCGAGTCGGTGGACTCCGCGAGGCACTCGAGCTCGCGCTGCACGAGCGAGTCGAAGAACGCCATCATGCGCGGGTCCTCGCTCGTCGACTGCTCCGCGTAGTTGTGTGATATGTACTGAGACAAGATATAATCACACTAGTTGTACTATCGTCCACTGCTGGACATGGGCCTGAGGGTTATACGACCTTCAAACTAGTGTTGTTAAAACGAGCGCTGGTGCACTATGTTAGTGCTATTGAACCTTAATCATTTTAGACTCAACCTTTTAACTATATTTGGAGTATAAACATTACACATTACAGACGCTGCGGGCCGCAGCTCAACGCAGTAATTAAAGGCAGTTAGCTGTTGACATTCAATCCTTCACGTCGTCGCACAGCATAACATCGGCACATAAATACGGATGGCGGGCGATCGGGCAGTGCGCTGCGCTGCGGCGCCATGCGGCCCGCCTTAAGCGATGGTTTATATGATGAATGTATGAAAATGTTTCAGTAGGATTTTTGCAATGTTATGCGCTGCGGTGCGGCGCGCCCTAATATACGCGAACCTGAAAGCTCACTAGCCTTAAAAGTTCATTAGCACTCACTCAGCGCTCGAGTGTTGTAGCGCTTAACGCTCCTTTTTACAACACTTCTTAAAACGTCTCGCTAGCCAGGTGGGCGGCGAGTTGGCGAGTCCACTCTTTTACACATGGTATAATTCCTCAGGGGTTGTGGGAGAGACTTTGTTATCGCCTTTTACGACAGCCACGACGGCTGTAGGGTCATCCAACGTAATTGTAAATATATAATAATTAATATTATGTATATATACCACCATATACCATTAGCCTGTGTCTATTGCTGGATATAGGCTTCTCATAAGTACCGCCACTACACACGGTCTTCCGCTCTTCTCATCCAGCCACTACCGGCGACTTTTTCAAGTCGTCAGTCCACCTAGGTTCACCTTTGTCTTGTTCAGATTGATCCCAAGACCAACACGCCGCGAGGTGATATTGAGACTGTTTAGCATCCAACTCAAATCCTCCAACGACCATGATGACGACGTCGTCCACGAATCGGAGGTGGGAGATGCATTCGCCGTTGACACTGACTCCAGTCTTGTTTCCGGTCTAGCAACTTAAACGTCCATTGCGTTTGTGGGTTTCGAGATAGACACCCTGCCTCACTCCCCGACGCAAATGGATTGAGTTAGTCAGCTAGTCCTGGATTCTGACTGTCGTTGTCGCGACTTGATCATAGGGTGATGATGGGGTTACGGTAGAGCTCTTGAAGGGTGAAGAGACTACCGTTCTCAGGGAGTTTCAACGACCTTTCGATGGCGTTCTCCATAATGGTATCACAACCGAGGCGTGGAACAGGAGTGTAGTTGTGTTGTACTTCAAAAAGGGAGATGGGACGCTACCGAAGAATTATAGGCCGATCTCACTCCTAGCCATATGTATGTAAGCAGTTTTTGAGGATTATCACGAACCATCTCGCCCACGGGTAGACGAGTTTCAGCCTCCGGAACAGGCTGGGTTTCGAAGGGGGTACAGTACCTACCGCAATACACATCCACACCTTGCGACAAATTACACAAAAGACTAACTAGTATAATCGGCCACTTTGTCTCGCATTTGTAGACTACGAAAAAGCCTTTGACTCAATCGAAACCTGGGCTGTTCTGGAATCGTTACAGCGTCGCCAAGTCGACTGGCAATATATAGAAATATTGAAATGTTTATAAATGTATACAAATAGGATTAACTTTGCAGTAAATTCTACTCCATCCATTTGCATTGACTAGACTAGTTTATTTCTAGTCTAGACCTATGAATTGACCGATTTTATCACTGGCCACTTTGAGTTTCGATATCTTCTGTTCTAATTCGAATTTCAAAATAAAACAAAATGTTTCTAATAGCTACGATGTTAATGTTTCCATGAGAAGGGAGCTCTCCTTTCGGACCTAATGACTTCGATGTTAGCTATACAAAAGTTATGCATATGTTTCTGTACTATAAATAAGCTCTTTTCAGAGTTATTCTTAAGAAAGTCAAAGTTGGTTACGCAAGTAGCTATATGCCTTTAAAAAATCGTATATGTATTTTAAAATAAATGTAGGCATCGAGTTAGCTATGCCTCGAGTTTCTTTGCGGGATAAGATCCGAAACAAAGAAACTAGCCGAAGAATGAAAGTCACCAACATAGTTAATAGAATCAGCATGTTGAAATGGCAGTGAGCAGGGCATATCTGGCACAGAAGTTACAACCGATGAGGTAGAAAAGTCCTTGAATTGAAACCACACACGGAAGCACAGTGGGCCACAATCACTTCAAGAAGTTTGCCAGAGAAGGGAGTCTATATAACTGGATATCCAGCAGTGGATGGATCCAAGTTGATAGTAAAATATAGCCAGTTTACATGACTGTAATAAATGTCGATTCTCTAGTGACTTGTATTTTCCGTTCGAAACAATCATCACGCTCTGGACGTTTGGCCAGAAAAGTAAGTGGCTGAGAGGAGACACCCGTTATTAAGTCTAGAAATGATCAATTTCTTTACAAATCTAAAGTATGAAGAGAACAAGACCTGACTACATATTGTGGTTGTTGTTGTTCTTTATTGTTCTTAAAATGAGTTGTTACAATAGGACATTATAGTACATATTACCATAAGTACAAAGGCGAACTTATTCCTAGAAGGAATCTCTTCCAGTGAACCTTATACATATTAAAGCATATTGTTATTCTGTGTCTAATAAACGAACATATCTATTAACATAGGAAAGAAATTAATATATATATTACCTGTCCACTGTGGTGGACGAGTGAGACGTAGTCTTCGTGGCTGTAGATCTCGCGCGGGTTGTCCGAGCCCTGCGCCTCTTCCAGCAGAGTTCCTCGCATATTTGGGTACTCCAGGGCCGACCATAACTGACAACGATAACGCAGAATAAAAAGTCAAACTAAATTCACCTCTAAATTGTTAGACCATAACTCGCAATTTCAAACATGTTATAGCCTTTTAACGCAAATTACTCAGTCGTAATTACTTTTAAATAAATATGAATAAAGCTCACCTTGATAATCTTTTCAACGCCGGAGGACGCAATGAGACAATAGTGCGGGTTGTACCGGACTTGGTTCACGATCGATCTGTGCCCGTACAACACTATATGGGGCGGGTCTACCACCCTCTCTGTTGACTTTTCTGCAAACGAAGATGGCATAAACAACCTTGATAAAAATAATGCGATCACACAAAAAATGCGCATTTCCTATCTAAGAATTTAACCTTCGTAGCGTTATATTTTTTATGTGACAGATTAGCAGATAGCCTACCTGATGGTAAGTGGATATTATCGCACTGCAACATCCGCGACACATATCAACATCAGTCCAGAATGACAAACATTGACACACCCTCGGATGTGTTACACCTTTCGAGATTTAGGAATAGATTTGGAGGAAGGATTGGGAAAAGGGAGAACAGGAAATATAACAGAACGAGGGGTTTTCTTCATCCCATTACACCACCCAATTCTCCATGAAAAAGAAGATGTGGGATGAGGAGTCAAGAGTATAATGAATAAAATACTTTTGACTCCTTTTCATATAGACGTAAATTTAATATAGAATTGTATAATAGAGACAGCCTTAAACTCTTGTCAGATCTACTAATTGAGAGGTCAGGATCATACTCACTATAAACTCCACCTTCCTACTAATTGAGAGGTCAGGATCATACTCACTATAAACTCCACCTTCCGCTGGAATTTTCCACATATATAAATTAAAATCATCCGATCCGGAGAGTACAAATTGGTCCCTTTCTCCTGCGAAGCAACAGCTCTTCATTGTACAAGAGTTGTAGTAATCCGAGTGATAAAACTCATGGAGGTGGTTTGGTGAATGTACTGCGTATAGTATGGGCGGTTGTCGACGGCGTAACGCTAGTATATGTGTGCCGGTGGAGTTGAAACGCACGCTCATACTGTTCTGAGATGTGCCTGTGTGGCCGATATAGCGAAGCACTGGGCTGTTGAAAAATAAACTAGTATAAAGGACTTCCGTATTGAGTCCATACCCAAATTTAAATATATACTGGGTGTGAACCGATCAATTCCTACAGTCAGAAGTCGTGGATTTTGCTGATGATTCTGAGTTATAATGATTCTTTTTACGTAAAAATAACGACATTGAGTTTTTTATAACGACTTGAGAAAAAGCCGAATAGTGACATATTTTTGAGTGTTATACATTAACGTTTTATAAATTGGCACAAACTGCCATTTGCGAGTGTGCATTAGACTATTTAGGAAATCGGTGCTATCTACGTCACAAAAATTTTTTTCGCACGCTACACATAACATAAATGATTTAAAATTAAAATTCCAAGCACTTTATTTCTTGTACTTATAAATCATCTCAAATGACTGCTGAAACATTCTGAAATCGTAGTTTAATTTGTTGAGAATGATACAAGTTGCTGCTGTCGACTTTGATTTGACACATGGGTCTGCAGAGAAAAGAAAACACTTTATAGGCCTTAATATAGATAAGCGTTTTCATCTGGGAGCTAATGAAATTGAATTTGAACTTACTGTTTTGGCGAGCGTAGGTCCCAAAGTGCGACACCATCTCTTGCGTTAGCGGAGACAAGAACGCCCATCTGCTGTGGATGGAACATCACGCCATGGAAGGCTTTCCTGCTGCGTGATATCACCAACGATTCTGTGCGCATATAATTAGTCTGTCACCATCACCGGCCATTTTATCGTCCACTGCTAGATATAGGCCTCCTCGTGAACATTGTCTTGTACATGAGGAATATGTACAAGACAATCATGAGGAATATGTATTCCTCATGTACAAGACAATGTACATGGACTTAAAACGGCACACTGACCAAACGGATTGTCGAATCCACTCTTGTAGAGGTGGTGTAGTTCCTCAGGGTTTGTGGTAGCCGCTTTGTTATTCTTTTACGACACCCACGGACAAAAATGGAGTGGTGCTATTCTAAAGTGGACAACACCACACCACATCAGTAATAATTAGTATTAAGAGCTATTTATCAAAACACGTCAACTGGATAACTTTCATTGAAAATTTTATTTAAAAACTGTAAACATTAAATTGAAATTCTATTGTTCGATGGGATCTATCACACACCTGTTTCACAAGACATGATGGGACAATGCCATGCACATTTTATTAATATAATGATAACAATAAACAGAAAGAAAAATGCTGCTTTTCATATAATCTGAGAAACCACTAATTACATTGATAGGAATTTCTTACTCTAAATTCAAATCTTACATTCTATTCGATCTTACATCTTACATTTTTTTATGAGGTGTATATTTATTTTTAAAAAAATACTGCTAATTGCTAATTTAATTAATAATCAAAGTAACCAACCATTGATTGTTTTGATAGGAGTTTCTTATTCTATCAAAGAAATTCTAATATTCTACTCTTATCTCCTATTTCCCTTTGACATACTGATTTATTTAAAAAGTATGTATTGAAATTTGATCTACTTGCTATAAGGACGGGAACATTCGCGATATAATGGAATAAATTTGTGAAACCGAAGCAGGTGAGAACATGAACATTGTGGTAACAAATGGAATGCAGACAAAGCTATTATTATAATATCATAAAAATTCAAAGTACAAATGAATCATGTATATAAAAACACATTGTAATACATTAAGTATATAAATTTTACCAAAAATTGTATTAATAACTTTATGACGCCCGGCTAGTTTATGACGACTTTCTAATCACAAACAAATATTGGTCTCTACCATAAATAATGTACTATAATGCAATGCTATTTTATGATAAATATATTTTCTTGGTCTTTTTTCCTATTTGTCTACAAGCACAGTTGCGATTGCACTCACTATGTCTGTGTTACTGTATGACTGTGTGTCACCTCACCGTGTACAGACTGCCGGGTGTCAAAGAGCAGCAGGCGGCCGTCGTTGCCGGCGGTGCACACTACACGGTCATTATACGGGTCAATACTGAGACTGCACACAGCACGCTGGTGTTGTAGTATCTCTAGGGGACACTTGCTCTCCAGATCATGTACTATTACCTATCAAATAAAAAAAAATAGGAAAATACTGTTTCACCAAATCCAATTGGAAAAAACCAAATGAAAAAAACTGGAATGTATCCAAAATATGTGAAATTAATTACTTGATAATCTAATTGCAATGCATCTGTTTTCATCATCATAATACAGAAAGAGATGCAGCATGTTTTAGATTGTCTAAAAGCGAATTTTCAATATTTTAGAATGCAGTCCTGTTATACTATACTTACAATATCATCATTTCCTCCAGAATATATCTTCTGGTTATCACTAGTGACTCCAAGGCAGAATATATTGGACTGATGGACAGCTTTCATTGCTTCTGGCTTGCCATGGTCAAATATGGCCTGCCCAAACTGCCATAACATCACCCTCCTGTCATCTCCACCTGTAGAAATTAAATACAGAGGTTTTTCATGAAAAGTAAATATTTTGATTTAATCAGATTACAGTTCTGTTTTAAAAAGCACACCACAGTAGATTCAAATTATACTTAAGTTGCAGCTTGCAATATAAATATAACTTCAATCTATCCTAATTCCAATGATAATAGTAAACTTATGATGGTATACAATGTGATATTCTATTCACATTGTATTACAGTATGTGTGGATTACATGTGGTGTCAGTCGGCTATAGCACAGCACTACCCCATCTCTTCCTGGGAGTAACCCACCTCTACCCACTACAAGAATTTACAATAAAATATCTAGATAGGTTCAATACTCAATACAAGGGCGTCACTAGGGAGGTGGCAGGGGAGGGCAGCTGCTCCCCTCTAGAGATTCGACAATTAAATTTCCTTAATTTTTTAATTACTTATGTTTTTTTTATAATTTTTTCTAGTAATAAAAAGGTTTTAATAAAAATATTTCTACAAAAATTTAAATAATTGTAGGTACCTACAATTCATATCTCTCCCATCCTCTCTCTCATCTTGCACCTCCCTGGCAACAGCCTTGACTCAATAGCTTCAGAGAAATTGATATGAGCAAAAAAGTTTAAAATGTAAACATTAACTTTTCAAACTGTGGCCTTGAATAACAGTTGATTTTGATTTATAACTTGCTCTAGTCATGCATGGACGAATCCACCAATTCACACTAGGCCCAAATGATGATGGGTTGTAGTATGAAATTACATTGTGATTACAAAAAGAGCTGTTCTCTTCTCTGCAATGTTATAGGCTGATCATATGCATCAATCAACTGATCATATGCATGGTATTTTACAATTATAGCCAAAATTGTATGAATGTCATACATTGTTTTTTAAATAATCAGAATGTCACCCTTAACACTTCACCCTCTAGTTATGTTCAAGAGCTTATTGTGTGTGAGACTGAATCCAACAGATTATGAAATTATTGTGATTGCTTGACAATATGTACTATTTTTGGGGATTACATTGAAGCTGATCAAAAATATATTGATAAAATCAATTTATAAATACAAGCTAAAAGAACCACAGCTGATCGCACATTAACAGTGTTAAAAACATAAATTACCAATTTTATAAATACCACATGTAAACGTTATATTGATACTTATATATATACACACAGAGAATAGGGTTGTTATCATGAATTTATCATAGGAACATAAGACCTATCGACACACAATTTAACATTATTTTTATAAAGTTTTTACCATTATATTCGTACTGTTATTGTATATAATTGTATTATGTAGTTTGTCAAAATATATTTCAACTACGAATATGTGCAATAAATTACCTGATACGAGCAATTCGCCATTGCTGGAAAACTCGATGGCATTTACACATCCAAAATGGCACACTAAATCACGACGATATAAGTTTTTAGCTGCTATAAGTCTTTTATTAAACAGTTGCGGTTTAAGATTAGGCAAATTCCCACATTCTCTGTTTATAAAATATGGTAATGGATTCGCAGAATTCGCCATATTTAAAACAAAATCATCATTTTACGACGACGACAAACACTAACTTTACACTTGCCGATCAGCTGTAAATTATTTATTTTTAAAAACATTTTTACGTTTCTTTATATATTCCAAAAATCAATATAGATTATTGAGTTTTTAATAATTCTTTGATAATTAAACTAATTTGTTGTTCAATTATTTAGAATTAAGTTTCCGAGGCGTTATTTTTGTTTATATATTTCGTGATTTTATTGAATTTTATAAAATGCAAATGCGAAAATTAAATGTACAAATCGTCGTGAAATGGAATTAATTTCTACTGTCAGTCGTCAGCTGTAATTTGAACCAAGTCTTCTGCTATTTTTTATGAATACGAAATATTTAAGCAAAGGAGTTCTTTCGTCTTCCGTAGCAACTTGAAAACATCTAACATCACTAGGTACATCTACACGCAAATAATATCTGGTTTTAAATAAATAATATTTTAAATAAAAAATCTGAGTGTAAGTAATATTCGTCTAAAATAAATAAAATGGAAAGTATGTTTTTCTCTTCCGAACTAACTCTTTTACAGTGTGTATTCAAAGAAAAAGGTATTGTGTAGATATTTTAAGATATTAGCAAAATCTCGTCTTTAGTGCGTTCAATAGAAAGAAGCGCGGCGTTACAGTAGCAGTTAATAACTAGATATTTAGCTATCGGCGCCTTTTCTTCAAATGTTTCACGCTGACCATTTTATTGTCATTGGACTGTCAATGTCATTCCACAGAATGTCAGGCATGTCAGCTCCAAACACGTGAAATTATTTACAAAATTAAAGAAAACTTTCTGAAATTATTATTATAACAAATATGGTAGTAGCTGAAGAAATGACTAAACCGACGTTGACAGTATCAGGTACCTATTTTTGTATAATAATAATTTTTCGCTTTTTGTATCATGTGTTTACATGATTTTATTATCGTTTTAGTATCAGACGCTGAGTCCTCAAGCGTTGAAGAAACAGAAGGATCAGAAAATGAAGAATCCGCAACAGAAGACATTGATACTGATGGTGAGAGAGCTGCTTCATATAATGATGACAATAAGGAGGTTCTCATGGCCAACGAGGGTTGGGCTGACTCTCTGGCAAAAATCCTTGTTTCCAGCAAACCAAAAAACAAGAAAACATTGGTATTATCTAGAGCCAAAAAGTATTCGGAGACAATAAAGAAGGAGAAAGAAGAAAAGCCAGCATTTGAAGTGGTTGGAGAGTCAAAGGAAGAGAAATTAGAGATTAAAGAAGAGCCTATAGAACCTGCAGAACCACCAACTAAAAAAAAAGTTAGTAATATTCATACAGATTATATACATGCTTACAATTCATCTGTACATTTATTGTCATAAATATTTCAAGAACTGTCTACGTGCAAATAAATCCTTATAGAGACAAAAACTAATTATATTAATAACAGTATATCTAAGTGAACTATACTTAATGTGGTGTAAATAAAGTGCATTTTCTAACTTCTGTAAATTATTACAAGATTATCAGCACTTACAAAGTTATAAATGATTTTTTAAATCTTGTAATATGTGTATTTGCATCCAGATTCCCCACTTGACATCAAAATTTATCTCAATAGTTCAATTAAAAACAGCTTTCAATCCATTAGTATCCAGTTTTATCGAACATTGGTTAAGCAAGATTTAAATTGAATAAATGCTAATGTATTTACCCCGCTACATGTAAGTTAACTAAATGTTAAGATGTTAGCATTTTACATAATCATATTATGAATGAAGGGATAGGAGCCCTTTTTTCTTTTCTATAGGAGAGAGGACTATATAGTATGAGAAAGATCTCTCATACCTTTTTATTGCTTACTTTCTATCCCATCCCATACCATACCCATTCCATGTACTCCTTAAAATATCGATTTCACATGACCATGAATCAACTTATATACACATTGTTAATTAATAATTAACAATGTAGCTAGTAACATAGAAAAAACCCATTAGTTACGTAATCTTACAGCGGTAGCACAAAACTTACAGGAGCGGTAGATTAAATAAAATGATTGAATGGGCAGTTAGATAAGTAGTTCGCCAGTTCTCGGCGTTCTATAAACTCTCCTATCCAGAAACAATTTGGGTCGTATCGGATTATTTTTTTTAAACAAGCGAAAATTCTTCCTATCTATAAACATTATTAGAAATAATTCATGCTATTTATTGAATACTTATCCCAATATTTCTAGCGGACCGATTTCTTTTAGTAACTGTTCACGAGTTACTGCCCATTTAATTTTATTCGACTTATACGCATTCAAATAGTAATTGAGCTATTCATTTCAAGATATGCTACTCCTCCTTTCCATTTTTTTACGGCTTATGGTTTGCCATCCAATCTGTTATTAAATACACACAATTTGTTTTTTCATACTGACTGAAACTGTAATAAAATTATATCACTGGTCCTTTAAATCATAAGCTTAATAAAATATCGGTGTATTTGAAAAATATATTTTTTTTCTTAAACCTTGTGCGTGTAAAATGTAAAAGGTCCTGTGTCAAATCTCAGTCGGCAAAGTGAAACGATTACGGTGCAGAGAGAGAGGGGGGGGGGGGGGATCTGATGCAAAAACGAACGGTTGGAATCCAAGAGAGCTACCTACTTACTTCTTGTGATAACTTTAATTATATACACTTTGGGTACTATTGTTAACCATTTACGACTGTAATCTAAATTGACGTAAGGCACTAAATGTCGAAATCGAGTTTTAAATGCAGTGACAATCAGTTTTTGTTTCTTTTTCAAATGGTATCGGTAGCATATCGATATCTTGAAAAAAATGTCTCATACGCCCATAAAAAATACGCGCGTAAATAGGATTTTCCAAAAAAAAAAACTGACGTCTTTGAAAATATATGCTAATTCGTCTCTTACATCAACATGAAAACTTAATTTAATTTTAAGTGTCTCATATGTTAATTTACATCATAAAATAGTCAGTCAACATTGTCCTTCACGATACTTAGCTACATAACTACATAACAATAATAAGATATTAACAGGCAACAGTACCACTTACCACCCAATGGACTGCCCGTCCTATATGCCACCTTCTCCAAATTAAAAATTGCTTTGCCATTAAGACTATGAAATTTGATTACAGAAATATGAAAAACCTCCAATAAGGATAAAACCAAACATATTAGAAAAGGACAGAGAAAGGCTACTCAACAAAATAGCAACAAAGGGTGTTGTACAGTTATTCAATGCAGTTAGAAATCAGCAGAAAACCTTGGAAAAGGAGATATATAGGAGTGACTTGTCCGAGGCAAAGAAGGAGAAGATATTAAAGAAATTTGATAAACGGGCATTCTTGGACACACTGATGGGACAGACAAAGTCTATAGTTATCGATGAAGAAGCCAAAAGTCTGAAGAAAGAAGTGAAAGCGGAAGATGATAAACCTAAATGGAGTGCTCTAAGGTTAGTATTATTTTGTAGCCTATATGAGTACTGTATTCCCTTGCTTAACAAAGAACTCTCACATTGCACTCATTATAATCAAATTATAATGATATAAGGGGTGCCCCTCCATGTTCATACAGGGTTATTGAGGTTAAAGCAATCATAAATCTGAAACTGGTAGCTCTAGCTACCAGTAGATTTATTTTTAGTAATTTTCGTTAAAACTTTTTACCTAAAGTACAACACAAACCTGTAACACAAAAAAAAGGAATAGGTAAAACAGTTTCATGTGTCCCTTAATTATACTGTATGGATTCAGGGAAGTTATCATTCTCAATATTCTCATTTATTTTGAGTTTGATTTATCTAATTAAAATTACAGGAGTAGGCAAAATGCTCTCTTTTAAAAAAATATAGTTATGTATTAATGTATCCTTGCTTTTTTCAGGGATGACTTCATGATGGGTGCTAAAATGAAAGATTGGGACAAGGAATCAGTAGATGAATAAAACTATTTACTTATTATTTACCATATTAATAAATAATTGTAAATATTATTATACATGTCATTTTCATTGATACGGAATAAACTAATACTTTATTTTATGTACATGGTGTAAGCATCATTTCCAAAAGAGTGTTGAGTGATCTGTTTGGGCAATGTAGAGTAGATCTTCACGGGGAGATTCCAGACCATGGTCTCTATGGGAACATTCAGTGGGGCAGTCCACTCTTTTTCCTCAGAGTTTGGTAGTAGCTTCTCATTGGTTGTCACAAATTCAAAGTGAAGGCGCCATCTTAGTGAAACTATAAAAAAGCAATTATACAAGAGTGTCACATACAGTTTGCCCATGTGAAAATTCAGATTGAAATGTCATTATTTAAGCATTTGGTTTTGCTATACCATATTATCAGCCTACGTCTATCCACTGCTGATATAGGCCTCTAACCAGGCTCAACACTATACACGATCTTTGGCTCTTCTCATCCAACCACCACCGGCTAAAATCTTCAAGACGTTCGGTCCACCTGGCCAGAGGGCATCTCACACCGCGCCTCCAAGCTATATAACCTTTTTCTAAGCCTAGAATTGTGTCCCATTGTTGGAACAGTTCCGGGACTGGATGTCATCTGTCCGCCAATAGGAATAGATCACTGAAATGGCCCGAGGTGCTGTGGGTCAAAGGCCTCCCCTCACTTATGCAATAAAAAATGTACAAAACTATCACAAGCAGCTATTACTTAGTAATTATTATAACTCTTGTCAACCTACGTGTCTTTGTGCGGAAATATACATTCCAGATTAACTTCATGTTTTTTTTGAGCGTTTATACATGTCACTGAAATAACGCAAAAGTTAAAAATAGGTTGTGTTAAGTATCGAAAGTACACTCAATTCTACCAGTTTTTATAATAGCTTATTTTTCATGATTTATACTACAATTGTAGTAGGTATGTCATTCATTCTATGCAAGTAGCCTTTGCCGAGAGGGCGCGCCGCTCGGCGCCTGGTCGAGTAATGAACGCTACGAACGTTATAAATGCTGTAATGTGTATTAACTGAATCATCCGGGCTACTTGGCCGAGGTCTTCTGGAATCTCTTCTCTTTCTTCCAAACGTTTCGTCAACAACTGCGGTTGACATCTTCAGTGGCGACTGCGTTCACTTTCGGGAGAGATGTTATCTCTTCGGCTTCGGAGTTGCGCTCGAGAAGACCTCGGCCAAGTAGGCCGGAAGATTCAGTTAATATGGACACCAGCCGAGAAAGCCTACACCACTGTTGTAGTGTGTATTTTAAATTAGTGGACATGTCTTAAGTTTGCGTTACTTCGGTGACACGTTGTATTTGAGACCATATACCATACAGTGTAAACTCCATTTAACGCCACTGGATTTAACGACAAACTCCGTAAAACGTCGAAATTACTTGACTATGGTTGGTTTACCTTGTTGTCCATACAATGATACACTATGTAGCATCACACCCATAAACTAAATAACGACTAGATTCTAAATAACGACAACAATACGTCATTATTAAACAATAAACAGTACTTTCTAAGTTGCCGAAATAAGAATTGCAGCTGTGTACGTTCTTTTGTTTGTTTTTTTGTTGCTTTATTGTCTAGCCCGTATTTACCTCGGCTGTCGGCATCATACCTATCGAAGATTTTAAGAAATCCGTTCTTTTGTTTGTTGTGATTACCTTGCACGTGTTTACCTCGGCTACTAGACTGTCGTTAGGTTGTTATGCATTATCTATACATTAATTACCATATTCTTAGTTGCTCACAAACTTTCAAACTGTGAACATGGCGAGTAAGAGAAAATCTTTGTGTGTTAACGAAACGGTTTTATTAATACGCGCAATAGAGGCGGGAGAAAAGATAAGTGATGTTGGAAGACGCTTCGGATTCAGTCGCTCTACCGTGTCTACAATATGGAAAAACAAAGAAAAAATCCTACAAGCAGAGGAAGATGGAAAATCTGCTAAGAAATTAAAGAAACCTAAATACGATGATTTGGATCAAGCTATGCTATCATGGTTTCACAGACAGCGCCAGAATAATATGCCTGTCTCGGGGCCAATCGTGGAAGCTAAGGCAGAGAAGTTTTCTGAAGAACTTGGCTTAACGGCTTTCTAAGCATCAGAAGGATGGCTCGGAAAGTTCAAGCAACGTTACCATATCAATTATGGTAAAATTAATGGAGAAGCACGAAGTGTTGATACGAATGTTACTGATGACTGGATTAACAGTGTGGCCAAAATTGAAAGAAAAGTATGCTCTAAGTAACATTTTTAATGTTAACGAAGCCGGAATTTTCTTTAAGTTGACCCCCGATAAAACTTTGAAATTTAAACAAGGGCGGATCCAGCTTTGGCGCCAGGAGGGGGTCACATAGTCGTGGTCAAGTCAAGAACTTATAATTTAATTTTGATAACAATAGATACAAGTAAAAAGTAGGCATTTTATTAATGTACGTAAGTACTGTACTTAAAAATATTTATTCTTTATTGTACACTTGAAAAACTTAACACATGATAACTTGTACATATTGCCATCTTCTCTTGAAGACATCCAGAGAAGCACTATCACGCACGGAATGAGACAGCCTATTTATATTCCATAACCGTGGTGAATGATTTGTCATAACAGCTAGAAGTATGTCGAGGGGTATGACGCAAAACTCCGCAAAAGTGAAGAGGTGGTACGACAAGGGTTTCCAACAAACAAAATAGAAACAGACAAAATACATATATTTAAATAACAAAATCAATTTTTCTTTTACGTCTTCTCCCAAAACGCGTTCTTACGTCATTTACGTCAATGGGTACGTTTTTATGAACGTGGAGAAGTGCCAGTCCGGTTAGGCGATCTTCAACCATTGAAGATCTTATCCACGATTTAATTCTGCGCAACGTAGAGAAAGACCTTTCTGCTGTCGCTACACTGACAGGTAGTGTAGCCATAATACATAAAAATTTTCTTATATTAGGATACATATCGATGTCACAATTTAAAATAATATCAGAAATCGACTGCGGTATGTCCTGGCTCCGCTGCCACGCCTGCCACTTCACCATCCACAGCCGATATTCATTTACAATGACAGAAACTGGAGTGTTATCTAGTAATAATGTATAGTCGGTAGCTAGTTGTTTCACAGTTTCAATGTCTTCATTACTATATTCGCTTTTTGGCATGAAAACGCTTAGCTGAAACAAATTAAGTATATCAGGAGACAGGCGGTCCTGGAGATCACTTATTCTTGAATCTAGAAGAGGGATGTATATAGCTCTGCGGAAATACTCTTCAGCAGATTGAGCAGGTTGGTTATTGGCCCCATGTATTTGTTTTGATACTATTCTGGGGCATTTAATTTCTACATCTAGCTGCTCAGCTATTTCTTTAGCCTCTTCAAAAAGCTGTCGGTAGATTACGTCCACATTTTCTCTTTTATTTTGTAAAACACTTAAAGTATCATTAATAGTGTCCGTAGCTTTTTTTAAATCAATTGAGTTTGATTGTAGTATTCTGCTTAAAGATACAGTAGTACCTGAAAAATAAAAAGTAAGTGACTGTGACTGTAGTGCATAAACTAAGAATTTATAACTTAATATAAACGGTATGTACTCGTAGCATAAATTATTAACAAAACAACAACATAATTTTAAAGTAGGTTTAGTATACTCGTATAAGTTCATTTGCCAAACAATAAGAAATAAAATAATTTAGGGAAATACCCACCTAATACATCACTTAAACAGATGGAGGATATAATAAAGTCAGAACTGCGCAATGTTTGCAGCAAGCAATGCGCATCATTGGCAGTTTTATTGTCTTGCCAAGCAGAAATCTTCTCCAGAGCGCTACAAATTTTGACTAAGTTGTCTCCTTGAAATTGAAGATGCCCATCATGCCTCTCTACCCAACGTGTCTCACAAATACCTTGCATGGCAGCTCCGAGTTCTATTTTAAAAATTTCATGCCTCTTAGCGGATGCATTGGCAAATGCCACAACTTTTCTCATTGTGCCAGATGTATTGCGACAGGAAACTACTTTGGATGATCTTGCCAATGAGTTATTGAGCACATGGTTGTTGCACGGGCAACGTTTAGCATGAATGGCTATTTTCATCAATTCTTGCACCGCACCTTTTGTATCTGATGCCATAACCGAGCAGCTGTCAGTTCCAATACCCACACACCAAGATAAATCTAAGTTAAATTTGGTACACAGCTTTTCAACGATTTTCGCCAATGCTCTACACCTGTCAATCGAGGCTCTATGTCACCTGAATTGTTGTCTTCACGTCTAAGAGCATCGTAGGTATCACAAAAAGTCACAAAATGTTCCTTAATAATACTATCATGCAAATATCGGAATGATAGGCTCAGCTGTGAGATATGTGATATATCTGTTGTTTCATCGAACAAAATTGAAAAATATTTAGCTTCCCGCACATTCTGTAAAATGTTTTCCTGGATGATTTCTGCGCAAACATCTATCAACTCATTTTGTACAGTCTTGCTGATGTACGTGGCGTTGGAATTTGAAGATTCTAAATGTTGCTGCAATGCAATATCGCCAGAATCAATACGGAATTTTAAAAGGGCTCTAAAATTCCCTTCATCGGCTACTACACTGTCATAGTTCAGCAATTTACCATCGTCGCGATGGCCACGTAACGATATATTTTGATGGCCACAAAATATTATAGTTTTTATACGTACGTATTTTATTATACGTAGTCGACAAGCGCGCGCAAGAGTGGCGCGGTAAAATTCAAATTTTCGATGCGTTCGTTCCCAAACGTTTGCCATCATACAAAGTTATTATATTATTATATTAAATTAATTAAATATTGAAGGTATGTAGTTACATAAAATCTGTAAGGTGACAAAATATATAAATAAAATCATTACGTTCAATTAGTAGTTCACCTAAACCCTGGAACCAGCTCGGGGGGGGGGGGGTCATGACCCCCCCCCCCCTGGATCCGCCGTTGAATTTAAAGGAGAAAAGTGTGTGGGAGGAAAACTCTCCAAAGAGCGTATTACAGTGCTTGTAGCTGCTAATATGAATGGTACAGAAAAAAGAAAGCTGGTGGTAATAGGCAAATCAAATAATCCACAGTGTTTTAAGAACATTAAACAATTGTCTGTCACCTATAAAGCTAATAAATCTGCCTGGATGACAAGTCAACTTTTTGAAGAAGAATTGCGAAGGTGAGATGGAGAATTAAAGGGACGAAAAATCTTGCTTCTTGTCGACAACTGCCCTTCTCACCCTCTTATATCTAACCTTCAAAACATAGAGTTGGCATTTTTTCCACCAAACACGACTAGTGTCTTACAACCAATGGATCAAAGCGTGATTAAAAGTCTCAAGGGTCACTACAGAAGGAAACTATTGATGGAGCTGGTCGAATCTGAGAGTAAAACTTCTATTAATATGCTGCATGCAGTAAATTTTTTATCCAAAGCCTGGGAAGAAGTGACAGCAACGACTATACAGCACTCTTTTCGTCATGCTGGACTTTGTACCAGTTCTGCTAGTGATGAAATAGTAAATGGACCAGAGTTTCAAAGTGAAGATGACCTTCCATTAACTGAGTGGGTTCAACAGTTCAACGTGCCACAAAATTTCACAGAAAATCTACAAACCTACATAGAAGTAGACGACAGCCTGGCTACAACAGCTTCACTTACAGATGCAGAAATTCTGGATTCTGTGAGAAAAACAGAGGAACAACAAAGGGATGAAGATGAGATGGATGATTCTGACCATCCACCAAGCATTAAACAAGCACTCGATGCAGCGAAATTATTAGAAAAATACTTTTTGTATAACCAAGTTGATCCCACAGTATCCCAACATATGAATAAAATACATAAGAAATTACAATTAAAATACGGGTGCAGCAAAAAACACTATACGCAATAAGCATTGTTATTTGTATCACTATTAATGTTTGTTGTTTGTAAATGTTATATATACTTTATTATTAGTAAATAATATTATAATAGTAAAATAATATTGATTTTTCTTCTCTCCATTTAACGACAACTCTCAATAACGCCATAAAATGCGCAGTTCCTTTAGTGTCGCTATATAGAATTTACACTGTATTTGCTAACTAATACTATCAGCCTCTCCACTGCTGGATGTAGGCCTCTCTCAAAGCTCGCCACTACACACCACCGGCGAACATCTTCGAATCGCTGGTCCATCTGGCAGGAGGGCGTCCCACAGGATTCACTCGAGGATTCATCTACTCCATCGGTTATAACCGATAATTATCGGTCCTGCGGCAAATATGACCTGCCCAATTTCCACTTCAACATGCCGATTCTACAAGCTATGTCAGTGACTTTGGTTCTTTGGCGCCTGTCTTCATTTCGGAATTTCTTTGCTTTGGAAGCCCTCTTCATAGCTCGCTCAGCGACTTTGAACTTTGGATCAGGCCTACCGTCAGAAGCCACGAGAATTGTGGCTTCTGACGTCATACGTATGACATACGTACGTCATGACTAGCGGGACGCACTGATTGAAGACATTCGTTTTCAAGCATTGTGGTATAGGCGACGAGAAGAGCAGACTTATTTTCCGAAATACTGCCCAGCCGAGCTGAATGCGTCTACCTTTTGCTGGAGTTGGACTTGCCTAGTTGGATGGTCTGCCCAAGATAGACATAATGGTCAACAACTTCGAGTGGCACACCTTCAACCCTTACCAGTCCTGTACGAACATGTTCAATGATTTTTGATTTTTGTTCAGGACGAACATGTTCATTCAGAGACCGATGTGTCGCGACGTTGCGTAAAGGCCGGTCAGCATCCAGTTCCAAATTTCTAGCGATTTTGCCATGATGACTCTGTCATCGGCGAAACGAAGATGCGAGATGTACTCACCATTTACATTGACTTCACGTCCTCTCCAGTCCATGTGATCCATGGTGCTGTAGCCGTTTTGACAGCCTGCTTCGGCGGCTGGATTTTGTCTAACCTCCGAGCGAGACGATTCGTAATAACCCTCGTAATGCCTCCAGTGTTAGGCCACCGTGTAAGACGGTATTAAAGAAATGTTGCAGCTCTCGTAAAATGGGAGCTCCTCCAGCTATCAAAAGGTCTTGATATTATACCGTCTTCACCAAGCGGCTTTACCATCCCTAAGGTGTCCGAGGGCAATACTAATTTTGGCTGAAGGTTGAACCCAGGTTGAAGTCCGGGATATTGTCAACTTCGCAAGGCGATCGTTCTCCTCGTGGGCTGTAGGCGCAGGTGAACGTGCGGCGCAGTTTCGTGTAAAATTTCTCAATCTCGGCGAGGTCTAGAAGAGAGATAGTTTGGGCACTGTCACCTAGGAGCTGAGCAAACACTTTGGATCCTTTATTGTGTTCTATTGTCACTTCATTTCATTTAGAATTGCATCAACGAAGGTCATGGCGTATCAGCCTTCGAACTTTTTTATTAAGTTATCGATCTGACGATGTGGTAAGCGTAGCTCTCTCTCGCCTCTGTTCCATGAGATCCAGTCTCGCTTGAGAGTTTGGACTCCTTGCCTTTACGCGACAGTTTACAGCCCACTTCTCGGATCACTCATCAAGTGAGTATTTCTTGTCAGTGATCTCGTCAACATCAGCCGTGGTTTCTAGTGCGTAGAAGTGATTTTGGAGTTCTAACTGAAACTTAGTGGAGATTATCACGTTTTGTGATGGTATAGAATGAAGATTAACTTTGATCAGGACAGATCTTTCTAGTGTATAGTCAATATAAAGTACCACATACAAGTATGCTTTCGGTTTTAAACCTGTTGATCACTGTAACATCTCTAAATATACACTTTTTTTCTGCAACAATGAAGTCAATTTCGTTCATCCTTCCATCTGGGCATTGCCAGATCCACGTCCTGTAGGCTTTTTTGAAAAAAATAATTCATAAAAAAGCCCCCTGTATACCCCTCAGAAAGTAGACCTGACGGTTTCTTACTCCAAATCGTGTGGTCCCACTTTCGATTCTCCGCGGCGTTCTAGTAACTCCTTACTTTGCCGTTAAAATCCCCGACAACAATGCTGAATTGAATAGCTAGACTAATATGACAATAATAAATATTTTATTATCATATTAGTTAGCTATTCAATTCAGCGTTGTATTATCATATTTTTCTTATGATATCTTATGAGTTATATTTACCATCATCAACTTCAAAAGCAGGAGTAATGTGTAACGGTATTGGCAGTATGAGTTGTGAATGTGTGAGTCCCAGAGTCACTTCATGGTATCTGGCAACAGTCATTGACCTGCTACTTGTATCCTTGTTTACATTCTTTGATGGAGACTTGGACTTTATGACTTCTTCAGGTTGTAGTGATACAGATACCTAAAAAACAGATGTTTTGATAAGATTTCAAATATCACATTGGTATTTTTTTATATAGAAAGAAGGTGGCAGTCAGTATACCTGTATAGGCTCGTATATACAATTTGTCTGTCCAAAAGCTTCTTTAGCACAAAGCCATACAAGTGTTGACATGACGAAGCATTTGAGAACACGCGGCGGGGTAGTTGAATCGGCCAGCACGAAACACCGGCGAGCCACACAAAACAAGTTTGTGCACGCACGTATCAATTTGTCTATAAAGGCACATTCATCACAGTGATTTTCCATCGTTAGCGTGGGGTTTAAGGACCAAAGGAAATCGTAAGAATAGTCGTCGAATATGTGAATCAAAAGTAATGCTCAAACTACAATGATTATACGGATACAAATATATATTATACAAAATTATACAAAATAAAAATATTATACAAAATATAAACGGAAAATTACTAATTGTAACACTAAGAACCCCCTAACTAGAATATCCTGTAAAATTTATTTTCGAGTTTGCGGGGTATATGTTGCTAGCGTTGATTTATAACATGGCAGCCTGTCTGTATATAACTGTGGAAAATTGGACAGTTTTTCGTAAAACTTTCACTAACACACTGACTTCTCTTACATTCATTCATTAATTTACAATTAATCTAAGATCAATGAATAATGGCTTATATTCTTTTATAAACACTTTTTAAATTTGAGTCTTAATGCAATTTTATAAAATAAAGAATATTCTATCTATTGTAGGGGAAGAGTGCACGCTGCATTCTCACAGCCGCTGAGTGCACTTGACTGGCCACATTACCACTCTCTCACAGAAGACTACCTTGAAATGTACTGCATTTCTTACATTATCATATTACAGTGTTTCGGTAGTGAGTGAGGTATGCCAGAGCCCATTCCCATCCCATCCTATTATATCCCACCCCATTTTCATAACCCTTTCTCCGAATCAATTTCTTAATCTGCAAAGGTAGGCAGCGCATCCAGGGCCTGCCAACGTTTGTTACTACTTTACTGCATTTCCTACTTTATCGTATTTCCCCAATGTACGTACGTGTTTCTGTAGTGAGTGAGATATGCTAGAGTCCATTCCCATCCCTCCCTCTCCATTTTCCCAATTCATTCCTTAATCTGCAACATTAGGCAGCAGGTCCTGGGGCACGCCAACGTTTGTCATTCTGGACTGATGTTCGCATGTATTGCAAATGTCTATGGACGACAGTATCCGCTTACCATTAGGTGGACTGTGTGCTTGTCTGTCGCCTACTTTCCATAAAAAAAAAACTATCTAATCTGAATTATTTGGGAAATTTTTATGTTTTATATTAATCTACAGAAATAAAAATTTAATTAGAAATTACAGTAGCATTACCTGCATGCAAGTCACAGTGCCTACAGAGAAGTCAAAAGTGCCAACAATGTCTTCACCAAGTTTGTATGATGATTTGAACAGGCAGAAGCGTCCCACTTTGCCTCTTGTGTTGGTTATCATATAGGAATTTGGACTTCTCCTGGCTGTGAGATTCTGCAATATGGTTTTTATTCAACAATATGCAAAAGTATAAGAGATTGTATCAATGAAAGTACAAAATCAAATAAATTATAGTTGTATAAGAATTGTTGAGATTTTCTTAACAGGTTATGAAAAAATGGATATTATATTTTATGACACTACCACAATTTTTTATTAGGTATAATAGGTTTTAATTTTTATCTTTCAGTACAAATTCTGTACATACGTTAAAAATGATGGAATTATGATAAGTGGTGCAAAATTAATTACAGGCATGGCATGGTCACCCTCGCTATACCGTGAACACATACCGGCCTTTAGCCAACACTTTTAGCAGGTATTGGCACGTGCCTAGGCGCTTCTCATCACCGACTCGCGATCCCGCAGTACCCTCCCAAAGCAACGCTCCAAGCAGAGGTCCGGTCCTTCCTTCCGCTCCGCCCTAAACTATACACGTCGGCGACTCTTGAGAGGCCATTAGGACTCCAAAAATTTAACAATTCCGAAAAAAAGGGCCTCAATACAGAAAATGTAGGGGTGGTTCGATTCAGATGTCCGGGAGTGTGAAAATCATGTAAATCATGAAATTTTACAAAGGATTTACAATGAAACATTAAAATTTCTATGACATATTTTTATCATATCTGTCGACTCTAATTCGTCCACGCCTGAAATGTAGGAATTTCCACTTTCACCACACTCTTTTCTTTATGCCAGTGTCAATTTCGTTTTGCCATCAGTTGCTCACCATATAATGAGAATGAACCCATGTTTCGTCAATATAAACAATGGGTTTTTTCTCTGCACCAAGAACATCATGGTAAAAAAACAAACCAAAAATCTAATGGTTAACAATACAAAATGAAATGATGCAGCCATGCATGCATCTATCTATGCCTATTATTCCACCTAAACTAGGCACCACAAGGCGACGTGGGATGGGAAGGAGTAAGGGGGAACACATTCCACATGGGTATACAGTAATGTTGATGGAGTATATAGTATAATAAAAGCACTCTAATTTTATGGTAGTATGATATGATATAAATGGATAGCAAATCCCCATTATGACAATCCCAGGGTTTTCAATTAACTATTACATGTATTTGGACGATAGTATCCACTTACCATCACGTGGACTGCATGCTCATCCACTGCCATCTTTCTATAAAAAAACAACCTAGGGATTTCTGGGTATATCCTTATTAGGATAGCTATGAAAAATACTATAAAATGACAAGATCCTATAAAATAGGTCCTGACCAATCACTGGTCAAGACAGGTTTATAAAATCCATACAAATGCAAACACTATCATTAATGATAAGATTGAACTGTTAAACATTTTACTTGTAAAACTTGCAATGCCATAGTCAATGGTGTCTCCACTTTCCTCTCCTCTGAAAATGGATTTGTTGGCTGCAGTTCCTCAGTTGTTTCATTTCCACATAGAGCTGCGAGGTCTTGCACATTCATTATGGGACTGATGGGAAGTACCCTAAAAGGTATTCTGACCATTTTGATGTGGGAGCCCACTTTTTGTGTGGCTATTGTTATCTTGTAGGAGTACTTTACTGAAGTCCCCCTGTATGATGGTGGAGCTTCTATTGGCAAGGATTCTCTATACCAAACTGAAAATTACAGTTAAAATTTAAGACAACATTTGTGCAAAATTACATCAACAATGCATCAAATTGACAGATATTGGCAATTAAGTAGCTTCATTTAAATGCACATGGACCAGTTAACTGTGTCACTGAGACAACAAGCAAACACATTGCATACTGGCAGCCCCAGATGGTAAGAGGTGCAAGGGAACTACTAGTCCATAATGGTTTGATGACATAGCTTTACAGGTCCCATAGGACAGAGTGGAAAATAACTTGAAAAGGTATCTCTAGCAGTAGACCAAAAATGCTATTGCAGATTCAATAATACCATACTATTAGCCTACAGCTACTATACTATTACCATACTGTTCCACTGCTGGATATAGGCTTCACCTAAGGCCCTCATACAAATTTCTGCTCATCCCATTTTTGCTCAGCCATTTTTGGCGAAATAAAAATATTACAAAAATACAAATTATAATATAAAAGGAATAAAACACACAAATTATAATATAAAAGAAGTTTAAAAAATAAACATGAAACATCTAGAAAAGTAAGAACAGAAAGTTGATATGCAATCATATGCTCACATGTTTTAGTCTCCCCAAGAGGGATTGTCAGGTCGCAAAATAATATTTTTGGCTTCGTATGAAACACTACATCTCCAATATCACATGACGTGACTTCTAAGGACGTGGTTTTCTCCACCGTTGGTGTCTTTTCTCCTGTGTTTCCTGACGTAGAGTAAAAACAATGTATTTGTGCTGATGCCCATGCTAAATTTTCTAAGATATCACTGAAAACAACAACATTGTAATAATTTTATACGTTACTGTTTGTATACTAATTTTATTTATGTTCATCAAGAAGAAATTTGGGATATGTAAATTACCAATGGCTTTGTGAATTTCTATGTTCCGGCTGGGTTGTGTGGCAGAATGAAATGCAGCACTCTAAAGCTTCTCCAGCTAAATACACTGTACCAGTTGTTAGTTTCGCTGAGAGTTCAATCATTGTGAGCAATGGTTTCCAAATATGTGCCTACAAGACAAATTCATGAAAATATTATATACTTGACTTTATTTGACATCTAGATTTATAATAAAATTTTTAGAAAAGTCATAAAACTATATATTCGGTTTTATTATGAATAAGAATATATGATGGGCACGAATTGCATGGATTAAATATTTAATGTTGGATTTGACAGATGACTTGACAGAGAGGTGATATTGATTCAATATATATTAGAAATAATACCTACCTATCTTTGACAACACTTAACCTAGCTATGAAAAAAGCAAATGTAGCGCCCTCAGAGCCAGTTTTTTATTTTTCTGTTTTTTATTTTATTTTTATCTACTTAGTTAAAAACAAAGTAAAACTAGTACGATAAAACAAATTAAATTACACATACATTTAAACTTGACACTGACAGAATGTGTTAATTGTATCATTGCCATATATGAAGATAAATAAGTGGAACTGTCAAATAAACTAAAGTAACGATCAGTGAGTTTCAAATTTACAATTTAATTTCTTATCACATACGGCATTTCTAATTATAAAATAAAAGTAAGGAAGATGATAATATCCGATGGAATAAATCATGGTAAATTACAATCTATTATAGTCGGAGAACTGAAGAAAGCTGGTTTGAAGCATAGGTTAAAGAAGATAATACTTAAAAGTGTGAAGGTGATTAGAATTACTGTTTATCCTTCTGAAGAATTTACGTTTTATCGATTTTACTAATGTGTGTTTGAATTTAGGATAATAAAACAGTTTTTGGAGCACCCTTGGCGAAAGTACCATCGTCCAGCGTTATATGTTGTGGCAGCAATTTGAGTGTGCCTTTGGTGGTGAGTGAAATGTTAGCTGTTCTTCGCTCCAACGCTCGTATCGAGGGTCTGTTTCGTAAAGCGGGTTCTCAGACCCGTCAAAAGGACATTAAGGTAAGTTGCAACTTTATACAGTACTTATTGCATTATTACCGTAGATTTACCTCCAATATCCTAGATCTGTGTTTATTTATTTATGAATAGGCACACCTACAATACATACATAATATCGCAACATTATTTGCAATGTGATAGCGTGTCACATCACTTACAGGCATACACAGCATTTTCACATTGTTAGTGACATTTTATAATAGAAGTTTGAAATTGTATTTACAAATTTTATATATATTATATCTAAAAAGTTATACATATAAATTCAGAATTTAGTTTTCAAAATTTAATGGGTACACCCAGTAGTGAAAGTATGATTGACCTTCTCTTAGCTTTATTTATAGTTGTCACCTAAAATATCCAAATCTCTCCCAGGAAACTGTTTAAGACAGCCATTATAAGAGGAGCACATACAAGCCAGTGAAGTGTTACATCACCAACATTTGTTCTTTTTGTAGGAACATGAAATAAGTCTGTACATACAAGTCTCAAACCCATATGATGTCTGTACATACAAGTCTCGAACCCATATGTGGAACAAGGATAGGAATTTTGTCAAGTGCATCCTGACATTGCATTATATTATTTACAATTTTGTAAAAAATAAAAGGTCCACTTCCTTTTGGCAATGCCTAAGCTTCTGCAAGTTGATCTCAGTCTGTCCTCATGACTATCATGTGTGCAATAGGTGAAATATTGCACAAGTGATCTCAATAAGATTCTATGCAATTACTGTGAGTGGAATAGTATGCATTCCAGATCACACTTGTGTACTCCAAAATGTTTCTAAACAATGCATTGAACAAGATAAATCATGTATCAGATCACGAATTCTTTAGTTGTCCGAAATATGAAACCAAGCATCTAAGCTGCCCTCTATACAATATTATCATAATGTACAGTAAAACTATATTTAGAGTCAAGAATGACACCCAGATAACTCAACCATTGTGTTGACACATTCCCCATTGATTCTGTATGTTGAGAATATTGGATGTAACTTTTTAGTAAAAGTGATATAGTGACACTTGGAAACAGTAATATGGTAGTCATAGAATTGGTAACATATGGTATGTTACCAATTCATAAATACTATCATATATATTTTTGTAGTAATAATATATCACTCGAACAGTTAATTTCTCTATAATTTTTCATATCATCAGCATAGAGAGAACACCTACTATATTTAATATTATGCTCTATGTCATTAACAAACAGTACAAATAACTACTGTTTGGTTTGCGGCCGATTGTACAAGTGCGAGGACAGCCATCTCAAAACACTTCTCTTTAACGCATATATGTATTCAATCATGTGCAGCAATAATTTGTAATTGCCTTTGTCAAACACGCTAGTAAAATACGTGTAGAGTCGACCTGACTGCCCTTGTCCACACTTTCGACTAAGTTGTTTAGGAACTAAATTACTCATAATCATTCTTCCACCAGAAAACCGCATTACAGTTTATTACAAGTGTATTGTAACACTGTCACCGTCACAGATATAAACAGCAAGATATATTGCAGGGAAAGCATTTGCATGTGTCAAAATTATTGTATTTTAATAATTTTATATTTTCTATATTTTCTGAATCTAGCGTTGATGTGACTTCAAATTTATATTTACTTTTTAGCGACTACTGGATGCAGGCGGCTGTGTATCCGATGGGCATCACCCTATTGATGTAGCGAGTGTACTAAAGCTTTATCTCCGCTGTCTGCCAGAACCACTTATCAGTGCTGAAGTCCAGGATTTACTGCTGCGATGTAGACTTACTGCCGGTGAAGATGCTCTCAAGCCTATACTCCACACATTATTACTGTTACCGGTATTACATGTACATCTCCTGCATTATATAATGGAGGTATGATTTGAAAGTAAAATTATATCTTTTAGAGAGATAAATGGAGCAAAGGGACCTTATTGTCAGTATGAACTTTCGGTTAAGATTTTCTGACTTAAAATTTTATTGTTTCAATATTCTAAATAAAATCATCTGATTTTTAAGATTTACTTATGAATTTTACTAAAGTTGTGATATATGAGAATGCAGAACCAATAAGTCCCTTTTCTCAGATAATGTCACAAAATAATACAAATATACAATACAAAAGGCGAGCCGAGCTTAATGCTTGGAGGCATTCTCTACCAGCCAACCTATAAAAAATTGTATAAAATAAATATAACTCAAAAGATGATTAGTAAATATTTTACACAAATACATGCAACAACTATAAACCTACTTTTGGTATACCAAAGTAATATCTACCACAATTTGTTGATTTTATCGTAGGTAATTTTGAAGTTCTATTTGTAACTAGCTTTTGTCCATGACTTCCTTTGTATAGTCTACACAATTTACATAGTTTGTGTTAATCAGAATTACAATCTAAGTATGTATTTGCGAAGTCAATGACAATTCAGTTTCAGTGACTTATTAACAAACATCTTCATTTATAATAGTAGTGGGATAATTTAACTGGTTTAATTAAATACCATAACATTGTGGAAATGCTGTGGTTTTTTTAAAATTTCATTGTCTTTATTTATTACCATTAATTATTACATTTTAGCTACTAAACTTCATAGCATCACAACACAAAGACAATTTGATGGACTCCTCAAACCTAGCGATTGTGATGGCTCCCAGTATCATGCCTTTGCCAGCTGCCTCGTCAGCACAGAGACTAGAACACCATGTTGCACTTGTCAAGGTAAATTTAAATTTTCCCTACAAGTACATACATTATACACTGGCTTAAATGTTTTTTTTTTGCAATTATAAATGTTTATGTACATTTACATCTTTACTAGAATTTACTTTTCTCTATTCATCATGTCTTGCAACTGCATGTGTCTCATTTATACCGGAATTAAATTGTTAAGTTTGTGATAACTATCAGTCCATTAAACTTTACCAAAGGCCTCTTCCAAACCGCTGAATCCTTTCTGGTTCCACGCTAATCTAATTGAAGTTAGATCATTTATAATTCACCTCATAATTTAATCTTCACTTCTTTTTATATCTATACATATATTCAAAACCCTCTGTTTTGATACCTCCCCAAAATCAAATTCTAAGTTGATGTGACTTTCTTTCATCTCATGATTGACTGCAATCAGGTTTTTTTTTTGTTTTTTATGGACGAAGGTGGCAGACGAGCATACAGTCCACCTGATGGTAAGTGGATACTGTAGCCCATAGACATCCGTGATACATGCCAACATTAGTCCAAAATGACAAACGTTGGCACGCCCCCGGATGCGCCTAACTTTGGATATACGAATGGATTTGGAGAAAGGGTTGGGGAAATGGGGAGGGATAGGATGGGAATGGGCTCTGGCACATCTCACTCACTACCGAAACACGTACGTACATTAGGGAAATAAGATAAAGTGGGAAATGCGGTACATTTCAAGGTAGTCTTCTGTGAGAGATGGGTAACGTGGCCAGTCGAGTGCGCCCAGCGGCTGTTGGATTGCAGCGTGCACTCTCCCCCTATGAAATATCTCTATGTTAGGGGGGTGGGGACTGTCCTGCCTTGTTTTACCATGGCGCTACATCTTTGTGATAGGTTAGCAGAAATCATTTTCACATGTTGCCAACAAACTTTAGAACATAAATGGATTAGGTACTTCTTCTTTACTTCTTATGAAAATGCACACAGTTAAATCAAGGGCACGATTTCCTTGGAACCAATGAATGAGATAAAATTCTATTACAGATATTCATTGAAAACTCGAAGCACATTGGACATTTAACAGAAGACCTCATGTCACAGTTGGACGATGACTCAGATGTATACCTGGCAAGGAGGAAAAAAAGACGAAGTGGGTCATTTAATCGTAAGTTTGTTTATTGCATGGGTTGTTCATAATTAATTACTATATTTAATTAATCATATTATTTTTTCTGTTATAGGTATGTTGAGTGGCTTACGCAAAATGGTATCTGGCAGTGTGAATACACCCTCAACAGTGCATGAGAATGCGAAGACTCCAGTTCTTAGCAAATCTGCAGCCAAGCGAAAGTTGGAAAGTCACGAGGGTCTTTCTGCTAAAATTAAGTATGTTTTTCTTCTATACATGATATTGCTAGTACGTTGTAATTAAGAATTACCTATTAATTTCATTTTCATATTTCCAGGAAAGATATTAAGAAGAATCTTCCTCAAAAAGAGTTATGCTTTACACCCATTAAGATGTAAGTATAATTTCAGTCTGTTCCAAATATCTCTCGGTAGCTGCATGGCTTGTTTGCGTCAGCAATTTGCAGTTTACCTATTTTAATACATCACATCTGTTTATCTAATTACATGTATTTCAGGGGTCTCACTGAAAGAAAAAGGCTAAGACTAAGTCTTATGGATGCAAGAAGTACACCAACTGCAAACTCAGACTTCACCTCACGCAAGAATTCCGAAACCAGTATTAGCAGTGAAGATCTGCTTACTTCCTCGGAACATTTGTTCAGTGCTCACGACACAATTGATCTATCTACTGATATGAAAGCAGACAAGGATTATGTCAAAATCTCTAAACAAGAGTATGAAGAAATCAAAAGCAGAGTGTCAGCCATAGAGAACAGATTGTCTAGAGAATTCACTGACGTCATACCGAGAGTAGAACCTTTACAGCAAGTACAAAGTGTGTATGAACAAACATTAGAAGAGGTAGCAATGTTGAACTGCCCAACTTCAGACCATTTAGCTCGGCGTTTAAGTAAAGAACTAAAGATCAGGCCAAATGAAGAAGCTAAAATTATCCGATCTCCAAGCGCAAGGAAGATAGGATCTATACGACGCCGATCGAAAGAAAACGTCACTAAAATCGTTAGGCATAAGTCATGGAATGCGTCCACGCAGTCACAGGCTAGTCATAATGCAAACAGATTTTATCCTTATGTCGGATTAACTCGTCGCGAAAGAACTAGTACAGCAAAACCTGATGTTGGCTCACAAAAGACGAAAACTTCTACAGGGGGTGACTGGGACACTTCACCATCAGAGAACTCCCTAAATATGTTAGATACTAGTCAAAAATATCGCTTACGTACACGAATCAGCCTCGCTTCTGACTATAATCTTGATAAAACCATAAACCGGTCGGAACCTCGAAGATCAACAATTAACAGTTTCAATGATACTGTTTCAGACAATTCACTTAATAACACCTTCAATTCTAGTGGAAAATCGAATAATTCAGTCGGCCGGCAGCATTATCATTTATTTAGAAAAAAATCTAATTCTAGTAGAGTAAACATTCAAAGTCCAACAATCAAACAACAAAAATGGAAGAATGCTGCCGCTTTTTTCATGGAGAAGACTGGCGAGGTGGATAGCAGTAATGTGACTGGCAGGCCTTCGGTAAATAAGTTGCGTCGTCAGAACGCGGGCACTGTTCTCGCTAAAGCAAAGCTCTTCGAATCCAGTTCCGATAAATCTTCAGAACAAAAAGAGAGGCCGACACAGATAGGATTCGCAAGGAAGCCCAGAGTCAATGGTCAATATCAGAGAAAAACTGAGAAAGCTGTGGCTCATGTTAAACCAAATAATATCCAGACGAGTGAAGAACCACCTAGTATTCCTGTAAGAATGAATAGGAATACAGTCGTTGCACCAACTGTTCCTTCAAGGCCTTTACGGCAGCCTGTAACACAAAATAAAGAAGATACATGGCAAAATAGGAGGAAGACTACACCACCTACTAAAAAGGTTGTTTCTCCACAAGGAAATATGTTATTGAAAACTCATCAAAGCGTGACGCCTTCTTTGAAAAAGCCTCTCTGCACCCAAAGAAATTTACGAACGCCAGTAGCCACAAGTGAGGTGAAAAGAATAATCACACCTATGAAAGCTGTCCATACTATTTCGCCAAGAAGAAAGTCACCGCGATGTAAATTGCAACGTGCCTTCAACTAGATTACTGTATATGAACTTAATATCTACATAAAAATAATTATTATAAGACTGTGGATGTAGTGAAGTGTAAGCTGGTGATTATGATCTCACAAACCAATCCGTGAGTACTAAAACTTAGTGCGAATTTCGTCGAGCTTTGCCAAAAATAGATGCTCACAGTTCACTACATGTATCCATATCAATAGTTAAAAAAAATGTAGGTAACACGCCTGCATTATAGTATAATACTTAATATTATTTATCAGTAAGATTGATTTAGATGTGATGAAGTAATCAAATGGCCATTTTTTGTATACAAAAATCTGATTTTATTATACTTTTTGTCATACTAATAAACACTTTTTTTAAGTACCTACTTACCAAAATATTTTATTATCCTTATTGGATATCATCACATCGCAGTTATGGAAATAATGGAAACCACCATGCTTCTCGACTAGTCACTGTCAGAACACCCTAGGCATGTACCATACACCTGTCAGAAACGAACGGACAGGCACTGGTTTGAAAAAAAAAAAAAATACTATAGCAGAAATAATAGAAATCACTGTTCGAAATATCACCGCCAGCAAGCATACTTCTTACGAGGGCACCATCGATTGAGAATATATTTCCATATCGATGGCGGGCACTATGTATTCCTATAACAATACGAATAAAATGTACGAAAAATGTACTTTCAGATTTTAAATAGTTTGTGTATAATAATTATACAGGTAATTTAATTAGAGAAAAACATCTTTGGAAACTATTATAACACCTATTATGGAAACTTAACCCAATATTTATTATAACACAAAATCTACATTTTTCTAGCCTTTAAAAATACTCTCAAACTAGACTACTTGTTATTGGAATACATAGCGCGCGTGCTAAGAAGTATGCTTGCTGGAGGGGAATTTCGAACATTGATTTTTAGTAGGTACATTTATTTTGGTTGATAATACAAATTAGTACATTTCTTTTATACGAGTCTGTGTTACGTTACCATATTAATTCTGAGAACAGTAACATGGCTACGTAAAGTAGTTCTGGAGATACAGCGGTGGCCCTGCTAGAATAAGCTTATTCTGGCAGAAACTAAGACACCTTATAACTTTTAACTTGTGAAGACTAATTCTGCGTTTTTGAGACTAATTATTATCGAGTTTTTACCCAACTAGTCAGAATTCAAATCCATCGCAATGTCGATGTCAGAAATAGGAACGCACCAAGTCTATTCCTAAATCTCCATTAGTATTCTGAAATCGATGGTCTGGACCGATGTGCATGTATCACAGGCGTCAGTATACGCTTATCATCATGTGGAGACTGTCTGCTCGTATGCCACTGTTTTCATAAAAAAATGAAATCCTAAGTGTGGTCGCTGGAAGTTTGTGTCACTGTAACATGGGTCTGCCGAGTGATTTATATCTTAAGAAGTTATTACCCAGCAGACACATATTTTCAAAATGACAAATATGGGGATTAGGCAGTGGTTCGTCATGTGAGAATAGTTTGGTTCCGTCACGTCTAATTTATTGAAAAACTGTTTTGTTTTGTCACGCCCGTATTTTATTTGTGAATTAGGGCGGCCTGTATATAGATATTTTGAGCTCCCTGGTACTTTCAGTTTAACAAAAATGCTTTTTTTATTATTATGCATCAGGAAAGCTGACCAATACTCGTAATATTTACATAAACCTATATACCTTCTACCTCTTTTAGCAGAAATACTGGCCACTTGAGATTATGATAAAATATTATTACAGGAGCGATTTATTTTGTCACTGGATGTTACTTTCACTTTTGCCAAGCTATACTGAGAAAAACAAAAAGAAATTACTTCATTGGTTCACAAAAAAATTATATACCAGGTTTGTCAACTGCCACATTTACCACAAAACGTTAAAATACTAGAAGCATTTTTATCGGTTTACCAAAATACACCAGCAAACAATAAAACCGAACAATTGGATTAATTCACAATCCAGTGATTAAATAATAAATATGTTCAGACAGTAAGTTATGACGAAAAACAAATCTAATAATTTTTTGGAAGGATACCACAACAGATTAGGTAAACGATTCGGCAGAAAACCCAACTTGCTCCATTTCATAGAATTATTAAAATTTGAAGTAGACACATTCAAGACTTAAAAAAGGCAAAAAAAAATTGCATTTGTTAAAAAAATCCTAGATTGAGAAAATTTCTTCTAAAGGACTACAAAATACGAAGTATTGTTAATAAAGCGATACACGACAATATTTTTGTTTTAAAATGTATCAAGTTAAGGAAATTAAATTTTATTTCAATTTATTCTAGTGTTTTATGGATCTAATATCTGGTAATAGTACTAGGAATACATAAGCAATACCAGCCCTACTAGGCGTGACGAACCCGGACAGAATTTATTAATTTTGAAGGCGTGACGAAACTATTCTCACGTGACGAATCACTGCCTAATCCAAATATATATGGGTGGGTATCCAAACTAAATATAAGTAAAGTGCATTCTGGCACTATATTCATTATAGTACGTACCGGTAGATATTTTCTATCTTGTCGTGTTTGTGTTGGGTGTTAAATGAAAATCTAATGTTATAATATTATTATAATGATGTATATCACGGCTTTTACAGTGGTATTCTCATTGTACAAACAAAATAATCATCCAGATTTGAATTTAATAAATTAACATACTGACAAATTCAATAAATAACAATTTCACAATATATAAAGCATCGGCGCCACATCGATTCCGTTGATAAAATACAATTCATTATTAGTCACAATGTATTGTTGGGCTCAAATAAAATATTTCCACTTACACATTTAGCGTTGATCACAGATTGAGGATTATAAAAAAGCATATTCAGAACATACCGTGCTATGGAGACATGATTTAACAATTCGAAACTTGCAATAGTGATTACTGAGTAATTTAGAGTTTTATAGCTTATTGGCTAACTTATCACTATCAGCACTCGGCCCGCTCTCGCGGCGCATCCGTTCCCTAGCATTGCTTCTCGATCGATATCAATACCGAATTTAAATTAACAATATAATAAAATATCAATTGTACCTAAGATCTTTTCCATTAAATACATTACGCACATTCGTTCACAATTTGGATGTTGCTATACACTAGCGGGCCTGCGGCCCTGATATCCTCCCTACTACTGGCTCCACGCTGCTGCTTCTCGTCGCGCCTACCTCATAATTACACATACATGCTGTGATCGATAATAAAAATATAATGATACAAATACATTAATTACTACAGTTTCGATTATTGTGTGACATAAATATTTACAAAGCGCACTAGGAGCGCCAGAATAGTTAGGCGAGGCGAACTCCTAATGGAGAGATTAAACACAGCGCCGCGTTCACACTCCTCGTCTGCGCAAATATTTTTATTAACTAAAAACGACCTAACAGTTAACCTTTTCAGGACAGTTGAGCTGAAACACTCCAAAATATAATGAATTCGTATCGTCAAATAGGTAAAATTACATGGATATGATACACAACGCCATTCCGAGCGCTGCAGTCGCCCGATAGAGTAATTAAATTACACAACTAAATAATACGTTAATCTCCGCGTGTAACGCACAAAAATAATCGGTTCCCATCCTTGATTATGAAGCCACAGGTAGAATACCCGATATAAACGTCACTACCAGTATATCTTATAAAACGAACAACATTATTCTAAATATCAATGTGATTCTCGAGATTACTGTATGATTACAATTTGGGAATGCATGATACTACGACAAAATACATAATTATTAAGTACCGATGATTAACAAAACTTCCCTACATATACAGATAGCATAATGCAAATATATCTGCGATTTTGTCAACTATATAAAGTTAAAACACGTATTACATAATTACACAAATAAGAATCGGTGGCGTACGCGACATCCCCTAAAGATCCCAAATGTACAAATGAGGTTTTAGGTAATAAAAATAATTGCTAGAAGAAAATTACTGACTCCACTCCCATCTAGAAACCACTATAAAGGATGTAACCGAACCTTTCCCAAGACAAAATATAGGGATTCCAATCACTATTCTAAATTGATTGATATGAAAATTTAACAAATCTTTTTCTGCATAAAAATATTTTTTTAGTTTTTCCTAAACTTTTCATACATACGTATTTCTTAAATAGAAAACACAAAAACTAATTATTTTTAAAAAAATATTTCCGTAACATTTTATACCAAATAACTCAAAATTCTAAGTGGAATCCATGGTTTCAGACTTCCAGAAAGGTTACACCCAGTATAACTAACGAGTATATAGTACTTGTAATAAAAATGAGTGCTCGACGCTCGAGTTCTGAATGAGCGCTAATGAACCTTTTAAGATTCGAACAATGAATGCCCGTGAGCGTTGAGTCGAAGTTTTTAACATTTCTATACCCGCGGGCCGGCATAAATAGACCATTCTCGGTCGTAGAATTAGTCCAAGTCGTGTCTCATAGCACCTTATGCAGTCTGCATAGAAGCTAATTTCCAACCACTCGGTCCAAGTGTAAGGCGAAAGCGGTTTTAGAGACCTCTATATATCTCACCCAAGGTTCGATTGTAAATGGGTTCGGTTCGTTAGCACTGACTTAGCGCTCGAAAATGCGTTCGAGCTCTTACTTTTACAACAATAACACATAGTAAATGTTTATGAGCAAGTCCCGCACAGACGCCCCATTATACGGCGTACCGGCTGATTTCGGTAGCTCATGACTACTACATATCGGTGGGCAGCAGTACGGTGAACCGGCAACAACACCGTTTAAAAACCGTCTGTGCGGATTGCGGTATATTTAATCTATAAGTACATATAATCCAGATGGTATGTAATCACATATCATTATCTGATCATTGTGATCAAATGTGATGCATTGCTCTGGATTCGTGTCTTTTAACCAAATCTTCCTTCTAGTGACAAAGTGGCAATCGTCATTGAAACAATGACTTAATTATAAAGGGACATTTCCGTAGCACATTACATTACAACGCTTTGAAGTCTTCCTACAATGCAAAGATATGTGAATAATTTCACCGCGAAAAACGAAACCACGAGGGAATTAAGTTACCTTTTTTCACGAAAATGAAAAGTAGGCTAAAAGTGGCTCGAATCCACAGCAAACGTTGACATTCCGATGTAGTAATAGAATTTGGCAAACGAAACGTGGCACTACAGTAGAATGGAATTTTTTTACATGGCAATTTTTTTTAATACTTAGTTGGATTTATAGTACACGATAAACATCTTGATAGTTGTTATTTCTTTTGTATATAATTTTATTGTATACTTTTACAAATGCACATATCAAATAGTAAATGTTATTGTTGAAATTAAAATGAGAAATAATGTAACAGAAATTGAATTACAGAAGTAATTGTGTCGATTAATTTCAAAAGCAGCAATCTCCACCTAATACGAAAACCGAAATTATTATCTGTGGTTAATCTTTGCCAACATTACTACTGATATGTTTTTTCGAAAGCAGGCCGTATCTTTATTTTTTTTCTATGGAAAATTGAATTTAATAACGCCATTTATTTCGAAAAATGCGTACTCCCTACATACCGCCTTTTCGAAATAAGCTATCTCCCTAGGGACCAATCATAGCATGGCGACCAGTTGAAGTTTTTACTGTAAATAAACAACTTACTCCTCGTCAGTTTTTATTGTTTTATACAAGATTTTAGTGTAAAACACGAATAAAATACTTATAGCAGAACCAGGACAAGGTAGAAAACGTCTTAAAATAAAAGGCACATCAAATGAAAAGATCTTTGCTCTACATGACTGCAGTTAAAAGAACAATTGAAATTGACTAAGGGTAATGCTAAAAACAATAGCCTAATTATTCAGCAACATATTCGCAAACTCAGAGCAAAAGCGTTCTTTAGTAAGTTAAGGGAAAATCGTGACGAGTTGTTGGTTATTTTTTGATTGCCAAAAAATTTATCATTACCGCAAATTACAGATCAAGCAGCATATTACGCGCGTCAATTATATTTATACAATTTTACAATAGTTATTGGGTCATCCGTTAACTAAAGATAACGTAAAATCTTATGTATCGACTGAAGATGTGGCTTCTAAGTCATCGAATGAAATTGTTTCAGCGGTGTACCATTGTCTGTCGGATTTAGTAATGACCAACAAGTTAAATGGAGTTAAAACATCTCGTTTGATGGCCGACGGCTCTGGTGGCCAAAATAAAAATAAATAAGGCCGACTATTAAGTAGTTAGACATCATTTATCCTATCACAGGACATTCCTTTCTGCCAGCAGACTGAATTTTCGCATTGACAGGGAAAGCTATAAAAAAATACAACTCTTGTGAAGCCAGAAGCTTATTATAATATTATTGAACAGTATGCAACACTCCTTAAATAAGAAACAGAAATCCAGGTTCACGACTGACGATCAATCTGCCGACAAACATTGAAAGATACTGCACAATGGCACTTCTAAATTAGTAAGTGCAATTAATTATTCTTACTTTAGAGTTTCTTACTATATTATAAAGGCAAAACGACCGGTACAGTTGTTGTGAGAGGTGAAATTTCACACAATAGGATAACGAAGTAGCAAAGAGTTTGTTCAAAAGAAACAAAAATGCTATTAATATAGTTCCGAATACGATAGACCCACCCTGGAGTCTCAGAGTCCAACAATAAATCGATGGACGTTCAAAAGCTCTTAACCAAACACTACGGAGACGGATGGGAATAGTTCAAAGAACTGGAGTATTTCAAAGTAGTTTTACGACGACCTGAAATGTCACCTAGACTTGACAAAGAATGTGAAAGTCATGCTTATTAACGAATAATCCGTTTTGGTGTATTTTTTTTTTAGAAGTGCATTTTATACTGTGTTGTAAGTTGAATATTTTAAGATGTTATTTATAATAAAATAAATGAGACCATTATTAAATAAATAAAAATATTTATATATTACTAGCAAAACCCGGCAGACGTTGTCCTGCCAGCAGTGTATATGATTTTTGCAATCGGTTGAACGGTATAGAAGTTGATGTGCTGCAGCGCCATCTAGTGGCGAGTTACAAAGTCGATAGCATAAAAAGCATCTCCATGAAAAATACATATATGTTCCAACTTTCATGGTGATCGGTCAAACGGATGTCGAAGTCTATTAACATCAGATATACCAACATCCTCTTTTATATATATATATATATATATATATATATATATATATATAGATTATTAATCCGTCAAATATTGTTTCTTCAAAATAAAGCATATCCAAGGATTTGGATTTGGCTTTAATCATTCAAAACGAGCCATCTCCAAAAAATATTATACTTTTATTTAATGTTGGTTGTAATTTCTAAACCTCTATATTAGTGTTTTTATTTAAGTTTTACTCATACTCAATTATGTCTAGAGTCAAATGCTAATTACGTCGATTTATCTATCAATTTAAAAATGAAATCCTTGAATATCTAAGTTGCTAGGACCAAATATGGCTGTTTGAAATCAACCGACACAATTAATCATAGAAATATCGATATATATATACTTCAGAGTGCTCAAAAATTTAAACTAACTGTGCTATTATTATAAGATATAAATGTAATTATATAATTTATTTCTGCATTCCTTTGTTTCAGTTTCCCTTGCTGCATTCCGTTTATTCTGATTAAATTGAGCGTTAACAGCATAACATTGTTTAAATTTGTCGCTCTTTTGTTGTAACACGTTTTAGGCATTGAACAAATTAAATGAATTCATTTCGCACCCTACCCTAATAATGGATTTATTTACTTCAAATATTAACAGTTCGTGCGCTAATAATTCAATCCGCGATCGTGAATACAACTAATGAACGACATGAACTATTCGTTCTGTAACTGAGAAGTTCACCTGCAAATACCGCTAATTGATTTTTTTACGAGAATATATTATGCAGGAATTTCAATCATTGATACAATTTTATTTAATTCCTGCACTTGTAATCCCAGACTACCCTTCCAATGATATTTTATTTTGCAGGACTCATAATTCAATACAGTATTTCTCAGTTTATGTAAAGTTTGGTTTTGACTTTGGGACTCAACTGACAATTCGATTTCGATACAAATGAACTAAACGAATCTCTGGGAACTACTGTTGTGACATAAACGAATTTTTAAGATCTACTAAAGTACTGGCACAAACAAATTGAAGAAATAATGAGATATACCTCAGGTGAGTATCATTTCATCAACAGAACTTACAATGAATTGAATGAAAGATTGAATTTAAATTTTTGATGAAATAAGTTTTCATTGAATATGTTACAGTTAAGAAGTGAATACTACATAAACTAAACTATGTTTGATCGTTAACTATGAGTTGATGGAGTAATATTGACTGGAGTTTGCTCTACATTACCACGTTCCGTTCGCTGGTCGTTCAACGGTAGTAGTACGGCAGCTGGCAGTCGGCGCGTATGATGAAGTAGTGCTCGAGGTACGCGTACTATGTATGCTCGCCTTGCAGCTGGCACTGGTTCGATAGTACTCGCTCAAATTGATGAAAGAACAAGACGAATACCTCGAGCGTCGTACACTTCATCAAACGTGAGCGCGCACGTCAAGCTGACCAGCTGTTGTGTGTCGACTCAAGTGAGTAAACTAGTGTATAGTTTACAATACCATGTTTCGTTTGGCGGTGGTTTCAACGGTAGTAGTAGGGTAGTTGGCAGTCGGCGTGTACGTTGAAGTAGTGCACGAGGTAGGTGTGGGCGGGGCGCGTGCGTAGTACGAGGGCCGGTCAGTTCACCATGAGCGTGTGCGACTCCATGGGCGCGGCCGAGTCGTACAGTGTGTCCGTGTCCTGTGTGGGCTCGCCTTGCAGCTGGCACTGGTTCGATAACGTGCCTGCGCCGCAGTCGCAGAAGAATCTGCGGTGATATGATAATGTAGAGAAGTATTATATAAAAATGTTTTTTTATATATTTTCCATGTTAACATTATTGATATCATGTTTAACAATTACAAGAATTATAAATTTATTTTTAGAAGCACGTATTGTTTTTTTCACCTCACGAAGAGGTTACGCTTAGTAGTGGTTCTGCTCGTACATTGTAATTTAGTAATTGAAACTTTATAAATAAGACTGTAATTTAGATTAACAAGTAGGCTACTATTGATGATCACGTGAATGAAGTCACGAGCAAAAGCTAGTAGTGAAATTAAAAACTCCTTATTCCAATATATTATTTATATCATTATATTAGTGGTTTGCGCTGCAATTCCACAGCCTCTGGGCGCACTCGACTGGTCAAGTTATCACTAACTTTAGCATAAAACTACCCTAAAATGTACTTCATTTCCCACCATATTTCCCTTAATGTACATAGTCGTTTCTATAGTGAGTTGAATATGCCACAGCCCATTTCCATCCCATCCCATTTCATTGAATAAAAAAAAATACAATAAAAGTAACCCCTTATTCTATTATACTCTTGATTCCCTATTCCCTATAGGGAATTGGAAGCTGGTTACAAGATGAAGAAAATTCATCATCCAGTCTAAGAAAAAATCATCTAAGAAATCTATCAGTTCTGTGAAGTTTGCTAGCGAGTAGCGGACATGTCTTAAAAACCTGACAGCTCCCCGTTAAATCTGTGGCCTACAGGGTCGAACAATTTTACCACTGCAGTGACAGAGGCGGAGATTATTTAAAATTTAATTTTATCAAATCTTATGTCATATTGCCACCATTTGTCATTTTTTTTATTTTTTGTCACTGTCATTTTATCATCTTGACATTTTCTGTCAATTTGTTTGTGATTTTTACATGTTATTTTTTGTCATCTGCTGACAACTACTGTCATTTTTTGCCACTTTTTGCTATTTTTTGTCATTTACTGTTATCTTTTGTCTGCATCTGTCATCGTATGTCAGTTTTATCCTTCTTTGTAATTTTGACATTTGGCAAAAAATACCAAGTAACAAAAAATAATAGATGACAATACTTACATGACAAAAAATAACAAAAGATGACGAATTTACAAGTAAAAGCTATATTTAAATAAATAATAAATGAATGTTGATATTATTTGTTTGCTTAAGTATTTATTTATTTAAAATATTCAAGCGGTGGTTAATAAAAAGTAAGAAAAATTCAGTTACGTCACATAAATATTAATATTGCCGCAATCAATCGATACGATAGATAAAAAATCGGCTTTATATGATAATAATAAAATAGTAATAATCTATTTACCTATAGAAACATAATATACATAATAAATAAAATCAATTTACGTAATTGCAGAAAATGGAGAAATGAGATTGGTATGGCAATACAATGAAAAATGTATATTGGCAACATGTGCGGCAATGGGCAAAATAGCTTGGCATGCAGTGAATAACTTTCGAACACGAAATATCTTGGGATTAGTACACAGGTAATGATTCTTGTCTACGAGATATCTCGGGTTCGACATGTAAAAGGTTAAATATAGAGCAAACTTGCACTCTCGGTGAATCAAAATTATGGATATATCACCTCACTATTTAATATAGTGATACACTGTTTGATTAGATTTTGGACAAATTGGATTGGAACGGAATATAATTTACGAAAATGTTACACTGGCAGAATGTGCTAATTGCACCATCGCCACCATGCATCGTATATAAAGAAAAAAAATTGTGTTGGAATGGTATGTTACCTGTCGTGACGGATGAACTCTACGTCGTGACCGGAATGGCACGTCTTGATGCAATTGACACAAATTGCGTTGCGGTCTGTCGTGTTGCACGTCTGGCATCTATGAAACATTGTAAATAATTTGAAATTAAATGGGTGGAATGACAAACATGTTGTGTTCTTTTACACGTTGACAATATTATGTATTTTTACATATTATAGTTCGCGACTATAAGACATGGCAATCGGTCGCGCATACACCCACGCTGCTCTGCCTTCATTGTTGTACGCATCGCGCTTACGCAAGCACCTATCGATGATCATATAAACTATAATGACTTCTTAGAATGGTTCAAATACCAATTCTTCGGCCGTGAAAAAAAAACCGACCGTTTATATGTGGTCAAGCACGGGAATTAGCTAGAAAAATATTACAGAATTGTGGGTAGGAACGCAAAAATATTTTTCTACTGTTAATCAAGCGCTACAAATATAATGTTATCAATCAAGTTGTTTTTTTTTTTTTTTTCATTAAAAAATATCGATAACTACATAGTTCTCACTGTCCCTTCACCAGGAAATTCTAAGTCGACCTGTTGCGAACTTTACTTTTATAGTACTTTTTTTCGTATTTCAAAAAAACCACTAGTATGTTTTAGAAATGTAATAGATATTCTATTCCGACAAGAGTGGAATCTTGATCCCGCATCGATGTAGATATAATAGGTAGTCGGAAAAGATGGCGACTTTTTTGAACTTTAGCGTACTATATTTCTGCCAACACTGATTACTGGCGGGAAAGTGATATTATGCCGTTTGGTAGTTGACTTTTTTGTAATAGCGGCAAATTGAAATTATAAGTTAAGAGTTTTATCTTTTCATAGTTTTCAGCAATTTTAAAATGGAAGTTAATTAGGAGAAAATTAGATATGTTTTACATTTTTTTTTTGGACCAGAGTATGAATGCTTCTAGTGCTAGAAAAGAGATTAGTCATGTTTACGGAGGAGATGCTTCGTCTAAAATTACTTAAAAAAAATACTTCAGTTGATTTAGTTCTGGTAATTTTGATGTGAATGATGTTTCTCGATGTGATCGTCCTATTAAAGGAAATGTTGATGTTATCATTGAAGTAGATCGACACATAAGCAGTCATCAAATTGCGGAAGTGCTTAGCATTCACCACTCAAGAGTTTTGAATCATCCGCATGAACTGTATTTTGTAATATAGCTAGATGTTTGGGTGCCCCGCATGATTTAAATGACAGAAAGTTGATGAATAGAATCCCTCTCCATTTTCCTAACCCTTCCTCTAAATCCATTCCTACATCTTCAAAGGCAGGCACCGCATCTGGGGGCGTGCCAACTTTTGTCATTGTGGACCGAAGTTGGCATGTACCGTGGATGTCCATGAGCGACAGTATCCACTTACCACCAGGTGGACTGTATGCTCGTCTACCGCCTTTTTCCTATAGAAAAATTTATCAACACGCAATGTCTGCGGTTATTCCACATATTTCCTTTTGAAATTTTAACTCGATAAAATCTAAACTATTTTGAAGAAAACCATACCTGTCGAGATTTTTTGAACCCTTTCTTGTCTGGGTAGCGAATTTTTGAAAGAAGGGTAGTGATCACAATAGATCAGCAATGAACAACAATAGGTATTTTGGCGGGAACTCTAGAAGTGAAGGTGAACTTTCGCGTGATTAATATAATAATTGTGTATTGTACGTTTTGTAGCTTAATAGTGATTTAATTAAAATTCAGTGTTTTTGTGAGTAATGTTTGTGATAATCAAATAAAAGCATAGGACTGCGTTTTTAGTTTACTTCCAAAGGAGTCCTCTTCTGTCCTCAGTAAAACTACTATCTCTTTACTGGAGCGGTTCCTGATTTACTTGGACGGGAATGGACATTGACATGATGCGTTTTACACTCTGAAGTTATTTATTACGAAGATAACTCGACACCATAGAGTATTATACCCAATAGAGCGGTAATACTGGCCATCCAATTCCGAAACTGATCAGTGATTTGCCTATAATAAATATCAACTCTCACATGCACCAAAATAGTACAGCACCAGAAAGTGACCTGTGTGTACGTCTCCGTATAATTATAAAACACGAGATTTGCTGTTAAAATGTCTTCCTGTTCGATTCGCTGGTGTGGTAAAAATAGTAAAACATCGAACTCTAAAACAGACGGCATCACATTTCATCGGTAAGTAACAATAAATATAGAATTTTTCAATTCACATCCATTTTATCACGGCTCAAGCTAAACTGGTGGGGTCAAAATGAAACAATTGACAAGTATCTATGCGTCTTGTTTTTACCTAGTTACAACCTCGTTGCATCATCTCTTTCTATTTCTACGAACTTGTTACTAGGGTTGGACTAAGAAAATGAAATTATATTTCGATATTTACGAGTAAAGTAGGTATATTATTACATTTTATTTAAAAAAATAACTTTGCACTTATTTTTAATGTCCATTGTCGATCTAACGTCGTAGTGCTGGACATATTATGTTTATCGATTTTTTTAAGTAGGTATATCAGATCTTGATCGAAAAATACGGTCTATTAGGCAGTAGTGTAGATATGATTTTAGAAATAAGTAGGTGACGTTATTTGACAATATCGACACCTGAACGTTTGAGGTCATCGTTTACTTTCTAGAATAAAGAAGTAATAGGAAAGTACTGCAAAAATTATGTTTATGTTTAAATTTAGGAATACTCTTCTTTGGACACTGCATCTTATCTAAGGCCAGTTCGAATTAGGTGTAACTATGCTGTTGGCCTATTTTAAGTATCGGATTAAAAAGTCAAATGCAAGCCGTAGCAATTAGTGTTTTGTATCATCAGTTAATTTTTTTTTATATTCCAACAAAAATACTTATTTCGTATTGTTTTCTTAGATTTCCTAAGGAACCGGCCCTTAAAGAAAAATGGATTAATTGTACAAAAAGAGAAAATTGGTTCCCAAGTAATTACAGCGTCGTATGCTCCCAACATTTTACAGAAGACTGTTTTCATAAAGTAAAAATTCGCCGTCGCTTATTTGATACCGCAATCCCTACTCTGCATTTGCCTGTAGTGGTAAGCAATATATCCAATCAAACTAATTTAACTTTATTACACCTATAATATAGTGAGCCGACATATTGTTTTGTTTGCAGAGTAACAAAACAGAAATTCCTGAATGCTCTCCGGAAAATGCAAGTCCGATACCGTCATCGTCATCTAAATATGAGCCTATATCAACTACACCAAAGGCAGCTAAACGAAAAGCTGCCGATCCTGAAACTCCTTCACAGTTTCATTCACCGACCAAAAAACGTCTTTGCAGACGTGTTTTACAGTTATCAAATCAAATTAAGCATAAAAATAAGACAATTAAGGTATTACGAGACAAAATGCGTTACTTTAAAAAGAGAGTGGCATCTTTAAAAGTCATAATAAAGGAATTAGAGAAAAAAAGTCTTATAAAAGCAGAAGATGCTGATATTTTAAATAAAATTGGTGTACTTAATAAAGAAATCGCGCAACGTCAATATCTGAAATGTAAAACGGGTAAAATAATGAAAAAAAAATATTCACCTGAATTGAGGAGTTTCGCTCTTACGCTGAATTTTTATTCAACAAAAGCCTACAAATACGTCAGAAATACATTTAATACATGTTTACCTTCGTTGCGAACTCTGACAAAATGGTATCAAACTGTAGATGGTAGACCGGGTTTTACGACGCAGGCTTTCAGTGCATTAAAAGCCAAAGCAGAATCATCCAAAGTAGAGCTTATATATACCCTTGTGTTTGACGAAATGAAAATAAAATGCAAGGTAGAATATGAACCATCTAGTCAACGAACATTCGGTTACGTGATTTTGGTAATCAACTGGATACTGACTGCAATAATGAATGTACAGAGGCTTTAGTCTTTTTGATAGTACCAATCAATGGCAGTTTTAAAGTGCCTATTGGTTACTTTCTAATCGACAAAACCAGTGGAACACAAAAAGCAAACCTAATTAATATTGCACTTGAGCTATGCCATGAAAATAAAATTACAATTAAAGCATTGACTTTCGACGGCTGTCCAGCAAACCTGGCAATGGCCAAACAATTAGGATGTAAATTACACAAGGACCAGCTAAAGACACACTTTAAACATCCAGTGACGGGTTCTAATGTTTTCATCTTTTTAGATCCTGTGCATATGCTCAAATTGCTTAGAAATACTTTTGAAACATACAGACAATTCCAAGATGAGAACGGCAACACTATACGATGGAATTACGTGAAATTGTTACAAGAGCTCCAAGAGGAAGAGAATTTTCATTTAGCTAATAAGTTACGCGCCGAACACATATATTTTAAAACAAATATAATGAAAGTCAAATTAGCCAGTCAGTTGTTCAGCCGCAGCGTAGCTACAGCATTAAATTTCTGTAAAGAGGAATTAAAATTAACAGATTTTCAAGATATTGGTGCGACATCCAGAATGATCCAACTCATAAACGATTTATTCGACATTTTGGATTCCAGAGTTCACGGCTACGGATTCAAACGAGCTTTAAACTTCGATAATCACAATGAAATCTTCGAACGATTAGAGGAGTGCAAAAAGTTTTTGTTGACTGTTACCGCAGAAATAAAAATACGAAACAAGACTCAACAAGTTAAATTAATAGATTCACCGAGGTATACTGGATTTCTTGATTTTTGTGTGGCAATCGAGAGTACTAAGGGTATGTTCAAAGATTTAATTTGTGATGAAAATTGTCCTATAAAATACTTACCGATGCATAAAATTTCACAAGATCACATTGAACTTTTTTTTGCCAATATAAGATCACATGGTGGCTCAAATGATAACCCCACTCCTCGTTTATTCGAGGCAATTTACAAGAAATGTTTAATTCACACCGAATTAGTACAAACATCTACTGGTAATTGTATACCGTTAGAAAAAAATTCTATTCTTAATTTTTCATCGGCAATCGTAAGGATAAACTTGACGACTCACAGTGAAACTGAAGAGACAGTTAGTGCTGACCATGAAAACCAAAATGATCTTAATATTTTGATGGAAACTGTCGAGCTTTCGCAGTTTTCAGAAAATGTAATAGAATACATAGCAGGATATGTGTCTAGCGAACTAGTTAAACGCATTAAATGTGGCACTTGTATAGAAGCGTTGGTATGTTTGTCAGAAAACAAGAGAAGTCTAATTTATTACAGAGATAAGGGTGGCTTAATATATCCTTCGGTTAGTGTGCAAAAAATCTGCCGTCGTTCTGAGCAATTTATAAAAAAAAATTTCATTAATAGCGTGGACAAAAGAAAATATACAAGCGACTTCTTAGTCCACAAGACTGTCAGTAGCTTTGTAGGAGAATTATTTTTTCCCGAATATCAGTACCACCAATACTACGCAGAAGAGACAGACCATTTAATTGATTTGGCTAAAAGCGTAATGAAAAAATATATAGATACAAGGCTAGCATTCCTTAGCAAAAGGAGGCAATATAATGAGAAACAAGCTGTAAGAAGAATTTACACGAAATTAATTCATTTTAAAAACCAGTAACGCAATGTATAATAATTACCATTATACCGATTTAAATTGTTTTATTAAATGATAAGTACCTATTAAAATGTTGTTTTATCTTCACAACGTTATTTAATTAAATACAACTATTTAGGAAGTTTTCCTATCATCTAAATTTTCCATGTGCTCTGTATTCCGTAAACTATCAATTTTGTTCACTCTTGTTGGGTAGTATTTAATAGTTGGAATAATGCTATTTTAATTATTTTATTCATTTAATTTTAAATATTTACGTATGTATATCAATATAAAAAAACAAGAGAGTGTTATTTACCATGCCGTCCCACTAAACAATTTCTTTCGATATCGATATTTGCGTGCCCAACACTAGAGTTTATGTTTGACCTTGGGTCGACCAATCAGAGCGCAGTTGTCACCGCGGTGATTTGACGGAAATATTTTCAAACAAAATGAGTAGCATTTCGTCTCTATTGGGTATGTACTCCATGCTCGACACTGACAGAATGTGCTAATTGCATCATTGCCATATATGAAAAGAAAAAAAAACAATACCTGTAGAAATCGTGCATCGGGAAGGATGTGTAAGAAGATATCTTGTATAGGCATTGGCCGCCGCCCACCGCCTTCTCCACCGCGTCCTGGTTGCTGAAGATCTTGTTGCCGCGCACCAGCGGCGATACGCCCGATGCCAGGCACAGGCCTGATAACAAAATGCACAATTTTATAGCTATATAGGCTATAATCAATATTCAGGCCATAATAAATATCAGGCCTATAATGTTATTAGATTTAGGGCCTATTTCTAGACCTTCAAGTAAAGTTACGATTTGTTACTTAATTATCACTAAGGCAATTAAAACTGCCCAGTATCTCTGATCGATTTCACCGATTAGGTATACTCTGACTTGGTGAAATGTGAAGCTATTATTACCGGTCACATTAATTGCTGGTTACTTAGAACCTTACTCAAGAGATCGTGAAATAGGCCCTTAATTTACTATTTGTGAGTGTACTGGTAATACGATTTCGTTTTGTTTGGAACTTGGAACTGAATGAAAGTCGACCGTCCTTTATCAATATAAATATATTTGCAAGTAACTTCAATAACAGCTTGGAACCATAACTACCCGTACGAGTACATATCTAGACACATTTGCAAATTTGTATTTAGTTGAAGGTACCGGCAAGTCTTATGAAAATTTCATTTGTTGTCACCACAGATGTAGAGAGATAGATAACTTAAGATAACGCAAGTCGTACGTCGCTACTCACTGCGTGTACGACGTTAGCGCTCCTATTTCTCGCACTGTTAGGCGTTGTTTAAAACATAAATACCGCATTGCAATATAATAATAATAACAATTCATTTATTTCGCAATAAAAACATCGATATTTTGATTAGTGTTAGTAACAATTTTAACTTATAGACTAGAATTAGAATAAATAATGTTACAAATAAAATATTGATATTTTTACATTATCATTTTATTAGAAGAATTAGTGTTATTTTAGAAATAAATAGGTAAGGATTTAAATATAACGTTTATTCCAAATTATTCCAAGTGAAAAAGACAGATTAGAAATTAAAATGTATTTTTTTCTTTATTCTACCATTATTTATAGGTAGGCTAAGTAAGTATAATCATTGTAAAACTTCGTCAAAAGTGGTGGGCCGTGTGGTGTCGGCCGGCTTTTCAATAGCATTATCTCATCTCTTCCCATAGAAGTCGTCAAAGGTGACTAAGGGATAACAAAGGTCACTACAACAAGCCTTGATAAACTACATCATCTCTAAAAGAGTAGACTCGCTATTCCACTTTGCCAGTGTGGCGTTTTAAGGCCCTACATCCCCCATGTACAAGACAGTGTGCATGAGGAGGCCCATATCAACTAGAGGACGATAAAAGGTCTGGTGACGGCCAAAATAAGTGACATGCTTGATTTCCGTATAATTTTCACGAACCTACCCTGCCAATGCATTATTTTTATCGTGGTTGCACTGTCATACTAACATTATAGCAGATAAAGATGATTATTATTATGCTATAGTTCCTCCATACATTTAATTTTGACGATCAATTAGCCAAGTTGGTATTACGCCTGTCTGCATTGCAATAGGTGCCGGGTTCGATTCCCGGTTGGACAATCATTTGTTTAAAGACAGGTGTTTGTTTGGGTCTGGGTGTTGCACGTGTAGTGTTCGTGTCTCTGGTCTCACGACACACAGAACTGGTCTCACGACACACAGAATCCTAGTCTGCGAGCGAGTGTGGCCTTACTTATTTATTTGTGTTGTCTATGCGGTGGTTGCTTCATACATTTAATATGGCTTTCTGAAATTTAAGCAATTTAGTTCTTAATTCTGACCGGGTCAATCTGAAAGTAGTGGTGTTAATATGAATGCACTCACCGCCAAATCTGTTGTTGAATATCTGGTTGTGCTCGAGCGTGGCGGTGGCGTTGTTAGTGATCTCGACGCCAGCCGCGAGCCCGTCGAAGATGCGGTTCCGCCGCAGCACTGGGTGGCTCTGCGTCGAGATCAGCACGCCTGCCTGCGCGTTGCGGAATATGTCGTTCTCCTCCAGTACACCCTGACATACATACACACACTGGTCACAAACTGTATAGTGCAAATATTGATGTAAAAAACCCAATATATATAACGCGCTGTTGGATCACTTATAATTACAAAAACCAGTGACGTCAGTTACTATTATGCACGTAGTTTTGTTATTAACGAATAAAGACTTTCTCCCCGACCTATTATGTCAATTACAACTATGAGTCTATAACATAAAAACAAAACATTCAAAATTCAAATTTCTCTCGATATTTTTTTACGAGTTCCGCGCTATGATTTTGTATGGTTTTAAATGTTCTTTAAAATCTGAAGATTCTTTTAACAGACTTCTCTGATTTTGTATGGTTTTAAATGGTCTTTAAATCTGAAGATTCTTTTAATAGACTTCAAATGGCGTTTGCAGACAAGTGGTCTTCTAAGGCAACTGTGTATCGTTGGTACAATGAATTTAAGTGTGGTCGACTAAGTTTGGCTGACAAAGAAAGAAGCGGTCACCCTTTAACGGCTGTAACGGTAGAAAACGTGGTGGTAGTGTAATTTGTAATAATAGGCGAATTATGTACGAGGAGATTCCGGAGAGGTTGAATTAAATTTAAAGCAGAGTCGTCTCGGCGTGTTTATGACATTGTCACAAGTGATGAACCTTGGATCTACCAGTATGATACAGAGACTAAACGTCAATCTACTATTTGGCTGTTTTAAAGTGAAACAAAGTGAAAAGTGAAAATTTTAATGGCAAGTTTTTTCACCTGTTATCTGTACCTTTAGCAAACAAAAGCAGTATTAAAGCAGAATGGTAGGTAGCCATGTGCTTGCCCAAACGTTTTTACTGCAGTGAGTAATAACCGTTCAAACACAGGTCTTCGCGGACTGCTGCTGCACTACGATAACGAGCCCGCATAGCGCTTAAATTAAATTTTCCCAAAATTAAATTCCAGCTAGAAGAAAAGCAGTTTTCGTCGCCGGAAGACGGCGCTGGCTACGTTCGAAGAGGCTGTGAAAGAGGTACGTGAAGAGTGGAAAAAGTTTTCGAAATTGGTTCAGTCGCATTGAAAAAATGTAATAAAAAACTGGAACCTGTAGTATATTTTAAAAATTATTGAATAACGTAGCTTTAAGTCCAACAATAACTATAAAATATGTTTTTTGCATTAAACTAATTACAATTTTTTTTTAAAATAAATTAAAGATTTATTGTTGTACGGAACACTCGTCATAATTGAGTACCGCGTGACGTCACATGGAAAGCATTTTATCGGCGTTGCGTATTTTACAAGCTTTTATTCAACTCCATTTGTTAGTATGTGTGGGTGAAATTTTGCAACTGAATTTTAAACCAGTTCCACCTAACCGATTGAGCTGAAATTTATATTGAATTTATTTATAAATAAGTTTATATTGAATTATTTGTTCTCGTTTTAGTACATGGCTTTAATAAAAGCTTGTTTTTAAAAAACTTTTTTTTTATTTCTATTCTGAAAGTTATCATATAGCCAAACTCTTAATTTTAAGCATACAACAAGGTAGGTTATTTGGATTTCTTTGAAAAGTACAAAGAAATATCTATAGTCCCGGAACGAGTTGAATGCGCGCGGTAGGAATGTGACCGTTTTATGTCACTTGTTTTTAGTGTTGTACTACAATGATCTTAGTGAAAGATAGGTATATCGATATTGGTAAAAGTCGATATTTTTAATTTAAATATCGCGGTCAAAAATAAAACACGGCTATGTAATTATAAAAAACATCACCTAATTTTTACTATTTTTACTTACTTTCATTATTTATCACACATTAGATAATATAGTAAGTAGGTATACATAATTTTTAGTTTTAAATAGGTATTTAATATTTAGTTTTGAAAAATAAAGTTACTAAAAAACAAAAAGAAAAAAAATACAAAAATTACTAATTGAGAGAAATATAAAAATAATAACAATATTTTAACAACAAAAATCTACTACGCATTACATTATTAATAATAATAAAAAATAACTTAAAAGTACTAAAAGACACAAAAGACTATCATATTGTTTTGAATGAATATTGGTCACTACAATCATTACTTGTAACACCTGATGCAGACAAGTCAGAATCAAGTTTGGTCGCTCATTTTAACAAGTAAGTATAGTAAAAAACTACCCAACATGTGTTATATCGATGACGCAAGAGAAACAATAGAAAGCGAGCAAGCGCTTCACTTAAGAGGCCTCCGGAGGATGAGTTGCCCATACAAATGCAATACCAAAATAATTTATAATTAGTACATATTTCCACCATATTATGATATTATTCGGATTCGGATAGCATTTATCTAGGTTCCTGCTTCTTTTTTGATTCAAAATACTTACCTAAAACGAAATGTAAGCGAATTGCATTTTGCATGTTTTTACGGCAAGCGTAAATGGCATGTTTTCTTCTTATTTGTTTCGTATTAAAAACATTAATTAATATTTATAAAATGGTTCAAGCTATAACATAGCATATATTGTCAAATTACGGATTACTAAATAAAAATTTAAATAACATTAAATTTTCATTCATCATTCTTGGTATTACGGAACACGTCCAAATTTATAACAAATGCTGAACGACTGTAGTGCTATCGCGTCAAGCACGAGGCCTGAGCGGTCAGTCAAACAGAGATAGCAATTCTATGCCGGCTTCTGCACTCGCTTCGAATTGTAGTTGTGGGCTTCGTGCGCCGGCCTCTTAACTAGCCGGCACAAGTGCGGCGAGACGGCTGGGAGAGGGGTGTGCTCGTGTTCCCCTACACCTCATACCGCGCGCGCATTTAGCTCATTCCGGGACAGTAGTTTAGTTAAAAATATTTTTTTGTAATTAATATTGGTTATTTATATGTATAAGATTTAGGTAATATATTAAATGTCATTATTTGATGTATATGCTTGGTTTCGTCGTGCTAACTATAACCAGTTTTCGAAATTTTGGACATTTAGGTACATGTATAAACAATTTGGTAGGATATATTTTCGTACTTCTGCACATACTGTCCGCGCGCGAGCTCCGAGGACGCCTGAGGAATTTTGACGTCAGAGACTAGTGATGTTCTAAAGTCGATAAATTTATCGATGGTTGGTAGCAACAGTATTTTTGATAAGATAAATAAAAAAACAATTATTATATCTGTTCCAGTTCTTTACTTTCTCGATGACAGCTGACACACAGCGGTCGATATAACTTTGTTCTAGCGTCAACGCCTAAAACTCCGAACAAAAATTAGGCACCAAGACGTCATATTTCATTAACAAGGTCACGTCAGACAGAAAGCAATTTTAGGGATGTAGTTATCGATAAACGTAACACGATAACAGATCCGATATTTTTTTACAAAATGTAAGAAACTAAACTACTGCCGGATACTTTTGTACAAATTTATTAACTAATAAATATTATATTTCATTACAAGATGTTACACGTGTTAATTCTTGATTGATAATGCCAACTTCTTTAAAATTTTCGAAGCTGTTGTAAAATAAGTAGGTATAGGTAGGTACTCGACAATGAAACGAAATAATTATAATGACAGGTAATCTTTATTTATTTATTTTAATCAAAATCTGATGAATCGTCACTGTCACTCGATGAGCTCTCCCCAACATTTATTATAAGTTCCTGTACTTCTATATTATCGAATGCCACATGAATTTCCCAATCCGACGCTATAATGTTTTGGGTTCTTCTCACAATTTTTTCCCAGTTTTCGGCAGTTACTTCCGCACATGCATTTTTTAATAAATCTAACATCTTGTTTGCCGTAAAAGGGGGATGGGTATTGTTTCGAGCGGCGTGTCCTTTGATTTGTGCCCATATTAGTTCTATAGCATTGTACTGGCAATGATACGGCGGAAGTCGAAGAACCCAATGACCACATTCGGCAGCTATTTCGTCGATAACATATCTTTTAGGGAGGCTTTTTTTCGATTTTAAAATATTCACTAATTGTACTTTTAATAAAGTATTATCCACATTTTCGCCATGACGTTGGAGCCAGTCAATTATCTCTTGTTTTTTATTGGCCTGCGTCGGCATTTTATCAATTTGTCTGGAGTGATATGTAGCGTTGTCCATAATAATTATCGACGGTTCTTCCAGAGATTGCACCATTTCTTTAAACCATCCTTCGTAAATCTCCGCGTTCATTTCTTCGTGGTAGTCCACTGTTTTCTTGGATTTAAAGGCCAGTAAAGCATCTGACATGAATCCTTTCGTAGACCCTGCATGGCATATGATGAGGCGTTCACCTTTTCCCATTGGCACTGAACTAGTGGAAACGACGGTGTCGTCAGTCCAGTTCTTAGATACTGTGTGGTTTGCATTTAACCAAGTCTCGTCAGTGAAAATAACATTTGACCAATCTGATATCTTTTTGGCTTCGCTCAAAAATTCGCAGCGAGCCATAGCAACGTCGTGACGCTCCATCAATATTTTACGTTTGTCCGATTTTTTATAACAAAATCCAATTTCTTTCAAAACCAAGCTTAATGACGATTTTTGGCCATGGAACAAACCACATTCACGTAAAGAAACAACAAGTTTTTTAAGTGTTGTAATTTCTTTGCGCAAGTAATAGTCATATATATGACGGCGAATAGCGTCAGCGTCGAAGTTGTCAACCGATGTCACACGACGTGGTTGGCGTTTTTTCTTCGGCGTACGAAGCTTATTTTCCTGCATGCCGCTTGTACCGTAAGCTTCGGTAGTAATTTTTGAAACAGTAGGTCCACTAATTCCTAATGCGGCCGCAACACGCTCTCGCACTTGCGACAGTGGTAATAGCGGGCCATCATTTTGATACTCTGCTTCAAAGTAATTACGAACCTTGATCACCAGTTCTCTCGCCTGCCTTTTCAGAACAGATTCTTTCGGCATTTTGATATTTGACAGCTGGGCAGCAATCAACACGGAGGAACACAAAATACACAACGTAACGTATGAATAATGTGAAAAAACTCAGCGAACAGAAATGTAGTGACTAGCACGACCGTCTTGTTGTGAGTGACAGATTAAAACAAACACAAAATGGTGGTGGGCCATTGAGTGTTCCCACCTTGAAAAAATATATTTGAATGTTTTTGTTGTATTTGTCTTTGTTCAAAATATAATAAATATATGCGATCGATATCATTACTTATTTGGTCACAACACTACAACTATCAAATTAGAACTGTCATCGAGAAAATAAAGTTCTGGAACAGATATAAGTGGTGTAAGGTACATTTAATAAAAAATATTCACTATCTGAATTGTAAATTTTCGATATGGACGAATCTGACACGTTAATGTCGCTGTCTTCTACAACTTCAATAATAAATTGATCAATGGAATCTTCCATTCGCCCATCTTTTTGCCAATACTCCTCCTCCAATGCTGAGACATGATCATCGTCACCACACCAATCTGCTTCTGTGACTTGATTTAAAGCCAACTCGGTAACATCTTTAAGATGCTTAATGACAGATCAGATGAGGCATTATGCTCCCTGACAATCCTTTTAACTTTAGCCCATACTAACTCGATGGGGTTCAAGTCACGCATGTATGGCGGCAAACGAATTACATCGTGGCCGTGACATTTTATGAACTCATCAATTTTAAATATTTTTTCTGGAGCCTTGTGCTTTTCAATTAAACTGTATAATTCAATTTTTCTCATACTCGAGTCGCCCTGAATTTTATTATAAGGGAGCCAGTCTAACATTGCTTGTTTTGTGCTTGATTTTGGGGGCACTTTATTCTCCTGTATACTATGATATGAAATTTATATGATATGAATACCGTGTTTAGACATTTCACGTGCTTGTCGATGTATAGCAAACGATTTCTTTCTTTCCACTCTATCACTTATAACTTCCTCGTTATCCATATTGTTGTATTTAAACAATGAAAGTAATATAACAACAGCAATAACAATATAAAACAAAAATATAACAGGTAATAATGCGCAAAGGTCGATAACGGAACATAAGGTTGTCTCAGCGTGGCAAGCAGCACTATGACTGAGGAGCGGGCGGTGCTGAGGCGAGGGCTGAAGAGCGGCGCGAGTCCCCTCCGCTCCTCATACCGCGCGTCCTCGGAACTCGCGTGCGGACAGTAGGTACTGTACACGTTTTATATGATAATGAAGTCATATTTAACAATTAATAAGGAAATAAAGAATATAAATTTATAAACCTTCCTCTTAGAATAGAAGTTGTTTTATAGTGTTGTGATGCCATAGACCCAAAATGTCACGTGACTGACTGTTTTCGGGCGAAATTTAAGCTATTGAATCTGTTCTTATAAAAAAAGTAATTTTGGATAATCAACATATTTCACATATTTTAAAATGATTTACTCGAAAATTGTTAAATAGTCAATTCTTGTAACTCACGAACGCGTGTCAACCTTGTTATATCGGTGTCAGTATAAGCCAAAACTTTCGTGTCGATTTATTTAAATGTATATCGTGAAAGATATGTCTTTTGTAGGCGTGTAAAATTAAGGCAGCCGGCGCGCTCTATCAATCAATACTTTTGTAAAGCCTATAAAAGGTTAAAGATAATAAACTTAGTAAGTATACAATTAAAAAAAATGTCTTAACAACTAGATATGTTGTTTAAAATTAGGCTAGTTTTGATGATATGTGAACAATATTTCTGCATATATTTATTGGTCATTAACATATGATGTACTCGTAACTATGAAATTAATCTAGTATTATGAAAATTTTCAAGTTAATATTGTAACTAAAAACAGTATGCATTAAAATACTCACCTTCCCCCCATTAAAGATACAAATGCCTCCATCTCGTCCATCAAAAATCTTATTTCTCTTAAGCGTTGGGTTGGAATCAGTCTTAATCCATACTCCGGCCATGGCGTTGTCGAATATTTCATTTTGTTCTAACAGGCCCAGGCCTCCGTTGTAAACTAGGACTCCACCATTTTGGCCGCCCCAAATTTTATTGCCTCTTATGACGGGGTTGCTGCCTGTTCTTATTTGTACGCCGGAGTACAAGTGGTTAAATATGTCGTTGTCTTCCAGTTTGCCATGCCCGTTATCGTAGAAGTATACGCCAACCTGGCAACAAACATTTTATTATTAAATGGAACGTATTTTGTAAGTAGGGAGGGTGTTACCCCACACTAGAGCTAAGACAAAAAAACGGTTAACAATTGACCATCAACGCTGTTGACGAAAATATGTATCGTATGTTTTTTGCATTAAAGGATAAAAAGCAGATAAAGCCATCAAACATGACAATAAATAAATAGCACATTTACATAAGTATAGGCAGTCAGTCTCCTTGAACATTTCTTACTAGGAACTCGTCAACGGGTTGATTTAGTTATTACCGTTAATGCATAGACTTCGTTGACGTTGACAACACTGTTGGTACAATACACCTGTTTTTCTCGGCAGCAGGGTTGCCAGACGTACGAGACAAGATCTGTTTTCGTACACAAAAGTACGAGAATTTAAGATTTTAATGTTTTTTTTACCAAATAATCCAATTCCAAAGATTACATGAAAATAATATTAGAAAACAGAATTAAAATCGACAGTTTTTTTAGGTATTAAGCTTGACATGTATATTAATTGGAAGGCACATATTGAATATATCTGTAGCAAAATAAACAAATTTATACTAGAATATTAGTGTCAAAGAAAGTTGCAATAAGCTGGGGAAACTGTCGGTGGGACTCGACAACGTGACAGTTATAACCACTGTTCCAATCACTAAAGATTTTACCTATACCATGTATGTACATTAACGACATATGTATACTTGTGCATTGTTAACCGAACTATTTTTAAAAAACTTAGTGATGTAAGAAAGAGGCTGGAAAGGCGCAAAAACTATGACAATTTGCTTATATTGCCTAGGACTAGAATAAAAGTATTTGGAAGAAACTCCTACTGTATGGCCATTATATTGTACAAGCAATTAAACAATTAATTGCCACAAGCAATTAAAGAACTACCTATATCACTCTTTAAAAGGAAAATTTATAGATGGCTATTGGAACATTGGGTTTATTCTATTGACGAATATTTGAATTTTAAAGATAAATAGGCGTATAATTGTATATAAACTTATTATAAAATACAACGGTAATATTGACCTTATGAAAATTAATTAACAGATAATCAGACAATATTCTGATAATATTGTTTAAATTTAATTCGTTGGCATACCTGAAATTGTACTTTTTGTTTTGTAATCTTTATTCTTGTTTATCTTTGACGCTTTCTAACATATTATTATGATTTACAAGCTACTATAGCAGAATACAATGATACAATATGTAATAAATAACTCCTGTAAAACATGTATTTTTGCAAAATAAATTATTATGGTGGCGGGGTTTCCCCGTTTCCGTGACCGAACGAACAAACGAATCAAAAGTAATAGTGAATGAAACAGCATCTTACCTGTTTCCCGGAGTGTATGGGGTTGCGACGCAGCACCGGCGTGAAACCGGTAGTGAGCTAGACCCCGGTCAGTGTGTTTGCGTACACCTCGTTCAGACTTTGTCCTTTCGATGTAATAGTGAGTGAAACAGCAAATTACCTGTTTCCCGGAGTGTATACGGTTGCGTCGCAGCACCGGCGTGGAGCCGGTAGTGATCCAAACCCCAGCCAATGTGTTCGCGTACACCTCGTTCTCCTCGATTAGCCCCTGTCCCTTCTCGTGCACGTAAATGCCACCGTGCTGCCCGTGGTGGATCTTGTTGTGCCTCACTATTGGGTCGCTGTTTGTGCGGATCTGCAGTAGATGCTTCATTGTAAGACAAAGGCGGGAGAATTATATAGTTATATGGATTCTATATATATATATATTATATAGAATATATGGACCGTTTCATTGTCTATTGCGTTCTTTGTTGACACACGCGATAGTGTGTGATGTTGAAGAACATTGGCATACTCTTGGATACGCTGTCTTTGGAGATTTAGGAATAAATATTTTTTGTCAAATTGCTTACAATCTGTTATCGAAGGACATTCAACAATACTTTTTGAAAGGAATAATGGAATATATCCATTGACACATATAAATATGTATTTATAAATATCCACGACATATTGGATATTGTGGATCAAATGAGCGTTTTTGGGGAGAAAGTCACAAATGTCTTTGGAAAATAAATCCTTGATCTACAAATGCATCATCAACCTCACATAAACCTATAGCATACAGGAATAAATTTGAAAAATGATTGGAAAGGGTGGGGAATAGTGAGTGGTACGTGATAAGTTTTCTTCATGTTCCATTTTTCCCTTCCTTAGGAAGTGATGGGAAAAGGAATAAAGAGTACAATAGTACAATGCAGAGTTTATAGAATGTATAGGTACTATCGATATGAGTGTGTTAACTTATTTATGTAAATAAGCGTGTTCATTTTATTTTGGCGTTACATCTGTTCAAAAACATATGGTATATTTTGAGTCTAAATATTATGCAAAACTAAAACTGTTCAGCGACTTTTTTTTGTTGAATGTAAATGGCACAGGTCAAAGCTTTCCTGACTTCATTTCTGCGGACATGACAACAAATTTTGCCCTGTCACGTCAGGTAATTTTCGGCCTACAAATTAATTCTAACTGACAAACGTCCCAAGTTTGAAAGTGGTAATTTAGAGAAGTGTATTGTCTTAAACATGTTGATTGATTGTGTAAATTTATGTCAAGGTTTTATTTTGTGCAATAAAAAAATGATTTCATACCAGGTTGTTTCTTTTCTGATAGTGCATATATAATGCATATTTAGACCTTTTTCGTGCATATTTGCATAGCTATTTTGGCATTTTGATAGTTCATATAATCCTATGTCTAGTAATAACTAATAACAAGTGGGAAACTTACTTGTATACCAGCTAAAGCATTTCCATAAATATTATTGTGCTCAATTAGCCCTCTGCCTTCTCCAAATATATACACGCCGCCTTGATGCCCGTTATATATTTCATTGCGCCGGATCGTTGGGTTGCTGTTGGACGTGATCCACACCCCAGCAAAGTTGTTTGAATGTATTTTGTTGTCTATGAACTGTCCTAAGCCCGATTCGTGGACGTATATGCCTCCAGTCTGTCCGTGATGGATCTCACAATGTACTACGGTGGGATTTGCGCCGGCCTTCACTTCGAAACCAGCAATTCTGTTGTTGTGTATGTCGTTTGCTTCAAAGTAACCCTGTAACAAAGAATACAATAAGCTTAGGTCACCAAGGTAAATCTTAGTCATTAGGCTTTGCGCTAAATAAGTGAGTGATGCCTAGAGAGTTTTCCACGCTAATGTTCCACCAATACTTTATGCACTAACACCAAAAGCGGTGACGCTCTCTACATACATTTAATCTGCATTTTTATAGGAAATAATAATTCTCATTTACTTACTAGAACATAGGTAAAATTAAACACACAATGTATTCTGTCGTAATAAATATATTTAAAGAACTATAACGTCGAGCTGGCAATTGCGAGTTGGAGAAACAGGTCTTTTGCGAGTTATTTAGGCCATAGATCTAGATCCATAAAGTGGTATTAGAAAATTTTAACGTTTCATGTAACGTTTAACGTTTTAACGAATTTCTAGGCCATAATCAATCACGAAGAGTGGGTGCAGATTGGTGGATACGCATGATACAGTTTTTTATTCTCGGGCATGAGGGTTCACGACAATTTCCTTCACCACTGAGTTAGTGAGAGTTTAAAAATTAATACTAATTTGAAGCTCACGAGGTACTGGGATTTGAACTCAGCCCCAGTCGAGAGCAGAAATTCTGCTATCACCGCTCATGACACTTAACAGACTATTTTTAAAGGCCGTGATACACATGCTAATAAAAATCATCCCAGACAACATACCTGGCATATTAGCAACTAGCAAGTGATAACGACTCAATACGCATGCCACTAAGAAGCATGACAGTTACTACAAAGTCCCACCCCGCATCCACGCATGCTTCTGACCGGCAAAATCTGAATATAAATGCCAGTAGCACGCACTTGCAAGGTACTGGTATGCTTTTGTGTGAGTAACACGCATGTATATTACGGCCCTAACACTAGCCACTTACCAATCCATTTTCAAAGGTAAATATGCCGACGTCCCTGCCGTGGTGTATGTGGTTCCGGCGCATGATCGGGTTCGCAAAATTCTTGACCCATATGCCGGCAAGCGCGTTCCGCGATATTTCGTTGTCCTGGTAGGCGCCCTGCGCGTAGTCCGTCACGTACAAGCCCACGTTCTCGCAGTCGCTGATGTCACAGTGCTTTATTACTGGGTTCGCGCCGGCACCGCTCACGCACACCGCTGCGCCCACTAATCAAACAAATTCGGGGTTATTTATTATTATTAAGATATAATAGGCGAGCAGCCATCAGCTGATGTCTATATCTTGTGCTGGTGTTTTTTTTATAAATGAATAACGCTACACTCAATGGTCCTTTTTAATATTCCCCGTGTCGTGGTTTCGGAGACACACACAAAGACAAATACATATCCAGACTCGAACAAACATTTGTATTTAAATAAATGAATGTCGGACCGAGAGATGAACACGGCACCTTCGGGATAGGGCAGATAGGGACAACACCAATTGCGCCAATCGGTCATTTTCTTATAGAAGAGGTGGCAGATGAGCTGGCAGGTCCAATGATGATAATAAGGCGCTGACTACGCGAGCGCTGACTACGCGAGCGAGTGTCTCGCGGCGATATTCTCGCCCCACTAGTTTCAATAGTAACTATAAATATGAGCGTGTGTCAGTCATATTATACATTCAATGCTTTTTTACAGTACCTTGGCAAATTATTAGACTCATTGAATTTAGTACTTGGCCCTTGAAGTTTATTTTTTGCCATTTTATTATTATGGCAACACTTTTGAGATATTTTAACCGTAGTAACATTACTTAAAATCATAAGTATAAGCCGTTATGTGGACGTTAGTGTAACGACTGCCAAATAACCTAAAAAGTTATCAAAGTTCTTTGTCTTTTAATAGTGTTTTTATTTATCATTTAAGTGGTAAGTGAATGTTTTTGATGTTAATTTAGTTGAACATGTATTTTATTGTATATTTTAATAAAATAAACAGTATTTTATTGTATATTTTAATAAAATAAACAGTATTTTATTGTATATTTTAATAAAATAAACAGTATTTTATTTAAATTTTACAATGTTTTAGATGGGGAAACGCTGCGACCTGTCACCAAAGAAAGTTGGTCAAATATTTGGTTTATTGAAAGCATCCAACTTATCACAATACGTTATTGCAAAAGTAGTAGGTGTCTCGAGAAATTTTATAAAGAATATTAAGAAAAAAGTTGATTCCGGAATATCTTGGTCCCCAAAAAGAAAGGGTACTTGTGGTAGACACCGAATAACAACCCCTAGAACTGATAGGAAGATTCGCGATATTTGCATGCAAAGCAGAAAATTACCAGTTCATTTGCTCACTAAACATATAACAGATGCGGGAATACGTGTTTCTCAACGAACTGTGCAACGCCGATTGGCTGAAATAGGGCTAATCGCTCGAAAACCTGCACGAAAGCCCAAGTTGACACCAGCCATGATGAAGAAGCGACTTCAATGGGCTCATAAACAAACAATTTTCTGTTGCAGATTGGCAAAAGGTAATATAGCTTTTGACATAAATTATATTAATTAATAGTCACATTTATATTAATCTAAACTTTTTTTATTAGTTTTGATGGAAAAATCTAAGTTTCTGCGCCGAAAACCAGGCGAACAATACAAACCTGAATGTATTGTGCCTACAATTAAACATCCACCTTCAATCATGGTTTGGTCTGTCATATCTGGAAAGGGAACAGGCCGCCTTTACATCGTAGAGAAAACTATGCGTCAAGATCAATATAAAAAAGTACTGGAAAAGATTCGTACCCCAGTTACAGGAGTGGTTATCTAATGAGGTAGAGCCGATATTTATTATGCATGATGGGGCTCCTTGCCATAAAGCAAAAAGTATCACAGCCTATCTTAATACAAAAAATATCAAAGTTTTGGATTGGCCAGGCAACTCTCCTGATATGAATCCCATCGAGAATGTTTGGGAGTTGCTGAAGCGGGAAATCTCAAAAACTTCTATTACCACTAAGACAGAGTTAATATAAAAATTAATTTATGAGTGGAATCATAATCCCCGCCTACAAACAACCATCCTATCGTGCATAAAGAGTATGCCTCGCCGAAAATAAAAGCACTCATTGTAGCCAAAGGTGGCCACACAAAATATTAAATATAAGCAATATTTTTCTTTGATTTTGCCTTATGCTAAAAATAATTAAAATATCGACTTAAAACTGTGTTATTTTAATTTAATTAATGTCCAGTTATATTTTTTAAAATAAACAAAAATATTAAATCAATTGTATTTTATACTATATAACTAATCACACATAAGAATGGATTTTTTTGCCTGGGTCTAATAATATGGCAAGGTACTGTATAGCACAATACAATTCCCATCATCCGCGGTAACGAAAAATGGGTGTAATGTAGAGTACATTTAATTATGTTTCATTGCAGTAATGTAATAAGTGTGTATATAATTATTATTATACCTTATACATAACAAAACAACTATGATAATAGGTTGCAATATAAATTTAGTATACACCATCAACATTTGTTATCACGAAGAACAAACTGTGTGGATCATAGATGGTGTATAAAAATGGAAATTGTTGGTTCTATTTGGTGTATAGCATCTATTTATTTGTTATAAAAATAACTGAATAACTTAGCAATAAAGCTAATTGTTTTCATTGCGCAGAAAACTCCATCATAAGCAGTTGCAGTTACTTGAATAGAATAAAATGATGGACTGTGTAAATTATAACTGTAAACAGGACTATTGTACATAGAGACTATAGATAACAAAACTAAATACTTTGTGCTTCATAGTTTATACAAATGTGCTTATTAACTGGTATAAAATTTAGCATTATTAGGGTTATAATTCTGTAACATTAATCATATTGAATATTATTCAATGCCCATGATTTTTAATATTAAACATTATAACAAAAAGTACAACATATACTTTTTAGACATGTGTGCCAGACAAATTTATATGATGTACATTCTATGTCAACATCTTTGAATGGGGTGTTGTGTATATATGTTTTTACAAACGTGGTGGCAGACGGCACACAAACTGGTAAGTGGTTACCGCTAACCATTGGTACCTGCAATAGTTTTACTGAGAGCCCTATGTCGTAGCTCAGTGGAAAATCCTCAGTAAGCAGTTCATTCTACATCACTGCTTACACTTCATGCCCCGATGGCACAGAGCTAACGCGTAAATAACAAAGAGGATAATCAAACATCTTTCATCAAACGAGAATTATTATGCTTTTTCTTTCGTACGCTATTACGACATGAGTACTCACCGACACTGGCGCTGCGGATGATGCAGTGGTCGATGGTCGGCGAGCAGTTGTCGGACACCTCGAGGCAGTAGTGTTTGTGGTGCTGCATCGTGCTAGTCGCGTCCGGGGAGAACTTGAGCGTCATGTGGCCAGCGTACGCACGGTTGGCACCCTCAGCGAACGTTAGTGTGGACTCCGCTTCACGTTCCAGGATCACTGACTCAGGCACATTGCCGGGGGCACAACCTGAGGAAAAAAAATGTTATTATTATTAAATCGTAATCAGCCCTTTTATCGTCTACTCCTCATGCATATTGTCTTGTGCACGAAGATGCATGGCGTTAAAAAGGCCAAGCGGTTTGGCGATTCCAATCTTTTAGAGTAATTTGAGGTTATAAATACAAATATTTATAAATGGTGAGGTGGTGTAGTTCCTTAGGGGTTGTGGTAGCGGCTTTGTTATCTTTTAGTCGCCTTTTATGGCAACCACAAAAAGAGGGGTGGTGCTGTTCTATAGACGGGCGGCACCACACGCACATTCATCTATTACTATGTGCCATCGACTTCGTTCGCGTGAATTTGTGATTCCCGTGACAACTCTATAAGTGATCTGGATATAAAGTACCCTAAATGTTAACCCGGCACATAAGCTATAACTTCATTTTCAAAAAAGTTTCATCAAAATCCGTCCAGATTTTACGTGATGCGCGTTCAGACAGACTGACGACAAATCGACGAAAAATCCAAAAGTGGTTCTTTTGGGAATATGGTAAAACAATAGCATTGCAGCATGCCATCTCTGTATAGGCCAATCGATACAATGATGGAAAAATACACCTTTTCTATTCATTAATTCTAGGCGTTTTTCTTTAAGTGCTTGGTTCAGTTTTACTAATTGCTGACAGTAGACATCAGAATTAATCGTTTGGCCATGTGAAAAAGCTTGTAATGCACAATGTTTTTCAAGGATCCCCATAAACATAACAGACTTTGTTCTGAGTGGCGCCTGGCTTTGGGACTATTTGTGATGGGTCACCTCGCTTACATCAAGATCGTTTTCAAACATTGCTATCGTAAGTGATCCACTTCTCATCACCTGTTACCAATCTCTTCAGAAATGGATCGATTTCGTTTTAGCAACACCTCGCATATGGAGATTCTATTCACTAAGTTTCTGTCATTTAAATCATGTGGCAATCAAACACCTATCTTTTTTACAAAATTCAGTTTATGCAAGTGATCCAAAACTGTGGAGTGGTGAATGCTAAGCTCTTCCGCAATCAGATAAAGCATCTTCTCCGTAAACACCACAAATCTCTTTTCGATCACTAGAAGCAATCATACCCTTGTGGGAAAGAAATTGTAAAACGTATTTAAATTTCTCCTTAACAACTTAGTTAAAAAATATGCAAAGATAAACTTGTAATTTCAACTGCCGCCATTACAAAAAAAAATAACTGTCAAACGGTATTTCACTTTGCCGCCAGTGATCAGTGTTGCCCGAAATCTAGCACGCTAATGTCATACGTTCAAAAAGACCGCGAACTTTTCTGACTACCTATTAATTTATAACCATCTTTAATAAATTTTTATTTCAACTCATCATAATGCACCATATAACGCGATTTACCATATATAGGCAATACTAGACAATGAAGGCTTTATATATAGGTACCGGTATCTTTTAATTTTCTAATATGAAGTTTTGTGTTAAATCTTAAAAACCGTACTTAAGCAACTTATAATGTTATAATGATAATTTGTCAGAATTGTCGAGTTATCTCCATTACCTTAACCTATAGACAAAAGCCACACGGATATTTCCTAAGAAAATCCTCAATAGAGTAAAAGCTCTCTGCGATTAGCCATTTACGAAGGGCACAATAAAATTTAGTACATAGCAGATGTGTTAAATTTTTTGGAATACAATTATAATACATTGGGCTGCAAAGAAACCGGGTCGGTTATAAAAGCCGTGATAAGTTTTAAAATATTGGAGCAATGTTCAGAAAATAAAAAATGAATTAAAGTTTATTTAATAACAAATATAAAAATATATATCTTTAAACTTCTTCTTGGTAATGGTATTAAAAAAAACAAAAATAAAAAAACAGAAATTCAAAACTATTTGTTTTACTATTATTTCTGTTTTATTCTGTTTCTGTTGTGTCATAAAAAATGCTGTAAATATGGTGTTCCTGGTGTACCTATAACATTCATTATTCTAATGAAAAACATGCCGCTAACCCCTGAAAAGTGTGTACCAGAATCCTCACAATACTTGAAGACGGGCGCAGTCAGCGTGATATCAGCGAGGATGGTTGGTGTATCACTGTCAACAGTTCAGCGGGTGCTCCAGCGATTCCATGAGACTGGACCCAATCTACGGGTTGGAGGAAGCACTCCAAGCGTATGCACTGTAAGGCGGCGCCTTTCTGAAGCTAATTTGAAGCAATTAAGACCAGCAAATGGCCCAAAACTGGAAAGGCAGCATCGAAACGCAAGGCTTAGGTACGCGCGAGAACATATGAACTGGACTCTATGACTGGTCAAGAGTAATGTACTCAGACGAGTCCAGATTTAATCTGTACAAGCACGACGGGAGGCAAAGAGTCTACAGAAGACCAGGAGAGCGCTATAACCAAACCTGTATTGAAGAAAAGGTACCATACGGCGAAGGCTCCGTACACGTGTGGGCTGGGATTTCTTCCGAAAGCCGCATCGAGCTAGTGGTGATAGAAAATGGTACTTTTAACTGCCGAAAGATACATAAAAGAAATCTTAAATGAGTACGTTGGTCCATTTTTAGTTAGCATGGGTGAGCATGCCATTTTTATGCAAGATAATGCTCGTCTCCATACAGCTGTAATAGTGTTTGGCTACCTTCAAGTGGTCGGTATCACACGCGTGAAGTGTGCAGCACACAGCCCCGACTTCAAGCCCATCGAGAATGCGTGGGACGAACTCGGAAGACACGTACGCAAACGAAATCCCCCACCAATCACGCTTCGTGAAATGAAAGAAGACTGTGGCAGTTTTCCAACTTATTTAAGAAAAGACAGACAACCGCTGAAGGCTTTTATCTCTTACTGAAAATATTGCCATAAAAGTTTTTTTGCAAATCTGAAGAGTTGTATTGTTATTCACTTCAACAGAGTATGAGTAGCTCCCAAATCTGTTAATACTCTTTTCATCAAGAACTCGAGGCTTCCTTCTCTTTATTTCAGTGCAAGTAATAAAGTATTGTAAAAAGATATCCTGCTCATTTTTTGTACTAATATCACGTAGCTTTACAAAGTTATTTTGAACAACTTGTTCAAAATATATTTATTTGTTACAAAAAACACTGAATTTTACATCTGCAAAATATATAAAAATTTAAATAATCCACTCATAACTCAAAAAATATACTGTGTAAGTAATATTAAAACAATAAGTACCTGCAATTTTCACCAACGGTCTTGGCTGGAATAACTTATATTATTTTGCTCATTTTCTGAACAGCTCGTTGAAGAGATTACCTGTCAACTGACGTGTAGTTTGAACAAGTAACAGGTCCCGGACTTCTGCCCTTTTCAAATTAAATGAAATGGTCTTAATGAAACCACTTAATGAAATTAAGTGGTCATATCTCTACAACTAAACTTCGTGGACTAGTGTCTATTTCTGTGAAAACATGCTGGGACCATAGACAAACACTTTCTCATACTTATCTCAGTTTCGGCCAAAAGTGTGACTTATGCGCTTTTCAAAATAACCGATTCAATTGTAAATATGTAATTGGTTTTGACACACTTTTAAAGGTGCCATCCCCAAAAGTACCGTTTCTTTTCTACAGAAGCATTCAAATAATATCTTCCAATTAAGGTCGAAAATATTAACATCTATCTTCTCCGTCGTCTACTACCAAAAAATTATGTCAATATTTTCGGTATTTTCACATCGTTCAAGTATAAGAAATCGGTATTTGTTTGCTCTAAATATTTGTGTCTTGCTCTGTATAGTTCTTTTTTTCTTCATATAAGTGCATAATAAAACTACAATTAGTTTTCTCAACTGCCGCTACATTCTTCTCGAATATTGTTTTAATGGGTGTAATTTTTTCACACGAGTCTCTTTTGCACTTGTCAATAATAATATTTCGAACATTCTGGTCGTGCATATATATATGTTTGCATATGTGTGAGATTTGCATATATGTGGACTTTGTCTAAGTATCGCGTCTTTATTTGAGTTCAATATACCGACGCATTGCACCACCTTTGCCGATTTATGCATCGCCACATAGGGAGACTTATTATGATTTCCAAAGTTGAATTTACGGCCATCATAAAGGAGAGCTGGATACCCTTTTTGGTTATTAATGAAAATTAAACCACTTTGATTTTCATATGCCATCATTTTAGAAATCGGCTTCACAATATAATATGATATTAATAATAAAATAATATAGATGACAAATGCATTCAATGACATTTTGTATTTTATCTTTAGAATAGCATTTGATTGTAAAGTGTAAGGTGATAGATCATAATTATTGTACCAAGGAGGTTGTATGACGTTAGACACTTTGGACATGATTGACTTGTGTGATACCCCATGCACGAGATCGTGGGTTCGAGTTTGGGTAACGGGCATGTTATCATCAAACTATTCAGTCAATTTTGGAACTAGGACATTTCGGATTTCAGTCATTTTGAGACAAAGACATTTCAAGATTTAGTCGATTTGGGCCCAGTCATTTCGATTTCAGTCATTTTGGCACAAAGACGTTTTGAGATTTAGTCGTATTGGCTAATCAGGCATTTTGGGATTTGGTTATAATGAACTGGACGCCTACATATTGAACCCCTACTTTTGTGTGAATAAATTGTAGAACGAAAAGTGTACATAATTTAGGACTCACCCTCGTATATAAAACATTGGCCAATAAAAAGTAGGTTATTACATTTTTAGTAAGAGTTAAGATCTTACGGAATAAGTTACCACAAGAGTCATTTCACTGACAACTGTTTTAAAAACAGGCTTGACAAGTAGCTTCCAGGAGAAAACTTATGGCTAAATCTGTAATACCAGCTAACACAGGATATAGGCATACCAGCAGTAATGCTGCTGTCTATTACACAATAATAATAATAAATTTCTGAAGGTGGCAGAGGATGTGGGGGCGTGCCAACGTTTGTCATTCCGAACTAATGTTGGCATGTGTTGTGGATGTCCACGGGTGACAGTATCCGCTTATAACTGTAACGATACTCTTTCGAGTATTGTCCTTTGTCAAACGTCTCGCTATTAAATCCTTAAAAACTGGCCGCTAATGCAAACCTAAACTCAAATTAGGTATAAACGTCAAATACCTGCACTCAGACTCATTCTACTATTTTTTTATCAATAAGCAGATGCTTACAGCATAATAATTGTTATAGTAAACGCATAGTAAACGGGTTACTCACGATTTATTATAGCCGATATTATTTATTTTTTATTATGATTATGATTTTTTTATTGTTTATTTGAAATATATAAAAAAAAATACATAGTTTATTAATAGATCGATTTTCCGAAGTAGTCCTTATTGTTTCAGTGTTTTTTTATTGTTCTTACGTTTATATTTAATTAAATCGCTAAAGTGAGTATTGGCTGGTATTATTTCTTGAAGAACCCCCTACCACCCGAGCTGTTGCACCACCAGCTGGACTGTTGTCAGGGATTGTCTTAAGAATTTTGGGCCTATATTTATAAACCGCACTCAAGATTGAGGTCCATCTCAAGTCCGCGTTTGACATGCTATTCCAATAAATAAACAAAACTTGAGTTACACTTAACAGCTGAAATATCACTTAAGATCTCCCAACACATTCCTTAATTGAGTAGCTGTTTTTACATGGACAATGAATGTATTTTGAAAATATATTAGCGGCAGTTGATTGTTATAATTATTTAGATCATTATGATGACAATTTGCGAACTCAGTTTTAAATATAAAAAAAAACAAATATCTTGAAGTTTTCTTTTATAAAACGGAAAACGAGAGTTTTGGACTTAAATTTCTACAATTTGATATCCGCCTATAAGATCCCACTGCAGAGCACAGACTTCTCCTAATAAATCACAAGAGGGTTTCGGGGCATAATCCGGCAAGCGAGCCCAGTGTGAATAAATGTACATCCACTAGATATACAATAGACCGCTATACACCAGATAGGACAGGGAAATAAGGATTAGGCTGATCTACTGGGCCGTCTCTTTGGCTCTAACTCGACTCTGGATGATGGGGGTACTACACCGCCCACTATCTCCCGGTGTGTAAGCTCCATGCCGGACATCTGCGTCATGCAATGTGAAGACCGGCGAGCTCTTGCATTTTTAGATGTCCGGAAGTCGAGCGGGCCAGATGGTATTCCTGCGGTGGTACTCTCTCCCCCCCACGAGACGCTTCCCGAAAGCTTGGAAAGTAGCTCACGTCCACCAGTTGCCTAAAAACGGCGATCGTACCAACCCGGCCAATTACAGGCCAATAGCGATAACCTCTCTCCTCTGCAAGGTGTTACTGGATGGAAAGTGTTACTAACGCACAATTCCTTGGGTACATAGAGGATCGTCAGCTGATAAGCGATCGCTAGTACGGATTCTGTCATAATTGCTCAGCTGGCGACCTTTTAGTGTACTTTATACACCGATGGTCTGACGCCATTGAGAGAGAGGTGAGACTATATCCGTTAGCTTAGATATCGCAACGACTTTTGACCGGGTCTGGCACAAAGCACTGCTTTCCAAGTTACCATCATTCGGGTTACCAGAGGGATTATGCAAATGGGTTTCCAATTTTTTGGCTGGGTGGAGCATCAAAGTCGTTGCTGACGGTAGGTGCTTCGACACCATGTCAGTTAATGCTGGTTTGCCCTGCAGGGCTCTGTATTTTTTCCCCACACTATTTCTTCTGCATATAAAAGACCTGTTACAAATCGGTAACATGCATTGCTATGCTGACGACAGTACTGAGGAAGCTTTGTATAAGGGCCGTGCGAATATCCCTCCGGTCGAGGCGGAAGAGAATCGCGTAAGGCTTATGTCCGAAATCGAGGACTCCTTATACCGAGTCCCGAAATGGGGTAAAGTTAACTTGGTCCAATTTAACCTCAGCAAGACATACTACGAGACCAAGCGAACTAGACGAGCGGGTGGAATGCGGTTTCCCAGCACGCATACCGCCTCAGGCTCCGCGTTCGTCTTAGTACCGTTCGCAGCATCGATACGTTCGCACGTCTTACGCTGTGGATATCCTCTTTTCTGAATTGTTATTGTTAAATTTTGTTGTTAGAAGTTAAGTTTGTTTTTGTGGTTATTGTTTTTTGGTTATCGTGTTAAGTTTTAACTGTGTTGTTGTGCACAGATTACAATCGAAATGGGGAAACTATTGAGAAAGGTGCCGACTTTAAAAAAAATATTGGCCGTTGCAAAAAGAGACACTGAGAAAAATTTTAACAGAAAAAATAGGATACGCTTTTAAAAAATGTTTGAAGAAAAGAGATCTTTTAATAGAAAGACCGAAGATAGCAGCATGGCGAGCTCACTACTTGCGGCGATTCAAACAAAATGACGAACTTGGTGCAGATAAAAAACCGGTTACATATATGGGTGAAACTTGGATACACAGCCACTACACTGTACATAAATGCTGGCAAAATTCTCTAGATCATGGGAGTGAGAAAAAATGATAGTCCCGGCCAGCGTTGGATTATTATACACGCAGGTGGAGAAAACGGGTTCATCGAAGGTGCAGAGCTGATATACAAATGCAAAAGCAAACAAGGCGATTACCATGATGAGATGGATGTCGATAGCTTTACAAAATGGCTTAATGAAAAACTTTTACCAAACCTGCCGCCAAATGGTATTGTTGTAATTAACCCCAAGCAAAATCGTCCACCAAAACATTATCATGTGGATCAATTGTTTCAGGCAAATGGTCACGAAGATCCTATTCACAGACTTCCTCCTTATCAGTGTGAACTGAACCCGATTGAATACGTGTGGAATCTAATAAAGCAGAAGGTCGCGGTAAAAAATGTAAACCAATCTGAAAAGGAGATCGAGAGACTAATCCGCGAAGCAATTCAGTCAATAACTGAGGCCGGCTGGAGAAAGGAAGTGAATCACGTTGACAGATTAGCACAGCAGTATTGGGAAAAAGAAAAACTCGATGAATTAGAAGAAAGACAATTGATCATAAATGTTGGTGATGACAGCGATTCCGATTCAGAAGATATTAATACGTTTTCGGACGCCGAAATATCAGGTATCGAAGAAATGGATGTTGATGACGAAGATTTAATATAAATAAAGAATTTATTAATTTTGGTATTATATTTTTATTAATTGCTCCCGTTAACTCCAGAATATTATTATTAATTAACTTTTTCTTTTCTTTTTTGTTTTTATAACAATAATAATAACCAAATAAACTATTGCCGAATCTTAAATTAGTGTTAATAGTCAGAAATTTATTTCGATGAAAATCTCATTATAGGTAATTTGTGATGACATACACATTCAGTTTTTTGCTATCGGTTTTTTTGACGTCACCCTTGACATTTGTCTAGTTGGTTTGTGCGTATAATAAGTCTGTACATTCACCGCTAAGAAAGCGCCATTTGTCGTGGCACGTCGATTTCAGAACATTCCTCTCAAAATGTCTGAGTTTTGGGATCCTTGGTGTCGATATTTTGAGCAAAGTCGAGTTTAGGAGTCATCTTTTTTTTTTATAGACTAGTGGGCGGACGAGCAAGCTGTTCCACGTGATGGTAAGTGATATAGGGTTTTTCAAAAGAGCTGTGAACAGGATTCTGCAATGTCGGCAGCGTACCCGCAAGGTGTTGCAGGTGTTCATGGATGGCGGTAACCACTTACCATCATGTGGCTCGTCCGGTCGTGTGCCATACATTCTATAAAAAAAAAAGATACATGTATCCACCTCCAGATTTTTTTAGTTCTAGAACACTCTTTCACTATTGAGGTGGTGATAATTTTAAAAAATTCGCACATACGTATAAACTCCCGTGACATGTGGTATACACGTGGAGGACATAATACACTAGTCGAGCCCAGTGTGAATTGATGGATACATATGTATCCACCTACAGATTTTTTTTTTATTTTAGTCTTAATTTATGTAAATAAATAGCGTATCAGTATATAAACAAATAAACTGACTATGTATGTAACAAACTTGGCGTCACGTCATAGTCGTAGACATACCTACAGCACAGATTATACATAGTCTTTTGTCGAAAAACGTCCAATTCGCAAAATGTCACGAACTTTTGTGAACAGCACATTATTAGAAAGGGACGTTTTTTTTAAAAAGTGATTTTTTTGCGATTGGGAACTTTTGCAACAAAACGATACATATAATCCTCTTACAGCAAAAAAATCTAGATCTATGAATTGAGCATCGTATCATCTTGCGTTTAGTTCTTACAAATTGCTGTGAAAAGTCATTGTGATGTTTACTGAAAGATCATGAAAACTATAATAAGTAAATTACTTTATTTTATATAAGTATACCTCATTTTGGCACAATAATACAAGTTGTGTTGATAATTGGCGCAAAAGTATTAAACAGCAAATCACAATAAATTATTGAGGTAAAATAAAATTAAACTTACTTGAGATGCTGCTCTTAAGAGCTATATAAACATCTACGTTTTTTTATGGTTTTATGGAATGGTTTAACTCTTGTGGGCCACAAGAGTCACCGGACATCCTGTCACGGGAGGTTTAAGGCGAGCGCAGAAGGCGCTCAGCCAGAAGCAAAGTGTGCAGCAACGAGCCTAAGGGCTCCTCAGCCGATAGACCGGCGAAAAGTCGTCGGGGTCGTCAAAGGACCTGCCGACGACGGTGAGGGGCATTCCTATCGGGGACATAAGTAAAGCTGGCAACTATTAGGGGGTTGGGATGGTGCGGGACTCCGTCGTAATAGCGTCGGGCGGAGTCTTTCACGTATTTGACGATGTAGGGAAGGTCCAAGTTACTAACTACGACAGACACACTGTGCACGAGTATAACATGGCGGATTGTAATTATCGTAAAATTAGAAATAAAAAACTGAAGTGCTACAACTTTGTTTATTTATATCATAGGACCTATATACACCGACATATGCCAACTATCTAGTCATCTAGTGTTGTTAAAACGAGCATTGAAAACTTCAGCGCTCGACCGGTGGCGCGATATATTAACGCCATTGAACCTTAACTGTTAACTTTTAATTAACTCGAACTTTTAATTACAAGGGTTTAAAGCAGGGTTCGAAATTATCCAGATAATTATTTTAGTTGATGATTTTCAAATAAATCTATACTAGGGTGAGAATTTCTGTGATCTTCCATGCTAGCGTAGACAAATGCTAATATTATAAAGAAACGTTTGTTTGTAAAAGCTCGCGCATATTACGGCCGGCCGCACCGTACACAAACATTGCAAAAATCCTCCTGAATAATTTTCATATATTTTCTATAAAGGCGGGCCCCATCGCGCCGCTATGCAGCGGCGAATCGCTCGCTAGCCGTATTTATGTGTTGCCGTGCGGCCCGCATCAATATGCGTTGAACGAGCGCAGTTAACGGAAGTAATTCGAGTTATTTGCTGTGCGACGATGTGAAGAAATTAATGTCAACAGCTAAATGACACAAATTATTGCGTTGAGCTGCGGCCCGCCGCAGTTGTAATGTGCGCGAGCATTTAGAGATAATCTCAGAAACTACCCAAACGATTTTAAAAATTCTTTTACTGTTGTTGAATAGCTATTATCTTACTCACATAGGCTATATTATAATGTACCGGGAAAGCCAATAGGTTCTACGGGATGATTGGAATACTGCGGGCAATGCCGCGATATTTCCGGCATCAATTATCAAAACATTATTATCAAGGTAATTACACTTATTTACATTTTGTTTTATATACCTTTGATCAAACCTTTATTAATAAGTTTAGTGACAAATAATTACAAAATAAACACTACCAATTAAAAGGCTATTTAAAAATTTTCTATTATGTAAATGTATAGTGTATAGTATGTTGATTCAAAATTAATTATTTTAATTAATACAATTGTTCAAGTTTTAGATAAGTGATATAAAATATTAATATGGACCATACAGATACGTAAAATAATGCAATATAATGAACCTTATATCTTTAAAAAAGAAAAATGCTTGAAAATTGTTCAAGTTAATTGTTACAACTTACATGATTTTTATAACATGAAAAATATAAGGAAATTGTTGCTGATTTATTGTGAAACTATCATGACATGGGTGTAAACGTCTCTCTTAGGGGACTAATTACATTTATTCAGCTTAATTCAGCCTTTATCTATAGAAAGCAGTACTTTTGTATTAAAGTGCAATTGAATTCTTTCAGCATCGATTCAGATTAAAACCTATGCGAAACGCGTAATAATATAATATTATTTTCGACATTTACGTTGCTGATAGTATGCTCACGAATCTGAACAGCGCTGTTCATCGCTTTACCGCTACGCTACCGCGTTCAGCGTTGAACGCGTCAGCAACTGCCACGTGACAGTGCTGTTCCAGACACAACTATCGCGTTCTGCGTTGAATGCGTCGGCAGTCGGAACAAGCCACTCATCTTTATGTCTGTCTCTTTTTCACGAGACAATTACAACGTCACGGAGCGACCTATCCATGTCGACTTTAAACAAAGACTACGTAAACTGCAACACTTCGCACGCTATCGGTAGATTTCGCTGCTGACAGCACACGTCCGCAGCCCTAAGACGCTGTGACTGATAGAAAGCTTACAGCTAAAATGCGTAGTGTAACCAAAACCATCCAGTGAAACGAGAATCGATGTGAATATATGTAATTAGTCCCTTATATACACTTCCTTCATTTACACTTGGGACTTTTTTCTAAAGTGACGTGGGGCGTTTCACCAAGATTTGAAAGTTTTCGAAGATCAGCAAAAAGATGATTGGGATAAAAGAATATTAGGGGACTACTTTTGGTCTGCTATAAGGGAAACTGATCTATAAAAATTCAAAATATAAGTAAAATCAGTCATTTTTAATAAATATTTTGTTGCTATATCAATTATTTTGTATTATTATTATTAATTAAATATTGTCTTAATGTGACGTGATACGATTATTTGGATATTTTTCTGAACTTCATGTGCCGAAATCTATAAGAAAGTAAAAGTTTCAGCCCATGTATATAAACTGTGTAAACTAGTTGATAATTAATTATAGTTTCAAACCCTGGGTTTAAGATCAAGCATCAAAATTTGGACTATAACGCTAATCTTTAAAGTTCATTAGTACTCATCATATAACAGTCGTTTCTACAACACTATCTGCTACCTTCTATCTAGTAGAAAAAAGAATATGACAGTGGTCTCACCCATGAGTTGCACGTCCGTGTCTATGGCGAGGCACTCCTCTTGGTAGAGGCCGGCGTGAACGAAGAGGAGGGCGGGCGCAGCGCGGCGGCACGAGCACGCGGCGGGTGCGGTGCAAGAGCACGCACCGCCGGCGGCAGAGGAGCCGCAAGCCGACGCCGTACTACTGCCCTCAGAGTTCACGCTACTCACGCCGCTGCCACGCTCTTCTATATACTCGAGAGCCGCCTGTTGTAAGACGAGAATTATTTTGTAAGAATAGGGTATTTCAATCTTTTTAAATAACCTATATCTATTAGGTGCTTCAAAAGATAAAAGCTTAATTTTTTTATCAGGTTTTATATTCTTCCAATAGCCAAAAAAATATAAACGTATTTTTGATTTAAATTGATTTTCCTGGTCGCTGCCATAGATCAAAATTTCGAAAATTCGCGCCATTAAGGACGTGATTGCAACGCTTCAGATCAACATGTCAATGCATGTAGCATAAATAAGCGGCAGATAGATTGAACACACGCTTTCGCGCCCCCCTCAGTGTTCTAAACAATAGGAAGTGTGTTTAAACGTGTTAGTATAGAATAGTTATTACTCAAATAGCGTCTTTGAGTAAGCGCTTTTTCTTCTTAGTCTGAATGTACGATCGTTGTATATAATGGCGTCTAGCAGTGAAAGCGTCATTAGAACTCGAAAAATACAGACATGACTAATTAATTGGACAGCTCACACACACATTATCTCAATCAAGATTACCGTCTAATAAAGCGGTCATAACTATAGATAGGGAATAAAAATAATAACAAATCTGCGACTTGTACTGCATGCAATATTCTCCAAATATGTGAAAATGCAAGTATTTCTATCAACTAAAAAAACATGTAATAGCAAAAATACTTAATATTAATTGCTACTCAGTAAACTGAGTGGAAATATTTGAAGAAAAACAAAGCAAAATAAATAAACTAAATAAGAAATAAATAAAGAAAAAGAAAAGCAAAACGTTCGTCTGTGATAAAAAAATAAGGAAGAAAATGGAAGAAATTTTTAGAATGTCTTGCTCAAGCCAACACACTAGAAATGATTACTATCGAGGAAGACAGACTGTTTCTACTTGGCTAGAGAGAAAAAGGACTTCCAGGTCAGATAGGCGGTATGGGTAGAGAGCTTGAAAAGAAAGAATCTATGAGGTTACAAGAGGACGCAAAGTTAGAAAGGAGAAAAAGGAGAGTATGAGAAAACATAAAACATCTCACTGAAAAGTGTGTGTTAATGTCATCGTCTTTGACCTCTTCAGACAATAGTGAAGGCTTTAGTCGGCCGGATTCTCCATTGCCAGGACCATCGACACCACAACGAAAACAAGGCAGGAAATCGAATCGAAAACCGTTTAGCTATAAGTCTTGATGTTGCTAAGCTAAGCGATCAAGAGACTATTATGTAGACATCTACTCTCAGGAGTAGAGGTTGTGATGTTGCGATTTATAACTTCGTCTATTCGGCGTCAACGAATCCAGTGACGACAAAAAATTACGGAGTCTTTAAAAAAAAGTTTAAACCAGAAGTCCTGCTTACTATTCAGTGGGATAGTAAAATGGTAGAAGATATAAAGGGACATGAGGTTGTCCCTTTATATCTTCTAAAGGGACATGGGACACGAGGGACATGTCATTTACCCATCTTAGTATTGGGCTAGGGAATAGATCAGCTTTTGGATGTTTCAAAACTGTAAAATGGAACAGGGCAGGGGCAATGGCCTCTGCTGTTTTTGAAACATTATCATGGAGCTTGTGCGATAAAATTAAATCTATGAGTTTTGATATCACTGCATCAAACACAGGTCAAATTAATGGAGCTTGTACCTTATTAGAGCAGAAGAAAAAATGATTATAACATTAATTGAAGCAGTTTCAATCACGGGACAATTACAAAGAGTTACTGAACCTGATTATTATATTTTTTGGGAGGAACATCTGATAAGGGTTGTATGCCTTAGAGCACCCACTGGACTACACCGAGCAAGATGGATGGCTAAAGCAATCTACGCTTTAAAGGTGTATTTATTTAGAGAACAGCTAAAATTGACAGAGTATAAAAAGGCATTAAAAGATGTTTGTATTTTGAATTTTTAGTATTCGGATTTACGCAAAGTACTGGTTTCAAGCTTCTTGCGCGTCAAAGAGTGATTTACAGCTTTTGAAGGACTTGGTGGCATACAAAGAGATAAATCATTTACTTACAAAAGCTGCTTCAAATAAAATGATGGGACAGACAGATCTTTGGTATCTGTCTGCAGAGCTTGTTGTTTTTGCATTTTTCGATGATGAAGTTTCCTTGGAAACTAAACAGAGGATGGTAACTGCCCCTGAAACACTAGGTTTCGAAGATTCTCCAAAGCGAGCGACCCTTGACCATGATTTCATTCTCGGTAAAAACTTAGATTTTGTAATAAATTATATGCTGACTTTTTTCAATACAAACGCTGTTTCTTGTGATTTTTTGAAGAAAGAAGTCAAAACCTTCCAGGTTTTGACATCTTTCTGATGTCGGATGATGATGATTACAACACATGAAAGACTTTTGACATAGCAGAGAGGAGGAGCGCTCATGGAAGAGTACAATCATCTTCACACCACCAATAAGGGGCAGAAGCAATATTTACTCTTGACGGTTAAAGATTATCGCCACAAAATTTCCAAAGTCAAAAAAGTCCACTTAGACGTCATCTTGAATGATTTTATTATTCTTTTTAATTAAGTTTCTTTTTAAATGTTTCATACTTTAATCTTGTGTTCAATTTCTGGTATTTTTTGATAAAACAATTCATTTTCATAGCTAGTAGCGACCCCTAAAACTTCTGACGCTGCGTCTGACTTAAGGCTTATTACATATTCTCGTCAGACTATGAACACATTTTTTTGGTAAGTGATGCTTATTTCAGTATAAGTACAAGTTTAAAGATGATTTTTTTAGAATCTGTCTGAACACACATCACTCTAAGAATCACTCACTCTATCACTAGAAAGGGACCACATTACTTACTACATGACATAACTACATATCATTACAGTAGTAATATCATTACAATTACGTATGGGTGACAGCGACCTAGAAAATATATTTGCAAGCTTCACATCCATAAAATTATCTAATGAATAAAAACCCTTATTAATTGTACAAGTATTTGTCGATCAACTAGTGCTTCAACTGTGCAACAGGTCTTGTGTTTAAATTCCCGTTGGAAAAACATTATACAGGTTTGTGCAGGATTTCTACTGTAAAATATGAAAGTTGGTATGTACAATAGAAAATCAAAAACTCTTTCAAGTGGATTTTCAAAATCCAACAATAATTTTGTTTGAATTTGACCTAAAATACAAACTGAAAATAGTGGCTTTACAAATTATTTTCTATCATTATCACAAAATTTAACAAGGAAACATGATAAGTAATATTTATAATAACTGTAACAATACTAACTCTAATAGTGTTAAAATGTTTGATACGAGAATCCTTCTTAGGGCGATAGTTGGGTCGCACGTGTATTCCGTAGTAAAGCTGCCTAAAACTCTCCTTCCAAGGGTTATCCGCCTCACATTCATCAGGAGCTACAAATTCAAACTGGCATGGTGCGGGATGCATCAGTGGCATGTCATACTCAAATACAGATTGGTAGAGGCTTTTCCTGTGAAACAAGTACACAACTGTCGTTAATAATCTAACATATTAAATTTCGTTTTAAATTATATGCATTATTGCATTAAAATTCGACTAACTCTTTATTTAGTTGTCTTGATTTAACTTGTGTTTGTTATGAATTGAATGTTATTAAAAAACTCATTATTATTGATAGAAGAAAAAGAGATTCAGATTATTTTAGACTGTTAAAGAACCTTTTATCTATCACTAAAAGAATTTGCAAATAAATTCAGAATATGCTGATAACTTTAAACTTTATTGGCGGCGCATGCCATAATGTCTTACCATAGTTCAGTGTCATTGGCGATAGTGTTGAATCGTTTGCAGACCTGCGCGACGCGGCACAGATCCCGTTCGGTGAGATGCGACAGGATGCAGAGTAGCACCTCATCCGGCAGTTCATATTGCAAGTATTGAGACACATTGCACACATCCACGCCTTGAGACAGCGATCTGGAAAATTCATATTATAATGTGAGTACAGAAAAAGGTTACTCATCATAAAACTATGTGAACTATTCAGAACAGATAAGTTCCTGTTTTTCTCCTACTCAATTAAGAGACAATATTTAGACAATTAAGAGTGTTCAGTTATTGTTCCAGTTAAGAGGGAAGGCCAAAAGTCCGGGAATGGAAGGGTTGTAAATAAAATAAAATAACGAAACTATTTTTCTTTTTTAATGTATTCCTCTTTGAGGTCAATACATTTGTTAGATCTTGAAATTAGCTTCTTTAAGTCATCATAAAAATATTTTAGTCTGCCCACAAAATGGGTCAAAATACCGTCCTTGACCTCATTGTCATTAGAAAATTACCTTCCCCTTAGCTCCTTTTTTAAATTTAGAAATAAATAAAAGCTTCTAGGGCCAAATCTGGACTGTAAGGGTACTGGACTGGGCCAAGAAGTAGTGATTCCAATCCGTATTTGTGTAGAGCAGTCATTGTAACTTTGCTTTTGTGAACTGGCACATTGTCTTGCAAAACCAATACACCCTTGGTCAATATTCCCAGTCTTTTTTTCCTTGATGGCTCCCTTTAGTCTCCCTAATATTGAAGTGTAGTACTCTCCAGTAATTGTGGTACCTCTTTCTTTATAATCTATTAATAAAATTCCTTCACAATCCCAAAAAACTGTAGCTATAACTTTCCAGCTAACACCTTCTGAGGGGTTACCTTTTTTGTGCCATTGCATTGAGTCTTGTTTAAACTCAGGCTCGAAGTTCATGTTTCATGAACCCATGTTTCATCTCCAATCACAATCCGCTCCAAAATCGAGGTAGGTTCGTCGCCACACAGCTCCAAAAAGTACTTAGACGCGTCGATTCGCTGTTGCTTTTGAAACAGGGTGAGCATTCTCGGTGCTCATCTTGCACTGACTTTTATGATGCCAAGATGATCGTGAAGGATCTTCAAAGTGGTAGTATTTGATACTCCAACTAATGCAGATAGCTGTTTCTTTTTCAGATGGGCATCTCCCAGTACAATTTTATCGATTTTTTTCGATGATGTCTGACATAGTGGCCTCAATCGGCTGTGCAGGGCGGGGGTCGTCTTCAATCCACTCTAGGCCATGTGTAAATAGACCGTGCCATTTGTAAATCATTGTTTCACCAGGGCACTGATGTCCGGCAGATTATCCTTGCTTGGTCTGGAATTTGGTCACAGCGCGAAGCTCAATTTGCTGCATTATTGCAATTTTCTTCTAAATGACTTGTTTATCTGCTGATTACTCATAAACGAATGACGATAAAGAGTTGAAATGTAATTATTTATAATGAGTACCCAGTTAGTATGGTACTAAGCGAGTATCCCTACCCCTACTCTGTCCCCTCCGTTCTGCGGGCTTTTAGACCTTCCCTTGTATTAAATCATATGGTAAACTGTAGTAATGTGGCAGACAAAGTCATCACACTTACGTCCTGGGCCTCTTCCTGGCAGGCAAAGAGCACGCGCCCGAGGGTCCAGGCTCATGGTAGGCGGGCGGCGACTTGCGGCGCAGGTCGTACGGGCTGTGGTGTCCTGCGGTAGTGGCGGGCGCAACGGCAGGTACGGGTGGAGAGCCGCCGCCGCCGCTGCCGCTCGGCCCTGCACACGCGGTTGCCGCCATAGCGCTGCCCGTCACGTTATTTATGCAGGGGACTGATTCACATGGCTCACCTGAAATTGCATTATAATATTGACTTTATTTATTATTTACATTTTAGCAGATAGCTGCATGTTAATGACCTACAAATACTTGCAAAGACATTGTAGGTTATATAGTTCAGGGCTCCACGGTCTAGAAATTAATTGTTAAACCCTTAAATTATTAAGAACAAGAATAATTTCAGATGTCAACATTCATCAAAAGGTTTTGACAAACTTTAGATACATGTGATAAAGTTGCATGGGACTATGCCATTGTAAAGGCTACACCGCACTACCAGTTAACCATCAGCGGCTGGCTGCAGTACTTCCAGCTAACCGCTAGACGGCCGGCCGTTGCGGCAGGCCACTGCCATTTTTGCCATTGCAGACCACTGCACCTCAGTATATTCTTTACTTTATATATTCAGTATATGGTGATTGCCTGTGATCCCAATGAGCATTTGGATAATGATATTGATGCTTATTGTAATATGAACTCTGTTGCTGAGCATTTTGAATAATCCTTATCATATCATATCTTGCATCTAATTGATTCTGTCTATCAGCATAATCTGTTAATTTGGTATTCCAAATGGCCGATGTTCTCTAGTTTTCTAAAATATTTTTTTACGTATTGAAATCTAAATCCATTGTGATAAAAACTTTGTGTACGTAGAGAATACGTGTGCAAACAGGCACCGCTAGCCGTCGACTGGCGGACGGCTGGCTGCAACAGTGCGTAGAGGCAAGCGGTAGCGGCAACCGGACGGTCAGCCGCGTCTTCTGTCCAACCGCAACGGTTGACGGCTAACCGTTGCAAAGTGCGTATGAATCTTTCGGTTTCATATAAAAATAGATTTGCGGCCTGCCGCAACGGCCAGCCGGTGGCGGTTAACCGCTAGTGTGGTGTGGCTCTAAAAGACCTTCCTTCTAAAGAATTTAAATCTTTCTTGTGCCTTATACAAAGTGAGGTTTTAGTTTTAGATATAAGGATTGGATAAATAGATGATTCTTGGTCTTTAGTCTGAGTTTAATAGCATCATATGGAGTCTGCATACAGGTTAGTTTTGAATAACTTGGTTTAAGCAAAGAATGCTCTTATAAAAATTCATTTATCCAACTGTTAATTTCTTTGTTTATTAGGATTGTAAAAATTCTTTTATTGTATTGAATATGTTTCTAAGTAATGGATTTCGATGGATAACGTTCCAATATGTTTCTATACCAAGAAAAACAGAGTGCACCACTAGTAACATTATAAATAAAGTATTGATTTATTTTGTATGTGTAGAAATATTTTCCAAACACCTTTATTACAGAGGTAAAATTCAATTATAAATTGAATTTTACTGTTCAAAGTGTATCATCTGTTGTTACCCAGATGAAGTCAGAGCAGACACCTAGTATGAGGAAAAATCTTTAAAAATATCAGTTTTCTCAGAAGAAGCTTTATGTTTAGTTAGTGTTAAGGAGGTATATAGAGTAATAATAACAAATTTGATGAGTTGCCAAACAACATGACCTATTTGAGATACAAATCTAGTACACTAAACTCCCGACAATCTAAAAGGTCCGATTTGACGTTTCTTATTTTGCGTGCCGTGATAACTTTGTACAAAGGTCTACGAAAATCAACCATATAAATACTAAATAATTATTGTTATTCGTAATCGATTATTTCGAAAAATGGAACCTTTCAAAACACTAGATTTATTTAGGAACATATTTTTTATTTCATGTTTTTAAACATAAAAAAATAGCACTATAATATAATTTTACGAATGTTTTTTTTTATGTACGGAGGCAGTAGATGAGCATACAGTCCACTTGATGGTAAGTGGAGACTGTCGCTCCATAGACATCCGCGATACATGCCAACATTACTCCAAAATGACAAATGTTGGCATGCCCCTGGATGCGCTGCCTATGGAGATATAGGAATGGATTTGGAGAGAGAGGGTTGGGAAAATGGGGAGGGATAGGATGGGAATAGGCTCTGGCACATCTCACTCACTACCGAAACATGTACGTACATTAGAGAAACAAGATAAATTGGGAAATGTTTCATGGGAAAATGGGACAAGGTGGTTTTCAGTGAGAAAGGGGGTAAACGTGGCCAGTCCAGCGCGCCCAGCGGGTGTTGAATTGCACCGTGCACTCTACCGCTCAAAAAATATTATTATGTTATTAAAATAAATAAATATAGAATTAAAATAAAGTATTAAAGTAACTAAAAATGGAAATACGATTTTGATGTCCACCCACCCACCCACCATTTGTCTAAAAAGGCGGTTTGTCCTGTGAACTCTTTTGTGTTGTATTGTCAACATGGCAAAAAGAGGATGTACTCTTATGTAACCAGTCTAGTAGGTTGGTTTTGTTGCATGAATACTTTGAATGAGAGTCAGCAAATGGTGGGTCTCTTTTTAAAGTGACTCAAGTACAAGAATGTGTCAGACAAGCACTTGGAATTGGTACAAAAACTGTTAGAAAATTCTCAAGGAAAAGTGGGCTTCTGGTAGTGAAGATAACGTACTACGCACACCTAAAAAGCGGAAAAGAAGCAAACCTGTGATAGGTATTGATAACATAAGGAATGCAGACATCATAAGGAATCATTTATATGGCTACTATACAATACTACTATACTATACTATACAATACTACTTATACTATAACAGAGAGTAAATTAGTCACACACCAAGTCACACAGTCCAACATCCTTGAAAAAAAAATCTTAAAATATATTAGGTTTAGATACAAGAAAATGGACAAAGGAACAATAATGATAGAGAGATTTGATATTATTTTACAGAGTATCATTCTTAAGAGAAATGAACAAGATAACCAACTGGGATAAAGTAATATTCATAGATGAAACATGGTTGAATGCAAATCATACTGGGACAGTCATGGACAGATGATATGAAAGCATCTGACTCGAGGGTGCAGATGGGAAATGGTGGATCCCTCACAATTTGCCACTGGACCCTCCCTCATCTCATAATTTGTCATGCTGGATCTACTGGGAGGTCTAGTCAACAATTGTTTATTGACATTTGAATCAAAAAGTACAAAAAAATATCACAAGGAAATGGGGGCAGAAAAATTTAAGGAATGGTTTCTGACCTTAATGCAAATCCTCCTAGAACAATAATTATGGACAATGCTTTGTATTCGTATCTGTATTACATCCAAATTGATAGAGCACCAACACAAACACATAAAAAGATGGATTTAGTGGCATGGAAGCTGACAGAGCTTATTAAAAGAGAACTACTAAAATTAGTAAAAGAAAATAAATCTGGGAAAAAAAGATATGTCATTGACTAATTGGTACAGGAACATTATTAGGACACCGCCTACTACTGTCTACTAATGCGATTGAAGTGATTTGGGCTCAAGTCAAAAGTTGGGTTTTAGACATTTTTAAAAAAATGTGTTGCCAATAAATAGGAATTTATTTCATACTTAAGGGTTATTTTCAATCTAAAAATTCTGAGGATCAGACCTATAGTTGTTGATTAATTTTATCTCTTTTACAGACTGTGCTGTATGTCATAATACAAAATATCACAAAGGATAACTGGGTCAAAAGGTAGAAAAGACAAAAAAAAAAATGGGCAACTTTACAAGAGATGTCAATTTTTTTGATAATATAATTGAAAAGGAAATCATTAAAGTCAAAGGTAAACAAGGAAGATGGCTCAACTGATGATGATATCAGCTCAACTGATGACAATATCGGTTCATGCAGTAATGAAAGTGAATAAATTTATTTAACTCAACAAACACAAATATTTGTTATTAATTTTATTCTTAGTACATAAAAATTATGAGACTTTGTAATCATCATCGAAAAAGTTTTCAATTTTATTTTTTATGTTGAAGAAAATAAGTCATCAATAAAGTCAATCGGTATTAATTATAAAGGCACATTAAAATGTTTCTGTTAAATTGTTTATATGATCTAATGACAATATAACCCTAAATTAAACATTTTTTTTTATAGATTGGATGGCAGACTGATGCTAAGTGGTCGTCACTGGGCATGGACACCTGCAACACCAGGGGGCTGGTGGAAATCCTATTCACAGCTTTTTTGAAGAGCCCCATATCATAAGTGTAACTGAAACACCCCAGGTGGCAGTTCATTTCACAACTTTCAGGCTCGCAATATAAACAAATACAAACTAAGTATATATGTCTCAAGAATCAGTTTTTGTAGCAATCAATTTTTTGGTTCACTACTCTATACACAGTATTTTGAAATCAGACCTATTGGATTGTGCAGACTCAGTATACCATAAAACTTCTTAATTGCAAATGACTAATTTGAGTTTAGGCTAAACAATAAATAACAATATTCTATGACTTATATCATCACATTACCCATTACTTTGTACTGAGTCATGTTTAGAGTGCATTATTTATTGTACTAAGAATAACATAAATGAATAAACTTGCAGTTTGTATGTTGCTATTCTAATTTATAATTTACTAGATTTCGACTGAGTTAAAATTCATAGACTTGTGGGGTGCATTTTGTAACAAATTGTAATTTGGCAGAAAAATACTTTAGGCATATACTTTGATTAAGTTCAAAGGTTTTATGGATATTTTGAAAAAATATACAAAACATATTTCAACATCTATTCATACAAACTGTCATTGGATAAGACTTTTACAGTTATTGGAGCTATACAGTTTTTCCCTAAATATTTTTTTAAAATGGAAATAAAAATTGAATCTCCCTTTTGACTGGGGTTGATATTGTTTTTTTACATCATCAATGACATTGGTTTATTTAGGCTGTATTTCGAAACATGTAAAAGGAGACCTATTTGTAGGCCCCTAAGGTTACAATGGAGTATAGTAGACAATATAATTATAGGATATTACAGAATAGGATAAAGTATAGGAGTATAGTCACTACAATATAAATTGGAATAATATAATTATTCTAAGATAGATTTGAAAATTGGTTGTGGAGATATTTCATTAATTATGTTAGTAATTGTATTTACACAGATATATAAGTCACTTTGACAAAGCAGTATTTACGAATGTTGTTTGGGATTATTGTACTCTTATTTTGACAATTATTTTACAATTTTGAATAAAAACTACTCGTTATGCAGATATTGAATTATATCTTGCTTATGTTATAAATACTGATGATATTTAGATTCAATTTTTACTTATTACACAAAAATTAAATAACATGCTTTTGTTATTGTTTTGGCATTGTCAAAACAACAAAAACTAAGCTAAAAATAATTAATTCCTATATTTTGTGTGTAATCCCACATTGGATTAAAGAAATATTTATATATATTGAAATTATGCAAATAGTGCTACATATTACGAAAAATTCAAAAAGGGGCCTGAGCTCCATACTTTTGTGGGAACTCTCCTGTTTTTTGACAATCTAAATAATACTGTTCTGCATTATGAAGATTATTCATATAAAACATAATATAAGCCATCATAATTATAATAAAAATATTTCCCATTTTTTTAGTACTGCCTGTTATTATCTCAAACAAACTTTTTAAGGCTTCATATATGTACTTACTTTAAATTTTATTATTTACATTTTTTTAAAGAATTAATTTTAGATAGATTTTACATTTAGATGCATCAACTAGGGATGTATAATCAATCATTCTTTTCTGAGGAAATTTTGAGCCTTTGTATTCTAATGATTATGTTGAGATTTTACAATGTTGATAATATATACAAAATGATATATTGCAAAAGCAACAACAATAAACCAGTTAAATCACAAATAAATAGTTTCCTTCCCATAATTAATCATAATACATAAGAGACTTATGACATTTATATGTTAAAATGAATAAAACACTCAAATCCATAATGTTTATCTTATCAATTTAAAAAAATATGATGATCTAACATGCAAAATGATTTATTTAATTAACTATGTAAATAAAGGTAGTCTTAAAAACATCATAGTAAAACAGAAGCATTAAATAAATGTCGTAATGAATTGGAATGAATACAACTCCAGTAAGATTTAAAACAGCTGTTTCCTCATGACTGTGTGAGTAAAAAACTGTCATCTACCAAATCAATACCCATATTGCGCAAAATGTCACTGAAATGCGCTATTCAATATTATCGCTAAACGCGAATGCAAAGAAACTAAAACATTAGGATGTCAGTCAACAAACGGAGAACAATGACCAATGATTTATTATTTTTAGTGTAGACCACCGTGAGAATATTTCACACTTTATTTGAACCATGGAAAACATATATATATACCTAATTGACTAATTAATATGGGGCATAATTAAGCAAGAAAAATGTGAAGCGTAATTTATACGTTGGCCATTGATGAAAATATGGATAACGACTTATAAAGATTGGGACGACATAGGCCGACCCGGATTACTTACTCGATTGTGTCCTAGAAGGTAGTGGTATTCGATGTCCGCCTTTTCTCCGCGATCTACGGACGTAAGAACGCGAAGAAGAAAACGAGGCACTAGGCATTATTTCTTTTAACACTTATTTTCACTAAAATTCAGCCCTAAACAAAGAAGACACCCGCACCAACACCGTCGGCCATTTTCTGTTTAGATTAGATTGGGGAATCGAAACGGGAAATATGGATTATACCACATTAGTATATATTTATGAAGATATTTAATGATGTACAATTTCAGCACTAATCACTGACACTAAAACGACAACTGTTAACTCATAAAAAGCATTATTTTATTATATTATGTTAAAAATTTACACTACCCTAAGCCAGCAATGGGCGACTCTCGGCAAATATGGCGGATTTTGGATTAACATGGCGGCGACGATACTAGCGCTCTTTCGGATTGGACGACACAAGTCCTTTTGTTTTTATTGATGCGTTCAAATCGTGTAAAACGGTTTCGGCAAGAAATTAAATCGATTCCAGAAAGAACAGCATGATGATTTAAGCAAAATAAGCTTTATCAACATCCAGGGTCATAGGAATACCCCCACAGACCTGTCACACCTTGTTTTTCTCTATTTATAGTGATTGGAGCAGACGCTTTTCATAAAAATCTTAGAATTAGGTCCTTAAATGGAAATACCACCCAGACTAATTCTAAAAAAGGCTATTAACCGAACTGTACCGTCACTCAAAGTCTTTAGTAGGTATATTTTGTTTGTTAATTGTGTGGATCATGCCAGTGTCCAAATCGTATATAAGTATAAAAAAAAATCAAATGTCAATTTCCATTATTTTTTATTCTCTTTTCATTTAAAAATTTCTCCAACTGAAAGCTTCAATTGAGATATTGTAAAATTATGTAAATCTCATCTTATGGTTATAGTATCTTAGAATTACGTGTGAAGTGTGATTATTTCTCAGAACTTTCATTATGTTCGAGACGTCGTTAAAAGATTTTGTGGAGCAAAATAGCTGCATCCTATCCTTTTTGGCATGTATCTTCCTTACTTTTTCATATGTTGCTAGCCTTTATGTTTGGAGATCTAGACTGAGTAGGTAAGTTACCATATCTGTGCTGTTTGGAATCTAGCGGTTTAATTCACATGCAAATGTTTTTTCTGATCATCTTAATAATACATGTATCTTATAATTACTTAAATACTCGGTTATATTTTTAATGCAACGTATTTTGATAAAAATGTTTCAATCTTCCAAATATGGCTTGCAGTGTTCGAGTAATAAACTAAACCAACTTATCGCTTTACGGTATTGTAAATTTTAAAATCTTTTTGTTGCATTTTCAGAGATCATCCTTCAACAATCAAGCGAAGATTTTTCAGTGTTTTATGTGTGATGCTGTTAGCTCCTTATTTTGTAAAGTTATTTTTAACAGAAGATACTCTGCAAAAGGGAGATATTTACAAGCGACTGGGTCTACGAGAGTCTGGAATAATATATGCTTCAATAATTCCATTTCTGTTAACTGCCATATTGTTTCTGGGTCCTTTAACCATGCAGTTTTTTTCTGGAATATGGAAATTATATGCAGGTAAAAGAACTGCTTTTAAAATTATAGGTTGAAATTAGTTTTAGAAAGATGAAAGTCTCCCTGTCTTACAATAATGTATCTTAAGGATTGCTGGATAGATTTTGATGAATGGGCATATCTACCAATATATTATCTGTGATCTGTAGCCATCCCATGTAGTAATTGTAGCTGTATATATCTGATTCTATCCTTCTTTGTTTTGTATCAGCCTTATCCAATGCTTTGCTGCTAAACAAACATCTGTCCATGTAATGGTTGTCTATTAACAATTATGAATGTGATTTGTGTATAGGTATTTTACTTGAAATTGCCCTTTATTCATAGTGACCACTTTGAACAGTTATCTTGCCATTTGGCTTGGAATTCCAAATTCAAATTAATTTCAATAGCAATGACATTATTTTTCAAAATCAGTTATTCATTTATTTTTCCATCAAATGACTTTTCTGCTTAGATATTGTTTGTGACCATGGAAAAGTTAAAAAATCGCATTATTTTCGAATAAGAGTTCCATCGTGGCAGCAACACAGCACAGATGGCATCACAAACCAACCGCAAACAAACTTACTGCATTTTTGGTTTGATAGTTTCTGTTTTGGAAATTTTGACCTCAAGATCAAGTCCTGTGGATGACCACACACTGAAGTCGATAATGATGAATTAAAAGCAATAGTGGAAGCAGATTCACTTCAAAACACGTCTGAGTTAACAGCAACCTTTGGTGTAACTAACATAAACAGTATTGATTCAATGGCATTAAAATGCAGCTACTGGAAAATGAAGAAGGTCAGTAAGTGGATACCGTGTGAGTTTAATGAAAGTCAGCTGCATACATGCATCAAAGCTTGCCTTACCCTGATGAACTGGCAGAAAAATGAAACAATTCTTAATTGTATTGTCACTTGTGATGAGAAGTGGATCCTGTACGATAATCTTAAACATTCATCACAAACCCAGTAGACACAGCCAAATAATGTCCCAAATGTAAACTGAGTCAAAAGAAGTCATGGTGACTGCATGGTGGTCTTGTGCTGGTGTTATCCACTACAGCTTCTTGAGGTCTGGTAAAACAGTTAATGCAAATGTGTGCTGTAAAGAACTGCAAATTATGATGGACAACCTCACTATCAAACAACAGAGTCTGGTCAATCGCTCTAGTCCATTGCTTCGCCATAACCAGCATGGTGGTCCTGTGCTGATATTATCCACTACAGACAGCTTCTTGAAGTCTGGCACAACAGTTAATGCAAATGTGTACTGTAAAGAACTGCAAACTATATTGGCAAACCTCACTATCAAACAACAGAGTCTGGTCTATCGCTCCAGTCCACTGCTTCGCCATAACATTCGCCCACACACTGCACGACAGACAGTCTTAAAGTTACAGGAGCTTAGATTGGATAAATTTGGATCTTGTTATAGGTGCAAAATACTCCGATAAGGCAGTGAAAAACACCCTCCGAGAATTCATTGATTCCCATTCCCAGGAGCTGAATAGCAGAGGCATCAATCAACTTCCATTGAAATGGCAATAGTGCATTAGTAATGAACAATACTTTGATAAATTAAGTATATGACTTTCATACAAAAATAAATTGATTTTCTCCTTATAAAATGGCAATTTCATAGGTAAGGACTATTACATGGTCCTATGAAATACCTATGAACCTATGAATACTTACCTATGAAATACTAATAATAATACTAACAAAATACATAAATATATATAATCATTTGATTTTTTCCATATAAAATGGCATTTTCGTAGGTAAGGACCTAATATAATTTATTGTTTGTCATGTGTATATTGGTATGTGTTATTATTTTTGTGCTCAGTCAAACAAGGACTATACTCGTAGTTCGTAGTACACCACTCTCATTCAAATTTGTTTAACCAAAGGTTGACGGACCATTAAGCATCAAGTCCGCCTCTTGTACAAGTTTTGTGCAGTAAAGCCTAAATAAAGGCTTTTATTTAAATGAGAGGCAAAATATACTAAATCAAGAATAACAACAAACTATTTTGAATAACTGAAATTACAATAAATTAGTAATTATAATTTACTAAGAATATCATCACAAAGTCGCTTCCTGGGCTCCTAACACTTTATTGTCACTAGAGAACCTATACGTAATCCGCGTCTAAATTTGCTGTCTAAATTTGTCTAAATCAATGCCAAAGCAAATGCTGCCTATTCAGTATTTTTTTGCTGCTCATTTAATTATTTTTCTTAAATAAATTGAGGACCTGTGTCGTTTCCTTTCAGTTCACTCCATTCACACAATGTATTCATTGAAATTGTTATAGTGGTTATACATACTATGTCTAACGAGATCGGACATTAGGGGTTTATGAATACCATATTATAATTCCAATATTGGATTTATAATGTGCACTTAAAACTTGCTACCACATCGTTTTCTGCTCTTCTCATCTTGTTTCTAAAGGATGTCTCAGATTGAGCGCCCGATTTAATTTAGAAAAAAAAAAAATTTTTTTGTATTTTTTGAAACATATATTCTTAAATATTAAAGTAGCCAATATGCGGTTAAACATGGAAAATATCTTTCAAATGACCACCCAAATAAAAGCTACAAGCTACTGCAAATAAAGTAAAGGAAACTACATAGGTCACACTGAAAGTTTTCGAAACTGGCCAGTTACATAAACAATATTTAAAAAGTAATTATAATATTTGAAAATGAAACTCTGGCTTTAAATAATAGTTTGTTTCATCTAACAGCCATTTGATTTTTCATTGTGGCGTAATTTTAAAAATTGCGTGGCTGAATTACTATAGATTTAACTCGTGAAAATTGACGCTGTATATTTTCTACAATTTATAGCTGGTTTGCAGAATTCTAGCCCAGTCGTGTCAATCTATGACGAATTTAGTGAAGGTTGCCCGTTCACCGCTGTCAACACTAAAAACAAAAATGCTGTGCGCCATATGATCGAAACAGACGGGCATGTGATGAGATTATGGCGTCCTTAGGCATAGGCATGGTTAGATACAATCAATCATATACAAACATTTGGCTGTGCGAAAGCTGTGCTCGCGGTGGATTCCACACAATTTCACTGAGGCTCAAAAAACGGAACGCGTCACTTGGTGCAATGCCATGCTTACCAAATTTAACGAAGGGGCGTCAAATTTGGTGTGGAACATACTAACCGGTGACGAAACATGGATTTACAGCTACGACCCCGAAACAAAACAGCAATCGACCATTTAGCTCTTTCAAGATGAGCCGAATCCCACCAAAGTGGCGCGTGCGCAAAGTGGCGCGAAGCAGATTATCGCTTCTTTTTTTAGAAAAACTGGACACGTGGCTACTGTTGCTTTGGAGAATCGTCCTACCGTGAATGCTGATTGGTACACGACCATTTGCTTGCTGGAAGTTATTGACGAACTCCGTAAAAACAACCGTAAATGCTGCATAATCTTGCACCATGTCAATGCCAGCTCGCACGCAGCCAAACAGACACACTACTTTTTGAAGGCGATAAACGTAGAACTCATGAGCCATCCTTCATACAGTCCCGACTTGGCACCTTGTAACTTCTTCTTATTTCCAAAAATTAAGAACCAATTACGGGGTCAACGATTTCCATCGCCAGAGGAGGCTGTCGAAGACTATGAAAAACATGTTTCCGAGTTCACCACGGAGGAGTGGAATAAATGTTATGGAACATTGGTTTATTCATATGAAAAAGTGTATTGACGCTTATGGAGAATATTTTGAGAAACAATAAATATTGTAATTTTTTCTTATACATTCCGGAAATTTTGTGTGGCCCTCGTATACTACGATACTAAAACAATACTAAAAGTAAAAAATTACATGTTTTTACAATTTTTAGAGCCCCTTTACTGGGTGTCAAGCTGTCAGGATCTGATTTGGGTGCGGAATCATTTTGTGGCCCCATTGAGTGAGGAGTGGGTGTTCAGAGCTTGTACAATGCCTCTCCTTCTTCAGTGTTTTGAGCCAATGAGTGCTATATTCATTGGGCCATTGTTCTTTGGATTAGGTAAGTTTAAATAACAATCCTTTTTGTATAAAAGTTGATTCCATAAGTAAATGGTACCGTTTAGAGTAGAAATTAGAAACATAACGTAATGGTCTGCCCATGATGGAATGGAGATGGTTTATGCGTGTTGTTGTTATGTATAAGTAGAAGTGGCAGAGCACAGGTGAACCACCAGTTTGCACCAACAGGTGCAAGTGGTCACCACTGCCAATGAACATCTACAACATCAGGGATATCCCCCTGGTGTGCTAAAAATAAATTGTGGATGAATCCGATTTACTAGACATAGCTAAAATTTGAATGAAATAAATCATCTCAGTTTATAAATGATATCCCATAAAAATTGTTTATATGCAACATATACCTCTTTTTAATCCAATTTACCCAAAATATAAACAAACATGGTTGCTTGAGGTAACTGAAACTGCCTTTGCCCTAGAATTAAGGGTGTAGATTGTTGGCCTGAGATCTCGATTTCGAGCGACCGCAGCGCCAAAGTTTAATGTAACATCCGACGGGGTGGATGAATGACCTAGAGAGCGCGATTTTCAAAATGTTTTGCAACAAACGTTCCACGTTGAGAAATTGTTATTGAACTTGAATATTTACAGCATAACAATAACGTTGAATTTTTGGAAACTAGCTGTTGATTCTTTTTAATAGATTAATAAGAGTAGTTGAGACACAATTTTTATGTTTTTCTATCATTTGACATCTGACATTTTTGTATTCTACTTACCTAAAATTCCAACTATTTATTTATTTGTAATTTCACTACCAAAATTTATTCTAATTCGTAAAATATTCATTCAATAAAATAATTGCAAATTCAGTAGGAAGTGTGTTTATCTCTACGCAAGGAAATGTGCCTATTGCGTAAACTCAAATACTTACTTTTTGTTTACGATCACCTCGTCGATATCTAAAAAAAATCCTAGGGTTTTAAAAAAAATGTCAATAAATGAAACACAAGTATAAAAATGATTTATTTACTACACAATAACAAATATGAGTCGCCATTACTCGCTATCTCAAAAGCGTGCTAGGGTTGTACAAAAATTAGTAAATAATTCATTTATTTACTAATTTTAACAGAAGTTTGTAAATTATTAATATACTAATTAAAAGTATGTAATTAAACAATAACGAAATATGAGTTCAAAATTCTAATGGTTTTTCATTCGATTACGGATCAAGTTCTGATTTCTGCTAATTTGATGATAAAATCAATGGCTATCACAAAACCTATCAGAATGAAAACGTTACCAGCTGCCCGATTCACGTAAGTAATAAAAACCGTAGCGCAGTGACGTCACTTCGTTTTTTGCAAATTTAGCCCTTTTAACCGACTTAAAAAAAGGAGAATTCTCAATTCGCTGTATTTCTGAACCAATTTTTATGATTCTTTACACCAGGTAACTCAGAAATTGTATAGTAATTGAGCTATTGGAAGATTTATGACAATCCAAGACTAGATAAGTAAGTGCGTTTAAAACAGAAAACCAAAAGGCGATTTCTAAGTTCCTAAGTTAAAACGACTTTTGGACTGGCGTGTTTACGTGAATCGACTGGCTGGGTAGTTAAGTTACCTGTATCTTTCAAAATCATTAGGCGTTCTTCTCTTTCATAACACGTAAAGCTCTTTCTTTCCTCTCTTTCATAGCCTCTATGATACTGGGCGCGTCACGAATGGGCATGCTTCGTGACTGCCGAGGATCAACTAATTCTGGAAGTAGGCAATCGTAATAAAACCTAACTAATTTCATCTCCATTTTCTCCTCCCAAAATTTGTCGTCCTTTTCTATAATATAAACTTTCATAGGTACAGTAGCACCAAACCAGATGCCAAGCATGCAAACGTTTCTTTTAGTAATATGTACCTGTCCCTGAATTTGGAAATACCAGTTATGATTTTTATTTATGACATAACCCTTGGAAGCCTTGTCCTTAACCCAAAAGGTATGTTTGGCCATTGCTTCATCAAGAGTCATGCCAGCTAAAGAATGTGGGCACTTAATTTCAATTAAACCGTTTGCATAAATGCCATCTGGTGTAGTACCAAGAAATTCATATTGATCGTCGACGAACAAACCGCAACCTTGTATACTAATATTCTCTTGAATTTCTAACTGTTTAATTGCGGTTTCTTCGTTTTCGATACCGTACCGTACAGCAGGCAAACTGGAGATATTACTACCATAAACGATTTTACGAACAAGAACAGCACAACTTGTGCTCTCTCGTTTTTTACAAACTTCCCCGAACGATGATGAGGTTAGTAATTTTCTCCTTGTACTCATCCACTCAGAACTACTTCTTTGCAAATGGGTCGACCTTTCAAGCTCCTCTCTTTCAGCACAAGACAACTTTAAATCGGCTAAAAAAGATGACTTGGCTTTCTCATATAATTCTGGACTCAGATCAGGTTTTTCGCAGTTTGGTCCATAGTGAGCGTCTTTCGATACAGCGCTGTGGCTCTTTTTCAATCTTAATTTAGGTTTAGCAATTAAACGGATTCTACGATTACAATTTTCCACTTTCGCGATCAAAGGATTAGGACTAGATTTAAATATTACTTCATGAGTTTTACTATGAATCGATCCTGTATTAAAAGACACAACAGCAGCTGCGCATCGGCCCGCATAAGAACCACGGGAAGAATAATTTACACGCTTACCCCCTACTAATTTGGCAATCACTGCGTTAAAACTTTCAACTATATTACTTGTACAATTATGAATTAAACTTCTAGAATGATATGACAGTCTTTTACTTAAAATGTGTACCGCGTCCATTAATCCGCATCCAACAATTGCTGGAAGCAACCCAACAGGTTCTATTCGACGAGTATCAGGTCTACAGAAATACTCCTTGCAATATTGGTGATTACCAAATACGTGTTGTGGACCATTTAGGATATCTTCACTAAGATTTTTTATTTTTTCTTCGAGTGACTGATTTTGATCGCCCCAATATTTAATAGCGCATTTTACACCCGTTCTTAAACGCAAATACCTTTCTTTTAGGAATTTCCGCAATTCGCAAGGATACTTAGTGTCTTTCGACAGTTTCTCCAAGCTATTGCAGTAGTTTCGTAAAAGATGATTTTTGCATTCAATTTTCTCTACTGTTAAATTACCGTACGGTCGCGAATCTAATATTTTTTTATAAGTACTGGAATCGCCGTCTGCTACAAATTTATTATAAATTACACCGTGATCAACAATGGAACGTTTAAACCCCTCAACTATTATGGTCGATTCCATACCGGTAGATGATCCCGAATAATTCTTGAAACAACGGTGTTCCGAGGGCTGACTGTCGTTCTTTGCGGCTCGTGCACAAACTACGCAGTATTTATTTTTAACTCCAAAAAACAATACTTTATTAGTTTTAATGCCAATTATCGCAGCTGCGCCGGACAAGGCGGAAAAATTCTTACCATAAGATCTCTTGCTCCAACAACCGTCAACAGCAACAGATATTAATGGTGTACCATTTTTATCAACACTACCTATAGACACTGCGTACTCCGCTTCTTCCTTGACAGCTTCTGCCATGGAATGTGCTGCTGTATTTTCCCACCAATCGCAAACCGTATTATTAATTTCATTGTATAATGAAGGTGACATGATTGGTAGGGCTACTGCGGCAGTTAATGTTTTTAACTGATAGTAGCTCCCACCAGATGATATGATACCAGATACAATTTGATGATTCACTTCCATTCTATCTTCTTTCTTTTCAATCAAACACACAGTAAATTTCATACTACACATACTACATTTCATGATGAGTTTTGAGTCCAGACCAACTTTTACTTCACCTATTATACTGAGGTAACTTAACTTACAATCCATTGGACCGTGGTCCCCTATGGCCTGAAGAGCTTTAAAAAAAAAAGAAACGTCTACAACTCTACGCCCAACTTCCATTTCATCCACCTTTCCCTCTTGGTCGTTTTCAATAACTAGTTCCTGTAAAGAAAGATAATGGCTTGATTTTTTTTATAAAAAATAATTAAAAATTTAAAAAAATGCAAAAGAATTAATACAATATTAGGTTCCTGATGAATAGAAATTATAATTTCTTTACGCATTAGGTATTGTTTTTTTATGACGTCACCTATTTGAACGTAAATTTTCTTTTGAGAAAGTAATTGAGAAGTATTTCGGTACTAAGGTGTTTGTCTCTCGATGAAAATAATAAATATTGCAAGAAAAATCTATAGGTAGGTATTGAGATTTTGTCTTCGCCCATCACTAACTAAGTAGTTTGTTTATTTATGTAACAAGTCTACAAGAATTACGTATAACAACTTACCTCTATACAGCGCGTAGCATTGTTGCTCAGAGTCTCGGCCCCAAGGTTTTCTTTATTTTCAATACTGGAAATATTATTCATCAATATTATCCACTTTTTATTTATTTTGTACAACCCTAAGCCAGACGCTAGGCGCCTCGCGTCTGTTTGGCGGTATAGGTATGTCGACAAAGTTGCGCTGTCGCCTACCTACTTCCACAATTTGATATTTAGACAATACTAGTCGACCCGGCGAACTCCGTATCGCCTTTTTTTTTTTTAAAAATCCTATTATTTTGATATTACATACAGATACTTCAATTTTATTTATCAGTATAGATATAGATAATACAAACCAATATTTACATGTTATTGTAGGTATATGTCTGAATCGGGCGATCTAAATCATATGACATATTGTATTAGCTTTGTAATGTACCCTGTTCAAATGCGATAATAAATAAGTAGGGAGGAACTTACATTTTATTCCGAGATCTTTTGGCTTTCATATTTTTATAATGCGTACAAAACTTTCTTTTCCCTGGCATGCCACTCAAATTCAATCAGTCCTGCGAAAAAAATAGCCTATGTTACTCAGTGATAATGTAGCTTTCGAATGATAAAAGAATTATTAAAATCAGTCCAGTACTTTTTGAGTTTATTCGTTACATACAAAAATCCAAATCTTTCCTCTTTATAATACCTATTAGTGTAGATATTGTATTTTTTACGATTTATATCTAGTTCCATCATGGTTTTCTTTCAGACATTCATTATATCGATACTTTCTACTAACTGAAAATAAATTAATTATAAAAATGTTATACTTACAGTTTTTTACAAAAAACACAAATTCACAATACGTAATTCTGCTGTCTGCAGCCGACAAGCGTGGTGTCGCGTTCACTTACAGAAAGGAACTGCCGCTGCAGACCACCGAGATTGCACGAATGAAACGAACGTTTTATCCCATACATTTGTGTATGAAAAATTTACCTTAAAATATATCTAGATTTTAGGGCTTTAAAAGAGGAAGTCTTTGTTTGTAAAGGTATAAAAAGAAGTATACAGCTATACTTATTGGTTTCTTCAGTGTTCAAAAAGTGTTTCTTTTTATCAATTTGTGTTGATTTATGGGGTTAAATCTGAAAAATACGAAGTCATGTTTTTGCATTTTTACTCAATTTTGTGCGTTTGTTGACGTTTATTATATAACAACTATTAGGTTTAAGAGTTTAATATAAGCATGAACATACTTATTGGTCTTTGATTGTAATATATACAAATTATCATTGATATCAATCATATGTAAATAGGTTAAATATGAAAAATCGTAACACTCTTTTCGGTGATTTTCACGATCTACACCCTTAAAGCTAAATGTTGAAATATCTCATTGATTTGGTTTTCTTTTTGGAAAATTGGATTGGAACGAACTATATATTATTTAAAAATATTTGTGTCCATCTTTGTACATTTGTATAAGATTTCCACTAACTCATTACATCTATCCATATCCAATATAAGTGAATTTAATAATAATTGTCAAAAAATATTAATATCTACAATGCTTCTATTTACTTTTAGCTCATTTTCATCACATATCAGAACAAATGAGGGCTGGATTAGAACTTAAGAGTGCACTGATGATCACAAGTAAGTGCTGAATTTGTATTATAATGTATACGAGTACATAGAGGAAAGTATTTTTTAATGGAAGAGCTTCTTTAAATTATGCCAAAATATTTTTAAAATTAATTTTAAACAGGGTTCGTTAAAATCTGATATTTATAATAAATATCAAAATATCCGATATTTGACATATATTCGATTATATATATATCATATATATATATGTATATATATATATGTGTATATATATATATATATATATATATATATATATATATATATATATATGATATAAGTACATCAATCATGTATATAAAATGACTCAAGTTTCATTCTGTAGGTGGTTTTAATGTGTCAAAATTGTTAAATGAAACTTTAAGTTTGATTAATTGACTAATTGCGGCACATCCGGTGGTGTGACAACCTTTGTCATTTTTAACTGATGTGTTGACTGTCATTTTTAACTGATGTGTTGACATATATCGCGGATGTCCATGGGCGACATTATCTGCTCACCACTATGTAGACTGTCATCTTGTCCGCTAAGTACCTTTTTTCTATAAAAAATATTCCAGTAATTCACTCCGTTATGTCATATCTACTAAATGGTAATTTCAATATCAATTACAAAAATACTTTCTCTACAACGTTGGTACCGACCATCCATTTGAGAATATATATCAGATATAATTTGATATAAAACCACTCTAGGGCAGGAACGTTAGTCTAATAATGTTCTATGATGAGTATAGTTGTCGAATTCTTTAATTCATGTGTTTTGAAAATGGAACATTCTTATTACGTAGTACTTAAGTTTCAAATTTGACTTTAATAAACCCCTCCTCATCTGCTTCAACCCGAATCAAGTTGTTAACCAGGTTTCTTTGATTGATGTGTCATCTAGTCATAAATCCCCTTAATGATGGTACCGACGAACGGTATAAATAATAATTAATGAGTAAATTGCATTAATAATACCTTTTATCTCTTTCAGCATTCCAATTTATGTACACTAGTCTGTTTGGCGCCTACTCGTCATATTTATTTGTGAGGACAGGTAAGAATGTCTTTCTATGCTTTATTACTTATTTATTATTTATTTAGGAACAAACAGTCACATAGTAGTAATTTTAACATAATGTAGTTGAATAAATTTGCATCCAGTCCGACTTACTGTTCCGTAAAAATGACTTACTGTTCCGTAACAACGACTTACTGTTCCGTAACGACTTACTGTTCCGTAACAATGACTTACTATTCCATAACATCGACTTACTGTTCCGTAACAACAACTTACTGTTCCGTAACAACGACTTACTGTTTCGTAACAGCGACTTACTGTTCTGTAACAACTAAACAAAGCATTAAATCAAAACTCCAATGATACCTCATAAAATAATGTTTCACCCACAACTTTTTAATTTTACGAAACTACAACCCAAAAATATCCATAGCATTTAATTTTCTGTTGAAGTTAGATGTGACACGTCTGAAAAAAATGTTTTTACGAGCTTTTATTTAACTTCATTATTTAGTCATTCTTATTCATTAACTTCATTTCTTATTCATTAACTTATTTATTTAGTATTGTAAAACCCATGATTGATGGTGGATTGTGATATTTGTGATAATCCATCTCCTATGTCATTGATGATAACAAAACGTTTCTTGCAGGTCACTTCATGGCGCCACTAACTGCGCACATTTTCTGCAACCACATGGGTTTCCCCAACTTCAGCGAGATACCTTTGTATCCTTCATTTCAACAAGGCATAATTATCTTTAATTTCCTTTTAGGTTTTACCCTTTGGTGTTTCCTCTTACCGCACTTGACGAATCCATACTTATATGATAACAGTATACATTGGGAAGGCTGAACGTTAGGTAAAAATCCAGGTTGAAATATAGTTACTAGTAACATACTAAATTCTGACTAATGTATCAGTAATGACTAGTAGATGCAGGCAAGAAAAGACGAAACAAGGAAAGATGATACCACTTTTTAAAATTACATTAATGACAGATATAGTAGTGTCATAGTGTAAATAAAAATTATTAGTGGGTACTCTAATATTAGTCGCCGGCGATACCGACGATGTCTAGACATGACATCATTATGATCAAGTTAAAGGTTGTCTGTCAGCACATGTACAAATTATATTTCTTGTTTTACAATATTTATCAATCTCTGCATAAAATACACTGATGTCTCTAAATTTATACAGTAACAAGAAAAAATAGATTGAACGTGTAGCGTCGACAAAATATTTAGTTTTTGTTGATAATTAGATAGTAAATATTTTTTGTAATAACCTAATAACATACCCTTTTAATAATTTAATAGAAATAAAACAAAACACATGATTATATATATTTATGTATTTTGTTAGTATTATTGTATTATTATACTCTTACATGGTCCTTACCTATGAAATTGCCGTTTTATACGAAAAAAAAAACAATTTATTTTTGTATGATAATTATACATTTAATTAATCGAAGTATTATAATTGCCCATTATTATCAATGCACTTTTGCTATTTTAATGGAAGTTGATTGATGCCTCTGCTATAGAAGTCCTGGGGACGGGAATCGATGAATTCTCTGAAGGCATTTTTCACTGCTTCATTGGAGTTGAATTTTTTCCCGTGTAAACAGTTATCCAAATTCCGAAAAAAATGGAAATGGAAAAAAATGGTGAGTGACGGAGATTTCCAGCCCTGACGAAGCTCCTGTAAGTTTGAGACTGTCTGTCTTGTAGTGTGGGCGAGCGTTATCATGGAGAGGCAGTGGACTAGAACGATTGACCAAACTCTGTTGTTTGATAGCGAATTTGTCCATCATCGTTTGCAGTTCTTCACAGTACACATCTGCATTAATTGTTGTGCCAGATCTTAAGAAGCTTAAGAAGTGTGGATAATAAATCGTTTGTATGGACGCCTGAAGACCCGGCGTCTCCTGTCACTGCCGTGCAAACACATTTTGCACCCGTCAGCGAACAGCACCGATCGACATTGCTCGATGCTCCAATCGAGGCGCTCATGAGCAAATCGAAGGCACGCTTGCCAGTGACTTGTGGTCAATTTCGGGCCTGTGACAGTCCGTTTTGGAGTGAGGATGGCTTCCTTTAAACGTCTTCTGACTGTCCACTGGCTGAACATAGCCCTCCCAACGATTCGGTCCGTATAACCGCAGGGTTGGTAGGATTGGTCCGCAGGGTTGAGAAGGAGGAGGGTCATGTCCACTCGCTGACAGTCACCCCTCGAACTCGCCTCGGTTCCTGCTCCACATCGACACCGATCAGGTGCCGATTCCGCAATGAGGTAGAGACAATAAAACGTCATCCCTTTCAGAGATACACCGGTGTCTGCTTATCTTGGTCTCCGAGTAAAGGAACCAGTCTCTTGAAACCTTCTGTATACCCTTGATACAGAAAACTGTCTTAAACAAAGATGAAGAGCCACTCCTCGCTGACTGCAAGAGGCCGTATTCCAACAAGGCAACAACTTGAGCTTCTAGCGTAGTATCCATAGTTCAATCAAAACGATGAATGCAATTTGCGGAGATGTGTACAGGTCAACGTCTGATAAGAACATTTCGGTTGCAGGGGTTTTTAAAGGCGCTTGCAACGCGCAACTCGTGGATATCGCGAAGAGCACATTTTCCTGCACTTTCATTCAGATCGCAATATTTAAAAAAGTATTGGACGGATTTTCACGGTAATGGTACCATGTTAAAGCTGAAGTCTTAAGCTACAAGTTTTTCATATATCAGCTTTTTCTTTATCGAGAAAAGCAACTCTGTATGCGCTGCTTGGGGGATGAGTCGATTTGGTTGCTCGCGAGTATATAATACTGGCAAACTATTCTTACATTATATTGTAATATTTGTCAAAGTTGTTATTTTTTGGACTAATTTTTCTGATATTACAAAAATCCCATAAAATTTAATTAACCAAAAAGCGCGTTGCAGACAAAGAAATGTTAGGAAACACTGAGTCCAGAGCAATTAATATGAAACTGTGTATAATATCATCATAATAATCGTTCACGAACGCAAAAAGTCTAATCGTGCGAACGATCGTTTGGCTAATGTTTCAGGGCTGAATACTAATTTTTACTATAATAAAATAGCTGTAGTATATATGTATATTATTGCTAAATACAGTATTATACAATTATACATTACTTACCTCAATATCCAATATGAATTTTCTACATACAGGCTGTATTGCCTGCAAATAGTTGAAGTGTGTGCTAAGTCATATAGACTTTTTTTACCCGACTGTTGTATATTTTTGTGTAAATAATTATTAATGTTAAGTATTTGTTTTATTTTTATTGTTGTGCCATAAAATGGCAAATTAATATAAGAACACGGGATACAAATTCAAGTGTTGACACAGAAAGTGCACCATATAATGGTTGTCTGGCGCAGTTACTATTCAATACACTTAAACCTTATTATATCTTGTTAGTCTAATATTTATGTTGTACTATAATCAAATTAGCAATATTTTATTAGTGATTTTAAATCTAGCGTTCGTTTATCAATCTCCATTAAACAATTATTTTAAATGTAACCGGTTTACAAATACTAATGTACAAGGGACAAGGTTCGCCGTCAAATACGTTAAATTTTTGTTTATTGATTCTATCTATTACCGATTCTTTTTCGTATCGTTAACTAAGCGTACTTGTCAAGAAGGTTTTTATTAATAGCTTTTAAAAATATTGTAACAGAATTTTCCACAAAATTAGTATGTATCATACGTTCGTTCGTTTTCTATGAATTAAATTTTTTCATCATTATTCGCATTTTAATATTAATACTATTAATAAAATTATTATTCTTTAAAACTGCCCCCCCCCCCCCTGGTTTAAGGAAACACGATGGGGGTTTAGGGCTATGTTAGGAAGACAGGGTTTTCACAACGTTATCATTCGGTTAAATTGACACGAATTGCCTCACTAGTCAATTGTATAGTTTTTGTTTAATTTTAATGTGCGAGTTTCATTTGATTTAACCAACATTCAGATACACTGCGCTATTTAAAAATGCAAAAATAAAATGACCGCTAGGGTCAAACATCGTAATTTTGGGCTTCCAAGCAAAAAGGGTCCATCAAACGTATTGACTTGGGCAGAATTTGTAATTAGAAAAGTAACCACTGAAAATAAAAAATTGAAATAAAAACCACTTGAAACCACCTGAAATAAAAAAAAACTGATAAAGATTATTTTAGAAGGAAAAACTTGAAAGTTAAAAAACGAATATCGTGAACGACTTATTTAAAAGGTTTGTTAAAATAATTTTGTACGCTCTAATGAGTTTAGTGAATTTCCTTTTTAGCGTTACAATTGGATATAAAGTGTTATTAAATGAATATAAAAATAAGAATTCAAAGAATGCGTTGATGTCAGATTATTAGATATAAAAGACCAAAAAAAGAACTAAACCTGCCTTCACAAGAATGTAAATATCCCAGAAATTAGATATTCTATACCTTTTTGCATGGCAAGCCTACAATCGTATCTATGATTACGTTTGATAAAAAAAATACTTATACGGAATTTTTTGAAATTTGTTTATAAGTAACCTGATTGGTCCTAAATACTTTATAACGCTCATTATATTCATATTTTGTTGCGTTTCGTGTTTTAAGACCAAAGAGATTTATGTCCGGCAAACAGTTTCATTTAAGAATGAATATCACTGCCGGAAGCTTGTATCAAAGCAAAAGGGGAAGATGCGGTACGTTTTCACATTGCGTCGACTGAAAATAGGCACGAATACACAACTACGTGCACACAAACTCGTACAGCTATAATTGAAGTCGCGTTGTACGACACCGAAAGACCGAGATAGAGCGAGGAGCTTGGACAATCGCAAGAACGAGACAAGCTAAACGTGTCGCTCGCACATGTTTCGTATCGTTTTATCTCGCTCACTCATGGCCAAATGTACACTAATAATTTTAAGAAACTTCTACAAATTATTAACTTTTTGGTATATTTACGTGTGAAAGGTGATTTACAGGAGTCTTGTTTTTGTTCCTGTAGTATTTGTGCGCTGAATAAATGCACAGGAAGGCATTTTTAAATGTATTTTTCACTACAAAACTGTATTCACCGTGTGAATGTATCACGTACAGGCAACTCGCTGTTCTATCGACGAATGAAACTAAACAGGTCGATTGAACTCTCCGTTTTGTAGGACCACGCGCGGTAAGTGAGTAACGTATCTTCTTCATTTTGATTTGATCTAAGGTCTGAAGTGTAAATATGTACTTAATTATTATTTGCGATTTTCTTATTCGTTGAATAAAATATTTAATTGTCGATCTGGGATTATTTTTTAAGCGAGTCATGAGTTTTTACAATTGAAAACTACGGATGATTATAAATTAAGATTGCTTTATTTTTGCTTACGTCATTTATACTTGCGTTTTGAAACTGGTAAGGCTTGCTAATTTAGCCGTGTATTCACTAACTCCGTTAAGCGACGTTATAGCCAATCGGTTATTATTAATATATTGTCTGATTTTATTGGTATTTTCAAAATGTTTATGGAGTTTCTTATCAAATACCTAATTATATTTTTGTTATGGGGATTCCCTTCTATACTTTATTATTTATTTTTATGGTATAAGGTAGATGCATTTTATGAATAAGTATTTTAACTTTACGTAAAAACTTTCTTGATGCAGCAGCTCAGAGTACCTAGTTTATAATCTAAAAATTAATTCGCACATTTCTTCATTTTTGGGTATACCGAAGTAAATTTGGTGTGGCATACTTTTTTTTTAAATATTAATGGAGGAAGACTTGCCACATGATGGTAAGTGGACCGCCGCCCATGGACTCCTGCAACAGCAGGTGGTATGCGGGTGCGCTTCCGGCCTTGCAGAATCCTATTCGCAGAACCCCATTTCTTGAAGAATCCCATGTAGCAAAAGGAGAACACCTCACTATCAAAGAAGTGCGGATGCACCGCACTTCTGTGACGTGCGGTGTGGTTGTAGAAACCCGAGGTGGGAGTTATATCGAACAGTTCTTCAGAGCATTCAGAGCAGTGTTAGATGTTGCCCCGAGGTGAATTATCGCTTTGCACTGTTCAGTTAGAAATGTCGACACCAAGAATCCCGATATACTCTCGGAGATCTTAAGATCGAGGTATGCTCCGAAAGCGAGGCGCTACGACGAAAGCCTGTGCAGGCGGTTTTTATGAAGACGTAGACTTTCCTTACTGGGGTTGGAATCAACCAGATTCAGAGAACTCCAAATCGAGACTTGATTCAAGGTGTCCTCGATTTCCTACACAAGTCTAACGAGACTCTTTTATGACGAAACCCATATTGGCGGTCGCTAATCGGCTAGTGATCCTCTAGGTACCTAAGGATTTGTGTGTTTATAACACGCTCTATCACCTTGGAGAGGAGGGAGGTAATCGCTATTGGACTGTAAATGTGCAGAGTTGGTATAGTCCTTTTTAGGTAAAGGATGTACAAGAACAACTTTCCATGCTGACGGAAAGCGTTAAGCACCAGATACAACTCAGGAACGCAAGATTTGAGCACCACTGCGGGAATACCATCTGGCCCACTTTACTTTCGGACATCGATAAATGCAAGAGCTCGCCGGACTTCACGCGGGTGAAACAAATTTCTGGTATAAAGCTTTCACACAGCGTGATCGATGGCAGTGTAGCACCTCCATCGTCCAGGGTCGAGTTTGAGGCAAAGAGATGGTCTAGGAGCTCGGCCTTCTCTTTCGCCCTGTGGGTCAGCGAACCATCGGGTTTCGCAGCGATGAAACGACTGACAAAAGTTACCTTCAGCACCCTTGGCGACCAGAAAGCTAGACTTCCAGAAGGATAGCTGCTTGCTAATCGATCGCCAATTCTACTGATGTGCTCATTTCTTGCCCTGGCAGTAATCTTTTTGCTAAAGCTCGAGGCGGCGTTGAATTTCTTTCTCAAATCAGTGGCGGTTGTCTTTTAGTTATTTGTATACCCAAATACACTACAAATAATTCGCTCTGGGTATCATGGTGAAACGAAGTCTTTTTTTTCTTGAAACGCGTGCAATCGAGCGAGTAGCGTCAGGCGGTGCAGCCCCGACTGATACGGCGCTAAACTGTAGGCTATTATCCCGACCTTGAATGCGTTCGGTGCGCAAATTTCATTTCTAAACTTTTATTATATATTCTTTGTTACAATGATGATAAAACTATTCGCAACGCCAGATTTCTCGCTCTAATGGAGCGTTTTGCGACTGGCTGGTTTGAGCGTTGGGAGAGCATTGACGATGTCGAACGTATTTGTGAGCGTGTCATAATGTACTACCGTTGTGGATTTAGAAATTAGGATTTGGAAGAATGGAAAATTGGAAATATTACTTCTCCTCTTTTCTATGAGACGGGAGAACGTAATAGATGTTAACACGATTATTGTTGTACCTATCGTTATAGCAAAATAAATGATTTCGTGGAAATTAAGTTCGATAATAAGGTACCTTTGGTGTGCTGATAACGGATATTAGTTATATTTATAGATTTTGTAAAGGTAGTTTTTTTTTTTTTTTTTACATTTATGACTATGGCTGTGTTAACAAATTAGGATTACATTATACCATAGTAAAAAGAACAAGTTACGAATCAAGATTTGCATACAAGTGTCGTGTTCATATATACAATCATATAAAATGTCACTGGGTTTATACCGTGCCGCGTTGCTCATTCTGTATAAAGTATTGGCCAATCAGACGTTCGAATGAATAAAAATTCCTTTGCAGCTCGTTACTTAATCAATATGCGGTCAAAAGCAAAAACATTGTAACAGTTTCAAATTTTTCAGTATAAAATTATCTAGGTAATGATTGTGAATCGCAAAGACCTTATTCACATGCTTGTTTGGTCAAGTATTTAAGGCTACGCGTACGAAAACAACGCCGTGTTTCTATAAAGATAACTTATTTTTTTTTCTTACTGTAGTTATACAATGTCCAGATTGTCCAGTACACTCGTACGTGTTTACATTTTCATTGCACTGTGTACACTTTTTTGACACTTATATTTTTTATTATAAGAATGTTTTTTTTTTATAGAAATTAAACTGTTCTAATACAAATGAGTGTTTGATTTGTGGACATAAGGAACTAAAATTGACCTCTTACTTTTTAGCTAACAAATGGCGAAGGTAATGAAACAAAAAATAAAGTTTGTAAATAATTTATTTACTCTATAACACAATTTTTACTTTAGCTTGTTATTATAAGTTATATAGTCTATATCCCAATTTACCACATTTTTTCTTCACAAACCGACAAAATATTTAGTACTTTATTTACAATGAAAATCATACACAATATACACATAACTTGGAAATGTGGGAAACTTGCCCAAAGTCAGTCCACTGACATTGTGCATCTTATTTGTAACTAAATAAAGTTTAAAAAATCTTGTACGAAGTGTCTGCTCAAGACTTATTTGATATTTACCTACAAGTGACGATTTTTTTATGCACTTGCGGATAATCTGCCTTAAAAAAAGTGGTCTATTGTGCTTTTTAGTGTTTTTTATATGCTTAAACACATTTTGGGAAAACACTGAAAACCGAGGCTCTCGTGGCAAAGGCTCGAACACTTGGCAAGAAAGAGCGTGAGCCAACCAAGATTCAACTGGGAGATTCACGAGAGGGACTGGAGAGAGAGAGAGAGAGACAAGAACAGCGTTTTAGTGCATTTATAAAAAAATATATACCAGTCTCGATGTATTTGGCTCCAAATGTCTAGCGGGCGCGGCTACCCCTTTGTAAAGGTATTGAAACATCCCTCTCGTTCACGTGGCCTCTCTTGGCGGACAATGACGCCTGCTGTTGCGGTGCGTTTAGTGCTTGACATGGCATTGACGACATTAGCATTTACACCAAAAGCGACGCGCGCTGTATTAGCGCCCGTGCGAACGAAGCCTAGCCGTACTTTAAGTGTATATGCGCATTTAATCCCTCACGGACAATGTATACAACTATAATATGAGTAGTCCACTTACAGAAGCCCCTGGTTTGTCAAAACCAAACTACATAATATGGATAAAACTAATAGATTATCTGATTTCTAAAATATCATTGGAAGGGTGTACAAATTTAGGAATTAAACAAACAAAAATATTTTTCTATCGTCTTGATAAATGATTGAAATTCCCGTGTAAGTTTAATCCGGTAAAAAAAAGGCAAATGGTGGCGTTTGCAAGTGGACTATTTTTAATATACTAATTTCTCATTGTTAATCCTGTGCAGCCTTTTTCGCGGGTGGCTGAGATTTTGAAGCAAGCGGGGTGGCACGAGCGATAGCAGCGGATACAAAAGTCCGCCCCGCCCCGTGATCGTAACCGCATCAACAAGTTTCTGCTTATTTCCGCCACTATCGCTGGCGCCATTCCGGCTTGCTCTCATCGCTTGTTCGAAACATCCTAAATATGAATTCGAGTATTCAATTAACATTGAATTGGGACAGTCTCGCCTATAGTGCATACAAAATGTCACACAAATTCATTACTTAATTAATTTCACAATAAAATGTTAACAAACAATATATTTAACATTTTTTAAAATTTACAGTGTGTAAATACTTATTTTTAAAAATAAAGAATTTTTGAGAATGTTTGTTCATGATTGAGCTCGTGAATGAAATCAGTTTTCGAATCCTTTAAGATTCTGGCGTTATTATGCATGCCAACTTTATATTGAAAAAATATTTATAAATTACAAAAATATACGTGTTTGAAATTTAGACTATGCTATATAAAATGAACATCGATAACGTATTAAATAGAGTATTTACAGTTCATTGCAGTTCATTAAAGTGCATTTAAACTAATGTTAGAAAAATCACGCCATAATGTATAAAATATAACTATTTGAAAAAGGGCAATTGTTTTTTTCTAGATAACTATAATTTCATGAAATCAATCCGTAATAATATATTAAAATATAAAGGGCTCCGAATTCACAGGTTAGAACAATACCATAAAACTGTTTGTTACCCACTGACTCAATAATCATTGCGTATATTCTATTGAATTTACGTCATGAATCGTGATCTTCGTAAATTAGATATTGCGCACATGAATTAACATTAGATTCATATAAAATTTTATCACTAGGTACTAAGTACACAAATCATATTTTTTTATATATACGAGTATAATCCAATCAAAATTAAATATTTTACTTGTTTCGTGACAAAAAAAATCTTTTTAAATTTTGTTTTATAATTGAGAAGTGTTATGCAGTGGGACATTAAAGACTGACGTCGATACATTAGTCCTGAAGCTACGATTAATTAATTTACGATCATCAACCTACGCCATTCATTATTTTGACCCATCAATAAGTTTATATTATATCTATTAGTATTATCGCTGCCTGATAAAACTCCATTATATTTACAGTTGCGTTGTATTTTCATGCCTTTATAGTCTCTGCGTAGATATTCAAAATGACTTCTCTCTTTTTCATATTTTAAACGCAAAATAGTTTTATTTCTATAGTCGTAATTGATTAATAACGATATAGCATGAAAAATTGTCGAAATGTATCTAATTGTTAGATACAAAAGAATATAAAAATATTTTTACTCTTTACTAATCTAATATACGAGTAGATGATACTCCCCACAACAGCTGTTTGATAAGGCAAAACATTACCATTTACGAACACATGGCTTTATATAGAGAGAAATGTGCGATTATAGCAGTTCGCATATAGCAAGGAAGCTAGTTGGACAATAACACGAATAATTATCTAGTTTATAAGACTGGTTTACAGTCGCGTGTATTTTAAGGGCACATAAACTTGTATTTAAATCCAAGTACGGATCTTTGAGTCGGACTGAACGCGAGCGAATGAAATTGGAGCGAAATAGAGACCAAAGGAGCTCACCGTAGATAATGTATAATGACTTTCATGGGAAAAAAGGGAGAATGGATATAAAGGGCATTGGAATAGAAAACAATCTGTAGCGAGTCTAGAACGCGCCGGAAAAAGCCTACGCAGTAAAACTAGTACCTCCTGAGATTCTGTTCATATAACCCATCGTTTTACGGACCGTTTAGCTTAACCTTTTAGTGTCGCGACCCTCTGACAAGACCAAAAACAAAGTAAATACATAACCTCAAGATCCTCTTTATTTATGCATTTATTTAAACTTCATTGCACAAGTATTTGTCATGTCCAAAAGGCGGACTTAATGCCTAGAGGCATTCTCTACCAGCCAACCACCAGATCAAAGAGATAACAGAACGCGCCATTACTAATAATTAGGTTTTAATTGTTTTTGTTTAATCTAGACTGCAATGGCCCCGCGTGGTGCATTACGGCCCCAAGCCCTCCAGTGATTTGCTGTGTCCTGCAGTGGGACGTTGTAAGCTGATATGTAGTTTTTACAAGTACGTTTTTACCGTTTACCACTTTATTATAAATCATTAATTTCATTATTAAAAGATTTTTTTCGTACATAAGTGCTTAATTTCTCCGATCCAACTGAGACTCCCTGTACTTGCGACACCCAGGTTGAGAAACTACGATATAACCGAAGAGTTAGTAGGACCATGGAAGGAGGAAGTTCATGTCTCCCCCACTCCTAGATTCAGCCCAAGTCATTGTTTAAACAGTCTACACTATTCAATTCCATAAACTTACACAGTATCTGCTCCATTGTATAATCTTGAATTGGCAATGCCAGGTGCGGGGAGTGTCGATTCATGGCGCGTGTATGGGCCGGTTGGGGGAGTGGGGTAGGGTTGGCACGGGAGATGTGTCCAGGTCGCAGGCTGACAGCAATCTGACAAGCTCGTCTGGTGTAGGACCACCGTCCCGGACTGGCGAGTCATCGCCTTCCCCTGTGGAAGAAAGGAAATCTGTAGGAACACGTTGATCGGCACAAGTTATAAGAGTCTGTCGTCTGTATACCTCCTTTTCTCGGAGAAAAAACTGTGCTGTTTGGAGATATTTACAGACTTTTTATGTATTATGTTAAAATAATTAATGAATAGTAAATATCGGGTTTCAACAATATTTAGTCGACAAGCGCGACTTGACCGTATAAGGAGAACAAATAAATGTCAAAGGTCATATAGCTTGATAGATTTAAGTAAATAAATTCTAGAAGAATATGATTTTGTTTATAGAAAAAAGGCAGACAGGTTTACAGTCCACCTGATGGTAAGTCGATACTGTCGTCCATGGACATCCGCGATACATGCCAACATCAGTCCAGATTGACAAACGTTGGCATGTCCGTGGGTGCGCTGCTCACCTTTGCAGATTAAGGAATGGATTGAGAGAAAGGGTTGGGAAAATGGAGAGGGATGGGAATGGGCTCTGGCATATCTACATATCCGAAACACGTACGTACATTGGGGAAATACGATAAAGTAGGGAATGCAGTACATTTCAAGGTAGTCCTCTGTGAGAGGGGTAACGTGGCCAGTAGTGTGCCCAGCGGCTGTGGGAATGCAGCGTGCACTCCCCCTACAATTAGTGCATCAAAATTCTTTATAGCGAAAAGGTGGGCAGCGTATGCGGGGGAGTGCCAATGTTTGTCATTTTAGACGAATGTTGACATGTATCGCGGTTGTCCATGGGCTACAGTATCCACTTACCATCAGGTGAACTGTATGCTCGTCTGCCGCCTTCGTTATCCATAAAAAAAATTGAGCTTTCGACTATTATGTTTTGTGTGTGTGCATTAGCTCGCATTTTTGTGGGAGCGTGTGCGTCAGCTATATGGTGTAACCGTCTTTAGAATAGTACCACCGCATCTCTTCTTGTGGCTGTCGCAAAGGACGACTGACGGATAACAAAGTCGCTACCACAAGCCTTGAGGAAACTAAACCACCACAAATAGAGTAGACTCGCCAAATTCACTTGACCAGCGTAGCTAGCGGATTAAGGCCGTATCACATGCCGACGCCCGTGTCCAGCAGTTGACGAGAAAGAACAGCTGGTTACGATTACAATCAGCATCACTAATATACCTTGTAGCAATATACGTAGCAATATACATATCAATATACACTTTCTTACCTTTTAGCATAAATAACTTTTTAATATATTAATTACATGCCCTAGATTTTTTGTTTTACTTTTATGGCATATTGTCTTGTGCATAAGAAAGCCCATGTCCATGTAGAGGATGAAAACAAACTGGTTACGTGTACGTGTCTCCTTACCGCCTCCATTGTCGCTGCTATCGCCTGTTTACCTGCCTTATCAATGAGCGCAGTTAAATCCCACACGTGAGCCGTGCCGGATCTGTGTGTGTGTTCGCTCGCAATTTAGTGTGTGTGTGCGTATGTCTCCTTACCGCCTCCATTGCTGCTGCTATGCGCTTGTTTAGCCGCTTTATCAATATGCGCAGTTAAATCCCACATTTGTGCGGCGCCGGACCTGTGGCCGCACAGGAGCAGTCTGCGCGGTCGTAGCGCGCCTTCGCACTCCGCCACGCCGAAGCACGACACCGCGGACCCGTCTACGGAACGGATCGTGCATACCCTGGTGTATGATTTAAAGTTTAAATTTACGCACGTTAAGTTAGTCCACTATTCCTAACTTTATTTTCTGGATGACAGTTGCTATAGAACGTAGGCTATTTTATTTTCTGCGAATTTTGTCAATATAAATATTCATAATCGTTACATAAAAAAATGTATGAAATATATTTTATTCAGTCAGCACATTTATCAAATTATCACTTGTGAAATACAATTCACAAACAATTTTATAATATGTATTTTGCGAGAAATAACGTATATAATCTTACTTTTTAATTTATAGTTACATTCTATTGTTGATACGACCAAAGGGATGGGCCCGAATTTATTTTAATGAATCGATCAGGCCCAGCATAATTTTAAAGAATCGATATGAATTACTATAAATGTAAGTATATAAATCTAATTCTAAACAAATATAAGCATGAGGGTACTAATTTTCTGTAATTGTTTTACAAAAGAAATAAAATTATATAAAAAATAAAAGTGGTCGTGATGTGATACGTTTGGTATCTATACAAATTCACGACAAAAACACACAAGAATTAGAGAGCACTGAACATACTCGTAGAACACTATTAGACTGTATTGTGGCTGCCCTAGAGTGCTTGTATGAGTACAACATATCTAGTATGTATTCTCAAATCGATGGTTACACCAACAACCACAATAGTTCAGTGGCGCGCAATCATTAAAAATGGTAGTTTTGGCCGACATTATTAAAAATATAAATAAAGGGTCATCAGTGCCAGCACACTCCAAAACCAATCGTCTGTGTTCGTGAACAAAAACTAGGGCGCCCTAAGAAGCAAAGGCTGATAAATACTTTGAGCGGGTCCAACGAGTTCCAAGTAAGTCCGAGTAAGTGATCCATTGACTTAAGGTGGAAAAGGATAACATTGAGATGCAGAAAATTAGAGCTAACGATGACAATAAAAAATGATAACAATAAAAGATGTTAAAAGACAATAATAAAAAAGAGATGACTTATTAAAATTATTTCATAATATAAATATTCTGATGCATGTGGTATTAACGCTGTGAATAAATGAATTTTTATACATTTTATTATTGACGATTCACTGGTAACTAACCTTTTCCCATTAGACGCCAGTCGCACGTACAACGTGTCCGTATCGGGCACCACTTTTTGTATAAATATTTGTTCCTCATCTTGTTCTCCATAAGGTCCTGTAAAAATATTCATTCATCCATTATCAGGTTTTTAGATTTATTATGACTTTATTATGTTAGTGAAGTGAAACACGTACGTACATTGAGGGAATAGGATATATAGAATAGCCAGTTGAATGCGGCCAGCGGCTGGGGAATTATATTTATCATTATATGTATTTGATCGTAGAAGTTCATTCCTCGGAGTGATTTCGCTAATATTTGACATATCTATAGGTACATATAATAAAATAGTAACAGAGCCGCGTCTGTACATGAAATAGTTTTTGAAAAAAATCGTTGCAGTGTGCTCTACGAACGATACAGAACCCAATGGAGCCGTTTTTATTTTACTTTTTTTATATTTTGCCTGTCTAAACGCGCATCACGCAAAAGCCACCAGATATAATTTAATAAAACTTCGCATAATCATAGCTTATGACCTGGGTTAACATTTAGGATACATTTTATCCCGGTCCGTTAAAGAGTTCCCACGGGAATCACTACAGTTCACGCGAATGAAGTCGCTGGTACCGCTAGTGAAATAATATTTCTGACACATGATATATTTCTCGTAAGAAATATTATATGTGTAAATCTCACCGCAGTCGTTATGTGGTTGTGCGGTGGGCGCCTCGAGGGCGAGCACTTTGAACGCGGCCTTGGGCGTGGTGCCTGGTTGAGTCGAGATCATGCCCCGGAACCGGGTCACTCGCCACGACCTCACGTGATTGTATTCACTGCACACTGATATCAGGTAGTTCTCCGATAGGGACACCTGAGGAACAAACCGTAACTGTAACCAGCCTTTTTATTCTCCACTGCTAGACATTTTTTTATAGAATGATGATGGTAAACAAGCAGACAGTCTATCTGGTGGTAAGTGGATACTGTCGCCCTGCAACATCCGCGATACATGACAACATCAGTCTAGAATAACATACGTTGGCACGCACCCAAATGCGCTGACTACCTTTGGAGATTTAGGAAAGGATTGGGCACATTGTTTTATGCATGATGGGATGTCTTGCCATAAACGGGTGTATTATAAAATAGGACGTACAGAAGAGGTGCTTATACCTTTAAAACATTTCCACGGCAAACACAATGTATAGTATTCGATAGTCGAGAGAACAAATAAATGCAACCTTCTTTACAGTTCACTATCAACATATTCAATAGGCAGTTTCAATGCAATCAGGACGCGCTTTGATTTTAAATTTATGTGATTTATATATTTATATACAGAAATTTATGTGATCAAAGATCTAAACTCGTTTTTCATAGGCAGTATCCACTTACACACAATTACATGCACAGATACAAAAAAGCGAATGAACACGGTCTGGCGAGCTGCATGCAAAATGAGTTTTCTAGGCAACCATAATCTGGAGCAGAAGACTACAGGTTCCTACGACTGTTGGATATACTGAACCACATAGATATAATATTCGAGGAGTAAGAGTAGAAGACAGGGTTGATATTATTAGCGTTGCCCAAGCTTGGATATAGGAAGCATATTATCGAGGTGCTTACTGGTATACAAGTCAGTGGTAAAGATAATGAATGGACCTAGTGGAAGACCACCGCTAATAAGATAATGCACGGGTTTTCTGTCCATTTGAAACCTTCCTACATAAAACAAAACACGCAACAAAGAACCCTTAACTGAATCGTTCTTACTTTAGTAACAGGGCTCTGGTGAACGGTGAATGTCTGGAAGAGCTGCGGGCCGTGGCCCACCGTCTCCGGGTGTTGCACGATCACTCGCACCGACCCGTATCGCGTGCCGTACGCGATCTCGATCCAGTTGCCGCAAAGGTCTAGGAGTAGACGTTTATAGCGATTTATATAGCTTATTATTATTTATGTATTCGGGTAGCAGCTCTCTCTGTCTAGTGATGTGTGGTGTCGGCCAGCTATAAAATAGTACCAGCCCATCTCTACCCGTGTGCGTCGCAACAGGCCACTGCGGGATAAAGCCGCTACCACAAGCCCTGAGAAATTACACCACCTTTAGCAGAGTAGACCGTCAACCCGCTTGGCCAGTGTTGCGTTTTAAGGCCATACATCCCTCAAGACATGCTTGAGGGGGCCCATGTCCAATAGTGGATACTGATAGGCAGGGTCCGCAGGTTGTGTTAGGCCCGAGTGGGTAGTTGGCCGGGACAGTCCCTCAAGAAATTGTATATAGAGGAATGACTCATAAACTAGAGAATTTATAGGAATAAAAACTACAAAATAAAATCTGGAAAACGGTTGACCCTGTGGGCAATCATCAAAACTTCCCGCTATTTTCGAGCTCGAACCGCTCGAAAATGTAATTGTTCATACGTTATTTAGTTTGAACTCAAAAATATAAATGCCTATATTTTTCAAAAATATGTGTTCATACGCTGTGTTCAAAGTGATCCTAATATTTTAGAGCTCGAAAAGCTCAAAAACATTTTTGTTACAGTATTAATATATCTGAACTCGCCGAGCTCATACTTATTTTTTTGTGTTGTTTTGAAATTTTTGTATATAACAAAATAAAGAAGACATTACATCTTGATTTGTTTCGACAACGGTTTTTTGCGAATAAATAAACCGATTGCGTTTAGACATGGATTTTTCGAGCGACGAGGAAATCCCCATGTCTAGTGACGTCAGTAACTTTTCATCAAAATCCGAGTGGGTAGAGCTACCCACTATACTCACATTATTCGCCGGCCCTGCTGATAGGGCTGGTTGCTAGCAGCTCTCGTTTAGACAGAAAGAAGGCAGCACTGATTGATTATAATTCATTGATATATAAATATTTTTGATTATAGCAGTATTGATATATATTTCATTCCAATCTAATTCGTCAAAAATGTAACCAAACATGGCGGCTGAGGTAATTAAATAGACTCGGGCTTAAATTAAATAGCGAGGTGATAATTGTTTACATATCCACGATTTTGCAAGGTTGGGCATGGGTATGCGGATGCGCGACGACCTTGCAAAATCGTGTATCGTACCGCCGCCCATGGACACCTGCAACACCAGGTGTTGCAGATGTCCATGGGCGGCGGTAACACTTACCATCACGTGGGATCGCTTGCTCCTCCGCCTACTTCACTATAAAAAACAAAATGATTCATGGAGAATGCAAGTTTGCCCTAGATTTAAAATTAAATGTTGAGATATTTCATTGTACCGACAATTTACTTTTCGGCAAATTGGATTGTAAAGGACCATAGGCATATCAATACTCTTGTGCTGCCTTCTTTCTGTCTAAACAGTTTTGAATTTATTCACTCCTGCTTTAACTGTCTCTTGTGGTAGATTATTCCATGAGTTGAGCACTCTATTTGATAGGACATGCTTGTAGCGATTAGAGGTAGTGATGGCTCAAATTAACTATGTCATGTCCTCTCAGATTCTTATTTACTTTAGTAATGTAGCCCCCTCGGGGCTTGTAAAATATTCACCGCGAGAACAGTGTAACAGAAAAGGCCACTTAGAAGTCCCAAGAAAAGATGGAAGGGGGTGGGGGGCGTCGAGGAAGACTGATGGAAGACATCAAACAAATAAAAATCTATTGACTGGCAATGACTGGCAGAAATAGAGATAAATTAGAAATGAGATCAAAACGAATACTGAATTGTAGAGTTGCGATAAGTAAACTCAGTTGCAAGTCAATGAGCAGATATATTAAAAAATTGAAATCTTTTATAGAACAGAAGCGCATTTTGCCCTCTACATAACTATTGGTAAACGTTCGGATGTTCGTAGCACTGCTACGCTTAGTGACGTCAGCATTTGTACTCGTGCATCTTCGCTTTCGCTTTGTTCTCCTTTTAACACTATATAAAATAATTAGACATTACACAATAAATTTGTGCCGTGTGGCGTCGGACTGCTATAGAATAGCATCACTCTATCTCTTCCTGCGTGTGTAGTAAAACGCGACTAAGGGATAACAAAGCTGCTATCACAATTGCTGAGGGACTATTGTCTAAAAGCGTGGACTCGCTAACCCACTTGGCCAATGTGGAGTTTCAATGGCATACATCCCTCATGCACAAGATAATGTGCATTAGGAGGCCCATATTCCACAGTGAATACTGAAAGGGCTGATTACAAACAATAAATTTAAGGCACAATTTTCTGCGCAGATAAAAAGGGGAATGAAACAGAAAAAAATTTGTTTTTGCCTACAAAATGCGTTCAAAAGATAATTTTTACCCGTTAAATACGAGTAATGTGCCAGATATGTAATTAGACACTTACTAGTTTTTGGCGTGAGATAAACAGATATAGCGGTGATGGGTTCTTGATTTGGATCCTTGTACAACTGCGTCACTAGCAGGTCGTTGTCCTTCATTCGTAACGGGAATTTCTGCATGTCTGCAATAAAATAAACTTATTATTTTTCACGTAGGAAATTCACTGTTAAGAGAGTGCAGGTATTTTTTTATTTAACACTGTTAGTATTTAGAACAAATATAGCAAAAAAGTAATATGAGTACGAATTGCGAATATTCAGCGTGTGCGTGATCACGGTGCTCTTCAGCCCCACTCGCCTATTGTTAGTGCATTTAACATCATTAAAAGTGATACGGAAACACTTGGAAAACTGGAAACTAATGTTGCGAATTTGTGCGTCACTAACAATGGACAACATTTCCAAAAATTTTTCATTAACGTAAACTATAACTAAACTATATAAACTATTAACGTAAACGATTCACATTAATTTAATTACATTTTATATATGTATATTACTCACCAATATAATTAATGGCGCCGGTGGCAGTGCCGAGCAGTAGGAAGGAGCCGGCGGTGTCGTGTGTAGTCAGGTGTGCCACGTCCTGCGTCTGCCAGTGCTGGGTACTGGTGTGCCATACACCGGCCTTACTTCGGCTGCCGGCACCGCTTAGTGCCACAAGCTGTGGTCCAACAAACAGGAGGTGTTCCACTCGTACGCTTAGATTGAATGTTCCTGGAGATTTTGAGTAGTACTGTGCATTTCACATAAGCATTCAGGTAGAGGATGCAATTTCACAGCTGCTGGGCACACTCAACTGGTCACGTTATCCCAAACTCACAGATCATTACATGGACTGTACTGCATTTTTCCACTTTAGCCTATTCTCACAATGTAGATAAGCGTTGCAGTAGTGAATGTGATATGCTCATTCCCATCTCATCCCATGTCCATTTTCCAAAACCAATCCCAAATCTCCAAAGATAGGCAGTGCCTTTGGGGATATGATAATATTTGGTCATATAGTTGAGATTGGCAAGAACTTATGGGACAATCTTATATACAGATATAATAATATACTATTTACAAATAATAAAGGTATGTATATAATATATACTATATTTATAATATATGGATTTATAAATGCCTTAAAATATATGGAAAAAGTGTTCATACATCTTACTCCCTCCCATAAAACGCATGTAGCATATTTAACGGCAATTTTAATGAAAAAAAAACAAACATACCAACTAAAGTTCTCCTCACAGGTTCACTATGTGTAGAAATAGCCCACAACCTCACGAGCGGTCCACTCGCTATGCCCAACATCACATCTGTGCCTGATGAGTTATTTCCACTGGAGTTACCACCGCCTCCTGTTTTTGCGTTTATAGCTATCCTCTCTATTACAGAATCTTGGACTGGAGATTGGAATACCACATACCAGCCGCATGAGTCTGTCAATCTGGAATATTAGTCAGTAAGTAAGTACACTTTATTCCAACCAAAAAATATAGTGAAAATGATACAAAAGTTAAAAAAACTAAAGTATGCGACATCACAGGAGTGCGGTTGAGGTATGAATTTAATCACTAGATTCCTTGTTTGATTTTTAAAATTAAATTATCTTATATGCAAGCATAACAATTTACAATAATAAACGCACATTAAAATTATCGATAAGTACCTATCAACCTAACATTTCTTTACATTCCTATCAAATTCCCTGAAACTGCATTTCAATGCTGTCACATGCTGTAGGTATACAAAAGGTAGGCCTTATCGCTAAAGCGATTTCTTGCAGGCACCCTTTGGGCGGGAGCAAACACAAGAATAATTACCATTTTATTTAAAAAGTTTCTGTTCATTCCCACATATGGAGTGACAATAAAGCAACCAAAGCAATGAGGTTTCTTGAAACAAAATTTACGAGGATTCAGGGAGCTTATTGATGACAGTTAAATTCTAATAGTTTTTTGTATATGGTTGAAAATGACGTAACAAAAATAATTACAGCAAATTAAAACAAAATAGCATAATAATGAGAAGAGATAAACTTAATACTTTATATTATTTGTGGTTATTTTAATTTAAAATTATTGCTGAATTAATTAATTATTAATGCTGAATTATTATTACTTGCTGAATAATTGCTGACTCAGCATGTCTTTAGTCAGTTTAAAAAAAAAACAGTCTTTTTATTTTCTAAAGCTAGTAACTTTTTAACTTTTAGTAAAGTAGTAAGAGGTTCGGTAACATAGCAATAGAAATTGACAAAGAAAAAATCAAATGAAAAAATAAAAACATAATTGTTAAAGATAAATTTGTATTTAAAGCAATAGGGTGATTACAATTTTTTTTTCACTCTTAAACGAGGTATGAGGTATTGCGGTGAATTTAAAGTTCATATTGCTTGAACTGAATGAACAGGTTTACCTCGAATAAGTTAACCTATTGATAAGTTGATAATGAACTGCAAAGGAGTATGTATTTGTGCGTCTGCTCAATTGGCTGATACTGTACATACCTGTAGCCAGTTACAAAATGTGAATAAGCAACAGCTATCCAATTGTGGTGCGCCTTTATAATGTGAACTTTCATGCTGTCTGACCAAGAATTTACTGAAACAAAAATGAAATAGCTTGAAGTAACGGTAATTTAAAAGTATTTAATGTGAAGGAATATAATAGTCTATATATATAGTATGTGAAGGAAGTTTAAATAGTCTTCCTAGCATTTACCTTCAGGAGGACGATGACCTTTGTGGCAATCGGCATTGCCAAGGGAAGCTGCTCTGGAGTGCCCTCTCCCACATCGACTAAAAATTAAAATGAGCAATTGTTTGGTCATTACATTGTTTGACAGCTATTAGTTATTAATTATTAGCTAATAACTGTTATTAGTTGAAAATAATTAGCTTTGTAATGTGTATGTTTTTTATCTAGTTAGTATTGCCCACAAGTTGGTGAGTCTATACTAAACTGCATAATGTGTAGTTTATGTGTAGCATAATTCTGCATAATGTTTCAGTACTAAACTGCATAATGTGTAGTTCATAAAATGTATATAAAAATTGTTCATAAACCACACAGGATATTTTTAAACCCAATTCCACATGAGCGAAATCACAGGAAATAGCTAGCGTGTAATTTATTAAAATTTGTTAAATACATCTGTGAGGTAAAAAACAACAAGAACAATTATCTGAAGATAAAGTATAAACATGGCACCAAATTGAAATTTTACATGGCAAGTACAAATAAGTTCAGACTGCAATTTGGCCATTGAAACGCGAGTTACCTTTAGGGATATACCTGCTTAAAATTATTATTTAGGTATAGGATTTATTTCTTTTCAGACTAGGATTTATTCTAACAAAGTACATATGTCAGAATTTGAAATATCTTGGAAAATCTTTATTTAGCAAGGGTGCAGAGAACCGAAAAGTTTGGGATCCACTGGTATAGCTAATATTTTGAGTCAGTTACATGAACTGTGATCGTGGTGAGACTCACCATAAACACATTTGTATGTGAGCAAATAAAAGTTTACTTGATAAAAATTTGTTGGAATTTTTCACTCTTGGCAGTTTTTCTTACCTTAATTGGTCCTGAGAAGGTATCCTCCCAACAGTGCGGAGGTCAAGTGAAGAGTTTCTGGAATGAGTTCTATTTGCAGATACTTCTGAGTTGGATGCTGTAGAGTTCTTCCTAGAGCAACTGTTGCCGTTCCTACCATTGCTATTGCTAGCTACTTGTGGGTTCACTGAAATTAATAACATTTTTATAATAAATGATGGATAAACAATGCTTTACTTTCTGTGACTGCTTTGTGGAATAAATGAGAACTTTTTCTTTTTTTATGAAAGTTTGAATATGTATCTTATTTATAATTTATTGTACATACATAATATTTCCAAGTACATAAAGGGACAGTACAAGAAAATACATAAAAGGGGTCATCAAAATTATTGTACAATAAGCAAGTTTATTTTCTTAGGGAGATTTCTTCCAGCAAAGTCGGCAACATTTAGGTAGATCCATACTAGGTTGATAAATAAGTTTCTGGAATCGGATACTTTACATTAAATTATAGGAATGTATTCTATTTCATTACAATCTCAAATGCAGTAGCCAGTGCCAAAAGAATTTTGAAAAAAACTGTCGTCAATATTTTTTTTCGTTGTTTACATTTGCCGGGAATTTTATTAGTGTGCAAAATGGAGAAAATTTCGTACGGTTATTAAATATTTCTGCCTGAAAAATGCCTGAAAAAAAGAGATTCAAGGTCTCTGCATCGCTGGTAAGATAATGGCCTGTAATGGCCTGTCTTCTGGGATGCGGAGGGTATCATTATGATCGTTTATTTAACTAAAGGACAGACAATAATTGGAGAGTATTACGCAACATTGATCAAAACTACGCGAGGAAATAAAAAATAAATGTCGTGGAAAATTGCGTGCAGGAGTGCTTTTTCATCATGACAATGCACCTGTGCATCGGTCTGATGTTGCAGGCACTGCCATTCAAACGGCTTGGTTTCGGTTGATGCAGCATCCGCCATATTATCCGCACCAAGCTCCTAGTGATTTACACCTTTTTACCAATTTGAAAAAACACTTGCGTGGTATAAAATTTCTCAGACATGATGAGATCATGTGCGCTGTAGTCTTTTTTTCCGAGGGAATTGCGCAACTTTCAAAGCGTTATTCAAGGTGTATTAGATTAGAAGGTGATTACGTTGAAAAATAAATACAATTTAGATATATATTTCCTAAGGTTTCAATACTTTTCCAAAAATATTAATATCAACCTAGTAGATCTATCTCAGGTAGGTATCTCTAGGTAGATCTGCATGTTTCTACTAATGAGTTTTTCAGCAAATATACAGAGATATAAATTGTATAAAGTCTAGATAACACTTTTTGAAGTTAATTCAAATTTCTAATCCTCTTATCTAAATCCTAGGATCACATAAGTCATTTGGTACTGCGCTGTAAATACTAAATGTATGTCATTTTATTAAGCAGGTTACATATGAGTAAATATTGAACAAGACAGATTCAGTTTATAATATTTGACAAATGGTAAAGCTAATTTTGCATCTTATTGTATATTTTAGTACACAATCAAAGCTTATTGATTAGTTTGATGTAAACAGTAAACATAGCAATATATAGTTCACTGTACTTACTATGTTTTATTAGACAATTAGATAAGAAAACTAACTCATGTTAAATTGTTGAAATTCATTTAGTAAATTACCCAATGTAGTAATGAAACCAAACCCAACACAACCCAATTCACAGATTATAATCTAATTTAGTCAAGCTCATATCTAGATAGGTATGAATAGGTGTGGCGGCTCCACATTGCTGCTTCAACATTTTTCATTTATTATGCAACTACCGTCATAAAACATGGGTAGGCCGCCGTTTTGTTGCTTACCTACATGTTTTTACATAAAAAGTGTCAGTCAATCAAAGTCGTGAGTCGAGACGCACTAACATTGCATCTACTAATAAAACCAGTCACAACAAGCAAACCTTTCAGGTTTCATTTCGACAAAGGATTAAACTCGCAGTGTCTCCTAGCGTAGACAATAGGGATATGAATATACAAACTTATCACCTTAATAGGTCTTTGTCACAAAAGGCACTTACTATGCAAATTTTATATTTCTACTTTGAGCACTTTCAGCTCTGCAGTGATGAGTCAATCAGTCAGTCAGTTTGAACATTTCTCTTTATATGTCTAGATTAAAAAGGATCAATTCAATTTCCCTTTAATGTATGTTTTATTGTTATATTAGTGTGGACACATAAAACAGATGTTGATAAAACAGTTCATTAATAAGTTGTAGATACAAATGTTAATACAATGTTTACAAATGATAACATATCTTAAAAACATTTTGATGATGATAATGGACCTAGTAATTTATTGCAGTTAATTACGACTTTATAGGGATTTAGTAAAGACCAAAATTGCATGCTAGCAAATGCTAGAAATAAAAATTGATGGAAACAATAAACATTTTTAACATTGCTAAAATTGTTGATAAACAATATTCAAAAGTTTTCAAATTAGAGCATAAACAATAGCATTATTTATTCCTATTATTTTATTGGGATGTACAAATGAATTTCTTTACTATTAATTTTAAACACAAATTAAATTGTGATTTTTGAAATAAATTAAATTGTGATTTTTATAACAAATATAAAACATTGAAGACTTACAAGGTGGTGGTAAATAACCATAGAAGAGTACATCTCCACATGATGAGTGATTCATTTCATCACACAAAGCCAACCTTTTACTAAGTGGTGTTATACCAAAGTAGTCACACTCATGTCTAAGTGTTCTTATATTAACATCATTTAGGTCTATATCTCTTGTACGAAGGAAATTTAGAATTAGTCCAAATAAATTGGGGTCTCGATCAATAAATATGGCTCCAGTTTCGTCTCTCACTGTGGGTATTCTGCCACTCAGCAGAGCTGTGAAAAATGTGTCTGGAACCCATGTCAGTGTGTGCCAAGATGTTGCAAATCTGAAAAGTATACATAATTTAGCAGTAATGTCTGTATTATATTCCATTGCGACAATTTGTATGTTTAAATTACTAAAAGATAGACTAATAACATATTTTAATGTAGCACTATAAGATATTGCCCGTGACTATATGATTGAGACAAAACTCGCCGCAAAGTGGAACTACTTTAGGTACATTGTTGGCTTTATAAATAGAAAGTTAGATTAACTGCACCCGTTAGTTACGGTTAACGGAAATAATAAAAATATAAACAAACAATAGGGGTATTTCGATATAGTGAAATTAAATACTTACCTTGTACCACCAATATTCAAATTCACAATTTCTTGATAATTGGACATTGTTGTAACAAGATAATCTAAACATCCACGTCAATACGACACTGTTAGAGAGGAATTTTAATTTAATTTTGATAGGAATAAAAACATTTTGACGATGTTCATTAGCAATGGCAAGCAGATTTACTGACGTCAGATGTGTCAAGTGTCAGGCAATTAATTGACACCTAAAAGTTAGTATTACTAGTGTAAAAAAATATTGAGTTACCTAATATACATAGAGCGTGTACTGTATTTTAACGATACTTACCGGTTTCTTTAATATTTCATCTTGTCACTTAATTTGAACATTCCGAAATATTTCTTCAGCAGGTAACATTTTCACAATTTTCGAGAGACGTGTCCGTCAGTCACTCACCAAACCAAAAGTCAATTTCATAAAATCGAATTGTGTTGGAACTAATGTATGAAAAAATAACTGTAGTGATTAAATAGAGTAGTTGTTAGCATTATTAGGTAACGAAATGCCGGCGACCGCCGCTCCTAAACCGAACAAGAGCCGGAGTAAAGGGTTATTTCACAATACTACCGGCTTCAGTACTCTGATTACTGTAACTGTATTGTCACTGGCTTGGCTGGCCGGTTTTGCATCCCGGCTTTTCGCAGTTATTCGTTTTGAAAGTATAATTCATGAGTTTGACCCATGGTGAGTCAATCTACATGTTAAACATTTTTATTTATATTCCTTTTGTTACACCCTCCAATAAGAATCATATACGTGTTACAGGTTTAACTATCGTTCCACGGCTTACATGGTGCAGCATGGCTTCTACAATTTCCTAAATTGGTTCGACGAGCGAGCATGGTACCCCCTAGGGCGTATAGTCGGGGGCACTGTATACCCCGGGCTTATGATCACCTCCGGCACTATACATTGGATTTTGCACACACTCAATATACCAATTCACATTAGAGATATTTGTGTGTTCCTTGCTCCCGTATTTAGGTAAATTTTTACACTATCAGTTTATAATTATTAGCAACCTAATTTTAAGTTACAGGTATAGGATTCGATGGTGGGTGGAGAGTCAAATGAAAACGACTGATGAAAGAATGTCATAGTCGAGCAATTCATCTGGTTGTAAGTGAATACTGTCCTCCATGGACATTTATGATAATGCCAACATCAGTCCATGATGACAAATGATGGCACACCTCTGGATGCATTGTGCCTACTTTTGAAGATTTAGAAATGGATTTGGAGAAAGGATTGGGAAAATAGGGAGGAATAGGATGAGAATGGAGGCCATATCTCACTCAAACACATAGGTACACTATACTGGGGGAATGAAATAAAGTGGTAAATGTAGTACTGTACATTTTACTGTAGTTTTCTGTTGCAACTAAACCAGTTGAGTGCATTTAGTGGCTTTCCGATTACGGAGTGTACTCTCCCCTTGCCAAAATAAAATGTTTATACTTACACCAATATAAATAGAAAAATACTGGTTATATTTCATTAATATTTGTATTCTCCTGTTCCATTAAAACAAACTTTCTATACCTTCGCTGCTGTGGTTTTATAGAAAATTAGATAAACTTGATGCTGTCTAATTTTTAAAATGAAAATGTTTACATTATTGATCATTACTAAATCATTCTAAAACTACATGTATTTTTAGATTTCTTTTTGCCTTTCACCCTTTTTGATAGAAGCACCCTTCTGTCAAAAAACCCATTTTGCATTCTGCTTATATCAGAATGGGTAATCCTTATCTGCTGCAAAACTGACAACCAATGGGGTAGATGAGTCCTTGAATGGGGACCACATACTGTGAAGTACAGTGTGATACTCCCTCTGATTAGGTGAACTAACAACTTGAAGAAATTTGCTAGTAGTGATAGCATGAGAAGAATGGAAGATCATGTATTATGGTGAGCCTTGGGAGAGCTCTATATCCAGCAGTAAAGAGACAGGCTGGTATGGTATCATAATGTAACCTTTTCATAATTAACTACAAAAAGTAGAAACTGACTGTTTAACTTCATATTTTTATTTTAGCGGTTTGACAGCAATAGCGACTTATCTACTGACATCAGAGTTGTGGTCTCGAGGTGCTGGCTTGTTTGCTGCTTGTTTCATAGCCATAATCCCAGGTTACAGCAGCAGGTCTGTGGCCGGCAGTTATGATAATGAGGGCATTGCCATATTTGCATTACAATTCACTTACTTTCTCTGGCTGAAGAGTGTCAAGACCGGATCAGTTTTCTGGTCAATTTGTACAGCATTGTCTTACTTTTATATGGTTAGTATAAATCTAAAATTATGTTTCATGTATATAACTTTTTCTTCATAAGTTCTAGAAGTACCAAGTACATATCAACACTTGAAAGTCAAAATGACTTAACTGACCTATAAGTTACTTTAAAACGTACACCATAACATTAAAGTTTGGAAGTAAAATGTATGTTTGTTAAGCCATATTAACTTTAAACCGTTGTATTTTACCATTTTATATAACAAAATAATCTATATATTTTGTAATTAAAAAAAAATATATTTTTATTTCATAAATGTTTCTAAAAACATTCATGTTTATAGGTATCAGCATGGGGTGGATACGTATTCATCATCAACTTGATCCCCTTGCATGTGTTTGTGCTCCTCATCATGGGACGTTTCTCCCAAAGATTATTTGTGAGTTACACAGTATTCTACATTGTGGGACTGCTGATGTCTATGCAAATCCCATTTGTGGGATTCCAGCCCATCCGGACTAGTGAACATATGGCTGCTTCAGGTAAAATTACATTTCATAAATTTCATGGAATTAGTGAACCTGATTCACTCTGGTGGCAAATCAAACAGTCTATTTATTCTTATAATGTGTTAAAATTAATTTCTTGCATGTTTAGATTTTTTAAAAGGTTTCACTGTCCTAATTTTGAAATTACTGAAATAGGACCAAGGTTTATCTATGAACATAAACCAAGATATTATAGACTTTTTTGTCCAAATTCAGAGATATTTTTGTGCTAAATTTAGCACAAAAATATCTCTGAATTTGTTTCTGAATTCTGAAATATTCTGAATTCAGAGATATTTTTGTGCTAAATTTAGCACAAAAATATCTCTGAATTTGTTCAGAATTGTCAATTCAATGAGTTAAGAATGCTTGACAATTCAAATGGTTAAGATGTTTTTTATTTAGCTAGTAAGCTTTAGTTGTCATGGGCAGTTTTCTTAATAGGTAGTTCAAGAATTTGCATAGTAAATTTCTTAACATCTCCCTACCAAAATTCAAAATCAGTCCTTTAGTTTTTCCCTTGCATATATACAAACTCACAGTCTCTTTATAGTATAAATTTACATATTATGAACTAAATTACATGTAATATGTTAAATAAATTATGTAAATAAACTTTATGTATCTTTACTAGATCTATTATACTAAAGGACAATGAGGTATTTAAATTCTGTAAATTCAAAAAGTTAAATATACACTTAAAGGAACAAATGTTTCGTACAGGCATATTATACTCAACAATATCCACGAAACACAAGACAAGCCAAAAGGGAAATATTCACAAAATCATGGTACAACAACTTCTACTGAAATTGAACATTCAGTAATTTAATATCTGGCCTTATTAATAACATTAAAGATGAAATCAAAAATAAAATCAATGAGAAAAATATATCTTATACCCTAAAGAAAATTTTAATGGACGAATTATAATAATACATATAGTTATATATATATACGAAGGGAGGTCCAAAAGTTTCTGGAGGTCCTAAAGTTTCCGGCTGGGCAAATCGAAAGGACACTCAAGTTTATGAAACTATTTTTATTTTTCAATATAGTCTTCGTCTATTTAAACACACTTTTCGGATAGTTTAATTAGCATTTCTATAAGTTTTTTTTAATTTTTTTATAGACTAGTGGGCGGACGAGCAAGCGGTCCCACGTGATGGTAAGTGTTACCGTCGCCCATGGACACCTGCAACACCAGGGGGTATGCGGGTGCGCAGCCGACCTTGCAAAATCCTATTCACATCTCTTGAAGAACCCCATATCGTAGCATAATGGAAAGACCTCTTGAGGCAGTTCGTTCCACTTCACCAGTAGGGACAGAGAGGGAGATGGTTGCATGTGGATCAAAGGACAAAACACGGAGCAGAGCAGCTGGCACGGGGTACGGAAGCCCCCCCCCCGGGGGGGGGGGGGGGGGGCAGCAGTCGGGTTCCACTCCGGTCTCTTCTGGCACAACTGCTACCCCAAGAGACTTTCCGCGTGCGGCGCAGCCTCCTGGATTGGAGATTAAAGAAAGATCCCCGGGTTCGGGCCTCCAACAACCTGCGGGCGGCCAACGGACAACCGTTTCACCGGGTCTCCCTGATCCCCGCGCCACCATGTCACGCCTATGCGCCTGTAATTCTCCGCAACCGCTGGTCCTCCTTTCCACACGCAACAATCTCCCTCTCGGGACGGCTTCTTCCGTTCACCGCCGGAACACGATGCGGGCCTCGCGGCTAATAATGGTAATAATGGCGCGCATAATGGTGCCAACCATTATGGCGGCGGACTCCGACGGAAGGGTGGTAGCTTTGCCGACGGAGTAACCCCTCCCACCACAAAAAAGGGAACGCCATTGCCTCGTTAGTTGACAGCAGGGTGCACCACTAGCAGGTGAGGTTGGCTTAGGCTCCAAAGATGGTAGGTGAGCCTCTTACACCCCAAATACTCAGAAATAGTTAGAAGTTTTGTCTTCAAAATGCTCGAAAACCGCAGAGGTGACTACATCATCAGTGGAAAATCTTCTATCCCTCAAGTCTACCTTGAATTTTGAGAACAAATAGTAATCACTGCGAGCCAAGTCAGGTGGGTGGCAAATTTCCGTGAAGCCACACTTTGATACAGCAGCTTTCGCAATTGCGGCGGCGTGGATAGTAGCATTGTCATGGAGAAGCTGCACCTCTCTGCCTAGTTTTTCACGACGTTTCCTCTTGATTGCTTCTCGTAATTGCTCTATCAAGTTAGCATAAGTTAGTAGTTTATGCTACTCGTTCACTGCAGCACACTTGAAAGTAGTTTTGGCACCCACTTTGCACTAACCTTATTCATATGAAGATATTCATGTAGAATCCTAAGGACTAGTTTTTGCCCTGTACTTGCTGCTATTTCTTTCGTCTTTAGCTGTCGATCGCTCAAAACTTCTTCCACTTATTTGATGTTATTTGGAGTGATTGCCTCAACGGTTCGACTGGTACGAGGTTCGACGTTGACGGACTCATCCTGAACGAAATTGCTTACATCAATCTTTGACGGTGGAAAATGATGAGAAGAATCCCTGTATACATTATCCAGCCTTTGTTTGATATTGGTCAGGCTACCTTCCATTGTAAAGAACTTGTATCGTGGAACAATATTCCAGTTTAAACATTTTATAGATTTTGCGACTTCCTAATGTTTTATGAGTAGAGGAATCAAAACTAATGAGGGTTAAACTCTGAAAATTATATACAATTTAGCAAGATAAATGACAATTACAATGACATATAATTTGTTTTTTTAGACATTAAAAATACATCAGGTCAGAAACTTTTGGACCTCACTGGTACAACTAAGCACACTACATTTACATACAAACATGTACACATACAGCACATACAAAACAAAGTAACTTTGCCATATCCTCTATATATAAAATATATGTAAAATTTGGAGCATGAGCACTATGGAATGTATCGTCACGGAAAGATACTCACTTAAATATACCGATAAAAAATGTTAGCATGCATGTTATTTATGTTAAATAATGTTTAAGCAAACGTATTTATTAAGTTACTATATTATACTACAATGTTTTTAAATCTTTTAAAATAGAATTGTGCAGACAGTCGAATCTGAGTCTACAAGACAAAACCAACCAGCTTTTTGGACTCTATTTCCATTTCATCAAATTAGTTTTCTTTGTATAAAATAAGTAATTTAAATATGCAGAAAAAATTATTAATATTTCTTAATACTTAGGAACATAACAGTACTATGATATTTGGTTAAAGTGAAATACATATTTGATGACTGGAAAAATATGTACAATTTCGAATAATTGTGTACTTATTGAAACAATGTTTTGTATTTCTTTGCAGTTACATTCTGTAGTTTCTCAATGAAAACTAGTTGTACAAGTGGGTAACATACTATTTTGATAAGCGAAAATTGCAAATTAGTGTTGCAACATTCAACCATGATAAGCCTTTTACTGCATTCATTATATCCAATTTCCATGCCCATTATGGTGTTCATTTAATGGAAAGTTTCATATCTGAATACAATCATAATGAATGTGCTTCGGCAAAGTTAGCGCACATATTAGGGTACAAAATGGTTTTTATTACTTATTCAATCAAACAAAAAAGAAAATAAATTCGACAAAAAATCTAAATTTAATTGAAAATTAAGGTGGGTTCCAAAACATGCAATTATCGCTTGTTGATAATATAAATTATGCTGCATCTCTTTTGTTTCCTGAAGATTCCCCACATTTAGATTGGAATTCAATTTAGTTTTGAACTCAATCTAGTAGGGGTGTGGACTTATTACTGTTTGTCACTCCTGCACGGTTGTTATGGCAGTATTGAAGTATCGTTGATTTATTTTTGTGGTATTATTCTAAATTTTGACTTCTAAGTCATTTATCTCAGTCATTTTTTCAGAGATATTTTGATTTCAAATACTACAAAATATAAAAAATATATAAATATGATATCTTAGTTATTGACATTGAAGATTATTTAACTAACAGCGTAATATAAATGTAATGGTATTAACAACATGGAGACAAATAATAATATAATGACATTCATCATTTTTTTTTGTATCGTTATGACACTATGTATATATAATTTGACATTTAAATTCGAATTATTTGTTTATTTATTTTAATCAAAATGTAGTCTTGTTGGTGTGGTCTTTTAAATGTAAACTTGATCTAACATTTACATGCTAGTTACCTGGCAGAATGTGTAAGACACTTGTATAACTTATCATAAGACCCGCATTCTTGAGCAAATAGATAAATTATTATTATTATTACTAAATCACATTCTACAATACATTTTAGGAGCCTATTAACGTCCCACAGGCTTCCATTGGTAAAGTTTTAGGTCCATAAATCCATTATGCACAATAATCCATAATCCACAATGGGTCCCCATTGTGGATTGGTGGATATACGTACTCCAGATTTTTTTTCTCGATACCCAAACCTTCATCAAAACCCAACAATTTTATATATTTTGAAAAAAAAATGTCATACAAATTTGGATACATAAGCTATACATATACTGTTTATACGGTTTTGCCATGCTCTAGGCTGCGTCTTTGTTTCCATGCTATTCATTATGAGTTAAAAAAATATTGAGTAAAGAATGAAGTTTAGTAGTTAACCACGATTGACTGGATGTAGCAAAACAAAATATTTGTTTTGTAATTACCTAGTTTGCTTATAAATTTTATATATTGTGAGCTACATTTAGAAACTTATGGGTATTAACACAAAAAATATGAGTGAAACCATGACCTCGTTTGCTAGAGGATAATATAAGACAAAATGGTATTTTATCTTATAGTGGTATTGCCTAATCAAACTTGATCTTTTTCTATCGAAATTTTCATATGATTGTATACAATTCTTTTTTGTACAATGATACATGAATGTTAATTTCTGTTGAAAATAGAAATTATGTTATGAGTTATTTTACCTTAAAAACCCAAGAGTATATTTTTTGGGTTTCTATAATATGGGAACAATTATGTTTATTAAGTATTCTTAGAATATAAATAGAAAAGTTGTATAATATGTATGTTATAGTTTACTTCACGATTTTGATTATATATGATATTTTTATTATCAATACACACGTGAAAATATTTCAACTCTAGGGCGGGGCCCAGGCCCAGGCCCCAGGGCTGTATCCCACCCTAGCCCCTAGGTTAGTCCGCCACTGTATTTATACTCTATACTTACTACAGTTGTAACATCAATATAGTACAGTGCGTCAACATCTCCTTATTCTCCTTTACATAAAGAAACCCCAAAGATATGTCTCAGTCTGAAAACCAGAATTCATTATTCTTCATAAACAATGTTTAGACAAAAGTTGTGTAGAGCTTAATGAGCCCTGTCCAACAATATATCTATTTTATATCCATGAAAATAATATAAAAAAAAACAGTTTTATTTTCAAAATAATTTTATTTTCAATAATAGATTATGATAAGAATACACGAAACCCCTCCCAAATAAACACAACAACGAAAATCTAACGAAAACAATGAAATCCTCATAACAATGAAAACCCCATTGAAATACTTTCAGTATTTATCGCAAACAGATTTCGCGAATTTTATGTTTTGCTATGCATCCATGTTTGCCATCTGTATACCCCACCAGTACGGATTGGTATCTGCAGTATCCACCAATCAGCATTGGGTTCGTATGGTGGATTATGACCTGAAATCCCCTCGTGTTTCTAAGGGGAGGAATGTGCCCTGCACTGAAATTGTAGACTAATATCGATTTCCATGTCTTATATGAATTCAGTTATATTTCATACACATTATATCCATTGTAGGCGTGTTCGCACTTATTATGGCAGTCGGCGCACTCAAATACCTACACAGCTTAAACCCTAAAGGGCAGTGGAAGCAGCTCCTTATTGTGGGAGGTTTAATCGCAGCTGCTAGCGTTTTCCTAGCTGTTGTGTTGCTGACTTACATGGGTGTTATTGCTCCTTGGAGCGGCCGGTGAGTAAAGTAAATTTTAAAATACGTTTATACAAACAGGATTGAGAACATTTATATTGCAATTCAGCGATCCAGTCATGTTTTTATGGCTCCACACCTGATTATTTAGTGCTATAATAGTATTGCTCCAATGAACAAGTTGTTGCAATGGATATCTACTCTAATATATCTTTAATATCTATTTTTTTTTCATATAGTACATAGTGCTAGTAAGTTTTTCTTGGGTTAAATGTCAAATGTGACAAATTACTTAATAATGACATTATTCATATATTAGTCAAGATTGCAGAATAGATTACTGAATTTGCTATACAAAATACACGTGTCTTAAGATTTGACAATTTTTCTATTATTAACATTTAACCAACGAATGGAGAACGGGCAGTGGAATGAGGAGTGTAATGGGACCAAGAAAACGTCATTGTGTTCTACTCCCTATTCCCCATCCTCCACAAACTCTTTTTTCCGTAAGCTTTTAATTCACTCTTAAATAGATATTTGAGATCTTGAGATCAAGATTGTTCATTCTTGACAATAGTTTCACTTACTACCAAGTAGACTATCTGATCGTCCACCACTTTAATTATATAAAAGAATGTTGATTTTGATCAAGAATTTTTCTCATTGTAATTTAAAATTTACAAATATGACTTTTTAACTTCGGCTGTTCTCTTTTTTTTTTTTATCAGCGGCTTGTCTATATGTGTGAGTGCATTGTCGTAAATAAAACATTGTTCACAGCTTCTACTCTTTATGGGATACTGGCTACGCCAAGATCCACATCCCGATCATCGCATCAGTGTCTGAGCACCAGCCGACCACCTGGTCTTCGTTCTTTTTTGACCTGCACGTGCTTGTGTGTACCTTTCCGGTCGGATTGTGGTATTGCATCAAGAATGTCAATGATGAGAGGGTGTTTGGTAAGCTACAATATTTTTTTACTGATTTTTTTTATCATACTGTATGGACCTTTGACCTTCAATCGTTCTCTTTTGTATTAGTGTGGCCCTATTGTGCCAATCCTTCAAATGTTCAAATGTTATTAAATAACCAGTTCATTGTTATATTTTATATTTATGCTAAGCTTCTGAAGATACTAACTACTGATTTAGAAAATGATATATGTTTGGATCGCGTTAAATCCGATTTCCAAAATCAGTTTTTACAATAGAATAGAAATATTTTTATTCATTGTTAGAGATATAAATAGATATAAAGATTGATTTAAACTAATGAATATTAATACAAAGACAGTTGATACATACAATATACAAAAATTATATGAAATTTTGTCGACTGCAATCTAAAACAAACTGAATCTATTTACAAAATAAGAAATTGTCAATTTTAAATCTAGATAGCTTTATTATACATTCCTATTTTATTCTAGTATCATATAGATGCATGAATTTAATTATCCTTTCCGTTTACCGAACTGATTTTGATCAAAAGTACCCTCTAACCATTAGGCAAAAATTGCAACAGATTTAGCTTAATAAGTCCCTAAATTAATGTAAGCAAACATACAGACTGACTAACACACGTTCTTTATATAGATATTTTATATATTTTTTTGAAATAAACAATGTACAACCCAAGATTTTTTATCACCAGTGGCTCTCTACGCCCTATCAGCGGTATACTTCGCGGGTGTAATGGTTCGCCTCATGCTCACTCTAACACCAGTAGTATGTGTACTGGCCGGTATTGCGTTTTCCATACTCATGGACCTGGTATTAAGGGAGGACGACTTACCGAACCCGCCGGTTGAGAATGACGAGTCCAAGAACTTGTTTGATAAGGTATGGTCTTTGTTATTGTGTTTTTATGTGTGAAATTTATCAATGGGAAGTTTGGATGTTATCAAAAATAAGTGATCCATTTGATTTATTTGTTTTAAGCATTTCTTGAGTCATAATCCCTGCTATTTTAACAATGATCGAATACACTTTTGGCTGTATTTAGGCAAGATTCGACTAGCTGATTAATTTTAGGGGAAGTCATATTCGCCAGCTTATGCTTTATTCTAGAGAAGTTTCAATTCATTGAAACTGTTTTTTTATTTGACATAAAGGTCAATTAGAACTTGCCACCTTAATAATTAACCTCAATAATTCGCATGAATTCTAAATTGTAAACATCATCTCTTAATAAATCATAATTTAAATTGTAGCATTCAATTCTAAAATCGCGAACTTCACTTTTAAAATTATAACTTCTCAATTAAAATTGAATACATTTCATTCAAAATTTTAATCTTATCTAAAAAAATTGTAATACTTCTTTTTTAAAATTGCAAACTTCTCTACAAAAATTGCCCTTGGTGTCATAGGCGGGTAAAGTGAAGAAGCGTCCGCACGAGTCTGTGAGCGCGGCCGATTCGGCGGGGCTGGGCATGAACGTACGCTCGGGCACGCTGATCGCGTGCATGATACTGCTCATGCTGTTCTGCGTACACTGTACATGGGCCACCTCGAATGCATACTCCAGCCCAAGCATTGTGCTCGCTAGTTATGGGAATGATGGGTGAGCGCCAATAAAATTAAACTACATATTTGTGGATACTTATTTTAATAAACACCATATTGTATATTTATTTAAACGTATCCTAATATGCATATTTTATGTCTGAAATAAATCATAATAATAATTATTATTCAACGCGTATGTTTACCTTACTTGTTTAGTTTGTTTGATGCTTCAGCTGAGTAATGCCAACAATCCACTGAATGTCAGCTCGTGACCATGGGTGGTGTGACCTAGTAGATAATTAATAAAAGATAAAAATGTGTGCAAAAATCTTAAAAAAATATTAGGGAACTGTGTCTCAGTGTGTATTAGGGAACTCACTGAGTCTATTATTATAATGAAAAGGTTTTTACCAAGTAGGCTCTTTGCAATTATTTGAATGACTGCAAATGAAATGTTACTGTGGAATTACTGAAAGAGCATTATAAAATACTACCATTACTTACCATAAAAACTTCGTTTTTATTTACTTAAGGTAATAATACAGTGTGTCAAAAAAAATGTATTCAAATTGTTATTGTATAATTTCCGTAGTTCACGTAAAATTCTGGACGATTTCCGAGAGGCGTACGGCTGGCTGTCACAGAATACTGCCGAAGACGCCAGAGTTATGTCGTGGTGGGATTATGGTTATCAGGTTGGTATTTGAAAGTTTTCGATTCAATCCATTGGTTATTACTTATTACCAGCAATTACCAAATGTACGAATGAATGAATTATTTGCGTGTTCTTGACCTATATTTATTGGCAAAATTGATAATTGAAATTTATTGACATAATGTGCCACTAATATCCAATATTTGCACATCATTTCGAAAAACAGATAAATTACTGCATGCTTGTTTTATATCATCGCTATAGCAACTGTTACAAGTAAATAAATGTAATCTATAAAAAATAATATTATGAAATAAGTGTAGACTATACAAATACATGCAGGTACGTATATTTCGGCTCATTTTCATTTTAATTCGTTTTGATTTGTTCTAAACAACTTCTTTTTGAAATTGTGACATTGACACTCATTTTTCTTTCATCTTAGGGAGAATCTCCTATATTTTGTAATAAAAAGGAATGTCGCCCCAATCCACCAACAATCATAAAATTAGTGACCAATGTATTTGTTATCAGATCTACCATAATTGTTATAAGCAATTGTAATTGCTAAAGGATGAGGGATTTTTTATTAAATAAATATGAAAGTGAAGGAAAGGCGGTTTATATCATGGTTTACCTATGGTTTTGACTGTAATTACTTTGACATTAAAACGTCTGTGAAATAAAGTATATCTCAAGTGCATTGTTTTTTTTTTATTTAAGTTTCTTTTGTCATTTTTAACAATGATTTCCAATTACAGATAGCGGGAATGGGCAACCGTACAACTTTAGTCGACAACAACACGTGGAACAATTCCCACATCGCACTCGTTGGCAAAGCTATGGCCAGCAATGAGAGTGCTGCGTATGAAATCATGACCATGTTGGACGTTGACTATGTCCTGGTGATCTTCGGAGGTGCTATTGGCTATTCAGGCGATGATATCAACAAGTTCATATGGATGGTGCGAATTGCTGAAGGGGAACATCCCAAGAATATACATGTGAGTTGATTTTAGATGACTTTTTTCAATTTTTATTTTAAATTTTATTATACCGAAGAATAATAAAACAAAACAATACACAATAACTTATATGACAAAAAGTTCTAGTTGAGCCCATCAATACAAAATTACAGGATTTAATGCCTTATGGCATTCTCCACCAGTCAACACTTGGTTAAATGTGAATAAGAAATTAAACAGTAAAGTTTAATTCATCTGTATAAATAATAATTATAATGTTTTAAATAATACATTGACAATTTACTTATACAATAAATACCTACTAAATAAATAGATATTAAATATATAGAGCATACTAAGACCATACCATACCGTATATAGAAGAAGATAATATAAATATAATACTTATAAATATAATTATGTGTAATAAAAGGAGATAAATACCGTTCTGTAGAATTCGGAAGTAGTGTTCCCAAAGCTTCCCTGTGAGGCTTTTTTTAAGGAAATATTTCAATATTTTTAATGTAATAGTAATTGACCATCCATTTACTATTAAATATAGCTATATATATAGCTAGTTGATGAAGGGTTTTAAATCTGATGTCAAATTTGACAACTAAATCAGTAATTTGTCTCACTTCAATTTCCTCCCACAAACTAGGACAAACTACAGATACTAAACATAAATGTTATTTTTGTTCATTAAATCGTTCTATTTCTTCTTTCTAAGTTGTTTAGGTACTTTCGAAAGGAAAATTCGTTTCATGATTTTGATAAAAACAAATATTTGTTCAGATACAAATATTACCTAACCATGTTCAAATAATAATACAATAAATAAGTTCAACGCTTTAATTATTTAGCATTACAGTTGTTAATATCTGTAGCGACGCCACTTATCAAGTAAATTAAATTTTATTAAAGAAGTTTTATTTTTCTATTAAAGAAATTATTATTAATTAAACTATGTATTACTATTAAATTTAAAATATATTAATTTATTAAATTTTATTTTTTTTACAGGAAGCCGATTACTTCACCGAGAGAGGCGAATATAGGATAGATGCAGAGGGTTCCAAAACTATGTTAAACTGTCTTATGTACAAATTATCATACTATAGGTAAGACAACATTGTTTCATTTTCTTCTTAAAATAAAAATATTTTTGCTGTACCATGTGATAATGTATACCTAATTCTATATTACAAGTAGGAAACGTAACAACTTTATTCCTTATTATTTCTCTAATATTTCGGATTTTAAAAATGTTATAGTATATTTGTTTTTTTTTAGGTTTGGATTATTCTATAAGTTTCAATATCCAACCACCTGGGCTCATGGGTCTTGCTATAATAAAATCGTTTCTAGATTTATATCCTGTCCATTGTAGGCGTCTTAGCTTAATGACCTAATGATCTAACTCGATATTAATTTTGTATCAGCCTATAACGTCCCATTGCGGGGCACAGGATTTTCCTAAATCACGGTTTGGCTTTTCGGGCGCCAAATGCAGATAGATTGATACACATACTTCATTTTTTTAAATTTCTAGACCAAGTACCCAAGTGGGTATTTGTCGTAAGTACGACGTGAATTTCTTACGATTTTTTCCCGAATCACCTGGCTAGTGATAATTTAAAAATAAAATTGTACTTAATCGGTGGTACGGGCCGAAGATTTGAAATTATGATCACACGAATGTGAGTCGAGGATAGACACCTTTAAGCCATCGTTTCTCAATCGTTTTAGTGTCGCGATTCCCCAAAACGGCCAAAAAGAAAGTAAATAACTTCAAGATCTTCTTACTAAAAATATTTAGGTCCTAAGTGATTAAATCACATCAGTGATTATAGTCTTTAACTTTTGATTTAAATCACTAATTAATTAATGAAATGATTTTTCGTACATAAGTACATATTTAATTTTTCTGACCCACTGCAACCTCCTTAAAATGTGATTGCGATCACCCAGATTGAGAAATGATGCTTTAGACTATCACTGCTCTCAAAAGCTATCACCGCTCTCGATATTAAGCACTAATCATTAACTTTGTAACTAGTTAATAAGTGTAATTTGTATTTGTTGTTAGGTTGTTAGATAAATAAAATACAAAGTTTCATTATAATCCGTCCAGTAGATTTTGCGTGATGCGCGTTCAGAGAGACGGACAGATAGATACGAATTCCAAAAAAATATTGTTTTTGGCTCTATATCACTCAAGGTTTACACTGCAACGACTATTTTTATTTTTTTCTTAATGTACAGAACACTGCTTTGTTACAATTTTATTATAGAAGGTAATTGCGTAGGTTCGATAGCGGCGGTAGCCCGCCGGGGTACGACCGCACGCGCGGCGCGTTGCCCGGCAACCGCGGGTTCAAGCTCACCTACCTCGAGGAAGCCTACACCACCGAGCACTGGCTCGTCAGGATATACAGGTCAGTTAATGGATGAATCAATAGATATTTCTTATTAAATTCCCGTTTTAAGATAACTTACTATAGTTCGTGCCATTTAGAATGGCAATAGCGAATATTCATACATCCCTACTAATATACTCGTGTTTACGATAGCGATACTTGCCACTGTTCCCCGTAATGAGCGAAAATAGCCATCGCCAGCGTATCGTGGCAGCAGCCACGTTGACATCGTTGACATTAGTACGGGGTGAAAGTCGAGGCAGTGACTGCTATTATCATGCTAAATGGCACGGAGGATAGGTGCGTGCACTACAAGAATAAGAAATTACTTTTTGTTTTTTTCCCTAAGTTCACTTGCATGGCTGTTTTCACTTATACAGCAACGGTGTAGTACCGCCAAGCGTCGTTTCACGTTGTATTTAGGCTGTTGTTGCATACCAGCGATCCGTGATTATCCTGCTTAAAAAGGCATATAAAACGACAAGTACAGTAGCACTTATTATAGTAAGTACTATAGTAAGCCGCTAGTATACTTGCGGGGGCCTTCCGGCCGACATGGAGGTCACCTGCGTCGTTCTGAGTCGGGAACTGTGGGTTTAATAGCAAAATGTACGACTCAAGAAATCGCAACTAAACAGTTATGTTTCGAGTAATTTCAGATTCCCTTATTGTATGGCACTTCACAATTATCTTTATATTCCTATAAATATTCGCAGGGTCAAAAAGCTAGATGAGTTCAATCGTCCACGTCTGCCGATTTCAAAGAGGACGATTTCTACAACCAACTCGTTATCAAAAAAGGTAATGTAAACTAATATATTTATACACAACTTAATTAGGTTCTTTCGGATAATACAATACACAATTTTTATAATAATCAAACAAAAACTCAACATTAGTTCACGAGTTCCCGCCAAAAAGCCCTCTGTCTAGTCTTCTAGCCTCCCCGTTGAGCTATATAATAACGACCAACTCGATTTTAGTTCATTTATTCAAATCTGTCAAGTACTTTCTTATAACGGGTTTTGTAAGATAAATAAATAGGTTTATTTATTTGTTAATATACATATATAATCATGTTACAAGCAAGCATGCAGCCAGTTCTCTCTGTTTTGACAAGTGGCGTACAATTATTGGAAGAGCAGTGGCCTATTTTTCCAATAAAATCTAATGAAGTGACATAGAGTTAAAGCACATAAATTAAAAGAGACTTTATAATGAACAACATGAAATTAGTACAGAGACAATTATAATAATATGTGCTGTACATATTGAAATTGAAAGTAATTTCAATATTTTTTTCTTGTTTGCATATGTCAAAATAAATAATTTGGTAACTTAAGAATACTAAATGAAGTAATGAATGAACAATGCCAATAATAATGAAATTAATTGTTTGATACATTAGATATCAAGAACAGAAAAAGAGGTGATCAAATCTTACAGTTACAATTCTGTTCGAAAGTAGGCTCTAAGCGGGCGAAAGCTGAGCGACCGGTTTCAAATGTTTCTTCCTACCATACACGACTCCTGTTTATGCGTTTATTTGAATAGAACGTATATACTTATTTATGAAATAGAAGGTTAATAAATAAGGTTAATAATACCAATACGTAAATTCAGTACGGATTTCTCTTATTAAGGAATATCTCTAAGAATTCATATACCATTTTTAGGACCATTTTTCCATTTTAGCAACCGTCTATTAACAGACTGTACCGTTTAATGTTGACTCGATTTGTGCATATTTTAGCCATTTACCATCGTGGTCTTTGATAGAAATGTGATTCGTGTTTTTATTTCAAGTATTTTTACTATTGCAGCTATCGTTGGGAGCTGATTCCATGGTAATGAATTGTAGTGTTTTATGTTTTTGTACGTGACCTGTGTGTGTCTCTCGATTGCGTTGCAATAAACAAATACTATAATTTATTTTCGCAAGTCTTTTTAGTATTTTAGAAAGTGTTGGTATTATTTTAATGTTGCCATTTGATATTTAAAAAATAGAAAGTAAAATCTACATTGGTGAAGAATTTAAAAATAAATAGAACTTTTCTGGTAACATTTAAACAAGTATTGAAATATGCCTTAGATAAAGTTTAGGCAACTTTTGTCTTATCTTTGTTGTAATGTTTACCAAAATAGGGTATTTGATTCTTTTTAAATAATAATTATACAATTAAATAACATATTAGAAATCGATCCGCAAAATTAAAATATCTTATAAAATACACCATTGTATTAATGAGATCGCATGGTTGCAGTGCATTGAAAGCACGTATGAGTAACAGAGATAGCGGTAGTTCCTCACCTCAAATATTATCAAGGTAATTTTACCTAATATTGGAATCAATTTATATTTCAAAAATATCGACTTGTTCTGATCTTCAATTGTGAAATAAGTCACAAAACGTATCAATTTGAGGCATAATCAACCAGCCTATTTGAAATGATTAATTGCCTTCAGTTGATTAGCAATATTTGGTTACAGTGGGTATTGGCATGTTGTTTTACTGTAATGTTTTTGTTTGCATGTAATTGTTGTTTGTCTATTTAGATTTTTAAGGAAATATTTAGCCGTTGATTTGTACAAAATCATTAATCTTGCATACTTCTTTTCAAGCGATCGGTTCATTTTTATAAAAGCAAGAATATCTAAATTAATTATTAGTATTACCTTATTATTATTATATTAATATGAACCTGTAAATTAATAGTATAATTATTATTATATCCTTTTTGTGTTAAACATATCTGGTATTTTTTAATGAAAATTTGTAGGTATTGTGTTTAAATTAACGAACCAAATTGCACTCTGTTTTGCCGGGTATAAAAATGCAGCTACTGCAATAGTATTAATTAAATATTCTTAAAACCTTTCTAGAGCAATAACTACTGAAAGTATTTTAATATGTCCCATGACTCAATATATACGTCTCAGTAAATAGAGAACGATGCGTTTCATTTTGTATTAAGTCGAGGGGTCCAACGTATAAAGGCTAGTGTCCATTTTTTTTTGTAAAATAAATTTTATTATATGATAAAGAAGCTAAAAAATATTTTTTAACTAAATATTTTAGGATATTTTAATGAAGTACAGTGAAATCAACGAGATATGAGCTTTGCGTTTGTGTGAGTGCACACCGATAGTGTACAGTGCGAACCATTTCGACAATCGGATTGGACAATTATTCGGCACCCACTCACACAGATGCAAAGCTAATGTCTCGTCGATTTTACTGTATCAATGTTTATTCAACTGTTTGACACAAGTTTTTATAACATTTCACAACTTCAATTAGCTGTATTGTAAAGTCTGGAATTTCAAGTTAGGTTCATTATACGTAAGACCCAACGTTGTGAAGGGCCCATATACGTGTAGGACCCATTGATGTCGAGATTATTTAATGCCTTGTATTTGAACATCCAGCAAAAAATATTATATGAACCGCAAATCAAGATCAATAAAATATTTTTTTAAATAAGTAAATAAATTTAAATTATTTACTTATTTAAAATAATTTGTCATCATCAAGTCGACTGGGACTTCCTATTTAATTATAGTCAGCAGAGAACCTAAACCTACACTACCATTAAACTTGTTGATTTACTGATTATTCAATATTTTTTGCTGCTCAATAAATTCTCTTATCTAATTCACCTCGATGTATTTCTACAGACGTCTAAAAGAAGAAAAGGCATGCTGAAGAACAAGCCAACGATAGTGAAAGGCAAGAAGGTTGGTCGGCTGGAGTGACGCACCGGACGCCCGCATGAGCCTCGCGCTAGATAACGTTCCCATATCAGTGGTAAAATTGCATTAAAGTTCCTTGCGTCATCTACGGACCTTTTGCGCAGAAAACGGTATTTACTACAAGTTTCAGTCTATTTTATGTATACGGGGTTAAATAAACTCTAATACTGAATTTCTTTCGTGAAAACTAACAACTTTTGTCCTATGACTCAACACACAAACCACTTGCACCGATTTACATAGATAATAGGTATTTAAAAGTACCGTTTCCCTTGGCAGCTGCTATTTTTACGAATGGAGTATGCGATGTTGCCGTTCGTAGTAGCGTATAGTAAATAGCACAGTAACAATGTAAGACTTCTTTAAAAAAAAGGAAATTATCAGGTTCAGAAAAAGTCGTAAAATAAAAGTTTCTAGTTTTAGTTCTAGAAATTCAGTGTCAAGAGGGTTGAATTTAGTATTTGAATCCTGTATATCAGTTCATTTAGCCATTGTTTGTATTAAATAATGGCATTAATTAAATAACTTTGTATTTTAAAGTAGTAATGTAAAACATAATGTAGTTATCGATTTTTATTAAATTAAAATGTACCTGTAATTGAAATATCTGTTTTCTGCACGATCGAGTTTGAATTTATTATTTAATTTAATTGTTTGTTTTTTCGCATCGTAATATGTTCAGATTATTTTAATTATTTATTGCTAAGCAATAATTTTAATAGGTCTTTTAATAATCCAGTCAGTAGGGACTTTTACTATGCAAAAGGTGGGGTAGAAGCGTTTTTGATATATTTAGTATGTTGTTTCGGGCGGGTCCCTAATGCTAATTTAAAATCCAACTCGAGCTACCTTGAGCAGCCATCTTGGATAAAAGACCGAAAAAAATGTTTTCTTCGCAATAAGTCGCGCTCAGTTGATCCCGCGAACAAAATATCTATATACAAACTTGAAGTATATCAAATTGCCGACAATTTATGTATAAACACTTTTTTTTTTATCTCTAATATTTAACGAGCTACTGCGGTGAAAATGTGAAAAAAAAAACTGATAGTTTTAAAACGCTGATGTTTTATGGTAAAATGTATAAAAAACAAATCGGGAAATCGGTCTTTAATTCAAGATGGCGGCTCGCCCAGGTCGGGAACTTTGATTTTGTATTAGGGAACCTAAACAACATACATATATCAAAATCGCTACTACCCCACATTTCGCATGTTAAATGTTTTTTTCCCTATTGACTGTACTACAAAAGCACATTTTTACATAAATTTTAGTCCTAAAAATGCACACATTTTACATTAGACAACCATTGTAACAATATCGAACATTATTTATTGGCTTTTTTTTCCCCATTATTTCGTTAATTTTACGGTCAAGTTTCTGAGCAACTCTTTCTCATGATGAGCAATCCTGTACGGTTTAAATAACTCTAGAAATAAATATTCTATGCATTAACGCTTTTTACGCAATATTTTCCATTTTTTTCATTTTCATTTTTGTTCGTTAATTGTAGTCGTCATTTAATTTTTCTCGTGGTGAGCCAACTTTTTATCATATCTTTATGTACACGATGGTTTTACTTTACTTTTACTTAATTTTCTGAGATTTAGTTATATAGTTAACGGTCGTTGCTACAACGGTTGTGTAATTTATATGGTCTCCGAGATTAAACCTATAAAATACGTACAGACAGACCTGTTTTAGATGATAAACTACTTGAAATGGCCTGACGATATAAAATAGCTTTTTTATTTTGTATTAAACATGTGTTACTTACCTTCTTGCATTGTTTACCACTGATGCAAAAACAATAATGATCGACTGACTCGAATTTCTCTATTTTTATTAATATTTAGTCCATTAGATAAAGAGAGGTTTTTTAAACTCTTAGGTCTTTCAGTTGAAAGTTAATTCGTGCACTGGGTGCATCATTTTATATCATGAGTACTTTCAATTTTTTTCATTAAATAGATTTCGGCCTATTTTCACACCGTCATTGAATAGATGATTTATTTATCTATCAGTAATTAAGGCCTTTCAGATAATGTGGATTCAAGTAGCAGTGAAGTGAAGAAGTAGCTCCTTTTCGAGGCTACTGCCGTTTTGACTTTACAACTTACTAGATGTGATTACATAGGAGCTAATTATGAAGGGTATGTTACATATTTGTCTCGTTTAATATAAATTTAGTCGATTTTAATACTAAATGTGCAGCAGGACTTTTTGGCTGGAACTCGAAAGTGAAGTTGAATTTTTGTTTGATTATTATAAAAAATGTTTATTAGCAACACCTACAATAGTAGGTGTTGGTATTATAGGCGTTTTGTGATTTAATAGTGATCGAGTGATCGTTTATTAAACTTCAAAATGTTTTTCGTGCGCGGTGTTTATGATAATCAAATAAATGCGTGGGGCTGCGTTTTTCGTGTGCTTCCAAGGAGTCCTCTTGTGTCCTCAGTAAACCTACTATCGCTTCACGACTCCTGACTTCTTACTTCGACAGAACTGGACATTGACAGGATACGTTTTAAACTTTGAAATTGTTTATTACTAAAGAAACTTAACACTGGCAGAATATGTTAATTGCACCGTTGCCATATATGAAGAAAAAAAGTGCGCAGAGTATCATCCTCAACAAAACAAACTATTTTTGAAGAACTGAAATAATATTAATTTACTAAGAATTTGATCACAAAGTAGACGGATTCCTATTTCTTTATTGTCATCAGAGATTCTTTATTGTCATAACTTAAAGGCTTCAGGATTCTATTTAGAAACATGCTCTACAGCAATAAAAAAGTTTTTGTTATTTAATAAAAAATATGAAACTATAATATATTATACATAAATATGAAGCGTGTGTGTAACATACCTTATATTTCGTGTTATAATTGTTCGAAAAGAGTATATTTGTCAGTACGTCCATTTGTAATAATAAACATCAATATATGTAGTTAATTGCATATCGCTGTTTCTTAAATACCGTTTCACAGATTAGTTTTTATTATAAGATTGTTTTAAATGTACCTCAATTTGAGTTTCAGTACTTACAACATTATTGTTTGTGGTCATGTTGTTTTCATTTGCGTTATATGAAGTGGTCGTAACATGTCGTGTATGTGATTCGTGTAGTAACCAAAGTTTGAATACATAATAAATTGAAGTGTTTTTAATCAGGTTAATTCGGATTAAATTCGCGAATAAATTTCGTAACTTAATAGTGGTAAGAAAGTTCTGGGTATTTTAATGTTATGTATTTTTATTTTGTTGTTGCACAGCACTAGTTTTGTTTATCGTATTTGCGACAGAGATTTATCGATCTGTAGGTAGGGTTTCATTGTGCTCTACGATGTTCTTAATAAACAGATGGAGATGAAATTTTCTTTTATTTAATAATAACCCATATTATAAGATATACCCATCAACATTTTTTTTTTATGGACGAAGGTTGCAGACGAGCATACAGTCCACCTGATGGTAAGTGGATACTGTAGCCCATAGACATCCGTGATACATGCCAACATTAGTCCAAAATGACAACGTTGGCACGCCCCCGGGTGCGCTGCCTACCTTTGGATATAGGAATGGATTTGGAACCCTTTCGGTTGGGGAAATGGGGAGGAATAGGATGGGAATGGGCTCTGGCACATCTCACTCACTACCGAAACACGTACGTACATTAGAGAAATAAGATAAAGTGGGAAATGCAGTACATTTCAAGGTAGTCTTCTGTGAGAACATATATATTATACGTATAATTATACATATATTATACCCATCAACATATATTGTACGAGGGAAACTTTAATTATACTTTTGATATAGGGATGTAATCAAACTTTTTCCGAAACCTGAAAGTATGTATTTCACATTATTTCAAGTTGACATAATCGTTATGAAACGTCTTTTTTTTTTTTGAAATACATATTTAAAATATTCATTTAGTTTTGCTAAATTCAGATTTGAGGGGGAGAGTGCACCCTGAAATCCCACGTTACCCCCCCCCCCCCCTCACAGAAGACTACCTTGAAATTCCTTATTTCCTTAATGTACGTACGTGTTTCGGTAGTGAGTGAGATGTGCCAGTGCCCATTCCCATCCTATCCCTCCCCATTTTCTCAACCCTTTCTCCAAATCCATTCCTATATGTCCAAAGGTAGGCAGCGCAACCGGGGGCATGCCAACTTTTGTCATTTTTGACTAATGTTGTCATGTATCGCGGATGTCTATGGGCGAAAGTATCCCGTCTCATCCATTCGTCTTCATCCATAAAAAAAAATTGGTAATGATTTTTTTTGACAAAAAAATACAATGTTATAATATGTCAAATTAATTCAGAATTATGAGCAGAATCCATGGTTTCGAAAGGTTATACGATTACATATATACAGAATCGATTATACCCTGTATATTTTCTGTTCTAAAGTTACTATGAAAGTGATACGAGTAACTTGAATGCAGAAAGAAATTAGATAATTTGTCTGAATTATATAACATTATTAAACCTTTTCGCGTATCCTTCACATCAAGCTTTTTTAGTCATGTGCATAACTGATGTATAAGTGTTAAAACAGCAGGCCGGTCAAACGGGTTGATGAGTCTACTCTTGAGATGGCGGTGTACTTGCGATAGCGGCTTTGTTATCCCTTGGGTGCCTTTTACGATATTCGCAAGTTAAGCTGCGTTGGTGCTATTCCAAACCCAGGCCCCAGCACACGGCCAAGAGCATTAAAGAAGTAAGAGGTGTTATTAAAGAGGTGAAAAATAAAAACAATTTGACGAAACCTTCACCATATATTTATTAATAAAGACAATCTAAAAGATCACGTAATAGTCATGACTTAAAAAATTAGTTACCCTAATAAATTTATCAATATAATATAGTTTATTACTTATTGTTTCAAGGATATGCGAAGTTGTGAAGAGTCGCCCAGCGGCCGGGTTGCAGGAGGGGGGGGAGTTACAGGACTCTTGTCTACTCGTTGTTCATTACCAATCATCACATTGAGTTTATATAACAATGAATCTAATTACATGTACATTTACATCTTTCAATGTTTACACTAAATGCTCAGAAACCTTTAGTATGTTCTGACGTGACTACGCGAAGAATTGTGCTAATCTAAAAAGGTGTCTACAAATTTTTTTCAATAGTATTTAAAGATTTTTTAATTTACAGAACGTTCAAAATCACAACACAGAGTGTAATATCAATTATCGTGCATTTGGCACGTGTCAGATTTTACCTGCTACTGTTATATTACATGTTTATTTTAGTACGAATATAATATATGTATGACGTAAGTACATTAATGTGTGTGCGGACGCCGCTCGAGCCGCACTCGCATGCTTTACTCGATACAAAATTAGAAGAATATATATCCATTTACACTTAAAACATTAGTACTATAGTAACATTTCATATTTTAATGCGTTGACTCGATACAAATACAGAATTACATAAACATCATCTGCCACATATTACAGAATTACATAAAAGTTGATTTGGACAGAACGTTTATATACAAAGCGAACATAAGATATGGGATTTAAATGTAAGAGTCCATTCAAGTAATTATATAGACATTTATATAAATATAACGTTACGGAAGTAGATCTGGCTATTTTCATGCTATAATATAACGTTCTGCGTTACATTATACACGTTTATATAATTTAACGCAATTGACATGTAGTTATTATTGTTTTAGATGACTATGCCTTTTAGAATACAATCTAAATAATAAATAAGAATGGACAGACTTAGTCGAAATTTGTACTAATACTTAAATTGTCTTCAAATGTTGCCTTTAGCTTGATTTTATATTTCGTTATTTAAGCATTATTAGTACCAATGAAAATAAATAGTTCCACAATATACGTGAACTCTGAACGCGCAGAGCACACTCTGTGGGCCGCGGTCACTACATAAATGCAATTTCCAGTGCTTAACGTTTAATCTGATTATAAAAGAAACAACAAGAACTAAACACAAATACAGTACAAAAGAAATGTAAGGCACTTCTATATTTAAGATGAAATAATAATATTAATTCTCGATCTTATATTTTACTTAATTAGCAAATTTTGTATGCATAGTTTTATCTATTCGAATACAACGGATCTTTCCTAATGAAAAACATGGCCGCGCTTAAGATGCGTTCAAAAACTACTAAATGATGACAGCTCTCTAGGATTATTAAATTATGGTTAAATAAATAGGGCATTAATATAAAGCTAGACCCTGACTAGTAAGATGAGTTGGCACATGGAATGGGTTGGTGACACCGTGATATACTAAACGTCTCTTTCACAACCCTCTGATGAACGATACTTAAAATAGAACACTTTCGTATGAATTTATTTGGCAAACACTTTATCTAATACTAATCAGAGAGTTATGAAACAGGCTCTTAAGTCCGTAGAAATAAAATAATTTAATAGATATTGTATCTTCTCATGAAATTAATGCAGATTTAGAAGATATAGACGATTCTTACAGTGAGTACCTTTCAGTCTTAGAGCTAAGAGTATTGTTAATTTATTTTTGGAGGGAATTTTATATAATAAATATTACTTTTGTTTGTAGGCCTATTTTCGTTACCGTAAGTTAACTTGAAAAATATTCAGTATTTTTTATATACGTAACAGTTACAGTATTTATAACTTGTTATAAAAATAATTCCGAGTGTCGAAAATGAAATATTGTAACCGTATATCTTTATCTGATAGATCTCTGTGTTGGCGATACTATTTATAATATAATTTAGATGAAAATACATAGTAAATGAACGGTATAATTTTCGTAGTTATTATAATAGGAAGCGTCATTACGTCACGTACAAATTAATTTGTTTGGGGTTTAATTAAAAGCGTCGCCTTAATCTAAAACAATAATGATACTACGTTTTACTAAGTGCCCCTCTCTAATAAAATTCCCTATGATGAATGAGCATTTCTTTGGCGTATTTTATTATCTAGTTGTCACAATTAACTTTGGCGAGAATTTTGGCACTAAAATTATAAACATATAGATGTATAATGTACTTATAGAATCAATCATCTATGCCTTTAGAAAATTCGACTACTTGTTAAGATAAAACACAACCAAATAATCACACAGTTAGTGATATACAAATACAATAGCGTTTAACTTTTTAATTTAATAAATATTAACATCTAGACAAGTACAAACGTTGAGAAAATCTTTGTGTCGTACTTTGACAGAACTCCTCTCAGGTACTCGTGGAAGGAAAACTAAATTTTTACCAGTAAACATTGAGAGTAATAATTAACTTGATCTCTAAATATTTCTATTAGAACTAATCCATTTATAAATTATATACTCGATCCAAACTACGTTCATAATACTGGGAGCGTCTCACGCCTTTACTTTGTAAAGTTTAATGTTAATATAAAGAGGGATTTGTTAGTTAAGGTAAATAATCAAGAGTATTAAAAGTATTTACATGTCTTTTGCAAGGAATATTGCTCCAAAATTAATAACAAGTTAGTTGTTAGAAGTTGTCGGAAGACAAATGAGTGAAAATCAGTGATAACGTCACAACCATGAAAATATTTGTTATACCAATCACGAATGAAATCAACTTTAGGAGCAGTGAACTAAATACAACGTCTTCAATACAGGCATTTCTACTTGAAGTTCAATTTGAGCAACCGTGTTTATTGCCCGATTTGTATATATTTTAAAAAATTATACTTTGATGAATTCCTTTGAAACAATTCCGTACATGGTATATCACAACACGTAGGTACACGCAAATACAATTACATTGAGTACATTAATTTATAGAAAAAATGTACAATAATAAATTAACTAATAGCATTTAGAACAAGTAACAAGGAACTAGACAATAAGATTACCAACACAAAATACATATAGATAGCATTTGAGCATTTTAATATTTACGTAAAAAAATATTATCCCTCCATTTTGCTATTTTTGTTGTTCACTTCTGTGAATTAGTTGTAGTTAATAGTACAGACAATTAAATGTTTAATTTTAAGTACGATTCCTTTATTTTTCTTAACAATTATAGTCTGTAACATTACGTTTTGGTTGAACTCGTTTTGACTCGACCAACAAATTCACACAAGTGTGTACAAATCTGTGAATATTCTTATAGTGCAATAGATTCAATATCGATATGTGACTAGTAGGTACGGACGCTGAATTGATTTCTGTTGTCTTAATTTATCACTAAACAGATTCCGTTTGACATACGAACTGTGTTTGTAAAATTGTCTAATACGACTAGTAAAAAATAAATTAAAAATGACGAACAAGAAATTACAAAGTAACAACTAGGTACAATGATAATCAGCAAACAAGCAAATGTATCTAATAGAGAGCTGAGCTCGCAATGAAATTGAAACAATTCGATAGAAACGAGGTAGTGTAGTTACTACACGACTTACCTATCACACTTATAGTTGTAATAAAATACTTAGAATAACGTCAATCCGATTTGAACTCGCCCATCGATGGACCGTATCGCGTCAACAACTACTGTTTATCTTTATTTACAACATCACACTTGCAAGTCACATTAAGGAGTCGTAGTGGCATATAAAAACTTTACGAAGAACTACCTATCCCCTATCAATCGTTATACAAAATACTTTAGGCGCTCTTTTCAAGCTAATACAATTAATACTTTACTCGGATACCCGTCGAGTTTATCCGAAAGCTAACTCTTCTCTAGCTACTAGTCACTACGTCGTACTCTTTATGGATCATCTTTAGTTAAATTTAATTATAAATCTATTTTGTAATCATAGTAAATGCTTGTATGTACGATTCAGCATTACGTCCGAGTCCGAGCGAATCAGCCGCGAGTCGGATAGAGGGCGCGCGGAGTCGCGGGTAGTGATGGGTAATTTTTGGAATTTTTTGCAAAATTAAATGTTGTATGTTTTAAGAAAAATTAAAAAAAATATCCGTAAATGAAAGTATATTGGAAAAATGTTTACTTTTTTGGGAAATTTTGAAAGACGTAGCTATATTTATAAATACGGAGTAAAAAAGAAATGTGTAAATTATAATGTTATAAGTTATAATATAAACATACAATTATTATCATGAGAATGCCTACACATGCACACAATTTTAAAGAAATTCTGTTAGCAATAGGGTAACAGAATTTAGATGTCGAATGACAATTGCTTATTCGTATTTCTATTTATTTCAATAGAAATTATAATACATATCAATATAATCATTGTTTCCTGCTATATTTAGTTTAAACTCCTAGTACAACAATTTAAATACCTTTTTCAAAATTTATAAAATATCAATATTTTTCCCCTTTTTGATATTTTCCTAAAAATTGGAATTTTTAGGAAACATTGGAAAAACATTGGAACATTGGAACTCAACATTGGAAAAAATTCCGAAAATTAGTCATCGCGTGTCGCGGATGAGCGTGCGGGACGCGGGAGAGCGAGGGGGCGGCGGTTACAGCGCGGGCGGGGGCGGTTTGGTCGCGAGCGCGCGCTCGTCGGACCTCTCGACCTTTTCATAAGGCTTTTCGAGTTTTGGCCGCTTCGGCTCGGCGTCGAGTGGCCGGTGCGACTTCATGTGTGCACTACGACTTTTTACTTTGTTAAATACTCTGAAACATAACAGGATACACTATTAGACATGGCAACACAAGAGAAAAGAAATTAACGAAATAAAAAAAAAAATAGTAAACAAAAAATAAAGCTCGTAGGAAAGCAAAGCGGTAAGCGTTAGTACTATAGACAAACTTACAACATAAACATAGGTACAACATTAATACACAAAACCTTTATAAACATTAAGTAACCCTAATATTAGTTCGAATAAATAAAATGTAATAATGTTCCTATCCGATGGACATAAATTCACTTCCTTAATGGTATTGAATAAAAAATACGCTGTAATTCATATTTACAAAGATCGATGTAACATCTTCTGGAATATGCTAAACATAATTATATACTATGCAATAAACAATTAAATATGAAGTTACGTAAACATTAACTTGACATGCAATAAACACCAATGACACCGACTCTTTCAGCAGCGGTTCAGTAAAACACGCCTCCAATATGTATAGAAAATACATTTATGCCCACATTAAAGGCAATTAAAGCTCATTTACTGAACCACTGAAAAATATTTTAACTTAATTTAACACATTTCCCTCCACCGAGTTAGTTACTATCAAGCTGAAGATTACTTTGCAAGTAATAAACCTTTATATATATTGTATTGCATGCACAAAAGGCAATTTAGGTGAAACGTAACGCTATACCCTCAATAATTTCTAAAATACTGGCACTTGGGCAACGACACATTTCATTTCAACACTTTTTGACATTGGAATAATAAGAAAAGTTTCTTTACATTGGCACAAGAGCGTCTTCTGCCATCAAGACGAGATCTACAGACGCCAACAAATAGGATTCCTTGCAAAAATCCATTGGTTGCAAAAACTTAAGCGATCATATTGGTTGACGTTTGACATCTCTTTAGGTGCATCCAGATAGCATTCGAACGATATTGACCTCGATATTAATTTCGTCAAACACACAATCGATGACATTGGTTGACTGTAGATCGATGGATCGATGGTTACATTGATTGATTTATTTCACAATATTGATCGACGTCGATTGCGGATATAGGTCGGTGTGTTGAACTGCATTAAATCGATTTGAAAGGTCGACATCAACAATCGGCTGCAATCTGGGTGCACCTTTCGTCCGCTCGTCGCTACAGCCTTAGCCCATAATTGTATATTTTGATATAATTATTATCAATGATGTATGTGTGTGTTCCACGTAAATTGCGTTTTCGCGTGTGCGCCTGTGCTCGCGGTCGCGTCGTGAAGCGGTATGTTTGCGGGCGCCGGCACTTACTTCCCGCAGATCTTGCACGGAAACTCCTCGCCCTCGAAGGGACTCGGTGATGGAGCGCTCGCGTCCACTTGACTTGGTTGGGCCTGTACCGAGCCCTGGGTGCGAAGAGGTTACATTGTATATAAAATCTACTCTATAAACATATATATATATCTACCCTGGAAATTTATAGTGGCATAATCCGTTATACCACAAGAAACTATGCAAATTAACAACTTTTCAGGAGGGGCAGAATACAATCACACGGAGTGAAAACACGGGTGGGAACACTATGCAATACTTTCACACCATCAACACTAATATTCCATCCACAGTATCCACATCCGTTAGTGTATCCGATACTATTATAAATCCGAGAGTGTTTGTCTGCTTGCTTGTTACGTCTTCATGAATAAATTACTAAACAGATTTCAATAAAATTTAACAGCGAGGTAGCCTAAAATTCGCAAGATACCTTTTATACCGCAAAATTGATTAGTTTTTCGAGTAAGACCATTGTACTTTTAAAACAAAATGCACAAGGGCGAAGCCGCTGACATATAAGCTAGTTAGTTTGTATAAAATTCTCTGTAGTTTTATCAATATCACAGCTACTGTCAGAGTTTTAGAATTAAAATAAGAATTAATAAATTGCAATTAAACAACTTTTAACGGTTTAAATCGCGTATATTTGACATGATTTATATCCCGAGAATTAATAAAATTAATAAAATAAGAATTAATACATAAGTATAAATGAAACAAACGAACAGGTTCCACGAGATACTCGTTTAATGTCACAAAGATGAGTTTACAGAAACAAAGAAACATAACAAAGGACACGTAACGGACAAAATCAACGTGGACGGCTGCGCGCATGCTCTCGTGTTGATAGACGGTTTTCGACTGGTGTTATTACTAATTCTAATTTAATTGAGAAGCCGACGCGGAGCGCGGCGGGTGCGCTGAGGGCGCGGGGTGGTGGGAGCCACTGAAATGAGTGGTGCCACATAAGGCCCCAATACAAGGGCTTTTTACAAAATATTGTTTTCTAACCGCCCTGACAAGCTGTGATTTTTATCTTTTGCTAATTGACACTTCCAGAGTCGATATCTACAAACTAACTTATAAGCTATACTTACAAGCTATATAACTTATCAGCTGCAACGGTTGACTGTTGTTGTGGCCGCATTGTTGTTTGTACGGATATCACAATTATTGGCATTTGGACATAATGTAAATTTGTCTAAAAGTTTTATGTTCGCCGATAGATTGCCAATAAATTAAAATATAATAAAATTATTTTAGCTCCCGGTCACTCCTCGATTAGTTTGAACAGAAAATGGAAGTGAGGGATGCTTACTTGTGTGAGCTCATCCGTGTTCCAGCTTCGAAGGTACATCGCCTTGTAGTCCTTGGTCACCTTCTTCCAGAAATAGTAGAATTGCACGCATTGCTTCGAGTCTTTTGTTCTTATCTGGGGAAAGGTTTGCTTATTAGTAACAAAGCATATTAATCTCAATTGATTGATCAATGAATTCATTAATATTAATTGATACTTTTTATATTCTAAATCGGGTCTGAACTTGCACAGTAAAGGTATTTGTTTACTGTAGACCCGATTTAGAATATAAAATGTGTACAAAATGAGAAAGTTTAAAAAGTTAATTGACACTTGTCCTATCATTTGTTACGTTGATAGAATCAGAATCTCATTTATCGCAGAGTAATCTAATCTAACAGAGACCAGAGTTATCTAACAGAGCCAAGGTATTTGTTCAATTCTAATATATAGTAGAGGAAGTTCTCCTCGTAGCTGTCCACTATACATAGGCAATGATTTTTATAAAAGCCTATATAAATAGGCGCTCATAAGAATCATTTATTTAAAACAACCATAGACACATATGTACAAGTATACTTGCACACGCAAATACATGAACGGGCGTGCACTTTTATATATTTATATATTTTAATTTCAATCAGTGTGTACACAAATAATTTTTATTTAAACACATAATATTGTTACTCCGTAAAAAGGGTAGGCACTGACTCTCGAGCATAGGTTATACCCAGTTTGAGAGTCAGAATTACAATTACCACCTCACAAAAAGACATAAATGTAAGCTATTATTCGCTTTAATATTAATGTTATATTTTAATGTGTCAATAAACCTTTTTTTACTTAGTTTCTTAGAGCCGGTATTCCTTATTGGCAACTACTAGATTTGGCTTGCGGCGTGGATTTTGTCTCTGGAAAATCGATCCCGTAGTTTATTTGTGAAGAAGTAACAAGCGGACAGACATACAATTGGATTTATAATATTACTCATAGTGTGCATGTGGAAGTGTGGATATGTGTGTATTGTACTCACCAGCTGCGCGACCTTGTAGAAATCCTTATCATAATGCCTGAGGCCAGCCAGGAAGGCCTCGATCTCCTCCGGCGTCCAGCGCGGCTCGTGCTGCGCGGGCGCGGCCGGTTTGGACATGAGGCGCAACGTGGCCGCTTGGATATCGCCGCCGCACTCGCCCAGTGCTTGCAGCGCTGACTCGCGCGTGTGCCCGCCCACAGGCATTGCCGCGCATATCGCTAGCTCCATGAACATACGCACTGCCAGAAAGAGACCGTTGTACTTTATAAAAAAATGTGTATTGTGGGTTTTGTGCAGGGATGTTTTTGAGAATTTCGGGGCTCTGAGCTAGGTATGAGTTGGGGCCCTTAAACTAGCTAGATGCTAGACCAAGGAAATCTTCAAAGGGGGAATATTTGCCAGATAGTGCTAGATTTTTTTTAAAACCATTTTTTATAATAAAAAATACTACTAAACTGATTTTGATCCTGTAAACTGTGTTCTCCGATAGATCAAACTAAAAGTTCTTAGAACTGGCTACTGTACAATACGATAGAAATATAAACAAATTCTAATTTTTAAAATGGAATTCTTTATTTGTCAAACTTCATTAATTTTTCAAAGCTGTCATTTGTTTTTTATTTCTAGCGGCAATTTGAAAATTAAGCGTTTGCGGAAAACAGAATTTAACAAGAGAACACTTTCGTTCAATGATTTCTAAACCAGAAATAAAGTTGTGAAAGTTGTGAGTGCCACTGTTTATAACTGGTTCAGTGAATTTAGACGTAGTCGTACCCACCTCAGTGACGATGTTAGAGAAGGACGTTCTGCGACGCGGCGACGGAGGAAAACATCAAAATTGTGCGGCTTGTGATTGAACCAGATAAAGGAACGACATATCAGCAGATTCCGGCATCATTACGTATTAGTCAAGTTTAAACTATTTTACACGATCACCTACGGGTAATGAAGCTTTGTGCTAGGTGGATTCCTCACAATTAGAGCGACGCTGAACAGTGCCGCGTGAAATGGTGTCTCCAAATGCTTGAATTTTCGACAAATTGTCGACGGAAATGGTCAATCAAATGCTGTTTTTGATGTAGTAACAGATGATGAAAGCTGTGCTGTATCTTCTGCTATGAGCCTGAAACTAAGAGGTAATCTGCGCAATGGGTCTTTTTTTTGAAGAGTTGCCGACGAAAGTGAAGAAATGACGGAGTGCTGAAAAGAAGATGATTGCCTCCTTCTTTAGCAAATCGTACCACTTTGCTACTATAACCTTAGAAAATAAAAGAACAGTACCCTCGAACTGATAACTGGACAGCTGCTTGCGTCCTGTTTTGGAAAAAGGTCACAGAACGTCGGCCACGAAGTAGAATGATCCTCCACTCACTCCGCCAGACAGACATTAAGACAGATAGTTGATTAAACTTCGAAGTGTCTAATGTCCGTGCGTAATGTTTGTGATAATTAAATACTCCTAAGAGCATAACACCACGTTTTTCGTGTACTTCCAACTCAGTAAAGCTTACTGAGCGACTTCTAACTTACTTCAACGGAACGGGACATTGTCGAGTTGCTAATTACGAAGAAAACTTGAGACTAAGTACAATACAATAATTGCATTATTGTCATATAAGTTAAAAAAAGACCGTTTTAGTGAAAACTTTTGGAAGAGAATATTTTCGTTGTGTGCGACGAAAAAAGTGTTGAATTTAGGCACACATATATACTTCTTACGTTAATATTATACAAGGTGTGATCGAACCTTTCCCGAAGCCTGAAACCATGGATTCCCTTCATAATTCTGAATTCATTGACATCCATTGAATTTTTTTTTGCCTTATACAAATTTGCTACAACAAAGCCCAAACATTTATGTTTTTAGAAAAAAATACTTAACAACAATATACTTGTAACCTCCGTTAACCTGTAACTATCCTAGTAAATGAATAAATAAACTAATAAAAGTGTACTTTTGCTTTTTGCGATTACAGACAACGTTTATATTATTTACCTTCCCGGTCATTGAGAGCGTCGTTGATGCCGGGGTCCCAGAGCAGCTGTTCGGGCACACGATGCAGGTCGATGCGGTCGTTGCACAGCTCCGGTATGTCCGCCTGGTGATCCGCTCCTATATTGATCTGTGCCCTTCGAGGTTCTTCCAGCTGCGATAACACGTCTGTTTCTGACGTAGGTAGACCTGGGAAACACATTCAAATATGGAAAAAAGTAGCAGACGAACAGATAATTCACCTTATGACAATCGGTTATTCTTATTCATGGACATCTGCAATACAAGTCATACTTAAAATCGTCTCCCGCTTGGTATATTTATTAACATTCAGTGGGATAAGGGATGCGGGACGAGATGGCACGGATTTATGTAGGAAGGAATAAGTCGGGAAGTGAAAGAAGGAAACGGGTCACTTTTTTCTTAATCTGAATAGAGTTATAGTTTTACACTTTTTTGATGACGTCACGTTTACCATATCTGAATAGTTTTACATTTTTTTGATGAATAGAGATAGACAAAATGCTTTATTGTATAATTGTTACATTATGACAAAAAGATAATAATACTAGCGGGCGTCTTATTCCTTTATAGCGGGGGTGGCCAACAAATCGATCTTGATCGACCTGTCGACTAAGACAGCGGTCGATAGCAAAAGGAAATTAAATTTTTTGACCGGTATCAAAATTGTCGTTCAAAAATTCAAATTCAAAATTCAAAATTCTTTATTTCATAAAAAACACACATTGTCTATGATCTAAGTGATGGAGCCACCCGGTAAGCAAAAATGTCTGTGTTGGGTGGCACCGCTCTTCCTTTAGGTTACATGAGTATGTGTTATGCTTAAACTACTACAATATTTAGTTAATCAAATAAGTCTTGTTAACCAAAATTATGGTGTACATGGTAATGATTGCAAAGTTAAAAGGTGTGCTATGTTTAAATAAAATAAAATAAGATAAGATAAGAGGAAACTTGGTGTTCATGAAACCAGGTGTATGTTAATACATTCATGAAAGAAATCAAAACCAGGATGTAAATCTCATCGCTCTCTCTCTCTTTGTGTGTGTATATATATGTATGTATTTGTGTGTGTGTGTGTGTGTGTGTGTGTGCGCGTGTGTCTGTGTGTGTGTGTGCGTATTGTGTTTGTGTTTGTATTTATAAGATTATTGTAACAAAAAAAAAAGTCGTTAAGGTTGATATTATCAAATTATACTCCTGATTGTGTTAATTTGACAGATGAAATGAAAGGATAAACCTATCATTATGTTTGTTGTCTATTGATATTAATTTTACCTATCAATAAATAATATAAAAACTATTTAATAGTTGTTTTATTGATTCCACTAAATCTCAATTGAGTCGTCACAATTGTTCTAAACATGTTGGCCACCCCTGCTTTATAGCAATCTCTTTCTGACAACCTTGAGGAAGGGAGTTGTGACTGAGGTAATAACGTGGGTAGTCTACATACTCGTGTTAAAGTATAGTTTTACAATAGGTACTGACCAGTGGTGAGGTCCGCGAAGAGCCCCGGGCCATCCCTGTCGGGCGGCAGTATGGGGTGCGGCGTGTAGTGCGCGGTGTGTCGACGCATGCGCGAGCGGTGCGGGCCGCCCGGTGACGCGCGCCGCTTGCGCCGCTGCGGCGACGCTGGAACACTATTGGGGCTTAGGAACACTGCCGGTACTTGCTCTCGTCCTTCTACGCAGACCTGGGGAGAACAACATGTTTAAGAGCACGCATGAAGCTAGTCTCATACAGCCTGTGACGAACTGTATTCGCATAGGCGTCATAGACGATTTTATTAACAAAATGGTTTCAAATGTTTTAAATGACCGAACTTTTGGTAACCGTTAGATATACATAGTTACTCGTAAATTTAATTACTGGAATACTTATACCTAATAATAATACTAATAGCCTCTAATTTTATTTTCATCATCTTTCCTTTGATCAGAAATTCTATCGAACGCATTTTGAATAATCGTATTTCATAAACGATTAGTCTGTTACAAAATGTTAGTAAAAGAGCGCTTACAAAAATAAGTAAGTACTTATTCCATTAGCCTCTGGAAAATCTTCACAATAAAAACTTTTGGCTTTGTGCTTTTGCTTGACGTCCGAAAGTTTTAAAGCAACCGGGTTTAATTAGGTGAAGAACGACTATTTGACAGTGGAATAAAGAAAATTATTATATCTTTGAATAAAAAAATATAATAAAATGTTTTTGATGTCCGTAGGAGCGAACACCGACACATACGATAAATATAAAAACTTATTTCGGACCGTGGGAATTGAACTAATACATCGCTACAATCACCCCTTTAGGCTTTCTGGACAAGAACTCAGCGAGCACATTCATAGCCTCGGGGTTTTAATGGCAATTGTGGTTAAAGAACATTTAAAAAGAAATTTTACATTTCACTGCTTCATAGCATTCATAGCTTTTTTTCTCATGAAAATAATCGAAATTTATAATTTACGACATAGGATATAAGAGAGAACATGCAAAGTATTGACAAATTAATTAAATTTAGGGCTGCAGCTATTTCTTGGACATTTATTTGACAGATGTTTGTATATAAATTTTTGTCTTATATTCATTATTTCTGTTTCTTTACTCGTATATATTATTTCTGTGGGCGTCAGGTAATTAATAATAGAAAAGCACCTTAATAACCTTGTTAGGAGCAACCTGTAAAAGTTTTGAATTTATATGGGCACCGCAGCCCCATATTTCCACCAAGTAATCAAAGAGTGGTTTAACCGGTTAGTTGTGGATAGTGATTCGAATAGTATAATGTACTGAGAGTAATCGCTCGTTTTTGAGCGTAAAACGTGACAAGTATAATTAATTAATACAAGTACAATCCAAAATAAATTAAAATCAATTAGTCACCCCGTGACCACGTCCACTGCAAAGTGTTCGAAACGTCGGGATATAGATAATGTTAAATATACGCGATTTAAACCGTTCAAAGTTGTTTGATTGCTATGTATAGTAATCGCGAAAACCTAAGAAAATATTGTGACAAGTATGTTTTTATATGAACGAACGTGTCGGATTTTCTATAGATTTTATTCGGACGGTCACGCAGTTGCAGTTTTGAGCCTTATAGTGTGTGTTTTATCTGTCGAGTTCTGTCCCTAAAAATGGATAAACACCTGAAGGGAGGTATCATGTTGCCACGGATGCATCGGTGCGACGGAACTGGAACTAGTTCCAAATCGATGGTGTCGCCGCAAAGGCCTTTGCTGTGAGAAGTCGCGGGGGCTGCTCGAGAGTAGCGGGTCCTCAGAATTGAGCATGATGCGGCGTGTAACTGGCGATGGTTCTAATGCGTAGGCATCTAGAGATCTACACTCTTCTGGTAATACTTCTTCTAATGCTTCTTCAACCTACAAAATAATTACATATAGGTAATATTACTATGTATTTAGTCATGGGTGATACGGTACGTACGAGTAATTTATATAATTAATTCCGAGACATTCATAATTCACAATTAAAAAAAAGCCTGAGGCATGTGTAAAATTTATCAACCTGCACTGGACTTGTATGGTGGGTTATGGCTGAAACCTCTGCACTATTGCAAAGGGAGGCCTGTGCCTTGCTGTAGGATGGATAGATTGATATCGAAATGTCTATGAATAGAATATAGCGAACTGCCTATAATATAATTTCAGCACATTGTATTTCGCGAAAGCATTTATGAAAGAGTTAAGGATAGACCAGGTCTATCAAATGCTAACAACTTCATCATGCAGTGCTGCTAACTTGGTTATGATTATTTGCCGATATGCAGTTAATGCGGCCGGAGCTTAAGTTAAAATCTGTAAAATGATTGAGACTTTCATGACGGAATAACATTCACTATGAATTTAAACTGAACAAGGAGGCATAATACACAAGCTACTCTTAACTTAAACGTTTCTAACCTCTTCTTGACTGGACATAGTAGCCGTAAAGAATGCAGCTGACAATGGCGATGATGCCCTCGGAGCCGTATGTGCTGGCGATTGAGCGTCAAGAGAGGCAGGCGGTGTTGGGTAAGCTAAGCCAGGCGATGGTTCTGGTTGAGTCGAATAACTTCCTCCGGGGGAAGTTGCTGTGTATGCCAATCCTGGTGAATCCCCAGTAGTGTACGATAAACAAGGAGAATTGGCTGTGTAACCGATGCCTGGGGAGGGAACTGGGGATCCTCCATGGCATGCACCAAAATCTGCTAAAGATTCTGGAAGAGGTGAGTTCAGAACTGCTGCCAGTCGTCGATTGGACGGGAAGGTGACCGGTGAACGTTCGCGTATTGACGCAGCTACCGACGCATAGTCTTCTAAAGATGCGAGGTCTTCTAAGTGTTCCGGTGTTGTGGTGAACTGGAAGGTGTCTTCGTTGAGAGCAGGCGAGAAATATCCATCGTCTGAGTTGAAGGATACACCGAAAAGTTCGGGTCGGAAGTTATAGTCTTGTTGTGGTGACGACTGGCCCGGGTCTGATGATGATCGTTTCACAACCTGTTAACGAACAATTTCTTTAGGTACATATAATGCAACTAAACTAAATAAACGCAGTGAAACGGTTCTAGTTATCTATATTTCAAAACAACTTGTTTGCTTGGTAGCATTTCTTTCTGTCATCTGAATGAGAGATGTAACGATTGAGAGAATAATTATCGTATCCGCCATAAAACTATGGAAATATTTACCTTTGTGTTTCCTTTCTTGAGCAGCTCAATAAGCGTGGAGTCCCGCGCGGCAGTGATGTTGGCAGTGAAGTTGGTTGCTACAGTGAGGACGGGCGGCGGCCGCGGCGAGGCGAAGTGTGTGGACGTGATGTTTGGCGACGATGGGCGAATGGAGCTCGTCGTCGTTAGCGGCGGCGGTGCTGGCGCGACGAAACTTGTGCGGGACGTGACAGTTTCGGTAACTGTGGTCACACCTGTAATTTATTATTATTAATTAAGTACTGTAATTATTAAGCAATTTTGGTACATTTAAGAGCGACTAAGGGATAACAATGCGGCTAGCACAAGCCACGAGGAACCTCTAAAAGAGCGGACTCGCCAACCCGTTGGCCAGCGTGGCGTTTTAAGCTCTTACACTCTTCATGCACGAGACAATGTGCATGAGGAGGCCCATATCCGGCAGTGGATATTGAAAGGTCTGATTGCATTGCGTTGCAAATACACCTAAACCTCTTAATACGCAAAAGTTTATGCGAATTGGGATAGGTATAAAAAATATTCTTATACGCGGTTTTTATTCACTTTTAAGCTATCAATCTAAAGTTGAAACTAGGAAACAATCAGTAATTCAAGAAGATTCTCAGAATTTTGTAGAATTGCATTCTCGTTTCAATTAAGAATATTCTAATTTCCCCGAATTACATAACAAAATGTAATTTTCACAATCCATTCCTTAATCCACAAAGGTAGGCAGCGCATCCGGGGGCGTGCCAACGCTTGTCATTCTGGACTGATGTTGGCATGTATCGCAGATGTCTATGGACGACAGTATCCACTTACCATTCGGTGGACTGTATTTTTTTTTTTTTTTTTTTTTTTTTTTATTTTTTTTTTTTTTTTTTTTTTTTTTTTTTTATAGATTAGTGGGCGGGCGAGCAAGCGGTGCCACGTGGTGATAAGTGTTACCGCCGCCCATGGGCACCTGCAACACCAGGGGGTATGCGGGTGCGCCGCCGACCTTGCAAAATCCTATTCACAGCTCTCTTGAAGAACCCCATATCGTAGCTCAATGGAAAGACCTCTTGAGGCAGTTCGTTCCACAACCTACGGGTTCGCGGTATAAAATAATTTTTGGACCGAACGGTGCGCGACACCTCCGTATCGAGGAAATGCGGATGGACCGCACTTCTGTGACGGGAGGTGCGGTTGTAGAAACCCGAGGTGGGAATTATATTAAACAATTCTTCAGAGCATTCCCCATTGTACAGGCGGTAGAACACACAGAGAGACGCAACGTCTCTCCGAATGCTGAGGGATTCTAAACCGCCCGTGAGAGTGGGATCGTCGACAATACGAACAGCACGTCGTTGGATGGAGTCAAATGGGTCCAATTGGTATTTCGGTGCGCCGGCCCAGAGATGAGAGCAGTACTCCATATGGGGCCTCACCTGAGCTTTGTAAAGCATAAGGAGTTGCCCAGGTTTGAAGTACCGCTTCGCTCTGTTCAGCACACCGAGCTTTTTGGAGGCCATTTTGGCCTTATTTTCCAGATGACCCCTGAATTCGACTTTGCTGGAGATGTCGATACCAAGGATCCCGATACTCTCCAAGATCTTAAGAGGTATGCTCTGAAAGCGAGGTGCTACAACAAAAGGGGTTTTTTTAGCGGTGAATGCACAAACTTGCGTCTTACTGGGGTTGAAATCCACTAGGTTTAGAGAACCCCAAATCGAGACTAGATGTAAAGAGTCTTCGATTTCAGACACAAGCCTGGCGCGACTCTCTTCCACTTCGGCCCGAGGGATGTTGGCGCGGCCCTTGTACAAGGCGTCTCCAGTACTGTCATCTGCATAGCAACGTATGTCACCAATTTCCAACAGGTCGTTGATATGCAGAAGGAACAGAGTTGGAGACAGCACGGAGCCTTGCGGGACGCCAGCGTTAATAGACATGGTGTCGGAGCAGCTACCATCGATAACGACTCTGATGCTCCGTCCAGTCAGGAAACTGGCAACCCATTCGCATAATCCCTCGGGTATCCCGAAAGATGGTAACTTGGAAAGCAGCGATTTGTGCCATACCCGGTCAAAAGCTTTCGCAATGTCTAGGCCTACAGCCAGAGCCTCGCCTCTACTCTCAACGGCGTCAGCCCAGCGGTGTGTTAAATACGCTAAAAGATCACCAGCGGAGCGATTATGGCGAAATCCATATTGACGGTCGCTAATCAGCTGGTGATCCTCTAGGTACCCAAGGAGCTGTGTGTTTATGACACGCTCCATCACCTTGGAGAGGAGGGAGGTGATCGCTATTGGCCTGTAGTTGGCCGGGTCTGTGCGGTCACCCTTTTTAGGTAAAGGGTGAACATGAGCTACCTTCCATGTTGACGGGAAGCTTTTTGTAGAGTATGAGAGCCTAAAGAGTCGCGTAAGCACCGGGGACAACTCGGGAGCGCAAAATTTAAGCACCACTGCAGGAATACCATCAGGCCCACTCGATTTTCGGACATCAAGAGATGCTAGAGCTCGCCGGACTTCACGCTGTGTGAAACAGATTTCCGGCATGGAGCTTGTGCACCTTGAGATAGACTGTGGTGAGGCACCTCTATCGTCCAGTGTCGAGTTTGAGGCAAAGAGATAGCCCAAGAGATCGGCTTTCTCCTTCGCCCCATGGGCCAGTGACTCATCGAGTTTCCGCAGTGGAGGGAGTGACGACTAACAGAAGTTACCTTCAGCAGCCTTAGCGAGCGACCAGAAAGCCCGGCTTCCAGAAGGATAGCTAGCTAGTCGGTCGCCAATTCTGCGGATGTGCTCATTCTTTGCTCTGACAATGATCTTCTTACTGCACCTCGAGGTAGCGTTAAATTTCTTCCTCAAGTCGGAGGTATTCGGATCTTCGGACACCTGTGCTCTGGCCCAGGCCCTGTATGCGGCCCGTTTATTACGACGGGCCTCTCTGCAGGACTGATTGAACCATGGTTGGCTCCGTCCGCCTACCGGTATCGCGGTGCAAGGAATATAACATTCCATGCCCTGCAACACCACGTCGGTAACGGAGTCTGCACAGGTATCCGGATCTCCCGACGAGAAACAAAGCTGCCTCCAGGGATAAGAGGCGTAAAATTCGCGCAACCCATCCCAATCTGCTGACTTGTAGTGCCAGACTTTGCGCGTTCCCTGTGAATGGGTCCGCACGGATTGCTTGGCTGGCACAGCAGTTCGAATGATACAATGGTCGGATGATCCTAACGGGGCATCAACAACAACATTGTAGTCATTCGGCCGCGTAGTCAGCAGGAGGTCCAGTAAGGAGGGAGTATGGCTCTCGATATCAGGTATCCTCGTAGGTGAGGACACCAACTGCGAGAAACCATAGGCCAGTGCAAAGTTATAGGCTGCTCTCCCTGCGCGGTCGGTAGTTCGGGATCCCAACCACTCTTCGTGGTGAGCGTTGAAATCACCAAGGATCACCACTTCCGCGCAAGGGAACTGCTCGAGCACTCTGTCAGTCGTTTCTTGTAGACGCTCAAAAAAACGAGTCGTCTCCGTATCACCGCTGTGGGACCTGTAAAGGCAAGCGTAGACTTTAGTGGAACGTCCGTAGTCAATACGCGCCCAGAGAATCGACAGGTCCCCGTCTTCAAAATGGCTGAGGCGGCGGCAACAAACATCCTCCCGGACGTACATGCATACCCCGGCACGTCGCACAAAACAGTGCTCCAGTTTGTAACCGGGGTAATGAAGATATGATGTATCGGCCGGGCAGGAAATCTGTGTCTCCGTCAAGAAAAGTAAGGCCGGCTTTGCCGTCTCAAGGTGGTAGTGGACGGCGTCGATGTTACTATGCATCCCTCTAATGTTGCAAAAGTCCACTTTAAATGTGGAACTTACAGGATGGGCCGCTGAGTGCACATTATACATTTTCTTGTTCCTGGCCATTGTGAGTGTGAATAGGAAAAATAAGAAGAGGGGGGACGGAGAGAGAAATGGTCGCATGTGGATCAAAGGACAAAGCACGGGGCGGAGAAAAAATCAGGTCACAAAGGTTGTGTGACTTGCTGGCGCGGGGTACGGAAGGGCGCCCGGTCCCCCCCCGGGGGCAGCAGTCGGGTTCCACTCCGGTCTCCTCCGGCACAACTGCTACCCCAAGGGATTTTTCACGTGCGGCGGGGCAGCCTCCTGGGGTGGAGATTAAAGTAAGATCCCCGGGTTCGGGCCCCCAACAACCCGCGGGCGGTCAGCGGACAACCGTTTCACCGGGTCTCCCTGATCCCCGCGCCACCATGTCACGCCCATGCGCGTCTGTAATTCCCCGCAACCGCCGGTCCTCATTTCCACACGCAACAATCCCTCTCTCGGGACGGCTTCTTCCGCTCACCGCCGGAACACGATGCGGGCCTCGCGGCTTATAAGGCATCATTATGGCGGCGGACTCCGACGGAAGGGTGGTAGCAATGCCGACGGAGTAACCCTCCCACCGCAAAAAGGGAACGCCATTGCCTCGTCAGTTAACAGCAGGATGCACCACAAGCAGGTGAGGTTGGCTTAGGCTCCAAAGATGGTAGGTGAGCCCCCTTTTTCTATAAAAAAAATCTCCAAGTAACGAATTCTCCACAAAATGTAGATAAATACCTATCCCACTAGTCAACCTCCAAAAAGCCGCCAAAAGACAGTGACCACGACGAGGTGCTAACTTGTTTTTTTATTGTGTGGCAAAGGTTAGCTTTTGATGAAGAATAGATATGAGTTTTTCGACTCAAGTGGGTAAAGACAGTGCAGCTCAATTTTGACACCGGATTCGAATTCAGTAATTGAAAAAATCTACTGGTACTTATTTTCAAGCCGATTTATCGCACATAACAAAAGAGAATAAAAGCGGCAATTTTGAGGGGTGATTTACTTCTTCCCCCACTTGAATAAAAAAACTATATGAGTTTTTTCGGTTCCTTCATCTATGATGCAAAAGCTATCATTTCCACAATAAAAAAACAAGTTAGCATATCGTCGTGGTCTCCTAGTCGTATTTTGACGGCCTTTTGGGGGTTGATTGCAGTACTATATGATCCTAATAAATTTAATGTTCGTTTTTTGCATTATTTTGCTTATGTTTCAGGTTTGGAACCAATCTATTCTTTTTCTATGGAGTCAGTAGTTCTTTTCAAGCGAATTCTACTTACGCGTAATTTTCAGGGATATATCGGATCGTAAAAAGAGGTGTAGTGTCCACATGGCTCTTTTATTTGTTCAGCTCGTTTGAATTCGGTACAGATTTTGTGCAGTCCAAATTTCTGGGAGTGGTTGCGATGCGGCGTGGAATTTCACTTCAAGGCGTGTCAACGGGAGCGGTGTAGACATACCACCAAGTAGATATTTATTTTGCACATTAGTATTTTTTTAATAAATAATGCTACATTCAGAGGCCCATTAGGATTACCCGTGTCGTGAGTCTAGTGATATACAATAAAGGGATAAGAAAAACTACTTAGACTCACACAAAAAATTGTCTTAAAACACACGTTTGTTTGACCAGGTATCGAATGCGAGAGGTTTTGCACAGCAATTAGGGCCACTAGCAATTACGCAAATCGGCCCTCAAATGTGACAATAAGTACATCGAGTGGGTCATTGTGAGTTGTGCAGTGATTTATTGAAGGATCCTTTAATCTAGTAGTAGAATGACAGGCTGATGGTAAATTATACAGACCACAGAGCCTATATATACAGACATGACAGTTTTATGTCTCTTTAATGTTCATGGTTTTATAACATATACACCATCAGCCTGTGTTTCTCCACTCTATATAGGCCTCTTCCAAGGATCGCCACCATCTACATTCTTCTGCTCTGCCCGCGACTTCAAGTCGTCAATCTACCTGACTGGAGGGAATTGCACGTTGTGCTATGTCTGTTCATTATAAACTTGTTCATAAGTAGCAGGTGGCAATTACCGGGAGACGCAGATGATGTAACGATGGCTCCTCGGCGACTGATGATTTTCTCTTCAATGAGCGCTCGTACGGATACTGAAGCGGTTTGTAGTGGCGGTCCTGTTGATTCTTTCTTGTCTAATTTTTTGTTATCTGAGTCCTGAAAAGAAGAAATTATTTATTAATGTATGTAGATAACTTTCCACAAACAAAGCCAAATCTTCACGCTCACTCCTAAAATCATAATATCGGTTCTAGAAATCTTATTTAAGAAGTTTTCATTTCTAGTAGTAGGTAACTTCAAGTGTCTCGCAAACTTGAAATTCAAAGCTCCAAGCTTTCGCTCAAGATTATTTTACAAGATCGTTTATAAAAAATATTTTAGTACCTACCTTCTTGAAGTATCCACCATGCAAGCGCATATGCCCATTAAGTGCTGGTATGTTCTTGAACTTGCGATGGCATAGGTTGCATTCGACTGGTTTGTGATCACTTGCACGAGCCGCCCCGCTCGCCGCGCTGCTTGTCGCACCGCTCGACGCACTGCTCGCGCTCCCGCTGCTCCCGCATTTATGACTCCCCTGTTGCGCCTATGAAATTTACGTTGACTTTACAAACTCGGAAAGACTCTAAAACTTATTACGTACTTTGCAATCTCGAAACGTAAACTCTAATGTTAAGTAGTTCGTAAATATTTTAGGTTAATTAATGAGTTTTAATGGATTTCAAATTTCCGTTGGGTTTTAAAGAGAATAAAGCCTTTTTCAGGTCATTCCATCGCTGTAAAAGTTTTTGAATAAGCTTGTTAAAATTCTAGGTAAAAGTTCATTTGTAGAACATTTTTCTACCGACCAGTGGAGCTAGCGGTGGCGCGGCACGGCGCGGCGCTGCGGTGCGCTGCAGTTATTTATTCAACTATGTAAAATTTTAATTAGTTGCGGATTTCCGTCGTACCGCCACAACATCCGCGAGTAACTCGTACGCCATTGGTTATATATTTTATCTACAAAATGGTTCATTGCTTAATTTACCTATTAAGTAAGCTGTCCAATACAGTGTTAATTTACATGAATGACTATTACACAGGGTGTATCAAATATAAATGTATTCCTGAAAACTGAAACCATAGATTTCGTTTATTATTCGAGTTAATTGACATAAAAAATTACGCATTTTAATCCGTTTTTTAAATTTTTGCATTTTTTTTTGTGAAATATTACTTTTTTGGCATTTAACTTGAGATCAGCATAGTCCATAGTTTTAGTCTTCGAGAATACACCTGACATACCCTGTTATATGTAGAATATATGTAGGGTCCAGCTTTCTGCTTTTAGTTTTCGAGATAATGGCATTTTTCTGAAGTTGAGTGAAAAAATACATTTCTTGATTTGAATTGTATATTCATGTTGCTACAATATAATGCCACAAAAACTTTTATTAAGACTTTTAAGACAGAAATATTTTGTGAAAAAGTACTAACAATCAGTAGGTATGCCAATTATTAACTAAATTATGTTTTGATATATAATTAGTAGTAATTATATATCAAAACATAATTTAGTTAATAATTGGCATGACAGTAGTGTCATCAGTTTGTCTCCCTACTACAAGTCATGCGTTAAATTTTAATAATAAAAATATTAAGTATGTTTATATCTCTCATTGTACCTCCTAATATATTCTCTGTTTAATTCAAAGATTAGCTGGTAGGGCATTAAGCTCGTCTTGTATCATAATGTGCAATAAAGTTTTTTAATTAAATAAACAAAATCATGCCATATGTGGAAGCCAAGTGGAAGTGTGATTTTTTTGTCAAACTTTACTGTTCGATTTTCTAGAAATATACTTTTTTGACTTTGACTGTATTTTTTTTTCTCTGAATGATCTTTATCTAACTTGTCGTTTTCTTAAGGTTATGTGATCAAATATCTATTTTAGTTTCCAAATTTGCTATCAACTCCAATATTGTCTATCTGGACTTTTTTTGCTTGGACGTCCACATATTCGCCAACAAATGGGAAACATAGACTGCGTAGTAAAATTCACATTATTAAATGTTAATCTTTGAAGACAATTAAGTAAATCCCAAACGAATTTACTGTACATTTATTTTTAACTTTAAGGATGATAATAACAATACAAGGCGAACAAGCTTAAAGGCATTAGAGTAGGGTTGCCATTCCCAAGTTCTCGGAGCCCAGCAATTATCGTCGCTTCACAAACAATACGGTTTGAATGAGGCCTCTGCACAGTTAAGTAAGTGAACAACGGGTCTTAAATGACTTTTAGTATATACCCTTAAAGTCGGACTTAGGGAAATCTTGAATTAGTTTGTTAAGCGAGGCCTAACTGAAAAATCTACGGAAGCAATTTAGAATTGATTGTGGCGTGATTTATATTGTCTTCTTCGTGACTGTAGTTGAAAAATAAACAGCTGCTCCCGGGCCAAACCTACAATCTAACTTTACAAATCTAAAGTTTGTATATAAAATTATTAAATAATACGCAAATATTATAATAATACGCAAATGCGTAGCGAAGGTGGGGCAAGGTGGCGCACTTGCTCTCCGTACACATGGAACTGACATAACATGTAAGATTGGACGGAAGATTTTTCAATGTATTGCGAAGATTGCATAGCGTGACAGAATATCGCCTCACTGAATTCTGTGTGTCTTTGTTTTTTTCGCGTAGATTTTGTTTATATGATGTAATGAAAAAAAATGCTTACAAAATAGAGTTGCCTTGCTCCCGATTAAAGTACTGATAAAAGATAGCAGTGTTTGTGTACAAACGTATAAATAGCAAAACGTTTGAAGAGGCGCATGATTTTGTGTGTGTGCGCGATGACCGTTTGCCATTTTCTGTTGTCCCCTTTATAAAACACAGTACAAAGGTCTGGTGCGGTAATTTAACTTAATTAAAAGGCTATTCTGCATTTCTGCGGTTATGTTTTTTGTTTTGTCCCAATCACGCGAAATTGCTATTAGTTGAAATGACGCGTCATTTCTACGGTGTTACGGAAATATTAGCAGGCAAGCAGGATATTAGCAGATATGAGTAGAACTGATTCTTAGCACCACATTTAGGTACCAAAAAAGATATAAAAGAAACAATAGATGGATAAATAATAGGTTATAGAATATTAAGTTTAAATATTATATGTGTAAGTAACGAGATCATGTTGAGACTGGTTCAGATTTAAACAAGGACTGAAGTCCTTAAATAAACCATACGATAATCGGTTTCTATTACCTTTTACGATTACGATAATCGGTACCTTTTCTATTTTTTTTTAGCTACAATACAAAATCAAGTAAGTAAATAATAATTATATAATTATATGTATAAAACGACTGCTCTTTGTATTCTTAACAGGAAAATATTCAAAGACCTGTTATAAGCAATTTATTTGAAATAAATGCGACTGAATATCGTGAATCAACTATCGTTAAAATTTGACGATAACTCTAAATATTATAATTGTCAGATTAAATGAATGTCACTAATTGTTTTACAATCCATGTTGTTGATCTACCTAAGTAAAATATCGTATTATAAAAGAAGTGTTAATAGTTAATAGTCTATCGCTCTTCCTAGTTTGCTAGTAGAAATCTTCTAAGCATCTTCTATATATTTTCTTTTGTAACTATTTTTATAATTTGTGTGTACAATAAAGTATATATATATATATATAATAACATTTTAAGGTTAAATAATGTAAGTAGATAACTTGGTCTTTGTATATACCTAAAATCATTTCTAAAAAGCACGTTTTTCCGCTCACACGAGTGTATGTCTCCATTTGTACAGATAAGCGTTTTTTGTCAGTTGACTAATACGCTTTCCGAGGACACATGTTAAAACTGGGTCGGGTGCGCGTAATTTATTTGATTTGAAGGTTTTTTCGACGTGAGGCAACCCTAACAGGCGCCATTAGGGCAGCTCGTTAGGTTAATGCGCGGTAGGTGCGAGCAGATGTTCCTAGCGGAGCGGGGGCGGTCGCGGGAGCGTTTTTCCCATAGATCATCCTTGTACCGCAGTTAACGCTCTTGTACTGGTTTGTTTGTCCGGAATGGCCTTCTTGTTACATGTTGTTCTGAAGTAGGTAACATACTGTGAGATAAATGGGCGGACATTAGAATTGTAATCAATGAAACATTAATAAGAATTGCGTCTACATTTGTAACAAAGAAGGTTACTATAATCTATAATCGTATCTTTTTGCAAACTATGAAACAGTTTTTCTTTATTAAAAAACTTAGTGAATAATTAGGGAAAGAACAAGTGAAAACAGTTAAAGATAGTTTAATATATGATCTTCATGTGTCTGTCGGTCACCGGAAAATAAGGAAAACGTGGAAATTTTGAACTAATGTAATTTGTTTTGAATATTTCGTGAATTCCTTTTGTATAAACGATAATATTATAAACACATACCTTAGGTTTACTGACTGTGTTACTTTGGAATAGCTTTGTTATCCAATTGTCCATTTCTAATTGTAGTTATTAAAACACAAAGTAACAATACAACACTACCTTATTTTTTGTTTATAAACTTCATTATTTTATTATTTCTTTAATAATTAATAATTTAAACTATAAATGTAAAGCAACGATGTTCATCTCGCGGTATTCCAGTACAGAATGATGTGGTACAATGGATGGGAAAGATATCGAAAAGATGACCCCTCGATGTTTTTAACTCGCAAATTTAAAGTTAAATAAATGACCAGTTGAACAACAAAAGCTTTGGAGATGGTCTGAAGACTAATTTGCATATATTTTGGACTAGCGTCATTCAGTACTTTCTCATATGTCTATGATAGTTTTGACAATAGGGACAAATGTAATGCAAATACTGGGATTGTATATCGTATACCTACTCACGACGAAACTAAAATTCAAGGAAAGTTTATTTTTAACCCCGGCTTTATTTGGATAGTAGGTAAATAATAATAATAATAAATCTTTATTGTAGGCAGAAAAAAACTCATATACAATAAAATAGATAAAAGTAAAGACAGTAAATAAATGCACTTAAAAAGTTAATAATTGTAACTTGGTATATTACTCGTAATTATAATAATAACTTTGGCGTCCAATTTACGTTCCCGCTTCGGTGCACGCAGTGGACGAACAACCAATGTTCGAAAATTCTGCTAGTCAAGTCGCCACTTACCGTTTTTAGGATGACATTACCAGTCGTCCGCAGTCGCGCGTCTAATAATGGAAAAATAGTCGGGCATCCGTGCCTCAGCGAACATGGCCGACGCGCTGCAGGACCACGGTAGCTTCACGAGCACACGGAATGCATTATTATACTGTATCCCAATGCTGCTGTGCGACCCTCTAAGGTAGTTAACCCAAGGTAATAAAAAGGAATATCACTAGTGCATTATTTCTAACTAGCTATTGCCAGCGAATTCGTTCCCATGGTCTACATGAACAAGTGGTATAGGTATGTGTTAATCTGGATTACAATCTATGTTGCCAAGTTACTTTGCCAAAATTTTAACGTAATCGGTTCAGCCGATTCGACGTGATTGAGTAACAAATATTTAAACTTTCGCATTTATAATATTAGAGGAATAATACACTCATTTTAATTTGATACTTAGTTTTTGCATGAAATAACCAAAATCACGCATTTAATTCAAAAAAGTAAGAAAAATTAAACTGATGTTCAAAGGTTGTTTAGCTAAACTTTGCTTGGTTAGCACGTGTTATATACGCATCCTGTCACCTATTTTTTGTATTAAATAAACCTCGATGACCATGACACATTTTTGGGACAAATGTTTACGATAATTGAAAATTCTATTGTTACACTCTCGTGTGAAAGATTAAAAATTATGTCAATTTTGTATTCAACAAAATATTGGGGTCAGATTTGACACGAAGACGAGGGGTGAGTAGGCCACGTGGCGGGCCGCGGGGTCGCGGGTCACGACGCGTTAGAAAAGGTCAAGGGTCATTTTATTTTTAAAATAGCTTGTCTGCTCGTAATGGTGTACATTTTAATTACGATTTTCAATTGCTCGTTTTCCCTTGCTACCTTTTTTCCGCTTCCATTTTCACAATTTTCTAAGCGAGTAATTGTTTTTCTTGGTTCGAAATGTTTATTAAGTATACATTATTATTTGTTTTATTAAGTACTTTCGTTCTTTACTCGATTTCACTGGTATACGTTACAAAAGAAATACGATTGTTATTCGTATTTATTTATACAATATACCTATTTTATTTTACCAACGAGACGCCTTTTTAAGACTTTTTTTAAAATTTATGTGTAGTTATACAAGTGAAATACAATTAAAGCTACAATTAAACATTAAACACTAATTATTAATTACACTAATTAAACACTAATTACAGTTAAATACAAGTTATACAAGTATTATAACATTTTTATGAATCAGTCGCAATTGATATTTGTACCAGCTGTTGCCTACGAATTGGCTCGCGTGGAATTACGATTAACTAGACTATGTTATCTAGACTTAATCTATGTTATATAGATTCTATGTTTTAATCTGTGCCACTCTGTTTTATTCGGCAATTGATTGTAGAGCTTTTAAGTAATAGTTAAATAAACGAACCTACAGGAAGGTTATTTTCATAAATACATAGATCTACCAACGAGTCGTGATTCGTTATTCAGATTTTCACGGAGTTTCACAATGCGCCGTGTCGCTCCGATTAATAGATTTTTATAATTGCGCATACTCGTAAACTCGTAATATGAAAACTGCACGCACACAAAAGTTATATTCTACATATGAGTGTAACGTGCCAGTTAACCAGGATTGGAAGTATTTTAACATAATACTTCTATTGCAGTAATTAAATTTAAAAAAAATGAAACAACAGGTATATCCACAACTAAATCTTTTGTGTGACTCTTAAAGCAACACTGTTAGGGTCACGAAATTAATATTGCGAGCGGTTCAAATCACGTGACCACTATAAACCACCTGACCAGTGACCACGTGAACTAGTAATGGAATTAGTGTTCGTTTTTTTTAGATTATATAAAACGTGAACAAAGTAGTGATTGAACCTTTTTCGTCAATAACAATTTATAAAACAGTATTATTTTAGCTAACAGTAGCTCGTAAAATCGGCATGTTGAAGTGATAATGGGAAAGTCATATTTGTTGCAGCAGTGATAACCGATGAAGTAGACGAGTACCTACTCGAATGGAGGCCACGTACCGGGAAGCGCAGTGTGAGACGCCCTCGGACCAGGTGGACCGACCTCTTAAAGTAATTCGCCGGTTGTGGTTGGATGAGAAGAGTCGACGATCGTGTGTGGTGGCGAGCCTTGGCAGAGGCCTATATCCAGCAATGGAGAGACATAGGCTGATGGTATGGTATGGTATTATTTTATGATAACTATTCTCAGATAGCTAATATTCCGAATCTCTCCATGAGCTCTGCTTCCGAACGAATTTGAATAGAGGTAGATCGTTCACGCTTGCTTCCATCTGTTTAATGTTAAAAAAAATGGACTGTAGTTCACGCACTTACACGATTTAAAGAAAGTCACGTTCACGTAAGCGGTAGGCACACGTCTTCAATTATGCATCGTGGCGTTTACAGTCGCGGGGCTTAGCTCACCTGCGACGTTGTCACCCTACATTATTAATGGAGGCGGCGCCTGACAGCGCTACGTGTGAAAACTCAAATAGTTCACCATTTGGGTTATAAGAGTGCGATGATTCTCAGAATATATGACGCGCAGTCAAAGTTATGAAAAACACTTTTGTAGATTACGCTTTAAAGCGCTCTTATATTTTTTTTGACGAAATAAATAAAAAATTCTTAGTTTTCTAACCTATGAGATGCGCTTAGATCTAGCAGTACCTATAGACTAAACGGATTTATAATTCTTTAGTCAAGTTTTACTACCCACGGGAAAAAATGGGGTCGTGTTATTCTAAAGCTAAGGGCTCGGCCACGAGCCAGAGCCCTACCCCTCTCTCACCGAAATTGAGAGGTCCCATAGTCCATTCCCATCCTATCCCTCCCCATTTTCTCAACCCTTTCTCCAAATAAATTCCTGTATCTCCAAAGGTAGGCAGCGCATCCGGAGGCATGCCAATGTTTGTCATGTTGGACTAATGTTGGCATGTATCGCGGATGTCTATGGTATGGGCGACAGTATCCACTTACCATCAGGCGGACTGTATGCACGTCTGCCGCCTTCGTCATGCCCACTACACCACCTCTAAATGAGTGGGCTCGCCAATTCGCTTGACCAGTGTGGCATTTTAAGGTAAGTACCTCATGCACAAAAACAATGTGCTTGAGTAAGCTCATGTCCAGCAGTGGACGGTACAGGGTCTGGTTACGTTTAGTATGGACTAAAGAAATAAATAGCTAAATGTTTAGTTATTTAATAAATTCGATATAAGTTGTACATGAGAAAATAATATAATCACATACATAATTAAGAAGAAATTTGATTCTAAAAATTCTTAACAATAAACAAGAACGAAAATATTTCTTGACATTTTGGTAAATATCATTAGGTGTTTTTGGAAACTTTCACCGTGGGAACAAAAAGACTTTTTCCATTTACAGAAATTCGAGATTCCATCTCGAAAAACTTGGGAGTTATTTTCTTGTTGTGGAGGAAAAGTGGCATGAAACTGCGATGGAAATATTCGCCGCTTTGCTGACAGTTGAAAAGAATCGAATTTGGAGTGGAGTTGTGAAGTTTCGCTCACAGAGAGATGTAAAATTCAATGCAGACAGGACAGTAACAAATTATTGGGGGACGTGCCTTAGGGTGACACAACACGACAATTCAATGTAAACTTTTGACATATTTGACATTTTAATGAAAACGATATTAGATTACTAATACTTTACTTTTTACCAACAAAATCATTTGAGAAAATTTATATTTTCTCAAATGTCTTTCCATTTTGTAGTCTTAGAAAGTAAGTAAATTCGTATGCTAGGTTAATTAGGTTAATTTAATATATTCATCTAGGAAAAGGTGTATTGTGAGCTGTGCTGAAAGGTTGCTGTAAAGAGAGATCTTGTAAACTTAGTGCCACTCAAATGGATATATCTATATATATCCACGTACGTACATTGGGGAAATACGATAATGTGGGAAATAGGTTAATGTTTACTTAATATGGAAATGTTAACATGGGTACTTAATATGGGTACTTAATTATCTTAATGTGAGTACTTATATGTTTACTTAATATGGGGTTTATGGGAATATTATAGAATATATTTTTATAGGGATAGAGTGCATGCTGCATTCCCACAGTCTGGCCACGTTACCCCACTTTCACGGAAGACTACCTTAAAACATTATCGAATTTAACCTACAACCTTTTCCATTAACCTAAACATTAACCTATTCCCATAAACCCCATATTAAGTAAACATATAAGTACTCATATTAAGATAATTAAGTACCCATATTAAGTACCCATGTTAACATTTCCATATTAAGTAAACATTTACCTATTTCCCACATTATCGTATTTCCCCAATGTACGTACGTGTTTCTTGTAATTTAGCTATGTATAAACTTAGGTCTCTAAATTAGGTAGATTTTATTTTATTGAGCTGGTTTGTACAGTTTGGAGCAAAGAGTTATCAAGTTAAAAATAACTAAATACTCCTGGAAATAAAAATAATAACAAAAAAACTAAGAGGAAATAAAAATGTCACTTCATTCAGTTAGTACTCAGGTTCCTAGTAACAGATAAGATGGTAGCAGGTGATATCATATGGAAGGATTTTACTATTACATTTCATATTACTAATATGAAATGTAATAGTAAAATCCTTCCATCTATAATATATAGAGATTGGAATATCAATAGAAAACTGATATTACATATATTATATAAATCAGTTGAGTACACAAATAAAACAGTAGTACGTGCCACAAATAAAACAGTACATATAATAATTTTCGATATGTGTATGATCGTAAAGCAAGGCAAGGTGTGTAATCGAGCGATCCAAAGACGCTGCAAAGTGCAAATGCAATTTCTGGCATATAGGAATTGCAATATCATGCAGTGCCCGGCCACCGCGACCGGCCCAATCTTCACTTATCGAGGTCCTATATAGTGAAAAGGGTGTTAAAATGTCAGCAAAGGATTTCTGAAGAAGACAAGTAATTGTATATCCTATCATCCTTGTATATAGGGTTATATAAATACTGAATTTCTTTCTTTGAATTCCTTAATACTGAATTTCTTTCGTGAAATTTAATAATTTTTACTTTATAACTTTTTAAAATTGAGCACTTTTTCATACAAACTACTCGCTCACTCACACTTTTAGGTGCACTCTCTCTAATTTACTTAGATATACTCGTAGGTAAGTATCTATCTAATAGTAACGGTTCGATTAGCAGCTGTTTATAAATGGAGTATTTTTGTCGTTTTCGTTGGTAATAGAGTATAGCAATATTATTATTTTTTAACGAAGTTAGAGACTTCATTTAAATATATATTTTTTTGTAGAAAATATGAAGTTCAGTAAAAAGCTTCAGAACAAGAATTATTAGTTTTAATGATAGATTTCAGGGTCTTAATGCCGAATTTTTGTGCAGGTGTTTTTTATTTAACCCTGTATATGTGAGGAGAATATACACATAAGCTTGGAAGTGTAAAAGCAATGTTGAATAGGCAAATGGGCCATCTGAGGATAGAAACAAAAACAAATTTAGAGAAAATGGCAAAAAAGTCGAAAGATCCAGAGAGACGGCAAATGCAATTTGTGGCAGATAGTAATTGCAATGTGATGCCACTCGTGCACAAGCCCAATCTTCATTTATTGGTGGAAATATTCTAGACAGAGTGTTAAACATGTACCTATATTTCAGGTTTTTGGAGCAGAGGTTTGTACATTTTAGATACCCGATACGTTTTAGATATGTCCCGATGAAGGGTACAACAGGTCTTTGGAAGCCCAGGCCAAGTGAGGATTAATGGAAATTATACATATGTTATTAACATAATTGTGTTTATGTGTTAATAAACACTTGCCCTCATTTTTATTTATTTATATAGTCGTATAATAATATGTTGAATATAAATGCAATAAAAAAATGTTTAAAATGGCATATTTAATGATTCGATTACGTAAGTTAGTTTTGTAAATATTTAAAAATTTAACTGACTAATTTGACAAAGTTTTGACAATATAATTTTTGTCTATTAAATAGGTATTAGAGAAGTGAAAAAGTTGATGGGTAAATAAGCCTTCTTACAAAGCCAAAAATTTGCTTTACGATTTTTCCAGCGAAGCGAATCTATGAGACAATTATAAAGTTATAAGGTAATACATTATATTATATTCCATTACATTCCTTTTGCAGAAAAAATTAAAATAATAGCTTATCTAATCCAAAAAAATATTTGTAATAATTTATAGCAAAAGTATAATAATTTATAGTAATTTTATCCAAAGCGTACTCTACTTAGGTACCTACTAATTAATTGGGCGTATAACACACTCGCATATACATCAATAGCTATTGAAGTCGAGACAACAGAGCTCAGAGTGAATGCGAGCTTTACAAATTGAGAGCAGAGGAATACACGGAATCATAGACAAACGTTTCTCATTTTACGCGGTATTCTGCCGCACTGGTTTCTATTTGTTAATGCTATTGACTCTTTGATCGTATGGGTTAAATGCTTTTATTCAACTATGAAATATTCATTTTTAATGGTAATATCGTTTATTACATAAATCCTAAGTTTTTATTCATTTTTATAGTCCAGTTTGAGTGAGTAAATAGTTTTTCGATATTATGTTATACGATGTTATTCGATATTCGATAGTTTTTCATTACCATTATAATTTACCCGTGTATAGAGTTCTGCAACTTCCAAATATTTTCGCTGTATTTATACGCATTATAAAGAAGGGTTACAAAGAGATGCGTCGTTGTTATACCTTATTAGATTCAATACTGATATTTTAAATATTATAAATTCAATTTTAAATATAGTTAGATTATAACGACAATATTTTTAAATTTGATACTGTATCAATCACATACATTTATAAAGCTTTCATTTTGATTTTGATGTGCACTCATGCTTGAAGTATGTACCTCCTTACAAAATATTTATTATAATATGTGAATGTATCGAAATTATTTCACGAACGAAACTCAACTGGTAATAAAGTACATCAGTCAGTAAGCCGATATGCCTCAAAGGCATTCATCTCACTATCAATATGTTGTTAACAAAACCGTTTGGCCCCTTTGTAATTATGAGTCGGTACTTGTTTTGGACGACACCGCTCCCTGCAGGTGACGTCAAATCAGGGGTGCGATCAAAGTAAGTGATTTTAATAAAGCCGCCAGTAAACGCTGTTGTCCATTCACTGGTGACCCCTCGGTATTTACGCCTTACCTATTAATCCACTATCAAAACTCATTATTGGATAGGTATTGAGCGGGCTCTCTTTGTGTTGGATGCACGTAATAGTTTGTTGGAATTCCAACGGTAATATTGCAACATATTGGTTACTTTGTTTGCTGTCGACGTGGATATACGGATATTGATTTGCGTTTGTATTTAGTGTGTTTACATTTAGCCGGGGATTGATTGGTTCATGTTTCAATGGCTAACCGAATGAAATAATTAAAGCTTTTATGTCAATTATTTGAGTAAAAATTTCTGACTTAGTAATTATAAATTATGAATATCCACATAAAAACGTCTAAATATGTAACTAAATATGTAAACAAATTTCTAAATATGTAAACATAAGAATACGCTTAAATAGGAGTATTTAATCAAAACGTTTCGACACAGGTACTCGTACATATACCTACTGAATTATAAGGTAAAGACGTATTATAGTATTTTGTTTATCTTCATAAAGCAAATTGTAATTCTCGTAAAACTTGTTGAACGAGCGAATCAAAATATAGACTCCCTTCAGTTTTCAACTATTTTATGGGGCGCAAACGGACAGGTGTCGAGGCGCGCTCCCACGTTGCCAAGTTTCGCGAGTTTCACCCTGTACCACATCACTATCTCACAAATAAAACTACACACGTTGTTGTAAATTAGAGTGGCTTGCTAAAGGGGATTGGAGTGAGGGCCGTCCGGACGGGTAAACATGGTACGAGGGCCGTTCTGTGGCCACGGCTGAATTATTAAACCCTTACAAAGGCTGATGAATGGCCGATTTAATTCACTGGACGTTTCGCACTGGACCCAATCTGCGATGTATCGGTATTAACATAAGAATCCTCGGCGCCCTCGTTCCCACGGTGCACGGTATTGTTTTGCGTGTATACTTACGGGTATAACAGACGAGAATTGTTAATTCTGCGCACATTGAGAGAGCGCCAATAATAATTATTATCTAGCTATAGAAGTTTGTTAGGGGCACTTTGATGTTGGTTGCGAGGTTAATTGAGTTTTTGAGCCATGAGAAACTATTTCGAGGAGCTTGTTCGTAAATAAACTAACGACTAAATATTAGTAGTATAAGTATAAATTTATTCTATTATAATATCCAAATATAAATTATAGATAGAGATATTATATAGAGATGAAATACAATTACTTTATCTAAATAGATATGATGGTTGTTGGTACAACAATAACAAACAATATACAGGAAAGGGAAACGGTGCAGTTCAAGTCAATATTCGTAGCAAACGCCACATTGACGGCTACATCCGTTACGAGCTACGGAATCAAATCTACGGTGCTACGCCGTAGCAAACGAGCAATTAATTACAATAAATGACGGAATTATGCTCGTCTATAACTAATATGGCGTATTCTTTAATAGTCAGAAAAATATCTTTGTAGATGATTGTATTGAAATTGTTTGTTTTGTTGAAATGCTTGTATCGAAATGTTTGTAGATGTTTGTATTGAGATTGTGCCTACTAAATTAGGTATTAAAATATTTGGAAGTTTGTTGAATAATGCCATAGAATCTTAACACAGCAAATTTTTGAGCCTTTTTCCTGTTTCACCTACGAAATTTTCTTTAAGATGCAGCCTTCTGTACCTAAACAATTACATATAATAGAATCATTATGTATACCTATTTCGTGCTGAACCAAGCTGTTTCCTGTTTCAAAGACGTTTGAGTAAACAAAACAATTTCACAAAAGCTGTCACAGAGACTTACCGTGGTACAAGACTTCGGTTTGCTGGTGGATTTGGACTTAGTAGGTCGCGCGGGAGGGGTCGCGGGCGCAGGGGGGGTGCCTGGCGGGCTGCTGTCGTTGCCGCTTCCATTTGTGCCGTTGGAAGACGTGGTTCCATTTGATTTCTCTGAGCCTGAGTTGCTTGACTGCGAATTAAAAATTGAGAGGTAAGAGATAAACAAAAAAATATCTCTTAGGAGATTAACTCGATGTTCGTTCCAAAGACGCAACTACAACACAATTATAGCAGGAAATTTTCATGCAAATAGCTGCTATAACACGACTATATCGCAAAATTGCAATATAACTGCATCGAATCCTGCCTGCATAAACGTGCATATAACTTTTATAAGACCAATTTTTACTGTTTTGTTAGTTAAGATATATCTTAAATATTGAATCTTGACCAATTCTATGCCATAAAATGGCGCTCCTTTTGTAGCTTCATAACTTACAGTTTTGCACGTTTGTTATTATTTCACGGATTGTCCTGCGCTCGCGCTCGCATAGGCTACCATCTGCGTTTATAATGTCACACAAATGATACAGATTAAGGATTTGGTCATATTTCGTCTCACTTTAATTTATAAAAAATAAAACGTTGCACCATTTAGATTCTCACAGAGGGAATATCGCGCGTTTTGGAACATGACCTTAATATTATGAAATTTCGTAGCTGATATCGAATATATTACACTCGTATATACTTTTGGAATAACTTCGTAGGTACGTATTGAGATCAGAATTTTTTGACGGTGTAATAAATACGAAGATATGGATTTAATTATTCGTCACAATGAAGTGGTGCTCTAGCCTTGAAATAAAAAAAAAAGACAAAAAATTTCTTAATAAGAAAAAAAAAGAAAAAAGAATTTCTTAAGAAAAAAAAAGGTTGAGTGTGCGTGTTGTATGAAAATGGGTGGAATTTGATAATTCTCACTCTTTCTCGCTATGGTGTACGTACGTGATACGATTTCAAATTGTCGTTCGCTCTCTGTGTTAATTTTTGCGGTTAGTAAACCATTCTAAATTAATTCTAACAGTGAATAAAAACTTCATTATTATAGATTTATTTGCAGCCATTATTATCTCAGTTGGAAGTCTTTACGCGCGCGTAATTGTTTTCATATGAGATTGTTTGCATATTGTCTGGGGTGTATTATAGTGCTGGAAGCAGTTAGTAAACTGCTATAAATATTAGCAGTGAACTATAAAATTCCTAACGGCGGCGTTCATAATGGAATATGGTCCAAGTATTATCGCAATCGAAAATAAAGTAAAAAACATTGTATAGAGAGACGTGCTGGTATAACTAACAACGCAGAGTTTAATTGAAACCAATTTGTCTGTAAAATTGATATATACTCGTATGTTACATGTAATGTTATAACCATGACTGAACCTACGTTTTCCCGGGTAAACTGACTATTACCTAAGATCTATTGTTAAAGTTTCCAAACACAATTGAAATAAATTATTGTTCGGACCTAACCCGTATAAACCTAGTTCCACAATAAAACTAATTAATTCCACAATAAAACTAGTTCTGTAAAAATAATATATTCTTTTCAAGAATTAAAGCTTTATTTATTAAATAAATTGAAATTAACAACAAATAAATAACGAAGTTAACCAACTCAAAACAATTTAATTTTTTAACTATATGCAGGCAGTTATCACAATAATTTACACGCAGATTTGACACCCAGCCAGCATTAGGTAGATCTAGGTTTATACGGTCCGAATATGGTTATAAGTTCCGAACGATAACTTATTTCAATTGTTTCGGACTTTTTACATAGATCTTGGATAATATTAAGTTAATCCGAGTAAACCTTGGTTCAGTCACGATTCTAACGTAACCCGTAACATATACAGCACGCCCACAGTATATTTTAATTTTACAGACCTGATTAATTTGAACGAAAACTTCACACGTTTTACTTATATTAATTAAAACGCGGCTTGTCAAAATATTCCCAGTTGATTACCCCGTTTTTTGTGGAGGATTGAACAAAGCGAAATACAAAACACGTCGTAACTCTTTTCAGCCGAACCTTCGGCCGGCAAATGGAAAGAGCACACAATGCGGATTCGGGCTAATTGCTTAATTAATAAGCTTTGAGTTTTACACAGCCGCTAGCTGGCCAGTTGGACGCGTGCCAGTTACACATATGCAATTTTTATGTGGCACGTTATGATTTGTGTAACAATATCGATAATAATAAGGAGTCGCTATATTAATAACTATTGACCGGCTCTAACTTCGCTCAGCTGGCATAACGATTCCCCAAGGAACCCAAACATAGTGCATGAGGAGCTCTAAGTCCAGCAGTGGACGTAAAAAGGCTGATGATAGAGAGTGACTGTAGTAGTAGTACTTTGCGTTATCAAGAAGCGATTACTTACATCAGAATGTGGTGGTTGATGCCGCGGAGGGGAAGTGGGGGTGGACACCCGTTGCGTGCTTGTCAGCCGCTCGTTAACACCTGCGCTCGCGCTGCTGTTGTTATTGTTGCCTGTCAAAGAAAATACAAATGTTACAGTGAATGCCTCACAATGAATTGATTTTCTGTCATTTGATGTATAAATACTATAGTGAAATGTACTGCATTTCTTACTTTATCCTATTTCTTCAATAGGAATATGATATTCCTATCCTATTCCTATTTCTTACGTGTTTCGGTACTGAGTGAGATATGCCAGAACCCATTCCCATACCATCTTATCTAACCCCAATTTCCAAAACCTCCCTTCAAATGCATTCCTTTGAATCTCGAAAGGTAGGCAATGCATCCAAGGGTTTGCCAACGTCTGACATTCTGGACCCGTGTTGGCATGTATCGCGGACATGGGCGACAGTATCCACTTACCACCGAGTGGACGGTCTATTCGTATGCCGGCTTATTAAAAATAAATGTATGACTGTATATATCATGTATATTAAGAAACAAGCAGGCACGTATTCAGAATTTTGGTTTGGTTCCCGAATATTTTCGAAGCGTGAAATCAAGACAAATCGTTTTAGCAAGTTCAAGTTCGAACAGTTTCGGGGGGATCCGAACTCCGTGGACCATACCTCCCCTAAACACGTGCCAGGAAAATTGGAAATGAGTTTGCTTGCTTTTATGATGAAAGTGAATTAACTGTCTACGACTTTTATAATTTTAACATTTGTACATTCGGTGACCATCCGTTGAATAATACAAATTTAATAACATACATATAAATAAACTATATGTATGTATAACATCGAGAACAAAAGTAGTATATATTATAAAGTTCAAAGAGGAATCATAACATGCCAAGGAAAAGTTCATTGTGTTTGTTATTTTCTGATGTATACGAGTATACTTATACAATTATTACGCTCCTATATAGAGGTTGTAACCGAATCTTTACCGAAGTATACACCTGTATGTTGTACCAATAGTCCCGTTTATAACGTATTATGACAAGTTACAGATATGAAAAACATTCAATTTTAGCAAAACGTATGAATTTTAGTGGCTTAATATAAATCCAAGTTTAGATACAGAATACTTAATATCCGGCATAGATTGCCCAGAAGAGAAATCTATTGTACCGACATAACACAATTTCCCGTTCGAACGGATTAGTGCACCTTGATTACTCATTGCTTTGTATATACAAGATTGACTTTAATCATATCTCGTGCACCGATATGTGTAATAGGCCTCTTTCATTTATAATTGTTGTTTTATTAATTTACTCATATTTTTACGTGTTTCTGTAGTGAGTGAGATGTGCCAGAGCCCATTCCCATCCTATCACTCCCCATTTTTCCAACCCTTTCTCCAAATCCATTTCTATATCTCCAAATCTGTGTACCCTCCGTCGTGTTCGTTTGAGGTTCACCTGCTCACACTGAACTTGTTTTTGTTGATTACGTTCCATGCACACTATACTAACACACGCGAGTTTGAAAACGCATCTATTTTTCTGGGTTTGCATTTATTATGTATTCATTTATTATTTATGAATATATTATTGGCGCATATGGCGCCGGTGGCGTGTCACCGTTTATCATTCTGGATTGATGTTGGTACGAGTATGTACCGCGGGTGTCCACGGGCGCAAGTGTCCACTTACCACTAGGTAGGCTGTCTGCACGTCAGCCACATTCCTTCTATAAATGAACTTTCAAAGAAAATAAGGTGCCCTTACAGTTTCGTCGTCGACCTTGATAACTTATAAAAATGTTACAAATACCTAAGCCTTTCTTAAAAAACATTCAAAGGAATTTCGTAGACGGATACAAATGCGATCTAATAAGGACGCTCTCTACAGGGTCTAAAATACCGACAATCTTTTGACACTGAATACCTGACCTAAAAACAATAAACTTTTGTTCAAGGTGTTTCTATAAACGAGATGAAAATGTGAATATGGAAAACCTCTAAAGGATAGTAATCCTAATTTATTACGGACAACACATGCTTCTAGATCGATCAATCAAGATGGCTATCTTTAGTTATTTTTTTGCCAAGATCATTTGGAACCTAGTCGCATTTTACCCTTCTGCTTAGAGTAGAGTAGATATACATTGAAGATAAGAAACAAACATATATATCATGTATAACTATACATCCGAATATATTATCCGGCCATTAATTATACGGCGGCATGATAAAGGGCGTCCCAGACAAGACGAGGTAACGAGATAATCATTAGCATGTTAATTGCTGTGTAACGCCTTTGTTACTGGCAGGGCAGCTATAAAGTTACTATGTTTGAAATAAGATGCGTTACACTAGCCATTTATCATGACTTTATTCGTCATTTCTGTAGCTGTCTTTGGGAACTTACCAAATGCACTTTTGTATCTTGAAATGATGGAACTTTGAAATTGGTGACAGTTTTTCAACTGAAGCGGTTTCGCAATTAAATTATGTTACTATGCCATACAATCAGTCTATATTCTTCCATTTTTGAAAATCGTATACGATTTTCAGCTTTTTTCACTTTGCGTCTTTGCGTCTTTCTTTCTACTCATTGCTGAGGGTCGTGACCATGGACCTTGGATTTCTTTTTCTCGGACGATATTCTGTCCTTCCGGCTGTCCATCTGGACGATATTCCTGTAGGCTACTTTCCTACACAGCACATCACATAATAATCGCCAGCTGGTCGATGTCCTGAATCGATATCTCTTATCGACCTGTACCGCAGCACTAATCGCCGCGGCGCAAGCGCACCGACAACCTTGGTCAGGTGAAAGTCAGCGCCAGTCAAAACTCACTCGCGACGCGGAGCGCACGCAACTCGCGGCCATTATTCACAATTATTATACGTTCCTAATATACGTATCTACTCGTTATAACAAGTTGTTTATTACTCGTCCCTCGACGCACACCACCATCCTCCATCCATACATCCTAAACTGGTGACCCCCGACGTGATCGAACATGGAAAAGGAATTATTTCGAGACTCTCAAGGCCCGCCGGCCACACCCAGCACTAGCGATGGGAACATGTCGATAAGCAATATCGACGTTTTAAAGGTAGGCGTACGAGTGCCACCATTTTGGCCCGAGGAGCCAGAGATTTGGTTTGCCCAAGTCGAGGGCCAATTTGCTATATCTGGAATCACCAGCGATTTCACAAAATTTAATTATGTGATCGGCCACCTCGACAATCAGCACTCCAGGGAAGTCAAAGACATTATTGTCAGTCCGCCCGCAACCAACAGGTACGAAAAACTTAAGACGGAATTAATTAAGAGGCTGAGTGCGTCCAATGAGAAGAAAATTAAACAGCTATTGATGCACGAAGAACTAGGAGCCCGAAAACCGTCTCAATTTCTCCGCCACCTCAAGAGTCTCGCAGGTGTGGAAGTTCCAGACGACTTTTTGAAGACCATTTGGACAAGTCGCCTCCCGCATGGTATCCAGACGGTACTCGCAAGTCAACCAGCTGCAGCTTCCCCCGAAGACTTAGCGGATTTAGCCGATAGAGTGAATGATCTCGCTTCATCAACACCAAACGTCGTCGCAGTAAGTAATACAGTGCCCAGTTCACTCCTTAGCGAGCTCACAAAGGAAGTAGCCGAACTCCGGAAGCAGTTCCAGCAGCTGGCGTCGTCAAATAGAAACAGCAGATCCCGCTCACGCTTCACCACTCAAGGCAAACGCAATACTTCGAGGCAGCGATCTCAATCCAGTTACCGAAAATTTCCACTTTGTTGGTATCATCACAAATTTGGAAAAAGCGCCAACACGTGCATCCCCCCCTGTGATTTCAAGACGTCGGAAAACCACAAGGGCGGTCGGTAATGGCGGCTGACGATTGCCCTTCATCTTACACTGGTCGCCTGTTCATCACCGACCGATCTTCGAAGACCCAGTTCCTGGTCGACACCGGCAGCGACCTCTGCGTCTTCCCACGGTCGGCGATACATGACCGTCGTACCCGGACTGAATACAATTTGTGCGCAGCGAACGGAACGAATATCGCTACTTACGGCTATGTGAACTTAGATTTAGATTTTGGCTTGCGTAGAAATTTTGTGTGGCGTTTTGTAGTAGCAGACGTAACTAAACCAATAATAGGTGTCGATTTTTTAAATTTTTACAACCTTGTAGTTGATTGTCGCAGTAAGCGCTTAATTGATAATTTAACTTCTGTGACAGCTATAGGTACTTTGGCTTCATGTAAAAATGTATCATCTGTAAAAGTTGTGACTGGTGAGACTCGGTATCACAAAATTCTTGACGAGTTTCCCGAGATTACAAAACCAGCTGGTAGACACCACACCACACTACACAACACTGTCCATCATATCCGCACGACACCAGGCCCACCAGTTTCCTCTCCACCTCGTCGCTTAGCTCCGGATAAGCTTAAAATTGCCCAAAACGAGTTTCGGTCTATGTTGGCCATTGGTACAGCTAGACCATCGGAGAGTCCATGGTCATCCCCATTACACTTAGCGCCTAAGAAGAACAACGGGTGGCGGCCATGCGGAGACTACCGCAAACTTAATGCCCGTACTGTGCCTGACCGGTACCCGATTAAACACATTCACGATTTTACGCATAATATTTCGGGCTGTAAAGTATTTAGTACGCTAGATCTCGAAAAAGCGTATAACCAGATACCGGTCAGCCCAGAGGACATTGCTAAAACCGCCATCACAACACCGTTCGGGATGTTTGAATTCCCGTTCATGACGTTTGGTCTTCGAAATGCGGGTCAAACATTCCAACGGTTTGTGGACGAAATCACTAGAGGGCTCGATTTCGTTTATTGTTATCTCGACGATTTTTTAGTATATTCCCGATCCGAATCCGAGCACGAGGAGCATCTGCGAGAGATTTTCCAGAGGCTGAAAAACTATGGCATGTCGCTCAACACGTCCAAATGCACTTTTGGGGTGAAAGAGGTAACGTTCCTAGGATATCTCATTTCAGAAACCGGATGCAGACCACTAGATTCGAAGGTGCAAGCTATAAATGATTTCCCTCCCCCCACGAACGTACGCCAGCTGAGAGGCTTCCTGGGCATGCTCAACTTCTATAGAAGATTTCTGCCTCAAGCAGCTCAGATTCAGGCTCCGTTGCATGTCCTGTTGACAGGTTCGGTTAAAGGATCGCAACTCGCGGCCATTATTCACAATTATTATACGTTCCTAATATACGTATCTACTCGTTATAACAAGTTGTTTATTACTCGTCCCTCGACGCACACCACCATCCTCCATCCATACATCCTAAATTCCATCTGTTTCTGTCCTTGGCGGTATCGATGGCTTCGTATTCATGGTAGGTATACTAATCGCTAAATAAATAAATGTGGCATAATTTGCCTTTTAAGTGACTATAATTTCGTCTTTAATGTACCAAGGAAACATAATAGTCATCTGTTAGCTTAACTTTATTAAGGTCGGTAATACTCCAGAGTCTAAATAAAATGCTTGTACCTAATTTAAGACTTAAATTTGTAACTAAATTGAAATTTATTATTATTATTGTAATTTAATATTAGCGTATTATATGTATCTTACTACATACATATATATACGTGAAACAAGAAATGGGGGTCAATCCTGTCCCGAATGTGACGTAAGGACTAATATCTCTTCAAATAAAGTATATGGATGAAATCAAGTATATGTTTATATAAGTTTGCGTTTGTGTAGATGTTGTATTTCCGTTTGAAGGTCTACATGTACGAGTCATCGTTATTATTTCAATATGTTTTTATGCTTATAATTCATGTGTGTTTCTACGAGTAAGTGGTTAATTTATTTGTGTTAAAATTTAGTTAAGCAAGTCAATTTGAATAATTTGTGGCGGCCTCCCGATGAATATTCATTTCTTGATAAGTAGTTTTATTGCCAAATTATTCATTACATATTAATTTTATTACATTTAGCTATATCTATGATAGAAGGCCAACGCTATTAAACATTCATAAAGTTCAGTACACCGATTATTACATATTATACCATAAGCCTGTCTCTCCACTAGGCCTCTCCCAAGGACTGCCACTACAGACGGTTTTTTGTTCTTTTCATTCAGCCACTATCTGCAAACTTCTTCAAATTGTCAGTCCACCTGCCCGTATGCGTCTTCGGAGGACCGTTTTCCGGTATTTGGTCGTGTAGCCCATCAATTCATAGGTTAAACGGCCACTAAAGAGTTAAATTATTAAAATTACAATAGTTCCTGTAAAACAGTTCAGGTGTTTGGGGACATATGTTTAAAAGTGAAATATCACTTCTATGAAATAAACAAACATTGTTAATAGTTCCTTACTGTTGTCAGCCGGTGGTTGATGGTGGTTCTCGGTGTGCCGGCGCAGGGAGCGCGCGTCGCAGTACGACTTGCCACATCCGTCCGCCTTGCATTCGTACGGCTTCTTGTTACGATGCGTGAGCATGTGACCATTGCTGTAAGAGACAATTGGAGTTAGGTATTTGTGACGTAATAGTGTTCAACGAAGAAAGTTACAATATGTATTTCTTATCATATGGGTTCAGTAGTTTTAAAAAATAACAGGCAGGGATCATTACGGTAGTCTATGTAGAAGTCTATATCTATGTATGTAGTCTATGTCGAAATAACGTATAAGGAAGTCGTCTACGTAGTTCTACGAAGAGAAATACGAACATCTATGTAGTCATACATCAAATTATTTGGTTTGAAAATCGTACTTTAAACGGACGACGCGTGGAATCGTACATAAAGCCATTAAACATTGACAAACATTTGCCAAGTTTCAAGTTGTTCACGATTTTTATCTTAATTTTCAACCTCGATCCTGTTGTCAAAATTATGTTTTAGTTTTGTTTAACACTTTATTAGTTTAGTTTTTCAAATTAGTTTTATTTGTGAACAGTTTTTATTAATAACTAATATTCTGTCATTATATTGAAATCTGCTCTATTTACTTATTTACATTATTGATTGAACAAAAGGTTAACTAAATAGGTACTGTAAAGTATTTTCTTCTAGCCAACCTACCTTGGAGCTATTTAGTGACCGTATGGTAGATGTACTCATAAGTGAAACAATATTGTAGACTTGGAGACAAAACTTAGCGATAATCTTTTAATAATAAGTATACATAAATAAATGGCAATGAATACATAAAGTATATACATACATATTCTATCAGAGCATCCAAGAGGTAAATACTAAATCTATAAATTCCTATTGGAAATTCGTTTTCAATTCAAATTGAGAATAAAAGTAATTTTCCAATAACCCTGTAACAACTGGTATTTCAACGGAAATACCAGTTTTGTGTTTCCAAGCCCGCTGTTTGTTTTAAACAACTAGGTCACACTTCTAAGCAGTTGGACACAAAGTTTATATTCAGTAAATACGCATTATGACCGCAAAGTGGTAGGCACATTCAGGAGGGTGTCAGATGGTGCGATAAGGGGTCCTGTGCACCGAACATGTGTCAAGTGTAAGGTGCAAGTAACCCTAATCATATTTGAGTAGTAGGAAAGTGGGCCACTAGATATAAGGATCACAATGCCGTTGTAAATTGTCTTTTGGGAATAAGTAACTATAGTTGTATTGTCCTTTACCGAACTTCTTGTTTCTGAATCCCTAAGAACTGGCAGCTGATGCTAAATTCAAATTCGCTCCGAACTCTTTGATTCAATTGCTCTTTGATCCATTCTGTTATCTATTTTTTGTTCCGCAAGAACGTGCCAATTACACTCGAGTAAAGCTTTCTGTAACAGTACTGCTTATATTTGTGCTTTTTATAGAAAAAAAGCGGCAGATGAGCATACAGTCCCCTTGATGGTAAGTGGATACTGTTGGCCATAGACATCCGCTATACATGCCAACATCAGTCCAGAATAACAAACCCCCGGATGCGCTGCCTACCTTTGCAGATTAAGGAATGGATTGGGAGAAAAGCTTATCAAAATGGGGAGGGATAGGATAGGTTGGGATGGGAATGGGCTCTAGCATATCTCTTACTAACTACCGAAACTCGTACGTACATTGGGGAAATGCGATAATATAGGAAATGCAAGGTAGTCTTCTGTGAGATAGGGGTAACGTGGCCAGTCGAGTGCGCCCAGCGGCTGTGGGAATGCACCCTGCACTTTCCCCTTACAAAATATTTCACCTATCGCTTATTTACGCATGCTACTCAACTTCTGTAAGTATCGACATAAAAAACACCTTATTAGGGTAAATAGTTTTGTTGTTAGACCGGAGCGGGTTTGCGTGCACAGATTTCACGTTTTTAATAATTAGTTTCATAAGTTATATTGTCACCGACTGACTAAACGTTACATGTACTTGTGTCAACCTTTTAATTTCTCACTGCAAGGCACAAGGGGGGTTTCGGACCGTAATCCACCACGCGGACCCAGTGCGGGTTGGTGGATATTTGGTGGTTTATTCCTGGAGCATGCGGATTTCCTCACGATGTATTCACATTTAAAAAAGAATTGTACTTAAGTAGAAAATCAGTGGTACGGGCCGGGGATTTGAACTCACAAGCACACGACGACGGTGAGTCGAGTATAGATACCCCCAGGGCTTTCACGGTTCTCAAACGTTGCTTAGTAGGTGACAAGATAAACGTAGAAGTATAATTATAGATAATAAATAGAAGATTAAGAGATCAACGACCTTACAATGAACACCAGGAGATACGGGTAAATACGAGTGGGTTATTAAATCCAATAAACGATCACATTGTTCTCGTCCTATCTTAAAACGTGTAATGGAAAGAGCCAAGTAAAGTCTTAAACAATTCAAATGTTACTATGGTGTTTAATCAACTGAATGTTTCACCCCTATTCCGAAGTACCGAAAGTTATTGAAATATAAGCTGCACTGTTAATAAAGTAGATACGTAAATGAGCTAGCTAGAGTTTGGCTACTTGAGTAAATATCCGTACAGACGCTAAGCTTCATACAAACTCAGCGCGACAGGTACGTTATATAGTGTAGCTATGTGTCTCAACCGCTCAACGACAGGTTCACGTACGCGCCATGAGAGGACAAACCGGTTCAATGAGGGGACAAACATCGAGGGTGTCGCACGCGTTATGCGTTCTTTTATTATTAAAAAATGTATCGAACATGACCTGAACAAGCGATAAATATGAGTAAAAATTCTTTATTTAGTCATTATAATGAAGTCAATGTACGGTTTGGAAATCTTATAATTCCCTCGGAAAAATTTGTAACTTTTTCTAACAAAAGTTCTTTAATCAAATTGAATAGTGGGGGAATGATTATTAAAATGATTTATTAAAAATAATACAGGTTTGTAAAATATTTCCCAGTAAAATGTTTCAAGATATTTTATATTTAAGAAACAAAACTTTTAAGAAAAATATATTTAAAGTAATTTGTAATTTAATTGTAAATGTTATATTAGATTTATTAATAAAACTCGGATTTCGCAAAATTTATTTTTATCTAAGCCCTACTAAAATAGGTTTATATAAATAATCGGCGCCTCAAAAGAACTGTTGCTCTATGGATTGGCTGTACTCATGCTCTGTACTCATGTGTTTTGGTAAATCAATCGTACCACAAGAAAAGAATAAAAAAATAATAAATATTAGGCTGTGAATACTCAATTTACATTTAGGTAGAAAAATATATACTTTATATTGATTGGTCTTAAAACTATTATGACATTGAAACATAAATTTTTTTTTTTTTTTTTTTATAGACTAGGGGGCGGACGAGCAAGCGGTCCCACGTGATGGTAAGTGTTACCGCCGCCCATGGGCACCTGCAACACCAGGGGGTATGCGGGCGCGCCGCCGACCTTGCAAAATCCTATTCACAGCTCTCTTGAAGAACCCCATATCGTAGTTCAATGGAAAGACCTCTTGAGGCAGTTCGTTCCACAGCCTACGGGTTCGCGGTATAAAATAGTTTTTGGACCGCATAGTGCGCGACACCTCCGTATCGAGGAAATGCGGATGGGCCGCACTTCTGTGACGGGAGGTGCGGTTGTAGAAACCCGAGGTGGGAATTATATTAAACAATTCTTCAGAGCATTCCCCATTGTACAGGCGGTAGAACACACAGAGAGACGCAACGTCTCTCCGAACGCTGAGGGATTCTAAACCGCCCGTGAGAGTGGGATCGTCGACAATACGAACAGCACGTCGTTGGATAGAGTCAAATGGGTCCAATTGGTATTTCGGTGCGCCGGCCCAGAGATGAGAGCAGTACTCCATATGGGGCCTCACCTGAGCTTTGTAAAGCATAAGGAGTTGCCCGGGTTTGAAGTACCGCTTCGCTCTGTTCAGCACACCGAGCTTTTTGGAGGCCATTTTGGCCTTATTGTCCAGATGACCCCTAAATTCGACTTTGCTGGAGATGTCGATACCAAGGATCCCGATACTCTCCAAGATCTTAAGAGGTATGCTCTGAAAGCGAGGTGCTACAATAAAAGGGGTTTTCTTAGCGGTGAATGCACAGACTTGCGTCTTACTGGGGTTGAAATCCACTAGGTTCATAGAACCCCAAATCGAAACTAGATCTAAAGAGTCTTCGATTTCAGACACAAGCCTGGCGCGACTCTCTTCCACTTCGACCCGAGGGATGTTGGCGCGGCCCCTGTACAAGGTGTCTCCAGTACTGTCATCCGCATAGCAACGTATGTCACCAATTTGTAACAGGTCGTTGATATGCAGAAGGAACAGAGTTGGGGACAACACGGAGCCTTGCGGGACGCCAGCGTCAATAGACATGGTGTCGGAGCAGCTACCATCGATAACGACTCTGATGCTCCGTCCAGTCAGGAAACTGGCAACCCATTCGCATAATCCCTCGGGTATCCCGAAAGATGGTAGCTTGGAAAGCAGCGATTTGTGCCATACCCGGTCAAAAGCTTTCGCAATGTCTAGGCCTACAGCCAGAGCCTCGCCTCTACTCTCAATGGCGTCAGCCCAGCGGTGTGTTAAATACGCTAAAAGATCACCAGCCGAGCGATTATGGCGAAATCCATATTGACGGTCGCTAATCAGCTGGTGATCCTCTAGGTACCCAAGGAGCTGTGTGTTTATAACACGCTCCATCACTTTGGAGAGGAGGGAGGTGATCGCTATTGGCCTGTAGTTGGCCGGGTCGGTGCGGTCACCCTTTTTAGGCAAAGGGTGAACATGAGCTACCTTCCATGCTGACGGGAAGCTTTTTGTGGAATATGAGAGCCTAAAGAGTCGCGTAAGCACCGGAGACAACTCGGGAGCGCAAAATTTGAGCACCACCGCAGGAATACCATCTGGCCCACTCGACTTTCGGATATCAAGAGATGCTAGAGCTCGCCGGACTTCACGCTGGGTGAAGCAGATTTCCGGCATGGAGCTTGTGCACCTCGAGGTGGACGGTGGTGAGGCACCTCTATCGTCCAGGGTCGAGTTTGAGGCGAAGAGACTGCCCAGGAGATCGGCTTTCTCTTTCGCCCCATGGGCCAGTGAGCCATCGAGTTTCCGCAGTGGTGGAAGTGACGACTGACAGAAGTTACCCTCGGCAGCCTTAGCGAGCGACCAGAAAGTCCGACTTCCAGAAGGATAGCTTGCTAGTCGATCGCCAATTCTGCGGATGTGCTCATTCCTTGCTCTGACAGTGATCCTCTTACTGCACCTCGAGGCAGCGTTAAATTTCTTCCTCAAGTCGGTGGTATTCGGATCTTCAGACACCTGCGCTTTGGCCCAGGCCCTGTATGCAGCCCGCTTATTACGGCGGGCCTCTCTACAGGACTGATTAAACCAAGGTTGGCTCCGTCCGCCTACGGGTATCACGGAACAAGGAATATAACATTCCATGCCCTGCAACACCACGTCGGCAACGGAGTCTGCACAGGTATCCGGATCACCCGACGAGAAACAGAGCTGCCCCCAGGGATAAGAAGCGTAAAATTCGCGCAACCCATCCCAATCTGCAGACTTGTAGTGCCAGACGTTGCGCGTTCCCTGAGAATAGGTCGGCGCGGATTGTTTAGCTGGCACAGCAGTTCGAATGATACAATGGTCTGATGATCCTAACGGAGCATCAACAACAACATTGTAGTCGTTCGGCCGCGTAGTCAGCAGGAGGTCCAATAAGGAGGGAGTATGGCTCTCGATATCAGGTATCCTCGTGGGTGAGGATACCAACTGCGAGAAACCATAGGTCAGGGCAAAGATGTGGGCTGCTCTCCCTGCGCGGTCGGTTATTCGGGATCCCAACCACTCTTCGTGGTGAGCGTTGAAATCACCGAGGACCACCACTTCCGCGCAAGGGAACTGCTCGAGCACGCTGTCAGTCGTCTCTTGTAGCCGCTCAAAAAAACGAGTCGTCTCCGTATCACCGCTGTGGGACCTGTAAAGGCAAGCGTAGACTTTAGTGGAACATCCATAGTCAATACGCGCCCAGAGGATCGACAGGTCCCCGTCTTCAAAATGGCTGAGGCGGCGGCAACAGACATCCTCCCGGACGTACATGCATACCCCGGCACGTCGCACAAAACAGTGCTCCAGTTTGTAACCGGGGTAATGAAGATATGATGTATCGGCCGGGCAGGAAATCTGTGTCTCCGTCAAGAAAAGTAAGGCCGGCTTTGCCGTCTCAAGGTGGTAGTGGACGGCGTCGATGTTACTATGCATCCCTCTGATGTTGCAAAAGTCCACTTGAAACGTGGAACTTGAGGGGTGGGCCGCTGAGTGCACATTATACCTTCTCTTTTTCTTGGCCATTGTGTGAATAGGAAAAAACTAAAATAGAAAAAAAAAAAGGGGGGACGGAGAGAGAGATGGCTGCATGTGGATCAAAGGACAAAGCACGGGGCGGAGAAGAAATCAGGTCACAAAGGTTGTGTGACTTGCCGGCGCGGGGTACGGAAGGGCCCCCGGTCCCCCCCCCGGGGGCAGCAGTCGGGTTCCACTCCGGTCTCCTCCGGCACAACTGCTACCCCAAGGGATTTTTCACGTGCGGCGGGGCAGCCTCCTGGGGTGGAGATTAAAGTAAGATCCCCGGGCTCGGGCCCCCAACAACACGCGGGCGGTCAGCGGACAACCGTTTCACCGGGTCTCCCTGATCCCCGCGCCACCATGTCACGCCCATGCGCGTCTGTAATTCCCCGCAACCGCCGGTCCTCATTTCCACACGCAGCAATCTCTCTCTCGGGACGGCTTCTTCCGCTCACCGCCGGAACACGATGCGGGCCTCGCGGCTTATAAGGCACCATTATGGCGGCGGACTCCGACGGGAGGGTGGTAGCATTGCCGACGGAGTAACCCTCCCACCGCAAAAAGGGAACGCCATTGCCTCGTCAGTTGACAGCAGGGTGCACCACTAGCAGGTGAGGTTGGCTTAGGCTCCAAAGATGTTAGGTGAGCCTCTTACACCCCAAAAATAAACCCCTTGAAAATAAATTAGAAAATTAAATCTAGATCTTATACCATGGTGACCATGATTATTTTTAAATTTTTAGAATATCTTTTTTAGAATATCTTTGAAGTCAGTTTTTTTAAACATTTTCTTTTTATTTTCTGAAGCTAGTGACTCGTAATTCAGTTTCTGTTCAATACAACATTCATTAAAAGATATGGGCATTTGCAAATCTATTCAATTATTATTAGAGGCAAAAATCGTTTAGCATCAAGTATCAAGATGTGTTTCCTCTCAGCCCTTGGACGTCCACTGCTGGACATAGGCCTCCCCCATTGTCCGCCATTTAGACCTATCGGCAGCGACCTGCATCCAGCGGGTGCCCGCAACCTTTATGAGGTCGTCTGTCCATCTAGCAGATGGACGTCCTCGGCTTCGTCCGCCGGTACGTGGTCTCCATTCGAGAACCCTTCTGCCCCATCGGCCATCGGTTCTTCGAGCTATGTGCCCTGCCCACTGCCACTTCAGCTTGCTAACCCGAGAGGCTATGTCGGTGACTTTAGTTCGTCTACGGATCTCCTCATTCCTGATTCGATCACGTAGGGAAACCCCGAGCATAGCCCTCTCCATAGCTCGCTGTGCGACAGTGAGCTTATTTATGAGGCCCATAGTCAGAGACCACGTCTCGGTGCCGTAGGTCATCACCGGCAACACACACTGGTCGAAGACCTTCGTCTTCAAGCACTGAGGTATTTTGGACGAGAAGACGCTGCGTAGCTTCCCGAACGCTGCCCAGGCGAGTTGGATTCGTCGATTGACCTCTTTCTCGAAGTTGGACCTACCTAGTTGGACCGTTTGGCCTAGGTAGACGTACTCGTCAACAACTTCGAGAATCGAGCTCCCAACTGAAACTGGGGTGGGCACGACATGGACATTCGACATGATTTTCGTCTTGTCCATGTTCATTTTAAGGCCCACCTGTTGGGAAACTCGATTGAGGTCTCCGAGCATTGTGCTAAGATCCTCCAGCGATTCTGCCATGACCACGATATCGTCGGCAAATCGAAGGTGAGTGATGTATTCGCCATCAACGTTGATGCCGAGTCCTTTCCATTCCAGGAGCTTGAAAGCGTCTTCCATCGCATTGGTGAAGAGCTTCGGAGAGATGACATCTCCTTGTCTCACACCCCTCTGCAATGGAATCGGCTCCGTGCTCCCTTCCTGTACTCGGACTGACATGGTGGCGTTGTTATACAAACACTTCAACACTTCGATATACCGATAGTCAATATGGCACCGCTGGAGGGACTGTAGCACTGCCCAAGTCTCGATCGAATCAAAGGCTTTCTCATAGTCCACAAACGCTAAGCATAATGGCAAGTTATACTCCTCGGTCTTCTGTATAACTTGCCGCAGCGTATGGATGTGGTCTATGGTACTATAGTATTTTCGGAAACCGGCTTGTTCGGGAGGCTGGAAGTCATCAAACCTGCGCTCGAGACGATTCGTGATAACCCTCGAAAACAGCTTATAAACATGGCTCAGAAGCGAGATGGGCCTATAGTTCTTCAACAAGGTCTTGTCGCCTTTCTTGAAGAAGAGCACCACCACGCTTCTGTTCCATGCCTCCGGCGTAATACCTTCGAGCAAGACGGAATTAAAGAGCTTCTGAAGGACTTTCAGTACCGGTGTTCCACCCGCTTTCAGAAGCTCTGAAGTGATTCCGTCTTCGCCCGGCCGGCGCCTTGTTGTTTCTAAGCTGTTTGAGGGCCATCCTAATCTCGTACAGGCTGATGTCCGGGATATCTTCGGTATAGTGTCGGGTCAACTTGGCTCTTGGGTCTATGGCCAAGTTGCCAACAGGTTTAGCGACCGAGGTATACAGCTGTCCATAGAACTCCTCGATCTCCCTCAGTACCTCTTGTTTGTCGGAAGTGACACTGCCGTCCTCCCTCTTCAGCTTCGTCAACTGGCTCTGCCCAATAGATAAGTCTCTTGCGAACACTTTGGAGCCTTTATTCCGCTCTATCGTCTCCTTAATACGATTAGTATTAAAGAGACGGATGTCGTGTCGCAAGGACTGGTGAATCCGTCTATTGAGCAGCCGATATGCTTCCGCGTCATCAGGAGTCTGCAGTGCCATCGAACGTCGTTCCGCCAAGAGGTCGAGGGTGTGGTCGGTGAGCTTTTGGGGTCCATCTCTTCGACGGTGTCTGAAGAATTTAGACCCCACCGTATGGACAGTTTCTACCAACTTGTTGTTGATATCGTCCACTGCAACGCAATCCTCTAGGCAATCGAAGCGATTTGACAATTCAAGCTGAAAGCTTTCGGGGTTTTGTATGTGGGCAGCAGTAGGTCGGAGCGTAGACTTCATCAGGCGGGACCTTTCCAACTTGACGTTTATATTCAATGTGCCTCTAACCATTCGGTGATCGTAGTGATCACCGAATGGTTAGAGGCACATCCCTCTTTCTCAAGAAAGTCGGCCAGCCTCTGGCCCCTCTGGTTCCGGTGCCCACATCCAAATTGCCCCACTCTCAACTCATCGTCGCCTCTTTTGCCCAGTTTCGCGTTGAAATCCCCCATAACAATATTGTAGTGTGTTTTCGAAGCATGTATGGCTCTACTAATGTCCTCATACATTGCTTCCACTTCGTTATCCGGGTGTGCCGAGGTCGGTGCGTAGACCTGTATGACCTTCAACTAATATCTCTTGGATATTCTGAGTATAAGGTACGCGACCCTGCTCGACACACTCGTGATGGCTACAACATTATTTACGAGGGACTTGTGGACGATAAACCCGACACCACCTTGGGACTGCTGGTCGCCCTCCCGGTAATAGAACAAGTTGCCGGACTTCAGGGTTATCGTGTCCTCCCCCTCTCTTCGGATTTCTGATAACCCCAATATATCCCAGTGCAACTTGCCTATCTCCTCTTCCAGCTCAGCGATCTTCTCATCTGTCCTCAAAGTGCGCGTGTTGTAAGTCACCAGTGACAACCTACGTCGGTAATCCGTTTTCAAAGCCCTGGTCGTTCGACGGTGGAATCCCGCCCGGAGATTCTTAGCACCCCTGGTTCCAGCGCTCGACCAGCGCCCGTCGTCCACGCCGGTGTTGCGACTGGAGCCGCCGGGAACTTGGGGCCGTTTTACTTTTTCTGCCATAGGGGGGGGGGGGGGGGGGGGGGGTGGACCGTAACCCGCCGCGCTGGTCCAGTGCGTGGTGGCGGGTCGTCAGAGCCTCGTTCGTTGGTCGGCAGGGTGCACCACGAGCCGGTGAGGTTGGCTTGGGTCCCAGAGATGTAGGTTGGGACCCCTTACACCCCTTACCTTATGTGTTTATGGGATAGTATAAATTCAACTTGTTCAACAATGTTGACATATAAAAAAAATCGTTTATACCTAATATACCGTTGTGCCGCGTTTCATTTGCCAGACTAAAGAATACTGCACTACAATCTATATTTTTACTGAAAAGTAAAACAAATGAACTTACAGATGGTCCTGCCTCTTGAACGCCTTCGTGCATGTGATGCAAACATATTTGCGCTCGTCGCTGTGCGTTAGTTTGTGTTTGGCTAGTGCCGATGCGTTGCCGAAGATCTTATTGCACACCTGCAACAAAGAACAGTACTTATTATTATTATTCATATTTGTATTCAATATATGAAGAAAAATAGTCTTTTGATGTTTTACAGCCGAATGCAGTGAAATTTTTAACCGTAAGTTGATATTTTATTCTGTTTCGAATTTAGTTACTTTTAAGGGGAACATGATATAAATTATCATTTTTTCCGTTTAAAACAAAACTATTAGGGCCTTACGTATGAAACTGCCGTTTGTTCATAGTGGACACTTTAAACTAAGTTATCTTGCGTTTGGCTTGGAATTCTAAAGTCGAATTAATTTAAATTTAAAACTGTGACATTCTTTTTCAACATCAGTTATATATTTGTTTTTCCGTCAAACGATTTTTTGCTTAGATATCGTTGTGTTTGCTACCATGGAAAAGTTAAAAATTCGAGTTATTTTCGAATATGAGTTCCGTTGTGGCAGCAATGTAGCACAGACGGCACGCAAAATCAACGATGTGTACGGACCAAACACCGCAAACGAACGCACGGTGCGTGTTTGGTTTGATCGTTCATTCTGGAAATTTCGACCTTAAGAACAAGCCGGAGATTAAAATTGATAATGACGAATTGAAAGCAATAGTGGAAGTGGATTCATCACAAACCATGTCTGAGTTAGCAGCAGCCTTCGGCGTAAGTGTTGCCATTCTGTTACCAGACTACCATTTCTGTTAACGATCTCAACAAATATTTCTCTTCTGCGCCTGTTTTAGACGATACTATCAAACTTAACACAATTTCTCAGCTGATTGCCATGCCAAGTTTTAATTCCGCTACTATTAGTTTTTCTACTGTCAGTGATGAAGAGATCAGCAAGATACTAAATTCCCTTAAATCGATAGGATACGATGAAGTGAGTAGGGTAATGGTTACTCTTATTCTCGACTCTATTCTCGCAATCTTCACAGACATTGTCAATCTTTCTATATTTCTCCTCGATTTAGCGTTACGCTTATGTCCTATCCCTTCCCAAAAAAATAACCGTTGCTCCTTAAACGATTTTGAATTCTATAGGTGCTTACTAAATTCTCGAAGCCGTTGCTCATGCATAAGTGTCGAACATTGTTCACGACAACAATTTACTCCAATGTTCCAATTAGGTTTCCACCGTGGACACAGCACCACATCTGTGCTTCTCAAGGCATTAGATGATATCAGAGGTGGTATGCATAACTCAATAGCATAATACTTTTCTTCTCTGTTGTATTTTCTATTTGACATCGTTCACTACTCTCTGCAATGATTTCCATATTTCGTTAAAGGCGACTAAGGGTTTATTTTACTAGCTTTTATTTGTTATTAATGTGTAGATATATTCATATATATTTACGTAAATATAGATACTCGTATTTATTGACTTGTTATTTTATTTAGAGTTATATGTAAGTATATATTTTATATGTATTATTAATTTTCCTTTATAATCCATGTATGTATTTTTATTATTGTTGAATGTCCCTCGTTTGTGATGCATCGGGAAAGTGATGAAGCGCGGAAAGTGGGTAACATAGGAGCTTAATGAAAGTCAGCTGCAAACACGCGTTGAAGCTGGCCTTACTTTGCTTGGCCTTACAAAATATAAGGGGTTCTGATTAGCATTGTCACTTGTGATGAGAAGTGGATCCTGTATGATAATTGTAAACATTTATCACAATGGTTGAACCCAGGAAACAGCCAAACAATGTGGTCCTGTGCCGGTATTTTCACTACAGCTTTTTAAGATCTGGCACAACAATTATTGAAGACGTGTATTGTGAAGAACTGCAAACGATGATGGACAAGTTCGTTATTAAACAACCGAGCCTGATCAATCGCGCTAATTCTCTGCTTCTTCATGATAACGCTTGCCCACATACTGCACGACAGACAGTCTCAAAGTCACAGGAGCTTCGACTGGAAACTCTCTGTCACCCACCATACTCTCCAGACCATGTCCGTACTGGTTTCCATTTTTTCGGAATTTGGATAACTTTCTCCAGGGGAAAATTTTCAATTTCGATGACGCAGAGAAAAACGCTTTCAGAGAATTCATCGATTCCCGTTCCCAGGACTTCTATAGCGGGGGTATCAATCAACTTCCATTAAAATGGCAAAAGTGCATTGATAATAATGGACAATACTTCCATTAATTAAATACATTATTTTCATATAAAAAAAATAATTTGTTTAAAACGACAATTTCATAGGTGGTAACATAACTTCATAACTTGGTAAGGACCTAATAATTTAAAAACTGAGCCGATTCAGATTTGTTGCATTGAATTGATTAATTGAACTTTCAATTCAACTCTCTGAATTTGGATTCACGGGCAAATGCCCCAATGTGCCATAAATTCGATCCTGAATTAAATGCTTTTATGTTCTGGGAGAAACAAAAAAACGCGATATAATTAATATTAACCAAGTTGTAGGATTAAAAGTCAACGTACAAAAAACGTTAGTCTAATACCTACTATACTTTTTAGGAAATCATGCAAAATATGTTTTCAAAATAAATCAAACCAATTAAATGAAAGAGACTCAATATTCACCTCTAAATGGTAATATCGTTACGCAACAATGGGGTCGAATGGGTCCCAGGGCGTGTGTTGACCCTAATCCCGTGTTTGTTTCTCATCTAATTAGGGGCCTTTTCGTCTCCTAATCCTGTTTTTATTTCGGACCTGAGGGTCCTCTCCGGGGCGTACTTATCGATAGCGGAACGCGTCCATTGTTTAATACCCTACCCTTTGACGAACATAAGGTACAAATTCGTATTGACGGGTTGGTTTTGTGTGACATTCGTTTGACCCAAGGACGAACGAGGACGAAAATAGGACGCTATGCAATTAGAGGATTATAGGATTTTAGAAGCCTTGTCAATAGATGTGAATCAATGTGATTACTTTGAAAACCTTGTGTAGATATTGTTCCTTTATTTGATTTGCTAAACAAGTTGGGACGCATTCGTTTTGAAAGATAAAAAAAACTGTTTAGAAAACAAAGAGCTCAACGAGCAACGAGCAGCGCCCATATTTACAACATTGATGTTTCCCAAAGACTGCTCTATTATAATTGTCTAATTATGTTTACCTAAGTAAAACATTCTAAAGAAATTTGTTTATTAATAACTTTTCTGATGTAGACGGTTCTTTAGATATAAGTGCGCCAGCCGGGCCAGTCATTCAAGGATGATTCACGTTACACCGTGCCGGGGCCGGGCCGTGCCCGTGCCGTGACGTTACCACCGTGCGCCAGCCGGGCCAGTCATTCAAGGATGATTCACGTTACACCGTGCCGGGGCCGGGCCGTGCCCGTGCCGTGACGTTACCACCGTGCGCCAGCCGGGCCAGTCATTCAAGGATGATTCACGTTACACCGTGCCGGGGCCGGGCCGTGCCCGTGCCGTGACGTTACCACCGTGCGCCAGCCGGGCCAGTCATTCAAGGATGATTCACGTTACACCGTGCTGGGGGCGGGCCGTACTCGTGCCGTGACGTTACCACCGTGCGCCAGCCGGGCCAGTCATTCAAGGATGATTCACGTTACACCGTGCTGGGGGCGGGCCGTGCTCGTGCCGTGACGTTACCACCGTGCGCCAGCCGGGCCAGTCATTCAAGGATGATTCACGTTACACCGTGCTGGGGGCGGGCCGTACTCGTGCCGTGACGTTACCACCGTGCGCCACCCGGGCCAGTCATTCAAGGATGATTCACGTTACACCGTGCTGGGGGCGGGCCGTGCTCGTGCCGTGACGTTACCACCGTGCGCCAGCCGGGCCAGTCATTCAAGGATGATTCACGTTACACCGTGCTGGGGGCGGGCCGTGCCCGTGCCGTGACGTTACCACCGTGCGCCAGCCGGGCCAGTCATTCAAGGATGATTCACGTTACACCGTGCTGGGGGCGGGCCGTGCTCGTGCCGTGACGTTACCACCGTGCGCCAGCCGGGCCAGTCATTCAAGGATGATTCACGTTACACCGTGCTGGGGGCGGGCCGTACTCGTGCCGTGACGTTACCACCGTGCGCCAGCCGGGCCAGTCATTCAAGGATGATTCACGTTACACCGTGCTGGGGGCGGGCCGTGCTCGTGCCGTGACGTTACCACCGTGCGCCAGCCGGGCCAGTCATTCAAGGATGATTCACGTTACACCGTGCTGGGGGCGGGCCGTGCTCGTGCCGTGACGTTACCACCGTGCGCCAGCCGGGCCAGTCATTCAAGGATGATTCACGTTACACCGTGCTGGGGGCGGGCCGTGCTCGTGCCGTGACGTTACCACCGTTGCCGTTGCCGGTTATGGTTCATACAGTATACTTTATAATAGTTCATACAGATCTTTGACTGTGCCCCGTCCGAGACACGGCCCGGCCCCGGCACGGTGTAACGTGAATCATCCTTAATGCACGCAATAATATGAAGTACCTACTGCGATGTACGTAATGTGAACTTGGCTAAGCAAAGTAATTAAGAATCGAAGGAATAGACAATTCATTTTAGATTTCGTATTTTTAGGTATGAGCAGTCTGTATAGCAGTTAGATTACAAACACTGGATCTATGTCTAATACAGGTCTATGAAAAGATTATTTTAAGTGAGCTTCCTATACATTAATTATATATTTGTTTTACTATTTATTTCTTTCTTTCATGTTTTTTTTTTATTTTTCTGTAATAGGCACAGAGGCACTAAAATTTAAAGCGTGTCTGTTACTTGTGATTTAGACGTGCAATCCTCCTTTATCAATATAAAGACTCAACAGTTTTTAAAACTTTTCTATAAAGGAATTATCGGTTAGGGTGCGATATACGCCCAATGTGTAAGTGTACATCCGATATTGGAATCCACCGCCATTGTCTCGGCAATGTTATTATGCCTTACGTTTGAATATTTTACGACGGACCCAAGACTTTTGCCGACGTTGTTTTTAGCGAGAATCTCTTTTGCACACATGTCTGTATTCATACAAAATAAGTTAGGTGATAGTTATCGTATTGAACTGTTTTAACTTAATGCATTTTATTATTATTATTTGTATTAATTTTTACTCCTAACTTATACATACTCCTAATAAACATACAATAATATAACAAAATACATGTGCATGGTGCCAGGTCCGTATTCTATGATCCCAAAAGGTTTGGATAGAATGATACTTGAAAAATCAGTCTCATCATGCCATACAATGAACGGGAACTCGTTCAAATATGAGGGACATATAAAAATGTAATGGCTTCCTTATTGTTGGGACCGTTAAGATATCTCCCGGGCGGATCGATGTTTATGGGCCAGAATAATGGTTTTATTGGCGAATAAACTAGAATGATGGCTCTCACTTGTAACCGTTGATGCTAGTTCAATGGAAGCATTTAAAACGCGGAACATGTCAGTAAATACAAAATATTTTAAATGTCAGTATCAAACTTTTGAATATTTATTCGATACTAAGGGAAATTCATTATACTTAGGTATTAAAAATTTTATGTCTGACATACAAACATCAGTATGTATTAAACGAATTATTTTCAAAATGTAAGTTTTATTGCGATGTGAAAACACAGCCTATAGAATAGGTACGTGCTAAGAAGCAACTTGAATGTTTCATCATTACCTATACTTCAAACATTTTCATTTATATCATATGTAAATAGGTCTTTAAAGCGAGCCTGATTCAATCTTTTATAGCTTTTTACATCCCGAATTTGGCGCGGAAGAAGCTGTATGCGGTCGTTAGTAGGTGATTTCTAATTTTACACTGGTGAACACTTAACTGTTTGTATTAAAATATTCTGTATTGAAATTATATCTAACGTATTCAATAAGTAACTCCTGCGTAATTGCTATACACTTATGTACTCGTATAGTATGTATAATCATGTACATAGAAGATTCCATACAAGCATAATTGGTTTATTCAGCGTGGCTTATTGAATATGTGGGAAACAAAGACGCCTTTATTAGATAAATTTTAGCCTTAAATTTATATTTAACAAGATTGTGAAATTTAATATTTTATAAGTAGGTACTTATAAGGTGTTAATGTAAAAATGAAGCAATATAGTGCAGATAAATCATGTTGATATTTAATTCAAATAAGGTAAAAATTAAATTATGTTACTTTTTCATGGAGAATTTATAGTGGCGACCCAGTTTATGCCGGGCCATGACCTACATAGTGAAAATGAATGTGAATCTGTCCATGTCATTGCTAAAATGTTTCTGTTGTAGTATCCTGTTGTTGTTGTAGTTTTTCTGCAGTACGTGTGAATTCGTTTAATTTATACCTTATTTGTGCTGGCAAAAAGAAATATTTATTTTTATGGGTGAATTTATTCCCGTTTTACGTGTGAATTGCTAAAGACTTTAGTATGTACTTAAGTATTTATTACATATTCAAAAAATAATTAGTACTGGACATGTAATTAAGAGGAGTTTCGAGGATTTAATATATACTTTTTATTAATTTGAAGAAGACATTTTACGGTAACGAGGCATCAATTGTTCTGTAGGTATACATATATGTATATTGTATTAATAATGTGCCTACGTATTATACTCGTACATAAGCTTAATATAAAAATACAAAATCTGTTGTCCCTTCTAGAACGTCTGTATAATACTTGAGGTGATGATAATAATGTACCCAAATACGTCGCATTGCAATAACAATAGTGTAATTTAATGTCCGCGTCGTTCCCGCGCCAAGTAAATCCGTTAAAGCCATTTTTTCAGAGACACACTGTCAATGGAAATATGAAGCGGTAAAGGGATCATTGTGAGCCTGACATGAGAATAGACATGAAACAACAGTAATGAATCTCGGTTATTTGTAGCGAAGCAAACACCAATCTTGGTATGATTAAGTAAAAATATGCCCCTTGATATAGGGAAAAATAAGTAACAGACTCCGTTTAACACAATCTCTATTTACAATTATAAGAAAATTGCTTGCTTTGTCCCTTCCTGGATATAATCCTGAGTGGTTTTACATTCTATTTCTGTTTGAATTCATAAACTTTAGAATAGTAGACGTAACATCGCCTTTAGATGAAGTGACGTACGGAAACTATGCTGATTGCCACACTATGCCAATCTCTCCCGTTACGACCAATAGCGAAATTTTTAAATACTCAAATATTTTCAAACGCAGGCTGCTCCTTGCCATCTAAAGGTAGCCTGAAAGAGATCACTTCGGCGATATGGCCACCTGTTGTACTTTTCGTGTTAGAAGTACTTGTCTTTATACAACATGTGTTGATGTAAAATAAAGAGTATATCTATCTATCTGCTTGTTCATTGACTTGTGGTCTATATGGTCTATATTGTGGTCTGTATAGTCTATATGGTCTCTGTTTGAATAATATAGACTATTAGCCACATCTATGAAAATAAGGCGTCAACGCGAGCGCATAATATTATAACAAATGCTAGTGACACATTCAAAATTGGAAATATACCAATTATTGATATGTGATGTAAGTGACTTCCTACGGAGCCAGCTGTGAGACTACTTCGCTCAAGCCTTGAAAGAACGACATCATCCATCCATCCATCGATCGGATGGGTATTACACCGATAGCTATTCTTTTATTCAAAGGTGCGAATGTCCAATATAGCGCAAACTGTCAAAAGATGGACTGTCGCGATTTGTCGTCCACTTTTCATTGAAGATAATATGGAGCCTGTAAATAACTGTTAGTGTTGATTTGGATGTAAACCATTAGCCAAGCGAGCGTTCGCGCGATTACAAACCTTTTTGTTATAATGATTTTAATGTTCATTTTCGTTGCTCTAATTGAATAAATAGGTTTGTTCTACAACGTTATATCTGCGGTTGATGCCACTTAACCGCTTATTGAATATGTTAGTAATGAGCTGCAAAGGCGTTTGGTATATGTCCGAACGCTCGATTGGCCGAATACTTTACCTATAGTCGTATATTTTCAGGCATTAGTATGAGATTCCGTACTGCCCACCGTTTATATTCTTGTGACATCTACAAGCTAAGCCCCTAGGGCAGGCGACGCGCACGCATCCAATTTTGCGATGACTTAATCTTTTGGATTTTGTTCTTCCGTCGGGGACGAACTGCCTTCTCGAGTTAGAGATTGATGACACGCTGTCGCGAGGTCGTCTATCTTATGTATCGATAGAACAAATGTTAAAATTGAAGGCATTTTATGCAGTGAATTCACAAAACATGAAATATTGAAATATGCAGAATTATTGAATACTTCCTCCATATGAAATGGAGATAAAATACTCTTAATAATCTTATTCACATGTATGTTATTTAAAAGTACCAATACATTGTTAATTAACCAACTTGTGAATAAAATAGTCCCTTAAATTAATTGTAATTATTATTCGAATAGCATTAAATTATTCGAATAGCATTCAATAGTATTATTTAATAATAAAGAGTAATAATAAACAATAATAATAAACATTGATGTACACTAATGTTGGTATAAGCGAATAGTATTTTATAAATTGATGATTCTATTTTTATTTTAAATATTTAATCTTAAGTAAATTACTAATTAGATAAATGTAATTCGATAGATAATATTAAGTCGAACAATCTGCCTGAAGATAATCCCCTATGTATGATTTAATAGATATTAAAGATATAATAGTTATATTATATCTTTAATACTTATTAAATTGCTGTATATTAAAGTTGGTATAAACAAATACTATTTTTTAAATTGATGATTCTAATTTTTAAAACTTAAATTCCCACCTAAGTTCTTAATTATATAAATGTGATTCGGTAGATAGCATTAAGTTAAATAACTTGCCCGAAGATAATCCCCTAATGTTTTTCTTGTTTTCGTATTTTTCGATCGTAGAGGACTGCCTCTTCCGTGAATTGAATTTAAAATGGGTTAGGCGCTCGTTATTTATACATTCCTTTCCCGAGCAATTTCAATACTTTTATATGTGCAGACAAAGCAATAGATATCTTTTAAAAACAAAACGTTTTGTTTATGTTTGTTGTTTCATTACAACTCACTGTGAGCTTAAATACGAGATTACCTATTTAATGTTACAATATAGCTTGCTTTGGGAGAAGCATAGATACAAACATATCCAGCTTAGAGACAATGAATCTGTAGGTTTAGAATGGAAGCAAAATCAACCGAGAAACCAAGCAAAGTAAATTTCTATCAAACCGATAAGTTCGTATAATTTCTCATTTCTGTTTTGGTACCTATGTTATTTTTAGATCGTATTTCTAATTTAATAGAACAAAAACATTTTTGATTAATTCTTGACTAAGGAAGGAGTTTGGAAAACAATATCATAGAAAAAAGTACGTTGCATTCATAGGTGTACTCAATACTTTCACGCTAACGTGACGTTTGTATTCGTACTCACAACTACACAAAATCTCACCGACTCGACGATTCTCTGTACTTTGTAGACCTGTGTCCGTATGAAAACAGCACGTAACGAGCACGCAGTAACTTGTGTGTTATTATAAAAAACTTACATATCTTTATTACTAGGACAATATACTTAGAAATAAATAGGTAGCGAAAAAAGTTGACTAATAAATAATAGATTGTTGTTGGTCAATAAAATATATAATTGACGCAAAACTTATGGAATGTATGAGTAGGGCTGGTTCAATTGAATGAACTATTATGGGAAGGACCTTAATATATTGAATCCCTGCCTCCCAAAGGATATGAAAAAACCATCATATGAGAACCTGCTCGAGCGGGTACGCTCGGTTATACTGCTGGGTTGGAGTCACCCTCTCCAGAAGAAGGCAGGTGCTGACCACTCCCACGGGAAGTGTTCGTGTGAAATGTTTCCGCAATGATATCTGCTACACTCGCGTGGAACGTTCACAAATAGAGGCGCACAGAACTTGTGTCAATATGTGACAGCGTGTGATTACGAGCCACCACTCGTCTGTTAGCGCTTAGCTACGAGTCACGACGAACTTGTGTCAGCGTCCGTCAGCGTTAGGCTACGAGCCGCGACTAACTTCCAACCAACGTTGGATGCATAATATTACTGGAGGCAGTAAAAATAATTTCCTTCCTTCAGTTAATGAAGCAAGGATTCAACATAGGTAATAGGTATGTCACATGTGCCTATTTTACTATATGTATACAAGTTGGTCATCGTATGTCCACCTATGTAGCATCAGTAATGTAAGTCATATATTTTGTATTATTAATCTGAAGTCATCATAATAGTAGAATTAATTAATATTTTTGTATTTAACTGAATAATCACCATAGTGTGATCTACTGTTCAACTTGTTGCGACGCACCGAAATATAATTAATTCATTAGAGAAAATTTTGATGAGTGTACAATTTTACATACAACAATGATAATAATAATAATCCATCTGGTTTTATTCTATGAATTAATTAGTATTAGGACCATTAGAAATATATTACATAAAATCCAAAGAAAGGTTTTTTTATGTAAACAGTTTTTGTAAATTATAATATTATTCACATTTTTTTTATCGTGAATTACCAATCATTTAGTTGATCGATGTATAAATATATACTTAAAGAAAACACAAAACTATTAAATTATGTCCCTACGTATGTATAAAAGACAAACAATATGCATTACGAATTTTTATAATTTCATACTCGTAAGTTTGTCTTTATTTCGGATAGCAAAGGTAAGAATAAGTTAGCATTTTTTTCTTTTCGTATATTACCTACGGTAAAAGCGCAATTCGCACATTGTGCCAGTGTCAAACAGAGTGTGCTAATTACGATATTGCCATATAAAAAAACACAACGAAATGAGTTTGATAAATAAAATGTGATTAAACTTTAAATGTTCAAACATATCAATTTTATCCTTCGACAAATTAAGGATAGATCTTTTATTTACAATTTGAATCCTAAACTGAAATAATATCGCGTATATAAATACAGACCCAGCTTTTCGTATCTATTTCATTTTCATTCCATATAAATATATTGTATTAATTAAGAGCGATAGGCTTCATCGATCGACGCCATGTTGCTGCGGATCACGTTTCCATAGTTTCGAGTCACGGCTAATTGTCGATCCGCTTCTATCTGGACGAATCGTCCTCCTCGCCAATTAGCAGATATTGATACCGTCCTGATTTTCATTACAACTTTGTTGGTAGGAAAACAGGTATCTATATGTATATAATATGTATTACAGAGTTTTGTGATAGGTATATTTTCAGTTATCTTCTTTAGACATCACAAAGATTATACGACTGTATAAAATAATGACTTGTTTTGGCACCTTATTGTTAGTTTATTTAATTTTTCTTGTTATTCTGAATTAATTTATTCAGTATGTAATTGATTAAAATATTATATTGTTATAGTAATTTCAGCACGGTTCAGTCCATTTTTACATTAGTAATTTGTAGAAACTACTTAATAAATCTTGTATTTATAATATTAATAATATTATACTATTTAATGTATAATATTAATGTATACTATTTGTAGAAAGTATACATTAATATTATGTAACCATTAGTTTGTTTCTTAAATAAAATAAAATATCTTGAAACTTATTGAATAATTTTCTTTGTACAATAAATGTAATAGAATGTATGAGTAAATTGTATGTAGTCCATTCAGATTCTGTTAATGGTTGACAAATTTATATGAATGATTTCTTCTTTATCTTTTCAAAAATTCAGGTTAACAAATGTCATTAATGATTACGGTTCAGAAATCAAAATAAGCAAAAACCGCAGTAATTGCCATTCATGTAACATCACCGATTCGTATTCTTCACACATTTTGTTTGAAAAAACGCTGACGTGTCATCCAGTTCAATCATTCATTTATTCAGTCAGTTTTTTGCTGAATAGTGGTAGTAGGGGTGAGTACTTTTTTAATTGAAAACTACTTTTGGACGAGAAACATTGCACTGAACTGGATTTAAATGATCCTGAACATAGATAGATAGGTTGCATTGACTTTCTTTTGATTTTTATGTTTAGAAACTCAAGTTGGACTTATAAAGCAGTACAATCGTTAAAAAGTTTTTGGCAAATCTATATCATTAAAAAATTATAACTAGATATAAAAAGATGTATTAATTAAGTAAAAAAATGCACATGGTTCCTTTTAAATATAAGAAGTAATATCTTGGTCTTAACATTGCTGTATTATGAAGTGTCAATTTCGTTTCGACCAGAAAATGTTTCTGGAAAGAATTTTGTTGTCCCTTTACCGTGTGTTTGTATTTTCGTAGTTCGTTTCGTACGTGTAGTATGTCGATTTGCTGTCACCACAAATTAATAATCAAATATCTAACTTTAGTATATATGCAATGTCTGATTATTGAAATTGAAACTGTCTGGCCCAATTTCAATAACCCAATTAACAAACCAATTAACAAAGCCACCCCATTTATTGATTGAGCTAAACAACGTCGAGGTAAATCGTGAATGTATTTACTGTAAACAGTCCTTTTATCTTGTTTTAGGGATATTTGTATAGTGAAATACGAAATTACGTTTTACTTACAATTTGGCATTATAAAAGTGTGTAACACATTTACAAGGGCTCCTCTAACAAACATTTCAATTCAAGTATCTTAATTATATCACAAGCAAGCGTTTGCTGTTTGTTTAAACACGCCAGTTTTTCTCAGTGCGAGGGTCCCAGTTATTTGCCAGCCGCGTTTTGTTCGTGCTTCGCCATTTGTCATCGCTGCCTCAGCTTTTGTCTTTCCGTTTCCAGATATTTATCTTTACCGAAATAGAAAGGAGTTCATTATTTAGCATTGCTATTGTTTCCTTCTCTTTTCAGATGCGGTTGTTTCAAATTAAGAATGTATGTACAAGTACCTACACGTTATTAAATCGTATTACAGAGTGTAATAAAACAAATTATTATAAGAGTTGAAACCAAAAATTTACATTACTTATAAAACTATTAAAATTCTTCCTTTCGTGTGATAAAACATTACTTTTAAAAGTCTGTTACGATTCTTTTTTCGTTTGTCAAAAATGATAAAACTGCCGATACGAGGCGTCGATGTTTTCTGCTAACTAAATACCGCACATTCCCCTTTCGCATCATAAAACTGACCTTTTTCTCTTTTAGAATTTGTCGGTTGTTTGAAATATCTCGTCGGAAAAATCCTACAGCCCGTGGATTGGATCAAGTTTACCTTTTTAGGAAAACAACGGCGTCCTGGGGGAGGGCTGGGATTACGTGGAGGCCTCTCGTCTGCCCACGTGCGTGTGTTCCACTTCTGTTGTGGGATAAACGCGATCCGTGTAAAGCTTAACAATAAAACGGCACTTACTATACAAAGTTTACCTAGATTGTCCTCCTTTTATAAGGGATTCCCTTTTTTCGTCGGATTTATTCTCTTTTACCGTCATCAATCACACACGTAAACAAGCCTCGTCTAGTTGACAGGTGATTTCATTTCTGCCAAACCATAAACGAGCATTGTTAATGTGATGACGGTCTTTTCATTTCGGCTTGATCTCCACAGTTATCCGTCTTTTGTTTTTAGATAGAGTTTGATCGGTATCAAAGCGATCGCCCGTTTTATTACGTGTCATAAAACTTAACAGAGTGATAAATGGATCGCGGATTACTTTGAAAATGTTCGGCTATTTCGCGTTTAATTACCTCATATATATCTGTGTTCCGTATCTATAAACGTGAAATTTGTTAGAAAATAAAGTTAGAAGCAAGAACGACGAAACTGTAACAGTATCACATGTAACCTCGATGTGTAACGTTTAATATCAGGTTTCTGAGCATGAGCCCAAGAGTTCGTGGTTACCTGAAGTAGTTTGGCAGTAACCCAAACATCTTTGTGAGACAAATCTTTAATACAAGTGCGGTGTATTGTGATAACGTAGGGTTTAATGTATAGGTACGTTTAATTATATTGTAGAGTGTATATAATTAGAATTGTTTTCTTAATAAAAAGATACCTACTTACTACTTAGTCTAAGATATATGTTAAGCTAAATTGTTTTCAATGTTCATAGAGGGGGAGAGTGCACGGTGAAATCCAACAGCCGCTAGGCGCTCTCGACAGAAACTACTCTAACAGAAGACTACCTTGAAATGTACTGCATTTCCCACTTTATCCTATTTCTTCAATGTGTGCGTGTTTCGGTAGTGAGTGAGATATGCTAGAGTCCATGTTCATCCCATCCCATCCTATCCCTTCCCATTTTCCCAACCCTTTCTCCAAATACATCCTATATCTCCAAAGGTAGGCAGCTCATCCTGGGGCATGCCAACGTTTGTCATTTTGGGCTAATGTTGGCCTGTATGACAGATATTCATGGGCTACAGTATCCACTTACCACGAGGTGGACTGTATGCTGGTGGCAGACCAGCATATAACATACACCCTTCCTCCATCTAAAACATTTTATTTTGTTTTCATCGTAGATAATCACGAGGGGGATGTCGGGTCATAATCCACCACTTGGATCCAGTGCGGATTGATGGATATTACACATACCTTTATTATATGTGTATACTTATCGAAGGTTGAAACCAAAAATGTGATAGTGATGACTTAACTGGAAACTCCGTGGTACGGTGCGGAGGTCAAGTTGGGACGTCATGAAGTGACCGAGAATAGATCTACACCTAGGCTATCATCCTTCTTTCATTACCATAGTGTCATTAAACCATTAATTTAAATAAACCATATACGAGTCCGCTTTGTTGAGTTCCATATTAAACCTCAGTTACAGAAGTATGTATAAAGTTGGTGTAGGTATGTATAAATGTATATATGAGGGGCTTATCGCACCCTGGCAGCCGCCCAAGCGCGGGCAAGGCTCAGTTCTGGCTTTGCGTTCGACCACGGCTCAAGTCCGGTTAATGTTTCGGGAAACATAGTAACCTACATAGTATAGTTCAATATATGAATATAGTTAACCACCCTGTATGGGTTGTTGTATTTTCATCGCATTATCAATTTACTACGTCTTTACCCGACTACGACGAAGCTAAAGGAGGTTTATGATTTGATTTTAACAGTCTATGTTAGTATGTACCTATGTATGTTCATCTAATTCCTCGTAGCTCCTAAACTATTTATTACATTTTGACAAATGAGGTCTCCTTGGATTCGTCTTGAGGTTCCGCGTGACTTAGACTGACTATATGACGTCGCATTGAATCCAATATGGCGGATATGAAACACGAAAATATATGTAACAAAAAAAAAATGCCGACAAATGTATCATGTTTAGTATCAAATAAAAGGTTTTAAGGTGCATAATCCAAAAATATGTAATATATAAATAAAAATATGCTATATCCTAAGTTACGAAGATGGGGTGGGAGTAACGTTATTAGTACACCCGGGCTTCAGCCTCCGCGAAGCTCGGCGTACAGCCTCGCGAGATGAAGCTCGGCCTTCGGCCTCGCATAGATTGCACGGCGGGAGCGGACTGCCGTTTGAGGCGAGGAAATCAGGATCGAAAGATTCTTTAATAAGTAACAAGTCCTATTACAATAGATAGAGCTTAATGATTTTAGATACGAGTTATTCGGAATTTAGAGAAAATTCCAGAGCAGCAGACCTAAAATGGTTTTAAAAAAATAAGTTTTACACTTTTTTTTAAAAGTTTACAGATTGATTGTATATTCGCCACAAGTTTAATTAATTATTTATTAACATTTTTGTGCATATTAACCACGGGAAATTACATAGGTACAAATCTACTTTGTACCTATGTAATTAGCAGAAAAGTGGTTTTTAAACAGTATCTACTTTTCTTTCGGACAATACTTAGTGACATAAAAAACCCTTTGACGATTTAACACATAAAAACTGGGCTGTGGTAAATTTACATACTCGTATGTATTTTCTATGTCAACTTTACAACTGTGGTAAATATACAGGAACCCGCCTGTGGTGAATATACACACGTAGAAGTAGGTATATTTACACCTACACAATTTTACTGAAAATAAAACTTAGAGCCTTTATCACCACCTGGTGATAAATTAACTGTTAACAATCTGATAGATTAAGTATCTGTCAATTAAATCTAGCTGATACTGACTTCCTGATAAAGTATAGTTGACTTTCTGATAACTCCTGATACCTTATCAGAAGGTGTTGAGAAAGGCGCTTAGTTTAACCTATCAAGCTTTATACGTTAATTAATACGTGACCTTTGACGTGTTCTCGTTTGTATTAGACCCGTTTTGACCCAACAGGGCCACCCACCTCCACCCATGGTCCTACCAACCTTTTGGTTATACGGACCAAATCGTCAGGAGGTACGCGCCGTTCGCCTGCTAGGGCTTTGTTGCGGCGCGTATCTGCTCTGCCTCCCTACAAGTATTCTCTTTTGTCTGTGTCCCATCAGCACTACTCCCCTTTCTGGGGCTGTTCTACTCCACTAGATGATGTACTTCAGTGCCGAGCAGCTCTTTCGGGCTCCTTTTCCTGTGCCATCGGTGTGCAAACTCTCTGAGCCTGCGGAAGTTGGGTCAAAACGCGATTGACTAGTCAAATCTTGAAATAGTTTTGACATCCGATTAGCCCAGTTGGTAGTGCCTCCAATTGCTGGCTGCGTAAAAGGTCTCGGTGTCGATTCGCGGTCGGACATTTATTTGCATAGAGAAATGTTTGTTCGGGTCTGGTTGATATCGTCGTTTTTGTATATGCGGGAAAAAGACGCAGTCTTATTAATTATATATATTTATATTATATTTATTTAACTCAGCAGTAAAATATATATCAATGGGGCAGTGTGAACTTAAAAAAATCCAGTATGGCCCTTAATTACAGAGTGAGGGTAGACCGAACGAAAAGTATGATCTGTCCCCGTCAGAGACAGAGGTGTGGGGACAGACCGGAATAAACCAAGAAATCAGAGCAAGATACAGAACCGTCGCTTTAAAAAATACTCAAAAAGTTACTTGTATTTTTCTAACACGAAATTCAAGTCAAAATTTTCCAAAGTTTTTGACACCGCTACTTGAATGAAACGGGTCCTTTTTAAATTATTACTGACTGGGACGAGCGCGCAGCCAGCAAACAAGGGAGTTTCGAGTACATCGTAAACAATAAAGTTGTAAGAAGTTAAATAACATTACGCATTCGCAGCGCGTTTGGGGCTTTCCAGTTTTCGAGTCACGAATCGTTAAATGAAATAAGAATCCGTCATAATTTGTTGCGATGAAATGGGAGATAAAAGGAAGAAAGAATTGGCGGAATGAGATTTTATTATTACGATATTTTTGTAGATAACAGGCGACCACCTGGTAGAATACATACAGACATGGAAATGGAACCAATGATAGAATACTTGTTATTTAATTATATAATTCATAGAATTTATAATAATCATAGAATACTTATTTATTTAGTGATTATCTAAGTAACATATACATCATATATGTATGTACTTTAAATCTTAGGCCAATCTACGCAAACAGGAAATCCCATATCTGTGATTCTTGCATTTAGTAGCCATAATTCCATAAAAACTCAAATAATAATCCGACATTCTGAGCATTTTTGAACCTTCAGTATAAACCCGGTATTGATACAAATTAAATCAATAGTATAGTGATCGATAATAGTACATTGTATATAATATTACATGTATAGTATTACTATTCAATAGGTATGTAGATAACTAAAACTCTTTAATTCACACCAAAACAAAATAAGACAGTAACAGACATTGTAACATATGAAATGCACAAAAGGCGGTCTTGTCCCTAATAGCGATCTCTGCCAGACAAACCTTTGGGTAGAGAGGAAATAAATAATATTTAAATCGTGTATAATATTTAATATAGATGGTGTAAATCATGCACAATTACATATAATATATATACATATATCAGTATACATACATACGATATACAATATATAAGTGTATAAAGGCTTTTTTTATTTATATACGAGTATTTAAGACCTATTATTAATTGTATATAGTGGTGGGCTTTAGGAGAGACCTATATCCAGCTGTGGAGGAACATGGCTTGCTATGGTATGGTAATAGTCATCAATGCGATAAGTAAGTTGCAGTGGATCCACTATATTGGATATCCTTCAGGAACCAAACAAGATCTATATTCTGTTCAAGTTAAGAAAAAAGTGATGTCATCACTATCAGTCACGTGATTTCACCCATTGACAAATTACGAGAGGTAGCGTTCTTTCGTTGACCAATTAACATTGTGTTATGCTACACTGAACGAATGACGATACTTTTATCTTAATGTGAATAGAGTATGTATACAGCTCTTTGCTCATTCACCTACTATCGGCACGTTTACTTAACATTTTTACAATATTAGGTATCTATTTGGTGTTTATATTATGCAGACATCAGACACATTAGTCAAAACTAATTCATTACCCGCTAATGTGACCTACTTTGTGAATTATAACGAAAATATCAGAGCCGTACCGCGGATCTTCGTAATTGCTTGATTAATTATTAGCAGGGAAACGAGATGGGGTTAAAACGAGACGAGGGTCGCCGAAGATCCACGAACGACATCAATAAGGTTTAATTGGCAAGGACCATCAGGGCTATTAGCTTCGGCTCAATTAGTAATATCAGTTCAAATCTCGTCCCACGTTCATAGCGACAATTTGGGCACTTTTGTGCGTACCAGTGAATTTAACAAAGTTCTTTTAAAGGAAATTTTGACTAATAAGGGCACGTATTCGATGATAAATAACGTATTGTATTGATAGGAGTCAGGAGTCAACTTTTAAACAACTTTTTAATAATAAGTATTTCGTGTTCGGTATCAAGTCGTTATCGGCCAAAAAGTAAACACAAAAATACGTAATCTCAGTAACGTGGCACGTGTTACGAAACTCTATTAAACAAGTATCAAAATATATCAAAACTTGTCTCAAATATGTACTTTAGAGATATGTTTCTGAAACATATCACGATAAACAAACACACCTACTCGTATAAAACAGGGTTCAACGCTGCTCGGACAGATTCTCGACCAATCAGTTTCGATATCAGATCTTTAATGGTAAGTGGACATATAGTGGTTTTATTTTTAATTAGAAATAGGCGGCATACGAACATACAGTCCACCTGATGGTGAGTGGATATTGTCGTTCGTGGACATCCGCGGTACATGCCAACTACAGTCCAGAATGATAAACGTTAGCGCGCCTCCGAATGTGTTGCCTACCTTTCGAGATGAAGGAATGGATTTGGAGAAAGGATTGGGAAATTGGGGAATAGGACAGACTGGGATGGGAATGTGCTCTGGCATATCTCACTCACTAACGAAACACATATGTACATTAGGGAATAGGACAAAGTGGGAAATGCAGTACATTTCAAGGTACTCTTCTGTGAGACAGGAGTATCGAGGCCATTTGAATGCACCCAACGGCTGTTGGATTGCAGCGTACGCCCTCCCCCTCCCTTTCGAATGAAATCTTTACTGAATTAACGAATATTTACTATAAATACTTACATTACGATTTCAGTTATGAATAATCATTACTGTACTAAAACTATGCCCTTACGCCGCTTAAAGTGTCTTTGTTGAACATTGTTATTCGCGTTTAATAAAACCTTTTTGTTCTATTAATTAATTAAGAATTAAGAATTTTCTATTTTAACAATTTTCCATGTGAATGTAGTGTATACGCCTCGTTAATGATGTGTTAATATGATCTTAAGTTGTATGTATTAATTGTATCTACAATGTACTTTGAAGAAATTGTTGATGTACCTACCTAAATATATAAATAAATTTAAAAATATTTAACTACCTAAGGAGAATGGTATTGATATTATTACTGATCTAAAACTAAGCTAAAAATAAGTATAGATAACTAGAAGATATAATGGAAGAAGAGGACACATGAGATTTCTTTAAACCGATAATTATGTTCTTAAGACAAGAGATTAAAAGAATTAGATCTGACTTATTTATACTCGCATTAGTTGCTACAATATCTCTTGGCTACAAAGTTATGTTCTTGTAGAATTAGTATATTATTTTATACTGTAAACTTTATTTTATACAAATAAAAAGTCATCATTAAAATTACTAAATGGTAATCTAACTCAAACTTCCTGCGAACAAACAGAAAGATATAATTTATTTAAACAACAATCATAACTATATTTGTGAGGGTAAGAAATAATATCGATGAGTATTTTGCTTGAAAATAGGGGAGAGTGTGACTCCGTCCCCTGCCACCCTGATCTCAGAGGTGATAAGATACAGAAGTTATACTCAGAGTGTTTTCTAAATCACTAAATGGCGTCGACGTGTTGGTAAGTATTCGTGTGCTTGTTGGTAAGTATTGGTTAATGGCAACTTCCCATGTTAGGCGTGCAATTGTTGCAGATTTTGAAAATTTGTGCTTGTTAGCAGTTGGACTCATACAACGTGTCACTGTAATAATGCCAAAGCTGAAAATAGTTTATTCAGTCACCCTGTACTGAGTAATGAGCGCTACGAACGTTTTAGATACAACAACAAAACTTTACATGTTTGTAACTTTTGATTTATTCCCCAAAATAACTTTGTTTTCCGCTAGAAAATTTGTATATATTTTAAATTAGTCGAGGTGTAACACGTTTTGCGTTATTTTGCTGACACGTTGTATGCATACATCGTTCCTAGCAAAAGTGCGTATGAACCGCACGATGAAGACGAGCGGTGCGATGGTAAAAACCCGAAGTTGGCATCGAATTCATTCAATTTGTGTCTGACTCAGGCTTTTATTTATCATTATTACTAGTTTTCCTTCATAATAATGAGTATAAAGGATGTCTGCCGTGTTCGTCTACTATATGAATTTTGTCCAATTTGTTTTGTATATTGAAAATTTCACCACAACTCGCTGTCATTAAAAACGATTTTACTCGTGACCTAAATGCGTTGTGTCCACAACTACTCAAAACACTAGGTAAACATCATGTTTGTGTATATGAGAAGTATAACCCACTTTACAGTCAGATTCTAATCTGATTCATATCTGTATTGTGCCGAATCTTCCCCCGCACGACGACGCGTCGACCCTTTTCCCTTTGTTGATATTCTGCTGACCTACAAATGGAGTTCCGTTTCCATCTCACTGTTACCAGCCCTTACCACAGCAGAGATATTAATTTTCTAAGCTTTTGTTACGCTCTTCAAAATTTAATACAACTATAGCACGAGGTATAGCGAACGTATAGCGGATTTAGCACGAGTTAGAAATAGTTTTATAATTTGGTTTTTGAAAGTTATTCAATCATAGACAAGTGATATGCCGTGTTTTGCTTTTAGCCAAGTAAAGGAATGATGAAAACACACACTAATTCGAATAGTTCATTTCAAACTCTTAAGTTTTACATGTATTATATTATAGGTATACAGAAAACGAGTTTGTTGGGTGTTTTTTATGTAAGAGGTAAACTCAAAAATAACTACACAGATTAAAAAAAAAATCACTTTTAAGAAGCTAATTAATGCAGATAAACGTAGGATATATTTGCCTCAGCTAGAAAATCATTATGCTGCCTGAGCGAAGTCAGAGCGAGATGCTCCTACATAATAATTACTTAATATTTCAAAAAACCTCGATACCATTATTCTTACGAAAAAGCAGAATACCCATTTATATAAACGAAATTCCTATTTGAAATATATTTTCTTAATATTAATAGTAGTATAAGTAAAGTAGTATAATAGTAGTATAGTAAGTAAACTTACTAGGGATGAGTCATATACTCGTAAACTAAGGTAAGCGTACTCGCTGACCCACTTACCCACTTGGTTATGAGCCTGCCGAGCACACACATACTCATTGACAATCCTACTGAATTGTCGATCACCAGATTTATGACCGCGCTTAAAAATACTTATAAAAGTACTTTACATTGTTTACTATTGTTTATATTATATATATTACGTAAGTTTTAATATTATTAGGGCTCCGAAGAAACGCTTTATTAAGCTAACTCGTGGATTTTTTTATTATATCCTCCTTTTTAACCGTTAGTTATTTTACGTCCATCAGATTGTCCGTGAGTTACCCGCGATCCCAGGATGTATCAGCGCTCTAACCCTCTTTGGTGTTGCAGTATATTTTGTGCTATATATCTTTTTGCCGACACACAATTGCACCGCACTATCTCTTGTCCCTGCTGTATGGTAAATTTTATGTATTATGGTGTTTTATGTGTACAAATAAATGTTTTTCTTTCTTTAATGTTTTTGTTATAGAATACATGGCGGACGGGCGGTCCATTATATCATTATAATGTCCTTAGTTCGTCTATCAAAGATCTTTATAACTGCTACTAACACCTAATAACTTAAAAATTCATATTCACAAAAACACGTACAAACATCAATAAAATCTTTTCCACAACATCTAAAGAAATTAAATAACTCCACACCCAATGGCCCATACTAGGATTCTCTGTGTTGTGGATCCAAAGACACATACAAAGACGAACACACCGTCCAGACTCGAACATACATTCGTCTTTAAACCAATGAATGTTCGACCGGGAATCAAACTCGGGATCTTTTATTCAGCAAGTAGGGGCACTACCAACTGTGCTAATCGGTCATCACATCTAGAATAGACATCTAGAAATAAGGGCTCATTTCATAAGTAAACCTTTAGCTATAACAATTATACATAATTATATGGAATTAAATACCCAAAACAAAACAGAAATCAAAACAAAGATTATACTTATTTTTAATTTATTATGTTTCAAGAGCAACTCAAAGCTATTGGACCGATTGAACTGGAAATAAAAAATAATATTTTCCCTTTTCCGTAAAGATCTGGAAAATTGAATAGTAACAAAATACGTATACATAACTAATATCGGACGGCTTTGTCATGGCAGAAATAATTCCGAATCGAATATGCCGAGTTGAATCTGCAGGATTTGAACTTGGCATATCGAGTATTTGAAGTCGGCTCGAGCTTCAAAATAGGCGAAAGCGTTTTTATACATAAGAGGTAAACACAGCTACACCAATATTGGATATTTGCTAACAGAAAAATATTTAACTATCTATTTGAAGAAATTTTACGTTATTCATCAGCTAAAAGTTAAAACGATTTTATTAATGGTGATAAACCATTAATAAACCATCATCACTACCCATCATCCATAATTAACCATCATGTGATTAACCATCATCACTACCAAACCCTGTCCCTTCACTGGATATAGGCCTCTCTCAAGGCTTCGATCTTCGGGTCTTCTTATTCAACCACCCCCGGAGAAATTCTTCAAATCGTCGCGCTTCGGTTCACAGTCATAGCCGGAGGGCTTCCCACGCTGTATCCTGGTATCCCACGCTGGGTCTCCATTTGAAGACTTAGTCATCCGATACAGGACTGATGACTATTATATAGAAAAGAATAGATCTCTCTCAATAATTATAAATTAATAGTACAAATTAATAGTATTTGTGTCCTTCATTTCGTCTACTCCAGACTCGAACACTTTGTCCTGAGGAAAATTAACCTGCCCATTGGGGTCAGCGTCCTATTCTACCCCAGAAACATTAATTTATATAAGTCAGTAAAATAAATCTTTTGATAGTTAATTTTAGTTCAATATGGGAAGGATTGCATATTGAATCTCAAAACGCCGCTACCTTTTCAATGAATTTTGTGGGTAACTGTACTCAGTCGCACGCAGTCGCGTGACTATACAAAGGAGATAGGAAATGAAACACCCACGGCCTTTTAGTGTGTGTATTACGTTTCTTTATAGCTTTTACGGCTCCCTGCACTTCTTTCATATAGATAACGATTTATCTATATCCCTATCGAGACGTAGGTATAGTGAACAATAGAAATGTTTAATTATAATTAAACATGTATACCTCTCAGATTTGTAAAGACATTTTTAACAGCTGCAAGTTGTCAAAGAAAGAAAGAGTGAAAAGATATTTGTGATGTTATCTGATTGAAAGGACCTTTGACATTGGTTAAAATTTTCTAACTTGATTCAAGATTCTGTTTAAATTGAAAAATGTTTACAAAGCCATTTTTTTCAGTGTAAGACGGCCTCTAGACGAACAAGTAAATTAGACAATAGTGTCACAATTATATTGAAAAAATATTATTGAATCGCGTCTGAAATTGATCGTCTAGCTAGGGGGCCTCTAAGAGTACAGAAAATGGTGCTGTACCGATTTTTATGCTCAACGACATTCACTAAATCTATTGTGATCGTCGCCACACAATATTTAAGTCGACCACGTACACACACGCGCACATATTGGGTTTGTGTTAGTGCTCTTTATAACGTGGAAGACGAATAGTAGCAATCGTCTCGGTCCATCGGTTGTTATGACCCGGAAACTAACAGAAAATTCCACGTAACGTATACCTATATTATGTATTAAGCTATATCTGTTCAGTAGTAGCAAGAGGTTGAAGGTGCGATATAATAGATAAATTGTATCGTTTTATTTATGCAACATTGTTATAAAAAGTGATCGCAAAATCGAGCTTTCCGTGTTTCAATTGTGATAGTTTTTCTTCGCTAAAACGGTTTACCAACCATTTTATATAAATAATGTTTATAAGTCTTGTCTGTAAACAGGTAAATCCCAACCAGCCTCGAGATCAACCAGAGGCGTTTAGGTTTCCGTGGCGGCTGGCTCTCGGCGAAGATGCAGAAGGCAGTGCTGCTTGATACCGCGCGTATCATCCGCTGATTTCTGTCCCAAGGGCCCTGAGCCGCGGCCAACAGTGCTTCCGCGGGGTTTATACCGCCTCTCCTCATTTTGGCTCACGGGGGAAGAGACGAGATGGTATGGATCCATTATTTAAAAATAACATATTTCGGATATCATGTATCTTCTTACCTATAGTATTTTGAAATGTTTCTGACGTCTTAAACGTTTCTATTCGAGGTAAAATCGGTCCAAACTCATATATAATCAATGGTACCCGCTTACCTGACATTGCTGAGGCCCTTGACGGTTGGGTGAGGCAGGTTTCGGGCGGACTTTCTTGGCTGCGAGTGCAGGGCGATCGAGCCCCGTTAGCGCCACCGATACTTTCGTGATGCCAGCTAGGAAGCTCGATGTGGATGATGTTGTGCACTCTAGAACAAAGGAGCATGTTAATAATTTTATTAAATAAAAAATTATTAATTTAAGAATTGATTTTAAATACATAGTTCATGCTGTGGAAAAATTATTTATAAACGATTCTTTTGTCATTATTAATATTAAGAATTATTAAAATGTCAACAAAAATAAAATAAGAAAGTCAAGTTAAACCTCCATCAAATAATTCATTCATACTGTGACTCAGTAGCCACCGGTCAAATTTTCTTTTAAACAATATTATTGGTAAGTCTTTAATGGCTAGTGGTTAGTTTATTATACATTAAAATGGCCATTTAAAAACATCTTTACTAAATATATAAGATTTACTTAAAAGTACGTATAATCTGTCCTTGTCTCTTGTTATCATATTCTCCGTGTAGACATGTCTTTTGAAGTAGCGAGGATATTGTTTAACAAACGTAGGTACATATTTCTCTAATATACGAGCAAAGCAAGGGAAACAAATTATTATTTTAAATTTTTTTTTTAATAACTATCCAAAAACCAAGCTCCACAAATAGATTTTATGCATTTTTTCTGAACTGTAAAGGCTCTAATCGCCGTTACAGAGTTTCCCCATAAAGGTAGTTCATGTGACTGTACTTACGTAAAAATATTAATTATGATGCAGTCTGTTAACTTCAATGCAAATAAAACACATTTCAGTATACAAATCACATTATGCATAATGTAAACAGAAATAATGTTTCACTCATACCAAATGGTAATAAATTGTACCACTTACTACAGTTATATTTCAATATCAGCAAAATTGGAACATAATTTTGGTGCCCTTAATTTGGCAGTCCGATATTAATTTAGAACGGGCGGAAAACAAACAAAGGAACGATGAAATTGTTCGTCGGCAAAATTCCGAATCCATTTTTTTTTTCATCGAGCGTCGGGAAAATTGTTGAATTAGGCGTAAGCAAAGATTGTTCGTGAGGTAAGGATCAATATGTATATACGGCTCAAAGTTTAACTTTGTTTTTGTTCGATTAATTGTTGTTTCTGAAAGGTCGTGCGCCCGACGCGTGATTTTTCTTCGTAAAAAGTAATCCGTGTTTATTTTTGTGGATAGTAGGTATTATATCCTTGATAGATATCTTCTAATCCAGCTAGTATCTACCTACCTATTTCTCCAAATTTGTTATATTAATAGAAATGAGATTAATGACATTCAAAGTTGCTTATACCTATACAAGTACTTATACCTACTTGTTTAAATGAAAAAAAAAGATATTAATTAGTCTGTGTCTTTTCGTTGTATTTCAGCTGAATTTCGAGATTTTTTAAAATCAGTACATGGAAAACGTATGCGGTGAAATTTAGTTATTCTATTTATAGTGCTCGTTTGTACATTTTTATTCCATCCAGAGCCGAGCTGCTAGGTGGAATGGTTGGATTAATTAGGCAGGATCACGTGGTGTGTGGTGACAATGACAACTTGCAACAGCTACGTCCAAAAATGTGCACATTAAAATGAAGATTACCACGAATTCCTCATTTGTTAATAACGACGGTAATTTAATTATAAACTACACCCTATATTAGTAGGTCTACATTGAAATCATTGAATTCAATCAATCATTGAAGTGTGTGCTACATGTATTTATGTAGACAAAGACATTGTGGGTTTCTGCTTCAAGACGGGACAGATAGCTATCAGGTTCAATAACATGGGCCGCATTCGGAGTGGCAAATCAAACAAGGGATAAGTCCGAGCCGTCCATACCGATCTGTATTGATCGCAACATTAATTCGGGGGCTTGGGGCCGTCACAGTACATTCTTTGTCACTGGACAGACGGCCATTAGTTTGTTTATGTCGCACATCCATCTCAGCTGACCGATGCCCACTAATGGAACGTAGAGAAATGACGTCCGATCTCTTTAAGGACGGAACCGGTAAGGGAACGCAAGTAACAAAGTGGTCGCTTTTCAGCGCACCGCGTGATGAATAGGTAATGTCGTCGAAAAAGAAAGATGTTGTGGGCGGAGACACTCAAGGATAAGTTTGTTCGAGCGATTTATGTAGGCCTTTATATCTACGCGAATATACAAAATATATCTCTTGTACCTTTCAAGTTGGTGCTCGTGAAGGATTATATGGCGTAACATGGTTACACAGATAAAACGCGGTTTGACTACAGCATATGATAAAGGTTTATTTCTGCGAATTTTTATTTCTGTATATATTTTATCCTTTATTTTATATACGAAATAAATAATCACCATTTTCGGTATAAAGAAAGGTATAATTTATACATGTGTTTTCTTTTTTCATTTTTAATTAAACTTCAATTAATAAAATGTGCTTCTTTTTTTATTTCTCCTTAGATAAATGAATAGGTAGACGTTTTATTGTACACTTACATATGATGCTAACAAACAAATAAGTAGGTAACAAAAAGTACAGTCAGCAATAGGTCAACGTAAACCCATTGGTACCTTACAGCGCTAGCAATAAGGCTTGGAGTGGAATAGTTTTAAGTACATTAGCGTGTTGCTGTCTGTACATATGCCTTATTCCTAAAGCGATTTTATTCCAGGCAACCTTTGATTGGTAAACAAAAATAGTGACAAATAAAGGTTTGACTGCGAATTTGATATGATGAAGTATTACAGCATTTTTGTATAATAGCAATAACTAAGATAAATTATATATAGACATTATATGTACCACCGGCCAGCAATGGACGATAAAAGGGCTTGCGGCCTCCTCAAGCATACTGTCCTGTACATGAGCGATGTATGGGCTTAAAAAAGGATTTAAATCTTTGGCTTAAAATGCCACACTGGCTAATCGAGTTGCCGAGTACACCCTTTAAGGTAGAGAGGTGGTGTAGTTTCTCTAGACTTGCGGTAACGATTTTGTGGTAAGGTACTATAGATATGATTTTTTTTTTATGGACGAAGGTGGCAGACGAGCATACAGTCCACCTGATGGTAAGTGGATACTGTAACTCATAGACATCCGTGATACATGCCAACATTAGTCCAAAATGACAACGTTGGCACGCCCCCAGATGCGCTGCCTACCTTTGGATATAGGAATGGATTTGGAGAAAGGGTTGAGGAAATGGGGAGGGATAGGATGGGAATGGGCTCTGGCACATCTCACTCACTACCGAAACACGTACGTACATTAGGGAAATAAGATAAAGTGGGAAATGCAGTACATTTCAAGGTAGTTTTCTGTGAGAGAGGGGTAACGTGGCCAGTTGAGTGCGCCCAGCGGCTGTTGGATTGCAGCGTGCACTCTCCCCCTCATTAGCGTGCACTCTCCCCCATGATACATGAACATATGCATATTTTTTTATATTCTCGCTTTTTGACAGGGACTTTTGTGCTCATTGAGTCCAGGTCCACGTCAGACACATTGTACCCTATGCTAATTACATTTCCACACATATCATTTTTTTAATACAAAATTATATGAAATCCCAGTTTCAACTAAAAATATGCATACATTACACATATTATACACTCATAATAAATGGTATTAGAAACAAAAAATATGTATTATTATTTACGATGATATGAGTTGGTCGTTGCATTAAGTACGTCAGCTATCGTTATTGGAAGCCTCGTAAAGTATCTAAGTTTCCCTTTCACTTAGGTACTTTACGAGGCCGTTGAAGTTGGATGAGGTAATGAGAGCGGTCCCGCGGGAGCTCCGTTCGGCTGCTCCAATAAGTTTCGGAAATAAAGGGCTATATACACAGTAGACTGATTGAAATTAACTAGTCAAAGCAAATGTCTCGTTGCTGCAGTCTGTTCATGTATTTTAATTTATATGATTATTAGTTGTGTACAGGTGCTTGTTCGCATTCCACCTTAGAGTAATGGCTCATTTACACGAGGAGAGTTTCTCGAACGCGAGTCAAAATTATCTTTATCACTGATCATCATCTGATCACTGTTATCTCATGTGATAACAGTTGTAGGCGAGGATTGTATGTGTTTTGGTCGGATACGAGAATCGTATATAAATATTCTCGCACGAACTGTTCGAGAAACACTCCTTATGTAAATGAGTCTTAAGTATAGTTAGTTCATTGTACCTACTCTTATTCCATTCCATCCTACGCTATCTCCTCATATCTCAATTAGAGATGGAAAACTATCGATACTTTTCGGTATCGATTACTTTTTTGTCTGACAGCAATACTTGAACACGATACCTTTTAATCGATACTTGTATTCATTATGAATACTATGATACTTTATTGCGATATCTGCTCTGAGTAAAGTATCAATACTTTTCATTCGATATCGTGTCCTTAATCTCAATCCATCTCACCCACTTCTCATCCAATGTCATCCCTCACTTCTGTCCCATACAGTTCCATCTAAGCTTATCTCCTACACACCATTTTTGTGTCTGTCTGTCTGAATGCGCATAAAAACTACTTATCGATTTTTTAATGAAACTTGTCGTAGTTACAACTTATGTTCCGGTTTAACATTTGGGGTACTTTTTATCCAGACCAATTATGGAATTCCCACGGGAATCAAGATAACCAATCATATTTTAAAGTCTACGCCCACGAATTCGCGGGTACTGCTACTTTTTTTTATTTACCTATAAAAGACATACTTTATAAAAATATATATACCTTTCCAATATTTTAGAGAATATATTACAAATGCTAGTAAAAATAGATTAGTAAAAAGATTTTGTATTGGTGATACGACGGTGGATCAGTAAACAAGAATATATTTAGAAATTCAGGAGCATAGAAATTGTGTATATTTTCGTTACTGTTATATTTTCGTGTATATTTGCGTTCGTGTATACTTCGTTACCAGTGAGGTTCAAAAGTTTCTGGTCTGACATATTTCTAGATGTGTAAAAAAAACAAATTATACGTCATTGTAATTGTCATTTATCCTGCTAATTGGTGTATATTTTTAAGAGTTCAACCCTCGTTAGTTTTGATTTCTCGACTCTTAGAATAACGGGAAATCGCAAAATCTTTAAAATGTTTAAACCGGAATATTGTTCTGTGATTAAAATCCTTACAAAGTAAGGTGTTAGCCCGACCGATATCAAACAAAGGTTGGATACTGTGTATGGGGATTCTTGTCCACCATTTTGGGGTAAGCAATTTCGTTTAGGACTAGAGTCCATCAACGACGTACCTGGCTCCGGCCGACCCGTTGACCCGGCCGAAATTAGTGGAAGAAGAAGTTCTGAGCGACCGACGGCTAAAGATGAAAGAAATAACAGCAAGAACAGGACTTTCAAAAACTTATGGGCTTATCTGCTGACCTTATGGAGCAATTACGAGAATGAATCAAGCAGAAACGTCGTTTTGAAGTCTGACTATTTTTATACTGCGATAGAAATGCTAATTAAACAATCTGAAAAGTGTGTTCCAATAGACCGAGACTATATTGAAAAATAAAAATAGCTTCATGAACTTCTTTGTCAGGCTGGAAACTTTTGGGCCTCCGCTCGTATTTATAAATACGAAAAATAATCCTAGGTAACTAATATAAAAATGATACCATGTCTGTTTATTTGAAATGCTTTTAAGCAACAGTATTTGGACGAATCGAACTAAAATTTTGCGTAACGGAAAGTTCGTAGGCTACAAAATTAAGATTCCCGTGGGATAGAGAGCACTCGGGCGAAACCGCGGGCAGAAGCCAGTAAGAAATAAATTCGAAATATACATTAAAAGTAGCTGGTTATAATGATATGGGAGTAGTTGAACCAAGTTTAGGAGTTGGCAGAGAGTGCTCTGACGTTAGTTTTTATAACAACATTAAAACTAACTTCACTTGGCATAAAACTGCAGGTATGAATACAAGTTTTAACAAGATTCGGTATTTTAGGTGTAAGTGACCACTGTTTTAATCTTTAGTTCCGGATTTTTCACATTTTGCTGTTTCTAAGCGGCTTCTTGGAGGCTCTCCCATTTATCTTATAATTCTGATGACTGTATTGGAGCGTTTTTGAAACCTGCACATATAAGTAATAAATATGTATATGTGCCGCTATCTGAGCACTTTATTGTTGGTACTAACTAATTGACTTTGGTTCAAAATGTCGTTGTTCAAATAGAAACTTATATCTTAAAAAAATATGTTGTTTTGTTATTTTACTCAATATTCGAAAAACTAGAACCGACAATTATACATATACTGTAACTGGCCCTTTATCGTCTACTGTTGGACACCGGCCTTCTCATGGACACTGTCTTATGCATGAGGAATTTATAGCCTTAAAACACCGTGCAGGCGAAAGGGGTTGTCTAGTCCACTGTTTCAGACGTGGTGTGGTTCCTCAGGGCTTGTAGCAGCGTCTTTGTTATCTCATAGTTGCCTTTTAAGTCACCCACGGGAATAGACCCTAATTATATTCCCTGAATCTACTAAACTATGACTTAATTTTTACTACGCTTAACCCACGCTAACCTTACGATCGTTAGTTCTAAATAAACCAGTTACTTGGCAAGTGAGAAAGGTTTCTTAGACTTTGTTGGACCAAGTTAGTGTTAATTGATTAATTGGTGGATGTGAAAGTGATCGATCTGAAGCCAGCTTTTGTCGTTTCAGATAATTGATACAGAGTTATAGTAGACATCTTGGAAAAGTAAACCAATCTTTTAAAGGGCGATGGACGAGTGCCTTTTTAGAAACATGTTATTTAAAAGAAAATATTGGTTCCAGGTTCGCTCGCTTTGAATCTGAATTTGATTAAAAGACTATTTTTGGTCATACTGACTTATTATTTAGCAATTAAACAACTTTGAACGGTTTAAATCGCGTATATTTGACATTATTTATATCCCGACGTTTCGAACACTTTGCAGTGGACGTGGTCACGGGGTGACTAATTGATTTTATTTGTCACTTGAGTTATTAATCAATTAGTCACCCCGTGACCACGTCCACTGCAAAGTGTTCGAAACGTCGGGATATAAATAATGTCAAATATACGCGATTTAAACCGTTCAAAGTTGTTTAATTGCTATGTATAATAATCGCGAAAACCTAAGAAAACATTACTGACTTATTATTATCAAAATTCGTTACACTTTCAAGACTAAAATACCGATTTTATATCAAAATGAGCAAGAATTTGAAAATTTATTGAGTATTGTTAGAGTTTATTGTGAATATACGGACAAACTGATTTCGGAAACTTCTGCTTTACCACGCTTTAAAACCATATATGTATATTTTAAGAAGAGTCTAACAAATTTGATTGGTCGAGAACCTGTTAGCCCAACGTTGAATACCGTTTTATTGGTGTGTTTGTTCCGATAGTGTATCGGAGATGCCTACTGTTTATTTAGTGATATCTGCTTCACTAAGCAGTGGAACTTTGACTAGAAGCTATCTGCTTCATTCGAGTAAATTCGAGTAATCTAATATTTATAGCCTATCTGCTAAATAAAGAATCGGTTTGTAGAACAAAATAAGGCGTTGAGAATTCGTCATAAAAGAGTCTCGTGCCACAACTGGCAGACAAAGGAGTGAATATATGTCGAGATTGGAAAATTATTCATATTCGCGACCTCGTCGCCTCCTCGCGTCGGATCGAGGCACTCCGATGAGCCCACATTGGAAAGTGATGTATATGTCTAGATATTTTTAGGACGTTTTTATGGCAGGCTCAGTGTGACGTAGGTCAATCCGATTGCCGAATTTTATGTGCGGTCGTGGTCTTTAAAAGGCGCTGTCGATTTTTGATAAAGAGGCAATGTGAGATTAATTGTGGATCGCTTGAGAGATTTCCGTGTCTAGCTTCTTGGCAGAAAAGTGGTGGTAGCAAATTTTAGATAAAGAAGTTATGTACTGCCTCACCAGTGCAAGCGTGCCTTTTATTAATGTAAGTAGAAAATTGGCCAATACAGCTCATTCTACATCAGGGCTGTGGTCATACTAGCAAACAATAATGCATTATCATCGTTATGTATTATGACCTCAGTCACAACTGTCTTCCTCAAGGTTGTCTGGAAGAGATTGCTATAAAGCAATAAGATCGGCTGGCTGTATTTCTTATAACATTGTTCCTCATTTTTGCCATAATGTAAGAAATATACAATAAAGAGTTTTATATATCTATCTATCACCTTGCACAAGTCAGTGATAATTAATGAATAAAATAAATAAATAACGCCACACTCAATGGAATTAGCAGGTCCAGAGACACATACAGAGACAAACACACACCCAGACCCGATTGTCATACATTTGTCTCTTTTTTTTTTTAATCAACAAATGTATGTCCGACCGGGGATCGAACCCGAAACTCCGCTTGCTGTGAAAAAGGTCACAGCATACTACCAACTGCGCCAATCGGTCGGTCTATTTATAGTAGATGTTCATGGAATATGAATAAAATGACAAACATATAGAATACATGTGAATCTATATAGGCACAAGATCCATCATAAAGGAGTTTAGCAAACTCCGTTAGCAAAATGGGGCATTTTAATTACATTAGCCTTTGCACAGTTCACGCATCGGGGCCTTTCAGAAGTTACCGCCGATTCCAGAAACTCGTTGCGACGTCTCTTCAAGGATTCATTTACTAATGTATGATCGATGCCGGAGGCGGTATCGCGGTATTATGCCAGTATTCTTTATTTATTTACTTTATTTATTCATGAAAGTCATAAACCTATATGTACCTGTCTATGTACAAATGTTTTAGGTATGCTGCCACATATCAAAACCCAATAAGGAACAAATTTAGGACAGATTGTTTTTTGGCAACATTTAATTTGGAAAATTTGCCTGGAAATTGTGACAAGACACACATTTTTCGTATATATGGAAATATGAATGCCTGGAAATTTATTATGTGCATCACGTGATGCTCATAAATCACCAAGAAGCCCATAAAACATTTAATATGAGGTAACTATAATATGTTTTAAGCGTGATATATCTATTATATTATCTTGTATTGTGTGTTATATATCGATCAAATTTTTATGTTAATTTCCTGTTTCAACTTGATTATTTCAATGTTTTCGGGCTCTTCTATAAAATGTAATAAAAAAAATCTTGGAGAGCGGACAAGTTATCGTATTCTACCGATATCCCCTATGCCCTATACCATTTGGGCGCATTCGGTTGACTCCGCTGCCTTTGTATCGTCTGTATTATGTATCAATTTTGTAGGCTAGGATGAAGTCATTAATTGTAAAAGTCATTGAAGTCATATTTCACTTTACTACGACTAAAATAAGAATTTATGTGGTGGGAGGATTCTGTCCATGGCTTGCTACCACTCTCCGAAGTCCGCCGTCATAATGGCCTATGATGATTAATACCGCAAGACACGTGCCGTGATCCGGCGGTGAGTGTAAATCGCCAACCCCTAAGAAAGGTGTCAAGAAACTTGACTTGGACAAGAAAGAGACTTGGACCAGCAGCTGTCCGGAAAACTCAGCGCGCATGGGCGTGACATGGTGATGCGGGGATCCGCGAGACTTGAAGAAACGGCAACGGCGACAAAAGGAGCTTTCTCCGCTAAGAAAACTCCTTTTGTCGTAACACCTCTCAAAACCTCTGAGAGTTTTGGGATCCTTCGCGTTAATATTTCGAGCAAAGTAGAGTTTCGAAATTATCTGGCGAGCAAGACAATACTTGCTAGTAAAAAGCTCGGTGTATTGAATAAGTCAAAGCAGTACTACTACTCTCCGGGGCAACGCTTGTCGCTTTATTGAGCTCAAGTTAGGCCCCACATAGAGACTATGTCACAGCTCACACCTCTGGACTATTGCACTGAAGTACCAGCTGGACTCTCATGACTCTGTCCAACGACGCGCTATCCGAATTGTCGATGATCCCACTCTCGCGGCTGGTTTAGAATCGCTCAGCATCCGTAGAGATGTTGATTCGTCTCTCTGCGTATTCTACCGCCTTTATAATGGGGAATGTTCTGAAGAGCTGTTCAATCCGATGCCGACTTCGGGTTTTTACCATCGCACCGCTCGTCATCGTCGTGCGGTTCATCCGCATTTCCTTGACATAGAGTCGCTGCGTACTGTGCCGTCGAAAAGACAATACCTATACCGCGAACTCGAAAGTTGTGGAATGTATTGACAACTGAGGTATTTAGGTTACGCTACGATAAGGGGCTCTTCAAGAGAGCTGTGAACAGGATTCTGCAAGGTCGGCAGCGTAATTGCAAGCCTCCTGGTCTTGCAGGTGCCCATGGGTGGCGGTGACCACTTACCATCATGTGACCCGCCCGCTTATATAAAAATATAATAGATGGCAGACGAGAAAAACAAAAGAAAGTTACATTCATAAACATTTATTAATGAGAGTCAAAGAAAGCTAAACACTTATTTAGGCTATTGCTTTATCGTCTATCTGTTTCTGTTAAACAAATTTAAAATTAAAAGTACTTGAAAATATTACTGCTCTTATGAATAAGAGGCATAAGTAATAATATAACTTAAATATTATTTTATACAATAATATAGGTAGGTACAATAAACGTTCTAAAAGCTTAATTTCTGGGAAGATACTCTTCACCTATTAATAGGCCAAGGTCTGTTTACATTAAAAGCGTGTTCAATAAGGTTTAAAGTTAAGACGATTCACCTTTTTGTGTCTTTAATGGCATACATACGAGTATTTAAGAAGAGTTTTCATATGTAATAAGGGGCTTTAGGCGCCGTTGTAAAAACTTTTTAAACGTTTTACTGGTTCTCAAGTACGTGTAGGGTTGCCATTTTTGTAATGTAACTAACATTTTTGTGTTAATATCATTTTGTAGTTCAATGTTACATAAATATTTTAGTACATTCTTAAGTACGGCGAAATAGTATTATTTGTTGCAATGTTTTTATTTGACAGCTCTTTTAAAATAATATTTGAGAAAATCGTCACCTTATGCTCAAATATGCACTAAGTAAAAATTTGATGACAACTCCAGCTTAATTCAAGACTCTATTGAAATAGTTTCTTACAGTGACAGGAACTTAATTTTTTCAAAGCGTAGCAAATGCAGTCAATGCAATGATGTGTGAATTTTCAAGAAATTCGTCCTATACCTATATCTATTTAAACGGGTCTCAACAGCGTATGTTTACCTTATTTATTTTACTCGACGTTTGGGTTGCATCAACCATGGTCGCGAGCTGACAGACGCGCGTAGGGCGATTTTTATTTAACAATGATATTTACACCAGTACTAAATTAAAATATTTCGTAGTTTCTATCTGCGAAAAATCGTGACTACGTTTTGTGAATTAAAAGGTAGTGTTAGTAAAAAAATAATACTTTAAATTATAAATTGGTTATTTAACTTTTTTCATTAGTAACAAAAATATGATTTCGAAATTAATAACGATTTATTACGGTCGCTCTTAAAACGCAAATTAAAATTGAATTCGGGAGCACAACATAACTTGGATCGTGAAAGAAAATTTGACTAATGAGTCTTAAATCACAATTCAATTGCTTAGCAATCACATTCGCAGCATAATTATTCAATTTAAAAAAATAAATTATCCGTTAGTACGAGATAGTAGGTTAAATAAATAAAAGTTTAAATGTTTACGAACCAAATGTAACTATTAAAATAATTATTTACTTACTTTCTGTCTCACATCTATAAATAATTGTTCAGCAATGATGATGACCACTTTAATTGTAATAATTATATTCCAGACGAGCAAAACCTTCTAAGAAATAATAGAATCAACGTAAATGGAGTAAAAAAGACTTTTAAAAAGTGAAACATCTTAACGTTTATGAAATATTAAGTGAGATCAATCACAAAATTAGGAATCTCCTTAATCTTTGGAAATAAGATGCACAAAAATTATTGAACTTAATCTTTGGTCATTTTCCTCAGCAATAGGTAACAATTTAATTTATGGTAGGCCAAGATTTTTAGCTTTTTCGTTTCTACTATTCACAAAGTAAAATTCCTTAAATGTATACTTGTATAAAGAAAAGTAAATAAATATATACTTAAATGTATACTTGTAAAGATATAAACAAACTAACTAACAAACATGTGAAGTTAAATAAAAGCTTGTTAAAAATATATTGCGTTCAACGTATACCCGTATGTCCCGTCTCACAGATGCCTGCCAACCGCCTAATTGAGAAATAAAACCGCCAATGTAAAATGTCCCACGCACCACATTTGCATCTCTGTGGCAAATTTAACTGAACAATACAAACAAGCAAACATCTGTCAACTTGTTTACATATAGCTGTTGTTTAATCTTATCGTCCGTAAATAAATATGGGTACACTTTGTAAGCGTTGCCGCCCTCAAATGGAACACGCGTCGACTCCGATTACTTGGTAGCGTAACAAGACGCGTACGAAATGCAAATTAATATCACGTGAATGTATCTCGCTCGCCGCTATTGTGACTTTGTTGAGTGCGAGAGAGACGCTAAAAATAAATGGTTTGGAGGCGCGTGATCCATCAATTGTGAGATAGAGTTTAAAACCACATTTTGGGGAGTCTTGGCGAGAAATGTCACATGCGGCAGGAGTGGTTTATACTCGTAATAACATAAAAATAAATATGCAAAAATATCTACTCTAAAGTACTCAAAGCAGTCGTCTCTGAGAAACAAAACTGTAGCAAATATTAATTGATTTGCTAACAGAGAAGCAGCAGCAGACGTCACACTAAATAATGTCAATTACTATAAATTTAAATTCTTATTTAATTAATAATTAAACATATTACTTACGTTGGTTTTAATTTCAGTCTTAGTAGTTTGCCAGTCTAAAAAATAATTATTTTATTTCCACCGATCCATAGGTGTAAAAAGGTTGAAGAACACTGCTTTAAAATACTCCCACCCACATACCTACCGACCAATATAAACAATGTAGGTGTACTGAATTTAAATATTAGAAAATTATATATATATATATATACAGATAGATTATTTATTTTACTTATGGGAACATTTGTATTTAATAGCTTTATTATTAAAAAGCTTTCTATAAATATTTAATATACAGCAGGGAAGTGTATACGCCCGATAAGAATTTGACTTGATCTACCCTGGCAACACTGAGCTTATTGAAGAAAGTTTCGCTTAAGACCTATAGCAGGTGCTATATATAAGAAAAATATGAAGTATTTTCGAATATTATGACTTAAGTCAGCTCGTAACAAAAGTTATATTTAGTGCGAACTCGCTTTATGTAATTAAGTAACTTTAAGTTTTATTATAGCTACATTTTGAAATCTTGCAAGGAGTGTAACTTTGTCTTGCCTGCGTTGGTTCGCTTTCGCAGTTCGTCTTTGCGAGATAATGCCTTGCAGCTTTGGATGTGGTATTGAGCTGGTACTTTAATAACTGATCAAGTCTTATTTGTAGCTTTCGCTACGTAGTGCTCCTTGAAGTACGATGGTAGCTAGCTTGAGATAGGAACTGTGTCAGCTACTGTCTCTTTTAGCTAGGCAGTGCTATATAATTAATAACTGGCTAGCTAATAATTAGTACAACGTGATCATTCTTGCACTAGAAGCCCCTTCTTACATAAGACGATTCCATGCAACGAGTAACAAATTTATTATGTTTTTATGTATAAAAGGAAACCACGTAAATCATATATAAAAAATGAATATTATAAAGCAATTTCCGAGATAAAAGGGATCCATTAAAGGGGACTCTTAAAGCTGTTGCCTTCGTCTTGCAACTTACGTATGCGCGTCTGCTTTGCTTGTAGTGGTGAGTGTTCGTACGCGTAAAACGATACCTTACGAGTATATCCTTCACAATATACCTTCAAAAATATCGACGCGAAAGGTACTTTTCGCGTATACGGATATTTCTCCACAAGTAAGGTTGACACACGCTCGTAAGCTGCAAGAACAAAGCAATAACCTGCAATACAAGGTGAGATTTTCAAGCGGGAGAGTGCATGCTGCATTCCCACAGCTGCTGGGCGCGCTCGATTGGCCACGTTTCCCCTATCTCACAGAACTGCCTTGACATGTACTGCATTTCCTACTTTATCGTATTTCCCCAATGTACGTATGTGATTCGGTAGTGAGTGAGATATGTCAGAGCTCATTCCCATTCCATCCTATCCCTCCCCATTTTCCCAATCCATTCCTTAATCTGCGAAGATAGACAGCGCATCTGGGGGCGTGCCAACGTTTGTCATTCTGGACTGATGTTGACATGTACCGTGGATCTCTATGGACGACAGTATCCACTTACCATCACGTGGACTGTATGCTCGCCTGCCACCTTTTTTCTATAAAAAATAATATCTTCGCGATTATTTTAATAAAGACATGCAAACTCTTTGGCAAAAGACATTCAATTGCGGGTAAATACGTGAGTTTTCGCCGTGTAGTTTCGCACCGCTTTAGAATAGCTCCACACCATATCTTCCCTGGTGGGTGTCGTATCTGCTGAGCTTTGTCATCCCTTTTACGACACCAAGCCCTGAACAACTACATCATCTCTAAAAGAGTGTACTCGCCTATTACCAACTTAACCAGCGTGCCGTCTTAAGGCTATATACACAGGATAATGCTTGTAAGGAGGCCCATGTCCAGCATTGGACGATAAAAGCTAGTTCCTGCTACGGTACGTGGGCGGATACTGCACAACCACAGACGTGGGTATCTATCAATATTTTTTCTGTGTCGTAAATAATAGAATTAATACTATTTATAGTATAGAGAATGACGTAAACAAACATGTTTACACCATTCTCGATAGGTGATACCTTGGACAATGTTCTTTGATCCAAATGTACACTAAAAATTTTGCGACAATATTTGTATTTGTTTAGGCGCAAGTAACCCGCGATCTATCACCAACACGAGGCCGTGATAGGCACGTAATGTAAATCAGTGTCATGTGCTTACAAAATGTCAGTTCTCACTTGCGACGTCGCTCATGAGGAGCTTTATAAAATTTTGAAACGATTGATGCTCCACCTGTTATTGGCTATAGGATTTTTTATGACAGTAGATTAAAAGGTTTCTTGCTTTCGATCTTCCTGGTTGTCACCAGTTTAACTCCACTCGATTACTCGATTACTCGATGTGCTGGATGATGGATTCTTTCTGGCGATGTGATGGATGTCTTTCAAGGTCTTGCGCAGGCAGATTTTTTTAAAGAAGAAAAGCTGCAGCCGGGCATACAGTCTATCTGGTGGAAAGTGGAACATCAATCCAGATTGACGAACATTAGACCTCATCCGGATGCTCTGCCTACCTTTGCAAATTTAGGAATGGATTTTGAGTTAGGGTTAGATGTTGTCAAATCTAAGCTTCAGATTAAATTCTCGCGTTAGGGGATCGACTAAATAAGAGAACGAGTGGGCGCCTCTATGCATGATGTTATTACAGTTCTAAGGATAGACAAAAATGGATAACATTGAGAATATGAGAATTGAAAATATGTTTCCGAAATATGTTTTGTTCTCCATTATTGGGGAACTACTAAATAGTAGTAGATAATTGAATTATCACCCAAATAATATCAGTACCTCATCGGCGCGAGTTCTAAGCGTTAATATGATTTTGTTATGAACGACTATGTATGTTTTGATCACAGTTAAATATAAAAAATATTATGTAAATTGGTTTCGACTATATGAAAATAGGTAACAAGCCCTATACTGGATACTGCGCTATATAATAGCAAAAACTGTCGGAATCCATTCAGAGGCTAATTCAGAGGAATTTTACTTTATGAAGCAATAACCTAAAATATACAATATAACTCCAATACAATACATATACACCCATATAATATACATCCACATATACACCCATACAATATACACCCACATATACACCCATACAATATACACCCACTTCTATTTTATTCTTAATGTAAATCCTCGTAGATAAAATAGATAGTATACGTCTTAGACAATTAGGGTGTGTTTCAGACTTTTCTGTCTCGAGGCGATCGTATTCCGTGAATTGTGAATTAACGGAATACGAATGTGTGCAATTACTCGCACATTAGTTTTATACGTATATTCGCATTAATGTGATTGAGTATCGTCTTACCGTGTTTCCACTAACCAGAAATCTGTATATACTGTTGGGTAGGAGCATATGAGTTCCGCACGTTCTTTGTCCAGTTATTCTAATTTTCTATATCTACTTTCTGATATTTATTATTATAATATTTATATGCGGCACTAATTCTTATTCCACACTAAAATGCATATACAGGTATAGTACTTATGGTTATGCACTTATACATACATACACACCGCACACACTAATCACAGCTAGGCACCATTTTCTTATAGTTAAATTTTCTATTTTTATCATTTTAGCCATGTCATAATAATCATATATAATGAAGTAACTTGTTATGGGAAGAGCGGGACACTGAGCTGACACACGTACTTCTTGTACTTAAAAGGAGACCTCACTACGTGTATAAAATAAAAAAAAAACTAGCAGACATAGACATTGCACGTCGCTTGTCCATACATCTCACATTGCGGTCGTCAGCTATTTTGGTTGGATGATTCACTTAAGACTGATCGACGTTACGATAGTAAAAGTATAAATTTTACTGTTTAACTTTATTAAAACTCTAACCAACTGAACATAGGAATTGTTTTGATGTCCCACTGCAGAACACAGAGCTCTCCCAGTAAATCACTAGGGCATTGTTTTTACCGTTGTGTAGTGTAGGTCGGCGCATATTGTCACTATCCGATATGTGGGTATCGTACGAGGGCAGTCTGTGGCCGACAATTAAACGTGTAACATATATTCCGTGTTCTCATTATGTAAATATCCCAAGATACAGGATACGTTGATTAATTACTTATAGGAATATACATATAGTATAGCTAAACGTGTGTCACGACTTTTATTTACTCGTATTCGCTTCCCTTCCTTCTAGTTATATAAGAAATTTATAATTGAGAAGCGAAAGTAATTAAAATGGCATCTCCAAGTATTAAATAACGCACGCAACTTAAACAAAGTAAGTTTCGTTGAATCGTGTGTACCGCTGCGAATGTCACATTGCTAATTAATGTTCTAATAATTTTAATAACAAAGAGAAAGTAATAAACCATATCTCCATGCTTTCTACGTGTTCGGTGCACGGTTTTAAAAGAAGATTTTCTTTGAAGATAAACCATGAATTATCTTAAGATGTACTTTTTGAGTACTGAAATTTTTTACTCGAATTTAACTTTTATAAATCGTAAAATTAATAATTTTTATTTTGTGTGAAGGGAAGCTTCGTGACCAGCCCTTTTGTCGTCCAATGCTGGACATGGGTCTCCTCATGCATTCGTCTTATGAATATGAATGAAGGATGTATGACCTTAAATCGCCATGCTGCTGGTCAAGTATGTTGGTAGAGGCCAGTTTTTTAGAGGTTGGGTAGTTCCTCAAGCTTGCGGTAGCGGCTTTGTTATCGCTTGGTCCCTTTGTACCACGCCCGCGGGAACAGATGGGGTGGTGTTACTCTAAAGTGGGGCGACACCACACCGTCACCTACTAGAAGCTCGCGTTTGAAGGAGTCAGTTCTCAGCCCTGTATTTTATTCACGGGCGGTGTTAAAGGAGCAACAACACAATGTCGATTATCGGATGGCAACAAGTCGTGGGACCCAAAAAGTGGACTCACCAAATCACAATAGCCAGCGTAGTGTTTTAAGGCCATTAAACCACCTCGTAACTAGAAAGTGAAGCCCTGTGTCTGCAGTGGGACTGAATACGCTAATATCGTTTACGTAACATATTATCTTTAACAATTTGAGTTGGAAAAAATGATGACACAAATTTCTATAAAACGAATGTTGATACTAGTGATACAGTGAAATCAACGATACATGAGGTTTGCATCTGTGTGAGTACATTATGTGGGACTCCGTGTGGGAGTACACTGTACACTATCGGTGTGCACTGACACAAACGCAAACCTCATGTCTCGTTGATTTCATTGTACTACTATGGTGATGCAAAATGGCCACCAATATGGCAAAGTACTTGAGCTGTAGCATCCCAGCTCAAGTACTTTGCCATATTGGTACACCAGCTCAATATTTTAGTTTAGTTAGGTAGTTAGAATATCTAAATCTAGAACTTACATATTCGTATTGATACGTTCGATTTTTTTTTTATAGAGAAGAGGGCGGACGAGCAAGCGGTCCTACGTAATGGTAAGTGTTACCGCCGCCCATGGACACCTGCAACACCAGGGGGAATGCGGGCGCGCCGCCGACCTTGCAAAAGCCCTATTCACAGCTTTCTTTCAGTTGAAGAACCCCATGTCGTAGCTTAATGGGAAGACCTCTTGAGGCAGTTCGTTCCACAACCTAGGGGTTCGCGATATAAAATAATAAATAATAATTTTCAATGATAGTGAGCATTATAGCCATTCTTAACTTTATTATTGTTTCATTGAGGCGCTCTCATTATCCTTAAGGAAAAATCGATTTAACTGGAATACCTGTTGAAGTTCTTTACGTACAATAAAATTAGACATTTACCTATTATCAAATAATTGGTATTTTTAAAAGGTCAAAACACAAAGGAACAAACATAATTCAATTCTTTTACAAAGTTCATAATGGTGAGTTCATACACAGTTGAGCCCGTAAATTACGTTTGTTAGGTAAACACGTGAATACAAATTTCCTAATTTTTATAATTCCTTATAATTAAAATTAATTTAGCTTTTGCAAATATTTGGCTGCAAAATATTTTTTTCAGCGACAATATGTAGCAACCAAAGTAAATACGCTATCAAAACTGTTTAGGTTCACGTAGAACCTATTTGACGCGATGACGCGTTTTGATAAAGCTCTTGGAGTCGATCTATTTCACAGTGTAGATATGTTGTTTAATCTATGCCTTTGACAGGGTAGCTAATAAATACCAGATAGATAGAAGATGCTTCGATAGATATCAAGGTTCGATGATGATTGCAACGGAAATGTTAAATGCTTTTACAGTTAATTGGAATGTAAAGCGGTTGAAAGGACAATTCGAAGAATCTACGTCATTAATAAGACGATTAATCTATGGAAAAAGTTGTAATCATCGTTGTTGTGCAGTTGTATAAACTTCATAATGATTCATAAATTCCTGGCTTTTGATTATCTATTAGGTACAAGCTTAAAAAATAAAATTAAATCACTAACGGTGGCCTACCTATGTAACTGAACTAAGTACGTGAAGCTGTCTTGATGTGCTGACAAAATAATGTTTCTTTTTTAGAATAGATGGCAGATGGCAGGGCTGGCCACATTGGTAAGTGGTCACCATGAACACCTAATATATATATATATATATATATGTATATGTATATTAATTTAAATTCTATTTTCAAGCAACTCAGGTCATGGTATTATGCACAATTCTGGAGAAATACCCTGTCTTGAGGTAACAATGAAGATTGTATGAATCTATTCAACGTTTTTTGGATGTTAAGTAGACAGATACAAATATTATTAAGTAGAGATGAACGTAGATATGAGATCTTTATTGTCATATCCATTCTATTACACAGATGTTTTAAAGAATATGCCGCTGATATCGCGTCGTTTGTATCTCCTTAAAGTTTAATAGCGCGATTAACGCGTCTTTAGACGCGTCATGTGTACTTAGCCTAAGTGGAAAGTGAAATAAAAGTTAATTTTACGAACACACCGTGCCGAACCGCTGCTGACACGAGGTGTGAGAGGGATGGATGATTATTATTCATAAAAAATACGTTGGCTGTTTGGCCTGATTTTTGCTGGCACAGTCGAAAGACTGCCGTGAAATGTACGAATTAGTTTAGGGAACGAGAGAGTTGCCAGACTTTGTTCTCCCAAATCATTTCATTCAAATTTTATCTAATCCGATACCATTCAATATTTCGTTTTATTTTTATGAACGAAGGCAGCAGACGAGCATACAGTCCACCTGATGGTAAGTGGATACTGTCGCCCATAGACATCCGCGATATATGCCAACATTACTCCAAAATGACAAACGATGGCACGCCCCCGGATGCGCTGCCTACCTTTGAACATATAGGAATGGATTTGGAGAAAGGGTTGGGAAAATGGGGAGGGATAGAATGGGAATGGGCTCTCGCACATCTGACAATAGGTGAGAAATATTGATAATGAATATTCATTTACTTTATTTTAGACATAAGAACAGAATAGAATGTTTATATACTTATGTAAAGTGAAATGTGAGATGAACAAAAGTTAACCTGTTGAGATTTAGCAGACCTGTAAAACTGAGACACGTCAAAACAGGTGTGCGTAACTACATAATTAGACTAGAATAAACACACACATATAATACACACACATATAAAGCGCACATATAATAAATAGGTACATGTCAAAAATATTTTACATTCTTGGCCTGTGTTACACAGGATTCTCCTACCACGGATACTGACGAACATCACATATAGAAAGATTGTATCAGTAAGATTGATAACTATTTAAGATAATTGTCAATGCTTATGGGAGATGTATCTGTTAAATTAAAGTACTATTTTATGAATTTACAATTTATAATTCTAAGTTTTTAAAGTGAGTGCATGCAAGCAGCCCTTTCAATCTCAACTGCTGGATATGGGCCCACTCCTGCACATTGTCTCGGCCTTAAAACGTCACGGTGGCCAAGCGGGTTGGCGAGTCCACTCTTTGAGAGGTGGTGTACTTCCATAGTAGTGTAAAATGGGTAAAAAATAATAATCTATTAAATTATAATCTATTAAAGCACATTATCGCGTTATTTTAAAACACATATTGTGATTAAATTTAAAGTTACACCATGTTTGGTTGGGTGGAGGTACATGTGTATAAGTTTCGGAGAATACTTAAGAATGTATTCATTTGATTGATTAATTATTTAATTTGTAAGTACATTGTGTTGAGGGTCTAATTGTAGAGTTGTATTTTAATAATTGTACTCGAAAAATATAATAAAATATATTGTTGTGCTAGAAGTTTCCGCGACGAATTCGTAACATAAGTTCGTGCGCGTAGATGTTAGAATATGTGCTGTTAGCATGGTTCCCATGGGAACTTTATAATTAGTCTGGATAATAAGTACCCTAAATGTTAGGCCAGCACATAAGTTATAACTAAGCCAAGTTACATCAAAATCCATCTAATGGTTTTTGCATGATGCGCGTACAGACGGACAGACTGATGGCCAGAGAGACAGACAGACAAAAAATCCAAAAGTTGTTGAGCTCTGTATCATTCGCATTTTACAGTGTAACGACTTTTTAAAAAATAACTAAAATGTACAGGTACGGTTTTGTTACGATTTTCTTATAAACTTTATGTGTAGGTATAAATTGGTACGCAGAACAGCAGAACAGCTGTTCAGCTGTAGCAGAACGAATGCGTTCATAAGTAAATGAATTTAATTAGATAAGAAACTCACTTTAACTATTACAAGTAAAATAACCATAATTTTAAATATACTCGACTCAGAAAGCGGTGCGATAGGGGTGTAAGTCAGCACAAGTGTCAGTGAGTACATTAAATCTGGAAGGCTTCAGTTTAATACGTCGGAATCTCGGCTGTCTTGTATCAGGCTCGGCTCGAGTCAAACACAATAAATTTCCTAACGCGCGAGACAAGCGTTATAAATAACCCAAACTGGGGTAGGAGGAAAGATGGAAAACGTGTTGTGTGTGCGACGCTAACAACGCGCAACGTTGCATTAGTAGCACCTCAATTCCAGTCACAATTTTGAGACGGTATTTCATTTCATGTCAACACTTAGTTCATAATTGGAATAACTAGAGAGGAGTACAAATGAGACACATTTCTGTATTTCTTTAGTTTCATGCTGCGCTAACAAGTAAAATATTGTAAACTAGCATTCCCCGCGACTTCGTGCGCGTCGACGTTAAATAACGTTCGGTTTACTTGATTCCCGTGGGAATTCTATTATTGATCTGGTTAAAAGGATCCCAAATGTGCCGGGGTACATACGTTATAACTATTCCAGGTTTCATTAAAATCCGTCCATTGATTTTCGGGTGATGCGCGTTCAGACAGACGGAGACGGACAGACAAACAAAAATTCTAAAAGTGGCTGTTTTAGGTTCTGTGTCGTTCGTAGAATAAACTGCAACGATTTTTTTTCAAAAATATTTCATCTTCAGACAAGGCTTTTTTACGACTTTATTACAATAATTAAGTATATACATACATAAATGAATAAGTATGTATATACATACATAAATGAATATAGACAGATAAGGGAAATAAATACATGTCTTACGAAAATTTTAAGGAAACACGGAGTAAAAGATAACAGAATATGTACCTACCTAATTAATAATCTTAACCATATTATCATTTCCTATGTAAAATCGCTCGTACCTACATATTCAGTTTTTCGAAAAATTCTGGACAAGTGTGGTTTTTTGAGTAGAGTTGAACCAAAACAATGATTTTTTGGAGTTCAGTTTATCCAAGATAAGTGCAAAAACCACTGAATGGGACTTTCATTCTGTGGTAGGGACTTAAAGATAATTATTAATATGTAGGTCGCTGTTTTATGAAACACTAAACTTTTATGATATGAGAGGGCAAGCCCGATGCGGCGATTCTGCAAGCCCACAGCCGACTGACCGAGATACCCTTCTCATTCAGAAGACTACCATGAAACGTACCGATGTATTTCAGGAGGGAGTGCGTGTCGCTAGAGCCCATTTCTAATTGTCCCTAACCATCGAATCGCGAGTAGATACAATGGAATAACGGAAGACTTTAATCTCATTATGATCTCTACTACTTATCCCATCCATCCCATCCTATTGAGTAGGACATAATAAGGGGACGAGTGAAATTTATCATCCCAGTATATTGCCTACATCCGACCCCATTCTATTCCAATTTATGCCATCGAACAATGGGAAACAATGTTATTAGAGTCTCTAATATATATTCTCCACACGAAAACTGCGGGTGTAATGGGATGAAGAAAACTAACGAATCCTGGGATGTGCCAAAGTTCATCATTTTTAAATGATGTTGGCACGAATCAAGTACTGGACGAAAGTATCCACTTACAACCACGTCTACGTGTTTAATTGTCTGCTTGTCTTCGTTCTATATAAAATTCGAGTATTTTGATTTTAAATTTATTTTTCTAAAATAGTCAAATACCCTATTTAACCCTAAAGGACAACAATACAACTACCATTTTGTTTTGTTTCCATAAATTAAGTTCATATATTTTCTCGTTAAAAATAAAAACACCGTATTTTTTTATATTTCGTTGAATGTTTAATGAACATCGACATGTATTTCACCAGTGCAACACAGTTTTGCAATTGTAAACTCACATTTTGGCCAAGTATACTCGTAATTGGTACAAATATTCAATAACGACAAATATGATGAGAAGAGTCGAGTATTGTGTGTGGTGAAGAGCCTTGGGAGGCCTATATATAGCTGTGGGGAGATACAGGAGATACAGGCCTATATACAGTATCGTGTGTATAGTATTGACAGTATTGACGTAACATAGGTATTAAAATGTTGGATTCCGACAATTAACCACTCGATAAAAGAACAACATCATGTTAATTTCTATTGTTTATTTCATAACAATTTCAATTGATTTACAGTATAATCGTAAATATCGTTAATTTAGTTAGTATTTTCAGGTTTTAAGTAAAAATTACGCCTTTAGACTGGAAAACATTTAATATTTTGCAACATGGAAAAGCCCACACCTGTTATCGATACACAATCACACGATTTGATTATATCTGCCTATTCTACTACGCTTTTATATCTGTGACTGGCACAGTGGAGTCGGGAACACTCCAAGCTTAACGTCATTCGTCACCTATATCTCCAGCATCTGTGCTATGAAATATGGTTGCAATTTACAGACACCACTTTTGGCACTTGGAAACTTCTGTACCGTATGAAGGACGTGCAAGATGTTACTGATAAAGTGGAGAGCTCCATTTTGTGGTGTTTTAACTTGGACCTTTAGTGTTGTTAAAACGAGCGCTGAACGCTTTATCGCTCGATCGTGCTATGTATGTTAGGGCTATTAAACCTTAACCATTTTAGACTCGAGCTTTTAACTACAAGGGTATAAAACCATCAAATATTAAAAAAGCGCTTCTTAACCTCAAACAGTAGTCTTAAAAATTCATTAGCGCTCACTCAGCGCTGGAGCGCTGAGCGCTCAACGTTCGTTTTTGAACACTATCGACGGTTAACAATGAGATAGTTTGTATGCAAATATTATTAGATACCTATGATATTATTTTCACGTAGGTACTATCTACGTTATTGAGTACGTTTATTACGTTATTGAGGTTTCACTCATATTATAGAAGAAGGTTTCTGGACATTTGAATTTGGACTCGATGTGTATTACACCAATCAGGCGTTTCTACTTGTGGCGATGTGGCTACTTTTTTTCATTTCAATATAATGTATTTGCATACAGAGAGTAGCATGCAGTAGTTCTCTGTATGCGTTTTCTGATAACATTTATATTCAATGCTAAAATTTTTAGTGTACCTTCGTCAACTGTTTCCCGCAGGAACTGCGAGTACCTACCTACATCCTGGATTTTGTTAATGAAACCCCGTATAATGAGTAATGAAAGTTGAAACAAGTTGTAACTTATACGAGGTCGTAACATGGCAGCGGTTACTGTACAAATGATGTTGCCACCATCCATCAGACAACTGTCATCAATTACTGTAAGAGCACGCGGGTGGCGCGCTTTCATTAATTCACTATATCTTTTGGTAAAGAAACAGAGAAATCGGTGTAATGAATCGTTATTGTGACGATTTCAAGGCGTAATAAAGCTTGCCTTGCCAGTTCGCCAGGTACATGCTGCAATGTCGCAGCTGCTGGATGCACTCAGCTGATGTAAAAGTGCAACTGCAGAACGAGATATCCCGCTTTCACAGAAAACGTACCGCGTTAATCGCTTCCGGGGTGAGTAAGATATGTCTAACGAGCATTTTTCATCCCTTTCCATCATATCCCATCCCATCCTAAATGGACTCAAAAAACTAGTTTAAATGTATCAAATCGCCAGAATTGATGTATCAATTTTGCATGCGTAAAGCAGCCTGCTTGTTGCATCGCTTGTCGCGACGTACTCCTAGTTTCGCGAATTTTACTTATCTGTGACAATACCTATTGTCTCGAATACAAACTGAAATTCAAAATATGCTTAAGAGGAAGACAATTTTCAATTATACGGCACTAAAGGGTTATTCAAGTCTGGTTGGAATGTAGATATTATTTGATTTCATATTTGAAATATTTAAGTAGAAACGATATCGTTGTCTTCCGTTTTGAGAATGATTTACTTATTTCTAAAGGATTAAACGTATTTGGTAATGGCGGCAATACCTATTACATATTACTTTACAATATTTATAATATCTATAAATAATCAGCTTATGTATGACGAGTAATTATACGGATGGAACTTCCTTTTGGTTATAATCCACAAACACATCAGCTATAATCAATGGCGGTATTATACATGTTCTAATTTTCGGAGGGAACCCCCTCACGATGTTTTTTTTTATCACTGAGCTATACTTGTAAAAATCGTATAAATTCAGTGGTAAAGCTATTTCAATGGTTGGGACTCCCCAATTCACGAAAGTGAGCTGAGAGTACAAACCTCTAGAATGTTTATTTAACAATATCACACTATACCATCACATTGATTTCACGTCCTTTCCAGTTCAGCATCCTAAATGCATCTTCCAGCGAGTTTGTGAACAGTTGCGGAGAAATTATATCTCCCTGTCTCACTTCTCGACGCGGACTCATTCGGACCGTAATGCTCGCAGTGTTGTACAGACATCTCAGTACCTCGATATATCGCCAATCGACTTGGCGCTGCTGTAAAATTCGAGAACAGCCCAGGTCTCGATAGAGTTGAAGGTTTTCTCGTAGTCCACAAAGGCAAGACACAAAGGTTGATTATACTCTTCGGTCTTCTGTATAATCTCGGCGCGGTGTGTGAATGTGGTCCACGGTGCTGTAACCTTTTCAAAACCCAGCCTACTCTAGCGGTTGGAACTAGTCAAATCTCCGGGTGAGACGATTCGTGATTACCGTCGAGAACAGCTTATACCTATACGTAGCTCAGTAGAGAAATAGGTTTATAGTTCTTCAATAAGGCCTTGGCTCCTTTCTTGAAGAACAGGACTGCCACACTCCTACTCTGGTGTTATGTTACCGTGTAAGGCGGTGTTAATGAAGTGTTGCAGCTTCAGTAAGACGGTTACCAAATTTCAAAATCTCTGATGTTGTATTATCTTCACCGGCGGCTTTAACGCTCTTAAGTTGTCCGAAGGCACTACGAATCTCACCCAGGTTGAAGTCCGAAATATCTTCGGTGTAGGGGCGGGTTAACTTAGCATGGAATTTGGAGTCAATGAAGACATTGTATAAGTTACTTGGAGTATGCATGTCCTGTTTGGAGCCCCTCGTATGAAATTCATATCGATAGGATTGACCGAATTCAGCGCCGTTTACTAAGTTCTTGGCATACAAAGATCGCACCTGTTCTTGGCGAAGCGAATACTCTGATCGCTCTAAGCATTTTAGGATGTGTACTTTAGCAAGTCGTAGATCTTTATGCGACCTTACCACGCATAAGAAAACACCTGTTGGAGAATTGTCATCTGCTGAACTCCTTGAAAATACTGATATATGCGTTCCGCGTGGTAGTCGAAGAGCAGTAAACAGGAAGCCCTTTGATGTACCTCTTTGTAGAACCAAACTAAGATAAAATTCGACTTTATGTCGCATGTTATAATGATAATGATAATGTTATGTTATAATGATATTGCTCTTTGTGATAGCAATTGCATTGACATCTTTGGCGACTTCTTGCCGGTGTTTAAACGTGGTGTGTCGGTACTATTGTAATTTTCAACTGAAATTTAAACCCGCGTTTACCCTGCCCCTGTCAAAAGATTTTTTTTATAAACAAAGGTCATCTTTATCAAGCGTGACTTGGTCCAATAGAGCCGCTAAAGGTAACCAGCCCTTTTTACGTCCACTGCTGGACGTGGGTCTCCTCTGGCACATTAGAATATGGCCTTTAAACGGCACGCTGATCAAGTGTAAAGTTCTCTATAAAACTTCTCAACTTCTGCGAAGATTTCTGCTCTTGAAGAGAGAGTTTAGCTACTATCGCTTTTAAGCATCGCCAGATGACTACGTCCAAGAGGCTGAGCAAAGATTCTAGAGCGTTTATTGTTCTCTATCGTCGCCTCAATTTGTTTTGTATTGAAGCGACGTAGGTCATGGCGTATCAGCCTCCAGACTTTTTATTCAGTTGTCGATCTGGTGATGCAGTAAGCGAAGCTCTCTCCCGCCGCAGTTCCATGAGACTCAGAGTCTCGCTTGAGAGTCTGGACTCTTTGCCTTTGCGCTGTGGTTTGAAGTATTTACAGCCCACTTCTCAAATTACTTTTACTAAGTTGTCCGGTTATCTCGTCAACATTAGCCAAGTATTTAAGCCAAGTCAAGTATTTAACAATATTATTATTCATTATTTAGGTAGGTATTTCCATATCTACATTTATGTTCAGTGGTCGTTTATTAAAAGTGAACTTCTGGTGGTCAATCCATAATTGTTTTCTCCTATATTCCTGTAGGTCCTAGTGGGCCAAGCTGCACCCGACTTACAAGTTTTTAACTTATTAACCTGCAAAACGCCTGCACCGTGTAATTATATGACAATGCAAATCGATTTAAATTTCATAAACGTGATTTACATTAAGTTTAAAATTAAACCTTAAAGAGCACGAGTGGTAAAATTAACATACCACTTTGCCTACGACTCCTAACTCAAAATGTATTTAGTGAACAATTCAATGAAAGCTTTCATCAAAATCTCTACAAAATCTTTCTGTTTTGTTCAGTGGGAGTTTGTTATTCTTTCAGAGAGAGACAATTCTTCGAACTACTTTTTTATATTGATTAGCATAAGACACTGTAGCGTAGGCGAACAGCTATTTTATATCAGATTAGTTGTTTATTTTTAAATTAGGATGAGTTACGGAAAAAGCGATGTCTCACAGTTTCTATCTGTAAATGTTTTTCTATATGTGCATTTACTTAATGTAACTTAGGAGAGTCAATTAAATTTTAAAGGATAATGTCAAGGCTACGAAGAAAAGATTAAACTTAATAGATAGATAGATAAAACTCTTTATTGCACACCAAAACCAAATTATAAGACAGTAACAGACATTGTAAACATGCAATTTAATAGGATTTAATTTAATGAAATTAAATTTAATAGACTGTCACATGTGTAAATACCCTTAGACACCTGTTTGTAATCATGAAGATAATTTGAGGAGCGAACTTGACTAAAGTGTAATATTTGCTAAATTTGGCCTTTTTTCTTTCAGTGTATTCGGATGTTTTGAATCCGTGATTATTCGTCTATGTGTAAAGAATTTATATTCGAAATAGGTATGAAGTATTGTTTATAGCATGTTTTAAGCGAACTTTAAAACATGCTGTATATTAATTTCTCACATGTACATTTTTACATATTTAATTACAGTTTTTAGCTTTCTATTCCATTTCCTAAATATGTTTTTCTAAATTATTACTTTAATCCGTTTTCTTTTTCTTTAGATGAGTATGATCAGACGTATCAGACAAGAACAGATGAAAAAAAATCATCAAATGAGGAGACGGAGTAGTGTCAAGGGATGCTTCTGATTCAGGACATTATGTCGATAATCAATTATTCACGAGATCATATAATATTAATTAATTAGACGTTGTATTAAGCATGGTGTTAAGTGCTGTGTTTTTTTTTTAAATATTTATGTATTGTTATGTTAAACACATGTAATTTTGCACGCCATTATTGTCAAATGTGTCCATCTGGCTCTGGCTCTGGCTCTGGCTCTGGCTCTGGCTCTGGCTCTGGCTCTGGCTCTGGCTCTGGCTCTGGCTCTGGCTCTGGCTCTGGCTCTGGCTCTGGCTCTGGCTCTGGCTCTGGCTCTGGCTCTGGCTCTGGCTCTGGCTCTGGCTCTGGCTCTGGCTCTGGCTCTGGCTCTGGCTCTGGCTCTGGCTCTGGCTCTGGCTCTGGCTCTGGCTCTGGCTCTGGCTCTGGCTCTGGCTCTGGCTCTGGCTCTGGCTCTGGCTCTGGCTCTGGCTCTGGCTCTGGCTCTGGCTCTGGCTCTGGCTCTGGCTCTGGCTCTGGCTCTGGCTCTGGCTCTGGCTCTGGCTCTGGCTCTGGCTCTGGCTCTGGCTCTGGCTCTGGCTCTGGCTCTGGCTCTGGCTCTGGCTCTGGCTCTGGCTCTGGCTCTGGCTCTGGCTCTGGCTCTGGCTCTGGCTCTGGCTCTGGCTCTGGCTCTGGCTCTGGCTCTGGCTCTGGCTCTGGCTCTGGCTCTGGCTCTGGCTCTGGCTCTGGCTCTGGCTCTGGCTCTGGCTCTGGCTCTGGCTCTGGCTCTGGCTCTGGCTCTGGCTCTGGCTCTGGCTCTGGCTCTGGCTCTGGCTCTGGCTCTGGCTCTGGCTCTGGCTCTGGCTCTGGCTCTGGCTCTGGCTCTGGCTCTGGCTCTGGCTCTGGCTCTGGCTCTGGCTCTGGCTCTGGCTCTGGCTCTGGCTCTGGCTCTGGCTCTGGCTCTGGCTCTGGCTCTGGCTCTGGCTCTGGCTCTGGCTCTGGCTCTGGCTCTGGCTCTGGCTCTGGCTCTGGCTCTGGCTCTGGCTCTGGCTCTGGCTCTGGCTCTGGCTCTGGCTCTGGCTCTGGCTCTGGCTCTGGCTCTGGCCATGTACCGCCTTACCTTTTACCTACCACTTTGTCACTTTTTGAAAATATAAAGTAATCTTCGAATTATTTTCTGCTGCTAATTTAAGACGAGCCAAAATAAGTGAAAATGATTAATAAAAGGCTAATACGAAGATAGATACAGACGACTAAAATTATTAGGGTTCCATTAAAGGTAATGGAGTGTCACAGTGACGTTGCACTGTCAATCATACCTTCAGGTTTAATTTTACGCGGGAAATTACTCTTGCTCGTTTGCGTATTTCAATCTACGTAAAACGTGAAATTCTTTATTATTTACATATTGAAATGTTGTACTTGCGTTCGGTGAAAATGAAAAAGTTTGGATAATGAAAAACTGCGAAGAAATGAAATGAAGAATTTCCCGTGTCCGACTATATACGGCTTTTAATTCAATTGTAATTTATTACACAAGCACTTTGACATTAGAGTCGCATTTTTTTCCAATTAAGGAAATATAAATACTGTTAAAAGTTGCTTGCTTTGCTGTCGGTATCACTAGCGAATTTGATACATATTTTTATAAAAAATTGTTATATTTTATAATTATCGAATAGCGGTAATATCTATTCTCTATCAATAAAGTTATAAGCCTCTTGACTTTAAGAGTCAACTGTGATACATTTTAAAAACAGGTCAGAAATAGCAAAGTTGCCTCCAAACTTGCATGTTTTGGTTTCTCATGCATGTTTCATCTTCACTCATAAATTTTGTGTGCTAGACATGCAGGGTACAAGGTGACAAATGTAGCGGTCGGCGGCGGGGAGCGTTGCTGGAAACAGTTTCCTAAGTATACAAACTATAAACTAAATACCTCCGATATTCATAATTATAAAATATCTATAAATAAAATTATTATGAAGGTGCTCAATATATGTCTATATTGAGCATGATGTATAAATTTGGTCCCTGTGGAGAGGTACTCCACATAATGGAGTTATTATTTCGCTGGATTGTGATGCTGCTGATTCGTTGTTTTTCTTGTTTCGTCGTTCGTCGCCAGTACTGTCGACCAAGTGCTTTGAAATATCTTTTAAAAAATAAATGTGCACTAGGAACCCACGGAACCAGGGTCTCGACATCGGATGCAATAAAAATGCATTCGGGGCCGGTGTCCCTGTATTTGAAAGTTTACTCTTTAATACTTTAGTTTTCACTATAATATTTCATAAGATTTTATTATATTAGAATAATTAGTCCTGTATAGACAAGAAATTAATCTTCTTCTATTATGTTAAAGAACTTTTATTTGTTGTTTTATGCAGTAACCTCCCAACGAAAATTGTGCAAAATCTATGGGTATGGTGCAACACGAAATTGGTGCAAAGTTTTTTCGCGTATTTTCTAAAGCTATAGGACAAAAGTTGTTCGTTTTTTAAATAATAAAATTAAAATAGAATTTTAGAATACATATAGCTATGGGTACATATAGATGTATAGGTAAAGTTTGAGGGAATTTTCATTCTCTTTTGAAAAGAGTCTATTACCGAAAAGCGCAGTGTGGGACGTCCTCCTGCTGGTGGACTGACAATTTGAACAAAATTGCCTGTGGTGGGTGGACGAAAAAGGCGGAAGGCCGTGTGTGGTGGCAAGCTTTAGAAGAAGCCTATACCCAGCAGTAGAGATACATAGAGATTTGTCAAGAATTAATTGCTGAATATAACATATATATATATATATATATATATATATATATATACGCAACTTACGTATGTCGATATAACTTACTTATTTTTATAACTTAACTTATTATGTATGTATAACTTACCAAAAAATCAGAAATGTATTTTTAGAGTTTGGTAACACGCAAAAGAAAAACACGCAGGCAGCGTGTCAAGCGAGAGGAAATCAGCTGGACAAGGTACAAAAGGACAGTCAGTAGTCCGTTCCAGAATAATACACATATGACCTTCTTAAAGCAGTTTTATATGAATATGAATAAACCATGTCGACGTTTGTCATTCTAGACTGATGCTGGCATGTATCGCGGATGTCCACAGGCGACAGTATTCATTTACCATAATGAACACTATGCTCGTCAGCGGCCTTGTTTCAATAAAACAAGAATTATTTTGAATTTGGTATTGAGATGTGCTACTGTTTACTTTGGTCACTGCACAGGGGGTCTGACAGCACACATTACTCAGACGCCCGTGTTCCTGACACTGACATTCAGTACTTCACGGGAAACGCCTCGACCTTATTTTAAGGGTGTACAATTTATTTTTCGTTTGCGTCACAAGCCATGATTACACCGCCAAGGACCTTTGAAGGCCATTGATCAAATGTCGCACACAATACTTGCTTTCAAACTGGAGTAATTGCGTTGAGGAAACAAGTAATTTAAACATTGATCAAAGCTCTGTAAAAAGATTGTTTGTCATTCAATTTAAATCGATTAAATCGTTACCTGTTGACTATAAAAAGGACAAATTAATTTACATATTTAATTAATTATTACAGATTGAAACATACTAGATTAATAGATCAAAATAATGAAGTAACACGAAAAAATCATGTGTTAAAAAGTGGACGGTACAACGTTTTTTTTACAGATGGTAGGCAGATAGTTCAAGTGGTAAATGGTAATTGGATACGAAAATTTCCATCAGATGTACTACCTCCATTTAAAGATTTAGGTGGAAATTTGGAAAATACTCGTAAATAAAAAACGTCTATGGTCCACACTAGGATTACTCATGTCGTGGGTTCAGAGACACATACAAAGATATACACCATCCAGACCTGAACAAATATGTGTCCATAAATAAATGAGTATTCAACCTGGAATCTAATCTGTGACCTTCTACAGGGGCATTACCAACCAGTCCTCAAAAAAGAATTGAGAAAAAAAAGGAAAGAAAGAGTTGGGAAAGAAGAGAGTTTAACGTGATTCATTTTAATTTTATTATGTTAAATAGGAAACCAACTTGATATGTACGAGTACTTTTGATTTGTACATAGCATCTGACTAACTCAACATGCTTAAAACTTAATTGAATGCATTAAAAATTTATGTAAAGTCGCAAAAAATACCACAAAACAGATAATGAAAATTGTGTTAATTTAGTATCATATTATAAAAAGGATTAAAAATTTAAGGACAAAAACCTATGCCATGATTGTATTGTTGGAAACAATGTACTGTAATTTTAATTTTCTTTTATAAGATACTAGAGAGTCCTTAAAAGTATCTATATCTACTAGTTTGGAAATTTCGTTATATAATTTTGACATTGGGGTGACATTATTGACACTGTGACACCCTCCATTCATCTTTGGGGTGGCGATGGCAGAGGGAATAAAGGATATATCTAATAGTATAAGGAGTTTCCTTTTATCACGTTATGAAATGTTTGCAAACCTTACAACACCGCCATCATAACAAGAAACGTTCGCGTAACAGATTGTTATAAACACTGGCCGTCTAACTCGCGTTTTCTCAGCCGTAAAACAGTGAAGTTCCACTGTTTTTAAGCTCCTGAGGTGTCATTGTTCAGAACACATCAATCTTTCGAGTAACTGTTACTTCCACGGAACAGTTTCAACTACCCATTCGTCTTAATGTTTAGTCGCGGCGTTCATCAATTCACATGAATTAATGTAGGGCGTCGTTACATTAGAATATAACTATTAAGATCCTTCTTAGTATGTGTTATGTGAAAATGACGTCTGTATTTATCGTGTTTACATTTGACAACAGTTTACAATTGATGTGACACAAGATCTACATGTCCAATCCAACCCAGGAGCTTTGATTTATAGAATCTGACCAGCGTTTTCTTAATAACCATTCATATTATTCATTTAGGTTTATCATAATCGTTATCATATTATTCAGTGATCCAGGGAGCGATGTTCAAACGAAACACATGGGTAGGGGAACTCACTAGGGCTCCCTAGAAAAGTAATCATTGTTGTCCCAAATTCAATGATTTTCAAGTTACTTATTTTTTATTTAATTGGGGTAAATCGATACCTTTGCTCAGGTTTTCTCATGCCATTGCCGCATATGAAGAAACAAGCCGAATATTCCTTGTCTCAAATCAATTTGAAACATGAAAACCTTATAAACCTGTCATCCACAATAAATTAGTGTATTATACAATATATTATTATTCATCACTATTTATTTATTATAACCTTATTTATTTATTATTTCGTCATTTAAATAGTCATTTAGGTTATAAAAACATTTGTCAACATTTTCATTTGGATATCACTCGCTGGGACATCTGTATCAAGTGTGCATTACACTATTTGACTATTCCCAGAATATATCGGTTCGATTGTTTTCGTTAGTAAAGAGTGTTTATTTCCGAAGCTTTTGACAGTAGTAAAGATATTTCTTGTTATAATCAGTTCCGTATTTATGAAAACAGGATAGGTTTTATAAACATTATAAATGTTTTATGTTTTAGGTTGTTAAAAACCTTTCAGATGAAATCGCGGCCCATAAATAATAATAAAAAATATTTTTTTTTCTCAAATACGTAATAACGTCCATTCAATGTCATTTCCATGTCATTGCATGTCAATCGTAACACCCTTTGTAATAATGTCAATTTAAAAATAAGTCCTAATGTAAGATCTTAAATCCGTTTATTCACATATTCTAAGAAACCTGATACTTAATGTAATTTTAAAAAACCTCTCTGTAACTACTTTGCATTTCATTTACGAGGAAGCAAAAATAAATTAAAAGTGGTTGCCTTTTTACTCTGTGCAAACTAATTTGTGATGCAAGGAGTGGTGAGATAGATATAACTCTTTATTTCAGACCAAAGGAAACAAGATAGTAACAGACATTGAAACATATGAATTGCACAAGGAGTACTGAGGTTCCTGTGTAAGCAAATCTAGGTTAGGTTTTCACATCGGTAATAAATAATATTATCTTCATAAATATAATGAATATATTCCAATGCTGCTATAAAAATACCAATACGAGTATGTAAACATGTATAAATAATGCGGAGTAGCACCTACAGATTAGTGTACTGATTCTTTACATTATTCCTGTATCAAATTTTATGTAAAACTAACTAGAAGTAAAGCTAGTAAGCAGTAAACGAGTGTTTCAAATATGTATACATTTAAAACACCATATTGTATTATACTGTATAACACTGCCTTCTTAGCAAGAAAAGGGATTAGTTTTTTTATGGAAAGCCTAATATTATATTCGGAAATTAAAAATACACTGAATAAACAATAGGTTTTTGTTTTATTCACACTCCAAGTCTCTAGCTTGACTTCTAATTAATGAACATTTTGCCAATATTATGTGCATTTACCTCGAAAGCGAAAATTATTTTCTTCGAATATAATTTTCCAAAGGATGATCACGCATCAGAGGACGTGTTTGAAATTGGCGCGAGCGTCTTTGCATACCCGCATATATTGAAGATTTCGAGGCAACATTTTTTGTCTGCGAATATTGAAGGCGGTTTGAGAATTTTTAGTATGACACGCGCTCGGCGGCGAGCAGAGTTAAATTCACACCGCGGCCTCGGACAGTTGAATTTGTTATTCGCGCCGATTAATGGGTCTTGTTCGCGGATATCCTGTGCCACGCGAGTGTTTTGGTTGGAATTGGAGTTAAATTCACACCGCGGCCTCGGACAGTTGATTTTGTGATTCGCGCCTATTAATTGGACTTGCACGCGGATATCCTTGAGCCACGCGAGAGTGTTGGTTGGACTTGGTTATTGTGATTGTGCTTGTGGTATTTGGAGTGATATCTCGAGGTGATTTTGCTGCCGTGTGTGAGTTGCGGAGCTATAGCGGCCACCGGCTCACCACGGAATGAGACTTGGATTACTACACAAGTATCTATTGGGAATGTATGTATTTATTCAATCACACTAAGATAGGTCACGTCTAGTAGGGACTAGCGTAGGTACACTTTCCAGATTTGTGCGTGGGCAAAACCACCTGGGGTAAGTGAGACCTTTAATTGTGTAAATTGTTGATTATTGTGCTTACCCACCATTTCGGTGGATATATTGAGTAAGTTTACATTTGGGCCCGAGTGCACATTCCTCGGGCTGCTTTCGCGTAACGCGAGGCAGGTGCGCCTAGTGTGCGCATCGTAAACAGGACGTGTCAGGCGATTATGTGCGGCAGTAACCTCTTCTTTTTTTATGAGATAGAATGTCTCCTTGCCTACCAGAGCTTCGAATGTAATGTAAGTATATTGTAAGTGTAATGTTCGAATGTAAGTATGTTAATAATAATTTTTGGAGAATTATATATATGTATATATATATATATGTATTATTTAATCACTTCCTTTCACGAGTCAAATAGGAAAATCACTTTCGACGTGAAAAGTGACTTGAAAACATTTCGTAGTAACACTACCTTTGCAAATCCTTTGCTTTATATTCATGTACTTGTAACTAGTCTAAATAACATGTAGTCGTTCTAAACACACGTTGGAATATTGGAGTCTCTTGGGATACTTTGCGAGTATGTGCGTAACATCTGTAACATCTCCCTGTCCTCGTGTATTTTACTTGTCCGTCGACTGTAATAAATATAGAATTGGTTTCTGGGACCTTATTTGACATTTTACAATGTGGTTATTATATTCAGCATATATTTATAATAAATAAGTAACATTTTATGTACATTTGATAATTATTTATATAGAACTGTTATTAACTTCACATTTTGTTCCTTATCAGATCAAATCATTTATTTTGCCAGAATATAGGTAAATAAAATAGGTACGAAACTAAGCTGGAAACATGACCCGGAAGGCTCACACAAATTTTTAGTCAAATTATCCTGAAAACTTGGCACATGTTTGACAATTTCGAAACAAGCAATTTCGAGTGCCAAGTTGGGCAACAACTTATTGGCGGGAACTCGAGAAGTGAAGTTGAGTTTCTGTTAGATTATTGTAAAAATTGTGTATTAGGCGTTTTGTGGTTTAATATAATGATTTAGTGCGTGGTGTTTGTGATAAATGATAAAATCAAATAAGATTTTCGTGTGCTTCGAAGGAGTCCTCTTGTGTCCTCAGTAAACCTACTATTGCTTCACTGAGCGACTCTTGATTTACTTCGACGAGACTGGACATTGACAGGATACGTTTTAGACTTTGAAATTGTTTATTTCGAAGAAACTTGACACTGCCAGTATATGCTACTTGCATCATTGCCATATATGAAGAAAAATAAAAGTTGGACAACATTTTGAACTCCTTGCGTTCAATAAATTGTAAATTTTTAAACTTTAACTAAATGATTCATAGTTTAACATCCATACATAAAAGCACAATTATTTTCAGAGAGATTTTTAATATTATTTCAATGGAACACGATGTTTTTAACTTCAAAGTCAAAAATGGTATATCCTTCAAGTCGTTTTTGAACTCGCAATTCGCAGTGCTGTAAACCTGCTTTTAATACTTTTCTCCTTGTCCTTAATTAGTCCCCCTTTCCCCTTCTTACACTCATTAGCGAGTACGTACCGTTGTCGTGGTCGGAGAGAGGCAGGCTGTCTGAAGCGTCCGAGGCAAGTGCAAGATCCGGAGACGCAGCCCCAAGCAAAGCTGTTAGCCCATCGTGCTCGCCGTCTGAAAAAAAGAGGCTATTAACTAACGGTGCCCGCGATTTCATGCGCGCAGACATTAGAACATATGTGGTTAGCTTGATTCCCGAAGGAACTTTATAACCGATATGAACAAAAAGTACCTTAAATGTAAAGTACCCTTGTACGTAAGTTATAACTATAACCCTTGTTATAACTATGTTTCACTAAAAGTCATCTAGTAGTTTTTGCGTGATGCACGTTTAGACAGACAAACAGACAGAGAGACAAAAAGTCCAAAGATTTTTGTTTTAGGTTCTATTTAATTCGTACTCTATAATGCAAAATGACTTTTTACAAAAAATATTTAATCTATCGACACGGCTTTTTACGATTTTATTATATGTACCTACCTATAGATGAGATCATTTTATCAGTAGGAATGATCAAAGGTCGGTGTGTCTATTTACACGATTACTTTGGATGAGTTTATGTCGGTGGAATTAACCTAGACAGGCGTGAAACGTGTTAGAAGGACGTGAGACATTTTTTAACAAATTCTACACAATGGTATGTTTTAAAAAGCAAAACGTGCCTGGCCTGCCTGTCTGCTCGTCTGCCACAATGAAAAGTCTTATATTTAAACGAAAAAATGTTAAATAGATACGATTTTCTGCCCATTCAGTATTTTCTGCTGCTTATTTAATTATTCCTCCAATAAAAATACATTTCAGGTCTAAACACTAGTCTAAAAACTAAAAACTAGTCTAGTCTAGTCTAAGTCTAGTCTAAGTCTAGTCTAAAAACTTGGTAGGTAACTTTTCATAAAGCCCATAAAGGCATAAAGGCCATTCATACATACATACTTATATATATATCGGTATACGTTATCTGGAGAAGTGTCTTTGTTTTGGCAATATGTTGAAAACATACATAGTAGTATGGAATTTTTCTATATATTCATGATAACAAAGCTTGTGCAATAATTATTTAATTATTTAGTCTGTAAATAGTTTGTAATATCTACCTAATAAAGTGTAAAATAAACCATCTGACAGCATAATTGCTTTCACGAAGACTGTCTGGGGAGAGACTTGACGTAGAAATACTAAAGAGCTCTTAAAACTTGTGCGGCTTCGAATCCCTATAAATTATTTATGGCATTTGAGCAATTTCCTCATTCCCCTCTGCTCTTCCCTAATTATGTAGGATTTGAGTATCTCTTCCCGGTGATCTTGACTGAATGAGACATCCTATTAACGTAATACCTCCTTAAGAGAATTTGTTTAAATTATCACTCGAATAAGTGGAGCGACATTTATATCAATATTAGTGTCCGCGGTTTCATGTTGGTTTCGTGTATGTATAGCGATAGCGAAAAATAGTCTGAATTTTATAGAAGACTCAAAAAATACTCGAACCTTAAACAAAATTGTTTTAGTTACTTTCTAAGATTACTAGAATATAAAATGTATATAATAATAGTTTATGTGAGATGTTTATATAGTTTTTATAATACTAAGAACAGACGTGTTTCTTTAATGATAACGTAAAGAGGCATTTAAATGTTCGATTACTCGACGTTTCGGCAGGGTGACACCAACCATGGTCTGAGCTGACTCAGTCAGCATACTGAGACACAGTACAGTGGCATAGTGAGGGATAAATATGTATGAAAAACGCGAAAATCTCAAAGTGTATACCTAACACGAGTATGTTCGATTCTACATTTTCATTCCTGGATTTTTCTTTCGTTTTAACATCAATCAAAAATGCTGTACTGACAGATTTAGGAGATAGTAACATGTGGCCACATCTTAGTCAAACGGTCAAATTGGATATCAAGTATTGTGACGGAACCGTCAATAATAATTACATAGAGGAAGAGCCGAGTTCACCAACTTCACTAATTTATTCAACTTAATTAAACGTCACTAAGTAAATGGTGAGTGCAACTTGGAAGCCTTGACCACAACAACTGAGTGACCTCAGTTCTGAATTTCGGTTGTTAGTCAAATCGAGTGCGATATTACTTCATTTGCAACTTTATGGTCCCGCATTTCCCGGCTACGGATGCTCAGCTTCTCCACTCTGTTTTTATGAAAAAACTCCGGCACTTTCCTTAAAATTATTATCTCGGGAAACCGCCCCCGTTCTTTGTCTGCGGCATAGTGAGGGAGAAATAGGTCGAAAACGAGTGGCTATTGTTGTGTTTTCGTCAAACAAAACGCTCACGATATATTTAATTAGCAGCATCTTTGCTTATCCGTGCCTCTTTGTGGTAAAGTGGAGTCTAATGTCTCTAGATGTTGCTTTGTGGATATAAAAGTGGTTGCATAACTCATTGCGTCGAATGTTTGCGTTTCAGTCGCGCAAAAAACACAGATAAATGCCGTGCAGCTGTATTTCTTTTATATAAATCCAAAAACATACATCGAACCATTACAAATTGTAACTGCCAAACTGCAGTATAGTTTGTTGGTAGTAAACACACTGTGTTATAATAACTATGACTAATATACAATATTGTGCATTGATTGCTGGAAGTCTCCTCACCAGTATATCTGCTGTGAAGACCCACAGCAATCTACAGCCTATCTAGTCTATTGAAAATATGCTTATTTTATATATCTTATATAAAATTGCAGTGTGGAAATCTTAACTCAATAGGAAATTCATTCAAAATTCGGCGCACCCGATACTTTGTCGTTGTTTTCCCAACATAATTGCCAGATTTTTGAACGACCATGGGGGCGGGCATATTTTCTCTTTGCCTTCTTAATGTACGAATAGTGACGGCAGCCATGTTTGAACGGACGTCACTACAGCCACTTTTTGCATTCTTAAACGAGTTATTACTGTTATCCCAAAGTTCATAATCGTTGCTCTAACTGAATTAATACATAGGTTTGTTCCATAACGTTATTATTTGCTTTTGGCGCTACTAACCGCTTATTGAATAAGTTGATAACATGTTGCAAATGAATATGTATTTGTGCGAACGCTCAATACTGTAAACATCTAAACATCTGTACGTATATAAATATCAGTTAACCAGATTTGATATTGTGTTTTTATTACTTAATAGGCGTTAGAATCTTAAGCCATCGTCGGCACAATCTTGAATCTTCTACAGTTCGAATTTAATTTGAAAATTTAAGAAGTTGGTTAAAAAGTTGTTTGTTTAAAGTTGAAATACTTTAATAGTGCTCTCAAATATAGTGTTTTTAGGCGGATTGTGCGTGATATTCTCTAAGCGGTTTACTGGTCCAGTGGATTTTTTGTAGAAAGAGAACAAATATTTAAATAATAATATAAAAGAAAATAAATATATGCATTTTTGCATTTATATACGAGTACTGTGTTATTATTCTAGCTAAAATATATTTTGGGTTATGAACGTTGAATATGAGTATTTTTTTGAGCTTTTAAAGCAATTATGATTATGAAACATTCAATTCTATTTTTTTAAAGAAGAAATACCAAAGGAGTGGGCAGTCAATCATGATTATAACCAAATTGTACCTACAATTGTTTTGGTTATTATTAAATAGATTTTAATTTATCTCGAAATTGATAATAATGTATTGTTTACGTTAGCGGTATTCACTGGCAGTTTGATAGCATTGTAAATGAAATCGAAAAGTATCTTTGGAAATAACAGATCAGGACTTCCAGATTATTCTAATTATTCCAGATTTATCACACCATATTTTGGTGATCCCTCATTTACTCAATTCCAAAAGACTGCTGTCTCTTACTCCGCGGAAGACAATTATGACTTCAGATAACACTGTGATGAATTTTTATAAGAGTTTACGTTAAAGGGATGGTCGTCATTTGAAAGGATAATTGTTTTATAAATCTTAATGGAGATTGATTTTTTTGTGAATCAAATATTAATTCACTTAAAGCACTTTTTAGTGTCTGATGATAAAATACGATGATACTTAGGAAATCATGGTATATTTATAAGAATCTCCGCCGTCATCTAAAACATATTTAATGTTCATTATGCGATTAAATCTATTTAATATAAACCTAAGTTTGAAAGTATTCTTCATATATTTTGATGTCACCTGATTCTTGAATATTATTATCTCTACATACATATATAAACCATTTTTTTTTAATGTTTTTTGCATTTTAATTTTCGAAACTACTAGTTCAGTTTATTTGTGTTTTCCATGTTGTGTAACTTACTCGTATTTATTTATTCTATTTAAACAGTAAAAGTTTGATAATAATGTGAATGTGACGTCATTGAAGTGGAATGTGTTCTTAACCAAAAAAGTACTATTTCCTTACCATTTAAAAAAATATTGTAAAATAATTAAAATAATCCCATTAAAATCAAAGCAATAGTCTAATAGTCCACGAGATCGGTGTCCTCCTACTCGCGATCGCTTCGCATTCATCAAATGCGCAGTACTTAGGGTCTACCATACTCTCTGTGGCCGAAAATTAAGATAACATTGTCATTACTTGAATGAAATTACGTCATTGAAATATTGTTAAATTTTTACTTAATATTACGTTTTGAGTTAACAATAATATTTTATCAAAAGAATTAAAGTATTTTATTATTTGTAAGACAAAGTGATTGAAATTACAAATCGGTTGAAATTTAGAGCTCAGAAGTTCAAGCCGCTAAGTAAAGGCTCAATGGTTATAACAAAATAAACAAGCTAAACTTAATAGTATTAGGTTCTTACATATGAAATTGGCGTTTTGTCGAACTGGCCACTTTGATCACAAATATCTGGCGTTTGGTTAGGAATTCCAAATTCAAATTTATTTCAAATTTAGGCTTGTGTATTTGCGTTTCGAATTTAGTGATTCATTTGTTCTGTTCACAATATGGAAAACTTAAAATATCGCGTTATTTACGAATACGAGTTCCACCGTGGCACCAGCGCTACAGAAACAGCTCGAAGGATTAATGACGTGTATGGGGAAGCTACTGTAAAAGAAAACACGGTACGTTTTTGGTACCAATGTTTTCGTCCTGGAAATTTTGACCTACAGAACAAACCTCGTGGACGGCCGGAGACCCTAGTTGACAATAAAGAATTAAAAGTGATCGTGAAAGCGGATCCATCGCAAACCACGTCAGAGTTACCGGCAGGCTTCGGTGTGAGTGATAAAACAATTTTAATTCACTTGAAACAAATTGGAAAAGTGAAAAAGCTCGAAAAATGGGTACCGCATGAATTGAGTGAAGCAAACCAACAAACACGCGTCGAGTGCTGCGTTACATTACTCAATCGTTACAATAACAAGGGAATTTTGAATCGTATCGTTACTTGTGATGAAAAATTGATCCTGTACGATAATCGGAAACGCTCATCACAATGGTTGAACCCAGGAGAACCGGTCAAAACCTGCCCCAAGTGAAAGTTGACTCAGAAAAAGGTACTGGTGAGTGTCTGGTGGACCAGTGCTGGTATCATCCACTACAGCTTCCTAAGATCTGGCCAGACGATTACGGCAGATCTATATTGTCAACAATAGCAAACCATGATGGAAAAGCTAGCCGTTAAACAACAGAGATTGGTCAATTGCTCTAGCCCACTGCTGCTTCTGGACAACGCTAGACCACACACTGCACAACAGACGCTCGTTAAAGTCGCCCACCATACTCCCCGGACCTTTTTCCAACAGATTAGGTACCACTTTTTCCGGAATTTGGACAATTTCTTGCAAGGAAAAAAATTCAATTCCGAAGAGGCAGTCCAAACCGCCTTCAAAGATTTTATTGATTCTCGCTCCCACAATTTTTTCAGCAAAGGAATCAATGAACTACCTATAAAATGGCGAAAGTGCATAGATAACAAAGGTAGGTATATACGTTGATTGAATAAATATATAATTTCATATTTTTTTTTTTCGTTTTGCTTTTTCCATATAAAACGTCAATTTCATATGTAAGGACCTAATATTAACTTAATATCAAAGGGATATTCAAACTCTTGACAGGTTATGCTAAAAATATATTTATAGTCAATACCAATTACGTATCAAATACACGTCAGCGTCACATGGAGGCGCGCCCTCCGGCGAGATACCGCGACTGTCATATGTCAGTTGGGTATTTCAGGAGGAACCCGCACCCCGGGGGCTATTGGGTGATTCATATAAGCAGTTGGTAAGAAAAATGTTTAACCTTTTAATTCTCTTATGCATAAGCGCTGCTTAAATGTAACCATTAAACTTAAAACCGCTTGTAATTAGAATTTGAAACTGGTCAAGTGACAGAAAGTGGAGAACTTTATTGAAGAAGTGATTATTGAAAGGGGATCTCCCCCTGCACGCTCGAATCCAACAGACGCTGGGCGTGCTCGACTGGCCACGTTACCCCTATCTCACAGAAGACTACCCCCACTATATCCCCAATGTACGTACGTGTTTCGGTAGTTAGTGATATATACCAGAGCCCATTCCCATTCCATCCTATCCCTCCCAATTTTTCCCAACACTTTCTCAATTCCTACATTTCAAAAGGCAGGCAGCGCATCCGGGAATGTTCTCAACCGCGGATGTCCATGGACCACAGTATCCACTTACCATCAGGTGGACTGTATGCTCGTCGGCCGCCTTCTTCCATAAAAAAATAAGCAATAATTAAATTTAAACAGCGTTAATGAGTAATAATAATGTAATTGTACTAGCATTGTTAAATTATTATTTTTAATGATAGCTTATTTTTTTAGTTAATTTAATTGATTATTCAGTTTTGTAGTCTGTCGCAATGCACAAAGTGTTAAATGAAATGATAATTTTTATTATGTAAGAAAAACTTAAAACGGAAATTATGAAAAAGCAACCAAAGTATTGACTTTGATAATATCTTAATGATAATATCATATCATCTTAATGATCTTTTTAATAATATCTTTGATAATTTGATAATATTATATTGATAATATATCCTAAAACCCATTTTCTCACAAATATTTAAAAAAATACACACACACCCTCAAACTCGCGCGCACACACAAACACGCACGAGCACACTCACCTGGACAAACCAATGCAAACACAAATCTACATGTAAAAAGTTCACCTATTACTTGCCTACAATCCTTGCCTAAAAATCAGTATTTGGTCATTAACACTAGCAATATATATGTTAAATAAATTACATAAAAGGCTGTAGATTACATAAATATATAATATATCTATCATAGAAATTTAAAACAATTATGTTATGTGCTAAAAAGAAATAGATATCGGAACAATTAAGAACAAACATATTTACGCAAGACTTATACAGCCTGATGAGCCCTGTGCAACGGTTTTGGTAGGATATTTGTAGAATATTTTGGAAAATATAAAATATAATTTGAGGCATAGTCGATAGTCTATAAATTGAACCCAAATTTATATTTCGATATGCAAAGTAGATATATTGTGCTAAATTTAATTTCGCGTTATTATCTACTACAAGGAAGAATCACCCTATTATGCAGTGAGTTATACCGAGACACAGAAACATCGATGAGCAGGGGAGGGATTACGTTGAAGATACATAATAACCTTGCGCATATGCGCAGTTATTAACCGTAGGTGAACGTAGCTCTCAAAGCTCTACGTAATCTTGTTACGACTGCTCCGATTTACTATGGCTAAGCACGATGCAGCATTTCTGCCTTGTACTTGGTAGGTACGTACATAATATTTAACTTAGAAATATAATAAATGTGATGTGATAAATATTCATGATATTATTAATTTATTCATAGCCGATATTTCGATATTAACACCAATCATCTGGTTATTGGCATTTTTTAGAGTATTTTAACCAAACCATCTGCAGGTGAAGCTAGGATTCTATATATGACATAGTGTTGGGATAATTATGTGTTTATGGGAGGGCAGTTAACATAAAGTAGGAATAGAATGATATGTCAGTATAGTATGCGGACATAAAACCCCTTACACATGACATTCATTAAAAACTTCTCTTTATCAAAAAAATAATTACATATTTTCTGTCAAAAAAAAAAATATAGTGAAGAGCAATGTTCGCATTGCCTATAAGCCATAGCAACAGTTTACATAATTCTCTATTTCGGTTTGTTTGTCATGCATCACGTGAGCACCGCTGTCCGGATTTCAATAGGCTTTTCACTGGGAAACTTTGTTTAAATCACTCGTATCCATGGAATTCCATCCATAACCTTACTCGTATTTGTATCAGTTAAAATTTCTGTTCCGAGAATATAAGAGATAATGAGAATATTCGAATTCAATGAAATATACAATCTATACTATAATATAATAAAGAGAGAGTGCGAATTTTGTGAGTTTGTGTGTATGTGGATGGTAATCTCCGGAACCACTATACCTATTTGAAAAATTCTTTCACTATTTGAAAGGTACATTATTCCAGATGGACATAGGCTATATATTATGTGCAAAAAAATTGCCGGGCATGCAACGCATGCCGAGCACAGCTTTTCATATAAATAAAATATCATAGATAGAAAATAAATAGGTAATATTTTTTACCTGTTCTATAGAATGATATTTCAATTCTTTGTGAATTGGCAACTTCTTTTTCGTCAGTTGATCCAAGACTTGCAAATTTTACTCGGAGCAAGGTGATACAACAATGCACCTGCTTTGCGAATATGGTCCTATGATAAAAAAGATACACGTTTAGGAGCGTTCACCTGCTAAAACCGGAATAAGTTTAACAACTTGCTATATCTGCAGGCTATAGACATAGGCAGTAAACTATAACAAGGATGGCGATCAGCAATAGATAGATGAGCGACGATCGCACCGATACGGTACTTTATTGAATCACAGAGCCATAATGTTCTCAGAGCAAGCGGAAACCAACGATCATTAGATCACTATAGTACAGAAGAGGTCACTATAGCGCTGATAAACTAGAGGTATGTCTATTCCTGATTCGCATTCATACGGCTGTAGTAACTTTCGCGGTCCAATATTTTTTTTTTATAAAAGTTGTGGCTGACGGGCAAGATGGTGGTAAGTGGTCACCGCCACCCATGCACACCTGCAATACCAGGAAACAAGCAAGTATGTTGCAGTTTTGTATAATCCTATTCACAGTATTCTTGAAGGGCTCTATGTCGGAACATAGCGGATAAACCTTAGTAAGGAGTCCTTCTACAACTATCGGGTTGGCGGTATAAATCATCTTGAGGATCGCATTGTAGGCACCAACTTTCAATTTAAACTCAGCCTAGAATTTGCTATACAATATCTCTGTTAAATTATAAAAATAATTAATCAGTCTGCCAATGTGTCAAAAAAATATTTTCACGACATGCACACGCGTTGTGATATTTATTGTAGAAAGGTAATAAATAGGTAGTTTCTATTTAAGTGGGACTTTTCCCTAGCTCGGTGCTGAGGGAAAAGATCGTGAAAATCTTTGGAGCATATTTGGAGGACGTTATAGGCTTATGTTGATTGATTGTTTTGTAGGAAAGTATGTATATTATGATTAGAAAAGAAAATCAACATATCTTGAAAATGCACTGTGTTCATGCGATGTCATTATTGAAGTTGTGGCAGAAGGGCAAGATGATGGTAATTAAGACGGTGGTATAATACTCTTCTATGTTCAACTCTTCTATGATTTACTTTCATTTATTAGTTAGGATCTATTTTATCTATTTTAATTCCTTTTCAATTGTTGCTTGCTTTTTAAAATTGTTGCTTGCTTTTTTCTACTTAACTTTATTTTCCTCGCTCTTATCTGTAATGTACATCATAATATCAACTTTCCAACAAATGGTATTAGGACAAAACTAACCGGGTATTTAATGCAATTTGTAATTATAATATTAAATATGTGAAGACTGTAAATATAAAATTATCCATATTTATATATAAATAACTCATGATGCGAGTGAAGTAGTTTAAAACCAAGCTTAGAAATGTGTTCGTTAATTTGTAAAGACTCGTTACAATTATATGTTAAATTATAATTTCGAAATATCTATTATTAATATTAACCGAATTAACTCGACGCTAGTTTGTTGCGACCGCGAGGCGCGTGTCTCCGTCAAACCGAAGCATCTGCCGCCGATATACTGTAAACCTTTATTAACAAAGTTATATTATGAGGGCCTGTTTGTCGTAAAATTTAATACACCCACGCACTCCGCACGAATTTATGTGGGTCCGATTGTGAAACGCGCTCGCTAATATAATGATATTGAGTTTGGGACGTGAATTTGTGAAAATGCGTGTTTTAAAAGCCATGCCCGACTAACGTTACATAGAATTCTATGGATTCATTCGTACGAGGCAGAAAAGCGTGCGTTGATTAGGGAGAAAAACATCAAGAGTAAACGTACTAATGCATGTTATATGATAAATAAATAAAAACATAACACCACACTCAATGTCCCACACTAGAATTCCCTGCGTCGTGGGTTCAGAAACACATATACCTAAAAACAAGTACCCGAACAAACACTTGTCTTTAAACCAGGGCCGTCTTTACCAGGGGGTGCAAGGGGTGCGGTGCACCCCGGGCGCTCACCTTTTAAAGGTAATGAAAAAATATAACGCTATAGTAAACAATTACACAATAGGATATTTGACTGTCATAGGATACACAATAGGATATTTGACTGTCATAGGATACATAATAGGATATTTGACTGTCATAGGATACACAATAGGATGTTTGACTGTCTTAGGATACACTCCCGCACCCCGGCGCAGAATAGACTTAAGACGGGGCCCTGCTTTAAACACGGCACACACCCTGCTCGAATTTGTGCGTTCCGTTAAAGGTTTGTATAATTCGAATTTGCATTACGTTCTTTAATAATTAGTTGAAATTATTTATTTGTAAACATTTTACATACAGATAAGTATTATAATGTGAATAGTGTAATTTTACTATTACTCTTATAATTTAGTTTTTTAGTCTATCAACTTAGGCTGAACGAATACCTACTTCCATCTATCTGTACCTGCAAAGTTGCAATATGAAAACAAAACAATACAAAATTATAAAACTAGAATAAGACTCGTGTCATTAAGACTATAAAATAATAGAAATGTCATGATCGGAATTTTTATACTCGGATGTCAATATGTATTGTGTCAATGAATTTATATCCAATTCACTCATTATTCAATTAAAATTGTCATTACGAAAATAATCCATTATGTTACATTTATTTATTTAGCACTAGAGTTAACAGTTTAGTTTTGAAATTCATTAAATTAAGTTCTTTAATATTGTCTTGCAAATGATGTAGTCAATACTTGTCTTGTTGTCTTGTCAATCAATCTTGTTTCTGAGGAACAGGATGAAAGAATGATTATTAAAGGGCAACTATTGAAAAATCTCTAAAAGTAGGTAACACTTTTAATGTTTTCACTTAACAATTCATGCATACCACCAGTTTTCATTTAAATGTAAATAACAATAACATTACCCAATAACTGGGCGCGAAACCTTTATAGGGTCAAACTGGGGTCGGTGATTATTACTTCGCGAAGGGCGACTCAAAGACCGTTAAACTTTATCCATTTGTTAACAGCTGAATACATTTAGCGATGTTACTGCCTATACTGGACTGTAATTGTTGTTGAACTAAGTTTGTGTAGTACAACGATTGTCCTAGTGGCGGTAAAAGTTATTAAAACGAATCCACTAACAATCATGAATAAATAAAAACTGTTTTTTATTGTAAAAACCACGTGCAATTATGAAATCATAAAAAAATAATAACGTAGCGAAGATGGTCATTTATTTCGGCTAAATTACTACGAAACTAGCTCTATATAAGTTACATCTATATTATTAGATACATTTAAAGAAACACTTAAATATTGTAAGAATACTTACAATTACTTAAGAATACTTACAATACTTAAGAATATTAAGTAATATTAAATATTACGGGTTCGATTCTCGGCTTGGCATTCATTTGTTTAAAGACAAATGTTTGTTCGGGTTTGGGTGGTGTGTTTGTGTGTCTCTGGAACCACGACATAGAGTATCCTAGTGTGGTCCATTAAATGTGGTGTTATTTATATCCTAAATAAAGCCTCGGGCAACAGCTAGTATTGTAATAAAATAGGAAGTTATTTTTTCATTCTTATAAAGGGAATATAGTATTGCATAGATTACAAAATATATGTAAAGATATTAACTATACCAAAAACTAGTATTTGCTAAAAATTGTGGCGTGTAAATAGAATTTTTGTATGATAAAAAAAATTGTAAATCGTAAATCCATTTTTCGAAGACAGCTAATCGTAGCTGTTTGGCTGGTCGTATAAGCGCACATTGATATGCAACATTTTATTATATTACTTTTGCCAAGTAAGTCTTTTATAGCATGCTGTAGTAAGTAATACGAGTATGGCCTAATATTTCCACAAAGACGCTTTCGCATTGTATCTAATGTTTCCTCCCGCCGAGAAAGCAATTCGCGAAGTGACAATTCATCTCTATAAGTGCTCGTGCTCTTCATTCTGAATAAAATATGCGAAACTACCACTTACCTACTTATATTGTAGATTGTTTATGCCGCTGCCTTTTTATCGCAGACTACAGACGCCGTTAGAAAAAAAAATTCACACATATCTCTTTTAGCTTTTTTTTCTTTTTCACTAAACAGTACCTACTGCATACAGTGTGTATAAAAATTTCTAAATAGAAATATGAAGAATATTATTTAAGTTCCGTATTCTTAAGTCGAATCGAACGACGTCAATGTTTTTTACAAAACTCCTCCCATTATCTACAGTTTATATCATTTAAATGTTTAGCCTATACACAGTGTTTGACTAAACAGCATGTATTTTTATTTTTATTTTATTTTATGCGATTTCAGAAAGTTTTAGACGTTCCTATAGACGTCGTTATTTCTCTGTAATTTTTTCTTTAATTCTCTGTCTCTCTTTAATTCTCTTCTTCTGTAATTCTCTGTCTTTCTCTGTAATTTCTCCATAAATAAAATAAATGTAAAAACAGAATCAGACAGAGTTGGTGACAATGGCTAGTAGATATACAGGGTTGAGGGTAAGAGAGAATAGATAACATTCATATTTAGAGCACGTCAGCATTGAGTTCATTATTTTGCCGTCTTCTGCGTCTATAAGACAGTGTATGCTTTTTCTAATTACTTAAAACCTCTTTAAAAACTCATTTCTTTTAAAAGAACTTAATAAGAAATACCATTTGTTAGGTGTCATGATACCATAAATCAGGTGTAATTAAAGGTATTTTAGAGGTAAATGAAAATTCATTGTATTTTTACTACATCTTTTTACTAACTTTTAATTTATTTCAAGTTATAAAACTGCAAAACAATAAATTATTCAGTCAGGTACGTCGACTTGCAAGATTATTTTAACAGCAAGTTGAAATAGTTTACAAATTATCCCCGTTAATGTATGCACAAGGGATAATGAACTTGTTTACCGTATGTTATTTAAATACTCTCGAAGGGATTGGATAATGGAATTCTGGTATATTTACACGAGTGCCGGGGTTGGTTACGCAGTACAGTTCATAAACAGAAACGCTACTTAACGTTATTCTCTACACAATATAGTCTTGTAGTTTGACTGAAACTTAGGAAGGAAACTTATTAATTACTGTGCTCGTAGTTAGTGGTCGATCAGATTGACTTTGGCTCGAATCAAAAAGTGGAAGAGACGAAGTAGTTCGTGTGCTTTAGAAGCGCGTGGTACTTTGTATGTGTAGAGGTGAGTGCAGGGCAAGCGAGAGATGTCAAATGGGACACTCTTTTTTTCATCATATATGACAATGATGCAACTAGCACATTCTGCCAGTGTCAAGTTTTTTTATACTAAACCATTTCAAAGTCTTAAACGTATCCTATCAATGTCCAGTCCCGTCGGAGTAAATTAGGAGTCTCTCAGTAAAACTATAGTAGATTTAATGAAGACAGAATAGGAAGGACTCCTTGGTAGCACATGAAAAACTTTAAAGTTTATTAAACTATCACTATTACACCACAAAACACCTAATACGCAATTTTTACAATAATCAAAGAAAATCGCAACTTCACTTGTCGAATTATTGCCAAAAAGTCCAACGGGGCATTTCAAGGTCAATTCTTTAAAATACTCTGAACCAAACCCTCAATGTTAAAATAGAGATCCAGCTAACTCTTTCTATTGTGGTATAAATACGGGTGTACTATCTTGTTAGCTCTTGCCTTTGCGCGATTTTTATAGTCACGTACATGAACACTCAGTGACACCAGTTTGAACACCAGCCTGATTTTAGTTACGGGAGACAAAGGCGTGGCTTATTATGGCTGGGTCTAGTGTGCAACGAGATTAAAAGCAATTCGTTTGAGGAGAGGGGCAATAAGAACGCCCCTACGTTCTTATTGCCTATAGTGGTAACTGTATAGGATAGTGGTATTCCCCCTACAGTCACAAGTGAGTAATTTAATTTCTCATTCTCATCATCAGAGACTTCCTTACCGATTACAATTTTCGCTACAGAATCGAAGGCACTCTTTCCAGCCCCCGCCCAATCAGAGCTGGAGTCCCACAGGGCTCCGTTCTAGCACCCACGCTCTATTCCCTCTACACTAATGACATTCCCCTCATCCCTGGAATAGAGCTCGCCCTCTTCGCTGACGAGACCACCCTCTACGCCTCAGATAGGAACCTACGCATGGTCTCTCTACGCCTCCAGCGCGCAGTCACCGCCCTAGGCGAGTGGTTTGCGAGGTGGAGGATAGAGATAAACCCGGCGAAAAGTGCAGTCATGTGCTTCCCTTTTCCCAGAGTTGACTGTCGTATTCCTAAGCTCTTCCTTCTCCCGATAACCTTTTTCGGTCAAACAATTCCTCTCGTCAGGAAGACCAAATATCTCGGAGTCACTCTAGACCATAGAACCATAGACCATAGTTCCGAGAACACATTAAAACTGTCCAAAACCGAGACGCCTTTGTGCTCGGTCGCCTCAACTCCCTCATAGGCGGGAGAAATAAAATGTCGCTTAGAAATAAGTTGACATTATACACAACTCTCGTCCGACCCATTAAGACCTATGCTAGCGTTGTGTTTGCACTCGCAGCTCCCTCCAATATTAAAATTCTTCAAAAACTCCAAAACAGATTCGTGCGCAAGGCCGCGGCTGCACCATGATACTTGCGTAACGTTGACCTCCACAAGGACTAGGACCTTCCCTCCATCGTCAAATACATAAAGGACACCGCCCGAAGCTACTATGACGCTATCCCACACCATCCCAACCCTCTGATTGTCTCCTCCCTCACCTACATACCGGACAGGAGTGCCCCTCCCCGCTATCGTCGCCCGCGGCACATCCTGGACGATCCCGACGACCCGATCACCGCTGCCAATGCGGTTCTCACACTGCACCCAACCACAGCACACAGACACCGTCCCCACCGGCGGAGACGTGGACGTCCCCCTCGTTACACCGTTAACACACACTGGCCCTCAGCCAACAATTTTACTAGGTATCGGCATGTGCCTGGGCGCTTCTCGCCGACTCGCGGTCCCGCGGTCCGTTCCTTCCGCCGGTTTACCGACGGGGAGCCCTTAGGCTCGTTGCAACACACATTTTGTTCCTGGCTGAGCGCCTTCTGCGCTCGCCCTAAATCAAACACGACCCGTGACTTTTGAAAGGCCACTAGGGCCACAAGAATGTAGACATTCCGAAAAAAAAAGAAAATAATTCGGGGAATAATTCGCCATTTCGAATCCACCGCATATTGGTAGTCAGTCTTGTAAAAATCAAAATTCTGTTTTTATACAAAATCTGATTCACAAATACAAAAAGATCGAAAAACGTCAAAATGACAACTGACATATGTTTCAATAACATGATTCATTTTACGGCACAGTGTTTTATTTATCTACTACTATCTGTATTGGTTTTATCTACAATTTAAAAAATTAAGATATACATAATTATTAAAAATTAACTTATTAAAAAGCTAACTTATTCAAGACAGTCTTTAGTATAATTATAGATATTTATAGATATATAATAGACAGTTATAGACATATAGTATAGTTATAGATACTTACCTGTTAATAAATAATAAAAATCAAAATATTATGTTGATTTCATTATTAAATTATTATACAAGGTGCTCAATATACATCTATATTGTAAGCACGTTGTATAAATATGGTCCCTGTGGTAAGATATCTAGCATATTGGCAGTATTACCTCACTGGATTGCTAGGCTGATTCATTGTGCGAGATAATGACCAGCTCTAGGGTCGCCGGTGGGTACTGTCAACTAAGTCCTTAAAAAATAAATCCGCACTAGGACCCCACGGATCCAGGGTCTCAACACCGAATGCAATAAAAATGTATTCGGGTCGATGATTTATGGAGAGCCAGGGTATCGACGCAGGTTGCATCCCCCGCGACAGGTCGACCCATTCTCCACGGCACATTGTTTCACATCTCCTAAATAATTTTCTAAAATTTCTGGAATTCTTACTCTCTGTTAACGTGCGGCTATCTCATTAAACTCCTTAACACTTTACACAATCTTTAAATCTTCTATCTTTAAACTTATTTTTTAAAGATATACAAACGGACCATAATATTGACACAGTTGTGTGCGTGAGGCGCATTTAAGCGCTTTGATATATCAGTACAGTTACCGTTTTTATTTCTTCCGTGCACCGGTAGCTTAGCTTCCGAGGATAAGTACAATAGATACGGAATAGATTTATTTATGTTGGTTAGGATCGGATTGTTCATCCATCCGTGTTCATTGTGCGGTGTAGTGATAAAAGGGCATTATTTATTTAAATAGCCGACCTTTCGTATCGTATTTGTCATCTAAATATCCGCAAAATTATCGCTTTATACAAACAATTATAATGTCTTACTATAATTAATTACAATTAATTACTTAATTACAATTATAATATAACCTACATATCGCATTTGGTCCGAGAAACTATAGAAATTAAGTAATGTCGAAATTTAAATCGTGAAGATAGTTTTAAGTACAGCTACAAGTCAATATCTATGGGTATCTTAATATGCTAGTTATAAGAGTTGGAATCCTATGGTTTTGGGCACATTAGCTTTGTTGTTAACTATACATGATTGAATGAAACTTGGCATAATTATAGCTTATAACCTGGGTTAACATTTAGGGTACATTCTATCACGATCCGCTATTTAGGGGTCATCTGGAAAATAAGGCCAAAATGGTCTCCTAAAAGCTCGGTGTGCTCAACAGAGCGAAGCGGTACTTCACTCCTGGGCAACTCCTTATGCTTTACAAAGCTCAGGTGAGGCCCCATATGGAGTATTGCTCTCATCTTTGGGCCGGCGCACCGAAATACCAATTGGACCCATTTGACTCCATCCAACGACGTGCTGCTCGTATTGTCGACGATCCCACTCTCACTGGCGGTTTAGAATCCCTCAGCATTCGGAGAGACGTTACGTCTCTCTGTGTGTTCTACCGCCTGTACAATGGGGAATGCTCTGAAGAATTGTTTAATATAATTCCCACCTCGGGTTTCTACAACCGCACCTCCCGTCACAGAAGTGCGATCCATCCGCATTTCCTCGATACGGAGGTGTCGCGTACTGTTCGGTCCAATAAATTATTTTATACAGCGAACCCGTAGGCTGTAGAACGAACTGCCTCAAGAGGTCTTTCCATTAAGATACGATATGGGGTTCTTCAAGAGAGCTGTGAATAGGATTTTGCAAGGTCGGCGGCGCGCCCGCATACCCCCTGGTGTTGCAGGTGTCCATGGGCGGCGGTAACACTTACCATCACGTGAGACCGCTTGCTCGTCCGCCCACTAGATTATAAAAAAAAAAAGCCATGAGGGAATTATCATTAAGTTCACATGCACAATATTAGCCGCTATATAAAAGCCACTAAATGGATTTCATCGAATCTAACTACAATGATGGTTTATGTCCTGATTCAACTCATAAGATACCCTTTATCCCGAACTATTATAAATTCTCTCGGGCGTCATGATCGCAATACGTTACCTGATAAAATCTAATAGCAATATCTGTATGCAAGGAGGAGTTATGATTATAACAGGCGTCGATGAGGTTTTAATTTTAGATCATTAGAATTAAAATACAGTGAGGGGCCCAGTGAATTAAGTGATGACATGAACAGCAGAATATAAAAATAAAATATAACAATACATACGTAGTGACACAACAGAAAACACAACTATATTTTTTCTAATTTATAACATTTCTATGCTACTCATATTAATACTCTGCTGTATGTGTATGTCATTGCTGTCACTGTCTTGTCAGTCTAGCATGAATCTTATTAGAGTTACATACCAAACTTTGACTACCTACTGGCTAATAGCCCTACTTTATGTTGTCAAGTGCTTTAGAAAATTGTGTGGTTAGAAAATTGTATTGCTTAAGAATCCAAGGACATCCGTCTATCAGATGTAAGTACCGTGTTTTCTACCATCACCCGACTTTCTTTCCTATTCATTGCTGCAATTTTGTGGCAGCGTCAAATCCAGTTGAGATTAAATAGAGACGGGTTCGACATTATCATGGCAAATAGGAGTGAAACAGAAAGAGCGATTAGTCCGGTGTCAGTCATACTCTATCTACTTATATATATGCATCGTAACAGAACATTAAATATATCAAAAATAGACAGTGTCCAAAACAACATTTTCTAGAATTTTCGTCTTTCTGTTCGGCCAAATGCAGCAGAATGTAATCAAAACTCCACGCGAAGAAAGTCGCATGCAAAACTAGTAAGCTTTTCAACAGCGAAAATCCTACCGTGAAGTGCCGTGAACAATTACAAAAATAATATCACAGCAGAATTAAAAACAAACAAAATGGAGAGTGGACAGACTCGTCACTCAATAACAACAACATCTTCACCAACTAGTATAACAATCTCGTCGTGATCATGGTGCATGTACTATGTAAAGGTAACTTGAACCATGATTACATGTAAACATGAAGTTACATGTAACTGGGCTAAAACATCGCTTATATAAAAATTAAAAACCTACTATATTTATATTACGTCGAGTATTGGTATTCAATAAATACTTATTTGGTTTCGACACAACAAAAACATATTAATATATAATGATATAATTCTAGTCGACAGATACTTTTCCTTAATGTGTCTACGATGGTCGTGAAATTTTCATTGTGTCGTTAAGAAGATCTAACTCAATTAAGAGCTTTCATTTCTCGTTTGCATGAGTTTGCATTTTTAAGCGAGATTGAGACGAGTTTCAAGTGAATTTTGACAAGTTGATGTCCTGCAAGTCGCTCGACCCTCAGGCTAATTGTCAGAGAGCCTTTAATAAACTTAGTTATGTAATTCAATTTCGACGTTGCTTCGCAGGGAGCATTGAATCATTGTAGAAATAATATTCAATGATTTGTATTTTAGTTTATTTTTAAATGGAATTATACTCGTATTATTCTTTGATTTCGTGGAACTTAACTATTTTGTTGATAATTACTATTTTAATAATTTATTTCTAATGCTAATGTCTACGATTATGCTAATGGCTTTCGCTGTGAGTTATTGTTAATTAGTACTGGTTATAATCGGATAAGGCTTTACATGGTCATACTTAAAGGTCACAATAACAATTCTCTTAAAAGTTTTAGAATCTTGGGTCGAAAGCATGACTTCCATGAAATCTTTTAGGATTCACGTCTGAATTCAAGTAGCTACATTGTGAAAGATAGATTTGCATAATGAATACAATTACAGTAAAACACTTATACGTATAATGTCAAAGTTATAACTTTTTACACTTTTAATTTTTGTATACATTTTATATTGTAAATTTATATTTCTACTGGACGTTTGGGCGCGGGGGACACCAGCCTTTAATTTTACAACCAGCCTTTAATTTTAAGTGTTTAGACACGATTAACAATATAAATACTATGTAATAGTATCAGTAGGGCACAGTGCACGCTGCATTCGCGCAGCCGTTGGGCACGCTCGACTGGCCACGTTACCCCTTCTCTCAGAGAAAACTACCTTGAATATGGACGACAGTATCCACTTACCATCAGGTGGACATACAGTCCACCAGTGGTCCACCAGTCCACCATACAGTGGATCGTCTGCCGCCTTTTTTCTATAAAAATAATAAATATCTAATCTGTTTCAACGCGAACAATAAAACAAAACCTATTAAAATGACTAGTTTACGTTTATCGTTAATTTAAACGACTCCGATAGCAAATGACAGCCATGTCCAGTTCAAGCGCTGTCTAAAGCCAGTTTCAAATGCAAAATTTCATATTTGAAATTCAAAATACTCGACATGGCATTCTGGGGCGGAAGACGAATCGCAGAATGAATACCTTTCTTCATTTTTTTTTTATTTTTTTCTGCAATTCTTTAACCAGCACTCGAACGAAATGAAGAGAATGCGGTTGTGACATCTGAATGGCAATTTTTCTTCGTACTCTCGAATCCTAATTGAATAGTCACAATTTTATAAGGAACCAACCAGATTGTTAGAGTTTTACTAGTGTTAAAGTAAGGTTTTATTGGGCGTTTCATTTAAATATAAATAAGCGGATTTCACTGTATAGGTACTTTAATTACGCTGCTTAAGTACTGTCATAAATATCGAAAAAGCTGGATAAGAATTGTGTATTCAACTATTTTATATTTCCTTTGTTTCTCAGCCTTTTTAACGTCCCACTGCAAGGCACAGTCCTTCAGGCCTAGTAAATCATTAGCGGATTTCAGACCATAATTCACCATAGGTGGATACACACACTCCAGATTTTTTTTAATTCTGGAACATGCGGCTAGTGATATGTTTCTTTTTTTTAAATCCTTAATTAAATCGAAACTCAGTGGTGCCAAGGATTATACTTACCATCTCAGGAATGAGAGTTGAAAATAGAAAGATTCCATTAGAAACCCCAAGGCTATCATCGCTCTACATATACGAGTATATGTAGAGCGATGATAGTTCTAGACTCTCGTATCGATTTAGAGCAGTGACCTTTTTCTTAACGTGTATTAAAGAAGGAAACAATTCGTGCTCGTTATATTATAAACCACCATTTTTAAGTTCGCTCAATATTGCTTTTCGCAGCTGTTGCTTTGCGTCTCACAGGCTTTGCTTCTCACAGCTATAATGCTACAGTGTTCTTACCATTGATAGATAGCCGTTTAGTACATTCGTGAAGTGAGTATAAGTAACTTACTGATGTTTGCGGCCGAATGCAGTAAGTCAGCCAGTAGTTCGGGATCGTGGCATACAATGGCGAGCCTCTCGACGTGCAAACGAATGCCATTGAGCTCGCCTGGTGTTGCTTTTCAAATGCTACATCCTTGTTAACAATAGTCATTGTACACATTTTTGTGGTAATTACGAGTTACTTACCGATATCTGCGGTCGCATGCAGCAAATCAGCCAGCAGTTCGGGCTCGTGGCAAGCGATGGCGAGCCGCTCGTCGTGCAAGCGAGCGCCGTCCAGCTCGCCCGGCGTGGCTTCCCGCAGCTGCAACGCTACAGCGCCCTCGCCGCCAATCGCCGCGCTGTACATCAGCACGGCGCGCGGCGAAAATGTCGACAGCGGGAGCCGTGTTGTCGGAACCTGAAACAACAGAAAACGAGTGTTATTTTATATTGTATTATATGTATATTATAACAAAAAAAGGATTACGATTTTTAATTTTACCGCCATCTACTACTCAAAACTTCACATCACAGAACACAATAATAATAATAATATCATCATAATAATATGAGTCTTTATAAACTCAATGGTATTGATCATAAAGACTATGTTATTGTTAGATTTTACATTTATCGAGTATGTTCTTTTAAGCATAGTATTTCCTGCTCAATCAAATAATCACGCTCGCTAATAATGTACATCATTAATTTACTTATCATAGTATTGTAAGCCATTTTGAGTAACTATATTCTGTTTAAAATATCAGTTTTAGTGAATAATTTCGCTTGCATCATTAATTTTACAATAGACGTCGTATACAACGCTAACGGAGATCATTATCGTTCGCCATCACGCGTTCAAAGCATTGCCGTCGACACCTAGACAAGCGTGAATAAATAGATATTTGTGAGCTTGTAAGTGAGAGAATACATGGAGCGATTTAAATCGCAAGTAGCCGTGGATAATAGTAAGGTCGTAAGGCCGAACCCAGAGCAAGATTTAAAATCCTTGCAGCTATGGCTTGCAAAATGCTTAGCGACTACATCAGCTCATTATATTGTCTAATCGAATTTAGCGATGTAGCTCAACCTTCAACTACTTTAGTCGTCCCTCAAAAAACGGAAACGGTTCCTTGATACCTAGCAGGCCCCAGAAAGAGTGCCATAGTGTAATAGACCGTGCATGTGGTCATAACTTAAAAGAGAACATGCACTGAGCCTAGTTTGTCGCCGTCTAATAATAATAATACTCATTATTGCGTAGACAACAAACAAAAACTAAATATACACAATCTTAATAGACATACTTAACACACAATCGACGGCCCAATCGCTTAAGCGACCTCTTCTAGGCAACCATAGGACAGAGAGATTATTGAAGAAATAAAGGTAGTGCGAGCAGTTTTAATATATATAGCAATAAAATAAATAAGTAAATACATAAATATACTATATGTTACACACTAATAATAAACAGATACTATAACATAACATAATAACAAGTCCAAACCACATAAACATATAATTACTAAAATTTACATCTACAAGTAGTTACTAGAGCGTTGACGGCAAAGACAAGTGACAAGTAGTATGAAGTGAAATAAGATATACAGTAAAACGTAAGTAATTATGAGAAATAAGGAAGAGAAGAAAAAGGAAAAATAAGTAAAAGAAACTAAAATCAAGGAATCTAAGTACTGTTACTTAACTTGCTTCTAAATGTACCCAGAATCTGAGCTCATTGTATAGTTCCACAATCTGAGCCTGCACAAAGAGTTCCACAATCTAATAAAGATTGTGGTACTCTTCTTTTCTAGTAATTAGTTCCAGGAACACTAGTACTTCGAGTAGTAGGAAGATTAGTTCCTAATAGAAGACTAGTAACTATTCTTCTAGTAAGAGTTCCACAATCTGAGCCTGCACAGTAAATGAATGGGAATAGAAGCTAGAAGTGTGAGATGCAGTTTTTAGTATCAGTTTGTATTTATTTGCAAAGCGTGCAAGTTGCATTTGAATGTCTAAATTAAACCAGTGTCGCACTAGTACTCAATTTGGGCGGTTTTTACTTAATACTCACACTGATCAACAAACACTGGATTGTTGGGATACAGTTCTCTAGGATCATTACATTACACATTCCCTACATAGATGCACCAGCAAAGGAATTAGCCGAAATAAAATTATTCGTTATGACATGTACGAGTCTGTAAGTATTCCCGTTATTCACCGAGTTATTCGCGTTAATAACAATCTTGTGATTATTACAAAAATCACAAATCGATTAGACGATTTTAATTCAACACAAATAATCGCGTTGGTAACGAAGCGCGATTCCAAATCGTGTAATATGTTTCGCCCCGAAGCTTGTGAGTAATTATTAACGTCCATTGTTCAGAGGCGCCGTAACGACGTAGATTATAATGCAATTAAACGTGAACAGGCCGCGTTAATTGAATATCACAATGTTACTAGCAACAGCGATATATGAGGATTTTTGTAAGCGTTGAGTTTCGTTGCTTAATTAAAGCAGGTTTAATACAGTTGTTAGTATTTTGAGAGCGATTATACTCGTAACGTAAGGTATTTCGATTCAGATTCGTGAGGTCGTAAGTTCTAACCTCGATTCATTGAGTGTATACTTAAATATGGATTACTATATCGGTGGTTAAGGGAAACATCTAGAAACATTGAGGTTATCTGATATAATTAATAAATCTAAAGACTACAATCGCTTGCAGAAATTACATAAAACTTAACGAACGAAATTAATTGTGGGTGTCCGAACAAAAAGGGCTCAGATAAGCGGTATTGGAATTATGAGCAGTTTTTGATAAAGATTTATTAGAGAAAACAACCCGTAGTTCAATGTCAAAAAAACACAGTTCAACAAATTTCACAAGTTCACAAACGCGTGTCAACAGTAAATACCATTAAGCTATCAATGCGCTTGTATTGAAACATAAGAGTATTTTGGGCAAACAAACGCTGTTTATTGTAAGATAAACCTTAAAGCAACATTTAGACAGGCGAGAGAGACACAGACACTGCAAATTTACAATTAGGGGTAATTCCAGAGCGTTCAAGTAATTAGATTAAGACAAACAGTCCTATGGGATCCCAATATAACTATACCTTGTTGAACGGTAATGATCAAACTAGACCAACATTAATTCATAATTATATACTCAATTTAACACATTATTATTACGTATATGTATTTTATTACGAAGATTTGCCGTATTATACCAATCAATCATCAAATCAAAAAGTTTTTAACAAATAAAAGATCAGAAAAGGAAAGCATAAAAAGGAAATAAAGCATGAAAAAGTACTGCTACATTACAAGAAACCAACGGTAGCTGGAGTTTAAATGCAAGTGAAATTCAAATTAACGATGAGGTGTAAATCTATGGAGCATTCGACGGTATAATTAGAGTAGGTACGATAGTGAGTCCCGCGGGCCGCCCGCCAATACTGCGCTGATTACGTGTTATCCCTTGTTGACCGGTAATGATCTAAACACTGTAATGGATGCTGAATTGGAGTTAATTAAAGGCACTATCTTCTGTGCTTAAAATGGAATTTAATCATAAATATTCCTTGTATTTATACAGGAGGTTTAATAGGAAAAGCTATTTTAAAGTTTTAATTGTTATATAATTGATCAGTGGCATGAGTCTTAGTTGCTTGAAATAAAGATTATATTATTATTATAAGGCATAGTAACATTTTTAATGAAATCATAAGTAACATTTTATTTGAAAATTAAAAATAAACAAAAAGAATAAACAATAATTACTGTTTTTGTTTTATACAAAACTCCAAGTTTCTAGCTTGATTTTAAGTTATTGAAAATATTATCAGATTGTTGCATTTTTCTCGTATGTCATCAAAATACACTCGTTCCTTTTTTTTAAGAGGGGCAGCATTGTACTTATATATGGTAGTCTACTCCAGTTATACGAACCATGGCCACGGAGTAACTGCGGTGGTAGGTGAATTTGTTGATTTTATTGATACATGAATCTGTTTACCCTTCCTCTGGTTAGTTTTTGATTCTGTGCTGCCCTCACTGGACTAGTTTTTGTATGTGTTCGTAGTACTATCCAAGTGTATCTGTAGCAAAGGTATCAGAAGTAGTGTAACTTTTGAGATATCTTCTGTAACATTCGTATTCATAAAGATTTATATGTGGTAAAGTTTCTGTCTCTGGACATTTGTTTGATAGTATGTTGTGTTTTGACAATGTTTTATAACGTTTATGTTTATTTCAGTGTTATATGATTTAGGACAGTTCACGCCCTATTTAATCACCATCGCCCCTCTGAAGTCAAAACAATAATCTATAATTTTTGTTGCTTAGCCTTAACTCGGGGCTGGGGAGCGAAATGTTCCACCGGTTCCCCTCTGTGTCCTGCGGGAGATCAGTTCCGCCCTGATTACTCCCAATGTATACCCATTGGCAGACGAATAGATGGTAAAAATCCAGTGAAATAAACAGAAACTACATGTCCATTATATGTTTTGTGAGATATTTTGCAGTTACCATCAAAAGAGTCGCTTTACCATCAGATGCGTTGCCTTTCTTTCTGTAACTTATCTATCATATAAATATGGTCAGCATTAAATGTAGCAATATTGAAAGTAGTAAATATTGGAGGGTAAATAACCACAACATGGCGAATGTACTTGTGACAAATAAGAGTCACATAGGCACTAGTTTTCATATATGTATTTGTTTTACAAATATGTACCGCGCTTTGTGACTATTTAAACAACCTTTAATAAGTAACGCATTACCGGACAGATAAAGTCGTCAATAATAAGAATAAGGACAAAAGTTCAAGACATTATAAAGAGGACAGCGAGACTTAAAAAGTACATGTAGCCAGATGTGATGATGACGTGAAAGAAATGAGGCAGGTATACATTAATACTCTAGATGCTAAACTTATCCTAACGTGGGCGAACTATTGGCGATTGTTAATGCTGTCTTTGTTTCTGATATTTTAATGCTGTTTAGCTCATTCCAAAACTAATAGAAGCAATTGAGTTGTTATATCGTCCACTGCTGGAGCCCAGCAGCTGGACATAGGGCTCTTCATGCATATTATATTGTGCCTTAAAACGGTACACTGGTCAAGCGGGCTGGTGTGTTTACTCTTTAAGAGGTGGTGCAGGTGGTGTTCCTCAGGCTTTCTGATAGCGGTTTTATTATCCTTGAGTCTCTTTTTACGACATTCCCAGGAAGAGATGGGGCCGACACCACACAGTTATCATTGATTAGTGCTGTTTCATATCTACGTACCTACATTTCTATATAAGGTGAAGAGCCTGCTAATCTCCTCGAGTTATACGAGTTATGTGCATTCCAGCGATGATTAGCGCTGAGGCAACTCATTTGTTCGCATTACGTGCTAAGGTGCGATATTAAGAGAGGAATCGCGTGAGTGATTATGACCGTTATTGTACTCAAATGGATCCCCGTTGCGTTGTGCTCACAATGCGCGTTTGTTTACCTTACCTGGTCTGCTGATGTCGTGTTCACGCGAAAGGCGCCTCGGCTCGTTTACCCTATTATTGACACATCAACGGCTTGTCTATTTTCGTGAAGGTATAGTGTATTCTAGTAAATTGCCGTGCTAATTGGGACCTGTTGTGTTCTTGAAAACAAACATTCACTTGGTATATTCGTATCCTTCACTCTAAAAAAGAGTGTAGTATAATTTTTATATAAGACTATATAGTAACTGCTCCTTTAGTTTAAAAATACGATTTATTTTATCTCCAGGAGTAAAAGTGAAAATAAACGATATAAACAACAACAGCTCCCGTGTCTACAAGTTTATGTCTAAAAACTAAGATCAACGAGGCGTGAAAATAGAATCGTTAAAATTGTCGTCAGCGCGTAAAATTCACGCAGATATTTTTATGGGCACTAAAAATGGAAACGTGGAATTGTTAGCTTTGCGATGTGCGTTAGTGCGTTTTATCCCTATACGCTGCACGCTACACTACTTTAAAGTAAATACCTAGCTCTTTACTAACAAATCACAATATTTGAGAGGTGGAAGATGCACGCTGCAATCCTGCTGAGCGCACTCGACTGGCCAAGTTACAGTTCTAGGAGACTACCGTAAAATGTATTGGATTTCCCAATTTATCCCTACCCATTTTCACAACTCTTTCAGATTCAATATTATATAACTTTCTTTTCAAGGAATATACATTTTTTCATACTACAACAGAAAATAAAACTCAATAGGGCCTTATTGTCATTGTCTAGTAACAAAGAAATTCCACAATGTTTTTCAAAGCGAAATATAATCCTGTCGGCCGTCACAACAACATAATAACGGTAGAAATAAACTAAAACCCGTGGGCATGTAAACGGAAAAACCAATACCAGTTACTCCCGTGTATTTCTGTACCAATACCTTTATTCCTGTGTATTCTGATTAATTGGAGCTTATGATATCGATTTTGTATTAACGGGGCGAATACAAAAGTTCGCATGTACTGTTTGAACAGTATATAGAGGAACAGTGGCGTAAATCAGAGTATACAAATATACCCACAGTACTGAGATTTCCTTGTTAAATATATTCCGTGAATATACCTACTATGTGGGGGTGTCCAAACAAGAAGGTACCTACGAAACTTCTGGAATTTTAAACAATCGTAAAATATAGATTTTTCTTTTTATTCTAGACAGGTTTCTTAGCAAGATTTATTACTTAAAAGCTAAACTATGATTTCCGATTCACTATGGTTCGATGTCCGATTGTGTATCAGTTTTAAGAAAATCTTTGAAAGCAGTTTTTCATAACTCTATAATCGATGCCTTGCTTCCTTATATCAAAGTTCCCTATTTCTATTAGAAATTCTATTAGATTTTCAGACTTTTCCACACTGACCCGACTCAATAAAAAACTTTGTACATACTTATATTTTTTTTTATATAGAGAACTGGGCGGACGAGCAAGCGGTCCCACTTGTGGTAAGTGTTACCGCCGCCCATGGACATCTGCAACACCAAGGGCATGCGGATCCGCAGCCGACCTTGCAAAATCCTATTCACAGCTTTCTTGAAGAACCACATATCGTATCTTAATGGAAAGGACCTCTTGAGGCAGTTCGTTCCACAGCCTACGGGCTTACGGTATAAAATGATTTTTGGACTGAACAGTACGCGACACCTCCGTATCGAGGAAATGCGGATGGATCGCACTTCTATGATGGGAGGTGCGGTTGTAGAAACCCAAGGTGGGAATTATATTGAACAATTCTTCAGAGCATTCCCAAGGTCTCTCCGAATGCTGAGGGGTTCTAAACCTCAGCCCGTGAGAGTGGAATCGTCGACAATACGAACAGCACGTCGTACTTATGATATGATCGTTCGTATAATGAACTACTGTGTCCTATCGCATACTGCGTAATTGTATTATGTAGTACCTACTTAATGTATTGTTTGCAAAGCCGCAGAGTGCTATTGTTGTTTACTTGTACAATATACTGTTTACACCAGATAGGTATCGAATGTTGAAAGAGATGAAATTTAATACACACATATTTCCCCCATACCAATGTCCGTTGCACACTGATACTAATTGGAGGGCACCGAAGGATTCAAATTACACAAACGTAAATAAATGCACCAATTTGCCTCTGTTTACGAGTGCAATTTATGAGTATTATTAAAATGAAAGAATTAAATCAATGTGCATGATAATGCTGAAAGAAAAAACTGCTATACTCTAACTACCGTTATTATAAGTAATTAATAATTTTCTTTTCTTTCACAATAGTTCTTGGGAAAAGCCTAAGAAATAATAGTCTTATGTACAGTGTATGAAACATGTATTTTATAGAAACGGTTGAAATGTCTGGAAAAGTGTTGTAGAAAATGTACACATTAATGAGAAACATGTTTATCATGTTTACTGTGCTTATTCTCATGGGACCACATCTCAGTTGGATACTCGATAACAAAATATCAACATGCATAACAAATTACAAAAGGTACAGTTCAAATACAGACATTCTTTTTTCTCCATAAGTGATGGCGTCTCACGTCAAAGGCTGACCTTTGACAATAGATAGCTGACCTAGGATTTTTTGGCGGGAACCCGAGAAGTAAAGTTGAGTTTTTGTTTGTTTATTGTACAAAATGTATATCGCGGGATTTGTGGTTTAAGTGATAGTTTATTAAACTTCAAAGTGCCTTGCGTAAGTGCATAATGCATGACTCTCATAATTAAATAAAAACGTGAGACTGCGTCGTGTTCTTCCAGGGAGTATAAACTCAGTTCTCAGTAAACCTACTACCACTTTACTGAGCTAGGACGTCTTCGACGGGACGATGATGTAATAAAAATAATTCTGTTCCATTATTTTCTATGTGTGGACCAATGGCTATGCCAGTGTCCAAATAAATAAAATATAATAATATATAGTAGCTGATCTAGTAGAGCAAGTAAATAATATCGAAACTAGTTCGTGTTTAATTTAATTATAACCGTATTTGTTTGTAAAGAAAATACAGTTATATATTATGACAAGTATACGTACGCGACAAATTTTAAATGCTTACTTCTTAATTTAATTCATATCGAGATAGGGAGAGAGTAGAAAGCCTCTAAACTTTTCATACATTGTAGTAGAGAGAAATTTTTTACGGCTTCTAAACAGAGAGGCTGTTGGATGCGCTTGTAAGCTCTCTCTACGCCTGAGCGGCTTGCCTACCTATTAATTGGGAATTACTCTATTGATTTTGTATTACCGTAAGCCGATTGAACTTACCAATATTAAACAGCTGTAGATACTGTTTATTTATTTAAATCGCCTTGGGGAGTATCGGATTAGAATCTGCCCAGTTTCCGTAGGATAGTGTGGCGGAATAGGCACGTTGTACTTTTAATAATTTAAACAATTTATTTGTAATGATAAGGAGGCGATAATTGCACAAGGCAATAGAAAAGCACAATATAATGGATAGTCGGGAAAGTTCGCGGCCTTTTTGAACGTATGACTTTAGCGTGCTATATTTCTGACAACACTGATCACTGGCGGGAAAGTGATATACCGTTTGACAGCTGACTGTTTTGTAAGTCCGGCAAATTAAAATTACAAATCTTATATATTTTTTAACAATTTTATAATTTGGAGCAAAACAGATGTTTTATATTTTTTTTTCGTCAAGGGCATAATTGCTTCTAGTGCTCGAAAAAAGATTTGTGGTGTTTACGGAGAAGATACTTTATCTAAAACTACTGTATGTTCAGTCTACTCGGGTCTGGTAATTTCGATGTGAATGATGATCCTCGCTGTGGTCGTCCTATTAAGGTAAATGAAGATGTTATCATTGAAAAAATTGAAGCAGATCGGCACATAAGCAGTCATCGAATTATGAAAGAGCTTAGCATTCACCATTCAACAGTTTTGGATCACCTGCATAAACGGAATATTGTAAAAAAGCCCGATGTTTAGCTGCCGCATGATTTAAATGACAGAAATATGGTGAATATATTTTCCATATGCGAGATGTTGCTAAAACGAAATGAAATTAATTAATTTCTGAAGAGATTGGTAACAGGCGATGAGATGTGGATCACCTACGATAACAATGTTCGAAAACGAACTTGGTCTAAGGGAGATCACAAATAGATTCAAAGCCAACCCTCACTCCGAACAAAGTCATGTGTATGGTAGGACTGGAAAGGTATTATGTATTACAAGCTTTTGCCACATGGCCAAACGATTAATTCTGATGTCCACTGTCAACAATTAGTAAAATTGAAACCAGCACTTGAAGATGGTCGACCACATACATTTTTGATGACTAAAGAAAAACTGATGGACCTTGGTTGGAAAGTTATAATGCATCCTCCATACAATCCATACATTAACATAGTACCTTCGAATTATCATTTATTCCACTCTTTACAAAATTCTCTAAATGGAGTAAAATTACATTCAAGAGAAGACTGTATATTATTCAGTTTAAATTTATTTATCACTTTTTCGCTCAGAAGCCCCAAAATTTTTATAGCGGTGGGATACCTAATGGCTCTGCCAGAAAAATGGCGAAAGGTAGTCGAATTAATGTTCAAAAAATATTTATGTAATACAAAAAGTCTTTATTATTTTCACTATAAAAAAGGCCGCGTACTTATCCGACTAGCTAATATTATGTACACAAATCACAGGCATTGCGACTCTGGCGGATTTTTTGGCGAGAACTTGAGAAGTGAAGTTGTGTTTTTGTTTGCTTATTGTAAAAATTGTGTTAGGCGCTTTGTAGTTTAATAATCATAGTTTATTAAATTTCAAAATGTTTTTCGTTTGTGATAATGAAATAAAAGTGCGGGTCTGCGTTTTTCGTTTACTTCTAAGGATTCCTCTTTTGTTCTCAGTAAACATTCTATCGGTTTACTAAACGATTCCTGACTCTCTGACGGGACTGGACATTAACAGGGTGCGTTTTAGACTTTTAAATTGTTTATTACGAAGAAAACTTGCTACTGACAGAATGAGCTAATTGCATCATTGCCCCATATCAGGAAAAAAAAGTGAAATGTCAACTCTCTCCCTCTCTCTCTCTATTTATCCGCCGGACTGTGTGATATGCTTGATATGCATATTTCTCTTTATTCTGCCCATAACCCATCAAAAAGATCCTGATGTGGAGACCGTGCATAGGCAAAAGAAGTGCTGGTTCACCATCGTAAGATGGTCCGATGATGCAAATGTTGTCGCATAAGGGATCAGTAAAACGTAACATCGATAAAAGTGGAGATATTTCGGAGATATTCAGCAGTAGTCAGCAAGAGACGTATGACTGAATGAATGAAAAATATTGCATTCCCGTTTTAATGTAAGTACTGTTTAAGTTTAACGCTATACAGAAGAGATAGTGGGCCTTATTGCTAAAAGCGATTCACGCAAACAAACGCCATTAAAAGTACTAAATTATGTTGGCATTTATATTACTATTTCTATTATAAAAAGAAGGCAATAGAAGAGAAATACTGCACGCAAGGAACCTGTAATTTCAGTTATAGCATCGAATATATATAATATATATTCATCCCCATTTCCACAACCCTTTCTCCAAATAAATTTCTACATGTCAAAAGGTAGGCAGCTCATCCGGGGGCGTGTTGGCATGTACCGCATGTATGGGCATGTATGGGCGACAGTATCCACTTACCACTGAACTGTATGCTGGCTTCTTACTATAAAAAAATACCTTGTAACCTTGTAACACTGTTTTATTTGCTCCCCAGTCTATTAATACTACTCTATCCTAAACCGGGCTTAGGTATATGTACCTGCGTGTTTATTTAGAGTGCCATTTGACTCGCAGCGCGGGCTTACCCTCTGTGCATAGTTTATAATATTCCCTCTGTTAGGTGGTAGGGTTAATCCATTTTCCATTATTCCATTCGTTATGTTATTGGCGAGATTTTTTCTATACCAGTACATTTCATTCATTATCATTGTATAAAATGGAAATAAATATGATAGATGTATTTTTGAAACTTTAGTTAGGTACAATAAATGAATATTATTTGGAGATTCTCAATAATATGTAACAACAATTCATTACACAGACTATGGAGGAATATCAACTAAGTACATAGATAATTTTGTGAAAAATGTTGTGTGTCAAATTACAAGTTAATTTACAAATTGGTCTTTTATACAATGTTAAGATTTTCGACGCTTGAATTTTGTGAAATATTTGTGATAAATTAAATGTTCAATTCAAATGTGTCTCATCAGATCGTTAAAATTATCTGTTAAATTATTATCGTAGTAATCATGTCAGATACTTTGATTACAAAATTGACTCATTCTTGTAGTAAACAAGCAGTGCCCGCGATTTCGTTCGTGCGAACTTTAGAGTGATTCCAGCCGGAACTCAGTAATAAATGAGGATAAAATGTACCCTAAATGTTAACCCAGGTTAACCTAAGCTGTATAACAATTCCAAGTTTCATTGAGTTCTGTCCAGGGGTGTTTGCGTGATGTTCGTGAATTGATGCTCTAAAAGTGGTAATTTTAAGTTTTAGTGTAACGATTTTACCAAAAATATATATCATGTACAGACACGGCTTTTTACGATTTTAATTAATATATCTATAGATCGAAGGCGTACGTTTTGATCATCGTTGAACATTGCATCGCTAAACAAAGATTTAATAAAAATACGGTTAGACCCGTTCTATTTTTGGTAGCGTAACGATCACAGGGACTCGAAATCCGTCCCTGTTTAACAAATGGCGACGGGATGAATCGGGCGCAAAAATCGTCGAAACGTTTTATAATGCCCCAATTATATAAAATTAATTTCATTGCTGTCTTCGACAAAAAGTGTAACGAGTTTTCAAAGCGGGACGGGCGTTCTAAAACGCTTTATTGCGGACCCGGTTGGACACGGATAATGGTCCAAATTTATTGGGTTAAATGGTCCGTGCGAACGGAAATTCTGGCTAAATTGTTCGCTTGTCTAATTTTTGTGGATTTGATGCTTCATTTCACGAGTTGAATGTTACATGGTAGCGGGGCCGAGATAGAATTTTAATACAACGTTTTGTTCGTCCATTCCGAAATTGCAATTCGAATGTAATTGCATGACAAAGGCTTTCAACGGTTAAATGTGATAGAAGAAGTGATAGAGAAACAGGATAGAAGTGGATATCTTTGATTTACAGAATAATCAGACATTATTTCACTAATATTATAAGTGCGAGTTTGGATGTTTTATGAGTCAATTACGTCGAAACGACTGAACTGATTTTGTTGAAACTTGACTGTAGACTGTAATCCAGATTATTAAATAGGCTCCTATAAAGTATTATAAACATATTATATATAACATATACTGTCAAATTATAAATGCTTTTTTTATAATTACCTTTTATTTATAAGTTTTTGCACATGCAGAGCATGCCTTTAAGATGTACTACGTAAAATATTGTTTTTTATGTCTATTTGTCCAAATAATGTATTTACATTGTTTGTTGACTTATAAATAAATAAATATTATATGTAAATCATGTTACAGCGCACGCAAACGATGTCGCGGACAGCAGCTAGTGTTAAATATCGTCGGTTCTATTAGTATCAATATTGAGTTTTAAACGTATAAAGTCATACATGTGCGAGTACGCGCTTGTATAACAAATACATATAAGTACACAAGGATATTTCCTTATATAGTAAGTACGTTAAATAAAATCCGGCTCGGCATAAGGAAAATAGTGAGAAAAATAACGAGTGGTAGACGCGAAATCACACTAAATTTCAGTCTGGAACACAATAACTGAGAGGAACGCGCCATAACTGTCGCAAACATTGTTCAGATGATTCACGCATTCCGTAATAGTACCCGCACCAGTATGATGTTTCTCTCCACACGGCGCGTAACAGTCTTACGTTATTTTGTAAACTCTCGCTTGTAACACGCTGTTATTTTTGTTAAACGGTTTGACACTGTGATTTATAATCCAACAAATTTATACGCATTTAACACGATGAATGGAATAGTGGTTTATATATTATATTTCTTTTATAGAAAAAAGGCGGCAGGTTAGCATACAGTCCACCTGATGGTAAGTGGATACTGTCGTCCATAGACATCCGCGATACATGCCAACATCGGTCCAGAGTGACAAACGTTGGCATGGCCCCCGGATGCGCTGCCTTACCTTTGCGGATTAAGGAATGGATTGGGAAAATTAGAAGGGATAGGACGGGATGGGAATGGGCTCTGGCATATCTCACTCACTACCGAAACATGTACGTACACTGGGGAAATACGATAAAGTAGGAAATGCAGTACATTTCAAGGTAGTCTTCTGTGAGAGAGGGATAACGTGGCCAGTCGAGTGCGCCCAGCGCCTGTGGGAATGCAGCATGCACCCTCCCCCTACAAAACCAATATATAGCAACATAGCAAGTTACTAATAAAATATATCGCAAGCTACTAATGAAAGATGTCTAATTTCGGGCCACAAACATTTGATTATTGTTAGGCTGGAATGTCTACGGATGACCGTTTGTAACATAATACATGTAGTAGTGCTTTTTCTTCGATTAAGCTGCATAGAGCGGTCCAAATTGTTTCACAAATACTTTTATAGCATCAGTATTTACCTACACAAGGATATTCGATGCCGTGTGGAGTCGGCCGGCTATAGAATAAATAGCATCACCCCAATTCTTCCCGTGGATGTAGCCCCGAGAAACTACACCACCTCTACAAGAGTGGACTCGCCAACCCGCTTGGCCAGCGTGGCGTTTTAAGGCCCTACATCCGTCATGCACGACACAATGTGCATGAAGAGGCCCATGGCCGCCAGTGGAAACGGAAAGGGCGAGTTCCATTGCAAGTACCTACATATATTAGAACTCCTACATACAAAAGTGAACACTTATTTTTTAATAATAATAACAATGACACTGTCACCCCATGACCCACACTAGGATATGAATAGACAACGCAGACCCGAACAAACATTTGTCTTTAAACAAATTAATGTCCAACCAGGAATTGAGCTAATCGGTTGTCAAATTGGGAAGATTTTATTGGTGCGTTATTGTATAAAGTAACTACGTACGTTATTGTGTAAACTATTAAGCACTTAGCAAAAGTAATTTAAATTATTAAGACAACAACATATGCTCTTTACGTAGTTGTATAATATAATAAAATAATAATAGTAACTGCGTGTAACACAAGAGCTCGGAAGGATAAGGAGCGGTAAATCTAGGCAAGGAATTGAATCAAACGGCTCTCCTGACGGGCCTTGGTGATAATGCCCGATTTATGCCCCGTATTGTCTCACTTATCCGGCCGTTGCGAGTGCCGCGGGAGCTACACGATACATTTTTAATTTAATCACTTTTAAACGCACTTTCCTTGCGGTTGTTGCGTTATTGTTGTAAGGTAAAGAACACTACTTCTTTATTAAAAGTGTTTCTGGAAATAAAAGCTGCTCGTTTATTTATGGCAACTCCACCTGTAAACTTATTCTTCCTACGTAGTCTATATTTATTCAAATAAGGCCATTGTTGAAACTTAATCTTAACATTTATGCCATTTGAAATTGGTACAAAAAGTTTTACTCGTATTTAATTGATTGACTCATGTAGGTATCGATTTCTCTTGCTTGGTTTAGTTGTAATACAATGGTACAAACTATTTATGCAATACAACCAGCCCTTTCAGTATCCACTGCTGAATATGGTCCCCTTCATGCAAATTGTTTTATGTGTGCGAAATGAAAGGTCTTAAACGACACGCAGACCAAGAGGGTTGACGAGTCCAACCTTTTAGATGTTCACGCCTCTCACGGGAAGATGTGAAGAGGTGCTATTCGATAGTGGGCCGACACCACACGACACATATTTCATATAGATCATTAATTAAAAACAATAACCGTGAACCGTGAATCAAAATTTATATATGTATTATTGAGTTATAATATTATATCTAAACACGCGTCAAAGGATTCACGGTTCCCTTTCTACATTTGAGTCCTCATTTCGACTCATGGAATGAGCTACATGTATTCGTACATTCCTCATTCGTTAAATGAGAAAATATTTGCGGAATAACAAATCCTTGTGCAGTCGAAACGTTACGTTACCCAACTAGAGCGTGTAAATCGTCAATGATGTCTTATTTTATACAAATGAGGACATATCAGACATATATATTAATAATATACCAATTACCAATTATATTATATACCAAAATATACCAACGTAATATCATCAATAATGTTCATATACCTCGTATATACAAGATAAATATAATATTTATATACCATGAAAATATTAATGTAAACATTGTATTTTTTGTGAGAAATTCGAGAAGTTTCTTTAATGAAGGATCTACGTAATGTATTTGGTCCTCATTAAATTTCTTTCGTCTTAATTAACGTCTTCGACTGAAAATGAGCGCTTTACATATATTTTAGGACAGAATTGTCCCAAGCGTACTTGCCAGAGCTGAGAAAACAAAGACCAGTGAAGATGGAGCGGATGTTTCCGTCATCTTGAAATTGAGTAGCTATTAAATGTCAAAGTATTTTGCAGACGACGACATAAAGTTGATGTACTTCCGTTTTTTTTTTAGTGAACCCCACCTGGCACCCTGGCGAATTCGCGCGACTTGTGGTACTCGTACAAAAGACCCAGTGGGATATCGCCTAGACATTATCACTACCGTAGGCGACAGCGAATATCGCTTATATCTGAACAGTCCTTAAAACTTAGCGACGATCATCGCACTGCGGTAAAAGTAGAGAGCCGCAATACCAATTACCGCAATATTGCGTTGCGATAATACTGTGGTAGGAGAAGAGTGCATCCTGCATTCCCACAGCCGTTGCGCGCACTCGTCTGGCCACGTTACCCCTCTCTCACAGAAGACTACCTTCAAATGTACTGCATTTCCCATTTTATCGTATTTCCCCAATGTACGTACGTGTTTAGGTACTGAGTGAGATATGCCAGAGCCCATTCCCATCCCATCCTCCCTCTCCCCATTTTCCCCAATCCATTTCTTAATCTGCAAAGATAGGCAGCGCATCCGGGGGCGTGCCAATGTTTGTCATTCTTGACTGATGTTGGCATGTATCGCGGATGTCTATGAACGAGAGTATCCACTTACCATCAGGTGGACTGTATGCTCGTCTGCCGCCTTTTTTTCTATAAAAAAAAAACCGAACGGTATATCGCGTCTGTTTGGGAGAGCCTGTATAATTGGCGACATCATATTCATTAATATTGCGCCATATTGCGCAACGTTACCAAACTTCGTTACGGTACGCAATAGGTTTGTATGATATTTATCATTAAATATAGATATTATGAGAAAATTAACTGTCAGAAAAAGCTAAATTGCTTTTTCCTTTGAACTAATTCTATTACCATATACCAATCTAGCCTTCCAAAATAAATTATCGACAACATACGCTATTTCGAACATCAAATATTCTAAAAGTATCAGGAATCATTTCGAACAAAAACTCCCTGTGAAATTCATTCATTTTTAAATGCTTCATATTTCCAAATCCACTTTGAGCACACTCTAACGGCTGTAAGACACTCGATAGAGGTAATGAGAGTATTTTCATAGGTACGTGTTTCTTTGAAGAACTTCTAACAAGTACTTCTAAATTTATAGAACTTAGTAAGTATATTTTATATTGTTAACCGTAAATATTTAATCTTATTATTAGAACTTATATGAATATCTACTACATGTGTACGTACACATTTATAATAAGTAGCTATACTCTGTTTAAGTTAAGAAAAAAGTGATGCCATCACCATTACTCATGTGATTTTATCTATTGACCAATTATGAGGGGAGCGTTATTTGATTAACCAATTTGCGCTGTGTTATGCTACATTGGATCAATGACGTCACTTTTTCTTAATGTGAATAGAGTATAGAGCAGGGTTTCTTAACCTGGGGTCCATGGACCCCAGAGGGGTCCGTGGCATGAGTGCTGGGGGTCCATGTCAGATATGAAGACAATAAATACTGCTCGTGATCCATCTAAAAATGTAGGTAGGTCTAACCTATCACTCGCTCTGTACTGTTTACTTTCTCTGTGGTAATAAATAAAAGTATTTTTTTCAAAATGCCTTGTTTTCTTTCCCTACAATTAAGTGTGGAAGGGGTCCGGTTAGATTTTTGAAATTTTGAAAGTGGTCCGTGACTACAAAATGGTTAAGAAACCCAGGTATACAGCTAATCTACTTAGCAAGAGAATACTAACTTCGGTAGACTATGAGTGAGAACAAAATCGTATTCATAAAGTTTCAATGCAAACGATATATAAAAAATAAAAAGAATTCATAAGTGAAAACCACTCAATCTGGAGCGCTCTAGTTTCAAACAAGTTTATCACTGCCAACTTCCAACTTCCAACTGAAATAAATGCCGTTGAATCCGCCATTGGTGGAATAAATTTGCGAAACCCTATCGGGAAAAGAATAGTGAGACTAAATTTACGGGCCAGGGGAGGGCAGTAAAGCCTCGTTAGTTTGAGCTATGTCCCATCTGAGGGCGGCTATTTATGTATGCTGCAAAAATGTGTTTTTGGTTGTAATAAAAATATATATGCAGGATACTTTTTATAGTAATTATAGTTGTGTCCCTCTATGTACAATAGTTTAGATACAATAGTTTACATTAGATCATCGATTTGATAATACATACTAGATATGTTATACAAGCATTCTAGGGCAAATATGTTATACAAAGACTCTAGTGCAGTTAAGTTATATAAGCACTATAGGGTAGATATATTATACAAGCATTCTGGGGCAGATATGTTATACAAGTAGTATGGGGCAGATATGTTATACAAGTAGTATGGGGCAGATATGTTATACAAGTAGTATGGGGCAGATATGTTATACAAGTAGTATGGGGCAGATATGTTATACAAGCACTCTTAGGCCGCACGTTAGTCTAATAGAGTTCTGTGTTCAATAGCTCTCGATTCGCATATCGATGAAATTGGATATATGTGATAATTCTTTTAAATGTTTACGGCTTGTATTTGTACGAGCAGCAAAAAAATATTGAATGGTCTGCAAAACAAACTATTTTTAAATAACTGACATAAACATTGTGCATTTTTGTGTTTACAATGTCTGCTATTGTTTTGTTTTTGGTATGTAATTAAGAGTTTTATCTATCTATAAACCTCTTTTTTTCTTCTTTTTTTTTTAAATAAAACGGCAGTCGAGCATACAGTCCACCTAATGGTAAGTGGATAATGTCGTCCATAAGCATCCGCGACACATGCCAATATCAGTCCAGAACGACAAACGGTGGCACGCCCCTGGATGCGCTGCGTACGTTTGCAGATTAAGGAATGGATTGGGAGAAAGAATTGGGAAAACGGAAAGGGATAGGATAGGATGGGGTGGGAATGGGCTCTGGCATATCTCAGTCACTAACGAAATACGTACTTACAATGGGGAAATACGATAAAATGGGAAATGCAGTACATTTCAAGGTAGTCTTCTGTGAGAGAGGGGTAGCGTGGCCAGTCGAATGCGCCCAACGGCTATGGCAATGCGGCATGCACTCCCCCCTACCAATTACTTACTTATTAATTACTCATAATATTAACACAAAATCGACGAAGTCTCGCGTCGCGGGACTCCTATATGTTTAACGTCACCAAAGCATTTAAACCTAACGCACATTTAAATTTGCGGCAATCGATTTGCTGCCACTTTCAGTATTTCTGCTGTTCATCTTATTTCCCATTTCCCGATGTTTACTACAACATTAATAACTACATTATACATACGTATGTACATTGTACATACGTACAATGACTAACTTTTTTTGCCCGTCCATATTTCTTGACATTCAGAATAATATAACTCCCTTTTTTATTTATATACAAGTCCTTTATATACAAGTCCATTTATAATGCTATAAAGCATTTTCTGACAGACAACCTTAGGGCTATTTAATGATGCTATGGTCGACACAAGTCAAACAGTATAGTAGTTAATAAAAATTGAAATAAGTATACAAATATAAATGGTAATAAATACTTAAAATATATATTACACACACACATATACATGTCTATCAAATAAAATTGATTATTGTTAAATATATTAAAAAATGGATACACTATACGACATGGGGTTCTTCAAGAAAGCTGTGAATAGGATTTTGCAAGATCGGCGGCGCGCCCGCATTCCCCCTGGTGTTGCAGGTGTCCATGGGCAGCGGTAACACTTACCAGCACGTGAGACCGCTTGCTCGTCCACCCTCTTCTCTATAAAAAAAAAAAAACTATGAACATAAAATAACTAAACGTAAAGTTGTGTTCCTTCGTATAAGTGAATGGGTATATCCATTATTTTTTATATAAACGTTGCACGGGTTTAGACCCGTAGTACTTAGTACTTAGGTATTTCTCGGTTAATAAAATACAATTTCTAGTCTACGTGTTCTGTCAATGCTCAAACCTAAAGCAAGAAATCGCAAAGAGGTAACAAAATTCTAAGAATTAAAGAGGTTTCTTTCTCGTTCGTGCTCGTCTCGCTTTTATCGGGAATGTCAAACACCAGCACTCATTAAATATTCATGTATTAAACTTGTTCGAGCGGATCAAGTAAATTAGGAGCACGATCACGTGATGTTGGACGGCTTTTTAAAAAAATTCGTACCAATGTTTGTAAAAAGCGGTATTCTACTAGAACGAAGAAAAAGAAAATGGTGTCTTCGTATAACATAATGATAATTATACTACATATACCTTACATGCGATATGCAAGGACAAAATAGCAAATTAAAGAGAATCACAATGTGACACTGAAGGTCAATGCCTAAATAAAAAAAATATATCTTTATAAATATATCATGTTTGAAGTAACTATATCTATCTACTAAGATATACAAATAATGCTACAAAATACAAATAAATAGGTCTACAAATAAAGGATAACTATCTTAAGTTATCCTTTATTTGTATATTATGTAGTCGCACACGTCTGTTTATATCTATAATTCAAATGTATACAAAAATTATGCTATGAATGTTTTAACAATGTCCTAATTATATAAACTTAATTAAATAAACGATCACGGGGGTTTGGAAGAGTACGAATCAATTACTATACCATACAATGCTATTAGTCTGTCTCTGCACTGCTGGATATAGGCCTCTGCCAAGGCCCGTCATCAAACACGATTTTCGGCTCTTGACATACAACTACCACCGCCAAACTTCGTCAATTGTTCGCCGCGTTGGTTCACCTAATCGGAGGGTGTCTCACACTACGCTTCCTAGTAGGTACGTGGCTCCATTCGAGGACTAAGCAAATATGACCTATCTATTATTCGTTCAGCCTTCACATGCCGTTTCAGCACATTCACTCTATGAGCTATACCGGTAGGTAATTTTAGTTCTTCGGTAATTTAGTTCTCTTCGTTTCAAATTATTATTATCTTTATTATTTATTATTATCATTTTCAAATTAATTATCATTGTCATTTTGTTGATTGTGAGACATGCCTCAAGGATTTTATATTTATTTTATTTATTACATACAATCATATTCTAGATTTACTTGTACTTGTATCAAGCCTATAACGTCCCACCGCAGGGCACAGCCTATCATTGAGGGTTGTTTTTTATTTCTGGAGCACTCGGGTTTCCTCGCGATATTTACCCTTACCGCCAAGCAAGAGATATTTTTAAAAAAATCGTACGTAAGTACGCTCTCACCGCTCTATTCTAGAGTTACACCAAATACAAATATGTTTATACAATATACAATATTAAACAAATATAAATAATATATGAATATCTTTTCATAGAATAGTGCTACAGTCTCGGTACTCTGAAAGCTGGTATTAAAAGAAATTGATACGTCAGGCCTCAGCGATTATACCAAAAATACGCGAACTGTGCGCGGCACGAGTGTCTCACAAGGCCATCTGAGCGGAACTTGATTTATTTCGAAGAGGTTTTGTCACAGTCATTTATCATCAGACGCCAGGGATCGAGACGAGCATCGTATCCATCACGGTAAGTGCACGGACCATTATAATTTCAAATGATTTACTTGGGAGACTCTTAAATGTTTGAGAATGGCGGCAAAGTGGAGGGGCGGGAGAAAAATAATGGACCATATTCCTCATTATAAATTGCACGATTAAAAGGAAGTATGGCTAGCGCGGATTTAAATTCTCGTTCATTACGCGCTCTTCGGTTTAATAATGTATGAGGTGTCTTGAGAAAAAAGATTTAGAGGATACAAGCAAAAGTACGTTTAGTTACATCGTACGTGAGCGCACTCGGGATATGTGGCACGGGAAATGTATTGTAGTGTTAGGATACTTCTACACGCGATGTTGCTTGCATTATGTTGTTTGAGAGTAAAACTATTTGAAGTAATTTCAAGTGACTTCACTCTGAGAACCAAATCATATTATTTTTACGGTATATTTTTTATTAATGAATAACACATAATCCAATTTCCCTAAAGAATTTTACTACGTATACGGCAATAATGTTAGAACGCGTATCTTTAGTACCTTTTATAAGGAATGTTTTAATGCCACTCTAACCAGACGAAATGGCGAAAGATCGTTACTCAATGATATTGCACAGAATAGCCACTTACTTTAAAGTCAAGCAACAAATGGCGCTAGTAATAGAGGACAGCTTATTGTTCAACTAAAGGCCGGGGGTCGTATCGTCACAGACATAAAAATAAATTAGTAAGGAATCTTAGCGTTGTTTGGATTAATTCTACTACTTCCTAGTTGTTAGTTGTTACATGTATACTAGTTGCTATAAGTATACTAACATTAATTATTATACGTATTCCCCTTTTGAATGACAAATTAATCTTGTAATTAACCGTTTACTGTGCGCAGGATTCGAGACTAAACATGTGGCATTTTACGATGACAGAAAATCTTTATTAACACTCACTACGTCAAATGACCATTATAATGAATGAACCAATTTTGTGTTACTTATATTTACTTTCCTACCACTTCATATCCTACATAATCGAAAGTTTGAGATAATGCTGTAAGGCATTAATTATTGAATTAAGTTGAATATTCATGTAAGTTCAAAATTCCTAACCTAATGATGAACTAACACTGAACGGAATCCAAAGGAATGTTTTAAAAAACTAGAATAATAATATTTAATAAATAAAATATTAACCTCATATCTGCTTATTCGGTCCTGCGGCAAATATGGCTGCCCATTGCCACTTCAACATGTCCATTCTACGAGCTATGTCGGTCACTTTGGTTCTTTGGCGAATGTCTTCGTTTCCGATATTATCTTATCTTCTTAGGATAACCGATGGAGTCCTCGAATGGAGGCAACGTACAGGGAAGCGTAGTGTGAGACGCCCTCCGGCCAGCTGGACTGACGACTTAAAGAAATTCGCCGGTGCTGGTTGGATGAGAAGAGCCGAGGATCGTGTGTGGCGGCAAGCCTTGGGAGTGGCCTATATCCAGTAGTGGAGAGGCATAGGCTGATGGTATGGTATCTTATCTGCTTATTGGTCAGCTGAAAAGGCAAAACACTTCTAAAACAGTGTTCAAATGCTGCTGGTATAACGAGTTGACCCGTGAGGTTATTTGGACGCTTCTTAAAACATTAGTTTAAATCCACATAAGATAACATTTCTTGTCTTTTGTAGTAAACATTGTCTGTCAGTTTTCTGTGAGGTGCATTCCGCCGCGCGCGCTGAAGATTTTATACTGTTCTTACGTATATTGTGGTCTTACTCTTTGTAATAGACCGCATTCATTATATTAAATTGCCCGATTAAAAGCACCATAAGCGCCAGCGATTTAACTCTGGACGGTGGAGTTGCTGTAAAATATTTTTTCTTGAGCAATAAATTAGAGAATTTCACAGGGTCTCTTACAATATTCCCTGGTAATGCGTTTACTTTACTTTGGCTATGTAATTTAGTACGCAGTTGTGTATTAACGATTCGAAAATAAGAATTTTCGTGTATTTGTTACAGTCTTATAAAAAGAAGGCCAACCGGCCAAAATATACTCCAGAGAAATATACTCGTACCGTACATCAGACAACATCAAATTTTTATTACTGAATGATATTTTCTTTTAGCAGTGTAATTTTGTAATCATCACAGTTATTTGTAATTTAGAAGTTTGCAACACAAAATAGCGACCAGTTTTTAAATTACAAATAATAGCTTATTGGTAAGATACTCGTAGCTCTTTGATAATAATTATTATGGTTATTAGTAGCGTGAGTTCTTTAGCCACGAAGTTCTTCGCATTACAGGGTCTCTTCCTGTAATGGATTTTAATCCAGGACCTTATGTAATGAGTTGAAGAAGCTCATACTTGCACTATATTATCGAAATATTGAAGTTTCCTTATATTAATGGTTTCTAAAATTTAGATGTGTTGGCACATTCTCTGTGACACAGTCGTATTTCGGTTACGGGCTCGATGAGTCCACGAGATCCTAAACATTCTCTGGTACATCTACATTTCGAAGGTTTCTAGTTTCTTACAGGTGACTTCTGTGAGTCAATGATATGTGTAGTTGTAAAAACGATTGTTATAAATACATTCAATAGCTAAATAGCTTTTCAGATTTTCAAGATTTTCAACAACAAATAGATTTTCAAAATATTGTCATTTTAAAATTAAAATGACAATATTTTGAAAATCTATTTGTAAATTCTATCAATATGTTCATGAAGATGTTAAAGAAAGTTGAAAGTTGAACCCCTTCTTCCCTGTCTAAATGAGTAACACAATTTTACACTGACACGTTCCATGCGAACAGTCGCATTCGACCGAACGGCCGCAATCAACAATTGGTAGTCAGCTACAAAATAAACAGCTATAAACACTCCACATAGGAGTAAGTCATTCATATGTGAGGTTTGTATAGGGAATATCCAATACTTTTAGGGTATGGTTTTATTTTTACGGATCAGACTAGTGATTTCATAAGTATTGTTTTTCTTTAGAGTGTGAAATCGTAAAGGATTTTTTTTTAAATAAGTGCTTTTGAGAGTCCTCAGTGCGACATCTGCGTATGCGGAGGTCCGTGACGTACGACATAATACACTATACAATGTATCACCGACATAACGTAATCTGAAACATGTCAACCAATCTAAGAAAAATATAAAACCGTTTCAGCGAAAAATAAATTATTTTGAGGAGTAAATTAAAAGTTACAAACGTTTAAGGTTGACATGTCTGAATAAAATATATATTAGAATTGTACTGTAAATCATGAAAAAACCTATTGTAATAAAAACTGGGATAGTAGATTCCTCTCGAGCTACCTTCAGAACAACCTATTATCAGCTTCTGCGTAATTTCAGTGACACTTTGTATAAATCACAAGTTATGCACGAGGAGAACACCGATCAAACAAACTACAGTGACGATAGCATTACGGCTCTAAAAGTGAGATAGTTTTAAGGCGGTCAAATTTATATAATGTCAACTAATTTTGTTATTTGGCGGCAAAAATGACCAAGAACCTTTTTTATGAAAACTCCTCGTTTTTTATAACGGTGTTGTCAATTTAACACAAATGTTAGAAATAAATGAAAAACAAAACTTTGTATATAAACGGAAATTCTATTAATGTAGTAATTTTTCACGATAATATTTACCGTTGCGTAATTTATTTTAAGTAATTACATACAGCTTTTACAAATATAATTGTTATTAAATCGTTTAACGTAACAGTAGCATTATATTTATAGCACTGGCATCACTCAAGTACACAGTTTGGCCACAAGGAATTATTCATCTATGTACTTTACTTGATCTGTGGCGAATAGTTGTCTGCGTCCATATTGCTCTGGAACTCTGAATACACCGATTGATGCCTGTAATGAATTGTGTTGTCCGCCGCGGATGTCCGCGTAAGTCATCTGTATCGCAGTGTAATCGTATAATGTCCTGCTGAATAACTTCTAAACGGTTTTGATTGGATGTAAAATTCGAGACAGCATCGCAAAAACTTTTTCTTTCCTGATTACAAACTCGACGGGGTACATTTTATTTCTTTGTTTTCAGGAAAGTACTTTCCAATTAATACCTTTTTCGTTCAAACAGCATTTTGTTTTCAATTTTGATTGCTAAGCAAAAATTGCGAAACTCATTCAGTTTAATGTTTCTCGATGCAAAATGCGATTTGTTTATCCATTAATGAAATTATAAGAAGGTGGAATAAGAAAATTTGATAATCTGTAACTGTGGAAAGAAGTTTTTTACATGCCTATGTACTACGAGTACCATTTGTACGAGTTACGGCTTAACCATTGTACGAGTATGTATGTGCTAATATGAGACTGTAATTTATTATTTCTATACATAAATATTTCATGGTATGTATTGACCATAGTGATTTATTAGGTTCTAACGTATTTAAATCGTATCGTATCGTATCCTCTAACTTCGTATTCTTCGTGTATTGTGTATCAATTGAACAAAGTTTATATATTTGTATTTTCCACGGCATCTGATACTTCAATATTTTTTTTATAGAATGGCTGGCTGACGAGCGATCAGGCCACATGATGGTAAGTGGTCACCGTCGCCCATGGACTCCTGAAACACCAGCGGGCTCATAGTTTCGCCGCTAACCTTGCAGAATTCTGTTTTTGCTCTTTTATAGTTTATAGACATTATAAAGACGATAACGAGACTCAGGCGAGATGGCGATAGGCAGAATATGTAGCCAGATGTGGTGATAGCAGATGGAGAAAAACCATAACTGAGTGGTGGCTGGAAAAAGAAGTGTAGGCCATCCAGCAGTCAGGTGGGTCGATGACATAAATGACATCGCAAACAAGACCTGGACGCAACTAGCATAAGACAGAGGTAAATGGCGCAAAAGGGAGGAGGCTTATATCCTACAGGGGGCTGAATAAAGAAGCTGAGAATGATGAATGTTAGTTTTCAAAGCTTTAGGAACAAAACTGCAGGTTTACGAAGCCATAAACAAAAGCCTAGCTATTAAAATCGGCTTATGGCTATATTCCAGTAAACTTTTATTCAGAGTGACACTTTTGGAAGGTTTCCAAAAAAACTTGTGGTACGACATGACGGCAATTCATTGTAAAGAACATGGCCTGAACTATGGCTACGAGGGATGTAGCTGACATGGCAGTTTGACGTGAAATATAGAAAGTTGGACGGGACACATTTTGCTATGTTCATAAAGTTTCCTTATACAATATTGGCCAATGCTCGTTCAAAGGTTTAGAATATGGACAGCAACGGCTTTTATGGGCCTTGTTCGTTCCGCTAGCGGTTACTAGTGTTAATTATTAACTGTATTAGTGTTAATTGCAGTGACGATAGCGTATCTATCGATTATCATTTTTGAGTCTTGAGTGATATCGATGTTTATGAGAGAGATTGAACTCCGGTCTGTTCATTTTTCAATCAAGAGTATAACAAGCTCAATGGGCAAGGAAAATATCGTGAGGAAACATTCACCAATAAGCATTGGGCCCGCCGGGTCTGCAGATTTCTGTATCCGCTTATAAAATAAAAAAACTATGATATATTTAGATACGAGGATTTTTTTTAATAAAACAACATTAATTTATTAATAAAACAGGATGGTAGATGATATATATGTAAACAAAATATGTTATGGTAATCAAACGTATGTGTAAACAAAAATAGTTTTTGCGATATTTTTGTTCACACTCTTCAACTTTAAAACAAGGGGGGTTTCGAGCCATATTCCACCACGTGGATCCAGTCCGGATTGGTGGAGATACAGGCACCGGACTTTTTTTTAATTTTGGTAAATGTAAATGTTTAGACTTAGTGGGACGGAGCAAGAATTTGCACTCCAGAATATAAACCATTTTTACTCTATAGTTTTGTTCAATGCTTATATAAGAAGTTCTTAAGCTGTTACTGTGGAACTGACATGTGCTAAGGCATAAAAGTTCCAAAAGATAAAAGAAAAAAAAAAGAAGTTCTTAAGCTGTTATTGTATTTGTTTTGAGTGAATTCGCATGTGCAATTTCGCCGATCGCTATTTGATCGATCGCCATTTCGCCCTCTTGACAACACTCTTTACGGCCTGAGCCGCTCGTAAATTTGCTGAACGCACTTTTATGTTGTGTTGATAGGCAATAACAGGAATGTATCCTAAAATGACTTATACTTAACAAGATTACATAGTAGTTAGGTCTATATTAGCCTATAAGAGTTCACTAGGGATTGCTTGTAATAGTCTCAACGATTTACTATAGAGAACATTTACTACTATAATTCAATAGAGTTCTGAGATCTGTGGCTTCAGAATTTCTGATTTGGTATATAATCTTCTAAATCGTATTGTTATTATTTATTTGTGAATATTAAATTTAATATTATTAATAATTTAATATTAATATTAAATTATTTGTGCTGGTCGGTCGTAGACCTGCGCGAACTCCGATAACCTGAGTGGAAGTGCTGAGCTCTTATGTTAGTAATTACTAATTAAATTGTAATTTGATTTGCAATGCAATGCAATACAACCAGCCCTTTAAGTATCCACTGCATATCGTCTTGTGCGGGAGGTGGTGTAGTTCCTCAAGGCTCGTGGTAGCCGCTTTATTATCTCTTAGTCGCCCTTTACGACACCCAAGGGAAGATATGGGGTGGTGCTATAGCCGGCCGACACCACACGGCACTTCAACCGACACCACACAACACATTTAATTAATTTCTAACAGTAATTTGATTTAATTAATTGTTATTCATTAAATATTTTGTTTTTTATTAAACAAGTTTTTATTTATTAAATAAACTTTTAGTTATTAAATAAGTAATTTTTAGTTATTAAATAAATTTATTAAATAACTTATTTTTAATTAGTCATCAGGAAAAAAAAATATTGAAATTTGAAATTATAGATTTTTTTTCTTGATATTCGGATAGGACAATGTCCGTCGGGTCAGCTAGTTATTAAATAAATTTTTATTTATTAAATAAATTGTTATTTAATTAATAAGTAAAAATACCATTTACATTGGATTTATTTCAATTATAGTAGTTTGCCGGTGTGCAAAAGAACCCTGCTCTAGGGCATTATAATGTCCCTCTACTACCATTTATTTAAAAATAAAATAAAGACAAAAATTAAAGCTTAAATTATTCCACTTCGTAGTCTCCAATATACACAATATCACAACAATTGCCTTAAAAAAGGAACAAACAATAAGACGACAATTAGGGGACAAGGATAGGTAGTTACGTTTACATTGACGACAAAACAATTTCATTACGCTACGTGTAACGCGAAAACGGAACGTTTCTATTTACAATACATCTTCACAAAAGTATGATTGACATGAAAGGCGCCTTTTTTATTGGCTCTCGGAATACAATTGAGTCAATTCAAAGCTGAGGATTGTTTATAGAACATCGTATCATAAAATACAATGTATACCTTACTGTACCGTAAAAAAAGTCCAGTGTAGGTAGCATGCTCGGATTCTGCGGAATAGGATCCGAAACGGAGACATTCGCCAAAGAACTAGAGTCACCGCGTACGAGTATTTGCCGTCACCACGACCATTTGCTGCAGAACAGATAACCGGTGAATGATAACAAAAATTGAAAATCTCATGAAAGACGGTAAACTTTGTAACGACACTTTCCTCTTAAATTAGATATCCACTTTCTTTAACATGCTAAAGTCAGGTAAAAGATAAACGATATTCCAATGTTCAATTTTCTGTCTTCGCTTTACTAAGTTGTTCTGTACAAACAGAAAGTTCTTGCAACATAATTATAACCGTCAAAACAATCTCAAGTTGTTTCCATTGCGTATTTTGGTGAGCTGAGACAGATATCCGCCGGATATTACTGCTTGTACAGTCTGCGACACCTAGTGCTGTAAAATCAATCGATTAAAATTCATCGACAGATAACTGACAATCTTTTTTAATATATATATGTTTTTAATATATTGCAAATCGTTTTTAATATATTAATAATATTGACCGTTATGTTTGTGATTATCAAATAAAAACGTCTGCATTTTTCGTGTGCTTCCAAGGAGTCCAATTCTTGTCCTCTGTAAACCTTATCTGTAAACCTGTAAATCACTTCACTCGGAGACTCCCAGCTTTCTTCGACGGAGAAAACACGTGATAGAAATAATTTTCACTTGAAAAATGGGTGGTTATTCTATTCTAACTAAGCACATACAAGAAGAAAATTTGCATACAACACACACTATTGAACAAGAATCCTCACAAATAATAAAGTAAATCTTATATTATAGGCCTGATACGAAAATTAGGCGCTACTTAATCATCATTCGGTTGTTGTAGAGAAGAAACGCACCGCCAGGGCTCGCTTTACTGATGCCACATTGGTTGAGAATAAATCCACAGAAATGGGCAATTTGTTAAAAAAATTACAGCTCGTGACATGAAAGAGTGTTTTGTATAATTCGTTCTAGCAAGAGGTGCATGAAGCAACATTGGTTTGCCTATATTACCTAGCTATGTGTGCAATTTGATACCAGTCAAAAACTCAGGATAGTCAACTAGATTATTTTCTATACTTACAAGGCAGCACTTGTACGCATCTGCAATGTTACGCCTTTCAACCAAGGGAAGAAAATGATATAGACGCCAACGATAAAGATAACCGACAACTGATACTACTCGTACCATTAACCGGAACAAGAAGAAAATTATTGACATTTCCTTCTCTTTACATATTTGAGATATGTAGATATGAGGTAGATATGAGTGCATGCTGCATTCCCACAGTGCATTTATTTAAGAATATTTTAAAAGCCAATGGTATAGGAATACGCTATGTGCACATTTCCTATGCACTGTCCTGTTCATTAGGACAGTAATAAACAGTAATCATTACGACTTATTGAGGAAATTGGGATATTTAAGAGTAAATTAAAACGATTATTCATTAGGCAACTACACCATAATTGAATATCTCACTAATAGCATTTAATGTCACATATTTTATTAATTGACATTCCTTCTTCTTTTATTTGTTTTTATTTTATTAAAAATATAAATAATCTGAGTATTACTGTATGTTGGTCATCGTTACATGTTTGTCTGAGACATGTACTCGTAATTTTATGTCTTAGGTTCAATTTTCACGATGTCTCAGTCGATTTAATAAACGAATAATAATAATAATAAGTGTTTACTACATTAATGTGTTGTCGACTGTACCTATAACTTTGAGATGCAAAGCGGATATTATCTGTGCCTGATATGTACTGTAGGGTCACGTTATGCCATTAGCAATATTATTCTCCTTCATGTTCGTTGCGGCTAGGTGGATCTTAATTTCATTATTCAATTATTGCATGAGATGGTGCGCTTTTACAAAATATACCGTGATAAAATGGTGTAGTACATAATCATTTTTGTATTGTAAAGATAGAATTGTAAAATATATAATTGAAATAGATTATATTAAAATGTTTTTTTTTCTCTTATTAAGAGTCAGTAAGACGTCAGCCTAAATTTATTGGGAAATATAGCTTTCTTGCATGTTCGCGAAAAACCGCGCTAAATGTATTTTCTTTAATAAATCGGCAATAGTACATATTTTTGGAAATTGTACAGTCTTTAGGTTTGAAAAAATATTAATTTGGGATGATTCTGATGATATATTTCATAATAATAATAATTTCAGAATATCAAAAATATGTGAGAATTAGAAAGGGCTATTTTGACATCATGTTATATTGAGAAAGAAATCAGTTATCGTATATTATTTTTTATTTAGACAAAAATAATCGATAAGTTTATAAAATTTCTAATCAAACATATTATGATGTATTGTGAACCCCTAAACAATTAATTATAAGTTTTAAAGTGGTTTTCACGCAGAAATGAGGTAATTCATCTATCATATAAACTTTCAAGTGAATAATTAAGTAAAATAGATCGATAAAACTATTTATTGCATACCAAAACAAAAACAAGACAGTAACATTGCTGTCTTATCGTAGAAAGAAGCGTAGAAAGGAAATATTTTTTTGAATTACAAATAGATGTGAAATATAAACAGTTACTAAGAGTATCTGAGGCAAAAAGTAATCGAGGTATGCATCAATACGTAAGTAATCAGACGACTGAGCTGTGGATAAAACAAGAGTGCTTGATCAAAACTCCGCAAAATTCTCGCTAGAACCACTATTGTTTAAAAATGTTAATTAGAATCCTCTAATTGCATCTCCAATTCACTTCTTCCAATTCCGAGACTTCTCGGCTACCATCGCTTTAATTCAAATTTGAATAATGTGTATCCACAAAAAACTAGGCCCGCATGGTGGATTATGTCCCGAAACCCCTAGTGAATTACTTGGGAAGGCCTATCCCATGCAGTGGGGCTTTAAAAACCTGACATAAATTTTATGAAAAAAAAAAAATATATATTCGTAAGCAAAGTCGCGGAAAACTAGCTGTCATGCGAAGATTTAGAAAAGTAGAAGCAAAACCCTGAACGGCCCACATGGCAGAATATCTTTTATTTGGAAAATTCAGTGGATGTATTTAACACAATGTGGGTAAGCATACAGATAGAACGTCATTGTACTCCTATCTACCTGTGCCAATATGATAAGCCGGCTTTTGAGCCCGCCATGTCACACCGCGGCAAATCCCTTTTCCAAACACAAAGCCTTTTTTATTTTCGCGATCTGTTTTTTTATTTACAACGGCGTGACGTTTTTCTTTGTGCGCCTATATTTTCAATGAAACAAGTTGTTGCTTTTAGGATTTAGTCTTTAGTGGTGTTTACGTTTTTGTTAAGCTATAAATGCCTAAGTGGCTTAATTAATATATAACTTTTTACTTTACTGCGTGTAATGCTAAGAGAAATAAGTTTTTTTAGAAACATAATTGAGATAAGTAATTAACAGTGTAATTCTTTTCAATTCCCTTTTCCCCTATTAATATACTCAGTGACAATGTGAGTTAACGAATATTTTTATTAATATTATCTAATAATAGTCGGAATAGTTCGCGGCCTTTTTGAACGTATGACTTTAACGTGCTATATTTCTGGCAACACTGATCACTGGCGGGAAAGTGATATACTGTTTGACAGTTGACTTTTTGTAATGGCGGCAAATTGAAATTACAAGTTAAAGTTTTATATTTCATATTTTTTAACAATTTTAAAATGAAAGTTAATAAGGAGAAAATTTATCTAATTTAATAAAAAAAAATTTCGACGACGTTATGTCTTGTGTTTCTGGTGGTCGAAAAGAGATTTGTAGTGTTTATGGAGAAGGTGCTTTATCTAACACTACTGCCATAAAATGGTTCAGTCGATTTAGGTCTGGTAATTTTAATGTGAATGGTGTTCCCCGCTGTGGCCGTCCTATAAATGTTGGTGTTATTGTTGAAAAAATTGAAGCTAATCGACACATAAGCAGTCATCAAATTACGAAAGATCTTAGCATTCACCACTTAACAGTTTTGGATCACCTACATAAACTGAATTTTGTAAAATAGCTCGTAAAATGTTTGGGTGACGCATGATTTAAATGACAAAAACTTAGTGAATAGAATTTCTATATGCGAGATGTTGCTAAAACGAAATGAAACGATCCATTTCTTTTATTTCAGAGATTGGTAACAGCCGATGCGAAGTGGATCACTTACGAAACAATGTTCGAAAACGATCTTGGTCTAAGCGAAGTGAACCATTATAAATAGTCCCAATAGACCTTGTGTATGGTGGGACTGGAAAGGCATTGTTTATCACGACCTGGCTAAAGCCACATGGCTAAACGTCTGATGTCTACTGGTCAGCAATTAGTAAAATTGAAACAAACACTTGAAGGTAAAAACGCCCAGAGTTAATGAATAGAAAAGGTGTAGTTTTCCATCACAATGCTCGACCGCATACATCTTGACAAAAATTGATGGACCTTGGTTGGGAAGTTTTAATGCATGCTCCATACAGTCCAGATTATCATACATTCCGCTGTTAAAAAAAGCCATTATCCAATGGCTCTGCCAGAAAAATGGCAAAAGATAGTCGAATTAAATGGACAATATTCCGTTCAATAAATATTTATGTAACACAAAAAATGTTTTTTTATTTTCACTATAAAAAGGCCGCGACTGACTACCTAATATTATAGTTTATTTTTATATTATTTGAATTTGAAGTATAGAATAATTATCTAGCATTAGGTTGAAGTTTAAAGGGAATAATCACGTTTTGATACTTAGTAACAACCGATTAAACCAGCTGGCAGTAACAGTGTATTATATTTTCAATGGTTGGTGTTCTATATGTTCAATGGTTTCAATATTTCAATATTTCCTTGGTTCGATTCCCAGTCAGCCATTCATTTGTTTAAAGATAAATATTTGTTCGGATCTGGGTGTTCGTCTTTTTAAGTGTCTCTGGACTCATGACACTGGGAATCCTAGTGTGTATTTTATATTTATTTATTTATCATTGTACCAAAATATACATTATGCATTTGATGCAATTATAAGCTCATGATATAGTTATCTGGCCAAAGGGAATTAATTATACTTATAAGTATAAGGGCACGGGCCACAATTTTTTTTAAAATTCTGAAACATGCTGGTTTCCTCGCGATGTTTCCTCTTCATCGTCAAACTAATAAAAGAATATGATTCATTAAAAAAAAAAACAGTTTAAGATTAGTATACGAAAATGAACACTGGCTGTTACTTCAATAATCGATAATTTAATATTTGTATGTCCCTAACTGAGCAAAGGGACCTTATTGTAGGTATGGCCTTATTGACTTTGGCTAAAATTTACTAACTTAATATTTATTTGTTTTAAGATTATGTTCGAAAGTTTAATTATACAAATATGTACAACGTAAAGTATTACATACTTATCTTTTTAAAACTAAATTATTAAAGAATAACTTAAAATATAAAATATCTATAACTATAGTAATAAATAAAAATAATAATTTCAGTTCATTATTATACAATGTGCTCAATATATGCCTATATATTAAGCATGTTGTATAAATTTGGTCCCTGTGGCAAGATACCCAACATACTGGAGGGGTTACCTCGTTGGATTGCGATTCCGAAAATAGATTATGTTTAAATATGCACTGAAATCGGAATTTTAAAATAAACCAATATAAAATATATGTATTTATTTAAGTTTTCACTAAAATCTCAATATCTGCAAAACTAGTATTGACAATAAAATTCACTTTCTCCGACAATGTCAGAAATATTTTATTTGCTATTCAGTGTCTGAAGTAGATACATCAATACTTTGAGTGAAACAATCTCGTATTTAAATGTTATAATTTGTTGTTAGAAATTGTTACATGATTATATCTGTATATAATATAATCATCGATAAATCTATAGCTAGACATATACAGTGCGTTTATGGTCTCTACAAATTATAAGTGCAAGTAGTACACTCAATCTTATTAAAAATGTTACCCCATATGTGGGTCTTAAACCAATCCCCTATGAATGACAACCATTTTTATTTTTAATTTGGCATATTAAAGGTGTTTGTGTTCAAACTGAAATATTTTTAGAAGTTGAAGTAAATAGAAGTCAATTTTCGTTACGTTACTTTTTTCTTGTTTACCCTTAACAATAAAAATAAATACGATCTTTGCGCTCGTGCAGGGGTGATGTCCAAGCGACAATAACTCTTATAGAAGTAAACATAAGGTTTAAACATTTGTGTCGTTTTTATAGAACTTTTTTAGTTTTTAATAGCTCAAAAACTGCTAAATGAGTGCATAAAATAAGTAGGGTAATAATCTTGTTTCTGCAGTAAATCAGAAAAACAAGAAAATATATTAATTTTAATATTGAAATTTGGCTTTATAATTTTTTACATATGTAGTTAATAGATTAATTACACTATGGTCTATTAAAGGGTCATTTTTACGTCGATAACGCTTTAACTTCTAAAGATAATTGCAATTTGAACACAAACACCTGGAATGCGCCGAATTAAAAATAAAAATGGTTGTTATTCAGAGGGGGTTGGTCCATGACCCACATACGTATGGGGTTACAGTTATCAATAAAATTGAGTTTACTACTTGTCCATAGCATTTGTACAGACCATAACCAAACACGCTGTATACTATCTGCGACGAGCTTGTGACTTTCATCACTGGACAAAACATCACTGAACGTATACCGATACTTAAACATTTTTCTTTAACGTCAGCACTTTGAATAAAGTTATTATCAAATCATTACTCATTCACGTTTTGATTTATTTATCAATGTCATTGTTAGTACATAGGATAGACGCGTATATAAAAAGTTGAGATATAAAAGGGCCTGTCAAAATTCGCTTTTTATGAAAAATTGGTTCGATTTTCGGCTATAATTTGTCACTTAAGGCCGTGACAGGACCGGGGCTAAACTTTCGAGCAGAGGGATTACAGGAAAACCTTATGAATAATTAAGTGCTTTAACTTTTATATTCCGCGCCTACCTCCGACCTAAGTATAGGTCAACTTTTTCCTTGACAGCCGTAAGAAAACAGGGAAAAACACTCACGAGCCTCCTTCACGACGTAATCTGACAGGGTCTGCAAGGCTGTATACGCATAGCTTGAGTCGACGGTACAAATCAAGAATGACAAAACTTATTCGGCAGTAATACTCGTAATACGTTTTCAGCTTATAAATAAGACGCATCTCTAATATTTTGCATTATAAAATAAAACCTACAACGAAAAATGTTTATCTTCTTCAAGGAGTGCTCTGTATAACGCTTACACCTTAATTGTTTGTGGCCGACACTTGAAAGATGTATTTAGTCTATGGTGTGAAGGAAACAAAAGCATAAATTGATGTTATGTTTTGCAACATTCTTTACAAGCTTCGTAGCTTCGTAGCATTCGTTAATTTCTTATTGTGCAATAAGACCACATCATCGTCTTAATTAGCAGAGCCGCACTGTGATGCGGCAACTACATTATTTAATATGTTTATGCATCAGTGAAGCCTATGGCTTCTTAATATATAAGTTCATACAACTAATATACTGTATGAACACAAGTCATAGTCACAAGTCATGTATACAAGTCATACTTAATATATAAGTATACAAGTTTAATATCTTAGTATATTAAGAATTTTTTTGTTTGTTTTATGGACGAAGGCGGCAGACGAGCATACAGTCCACCTGATGGTAAGTGGATACTTTCGCCCATAAACATCCGCGATACATGCCAACAATAGTCTAAAATGATAAACGTTGGCACAATCCCCTGATGCGCTGCAGACCTTTGGAGATATAGGAATGGATTTGGAGAAAGGGTTGAGAAAATGGGGAACGATAGGATGGGAATGGGATCTGTCACATCTCACTCACTACCGAAACACGTACGTACATTACGGAAATAAGATAAAGTGGGAAATACAGTACATTTTAAGGTAGTCTTCTGTGTGAGAGGGGTAACGTGGCCAGTCGAGCGTGCCCTGCGGCTGTTGGATTGGAGCGTGCACTCTCCTCCTCCCAAAAAATAGTAGTAAATTTGGAATTAGTACGAATAATTGTAGCAACTGTAAGATCAGAGGATGATGTGGCTGACATATCCTTGTAGGTCAAAGGCCCCTAAATAAAAAAATCTTAAAATATCGTTTGTTAATTTTGTCATAATGTAACATTTATACAATATAGCGTTTTTTGTACGTAGGTGACACTGAAAGTTTTTAGAATCTCAAAATTAAAATCAGATGTAAAGATAGAAGTTGTTTTATTACTTTTCGAAGTATTCTCGCGACAATCGATATATTTTTTCATGCGATGAAACCATTGTGTGAAATATTCAGCTTACCCTTTTTTAGGCACCTCTTCAACAGCCATATTTCTTTGAGTTTATCCTTAATATAAATAAAAATCACAGGATCTGGATGACCCATGAACTCAAAAATTTATTCGTTAGTTTGGCGGAGTGATGGAGGATCATTTTGCTTGGCGGAAGTCAAAGAACGACTTCTTTGACTTTTTCCAAAACAGAAGGCAAGCAGCTGTTCACATATCATCATCTTCTTTTCAGCATTCCTTCCTTTTTTCACTTTCGTCCGAAATTCTTCGAAAGGAACGAACCACTGCGCAGATTGCCTTTTAGTTTCAGGCGCATCAGTAGAGTAGATCCAACTTTCATCACTTTACCATATTAAAAACAGCATTTGATTGACCATTATCGAATTTTTCAAGCATTTGGAGACACCATTCCAAGCGGCAATGTTTTTGAGATTCTCTCAAATTGTGAGGAATCCATCTAGCACAAAGATTTCTTACCCGTAGGTGATTCTGTAAAATATTTTGACTCATATCAATACCTAATGATGCCTGTATCTGCTGATATGTCGTTCGTTTGTCTGCTTCAATCATGAGCGGTACACTTTTGATGTTTTTCTCCGTCACCGCCATCACATAATGCCCTTCTCTAACATCGTCACTGAGGTGGATACGACCACGTTTAAATTCACTGAATCAGTTGTGAACAGTGGCACTGGATGAGACTTTATCACTTAATGCTAACTTAAGTCTTTCATAACTTTGTTTCTGGTTTACACCGCAACGAAAGTATTAAAAAATCATTGAACAAATTTGTTCTCTTTTTAAATTTATTTTTCCGCAAAAACAAAATAATAAACACATGACAGCTTTGAAAATTTAATGGCGTTTGACAAACAAAGAATTCCATATTCAAAATTCGAATTTGTTATTTTTTCTATCGTATTGTATAGTAGGTTGTATATAGGTCGCTGCCGATAGGTCTAAATGGCGGACAATGGGGGAGGCCTATGTCCAGCAGTGGACGTCCAAGGGCTGAGAAGAAGAAGAAGAAGATTGTATAGTAGCCATTTTAGTTTGACTTATCGTAAAGTTTTTGAACCGTGATACTGTAACGATCGATTTGTCTACGAAAAGAATGGTTTTAGGCGGCCTATACTTATTGAATATTCCAATAAATATTGTTACATGAAAATATTGTAATTTTTATACATAATAATAAACATTAAGGTAACATTATAATTACAAATTTTGATTTTTACATGTATTTAATAAATACATAGATTATTCATTAGTATTTTGGAATCTAAAAAAGTCACAATTATCGAATGTTATTTTTAAGTAACACTAGCGCCATAGTGTGTAATAGTGTGTAAGACACACGAACCAGTCTTTCATAAAAAATGGCGCTTAGTGTCTACAAGTAGAAAATTAAATAATTTTAATTTATTTTTATTATTTTATTTTATTTAATTTAGTTTCTAATTTGCTTATTTCAAGGTAAATCTTACTTACTTCAAGGTTCAAAAATGTTGCTTCAACAAACACCGACAATTAAAGAATAAAAAAGTTTGACGTTTTGTCAAAACAATATGAATAAATAAGTGTTCAGAGAAGGCGCGGAGGCCCACTCGTGCCGAACTCCAGTAAATTATTAGGTAAACGTCTCGCCCCTTCACAACTTGTCTGTCAGATCTCATTTTTAAAATATTAGGTGTTTTTTATTTATATTTTGGTAAGTTGGAAATAATTTAGCTATGCACCATTCCAATTCAATTTGTCCAAAGTGTAAACAAACATGGCGGCCCGAGGAAATTGACAAGTGCGTAAATTAAATAGTGAGGTGATAATTGGTTACATATCCATAATTTGATTCATCAAGACTGCAAGTTTGCCCTAGAATTAAAGTTCTTTCATCTCATGAAGGCGGGTAACGCTTAGTAGTGGTTGCGCTCGTGTGCATGAACTTGAAAATGAATGGTCAGTTGGGTTCTCGACGCCGCCGCGCCCACTAAAACAATAGTTTCGTAGAGCATAATGCTTACTAGGGGTGTTTCGAAAAGAAAAAAATCAGTATTTACAAATACAAATACGATTACGAATAATTTGTTCGACTATTCGCGAATACGAGTACTAGGTACCTAACCTGTTACTGACGTACCTACTTGTAGTTTATTTACTAATTTTAGTACCTAAGTAGGTATTTACATTACATTAAGTAGGTACCTATTTACATTGAAGTTAAATTTAAAGTTAGTATTCAATTATTTATTTGCTTAGTATTGCAATTTAAAATATTTTTGTAGTTCAATCAGTAAGTACCTTTTTGGGTTAATAATTTAGTTTAAGTTACGAGTACTGACTTTAACTTAACTAACTTTATCCTAAACTAAGAAAACCTATTTTATTTACTATTTACATTGAGCTTTGAGTATTCGATTAATATTCGAGTATTCGTTTAGAAAATGTCGAATTCGTCAAAACGAATATGAATATTCGGAACATCTGTATTGCCTACCATCTCACTTTGTCGAATTTTCAATATTTACATATACCTACGAGTATTCGATAGCACAATGACAACATTTTTATTTCTTCGTATCTACCGACAAGAGATCGCATTATGCCCACTTTCATAAATTTTGCGTAGTCGCAGAATGCCAACTATTTTTGTGTTGAATACTTTTCATAGTAATTATCAAAAAATAAAAAAATAATTCATCCTAAAAAGGGTAGAAACGGATTTTTTTTATAATAAGTTTTACATAGTACTCATTTTTATTTCTTTTCGCCAACATCGATGTCGACGACAAAAACGCCATTGTATGAATAGTATCGTTTTCGACAATCGACCCTAATGGACCCACCAGTAGGCCCTTAATGGGTGGGTGAAGACGAGTCTTCAGTCATAGCTCCTGCAACTTTGTGATTGTTTTCTGTGAAGTGTGTGGTTCGCGTTGTCGTGCAGAAGCAGTGACGAATAGCAATTGACCAACCTTGGTTGCTTGATAGCTAACTTACATTATGGTTTGCAGTTCTTCACTGTACACATCTGCGTTAACTGTTGTGCCGGACCAGAAGAAGCTATAGTGGATTATACCGGCACACCAGCATAGGATTCCCAGACTAAATTTACAAATAAACATCTAAAAATAAAGTAAATACATGTGTACAAAATTGTACAAAAGTACGTATAGTGCTATCATTGAATCATGTTCTTTTCAAAGATGGCAAATAGCGATGTAAGCTAAAGAAAAACAAAAAAGTAGGCTTAATGCGATATCATGTATGAAGAATTAAATATGTTGTCATTGTGCTATCGAATGTATGTAAATATTGGAAATTCGACAAAGCGCGATAGTAGGCTACGAAATCAAAAAAGTACAAATATGAGCGCAACCACTACTGAACGTATCCCAACGTTGCGAGATGAAAAAACCTATACCTGATTCAGGGTTTTACTCACATTCCCAGTTTTGACGACTTTTAACAAAACTCGATTTGATTTGTAAAAAAAAATCTTCAATGTGTAAAAAAGAACGTTTACACGTTAGTGTACACAAAGAGTACTTTATAAGGTGTAAGTCATTAATAGTATTTTATTATCATTTCCTCAATATTACGTACACTTCCCGGCCTTTAGAAAGAGACTATCCTCTAGCTTCGGTTATGTAGAGCGTCATCTCTGTCCTGTGCCTGTACGACAACTGACAAGTCGGCGACGTATCGGCACACGACAGAGACGACGTTCTACGAAACCGAAGCTAGCCGATCATAGCCAATGTGTATTACTTTCAGCCGGGATGTATACCTCTTTTAGAGAATAAAGATAATATTCTCAAAGTAAAATAAGTACCTCAACATAATAAATTTTCTTATAGTGAAGCCCTTCAGACATTGATCAAGACTATGCCAGTAATGCAGCACGTAAGTTATTCTCTTTTATGTGATGTAAAAAGATTTAATACTGAAATAATGTCATAATAGAAATAGTTCCGCAAGGATATTGCAAAGTACAGTTATGTTCCCTTTGATGCATTTAAAAATTCTTTGAAGCTTTAGAAAGATTAAATCTTAAAGATTAAATTTAATTTTCATTAATCTTCATTATCTTTTTTCATAAAGTAAAATATTTAATGGCTTCATATTGAATAGGGAATACAATAGCATGTATGTGTGGTATGCAATATGTATATATATGTATATGTAACGCATGTATGCATGCATATAAGATTTTAAACTTTTAGCATAAAGGTTGAACGGCAAGGAACTTAATCAACAAAAAGAAGTTCAGTGTGGGTAGGTGAATCAAAAACGAACACAACAGAGGGTAGACGATTTGTCTGTCAATAGCATTAATATCTTCACCCGGCTCCGCAGTCTCGCCGCGACCGCGGTTCATGTGACTAAACCAATATATCGGCTATAATAAATAAATAATAAATCGTGAGTAACCCGTTTACATAACAATTATTATGCATGCATATGTTTATTTACAATAATATGGTATTTAAAATTAATATAGGTCACTATTCACTATAGTTTTAATTAATCTAAAATGTCATTATTGCATTCATCGCGCCATCTCTGCATAGCACAAAGGTTGTCTGGAAGATAATGCTTCTAAGCATTAAGTCTGCCTTTTATCACTTTGTACAATCAAGAATAAATAAATAAAAACATGTAAATAAAATGCTTTTGATAGCTATCAGAGGTCAGCTCAAATGCATTTTTAAATTACACAGTTTTATATCTATGCCATGTAAAAAAAAAAAATCTACATTTCTAATTATAATTTGCAATTGTACTTGGAAATTTGATCATAATTGAGCTTCTTTAAAGTATAATCAACAACCTAGATTACAGAATGAAAAAAATCTTTGATATTTTAATCTTTAATATTAATGATATTCCTTCGCTACAATATTTCGGCTCATATGACGCGGTAACTTGTTTTGCATTCCCTTCAAGCGAAACATTGATTCGATCTTATTCAGAGTTCATGATTCTCATTTCCGGAAATTCCTAATATTAGACGGTTTCTGTTCAAAACATTGCGTTCCGAGCGATACCGCGGCTGGGTATCATTTCCGCATCAAGACGTTCGCCGGTGACATGTTTATTATGTTCAATTTAAATTCAGAAAGCACCCGCTGTCTCATTTTAAACGTCAAATATAACGCAAGAAAAAAGCGGGAAATGTCACTAGATGTTATTGGTTAAGAAACCTCGTGAAAATAAAATGGCGTCGTCGTAATATATTTGTTTTACGTTGTTTGTGAAATGTGAAATTAAGTCTCGACAACGTCTAATGCTTTACATGTAATTTTCATAGCGCGACCATGATTTTGCTAAAAATAGATTAGGTAATGAGAAAAACTTGGAGGTGGTAATAATTTTTTTATACATCTCTACTTAGCGTCAACATTCAATGGAACATTAAAATGATTGAATACTTTTTCGTTCTTAATATTAGTTTGAATATAAAAAGAACATTAATTAAAAGTAGGTACAATGTAATTAATAGCCTGGTTTATAACCTTCGTAAATCTTAGAGCTGTGGCATAATTAGATTTTAATTAAATTTTTATTCAGTATCAAAAAAATAATTTGGCGTCTCTAGAAAAATCGGGATTAGTGTTTTATTCATTTTAGAAAATATATTGTATTAATCTGTTTATAAATTAAATTGAATTATATTGTAATCGGTTTATAATAGATCTTAGCCCACTATTTTCTTTCGATACTTTGTCGTTGATTGAGAAAAATCAAATAATTTATTAATATTTCCTTGATTGCAATAGGTATTTATTTCGACATATACCTACTGTACCCATAGAATTACAAATAACTGCATTTATTTTAATTAATTAATTTAAACCGTTCGTAAATGATTTTTTTTATAGAAAAAGGCGACCGACGAGCATACAGTCCACCTGATGGTAAATGGATACTGTCGTCCATAGACATCCGCGATACATGCCAACATCAGTCCAAAATGACAAACGTCGGATGCGCCCCCGGATGCACTGCCTACTTTTCCAAATTAAGGAATGGATTGGGAGAAAGGGCTGAGAAAATGGGGAGGGATAGGATGGGGTGGGAATGGGCTCTAGCATAAATCACTCACTACAGGAACACGTACGTACATTGGGGAAATACGATAAAGTAGGAAATGCAGTACATTTATATGAGAGAAGGGTAACGTGGAAAGTCGAGTGAGCCCAGCGGCTGTGGGAATGCAGCGTGCACTCTCCCCCTACAAATACTATTCGTTAGTGGAAGTACCGTATAACCTATCTATCATTGTTCAAAGACATATAGATGTTCAACATTAGAAATTGCATTCCTAGAGAAAATACATAAATATTCAGTTCTGAAATAAGCAAATCACTTCTGCCACCGCATACAAAGCAATGTTAAATGCTGTAAAGATCACGTTCCACTACTGACAAAGTTCAGATATCGCGTCAGTTGAGTAAGTGCTCGAGTTGTGAAACTAGGACGAGTTGTAAGCGGTGGTATGCAATTACCTTCCAAAGTGGGAGTGCGGTGGATGGAGGTAATCATTGTACATACACCTAGTTAAAGTTGTGACAAGGGGTGTTTATTGATTGTCATTTTTGTGTAACCAGTGTAACTCATAATGTAATTAAAATTAAATAATCCTTGAATTTTCGCCGTGTCGTGTCGTATCGTGTCGTGTCGGCTGGCTTTAGAATAGTACCACTCACATCTCTTACCGTGGGTGTCTTAAAAGTCGCTAAGGGATAACAAAGCGGCTACCACAAGCCCCGAATAACTACCCCACTTTTAAATAAGTGGACTCGCTAACTCGCTTGGCCTGCGTGCCATTTTAAGACCATACATCCCTCATACATAAGACAATGTGCATGAGATGTTATAAGGGCTGATTATTTACTGTTACGGTCTCGTTTCGGCTTTAATGCAGATGGACCTAGACTATGTTTGGGTTCCCTAGGGAATTGTTGTGGCATCTGAGGAAAGTCAGGGCGAGTCGCAATCTCAGATAAAAATGAACACGACCGTGTATGAATATTAAACATAAGATTACTTTGCGGGGCAGTTAGATTGATAGCGACGGCCGGCACAACAGCGCGGCAGATAATTGATATTCAGCAAATATTGGCGGATAAAATATCCCGAAAATTGAGTTGCCAAAACCGGGCTAAATTAATTTGTGAGTTTACAGCCGCCCGCCAACATAAAATTTTTATTAAAGCAAATTCCAGCTTACTGATTGGACGGGAGACGTACCCACTTCACGGCAAACAGTATCGGGTTTCGATCTTCGTTGTTTAACATTGTTTAAAACATTGTATAGACGCATATGAGCGATCGTATTTTTCGCTAGAGGAGCGGTGGATTAACAGTAGTGTACAGTGTCGACTGTACATGTTTTAGCTTACGTTGCGATCTACTTGAGACCGCGTAATTTATAATAAAAACCAACATTTTTCCGATCAGTGCATAACTAACACGCGGACGATAAACGTCAACGAATGAACGGCCAATTATGTTACCTACATAATTTTGTATCTTTAATTATAATAAATCAGTTCAACTTTAACCTAACATCATTGTTCTTTCAACGCACTCCAACACTACAAGCAAGTGTAAGGGCTAACTGGCTCCTACAAGTAGAGAGACATAAACTGATGCCATGGTCTTATACTTGTTGTTCTGTTAAAAATAATATAGAGAAAAATGCTTTGTCCCGTTATACTTCCTACTCCCCATTTTCCCAAATTCATTGCTAAGTCTCTAAGGATATTGGAGGGTGTACCGGCGTTTGTTTGAACTGATGTTGGCAAGTATCGCCGACGTCCATGGGCGACAGTATCCACTTACCATTACCATTTACCACTTAGTTACCTGCCCGTCTACCACCTTTCTATAAAAAAATGCTTCTTTGCAGTTTTATCTGGACTTTTTATAATATAAAACACAGTGAACCAGTTACATTGAAAGTGACATTTAATAGTACAATGCATAATTGGCAATTTTCCAGCTCCATGGCCAGGCATCCTTTGTCGATGACCGGTTGCCCACTGGGTCAAGCTTGCCTTTGTGTAACTCCAAATTTTTACTTCTAATTACCCACGAGTATCGTTCGTTTGAATAATGAATTAATTACGTTTTTATTGTTGTTGGGGTTCCGCTGGAACGGTACGCGGTGAGTTAATTAATATGTGTTATTATAGTCAATGGAATAAATCGAGTAATATGAGTAATAAATACATTGAGATTGAAATCTAAATTAATTAATTTGTATGAAATACATAAATATGTGTATAGATGGTGCAAAAATTAGAAAATCTATCGTAAATAAACGTTTTATGTACAGTACAACGTATACATTGTACAGTATGTACAGTGTACAGTATGAAGAGGCCCATATACAGCAGTGGATACGTAAAGGGTATAGGGCAAGTTAACTTCCTATATTAAAGTAAATAAGTGAAAATAAAACCTTTCATTCCAGTCGGTGATTATTTCAGGAAAATTTGGACAATTTGGAAACTTCAGAAAAACAGAACATAGTCTTATTTAGATCAGATGAAATAGTTTTGGTCCAGTACCTACAAACAAATAATAAGTAAAATGACAAGTTTAATAAATTCCCGATGATTTTAATTAATAACTAAATCTTTACGTGTAATTAAGGAAATATTCAATATTTATCATTTTCGTTTCCCTTCTGATTAAACGAATAAGAATTATGCAAGAATAATATTATAATGATGACGAGATACGATATCGATAAAGCAATTTGTAAGCATGGTTCATTATCAATATTTTAAAATATACACCACCCTTTATTTTTCGATCCACTTTGAATATCAAAATTCGTTTTAAAAGCGTATGCAGCCCGAGGCGAGGTGTATTAAAATTTCATATCCATATGCTCACACGCGCGTCGGGTTGCTCAATTTTTTTTTTGTAACTGTACAATTGTAAATAATTTCTACCATGTCTACAGAACTCTTTGACGCAGAATTTCAATTAATGTTTCAGAACTATAGGTATTCTGTAATGTTTTCACATTAATAATTGTGATTTACGATTATTTCTACTTATACAAAGTTAAATAAAACATACCTGCACCTTCGTAACACTGAATCAAACAACTAATAACTCTTTTACTTCTACTTAATTATTAAATAAAATTCAGTACTTTCTTTTTCTCTGCGGATTGGTGGACATTACATATACGCGGATTGTTTCAGGGAGAGTTCGGTAACATCTACATATTGCGGAGGCTTTCAAACCAATTCAAGAGGTAAGAATTTCCAAAAAGGATAAGTCCTTTTTCGCACCTTTTTTATTTTAACCACAATATTTCTGTAACTATAAATAAATAATCAATCATATGTGATATACATATGTACGCATAAAACAATGTCTATTAGTAATCAATTAGTAAACAGTTGTAGGTGCTTCAGCTGAATGTAGTCTTAAAGTTTTCTAACTCAGCTCAAACTTACAGGAAAATTTATAACTTATGTCCTAATCCAGGCTTAAGGCGTAGGCATGGGCATTAGAATCTGACAAGATTTAGCTTGGCTTAGGAACAAATCAACAAAGTTTCAAGGCCGTTTATTATGTGTTAAGTGTTACACAACGGCAATGCCGCACACCCCACATTACAACTGTTAATCGAGCCGCTACTATTAGATACATACCATACTCATACTTCAATGTAAATCAATGCTAGTGTGCCTAGATGTGAGTGAGTGGATTGTGTGTACTGAATTTTAATAAGTCTAAGTTTTCACGAAAAAATTCAGTGTTAAGAGGATGCAGGTATTTGCTATTTAACCCTAGAACATAAATATTTCTTTTGGTTTCCATAATAATATTCAGCGCTTAATAATATTAAGACAAAACTAGGTATTTTACATTAAGTACATATCACCATAGGATACCGTTTGTTAACTTGTTAAACTGTGTCTAGAGTTTGCTGCGGTTGCTCTACAATGGCAGTGTTGACACAAGCTCGTAACTTACCAAATAACGTGGTTCCAACGGACATTATTCACCGAAATGCAATCTCGGGGCTAAGTTTCAAACCTGGTGAGAATCCACTGTTCCTCTTTCTCTTCGTCTAGAGGTCTTAATAAGTATGAGGCTGGTCAGAGAAATAAATCACTTAGAATGGTCTGGCGATTGTGAAACTGTTACTCGGTTGAGGTTTTTATTTTAAGTTGGGTATTATGTGATATCGCGTTTTTTTTAACAATATTTCATTGGAATTGGCCAGTAGTAAATAAAAAATGAGTAATATTTAAATGAACGGCAAAAAAATACTGAATGAGCAGCTGGTAGCAAATTTAAAGACGGGTTCAGGTTCTCTGGTGCAGGACCTGCCTACTTGGTGATGACATTCTTAGTAATTTCAAATTATTTATTTCCGTTCTTCAAAAATAGGTTGTTTAGTTGATCACGATTTGCTGTTCATTTAATTTTTTTCCGCTCGCTTAAAAAACGTTAAATACAAGCTTATATATAAAGCGTTAAATACAAGCTTAAATACAAAGCGTTAAATACAAGCTTAAATGTAAAGTGTTAAATACAAGCTTAAATACAAAGTGTTAAATACAAACTTAAATACAAAGTGTTAAATACAAGCTTAAATACAAGCTTATATACAATGTGTTAAATACAAGCTTAAATACAAAGTGTTAAATACAAGCTTAAATACAAAGCGTTAAATACAAGTTTAAATGTAAAGTGTTAAATACAAGCTTAAATACAAAGTGTTAAATACAAGCTTATATACAATGTGTTAAATACAAGCTTAAATACAAAGTGTTAAATACAAGCTTAAATACAAAGCGTTAAATACAAGTTTAAATGTAAAGTGTTAAATACAAGTTTAAATGTAAAGTGTTAAATACAAGCTTAAATACAAAGTGTTAAATACAAGCTTAAATAAAAAGCGATAAATACAAGCTTAAATAAAAAGCGATAAATACAAGCTTAAATACAAAGTGTTAAATACAAGCTTAAATACAAGCTTATATACAAAGTGTTAAATACAAGCTTAAATACAAAGTGTTAAATACAAGCTTAAATACAAAGCTTTAATTACAAGCATAAATAAAAAGCGTTAAATACAAGCTTAAATACAAAATGTTAAATACAAGCTTAAATACAAAGCGTTAACTCTGTCTATTGCGTTCCACATTTTCTCGTACTTACACACAATCAGCACAAAAAGGAAAATACACTGCCAGCGCAGAGTAGTTGTGTTGCAATTTAAATTAAGTTTTTCTTTGAGCTCCGAGGGTAATTATTACGTAGCTAGGTACAGGGAAATGTGCTTGGATCGTATTTGCTGTAGCAATAGAATATTTTTCTTATTTATTTATACTTTACAACAAATGTAATACAGTCACAATATATTGACTGAGTAATCGACTGACTAAATGATAGTTCACAGTAATGTTATAAAGCCCCGACTTTTATACTAAGGTTAATAAAATTAACAATATTTTCATGTTTGCTTATTTCAGATAAACTATGCTCGTGTAAAAAATACCCCTTTAAATGTTAGAAATAAAAGTTCTTAAAAAAATCAAAATTTAGAAAGAAAATATTCGGTAACAGTGTATCCTAATTAAATAATTTAAGATGATACAAATCAGTCCGTAAAATCAAAATGAAAATAACTTGAAGAAATACTGAGTTACAAGGCTTAGAAATCATAAACTAGAAAAGGTGGTCCTTCCTCTATTAATTAACACAGTCATCCATTACATCCATGCCTGAGTGACAGAGATAGTGATAGTTCCACGTCTCAAATATTCCGAAGTTAATTTTTAATTCACATTATTAAATAAAATTAAAATCTTCTTTTTAATACAAAATTCTTTTCTTCTCTATTTATCGAATAAGCAAATAAAAATATTAGTTTAAAGTATTGTACAATCAACTGTCCTATTATATTATGTTTATATCATATACAGGCTAAGAAAACATGTATATTTACAAATAAATATATGTATAGATTTATTTACCCTTTTGGGCTATATTGTATTTTTTTACAGAAGAGGTCTCTATCAATCGACAGTTAGTTAAATAAGATAAATTAAAGTTAAAATAAATAAATATAATGTTTTTGTATATTTTTTGTGTAAAAATATCAAATTTTTGGGCTTTGTAATTAGTAAATTTGTAGGAGACATTTGATAAAAACTCAAGAATGCATGTTTCGTGAAATTTTCATGTCAATTTACTCTGAATTATGAAAGGAATCCATGGTTTCAGGTATCGGGAAAAACTTCGAAGACACCTTGTATATTCAGTAGCTTCTAAACTTTGTACATTATATTTCAAATACATAAGTTGCCGGTTAAAGTTCATTGCATATGCATTTCGAACTCTCATCTCTCATCTGCCATATATCAGTTACTAGGCAACTTAACTCTGATAGCTGTAACTTGATCTTAAGTCTTAGTTGTCGATTCTTATTGCGATAAGCTACACTGAGTAATGCGATACTTGCCGTTCGTAATCGTAGACGTATAGATAGATATACTTTACACCAAAACATACAGAAGAGAATACAAGTTCAAGTAATTAGAAGTATAACCGTCGCTACGGTTGTTTTCATCATTTATTGTGTGTACAATAAATAAAATGAACAAGTGTGTGTAAAACAAATTCAAATATACATTTTACAAGGAAAATTGCCATGGTTTCAAGGTCTTTGGCTTTTATGTACAATAATAATATGTTTCCATCGTTGAAAGAGACGCTTTTCATTACCTATTCAAGGTGAGCTAGAATTTCCTTCTCAATAGCTCATTCACAACTTCAATTTATTTCAGATATAATCTCTGTTGCTTCAGTAATAACAACCCAGTCATGCTTTGTAGTAATAAGATGAGAATATATTAAAGATCGAATGCGAATATGAGATATACAAAAATATATCATCAAGATATAAGGATGTAAGGCGAAGAAACATCGATATAAAATTTGGGATGAGATTTATCCAGTTAGACAGGCAGCACGCATTCGTCTCAATTATCCAGACAGGCCATCTGTCAATCACGTTTCCCGCAGGAATAATTCGTCACCAATTTCATTGGTAAGAAAAATCCAATGGTGCATATTATTATTATTATTATACTCGTAAATGTTCAAGTCGTCGCTGGAGTTGTCTGCTGATAGTGACTAGGTAAGAAGGATAGATCGTGTCCGGTGCCGAGTTTTATGTTAAGCCTATTTAACAATGGGGAGACACAAGGTGTTGGTGTTATGTGATACACGCCTGCTAAATATTCACCTTATTTTATGTGTCATCTTAGAGGTATCACAGTCTGTGTGATTTTTTCTACATTACTTTAGTAGTTCTAAAATTCATTTAATGTTTTGCACACTGAAAACATGTTTCTGAACATGAAACATGAAACACTGAAAACACACATGTTTTCGCTGGCCGTGTGGTGACGGCTGGCTTTGGAATAGCATCGATCCATCTCTTCTTGTGGTTGGCGTAAAAGGCAATTAAGGGATAACAAAGCTGCTACCACAAGCCCTGAGGAACTACACTACCCATAGAAGAGTGGATTCTCCACCCCGCTTGGCCAGCGTGACGTATTAAGGCCATATAACCCTCATGCATACAATAATTTGTAAGAGGAGGCCTATATTGAGCAGTGGACGATATAAGGGTTTGTTACAATTACAGTATTTATTTCGCAAGTACACTGTAAGTATATAAGATGCTTGTGTAAATGATGATTGTGTAATGTGAGGGGCCCTGTACTGGGAAGTTATAAGCTGATATCGATAATGAGAACACTGATACTGATGATGATGGGTTAGGTTTAAGTTAGCTGGTGACGATAAAGAACTAGGAGTTCCGCTTCGCGAGACTCCCTCGACTTATGATTGTGTAAAAGTATAAGTTATAGGTAGTCTACAAGTATGATATGTCTGTTCTAATAGTATGAATAGGATTTATTACCTCCTTGCTTCTTATTTTTTGAAGTAGTATTCGTACCTCAACTGCCCGCTCCCTGCTTGAAATATCATTTGTTTCAAATCCAATCACAAAAGAATATCTAGATGAATTGTTAATATGATTTACTAGATAAATCATCGACGACATGGTAACTGACTTATAGATTACATCTAACAACTGTTATACTATACAAATAATAAAAAAGTCAGTCAAACAGAATAAATAAAGCGCACGTCAAAGTCGTATTAAATACACACACCTGTACAGATCATAATACCCGCCGGCTTTGATATCAAAGGCTGAATGATAAATTCCATGTCGAAAAACCGAACTTCATTAAAAACTGAACAGTTTGCGAACTAAACTTGTTTACTCGGCTTTTCACGGGATGATTAATGCATATTTCATATCGGGCCAATAAATAATGTACGACAGCTGGGAGATGGACAAAAAAGCGGTAAACTCGTGACCGTAGTCCGTAACTCACCAAATTTAATCATGGAGCAAGTTGCCCTAAGTTGGAGACTTGGCGCCGACTCCGGGGTTATAACTTGTGAGAGACTTGCCACCACTTTTTTATATACTTACTCGGAGAACAGTTGTGATTTAGGAGTTGTAATTTCTTCTAAGTTGTGTTACAATAGTTTTTCGGAATTTTCCGTTTTGCAAATTTTAGAAACTCTTTAACAAGTACAATGTTTAACAAGTTTAATAAATTTTATACCACTATTATTTTTAGTAGAAAGATTTAGAGGCAATATTATATGCAGTCATGTTTGTGCCTTCTGCAAAACAATCACACAATACACGTACATACAAAACGATTTTTCAATGACATTTTTTCACATTAAAAAGCTTGTCCATTTAAACAAATATTACAAAGGCGATAGATGTTTAGAAATGTTAGAAAGATGACAGGCGTTCTATTAAAGAACAAAAATATACATCTCTTTTTTTATTCTCTCATCATCTCAACTCATCTCTTTCATCAGCACTTTTTTTCGTAGTTTGCTGGACGTGGGCCTTCCCGTGCACATTGTCTTGTCCTGTGTATGAGGGATTTATGACTTTAAAACGGACCGCTGACAAGCGGGTTGGCGAGTCCATATTTTTAGACGTGGTGTAGTTCCCCAGCTTAGTCGCCTTTTATAACACCCACGGGAAGAGGTGGACTGGTGCTATTCCAAAGCCGGTCGAAACCACATGACCAACATTAAACTCATTGTATTGTTTGTATTGTGTGTATTTCAATAATACAACATCAACTCACTAATACAATAACCTACGATGAAAATTACGCCATGTGGCAAACAGTGATCTAGTTCTAAGAATATTTGTACAAAACAAATGTGAAGTCAAAGACATTCATGCAAGTGAAACCGTGATAAAAATGACGCAAGCGATTTATCAAAGTTACAACTAAGCAGATAAATCTGTGTCTATCTGCTTATGTATCGCAAATGTAGGTTCGTATGTGAAACGGCGGAGTTGCAGGTGTTACGGCCACTTGGAACCACACTCCCGGATACGAAAACCCGGTCCTAGCCGCGGCCGTAAATATCCCAGTTTTACGGCACCGTTACACCTTACAAAGTTTCTCCAATCGGATTCGACTTAGTTTTACGATATCACATAACGACCCTCTTTACAATTTAATTGTTGTGGATATCGGTACGTATGATTTGAAATCGTAAAAGGAATATATTGGTGGGAATATATCTTTATTATTTCAGATATTGTTCATTCCTAGAACAATAACTTTTTTTGCATTACATTGTACAAAAGCGGGTGAAGTTGATATTAAACGGTGAGTTTAATTCATAGTTTTCATAAACAATAGTGTCAATTTTTCAGACGTGCATACAGACCACATGATGGTAAGTGGATACTGTTGCCAACATCAGTCCAAAATGACAAACGTTGGCACGCCCCCGAATGCGCTGCCTACCTTTGCAGATTGAGGAATCTGCGTGAGGGAGGGGTAATGTGGCCAGTCCAGTGCATCCAGCGGCTCTCGGAATGCAGCACGCACTCTTCCCCTACAATTAGGCACTATATAGGTACTATAGAGTCCGATAGTGTATTTTTTTACAGTTACAATATAAGGCTCCTTGAAGAGGCTAACAGCGTTCTAGACTCATCCGTAAACCTCAACCGTGCTAGCCCTTTTATCGTCCATTGCTGGACACGGGCCTCCTCATGTTCATGCACATTACCTTGTGCATGAAGGCTGTATGGCCTTAAAACTGTACACTGGCCAAGCGGATTGGCAAGTCCACTCTTTTAGTGGCGCTGTGGTTCCTCAGGGTTTGTGATAGCGGCTTTGTTAATTCCTTTGTTCGTTTTACTGTTGTTTTCATATGTTTAACTTCGATTTTTATGAACTGCATATAAAATTCGTCACGGAACTTAATCTTAAGGCAAAGAATATTAAAATTTCTTCAAATGATACGAAAAACTTCAGGGTCTGAGCAAATGTTATTAAAATCAGGGACGAAACTTTAAGGTATTTTACCTAGAAAAGACCTTGCAAATTAAAGCGTCGCAGTTCAGGCCAACATTTAACTTTTATTACCCAGCTCCGAAGGCTAATTGGATCTACTGTCACCTCATTAATTATAGTTTATAATCTAATAACCTAAATTCAGGTGTACTATAACATATACTTTAATTATCTATAAAATCATGTAATTAATGGTATCCTTATTAAATGTATAAAATGTGAGCTTCACTTCTGCCCCTATAGATGCCCCAATAGGCATCTATAGGGGCAGAACATAATAGAATACAAATTATGTTAGGTCATTGTTAGACACAATTTTGTTTACCTATGTTCTGTCAAAATAAATTATTTGAAGTTGTGAGACTAAACACATTTTAAAAGAATTAAATAGAAATCTGAAGCATGTGTATCCATCAAACCGCAATGGGCCCACATGATGAATTGTGGCCCGAAACACTCTAGTGAATTTACTTGGGGAGGCCTGCGCCCTGTAGGTCCTGGGAAGTTATAAGCTGATATCGATAATGAGACCACTGATACACATGATGATGGGTTAGGTTTAGGTTCTCTGGTGACGATAAAGAATTAGGAGTTCCGCTTCGCGGGACTCCTTCGACATGGTGATGATATTCTTAGTAATTTCTTGGTAGGGGTAGAGTGCATGCTGCATTATCACAGCCGCTGGGGGCACTCGACTGGCCACGTTACCCCTCTCTCACAGAAGACTACCTTGAAATGTACCGCATTTCCTACTTTATCGTATTTCCCCAATGTATGTACTTGTTTCGGTAGTGAGTGGGATATGCCAGAGCCCATTCCCATCCCATCCTCTCTCTCTTCATTTTCCCAATCGACTCCTCAATCTGCAAAGGTGGGCAGCGCATTCGGGGGCGTGCCAACATTTGTCATTCTGGACTGATGTTGGCATGTATCACGGATGTCTATGGGCGACAGTATCTACTTACCATCAGGTGAACTGTATGCTCATCTGCCGCCTTTTTTCTATAAAAAAATAGTAAAAATAAATCACTTCACTTGTTTAAAGATAGTGTGTTGTATTATTGATCATGAATTGCTGCACATTGAATATTTTTTGCAGCTCGTTTAAATTCAAATTCAAATTATTTATTATCAAAATGTGTGCACAGTATAGATGGTAAAGTATAAATCTTACCGGCGGGCAAATATTTAAATTAACATGCATAAGTACAACAAATTGAACAACTACATTACAATTACAATTATTGAATGTTAGAAGTTGTATAACCTTGGCCTATTAAAGTAAAAAAGTCATTTAGTAAAAACAAAGTCAAACAATAAGTATAACAGTGCAAAAATTATAAATACCTACAAGAAATATAAAGAAAATAATTTATGAATCATTGGACAGTTCCTTGTCATTTAAGTATTCCTCAACGGTATAATAACACTTCTCTAATAACTTTAATCATTGAATCATTTATTTATTTATTGTGATAATTACAGGTAAAAAGATGTTACAAGTAAAATGTAACAGCTCATCTGTAACATACTCCATTGGCGTACAATGATTTCCCATTCATAATAACGTAATTTATAATAAAACTAGCTGACCCGACAGACGTTGTCCTGTCCAAATTTCAATGAAAAATTTCCATGATTTCAAATTTCAATAAATATTTTTCTTTTCCTGAAAACTTTTCCAGGACCAAAACGAAAAAAGAATTACGCATATCCATCGTTCGAATCGTGAGTTATGGTCTTGAGTTCATACAAAAATACCATAGAAAAAAGCACTTTCCATTTTTCCTGAATTTCCCATTTTCCGGGAAACTTATCCAATTTTTCTTTCCCTAAGAATCTTATTTGGAATATTAAGAACATTTTAAAAAAAAAATTAGCCAAATCGGTCCCGCCGTTCTCAAGTGATGCGCTTACCAACGAACAGCATTTAATTTTTATTTACATAGATTACAATTATAAAGTTTACAGCCAATTTTTAAAATTAATTATAAATACAGGGCATTATAAATTAAGTAGGAACATTTTAACATTTCGCATTCGTATTTTTTCGTGCCTTTATAATACTTTGTATGTACATTTATACTTACATAATATATAATTCTAATGGTTTGGTAAAGCTACATTTAATACTTCACATCTTGCGGCGTGTTCAACATACATTTTATGTTTCAGTACACGGACTCCTCGGTTTCTCGTTTCTAGACCAACTGTGCCACCTGCTACATGTTGTTAGACTTGGTGTAAGATGGATCACAACGAATTATACGGGGTTAGGTATTTGAAACACAGTGGAGTGTAGGCTTTCTCGGCCGGTGTCCATATTAATTGAATCTTCCGGGCTACTTGGCCAAGGTCTTCTAGAATCTCTTTTCTTTCTTGCAAGACGTCAACCGCAGTTGTTGACGAAACGTTTGTAAGATTAACGGAAGATTCAAGTAATATTTGAAACATACTTGCACTGCCTGAATACTAAATTCCCGCAGTTTAAACAATGTACTTTTATTTGAATAAAGAATCAAATACAGACTTGTAATTAAAATTACAATAACAATAAAATTTACATTAGAAAATTGGGCAGTGGTATTTTTTTTCGAAAATACGATTGTCACGAGAGTTTTGCACGCACCTATACTAGTAATTGTGAAACTTAACGCAATAAGTATGCTGTATTTCACCGATTAGAAATAGTAAAAAAATACACTGTCTGAGACCATAATATTGAAAATACTACAAAGACCTCCGTTTTCATAACGTCCCTGAACAAAGAGAACGCGAGTGCCCCTCAATTTATAATACGTGGCTTGAAGAATAACTGTACTTAAGGAGGGACACGACCCGCGTCTGACCCCGACTTGACTTCCACGACACCTATGTATTTCTAAGAATTAATACAAGCAGCAGTACCTACATATTTTACATAAAAATCATTTCCTTTTGGCGCATGATAAGGGAAAAGTGTCGACTTTTCAATGGATGATTTCACTCATAATAATATGATAATTTAAGGCAGGTAATTAATAGAAATTAATAATCGATAGTTTTAATATTACTCATGAGTAATATAGCGTACTCACTAATGAGTACACATGATTTGTAATTTATATCTCAGTGATAGAGTTTCAACTTCCTAATGCATGATTTGGAGATAAATCGGGTAGAAGCGTACAAAAAAATATATATTAAATTATTGGAAAGGGCTCGGCTCGATTTACTCTGCGTAATACTTCTATGATATGTAGCTATAATGTAAGTAAGATATATGTAATGGGGTTAATATATAAATGCATATAAACTTACAAAATGTAGCTGATTCACTATATGTTGAATGAAAGATGTACCGAGCGTCGAGCGCCTTAAAAACAATGTGATTGTAGACGATGTGATAAACAAAGGCGTTTTAGGCTATGTATAAGTTTGGTACATTTTTCATAGCTGTGATTGTCTACTCTACGTTTCTACACAGTGACTAACCTTTACCTTTTTACTAATAACCTCTGTGAACTGCTAAATCTTACCCGGTAACCGTAACCTGCCCTGGTCATAGCCTTCTAATGCACATTATCTCGTGCATCAGCAATTTAAAGCTTGAAAACGCCACGTTGGCCAAGCGGTTTGGTCAGCCCACTCTTTTAGATGTGGTGTAGCGGCTACCACAAGCGTTGAACTCTTATGGTGGCGGCTTTGTTATCCCTTAGTCGTCTTATACGACACGCACGAGAAGGGATGGGCTAGTGCTAAAGCCGGCCGACCGCGACACCACATAGCTCCTCTACTCCACCTATTTAAACTGTGGCTCAATCCTTAAAAGAGTCATAAATATTACATTCCGACTCAACTCCCCTAGGCCACTGCAACAAATCGTCAATTTGCGCAAACTGCTTTAAACAAATAAAGCCTTTGATGGAGTGCCAGCATGTCGTGAAATTTCACTTACAGTGAAGTCTGCTCTGTTTGTTAGTACCTAGTCATAAGTTTAACCACAGAATAAATAATAGGTTTGACATAATAACAATAATAAGTAGGCGGATAGCGGATGCCGCAAGTTTGAATAAAGGCAAAAAGTGTCTAATTAAACTTACTACATTACTGGGTATATGTTACCCTAGACTTACTCAAACTTACTCATTTGACGTTGAACTCAACAATGCTCGAGGCTTGACTTACAGTTATGCTAGCTTGATACTAAATAGATAGATAAAACTCTTTATTGCACACCTAAAACAACAATAACAGACATTGTAGACAAAATGCACAAAAGGCCGTCTTATCGCTAAAGGCGATCTCTGCCAGACAACCTTTGAGTAGAGAGGAATTAAATATGTGATGAGAGGCAAATGGTGTATGGTACTTATACATAATTACGAAATATATAATATACAATGTATATATATATATATATATATATACATATTATATCACGCTAGGTATAGTTACTGTCATTTAAATTTGTCATTCAGCACCAATCGGCAATGTATTTTTAACAATGTGTACCACAGTATTTTTAAAGCTTTTTCATCTTTAATTTTTAAATATGGTAATTTGGTCGCTCAAATCCTGACATCAGCCGAATGATCACCTATGAATAGCTCGCGTAAGTGAAACTAATATAATGCGAACATCTCAACAATCTCTCGCGAGTGTTTGCCGAGTCAATCATCCGGTATCAATAGAAATAGCTGAGGCTAAATAACACCCAACTCCATGAATTTCTAACCTCGCTAATTATGTCAGAATCTTGAGGCGCCAACATCACTCCGCCATCTTGGAATGGAATTTATGCTTCGATTAATTATAATAATTGGCATTTAATTATGAGCGCGCGAAATAGCGTATCTCTAAAATTTGGCGTTGATTTTGAACTTTAGGAAGCGTTACTGTGTAAAACAATTCCTGAGCTCGGCAGTACTTTGTGTACGAAATATCCGTGCACCTTTAAACAGACATGTTAAATAACCACTGAATATTTGATCTGTAATGAATTAAGTCGGTAATTAAATTAGTTTGGTGATCCTCTGCTTGCTGCGGTCACGAGAATTACGCTCGAAGGCACGAGGCTTCGTATATTGCACAAACAACGTTTCGACTATAAAATTAGGGTGTAATAATATTTTACTGGGTGGTTTTAAATATCAATTGTGGATATATTAAAACACTCATTGCTGCAAGGCGCAGGGTTGCTTATGAAATTTTCATTAAGCTTCAGGGATGGAAAGGTCGTTGAAAAATATTTCATTAGGGCTTAGACGGCCCGCGGGCGTGTCATAAAGCTTAGGCAGACTCGTGTGTGTGTGTCTTGCGATGCAAACAAACGCGTAGGTTTATAACATTAAAATATCGTTTGGATTTCAAGTATCAACTCAGCTTAACTTTATTTCATACTTACTGGAGTTGTACTCGTAATGCCATTCAGAGCCAAGAATTCAACGGTAGCTGAAGTGCTCCCTCCGTTCAACATTCACTGAGCTATTTAATTTTATTTACTTGCGTTTGAGAAGCGCTCTGTGTACAACGGGCATTCAAAAGTTACATTATTCTTATTCGACAATCACAACACAATGCAGTTCACATTCAAAAGCTCCACAGAGGCAATTAGCATTCAAATGTACAGCTAGATTATGCCTTTTTATTGTGTAATATGGATAATTTTATATCAAATTATTAAATTTGATGATAAATGAAGAAACTTCTTATGTATGAATATACATACATATACATAAATATATACATCCTTGAAACTACAGAATATTATGTTACATTTGCCAATTGAATTAGGTTTTTAATTCGTTCCATGATAATGGGAGTTTGCCGGCAGTAGCTAGATGTGAAGTAGTAGGTAGCTACATCGTGTGTGGTGTTTTACATTTTGTGAGAGGCCTACACTCAGTCGTGGGGGGATACGGACTGATAGAATGGTATGATCATTATATGCGTATATTACGATTGAAAATTTTGAATAGATATTGAAAATAACAATAACTTAAAGAAAAATAAAATTTGTTACTATCGTATATACAATAGCCTTAAATACGATTAGCCTTAGCATCAGATGCAGCATCAGATGAGATCAGAGATAACACAATACCAGTGTGAATCCTATACGAGTATTGACAGCTCTCTTGGCAAAGGAAAATTAGTCTTGAAATACGAGTGACATTGCGTGTTTGACTTTGTTGACTCGAATTTAGTAGAATTTACTTTCTTCACCTTGTAATATGTGGTATGGTATGGACCTATTACTTTATTAGGATAACTACGTTTGTGGGAGTTTACTCAGAAAATTTTAGGATAATTACGTGAAAGTGGGAGTGTATAAACCGACATTTTTATTTTATTTAAAATTTACAAATAAACTGTACCTAGATAAACATAATTTCTTGGTGCCATAAAACTGTGTGAGTTTATCACGCCAATGCAAACTAGCCGTGGGTAGTTAGCTGAAATTGATACATGTTTGACCGGGTTAAACCTACAAAATTACAAAGAGTGTAGCGTCACGTGTACATGATTATAGAATAGAAAAATTAAAAATGCCGTTATTATGCTGTTATTGTTATCTTTATTGTACTTATAATGAATTGTTACAATACGACATTACATTATAACCGTAAGAGCAAAGGCGGTCTTATTCCTAAAAAAGGAATCTCTTCCAGTCAAGCTTAGAATAAACACATATACATAAATATAAACTTAAATTTGAATATGTACCTATATATACATACATACACATATACTTTAGATAGTAGCCGGATTGGAGCACAAAGCTTTTACTTTAGACATGAAAGAAGCCCAAATGGGGATTTTCTTATTTCTATAGGGAGCTTATTCCACAGCATTTAGGTATGCTAAAAAATTGTATGTATGTTACCAAATTACGATGTTTTAAACAAAGCCGACGAGGTCCGCTAGTATTAAACAATCTCAACCCGTTAACGACATTGCCAGTCACGCTACATAGGAGTGAGATACGTATGTGGCCTACATTAGGGGCAACAATGGATTGCTTTCGCGGCTTATCGGAAGACTCATTCAGGCCGACTGATAAAACGTTGAGTTCGCTTGATTAGGCAGCATTCACGTCGAGTTCATCTGATTCAATCATTTAATCAACCCTATCCGTTATACATAGTGACATAGATGTCACTATGTAACTATCTATACTAACATGTGTTTTGTCTAGGTGTAAGGGATTAATTCCCGAAGCCTGAAACTGTGAATCTGTTCATGATTCCGAGTTCATATTCAAATTCACTCCAAACATCAAATGTCTGAACTCTGACTCATTTGGTATTTATTTTTTGATCCGTAAGGACGTGCCTTGCCTACTGCACTCCAGTAAAGTTAGTATGTTTGTGGATATCTCATACATCGCTTGTTTGCTCATGGAACTCAGTTAGTGCCAGATAATCATCAATATATAAAATAAAACATTAAGATAAGTATATCCTATATCTCCAAAGGTAGACGGCGCATCCGGGGCATGCCTACATTTGTCATTCTGGACTGATGTTGGCATGCGTTGCGGATGTCCATGAGTAACAGTATCTACTTACCATCAGGTGAATAGATAAGTAGGTAAGTAGATAAGTTAGTTATAAAGTTCCTATGTTTATCAGACATGCTCTAACGTCTACGCGCACGAAGTGGCTGGCACAGCTATTATAACATGCTTTATTGCTAGCATAACATGCTTTATAGCTTAATCTTAAGAACCAGATGTTATTGCACATTTCTATTTAAACAGATTCTTAAAACAAATAAATTTTAAGTTAGAAAATCTTAATCAAAGTCAATAAATTCACAGCGGCGATAAGGTCCCTTTGCTCAAACAACGTCACATTTAATATTTTACTCTATTTCAATTTGTAGATTTTACATGAAACTCATTCTATTTCTATTTGTTACCTGAATAAAATTTAAAACTTGTTCAGAATACGAGTTGTTCTATAAAAAAATCCAACGCAAATAGATTTACAGAGACACGCGGAACGGATTAAACATAAAAGTTTCAACAATGTTACATATGTCAAAGCGATATCGTGTTTGCTGTAATATTCGCGTACTCGCTTTGTACGATATGATATACCAAACGTTGCCGTTTAGTAAATCAAACAAGACAGAAGCGTTCCAGTTTTTATTACTATTAGGTTAAGGTTCATATAAATGTAGCATACCGGTGTCCAGTCGTATTAGTTTTTCAGGTACCTACAAGGTAAAAATTCAATATTGGCATTTTAAAATACAAATTGAATGTGAAGTACAATGCAGTCTAAAACTGGTACTTACAAATAGAGTAAAAGTTAAAAATTTAGTTTTAAAAATACGCTTAGCTCATTTAATAGTGTCCATGCCTAATATGCAAAAAGTCCTGAGTTTTATTATTAGAAAAACATTTGTTAAAGCACAAATGTTCCTTTGCGACTGGTTTGACTTCATATTTATGTGTATCTTAAACCCACGAAACATAATGTGGGCGCTTATTTTCATAAAAAAGATAAAGAAATTGATAACAATAAGATACCACGTGGTGAATGAAAAGTTAAAATTTAATTATCTCTTTAATTTATCTCTTTTTAACCAACGATCGACTGGTAGAGAATGCCATAAGACATTAAGTCCGCCTCTGTATATAAAAAAAAATTAGTATATTTTGAGTTTTTTTCAGTAGATCCCAGAGGTGAGAGGCGACTTACTTTATTTTCCAATGCAATGCAAAAATGTAAAATAACATTCAGACAACATTCAGATTTGTACTTTTTTGATAAGAAGAAGGTGGCGTATGAGCAAACAATCCATCTGATGGTAAGTAAATACTGTCGCTTTTGGTCAATATTTTTACAAACAAACACAATTACATAGAATATGAACACTAGTTTCATTTATCTACAACACTGACAATAAAATGACAACAATTTTCGATACAAAACAGCCTTCGAGGACGTATCCAGTTAAGCAATATCCTGCAATTGAAGTGGGAACGTAGAAATTGAATTTCTTGCTATATGATGTAAGATATAACATCTAGGGAGAGAATAAGTGAAACGTGTGTACAATAAGATTTCGAGTAGAAAGGATTACAAATGTTTGTTTTGTTTTATATCAATATAGATTTTTTAAACTTATTTGTACTGTATAATAAATAAAATAATGTTTAGAATTTTAATAACGTTCTTTTAGAATTATCCTCACGATTTTTGTCTGTTTGCTTCTACGTTTTCTCATTAGCATTCCTCCGCCCGTTTCGATATCGGGCTATGACGTTCCACTGCAGGACGTAGGCCTCCCGTAGTAAATCACTGCGGGGTTTCCGGCCATAATTGAATGCACCCGCCCAGTACGTATACATACGAGTATATTTGAGATTTTTCTTAATTCCATACAAGTTTCCTCACAATGTTTTCCTTATCCACTGAACTAGAGATATTTTTAAAAAAATCCGTACTTGAAGTGGAAACTCAGTGGTATGGGTCGAGAATTTGAATTCACTACCTCACCAAGCCAGAGTCGAAAATAGATAACCCTAGACTATCAGCGCTTGCCGCTTCACCTACTTGGAATCCAATTTCCAAATTTGTTCGTCACAGTGATAAGACAAGGTATATTTATGTATATCTCGATGACTTTATTATATGTTCCTATGATTTCATGTCATCAACTGCATGTCTTTACATTCATTACAATAATGTTTTCAAATAGATCAAACATAAAATTACAGGGCAAATTACTCGTATGTAGATATTTTACTAGGAATACCAGAACAAGCGTTGTACAGATGTTGTCTTTACTTTGAGGTGTGTGAAGTGTTGAATACAACTTTTTTAATTTTGTCTTTCCATTTTCATGATTACAGAAATACATGTAACACGTCGCCCCCCATAAACCTGAACTCTAAACTTTAAAACTTCCATACAACCCAGTTATTACTATAGTTATTATGCGAACTATGTGCGCTCCCAACAAAAGGTAAGCTCCTTACTCCTTCCACTTGGAGAGGTCTTTACAAGTTCCGTTTATGAGTTGTGTGAATAAGACCGTGTGCTGAAAACTTCACACTGCATAGTAACTTGTTCAGAGTATTTGAGTACCTATCGAGATTTTTAGCATTTTTTAATGTACCGTTTCCGAACAGAGGTTTAAGAACGGACCACAGGTAATTCGAAATATTCAGAGGTAATTCGACCACAGGTAATATTTAAAATAATAGTTTAATGAATACACTCGATCCTAACAATTTCATGTTAGATTAGGCAGCCTGCGTTTTTTTTTTGTGCTGTGGCCGAAATACAAACCTCCATTTATTTGTTTATCATCTTCCAATATTGCTGTCCTATGTCCGTCCGTCCACTGATAACTAGCGCTGTAGTTCATCGCAGCTTAAGCTGAGTTGGAGTCCATTTCATTGCACTTCCTACTGTACCACGGCATCTTGTTGTACCATGTTGTTTTCTTCCTATCTTTGATGTTAAAAAGTATTGCGCGTTGTGTTGTCCGGAATAAAGTTTTGTCTATTGTATATTAAAATGTCATCGAGTTATATTATAATTTGTGAAACTACTAACTTCCAATTCAGTTTCTGTTATATTTTCCATAATTAGTGCCCAATCATTATCAACAATTACGATGTGATTTGTACCTACCTACCTTACAAAATTATGTATGTGGTCACAACACACCACAAACATAAAATTAGTGACAATGTATTTGGTTTGATCTACTATAATCGTTGCAAGCAATTGTAAGCGTCGAAGCCATGGTGGATGTTCCTAAAAGAATATGAAAAATAATATATTTAACAAATGGAAAATAAGAATAGAAACGCGGTTTAAGTAAATAATGGTTCACCCATTGTTTTGATATTAATGCCGTAACAGAAATAAAAGCTTGCATTTGAGGTATATTTTAAAAGTGTCTTGCTACTTGCCACAAGTGTCTTTTTTACCCATCATCCTTTAATATACTATTCAAATTATGTTGCCCTATAAAGAATTTCGAATACACATTGTGCCACGTTTAGACAACCAGATTATAATATCTTAATTTTTACAATAATAATACTGCCATGTACGAATTTACTTTGTATACATAATCCTATTAAATCGTAAATCTGTCCTTTCGCTTTTATACACTCTTTGAATAGTACCCAAAGACAAAACAAATGGCGTTTTCATATTGTCCAGAACGTTACAAACGTAAAGCCTCAAATGTTTCGAACACACGTCGAATGTCAAAACAAAGGTTGTCAATTAAACACAAAGAACATTAAAATTGACATAACCAAAACAATTGCTGCCAATTCAATACCAATGCTGCCAACAATTCAATAAGAAATGGCACAGGTACAGATGATGTCAGTGATATTTTTTTTATTTTCAAAACAAAATGCGAAAATTATTCGTCTGAGCGATTAAAAATAAATACAATTACTTCTTAATAAATTTAATCAGCTCACGAATTATTCAAAAAACCGAAAAATATGGCGATTAAATTGCAACGTTACTTATTATTAACGTCACCATTATCACTTGTTAATTAATTGTTAATCAATTATTTAATGAGCGTAATAGCGGCTAGTTTTGATTTCTTCGTATTTGAAACATACGATTATTTGATGTACGAGTAAGTTACATCGAAAAAGGATGCATGTTTTTGGATGCAGAATGCAGATGAGGGTATGTATGTATCGTTTGTAATTGCATCTGCATGTGTAATTGGACTCCTGACAAAGGTCTGCGGAATATACACACACAGCCCTCTAGGGATACGTATCGCCTCTGAGGGTTGTGAGTGGCAGACGGTTATAAGGTACTGACAAATCTGGCTGAATACACTTCTAATAACGTTAATCGTCTGCATTCTTGTCATCCGTTTCATTATAAAATACTGCTTAATAATGAATCATTAATCTAAGTATTGAAAAATAACAATTATTATAAAATTGTTCTAATAAAAACTTTCTTAATACTCTAATTCAAACTTCTATACTTAGTCCTTTAGGGTTCATTCAGTTACACATTCAGTATGGTATAAATTACCACTTCATTTATTAAACGTGTTCATTTGCCTGCTACGTTTAAAAAACTCGTTAAAACATATTTGCTTTCATTAATGTATAGTAATTATTTTTAAACGACATTTTTTCTTCTTCTATTGTTTTCATTGCATGTGTACGATAGGTCAAACTAAAAGTTGTAAGAACTGGCTAGTGTACAATACGATAGAAAAAAAACATAATCAAAATTTTGAAAATTAAACTCTTACCTAGTCAAACGCTTTTCAAATTCTCAAATTTGCTTTTTATTTGTGGCGGATATTTGAAACTTATGCGTTTGCGGAATAATGAATTTAACAAGAGAACATTTTCGTTCAATGATTTTTTATGACTTTCGTTACGGTCTAAACCAGAAACAAAGTTATGAAAGACTTATGTTGGCATTTAGTAATAAAACCCCACCTAGTAACACTATTTATAGCTCGTTCGGTGTATTTAAACGTGATGGTCCTCACCTCTGTGACGATGTTAGAGAAGGGCGTCCTGCTACGGCGGTGACGGAAGAAATCAACAAAACTGTGCGGCTCATGATTGAAGCATACAAACGAACGACATATCAGCAGATACGGGCGAGCCATCGTTTGCTATTGGTATGAGTCAAGTCCAAACTATTTTACACGATCACCTAAGGGGTAAGGAAGATTTGTGCTAGAAGGATTGCTCACAATTCGAGCAGAGCTCAAAAACACTGCTGCGTAGAATGGTGTAAAATTCGAAAATGGTCAATGAAATAAATTAATCAATAATAATAAATCGCGAGTAACCCATTTACATAACAAATATGTCAATCAAATGCTGTTTTTGAAATAGTAACAGATGATGAAAGCTGGATCTACTGCTATGGGCCTGAATCTAAGAGGGAATGGGTCTTTTTTTCGAAGAGTTGCCGACGAAAGTGAAGAAAGGACGGACTGCCGAAAGAAGATGGTTGCCTCCTTCTTTGGCAGATCAGGCCATTTTCCTATTATAACTTTAGAAAATAAAAGAACAATAGTTGCGGTCTGGTATGTGAACAGCTGCTTGCCTTCTGTTTTGCGCCATGTGATTTTTATTTATTCCCTAAAATTAAAGATAAATTCAGAGGAATACGTTTTATGAATGCAGAAGAGGCAGTAACGGCGTTTCAAACGGCTGTTGAAGAGGTACCTAAAGAAGGATGGGCTGAATGCTTCACTCAATGGTTTCATCGCATGAAAAAGTATATCGATTGTCGCGGAGAATACTTCGAAAAGCAATAAAACAATTTCCATCTTTATAACTGACTAGCGACCCGCCCTCGCTTCGCTTCGGTTTATCATCATAACTTTAGCTAATTTGCACATAATATATAGCCTATATAAATGGTGAAACAATTTTTCAAATAATAGTGTAGTGGTTCCGGAGATTACCCTCGACATACACACAAACTCACAAAATTCGCACTCTCTCTTTATTATATTAGTATAAATTGCATTTTTGAGATTCTATAAACTTTCAGTGTTACGAACTTATTTGTATGTATGTATATACTATTTATATTGCATTATTATTGCTTTTATTAAAATTATTTTTGACCATTTTATCGCACACCCTATCCTCTTTCATCTTCTCTTCTTCCTCCCATCGTCCTCTAAGTTATTACACTGCCAACTTAATAATTTAAAAGTTATTAAGTAGGTTATGTTAAAACAAGAATGCCATAAAGAAATTGTTTATTCATTCATTACTTCGTTGTTTAATGGTTCAACAATATTTTCGAGTAATAGCTACCTAAGTTCGTATTTTACCAACAGTACAGATAAGCTTATTTTTTACGAGAAAATTCACCTGTACATTGTTTTTATAGCATTTAATCTACAGAGAGGGAGGACGCCCGCCGGGTTTCTAATCGATTAAACTGCTCTCCAAGATCGATGGACCACTGTATTTATGTTCCGGAATAATAAACTGTTTTTAGAGAAAAGAGAAAACAATTTTTGTTTACATTATGGAACAAGAAACCTGGAACATTGTTTTACGGGACAGGTGACGAACAAGCACTGTCCATCCGATGTTAGATGTTTTATCAGTCTATCAGTGCCAACGCTAAAGACAGCTAATATCAAGGTGTATCATTTTGTCTTCAATTAGGTATATTGCATTATAAGTAGGTAAATTTAATAATTATAGGTCGGTACGGCTGTGTGGTGGTGGCCGCTTTTACTACCACCCCATTTCTTCCCATGGGTGTCATAAAAGGCAATTGAGGGATTTCAAAGTCGCCACCACAAGCCCCCAAGGAATTACACCGCATCTAAAAGAGTGGATTCACCAAGCTGGCCACCGTGGCATTTTAAGGCCATACATCCCTCATTATGTATGAGTATAAGACAATGTGCATGAAGAGATCTTGCAGTAGACGATAAAAGGGCTTCTGGTATAGGTAAGCTTGCGTAGAGAACAATATGGGTGCTAAAATATATATTGTATGGCTGCAAAAAAGGTTTGCATTTTTACCAGATAACTTACGTACACCATCGGGGGTATTGTTAATATTGTAACTGCTAATTAGAATTTTTTAATGATATTTGAGATATTTTAATATATATTATTATTTATTGTTTCAATATGTATATATATTATTTGCAAGCTTTAACGTAAGCAGATTTTGATGGAAAATATTAATAACAATTAACACCTAATGTATTTATCTAAAATCTCAAGCAAATAAATGACAATTTCATTACATTTCAATTTCAAAAGAAGAAACTAAAGATTTTAGATCTATTTAAATATGTACATCACTATGTTCTCAAAACGAGTCCTATGATGAGTCTTGCAATTTTAATATGTTTGATATCTCTGTTAAATGAAAGTTCGTAGCGCTTTGACTTCACGCTGCAAGGAACTGCAATGAATCTAGAGTAATTGTACTAAGTTCACACTGTTTCATTACGTTGAAATGTTGTAAACACTTTCCTGAAAATTGTTAGAAGCACTGACACTATACTGCTGGCGTAGATTTGTCTTACGAGTACAAATTTTCCAACTCGTACCTAGTATTTATGACTTATATGATCATTTGATCAATATTGAAGTTTGTTTCTTGATATCAATATACGAGTATAGTTTCAATAAACTATAAATGAGGTCTATATTCGCCTGAAAGATGGTTATTTGTATGGATGGCGGGTGTCAAATCAGTTCCAATATCTTTTTCCATCTATTGGAGACACCTATCTGAATACTTATATTATTATGGTATGTGTTTTTTTCTTTGTTTTCAATCCGATTATGCTTTGACCAGAACCTATGGTATTCTAGATTGAATAATAGGGTAATTCTTCTGTCTTATTCATTGCCTATTTATTGCCTATTTCTTGATCTACTTAAGTCAACCATATTTCTTTAGAGCCGGTAGCTGGTAGACTGAAACACTCTTTATGGTGTTTCATAAATAAACAAATAACACCACTTACAATGTCCTACACTAGTAATTCCTGCTCCGTGGGTCCAGAGACACACACAAAGATGAACATAAACTAGCTAGATGCAAACAAACATAATTCTTTAAACAAATGTCTGTCTGACCCTGAATCGAAACTGGTCGATCCAATTGGCATACTCGTTATTTATAGTTTATGGGCCATGGTTTTCATATCACATTTTCTGTTTTATTTGGTTCAGCTAAGACTTACGAGTATGAACTATGAATCCGAACTTAGTTTATTACGTCACTAAGAAGTATCATTCAATTATTGTTTACGCCTTTATACATTGTAGCAAAGTTTGCGTTTAACGTTTGTACAAACACGATGCGCGGCGGCAAAGCGAATTTGCATGTTTACACGTCTGTACCACGGTATCAATAGATTGACGTGGTGAGACATATTTACACTAGGACGCCGAAGATGTGCATGTTAATTAGTATGCATGGAGACTGTGAAAGTACCCATGAGATTCTTACAAAGTCAACCTAAGGGTCGCAGAAACCGCGGAGGACTTTGATCGCAATGGCTGGACGATTTTATTCAAGATACATGAGCAGCAGGAATTATGAACAGGAAAGAAATATGTATTCACGAACATATTTCCATGAGAAAAAGGACTAGACCAGGTTAAAGCCCATTGAAAGCTATAGAGCTATAAGTATCATGACAATAATGAAAACGCGAAGCTAAGTGAAAACCGAACTGAGTGAACTAAGGTAATATCAGGTAGCCGGTGAAGTGGCAGCTTGCACCGAAGAAACAACGCCCATAAACAGACAGATATAACTCACTAGAATTGAATTAATAAATTGGCATTAAAGTGAAAATGTCAAACTGTCGTAAAACTGTCGACAGTTTAACTCAATATGCATAATTGAGCGAACGTTTAATTGTAATAGCATGGCGATCTGCAATTTAGCGCAGCAGTCAGATTGTTTCGTTAGACTATTCGCTGATGTGTAAATAGCGCATTTGTGTGGCATTAGACGGTAGTCGCGAACGTTTATGCAAAATTTTTCTGTACTGTTCTGTTCTGTCTATATTGTGTTCGCAGCTCTACACCGCCACCGTGTGCCATTGAAATAAGTTCCACAAATACAGGTTGCGCAAATATTGATCACATATTGAATTTGTGGTCTCGGTACGCGTGTATACAGTATACTGTCATTTTATTGACGTTTATATTAAAGAAAGTACTTGACATGAAACATCATGTACACAACTACATAATGGAAAATCGGCAACACTTTAACACTTCAAGTCTGTGGATGGGATGGATACCTGCTTAAATTGTTTTACTTTTCATTTCATTAGAATATCATGTATTCTCGAAGCTTCACAAAGGAAATCCGGTCGCTTTCACAAATAAAATTGGTTTTAAAAATAATGATCTACTATAACAGACATGTCGACATTAATTAATTTACATAATTATTGGATGGTAGAGGGACAGCATCCATACAATATAGGACATTTCCCTTTGCGGAAAGTATTGTTTCTCTTACCAATAAAAAGTATAAAAATAGTCGCATCGAACCAAACTTTAGAACAACAACAACATGACAAATAACAAGAATAACATGTAACTTGTCAGCTTAAGTTTAATACAGTCAAACAGCTTTACAAGACTATTCTGTTCTAGACCTTATAACTAACACGTTAAAGTGCCAGAGCCTCCATACCTATAGTAAATAGGTCGATCCACAAAGAAGTCACAGTGTGCAGACAGTGTGGGGCGTGTCTGCACATTCCATTCTAGTTCTTAATACCACCAGCACAAGGCAGTATATATTGTGCGTAGTTCGGTCCAAACTCAAAGAAGTCGGCTCGTGCAAAAGCTGCGTGTTTGCGACAAAGTTCACCGGTCTGCACGCTGTTCCGCTACATTTAACAGATGAGAGGTCCACTTTCAGAAGTCACTTTTGAAGACTAACCACGTGAAACTTGGAATGGGAGCATATTGGAGAGGTTGTTCACATTTACTTTGATATTTATAGTTTAAAGTGGCTTTGAAATTTTATACCCGAAGTATTTTTGTATTTTCATTCAGTTTTCGAAATTTTCCTGTGACAAAAATATCTGTATTTTCTTGTATTTTTATATGCCTAACACTCAACATGCATTCCTTGGCACATTTTTTTGACTTTTTTTTGTAAAATACAGTCGGAAAAATGTAAATACAATTTCAAATACAAACACTACACCATACCAGTCTATATCGTTCTACTGCTGGATATAGGCAAGGCCTATCTGGCCTATCTGGACTTATCTAGGGCTTATCTGACTTTAGATAAGGATCTACGGCCAGATAAAGGCAAAGGATATTGAATTTTTCGGATGTAATTAATTTTAGTAAGTATTTTTAAATTTTTAAGTATATCAAATTTAATGCGCAAAATACCTAAAATGAGTTTGGCTTGAAAATTGATTACAAAATTTACATCCACCTTTTGAATTAATCGTTCATGCACAAGGAGTGCAAAGCTTATTAAAATACCAGCGGTAATTTTTGATGAAAATTAAACATAACGATGTCTACATTTCTGTTAATCAATTCCACTCGAATAAGTCGCTTCAATGTCCCTTTCAATTATACCGTTCAAAGATAGGTAAATGAAAAGCGGGCCTGGTTTTAAGACGGTCCTGAGGGATTGAAAGGGACCCTTCTGCTCCGGGTGACAAGGCCCCACTCGCTCGGGACAGATGATGGAATATCCTTGAATATGAATACAAAAGTATATACAATATACAAAAAGTTGAAATGTCTGTTTGTGATTGCAAAATTTCATCAGTAACGGGCTGATTTCTATATGGGGGCCGATTATAATATAAAAGTGACTGAACTTAAGCTGAACCACAGCGGAAACTGTACCATCTTTCGTTTCCACTAATTACAACGATTCAATTTCTATTCAGTGAAAAAACTATATAAAATGACACTATGATTTAAATCCAAATCGAATGTCTGCTGAAACTGCAACATAAACGGTACATGTTAATAGAATTGGTCCCATGCTTCTTTTGCAACATGATTTTTATGAAGTCTGTAGAGTAACTTTTTGACGGGTATGTAGAAAAATGCAGTTTCTTCGCCGAATAAGTAATATCAGTCTGGTAATTAGGCGATACCTAGAAATAAACGACCTTGGGGAATAGACTCCGAAATGGTTGAATAGATATTGATGAGTCTTTAGAAAGAGGATAGATAACATTTGGCCGCAATCTAGACTCGATTGTGCTTCCCAAAAGGTTTCGGAGAAAATATCGAAAGAGAATTTTTAACGATTAAGTTTGGCCTTAATTTGGGGACCATTGTTAAATGTTATTGTTAGAACATTTTAACATTCTGTACAAAATGTAAAAATGCTTTATAATTTTTTGCCCATGTTCTAATTTTAAATACTCGATTCCACTTTTAAATCGATAATTGCGTCATTATCAATAGACTCAATAACTGAAATATAATGTTATTTGTTAATTTTGTTATGTTTATCTGTATGGACTTTGACTTGTAATTTGACTTTGGTTAACACGTTATAAGTTAAAAAGTCGTTATTTCAAGATTCTGTAAATATGAATATTCTCTATTATGTGATTTTTAAGTAAAGCGAATAAAAATATGTTTCTTTAAGGATATCACTAAAGTCTAAGTCTAAATTATATCCACTTGAGATATTAGAATCGACAATAAATCTCAGAAAATATTTTAGAATATTTTTTTACGCACATCTTAAAATAGGTTAATTTATACCTACATACAGGGTCAAATAAAAAATGCCGCACCTTCTTAACACTGAATTCCCATTTTTAAAAGCAACAACTGTTTTCTGAAGTTGATATGATTTTTTTTTAAATGAAGTCTCTGACTTTGTTATTCTGTACAACTTACTATATGCCAATACGAACGGCAACACCATATATCTACACTCCATTCATAAACAACTGCTAATCGAACCGTCACTACAACTATGTAAATAGGTGCGAGTGTGTTGTTTGTGTCAAAAAGAGTCCAGAATTTAAAAAAATCGTGTAACAAAAGTTGTTAGTTTTCACGAAAAAAAAATGTTAAAAGGGTGCAGCAATTTTTTATTTAATCCTATATAGCGGATAGATTCGTAGAGCTATCCCGTAGTTGTTTCGATTCCAACTCCGTTTGCGGGCGTTCGCTAGTTGGGAATATTATCGGTAAGAACGGTCCTGTGTTTGACAGAAATAGAGCGCACTAATTTACGGGGAAAGTTCCCTTCGTGTGAGGACGTGGTTTTGTTCCACGTGACAACGGTTGAGTGATATTGTAGTTTGATGTGTGGTGACCTCCGACTAATGGCTCCTGACGTGTGTGCAAAGATTTGAAGAGAACACTTGTTATGAAAACGTATCACTGCCAACAGAAAAAAAACTCTGACTAAAAAAAACTAAATAAATGAAACGTTGAATTTATTTAGTTTTTTTTAATTAAATATATTAGTGAATACCGTACAGTAGCCAGTCCCTTTAGTATTAACTGCTGGACATGGGACTCCTCCTCATACATCTTGTCTTGAGAATAATAATTAGCATAATAATAATAATTAAGCCACTAAAAATATTTTTTTCAATTCATTACAAAATTAGGTAGATATGAGCTTGAGTATTGAGATGGGGTTGCTTCGTACGCTTGTCATTCACGTGCGGATGTAATGATTATACTGTAATGATTATATTAGAAACATAAACACAGCAGAGCGGTCCTTTTCTCACCTTGTGTACTAAGGTTTATAATTCAGTCATTTTTATAAATGTATTTATCTCACGGATTGATTTCTAGTATCTTCAGTTATTTATACACAGACTACACAAAACGGTACAGAGGAAAGGTAGGAAAAGAGGATAGGAAAATGTAGAGAAGGTAGAAAAGGATTTGGATTGCGAAGCCTGAAATGGTGTCCAACTCAGCATCCAACTACGGACATACCACAGCGGACATGTGGAATTTTTAGTGGAGGTATAGAGTGTATATATAGAGGCAAGGACTATAAAAAAATTCGCCGGTGGTGGTTCGATGAGAAGAGCCGAGGATCGTGTGTGGTGGCGAGCTTATGTCCAGAAGTGGAGAAATGGTATGGATTGGTGTGGTAATTATTAAATAATTAAATTACGTATATAATTATTTAAAAATAATCAAACATCCTACATATTGTCGTTTTTTTAAACTTAGTAGAAAGAAACCTTTAAAGAGTTAGAAGGTTGTAGATCTAAATTTAAACCGTTATAAATGTTATAATTGACAGGTTATCTGTTATTATTGACAGATCTTAATAGGCCAAATGTTGGAACAATATCCATAGAAAACCACTTGACGACTGTAAGCTACTACTACCTACATATTATAAGGCACCTCCTGCCTCACTGCCTATAAAGAGTTAATCAAATATTTCTTGAACCAATCATAACACAGAATAACCCAAAACATGTGGAATTCAGGGAGCGTGCCAGAATCATAAATATAGTGCAAAAAATCCGTCGAGTGTGTTCCCTCGGTGTAAAGAAGTCGGCAAAGGAGGGCGACTCAAAAGCCGGCTTTCGATATACTACAAAGGCGACAAATTTCTTCGCTATTCACACGGAACGGCGTTCGAAATTATTTCTCGACATTTCTGCTACAAACACAAATAGGTGATAGTGAACTTACAACGTGAGTTTCACCAGAGTGTAAATCTTTTGTCTAAACGAACCGCCGTTTAGACAAACTTTACAGTTTTACAACTTTTGTTTCACAGTCCATCATTCCTTTTTCACATCCTAATTTATGACAGAGTTTAGATCTTCCCCGAGACTTCCCGAGGTTTGCTATGCAGAAGTCGTTTGAGCCTTCTCGATTCGTTAATACACGGGTGCGCGGAGTATCCGAGCCATGCCGAGTATTTTCGAACGTTATTGAAACGAGTCGAGAAGTCATGGAGGACTACAGTTTTGGTCAGGCCGAAGATTAGGCCGGTTTTGGTCTCGTATTAAATACATTATTTCCCTTGCGAATTTTTCTTCTCTCATGTTTTATGTAGCACAAAGAACTTTTTATGTGTTTTTTTAAGTTACGTTGTTAAGTTACTAAAGTTAGGCTTGATTCTTTGTATTTAACGGGGTGTTTTGTAGCTGTATAATAAGAATTGTCACGCAGATAACATCAGAGGTTGTCGCGAATGTAAAAAATCACAAATACATCTCTTAAGTACATAAAGAAAAAAGATTAAGAAAAATGCTATCAAAGGATTTTTAAATAATACAAAATTAAATATTAAAATTATAATGATCAAAGCTTAAACTTTCTAGTCTATACTAGCATTCACGAACTCGTGTTCGTGAACCCTTGGTAAGGTATTGGAAAAACTACATAGTTTCAGAAAATATAAAAGCAAAATATAATTAAAGGTGTTTGTACCTTTCAACAGTTTTAATTTTTCTTCGGTAGAGTGGACACGGGCTGTTAGAGTTCGTGCTTTTGACATCTCTGTTATATTTATTAGCGTTTATTTTCTTTAAAAATAAAATTGTAATTATTGTATTGAAGTTCTATGTACCTTTCCTTTATAAAAATAATCTTGAAGCATTGGCGTAGTATTTTCTCGTTCTGAGAACGTGTCTTTATTGTACATTCAATATAATACATTTAGTTTATTTACACGTTTATGGTTCAATTTTTTCACATTAGATTAGCACATAGGATGAATGAGTAGTGATATTCCAGACTCTAAAATCTAGGGCATCGTTTATCAACCTGAGGGTCGTGGTCACATTTACAGGGGGTTGAGGAAAAATTAAACACTTATTATCTTTTATTAATTAATGATTGATAATCAAAGTTTAAAACGAAAGTTAAACGGTAAGTAATATAATTAGGTTCTAATTTAATTAGTAAGGGGGTCGTGAAGTATTTAAAGTATCGTGAAGTTATTTACTTGTTTTCAGGGGATCGCAACACTGAAAAGGTTGAGACACGATGTTCTAGAGACATCTTTCATGGATTCTCAACTAACTCCTTGGACTATGATGATAAACTTGTGGTGCAAAATACGCATTATTTCACTGCATAATAAAATTCATGCATAATTCAGGGCCACCGACAATGGGATGTTATACTACTGCATATTACGTGTTTAGAGCCACAGGCCATAACGTATCGCAGCCTATAACGTCCCACGGCCTGTGGCCTATTCCTAATGAGTAATGACTTACCCTGCATGTATCACCATTTGACTGCCTTACCTGTAATTAAAGATATTTGATTTAATTTACAAGAAATATAGAAATAGACAATAAGGCATAGAAATCAAACCAGAGGCATAAATAAGAATATTTTCTGCCTTAATCCAATTGCTACAAATTACTTCAATTCTCATTCGATTTCACGCTGAAGCAAAAAATAAAACCATTTCACCAGACGTTGGAGAGAAATCGGGTCATTAATTATTCAAGAAAATGCTAAAAATTCTTAGCTCATTTGCAAGATGTTTATTTTTATTTGTAAATTTAATACTATAATAAGTGGAATCTGGTCCTAGGTGACTTTAATGCACAAGTGGGAGTAAGACGAGATATCGCTAATAACGCGATACTTAGTAACTTTGCGATACGAAACGAACGTGGCACGCGACTTATCTACTTTGCCTTCGGACAATCCTTGAAAATTAGTAACACTTTTTTCGTCAAAAAACCCCAGCGTCGCTGAACTTGGGCTACCCCAGACGGCAGAGTTAAAAAAAAAGATAGAGAATATAATAGTAAATTATCAGCCTATACTGTAGAATTAATAAACACCAGGCGAGATTTTAATCCATTTTGAGAAGAATACCGAGCTTTAAAGAAAACGGTTAAACGTAGTATACGGAAAAATATACGAAAATTTAACACGGTATTAATATGCATTAAAGAAACTCTCTTAGAGGGACCGAACGGGGAATTTCCAGGGAAAAAATCTGCATCAGAACTCTTCGAGACAAGGAGGGTGAGATACAGAACAGCAGGGACAAGGTGACAGAGATTTGTAGTGATTATTACAAAACGTTATATTCAAATTCATCACGAACAATAGACGCTGTTATTTATACCTGTTCTGACTCCATCCTTCTTATAACATCAGACGAAATTATCATGGCTTTAAAAATCATGCAGTACCAAAAGAGTTCAGGAGAAATTGGTATCACGACAGAAGCACTAAAAGCGGGAATATCCACATCACTTCCTCAATATCAACACAATGTTCATCACTATTTTGCGTACTGGTAACTTTACAAAAAAATTGTGTCATGCCAACATAATATTATTCCACAAAAAGGCGATAAATTAGATCAAATATATATCAAACTTATGGATTTGTAATTGTCAAATTACAAACCGATAAGTTTCATTTCCAATGTATACAAACTATTTATAAAAGTAATTCAAAATCGCATTTTACCAAACTAGATAAACAACAACCACCCGAATAAGTCGGCTTCCACTCTTCCTTTACCACTACGGACCATTTCCACACTCTGAATGAAATCTTTGAGAAAACTAACTAATTTAAACAATATTTTTATCTCGCATTTGCAGATTATAGTATGGGATTCGACAGCGTAACACATCCAGCAATATTTTCAGCATTATATTGACAAGAAATAGAGCCCACGTACATATAACTCATTAAAATTATCTATAATCATAGCACAGCAAATAATAGGTAGTCGAAAAGTTCGGTAGGAAAAGTTCGCGGCCTTTTTGAACGTATGACTTTAGCGTGCGATATTTCTGTCAACACTGATCACTAGCGGGAAAATGATATACCGTTTGACTTTTTGTAATGGCGGAAAATTGAAATTAGAAGTTAAAAGTTATATCTTTTCATATTCTTTAACAATTTGAAAATGGAAGTTAATAAGGAGAAAATTAGATATGTTTTACAATTTTCTTTCGACAAGGGTATGAATGCTTCTAGTGCTTGAAAAGAGATTTGTGGTATTTACAGAGAAGATGCTTTATCAAAAACTACTGCAAAAAAATAGTTCAATCGATTCGGGTCCGGTAATTTTGATGTGAATGATGTTCCTCGCTGTGGTCGTGCTAGTAAGGTAAATGTTCATGTTATCATTGAAAAAACTGAAGCAGATCGACCCATAACCAGTCATCAAATTGCGGAAGAGCTCACCATTCAACAGTTTTGGATCATCTGCATAAACTGAATTTTGTAAATCAGATAGATGTTTGGGTACCTACGGCATGATTTTAATGATAGAAACCTAGTGAATAGAATTTCCATATGCGAGATGTTGCTAAAACGAAATGAAATCGATCCATTTCTGAAGAGATTTGTAACAGGCGATGAGAAGTGGATCGCTTACGAAACAATTTTCGAAAACGATCATGGTCTAAGTGAGGTGAGCCATCATAAATAGTCCCAAAGCCAGATCTTGTGTATGGTGGGACTGGAAGGGCACTGTGTATTTCGACCTTTGCGACATGGCTAAACGATTAATTATGATGTCTACTGTCAGCAACTAATAAAATAGAAACAAGTGTTTGAATAAAAATGCCCAGAATTAATTAATAGAAAAGGTGTAGTTTTCCATTACGTCAATGCTCGACCGCATACATTTTTTATTACTAAATAGAAATTAATGGACCCTGGTTGGGAAGTTTTAATGCATCCTCCATACAGTTTACACATAGCACCTTCAGATTATTTATTTCGCTCTTTACAAAGCTCAGAACAGCCTCAAGGCTCAAGCCTGTATAAACACTTTAAATCAATTTTTCGCTCAGAACCCCGAAAATTTTATAGCGATGGGAATGGCTTTGCCAGAGAAATGACGAAAGACGGCGAATTAAATGGATAATGTACCGTTCTAGAAATATTAATGTAATACAAAAAAAGTCTATTATTTTCATTATAAAAAGGCATCGAACTTATCCGATTACCTAATATATATTAAGTTACATAAACCGGATCCATTGTTCCATATTGAAAATGGAGTCAAGCAGTGTAACCCGCTGTCTTCAACATTATTCAATATTTGCCTTGAAGAAGTTTTTAGGAAGCTGGCGGTATCTGGGGAAGCGAGGGGCGAACGTGACGACAGATTGACAAATTTTCGATTCGCCGATGATATTGTGCTTTTCTCCCGATCGGTATCAGAACTGCAACAGATGTTGCAGAAATTGAACTTGGCGAGCCTCAAGATTGGATTGACGATGAATCGGTCTAAAATACAATTGATGACCAATAGTCGAAAATACAGAGTAGAGGTAAATCTTGCCAATATATCGATGAATATATATATACTCATAAATATTCAAGATATGAGCCAGATAGTTTCCTTCAAAACAGGCAGAATATAGAAGTCGAAAGACGCATAGAAAACTCCTGGAAGAGCTACTGTTCTATGAAGCAGTTCCGATATCACTGAAGCCCAAACTCGTCGACAAATGTGTATTCTGTCCATTCTAACCTATGGTGCACAGTTGCACACACATGGTCACTGACTGAAACTCAAAGGCCGATGGAGTGTAGCATACTGGATATAAAAAGGATCGACCATATCAGGAACACCAACTGCATTCTAAAACCCTTATTACTGATGTTAGTGCTAAGACCGCTAAGCTGAAATGGGACTGGGCTGGATAGGGCTGTCGCATGCATCCAGAAAGGTGGGCGAAAATTGTTACCGAGTGGATGCCACAAAATGCACACCGACGTAGAGGCAGACCGAGGAAGAGATGACGGGACGACATAAATGCATACCATAGGACTTGGCGGAGCGTAGCGTTAAGCAGGTTAGTTTGGCATAAAAGAGGGGAGGCCTTTGCTCAACAGTGTCTTTGTGGGCAACAGATTAAAAGGCGGAAACCACTCTATTTATATACGTATTTAGACTCTGTTGGTGCAATCACTAACACAGCATTCGTACCAACTATTATTGTTAAATCACCAGAAAACAATAAAGATCCATACATATACAATACAAAATCTCTTTATCGACCAAAATTAACTTAAGGTAGAGGTACACAAAGTTTCTGTTGGATCCTCCACTAGGATATACATGTATCACAGGCATACAAGTTACGAATGATCTAAGTGGAGTTGCAATTGTAGATCTAGGGTTGGTTGTTAATTAAATATTTTTCCTTATTGCATTTTTGAGATATTTAGGATGACGTCTAAGTGGAGTTCGAGATATTTAAGTTTTGAGTTCTCAACCTAGCCGCCGGAGAGCATTTCTTTCTACACTATCCGTTTCATCCTCTAAAAGTCTAGTCCATTAAATCTCCTACGTTTATCTACAAAGATATGTAACGTTTAAAAGTTTTCAGCTCCTTCAGGAACAGTTTAAATTGTAGCTGGGTAAGAGCCCCTCGTGGCCATTTATCCATCATTGTGTCCGCGTTCCGCCGGTAGATTTTCAGATCGTTTTTCTACAAAGTACCTGCGAAACACGCTGCTCCATCTATTTCTTGTAAGAAAAATATTGAATGTGAACATTACCAACAAAGTAATGCATGTTCATAATATGCTGGATTAATGTATATATACTTGGAGGTAGGTAGTATTTTTTAATAGAATATGGAAATGTCATCAATATACGTATTGAAGCTACGGTAAGATAATTGATTGAACTAATAAAAAAGTCACCTAAGTATTTGCAGCCTTTTCATAAAATTTTATGAATCTAAAACGTGAAAATTTTATGAAACATGGCAAAATCTCTATGGTTTCACATTTTGGCTGTCGGTTACAACCTGAATAAAAACATATGTATTTTATGTGTTTTAACGTGTGAGCTGTATCTTTATTAAATACACTCACATTTAGCACTGGACATGTAAAATGATTAATTACTGTCTTGCTTGATCTTTCAACGAAGGTATTTCTTTACTTCCTTGTTGTTGTTCTGTCCCGTCGTCTCAGCTGAGGGCGAGAGAGAGAGAGAGAGACCCGAAACTGCGTTTGGGTACCACATTAATACAACTGCGTTTCGTTACTACAGTATGTGAAATGTATGTTTTTATAAACGGATAAGTTTCATTGTACATATATAAAATATTGTTTAAGTTCGGTTATTCCACTTTCATCAAGTTTATTGCGAGATCAAAATATTCACAGATTTTATGATGTTTTAGAATGCGTGGATGTAGTTGTCATATGCCTCGTGTCAGAACCAAAACAGTAACATTGTTGCATATTGATCACACTAAGCGTTGTGACTAAAAAAAACAATGGATATTATGGTCTATCCAGATAGGCCAGGCTATTACAATAATGTTAGTAGTTGTTATACCTTCATTGACTTTTGTTGAGCGGAGACTGCTTTAATGGTTGAGGTCATGACTCATTAATTGGTGACAAGTAATTTCGGTTTTGTTGCTATTGTGTACATAAGAGCCCTTTGTCACATGTACCTTTCAAATGAGGTGCCGACTCAAGGGTCGTGAGGATATACATAAATTTAAATGAGGTGACGAGATGATTCATAAGGTCGCAATGAGTTCTTTCCGTACTCGCAACATCCTACAAGGGAGCGGATGAAGCTTTTAGTATGCGGATGTTTATGACCTCATAAATATTCACTTTAGGTTACGATCCCGAGTGTTTAACATTATGACGTCACCGCCATCGCATTTTGAATTATTTGTAAAGTAATATATCTTCTTTCTGTCATTGGTCTTCTTTTTAAAAGGAAATGACGTAGCGTCGTGTTTCGAATTTCAAAAGAAATTCATGTAGGTAATACGAGTAGAGGTCAGTGAAGTGAGTGTTGATAAGAACTTATATTACTTGGCAGATGACGGTATTTTTCATATATTTTCATAGTTCATATTGCATGATAAGTTTTATTTAAGTAGATTTTTAATACAGATGTCTAATGGATTTACGACTAAAAGTGATCAACACACTCAAAAGTGTGCAGTTTTCAGTACACTGATATAATACTTGTTCCACTACTGACCTAATTTGAATTTTATCGAAAAGTCGATTACCTAGTTAACTGAAACTGTCGCAGAAACGTTATATTTATTATGTAGGTACTTAGTGGGTTTATATAAATTAAAATTTCAGCGAAGAATTTTATTTTGTAAGCTTACGACCATTTATAAATGTTTACCTATATTAATTTTAAAACAGTTTAAAGGTATTGAAAGGCTTGCTTACATGTTGTTTGTTTTAGGTTCCCGACATATTTTATACATATAAACTTATTTAACAGGCATAAAATATATAAATATAAGTAACATATTATCGATTGGAATATGAACAGAGAAACGAGATTGGCAGCAATCAGTGATGCAGCGACAGTGGTTCCATTACGGCCAGTAATTGCGATCGCCGCGTCAGTCTCTTCGTTAGAGCTCAATCCATCAATGCGACAAATCCACACGGCCACGGGTAAATCGCCGCTAGCCGTAATACTTTATTAAATTAAAAAAAAACATATTTGTTTAAAACTTGTTAATGTTTTCAATATCCGTCCTCATTGAGGAACAACGAAATATACATTCATTGACTGAAATTTTAAGGCCCAGTTATTTACGCCAGAAAAGGACAAACGTCAAGAATTACCCAAAGTTAATAAATGTAGCAATACATGTTACCTGATTTGGTCAATCAACTGCCTATTAAGCTGCAGAGAAACTGTATGAATGACAACAAATTAAAACATGTTTTAACAAGAAGTGGGACTGAAAGTTAACATAAAGTACAATTTTGTCACGTACATTACATAATAGATTTAGATGTGTATTCATTTATTTATTTAAACTTCATTGCACAGGTATTTGACGTGTACAAATGGCGTACTTACTGACCTACGGCTTTCTCCACCAGTCAAACCAACAAACAGAAAATGGAAAATAAACGCGGATTTATCTATATTTACATTTATATAATACTAATAGTGTACAAATATCATATCACACTATCACATAGGTATCACACAATTTCACAAATATCACAATTATTATGAATATCAATTTAATACGATGTGTGTCTGTCTGTCACAAAATTTATGGATTTTGAGTTATGGTCGAAGTTTTTTACGGAATCAGATTCGAAATTCAGAAATTCGCCAATGAACGAAAGCTTATAGAATCAGTATGCTGAAGTAGCAATGGACAGGTCGTAAAAGAACTGAAGATCGTGTGTGGTGGCGAGCTTTGGGAGACACCTATATCCAGCAGTGAGGAGACATAAGCTGATGGTATCAGGTATGATATGGTATGGTATATACGCTACGAACTTATTTATATAAGAAAAGTGGTCCTCATAACTGAACATCATTAAACGTAGCATGAATTCAATTTAGTTTGAAATGTTTATATTTAAAGGCAAAGAATAAATTCTTCATAAAGTATTCGTTAAAAATACCTACACAAAAACGTTAGGGAAGATTCTTAGCGAGTGCAAGTCTGTGCCATCGGTGAGTAGCTATGGCACAGACTTGGAACCAAGTTTCGAAGCGTAGTGTTTAAAAAGAAAATAGAGTTTAATTACAAGATTTGTGAAATAATAAATAAAGGGGTTTATTTTGTCGGCTCCATTCCTCACCGTTTCCCTCGTGCTGTTCAGCTGAAAGCGAATGGATATGTAAGAAATTCACTAAAGTGGTATTTGGATAAGAATTTTTATAGGTATTAACTTCTTCTCATTCTAGTGCTCAGTTGAATTTATTTGATATGCGAGTAGAGGAATGTATGTTTTATGCAAATGTATGATAATAATTAGTGCATATGGACATCGACGTTTTGATATGATATCAGTCATTGCACTTTGCTGACTGATTATTACAAATGATTTTTTTACTTTCCACCGCATACAGCGTTTACTAATTTTTTTTTTCAAATACACTTATTGTATAAAACCATACTTTTATTGTGCATACGAATGACAAAAATAGTTACAAAAGAAAATACACACAAAGGGCATGCTTATCCTATTAGGAGATTTCTATCAGCAAACCCGGGAGAGCGATGGTTGAGCATCCCATTTCATTAACGGACAGACTATTATTGTACAATATTATTATAGGCAGACATTATTATACTCCAGTTCAATATTAAAATAATCAAAAATTACAAAACACATATTTGATGCCCTTTTTTTTACATTTCTACTTACGATTATGCGTTCCGTTTCACACCATTGTTCGTTCGCATTATCCGTTAGCAGTGTCTCCGTGAAAACTTGTAAATGGCCCGTGTGTTTAACTTACTTACGGCTCTTAGTGTTTGTAAGGGACCAATAGTTATCCTCTTGTAAATAAATAAATTACGTTGCTTTCATAATACAATTATTACTTAGACCCCTCCTACAATTTATATTGTCCTTGGGGCGTGATTCAAAGCTGCCTTCAGATACAGCGCGATTTATCCCCGACACCGAGTTCCACTTCCGTTTTTATTTAACTTACCCGTTAAAAGCGCAGCTCCGAGTTGTGCCAACATTTGTCTTCTTGTAATCTATGTTTTATAAAATACCTAAGAGGTATATTAAAAAAAAAACTGTTAAAAAGGTTTTAAAAGGTCCAGGCCTTATCGATAAAGCGATCTATTCCAGGCTTTTCATATGACAAATCAAAGGCATTTATTATCTACTGCAATTAGTAGACAAGCGTATAGGCCAGTTACTAATGTCTCTTCCTGCTATGCAAAAAGTTTAATCCTCAACGGGTTAAAGACTTGTAAAAAAACTTTGTTTTTGATAATTCCCTCGAATCCACATTATAGGGTATCCCATTGTGGACTACTGAAGTTTATAATATGTATTATTGTATATTTACAATTGTATAATTATTTAGCTAGGCAATTTTATTGGCATCCACATAATGATCGAAAGTCGAGAGTTCAGCAAACAACTCTCGTACCGATCTACTCTTTATGACCAAAGGGCGAAACTTTGCTTGTTATCGGCGACGTATCATCATAACATATCTCCAAGCCTTTATGGAGAAAGTTTCAAGGAGTGCACACCTCCAAGTACTGATTCATTGAGCCTCTCTTTGCAGTCGAAAACTTTTTGTCAATAACTTAGTAAGGTTTTTTTTTATTGAGCACGTCATACGGATAATCTATACATATAATAAAATCGTAATAAAAGAGTACATATAATTCTTTTTTAAAGTAACTGGAGTGTGAAGTACGACTGATACAGAGCCCAAAACCACATTTTTTGTTTTATTTGTCTGTCTGTCTGTCTGAACGCGCATCACGCAAAAACTACGGGACGTATTTAAATGAAACTAGCTATAGTTATAATTTATGTGGCGGGTTATCATTTGGGGTACATTTTATCCCGATCTGTTGCAAATTTCCCACGGGAATCACAAGAACACGCAAACGAAGTCGCAGGCTATATCTAGTTATCTAGTTTATATTAAAATTTCACAAGTTATTCGATGACATACCTAATAGAAATTTGTTAAAAATAGGCATAAAGAAACGTTGAAGGTGCTCGGGGGCAGGGCAGAGGAGCTGTAGGCGGCTGAGGGGGTCCTTGAGTTGTCGGTTAAGAGTACAAAAAACATACGAATACGAAGCACGAACAATGGGAATGGGAATTAAAATTCAATCCCATTCAATTTGTTTGAATGGGAATTAAAAAGATGCTTGTGCACTATCGGCTGCGTTAACCGGCAAATTCTCGGGAACATTCTTTTTTTCGTTTTTTTTATGACTGATAGTACCATGGTACCACAAATACCATGCCAGTCAACTATAGAAATATGCATTCGACTCAGATTAGAGTGAAGTAAGACATTCAAGTAAATTCTTAGAATACCTAATTGTCTGACTCTGGACTCATAGATAGATTATGATAGATTTATGATGATAAATAGATAGATAGATGAAACTCTTTATGGCACACCCAAACAAAATAAGACAGTAACAGACATTGTAACATTTATAACACATGAGATGCACAAAAAGCGATCTTGTCGCTATAGCGATCTCTGTTAGACATCCTTTGTGTAGAGAGAAAATAAATATTTTTATTACAAGTAGATAGTATACAGTATGCATAGCATTAATAACATATAATACATACATATTAATAATTAATATACCGTAATATTGCGTGTATTCAATTATTTGAAATATTTTTATTGAACGATCATTAATTAACTTCATTGATGCCGACAACACTGAGTTTTAAATCAAGACTTTCTTACCTACATACTCACATTCAAAGGTAGTAGTTGAGTGGAGGTTAAATATTAGTTTACGCTATTCGTGCCAAATAAGTATATTATATTATTTTCGTCGTTTATGTGTTAAGAAATGTTATTTAATTAAACTTGAAATTAAGCTTGAAGCCGACGACACGGTCCTGTCAAATTACACCAGATTAATTTTGATTCATTTTCTGTAGCTTCCACCTGTTCTCAATTTAATTACGTCGGAGTTCGTTTGATAAGTAGATACGCAGTATGCAAAAGATCCGTATCGCATCTTCAATAGACGCATGAAAAAATGACAGACGCATACAAATGCTACGTACTTAACTGGAAAGATATGGCGTCACTGCTAATATATCTAATTCTTTCAACTCACGAAATCGCGACTACGCTGCTTGTGAATAAATGTACGTAACGCGAAATTTAACTCTTGCATCAATCTATTTAACGGTATATTAGTTAGTGCCTACTAACTACTAACTAGTACCTACTAACTAATACCTATATGATACCTACTATATAAGTAAACGCTGTTAATTATTCGTACCTATTCTTATTAATTCATCTACTATTTGAAACTTCTGATGAGCCGCAACAAACAAACTTTTCTATCGTTTGTGTCAAGTATTTTCTTGTTTAGAAATTTAAGCAGCGCCTCTATCCACTCTATTCGTAATGAGAAAATGAAAAGTAAACAGAAACAGAAAAAATCGAAGACGAACACGGTTTATTTGTGTGTGTCTGACGAACACGGTCTAGTTATATCGTTTTACTTTGAATATTTGTGTATGTCTGACGAACACTGTCTAGTTATATCGCTTTACTTTGAATATTTGTGTGTGTCTGAGGTACATTTAGGGCATTTAGAGCAAGATGCGATGCTGTTCATCTTTTTACTGTTATTGGTAGATATCTCATTTCACATGATACTGGGACTGGAGAGGTCTAATTAAATTCTTTATAACAGGGCAAATAAGGATGATTTTGAAGGCCCCGTGTGTAGCTCGAATTTTCTGTTTGTTAATTAATGAATACTGATTATTAGAATAAAGTTTATCAAACAAGAAAGTCAAGTGACGTACTACTATTATGCTTGTTTATTATATACCTATCTTCAAATTAAGCATCTTAAGACTCTCTTATCTACACATATAATAATAACATATCAAAGTCACATTTGTATATTAATTATATTTTGAAACGGGTAATTAATTTCTCTGTATATTATGAATGATACAGAGTCTACAATTTCTGTCTGTTTGAACCGTTTTAATGAAATTTAGTATGATGTAGGTAATGTTCTGAAATAACACTTACAATTCCAAGCAAATTAAGTCACAACTATAGTACCTATTGAAATATGTCTCTAATCCTAATATAGTATTTACGTTATTTTCCGGGGTCAAAATCACTCAATCGTTATTGCTCGAATACCTTTTGATTTCACAAAAAGGAATCGTGGAAACATTCCCCATTCATAGAATAGAGCCTCGATGCTGAGACAGATATTTTAAAATCTATTTCGTTCAATACTTCGCAGTGATTTCCCGACAATATTTTGTGAATAATGTTTTGTGAATGGACATTAAAAAAATGTTGAAATAGAGAGCTGCTACAGAAAGGTTTTATCGTAAAGGTTTATCGTTACGATACTGCGTATCCGAATTTCACAATTAGTACTAGCGCGCTTATTCAAGTATCAAAATTTTATCCAAAGTTAATAAGTTGATACTGACGATAAGATCTCTTTGCTTAGATGACGTCACATACGTTACGTAGCATAATGTGTTATAAATTTATTTATAAAAACTTTATTGTACAGATAAAATGTACAAAAGTCGAGTGGGGCTGTGTCGGGGCACACGGCCGTTGGTTTAACGTGAAACGTCTATGTCGGCGAGTCACTTTTATCTCGCTGGTATCTTCACTCGTTATGTCCATTGGTACAGGTACAGCAGAGGTAGAGGTGCTCGCGGAGTGGGCGTCGGTCACTGAGCGTGCCGTGGCAGTTTTGCGATGCTTCCGAAACCGCCTCGCTCGCTCGGCGCCGGACATTGGGGTACCTGTGCATGGCCCATAACCTCCTCTTTCCAACGATAGGCGTGATTTATATTTCCGACTGGCTCTTGCACGGGCTGAGGCCTACATATTCTAATTCAATACTTTTTTATAGACTTACTTGTTATTTTTACGTATAAATATTGTCCAAATTACACTATTTTTTGCTTAAATCAATCGGTCTAGTTAAACTCTATACACACACTCACGAATCACCGCGCATATAACGTCTGAGTCGTGAGCTACACGGACTAGAAAGAAGCGAGAGTGCCAGTTTCGGCCATTCTGCGCGATGCTCCTTCCCGGTTAACTCGCCCGGCCCCGACACATACTCAAGGTCGAAACAGCGAGCTGACTATATAAGCTAAATATTGACACTAGATTTATGTCTCTAAGACTAATAGTTTTGTAATTATTAAGGTAAGACGATGTAGACCTTTTCGTTACGGTTCACTTTTCTGACCTACTCGTCGTACGTTTCGGTGTGATTTTAAAGACGTTTTACGTCAAAAAGCGGATTTATTTTAGGCAACTTTTGGGCACATGGAGAATCAAGAATGCACCCCGCATTATAAAGTTGTTATTGTACTCATAAGAATTAGAAGATATATAAACGTAACACATTCATACGTCACATAACGATGTTATTACGTATTTAATCTAATATATATTGTAATATTGCGAATGTAGTCGTAGTGCCATTTGAAATATTACTCGGTAATGGGAATCAGAGCGTGTACCTCTACGTGTTTCGTTTCATAACCCTTGCAGGTCTTTTTTTTCGGAATGGCTAATTTCTTGTGGCCCTAATGGCATTTCAAGAGTCACCGGACATGTATAGTTTAGGGCGAGCGCAGAAGGCACACAGCCAGGAGCAAAAAGTGTGTGCCGCAATGAGCCTAAGGGCTCCCCCGCCGGTAGACCGGCGGAAGGAATGGACCTCGGCTTAGGGTGTAGCTTTGGCAGGATACCGTGTTGCTTTGGGAGAGTAATTTACACTTGCAGTATTAACAGCCGGTTGCCAAAATGTTGCATTCGTTTACAAGAGCTTATTTATTAAAAATGATATGAAACGTTTAGGAACTTAGATATAGAAGAGTACCTCGACCCCTATTAAGTAACAAAATCCTAGTTTCAAGATAATATCCGCGTTTAAAGTTTAAAAAAATAAAAACATCATAAAGTTATAGGATGGCGTTACTCGGGATCTTGAATACAATAGAATAAGTGTTTCCGGAGAAGCTTTATTTTTGGAGAATATTGAGAAAATGTCATTTAGTTACTTTTCATTCGTACAAAATGTCAAGAAATTATTAATTAATTATCTTTTCCATGCAGTTAGTGAGTATATAGTGTTTCAATTTTGCAATTCAATTGTTAGAGAAATTCAAAAGATTTCGATGATTTTTTATTTTACATGCAGGGCAGGCAGTATTTGAGTTTGATATTATTCTGAAAGTCATCAAAATGTCTGAGTTAATTTTCAACTTGATAAATTTGTGAATGCCTTGTTACTTAAAGTTACTTCGCATGAAAGATTTGTTTTTAACGTGTCAACGAATTGCTAATTTACAAACAATTAAAGTATTTTACACATTTACGTATTCTACCTACAAGAATGAAGAAAATAATTAAAATATTTTGATTACTTTCTTACTTATAATATAATTGCTATATGTGCTTCTTGGGTAGTTTTCAATAATTATAATTTGAAAACTATATTTAAATATATTATATTTAAACTATATTTAGTATATTTAAAATGAAAATAAGACCTAAATACAGAAGAAGAAGCAGATTAACGTAGTCTCAAAAAGTCGTTTTCGGCGGGAGTGACACTGACTTTTCGCTCTACGAGGTCGACCTGTATATTGTAATTGTATATTGTAACCAAACCATGGCCTCCATTCACGGTTCGCTTACGTGCAGTGGCGTAGCGTGGACTAATCTAGACGTGGGCGAGGTCGCATCAGCGAGGCCCTTTTCTTTCAGTATCTATTCCCAAGATCAATGCAGAGATCCTACCATATTTTTGTGAATACAAAAGCAAACCCAGGACACGTTCATGAATCATGATAGTGAAATTATAAGTTCGCGGAGAATATTGAAATGCATATTTAAAAAAAAAGTTTTTATTTTGTAACCTGCGTGATCTAATCTTTTACAAATATAATGCCCTTGGGCCCTTTGCTTTGCTAAAGTCCTGTAATAAGGATTTGTAGTTGATTTTTGAAGCTAACTCTACTTCGATTGATAGTATTCCAAAAGCAGACAGTCGGTCCTGCTTCATACTATTCCTTAAATAATTTTTAACTTAGAAAAACTTCTTTTTGCGGAAGCTGTACTTACAGGCACAGTCAGCATAACTCTAATAGCAATATAAACATTAGGATAAATTTCTTGTGGTAAAGCCTCAGTAAAGCTTATACTTAGTAGGGTCTTTTAGGATACTAGTACTAATCGTACTATTTAGAGTTCATGGCGTTCGGCCTTAAGTCACCCACAAGGGGACCTCGCGCGAGGCCCCTTTAAGTGCGAGGCCGTGGGCGAGGGGCCGTTTCGCCCACGCCTAGCTACGCCACTGCTTACATGCCACCTTCTGAGCTTCTTCCTGTCGTGAAATTTGCCTTGTGTAATGAGTTGGAAGAGTTCCTATTTGATGTTTCTCATTATATGACCGAAGTACTGGAGTTTCCTTATCTTCAAGATTTCTACGTCTTTGCCCATTCTGTGTAACACTGTCGTATTACGACTCGATGAGTCTATGAATTCCTAAACCTTTTCGGGAACACCCATATTTCGAAGGCTTCTAGTTTCTTATACATGACTTCTGTGAATGTCTAAGTCTCGACTTTATACAGAAGAACGAAGAAAACATCGCATTACACGCACCTAGTCTAATATATTATAAAAGTATCATTATCATTATAAAAGTAGTATTATCATTATTTATAATAATACTTTAACTTTTGAGCTACTTTAAAGTAGCATTATCGTTATAAAAGTAGTATTATCATTATTTATAATAATACTTTAACTTTTGAGCTACTTTAAAGTAGCATTATCATTATAAAAGTAGTATTATCATTATTTATAATAATACTTTAACTTTTGAGCTACTTTAAAGTAGCATTATCATTATAAAAGTAGTATTATCATTATTTATAATAATACTTTAACTTTTGAGCTACTTTAAAGTAGCATTATCATTATAAAAGTAGTATTATCATTATTTATAATAATACTTTAACTTTTGAGCTACTTTAAAGTAGCATTATCATTATAAAAGTATCATTATGTATCATGTACCTATTACGTTACATTATCTTTTGTACTTACATTATTTTAAAACAACATCTGGGATCCTTTCTCGGTGTAATCTTATAGTTGATTGGTAGAGAATGCCTTATAGCATTAAATCCGTCCTTTGTAACTGTTTAACTTTTCTCATTATTCATGATATTTTTACATAAAAATTCTCCGAAGTAGGTATGTCGAGTTCATGCTGGCGTTGAAAAGACCAAAAAGCCTGTGGTGCTGCAAGAGTCAGTGATTTATAGCCCGCTTTAGAAACGCTCACGAAAGGGCGAATGGTGGATATGGTTGGCTGCGTCTCTCGAGATGGATTTCGATGAGAGCTCTGTTTATTGTTTTATATTTGTAATAGGGATTCTTAATATTATATATACACTTCTTAATATTATATCGACATCGTAAAACCTACAGTGAAAAAGATGTTTTTCTTTCTTTATATATGTATTTTCTTAAAAACGCATGTCGATACCTATACATTGTTCCATTCTAATTTGTCCAAAATTAGAATGGAAACGGAACAAACATGGTGGCTCGAGGTAACTGATACGGCCATTTATAAATTTAATATATAATAAATTATTTGAAGTTCATCATAATTTATAACACTTGATCAGTTTTAAAATTTATTGTTTATTCTTATGTTCATACTTTCTATTTTCAGTTTCAATTTCAAAAAGAATGACGGAAACACGCCTAACAAATATCGCTTAAAATAAGTTTTTCTAAGTGACTTTTTTATAACGTTTATATTTGTAATAATACCCTTATATATGTATGACAATGGTCGTCATCTTCAAAGGTTTACGAAATACTACAGAGGCATGTACTTACAATGAGAAATAACGTAATATTGTAAAAGTTTATTGTATCAACTCAAGTTGAATAAAGCCAAAAGAAAACAATATTATTAAATGCCTAAGACAGAAATACAGAGTAATCCAATTTGGAATTCACTTGGTAAATGAAAATGCGACCCAGTTGTTTAAATGGGTACCAAAGCTAACCGGTTATCCGGGGTGCGGCGACGGGACATATCGCTGGCACGAGTCCAACCGTCCGTCCGGTCTCGCCTCATCCTGTTGGATCTCATCGCATCGTATCCCGTCACATGGGAATACGCCTAGATGTCGGTCACTATGATTCCAATTTGCTATAAAGCGGCGGTGTACCGCATTCAGCATTAACTCTGCTTTGTTAGCTCTACATTTTGTTGCAAATGAGCAAATGTTGCTGCGCTCATTATTTGACTTTATTTGCCTCAAAGTATACTTGGAAAGTTAACATAAATAATGCATTGGCTTTAGTAATGTGGACAGAAAATACGTTTACTGCACGCTATACAGTGATTAGTTGTCTTAAATGTCCGAATTATAAGTTTGAGTACTAATTGCCGAATCGAAGTTTAAATTAGATAAACGATTTGAAATAGCTTAATGTTATAGATAGCTGTAAGCACGTAGGATCTCACAACTAATCTACACGTTTGTTCTTTACAACAGTTCGATTGTCCCATACCGAAACATATGAAGTTAACATAAATTTGATAATTTATTAGTTATTACACACAATACAAAATTTTACATATATTATGTCTAAAATATTACAGTTATCTCACGTATTACGTCAGGTTTTATAGGATTTTTAATCATTTATGAGCATCACGTGATACATCTAATAATTTCCAAGTGAATATCTCCATAAATACGAAAGAGTTTAATATGGGTGTTTAATTTGTTTGTAGGCTAGCTTTATAAATCTTTTTTTTTTAATTTATTGCTTACTGGATTTTTATATAAGGCAGCAGATTATTAAATATTTAATAATCTGCTGCCTTATATAAAAAGCCAGAATGATATAAATTCTGAATAATCGGAATGATAATTATCAAAAAAATATATAAAGGGAGTCATATTAAGAAGAAATCAAATAATGACGACACAGTTTGCATGATTTTGAAATAGGATAATCTAAATTAAAGTTGGACAAACCCATCTCTGTCCAGGATCCAAGGCTGTATCCGGTAGCGGCATGCGTTTGTTCCCGCCATTATGTCCCATTCGCTAAAAGGGTGGAAGGGTTGACCGGCTGCCTACGCTCGTAGGGTTAAAGGGACCTCGAAATAGTTTACTTGTCTATTGCGTTTGATGTTTGATTTTTTTATGTGTTAGCGTGAAAGAGATTTATTATGTCACTATATACGAACCCTCTTTATGAATAGGAACTATTGGCGTATATCTACTATTTAGCGGGTAACTTAAAAGGTAATTACATATGTAGTCCTGTGTAGGTTTCTGTGTGTTATCTTATGCACAAATTTTCACGTCTGTTGTTTTTTTCGGCATTGAACGAGAGGCAAAAAAAATAATTAAATCGGCAGCAAATCATGATAAACGAAGCGAACTTCTTTTTAATTACTGAAATAAACAATTTTTAATTATTAAGAATGTCAACACATAGTCAACGGACTCCTATATCTTCGTGGTCACCAGATAACCTAAACCCAACCCACCTATAATTTGCTGCCACTTTCAGTATTTCTGCAGCTCTTTAATTATTCCCCTTTTTACAAGCTTTTATTTAACTTCACCTGTTAGTATGTTTGGGACAAATCTTGCAAGCCAAATTTGAACCACTTCCTCTAAACTTACGACTTTGAAATTTGGCATGCTTGTTCAGTTCTGATGACAATACACTAAAATGATAGAAATAACCTGATGCTGCAGCTAGGATTGTCTTCTACCGTAATGATGCGTTACTTGAAATGGATAGATCGAAAAATATTTCTAACGAAAAAGGTGTAAATAAAATAATAAAAAAACCTTTTTAAAAACAAGCTTTTATGCAAGCCATGTATTACCTATAACGAATAAAATAAGTTTATATTGAATTTTATTTTATTCGTTTTAGTACATGGCTTGCTTGCATAAAAGCTTGTTTTTAAAAAACGTTTTTTTTCTATATTATTTTATTTACTATATGGAGATTTTAAGTTTCTCAATACGATCGCTAGAGGCGCTGCTTTATTCTCTTCTTTATAATACTTTTCGTCATCAGCCAATATCACTATATGGAGATTGTAAGTTCCTCAATACGACCGCTAGAGGCGCTGCTTTATTCTTTAGAATATTTTTTGTCATCAGCCAATATCTGTGGCCAAAATGTAGATATCAGTTTTTAAAGTTACGAAACAGGAGTCGGCAGTAAATGTTGTTTCTTAAATGTGTGTACACGGCTAGGATGGTTTGAGAAGAAAATTTTTAGTATTTTTTTTTTTTTTAATCGCAATGAGTACTATATGTAATTCTCAGTCGAATCGGGAAATTTGGCTGATGACAATAGTAGTCTGGTATAGAGAAAAATTTGAGGCAGACACTGGTAACATTAAATGTTTACAAATTTTGCAAATCGAAAAAAGTATACTATAGCGTCTGACACAAAAACTACTACACTGTAGTCGCCCTATGGTAGGTAGGTACATAGAAAATGTACCAATCACCAGTACAAACTATATTTTCACTGTAGCCCTATTTCGAAAAGTGCATTATATCACATAGACTTCAAGGTAGGTACAATTTGGAATACGTACATTAACCTGCTTCGATGAATTTCACGTAGTCTTTATTACAATACTCAGTTTCCGTTTACGACTTGCACGTGTAACGACTTACTCTCACTTCACTCGTATTCACTTCATATCTAATATAGAGACAGGATTGGTTAATCGAGCATGAGAACATTTAATAGGTTTAATTCATAGTAAGTGTGATTCAGTAGTAGATAATGTAAAGTTGTTTTTAAACTTTTGTGAACGTTTTCAGTGCATTTATCGACTTAGTAATTAATACTCAGTCATCTGGATCTACATATGTTGATAATCAATTTTTGTCTACTTATACTTCTCTTTACAAACTTATAATACGCTTACCTACTTCTCCTTACTATCCTAAGGTTGCCTGGAAGAAATCGCTTCAGAGCTGTTGTTTCATGTAAAATGGTATATATATATATATATATATACCTACATATATATTCATCTAAACGCATAATGTGGAAACTGGTAGTGCCACATTGTTTAAGAGGTAGAGTTTTAATGCAGTAGTTTAACAAATACGCAATATATTATACAGTATTTACATTTTAGTAGGTACATAAAAGATGATAAAAGAATGACTCCGTTTTTTTATAAAAAATATGAATTATGTTGGCCGACGAGCCAATGAATATAAAGTAGTCCAGTGTCGCCAAAGAACTGATGTTAGTACTTTCAACATGAAATTTTTGAGTGACTGTATCTGCGAATTCTGCGATATTGCTGGCATCAGTCAAAAATAATCAATATTGATAAATGCGCTTTCAGAATTTAGTATGGTTTTTATACTGTTACAAATTGTATTTTCAAATGAAAATAGCATTAGGCGGGATGGATAATAGGGAGAGCTATATCGCTCATTACATCAATTCGTGGACTCCTGAAGCACGAGGTCATTCACTGTTCACCACAGTCTCATGACAGGAGTTTAGTTAATTTGTATAATATACAAATTACCAAGTTAATTTATATTGTTGCGTCATTTCCCCGGTTACGAGTAATAAACGTCACACAATATTTTAACGCAAGTAAGTAGTAAAAGGTTATCTAATAAACAGTTTTGTGACAGCCAGTCAAATATTTGTGGGTCCCAAAATAGCACAGTGTGTTTAAATGCCTCGTCCACGTGGAATATTGCCCAACACTCGCAATAAAAAGAACGAAAAACGCAAATATAGACACAAACACAAATAAAAAAAGTCATGTGTCATTAAGATGCCTTCACACCGCAGTTCCATAACAAATTATATAAAAGTTTAAGCAATGTGTACATATATATAACATACAGGATTAAATAAACGATACCTGCACCCTCGTTAACATTGAATCTCTATCATTAAAACTGACATCTTTTGTTCTACGATTTTTTTCCGAACTAAATATTTCCCTCCAAAAAATATTTTTTTGTCCTGTTTCTTTTGTTCTCATTGTGGAATTTATGTTTCTCAATACAATGTTTATGTTTTGATACAGTTGCGTATTTTTGCGTTTTAAAGAGTAGATTGCATTTTTAGATAACATAAAAATATTTTTATTTTTATATGATAAACTATGTTGAATTTTAAACAGTCGTAGAACAATTGTTAGTTTTTTTCGAAAGAAATTCAGTATTAAGAGGGTGGCAGGTATTTTTTTTATTGAATCCTGCATATGTCCATTGATATTTAATAGTTCTTTTCTATATTATTGGCGTCTTCCACATTACTAGGTCAAGCTGCACTTGATTGAAGTAAGTAAAGGGTCATTTATTAAGTAGTGCGGGAACTCTAACACACACGTGACAGAATGTGGACTTCATTTTTATTTTACGGAACACTTGCTAGAAAAATACTGCATTTACCATTTTATTTTATCTCCCCAATATATACGTATTTATATGTACGTATATGTATATGTACGTATTTCGGTAGTGAGTAAGATATGCCAGAGCCCATTCCCATGTCATCCTATCTCTCCCCCATTTTCTCAACTCTTTCTTCAAATCTATTCATATATCTCCAAACCGCATCTGGGAGCATGCCAACATTTGTCATTCTGGACTGGTGTCGGCATGTATCGCGGAAGTCTATGGACGACAGGATCCACTTACCATCAGGTGGACGTATACTCGTCTGCCACCTTTATCTCATTAACAATATGAAGTTGTTAAATGCTTCGTTTTATTTGTACTTGTTAAGTATGATTATTAAGTGAGGAAAAATCACTTGTTTTTGTAAATAAAAACGCTTATGAAAAACAAAAGTCGCATCTTTAGGCATTTTCAAAGTAAGCCAGTGAACTCTATAAAAAAAGTGTTCCGCCCGACGCGACAACGACAGAGTCCCTCACCATCCCAACACCCAAGTAGTTACCAGCCTATACTATGTCCCCGATAGGAATGCTCCTCCCCGTTACCGTCGTCGTCGTCGTCCACTGACGTCCTAGACTACCCCGACCACCCAATTACTGCTGCCAATGCGGTTCTCACACTACACTCAGGCTACACATATAGGCTGTCTCCGCCGGCAAAGACAAGAATGTCACCCTCGCTACACCGTGAAACCACACCGCCCTTCAGCCAACATTTTTACCAGGTATCGCCACGTGTCTGGGTGCTTCTCACCGACTCGCGATCCCGCGGTATCCTACCAAAGCAACGCCCTAGACCGAAGTCCATTCCTTCCGCCGGTATACCGGCGGGCGAGCCCTTAGGCTCGTTGCTGCACACACTTTTTGCTTCTGGCTGAGCGTCTTCTGCGCTTGCCCTAAACCTCCAGTGACAGGATGTCCGGTGACTCTTGAAAGGCCATTAGGGCCACAAGAATTTAGCCATTCCGAATAAAAGCGCTTATTTGCAAATATTAGTAAAAAGAATTCTACTCGTATTAAAACAAAGTATGAAGCTTTTAAAATTCACGCAAAGTGGGCAAAAGTAAACGTCGAGAGGAAATAGCATGAAATTCGAAATGAATGAAAGGGGTTCTAATATTCTAGTACTATAGCTGCGATGCCTTTGTAACGGTGTAATAAAGGGCGTACAGGGCCCGGAGTGGACCCTGCCGGAAATTTAATCTGACTGAGGGCCCTTTGTTACTCATTTTGTCCTTAGATAAGTGCGGTAAGAGGGACAGAATATTGCAATTAAATGAAAAGACGGGATATTAAATTCAATTGTTTTTGTTCAATTGTGGAGAAAGAAATAAATAACAATGTTTGCTAATTACTAATTACAGTGGGGTAAAACGAAGAAAACAATAACTTCATAATTGTTAAATATATTTCAATTTTGAAGATTGTAACCGTCGAGATTTTACTGTACAATCAACAGGGTAATGTACCATCTCAAAATAATCTCAAACTCATCTCAAACACTCATGTTAACGAACAGTTTCTGTCATTATGAGAATCTGTCCTTATGAGAAAATGTCTTTATGAGAATCTATCATTATGAGAATCTGTTCTTATGCGAACAAAACTTCAAATTCATTCCATTTCAGATTTTATTAATTAGTTTATTAACGTGGTTGTCAAACTGCGACCCGCGGGCAGCATGCGGCCTTTCAATCGGCGGCGAATCAATAATAATATGTGTGGACTTTGGCTGTATTTTATTAGATTTACATATCTAGGCTACATTTTGAATGGGATTTTGTTATAGTGAATAAATTAAATAGATATATTTATATTTAATAGAATAGCCTACGCTACGGCCCGCAGCGATAGGTACCCGTTGACTTTTGTTTATTCCACAAGAAATATTTATTATCCCGGGAAGAAATGTAGCCTATTAGTTTCGTGGCTCCAGGAAGGTCGGTACAAAACTTCAGCACGATTCGTCCACCCGTTCAAAGAAACTACCAAACCGACATTGTTTCATTTTTAAATATTAATAAGGATAAGAATGTACGCGGCTCGAGGTGCTAACCCCCATTCTGCCTTCCTTAGAATATAAGGCACAAGTCCATTTTGATGACTTTCGACAAAAATTGGTAACATTTTGATTTATTTCAGAAACATACAGTTTTGGATCAAACAAAATGGGTAATCATTGTTTATTTTAAACATAATGGTTTCGTTAAAAATGTTACTATGCCTTTTTACATTAGAAGGGCAACATTGTTTCTATTGGCCCTTGCCAAAAAATGTCTAACGATCATTGGTTTAGTTAGGTATCGTAAATTGGTTCTTAACCTTAACCAAGCCTTTTGTCATTCACTGCGGGACAAGGGACTTCTCATTGTCTTTTGCATAAGAAATGTATGGCCTTAAAACAACACAAGCGAGTTGGCAAGTTCACTCATTTAAAGATGTTGTTGTTCCTCAGGGCTTGTGGTTACGGCTTTATTGTTCCTTAGTCGCCTTTTACAATACCCACGCGATGGTGCTACTTGTAAAGGCGACCTACACACCATACAGCCGAAATTGCTAATTACGTTTGATCAAATAATTGTTTGAATATGATCATACATTTCTTTCAACAGTAAAAACCTCCATAATAATTATGTCGCACTCTAACTGAATTTTTGCGAAACATAAATCTTATCGCAGTTTTATAAATCATTTGTTGAAGCGTATCTCCCAAATAGCTCTCGAGTCTCACATAGTAACAGTTTTGCGTTAGTACAAGTAGTCCCTGGCCCCTCGCCGCCGATCAAATTGCTACCAACACGCAAAGGGACGGCGGAATTCTGCAGTTAAGGAGCCTTTACCACTGTATACGAATAAGCAGTAAAAAAACTCGTTGCAATCGTCTAAAATCCACATTACATTTATCGAAATAAGTCTGCAGATATTTCTGCAGAGCACAAATGTCACAATGCGCGTATTCATGACTGTTATCACACTAGTCTTATTAATAAGTGTCGTATTAATAATTAATAAGTCAAATTAGTTTACAGAAATCAAGAGGTTTGTAATTGCATGAAATTTTGTGTGATTGGTTATGATTATAGATTAACTATTCTCTCATATGAGAGTGAGACTGTAATTAAGCATTTTTTTTTTAAATATTTGACGCTATCTTATCAAAAGGACCTTATTGTCAGTATATACTTATTGACTTTGGTTAAGATTTTCCAACTTAAAATTTGTTTGTATCGATATTCTGTTAATATTTAACATCTGCATTTTAAAAGAAAGCAATCAAAATTGATGTAATATTTATACGATTTTACTAGTTTCAGTAGGTATAGTAAGCGACAGCGCGAAAGGAATCTTATAGCGATGTAAAAAAAACCTTAGGTTGATAGGTTTAATTAATAATTTTAATTTATGTTTATTATTGGAAATTGAAAATTTATTATTTGCTTATGAAATAGTTTAATTAAAAAGAATCAAACAACAAAACTAAAGCGATTAAACTCATATCTTAACCGCACTCACGCGCTGTCGCGTATTGTAGAGACTCGAAGCCGAGTCCCTTTATTTGGATAGTGTCAAATAATACGAGTTCCCAGTCATGCGTTTCAATCGAGTTTAAGTTACAATTTCAATAACAACCTCAGCGTTCCTCTACCGTAACTCTCTCCTACCATGCCTTTACGTTGCGTCCGAAAAACCCACAGTCCGTAGAGAAAATTCGTAGCCTTTATCGCATCCCATTCTCGTGACGGCGGCTGTCCGAGTCCGCTACATTGCTGATAATGAGCCACTACTGGCCCCTGGAGTGTAAACTACACGGAATATTCCACTATCCACGCTGTAAAGTAAAGCGAGACCGATATATTTTGACGCGGCGGAATATATGTATAACTTTTTACCACTAAGTTTAGTATAATACTAAGACGTACCCACGGCTTCAGCTGCTTAGGATTCCGCGACCAAAACAATTTGTCAAGGTGCTTAGATGGGTGCCTAGATGATTTTATGGTATTTTATGTTCCTATGATATAGAATCATTAAGATATGATTCCTGAAGGCCTATTATGAGCTCTTATTCAGTTAGTTTACGCCACGAAATGAGATTCCTAGCAATTTCGTATTATGAACGTACTACAAACAAGTCTGTAAACCTTCACGTGTACATATTGCAGTTCACCCGCATCATGGATTCTTTTTAAGGTTCGTTTAAACAATGAGAGTTTCTCCAACGGTTCGGGCAAGAACATTGTATACGATTCTCGTATGCGACCAGACTACATACAATTCTCGCTTACAACTGTTCGCATGATAAAAACTCGATGATAACAGCGATTACAGTGATGAGATGATGGTAACCGATATTCGAAAAAACCTGCGTTCGAGAAACTCTTCTTGTGTAAATGAGCCATTACTCGCAAATTGATATTATGTGAGGTATCCTTTTCGTTATTTTCAAAACTATGGAAACGATTTGAATGGAAAGTAATGTTGTTTTTATTTACAAATATTTTAGCCAATCGCCTGAATTCAAATTCTTTGTGTTTTGTACATATTTACATACTGTAACTGGACCTTTTCTCATCCACTGTCCTTTTATCAGTAAATAAGTAAGGTTTAGTTCAATTTAAAGTTAGTATGTTTCTTTTTTAGTTTAATTTGTACCTACGTATTTTTTTAATTTAAACTTAGCTACGCAGGTAACTGATTTTCAAATAGACGTTGATTCCTAAGTATTTTCTCCTTTTTATATGGAAAGCTTGTTTTACCTATAATAACCTCTTAAGCATAAGCATACCTCTTAAGATCTTGGAGAGTATCGGGATCCTTGGTATCGACATCTCCAGCAAAGTCGAATTTAGGGGTCATCTGGACAATAAGGCCAAAATGGCCTCCAAAACGCTCGGTGTGCTGAACAGAGCGAAGCGGTACTTCAAACCTGGGCAACTCCTTATGCTTTACAAAGCTCAGGTGAGGCCCCATATGGAGTACTGCTCTCATCTCTGGGCCGGCGCACCGAAATACCAATTGGACCCATTTGACTCTATCCAACGACGTGCTGTTCGTATTGTCGACGATCCCACTCTCACGGGCGGTTTAGAATCCCTCAGCATTCGGAGAGACGTTGCATCTCTCTGTGTGTTCTACCGCCTGTACAATGGGGAATGCTCTGAAGAATTGTTTAATATAATTCCCACCTCGGGTTTCTACAACCGCACCTCCCGTCACAGAAGTGCGGTCCATCCGCATTTCCTCGATACGGAGGTGTCGCGCACTATGCGGTCCAAAAACTATTTTATACCGCGAACCCGTAGGCTGTGGAACGAACTGCCTCAAGAGGTCTTTCCATTGAGCTACGATATGGGGTTCTTCAAGAGAGCTGTGAATAGGATTTTGCAAGGTCGGCGGCGCGCCCGCATGCCCCCTGGTGTTGCAGGTGCCCATGGGCGGCGGTAACACTTACCATCACGTGGGACCGCTTGCTCGTCCGCCCCCTAGTCTATAAAAAAAAAAAAAAAAAAAACCTACTACCCATGTTGGATTACCTACTACTCAGAAAATAGCGAATACAAGTACGAATAGGAATATTAAAAATAGGTGAATATTTGCCAAAACGAGTATGAATATTCGGATCATCTCAAATATTTACCACGAACTCTCCCCTTCAACCTTCATAAGATTAGGCAAGTTTGTGGAAAACCATTATTAGTAGGATTCTCGGAAACAATGTAGCTCGAAAATATTATGAACGAACTGATTGATATACAAGAAAATTGGTTTTCTAATTCTACGGAATAACAATTGGAATTCTTGGAACACGCCCCGAGTATTAGAAGCTAAGTACCAATTCTTCTAAAGTTCGTACGCCTATCTCGTTGGAATGCAAATGTTCCTCTTATTTTTCCAACATTTTACACTGCATTGAACATTCAAAACAGATCAGTGAAAGTTATTAACCGGCTATCACAAATTGTAGTCGCTATTCAAATGCGAGGCGATTTGGAAGGCGTCCATGGAGCGTCCAACGCTTCGCTGCTATTATACTGCCACCAGTATCGCTAGGTACTCGATGTTCATTTCTACGGCACAAAAATGGAGTTAAAATGTAAAGGTAGTATTAAACTGCAGGGGTCTTGTTTCACCGGTCGAGTTACACCTGCGAGTGAGCGGTGATGAGCCGACTCGTCGTTACGTACCTCAATGGTTGGTTGTTAAGCCTTAAACGAGGCAGATGAAAAAAAACTTGTAGCAGATAACAGAGGCAGTTCGAGCTCTTTCGCTGATTCACTCACAGTTGGTTATTAGATGATGTGGTTCAGTGAGATTACAGGCCTGTTCAGGTAATCGATGCTCTGTTCGTGTTTTTTTATTTATTATTACAAAAATCACAGCACTTAGTTGTACATAAAAAATACGAAGTAATTAACAACATATACTGCCAATTAACGGTTTACATTTTACGTACTTATAGGTAGGTATATTAATTATGAACTAAGGACAGGATGCATGTAAGAACATGAAAGTAAAAATTATAAGGGTGTATGTTGAGCAATTTGCCAATATTATAGTTTTGTATGCAGGTAAATATATATTTGTTATGTTTGTGTATGTACGAGTAGTTATATGTGATATTTATATGTGATTGATCTACATGTAGGTAATGATAAAATAGATTGTAAATCTATTAGTTTCTATTATCTATCATTAGTATCTATCTATTAGTGTTAGATTGTAAATCGTCGGTATCCATTAGTCTATGAGAATAATAATGTAGCTTGGATTACGAATTCAGGCAGTACACATTAGTGATGCAATTAATAGAAACAAAAACTGATTATGTACGGGCTACGCATGCAAACAATTATTTTCCGTGAATCGGTCAATAAGGGAATAATCAATAATGCGACCGCGCGTGCTCAAATAATGCATTATCATTAGCAGTATAATTAAGTTTATCGATAATAAAATGTTTCTTTTAACAACCGCTACCAAAGCATAAACGGTAATCAAGCATAACAATATAAATGTGACATTATCTGAGAAAATAGACCTTATTGTCATTTTTTTACTTTCCAAGATTCAGTGAAATCTTGAAAAATCTTTTTTATCCCCATAATGTCTAAACAAGGTAATTTTATATTAAATTTAATAAATATGAAACAATTATATATATAATGATTATTTAGCTATTTAAACATATTCAAATTAATTTAATAACAGCAAGTTATTTTTTCAAGTTTAACTTCTTTTTACAAAAAGAAATTTCAGTCTCTCTTCTACACAATTTCAGTATCAAATCTTTGTGACCAAAATTGCAGAAGCAGTTACGGAAGCTTAAATGGAATACCGTTACATCATTTATAGGAACCGCACCTAAAATGATATAAAATTATTTTGTCAGAATTCTGTCAAACCTACCGTCAGTTATAACTCATTTGTGAAATTAAAACGGCTGTGATATCTATAGATAGAAGCAGCCCAGAATCGGCATGAAATATCGTGTCAGCGTTTAAAATAGCTTCGTTGAAATTATGAAACATACCATCTCATCTGTTAACTGAACTGTCTAAACGTATTTTCATAATACGTTATGTAATTAAATAATTTAATTACACAAGTGCCTAGTGTTTGTGCATAATATTTGTGATAATCAAATAACAGCGAGACTGTATTTTTCTTGTGCTTCCAAGGAGTCCAATTCTGTCCTCAGTAAACCTACTATCACTTCATGGAGCGACTCCCTAATTATTCCGACGTAATTAGACATTAACAAGATGTGTTTTTTAATAATGAATAAATTTTAACACTGGGAGAATGTGCTATTTGCACCATGCCATTTAAGAAAAAAAAAACTGCGTGTTGTAGTTAGGTACTTACAAGTATTACAATTCTTACAATTATTTCTTTAAACGAGTATGTAACATTACCTATACATACTTACTCGTATTTAAGTGAGGGTTCCAATTTGGGATCAGAGTGAAACCGGATACTAAATATAATGTTCCCAAAGAAAAATCTAAAATATCCGTCGGGCTATTTTTATCACATTAACCTTATAAATCATAATAATAGGTAGGTAGTCGGAAAAGTTCGCGGCCTTTATGAACGTATGATTTTAGCGTGCTATATTTCTGGCAACACTGATCACTGACGGGAAAGTGATATACCGTTTGACAGCTGACTTTTTGTAATGGCGACAAATTGAAATTACAAGTTAAAAGTGTTATCTTTTCATATTTTTCAACAATTTTAAAATGGAAGTTAATAAGGAGAAAAATAGATATATTTTATAATTTTTTTTTCGACAAGGGTATGTATGCTTCTTGTGCTTGAAAAGAGATTTAAGGTGTTTACGGAGATGATGCTGTATCTAAAACTATTGAAAAAAAATGATTCAGTCTACCATATTCAGGTCTGGTAATTTTGATATGAATGCTGTTCCTCGCTGTGGTCTCTTGAAAAAATTGAAGCTAATCGACATATAAGCAGTCATAAAATTACGGAAGATCTTAGCAATCACCACTTAACAGTTTTAGATCACCTGCATAAACCGAATTTTGAAAAAAAACTACTCGTTTGGATGCCGCATGATTTAAATGGCAGAAACTTGGTCAATAGAATTTCCATATGCGAGATGTTGTTAGAACGAAATGAAACCGACCCATTTCTGAAGAGATTGGTAACAGGCGATGAGTAGTGGATCATCTACAATAACAATGTTCGAAAGCGGTCTTGGTCTAAGCGAGGTGAGGCATCACAAATAGCCCCAAAACCAGGCCTCCTCCGAAGAAAGTCATCTTATGTGTATGGTGGGACCAATGTATTACAAGCTTTTATCACATGGCCAAATGATTAATTAATTCTAATGTCTACTGTCAGCAATTAGTAAAATTGAAACAATCACTTGAAGAAAAACTCCCATTCGCTCAGAAAATTCAATAATTTTATAGCGATGGGAGTCTGCCATAATTTCAATTTAAAAAAAAAAAAATAACCTTTGGGCTATGAAGTTCCATTCGTTTATCAATAATGTATACTTAGTATAACTAAGTCTCCTCTTTATAAGAGAAAAACCTCCGCTTTATTTATCTATTTAGATGGGTCTTAACGCGAATGTTTATCTTATTTATTTCACTCGATGTGTAATTTATTCGCGTTAAGACCCGTTTAAATAGATAAATATGTATGAAAAACGTGAAAATTTCAAATATTAAACCTCAGCTTTGTCATGAAAATGCAGATGAACAGCACGACGATGACGAGCCGTGCACAGGTAAAAACCCGAAGTTGGCATCAAATTGAACAGCTCTTTAAGATGTTCCCCATTATATAGGCAGTGGAAAACGCAAAGAGACGCAATATCTCTTCCACCAACACTAATTTCTCGATGTTTTTTTTATTTATTTATATTTAAGAACGATTTTGTTAAGACTTTGCACAGGTCTGTTTTCGTCAAAATGAGTCAGTAGTTATGAACATAAAGGAAATTTTATAACAAAACATTCTGTATGAAATCCACTGTTAATTAAAGGTAGAACTGAAGGCTTACCGAGTTAACAGCCGCCATCACAGCTCGGCGACTGCCACACCAAGCCCATTCAGCAACTCATTCTGAAACAAAAAGAATGACTAATTAGATGACATTGTGGTCTTCATTCAATGACTCGTCTAGCCCATCGGTTGTCAATCCTGCAGCAGGAATGAATTTCTGAACCTTGAAATGTACTGAATTTCCCACTTTGGATTTCCCAAAATGTAAGTACATGTTTTAATAGTGAGTGAGATATATCCATCCATCTTATCCCCTTATCCATCTTATTATCCATCCAGAGCCCATCCATCTTATCCTATCCTTCTCCATTTTCCCAATACTTCTTTCAAATCCATTCCTATAAATCCATAAAAGTAGCAGCGCATTCTGGGGAATGCTAACGTTCGTCATTCTGGACTGATGTTGGCACGAATCGCGGATGTCCATGGGCGACAGTATCCACTTACAATCACGTGGGACCGTTTGCTCGTCCGCCCTCTTTTCTATAAAAAAAGTGGACTGTTAGCTCGTCTGCCACTTTCTTTCCATGAAGAAAAAAATTTCATAATCATGGAATATATTAACTATCTTACATTGTAACTAAAGGAATATATGAATTACGTGATGACATTACCTATTCCTATATTGTCATTACGGAATATATGAATTAAGTCATATTACTTACATTGTAACCACTTCGTTCATGCGGCCTATATGAGTTACGTAGCCTATGTGTTAATCAGGATTACAATAGACCTATCTGCCAAATTTCAACTAAATCCATTCAGCGGTTTCAACGTAATTGAATATTGAGACATCCGAACTTTTGCATTAAAAATAAGTTGGTATTAGAGTAGTATTACAGTTTAATACAGTAAGTAAGGGATTGCATGGTGGGATTGCCTATTGTAGGTTGTGTCTCGTTACCTACTGGGCATCGTTTAGTTTGCCAAAATCCTCATGTGTCATTCGTTGGAACGTTACATTACATCGAAATTTTCATGTGTGAATGCATTTCTACACTTTACAGTCATCGTTCTAGAAATATCCACGTATAATTGTCAGACCATTTAGCGTCAAAGCTTACATAGGCGTCAATGACAATCGTAAAATTAGTTCAAAAGTAATATAGTAAATGCTTCTGAAAGCAGGTCGACCTTGTTGACATCTTGCCGACTCAATGCAGTCTCCGGCCACGATTCCCCTTAGGATTCCTACACACTTGTTCAGTTTATAACAACTCACAGTTAACATATAGTTAAAATTTTGCATAATAATCAGACTTCAATTATTTTTAACTTAATAGGCTACTTATCACGGCAATTCGCTTAACTTGTTTAGATAAAAGCCAAAGAATACTTTCAAATCCTTGACTTTAACATCAATAATGGCTGTGAAAGCCATTATTATTAATCGTATGGTATCGTTAATGACAACGCGACTCCAGCAGTGAAATACAGAGCATCGTCGTCTAATAGTGTTGGTCATGTAGTACCAACTTTCCTGCTTCGGCTTTGACAGTCAGCTTTGACCATTGAAACTTCGCGCAACTAAGACAAAAGAAGAAAATAAACGGTCAAAGTTTATATAGCATGTTGCCTTAAATACGTTTTGATTAACGTTATCTTTAGATTTTTGTTGTCCTTAAGTTCAGGTTAGTATATATATAAGGATATTGGTTCCCAACTGTAAACCTGCTTAAACTCCAGTCCACAAAAAAGACTGCAGCTAGCATTATAGAACATGGTGGAAACATTACACGATCTTGCGATTTTACTCCTAAAAACAAGAACATAAGTCACAGAATCGGTTATAGGACGCCGCAATAAGATATGTCTCGCGACAAATAGAATAGTCGCGTTTACAGTCAGTGGGGCAAGCGTCCAAGTCCATTAATAAAATCGAATCAGACGGACATTCCGAAGCACAATATGTGCACGTGTGGAAATAAATAAGTCTCGGCAGAATGTCGAATAGAAAAGACTCTCGTTTGGTTGGTAACGGGCGCCGTTGGGGCTAAACCGATTTAAAGCAAAGCGAAAAGCGAAGCGAAGAGTGAACGCTAATTAGCAGTTGCTTTTTCGTTGGAGTAATTCTAATTATAATATTACTTGTCGTATATTGTCTTTTTTGAATATTTTAATTTATACCTATTAATTATCTCGTCAATAACATATGGTGGATTAAAAATATTTGTAATTTCCAGCAGACATTCCAGTTAGTATTAATGTTTTATTCAGAGATTTTGAATATTTTTACACAGATTTTTTATTTGTTTATACGCTTATTCAAGGCTCCGGGAAACAGTACGTGTTACGAGGCACGATTCGTTCGATGCTCCTTGCGATTGCAAAACAAGAACATTCTGTTTGTATTAGGTGCTTACCTATGAAGTGACCGATTTGTATGAAAAACTGATTTTTTTTGTTATACAAATATTTATTATGTTAGTCGAAATATTGACTCATATTACCTACACACTTTCATGCCACTCCTGTAAAAGTTTCATGGATGGGTATCAATTAATTCTTCAAAAGCCCTAATCACAGCTACTTTAAAATCAAATTTTTTTCTTTGCAAAAAGTTGTCCAAATTTCGAAAGAAATGGAAATTTGTCGGAGCAAGGTCCGATGAGTATGGTGAGTTAGGAAGAGTCTCCAGGTCCAGCTCTTGAAGTTTTAAAACTGTCGTATGAGAAGTGTGAGGACGGGCATTGTCATGGAGAAGAAGTGGAGATGAGCGATTGACTAAACTTGCTTGATTTGTTGCCAGATTTTCCATCATCGTCTGCAGCTCATTACAGTACACATCTGCATCAATCGTTTGATCGGCTCATAAGAAAGAAAGTGGACAATACCGGCACAGGACCTCCAAACTGATACCAGTAGCTTTTTCTTAGTAACTTGCGTTTTGAATATTGTTAGGCCGCAACTCCTGGATCCAGCGACTGATACGAACGTTTGCGGTTATCGTACAGGATCCGTTTCTCATCACAAGTTACGATGCGATTCAAAATTCATAACAGTATATCGTTCTTAACGGTTACACAGTACACACTTCGACGCATTGTGGCCGCTGACGCTCGTCTAGTTCATACGGTACCGACTTTTTGAGCTTCTTTATTTTGCTGATTTGACGCAGATGAACCAACATTGTTTTATCACTAACGTCCATCCCTGCTGCTAACTCAGCTGTACTTTCAGATGGATCTGTTTCCACTATAGCCTTTAATTCATCGTTATTAACCTTGGTGGAAGGTCGTGCGTGGGGTTCATTCTTAAGATCGAAATTTCTAGAACGAAAACGTTCAAACCATCGACGCGTAGTGCGATTGTTTATGGTGTTCACCCCATACACATTATTGATATTGTGACCTGTCTGACTTGCGTTGATGTCGCAATGAAAATCGTATTAAAAAAATACACGAATTTTCCATTTATCCATTTTATTTTCACGACAATTACATGAACAAAATTTTGGTAGAGTAAAACAAATACTGATTTTGAAATAAGAACATTATAGCTATTAGATGCATTTTGTATTATTTTAAAATTCGAATTAGAACAGAAGATATTGAAACTCAAAGTGGCCAGTAATAAAATCAATCATTTCATAGGTAAGCACCTAATATCAGGAATTAGAATTACTGGCAAATCTATGACTTTAATCCACCAAGTTAATTATTGGTAACAACAATTATTACTTGACTCTTTCAAATAAAGACATCGACACTCTTCAAAGTAGATATATCCACAGGTGTCGCAGAGATTTCAAGGATGAAGATACAATTACCCAAGAATTGGCAGGAAGGAACACAGAGCCATGACTCAGACGTGAAATGGGACAAGGTTACTAACTATACTATCAGACAATATATAATTTACGAGTATTTTTATAACAGAAGAGATGTTAGAGATCATTATTATAATTTACTGGATGTTTCGGCTGGGTTACATCAACAATGGTCACGACATATTCTACTGTGGGTATAATCGAACGAGACATTTAAAAGCAAAAGAAATATGTAATAAAAACAGTCCGTACAAATAAGGTAAGTTAGGTAACATTTTTTTAAATATATTTGTTTATTTAAACTTTAGTGCATAAAGAAACATTGTACAAAAGGCGGGCTTTATGTCTAATGGCATTCTCTGGCAGTCAACCTTCGGTTAAACAGAAATACGAAGGGCGGTGCTGCGGTGCATCGTGCAATCAATAAAAAATTACTACAAACGATACATATAATATAATAGGTATATACATCCATTATATATACAGTGTAATCTCTTTATAATGAAACTTAAGGGACCGAGTATTTTCTTACGTTATAGGGATTTTTGTTATATTGAGATCAGAAAAAAACAGAAAAATTTCACAAATACATACATCATTTTTTATAGTTTGTAACTATACCTCAACTTCTAGAATCATACACAATTATTCTAAATAATGTGTTTGGTATCTTACACTAAACTTTTCTGAGGACAGCGAATACCTACCTGCTCCGACAGTAGTGGTAAACATGTGGTAGATTACAACAAACATAACAAATAGAACGCAGCTAACTGTCTAAGAAATTTCGGCACCTTAAACCGATAATAAATGTTTATTGAAATCCAAACAATGACATATTGTTTCGTTATACAGAATGGCTGTCACGTTATGGACAGTTTATGAGTTATATTATAAGTTATAAGGTAAACCGACCAAACTCAAGTACCTAATGTCTACGTTATAGCGAGTATATACATATATACAGTTTATGCATGTGATCCAAAACTGTTGAGTGGTAAATGCTAGGGTCTTCCGCAATTTGATGACTGCGGAGGTGTCAATCTGCTTAATTTTTTTCAATATATCAACATTTACCTTAATAGGACGACCACAGCGAGAAACATCATTCACATCAAAATTACCAGCCCTGAATCGATTGAACCGTTTTTTTGCAGTAGTTGTAGATACAGCATCTTCTCCATAAACACTACAAATCTCTTTTCGAGCACTAGAAGCATTTATACCCTTGTCGAACTTATAAATTTTTCTCCGTATTAACTTCCATTTTAAAATTGTTAAAAAATATTAAAATATAAAGCTTTTAATTTCAATTTGCCACCATTACTAAAGTCAGCTGTCAAACGGTATACTACTTTCCCGCCACTGATCAGTGTTGCCTGAAATATAGCACGCTAAAGTCATACGTTCAAAAAGGCCGCGAACTTTTCCGACTACCTACTATATATACATAATGTTATGCTTTTAAGAATTGCATTAAAGAATTTAAAACCACAGCCTGGTCACAGTAGTACCATATGAACTATAGATATATAGATTAACAATAAATTAGCCAGGCTCAGGTTCAATCAAATTGTATTAGTTTTGATTGGCACAAAGATATGCACGGTATACGAATTGTGGAGATGAACTTTGGTATTTGAGCCGATTTGATACCAAATGTCTATTGAGGCATGAATGGATTGCACAATTACTAGTGACATTAATTATGCCTATATTATGGGGAGATAATTACATCCACGTCCACAGATATGTAGTATTATGCCTAATATTAACAGTAACATTATCATCCTATTTACTCGTATATGCTTATATTCCAGTACTACTGGTTGAATTTTGATAGAATTTTCATCACTATATGGATGAACTAAAATTGGTGTAAATGTTACTTGATTAATCAGGGGTTGGGTCCACGGGTTTGGGTGAGGAAATCCGCATGCTCTGTAAAAAAACAAGAGTATGTGATCTACTAATGAGCGCGCGTGGTGGAATACAGCACGAAACCCGACAGTAATTTACTAGGGGAGGCCTGTGCCCTGCAGTGGGACGTTATAGGCTGATACAAGTACAATTAGGCAGGATTATCAAGTTTTTAAAGGTCCTTTACAATGAAACTCCACGAACAATTAGATATAAATTTAATAAATATGTTATGTACATTTACAAAACATATCTACTCTTCACTTGAGACTATTCTCAAATATAAAATCCTACTGTAAAGCTCTGTCTAAATGGGTCATATTTTCTCGCAAGATGAAATCTATTTTTTCATTCATTAAAAATCACATTAGATAATTATAAAGTTATTAGGTATTATTATAAATCACGTTATGTATACTAAAGTTTAAGTCCGGTTGTTTGTAACGCTTTGGTTTTTAACTGTTATGTTATGTTACAAATAAATATAAAAATAAAATAGTCAAAAATTTTCAATAGTTTTCAATTGAACACTGAAATGCATTAAAGGTGTATCCACACACATCCGAGCAATTCCCGGGACGTGTTACATCCAATTTCCAACAGGACATCACCAAAAAAAAATCGTTGAGTATATTTTGTATTAACTCGTTCCACTCGTCAGTGTCAGTTGTCACGGCAGTGAAGGCACCCTCATATCAGCTGTGAACGCAAGACGCCCGCCCGACTGGCCCCGGACACACGATTCCGGTACGGCCCTGTCACATTACTAGCTCTCCACGGATGTGAGTGGATAGGCCCTAAAGCTTCGGGCACAAGGAATTAATTTAAAAACCATTTTTGAATGAAAAAATGAATTTAATATTTTTTTTTAAAGAGATCTTTTTAAAGTAGTCTAGCTAGCTGTAAAGTCGCGAAATTACGCGACGCCTAGTGAACACTTTCAAGCGACTTCATACAATTCCTTTTCTCTCCGTCTGGGTAAAAACGCAAAAAAATATTTTTTTGGAAATAAGGTTGTAAATTTTTCCGGTCAAAAAAATTAGAACAGAATCATGAATGGAATCCACGGTTTCAGGCTACTGGAACAAATTTGTTCCTATATTACACACGCTGTATATATTGAATGATTTGTAGATGCCAATTGTGAACTAATACGAGGGCCACACTGAAAGTTTCCGGAATGAATAAGAAAAAATTACAATGAAAAGCCAAAAATTTATTTATTGTTTCTCAAAATATTCTCCGTGATCGTCAATACACTTTTCCATACGAATAAACCAATTTCCATAACATTTATTCCACTCTTCCGTTATGACCTCGGTTTTTCATATTCTTCGACAGCCTTTTCTGGTAATGAAAATCGTTGACCGCGTAATTGGTTCTTAATTTTTGGAAACAAGAAGAAGTCACAACGTTGGCACAAGTCGGGACTGTATGGAGGATGGCTCATGAGTTCTACGTTTTTCGCCTTCAAAAAGTCGTTTGTCTGTTTAGCCGCGTGAGAGCTGGCATTGTCATGGTGTAAGATTATGTGGCGTTTGCGGTTGTTTTTACGGAGTTCGTTACGGCAAGCAAATGTTCGTGTACCAATCAGCATTCACGGTACGACGATTCTGCAAAGCAACAGTAGCCACGAGTTCAGTTTTTCTAAAAAAAGAAGCGATCATCTGCTTCGCGGCACTTTGCACAGGCGCCACTTTGGTGGGGTTCGGCTCATCTTGAAAAACCCAAATGGTCGATTGCTGCTTTGCTTCGGGGTCGTAGCTGTAAATCCATGTTTTGTCACCTGTTACTATGTTCCACACCAAATTTGACGCCCCTTCGTTGAATCTGGTAAGCATGGCATTGCACCAAAGACGCGTTACGTTTTTTGAGCCTCAGTGAAATTGTGTGAGATCCACCGCGAGCACAACTTTCGCACAGCCAAATGTTTGTGTAAGATTGATTGTATCTGACACATGCCTATGCCTAAGGATGCCCGAATCTCATGATAGGTCACATGCCTGTCTGTTTCGATCATATGGCGCACAGCACCGATGTTTTTGTTGTTGACAGCGGTGGACGGGCGACCTTCACGAAATTCTTTGCTGAGATTGACACGACGGCGCTTGAATTTTACAAACCAGCTATAAATTGTCGTCTTGCATGGTGCTTCATCGCCGAAAGCAGTTTGAAGCCAAGTGAGGCTCTGCTGAGTTGTCAAATTACACTTAAAATCGTAGATAATCATACAGCGAAAAGTTAAATTCATCGTAATGGAGCCACGCATTTTTTAAAATGACGCCACAATGAAAAAACAAATAACTGTTAAATGAGACAAACTTTATTCTACAGCCAAAAAGTTCCATTTTCAAATATTGTGATTACTTTTTAAATATTATTTATGTAAGTGGTCAGTTCCGGAAAGTTTCAGTGTGACCTCACTAATGCGAAAGTTGGACTTTTTGGCGGGAGCTCGAGAAGGGAAGTTGATTTTTTTTTTGATTATTGTTCAACTTTTGTGTTTGGCGTTTTGTGGTTTAATACACTTCGAAATGTTTTTTATGCGTGGTGTAAGTGATAATCAAATAAAAGCGTGGGACTGCGTTTTACGTGTGCTTCCAAGGATTCCTTATCTGTTCTCCGTAAACATACTTTGGCTTTACTGAACGACTCCTGACGTGCTTTGACGGCACTAAACATTGACTGGATACGTTTTAGACTTTTTTTATAGAAAAATGACAGCGGACGAGCACGCAGTCCACCTAATGGTAAGTGGATACTGTAGCTCATGGAGATCCGCGATATATGTCAACGTCCGGAATGACAAACGTTGGTACACCCCCGGATGCGCTGCCTACCTTTGCGTATTAAGGAATGAATTAGTAGAAAGGATTGGGAAATTGGGGACGGATAGGACAGACTGGGATGGGAATGTGTTCTGGCATATCTCACTCACTAACGAAACACGTATGTACGTTAAGGAATAGGGTAAAGTGGGAGATGCAGTACATTTCAAGGTAGTTTTCTGTGAGAGAGAGGTAACGTGGCCAGTCGAGTGCGCCCAGCGGCTGTGGGAATTCCGCGTGCACTAGGTACAATCGATTGACAATTGCCAATTACAATTGCCTTCAATTGATTAATACGAAAAAGCTTGACACTGTCAGAATGTGCTATCATTGCTATATGTGAAATAAAAAAAAACTGGATGTTTGTTACTCAAACACGTCGAAACGGCTGAACAGATTTTGTTGAAACTTGGTAAATAGAGAAGTAGATTGGCAAGTAGATTGTAATCCACGGGAACTAAGTCGCGAGTTAGTAATGAATGAATACTTACCACTTAATATTGCTTTAGAAAAATAACATGCCCGTATAGGCAGGTAGTCATAGTGACAGCGTATCAATCTTTCCTCGTCCAGCGCTCGGCGGCTTACGGCTTGTAATAAATGAATTTTTAAGCCCGCCTCCCTTCAGACTCGCCCCCCGACCTTGCCCAGTAATAAGTAACGTTGTTTATTTGCAGACTGGGCCATAATTTATTCATCAATCAACTTTATCAATCAAGCAAATTATTTGCATTAATCATTAACATAATATTGTGATTGATGCGTAATAATTAAGATAAAGTGCTTAAATATTCTGTTTCATAATAACTAAATTTGCAATAATGGATTCAATAATATATTATTATGTTTGAAAGCGTGAGGTTCACTGAAACCTTTATTACTGAATGTATGCGTTTATGATACTCTCCTGGTGTTAATAAACTTGGTTTTAATTTGTTTGCATTTCTGTAACAAATTTCAAATGTAAAGGATTTCCCAGATTGAGCGCCGGATTTAATTTAGAAAAAAAATAAAGTCATTGCTTCTCCGGTTGTGTTACTTGTGGCACCGTCCTGTTGGAACCACAGTTGATCGAGGTCCATATCTTCCAAATGATGCCAAAAAAACTCCTGTAGCATGTTCCAATACCTCTATATGCCTACCTAAATACCGATACCTAAAAAAATGGCCCTATGATCCCGCAGTACCAAAAGCCGCACCAAACTGTAACTCTTTAAGGATGCATCCGTTTTTTATGAATCTCATGAGGATTCTACAAGCCCCAGATACGACAATTTTTCTTATTGACATATTCGGCAAGGTGGAAATGGGCCTCGTCACTAAAAATTATTGTTTCGCCAAAATGATGATCCACTTCATACTGCTCTAAAATTCATACTACGTTGCTTTTTCATGTAGCGTTCCACGTTGACTAATTGCAACTATCATATATGACATCTATAAACAAACCAGAGTTGCCAACCGCCAAACAAAAAAATAGCGCGAAATTTAAATCCGGCGCTAAATCTGGGTCATCCAATACATTTATATGATTAGCAAATCAGAAATATTGATGTTTACATTATTTCTTGCAAATACGAATGTAAAAAAATCAGTTACATCTACAATTATTATTGAAATTAGATTTCAAAGGGTTTGAAAATACGCAGAAATATTAGCTTTTGTAGAACGTAACTTGTCAACGTTTGTACCAAAGATTAGTCTACCGCTACACGGGACGAGTCTCATACCTTGTTACATATAGATGGACATATATTTTAGTACTCAATGGTGTTACACGGTCACAGATGGGTTTTTTATACGGTAATATGGTAGGTTGCGGATTTATCACTCTTCACATTATCAGATTCACTGATCGCATTATTATTTTCACTGATCGCTTATTATCAAGTGATTTTTCTTTTTCTTTTCTTATATGATAATAGCGCAATTAGCACATTGTGCCAGAGTCAACTGTCAAGTTTTCTTTGTAATTAACAACTCGAACTATTTGGTGGAAACTCAGAGAAGTGAATTTGCCTTTATAATTTGATTATATTATAAAAATCATGTATTGTGCGTTTTGTGGTTTAATAGTGATAGTTTATTATTATTACTCGACATCGACAGGATACGTTTTAGATTATGAAATTGTTTATGACGAAGAAAGTTTTACAACTAATTTTGATTGCATCATTGCCATATGAAAAAAATAAATAACAACTAGTCAATGTCCAGTTCCGTTAAAGTAAGTTAGGAGTCATACAGCAAAGTGGTGGTAAGTTTACTGAAGGTAGAAGAGTTGGACTCTTTGGAAGCTAATGAAAAATCCAATATTATGCTTTTATTTGATCATCACAAACAATGTATGCACTTTGAAGAAAAACCCATCTATTATATAAGAAAGAAAAAAGAGAAAAATTATACGGTATTCTGTTGGAACATTTATGTTGTTATTATGCTAAAAAATCAAATTAAACTTTACCCAATTTTTCCACTGCGTTAGAATTTTTTGAACGTCGAATAAACAGTTGCTTATGTTTACAAGCACTTCATTTAATAAAAGGCTCTTGTTTATGAAACATTGTTGGCAAATCGCTGCGGGATATCTCCTCCTATAGGTTAATTAAAAACTATAAGTGTATATAACACTACCTATCTACTAACGTTCAGTTGAAGTACTCCACTTATTATAAAACGTGTGACTAAAATAACCCAAAAGTTGAAAATAGGTTGTTCTGTATCGAATGAATATTAAATTTTAATATTTTGTCCAATGGCTTTTTCATAACTTGTTGTTCATTTCTAGTATAATCAATGCACAGTTCCAACGCGCGTCGCTAAAGCGACTGCTCATTATTACCCTGAACCACAAGTTATATAATTGAAATAAAAAACGAGCGCTAGAAAACGTTTTAGATAGTAGAACAACAAAACTTCACATGTTTGTAACTTTGATAAAATATTTTTTCTTTTCACTAGAACGGTCTTATATATAGGTAATATGTTAAATTATTCGACGTTAAATTATTTAAATGTTAATGATTAAATTATTTAGGTTTTGCGTTACTTCAATGATACGTCATATAGTCGATCAATCTATAATCCTTCAGTACCTTAATAAAATCATTGTAATAAGGAACAATAAGAAAACTAAAAAGAAACAATTTTGGACATAGCATACCAAGCGTCATAACTGTCATAAGCGTTTAATTAATTCTCAGCTCTAGGTACAGGAAATGACATTATATTTTGTTTTAAATTTTAGAAACTCCATTCACGATTAGATTTTGAGTTGTGAAATTTTAGAATCATTAGGCCTAACAAGTAATAAATTTAAATGAAAATATTGAAGGGCTGGAAATTAAAAAGGTTTCGAGAAAATTATGAAAATTTCCTAGTAACTGTAATGGTGTCGTGGATGGGAGACTTAGATCCCATTTGTTGTGAAGACATCAACGATAAACCACAGGATACAAATATGCACACACTCACGCACTTTTTTATAAAAAGAATGTGTCGGACAAGCCGATAGTTCACCTGATAGTAAGTGGATACATCCGCCCATGGACATCCGCGATACATGCCAACATCAGTCCAGAATAACAAATGTTGGCACGCCACCAGGTACTTTAGGAATAACACGAATTTAGGAATGAATTTCGAGAAAGGTTTTGGGAAAATAGGGAAGGATAGGATAAGATGGGATGAAAATAAGTTCTAGAATATCTCACTCACTACGAAACCGTACGTAAATTGGGGGAATAGGATAAAGTGGGAGAAGCAGTACATTTTACGGTGATATTTTGTGGGGGGGTAACTTAGACAATGTAGTGCCGCAGTTTATTTATCTTCACTATCCTAGTGCGCTCAGCGGCTGTGGGATGCAGCGTGTTTTGCTAAATGTAAAACAGTCCTTTGGACTTGTATGATAAAGAGTATTATCAATATGAAATTATTATTTATTCTACTAAGAAATGTTAAAAAGACGCAAATCCAGTAAAAATCCGATGTATAACAGATTATAAGAAAAAATCATAAACAATCAAAGTTGCAGCAGATATATTTTGTAGTCATATTTCAGAGAGATACAGTGAAATCAACGAGACATAAGCTTTGCGTTAGTGTGAGTGCACACCGATAGTGTACAGTGTGAACTGTTTCGACAATCGGATTGGACAATTAGGCACCCGCTCACACAGATGCCAAGCTCATGTCTCGTAGATTTCACTGTATCTTTCTGAAATATGATTTCAAAATAAAGACGGAGCGGAGCGGCTTCTTTATAAAGGCGCGACCGACCATTTTTATCAGTTTGCTCGCTTTAATAAAGTGGAGACATCGCGGGTAACGTAGTAAGTACATTTTTATGCAGGAGGTATTTTTATATTAGTCGTATAAACAATGGAATGAGCTAGGCGACGCGATGTAAATTGCGAGAGCAAGTTACGTTGGGCCGAATAAAAATGTTTTAATTAAAATTGAGTTACGAACTTAATTTTTCAGGATATAATGTTAGACAGCATGACGTTGTAGTTACGTATTTCATGAAGCCCAAGGGCTCGATGATAAATGTAGGTTCTAGACGCTTCGATACATAAAATTCTTTATTGCACACCAAAACAAAAGAATACATTAGGAAGGAAAGAAAGAGAAATACAATTATTTGTGACTACAAAATGTACACATAAATTCATTTAAACAGTATACATGGTCATCATAAACCTATATACACAATTCACATAAAGTAATATAGTTATATTTAGAGAATCGGTGAGATAGTATAATGAGAATAAAAGGATAAGTAGTAATAAAAGTGATGATATAGAAATGAATGTAAATAAAGAAAGATAAAAATGAATATAAATGTATAAATGAATATTAAGATATAAATGATATAGAAAGGTCTAAATGGTAATGGTAGGGTAATGATAGAAAGGTAATGGTCTTGCAGAAGTCAGTTACGTTTACCGGTATCCATGATGCAAAAATATCCTAGCAATGTAGCAATAGTTATTATTTAAAAAAATAATACAATATGCAGGATGGATATTGGAACATAGGGCTAATAACTTTTTATGGTAAGAGGAAGAAAAATATACCTATTGTGCCAAAATTGTTTAATAAAATTAATAAGTAAGACAAAGACCGCAGCGCCATATGAAACGGCGATCAGAAACAAACAGTTTCACTTCGCGACTGAGTAATACCATAAGAACAATAAATAAGAATTATTTTATTTTATTTCCTAAGGTTTACAAATGGAACGTACACAGAAAAACAAATGAAAATAACAGTAGCCATGCAGCATATACACTACATAATATTATGTTTGTTGGTTACCTACTACTAAACACAGCGTGGACTATATTTATAACTTCTTGTATCAGCCCTTAATGTGCCACTGCAGGGCACAGGCCTCCCCTAGTATATCACTAGAGGGTTTCATGCCATATATACTCTTATCTATACTCGATTCACATTAGTGTGATCGGGAGTTTAAATCCTTGGCCCGTACCACTGAGTTTCTACTTAAGTATGGATTTTTGAAAACTGTCACTAACTCGGCGGTGATAGGAAAATATTTACAACATGATAAACAAATTACGAAATAACTTAGGCAATAGAAGACCGCCATTGCCTATATAATAGTAAGGTTATTATAGTTACTTTTGATTAAGGCCAAAGAATTATGACAAATGTCAAATTCATCATGGTATATATTTGCTACAGCGGTCAATCTGTTGAGGGGGATCTGAACGACCTAGATTGGTGGGAGTAACGTCGACGTAAAATGGAGCAAATTGAATGTTTCTACTGTGCAATCATATATTATTCTTATGGTAATAACTAAACATATTTAATAACTAAAGCATAAATCAGGCGCGAAGTGCTCCTTATGCCCTTGCTGGAGAAACAGCTTTGCTATTTGGAGATATTTGCATACTTCTTATGTATTGTAATACATAAATAAAAAATATATACAGGATTAAATCAAATATATCTGTACCCTCTTAACACTGAGTTTCTTTTGTGAAAACTAAAAAGTTTCTACGACTTAATCACTTATCGGTTACATAGATATAAGTATTTAATAGTATCAGTTCGATTTTGAAAGGTTCTGTTCTGTTACATCTACGAGTAGACGCTCAACATCGCTCAATGAGGGTAACCAAAGCCATTAATAAAATTGAATTAGTGGCCGGTATAGGGCAACAATAGCACTCGTTAACAAAGCGGTTTTTACAAAAAGAGCGAGACCTAAATCCAGACCCATTCAATAAACGAAGCAACATATCTATACATTTATATTGCCTGTAATAAAATCTGATAAGCGTTTGTTTGGAGAGAATTAAATGTAGTAGAATGAAATAAATGTTAGTATTAATATTAAGTATATATTATACTTTGATTGAGAGTAATTATTTTCACTTGTGTTGCTATATTTGTCTGTTACGTCGAAGGATATACAATTCCAAATTTTTCTGGCAAACTTCTTTTCGATCTTCAATGACTTACAATGAAGGATGTTTATTTTTATCCGTATTTCTATTTGACTATTGCCAAAACAAAAAGAGATTATTACTTTGTGGAATACACAAACCCAAAATTCTCCGTGGGAGTCTTTTTTTTCATTCTCGAGAGCTTTACAATGAAGGATCGTTGTTTTTATCATATTTCCACATATATTGTAAGAATATTAAGGACTACGTCGTAGATTACTCAAACCCAACAATATCAGAGAGACTCTTCTATTCTCAAGAACACTCACATGAAAAATAGCCCTATTCACATTTTTAACATTCAATCGAGTAATATTTTCATTCGTTAAATATGAATGGTGACAATGAATAGATAAATAAAGAACATAATATTTTGCAAACAGACAATTTAAGTAAGTAACACGAATAGTACAACAAGCGGCCTTATCGCCAAAGCGATCTCTTCCAGGCAACCTTTGGATGATAAGGAGAAAACAGATTACAGTATCAAATAAAGGTAGATAGTGAAATTTAACATAATGTCAACATAACATAACTGAAATAAATTATTTTATACATATACATTTACTTGAGATAAATAAACTTGCTTGATCTCTGAAACACGTATCCAATTAGCGTTATTCCCATTCGATATAATAAATACACAGGAATATGCTGATGGTAATTCCCAACACACACACTCCGGTACATACCCGTGTGTTCTCTGTACGCAGATTTTTCACTGCATCCGACCGCGCGCCGATGCTATAACAAATTGAACCGCACTTTTTATGGTTGTTCCACACAACATTGTTTCCCAATTTCCTACGCTTCCGTTTACTATTGCACTCGTATGTAGGTGGCGTAATAAAAGTTCTCATTACGAGGCCACACGAGGCGTAAGGTCACAAATACAGCGAGGGACAGTATGTCAACTTGAAATAAACAAGGCGGGCATGAGTTGGAAAGCGTGCGATTGGAATCACAATTATGAATGTTAGAAACGTAGCGTGGGATGCCCTCTGGCTAGGTGGGCTGAGGACTTGAAGAAAGTCGCCGACAGTGGCTGGATGAAAAGAGCTGAAGACCGTATGTGGTGGCGGCCTATATGCAGCAGTGGAGAGACCTCTGTCTCTGAGGGTTTGGTATGGTATAAAATAATGAGGAGTAGATCAAGCAAGTAAGCGAATAGGTATGAAGGTAGTTACGCTTAAACAGAACTAAAACCTGCTATTACAAGTTCTACTATTTTTTAATTCAGTTATTTATTACGCTAAGTGACAAAAGGCGCACTTAATGCTTTGAAACATTATGTCCCAGTCAAACTTTGCGCTATGCAGAGATGGCGTGATGGGTGCTATAACAGATTTTGTGTAAAGGATATTTTATACAAGACAAAAATTATAAACACGGCTAAAAACTTGCCAATTGACACTCCAACATGTTGATTCTTTGAGCTATGTTAGTAACTAGTTCCTTATCCAATTTTTTGGAGGTCATGTGTAGTGTTAAACAAATTAGCGCTGAGTAACCGCTATACTTATGAATCATTAAAACTCCAGCGTTAAATATTCATGAGTTCGTGAGTCCAAGTTTTTAAAGACTTCAAGGGTGTGCATAGATAATAAGGGAGTCAGTCGTATGTGAGAGTTGTACTTAGTTATAAGTTAGTCTAAGATATAACGACGCGTCTCGTTATAACAGCTGTTTATCAGTTAACGCCCTCGTCCCAACATAATAATACTCTTGAGATTAAAAGAGTCTGAAACAGTTAAGATTAAGGTTCTTAAGATTCGTTAGTGCCGTCTTAGCGCTTAAGCGCTGAAACGCTCAGCACTCGATTTTACTTCACTATGGGCTTTGTATGTCTGTCTTGTAAAAAATACTTAACATTCCCTACTGTTCTTATTTATGTTGTGTCGCGAGGCCACACCAGGCATAAGGTCGAGTCGGCGCCGCGTCAATGGATGTCTGCTGAAGGGCTGTTTATTTCACAATAAAACCGTTTTACGGCGAATAGGTAGTACTGTATTCTGTTGCTTGTAACGTTAATACGTTTAGTTGGTTGTAAACGTAGCATACTACATACGTATATAATTTACTATCAGTTAAAGTTTAGTTTACGTCTATATGTCGGTTAAGTTCAAAGATGAATCAAAACGGTTCATAACAAATTATGACGCAGTAAATTATTAAAAAAATCCCAAATTCAATTATACGTATAAACTATATTTTTGTATATAAAGAGGTGGCAGATGAGCAGACAGTCCATGTGGTGATAAGCGGATACTGCCGTCCAGCTACATTCACGATACGAGTGCATGCCGACATCAGTCCAGATTTGACAAACGTTAGTTACGTCACTACCTTTAGAGATTTAGGAATGAATTTGGAGAAAGGATTGCAAAAATGGGAACGGGTAGGACAAGGCAAGGATGGCATAATTCTAACAAAGTGTTTAAAACACTTGTTTTTAACAGTGTTTCTAACAAATGTATTAAAAACAAGTTTAAAATGAACTGTCAGAAACACTGTTTCTAACAAATAAAAACATGAAAAAAAAAAACATTTTAAACACCTGTATGTTTGGTCTAAGGACAATAACTTTGCTTTGCAGTTCTCATATAATATATACATAATGTGGGATCAAGTGATATGTAGTGTAGGGTAGGTATTATAAGTAAAGAGGGTACCTGATCTATCTGCCCCCGTATTATCAGCTCCTATTTCCCGGCAACTTACGCTGTCAGAACTTGATTTTTGCAATTTTTGTTAGTTGGCTTCTTTGTAAGTTCATTGAATGTACTTTTAAACAAGCTAATCAACATTAGGTTTAACTATGGTCGTAATGAAAAATATCAAGGAACAAAATTGATCGGCATTGAAGCTGCTTAGAAATAAAGGCTCTATTTCATAAATAAAAATTAGATATATTTTTTAATAAAAAAAAATTATTTAAAAAATTATAAAAAAAAATAATAAAAAAATTTACTACAGTATTGGTAGGTAATGCAAGCTGTTTCAGTACCTAGTCGGTTCCAGACTAGGTCAGAGTGTATAAAGCCAAACGTTGAGAACAATTTTTCTATTCCTGCGCTGGAAGCCACAGCGGTACGCAGTTGCTTACCCAATTCTATAGTTTTGTTGTTGATTTGTGCCACCATTTGTACATTGACGTTTTTGATGACGTGTTCTTCAAATAAGAAGCTGTAGAATGGTTCTGCATTTAATTACATCTGACATTGCTTCTTTTTAGTAAATTTCTATGTACCGCATTACTGTGGGTCCAATAAATTCGCTACAAACTGTGCTGGTGTCATTGCCATTTCATACTGTGAATCGAACTTTTGTAAGTCGTTTAGGCTATATTTATAACCGACATCAGCATCTTCAATCATCATCGAGTTTCATTGATTTATTGGGTATCTGGATGTGAAGTAATAATTGAAATAAAAACTTAATTTTCTGAAAATAAAGTTCAATTCTACTGTTGTTTTATAAACAGATAAAGTAGGTATCAGTACTCGGTACTTTCAAAGACCAATCAATGGCGTAATAGAGTATCGACCGGAACCTACGCCACCATGTACGAGTATGTATTAGATTATAATGTAAGTAGGTAGTACTTATTACCTACATAAACATTGCTTCTAATTAACGTGGATTTCAAGCATTTCTGACATGTTACAAACATGTTTTTTTATTGAAACCTATTTTAAACAAAAAACAATGTCAGAAAAAAACTGTTTGTTTCGTTCGAAATAAAAAAACCTATTTTTATCCATCCCTGGGACAGGGTGAGATGGGAATGCACTCTGGTATATCTCACTCATTACCAAAACATGTACGTACATTGGCGGAATGGCATAAAGTGAGAAATGCAGTACATTTAGAGTAATCCTCCGTGAGAGAGAAGTAACTTGGGCAGTCGAGTGCGCCCAGCGGCTGTAAGATTGCAGCGTACATCCTCCTATCCTATGCCGTTGGATAGAACATTTTTTTTATTAAATTGTAGAGATTTTTTTTAATTTTATTTTTATTTATTTTATTTCGGAAACATACAGATATATTGTTATTAGAATAGAGAGTATGAACAGGTAATTCGACCTACATGTTTCAATACATAACAAATCAAATTTTATCAGTAGGTGCAACAGGATAGGAGACAGTTTTTAAAATTAAAGATAGAAAAGAAAGTTACTTTTCTAATTCTGATAAATGTCAATACGGTTCTAAAAATGATTGCACTAAAGACAAAGTACTAAATTTAGAAAATTTAGTATAATGATAGTTAAAAAAGAAGGTTTAACTGATTTTATATTCTAAATCGAGCCTGAACGCGTATAATAAAGGTATTTGTTTACCTTTTATTTTTACTGAACGTTTCGGCGCGGCCGCACGGGTTACACGAATATTAAATGTGTACAAAACGCGAAAGTTTAAAAAGTTATAAGGTTCAACTGAATTAATAGACATTTACAAATTTTGCAAATTGCGAAATCTTCCGATTGTTGGTGCCATCGGTATTTTTTTTTATAATGGAGGTGGTAAGTGGTCACTGCCACACATTAATAAGTACCTAATAAATTAATAATAAATGCTACTTTCACATGAATTCTAAATCTTTTTCTAAAGCTTCATTTTTAAACGATTAAGTAACAAGAGGGCATCTGAATCCGTGGCAAGGTCGTTATTTTTGACTGATCTTGGCATGTATTGCAGATGTACATCGCCTATAGTATCCGCTTACCATCAGGCGAACTGTTTGCTCGTGTGTCATCGTCTTTCTATAAAAAGAACGTGATGTTCGTATTTCTTTTCGTTCAAGTCATGCGCATCACCTTCGCATAAGTCTTATATTTATTTATTTTTATTAGGTAACCAACTACGTTGAATATTAACAAGATATTTTATTGAGAATAAAACCGTGGCTAATTATGGATATGTAATGTATATAAGTTATAGTATCTACATATTGAACATAAAACATTTTTTCGTAATAGTTACTATGATATTGAGGAATAATGTAGGTTGAAAACGATATACAGTACGAAATTTTAAATTTGAACGATTTTTTAATTTATTTTTGTGGTTGAATATCATATACGGTAGATGCGTAAATATAAACATTTTAATAAACAATTTATACTACTTAATTAGTTTAAATATAATACAAAATACAGTAGCACAAAATACAGTAAATTTCATTGCACAAGTATTCAACGTGTACAAATGACGGATTTAATGTCTTACCGTATTCTATATCACCGTATTAGAATTTAAGTATACCTACTCCTATTGTATATTGTAATGTTTCTACTGTGTTGCTTTCCAATAAAAAAATACTCTTCTAAGAAAATAGTAGAAAAAGGACTCGTACTGAATTTCTTCAAAGTAAAAATCTTGATAAGCGCGTTGTTGAGGTGCAGTAAAGATTAAAGTGCGTTGTCAAAAGTTATTTCTATTTTGTTTTTCAATCATTTGACAGACTCCAAATAAAATTAGAGACGAAAAAAGATGATTCAATGGACGGCTGTGTTTTACGAGATGAGTAAACACTTGAAAACAATCGTATCTGAGTCACGAAACACTGGGTTGAGGCACTGTGAATGTCAAATTGTCAACAACACTCGTCAATTATACAAAAAGGAGGATGCGTCAAAACAGCAATAAAGTACTCATCAATGGACCTGAATCGTCAATTATCACATCCATAAAATTATGCACACTCGTACTGACCCACACTTATTGTGAGTACTTATTTTTCATGCCAAGATTCAAAGACTTTTGGCAATTCTCATCGTGACGTCTTACACATAATATATTGAATGATTACACATAATATATTGTCTCTGTATATGTGACGTTCCATTATTCTATTTCCAAATATAAAATAAGTAAACGTACTTATTTGAAGATCTCTCATGCGCAGGACAATGTTCACAGACAATTCCATGTCCAGCTGTGGACGAAAAAAGGGCTAGTTACGGTAGGTACTTATTTTCAGACTAACATAATAATATAAATAAATTTATTTTAATACATTTTTGTTTTCTTATTCATTGAAATTTTAGTAACGGTAAAGTGACTGGTTGATTTTTTTTTTATAGAGAAGAGGGCGGACGAGCAAGCGGTCCCACGTGATGGTAAATGTTGGAGCAAAATCTGTCGATATTGTGATTAGTTATGAATTATGAATTAGATGAACCTTAGATTATGAATTAAACGACCGATGCCTCCATTAGTAGTTTAAAAACTTTTTAAACTAAATATGAATTCTGAATACAATTTTTTAACTTAATACCCTAAACACTTTTCTTAAAAATATTGGGTTGTAAAGAAAGTTCGTAGAGTTTTTATGACAACGATTTATTTGAACAAAAGCAATAATTATAACAATAAATTAATCAATGATGTATTCTCCGTTGCTATTCACGACCTCGGCCCACCTCTCGACCAATTTGTTGATGCCGTTCCGCCAAAAATCGCCCGGTCTGGTGTCGAAGAAGTTGTTGAGCCAGTTTTTGAGGTCCTCTTCGCCGTCGAAGGTAACACCCCTCATTTGGTTCGACATGGAGCGGAAAAGGTGATAATCCGTTGGCGCAAGGTCTGGAGAGTATGGCGGGTGTTGAAGAACTTCCCATTCGAGCTCTTGGAGGGCGGATTTGACGACTTGTGCAACATGCGGCCTGGCGTTGTCGTGGGGCAGGATGACTTGGCCTTGTCCATCGGGTCTTTTCAGTCGAATAGCCTCATTCACGCGGTGCAGCTGCGCAATGTAGAGGTCCTTGTTGACCGTGGCGTTCCTTTCGAGCATTTCCCAGTACACCACGCCTTCCCAGTCCCACCAAACGCAGATCATGTCCTTTTTTGGGTGGAGATCCTGCTTGACTCTCGGCTTTGGCGTATCTCCTGAAGCCACCCACTCCTTTCTTTGCTTCATATTGACGTACAGGCACCATTTCTCATCACCCGTGATGATTCGATACAAAAAGCGCTGCTTGTGTCCACGTGTTGCTCGGTGGCGGGCGAGATGTTGAGCCGCAATTTGAAGGCGATTTTCTTTGTTTTTTTCAGTAAGCTCGTGAGGCACCCAAGCTCCGAGTTTTTGGGTAAAACCAATTGATTGAAGGTGGTTAGAGATCGTCATCGCACTGCAGTCCATTTTCTCGGCTAATTCACGGGTTGTTTGGCGACCATCTTCCTTCAAAAGTGCCTTGAGCCGGTCCTCGTTGAATTCCGAAGGTCGTCCGCTGCGAGGCGTGTCTTCGAGGTTAAAGTCGCCATTTTTGAACTTCGCAAACCATTTTTGTGCAGTAGACACGCCTAAGACTCCTTCTCCATACACGTTGCATATGTCCGGAGCGGCTTCGGCAGCTTTTTGACCTCGATGAAAAGCGAAGAAAAGCAGGTGTCGAAAATGCTGATTTTTGCCTCCTGGATAGTTCATTTCTGAGCCTGACAAATGATGAAAAATTAATTTATCCAAAAAAAACAAAACCACAGTTTTGTAGAGCGGAAAGAGCTCTATCAAATGAATATATACACTTTGCCAAACAGCAAACAAAGCGTTGTGAAATAAAGAAAATATGAAAACTCTACGAACTTTCTTTACAACCCAATAAATACTTAATACTTGACATCTTAAGAATTACAGAAAATCAAATTTACAAATCCTGAAAGTTAATAAACAATCAACGAACTCAAAGTTAGAACTTAAACCTAAAAAAAATAATTCGAGAATTTACGTATAAACAATTTATGTTCCGATCTAGTTTATAATCTAGGTCAATGTCAAACGACCTAAATCCTACATTTAACAGTTAATTTATAGCAGTATGCCACAGACAGCATTGTTCAACTGGATGAACACATTAGCTCCAGCTGCACATGTACCGTACGAATTATGTCAGCGTTGGTAATTCATCGCGGAACTACGATATTCGTGTTAGTGTGAATGACACACGGTCGTAAAGTTTCGGGGACTTTATCGCTCGTGCTGCACGCTATACGTGAAATGCATTCATGCAGAATGCATGAATTTTTCTCATGGGAACGTGTATAAGTTGTGTTCGAAATATTTTAATATGAATATTATTATGTCAAGTTTTTAAATAAACCAGCGTGTTTGAAACGCCAGCGGACGAACAAACATTAGAGAAACAATAAAAGATCAAAGGTCAGACGCTTGATTGGAATATATTTTACTATTTCTGCCTGTAGCTTCGTCTAATTGGAATCCGATTTTCCTTTAGAATGATAATGAGAATGATATTGATAATCATACATGATGATATGATAATAACTTCTAACGAAATTTCCATTACAAAAGTCAAGTAACAGACAAGGTAAGTATGACAAAAATCCTACAGAAGACTATGTCTCGTTTTATCTTGTCTTGTAAAATCCGTTATATATGCATAAATATTAAACTGGATTTAATATAAATACTCTCGAGACTTCCGATATAAGTACTCTACATGACAGCGAAAACTCATCGAAATCCATGAGGAGCTTTTGAGCTTATTGCAAACATACAAACAGGCACGTTTAGGAAATTTAATCTTAATCTACGTAGCTAGTGATTAAAATTAGCATAATGTTGAAAGTAAAAGTAGTCGCTGTAGCGTAATGGTTATTTCTTTTCAGAAAATGGATTTTATGTTATTTTATGATGTGAAAAAACGTATTGACATAATGAACGCTGATGTAACATACTGACTGATGTTCCTGAAAAATGTTGTCCGAAACATCAAACTCTCCTTTACAAAATTAACGTAAATGCAAGATAATCTTTTGCATTACTCATTTTATTCATAAATAGTATATACACACTGATTATATTTACTAATATTCATAGCATTTCCAATAATGGACCGTAAAATACAGCTGAATAATACAACAAATAAAGAAATCGTTAAACTTCCACGAGTGGTGTAGGCGTCGAGCATTCCCCACAATATATACAGAGTAATGTTCTGTGGAAACGTCAAATTAGTTTGCGGAACATTGCGGGCGTATATCTCGATATAAGATTTTAATATTTATCGCCGGACCCACTGACGTAGTATAATGTATAGTCGACACACGGCATTATATTTTTGTTCCATTTTCGCTTTTATCGCGACGTAATAAGATTTCCTACAGACTGTATGTTTATTTCATTGCGGGTATAATTTTATCCAGCTACAATAACATCGAATAGGTCCGTATAATATTTTTCCTAAACATTCCTTTCTAAACATTTTTAACATAAAGTTAATTTAATTTTTCGTTTGTCGAGGAAAATGTCTCATTTTACTTAATTTAGACGGAAATCAAAAGAGAATTGTTAATTTAAAAAAGCCTACAAATACTCGCAAACAAATGTAATTTTTGCGCCCCTCTACTCTAATTTCAAATCGTGACTCCGAAGAATTGTAACAGTGGAGATTTGTTTCTATGGAAGTGGCAGGGGGTGTAACCCCCTGAAAGGCTCCTCACCCCCCTCTAAGAACGTGATGTCTGGAGGTGAAGGGGTCGCCGAGCTTTTTGCGGGACTTAGATTTCTCTGACGTCGCTCTTAGGCTGTAGTTTGAACTCAGCCCTGTTGTTACGATTTATTCTCAAGATATTCTTCACCGGTTTGCATTCATTGCTTCATCAGCCTATAACGTCCCACTGTAGGGCACAGACCGCCCTTGTAAATCATTGCGGGTTTCGGGCCGTTAGTCCACCACTCGGGCTCAGCACGGATTAGTGGATGACATAATCCATATTTTTTTTAATCTGGAACATGCGGGTTTCATTATGATGTTTTCCCTCACCACCGAGCCGGTGACAATTTTTAAATATCCGTATTTAAGTAGAAACTCATTGGTACAGGCCGGGGATTTGCATTCACGATCACACGAATACCGCTCTTACTAATACCATGGAAATGGTTTCATCGGTTTACCTAATACCTAGAATAAATTAAATAAAGTACCATGAAGAGCTTTTTCTATAAACTGTTATTTGAAGATACGATATCTTTTTAGATTTTATGAACTTTACTTGAAGAAACTTATAGCTGTATATGTAATATAAACAAAACTGGGATAAAAGAGAGATGAACAGTGGGAGTAAATGTATACGAAGTTGAAAAAAATTATTCGTCAGGATTACGAAGTAAAAAAATCTTAAGAAAATTCTTTGAATCGTACGCTTCTTTGACCTTTTCCAGCTTCCGTTCCCTTCATACCGTCCAAATGTTTTCCTAATTTCGTTAACAGCATTTTGTTAATTAACGTATGAGGATTGTTAAGGAAAAAGTGGCAACATTCGTAGCTACAATAAAATTATTTTGGCGAACTGACGTCACGTCGTTGACGCGCTCTACATTCCTCTCGGCTTTCGTTAGTTAGCAACGTACCTATTTAAAAAGTTAAAAACAACCGACTTATTTTAATTTGGCATTGTCACATAAGACCTCTGAATGTTCGTGTGTCGTTTTTAAACGGTCGGATAATAATGACACGCTGCCTTTTTGGCAGCAGGCGTGAGTATACGTCACAGTGGACGCATTATTCACACAATTACGTTGTTTTTCTCCGATGTCGTATCATTGGACCGAGCCAAAAATGTAATCCGTTTAATGGATTCGTAAGCAATGTATCAAAGCACACAATACGCGACTTATTTTATAAATTATTTTTGCAACTTTACAATTTGCATATCTTACAAATTAATGCAGTGAAATTATGCCTATGTTAAGTTTTAACCTATGTTTTAACTTATGTTAAAGTTAATCTAAGTTGGTATTTGTCGCTTCCACGAAACGTAAACAATTTAACAGTCCCAAATGAAATAAAACAAAATTAATGTTGATAAGTCCAATAAATAATAGAAAATAAAGTTATTTTTAGGCAATTCCAATTTTTTTTTGTTTATTGCATTTAAATGTTGTTCAAAAATGTGAAGTACCTAACAACCCATGGCAGAAACACTGCGATGATGTCACCTACCCGCTGCAAATTTAGCTTACAGATTCTTAAACAAATAACTTTATTTATTAATCTAGTTTATTATTAATGAATAATAATGATTTAATAAATCGTTCTGACGTATAAATCACGATATTTATGAATTAGCATTATAGGGCAATTAAGTTGAAACTCGGGCACCGGCTGCATCCAGCGGGCACCCGCTGGATGCAGGTCGCTGCCGATAGGTCTAAATGGCGGACAATGGGGGAGGCCTATGTCCAGCAGTGGACGTCCAAGGGCTGAGATGATGATGATGAAGTTGAAACTCGGTAATCCGGATCGAGGATTTGGACTCACGACCTCACGAATGAGAGTTGAGTATAGGTATACAGCCCTATATAGGCTAACACACCATACGAATTTTTAGAAATTATAATAAGGTCAGCGATGAAGGAAAATATCGTGAAGAAAAACTCTCGTGTTGAAAAAGACAAGAAAAACTAAGTTTTCAATTGTGTATCCACTAATCCACACTGGGCTCACGTGGTGTATTATGGCCCGAAACCCCCTAGTGATCTAGGAGAAACATAGGCCACCCCTAGTGTATAGACCAGGGTATAGACCCTGCAGTGGGACGTTAAAAAAAGTCATCATCATCGACATTATACAGGACGAACATTATACATAGTCAAACCATTTAGGCGGACGAGCAAGCCGTCCCACGTGATGATAAGTTTACCGCCGCCCATGGGGACCTGCAACACCAGGAGGTATGCGGGTACACCGCCGACCTTGCAAAATCTTATTCACAGCTTTCTCGTAGCGTAATGGAAAGACCTCTTGAGGAAGTTCGTTGGACCACCTACGGGTTCGCTGTTTAAAATGGGTTTTAGATCGAACATTCCGCGCACCAGTACGATCATAAAAGTAAATCATTAATTCATTAATTATCAATTCTGTTCATTCTAACAATATTATTGTAACTGTCCCTCATTAACTTGATGTTTTGGCGCGCACTGTGATTGTTTAATTACAACTCCGATTCCAATAACAACAGATTACTCCAATTTCATGACATGAATACATGCTATTGCTACATAATAAACATATATAAATCAGGTACTTTCACATTATATACATCAGTCTGATCTGAATATGGACTTTTTTCAACGTATACGATGAACCCTGTGACCATTAGGGATTGCAATCCCGCAGTGTTTTTAATCCCACAGTAAATTGGATTGGAGACAATACCGCGGGAATCCGTATAGGTTTTTAAAATTTTATGATTAGAAATGAAAAAAATACGTTTATTTGGTAAATTATTTAACCAATTTCATTTTTTTTTATATATAAATCGAAAACAGTATTTCTGTTAACAAAATAACATTAATTTGAATAGATCTTAAGATTCTCTTAATTATACGAGTATGCCGATTAGACCGACCGATTGGCACAGTTGGTAGTGACCCTGCATGCTGTGCAAAAAGGCCCCGGGTTCGATCCCCGCTCGCACATACATTTCTTTATTAAAAAAAGACAAATATATGTTTGGGTCTGGGTGTGTGTTTGTCTTTTTATGTATCTCTGGACCCACGAAACAGTGTGGAATCCTAGTGTGGACCATTAAGTGTGACGTTATTTATTTTATTTATTTATATATTCTCATAAACATTTAAAGAACTTTGGTAAATGAACGTTTAAATGACAATTATTTAGTTCTGTATCTAAATTAAATCGAATCAAGTATAGATAAAGTGCTCACTTAGTCAGTCATACCTACTGGTTTTCTACAATAATTGTAGATCACATTGAGTTATAAATGTTATAATATACTCAACGAGATTATTTAAAAAAAATTAGATTGATAGATTCATTTTGGTTCAATCACCATTTCTGCTTTTGAAAGAATGATCTTAAAAAACAAACAGTACGTACGTTTTTCGGTAGTGAGATGTGCCAGAGCCCATTCACATCCTATCCCTTCCCATTTGCCCAACCCTTTCTTCAATTCCTATATCTCCAAAGGTAGGCAGCGCATCCGGGGTCGTGGCAACGTTTGTCATTTTGGACTAATGTTGGCATGTATCGCGGATGTCTATGGGCGACATTATCCACTTACCATCAGATGGACTGTATGCTCGTCAGCCGTCTTCGTACATAAAAAAAAATATGTATTGCCAGCAGCCGAGAAGGCCACGTCTGCTTGCTTGTTAGTTTAATTGTCATCAAGTAGTCAAAGATAAGTACTTTCCTCTCACTCCTTCTCAATTAATAGGCAGATGTTTCCTTCATTAATATTTTATCAAAAATCTTACTCTTTTCTGGTCTCTGTCTGTTTGCAGTTTTCCTTTTCTTAATGTTAAATTCTTAGATAATCTTCTACAGTGGATGTATTAGCTCCAGTTTTAATAGCTCCAGTACATTTTCAACATTTTATTGACATCTTTAATATCTGTCCTTTGCGCAGACAAACATTCGTGCTATTTGTTTTTCGATTTTGCGGGATTCGTGCAGATCTGCATAGTTGATGCGGGATCCCGCTTTGTAGGATTGCAATCCCTAAAACATGATCTTCATAGCTTTTGTTATCCGACAGTAAATATTTTTTAAGTATGGTAATACTGGGTAGGTACATTATAGATATATACAGTACCTACCATTCCTGAAGTCTGAAACTGTGGGTTTCCTCAATGATTCTGAGTTCACTGATATGAAAAAATTACGATTCTTTTTATTAAAAATGTAATTTTTGAGTTTTTACTAATTTTTTCATAGAATCTTCCTAAATACCAAACCATACCATACCACCAGCCTATGTCTCTCTACTGCTGGATATAGGCATCTCCCAAGGCTCGACGTCACACACGATCCTCGGCTCTTCTCATCCAACCACCACCGTCGAACCTCTTCAAGTGGTCGATCCACCAGGTCGCAGGGCGGTAGAAATATGTTTCTACAAAAACACGTAACTTTATTATACTAATTAACTTAGACCCATGAGTAGAATCCGTGGTTTCTTTTCTCCTTTGTATTCTCCATCTCTACCATATAATCTCTCCCCGTGGGTGCCCTAAAAGGCCTAAAAGACGACTAAAGAACAACAAAAACGCTACCACAAGCTCTATGGAACTACATAACTTCTAATTTTTTTTTATTTTATAGAAATCTCCACGTTGTCTTCATCACTGTAATATACGAGTATATTGGTAATCATTATATACAACGAAAGTGCTTGTTAATCGCAGTGATGGCAATCCAATACCACAATTAAACCACAATATTGCTGAAATTTAATACAATTAACTATTATAGGTAGGCCTACTAACCATAGTACCAACTTAACTATCATAAAAAGAAATTTAAAAATATAACATAAATGTTCTATTGATTTATCTTAAAAATCAGATGTTAGAGCATAATTCTACTAAAACAGAATCTTGAAACATAGAAATTATGAATTTTAAAATCTTAACCTAAGTGAAATAAATTTATAGCGACAATATAAAGTAATAATAAATATAAAAACGCTCTTTATTGCCAATAATGGATTCAATGAACATTTATATCTAATTAATAATTATTCAGTAACCATAACGTTCCTTTACTCAAATAACGATACATTTGTATTATTCATTTATTAGAGTAACGGCCAGTGTAAATGTTTGTGTATACCATACCTTCAGCCGGTGTCTCTCCACCGAGTCCACATGGCCGGAGGGTGTCCCAAACTATGTTCCTGGTCCATGGTTTCAATTCGAGGACTCGTCTTCTCCATCGGTTATCGGTTTTGCGGCATACATCGTTTGTCCACTTCCACTTCAGCTTGCTGATTCTTTGAGCTATGTTCTTCATCGAAATTCCTTCCTTATTGATTGCATTAGCTCAGCGAGCGATGGAAAGAGCTATGCTCCAAATATCTTTGCTGGGTTATGTTGTTGCTTTAATTATCACTAGCTCGGCAGTGAATAAAAACATCGTTAACAGCGGATTAAGAGTTTCGGAGGCCCTAAGCATAGAGGCCGTATAGGCCCTCTGTTGCTTGGATTTGGAAGGTAGAAATTAGAAAATAAAACAAAGTTCATCAAAATCAAAGGCTCCTGGAGAACGGGGGCCCTAAGCTCGTGCTTATAATGTTTATATGTTAATCCGCCACTGATCGTGAGTTATTTTGCATGTTTCATAATTTAAAAAAAGTATCTGCAGCATGGCACGAAATACCCTAGTCACTAGAGGAGGTCTTTAGAACGTTTAAAAATATGACATTAACATCATCAATGATATTAGTTGCATTAATCGGACTACTGACATTAACGCCAATTAAAACTAAACAAACTACCATTAAACTACGACATGGGGTTCTTCAAGAGAGCTGTGAATAGGATTTTGCAAGGTCGGCGGCGCACCCGCATACCCCCTGGTGTTGCAGGTGTCCATGGGCGGCGGTAACACTTACCATCACGTGAGACCGCTTGCTCGTCCGCCCTCTTCTCTATAAAAAAAAAATTGAAATAAATAAAATGGCTCTAATTTAAGACTGCTTTCCTTAGAATTCATCAAAATATTATCATCGACATAACTTGGCTTTTGTCGCGTTAAAGTTCGACTAGGATGAGTTCCCGCCTAATTGGAGCCCTTGCCCCGGGCGTGATGTGATATTTACGACCCTACGAACACAGAGATGGAAAGATACCTAATTACCAGGCATTAACATAATTCTTTCAAATAAAAATAGTAAAAATAGCCTTGTGCGACTTTACCGCAAAGTACGCCGGTTCCAATTAGAGGGCGAGTAAAAGAAAGAAGAAAAAAAGGAACATTTTTTTTCTCGAAACTTCTCCAATTCACTGAAGAAGTGAAGGTTGCGAGTAACTAGTAAGAAGGTTCACAAACATTTCTTGGGGATGTAGGTTCACGTAACAGGGATTCGGGTTGCAAAGTTTGTATCGAAAAAGTAGTTGTGAGCTTGATTTATGGGTCACTAATGTTCTATATACGGGCACTGAATACGTAATTTGGAAAATCATTGGAAAAAGTATATTCTGAGTAAGTATTTATGCTAAAACCGTAACTATTGAATGTGAATTTACGATGGTGTGTTAAAAACCGTTAAATTTATTTATACTTTTAATATCGAATAAAATCTAATCAAATTGAATGGACGGATCATAACTCTATACTTACCTAAATCTGTGACATAATCTGAGAAAAAGAAACTTAATGTCGGTTCTAATTTCCCAGATATTGAGAATAGTGAAATCTTAAAAAAACTAAGATATTTTTTAAGATTACAATAGGTACCGAAAATAAAGCCCACATTCCCACATTCCCCGTTAGTTTAATTGTTCAGCGCAATTATTGAACTAGTAATATTTTTTTTCCCAATAGTTCAATTGAAACTGTTTTGTTTTAACAATTGAACTATTGGGAGAAAATGTCTCACTAGTTCAATGTTCTCCTATATTAGATAAACAAAATTCAAAATAGTAAATCCCTTTGTTACGATAACGTTAGATAAATTATTATTAAAAGAGAATAAGTCCACAAACGTACAGCCGAAAGGCCGAGAAATCTTTAACCCGTGACAAAAGGGATATAAACACATCGAGCTGCATTCGAAAACGAAATCTACAAAGCGAAGATGGCCGAAGAATTTTTAAATTAAATTCATAGAAAGCCTCCAGTCAATTATTAAACATGTTCTGTGCTCGTATGTCTTTATTATAAAGGCTGGGCCACAATCAGCACACGCTAATGTATCTAAAACCGTTCGATTCTACTCCTTCTTTCAAGCTCAATAAGGTACCGATGCGTATACATTATCTCGTTGCTGACTGTACATGTAACATCAAAAGGGATACAATTAATCAATATTAGGATGCTGGAACTCCGGGGCACATGTTTCGGAGTTGTTAGACCGCAAACATACCCGAATGCCTAACACCGCCGGCCCGGAGCGTTTTGCTACGTGTGTTCCACCTAAACTTGTACTTATTAAATATTCAAAATTCCGTAGCTGCGTGTACTAGTGAGGTTCTTTTATTACTCATATCTATGCTCACATTAGACGTTTTTTCGCTGAATGGCAGATACTGGAAACGGCAAATTCTGGTAACGGCATATTCTGTATACGGCAAAAAATATACAGTGCAGCGCCAGCCAACAAACTACTAGTCAACGATACCACATTTTTATCTATGAAGGGTAGCCACTTAACTTCAACTTTCACCTAACTGGCTTCTATTGTGACATCCACAATAAGGTAGCCACTTATGATAATGATTAAATTATGTGTCATTATTTTCATTGTCAATGTCATTGATTGAGCCTGAGTATTCCTGTTTAAATTATTGTTTTGAATCAAATTAACAGAAATGGACCCGTCGTTGGTTCAAGCAGTGGCTGTTCAAAAAAAGAGCATAAAACTTTATACTCTCTGACAACTTTTGTCATCAAAACATCTATAGGAAAATTAATCAATACACTAGTATTACATAAAATAAAAACAAAACAAATTTAAATAAAATATAATAAATTAAATCCAAAATGTAAAGATGTGCTGTCCATAGATAATCGATCGATTATATTATCTATGGACAGCCCTCTAGAGGTTTGTCGTTGACGCTTCGAGGTTCTCGTCGTGCTTCGAATCTAACAAAGGGACAGCCATCCGTTCCACTATAATGAATTATCATATCAAGTTGCATGTTTGGCTTTTTTTTCGCCTACAGTGCTATTTCTTTATTGACGGAAAACAAAATGCATATTGTAGTTTAAATTATTGTAATTAGGCATACGAGCATTAGTGCTGGTATATGTTTATATCTTGTGTCACAAGTTTTACCATAATATCTTATCTTATCGAAGCCATATAAAAGTCTGTATATGTAGAATCAAGTCTGTTTTTGAATCTGTTTATAGGTGGCGATTCAATGATTACTTGCAAGTTACTACTTATTACAACAGATTTTAAAGTATTTATTGTGGACCATGCTAAATGTACCTGCGTCAGGGCCAGAGTGAAATATGTCAGAGTCCATTTCTATCCCATCTTATCCTATCCCTCGCCATTCTCCAAACCGATTCTTAAATCTAAAGGTGGGCCAACGAATCCGGGGGCGTGCCAACTAGGACTGGCAATCCCGCAATAACTATGCGGATCCCGTAAACTTGTAAAAACTAGCGTGAACGTGTATCTGCCCAAAGGACAGTTATTATAGATAATAACAAAAATGTTGAAATTGCACTGGACCTTTTAAAACTGAAGCATACATATCCACCGTAGAAGATGACCAAGATTTTTTTGCATACAACATTTTAACATTAAGAAAAGAAAGATTACAAACAGACAGATACCAGATAAGAGAAAGATTTTTGATAAAATATTAAAAAAGGAAACAAAACAACTGCCTATGAACGTGAAGCGGTGAAAGGAAAGTACCAATCTTTGATACTTGGTAACAGCTAAACCGACAAGCGTTAAGGCAGACATATGGCCTTCTCGGCCGCTGGATATACTTATATAATTATGCAGTTCTTTAAAAATAGTATTATTTAATTGACGGAACAAACAATAAATACTATTTATTTCTTGGGATCATTCTTCCAAAAGCAGAAGTGACGATTGATTTAATAAATTCAATACAAAATTATTAAAATAAGCTTGTTAATTATATTACAACTCAATGTGATCGACAATTATTCTACGAAAGTTAATGAGATTGCTGAGATATCTTTCATACATACATACAAACACAACATTACATAACATAACATTACGAACCCGTGTGGAACAAACTGCCTCAAGAGGTCTTTCCATTAAGCTACGACATGGGATTCTTCAAGAAAGCTGTGAATAGGATTTTGCAAGGTCGGCGGCGCACCTGCATGCCCCCTGGTGTTGCAGGTGTCCATGGGCGGCAGTAACACTTACCATCACGTGGGACCTCTTGCTCGTCCGCCCTCTTGTCTATAAAAAAAAACATACATACATAAATTTCTTTAAACCGTAAACATCGATCAACCAAAATTCGGTTGATCGATGCAAACTAATATGATTTATTATTGTATCAAAATTAATAACACTACTTTAATATCACATTCAAATTGATGAAAACTAGACCATGAAAACTAATATGACTGATTTCTTAATATACTCTATAAAATGCCTTAAGGTATTGGGCTGGCTTTTTGTACGCTGTATGTTGTATGAGCAATAAGCTTAATTAAATATAAAATAAATTATAAAGTTACCATATATTCTCATTTCTCACACTCACGCATTCATCAAACACAGTTTCAATGTACTAAATATAAATAATTATAATTGGTCGTTAGTAGTGAACCTGGATTGAGTATCGGGGAACTAATGTTTAGGCAAATATTTCTGTACGTGAAAGCTCTGTGAGTTAATTTATACTGTAGTTACACAGAGTACAGAGTGGAAGTAATACGCCTAGATTGAGGGTAAAGCTGGGTTCAGAAAAAGGAAGTGAGAACAGTTAATTAATGTTAAAATTGGAACAGTTCACTGAGAGAAATTTCCTTTTCGGCCGTAACAAGCTCGACTTCTTGAGTAGTTTCTAGTTTCAATTAAAAGTATAACGGAATCAGTCCTTTTAGCATCCACTGCTGACTTTAAAATTTCTACGTTGGTCAATCGTTTTGGCGAGTCCACTCGTTTAGAGGTGGTGTAGTTCCGCAGCGCTTGCGGTGGCGGCTCTGTCGTCCCCTGGTCACTTTATACGACGACACCCACGACACACACGCCACGGTTAAAGTTATGCATGTTACAATCCATAAACGCAATATAAATCGACTTAATAGAAACAACAAGACAACTTGTAATTTTAAAACGTTGAGCGCCGTGACGGACACATGTGATCCAATAGTGTGTGTACTTTCCATTTGGGCCGTATGAAAAACTTCAAAACTGTCAATCAAAAATTGACACTTGCTCGGCGGTGAGGGAAAATATCGCGAGGAAACCCGCATGCTCTAGAAATGAAAAAACAAATCTGGAGTATGTGATCCACCAATCCGCCCATCTCGAAACCCCTAGTGATATACTAGGAGAGGCCTGTGCCCTGCAGTGGGACGTTATAGGCTGATACAAGCAAGCAATTCTCATCACTGTGTTTTAACCAGAAATCGGATTATCCTGAACTACAATTCTGTTGATACGAGGAGAAGTCCAAAAATTCCCGGCCTCACAAAGAAAAAGGACACTCAAGTTCATGAAACTATGTTTATTTCTCAATATATTTGAACTCAATATCCGGGGATTTGAATCTATTTGAACACACTTTTCGGATCATTTAATTAGCATTTCTATCCCAGTATAAAATTAGTCAGAAGTTTTGTCTTCAAAATGGGTGAAAACTGCAGCGGTCATTTCATCATCAGTGGATTATCTTTTACTCCTTAAGTCCGCCTTGAGTTTTGAGAACAAATAGTGAGAACAAATCACTGGGAGCCAAGTCAGGGCTATAGGGTGGGTGGCGCATTTCCTGAAACCACACTTTGAAACAGCAGCTTTTGCAACTGCGGCGGCGTGCATTGGAGCATTATCGTGGAGAAGCCGCACACTTTTGCTTAGTTTTTCACGATGTTTCTGTTTGATTGCTTCACGTAATTGTTCTATAAGGTTAGCATAATAGCTTCCAGTCACCGAGTATTGCGTTCTTTTCAGTCTATAAACAATATTCCTTGACAATCCCAGAATATCGAAGCCATAAATAATCTTTTTGGTGGACTGAGTCACCTTTGCCTTTCTAGGCCGTGCTTCACCAGAACGACGCCACTACATCGACTGGCTTTTGAAAGTGGATCATAGTAATGGGCCTTACCTTCACCCCCATTACCAATTGACTCCAAAAAATCGTTTCCGTTTCTCTGAAATCCCCCCAAATGTTCCTTAGAGCACGCTTCGCTCACTTCGCTGAACACCTGAAAGAAGTTTTGTCTCCCACCTCGCACTAACTTTATTCATATAAAGATGTTCATGAAGAATCCCAAGGACTGTAGTTTCCAAAAGTCCTATTCATGCTGCTAATTCTTTCGTTTTTAGCCGTCGATCGCTCAGAACTTCTTCTTCCACTAAGTACCCTAAATAGCATATAATTTATAACTATGACAACTTTCATTAAAATCTGTCCAGCGGTTTTTGCGTGATGCGTGTGTCGCGTGATGCGTGACGTCGTCTATCTAGACAGACAGATAAAAATCCCCCAAAAAATGTTTTAGTCTCTGCATGCATTACTGCATGCAAAGTAATTGCTTTTAAACTTTTTAACTTTTTAAACTTTTTTGCTTTTAAACACTTTTAAAACAGCTTAAAAAAGACACGGCTTGGTTACGGTTTTAGATTGATGGATAGATACACTTTATTCTACACCAAAAACATAAAGAGAAATACAAGCGGCGCTACTATTATCGCTAAAGCGATTTTATTATATGAACATATATTATCAATATATCACTTTTAATGCTGTACTCTTCCTATGTATGAATACAGCCCTAGAACTCGCTTACGCTACGTTGAACAAACTGAACGCTGACCCGTGCTCGTGTGGGATGTTATACTGTTTAGAGCACTTTAACGCAACAGCTGCAGTTACTTGCTTTGAGCTACACACGAAATTGTATCTTCTTAGAGAGAGGAAATGGACCTAAATATAGCTACGATCCTCTTTTGTTTTTTCTCGATTCGAGGTCAAGAACTAAGGATTAATAAATTCATTTGTATTTTATAATTGCGATTTTCTAAAGAGTTTTTCTGAAGCGGAACTGATAATATTGTTCTAACAGTGAGCGCTGAGCTCTCAGTGCTAAGTCGGCACTAATTAACCTTAAGAACCTTAACTGAGTTTAAGACTCGAACTCAAGGGTTTCATTATTAAATCTTAAAAACTTGGAGTATAATGTTGATGATTTTTTTCTGTTTTCTTTATAGGATGAAGGAGGCAGACGAGCTTACAGTCCGCCTGGTGTTAAGTGGATACTGTCGCTTAATAGAAATCCGGGGTACATGTCAACTTCAGTCCAGTATTACAAACGTTGTCACTCCCCCGGATACGCTGCCTGTCTTTCGATATGTAGAAATAGATTTGGGGAAAGGGTTGGGAAAATGGGGAGGGATAGGATGGGATGGGAATGGGCTTTGGCATCTGGCTCTCTGAATGTTAGCTCGAGTCTTGAAAGCTTTATAAGCCTTCACTCAGCGCTCCAATAAGATCTATAATGTCTAATAAAGTAAGTTCAAAAGATAATACAGACAGCTTACTGCCTTTATTAACTTTTGAAAGATAAAAAAAAAAGATTATGCATTTCTTGTTGATAAATGCTTGACCATCAGAGTGATGAAATAATAAAATAGTAACTGAGTGAAATATTATTGTAAGTACTCAGAGAACTTGTAAGAATGTTGTATGTCTTTAAGGCGGGATATAGCTGTACTATGTCAAACGTAAGTACGTTGAAAACCCATGGTCCACCGTCCACCATTAAATAATTTGATTTGTAACCGAAAAAAACTTTTGAAACTAACTTACACACTCATATCCCAAGTTTGTTTCTTAACAAAATGTAAACAATTTTTAAAATAGCCTTCCAGTACGACTCTGAATCTCAGTATCATTAAAAAGTAAAAGTCCCATGTGTAGCTTACTTTGAAAAGGATAAAAAATACGTTAACCTGTGTGGAAAATCATTTTTCTGCTTCAGATTTTGCGTTCTGTTCTGTGGGTTTCTATTTTTGCTCTTATTTGTTCTGTTATTAAATTTTCTCCCCGTAATATACTATTGTGCATAGGTAAATACAAGCTGTATAGGTACTTACTTATATAGCATTAATGCTTTCTTTTTAATTTAATAAAATGTCATTTCACACAATTGATTGAAATTAACTCAGACACAAACTACAAAGAGATTATGACTTCTATATTGTCGGTATAATAAGTACATCCAGAAACAAACACAGGGCTGAACTTAGATCTCGAACAAACATCTTAAATCACATTTTTATCTGACCAGGAATCGAAGCACGGCCCTTTTGCACAACAGAAAAGGAATACGCTGGAATAATCGGTCGACATTGTCCATGGCCATTGAATAAAACTAAAACCCATCTTTCTTCCGTTTTAATTCTCCACCCGAAAAGAAGAGGTAATACTCGTATATATTATCCGTTCATTTGTCTGTCGCTTCGTGGTCTTAACAGATAGCCGATATAACTGTATTTTTTAATCGAACAAGTATTTTATGTTGTTGTTTTATACAACTCATTGTAGTAAGACTACTTGATACTGAGCAGTAATTAATAACTTTCAGTAAAGAGCCTCATAAGAATTTCTAAATGGGCTAAGTTTAAAAGTTAAGAGGTTCTAACTTAAAATTTCGCTTTTGAAATATTTTGATGATCTAGCATCTATTTTTAAAATAAATATAAAAACATCTTTTTAAATTTAAAGGTTATTACTGCAGTCATTTATATTTAGGTAAGTAGAACCCTTTATTCAGATTGTTGATTCATAGAGTTTTATAACGTAATTAATTTTAATTTTGCTGATTGTGATGATTGGACTGGTCGTGATGTTGGCCGTCTGCTGTCGGCCCACTTTAGAATAGTACAATCCTGAATCTTTGACCGTGGTTGTTGAAAAAGGCGACTAAAGAATCGGCCACCACAAGGCTGGGCTTGTGGTGGCCGGTTTGTAGTCTAACTCCAGGTGTAGTTCCTCTGGAGGAACCTTACCACCTCTAACAGGGTGAACTGTTCAACCCCATTGGCCAGCGCGGCATTTTAAGGTCATCATCATACATCCCTCACACACAATACAATGCGTATGACGCAAAAAATGTCTGGTCACTGATGTGTGTGTGGTATTAGTGTGGTATTAAAAATGTGTGGTATTACTGATGAGTGGACTGTATTGATATGTCGATTTGTTTCGAAACGAATCTGTACGCTGAATTGTTTAAAATTTTCGAGATTCTGCAGTACACGCTTGTTAGGAAGGACACAAGTACCTATGTACTTGCGGGGGTTGAATGGGTGATGCTCCCGGGGACGTCCCGCTCCTTGACGATGATACTCGTAGTAAGCTGAGTTCCAATGTCCTTTTGTTATTGTTAACTTTTTAGCACAGTCACTGCGGCGGTCGATGCCAAATTAATGATTGATGGAAAGCCACCTCTGTCTCCTTTTTGTTAAACATTTTCTCGTTATTTGTTATTGGTGTGTGTTCATCAAAAAAGACACTTACAGTTACCAGTTCTTTTAATGTCCACTTCTGAACATGAGTTTCGCCATTCACATTGTCTTGTGCATGCAAGATGGATATAGATGGACGGGAAACAGAGATGATGTCATATATGAAATGGGATATTCGATTCTGTGCACGCTCACAGATGTGGGAAATTTATTATTGAAATATATTAGCCTGGTTCGTGCTCAGCCTAATCCAATATTGGTTCCAAACTTCCCAAGTAGCGGTAGACTTGACCGGACCACCTGGGGCAACTACCAAAGCTTCACATCTACGACTTGTAAGTCGTAAGTGCCCCTTTGGGGGTAGAAACAGTAGTAATGACATGTAACAATTTTAACGGGCAATAAACAACAGTGTAAAATTAAATATTTGTTAAGGATTAAGATTTTTTAACATTATCAAGAAGAAAATTGATTAATAAAATAGTTAAGAAAAATTATCAACAAACTTTTTAAGTCGTTCTTGACTTAGGCCGAGTGGTTGAAAACTAGCCTCTATACAGACTGCATAAGGTGCCTTAAACATGACTCGGATTAATTCTAAGACCAAGTATCATCTTGTTATCCGGGCCTTCGATCAATCGATAAATGTAATTGAATTTACGAAAAGTTATTCCCAATATGTATTTAACCAATCTTTGAAAAAGTTAAATACATTATGGCTTGTGAACAACATAATTTAACCGAAATATCTAGAATCAGTCACTCGCAAGTCGCAGATTTCCGATAAGAGCTAACGTAAATAACTGTTATGTGTCACCAAGATATGTGAATTGTTATGAACAAAGAACCAGAATTTATCTCGTACCAACAATATTCAATAACATACCGTTTTTAAATAAAAATCCGGTGAACTATTATGCATATGTAGTGTTTAGAAGAAAGTTAAGAAAATGTATGCTATAGGAGATATCGCAGGCTTAGAGGTCCACCGCGTGCAATCACCGTTGGCTCTGCCATTGCTACCACCAGGGATCGATCAAGACTACTTGACTTATTATAAGTAATAAAAAAAAATGTTAATGAGCGTGTCTTCCGCCGACAATCTGGCCATGCAGCTTGGAGGAAGTGCGGTGGTAGTTGATGTGCATGTACTTTATTGTACGAAGATCGGGGCCCAAGAACCTTACATATTGCCACGATCGGTAATCGGACGAAGCCGCAGGCCAGTACCAGTAGCGTAACCCCAACCAACCCCTTTTATCGGCCACTGCTGTATATTGGCCTCCTCAGGCACATTATCTTGTGCATGAGTGATGTATGTCCTTAAAACTTCACGCTGATGTAGTTCCTCAGGGCTTGTGATAGCAGATTTTTATCCCTTAATCGCAATTTACGATAAATTGAAGAAATGGGGTGGTGTTATTTTAAAGCGGACCGACATCACTGTGATGGACAAGAACTGAATCGTTTATTGAAAATATTTAATAAATTCAAGTTACTTAAACCACAATAGATCAAGATTGACAGACTCGTTATTTTTTTATTTCTCCGTAACTAAGCAACTATGTTCCATTTACGACAATCACACTGCCCAAATACAAATACGAGTTGATGTATAAAGTAAAATTCTAAAGGCAATGGTCACGTAAAATGACTGCTCATATTATCTTATGGTATAGTTGGTGTTCTGCCAACCACTGACGAAGTTTACATTATTATGACAGGTATTGCGCAATCAATAGTGATATTGTCTGACTTAGCTGGGTAACTGAACATTCCAAATTACCAGGAAAATTACCCAGTCATTTGTATCAAGAAAATGTTAGCGGTCTTTTCTGCTTATAATTTATATCCTCAATTTCAAACCTTTATAAAAAAGCATGAAAGTGCCGTTCAGATTTACAGTGCGCTTGCACGGACTCGTATTGACTTTGTATACGAACGCATTTACAATGACGAAAATGTCCGCGCCAGCGATTCTTGTGCAAACACAATTCGCGCTCTGTCAAAAGATATGTACATTCGTGGGCATTTGTGAATTTTTGTGAATTCCTGTGACCGATACATTACAAGTGAATGTTCGGAATCTGTGTTGTATGTACTTATTAGAATAATTGGTACGAACAAAGCGTTTTTTACAAATAAACAGGAGACATAGGGAATGAAACGAGTAAATTTTGAAAGAAATTGGTCAGATTGTTACTATTAAGTGTTAAATTGACCAGAACATTGTTTTGAAATGTAACTGTAGAGCAGTCGTGACGATCCGCGGTTCTTTAACTATTCCCGTGATCGCGAATCGTATCATAACCAATATGACGATGGGTTCCCCTTGATGGATAATTAGTAAAATTTCAATTAAATTACTACGAAAAATTATTCCCACTAGTTCAATGACTGAACTGATCAATTGAACTAGTGGGATTCTTTCCACGTAAAAATGTTTTTTCTTTTTTAAATTTAACGTATAACACCTAACATTAGTAGGAGAGAGTTAATAGTAAATTTGGAGAGTTGTTTTACGCAACTAGATTTTCTTTTATATGCGTTATCTGGTCGCATTTAATTGACAATTATGTTAGTTGCTCGCATTTAATTGACAATTATGTTAGCTGCTCGCATTTGTCAATTTTGTGTTTCATCTGGTAGACTAGATACAAAGTTCATCTAACTATTAAGTGTATGATAAATGATTTATATCTTTAGTTGCCAATATTAACTATTTACAGTAGATAATGTTTAATGTTCTGTTACAAGTGAATTGTCTAATTTATACGCACCTTACGAGTATGTCATTAAAACAGAAAAATTCTCTTTCGCCCGTGGTCCTTCTGGTAGTCCCTTCAAAGTACCACGGCTAATTCTTTACCCGCAGTACCTTTGCCCCAACTATAATACGACTAAATTTAATTTTACTATTCAATATTATAGCAATCATAACATAATACACTATATGTTACAATGGTTAATTAATAATATAATTGGTGAGCTTCATGGAACAAGTAATATTACAGAAGGATGGTATTCCAAAGTAAATAACTCTATAAATGAAAAAATACAAACACGGTGAATTTGTTTAGATTGCTGATGTGATTCAAGATAAAAACGACAATAATTGAAATCCTTCTTGTATGATGCCGCTCTTCGCTTCAAAGGGTTAAAATCCAGAGTGTATTTAATAAGTACTATACAGTACTATCTCGGCTGTCCGGCTATCCAACTAGGCTGGGCAGCGTTCGGGAAGCTACGCAGCGTCTTCTCGTCCAAAATACCTCAGTGCTTGAAGACGAAGGTCTTCGACCAGTGTGTGTTGCCAGTGATGACCTACGGCACCGAGACGTGGTCTCTGACTATGGGCCTCATAAATAAGCTCACTGTCGCACAGCGAGCTATGGAGAGGGCTATGCTCGGGGTTTCCCTACGTGATCGAATCAGGAATGAGGGATCCGTAGACGAACTAAAGTCACCGACATAGCCTCTCGGGTTAGCAAGCTGAAGTGGCAGTGGGCAGGGCACATAGCTCGAAGAACCGATGGTCGATGGGGCAGAGGGGTTCTCGAATGGAGACCACGTACCGGCGGACGAAGCCGAGGACGTCCATCTGCTAGATGGACAGACGACCTCATAAAGGTTGCGGGCACCCGCTGGATGCAGGTCGCTGCCGATAGGTCTAAATGGCGGACAATGGGGGAGGCCTATGTCCAGCAGTGGACGTCCAAGGGCTGAGAAGAAGAAGAAGATACAGTACTATATGGAATCAACCTATGTCTCTCCACTGCTGGATATAGGCCTTCCCTAAGGCTTGCCACACACCACACACCAACTTCGGTTCTTCTCATTCAGTCACCACCGACGAACTTTTTCATGTCGTCGGTCCACCTGGTTGGAACGCGTCCCGCACTGCGCTTCCCGGTTCGTGGCCTTCATTCGAGGACTCGTTTATCGATCCCGGGGCAAATATGACCTGCTCATTGTCACTTTAGCATGTTCATTCTACGATCTATGTAGATCATTTTAGTTTTTAGTGTATTCAGAGTATATACATAGATACAAATTAAAATTCGCCTCTGTACCATTGGATCATAACACTGTTTACTTTGATACACGAAATCCGCAGATACCTATAAAATATTTATAGAGGATGAAAGGGGACTAAAATAAAAACAAAGCATATTTCACGTAACTCGATATTGACGGAGCGTAAAAATGACATAAAATGGCCAAAAATGAAATGGTGTTTTTGGTGAAGATAAAAAGATAGTCAGTAAGGGTACAGAGTGGATTATAATAAAATTCTAATCGCACTTTTTGTAACTCACAAAGTCTGATTTGATAGCTTAAAATGCTTACCTTTTGAAATAGGCTTTAGAAATACTGTTAGGAAACCGACTATGTTCCTTTTTTCCCGCCTCGTTCTATTCCGCCAAACTTGGCAACACTGACAGTTCAATGTCTGTCCGCGAGTGCGCTTGTTACGCTTAGACAAAAACTCAAATAATATCAAAATAGTAACAGTATGTGTCGTGTCTGTGTAGTGAGAATATTACTGAACCAGCTCATAACCCACAGCGAGGTGCCCCGGGGCTGGAGACAAGCATTCATGGTCCTGTGAGTACATACCTCTTCCCTTTAACATAGTCGGGAATTTGTTGGGGTAGTTTCAAAACTTAGTTTACGCAACAAATACTATTCACAAATTGGAACAAAAAGACGACGGTGTCACCGCCAGTGCCACGGGCTTGAACTCACAACCTCACCAATATTATTTAAGGTACTTTTAGGGCCGTGTGGTGTCAGCCGACTTTCGAATAGTACCCCATCTTTTAACATGGGTGCCATAAAAGGCGACTAACTGATAACAACGCCGCTACCATAAGCCCCAAGGAACTAGACCACATTTAGAAGAGTGGACTCGCCAATCCGCGTGGCCATTCTGACGTTTTAAGGCCATACATTTCTCATGCTCAAGACAATGTGCATGACGAGGGCGATGTCCAGCAGTGGAGGAAAAAAGAGCTGGTTACCATTACTTAATTACTGTCTCACTGACTCGCGCCACCTCCAGAGACCGATCAAATATAATTCTTAGTACAATTCTTTGCTGAGAATTAATTTGAACGGTTGAAAAGTAACATCTATGCAAACAGAATAAGGTTCATATGAATATTAATCGAGAGTGATCCTTTATCGGGATCGAAGACAAAATCGTCAATTTAATAAGCCTTTAAAGCTTACACGGAATCAAGTGAATGCCATACCATAGCATCAGCCCATCTCTCTACACTGCTGGGTATAGGCTTCTCCCAATCCTTTTTATATTGAAAACTGGATCTAAGATATAAAAGGTAAAGAAAAATCCTTTAATTTTACGCGTTTAGACCCGATTTATAATACATATAAAATGTGAACAAAACGCGATAGTTTAAAAAGCTATATCGCTCTCCCAATGCCGTCAGGTAAATGGTAGTTACCTTACTACCAGTATGGAGTCATTGTTATCAAATACGATAAATTCTCTAGCAGTAAATACTTGCACTCGACAATTCTCATACATCTCAAGGTCGGCAAAAAAACAATGCTATCTAGCGATTGATTAACTGAGACCATTAATTAATAAAGGACGATAGATAATAAATACGTATCCCGAAATAAAATACATATTGTACCAACACACTTGAGATATACCTCAAATTAAAGTTTTTATTTCATAAATCTTTTAATGGTCTCTTAAATGTTATTTTTTTTTAGTAAAAAAATTGTAATCACTTCAGCAGTTGCAATTGCGTACGTTTTTGTAATGCATGCAAAAACGTATGCAATACGTTTATGGTAGATTACAACAAATACATGGTTTCTAATTTTATGTTTGTTAGTGGGTTGAGACAATATTTATATTTTTTTTTCATCACTTATATTTGCTAGGTTTAATTACCACGTTGATTGCTACCAATTGGCAAAGTATTACTATAGGTACTCTTAAATCGTAGCTTAAATCGCTAGCAATAAGCGCTAGAATCAAATAGTTTCGGGTATATTAGCGTGTTGCTGATAGTATTTACTTAGTCATAAAATATAGGATTACATTGCCAGAGAACAAAAACCTACAATAAGATATTTTTGACCAAAAAAGTCACAAGTATACCCCCTAAATAATAGTTAAGCAGAACATTATAGGAAAAAGGTTTCTCCGGTTGATTTTAGCTTCGAGTTGAGGAGGGATGCAAAGCCAGTGGTCCGTGATGGTTCTGATTGGATAAAGGGTTCCGTAGTGTTCCGTGGGACAGTGTTGAAACGTATTTTTTATTTACATATTGAAAAGAAAACATATCAAAATTACCGCTTTACATTCTCATTTCTTACGTTACGTTTTTTGAGAAAATATTACGGACGGAGAAAATTATTTGTCAGATTTTGGATGGCTTAGATATCAGCGTCTCGAGAAATATATAGATATACATAGTTATTGGGAACACCCTTTAAGAGGGGGCCGAAGTTATTTAGTTTAATTTTTATTTATATTATTTTTCAATAAAATTTCCCAATTCGGCGTATTTTTGGGATTATTCTTTACGAGTATAACTTTGGGATTATTCATGTTGCAATTGTTATTCTACTACTATTTAAAGTTGATTATTTAACTATTTAACCTTTATCGTTGAGGAGAAAAACAATTTTTAAATATTAATGTAAGTATTAGAAAAAGAAAATCAAAACTATTTGGGTTATGCAGAGATGAAGATTAAGTAAAGTTATAGATAGTTTTAATTAATCTTTACTAATAGTGACGCATATTAATAAAATACCCATAATATGGATAAACATATACATTCATGCATACATATATACAAAAATATATACCATACATACATATATACAAACATACGTACATACCAACATACATACTTAACTATAATATACGAGTACGATTAATAATACCTCCATTAATTGCCTTGTGTCTGAGCAAATGTACCCTGAGACTTTTCTTAAAACTTGTATGCAACTGAGCCTTTCTAATACTGACGGGCAGGTCGTTCCAGAACCGGGCAGTCTGCAATTAGAAATCAGGAAGAAATAAAAACCAGTACGGTGCGTGGGAATCTGCAGTAACAGATTTTCCCATATCTCGTAGAATATCTTTGTATTTTTGATGACTGTCACTAAGAAAGCTGAAAGAACATTTTAGATATTCATTTTAGGTATTAGGTTCCATTAGGATTGAGAAGAGGAAATTTAGTAATCGGAAGTGTCTACGACAGCGCATAGTGAGCTGTTTAAGCTTAGAACGATATTGTGAAACGTGGATGTACTTTCGTAAACCAAAGACAAATCTAATACAATTATTTATAAGACGCTCAAGCTTATTGAGGAGACGTTCAGTGATATTCGCGTGACATACATCAGCATAAATAATAATGGGTAACCAGCGTTATTACCCCATTTCTTTATTACCACATACCATATTTAATGGGTACATTTTTTTATAAAATATTTTACTAGATATTCTCTACAACTTATTAATCGAATTATTATCTTTTAGATGATTGATTAAATTAGCCTAGTTATTAGTGTCATGCTGTGCTTAAGGTCCTTAGTTCGATTAACGGTTAGACATATTTTTAACAATTGTTTGTTTAGGTTCTGGGTGATTTGCGATCGTCTATGTGTGTGTCTTGTTATTTGTTGGTATGCACCACTGTTATTTACATAACATTTTTATTATTATATTGAAAACTATGAGTGCCCACGACTCTGTGTGCATAGACGTTAAAGTATATTTGGTTGGTTTGATTCCAGTGGGAACTTTATAATTGATCTAGATAAAAAGTACCCAAATTATTGACTTGATATGTAAGTTACAACTATGCCAAGTTTAATTAAAATCCGTTCAGTGGTATTTGTATGATGCTTGTATGATACAGAGAGACAGATGGACAAAAAATCCATAAATTGTTATTTTGAGTTCTGAATCACTTGTACTTTACATTGCAACGACTTTTTTTAAAAAAAACATTACATATACCGACACGCGTTTGTTATAATTTTATTATATGTATGTATTGTTATATATAGACTAGAAACTTATTGGTAAAGGCCGAAAAATTTGGACGGTAAATACGCCATCGCTATTCTTTCGGATGATATTATTTATTAACCTTTAATGGCATGTTATTGTATCGTTGCTAGTTTAATAAATGGAATAATTGGGTATATAAAAAAGATTTACAATAAAAGCATTTTCCCCAAGAAATAGGTTTGTTTCAATTACATCAAATGATTTAGCCTCTTGTTTTGTTCCTTCCATCAAAAGAACTTTGGGAGATGTGCCAAATTGTAAGAATATATTATTGTCATATGTTTAGGGAACGCTTTAAGTTTGTAAACAATCAGAGGCGAGTTAAAAATGACAGAAGGTGAATGAAGAATTTCATGGATGTTTAAAAATAGGCTACGAGTCAGATAAATGTCTGACTTGTATTTTAGGTTAGAATTGAAATGTCAAAAGGCGCAACGTACGTACGTGTACGTACGTACACACACACGAATATGTGTACATATATACGCACATAGCATATAAGATATTATAGTATCATAGGTATTATGGCTTTCTATTCAACATTGCAGTCGGTCCTATGACTGTCACCTCAATATGTCTAATAACTATTTAGTGTAATCTTGTATGGGCCTTGGTTTCCTAGTTTTATTTCTTGTCTATATATATATACTACGTTTTTTTTATGGACAAAGGCGGCAGACGAGCATACAGTCCACCTGATGGTAAGTGGATATTGTCACCCATAGACATCCACGATACATTCCAACATTAGTCCAAAATGACAAACATTGGCACGCCCCCGGATGCGCTGCCTACCTTTGGAGATATTGGAATGGATTTATTAAAAGGGTTGGTAAAATGAGGAGGGATAGGATGGGAATGGACTCTGGCACATCTCACTCACTACCGACATACGTATGTACATTAGGGAAATAAGATAAAGTGGGAAATGCAGTACATTTCAAGGTAGTCTTCTATGAAAGAGGGGTAACGTGGCCAGTCGAGCGCGCCCAGCACCTGTTGGATTGCAGCGTGCACTCTCTCCCTCAAAAACTTAAATTTAAAACTAAATTTTAAATTCCCCCCTATTAAATTTAAAACTATGTATCCCCCAACAAAAAAGTAGGCAACATAATATGTATTGTTTTGGTATATATAATAAAAATGAGGGATGTACGGCCTTAAAACACCACGCTGACCAGGATAAATATGGATGTTTAGACATAAAGTGATAATAAATTATTTATGACATGTAATAAATGTACCTATTTAGTGTGTATTTTCGTCATCGATGTTTGAAAGCTTCTTTACAATGTTGTCGCGATGTCATTTTATTACAACCGTGTGTTTAAACGTATACATAGATTTATTATACCTAATGTAATAAATGCAATATGCGTCATACATACAATATGTAACTTCATAATACTAAGTATTATGTAGTGTATTGACACTCAAACATTTTCTATATAGAACTTATAACAACAGGATTTTATTTTGGTAAAAAGATGATCAATAAGTACTAAAATATTGCTTAAAAACTAATAGATTTAAAATACCTAAAATTTAAATTTAAAATTATCTTTTAACTGACTTACTGAATTTTTGAGTTTGAAATTTGTTTTGAAATTGAAATTATTGAATGTAACTATCAGTTTTGCAATTTTGAGAATTTGCCACTAATCAACAATGACTCGTTGCAGGGCATGGAAAGGGCATAACCCTTCTTTCGTTGCTAACACGAGGGGATTTCGGGCCATGTTTTCTCGTGATGTCTTTAGAAATCAATAAAATTGGTTATGGTAACAATTAGTTTTAACTCTATGATACCGCTCCGTTGGAATAAAGAGGTATATATATACTTAGTGTTTCATATCTCTTTCTTTATCCTTTATAAGTTACTGTTGTGAAAATGAAAAGAAATAATAAAAAAGCGTTGTGTTGTGAGCGCTTCGAGAACACTGAGTGAGCGCTAATGGCATCTGTGACTCGCGATTTTCACACATATTTATTTATCTGGAAATTTTATAACAGGAATATTTTATTTTATTTATTTATAAATAATACTTTAGAGCACAAACAAACATTGTACAAAAGGTGGACTTAACAGTCAACCTTTGGTTAAACAGAAATATGAAGGGCGGTGCATCGTGCAATCATTAAAAAATTACTACTATAATTAGTATATAACTAATTATAATATACAATATAATTAATAACAGTACATATAATACAATACACATAGGTACAATAATACATTTAACACATATAACAATAAATTATACTATACATTGAAAATATCGTATATTATTTTATAAGCCATAATATATTGTTATAAATATGAATTATTAAAATTGTTAGGAGCTGAGTCAGCTCAGCTGTCTGACCACGATGGTCGGCGCAACCCAACCGAAACTTCGAGTAAAATAAATAAAGTAAACGCGTACAAAATACGCGTTGAGACCCGTTTAAATACATAAATATGACAGGCGCCAATGAACTTCGTCAAACGTTCGTAGGCCTTTTAGTCTACATTAACATTTGATGGTATTAAACCCTTGAGGTTAAAAACTCGAGTCTAAAACGATTATAGTCTAAGATTCTTAATTCCTATGATTCGTTAGCGCTGAATTAGCGCCCGAACGGTCAGCGCTCATTTGACTTAGGAATTCTTTATTTTAGGAATAAAGAAAGATGTATTTCCTCATACATTTCTCTTTATCATTTTACTTCTTATAAATTATTCATATTGTCATTAAATATGTGTAACGAAATAATAAAACTTTTATTCAACACATAATTTTTAATACAGGTTCTATATTAAAGTTCCACTATATTAAGAAAACTATAATGGAGATTTTAAAAACATTTTTTTAATAGAAACTCGCGTGATTTAAAGATATATTCCCTTTATATTATATACTAGCGGTGCTAGAGACTTCGTTCGGGGAACTGTAGAGTGATTCCCGTGGGAACTCGACAGAGGATCTGGGTAAAATGGAGCCTAAATGTTAACCCGACACATAAGCTAAAACTATGCCAAGTTTCATTAAAATCCGTCCAGTAATAATAATAATAAAGACGTTTTTGTCGCGCATCGCTGTACGACAGACAGACAGGCAAAAATTGTAAAAATGATTGTTATGGTCTCTGTGTCATTCGTAGTATATTTCATGTACAGACACGGCTCTGCTACGATTATATTATACGTATAGACTAAGCTCTTTTTACATGTTAGGAACAATAACATTTATACCTGTACGTGCGCGTTATCGATGCGTGAACAATCTATCTATGTTACACGTGCGTAAACGATAAATAATTGTTTGTAACCTGTCTAACGTTTGTTTTCCTTACCGAAACGTAGACAAGGTCGAATGTGTTGGCGATATACAAAAAAAAACAATGTGTCACTTGACCAGATTATGTGCTATTCCAGTCCCAAATGACCACCTGGAATGCGTTCCTAAACACGCATCTGTCGCGCACTAACTCATGTCAAAAGTGAGCCGTTTTCTTCGCCTCAGAGCGCAAGAAAAAAAAACATTAAAAATCTCCTTTTAATAGGACGTTGCTCTCTGTTTTTTTAGATGTAAAAGAATTATGATAATAACGTAAGAAATTACCTCAATGAGAAGTGCAATGAACTTTGTCGGGTGATCATGAAATTGTTGGCATCAACACAATTTTGATGTAAAAATAAATAAAAATATCTAAATATATCCGCATGTTGCTATGAGCCGACCTCCATATACCGTGAAACCATAACGGTAACTAGCGCTCTTAGTATCCACCGTTGGACACGGACCCCTTGTGCACATTGCCTTGTGACGTATGGCCTTAAAACGCTACGCCTGCTGGTTTCACGAGTTCACTCCTAGAAAGGTGGTGTAGGTGTTCAGTGCTCAGTGCTAGCGGCTTGGTTATACCCTAAAGGTTGTTTACACAAGGAGAGTTTCTCAAACGGTTCGAATGAGAATCTTCGCTAAAGTCAGTGGACACCACAATGCATATGCATATGCATAAACCTCCATATGCATAAATACAATTAATAGTGGTGAAATGATTTATCATAATGACAAATTAAAATATATCACTTACTTTTCGTTGAAAAGTTCTATCCAAGATTTACTATTAGATTTTCTCTTACTGAATTATTAATTCTACACGCATATTGAATAGACATTTATTAGCCGTACAACAGAGTGGAACCAAAGATGTTAGTTACTAGACCCATCGCGCGGTTTTTATCCGGTTTCATGCCGGACGACAAAAGCGCCAGTTTTGTTTACGGTTAGGACATCAAAATGTTAAAAAAATTAAAGTATCAAAACCTGAAATCGAACTAAAAATTATTTACCTACTAATTGAACTAAAAAATACTTATTAACTTTAAATTGAACTAAAAGTTACATATTATACTAATGTTACTGATGTTAGATATTATTCGAATTCGTATTTAATTAGTATTCGCGAATAGTATTTGTTTGGTATTCGGAACATACCTAGATCATATATTCTACCTATTCCATTACTGCCGTCCGGATGTTCCGGTTACTGGCGATTAGTGGCCACTCGACTAATGTGTAGCAACGCTAATACTTCACAGATAACTATCATCTGTCGATGGCCCTTAAAAACTCATCATCCTTCTCTAAGTAAACACGACCTAATTTTACAAGAATTAGTTACTACACCATTTGGTATGACATCGTAAAGGTCCAGAGGCCACTTGAAATAACTTTATTGGTCATTGAAACGCGCTCGTTAACGTTTGATGGATATTGCAATAGTTTTGTCGACCTGAATGCTTCCTTACAATGTGAGGAAATTAGGGCTGCAAACACAGTGTGTTTACTTAAATCCAACATTTGCAATTTTCAAATACTATTTTGGGAACAATTAATACCTTAAATAATATCTAGAACAGTGAAACAAAGTATTAAAATATAAAGTAATTTTCACTTCCTACTTTAATATAAATCCTTTATTATTCGAGTATATCCGTGCACGACGGGAATCAGTTGATAACTCAAAATCAATCGTCAAAATCAATTCAAGGCCACCGTTTAAACAATTAATGTTTGTGTTTTCGCTTTAATTACCTATCCATTTATCACATTAATGGTGATATGTTTTTTTAAGCTATCGAGTGTTGAAATGTATCAATTTTTAATGTAAATCCAAAGTGATATGTGTTAGAACTTATTTAAAATTTTATATAGCTCGAGTTATCAACGAGTTATTTTGCTGTGCACAGATGTTTATTGACTTATGCCTTATTGTTCCTTGACCTTTGTAAGCATTAGGTAAGCGTGTTTGCAAAGCAAATGTGTTAAAATTCGTAGGTAAAAATAACAAATAAAATTAAATGATATGATTTTCCCGATACAAAGATAGCGTTGAATGCGAAAATAGACCGGAAACTTAATTGGTGTGAGAACGTATTTATAATTTGTGTTTGCAAGTTGTCATGCGCTCAATAAAAATTTCATTGGTTCCTTGGCATGAATAGCAACTAAAAATATCAACAATGGGCTATAGACAACATGCATAAATGTCTTAGATATAACTAATGAGTGCTCAGATGAAGATTTTTATTTTTGAGGAAAATAGCTACTAGAAAGTGAAAGCAAAGATTAATAGAGAACGTATCTATGTTTAACTAACTTATAAAAAGAAAATACTTTATACGAAATGGTATTTAAAACGAACAACATCAGTGTAATTTTATGTATTTGTATTCAAAAATACATTTTCTAATTTATAGAAATTCTATTTATAAACACATAAATGTGTTAATGTATGTAATATAAATCAATCCTAATGGGATAATTTATCAGGCTCAAGATTGTGAAGAAAAAGACGTTCACTTTTGTGTCGCTCTTACACAATTACTAATCGTATGTTAGTATTTGTGTGATCAAAATTACTGTAAATCATATACCTACATAGATGTAGCGATTCATAAAATATGTAATTAATATGTTGAAACGTTATGTACAGCCCGCAACCAGGTAATACCCATCGGTACCCTAATGCGGTTGTAAGAAGGTCTATAATCGTTATCATGTATGCAGTATAGTGTGGCTGACATCTGTCAGTTGACTGTGCCCAGTGATGTACGGAACTTGAGTCGGAACAATATTTTACGATTTTCAATTTCCATTGTGAATTGTTTGTAATCGATTGACTATTCGTTAATTAATTAGTTAAGGACAGTGGTGACTCAGATGTGAATCTAAGTTGCCAACCATTAAATTAAAAAGCAATAAATTCTTTATAAATTATTGTGTTTTATTCAAAGTAATAAATAAACCATGACTTAAATTTACATCTACATAAATGTTATCATTCAATACATAGACGCATATTCCCGAACGTAATGATTTTGACTTTTATAGAATGATTTGATTTTTATCTTAACACTCGTCACCTACTCGTATAAATTCGATTCCATCGATTTATTGTTACACATTTGATAATTCAACGACTTTTTTCGTTGTGTCCCTAGCTTGACACCGGATAAACAGGCCACAGCATAAATTAATATATGGTAATTTGAATTTCACTAGTAAAAATCAGAAGACAGGGAAATAAACACATTATTTTTATGCTCTGAGTCATATTATAGCGTTTTTTAACGGTTTATATTTTATAAAACCTAAATTATAACATATTGCAGCTTTTTATTGCAAGTGATCAATTTCCATTCTGTGTATGGTTATATTCTATGGGACCTGTCACCCACACCATGCTTCGTGAAAAATTGTATAGCATTAAATGGTTTTGGGTACATTAGCGTGTTGTGGACATCATATACATCATATATTCATCATATATATTCGTACATCATATATTCGTTTATTTTACTTTAGTACAATAAACTTAGTTATATATTCTTTTATTTTTCTTTTCAACTTCAATGTCAGTTCTTTGAGTCGAGTAAAGGCCAAAACATTTTTTTGTGCAAGTTTCTTACACAAATTACTAGGAATGTTTAGGGAATTGTCACTGAAAGAGAGCTAAAGTTGTATCAGTAGCCACAAACGTTTATAGTAATTAAATACTAGCTTAGCGCTTCCAGAATGACGAGGGTTTATCATCATCATGATGAGGGATATCAATAATGGTGTCTCATATATTAACAGTACTTGGTAAATATAACTTAATATAACTTGACAGAGCGTTTGGAATCTTGAAATTTTAATAATTTTGTAAATTGCGATAAGCATGTTACATACAATTCAATAGTTCGAGTGCAAATGAAACGGTCGGCAGACATATGAGGCGTTTTTGTTTTAAAAGTTTGTGTTAATGGCCTGGTTCCGTGGAATAGAGATCGGAAGAAGCCCTGAGTAAGTACACCACCTCTAAAAGAGTGGACCCGCCGACGTCGCCAACGTGTCGTTTTAAGGCCATACATCCCTCATCCGCAAGCCAACGTGCACGAGGACGCCCAATGTCCCGCGGTGGATACTGAAAGCGCTGGTTGCATTACAATGCATGTATGAATACAAGTCCTGTTTGTTTGCCATTTCCTTATTAGATATTTATACATAGACGTAAGCTAGTTAATAATGTAAAAAAAAATCACGGCCAAGCAAACACTGTCATGAAAATAAAGTTTAGCGAAGAACAGATCTGACGTTGTACAACATTATTATAATGTTTCGTAAATATTCGTATTTAGAAGACACTAATAATAAAGTGATTTATCTCTGTGTTGAAATAGCATCGTTCGCTACATACGAGTATATCATCAAGAATTTATCATCAAAAGCCAGTGTAAAGGCATAATAATTGTTGCTTATATTCTTTAACGACCTGTACAATTGATTGTTCTTCAACGTTCTACACGTTTAAGTATTAACGTTAGTATAATAAAACCGTATATTTACATGGAATATTTTTAAGGACAGTCATTGCAATGTACGAAAGCTACGAAAGATAGAGAAATAAAACAACATTTTTTAGAATTCTTGTCAGTCCGTCTGTCTGCTGTCAGAACGAGCATTACGCCAGAACCACCGGACAGATGTCAATGGTTCTAGACATAGTTGTAATTTGAAACAATGATAAAATTACTTCGTTCCAAGTTAAAACTGGGGAACTTTTATTTATGTACTTCACTTTCCCCCGCGGACCACGTTAGAGAGTGCACGTGTATTATGTTGCTTGTGGGTGATTTATTTTTAAATAACAAATTCAATGAGTGTTAGTGAAGCACCAGGAGCCCATAAGATAGAAGAGGACAAAATCAGCGGGCGAACATTAGCCACGCCCTTACACCCTGACTGCGCCTTGCGCCTACGCCATATATGAAATATATATACATATAACAAAGCGCTACATAATCATATACATACTCGTATATAGAAGTAAATATCTGAATAAATATAAATAGATACTGATAACGTGACGAGAGGTGAAGAATATGAGAGCTAACTCGCTAATCGCTACTAAGATAGCTTTATAACACAATATGCCAAGCAGAATAGACATTTCATCAGGATAAAAAAAAAATAACTGTCTGATTAGTTAGAACAAAGAAACGAGATCGATCTCTATTACTAGTCTAATTTATTAGTAATTATTATGTATGAAGCCATAAAATATGATACTCAAGGAATATACGACTACAATCAACTTAGTTAAGGGTGGTATGTCGTCATAGAGATTAGTACTCATGCTAAGTACTATTTGTCATAAGGTCTTATTCCAAGAAATGAAGTATTTGCACATATTTGTTCATATTCAGGTGTACTCAGTGAATCAATAAGTGGAAAACATATTTTTAAACATAATGTTAAACATAAGAAGATGACAGGTACTTGAAAAATATTACAGCACGTAGGTGTGACAAACGATTAGTTCAATTTGTTGGCTGTGAAAAGGGTTCAAGGTTCGTTTCACTGCAGGATGAACTTATCTACAGTCAACTTATCGAGACATGATTTTTGGATTTGTATGAGTGCAGTGTGGCGACTCATCTGAAGGGAGTGAAGATGATGATGCAATGTCAGGTACGAACAAACAATTTATTTATTTCATGCAACAAAGGCCCATACAATATATTAAATATTAACCTGGAATATAAGAATATAACTAAACTACACGATAATTAAAATGATAATATTACACAAAGCAATATTTGTGTATTTTATGTTAAAATTTTGTTGTTTTTCTTTTTTTCGGCGTGCACTTACATAAATGCAGATGGCTCTAGATGGCTCTGTTTTGACATGTAAGTACTTACTTTCTAATGTAGTTTGAATGATATTTTTTTTACCCAAATTTTCCTTCATTGTTCTTTGGTGGTTTCTTTGGTTGGATCGAAGACGCAGAAGGTCCTAGAGTACCTTACCTTAATCCAATGTGCTGTTATTTCTTGACTAGTCATAAATATGTTAACCCGTCCCACAAATTTTGGTAGAGATTCGATTATTTGTTGCAGATATTATGTTACAAACAACTTCCATACAACAACATACCATGTTTATAATAATAGTATTCAGTAGGTGGAATTTATGTGAATAATAAACACTTTGATTTCGTACATAAGTAAATACTACTGTCACAGCGGTGATAGCCTAGGGATATCTATACTCAACTCGCATTCCTGTGATCGTGCGTTCAATCCTCGCTGAGGTTCTAATTAAATACGGATTTAAAAAAAAATGACACTAGTTCGGTGGTGAGGGAAACATCGCGAGGAAAACCCGCAGCATGCTCGATAAATGAAAAAAATCAGGAGTGTGTGTATTCCCAACCCGCACTGGGTCCGTATGGTGGATTAATCCTGAAACACCTCCAGCGATTTATTAGGGGAGACTTGTGATCTGCAGTGAGACGTAGGCTGTTTAACGGGAATAATCGGGGCTGTTTAATCTTCATAGTTATAAGTTTCGCAAATAAATAAAATATAAGGTATCTACAGTTTCTCAGATAACATCACATTTAATTTTCCTTTTTACTAATAAATGTCTATCTGATCCCGTTTCACACATCGGGATAATATTAATTATAGGGTAATTAATATATGCGGTTTATTTTATAGACATGCATTGCTAGTGAAGCGTGGGAACCCGTTACCACGTATTCATAAATCTCACAAATACCAAGTAAATTATTATAATTAACATAACTTGTCATTGGATCACATTAATTATAAATTATAAATACGTTTTCCTTCTAAATTACAACGAGCAAATACCTTAAAAAGTTATATTTAATTTTTCCCCGTTATGATTCTACAATACGTGTTCTGCATTGATTTCGACTTAATAAAAAATCGCGACAAAAAAGCAATTTACAACTTGGGTCCATAAAGGAAAATTCCGAATTATTTATTGTTGTTCATCATTTTCTCGTTCGGAAACTTGATGAAACTTCCTGTCTTAATTTGCGTCCAGTAACAAATTACACTCTTTTTCTTAAAGGAAGTTGCTTTAAATAAAGCGCCTTTGGGAAGATTGATGTAATGTCCATTAGTAGCTAATTTCCTTAACAATTTCAGGGGGGGCCTAACGACAATTGAACGGGACTCAATGATACTTTTCCGAAAGAAATACCTTCTTTCACTTGGGCTTAAGATAGTTATTTTCACTCTTGTGTGAATCTTATTCCATTTACCTTATAGGCAAAAATCATTTAATTTAATAGTTATCAAGTTATTTATGTAATAAATATTTTAGGTACGTAGTACTATATCATAACGTCAATCTGTGTCTACTGCTTCATATAGATCTTTTCCATGGACCGTCACCACAAACGGTATTCGGCTCTTTTCATCCAGCCACTACCGGCGACTTTATTTAAGTCGTCAGTCCACGTGGCTAAAGGGCGACCCACGCTACGTTTCCCAATGAAACATACTTACTACGTAAATATAGTATATATAAGAATTAGGTACATATATTAAATGGGTATCATGACTTAGCTTGCACCACCCTATTGCATTTCTGTTTAATCAAATGTGCACAGAATGCCACTGGGCACTAAGTCCGCCTCCTGCACCACTTTAGTGCAGTAACGATAGATACACTTTATCATACACCAAAAACATACAGAGAAATACAAAGTATAAGTAATTAGAAGTACAACCGGCGACCGTATCGCTAAACGATTTCTTTCAGGCAACCTTTGGTTGGTAAGGAGAAGTCAGTAAACGAAATTGAGGTAGATGGTGCAATAGGGAAATAATGTCTGTATATACATTCATAGATACATACAGAAATATATAGATACCTACAGAAATAATATATACATGCATCAATAAAGAGATAAAGGAAAAGAATTTGGGCGTAAGAGAACTCTTAGTCTGCTGGGTAGTGTTCTTTCACAAGCCTTTTAAATCTAGCCAGAGATTGAGAGCGCTTTATAGTTAAATGTAATGCATTCCATAAGCGAACCGCTTTGACAGTAAATGAACGTGAATAGAAAGTAGAAGATTGAAAGGATGTGAAGAAAGATAGTTAACATTTTCTTTAAGATATCCAGGTGTCAACAGGTTAAACAGTATACTGAAGAGGAGGGAGAGTGTATGAGCATCTCGACGACGACGAAACGGAAGCCACTTGAGCTGCTGGCGAAATTGAGAAATATGGTCAGTCGAAATTGAGAAATATGGTCAGTCAGTTTGCACAGTTAAAATACGAACGGTATGCTGAAATTTTGAAGACGTACAAGTTTATTAAGTTGTGCTTCGGTCAAATCCAAGTAGCAGACATGGCCATAATCAAGTTTAGGTAGAATTAAACTTTGCACTAACACAACCTTGGTGGCTTGAGGTAAAAATTACGAAGCCGTCTTAACATACCTGCTGCTGCGAACATCCTTCTGCTAACCTCGGTTATTTGAAGGCCCCAGGACATTAAACTCCATTAAAGCTTAAATAAATAAATCGTATTATATTCGCGTGGAGATTCTGTGCGCATTTGCTTTTTAGAGACCTTATTCAAAGCACTTGGTCGACAGCACTGACAACCTTGATAAAATTGGTACAACGTGCTCAATGTATAGACAGTGTAGTAATTTGAACATTTTTACAATGATCGTTTTTTTTTACAGAGAGCAAGTGAACAGGATTCGGACGAGAGCAAGCGGCCCATAGACACCTGCAACACCAGGAGGTATGCGGGTACGCCGTTGACCTTGCAAAATCCTGTTCACAGCATTCTTGAAGAACCCGTAGCGTAGTGTATGTTATATTTTTATAATTATATAAAAAGAATGGTTCTAAACCCTCTCGTGTCTCTCGTGAGCCAAAATGAGTGAGAGATTACGATTGTACAATGATTTTTTTACGATATTAAATTATATATCGATGAAATTTAAAATTTCATCAATAGATGATTTGAAATTTCAAATTATAAAGTCTAAACAAATATTTTCAATTCAAAAAGTATTTAGATCCTTTAATGTGTTTACCATACCGGTTATGATAAGTTCTTATGAGTAGGTATCATAGATCTTTTTCTAGTTTTTATTATTGAATAGATGGCAGACTAACAGGCGGGCCATATGATGGTAAGTGGTCACCGCCACCCATGGACACTTGTAACACCAGGGGACTGCTGAACTTGCAGAATGAACTTGTTCGCAACTCTCTTGAAGAGTCCCATGTCGTAGCGTGACGGGAAAACCTCAGCTGGCAGTTCATTCCACAACTACATACACAGTAGGCCATTCCCAAAGCTCGTCGACACTAATGGTCTTCTGCTCTTCTTAGCCAGTCGTCATCGCCCCCTAATTATTTTTTCTGATGAATTTAATAATTATCACCACTTGTAACGGTGATCTTTGAAACCGATACAATTCTCATCTCTCTACACAGTCTACATAATGACTATGTCTTTATGTTTTTCTCGGAAAATGAAGTCATAATAATTTCGAATTTAGTCTATATTAATTTGGTAAAACGGAAGCGCCTAGACGCGATATTCGTTTGACTGGCATTTCCCGTGTTGTGTCTTTATGCCGATGCTGATAAGCGAAGTTGTCCCGGCTCTAGCTCCTCGAAATTAATTTAAATACATCCTTGTCTTTCTACTCGGCTAAGCGTGAGTCGATTTACAATTCCTACACTCGGATAGCTCCGTTTCGTTCACCGACTTAAAATTACAACGTCGAGTTGCGAACTTTGCAATTCCCTTTTTATTTGTTTCGCAATCGTTCGCAACAACAACGTGAGTTAATATATATTTACTTTGAGACCTCGTGGTTACTAGCTAGGAAAATCTGTTGGTTAAAGTTCACGGTTCTTTAGACTGAATTTTTTCTTTAATTTAAAATCGTAATGCTGGGGAGTGGTAACTAAAGACACTCTAGTGATTGATTCATGATAACCGTCAAAATGTAAATGTTTATTTGTAATGGTTATATCTTTAGAAAAATATTTAAATGGATAGGTTATATTATATTATCTTCTACCCACAGCTTCGCGCGCGTGGACTAAGCAGCTGTAAAAGATTTTTAACACCTGTAAAAGCACCGACATGATGCATACATGATTTCACATGCAGAGTAGTTGGATCATTTGGCACAAATTGCATCTCAGGATCTATAAGCTCCTATCGCAATGTGGATTAGACAAAAAATCCTAATTTTTTTCTGTGTGAATCTTAAAATCTTAAAAACGAAAATTGATAAAAGTCAATTTGCACCAGTTTTCACAGGACACAAAGAATTAAAAAGTTGTTGGATAATTAAGTACTGCTACTAGGTAACTAATTACATAATTAAAAAAAATTGTTTTATAACTATAAGTTAACAGAAACTATAACTGGCATGAAGGTATTTTTTTTTTAAAAAACACTTATTCCAACTGAATTATTTCTAAATTATCCACATCTTTGCATAATAGTATTTTGGATGAGGTTAGAACTTGACTTTGCCGTTTATTTTCTGAAATAACCATTCTTTACGAATGAAATTTCTCATTAAAATATTTATAGCTGACTATAAACAAGAAAATTTTAAAGCTTAATATAATAAAGATAGTGTGTGTGCGCTATCTACTCGTGGCAAAATTATGCCATAGATCCATAAAGTTTTATCGACGGTACATTGTTTCAAAGGCGGGCGTTGTGGCCACCATTACGAGAATAATAAAATAGAGTAGCCGGCAAATGTCTAAACATAATTCTCAAGGAAATGTCAAGTGAGAGCGTGTCATGGATAGATAGAACAAATGGAATCGTGTCAGATTGTTCCAAATATCCGCCAGCAGTCACACGAAGCGTTCGTACGCGTCATCTACGAATAAACAAGAGTACGCACTGAAAATAAAATATGCGATCGCATTTGAAACGCAGTGATGAAAATAGCGGGATGTGTCACTGGCGACGGACTTGCGGCGTGCCCACTCGCATAGACCGGCAACAACACTATTAAACTGCTTATACATTGATGATTTAGCAGCGCGATGTGGGATGGTAGGCATCGAACACACAGAGTCGTTAGTCGCGGCGACTAGTGGCACGACCGATCGTATTGCCGCACGGCAGGTCGCTTGGTAGCGCTGCCGTTCGCTTAGACACAACAACATCGCCGCAATTGGTCGATAAAACCATACGGCATTTGTACAACGTTTAGACAGGTTTGCCGGCCGACAAGGCGCGTCCTACTCTGTACGGTCGCAAGAAATAATTAATTGTTGAGCCACTATACTTTATTCCCAATTTTACCGTGTTATAATAATGTAATTTTTGTTGTACGTACGACTGTGATGTGATATTTTTTAATTAATACTGTCAAATTAAGAATAAACAATAAGTGACTCAACAATTAAATATTGTGACTGTAAACGCAGATAGTTATTGCAAGTAGAAACGACAAGCTCCAAAACTATTTGCGTTTTTCAATTTTTCTGTTTTTTTTTTATAAGTTGTTAACAGTTTTTTTCACTTTAAAGATAATATAACGTACTACTTTCCTGTAGAAGATACGTAAACCTAACAAATGCAGATAATTCGTTTTTTTTTACAAGGGAGCGGACGAGCAAGCGGTCCCATGAATTAAAGTTTAATTCAGATAAGTCTAGCTGGTAGGGAATGCCTATTGTACGATAATGTGCAATAAAATGAAATAAATAAAGTAGATATTAGTATATTGCCATTTCAGTGTCCGACAAATATCTTATCGTGAACACAGTGAGACGTGTCTTGTCTGTCGCAGACCCATCTAATTTTCTTAGCGTGTACAAGCACCTTAAAGGAGTCGGTCGTAATATCATACGTCATACATCAACATTTAAAAAATGTTCTCGTGTGGTTAGAGGCGAGACAATCTGCGGCCGAGGCCGACTGGCTGCTCGATGGTACGACAAGCCGCAAAGTCTTTTAAGCACTTTTAAGCGACCCCATTATCACCCAACTTCTTTGGAACTCCTTTCGGACTACTACTGGTTGCCTGGTCTCGCGTCGTCGCAACCAACGATGTCGTGTGTCCAAAGCCGGTATGTGTGTGTAATTTGGTAGAGTAGATTCATACAAGCAACATTCATACAAGGTGAGTTAGATCCATTCCCGAAGACCGAAACATTTCGTTCATGATTCCGAATTCATTGTCATAAAATATTTTTCGCAAAAAAGTTTTTGATATTTTTTTCATTCAATACAAAGCACAAAAGGTTGATTCTTTTACAAAAATATACGTTAACTCACAATTATGGCACAATTGTGAATTTACAATATAGGATATTTTTAATTTTATTGCCACGCGTATAGGGTTTCTGATTTTTATCTGAAGAAATATTGAATGTACAGACAAAGTTTTGTTACGAATTTATTATATGTATGTATAAATAGAGTTTATTTAAAATGTTATTTACTATTATTGAAAATAAATATTTATTAATTAATTATTTTAATATTATTTAAATAAAATCGATATATAAATAGATGCCCTTTTTATGGTAACAGTAAACATTTCTTATCAGAAACACAACCGTATAACAAAACCATGGGAACACACAGTAAAATAGTTTATTTTTAAAATTATTCTTTAAAAAACGACGGCGTCATTCGCTTTATCAGACAATCGATTTCTGATTTTGGTTACTATATCGCCCGATACTGAGAAAACCCTTTCGAGCTAGAATTGCTAGTTTGTCATTTATCCCTGCGAATACTAACTATTAGGTGTTTCATAAATTTCTCGACGTCTCGGTTGCTCGACCTTTTTTTCCCTGGACTTTTTTTTCCGAGAAGTCTCTGGACTTCACGGGAATTCGACAACCCCTACATGCGTATGAAGTAGAGGACAATAGCTAGTAAACAGATACAACAGCACATATCACATAGTGAATCGTTTCAACAACAAGGAGAGAATGAAACTAAAAAAAAATAAGATATTTTAGTATTTTCAATTGCGCATCGCATGCGTTAATACACACGTAGTTTTGTTAAATTAGGACAAATGATCACATTTAGTGTATTACGTCAAAAGCAGATGCTTTCTCATTTGCAGAAAGTAATGGATTTTAATCGAATTGAAATTTCAATAAGTAGAAGGTTTCCTGCATACAATGGTCGTTGCCAATGCTGTACATATATCAATATCAGCCTATAACATGAACGACTATGAGCCAAATGTGTCCCCTAGTAAGCACGAGTGTGTATACGGCTTAAATCCATCACGCGAAATCAGTACAGTTTGGTGCACATATGTTTCATTTTTTTTTAAATTCTTGAACATGTGAATTTCCTCACGATGTATTCCTTCGTGATGGCCGTCCTTTAAAATAGCACTACCCCATCACTTCCCGTGGCTATAAACGGCGACTAAGAGATAACAAAGATGATACCACAAACCCTGAGGAACTACATCACCTCAATAAGAGTGGACTCGCCAACCCGCTCGGCTAACGTGGCGTTTTAAAACCATACAGCCCTCATGTATAAAAAAAGAGCTGGTTATGGTATTCCTTCACCGCTGACCTAATGATAATTGAAAAATATCCGTACTCACAACTTCACGAATGACAATCGAGGCTATAACTTGAGACTACCTTGAAATCATTTCCTATGCATTCCTACTTTAACCTATTTTTCCAAAGTACATACGTATTTCGGTAGTGAGTGAGACATGCCAGAACCCATTCTCTATCCTATCCCTCCCCATTTTCCCAATCCATTCCCCAAATCCATTCCTATATCTCTCCAAATTCTCTGATGTTGGCATGGATTACAGATGTTCATGGACGACAGTAGCCCCTTACCATCAGGTAGACTGTATCCACGTCTGCCACCTTTTTTCCATAAGGAAAGAAAAGATAAATATGAAACAAAAGTAACTCTCAAAGATAACATTTATTGACATAAACTACAGTTCCAAACGTAACTCGTGTTACTAAATTTCCGTTCCTATGTTTATTTATTTTATTTGTCCATGGGTGGCGGTGACCATTCACCATCATGTGATCCGCCCGCTCGTCTGATATCTATTCTATAAAAATAATTATAATATACAAAGTTTCCGGCTACAATTTATGGAAAGAGTAGTTCGACAATATTACTAAATTTTAGTCCAATTACAAACTAATATTATAAATAACAATTAATACAGATTAATTATGACAATGTGCGGTGTGGTCGTATGTTTATATTTTATTATTACTACGTTTAGTCTGGAAACAGTCTGAAGGTCTTGAATTGATTTCTAAGAAGTCACCTCGTACCAAATTTTTCTCACCTTTGTTATCAATTATCATAAATATCAATAAAGTGTAAATAACATATTTTTAGCAAACATTTTCTTATTTTGCGACGAAAAATTCCTTATAAAGTCAATGACAAACAAATGTATATAAGCATATACATGAATTCATGTTTATTTTATTATTTATTTATATTCATACTTGTGTGTTTATTTTTTTATGGCAGATGACCGGGCGTGCCACATGATGGTAAGCGGTCACCGCCGCCCATGGAGACCTGCAACACCAGGGAGCTTGCGCGCCGTCCTTGCAGAATTCTATTCACAGCTCTCTTGAAGAGCCCCATATCGTAGCATAACACAAATACCTCAGCTGGCAGTTAATTCCATAGCTTTCGGGTTCGCGGTATAAAGACAGCACCGAAGTCTTTTTGACCGCACTGTACGCAGCGACTTCATGTCAAGGAAGTGCGGATGAACCGCACGACAATAACGAGTGGTGCGATAGTAAAAACCCGAAGTCGGCATCAAATTGAAGAGCTCTTCAGAACATTCCCCATTAGGCGGTAGAAAACGCAGAGAGTTGCAACATCTCTACGGATGCTGTGCGATTCTAAACCACCGGTGAGAGTGGGATCGTCGACAATTCGTGTAGCGCGTCGTTGGACGGAGTCATGAGGGCACAGCTGGTAATTCGGTGCACGGGCCCAGAGGTGTTAGCAGTAGTATTCCATGCGGAGTCTAACTTGAGCTGAAGCGGCAAGCGTTGCCCCGGAAAGAACTACTGCTTTGCTCTATTCAGTACACCGAGATTTTTACTAGCAAATTTTGTCTTGCACGCTAGATAACTCCAAAACTCGACTTTGCTGAAAATATCGACGCCAAGGATCTCAAAACTCTCACAAATCTTGAGAGGAATGTTCTGAAATCGAGGTACCACGACAAATGAAGTTTTCTTAGCGGTGAATGCACAGACATCTGTCTTGCTGGGGTTAAATTGGACTAAGTTAAGTTTACGTCAATTCGAGACTCTGTCTAAGGAGTTCTCGGTTTTGGACACAAAGCGTTACGTGACTCTCTTCCACCTCGGCCCGAGGGATATTCGCATGGCCCTTATACAAAGCTTCCCCAGTACTGTCGTCTGCATAACAACGCATGTTACTGACGTGTAACAGATCGTTGATGCAGAAGAAACAGTGTGGGAGAAAGCCTTGCGGGACACCAGCATTAATTGACATGGTGTCGGAGCAGCTACTGTCAACAACGACTTTAATGCTCCGTCCAGCCAAAAACTAGAAACCCATTTGCATAATCCCTCAGGTAACCCGAATGATGGTAACTTGGAAAGCAATGCTTTGTGCCAGACCCGGTCGAAAGCCTTCGCGATATCTAAGCTAACGGCTATAGTCTCATCTCTACTGTCAATGGCGTCAGCCCATCGCTGTGTAAAGTACACTAAAAGTACACTATTTTATTGTACCTAAATAAAATTGTAATAGAGCCATTAAATACTGTAAATAAGCCATTAAATAAGTGTATGTACATTAAATACTTTTTGATCAAAGTAATTGTAGTGTAAAGTACATGTGATATAGAACCCAAAACAACATTTTTTGTCGGTCTGTCTCAGGGCCGTCTTTACCAGGGGGTGCAAGGGGTGCGGTGCACCCCGGGCGCTCACCTTTTAAAGGTAATGAAAAAATATAACGCTATAGTAAACAATTACACAATAGGATATTTGACTGTCATAGGATACACAATAGGATATTTGACTGTCATAGGATACACAATAGGATATTTGACTGTCATAGGATACACAATAGGATGTTTGACTGTCTTAGGATACACTCCCGCACCCCGGCGCAGAATAGACTTAAGACGGCCCTGGTCTGTCTTACTGTCTGGCTGTCTGAACGCTTATCACGCAACAATCGTTGGACGGATTTTAATGGAACTTGGCATAGTAATAACTGATATGCTGGGTTAACATTCAGGGTACATTTTCTCTAGATCAATTATGAAGTCTGTACGGGAATCACAAGTTCACAAGACACTGGCACCGCTAGTAAAATAAATAATAATTAGAAAAATATATTTTAGTGTGAAGAATATTATTTTTTAATTTAACAAAAGACGTCATTCCCACTCATCTCCGTCTGACATCTGCAGAATCAGCGTGACGTTAATCCCACAGTCGGCGTTCCGTGACACGCTTTATTTCAAACGAAACTTGATTTCTGAAATGTAACGTCGAGACGAATATTCAATTTCCATACCCTACCCACAGCTGTAGGATAGAAAATGTCAAATTATTTATTACCCTTGAAAAATATTATCTATCTGATACAGAAATATCGGTCGGTTTGCACACAATAACGCCTGCTTACGACGACCTTTTCACGATAATATCTGTATTAAATAAACGCAAAAGTAATATTCCAAGAAACCATCTATTTGTGATCCATCGAAACGTTCTGCTTTAATCTTTTCAAAGAGTCTTTTCAAGTAAAAAGTACTCAGTAGATCCTACGTCTGTAAAGGAAAGTGATTTACCGCGCAGCTGTTCTCAACATTTATTACGTGAAACTAGCAAATTGAAGTCAAGTGCATTTTAGCACGTATAACCTATACGAGATCGTTGGAATCTTAATTAACCTGGCTCCATTCTATGACACTTCTACCTATGCTAGCGGAGTTTGCAAAAATAGTATTCAGAATTCCCAATAATATACCTACGTATTAAATCAATTTGTGTTGTAATAATAAACATCGCTACAAGTGTCGCCAGAAAATATCAAAGCGGTGTCATTTGCAAAAGGAATAACTACTCCTGTTACATAAGTAAGTACTATAAAAGATTTAGGTACTATAAAGATAAATGTAAGTACTATATTAGATCTATATATACATATATATATAAAAAATGAATGTTGGTATATCTGTCTGAGATTAATGGACTCCGACACTGTTTGACTGATTATCATGAAAGTTGGCACATATATGTATTTTTTCATGAAGAAGGTTTTTATACTATCCATATTGTTGCAACTCGCCACTAGATGGCGCTGCAGCACATCAACTTCTATACTGTTCAACCGATCGCCATGAAAATTGATATACATAGGTATTTGAGTACGAAGAATATTTTCTAGCTATTGACTTTGCTGTAACTCGCCACTAGATGGCGCTGCAGCACATCAACTACTATGGCAGGACAAAGTCTGCTGGGTTTTGCTAGTATACTATAAAAAATATATATTCATACTACATATAAAAGTGATACTTAACGGAGTTGAAGAGTTGTTGCCTAAAATATAGGCTTTGACCTAGTTTAGATATCTGTTATGATATGGGCTATGCAGCATAAATGTCCCTTTACTATGAATTTAAATATGTAGTCAGTGATGTACCTAGACAGTTTTTATGTGTAACACTACTACTTAAAGATAATTTGTCATATACAGTCTATAAAAAACATGTACTTACTTATAGTTTTAAAATTAGGTAGGTAAATAAATAAAAAAAATCAGAATTATTAGAGATAAGTACTTGCGCAAAAGAAACAGTAAAACAAACGATTACTTACACAAATGCAGGCCAAACTTCAGTTATTCGGGGAGGCCAAATTCGTGACGTGCATGATTTTATGCTGTATTATAGAAAAGAACAGTATGGTATCGTGTAAAAAGTTTCGAAATGTCTTATGCACACAAATTGACTTCGGGCGATCGTCAGTGCAACGTGCAGCGTGAGGAACGGGGAGGGGAGGGGGGGCAAGTTAGCGTAGGTTTAGCGTATATATCTATCACTTAAATGCCAAGGTCTTCTTATTTGTTTCCATGAAATTCACGCTCTTACTCTCACGGTAAAGGCATTTGTTCATTTAAGGAACCACTCCCTTAGAAAACGTTTTACCCCCTTTTAAGCCGTAGGTTTGTCAAAAGTTCCTCTACTGATTGTTATGTTGTAGGGTGGGAGAGCCTTGCCCGCAGGCCACAACCCCTTTTAGGCTATTTCTATTCAGACCTTGTGCCGGCATCACGAGACCTAAGTGCTAATAGTGATAACGGAGAGAGTTCTCGCCCTTTCCCAAGCCTCCCTTATAAGAGTTGAGTAATTATTTTCAGGTTTTATTATACTATGGACTACAGCCAGAATACTAGAATCAGAGAACAACACATAAAATACTGACTGCAGATATCTACAGTTGACTGTTTAGAAGACTATACAATTTCATTCCCTTTTTAAATTAACTATATATTTAAATTTTCATTTCCTACTGTGTCCTACATATATGACAACGTCCAAAGAATCCTATACAGAACTACAAATGTTATGTATATAGTTTTTTCTCTAAATCCTCAAAACTGCTAAGCGATAACAATCAACGATTACTAAGTACGAGTTATAGCAGATAGATGTGAATGATAAATAAATAAATGATATAGTACTACAGATTGAGCCGGATATTTGACAAGGAAAAGCAATAATCTGTTGGTGGAAGCCATAATCGCAAGCTGTCATATAGTGAGAAGTGACAGTTGGAGTCATATATAAGGTGGGCGGCATTCTATTGTGTTCCGACGGCGGTCGTAGTGTCGTGCGGTTGGATCCCTGCCAGAACGAAAGCGGAGCTATGAGCAATCCTCTCTAATAACCTGTATCGGTTAATCAACCCAATACAACGCTTGTGCAATCTCAGCAAAACGTTATAACAAGTTTTAATAGCTGATTTGTTATGAAGTTATACTGTAATTGCTTGTTGTTATTTCAAATTACTGTCAGTTTCTGATTTAACAGGTCTTAGAATATCTATTAATCAGTGCAGTATCTTCTAGACAAGTAAATTTCATTCTTCATATTTTTTGTAGTCAATTTCATCCCTTACCGGTGATTAATAAGTGGTTATACCTAATCATTCCCAATTCTTTTACAAATTCAATCTTGATCATTTAATTTAGGCCGCACATTCGGAAACGAATGACCGTGGCATGTTGGAGTGTATTATAAGTCTCACAGAAGACTATCTTAAAATTTACTGCATTTCCTACTTTATCCTATTTCGCCAATGTACGTAGGTACGTTTTTTGGTACTCAGTGAGATATGCCAGGGTCCATTCCCATCCCATCCTATCCTATCCCTCCCCATTTTCGCAACCCTTTCTCCCAATTCATTCCTTAATCTGTAAAGATAGGCAGTGCATCCGGGAGCGCGCCGACGTTTGTCATTCTTGCCTGAAATTGGCATGTATCGTGGATGGCCATGGGCTACACAATCCACTTACCATCAGGTGGACTGTATGCTGGTCTTCTTTTTTTCTATAAAAAAAGTATTATAAATATCCATTGAAGACAGTATCCACATACCATTTGTTGGACTGTCTGGTTATTTGCTACCTTTTTTGTGTCTAATTATGATATTTCTCTAAAATGGTTTGCAACAACATATAGAAAAAAGTTAAAACCATCAGGAATCGAGGACTCACGATTGATGGCAATTTGAAAGGTGAACTTTCACTACCTGGAACAAAAACAAAAAAAAAGTATTTATTAGTACCTACAACAAATCAGAAAAATAAGATTCATTCATAAGTACAAAGCAAGCATTGTTTATAATAATAATAGGTAATAGACCTTAAAAACATTGTTTTTTTTCTTTTCATATATGGCAATGGTGCAATTAGCACATTTTACCACTGTCAAGTTTTCTACATAATAACTAATTTTAAACACATCATGTCAATATCCAATCCCGTCGAAGTAAGTCAGGAGTCGCGATAGTAGGTTTACTGAATACAGAACAGGACTCCTTGGAAGCACGCGAAAATAGCAGTCTCACGCTATTATTTCATTATCACAAGCACCACGCACGAAAAACAGTTTGAAATTTAAACTATTGAACCACAAAACTCACTATACACAATTTTTATAACAATGAAACAAAAACTTAACTTCACTCCTCGAGTTCCCGCCGAAAAGTCCCAAAAATATTGTTGCTTCAAGTCATTGTTTCACTCAGAATGTTCTTAAAAGGCATAAACAAGTCACCTGATGTTTGTCTCTAGCGACTTCACATCATACTTTTTATTTTTATAGGAAATAGGCAGACGGTCATGAGGCCCATTATGACACCCCTTTGGACTCCTTATAAAAGAAACGAAGAACGATACGGAGCAAGTCTTTTGTAAATAAAACATAATCATGGACTCCTCTTGCATAACCTGTGTTCAGCAAATGTGGTGGGACGCCACGTGCGTGTTTTACATACTGATGCGGTGTCGGAATGTGTGTACGGCCTGCACGCACCCTCAAAATTGTCACGGGACATTTCAGCCTTGGTGAGTTCATGCCATAAAATTTTATAGGCTTGTAATATGAACGAGCAACAAAAAATACTAAATGGGCAGCAAACCGTTAAGGAATTTAACATTTGAAATGATATTTATCCATTGTTTATCTATGATGATTATCTATGAAATGATGTTTTTCATAGATATTTATCTATTTAAACAGATCTTAGCTAGTATGTTTGCCTTATTTGTTTTATTCAACGTTTCTGCTGGGTTGCATTCACCATGGTCACGAACTGACTGAATGTCATCACAATGTCGACGAAGACTCCTACTTCTTTATTTTTTCTTCATATATGGCAATGGTGCAATTAGCACATTCTGCCAGTACCAAGTTTTCTTCGTAATAAACAATTTCAAAGTCTAAAATGTTCAATGTCCAGCCCCGTCCAAGTAAGTCAGGAGTCGCTCAGTAAAGCGGTAGTAGGTTTACTGATGACAGAAAAGGACTCCTTGGATCAAACGAATAACGCAGTCCCACGCTTTTATTTGGTTATCACAAACAGCACGCTCCAAAAACATTTTGAATTTTAATAAACTATCACTATTACCACAAAACGCCTAATACAGAGAACCTTTCTAGAGAACCGAAACCTAAGCCACCTTCCTAGAGAACCGAAACCTAAGCCACCTTCCTAGGGAACCGAAACCTAAGCCACCTTCCTAGGGAACCGAAACCTAAGCCACCTTCCTAGAGAACCGAAACCTAAGCCACCTTCATAATTATTTATTTCTCAATTTTAAACTTGTATTTTTCCTCACACGGTGATATTTTTGTAAAAACATAATTCGTAGGAAAAACGCATTAGCAAATAAGAGAATCCGGGTCTCCTGCATAATAATCGCCAGTTTTCGGGATTGTACCGGGACGCTACGTGCCTGCTTTACATACTGATGCCTCTCCGGAATGTTGGACTCTCGGTGAGGTAGCCGTTTGTTACGTCACGTACGTAACAGAGCATACGTGATAGCCCTGCAAATGTGTGAGCTCCTTGGAGATGTCCAATCACATTCATTTGCGGCTCTTTCTTTGCGTCCCGTTATACTAGACAATGTTAGAATTAATTTTATTCTTACTCAGGTTTTCTACAGCCCCAGTAACTACGAAGAACACACAAATCGCTTATCGCTTGTAATATAGAGTATTTGACACCTTTGGACAATTTAATTATACCTACGCTTAATACATTTAATACGCTTAATTTCATACGTCATACGCTATCCTGATTTATTTTGATGACTATATTTCAACGTAAAACCAGAAGCGAGAAAGTTTTCTACAGTCGGGACACGTCGACACTATCTATACATTACAATAAAATGTCCCCACATAAAATATTTTTTTGAAAAGTGATTGTATTATAAATTATAAAGTACAAGCGATACAGGGTCCAAAACGACAATTGATAGAACTTTTGTCTGTTTGTCTGATCGCGCAACACGCAAAAATCACTGAAAGAATTTTAATGAAACGTGGCACATTTATAGATTATGTATCGGGTTAACATTTAGGGTACTTTTTATCCCAGTCCGTTATAGAGTTCCCACGGGAATCACTAAAGTTCATGCGGACGAAATCGCAGGCAAAACTAGCTTTAAATAAATATTAAAAGTGGGCCAGATTCGAGTGACACAGGGGTGGAATAATTGTTTCAAAAAGCAAATTATAATGTTATCTTTCTTTATCCTGACGAAATGTCTGTTCTGTTTGGCATATTGTTTTATAGATCTATCTTAGAAATTATATGTATTTGTATGTACATTTCATATCGTTCACCTCTCGTCAAGTTATCTGTATCTATTTACGAGTTAATTCATTTAAATTTTTATGTCTGTATATTTACATAGTTATGTTAATAATCGTATGTATTATGTAGGAATCATGTAGGAATCGATCATGTAGTATGTAAGTGCACCATATACCTGGCTGTTATTGTTGTGAACTCTGTAATCTAGAGGTTGTCTGGAAGCGATCGCTATTAGCGATAAGACCGCCTTTTGTATACATTTTATGTGTATTATGTTGTATTATTATCTGTGGTGTACAATAAAGAACACTTAGATTCTTACATAAATATCTGAAGATACTAGAAATCGATCCGGGATATTATACAGAGTAATATTGAAAATCAAACCTATATCTATCGAAGTCAAAATATTTTATAGCTCTCTTTCTCCATAATCAATCACATCAATCAAACAATAGAAAAGCTTCTCGCAAAACATCCGGCTTTTTATTAAAGCAGAAACAAAGAATTCGGTAATGGTTCCAATACATAAATAATGGAGGAAGTTTGACTTACAACGTACATTATACTTGTACCATGATTCACATATACAAGGAATATTACAAAACTCGTAAGACTAAGACTAATTTAAAAAATTTTTATGTAGAGAGGAAATAAATATGTATTTTAATCACATTAAAATCTATATCTTTAGATATCCCAACAAAAGCATTTCTGTAAAATGTTGCCTTTCCTCGCGACTGTTTGGCCAAAAAAGTAATGAGATCTAAAAGTGACCAAGACTTATTTAATGATTTTTTACTGCTTGTGGGTTGGCTATTTGGTGCATCTCTACCATTAACAGATTCCTTATGTGAAATGGTCAACACACAATTCGCAACATTTTACAGTGTTTTTGTTGAGATTTCACATCTTTTTGTTGATGAAGTCTACAATTATCGCTAGCTCAACGGTGTAAGAGAACATTAGTGTGAAGCCTGCTTTTGCCGTTACCATAGTGACATAATATAATGGATTATTTATTTGACTTATTATTTTTAGTTGCGATATATCGATTGTAGGAAGAGGAGGTATTTTTGTTAAGTTCATCGTATTCCTGATTTGTTCCGGAATGAACATGATGTGGAATGAAGTAGGATAACATGTGTTCGAGTCTCTCTCCACAAACAACATTTAGGTTTTACTTTTCTCTTTTTAAGTTTTCCTTCTCTTTTCCTAATGTTTGATTTGCTGTTTGAACAATTAACACAAATTAATATGTCCCGAAATTATCATAATTAATCAAGTTTAACGTGACCGTAACCTCTCGTCACTTTGGAGAAGATCAGAGTGGAAATTTCAATTTTTTCCTTACGTTTTATTCAAACCTCTATCAGCATGCCAAATTTTAGCTTCCTAGCGTGTTTTCGTGTTCGTGTACGTTTCGTGGTTTTTCGTTGTTCGCCCTAAATACCTTCCAAATTGGAAGACGTATAAACTTGCAATTTGGCAGTTTATTTTAGCTCCTAAACTTCTCATCGGGGTATAATTTTGAAACGTTTGTGTTTCCCCAGTGCAATAAATACGAGAGGGTCAAAAGTACGCTGAGTGCTTCGAGAAAGGGGTGCAGCGTTCGGTAGTGCTGCGATGCCCCCTGATAATAAAATCGTAATAAAGCCATCTCTGTACATTTAATATTTTTCGAAAAAGTTATTGCAGTCTAAAATACGAGTGATACCGAGCAAAATAACATTTTTTGGATTTTTTGTCTGTCTGTAGTGTGTTTGTGTAATGTATCTCGCAAAAACTACGGGACGGATTTTAATTAAACTTGGTATAGTTATAGCTTATATGCCGGGTTAACATTTAGGGTACCTACTTTTCGTCCAGATTCATTATAGAGTTCCCACAGGGGTCATTTCAAATTGCACGCGAATGAAGACGCGAGCACCAGCTAGTATAAAGTATATTAAATATAAATTAAACAACTTGAACTTTAAAGCTTGATAAATTATAATGATTATGAGTCACTATTACCTGTCCCAGATTATGATGTGATGTATAATTATAATTATCCGACATGCTCTCCATTTATAACCGTACTCACGACAAACTTTACGAAATTAACGTATCTAATTTCAAATGCGCACAAAATAAGCAAATCGAAGCCAAGAGAGATAAATTCACGTCTCCTGCTGGGTACGAGCTCATAACTTTTAAAGCCGCCTGTAATTGCTTGACCGTCTCAACACAATTTTATGTAAAATATTAAACGAGCCCTAGATAAAATTCATTTAGTTTAATCCATATGGGTTTAATCACAGTCTTAACCCTTGAGAGATATTGTTTATGTCATTAGTACCCATTAGGTAGGGATTCATGTCTGTATGACCGTTCTTCCGTGTACATAACTCCCACAATTAGATTTTTTTATGTTATTAGCATCTTGTTCATATACACATTATGTATGAGTAGGTGTACCATGCTGGGTCATGTAGTATGTATAAAATTGTGATCGGTTGTAATAAACTATTACATGCAATTATTGTAATAAACAGTCAACAAGACTGTATTATGATTTAATTTTAACCTTTTCAAAGGTAATTCAAGTTTTTAGCCGCCGCGGTGATTTTGTTAAAATTACAAAAAAAAATTAGTTAAGTAACTATTTATATAACAATATTGATTTCCTTTATATAAAGACATCCAAGTCCAATGAGCAAACATTATTGTATTAATTTTTCACACTTTTCTCGTGTAAAGAAACAATAACAAATTACGAATTTCGTTCACGAGGACTTTACAGTATAAGTAAATACATGTTTTTTTTTTTTTTTATAGAGAATAGGGCGGACGAGCAAGCGGTATCACGTGATGGTAAGTGTTACCGCCGCCCATGGACACCTGCAACACCAAGGGGTATGCGGGCGCGCCGCCGACCTTGCAAAATCCTATTCACACTTTGTTAATGATACAAAAAGCTTTTTGTATCAGATCCATTGCTTTCATAACATTATTCTTTGTATAAGTAATCATTATGATACGATGACTTCATCAGCTAGCTAACTAGATAGCTGAAAAACCTTATGCCCATGGATCATCACTTGATGAACCATTGAGCATAAGGTTTTTCTGCTCCACTTATATAAGTACCGGGTCTCTCTGTTACATTTTTTATGTGATGTGATGGCGTAGAATTGATAACTGAATATTTTTTTTCAAATATCTTTGGCAATTCACGAAAACAATTTCCATCGCTCTCTTAAAATGTTTGTGCTTAAAGAATTACGGGTGTTTCACTCAGAAAAATATTTTTTTAATAATTTTGTTTAGAGTTTAAAATCTTCATTAATTTCGTTCAATATAAATAACGGACAAGGTCTGTCTGTCTGTCCATTTGTTCTCGCTGATTTCAGGATTAACTGTAACGAATTTATTGCCAAGGCATAAAAGTTCCTTAAAAAGAAGATAATAAAGAAGAAAAAAAAGTACTCATGATATCGTAGGAATATGATATAGGAAAATCATCTGGATATACTTACTTATTTTGAATACCTACATTGAAAAATGATTTTGAAATCGAATTCCTAGCGGCCGAAGACGCGAGCCATAGCTTGTAACATTTACTTGTTTTAAAAATGAAAGCACATTTTGAATAACGACTTAACTCGAAATATTGCGAGCATGACACGGAATATGCAGCGTGAATCTCATTTTTGTAGAGCACTTGTAATATGCAAGGCAATTTCGCTTATCTGGCCAGCGGCTTAATGTATGTAGAATTTGAAATAAACCTACAGAGTACATTTTTAAATATAGAAAATTTAAATTAAACATACAAAATTCTGATTCCAATAAATTACTTATAAACACTTTTTGAAAGCCAATTCTTATCCTTATGACGTACTACACTTATGACATACATTATTATTTATATACACATTATTATGGGGCCATCCATAAATTACGTCACACGAATTTCATGATTTTTGGAGTCCCCCCCCCCCGTCCTTGTCACATTTGTGTGACCCCCCCTCCCCTGGTGTGACGTCACATATTTTGCAATTTTAAATTTAGAAATTATTAAATTAAAACAACGTTATAATAATATTGATAGAGTTGGTAATATTTTAAAGTTTTTCGTTAGAGTTGATGTTTAATTTTAATACTTTAGATTTATATGGTACATGTGACGTCACGAAGCTTCTGACTCGTCCCCCCCTCCTTGTCACACGATGTCACAGTTGACCCCCTTCCTCCCCCTTAACGTGTGACGTAATTTATGGATGACCCCTATTTTCAGAATTTCTTGTCGTTTCAGCTATACAAATACATCCTTATTTCACAAAAGAATGTTTGAAGTGACGCTTAAAGGCTTTAGCCTAGTTACTCAATCCTTTTTGTCAAAAGTTTTTACTTAACCACTTATAAAGAAAATTACCCCAAAGAAAGATACAGCATAAAAATATTTCGCGTAAATATATGCAGAGTAGGACCTTCCAAATATAGATAAAGCCAGGGCCGTCTTAAGTCTATTCTGCGCCGGGGTGCGGGAGTGTATCCTAAGACAGTCAAACATCCTAATGTGTATCCTATGACAGTCAAATATCCTATTGTGTATCCTATGACAGTCAAATATCCTATTGTGTATCCTATGACAGTCAAATATCCTATTGTGTAATTGTTTACTATAGCGTTATATTTTTTCATTACCTTTAAAAGGTGAGCGCCCGGGGTGCACCGCACCCCTTGCACCCCCTGGTAAAGACGGCCCTGGATAAAGCATAGTAGTCAAATTAGTGGTCACCTCAGAAAAATCAACGCTTCTTCAATCTTATCAGATTACTATTCTATTCAGATTATTATTCAGATATTATTCGTACTATACTATTCAGATTATATTATTATTCGTGCACTTCTATTCTTAATAAAAAAACTACAAAATAGCTTTTTTTTCTGACATATTTTGATTACGTCGTACACGGTAACAGATATCATCTCCTACAAAGCATGTTTTGTACATGTATACATGTGCATATATATTTCTACATATATATTCATATTTATGTATATAATTATGGGTGTATGTACAAATATATCTTTTGTTTCTTATTATATTATGTTGCAACTTGTTTTTTAATTCCTTCTAGAAATAAGTTCGCCTTTATATTTATGATGTTGTAATGTCTTATTCGAGACTTTTTGGCGGTAACTCGAGAAATAAAATGTATTATGGATTACTTGTAAAAATTGTTAATTGTACGTTTCGGGGTTTAATAGTGATAGTTTATTAAACTTCAAAGTGTTTTTGTGCGTAATGTTTGTGGTAAAATCAAATAAAAACAGGACTGCGTTTTTCGTATGCTCCCCACGAGTCCTCTTCTGTCCTCAGTAAACCTACTATCGCTTTACTGAGCGACGTAATTTACTAAGCGACTCCAGACTTACCTCGATGTGACTGGACATTGCCAGGATACGTTTTAAACTTTGAAATTGTCAATTACGAAGAAAACTTGACGCTGGCAGAATGTACTAATTGCACCATTGCTATATATGAAAAAAAAAATGTCTTATTGTGTCAATTCATTGAAGAAGTTTGCCGGTGGTGGCTGGATGGTAAGAGCCTAAGATCCTGTATCATGGCGAGCTTTGAGAAATGGAGAGAGGTCCAGTAATGGAGAGGCAAGCCGATGGAAATAACATGAATCATGAAAATAACAATTCCAATGTATTATTACCACGTAAATAATCACATCAAATTACATGTCCCTTGACCGTCAATTATTCCCTTGTGTATTAAGATCACTGGTAGACGCGTCTTTGAGTGGTCAAGCCACTTTCAAAAAAACGCTTTATTGTTTCATGTCAACATCTGATTACATTGTAATGACATAGCACATTCGCTGCGGTATATGTACGGAACCCATACTCCTTTCATTCGTATTATGTCTGGGACGTCGGCCACTAAAACATTCACGCACGCGTGGGGCCTTCTCCATTGTTTCAGGCATTATAAACATATTGTACAGTTTTTGTTCTTTTTCCCTGTACAGAATTATGAATTATGGTAATGGAATATTCCGAGATTTACCACGTGTGAAGTGATTTTGAATAGTGACTGTGAATGATATGAATTCGGTAGGTAGTTAAGTACTGAGTAGGTACCAAGAGTCTACTGTTTCGCCAAACCAACTTTTGATCCAACTTTTAATGAGTATTTTTGTATGTGCACGCAAAAATATAAATAAATAACTCTAAATGACACCACACTCAATGGCCCACACTAGGATTGCCCGTGGGTTCAGAGACACATACAAAGACAAACACACCACCCAGACCCGAACAAACATTTGTCCTTAAACAAATGAATGTCCGACCGGGTTTCGAACTCAAGACCTTTTACACAACAGGCAGGGGTACTATTAACTGGTCTAATCGGTCGTCAATATGTGGTACATTATCTACTCAAATATTAAATTACACAGAGCTGTACATGACACGCAGGTCTCTCTAATTGGAACGCGAAAACAAAGCAATTTTTAAACTTAATTGTGATTATTGGTTGTGAAAATATCCAAACAAGAACAAAAAACAAAGAAATTCTGAAAAAGAAATACTTAACAGGTCTTTAATAAGAAATTAACAGGTCTTTAATATAAATTATACTTGAAATCACAAGTCAAATCAAAGTTTGTAAAGTATTAGGTATTACCTATGAAATTGCCGTTTGTTCATAGTGGCCATTTTGAACTTAGTTTTAATTTCAATTTAAAGCTATGTCGTTTATTTTCAAAATCATTTATTCATTTGCCGTCAAACGACTTTTTTGTTTAGATATCTTTGTGTTTGCCACCATGGAAAAGTTAAAAATTCGCGTTATTTTCAAATAAGAGTTCCAGCAAGAGTCGTGGCAGCAACACAGCACATACGGCACGCAGTTTCAATGATATGTACATGCGGACGCACAAAACATCACAAACGAACGCTCGGTACGTTTTTGGTTTATTCGTTTCCATTCTGGAAATTTCGACGTGAAGAACAAGCCTCGTGGACGACCGGAGACTAAAGTCGATAATGACGAATTGAAAGCAATAGTGGAAGCGTAGTATCTTTTATCAGCGTCATCCTATACGATAATGGACTGTCTCAGTACCTACCAGGTAACAAGGATGGCGACTTCATTTAGTGCTATTTATACTTGTATTTTCGCCAGTTTTATACTCGTATTTTGCCAGTAACCCCTGAGATCCATCATTTTGCTGCTTTTACAGACGTTAAATTTTTTTCAGATACTTAGTCCATGCATGCGAAACCGCGGGTAGAAGCTAGTAATTAAAATAAATTAATTTTAGTTGTTTTAAACAATTACAAACAAACGGTAAAAACAAAAACTGTAATCAAGTAATACAAGTTTTATTTTTTTATTGGAAGATCAACGGCATGACAATATGAACGGTTAAATTCGACACAATAAAATTTTCGTAATAACAGATTTTCCTAAGTAAGTATTCGATAGAATATTAATACAAAAAAGGTTTATTCTTAAATTAAAATGCTCTTACTCTTCTAGTAAGGGCATTAAAAGTACAGAAATGATTGGAAGTTAAACAAAAAAAGGAAATTAGATTCATCAAGGTTCCCGGGCTATGCGTCCTCGTAACTCGGTATAAGTGAATTGGCAGTTGGCGGGACGATCCGCCATATTGGAATATCAAATCCACGAACGTGGCTGTGGCTTTTATTGCCCGAGTTGGCTCGAATGGCTCGAGCTCCTCTACCCTCTTGATAAATTGTGTTGTTTTCGCCAAGCTCTGGTTGTTTGTTCAGTCATGCCATGGCTTCTATCAAACGTATTAAAGTATTGGGTTAAAGACGTCGGAGGCGCCATGCTCTCTGTTTTGTCTGAAGGATTTGTTTTGCATGGCAGGAACGTTTGTTTACGTCTATCATTGAACCTTGCACATTATAAGGAATTATGTCGAAAGCGTGTGTTAAATATTTTTGCTTAGCAACAAGGAATTTTTATGGGTATACGGGTCAAGGAAAGCAGTTGGTTTATGAAAATTGTCCCTCTAGTTTGTTTTTGTTTTCCATCAGGCATAAGTTAAAACTGCTTTAGATGCTACAATGGAATAAATGTAAGAAACTAAGAAAGTTTAGCATCCAACTCAAATCCTCCAACGACTCTGCCACGATAACAATGTCGCCTGCGAATCGAAGGTGGGAGATGTATTCGCTGTTGACACTGACTCCGCATTGTTTGCAATCCAGAAAATTAAAGGTGTCCTCCATTGAGTTCTTGAACAGTTTCAAAGATATTACATCCCCCGTCTCACTTCGCGACGCAAATGGATTGGGTTAGTCTGCTGGTCCTGAATTATGACTCTTATTATCACAGCTTTGTATAAACATTTCAATATCTCGATATATCGCCAGTCGTTGCCAGCGTTACCAAGTACGCTGTAAGGATTCCAGAATAGCTAAGGTTTCGATTGAGTCAAAGGCTTTTTTGTAGTCCACAAACGCAAGACAAAGTGGCCGATTATACTTGTTAGTCTTTTGTATAATTTTTCTCAAGGTGTGGATGTGGCATACGGTATTGAAGCCTCTTCGAAAAGCAGCCTACTCCGGAGGCTGAAACTCATCTAATCATTGGACTAGTCGGTTCCTTCTGCCGATCTACCGGCGGGGGTGCCATTAGGCTTGTTATTGCACACACATTTTGCTCCTGGCTGAGTGCCTTCTGCACTCTCCTTAAACCATACATGTCCGGTGGCTCTTGAAAGTCCATTAGAACCACAAGAATCTAGCCATTCCGAAAAAAGAAACTGATGATTTGAAGAAAGTCGCCGGCAGTGGCTGGATGAAAAGACCAGAAGACCGTGTGCAGGGCCGGCCCTACCTTATGGCGAATGGAGCGGCCGCTCCAGGCGCCAAGAGCCAGGGGGCGCCTCAGTGGTAAAGAAAAAAAATTTTTTTTTTTCCTTTCGATATTTTGATTGCGAGCGTGTAGCTAGTATGTGAATGACCATTGACTGGGTATCGACACGGAGCGCGTTTGTCGGTGTGGGGCAGTTTACCTTGTATTCCCTGACCGGCGGCCTCGACTCAATCAAGTTGGGTTGGGGATGCTATGGCGGGGGATATGGGGTTCACGACCCACCTCCACCCATGGTCCTACCAACCTTTTGGTTATACGGACCAAATCGTCGGGAGGTACGCACCGTTCGCCTCCTAGGGCTATGTTGCGGTGCGTATCTGCTCTGCCTCCCTACAAGTATTATCTTTTGCCTGTGTCCCATAAGCACTCTCCCCTTTCTGGGGCTGTTCTACTCCACAAAACGATGGACTTCAGTGCCGAACAGCTCTTTCGGGTTCCTTTTCCTGTGCCATCGGTGTGCAAACTCTCTGAGCCCGCGGAAGTTCGCTTCGGAGGAGACGAGGTCGCAGTAGTATGCCGGTCTCTCCTCCCGCCGTACAATCCTCTCTAGCATGCTCCGTCGATATTCCTCGTATAGAGGACAGGACCATAGAACATGGTGCAAGTCCTCCTCTGCCATGCCACACTCACACTGACTACTCTCACACAGCTTCATATCATGCAGTCGCTTTCGAAAGCAGCCATGCCCAGTGAGTATCTGGGAAGTTTCATAGTCCGGTTCGACCCAACGCGACTTGAGTCGAACCGCCACGTCCGGGAAGAACCTGAACAGCTCTCTGCCTTTGCTCTCGCCAACCCACCTTTCCTGCCAGCTAGCCACTGTCTCGTTCCAAATGGCCTGTTTCCCAGCACGCGCCTCCTCCCTGGTCGCAAGTAAACGCGCCAGATCCATCCTGCCAGCGCGGATCACCTCAAGGTCCGCTGGAAGCACGCCCGCCAGTACCGGTAGGGGGAGCGTGCTGACCGATCTATATGCCTTCGTCAATAGGATCAACGAAGGCCGCTGAGTGCGCAGAAGGACGCTTCGAACTACATGCAAGGACGCACGCTCAAACCAGCACGCCGCGGCATAGGTGAGTGTCGCCACATACGTACCACGGTACAAGATCCTGAGGCCCCGGAATCGAATTCCCCACGATGAGGCCGACACCCGGGACATCTTCCCGAATGACTTACTGCTGCTTTCACCTATGTATTTCGCATGCTCCACGAACGATAGGCGTGCGTCTATCACCACCCCCAAAATTTTGGCCGATGAGACAGCCCCCACCGAAGCACCACCGAACCTGATAGTGGGTCGTCTCTGGAATTTCCCCCTAATGGTCATTGTTTGTGACTTTGTAGGGGAAAACTCCAGTCTATTGCGGACCCCCCACTCGCTGATGCGCTGCAATGCACTTACCGCCATTTTCTCGATATTTGCCCTCGATTGTGCCTCGATGAGGACCGTAACATCGTCCGCATAAGCCACGAGCTGAACTCCCGGCGGGAGCGGTAACCGAAGCAGGTCATCCATTAGGAGGTTCCAGAGCGTGGGTCCCAACACCGATCCCTGTGGACATCCCATAGTGGAGACCTTCCATTCCACCCGGTCCCCGACGAAAAGGCCCACCCGACGGTCGGTGAAGTAGTCCGTCAGCATCCTATAGATGTTTGGCGGACAACCTCCCCTTTTGGCTTTGACCATTATCATCGGCCACCAGGCGTTGTCGAAGGCGCCAGAGATGTCCAAGAATATCGCCTGCACATACTTTGCAGTAGAATACTTAGTCGCGCCTATAATTGTTCTGAGCGCCGTTACCGTAGATTTGCCTGAGGTGAAACCGTGCTGGCATTCCGACATCTGGTTGCCAATCTGTGGAGCACTCAGAAGGAGTACTCGTTCCAAAATTTTGCCCAGTACAGGGAGCAACGTGATCGGGCGGTAGGCCTTCGGATCTGTCAGTGACTTTCCATTATTCTTTGGCAGCACTAACAGGCGTCCATTCTTCCATACGTCCGGAAATACACCCTCCCTTACACACTTGGCGACAGCAGCGGAAAATTCCGCTGCTGCCACCGCCCATACATGCCTAAGAATCCTCCCCGAGAGGCCATCTACTCCCGGTGCCGTGTTAGGCAGCCGCCTGACTATTCCACCCAGAGCCTCGCTGGTCGGTGGAGGCGCATCGGAGTCGGAGGGTGGGAACGACGCCATAAGGCGGACCAATCGGTGATACTCCGAGTCCCTTGACTGATCGTCATCGGGACACAGAGCCCGGACCAGGCCGCCCATGGCCACGTCAACACTCCCGGCGTGCCCCTCCGCATATTTCAGGCCATTTATAATATTGCTAGGTGGTCGAACGCGGCCGCCAGCTTCCCGGTACGCCAAGCCCCATGGGTCTTGGTTCCCACTATCCGCGATTTTCCTGAAATATGAGGATTCAGCATATATGGGGGGATATGGGGTTGATGGATATTGTGTTGATGGACCGGGCGCAGTCTCGGGTATATTTAGTGGACACCACCATCCCGCATGACGGAGCCCTCGTGAAAGCCGAAACCGAGAAGAGAAAAAAATATCTTGACCTGGCGCACGAGGTCAAAAATATGTGGCACATGGCGTTCACTGAAATCATCCCATTCATTTTATCCGTAAACGGATTAATCCCGACCAGCCTCGACACCAACTTGAGGCGGTTGGTTTTCCGCGATGGCTCGCTTCCGGCGAAGATGTAGAAGGCGGAATGTGGAATACCGCGAGAATCGTTCGTCGGTTTCTCTCTTAGTGTCCTGGACCCAGGCCGACTGTACTTTCATCGGGAGTTATAACGTCTCTCCCTCACTTTGGCTTATCGAGGGAGAGACGAGGAAGATGTTGTCGAGATCTTCCAAGTTCTATGCTTGCACGCATAACTGGTATGTATTAGGAGCAAGCAAGGGGGCGCCATAAATGGATCTCGCTCTATCCTAAAACTTGCCTCGGGCCGGCACTGACCGTGTCTGATGGCGGTCCTTGAGAGAAGTCTATATCCAGCAGTGGAGAGATACGGACTGATGGTATGACATGGTAAGCAAGTAATCTTTATTGACACCACATATAATGACATAGAGTAACATAAAAATAGTATACGGAAGGCAATTTTATCGCTATTAGCGATTTCTTCCGTATAATATACATGATTTTCATGTAACTCCTAATATTAACACATTGTAATATTTAACAACTAATTTGAACTTGTGCTATTACTTATTTTATTACTTTTGATCGAAATACAGCGAAGTCAAAAAGGTAAGTTGTTTATAAATTATATTTACCCCTTAGAGTCCGATCACAGAATTTCAATAAAATGCCTATTAGACTGGATTCGACTTCGACAAAACTCAAATTCTGTTAAATTCAAATTCGAACAAGACTTATATTTAAACGAGCAGCGAAAACAATACAAAAATCATATTTTATTTTGTAAACAATATATTTTTTAAGAACTTTCAATTCAAGCAAATAATTTTCAATTATTAAGTATGTCAATTATTAAGGAGTCGAAAGCAAGACGCTCCTACTCGTATATCTTTATTGTTACCTAATTCAGCTTTAAATTTGCTGCCATCGGTTTGCTGCCCATTCAGTATTTTCTGCTGCTCATTTGTTTATTTCTCTTTGAAAAATGTCAAGACATTTTTTTTATCCTAAACACCCAGTGTATCTATCATATTATGAAAAAGTAAAGGAAGATTTAAATTTCTTGCTAAGGTTATAAGTATAAAAACAAAAATGCCCAAATAAACTCTTGGATTGGAAGTGGGAATACTAAACGCACTTCATGTGTTACGACCGGCTATAAATAATATTTATTGATACGTTAATAAAACATGAATAACCAACCTAAAAATTTTAATTCAAAAGCCCGACCCCGTTAAGATTCAAACAAGCTTTTGGTCTTTCTGAGGGAAGACCGTTTGGTATATAGCATAATCGTCTGTCAGTAAAAGAAATAGAACATAAATTGAATCTCATTTTAAAACGGCACATGTAATGGGCATTACTTCTAACAATCTGTACTTAACATTTTTAACATCTGTAACTCTTATTCACACACACATACCCATACATCAACTCACACTATTACTTACATTATTGACTATGCTAAATTTTTTCTAACATCGGATATCTAAAACCACACTCCCACACATTCACATACAGACATAGTTGCATAAAACACACACACCGTACATGTTATACACAATAACTACCAACTGAATAAACTGTTTTCTCAAATAACTGTAACTTTGTACTAAGAATAGATCTAAGAGAATGAGCTGACAGCTGTAAAACAGATTATTTTAGTTCAGATGTCAACACAAATTGTGATACCTATTTGTAAATGTATGTTTTTTTAACTATTACAAAACATAAACATTATAAGTGACAATTACTGTACAGAAAATATGTAAATGTCTTAAATAAATAAATAAAATTTAACCCCTTCTGAAAGATCTTAAGACTTTGGACCTTTTACGGTGTCGGGTTTTACTTTTAAAAGTTTATTATTATATGCGTAATACGCAGATTACGCAAATAATACTCGTTAAATGCTTAAAACAAGTCTTCTTCTTGTTTCATTTTCAATTTTTCATTGTGTAATCTTTGTTTTTTCACCAAAGCGACTGTTTTTCATAGTAATTAAACGTTTGCACTTTGTTCTCCGCCCCGATAGAATAACCCTCGCTCCCCGTTGCCATCGTCGTCGGCACGTCTTAGACGACCCCGACGACCCAATTACTGCTGCCAATGCGGTTCTTACACTACACTCACAGGCTACACATATACCTACACCGTCCCCCCCGGCGGAAACGAGGACGTCACCCTCGCTACACCGTGAACACATACCTACCAGCCTTCAGCCAACACTTTTACCAGGTATCGGCACGTGCCTGGGCGCTTCACACCAACTCGCGATCCCGCGGTACCCTCCCAAAGCAACGCCCTAAGCCGAGGTCCGTTCCTTCTGCGGGTCTACCGGCGGAGAGCCTTTAGGCTCGTTGCTGTACACACTCTTTGCTCCAAGCTGAGCGCCTTCTGCGCTCGCCCTAAACCATACATGTCCGGTGACTCTTGGCAGGCCATTAGGGTTACAAGAATTTAGCCATTCCGAAATGAAAAGAAACTGCTCTCCGAGAACATTGTTTCAATGGCATTCATGTTGGACATGTTGGAACATGACTGTTGGCATTTCATTATTTCCTGAATTAAAATTAAATTAATTAATCTTTCTTACACGATACAGTTAACAACGAAACTACTTGAAAATATTAAAACTTATAAGTTAAACATAGGTACTAAGTAATATGTTCACTTCAGACGTCCAATTCAACAGACTGATACTCTTCTAAATAATACGTACATGATTTTCAATTTCGTATACTTAATAGAATTAATACAAGATAACCAAAAAATTACGATGCACTTTTATAGAAAAATTGAATTGTGACAATTAACAACTAAATTAATATATTCCTCCGTCACTCACATAATTAAATAATGAACGACGCTTTACTAAACTTCTCAAGTTCTCTCTTCATTTGTCACACGAGTTTGAAGACAAAAAGGGACCGATCTATTATTAAACACCGTCTTTAATTAAAGACAGTTTGACATTTAAAAGAACGAGGACATGCGTTTAATTTTAATCAAACACAAATATCATTGGGGCAGCAGTCGAGAGGAGTGATAGCGGGGCGTGCGCGACAGCAGATGTGCTGGATACAAGAGTGACAAGGATAGTTAATTGGATTGCCCTCGTTAAGAAGCTATCAAAGCATTGTTTGTCGCGTCGTACACTCGTAATGGGCACAAACGTAATGTCAGGCGTAGCGGACGATGTTAGACTTGTCAGACTGTCTGGAGACCGAAATGACTCAAGTTCCAACATTTAGAGTCATCCCCAACTACGGTTGAAAGACAGAAGAGGGAAGGATCACAAAGGATCAGAAAAGATTTTAATTGCACCCTAGCTCCCAAATTAAACGTAGTGAAACATTGCTCATATTATTAACTAGCGGTGCCAGCGTCCTCATTCGCGTGAACTTGTGATTCCCATGGAAACTTTATAATTGTTCTGGATAAAAAGTTTCTTAAATATACTTACTATAATTTATAACTATGCCAAGTTATATTAAAATCCGTTCAGCGGTTTTTGCGTGAAGTGCGTTCAGACAGACAGACGGACAGATCGACAGACAAAAATTTAAAAAAATGTTATTTTTGGCTCTGTATCACATATAGTTTACACTGCAATGACTTTTTTTAATATTTCATGTATCGTCACGGCTCTTTTACGATTTTATTATATGTATAGCAATCAGTCAGTTTAAATTTTTAATAAGCTGCCGGCTGATATAAAATAGTCTTTATACGAGGGCCACACTGAAATTTTCCGGAATGAATAAGATAAAAAATACAATGAATGGCCAAAATCAATTTACTGGTTCTTAAAATATTGTCCGTGAGCGTCAATACACTTTTTCATACAAATAAATCAATTTCCATAACATTTATTCCACTCTTCTGTGGTGACCTCGATTTTTCGTACTCTTCGGCAGCGTCTTCTGGCGATGAAAATCGTTGACCGCGTAATTGGATCTTGATTTTTAGAAACAAGAAGAAGTCACAAGGTGCAAAATCGAGACTGTAGGTATGGAGGATGGCTCATGAGTTCTACGTTTTTCGCCTTCAAAAAGTTGTTTGGCTGTTTGACCGTATCAGAGCTGGCATTGTCATGGTTTAAGATTATGCGGCGTTTGCAGTTGTTTTTACGGAGTTCGTCGATAACTTCCGGCAAGCAAATGGTCGTGTACCAATCAGCGTTTACGGTGCGACGATTCTCCAAAGCAACAGTAGCCACGAGTCCAGGTTTTCTAAAAAAAGAAGCGATCATCTGCTTCGCGGCACTTTGCACACGCGCCACTTTGGTGAGGTTCGGCTCATCTTGAAAGAACGAAATGGTCGATTGCTGCTTTGTTTCGGGGTCGTAGCTGTAAATCCATGTTTCGTCACCTGTTACTATGTTCCACACCAAATTTACCGCCCCTTCGTTGAATCTGGTAAACATGGCATTGCACCAAGTAACGTGTTCCGTTCTTTGAGCCTCAGTCAAATTATGTGTGATCCACAGGCAGCACAGCTTTCGCACAACCAAATGTTTGTGTAAGATTAATTGTATCTGACTCATGCCTAAGGATGCCTGAATCTCATGGTGGGTCACATGCCTGTCTGTTTCGATTACATGGAGCACAGCATCGATGTTTTTGTTGTTGACATTCGTCACTGAGATTGACACGACCGCGCTTGAATTCTGCATACCACCACCTATAACTTGTAGTCTTGCTTGGTGCTTCATCGCCAAAAGCAGTTTGAAACTGAACGAGGCTCTACTGAGCTGTCAAATTACACTTAAAATAGTAGAAAATCATACAGCGAAAATTTTCACAAGTTAAATCCATCGTAATGCAGACAAAACGCAATTTTTAAAATGACGCAGCAATGAAAAAACAAATGACTGTTAGATGAAACAAACTTTATTCCAGAGCCAAAGGGTTCCATTTTCAAATACTGTAATTACTTTATAAATATTTTTTTATGTAAGTGGCCAGTTCCGGAAATTTTCAGTGTGGCCTATGTATAATACCAATGATTATAAACGCAAATTAAAGAATTTTCTTTAGCAGGTTGCTTTTCCTCTCGAAGATATATAAATTGATTGACTAAATATTTCACCCATGTTTAACAATTATTTGTCAATTTTTTACACTGTGATGGCATTTATAATGGATATTCGAGTACAATTTTATAATTGTTTCAATGAATAAATAAATAAATAAAAGTTATATCTGCTATAACTGCCTGATATAATATTATTATAACGTTATATCGGATATCTGTTAATGAGATACTGTCGAAAATAAAACTTCATAATCCACAAATAAAATTTAGACAGCCCTACTTATTAACGATTAATTAACTACGATTAACTATAAGATACGGTTAACTTACTACGATTAAGCCCTTGTTATTACTAGGGCCAGGAACAAATATAGCAGTAAATTGTAAATTGTATAGCCAGTAAATTGTGTACCTATTAATTTCGACTTGATTTGCACAAAACCATTAAAACATTACACATTAAGAGCGATGGTAAATATTTGGTTTGCTAAAATATAACCTTTTGATTTCCTTAAATTTAGTTTTAAATTTTCTTAAATTCGTTTTTCAAATGTGTTTTTTGCTCTTATAATAAACTTTTAGACCTTAATTCTTTGTATATAGCTGTATATTTGTAGAAATTTATAAATGACATGCCCACTCTTTTGTGTTATATTGTTACCATGGGCGTACCCAGGGGGGGGGGGCAGGGAGGGGCAGCTGCCCCCCCCTGGACCTGGACTGCCTCCTATACATTTAGCTGGTTAATTATTGCCTATGCCTAAGTACTGTTGTATTTATGAAATTGTAGATGAAGTAAAATTTATATGTAAGTACATATTTCAAAATTTTCATTCAGAACTCATATTTGAGTCACGTTACAAATTACGATTATATGAGTTGATTCTTGATTTGGGTTGATTTGGGTGATTCTTTCACAGAACTTGTTTTAAGCCGCTTTGCAGAAGATCCACAAAGATTGCTTTTGAAATAAATAATTAATTAATTACTTAAGTATCTAATCTAATAAATGCACATTTCTATTTATGTTGAATTATTTACCTACAGGAAATTTCTGATTTGCCTCCCCTTAGGCCAAAAGCTGGGTACGCCCATGATTGTTACTATTTTTAAATAATCTGTATACTATTCCCTTCCCTTAAAATAAATAAATAAATGGTTTCCAATGCGAATTAAATGTGTAATATATCCAATGCGGAAGCTTTTTCAGAAAATACGCAATATTTTTCTTTTATCAGTTTGAAAAAGAAAACGAAGTTTTAACACAGACGTGCACCGCTAAAATTGGATTGTGTAGGATTGTGTATTGCAGAGCGTACATTAAAATAAAAGCAAATACGCATTCAAAGCTTATGGTATTTGACAGGCGGGATAAAGGTAATTATTCTTTTTAATACTTAGATTTTCTCAACAGAGGACGCATTCTAATTCCAAGAAAATAAAAAAAAAAACATGAGTTAAAACTAAACGGCAGGACCACCATTGTAGAGGAACAAATTATCTACTTTCCTTTCAATTATTATTGATACACTTTGAAATAAACAAGCTAAGTGATTTCGTTCAAAATTTGTATTACATTTATAAACAAATGTTTAAGAAAAAACATGTAGGTGCATTCATACATCAAACAAATACAAAAAACATACATCAAATTGGAAATCAATTTTTTTTATTACTTTTGTTATGGATATCTATATCATATTTATTATTATATTAGTCTTAGAAAATAATATAAATTTGTACTTAAATTTGAACTTTTTGTTTTTAAATATGAAATCTACATGATTTTTTATAATAAATATTCACTTGTAATACATATTATAATAAACATTAGTATCTGTCACTAACAAAAATCATTGACGGTAAACTCGAAAGTCTTGCGAAAGTCGAAAGTGTTTGCGAACTGTCATTTCGAAAAATGACAGCTACGAAAATACTGTTACTGACTAGTAAAAACCAACAAGTTCGCAAATACACCCAAGCTGTTTCCTGTTAAATTCTTTAAGAAAATTTAGCAAAAAATCGTAACGAAAAGGCCTGGCACACATATACCCGTCATAACCTGCGCTGCTAAGGCTGCGAAGCAACTTGGAGACCTGCCAAGGAATATATTAAAACTTTATCAAAGCTGAAAGTTCTGTTTCCTCCTGAAGTGTCGCTGAATCGCGCCCTCGGGAGGATCTAACTCGAAACGGTACTTTGGAATTGACAAAAGAAACCTGGGTTTAAAATGGAGACTAATTTAGCTAAGTATTCAGACCCAATATACGATAGGTCAAATTAAAAGTTCTTAGAACTGGCTACTGTGCAATAAGATAGAAAAAAAAAACAAATTCGAATTTTGAAAATGGAACTCTGCTTGTCCAACGCCATTAAATTTTCAAAGCTATCATTTGGAAGACTTTTTGTTGGGAACTGGAAAAGTGAAGTTCAGTTTTGCTTCGATCATTGTAAAAATTGCGTTTTGTGGTTTAATGGTGATAGTTTAATAAAAGTGTTTTGCGTGGGGTTTGTGATAATAAAATGAAAGAGTGGGACTGCGTTTTTTGTGTGCTTCCAAAGAGTCCTCGTCGGTCCTTAGCAAATCTGCTATAGCTTTACTGAGCGACTCCTGACTTACTCTGACGGGACTGGTAGCATTGGATACTGAGAGCAATATATTGCATATGCTGTACCGCTCGCATATGCCCAATAGACTATAGATGATACAATACACAGTGCAAGAAGCAATTATTGATACTTAAAATATTGTCATAAAAGAATATTCCAACTGCCATACAGTGTGCAATTGCACTGTAGAAAATGTATCTGAAATACTTCCTTTCCGTGTTCGTTGAGTTTAAGTAAGTACCTATACCAAGTCCAGCCATAAATATTGTTACAAAACACATTGATATTGTCTTTTACTTTATCATTTTATTAGAAGAAATTGTGTTATTTTGGAAATAAATAGGTAAGAATATCAAAAATATAACGTTTATTGGAAATGGTTACTATTTGCTTTTATACAATCCTTTAAACGTTGCGGCCAGTTCTAAAACGGATCCGTCGTAATCGAGCGGATTAAGATTGGGACTAGATGATGACCAGTCTCATTTCTAATGAAGTCGGGAATATTCCTTTCTAGTCGCACCTGTGTTGAGCGAGCTCTGCGGCCTCATGCTGAGTCTTGCTGAAAGGACCGTTCTCGGTTATGGAACTGGGTGTTGTTAAGAGACTTTATGAACCCCTCAAGAATCGTCTCTTAATAAACTTGAGCCGATAGTTTTAATAACTTTTTCACAAAAATATGGTTCAGTCACTCCTTGATAGCTAACACCCCACCAAACCATCACCGAAGAAGCCTGATAATGGCCATCTTGCACCCTATTCACCAATTGAGCAGCTTCTCTAGAGTTATGAGCATAAACTCGATCATTCTGCTTGTTTAAATGTTCCTCAATGGTAAACATTTTCTCGTCCATAAATAGGATTTGTCTGTGAGCTCGCTTTGCGTGCCGTCAAAGAAGTTGTTTTGATTTGTCAACCCTTTTTTCTTTAAATTATCAGTTAAGAAATGACCAGCACGTCTTTTAAAAGCAGCAAGTTCTAAATCACCTTTTAAAATACATGACACGGTTCTGGATGCTATATTCATCTCTCTGGATAAAATCTTGCTTCCGGACGGGATTTCTTTGGATTCTCTCCTTCACAGCTTTAATCGTCTGTTTAGTACGAAGAGTGCGTGGACGGCCAGACCTTTTTCTGTCACAAACAGAGGACGTTTCAATGTACCTACTAATGGCTCGGTACACAAATATTCAGCTAATACCAAGCGGAACTTTAATAATTGCATTTGGCTCTATGCGTACTTTGTGTAATGCAATTACAACAATACGTTTTCCGTTATCACCTCACTCCATTTAAATGTTAGTATAATATTTAATTATAATTAGCGCTAAAATGAGAAAAAACATTTATTTTTCACATGTGAATGACAGATTCTGAACTCAAATGTTTTTTATTTTTCTTTATTGTAACGATATTTGTGGCCAGACTAGGTATAAAAAAATATACTCATAAAAAATATATTTCATGACCTTAACGAAAGTTTCTGAACAAATAAAGACTGGTTAACCATAGCCTTACTATGAATCAATGAAGGCCGGTTCAAAAGAATTTGTATCCCGAGTCATACAACTTCCTTATATAAATTGCAATATTTCAAATTGCAATAACCTTACATAGAAAATAAAGAAACCTAGCGGAACATCAGTACGCTGTAGAATTTCCACAGTTAAAGCGGCCGTTAAAGCTACCACGACTTCGTTTAATTAAGCTGTTGGCTCTCCGAGCATAGTTTAATTCTTGCCAACAAAGTTTATTAAGACCTAAAACAGTGACCTAGAGTAATCGCCGTAGAATACAGTCTGATGTGTTATGTTATGACTTTCTCGGAGCACCCACATATAATGTTATGTTTTCATTACTCTGCATGAACCATACTTGATGGAAGCTCGTAAAATGCTAAAATTCTTAGTCAGAGCTAAATTTAAATAAAAGGTAAGAATAGATACTAGTAACACCGTAACCAGCCCTTTCTTTGTCCACTGTTGGACACGAGCTTCCTAATGTTCATTAACTTGTGCATGAGGGACGTATGGTCTCACAACGCCGCTCTGGCCGAATTGGTTGGCAAGTTCACTCTTCAAGAGGTGGTGTAGTTCCTCAGCCCTTGTGGTAGCGGCTCTGTTATCCCTTAGTCGCCTTTTACGGCACCCACAAGAAGAGATGGGGCCTAAACCCTAAAGCCAGCCAAAACCACACGACCTACTACCTAAATTATCGCAGTATTTCTCAGAATTGCCTCAGTAGATCTCAGAGAGTAGAAATTTTCTCAACCAAATTTGAGTAACCCAATCAATGAAATATTTGGACATTGTTTTACTTTTTGTTTGACATTAACTGTCATCATTTCGATTAATTACTTAGATTCTCGTCTATTTATTCGAAAGCAAATTTCATTGATCTCCAGGATTTTTCCAAGAATTTCACATATATTCACTTAAAAGCACGTTTATTACTATTACCGAGAAATATGTCGTGAGGAAACCGATTTAGTCCAAGCAATGTGCAATTAAACGGCTGTTTCAGGCCAGCGGTAGCGACATTAGCAGGAATTGTTGTAACAAGAATTACTTCAAGTGTCGCCTTCCTAAATTATTCGAGACGTGTCAAACAAACGAGCAGACAAGCGTCTCATGTGGGTTAATAGTACACGGCAAGAAACGAATGAACGGTAGGTAAGGATTTTTACTAAGGAATGAGGAGTTCAGACAACCCACGTACGGTCATTGAGGCTTATTTACTGAATCTGACTAGACATTTGATAGTCCAAACCAAATTTTGCAAGCTTTTAGGCAGTAAGTAAGTAAATAATCAAATAAGTAATAATCAACACTTTATTTCACACAAAAGAATACAGTGAAAGTGATACAAATATATAAAAAAAAAATGGTAGGTTTAATAGGTATACAAAAGGTGGGCCTTAATGTTGAAGTGATCTCTTCCAGGTATATATATATTGGGCGGGAGGAGATGTATGCGACCATTACTCGTATACTAGTTGATCTTCTATAAACCATACGGCTGCACAATTTCTTATATAAACGATAGCAGAGAAGTATGCATCATTTTAAGAATAATATTATTTGGAATTTGATGGCGAAATTTGATGTGATGCTAATCTATGGTTACGATTTGCTACTTGCAAATACGATCTCTTACAACTTAACAGTCCTTACAAAGATGTGTAAATACCGAGTTTGCAAACATGAAGTATAATTTAGGTAGGTACTTGTATGAACATTCAATACTGTCGTTTGTTTATTTGTGGCACTAGCGAACGAGCCTTCATCACCCTCCTAATCACACACTCGGTTGACTCTCAAAAGAGGCAAAAGGAGCCCAGAAAACTCGAACAGTGCTTCTAGCGAACGTTTAATTAGAGTAAATAATTATTCGCCGCAAGCCCTTCTATTATATTAAATTAGAACAGTCGCCTCTTTATTTGCAACAGCCATTCTAAATATCGAATTTTACCATTTTGATTTTATAAATGTGACTTTTTTAAACTTGGTATTCAAGCTGTTTAAATTAACTACTAAATGACTCAGTTTAAATTAAATTTACTAATACGATGTTATCACTAGCCAATCAACAAGGGTTCAACCTCATCTATTACGTAACTCGCGTTACGTGGTTTACTAAAAGCTTATAATAAAAAAATAAAGGAGAAATAAAATAAAAACGATCATATGATTGACGACTGAAGTAACATTTCACAAATGACCACCAAATAGAATACAAAACTCTCATCAGTAACATGGAACGTCTCCGCTGATTATAACAAAACAAACAAGATCGTCGAGATCAAAGTGACATCGTTTGTTTTATCCCGCTCATTTCCTTCTCAAAGTCCTCGCGAACATCGTCGAACCTTATCAGGCTGGCGACGAAATGAAAAAACACACGACTAAAAAACAAAACGCTGCGTGCGATAAATGTAATGGCGAAGACACATTACTGATTCTACACGACAGCGAACAAATAAACCGGGCCGATAGAGACGAGAGGAGCTCGTGCATGAGCTTTCAAACGTACCAAAACAAAGGCTCGCAAAAAGAAAACGAACGAGTCTGTTAAAACCCTCGTGACGTCACCTGAACGAATTAAAGCTTCTATCTCCGTCTCACCCCATGGGTCCTTCTCCCCTCTCGCTTTCGCTACGGAAAGGCAATTGACCTATTTTCGGCGGGCGCCCAATAATTTCGCGAAGGGTGCTCTACCTAACTTCAGATATAGGTTTAGCTAACTTGCACATTCTTAGGTCCACATTGGCCGAGTTATACGAATATATTCAATATGGACCGGTCGTGTTATTCATCGCTTTTTATGAGCAATAACAACTCGGTTCGCTGTTTACAAAGATTGGATACAAACTCGCCGGTAATGGCTTTTGTTACAGACGCTAACTACTTCTACTGGATTCAGTATACAAACATCGAGATATACAATTTGCTATATTAACCATAATCACTGTTGTTTGTGTAATCTGAAATTAGATAGTTATGGTCTATATTCTAAACGAGAAAACTTCGTGTTCTTATAACCAGAGTCCTAAACGCTTCTTACATAACTGAGTAATGGTAGCTATTACACGGGTAATTGCCAAAACCTCTCCGCGAAATCAACAAACAATAAACAACTGTTAATACGAACAGGTTGTTCGAATATATACAATAAAAAAAAATCAGAGAAAGTCCAGGACTGTTTTTATATTTGCATATTATTAGTAATAAAATGTAATTGGTGTTGCGCTGAAGGGAGATAACTGGAGCATCGAAGCACGCAAAACTGGTCGCTGAATATTAAGATGAGTCATAAGATATAATAGGCTATAGCCTATTATATTATGACTATTATAATAGTCATAATATAATAGACTATAATAGTCATAAGATAGGCGGTAGCATGTGCGCGTGTCAAATATAGACAAAAATTATAAACACTCATTGCGAATAACATGTCCATTGCACTATATTAATGTTAGGTGTCAACGGCCGTGTGCTGTCGGCTGACATTAGAATAGCACCACTCCATCTCTTCCCGTGGTGTTGAAAAAGGCGACTAAAGGATAACAAAGCCTCCACCACAATTCCGAGAGACTTCACCTAACATGGCCTCTAAAACTCGCCAATCCTCTTAGCCAGCATGGCGTTTCAAGGCCATATACTTATATATACAACGTCCACTGCTGGTTATAGGTCTGAGGAGGCCTACTCATATGTCCAACATGAGGGGGCCATGTCCAGCAGTAGACGATAAAAGGGCTGATCACAGTTACAGTTAATGAACATACATACCGTAAATATAGTATAATAATATGAAATATTTATGTATGAATGTTAACAAAGTATATCTATTCACTTAAGATATAAATAGCAATGTAGTTCTAGGAACACATTTTCCTTACAACTCAAAACATTATAAGTAAACTTATAAGTAAACAGTGATTTAGTAATCGGTATATATGTAAAGCGCTCTTTCGAGCAAAAATGTCATGGCCGCGAACTACGAGTATATCCATTTATCTCAATTACAACGACTTTTTTCAAAAGAAATCTTCTTTAATTAGTGTAACCCAAGCCGACGAAAGTGCGTCGGAAAGTTGGCACACTCCCTCTATCTTTTTTCCTAAACTAAGTATGTGACCGGAAGTGAAATCAGTTGCGATGGCGCCGTGGCTACATCCGGTGTTTTATTGACCGACATAGTGAGCACAAGTGAGTCTGCGTAAAATGTACATATGGTTACATTCAAACATCAAAATCGCTCAATGAGCGAAAAAATACATCCATAACGCGTAGTCACTCGTGCTAATTCTCCATACGTCGAAATGAGATATTATTATTAATATTGTAATAGATATGTATATATCTGAAATATATATTATTATACTAGATATTATTATAAATGAGATAGATAAACGAAATGAGATTTGAGATGTGTAGATGGTTTTTATTATCCGCAACGCGACGAATACCAGCAACATTCATAACGCGTTATGACTGTTTTTTTCGCTCATCGAGCGATTTCAACGTTTGAGCGTAACATATATATATTTATATACCTACTCAATAAGGGCTTCAAATAAAGTTTTCAAACATAACAGGTGAAAATACAACATTCTTAACGCATTAAGGTGAATTTTATGACGTTCTTTTATCATAGTTACCATTTTCAAACATTTTTAAGTTAATATCATTTTCATTCTACTCTTCATTTGCTTTAATAATCGTTTGCTTCAATCGATTACTGGATATTTTGCCACCGTGTAATCTCTACATACATACATGTGTACGGAAATATAAAAATTCTATACCACACTGATCTTCTTCACTCACTGGGCTCAGCAAAAAATTTCAGGATAGGAGCGCCAGCTGCCTGCCCTGCACCGACTAATAAATCTTTTCACGCAATAATGGCGGTAGATCTCTTTTTGCTAAATCCAGTGTGCGTACGTGTTGTGGTTTGGCTAATGCGCTGTATTATCCGCTCTTATAAATCATTCATGTCGATATCGCTTACAGATTTCATAGCGATAATGGAGATCTAACAATGGGATTTTTAACAAGGAGAATTTTAACGCTATTCCTTGTCAAAGAGAAGCTATACGCCCCGCCCCCATATTGAAAAATGTTAGAGCTATTTTTAACGTTTCCAGAATCTACTGGGACCAAATTTATACAACGTGTCCAATATATAGGTATATATTTAGCATCTTGTATAATAATGGACTCAAACTTTTATATTGATTAATAATTATATTATTATAGATATTTTTTATTTAAGTTAGTCTTTAACATATGATTTGGTTAATTAATTTGTATTGAAATACTAGGCTGTCATTTGTAAGGTCACTTTTAGGAGGTTGATACACAGGGCACTCATCGCTACTACTGGAGGAGGTTCCATCTTGTACTAACCTCCGACGTAATGCACCGGCGTCACGTACTTTATAATAAATTAATAAAATGTTAGCGAGCCGTAGTTACATAAATGTTTTCTTCTCAAATGAGCGGGTTTTGAGCAGGTATGCTGTGGAATTCTTAGAGAAATAATTATAAAGAATGTACGCATTGGTTTTTATAGGTTCTGTTATGTTTAAATAAATTAATAAATAATAAATACCTCCACTCTCTTAACGTTGAATTTCTATGATTACAACTAAGAAACTAACAAAGAATGAATTAGTACGGAGATGACACTTTATTGACAGTTCTACATGTCATATCCCTGACTTGAATAAATAATCCGAGTTTACCTACAACTTTTTTTTAAACTTAATATTTTCCCCCAAAAAAGTAAATATTAATTAGTAAATAAATGAAATCTTACTTTGTTACTTTGTACTATTTACTTCATACTGCCACCGGTGGCAATATCGCACACTGCAATCATAAACTACTGCTGATCGAAGCACTACTATTAATTACCTATAGCTATGTACGAAGGGAGCTCCAAAAGTTTCCGACCTGACAACGAACAAGGACACTGTAGTTCATGAAACTATTTTTCAATATGGTCTCCGTCTATTTGAACTCACTTTACGGATCGTTGAATTAGCATTTCTATCCCAGAATAAAAATAGTCAGAAGTTTTGTCTTCAAAATGGGCGAAATTCGCAGCGGTTACTTCATCATCAGTGGGAAATCTTTTACTCCTTAAGTCCGCCTTGAATTTTGAGAACAAATAGTATAATCACTAGGATCTAAGAATTATAGGGTGGGTGGCGAATTTCCGTGAAGCCACACTTTGAAACAGCAGCTTCCGCAATTACGACGGCGTGGATGGGAGCATAGTCATGGAGAAGCTGCACCTCTTTGCTTAGTTTTTCACGTTTCTGCTTAATTGCTTCCCGTAGTTGATCTATAAGGTTAGTATAATAGCTTTCAGTCGCCGTAGTATTGCGTTCTTTTATGTCTGTAAACAATATTCCTTGACAATCCCAGAATGTCGAAACCATAATCTTTTTGGTGTACTGAGGCCCCATTGGCTTTCTAGGCGGTGCTCACCAGAACGATGCCACTCCATCGACTCCCCTTTGGAAAAAAATATCATAGTAAAGAACTATAGTTTCATCCCCAGTAACAATTGACTTCTAAAAATCGTTTCCATTTCTCTGAAAGGCCCCCGAATGTTCCTTAGAGCACGCTATTCGTTCACTTTGCTGCACACTTGAAAAAAGTTTTGTCTCCCACCTCGCACTAACTTTATTCATATGAAGAATATTGACTGTAGTTTCTGCAAGCCCTTGCTGCTATTTCTCTCGTCTTTAGACGTCGGTCGCACAGAACTTCTTCATCCACAAATTTGATGTTGTTTAGAGTGAGTGCCTCAATAGGCCAACCGGAGCGAGGTACATGTCGGTCGCTCAGAACTTCTTCTTCCACTAATTTGATGTTGTTTGGAGTGAGTGCCTCAATGAGTTGACCGGAGCGTGGTTCATCGACGATGGACTCTCGTCCTAAACGAAATTGTTTACACCAATCTTACACAAGGATTTACACCAAGGATAAATGACAATCACAATGACGTATAATTTGTTTTGTTAAGCTTCTAGAAATATGTCAGGCCAGAAACTTTTGGACTTCACTGATAAATCGGTACGAGGGTGACTACGCGGTGCGAGTGAGTGAGTGGTATGTGTGAAAATTCTTAGCTTTCACGAAACAAATTCGGTATTAAGAGAGGGCAGGTATTTTTATTTAACCCTGTATATATGCGTAAAAGTTATTCTGCAAATAAAAGTTTTGGTTCTAAAATAGTTTGACTTACTTCAAGTTCCATCTGGTATCTCAGCCCTCTCAGTTTAGAAACACGCAGACGAGTTGCGTAACGCGCATACATTTATCATAGGGTGTATGAAACGATGTCTCTCGGAGCAACAACATAAATCATTAGCATTTGTCCTTCACGCCCCGCACCTCATGCCTCAACCCACCATAATATATGACGAACAGTATGTTATCATCATACAAACTGTCTGAAACTTTCAAATCTCCTTACAACCGTATAAGTATTACAACTTTGAAAAAATTATCTCACCTTCTCATTAATTATTGCAATTAATTTATTCTTGAATCTACCGGATGGAGTGGATCTTGAATGGTCTTCTAGCAGGGTTCCCGGAAAGAGAGCGTCAGGTCGTCGGAGTAGAAGATGGATGGACGACATTAAGGAATGGTCCGACTTCAAGAACCACGAATTAAAGATTCATGCAAAAGATTGACGGAAACAATAGCCAATTCTCATAGTTATCAGATATTTCAAAAGGATCAGGTTATTTCGAAAGCTTTTTTATATCTAATGATGAAATATCTTAGATTTTTTTTGCTAAAATCACTTATACCTAATTATTGGCGAAAAGTGTCGGGCATTTTATGCTGTCATATATTACAAAAAAAATATATTAAAATTCATTATATTTTAACGTCTGGTTGGACGGAGTTGGGGTGTATTTTGCTACTAAGCTACTGCTTGTTCATTTCTACTGTGTCCCCGTTTCCCAACTTTGATTCATCGCTACGGCAGAGAGGAGCGATTTAGAAACTGAAAATAAATTAATAAAAACAATCAATTTTCGCTCCGTTTCACACCAATTCTTATATACCCTTATTTTCGTTCAGAAAATACGTGGCTAAATTTTTTAATCGAGAAAAGCAATTTTATTAACTGTTACCGTTCCATATCTACTTAATTCCAATAACAATATTGTTGTAACTCCCGTTTCTAAAAGGCTTGTCAAAACATTAAAAAATAGTAAATGGGCGGCAATAAATCAATCAATTTGATCAATAAATTAAACTATTTTTGAATAACGGAAATAAATAATTTTAAATTACTAAGAATATTATCACAAAGTCGACGAAGTTCTGCTTCCTCCTAAACGCAACCCACCTTTAAATTTGCTGCCATCGATTTGCTGCCCATCCTATATTTTCTGCTGCTCAATTATTTTGCTTTTTAAAATGGGAGCAACGATACCAAAATAGGTATGTATAAAACAATCTAAACCGGTATTATGATGATGTGTTGTCTCATATCGTTAAATTTCTGTGAAGCACAGCACTATTCCATACCCAAAACGACACATCTACGTTAACATAATAAAAACAATAATATAAAAAAAAAACAAATTGACTCTTGTCATATCACTATTAAAGATCGCAACTAAAACGAAAGCTTCTTTACCTTTTCTTATTATTCCACTAGACCTAATCGTTAGACCATTACATAATTCTTCAGGATCCCTCACAGCCCAGCCCTTGATGAAGGTGCCACCCAACTGTCCAACAGCCCACCTCGATGGAAAATTTAGTGACGGTCCCTAAGCTCACCACTATACGTTTTATATCGGACCTATCTTTGTCATTTCTAATCAAGAGAATATTCGAATGTGGCATTACTCCACAACCGAAACAGAAAACCTTTACATAATTCTCTGAGATCCCTTACATCATGCCTAGCCCGTGATGAGGGTTACCGGCACCCCGCCACCCACGATGCATGATTTACTGGCGGTCCTTAGGCCAACGCTTATATATTTTATATCGGACTTGTCTCTGTCGATTCCTAATCAAGAATTCGAATATGGGTGAGTGGGAAGCATATGGATTTTAATACAACTAATAGTGGTACTTGATGTACCTAGATACTAAGGTAATGAATGAATGTAAGAGTAGTAATGTAAGAATGTAAGAACTCGAGTGATAAGCTTCGAGAATGGAATGCCGCCATGGTTCAAGAATACGCAGCGCATCGCATACGAATCTCAATTTTTTCTCGCATTCTAAGCTCATTGAATTCCACGTAATCATCTCGGACACTAACTACTAAAAAATATATGTTTATAGTAAGGTTAAAGTCTTGAGTATGTGCTGATATATTAATATAATGCGTGTATTATTGACGCCTAAACATATACGTAAAATTACACGCGATTTTTCATGAACACCACGCGTCAGAGATATTTTAGATGTAGCAAGTTAGATGGAAGTTCAAAATTGGGACATCACATTTGTCACCAACGACACTAAAATTTTCGTCTCTGGGTCAATATTGTTATCGGCACCAGATATTATGATATGAAAAATTCAATGTTGTTGCTAAAATATATGAGATCTAGCAATGTATCTATAGGATATTTAGATTTCCAACAATATTTATTCAAGTGAAAAACAAAATCAAAGACAATACATAAAACATTATTATAGGAACATAACAAAACATTAAACCTATAATATGAACACTTATTGAAAGTGATCACTAATTCTTAGAGTTACAAACTTCACTAATATTTTAAAGAAATTCTATTGCTAATGCTTTACAAATTTAACTACAATTTAAAAATATTTACTGTTCTATAAACTTTTTAGGTGCTCAAGGGTGATTGCGTAAGCACCATGTTGGAGAAATATTTCCATAACATACCTATTAAAAACATTTTATAACTAGACTACATCCGCTATTGAATAATTGAATGAAAAGTCACTTATCATATCACATTTAGTGCAATCAGAGCCACCAGTAAGAGCTGACCTCGTGTGACGTAACTACTGGATGTCTTCCAACAAGCCAGACATGAACTGTATTGACAGCGTGGCTATAAAGGTTTGTTAAAGTCGATATGGAATGACATCTTTATTCTACCAATTAAAGTTACTCATTTAACCATTATTTATCGCTGTCACCCAAATTTGAATAAACAGCTTGATAGATCATAAATAAATAAATCAATCCGATCTCCGACGGTTACTAAATACAAAGTTTTCGATTCAAATATTTGCAGTTGAGCTTAGCCTGTTCAGTAGACATTGCAGTGGGGACAGCATGACCTCCATTCAAGTCGCATTACGCTCGGTGCGACAAATAAGTTCTGTCGTTATCTTTTGCATGATGATACTACAGTCCATTCCAATCCAATTTGCCGAAAACAAAACTAAATCAATGAAATATTTCAACAATTAGCTTTAAATCTAGTACAAACTCGCAGTCTCGATGAATCAAATTATGAATATGTAAACAATTATCACCTCGATGTTTAATTTAAAGCCATCTCAGTTACCTCAGGCAGCCATATTTGGTTGCATTTTTGACATACTGGACTGGAATGGAATATACATAACGGATCGCGAATATGATAAGGAGATATGATACTAATCGCAGGAAAACAAAAGGTATTCTAATTGACATAAGATTCTTCCCTGTCGTAGTTAACATACTTTTCTGAACATTTTCACATTTGCAAAGAGCCGGTTAAAATGGAACGAAATATGAATGACATTTGTAGAGCGTTCTGTTAAAACACGTTGCGTAGGTTTTTAAAACAAGGCATTTGAATTAATTTAAATGAACCCAATGTATGTTTATTTACTTAGACCTCTTGTTCCCGGCGAACATTTCCTTTGAGTTTTCACATGTTGTAGCTTTGTATACCGCACTATAATAGGAAGATTCCAAAGAAATAATATGTCTTCTGCAATATATATATGATCGTTTGGACTGGACTGTGGACTGTGTGGACTGTGTGGACTGTATGATCGTCTGCCGTCTTCTTCCTATAAAAAAATACCTATACGGCTATATACCGTTATGTAAAAATATATTGTTGGACTGAGCTCGTGAAACTACAAATGTTGATTAACCATTTTTTATTCTAAAATGTACAGAAAATAACAATTTCTTCCTTCGCGACTGACGCGTGTTACCGGCGTTTTTACAAGTACGACAAAGCATAACAGTTATGTCGCGTACATCGTGCTACCCTTATAGAGGCCGAATATAAATCAAGACGTCGAACGCCCTCTATCGAAGCTGACAGCTAGATCGCAGCAGGCATTATTCACCGGGGACATCCTGTGAATACCCTGTATTCATTCTTTTTACGCTGACCCAGATGTTTTTGAACAGCAGCTAAATTGTCCACTTTTTGGCGGGAACTCCAGAAGTGGAATAAAGTTTTGTTGGATTATTATTATAAAAAATATATGGGTTTTGTCGTTTAAATAGTGATAGTTTATTAAACTTCAAATCGTTTTTTTTGTGCGTAATATTTGTGATAATCAAAAATATAAGAGTAAGACTGCAAAAAAGAGTCCAATTCTTCTGTCCTCAGTAAACCTACTATCACTTTACTGATCGACTCCTAACTTATTTCGACGAGATATAAGAGATATTCGCCAGGATACGAGATAACGGGATGCGTTTTGTATTGTTTAGACTTTAAAATTGTTATATACCAAGAAAACTCAACACTGGAATAAAGTCCAAATTTCGCTATTGCCATATAACAATAAAGAAACTAAAATATCGTGTCAATCACTTTATTAGGGAAATATTCAGGGAGACTTCTCTTTTCTCTCGGTTCTGACCACGTGATGACAATGACATATTTTTATCTGTAAGTATCATCATTTTTTTCCATTTGATTAACTAAAATTGTAATTCTTACGGTGCTTTAACCCCTACAACTATAGCGCAATAATAATTACCACACATTACCACACAATAGCGCGACTTTCCAGTGCTGTATGTACTTATTAATAGCTATAAATAGTCTGAAACCCAGATGGACGAAAAATATTGTTCATGACATGTTTAATTGGCTTTTATTTTAGTCATTTTTTTAACGTACCTATGTATTCTGTTACTTTTTGGTACAATGCTCTTCATTGTTCACTTTTGACATCTCTACTTTATGGCAGTGTGGCAGACGCCGCCGGATTTGCAAGTGAAATAAGGCATGCTAGTAAATTATTCTTGAGCTTGAGGTTCCGTATGAAAACAAACTTTATTCTTATGCATGGCATTTTGTTTTTTTTTTCAAACAGTCCGCTCTTAGTCACAGTAATTACCAATCGGTATTGTAACAATAATCACTTTTATTTTTATCTTTCTTCTAATTGTTACAGGAGGCATACGGGTAAGTGACCCACACCATGGTAAGTGGCTACCGCCGCCCATGGACACCTGCAATTATTATAATCTTCCAATTATTATGAATTATCAACATGTATACAGCTTGCTATGCAAGGAAAGGAAGTCAGATGCGTCTGTGCAGCTGATTGAATATCATTATTTTTCTATCTTCTCTTCACTTACATTCTGTCAACGCAACGGAGAAGAAATGGGAAGAAGAGGAAAGAAAACTGATTTAAAATTGGCTTCTTACGTGGACTAAGAAGAGATAATTAATACATTATAGACGCAGTCGTAACAAACAGAAAAGAAAAGAAGCCCACTAATATTGCGTCCGCCTACCCACAAACGTTACGTTACTTATATTATAAATGGTTTTGCTAGCGAACTCACCATACATTATGAAGGACTATGTCGTCACCACCCATGTCTGTTTCAATAGACGTTAGTTATTATCCCATGTTTACAAGAAACAAATAAATGGAAAATCTCATCATGTTACGTAATGAAAGTTCTCTAAATGCTTTAGAATCGCATTTCAATGCCGTTATGCTTATGTTTAACTTTACGCGAGTGAAAAGAAATTATTGAAAGCATGCTGCCAACGTTTTACAGAATCTGACAGAAGTACAGCCGTACTTTGACTGCGGTACCCTGAAAAGACAGAACGGAGCTGTGGAGGCGCGAACGCTTGAGCAATCGCCGTTTTACGGACGAAACAAGTGCTTGTTCATTTTAATATTTCCAACTTTGCCGTCACTCCCCCGCCGAGGCGTCATTACGGCAGGAAAGAATGAGGGAAACTAGGACAGGGATCTCCTTTAAAATCCTCCGGGGGAACTTTGAGTAGGGACACGACTGCCTATTTCTATTGTTATATTTTTCGTACCTCCAACAAAACCGCTTTTGTTGCACGCATTTAGAGGATGCTCGAACGCTTAGAGATCGCTGATTTGTTTATGATTACGATTAAGGCCGCAAACGTAAATTCGTCTGCACGTTACAATACATAATGTACTTTTGTTCCTTGTGTTGATATTATTTCGTGATTGTTTCTTTAACTTCCAATAATATTGTTAATTCTAACATAATATTATGTCATATTATTAGTAAAAATTCATAAATCCAATAAAACACCAAAGTCCTGTTCCGTCGGTTGATTAGAAAAATAACAAGTTTTAGTGTAAGTTTTAACATAGATTATTATTAGTAGTACTACGCATAAAAATTGCATGTTTCATCAAAGGTCGTCCAAAGAGGTTCACTGTGACACTGCAGTGAAATATTAAGCTATACACGCACCGTGCATAGCCGCTTCCGCGATAGGCTGCACGATTGACCGCGTGTAATTTATGACTGGCGTAATAACCAGCCGCACATCAATGTGCCACCCTATGCGGTTCCATATTAACGCGACTAATCGTACAGCTGTCCACGTTCAACGAGGCTAGCTTTATGTAATGAGTCCACTACGCTTTTCGATACCGAAATTAAAGTACGGCCAGCCACGTGGCCTAGCTACGTAGGCGGCCAGCTGCGTGGGTAGCCCTATACAATTGCACCATTTAATTGTCGAGCTACTCTCCTTTGTTCTCAATTTTTCCGTGTTTGATGTTTGATCAAACTGTTATGTTTGATATGTACGACAGTGGCGTGATATCCTACAGCCAAGTCAGTATTATAATTTATAACAGGGAATAATTAAGAATATAGAATAGTAGTTCACCAATTAAATGGTGCGCCTGTACATATAGGTTTTTATTTATTTGACAGGTATGATATCAGACGCCTATGTTAGATTTAGAAAAAAAAAGACCACACGGTCTGTGTAACAAGTTCCTCCATAAATCAGTTCCTTGTCAAACTGCGAACCCGCAAGATATAAATTACAGTTGCCAACCATAGTGAGCCTGTTTTATTTTACAATGGTGAAAAGAACCCGAAACTTTCCCTAAAGCTGATGACGTAGTCCATTCAAATAAGTTTTGAATCTGATTCAAGGAAAAACAATACTTTAGTATTTCGGTAGAGGTGCGATAGGGAATAGGCTTGTTTTTTTTATTTAAATTTGTATAATTATAATTTTAACGAAATTGTTTTAATTCAAGTAAAGTATTTATATTAACATCAGCCTGTGTCTCTCCACTGATCGATATAGGCCTCTCCCAAGGCCCGCCACCACACACGCTCTTCAACTCTCATCCAGCCACTACCAGCGACTTACTTCAAGTGGTCAGCGAGGTGGCCGGGGGGCGTCCCACGCTACGTATTATAATTATAATTATAAAAATACTCGTATTAGGAATATTACAAGAGAAAATCAAATGGCCGATGCATTCTCATATAAAAAAGTAGTGAATACATAATTACAAATTATATCGGTACAATTTTTTCTCCTTCTTCTTTGGGTTAATGGTATTATTAGTGCTCGACGACTATTTCGCCAATGACAAGTGACAATAAATTTTAATGAAGTTGTTCTTAGTCGAAGTAAGTTAACAGTTGCTCAGTAAAGTGAAAGTACCTAGATTTACCGAGAACAAGAGCTGGACCCGTTAGAAGCACACGAAACACGCAGTCTTATGTTTAGTTCGATTATTTATCACAAACATTAAGAACAAACATGACGCACGTTGAAGTCTAAGAAACTACTCGTTTCACTATTAAACCTCAAAACCCACATGACGCAATTTTTAAGTAACCAAATGCAAATTCGACCTTCACTTTTCACTTCTGTGAAAGCACCAAAAAGACCTAATACAATTTTAAAAGTCTCTGAAACTTCACAATAAGTTTTTCGTTGTTTGTTATATTACAAAAATATAAAAAATAATTGAAACAAATACAATCCATGTTTAAAGCCATGTTAATCGTTCGTGGGTATTTTCCAAAAGTCACATGTAAAGGTCATTGTGTGCACAAACAAAGGCAGGCCATGTAAATGAGCTGTCAGAAATATACATTTTTATATTTTCCCAACAACACCCACCACACTCCGTCAATGTGACGATTTATTTTTAAAGGGTTCTTTTCAGACCCGCAATGTTAACGTTTTCAATATTCACTTTTGTATCAATTATAATTATATTCATATTTGTGAAAATTTGAAGCGATAATTTTTAAACTTTTCGTGGAACGACAAACACGACGTGGGTCATTATCATATGATTTTATTATTTGATGTTTGTCCTCTTAATTGATTGTAGATAATACAACACGTATTATCAATTAGGCCCACCGTCAGAGACTACATCTCGGCACCATAGCAGCCGAGTCGGCTCAACGAGCGAAAAGGTTCGGAAAATCTGAAGCGAAAAAATTCTACGAAGAACTAAAGTTGCCGTCATAGCTCAAAGGATCAGCAAGCTGAAGCAGTGGACAGCCAATATATTCTGTAGGACCGACGACCAAAAGGGGTAGACGAATCCTCTAATGGAGACTACGTACCGGGAAGCGTAGCGTGGAAGGCTCACCGGTCAAGTGGACTGACGAATTGTAGAAGGTTGCCGTTAGTGACTGGATTAAAAGACCGTGTGTAGCAGCGGTATTTGGGAGAGGCCTGTATCCAGCAGAGAGGAGAGAGACAGGCCATTCGAATAGACAAATACGTATTACATACATGGTACGTATATACGAGTAACGTATTTGGAGCACATGGTATAGAAGACGTGCTGACTCAGATTCTCATAATACTGATTCAAAAATATTTTTAGGTACTTATTTGAGCTTTACTGACTGCTGTTTATACGATCTATCATGACTGAACAGTTGAAACGAACGAACGCTGGCCACGTCATTGTAACTACTTATATTTAGTTCTGTGAAATAATTTTATGTCCAACATCTAGTTATCTCATAACTAGATTTAGGACATAATTGGACCAATTCGTACTTATAAGATAAGTATGTTCGTAAAGCATAGAGAAAATGTTATTTTATAAAATAACGTATAGTGTAGGTACACTATAGTGTAGTAAGGTGCCTATCCTTAAGAAAAAAATATCACAAGCTCATGCGAGCTCCAGAATTAAAAAAAATCAGGAGCGTATCCATCAATCCGTATCGGGCCCGCGTGGCGGATTCTGGTCCTGAATGGCGGATATATACCAAGCCTTACAGCTACCTTCGGTCTATGTTCACAGAAATCATCGAGGTCGTCTCCCCACTCATGCCTAGAACTATAAAGTATTATTTATAAGGTAGGTACATCGTATAACATTTATGTACCTACTCGTACATAGTATAATAAAATCTTAACAGAGCCGTTACTATATAGGTATGAAATAGTTTTCATAAAAAGTGATTGCAATATATGTAAAGTACGAATGATATAGAGCCCAAAAACAACATTTATTGGAATTCTTGTCTGCCTGTCTGTCCGTCTGTCTATCTGTCTGTTTGAACGCGCATCACGCAAAATCTACTGGACGGATTTTAATGAAACTTGGTATGTTATACGTGCCGTGTTAACATTTAGGCCACTTTTTATCCAGATCGATTATAGAGTTCCCACGGGAATCACAAGTTCATGCGAACGTCCGAAATGCGTTTAACATTGTTAAAATATCTTACCCTGTATTCATTAATGTCCCACACTGTGTTGTGTACAACATTGTAAGAAATTGTGCATCATTGTGGGGCATGAACTTAAAAACAATGTGGCATTATAGCGATTTGTAATATCCCAGAATTTATGGGACATGTTTTCAAGATATCGTAGAACGTTTGTTCTCGTCAATAACCACTGAACACACGCACATAATATAAGAGTACCTACCTACTGGTATTCATCATACTTTTACGTCATGCAATTATAATCACGAACAAATCGTAACTCATACATATGTAAGCAAATACCTACCTATAATTTTAATTCGCGCAGTGATGAATGCGCCGATGGATTAACTCGAACCTGAAAATGAATTATTCCAAGACGTTTTAGACAGAATTAGACGTTTTAATTTTTATTATTTTAATACATATTTTTTTTTTTATGGACGAAGGCGGCGGCAGACGAGCAATACACCTGATGGTAAGCGGATACTGACGCCCATAGACATCCGCGATACATGCCAACATTAGTCCAAAATGACAAACGTTGGCACGCCCCCGGATGCGCTGCCTACCTTTGCAGATATAGGAATGGATTTAGAGAAAGAGTTGGGAAAATGGGGAGAGATAAGGATGGGAATGGACTCTGGCACATCTCACTTACTACCGAAACACGTACGTACATTAGGGAAATAAGATAAAGTGGGAAATGCATTACATTTCAAGGTAGTCTTCTGTGAGAGAGGGGTAACGTGACCAGTCGAGTGCGCCCAGCAGCTGTTGGATTGCAGCGTGCACTCTCCCCCTCAATATAATTATTACAATATCAAATATAATAATTGCATGCCAGAACGGTAATGAGACGATCGAATGTACGCTAATGCCTAAATATAAATGATATGAAAAAGTTCTGAAAAGTACATTATTGTTTACGCAACAAAGAGTATTATTATTATTATTATTATTATTACATGTAATGTTGACATCATTTCTGGTACGTTTTGATTGCAATAATAATACTCCTTAACAGACCACGGTAATGTATTTTTCGCTGATCACGTCAATTTCTAAGAGTTCCAGAATCCCTACAAACTCAATAGAATAGATAGACTTTCAGTATCCTTAGAGCTTCTTTATTAATACCTTTGTCGCAATGGAAACCTATATTCGCAATTACACGATTTCTAGTATACCACAAAACAAGGTATTCTTGGGGACTTCGCACATGAGTCGTAGTAGAAACGTATCATATGCCAAGCGTAAGTCGCACGCTGTATGAGAGCGTTAGGAGCGCATACATTTCTGAACATGTTCGCAGACAGCGCGGCGTTGTAGCATAATCGTCGCTTCTTGTACTCGTTATTACGCGACAGTCGTGGTGTACTGGCGTACTCGTCAGCGTAATAATAACTGAATGTGTACAATTAGTAGAAACTTTTCCCCCGTTTATACAACACTAAATTGAATGAATATTCAAAAAAAGATGTCACAGAAATGGCGTCGATGGAGATATAAAACAAAATGCAATGTACGGGTAATATGTTATTTATTCATATCGTATTAATAAAACCTAGGTAGGTATAGATATACTTGACACTTTCGCGTTTTGAAAGATAATAATATACTTAGCTAATTATAAAACTATGTAATTTGTTGCTGTCTTCTGATAGTTCTCCTGCAGCACTAAACAGTCTTACATTGGAATTATTTTAAATATATGGATAGACCCAATGCAAACGTCGGTTCCTATTTCGGGTTCCAACAAAGTTATATAATAAAAAATATTCTTCTTTTGCGGAGGTCATCAGAGTCTTCGTAATTAACAAGCTCAGAAGAAATGTGTGAACCCATGGAAGTCATGATTTCAAATGAAGAACGTCGAAACGCTAGCTGCGATTCACTTACGCAACGATGAGTCTACGGAAACTCAACTTCTCCTACTCGTATAAAAGATTTTAATCACGTATGCCACGGTTACGCCACGACTCATGTGCGAAGACCCTTAGAGTTTCTATAATAATTCCTCTATCATCATGGAAACCTTTCTGTCGCAGTGACACGGTTTCTGTAACCACCACGAAATAAGGCACCTTGCGAAATGCAGGACACCTAGCAACACCGTACCGCACATAAATTAACATCTCCAATTATTTATAATATATTCCATTTCCTCACAATAATAATTTTGTAGGTTCTGATCACAAGGTCGCGCAATATTTGTCCTTCGTTATATCATATTGTCATATTGTTTGAACACATGAAATAAATAAAAGTACACAATTCGGTTCGACGTCCGGGAGACGAATGGCGAATGGCGAATGGCGAATGGCGACTGGCGACTGGCGAGAAATTGTGTACAATGACGCTCTACTACCGTAAGTTGTTGACAACGTAAAACATAGTGTGCATTCCGCGTGCACTGTATCCCTACAATACTATTTGACTCTTTTACAATACTTTTAGATAATTGAATGTATATTTATATTGGATGGGACAGAACGACCGACATTCCCGAATATGTCAGATAAAATAATATAAAAAAAAAACGTTTTTTAAAAACAAGCTTTTATGCAAGCCATGTACTAAAACGAATAAAATAAGTTTATATTGAATTATTTGTTCTCAACAAGCTTGTCGCGCGAATTGTAAATAGTACCTATGAGTACTATTTAGTACATTATAGGTACGTTCGGCACGTACGCGGACGGATTGCGCGTGCATTGGGATTGACACACGATGAAATATTATTTATTTTGATAATACAAATTTACAAAAAAACATTACGTCTCTAACCATTACAAAACGATTGGACATATCTAATATAATACGATATTTGGAATGTCGGTCGTTCTGTTCCACTTAGTATAAGTACAAGAAATCAATCCGTGAAATCATTATCAAAATATCTTGAAAAAATATTAAGTTATTATAATGTTAAGAAGTCACAAGTTAAAAAGGACTATACTACCGTGTCAATGACGTCAGTAACATTACAGTCACGCATAAGTAACAGAAATAGTGATACCTTCACAAACTCAAGTATTTTGCAATATATTATATTTATTACGAATTTGCTTTTTCTTTGGGTGTTACCCCAGCTGCTCGATCTACATTTATCGATTCTCAGTGATTGTTTGATAGGGTAGTCCCGGCCGATCGATGGACGCGACACGAAAACAGACCAACCACATTCACTTAATCCCCGTCCAACGGTAGATCGATCGCCAACCTGTTCGATCTACTACGAATCGAACGATATCGATTGTTTGGTGTTGTAGTTCTAGAAATCGTCGAGATATTAAAATTCATCTATCAATGCCTAATCACGCGTTGATTAATCATCGCTCTATATTATAAACCGGTTTCGTGTCTACCGACTGGGCAGATTTATTTAATGTAGTTTATTATTATTTATATATTTATTTGTTGTTTATTAACACGCCAATCGATGTCCACTGAGTGCTCATAGCTCTCCACTGTTTCTTCTGTTTTTGTCTTTAAGCCGTGTCAATCTCTGTTTCTTTAGGCCGTATTCGTTACGTTTCGTATTTTATATAGCGGCTTACTGTGAGCCATTTGCAGGCTGACTAACCCACTAAGGATCGCCACATGATTACCCACTTTGACAGAGCGGCTAATTTAAATAAATAAGCGCTCGTTGTTTTCTGAATACGCGGCATCTAAGCAAAGCGTTTGTATAGTATGTATGAAATCAGTATTTTTATAATAATTCATATTTCATAATTTTATATTAACTTCAGCAAACTGTTAACCGCAAGCTATAAGGCTAGGGTGAACACGGCATTAGTTGCCGAATAAATCATAAAGAAACATCAGTTACAAGATAGTACAGTCAACCTGTTCAATATATGTAGGTATTTTTTTTATAGATACAAGGCGGCAGAAGAGCATACAGTCCACCTGATGGTAAGTGGATACTATAGCCCATGGACACCCGCGATACATGCCAACATCAGTCCAGAATGACAAACGTTGGCACGCCCCCGGATGCGCTTCCTACCTTTGCGGATTAAAGGATGCATTGGGAGAGTGGGTTGGGAAAATGGGGAGGGATAGGATAGGAGGGGATGAGATTGGGTCTGGCATATCTCAATCACTACCGAAACACGTACCGTACTCACATTGGGGAGATACGATAAATTAGGAAATGCAGTACATTTCTAGGTAGTCTATTGTTAGAAAGGGGTGACGTGGCCAGTCGAGTGCGCCCAACGGCTGTGAGACTGCAGCGTGCCCTAAAGTCATAATACCATACGTATTACCATAGTTATTATACATCATAATTACCACACGTCATAATACGGCTACATTATTCTAATTATGTGGTTGATCTAATTTGTGGTCATAACATAATTTTCAATAAATATTCGTGGTTAAAATGACTACAGTTCATTTCTTCACTACACTTTTCCTTGATTTTATTAGGTCACTGACATAAAAAGCTACAGTGTTTTGTGCACTGTGTGTCAGAAGAGGATTTTTAATCATTCACATTTAAATTTTCCTTTATCCTTATAATTATTGTTATATTGTATCATACACAGTATACGGCACAAGAGGAAAACTGTAATATAGAGGTAACTATAATATAAATTCGAAATATATTATAACGAAGTCTGTAAGTAAGATTTAATTAATTTGGTTGTGGGGATAATCTATATATCTATATATATGTATATAAAAGAGGATGTTGGTATATCTGATGTTAATAGACTTCGACACCGTTTGACCCATCACCATGAAAGTTGGCACATATATGTATTTTCATGGAGAATTTTTTTATGCTATCGACTTTGTTGTAACCCGCCACTAGATGGCGCTGTAGCACATCAACTTCTATAACGTTCAACCGATCGCAAAAATCATCTCGACGTCAAAACCAATTTAGAATAATTGTGATTTTATATACAGAGGTAAATAAATATACACAAGCAGGACAACGTCTGCCGAGTTTTGCTAGTTATATATAAAAATGAATGTTTCTTTGTTTGTCCCGCATGTGTTCCTATACTATTCATCCGATTGCGATGAAACTTTGGTGAGTTGTTGTGCGCGCGCACGCAAACGTTTCTGAATTAGTACTCGAAGACCACGCGGACGAAGTCGCAGGCAACAGCTAGTATTTCATAAATTTTGATAGTAATTCTATTGACATGTCCCACAACAGTCAAAAATATCCTACTGGCTTGACTATGACTACAGATTTTGAAGACTTTTACGAAGGAGTATAATGATTATAGTAACCATGTATAGGAATACATGGTACTTGTTTGGTGATCATATTGATTAGACTCGAGATTCCACACAGCACACCTCTCACCTATCGGCACTTCATTGTCCTGAATCATCGGTCCTTACTACAGTTACTAGGTCATCTGCCTATAATCATAAAGTCATTACCACACGTCACAGGAGCGTCACTAATTATTGATGTTACCCACACTACGTGCGCGAGGCGACGACAACAGCGACAGTCAAGAGGCACGTGTACGTGTGACGAATCGACTCCGTTCCTATTTTTAAGAAAACACATTTTTCCCACCGGCCTTGACTTGCGCCCACTGGGCAGCGAATAACTTTTTGTTTAATGTTTTTGGGATTAATTTCAGGAACTTTTGCAAGATCATTGTGTACAAAGAATGTTTGCTGAGTTAAAAGTCTTTATTGCACACCAAAACAATAAGTAAAAGAGATTATAAACACATGATATACTCAAAATGCGGTCTTTCCTGATCATAAGACTGGAACGTAAATTATTTAGATATACATTAATACAGGTTGTGTTTAATTGTATTAATACATTACTACACCTGGTTCTGCCTTCTGTATCTAAAATGTGACACTTAACAAATGTCCTCTGGACTCTATTCTCTGGCGTGTCTCTGGACTCACCAGGAATCATAGTATGAGCCATAATTACATTGTGAATTTATTTATATTCTGTCAAAAAGGTTATTTTTACTGTCAGAACCATTACTTCTTGTTTGTCAACGTGCCTGTTTTGACAGAAAATAGCAACAAGATTTGTGAAATAATTCGACCCACGTTTTGTTTTTACTTGAGTGACGTCCTCGTGTTGCATTGTGCCATGACTTTTACATTGACACGTAGTCTCTCTCACTATATATTTTAAAACTCTATATTAACGACTATCTTCGTTGTATTAACACTTACCAGTTCTTTTATCGTCCTCTGCTGGCCATCCCCATGCACATTGTCTTGTGCATGAGGCTTTAAAACGTCACCCTAGCTAAGCGGGTTAGCGAATTTTCTCTTTTAGAGGTGATGAAGTTACTCAGGGCTTGTGGTATTTTTTTTATGGTAAATAGGCGGCAGACGAGCATACAGTCCACCTGTTGTAAGTGGATACTGTCGTCCATAGACATCCGCGATACATGACCACATCAGTCCAGAATGACAGACTCTGGCAATTCCCCGAATGCGGTGCCTACCATTTGAGAAGTAAGAATTGATTTGAAGAAAGGGTTGAGAAAATGGGGAGGGATAAGATAGGATGGAATGGGAATGGGCTCTGGCATATTTCACTTACTACTGAAACGCGTACGTACATTGAGGAATAGTCTTTTGTGAGAGAGGGGTAACGTGGCCAGTTGAGTGGGCCCAGCGGCTGTTAGATTGCAGCGTCCATCGCCCCCGAAATGGTAGCGGCTTTGTTATCCCTTAGTCGCCTTTTAAGACACCCACGAGAAGAGATGAGGCCGACAAGGCCACTGGGGCCACAAGAATTTAGCCATTCCGAAAAAAAACGAATAATGATGACGCCGACACCACACACCGCTAAGATATATAAGCTATTAAAGCGAATACAGAACATTATTTACGCACGGTAAAGACAAAGTTCCAATGCTTATTTGAAAAAATTGGTTTCGAAGTTACTGCAAGTCAAATATTTCGGGTTCTTGGCCAATTTATAGATTTTGTTGACGTCATGCTTGAATACCTTCAAAAAGTGCTGTGTAACTAAAATTCTTCTACTACAACATTCACTGAGAGCTCACTGAAAGCTTTCTACAACATTTAACAACATCGATACTAAATATATCATTTTCTTTTTATGTTACCGTAAACATAATGAAAGAGAGTCATGTGTTTGTTATTTTATTTCCTTTAAATTTTATTACCTCGACCTATTTTCTAAGAACTTTTTATTATCGCCGCCATCTTTTTACTAAATTTTATATTAAGATGGAGTTATTGTAAACAAATTCAAATAAGATGAAATATACATGCTGCGTAGATCCTAAGATTATTGTTTTATACGAAATGACGTACTCTCGCATACAAAAGTCACTAACCAATTTTAAATTTAAATCTAACGTAAATTAAAATCTTAAGTTTAAATGAAATTTATGTCTCAAATTTCACATTGCAATCCCATTTGAAAACAAAATTTGTACTATTAATTGTTACGACTGTCGTAGTTTTAAGAGATCTTTATGTATAACATTTTTTCGACCATACTAATAATGTAACATATACTACTGAATCAAAAGTGATGGAGGGGTTTAAACATAGATTTATTTTACCGGTTTCTTACTTTTTAACGATTACATACAGTAAATAATTATTTAATTAGTCAGAAAAAATAAATTACTTCATAAAAAAAACTGGTTACTTAATCAGTTTTTTTATACAGTCAGACAGTCAGTCAAAGAGTTGTCAGACAGGCGGATGAGCCTACAACACCGGGGGGGTTGCGAGTGCGCCGCCGACCTTGCAGAATCCTGTTCGCAGCTCTCTTGAAAAACCCCTTGTCGTAGATCAGTGGAAAAACTTCAGTTGGCAGTTCATTTCACAACTTTCGGGTTGGCTGTATAAAGAGTCTTGAAGATCGCACTGTACGCAAAAATGTCAAGAAAATATGGTTAACTAACTACTTTTCGATGACGCGATGTGCGATAGTAAAAATTCGAAACTAGCATTAAATCAAACAGCTCAAACGAAAAGTTTGAATTTCGTTAAAGTTCGTTTGAGAAGAAATTATTGAAGAAACGAATTTTAAACAGCGGTTACACAGTAGTTTTCTTGTATGAGCAGTGGCTGGGAGCTTTAAATTTTATTTCGGATTCTTTCAATCACATCCAGGTGTCCTCGTGAACATTGACTGATGACTTGCAATTTCATTTTTGGTCAATTTGTTCGAACGAAAGCGAAGTAAAAACCGGTAAATGACCGAATTAAAACCTTCAATTCAAGTCCTGACCGATAACTAATGGTCAATCGTCACAATAGGTTCTAAAGTACGTATCACCAATTATTAAACGTTAGACGGAAATATATTTTTATTTCTATCAATTTTCAAATAAAAATGTTCTTTTTTTCTACTTCCAACATTGGTGAAAATTCAGGGCTAAAAATATTATGAAAGAATTAAAACAACATTAATGATTCCCTAATTACTTCTCCAAAGATAAAAGTTGTTCGCAACGAGTTTACGATTGTTCTTTTATCATAATTAGCTGTCTTTTCTGGAATATTCTTTTTGTATTTTGTTACATTTTATATTGTAGAAGGATTATACAATTTAGATTTCAATCTGCTAATTTTATTAGCTCATATAAAGTTATAAAATCTATTTGAATCTAAATTTTACACTGTGCATAGTGTATGTACATAGTGACCTCCAAAAAGCTCGGTGTGCTGACAGAGCGAAGCGATACTTCACCCCTAGACATCTAATGGTCTACAAAGCTCAGGTTAGGCCCCATATGGAGTACTGTTCACATCTTTGGGCCGGAGCACCGAAATATCAATTGGACCCATTTGACACCATTCAACGATGTACTGTTCGAATTGACGACGATCCCACTCTCACGGGCGGTTTATAATCCCTCGGCATTCGGAGAGACGTTACGTCTTTTTGTGTGCTCTACCGCCTATAAAATGGGGAATGCTCTGAAGAATTGTTCAATACAATTCCCACCTCGGGTTTCTACAACCGCACCTCCCGTCACAGATGTGCGGTCCATCCGCATTTCCTCGATACGGAGGTGTCGTGTACTGTTCGGTCCAAAAATCATTTTATAATACGAACCCGTAGGCTGTGGAACGAACTGCCTCAAGATGTCTTTCCATTAAAGTACGATATGGGGGTCTTGAAGGAAGCTGTGAATAGGATTTACAAAGTGCAATACCCCCTGGTGTTGCAGGTGTCCATGGGCGGCGGTAACACTTACCATCACGTGGGATCGCTTGCTCGTCCGTCTACTTCAATATAAAAAAATGTATCAATATAACATATACTCGTATATGAAAAATGAGATTTGTTTCCTTTTCGACATTAAAATAGATTATGACGTCAATGTGTAATTAGCTGACAATGTAATTTGCATGATCGCATCATAAATAAATAATAGATAGATAAATAAACTCTTTATTGTACACCAGTACATGTTGCAAAAATAATTTAAGTAACTAACACGAGAAGTACAATAGGTGGCTTTATCGCCAAAGCTGTCCATATCTATCTATAATACATTTCAAAAAAATCTATCTCTCTCGCTCCAACGAAATATAATGATTATAACGATCCAATCCAAACGAGTATAACGATAGTGCAAAGCCTAATTGTTACAGTTTATTTTTTATTTTACACCAGTCACATCAATTTTACCATTCGGGATTTCCTTCTGTCATTGGGTAGGTATCATTCAGACATAGTTACAGTCACAAGAAATTAAGTAGGTACCTGTGCACTCGTGCGATTTCAGATGACTAATAAGTGGTTAGGTTAAAATAATTTGTTTGCACTCATAAACGATTGAGTCCATACGATAATTATGTTATTGACATAATTGACAAAATTAGCTGAATAAGAGAAATTGCAGTGTCGATCACCGCGGCCTCCCGCGGGACGCGTCTTAGTTTATGACAAACCCTCTAATTTTCATAAAAATACCAATGCCCGAACACACAGTATATTAATTATTTTTAGAAACAGTCCACTAATCTACCAATTGATCTCGCAGCAATTGATGCTGTGGTTTCTAGGTCCATCGACAAATTATTAAACAAATCTATTTATAAAAACATGTGTGGATAAGCATACAGATATAATAAATATTATATTTTTTAATTGTAATTAAGGACACGCTAATTTTGAATTAACGAACTCTTAATACATTATAGTTGGTTACTAGTACATTAATTAATATTGGTTAGGAGGGAAGTCCTCTATCCATTTAAACATTAGGTCTTGTGGTTTCAAAGAATGGACATGGCCATTATGTAATTAACAAATTCGTTAATTTACATCATTATTGTACCTATATTAATTAATCTGGAGTAATAAGGTAACTCATTTGCCCATAGATGAATCAAACATAGTTTTGTGGTCTAATGTAATTTTGTTAAATAAATAAAAGATAAAAAGTCGTCAAGACTTTTATAATAGTCTTTTTTCTTAACATTGCAGAAAAACACTCAAAAGCAAAGGCATTCTTAAATCTTAGTTACAGGGGAATTACACAGGGGAAATCTTAGTAAAATGGAGAAAGGTAATTTATACCGCTATTGCTATTAGCAATGTCTTAAAATACACAAAATGGAGTTTCTAAGTACTTACTGAAAGTAAATAATTATTTTCTTTCCTTTACCAATTTTTGTTAGTACTATGTGGTATCACGAGAGTAATTAATTTTCCTCGACTCATTCCAACTCTATCCGACGATTATTACACTATTCCACTATTTCTTGCCTCATTATCTCTATTCCATGTCCTTCCCAATCTTTATTCCAAGTACTAATGCCTATAAGGCTCAAGGTATGAGGTGATCAACGAATCTTCTAACATTCACCCTTTTAATGGCGTATTAACACCATGTGCTATATATGTTTTTATTTTTTATAGATTAGTAGGCGGACGAGCAAGCGGTCCCACGTGATGGTAAGTGTTACCGCCGCCCATGGGCACCTGCAACACCAGGGGGTATGCGGGCGCGCCGCCGACCTTGCAAAATCCTATTACCTTGACATATTATATTGCAAATGTATCTTCATGGACGAGAGTAACCATTTACCATAGACGATTTCTTGTTTGTCCGTCTACTTGTCTGCTATTCTGTCCTCCTTAGAAAAAAGGCACAAGATTTTATTTTGATGACATTCGAGAAAAACGAAAAAATGTTTGTAAAATATTCACGAATTTTGAAATCAAGCTACAAACTTGAAAGTTTGGATGAAACAAAAAGAATAATTATTCTTTATTCTCTTTATTTATTTTAAATTTCCGAATACAAAGTTACTTTTGTTAAAAATGTTGTTAAGCCTTTTTTTCTCGTATGTTGTTACCAACGACACTACTGAACCAAAACGCTGCACACTGGTGCTGACATTGGGAATTGTTTTATATCAATGCAACGACATTTGGAACGATACCACCCAGTGGTCTATTTTGCGGTATCGTTGGTTTGTTTCATGGTTTTCTATGGTAGTCGGCACTTTACGGTATCCAGTCTTCTGTGAGAGATGGGTAACGTGGCCTGTCGAGTACGTCCAGCGGCTGTAGGATTGCAACGTGCACTTTCCCCCTCCACCAGAACGACACTACAAGTGTGTAGCGTTGTGATTCAGTGGTGTCACATGTCGTTGGTAACAGACGTTTCTTTACGTGGAGGGCAGTACTATTGATTATTATATTCGTTCCAGTTCCAAAAAATGTTCAAATAACTTTACGTAAATATTACATTAGGATTCGTAAAAAACGTCATTTAGTAACTTGTCATCTCTTGCTCTGTATTAATCTTGTATTTTTATGATTTTACGACATAAAGTTATTAATAATTGTCTCGTCTCTATTGTTCATGGCTGTATCTTATTATCTTATTGTTTGTGAAATACCAGAGGAACTTTTTAATGAAACATTCAATCATTGTTCCCAGCGGAAGTCTCCCAAATGTCTGAATTGAAAATAGCCCCGACAGCCAATCCTAGATAAATAATGACAATCGGAAAAGGTTCGGAACTTTGCCTCCATTGTAAATATAGTCCGTTCCAATACAAATTACTAAAACTATGAGTGGCGGAAATGTAAAAGTTCTGAGAATTAAAAAATGTGGTGTAACACATCTCATGTTCTTTTTTCAATAGCTCTTTTTCTGTTTTCTTTGTAGCGCAACATTTTCTACTATCTTTGATTTGGAACAGTAAAATGAGAACTATTTAATTACTAAACTGCTGAAACGAATAAACAAGTAATTAAATATTTACACAGTTATAATTTCCAGATTTTGATAATTCCATATTAACTGTCAGCAGTAGGTATGTATGTTCATGATTTCTTTACTTGCTTAAAATATTAAATAAGTAAATAAAACTTTAAATAGTATATGAAATACATATATACATATATAACACACACACACACACACACACATATATATATATACTTTATTATAGTATATATAATATGCAGTGCCAAGACAAACCCTATCGATTTTTATAACACCACTATACCAAAATGTATGCTCAAAATATTTTTTTGTATCAATATGCTAAATAAGAGATAACAATTAAGTTTCTCTGATATTTAACTGATATATTTCATTGTCTTTAAAATAGTCGAATATAAATTTAAAACGACTTCGACAGGATATCCTAGATAAATAGTGACCTAATGAAAAGGTCCTGAACTTCTGTAGGTGTAGTATATCATTAGCCTGTAGGTATTATTGTAGGTTCTACAGTAAACACATAGGGTTCTTTGAGCGCTCTACCTAACCTATACTACTCGTAGTAGAACTTGATACAATGTTAGGTTTTCCTTCGTGATGAAACATGCCTGTTCGAGATTGTGAACACTGAAAATGTGACAGATAATTGATTCTGTCATGAATATAGTTGTGTCCTAAAGTCCACTATCAGTCACTTGTTATTCTAAATAACATTCCGTGTTTACAAAAGGACGGCTGTGTCCAGGAACGGCACGTATATAATATGCTAAAAGAGAGGAGTGGGTGGACATTGTGATTGTGTGTGACGAGGTGGACATTATTCATTTTATGTAATGCGTGTGACAGTGTGACGGACATATTAATTTTTTTCAGTTTTCATTAAGTCGGTTAATTATTTTTAGAAAATTAAACGGAATTGTTTTGTTTACCTTGGTAATGCATCAGCTGGGCAAATGTTCCTTTATTGGATTTACGATCGGGAGATGTGTCATGAGAGGTTTGTGAATATTTTGTACATATAATTTGATTCGTCTTTATCTGTGTTTCTGTGCTTAAGATACACTGAATTCCGATGTGTGCTACTAATTATTTTAACATCATGTTTTTTAACTAATTTGACATTTATTTTTGTCTACATATTTTGGTATAATAATATTTTATACAGAGTAATATTTTATTTGATAATATTAATATAATGTAATTACTCGTAAGTACAATTTGTTCAATATATTAGTAAAGGGCTTTGAGTAAGTGCGCTCTAGTTTTAAATATAAATAAAACAATTTGTATAATCGTATCACTATATTTTTTTATCTATTTGGAAGGTCAATCGACAGTATTAATTGTGGAATATGATATCAGGCAAATGGCCGTCGCGGCTACGTTGAGTGGTAAATCGGGCTCGATTTCATTAATGACTCGGGTGATGTTGGCCTTTAAGGCATCAATTGTTTGCGTTAAATTCCAGGTGCAAATCAACCGATTTGCACCTGGAATTTAACGTAACCTCACAAGAAGAAGTCTAAGAGCATTAGATCACACGATCTCGGTGGCCAGTTGATGTCGCCGCCTCGCGACATAATGGAGCCTGCGAACTTCTCCTGCAGAATGTCCATTATTGCATGCGCTGTGTGGCACGTGGCGCCGTTTTGTTGCAACCACATATGGCTAATATCCATATCAGCTAACCGGGGCCACAAATAATCGGTTATCATCACCCGATACCTGTCGTCGTTGACAATGAGTGCAGCTCCATGCTCATTTTGGAAGAAGTAAAGGCCGATGATACCTCCGAATCAAAATCCATACCATACAGTGACTTTTCGGGATGCATTTGACGCTCTTGAATTTCCCGTGGAATTCTCATCGCTCCAAATGCGACAATTTTGCGTATTAACGAAGCCATTCATGCAAAAATATGCTTCGTCGCTGAAGAGTATTTTTCGATCAAAAGCAGATTTCACTTCCAATTGCTCCAAAGCCCAGTTAGCGAATATACGGCGCTGTCTATGGTCATTCAGCTTCAGTTCTTGAGTCAATTGAATTTTATACGGATGAAGTCGCCAAGTTGAAGTCGCAGAAACAGCAAGTTCTTGGGCCCGACGATAAATTGACTGTCTCGGATTCTCAGGCACACTGTCCCCAACAGCAACAACGTTTTCGATAGACCTTACGTTCGTTGACATGCAGGAGGTGTTCGATCAGCAACTGACCCGATTTCTTCGAATTTGTTGATTTGATATCGAATCGAGGACTCAACAGGCCGATTAATCTGACCATCAATTCCACGTAACGCACGGAACGTTCAACAAACTGAACAGTCATTTTGATAGTAAAGTTTAATGATTTCCACGCGTTATTAAATTGTGTAATTTTCTACAATTAAATAAATGGTGAAGCTCAATAAACATTACTGTCAAATATGACAGCTATATCTATTTGAAGATGGCCGCAATAGGCTTTTAAAAACCTAGCGTCCCTTTTGAAAGATCCTCTAACGTGCGTGTTTCCTTATTGTTCTTTATATTTTTCTATTTGGCTTTCACTCAATTTTCTATCCGTAAAATGTAATTTTGACGAAGGCAGGTTTAAGACTTGATAATGGTCAGGTCCAATGTAGACTGTTATAAGAATCAAATAAATTTGCTATTTTTATTATAATAATATATGACAAAAATGATTACATCTGGTTATTGATTTGTTTCTACCAGTCCCGAAAAGGCGACACTGGAAATTTGTGACAATTATGTCTATCTTGGATAATTCAAAGCAAGGAGGTTATTAGTCTCGGCTAGGTACCATTTACCAACTTATGTTGACGAAATTAATGGAAGTTTCAATTTTATGGGCTCCACTTACTTGAGATAATTTAGCTGGTTGAAACATTAATACTTGAAATTGGTTGAATCTCAGCTGGTTCTTCTGCACTGGCACAGTTTTTTCTTATTTTACGTTAATTTATGTCGCGGAGCATTCTCTTCAACGAGAACATAGATCGTAGCACAATTTTTGGGGTAGATTTTTTTTAACCCCGGTCGCACCTTTTTGGTGTGGAATGTGGAAATTTAAGGAGCCGATGCCGCGTCGTAGGTTTTACTTTTTAGCCGAGCCCAAAACCCAACATCCACCGGGAATCGGCCGACGGTTCCCCAGTTCCCAAACCAGGGATAGTTTTTAAGTTATTGATCAGTGGACTGTATAGTGTGGGTATTTGATGAAATGTGTGAAATTACAATGTTGAGATGTATGTATTAAATAAATGTTAAGTTTGAAAATGTTGATAGAGAAGTTGAATATCAAGTATATTGAAGAGTGCCTACTAGACTTTATTTCTAGTTCAAACAGGTAAGTATATTTGAGTAATTTAACTGAAGATGAGTTAAGTTTTAACAAGTAACAACAAGTTGGTTAAATTTAAGCATTATAGTTGAATGTAGTTACAAAACGCTGTGATCAATTCATGCAAATTGTTATAATATTATTGTAGGTCAGAGTTTGAAACCTTGCAGGAAAGGACACTGTGATTGATTCATGTTAGCTGAATTTGTTTTAATTTATAAGTGTGAGTCCGACTCTGTAGGGAGGGAACTCAGCTTGACAACGGGGCGCACCACACTCTGTACCACAATGCTTAAAGTTGAAAGTCTTCAATCAATGTATTCTGCCAACTGGTACATAACGTCAATAGCACTAATGGTACAACTGGCACACATAACAATGTGTCAAAACGTGAACTCTTACGGTAGGTCTGATCGACAAGGTCAAAGTCACTCAGCAAGCTGTGTCCATGGTCGGAGATTCTTTGCAGGATAAAATCCGAGACAATAGATTCAAGAAAGAATTAAAGTCACAGAAATTGCTAATGGAATTAGAAAACTGCAGTGGCACTTGACAGGTCATGTTTGCCACTAACCGATGGGATGAAACGATAATGTCAAGTGTGAGATGAGATGTCCTTCGGCCAAGTGGACTGACGTCTTGAAAACGTCTATAGGGTACTAAAATGGAAGATAATTTGTGATGCCGTGTCTGGTTGGCAATGTTCATTATACAAACAGTAAATAATTATTGAAACACATATCTCATTCTTCTCAAAAATTTGCGCTAAGCATCCTATCGAATATTTTTTTCTTCTTTAAGTTGTGTTTCGTAAGTACGATTTTATGAAACGGTAATCATTTGTATTTTTATTTCAACTTTTCATGTATTGTACTTACATATATCAGACTCGAATATTTCGTTAACACTTTCCGCAATATTTATGTTGTGAGCGATAAAAAAAAATTGAGAGAACTGACGTTTGAGAACTTATCAGTTTGTTGTTTTGAAAATTAACAGCTAATAATAAAGTCTGTAGCATGCCTCTCTGCCAAACGATTACGCTTTACAATAAATTTCATTATTAATAAATCTTTAGTGTTAATGAATACCTATCCCAATAATCGTTTTGTCTCATAAGTCCTAACCGAGACAATAGAAGGCCGTGTCTCATAGCAATAGTATTCGCCTTGCCAATAGTCGGACTAATGTTAAGGTGAGGACAGATATGAACATTTAAATGTAATGCTTATTTTAACACTTTAGGTATGAACGGTAATTTATTTTTAACAATAATTATGTAGCGATGTGATGGCCGGCTTTAAACTAGCTTCACCTTATCTCTTCCCGTGGGAGTTATAAAAAGCTACTAAGAAGTAACAAGGCCGCTGCCACAAACCCTGAGGAACTACATTATCAGCAACCAGCAGTTTTAAGGCAGCAAGCCTTAAAACATAGCCTAAGCTTTTAAGGCAATACATCCCTCATACACGAGGCAATGCACATGATGAGGCTGATGCCCAGCAATGTACGATAAAAGTTCTTGTTACTACAGTTTATTTAAACATACTTATCGAGTATGATTAGAAAAGTCGCACTAATGAAACTTACAAATGTACAAAAATACAATTTAGTAGTGTTACATAAAGAAACATTACAAAAAGTGTTCTAGTCTACTTATAACATGAACTTGGACTAGTTTAAGGAAATAGCAATTTATGTAGAGCATTTTAGTTTGGATTCCATAGATCCCGTAATAGGTTTAATACAGCATGCTCGAGTTTTCTGTTACTATCTCAAATAAATTTAGTGGTCTGCTCTCACCTTTACACGTGGGGATTTTGGCTCTTCGACAAGGCGCCGAGAGATGCGAGACTGAATTTTTCTAACTGACGATATATTTTATTGTTGTATGTAGGTATGCACCATGTCTCAGTAAATCTATGTTGTCCAATTATGGCGACCAACGACACACCAATTTATTAATAATCATTGAATAATACTCGATACCTTTAACATTTTATTTTCTTTTACATAAAACTACAGCATAAACAGTGTAAAAATTACATTATAAAAATCTTTAAACACATGCCTGTTATTCTTTCAACAAATGATAAGTAATTGCTTATATATTAACTAACTATACTTCTTAAACTATCTGTAAAAAATGGTTTTTAGCTTATAAAGACAGGTTACTAAGTATAATATGTAAAGGTATGCATATGTACTCCTCTGTGCAAAATTTCTCATTTTATATAATAATTCTACGGGTACATATCTAAATGAGAACATACATTCTTTGTTTATCTTTGTATATTTTTGCATCAGATAAAAATACATTTAAATCTTGTACCCAACAATTCAAGAATGTTTCGGATTTATTTTGAAAAAAATAAACAGTGTAGTCTCAATAGTAAAACGAAAAACTTCGCAACAGTAGCTCCCGAGATTAAGTCGTACCACTGGTAGACCACCACAGTCAGATAGATATTTAAAAGATGCCCTTCATACATGTAAATATAACAAAATGTATAGTGCACCGTTTGCATAAGTAAGACGCCACAGATTGTAGGAAGGTCTGGACGAATCGGGATAAGTGGCTTATTATAATGATTAATTGCTACGTCTGCGGCTACACTGTGATTTGGCACACTTTGTAATTGAACAATGAGCAACAATTGCATTAGGTATGCATCACCACGGTACTTGTAAATAACAACCAGAATTCTCAAATGTTCTTTTAAAAAATGTACCAATTTATTACGCAATTGTTTTAAAAAAACATACCAGTACGTACACTAATGTACGAGTTTGAAGGTATGTATAATATAATTGTATAATTCTCGATAATCTGGCAGAGATCATTTTAGCGATTAAACCACTTTTTGCGCAATTTCATGTGTGAAATGTCTGTTTCTGTCTTGTTTTGTTTTGATGTGCAATGATGTCAGATGTTTTGATGTCAGACAAGACAAGACAATCTCACCTCACAAGACAGATTTCACCTGTGCTTTACATAAAACATGCCCACAATGGAGATAGTAATCTAATCATAGATGTACTTTCCGACATTTAGTATAACTAAAATAGATATAATATAAGCAAGGTATATACTATGTTTTCGTAATAGCTTATCCTATTATGTTGCTTGTGTTTATAATTCAAATAATAAATTTTAACTTGGAATAGTTTTCAATAAAATCATCCGTTACTAATTCACAAAATCTAACTACGCCGTTATCTGCGTGTTTGTACCCAGTTTATAATACTTTATACATGTATTGTTGTACATTTTCTAGCAAATTTGTTTTCAACAGATATATCCTTCATGTGTTTAGAACATGGAATACATATTATTACGTGATAGTAGGGATGCATTTCTTTTATTTGCACCCACATATACGGAAGAGCATTTATACGTAATGCCTCGACCACACCAGGGTACCTTTGTATCGGTACTTTGTATAGCCGTATATTTTGACAGATCTCCGCATAAACCATGTACCGATAGAATACAAATGCTGCACTGAGACTGGTGAGGAGAATGTTGCAAGTACAGTTCACGAAACTTGTATTGGGGCTATATATGTCACTGATAGGTACATGTGTCCGAATACAATATCATGACATGTATTGCGACATATATCGCGACTGTTGTGGACGAGGATTAAGAGATGACGTTCTAAAATCCTTTCAAGGCATCCTTCTTTTTTGTACAGTAAATAAGTAAATAGTAATTCATATTCGCTGTTATTATAGTAGTATTATAACTGTCAACAGTTTACAAAATTTGTGCTCTGCATCATAGATTATATCCTGGAATGTTCCAAAGATTACAGGCAGCCGGTAGCAATGAAGATGAGTGGTGGCGAGCTTTAGGGGAGGTCTATCTAGCAGTGGAGTGACTAGGTACGATATGGTGCACAAATTCCATTTCTACATTGAGTCCTGAGACATCCCGAGGTCAGCAGACAACGGGCATTTATGCCGTATGTTAAACATACGGACAAAGTTGAAACAGTATTAAGAAAATACTCCATTAAGACACCAATATATACACCGTCCTCCATAGTAGCGGAAAAACTACCTACACCAAAGGATGTGATACCCTATCAGATGCCAGGTGTCTATAAGATAGACTGCAGCTGTGGTAGTTAGTACATAGAACAAACAAAGCGCACCGTATTAGAAAGGGTCAAAGAACATATCGTATCTCTGAAGAATGTACTCAATGCCGGGATCACTGGATAGAACTTCAGAGTCCAAAAATCCTCTCCACTGATCGCCACTATTTCTCCAGGATTGTGCGTCAAGCAATTAAAATAAAAAAAAGGAATTTCAATCTAGAAAATGGTTACAAATTGTCCTCGACGTGGAATTCAGTGATTAATAAATTTATTAAAATTAAACCTCAAGATTTCTCGTCTGTCATTACTTCTGATATTGTGAGCGTTGTGTGCCGCAACTTTCCGGACTATGAAAACCAAATGCGAGTAGTCTTGACCACCTCCTCAGTCAGCTCGTGACCATGGTTACTGCAACCCAACCGAAATGTCGAGTAAAATAAATACGGTAAACATTCGTGTTAAGACCCGTTTAAATAGATAAATATGTGTACATTGAGTTGTGCATTTTCTGTACACAGACAACATCTGCTGGTAAAAGCACATGATATCTAGGTAACTGTGGTTTTACTCTAAACTAGTTTCAGCGCACGTTATTTATTTCCAAGAAGAGTTGTGTTAATAACCCGGTTTATGCGCGAGGTAATAGATAATTGCCGTCCATCTGTCGACGCTCTAATGATGTATGCTTCGTAGTCGGCGTTATGCGTAAAGGTGCTATTTGGGGACACACCTTTATTTATCACTTTATTTGCACCTTAGTTTTAACATTAAAAATAATGTATCGCGGATGTCTATGGACGACAGTATCCACTTACCATCAGGTGGACTGTATGCTCATCTGCCGCCTTCGTCCATAATAAAATAAACTATAGCGAAAGTTTAGGCTTATCTTCTTTGGTCTTTTATCTTCTTTGTCGTAGCAAAGGATAGCAACCGTTTGTAGCATTGCAACAAAGATTAATGTTACTCGTATTTAGAAATATTGTTGTGTAATTGAAAGAAAGGGTAGATAAATTATACAAAGACTTCACTGATCAAGTGAAAATGAAACAAGAAGTGACGCAGTAACACCGCTTATGTAAACGTTACTTTTCTAATAATATGTGCAAACACTAAGAGTTGCACTGTCATAATTTTCTTTTATAAAGTTATTATTATTAATGAGTTATTGGTTTGTCTTTTATGTATTTTTCGTTAAATTGTTCTTGCATCGGGTATATTCTATGATGATAGGTAACGGGAGATAATAGATAGCCGAAGCAAATGAGAATATACTTTAATCCTATTAACTTATACCTATTAATATCTAAAATATTTATGGTTAAAACTTGACCATTCTCGAATATCCCTTTTATCTATTTTACCCTATCTATTAAATTTTAAATGTTTTGTTTACAAGAAATGCGTCTGCGTTATGAAAACAATTGAAAACAATTTCAGATTTGACGCAATCAGCGTAATTGAGAAAATTCCTTAATTTAAGGTAATATATACGACATTTTACAGCATGTACTTACTCAATTAACCCTATCTATACATAATGTGCCTTACCATTAGATACTATTTTTATTTCTTGATTTATGGACAAATGCGAATATTCGTATAAATCAACAGCTTATATTTAAACAGGCAGTAAATAAATATTAGATGAGTAGCAAATCATGATTAATAAAACAATCTGTGAATTACTGACACTAATAATTTTAAAATATTAAGAATTTTATCAAAATTTCGACGGATTCCCGCTTCATCGAATTCCAGTTTCTTCAATTTCATTAGAACTTAAACCTAACCTACATTTAAATTTGCTGCCATTGATTTGCTGCCCATTGAATATTCTCTGCTGCTCATTATTTCTCTAAATCCATATCCATATCCTTAATAATCCGTATGTCCAATGATCACCCCTAAAATAGACAAATTTGAGTATATGAATTTTTATAGCATGTTCTCAATTACTGACTTAAAATAATGTTCGTTGTCCACTTGAAAGGAATACTGCAGCCCTGAAGTTAAATATTTCTCACCGAGTGATGCGTCGCTATAAGTACTCGTATTTGGTAATTCATTCATATTAGTAGATAGCTAGATACTCAGGCAGGTTAAGTATACAACCCAATAGTATGGATTATACTATGTACGAGTACATACATACTGTATACAAATTGTTGTCTATTATAGATAAATAGTCATAAAGTCTAATTATAATAAAATTTTAGGTAGTTTTATTTTCGTTATTCGTTGTATAACATTTATTTTCGTTGGTTCTGTCAATTATTTTTTTGACTAAAAGAAAAGCTACACAGGAGGAAAGTCATTAAGAAGGAAACTAAATGTCAAAGTCACACGAAAATAAATTATGGAAAGTCTGACAAAGTTATTTAAAAATATAATTAAAGTAGAAAATTAGATAATATTAAAAATACACGACTTACCTTAGTAATCAAAGAGCACAAGTATCTTCTCGCGTTCACAAATTACATGTCCAAGTCAATCCAAGTCACACTTTGTAAACAATATGATCAATTATGTCACAACCATGTGAATGGTAATACGAGCTCTCAAGTTCTTGATAGTTCGCGTAGTACTCACAACCTCGAGGGAAATTATAACAGGGAAGTGGGTCCCTAATAACACATACCTTCAACGGCGTTCACGGCAGAACACGTGAAAATACAACACGTATTTAATAACTACGTTTCAACGTATAAATATATAGCTCGCTTTCTTACCATTTAATCACAACTTATGAGAGAATTACAACCAGATTAACAACAAAGTCTCCGAGGGCCCGTGAAAGCGGCAGGAGTAGTGCACTCCGTACGTAGATTTCGTTATCACAACCACGGTTGTTTTCACTGACTTCAGTCTACAGAAGTTTCCAAAACCCTACTACAAATTATGCTACATCGTTTTTTAATTATAAATTTATTTGTACACTAGAATAATTTAAACTAACAGTTATTCACAACACTGAAGAGGTAAACATTGATTTCGAGCAATTTACATCGTGTTAACTACGAGTCTTTTGAATTTCATTCAAAAATTCCATTCCAATTCACTGTTACATCGCGCACAATCGCACGTTTCAGAAAGACATTTAATTTATTGTATCCATGGGGTTTTTGTATTTGGCACAGTCAAAGACGGTTTTCATGTTACGCACGTGACGTTGCCGCGTGGAACGCGAGTTTTCCGCGCGAACTGCGGATCTGCCACTGAATACGCGCCGCTACAGGCGTTATACATTTATAAATAGTTATCTCTCTCATGAAACGCGGCGGCGGTTTCACTAACGCGCGATAAACTGCCGTACTTCGTCGGACGACGGTGAATGTCAGGTGGTGTCGGAGCTGTCAGTGAAACTGTGTTTTCAGTTTTCGAATGCGATGTGTGTACCTTATACCTACAGTTTATACTGTATTATAGATGAACGCGTTTCACACTGCAATCGCTGAAAGGCGAAACCTGTTGAAGTAGACCGTAGGATGGGCGCGAGCGGGATAGCAAGAACTTTCGCGGGATCGCTTTTAGTTTCAGGCGCTTATTTCGCCAGTTGCACTTGTGTGCGCGACAACTCGCATGGGTACGTGCGGCGAATCTGTGTTAGTGAGTCGTGGAAAGCTCTCTTAGGGCGCTTTCACAATAGCGCGGGTTTCCTCGAGTCGAAATGAGGGCCTCAACAAATTTCATTGAATACTGTACTCTGGTTTTTCATTCTGTTTATCGATTTCTTTCCTTGTGCTAGTTTGCTCCATAATTTATACACAGATACATTTTTCTAATGTATATGCTTTAGGATTATTTTTGGTAGAGTATTTTATGAGAAAACTTTATGTAAAATGAAACTGATAAATGAAAATATACATAGGTACCCTATAAAAGCTACGTAATTTACATAAGAAACATTAATAATATTATCTTTATGTTTAAACAAAAAGTTTACTGTACTAAACAGATTTAAATAATGTTATAAACTTTTCATTGGTTCAGCTCATTATTCGGGTACCTAACATAAATTATGGTAAAGTTGCGTCCACACCTTCAGATCCCATAGAATATTTGTGTCAAGTAGCCTGTAAGAATGGAAGGTGTCGTAAGGAATTAATCAATTTAAAGTGGCATCAGGCCCAATATAAACAAGGGATCACACAGACGCGTGGCGTAATCAAATAGCACGCACAAGTTTCACACAACGGCGTGAGCTGAGAGAGCAGTATCTGTTGATGCTGGAGCGTGGGCGAGATGGCGAGAGGCGCGATGGATGCGCACGCAATATTCGATCCACCCGCGCCTCCTCACTCACACCCGCCCGAAATCTATACCGAAAGTAGGAGACCACCTCTGACAGCTAGCTCCAATGTTACCATGTACCCCCATTATATCGGGAATCAATTGACAAATGGGCAAAGCGGTGGTCGTGTACAAACACGGCGGTGCACATCCAAAACCGCCGCTCATTGTACACCATTGTTTATCTTTTTTAAAAGTCCTCTAATGGAAAACTGTGGTCCGAATCCTGAAGGTCACTTTGACAACCCACTCCAAATGGTTCATCTTAAATAAGACTACACCCTTTTATGTGTTAAATTAGAGGTATTCTTGGATTGTTTTGCTCGTGTGAAAAACCGATACAAAGCATACCAGCTTGTTATTAGGTATAGTCCCAATTAGGAATTCTTTGAGCACGTGGATGACCTTGAGCGAAATGGGACGACCAAAGTAGGTTTGATATATTAGATACATAAAATGGCTTTCTGAAATCCGATGTACTTATTATCATATTATATTTCTAATATAGGCATCCTACAATAGTGATGCGACAAGTCGCCTTTTTGAGAATCGACTCGACTAAAGTAGTTTTATAAAGGAATCGAGTCTTGACTCCAGTGGAAATGACTAAGAAACAGAAATAAATGTGATAGGTAATAAATAAACGTTTCTTTTAATTAAATATCTTATGTGGTTGAGTGAAGAAATTAATAAAATATTTAAAACATGTAATATACCCTTGGAATATGTTATTTTAAACAAATTTCAAAGAAAATCAGTCCATTTTTATATTATTGTGTATTTATAAAATATTTTATTTCATTTTTCATAACTCGAGTTCAAGCACTTGAGTTAAACGAGTATCGTTCAATATCAGCTATACAAGATTCATTACCACTTTTAAAAATTTGCAAAATTTTAAATGTTATTACGCATACAGCGCCATGTCTGCATATAAATTAGACGCGCCCAGCGAGCTAAGGATAAGCCTATGCTCGGAGTATCTTTGCGAATTTAGATCTGAAACGTAGAGATCCGCCAAAGAATTAAAGTCACCAATGTAGCTTGTAGAGTCAGGATGTTAAAGTGGCATTGAGCAGGTCATCTAAATTTACTGCTGGACTCGGGACTGATGACCGCTTCCTGTAACCGCAGTGTAGGATACACTCCAGCCAGCTAATGACAATAATGTAATATGATTGTAATATAATGATTAATGATGAATGCAGCAATTATTATGTAAATGCAAAATTAATTACTCCTATTAAAAGCAGAATTGTCATTAATTGTGTATGAAATAAATTAATGAAAAAGTAACTATTTGGAATAAAAAAGAAAATAATCAAATCATTTTATTAGTTGTGCTTCTAAGAATTTTGTTTATAAAAAAAGGCGACGGTTGAGCATACAGTCAATCTGGTGGTAAGTGGGTAACGTCGACATACCCCCGAATGCGCTGCCTACCTTTGCAAGTTAAGGAAGGGATTGGGAGGAAGGGTTGATCAAATTGGGAGGGATAGGACGTGATGGGAATGGACTCTGGCATATCTCACTCACTACCGAAATGCGTATGTATTGTACATTGGCGAAATACGATAAAGTAGGAAATTTTGTACATTTCAAGGTAGTCTTCTGTGAGAGAGGGGTAACGTGGCCAGTCGAGTGCGCCCAGCGGCTGTGGGAATGCATCGTACACTCTCCCCATACAATACAGGGATATTATCATGTTAGAAATATTATCATAATAGCAATATTATCGTGTGGTAGGTATGTTGTTCATAAAGCGAATGTTGACTTTTGACATTTTCATGCTCAATTACAAACAATTAGTGTGGACATGAGAAAGCGCTTCCCCACTCACAACAAGACAAGGGAACAGATTCCTTCCGACAACGTAAATCATCCCTCAGAGCCGCGTATTTGCATTATCTCATTTCGTAACAACAGTTCGATGGATTAGACCTTGTATACATTATATGAGTATTATAGAAAGAAGATGATCAGACAGTTCAGCTGGTAGTAAGTGGACACTGTCGCGCATGAACATCTGCGATACATGCCAACATCAGTTCAGAATGACAGATAATATTTTCTTAGGTTTTCGCGATTACTATACATAGCAATTAAACAACTTTGAACGGTTTAAATCGCGTATATTTAACATTCTTTTTATCCCGACGTTTCGAACACTTTGCAGTGGACGTGGTCACGGGGTGACTCATAATGTTAAATATACGGATTTAAACCGTTCAAAGTTGTTTAACAGAATGACAGATGTTAGCGCCCGTGGATCCGCTACTTATCTTTGGTGAACGAATGAATTTGGAAAAAGGAATAAGAAGAATAACGAGACAATGAGTTTTCGTCATCCCGTTACGCCTCTCAATCCTTCTTGGAGGGCAATGGAGTCGGATAATAATGTTCAATAGACATTGCTCATTTGGCTGGTGGTGGAGACTAGAGTCTAGCAAAGGAAACGTGGGACGAGGAAAGAGCGAGATATTTAAATATTTTAGGCTGTTCACATTATTTTTTATAAAAAGAAACCGATGGCAGCGCCAGTGATAACCAAAGACCATGGATTCTGCTCATGATTCTGAGTTTATTGAAATGATGTGTTTCGTATTTGTAAACAAAAATGTACTTTATGTACACACGTTAGAGCATGATTCCCGTGTGATCTCTATTTTTGATTTGGATAAAAAGTACCCTAAATGTTTACCGGGCAAACAAGTTATAACTGTGCCAAGTTTCATTAAAAGCCATCCAGTGATATTTGCGTAATGCGCGTTGAGACAAACAGACGGACAGACGGACAAAAATTCCACAAATTGTTGTTTTGAGACTTTACACTTGAACTTTACACTGCAACGTCTTTATTATGTCATATATAACTCAAAACATAAACGGAATCCACGATCAAAGTCTTCGGATTCCCAGAAATCTGACACATTTCTAATTTACTTCATACAAACACATTTTATATAATAGTTACGAATCGCATTAAAAAACCTAATTAGGTTTGTCCTAATACCATTTCCTCGGAATTTGACATTGCTATCATCGATCAACAACAATAATCGATGATTAGCAGGCACATTATATTACTGACAAAATACGATCATAACAACCATAGGAAGAAAAAAAACAATAAAACAGAATCACCCCAAATTCATACAAGGAAAATCATTTTCCTTCTTCTAAGAAAAGAAATTTTGAACTCATGTGAGACAAGGTTGAGTGAGTACTACCCTTCCACCGAAACGAAATAGGATAAGAAAATACGTTTCACGGCGCGTGGCGGCGGCCGGCGTATATGTATATAAGGAAAAAAAAAACGATGTAAATATTTTCGTTCAGTAGGTACGACTACGTCCTGATTATGTAAAAATTTTGAACGGAGAGTGTAAACCATTAGATGAGAGCCCAAAGAAGCACAATAACTCAAGTAGGGAATCTTTTCATCATTGGAACGCTAAGGGTACAAGCGAACATTTTATCATGCATGGCCGGCATCGCAGCATTAAGTTCGTCTTTAAAACACTTTTAATATATGACTTACATATCGGATATCGATTTTTGTCTTTAATCGATAATTACCGAGGGGTACCTCACTACGAGAACCAGTTTGACAGCTGTCAAAAGAGGCCAATTACAATAACTGTACTCTAGTACCGAAAGTAGTCGAAGATCACGTATGATGGCAAAGCTAGAGGCCTATATCCAATGGAAAATGGCGTGCAATGGCTTTAGTAGTTACTATGTAAACAGAAAGTTACCGTATAAAGATAGTGATGTAAATATAAAGATATGGTATGGAAAAATGTTAGTAGCAATAACCACACAGCCGATCACCCACTAGATTAGTATAGATAGGCATCAGAATATATTAGAATAGAATTAAATTATATAAATAATTATCTCGTAATAAAAAAATAGAAAAAATTGAAGTGGATAGATACAATGCGACAAGAAAACCTTATTTAGCTACAGGTGGTAACACCTTAAACTAAAATCTGTCCACTGTAATCTTTCCTGTCAGAGATTAATAATGTTTTTACATTTTCAAAACGATTTCGTTGCATAAAAATAATCTTACACAATCATTATTCTCAGAACTAGCGATTGTCTGCTGCTTCACCCACATTAGCATAGGGTTAACCAAAATAACCAATCAACTAAACTAAAAAATAGTGAGTACCTACCTTAGCCAAAGAAAAATGTATTCTAATGTATGAAGCCCTGGTTTTCTTATAAATAAATAAATTGCAAATAGACGAGTCTACTGTTTTTGGAGGCTATTTGGGCCCCACAGGTTACAGTAACTGCCCGGATAAGCCAGAAGGTCGGCATATTAAATTAATACACAATAATTAATTACCAAAAAAGATTGTAACACTTTTATATAACTTACAGCTAGCTTACATTTAGCTTTTATTTAGCTTACAGGATATGATATTTTTAGGTATGATATTTGTTTAGGTATGATATTTTTATATAAACTTATCAATAATTTAATTGACTGTCCATCCCTTTTGTCAGATTTAAATGTAATTGTACCGAGAACCCTCGTTTACCCTGTAATTGTGCTCGTGTACAAAATTATCGTCCATTCTTAATTAAACCAAACAAATATAATTACAGAAGACATACTTCACTTTTATCAATTGTTGCAACTTATAATCAAATAATTAGTGAGATTGATATAAATATTTTCTTAGATAACATTGTAAATTTCAAAAGATAAATAAACTTGTTTTTTATGTCAGCAGAAGAAAAAAATAAATGATCGTTTGATGTTAAATTAGGTAAACTAAGTAAGTTTACCTAATTTACCTTTTCTCAAATTATGTGGTATTGGTATGGAGGATGGAATTAGAATTGAACATTATAATAATTGTATAAAAACTACGTTAAATGTAAATCCCCATTTATTTAAATAATTAGACATAATATATTAACAGCTGACATTATATTAACAAATACATATAAATTAACGGCTAATATATATATTTATGGTCTCTCAAAGCATCATATTGTTAGATTGTATTGAATTCTGGGTCCCTTCTCTGGCATATGTTTTATGAAAGATGTGCGTACATATAATTTAGGTGCGTACAAATATGTCACTATAATGTTGTAATACAATGTTTCCGTATGTACTGCAGTTGGCAAGCCTAATTTTAAGTGAATAAATAAATATTCGTTTTCGTGAAATTCTCCATTTAGCACTACCTGGAAGACACGTGTATAATGTTACGAGGTAATTGTTACCTGTACCTACAGATTATTATTATCGATACCAATTATTAAAACAGATTATTTAAGTTTAATTTTAGTGTTTTAAATTTATATTTAAAAACACAGACAGACGTTATGATTTATAATCTTAAAGAGAAATAATTTAGACGTGTATCGTGTTGATTTTCTACAGAGAAAATTTCTTTAGTTCCGCCCAGTGAAGATGAAAAGACAACACAATGAAAACACAAGTGGATATTTTATTTTTGCCTCGACACTGACCCGTTTTGCTGTTGGACGAATATTGGAATGAAGATAGCTAACTATTTTTTTAGCTGGAAACGAATGTTTTCTAATATGTGACATTTGAAAACGACGGTACATGTTTACGACATACATAATGTTCTTAACCTTTCTCAATCCTTTCTCCAAATCAATCCCTGAATCTCCAAATGTAGGCAGCGCATCCAAGGACGTATTCATATAACACATTTATATGAAGTTTTATGTGAATACATCAAACATTTAAATATCGAACGTGCAAACACTTATGAAATGAGCTATAATTAGAAATGTTCTACAGTGTGAGAACTTGTTCATATATGTGTACATCTAATGTATTTCTTCATGTTAGCTCTTGCAAAACAACCTATAGTACTTACCTACTAAGAGAATATATAAATATATTCTTGACCTTGCAACGTTCTTATAGAAGCTTTACTTAATACAGGCGCATGTCAATTTCTCCTGACAGCCCACTTGGCCAAAGGAAAATCATTTTCGGTATTATTACGTTCCCTTTGTTATTGTGGCCCCGTAGAAGCTTTTGGAATTCGTCGAACAGCTCTATTTTCATTTTCAATTATCTTCTTATAGTTATTCTGAGTTGGAAAATTTATTATTAGAGTTATTTGCTAGAGATGTTACAATTAGCACATTCTGGCAGTGTCAAGTTTTCTTCGCAATATATAATTTTAAAGTCTAAAACGTCTCATGTCCGGTCAAAGTAAGTCAGGAGTCGCTCAGTAAAGCGATAGTAGGTTTACTGAAGAACATGAAAATGAGGATAGAAGAAGAGTCCATGGCAGCTCTATTACTATTGAACCACCAACCCACAATACAATACACACTTTTTATAATAATCAACCAAAAACTCGACTTCATTTATCGAGTTTCCGCGTTTCGAGTTTCGTTCATGGGCATATCTGCATATCAACATCTGTCACAAATGTCAAAGTATTTTCTACTTTTTATATTCAGTATGATTATATAAATTTTAGTGGTATTGTAAATTAATTATTAATTAATTATAATTTAATTATTGTATGATTATATATTAATTAGTACTTATGTTCAGTACACGTTGGCCGTGTGGACTTGATCGTCCACGACCCCCCCCCCCCCCCCCTCACCCCCTGTCTTACCATGGGTGTAGTAAAAGGCGATTAAAGGATAACAAACCCGCTACCACAACAAGCCCTGATTAAGTAAATCACCTCTAAAAGAATGGACTAGCCGACTCGCTTGGTCAGCGTGTCGTTTTATAGCCATACATCCCTCATACACAAGACAATGTGCATGCGAAAGCTCATGTGCAGTGAACGAAAAAGAAAGGCTGGTTATGGTTACGATATAATAGGTGTTTTCGTATTGGATAATTTGATTAATAATTTTACTTAAATGATGGAAAATAATTTAACTGAATATACGAAAATCACAAACGGACAACCATTTTATTTAAATATATCGATGTGTTGACTAATACTGTTTAACCGAGTAGCAAAAACACCTATCTTCTCAAGGTCTTTGCATATAAATACTTGTCTATAATTATACAATACTTTTAAACTTGTTAAACAAGTTTTATTTAACATCGTGCATAATAAGGTCGGGTTGTATATACGTATAGTCAACAATATCTGATAAAGGAAAAAATATAATTAAATAGTAACTATAGTATATTTTAATATTTAATATAATTTTATAATTTATAATTTAATTTTATATAATATTTAATAGTATATTTTGCCGCACTCCTCACTGTATATTGTGAATAAAGAATTATTTTTGGTATTTACTTTTTGGTTAAGGTTTTCTAACTTAACATTTCGTTGTTTCAAGATATTGATTAGGTAGGGACATTTCAGATGATGTCATAAATAATAATAATATTAAATAATTGAGAATAACAATTATTGAAATTCACACAAAATAACGCTATAATGTAGTAAAAATTGTTAGTGCCTTTTACCTCCTTACTACTCGAAGGTTCGATTGATAAGACAAACATTTCTGAAACACATTTGTTCAGAATTTTAATAATTTACGTTCATTTTAACGTGTAAACAACGACACGGGGCTATTTCTACGTTGATTGTAAAAAGGAAATTCAAAAACAATATTCATAATGTTGTTGTTTCCCTGTATAACGACTAGACTTATGTATTTTTTGCCGATAATAATGAAGCATTGCATAAGCGCAACATCCTCAACAGCATTCTGAAGGCATGAATTATTACATGGTGCACACTGAAAAGCCTGGTTAACTCATAAATAAAATTTCTTATAACGAAACTAATATATATTGCCTTTTAAAATATTCGCTGATAAATTTTAAACATTTCTTCATTCGCTCGAAACACTTTTCAAAGAAAGAGGCCCCCACTCATCTGCTCATCGCCGTGTTGGTTGAAAGCCCTCACTGTCACTTCTGGCTTCATAAACCCAACCTCTAAATCAAACCTCTCTAAAATCTTTGATTTTCGAGAAAAAAAAGAAGTCAAATGGTGCGAGGTCTCCTCGGCTGTCCTCGGAAATCGCCTTTGTTTTATTCGCGCTGTGAGGAACCCCATTTTCATGGTGCAAGAAGATATGATTTCTCGGTCGTCTCACGCGATTTTTTTTCTGGGACACTGAGCAGACAAATGGTCGTATATAACTAACTCAGCATTAATTATTCTTTGCTATTTTATGGGCGCATGGCTCGTTTAAAAGAAAAAAATAAGGGATAATTTTTTAACAACGCTTCCGGCTTGTCGCAATTTTGTTGGTCAGCTACGGTTGTTAGTCAGTACCTACGAACACCCATTCACAAGACTGCCCCTTTTTCGGATCGTAACAATAAATCCATGTTTCGTCTCCTGTCACGACGTCATAAACAGCATTTGAACGCCTGTGGTTAAACTTCCGCAACATTTCCTTCCACCGATCATTTCGAGCCCGTTGCTAATCCGATATGAGATCGTGAGGAATCCAGCGGCAACAAAGCTTCCTAACTTTTAAATGTCCGTGCAAAATCATTTGAAATTGGCTCATACCGATCCTTTACAGCAGTTTACATTTTCCGCAGCGACCGCAGTTAAAGAACAAACCTACACGACTATCGTCGTTGAGAGAAACGTCACCACGATGGGAAGGGTGCACGCAGTAATCCGACAGCCGCTGGCCGCACTCGACTGGCCACGTACCTCTCTACCAGGTAGTGGTACCCCTCTCACAGAAGACTACCTTGAAATTTATTGCATTTCCCTCTATATCCCACTGTATGCTGATCTACCGTCTACTTACTAATAAAAAAATATCAGCGTACCAACTCCTCACATTGCTTAAAAATAGTGTTTCATGTCCCAAGGCATATGAAGTCGAGACTGCACTCTTGAAAACGAACTTTTGAAATCGGAAAAATCATTGCTCTAAAATCTTTTCGTGTTAATTCTTTTTTCAGTGTGACAGGTGAGTTTCATTAGCTATAAAAAATAATTGACAAGAATCATTTTCCCACCTATAACCATTGTATTACATAATAGAAATTCTATATTTTTTAGAAACATATTGTATTCAAAATTTTCAATGTGCACCAGTGGCGTATTTACCCTAGGGCCATGGGGGCCATGGCCCGGGGCGGCAGGTCAGCTTTGGGCGCATTTCATAATCGTTACCTATCTTTTATTTTATTGCTTTTTGACTTGACTTGCCTGAAGAAATTTAAAAAGCCTACCTAATTCCCATATAAGCGAAGAACGTTTGAACAGTTTAGCCATCCTTAATATAGAAGCTGACTTAACAATATCTGTTAATTATGACAGTGTGTCATTGACGAATTTGTCAACCAATTCGTGCATCGCAAAAAAAGGTAAATATTTAATAAACGGTGTTTATTCTTTTGTATGGCCTGTTTTATTGTTAAAAGATTTTTGGTTTTTTTTTCGTTAATTTATGGAGCGGCAAACCTTATAGGCCCAGGGCGCCAAATCTTAAAATACGCCGCTGATGTGCACTGTGTATATTGGACTAATCATTAGCAGTTTAAAATAGTAGTGCTTTCTATTCGGGGCGAACTCTATGGAATAGAACTAAGATTACAAGATTGCATATATACTTATTTATACATATATATACGAGGGGTGATCAAAAATTAGTGAGAACGACATATATACTCCTTGGTAAGAAAAAAAATAAATACTGGCAGGCATAGCTATCATGGCATATTTGTAATATTAATAAAGAAAAAGTCTTCGATTCTCTTTTGTTTTTTTTCTGAATGTAGTCATTTGTTTGCTTCGTGTCGGAACGTGTTCTCGAAAATGGAGAAAAACGAAGTGCGAGCCGTTATTAAATACCTCTGTTTAAAAAAGTTAACGACGCAAGAGATTCACTGCGATTTGGAGGCAACATTAGGAGAGTCTGCTCCGCCGTATTCCACTGTCGCAAGGTGGGCTTCTCAATTTCGAGTAGGGAGAACGAGCACGGAAGACGAACATCGTTGCGGCCGCCCATCGACGTCAGTCACCCAAGAAAATGTTGTTAAAGTCGAGAAAATTGTATTGAGCGATCGAAGAGTTACCATCCGTTACTTAGTTCAAGAAACGGGCATTTCATATGGAAGTATTCAATCTATATTGAAACAATCTTTGAATATAAGAAAAGTCTCCGCAAGATGGGTGCCGAGAATGTTAACAGACAGTCAGAAACAAAATCGACTTGACATTTCGAAGACATTGTTGGACAAGTTTCGAGAAGATTCTGAAAACTTTTTGTCTCGTTTCGTAACAATGGACGAAACATCGGTCCATCATTTTGATCCAGAGACAAAACAGCAATCTTCACAATGGAAACGGCCATCATCACCGACTCCGAAGAAGTTTCGTGCCGTGGCATCGGCTGGCAAGATTATGGCCTCAATATTTTGGGACTCAGAAGGGATATTGTTGATTTATTACCTGGAGCGTGGAACCACTATTACAGGCCAATATTATGCAGCATTAATTCCCAAGTTGAGGAATACCATCAAAGAGAAAAGGAGAGGGAAACTTCGAAGGGGCGTGCTGTTTCTACACGACAACGCACCCGCGCACAGCTCGGCAGTTGCGATGGCTGCCATTCAACAAGCTGGCTTCGAATTGCTTGACCATCCCCCTTATTCACCAGATCTGGCGCCTAGCGATTTTTATATGTTCCCCAAATTGAAAGAATACTTAAGGGGAAACAGGTACGAAGACGATAACGAGGTGATAGATGCCGTGGAGAGCTTTTTGCAGGACCAAGATAAAACTTTTTTGTTGAAAGGGATTGAAGCCTTGGAAAAGCGCTGGACTCGGTGTGTAGAGAGACTCGGAGACTATGTAGAAAAATAAAGTATTAAGTTATCAATAGTCATTATATTCTATCTCATTCTCACTACTTTTTGATTTCTCCTCGTATGTACCGTCAGCACTGCGCTAATGTACCCAAAACCATTCCAGCGCTTATAATTATTGTCAAGGTATTAAAGTACGAAGGGTATATAGATTGATTGATGTATTGCTGTGGACATATTAAACAGGTCTTAAAGTGTGTATGTTTACAAATGAGTAAACATATTCGTTTAAGTTCCTTCTATATATAAATATAAGTACATGTGCGAAACGCGAAAATTTTAAATCTTCAAAGATTACATGCCAATGAAAATTTTTACCACAAAAGAAAACACTTCAACCGTCAAGTACACTTTTTGGCGGGAACTCGAGGAGTAAAATTTTTATTTGATTGTTATAAAAATTGTGTATAATGCATTTTGTAGTTTAATAGTGATAGTTTATTAAACTTCAAAGTGTCGTAGTGTTTGTGATAATGAAATAAAAGCATACGACTTCGTTTATCGCGTCATACGCTTCTATTCTGTCCTCAGTAAACCTACTATCACATTACTGAGCGACTCCTGACTTAGGTACTTCCTCCAGGAGCACTGGACATTGACATGATGCGTTTTAGACTTTGAAATTATTTGAACTTGACGTGAGGAAAACTTAACACGGGCAGAATGTGCTAATTGTACCATATATAAAAAGAAAAAAAACCGTCAAGTAATGTCAAAAATATTTGACACATAAACTATTAACACAATTAGGGCCATGCAAAAGAAATATTACTATAAAAATGAGTATTTTTGTGACCATTGTGGGTTGTTATAAGTTAAAAACAATATTTTAAAATAAATATGATCATTTACTAAACATTTATAAAAACATTATATTATTATTTAAAAAAAAAAAAACATTATATGCTGTTACAAACGATGATTTACTTGTTAAGACCAAGGTCAGTTATACATAACAAATAATACATTTAAAAGTAAAAAAATCACGAAATGATGATTGAGATCTAACTTATAAACAGCTATACCATCTGCTTAATAAAATGCTTATAGAAATATTATCACAAATAATAATTGGTTTCATATTGTTAATAATTAATTAACTTATATTTTGGACTAACTACCCCAATGCTATCATAATGACAAATCTTTTTAGTTTGTCATTATATCATTATTAAAGCAGTTAATTAATCTAAAAAGATATACTCCTATGCTTAAAATACAAAGACCCCACAAAAAATGCGGTATAATCTGCTTATTAATTAAAATGGAATTATTAAACATATACACACATTATTACATTTACTTTATAAATCATATTTTTATGATAACAGTCTTTTATTATAATTATTTATTAACACGACGTTCATTTAGCAGGAAAGCAAATGTTACCTCTACGCACATATCCTACTGCACAGCTTTTTGTCGTTCGAAAACCAGACCGGGATCCCACAGAAACTTCCGCGTCGGAGTCTTTTTTGTTCTTTGTTTCTTTTCCATCATTTTTAAAAACGACACTGTCTTGTTCCGCTACTGCTTTAGGCACAGTAACTTCAGTCTTCGTCGCTGCAGCTGGGACGAGATCACCATATTCGTCGTCTCTAAACGTCAGAGCTCCTGAAGACGATGCTGGCTTAACCACTACAATTCTGCTTTCTGCTACGGCGAATATCGTCGCACACAAAACAATTGCGATGATACACATTCTTGATGAAGCCATGATGATATCAAACTAGTTATGTATATTCAAGTATTTGTTTAGTGAAGCAGTTCGTTCGTGTTGAGCTCTAGCAAGGGAATGTGCTGCTAGCCGCATGTTGGCTAGTTTTATAATGTTGTTTAAGGTAAAATTATATTACACGCTCCCCCTTTGTGCGAAATAACTTTTCCAATTTGATGAATCACAACATCACAAATGTTGGTGACACGATCTCCTCATTACTTGTGTTGTACTGTTATATAATAAAACAGGAAATTCACAATTCATAAGTAATTATTTTTGCACATAAATGTCTTCAAAACAACATTGACCTTGTTTTATATATTAAGTATAACTTGTACCTTTAAATGTTAGTGACTTGTGAAACCAGCTTATTTGCATGTTGTACCATGGTCATATCAATGATACAAATGTCATTCGATATTTACCAGTTCGCAGAATCAGAAATTTGATTGCATTCTGTTGCATAACTTAAACTTCGGCCCGCAGCGTTGTTTACATCTTGTCTCATAAGACCCCTTATAATTTTAATAATACTCAACAAAACATAAATATACTAAAATCTTCGGATATAAATACACACACAATAAAACTCGTTTGTAGTTTTGAATAAAGGAACCTGAAGGCATCTTCTTTTGCATGTATAATAGGGATTGTAAAAGAACTGCGAAAGATGATGAAAGGTTGTTGCTCAAATGGATTCCTTGGTAGCAACACCACCCACACAATAATGTTTCGGGATAAGGGTAACGTATACCAATTCTCCATACCATAGGTTCTAAAATGTTCTGACTGACTGACTGATTCATCAACGCAGAGTTGAATAAAATTTGCAGTTGCTTCCTCTTATTACACTTCTCGAGACCCAACTCACAAAGAGAAGAAACGGGGTATTAAAGTTTGTATGGAAAATATATTTGATAGTCCTATTAACTTAAAAATTGCTATGAATATTCTACAATACAATGATTAAACACGAGTTATACCATTTTTCAAATGTTAAATGTGAATTAAATACATTTTGTATGAAATCACAATTAAACGCAATTAAATCCACGCGAGCTCAGCCGCGGACAACAGCTAGTGGAGATATAGATATAAGAGGTAATGGGATATAACGTCCTACAAAAATAGTGTAACATATTTCAATAAGTCAATGAGTACACTTAAACTATTATATCTAACTAAAAATTAACGTGTATTTCATGATTTTGTATTACATTAGAAATAAATAATTGGTAATTATATACCTCATATGAAAGCTTGCGGGCAAACCATGATATACCTCATACGAAAGCTTTTTTTTTTATAGAGAAGAGGGCGGACGAGCAAGCGGTCCCACGTGATGGTAAGTGTTACCGCCGCCCATGGACACCTGCAACACCAGGGGGTATGCGGGCGCGCCGCCGACCTTGCAAAATCCTATTCACAGCTCTCTTGAAGAACCCCATGTCGTAGTTTAATGGCAAGACCTCTTGAGGCAGTTCGTACCACAGCCTACGGGTTCGCGATATAAAATAATTTTTGGACCGAACAGTACGCGACACCTCCGTATCTAGGAAATGCGGATGGACCGCACTTCTGTGACGGGAGGTGCGGTTGTAGAAACCCGAGGTGGGAATCAGGGCCGTCTTTACCAGGGGGTGCAAGGGGTGCGGTGCACCCCGGGCGCTCACCTTTTAAAGGTAATGAAAAAATATAACGCTATAGTAAACAATTACACAATAGGATATTTGACTGTCATAGGATACACAATAGGATATTTGACTGTCATAGGATACACAATAGGATATTTGACTGTCATAGGATACACAATAGGATGTTTGACTGTCTTAGGATACACTCCCGCACCCCGGCGCAGAATAGACTTAAGACGGCCCTGGTGGGAATTATATTGAACAATTCTTCAGAGCATTCCCCATTGTACAGGCGGTAGAACACACAGAGAGACGCAACGTCCCTCCGAACGCTGAGGGGTTCTAAACTGCCCGTGAGATGATATACCATGATATACCTCATATGAAAGCTTACGGGCAAACCATGATATACCTCATACGAAAGCTTGCGGGCGAACCATGATGTCAAGTCCGGATTATCTATTATTGTTAAAATCTTTTTCATATTTTTAGTAAAATAACCTCCATCGCTTTAACAGTTACAGATACATTACAAAAACATTGGCCTTCGGCTAATCCGAAATACCCGAACGCGTCATCCACGTCTATGAAGTACCGTGCCTCTAATTGCTCACTTTATTACGATATACTTTATTGCATAGGTACTTTATAACTTTATTACATAGACGTGGATGACGTGATGGTGTTTCCGGATTAGCCGATGGCCAATGTTTTCATAATGTATCTATAGAAATAATTGCATATAATGATTATGGTAGATCATAATAATATATTATTATATAATTGCTGGTGATTTGAGATGATACCCATAATTTTTTTCCCATCGTCCTTCAATCCAGTTTTTCCCATCATCACAATGTGAGTAGCGATTCCGCCAGGTGGAACGCCGACTTCAAAAAGATCGTCGGTAATGGGTGGATGAAAAGTGCGAAAGACTGTGCGAGCTTTGGACCAAGGAAAAGACCTATATCCAGCTGTGTAGAGACATATACTGATGGTATGTCATGGTAGGATATGGTATGTTATTGGTAAGTATCCCCTTGATAAGTTGATACGCACTCGTTTAACGCACATGTAAGTGGGCTAATTCTGAACATATTTCAATGTAACTTTTACCATTGAATAAATGAACTGGAATGGTTTCAATCGTATCAAAATCTGAATTATGGTAATTCTAGATCAATAGTATGAGTAAAACCCAGTATAATTATTATTACTTACATTATTATTTAATCCTAATATTTTCCTCGTTAATAATAATTCATAAGAGACGCGTAATAGCACATAATACTCGTACAATATACATAGTTACCAAAGCGCTGGTAAATAAATAAGTTACTGTATTTTGTTATTCTCAATCTATTTATTATTTTCTTGTGAGGTAAAATTATGTGCGTAGTGTCACTTACGCACGGTTCTAATCATTTACGTCTATACTTGATTGCTTCTATATTTACATACCTACGTATAATGTAACATTTGAAATTTTCGCGTTTTTCACACATATTTATCTATTTAAACGGGTCTCAAGACGAATGTTTACCTAATTTATTTTACTCGATGTTTCGGTTGGGTTGCACCAACTTTTGCGCGTTTTGCGCAATGAGAAAAACGCATGTGGTCACGAGCTGACTGAAGAGGTGGGTAGTCCACGTCGAGAGTTGCGAGCAGTTTCATCAACTACCCGCATTTGGTCTTCATATTCCGGAAAGTTGCGGCACACAACAGTCACAATATCAGAAGTAGCGTCAGATGTAAAAACACGAAGTTAATTTTATTAAATTTATTAATCACTCGATTCCATGTCGAGGACAATTTGTATCCATCTTCTCGATTGATATTTCTATGTTTTTTTATTTTAATTGCTTCTCGTACAATCTGGAGAAATAACGGCGATCAATGGAGAGGATTTTTGGACTATGGAGTTCTATCCAGTGATTGATAGATTGACTGACTGACAGTGTGCCGTAACTTTCCGGAATATGAAGACCAAATGCGGGTAGTTGATGAAACTGCTCGTAACACTCAACATGGACTACTCACCTCTTCAGTCAGCTCGTGAATATGGTTGGTGCAACCCAACCGAAACGTCGAGTTAAATAAATAAGATAAACATTCGCGTTAAGACCCGTTTAAATAGATAAATATACGCATAATAACCTTGACCAATCCGCACTGGACACGCATGGTAAATTGTGGCCGCAAACCCCCTAGTGATTTACTAAGGAGGGCCTGCGCCCTGCAGTGGAACATTAAAAACGATAAGAAAAAAGTCGTTGACAATATAACAAATTACACTTTTAAGAATCGCTTTCATAAATAAAATTTGCACAGAAATAATATATATGTATAAAATAGCACGTTACCCTTTTCTTTTTTTTTATAAAAATAAATTGGCAGACGAGCAGTCATGCTACCTGGTGGTAAGTGCTACCACAACTGGATGGCATGGATCTCAGATCGGTTTTGAAAATTTAACCATAGACCAGTTGACCTGCGACATCCACAATACACGCTAACATCGGTTCAGAATAACAAACGTCACACCTCTGGATACGTATGCTTTCCTTTCGAGATTGAAGAATGGACTCGGAGAAAGAGTTGAGGAAATAGGGAATAGGAAGTATAATAAAACGAGGAGTTATTTTGGGCAGTTAGGGTCCAAATGCTGCCGGCGCTCTTTTAAAATCTAACTTACACCACTTAGGTTAGGTTAAGCAATTGTCGTTGAATCCACTTCTTTTAATGTCATTTTCAGTCTCCCTGTAAGTCTTTCCTTCCCTTTAGCTATGTGTCACTTATATTGTCATTTAATCGGAAAGTTTCAGTTTAATAAGCACGCACGTTCAGTACTATAATATACTTCTATTTTGTGTTTTTGCTGTATGAGTATATTTCAAAACGAGTGTAAAAAATAGTTTATATGAATTAATGGACGAGTAGCAAAAAATCTTGACACAGAGAAATACATAAAATGTATACAGGAAGTGATAACCGCTAATAACATGAAAAAATGGAGTAATTAGTAATAAATACTTTCCTTTTTAAAGCGTGCTTTATTCCCAAAAACAACTTTTACCCATCGCCATTGGCAATGCCTAGCTTGTACCAAGTAGAAACCCCAAGTGTACCCAAGTGGTAAAAGCCCGAAAAATCTGTTAAATTTTTTCTCAGTTCTTATCATTTACTAACTCACATTGGTAAACCTTAAAGATTAAAGATAAGAACCCCCTACGTCGTATTCCTACATCTCCAAAGGTAGGCAGCGCACCCGGGGGCGTGCCAACGTTTGTCAATCTGGACTGAAGTTGGCATGTACTGAGGATGTCTATGAGCGACAGCAACCACTTACCGCCAGGTGGACTATATGCTCGTCCGCTGCCTTCTTTCTATATATAAAAACCACAATTCGAGCTTTTATATAAAATATTATATGTACTGGATGTTAGATTTGCTTGCACTAGACCACAACCGCATGCCATAATAGGATAGGACCCAGATCGGTTTAAAAATGTAACCATAGACAAGTACTCTATTGTTGCCAGTATAAATTAACACAAATATTTTTATTGCTTTAAAAATCAGATGTTAGAGCATTAGTGCGGTGATATTAGATATGAGAAACAAAATACCTCGACAGCCTCGATTACTGAATGTAATTTCATTAAACTAATTTTCATTTTTAACAAAGTAAAATGTTCACCTACCTTTTAAAAATCCTCGAGACATGTGCCTTATGTGGACGGTATTAGCTGTTATTGTATTTTCTTCTCGATTCTATAAAAACTATCACCTTACTAAAGAAGCGTCCTGAAATTATTTGAAATAGATATTAACACTTAATAACTCACCGAATTCTCTAAATCATGGCCACGGAAACTAAGACAATGTATGTATTCAGATTACTTGTTAAACAAATGTTTATTCAACAATTTGACTGAATACCTATTACACAGTATGCAGAAGCATTACAACCTGGACTTATAATAACTATTATAAAAGTTATAAAAGGACTAGTTATAAAAGGGACATACAATAAAAGAGAAAAAAGCTTTTTAAAATTTTGCATAATTATGAACCCAAGTTAAATAAAAGAAATATGAGAAGTTTAGTCAATGATGAAACGAGTCAATGATTGTTACTTTGACACATACTTAAAGAAAATAATTATAGTATTTATAAAAAAAATATTCGTAAATACTTATGTTCTCTACATACAAGTACTATGTCTATTATATATAACGTCATGGATACAGTACCTACGTATTATTGTATATTTTTGTAAATGTATATACATATTATATATGTAGTAGCTACTATTGGTTTACCGTGTTATATTATTTCATAATAATATTAAATGTATAATTTCTCTTTTAATATTCGCTCTACGTATGGCGCAACTCCCCTTCTCAAGGTTGTCTGAAAGATATTGCTACATAGATATAAGACCGCCTTGTTTTATTCTGTCCTGTAAATTTTTTTATTTTTATTTTAATGCACTTTTACACATTACAGAACATTTCATCTCTCTATCTTAACGAGCTATGATACCATGCTTACTCTTTGGTGCTCTTTTATCAGCCTATGTCTCTCGACCGCTGGATATAGACCTCTCCCAAAGCTCACCATCGTACAGTATTTTCGGCTCTTCTCTTCCACCACCGGCAAACTTCTTCTTTTTCCATACTACGTATAAGTATATTTTTGTTATGAGTTCGACAATAAAGGTTTTATAGGTAGTAGAGGTTTTATAAGTAGTAGTAGTTGAATTCCAAAATATTGGGACCATGCAAAAAAGCAATATTTAAAGATGTTTTTAATTCAGACATCTTAAAAATAATAATCGAAACAGTTTGTAAACCTGTTTTCAGCTTTATTGTCGTATAAAATACTAATAAGCATAAAGGTTAAACAAATTATAGACAGCGTTAAAATCGGAACTATATTTCGGTAACAATCACAAAAATAACAAAGTTTCATAAATAAATAATATCTTTGAGCAACAATATCACAACATGTAACAATAATTTAATTCATTTGACCAAAATTACAATTTTTATACAATATAAAATAATCTTAGTACATGGCCCGCATCTACTATTTTATTATAAATGAAATGTATTTCATTTTTTTATAAAATAATTATTAACACTTAAATATGAATTCAGAACAAATAATGTCCAAGATGCTTATGAACTGGCTGGTATACAAATGTTACCCCTTCTAACATAACCAACAGCACAAGCACTTGTGCGGAATCCAGAACGAGCTACTAACGTAGGCACGAAATCCGCAGGTAACTTGTGAAGGTCTTGTTCTTCCACGGCCAATTTACCTTCAACATTGGATTGCTCCGCCTTTGTTTCACGTTCAGTTTCAGATTGTGCGTCCGTAGTTTTGCCTTCAGTTTTGAGCTGCACCACATCTTTATGCACAGGCTCCATCTTCACTGTTTTAGCTGATGTTACTTCTAGAGGTATAACAGATAAATTATCATCTCCGGACATCACAGCATCGACGACGACACTTTTTGGCGGAGACGGCTTAACTTCTATAACGCGACTCTCCACAACCACGGCCAATGTGAGATACAAAGCGAAGACAATCTTAAAACACCTTGAAGACTCCATTATAGAAGTTAAACAATTTTTCCTGGACGTAAGCGAAACAGCTTCGCGTTTGGGCGCCGACAGGACAATGTGCTGTGAACCGTCGACCAACGGGTTTTATATTCTCATCGAGGTAAACTGAAGCACAAGTTTCCTCCTTACGTAAACTATGACCCTAGAGGTTAATCTTGCGTGAATCACGTTGACATCACTTAAACGCCGGGTACAGTTCGGCCATGCATTTGTAAAGAGGAAATCCCAGCACACTCTTATACGAATGAGTACAATTTATTATTAATTATTAATTTGTGATGTAATAGCAAATTATTCACACACCTACAGGGCCTTAACCCATTTATAGTTTTGATCTAATGTTGCTCAGAATATTGAGTGCAATACAAAATCAATGTGATTTCTTTCATGGACATTTTGACTTCGTAGAAATTCGTAATTTTCCTAAGATCATAAAAAATTCGCTACACTATATAGTTCTTAACCAGATAAACGCAAAGAGGCTACATTTAGCAGTGGATTGCAAGTCACGTATATATTTATTTAACCTGTAGTCAATATCACTGCACGCCACCTTCTAGGAGTACTGCACGAAACAGATCGTGAACTATTTATTGTATACATATAATCTACATTTAGTATTTAGCTGCCAGGTGACAGCTTTCAATAACGATTCGACTACTAAACATGAAATTTATATGTTTTAAATGTATCAAAGTATCAATAAAATATCAATCCCTATATTTTTTTACCGCGAAATACAGTAAATCGGCCCGGAATACATGTTCATTGCATGTATGTTCATGTCCATGGGGTCCTAGCGAGTTTTCTTTTTTCAAAGATCTTTCAAATCGCCTGGTCGACAGCACTGGCTAACCATTTCTCGCGGAAAATATAGACAGACTACTGTGATGGTAACATAATTATCACGGTATTGAAATACATTTCTAACTTGTAATTACTAAGTCATTACTTAAGTTAATGTATTGAATTTGATTTCACAGATTGGTTTCTAGTTTTATATTTAACTAGCAAAACCCGGCAGACGCTGTCATGCCTGTGTATATTTATTTACCTCTGTATATGAAATCACAAATTATTCTGTTTTGCCGTCGATATGATTTTTGCGATCGGTTGAACGGTATAGAAGTTGATGTGCTGCAGCGCCATCTAGTGGCGAGTTACAACAAAATGGATAGCATGAAAACCTTCTCCATGAAAAAATACATATGTGCCAACTTTCATGGTGATCAGTCAAACGGTGTCAAAGTCTATTAATTTCAGATATACCAACATTCATTTATATTCAGTAGATTATTTTTTTTAATTATCAAGAGTCATATTCTATTGTATTGATAGCAGAATAATGCATACCAGATGCATCGTTGCAATCTATAGATAAAACGTAGTCTCAGTCTTTAAGTTTAGGAATGACCTAAATTATGACTATAAAACACAGACTAAATTCTTGATACCTCAGTTGGAGCATTTAGTATGGGACCAGTTAACAGGGAAGCACGTGGGTCGTTCGGCTCCCCTGGAGTCTCGATAAAGATGAAATACGGGCAGGGCTACTCAGATTATAGCAATAAATACTGGTGAAAATATGCCTCATATCATAACGGCCACTCTGCCTCGATTCCCGGAGATTGCGTTCATAATATATACTTGAATCAAGGGCAATATTTAAAAAAAAATGTACAATGCTTATGATATTACTAGATCACAGACAACGTTAAGTCACACAGGACAGAAACCCATATTTTATAAAATACCAAATATGAGAGAAGCCCATATCCAGCAATTAAGAGACGATAAGATAAGTACGATAAATCAAACTAAAAGTTTTTAAAAATTGCTACTCTACAATACGATAAAAATAACAAATTCTAATTTTGAAAATGGAACTCTTTGCTTGTCAAACGCCATTATTTTTTTTAAGCTGTTATTGTTTTTTTATTTCTGGCGGAAATTTGAAAATTAATTGTTTGCAGAAAAATAAATTTAACTTTCGTTGCGGTCTAAACCAGAAAAAAAGTTATAAAAGACTTAAATATGTCCACAAATATTTAACAAATAGGTATAGCCGTGCAAGGCACAGTTTAAAGGTGTTTTTTTTTTATTTTCGATTTAAATATGGAGACATCACTTTGATGAAATCCATTTGTCTGAAACTGTCGATTTTTTAATGATCTATATTTCTTATTGTAAATCCAAAATGATACAAAGTACCTACTAGAACTTTGGTCTTAAAATTAAATGTATCTCGAGTTATTCAATTATTACTGGTCGTGTACAATTAACACAGTTTATATGAAATTTTTACATGAAAATTCCCGATTGAAATTTACACTCCTTTGCTTATTATACTAAAAAATATACTAAATATCATTTTCTTGTGTTAAACTAGAATAAGAAAGAGAACGTTTAGACACTTAAACACTTTAGATTAATTCAATATTTTCGAAAGAACATGCAAAGACAGTGATTGTTGAGTTATTATCATTTTACGACTTACGATCGTTTACGACTTACGACTTACGGCGTTTTTCACTATCACACGAATACTATAACAACGCGGGTATTTATGTCAATAATGCATAATTTGCAACATGCCAATAGTGAATAAATATTTTTAAACGGTAAAATACTATAAAATGGCCACCAATTTGAACACGTAATTAATATTTATTTCTTTTATCGGTACAAAATGTTACTTCATGTCCAGATCCCCTTTGCCCTATGGTAAGTATTTATTACACAAAAAATAATTATTACTTAAAAAGTGTTGCAGGTGTCCGTGGGCACTACGACATGGGGCTCTTTAAGAGAGTTGTGAACAGGATTCTGTTCTGCAAGGTCGCGCACCCGCAAACCCCCTGGTGTGGCAGATGTCCATGGGCGGCGGTGACCGCTTACCATCATGTGGCCAGGCCGCTTGTCTGTCATCTATTCTATAAAAAATCATTTTATGTTTTTTATAACATAAAATTATGTTCATGTTATTTTATAATTAAAATCGTTTCATTGATCTGTAGGTATACATACTGCAAATGGGAATTTTGAAAAAAGAATGCCCGCGTAAAATGCCTGTGTAAAAATGTGTTACTGTTAGGTTGACAATATTTTAGCTCATTTTTATATAAAATTTTGGCGAGATCTGTCAAATAGTTGTTTGAAAATTTTCATATTTGCTAGACGAAATCGAGTGTACTTTGCGAATTTTACAATGGATAAAAATGTCGAACAAAGAATTTGCCTCAAATTTTGTGTTGCCAACAATACCTATTTCTTGTGCGGTATCATTGAAAATGTTAGAGAAGGCCTACGGTGAGTCGACTTTATCAAAAACAAGAGCTTAAGAATGGTAAAAAGTATTCAAAGAAGGCCGAGAAGTGGTTGAAGACTTGCATCGTTCTGGTCGACCTTCAACGTCTTCAACTGAAAAACAAGGTGAAGGACATGGTGATGGTAAATCGTCGTGCTATATTAAGACATATAGCTCAGGAAGTTGACATATGTCACGAATCCGTTCGCACCATTTTGGTTGATGTTTTAAGTATGAAACTCGTCGCGGCACGGCTTGTTCCGAAAGAATTGAATTTTCTTCAAAAAGATCCCCGCCAACGGGTTGTCACAGACATGCTTGAACGAGCCACTGCGGATCCTACATTCATGGAACGCATCATAACGGGTGACGAAACGTGGGTTTATGAGTTTGATATGCAAGCCAGCCAACAACCTTCGGAATGGCGCTTCGATAGCGAACCGAAACCGAAAAAACTAAAAAAAGCCACTCAAAAATCAAAGTCATATTGACTGTTTTCTTTGATTATATCGTGATTATTGTCCACTCAAAATTCCTTCCAGAGGGTCAAACAGTCAATAAACATTATTATCCGGGCGTCATGAGGCGATTACGAGAGAATATTCGTCGGAAAAGACCAGATTTGTGGAACAACAATTCTTGGATACTGCACCACGACAATGCGCCGTCTCACACCTCAATCATAGTACGGAAATTTTTAGCCAAAAATTCAACGAATGATATCGATCAAGCACTATATTCGCCAGATATGGCCCCGTGTGACTTTTTATTATTCCCTAAATTCAAATTACCATTAAAAGTCCGTTGACGTAATAAAACGTAATTCGCTGAAAGAGCTAAAGGCCATAGCGGAAAGTGCCTATAAGAAGTGTTTCAACGAATGGATTATTCGCTGGCGAAAGTGTATTGAGTCAAATAGAACCTATTTCGAGGGCGACAAAATTAATTTAGACGATAGAAGCATTTTTTTTGTTTTATTAAAAAAATCCCGAAAGTTATTAACAGAGTAATATATTAAGACTCAATTTTTTAAAGACACTGTTGGCCTTGTTTTATAAACAAAAGGTCATAATGATTCATTATGACCTAAACGTACTTATATCGTTAAAGATTGTCGTACAATCCCTGTAAAAAGCTTTTCTCTAAAATTTAAATACGTTATTCAATATGATTCGACTGCACGTTTTCTCAAACTTCGAAAAAACTCTTTTCATAATTGGGTTATTGAAAAAAAAAAAGTATCAATTTTTTTTATGTATTTTAAAACTTTATCATAAATTATATTAATAATCGATGCGAAATACTCTTAAAAATGTTTATTTAATTTATTATAAACAAATTAAAATTGATAAAATTTTAAAAAGAATCACGTGACTACAAACGCGCTACGATTGGTCGCCATGTTTGTGACGTCATAATGTTAAAAGGATTTCTCGATAGTACAGTATCACAGGCTTCTACATGTAAATTGACGACAAATATCCGACATTTAGTTTAAAAAAATATTTATATTAACTACTTTTATTTAGTTATGTGTGATAAAGGATTTATAAACGCTAATTCCGATAATATACCTGATGTGGATATATTTATGATAACAGATTTTCTTAAAAATGATATTCGGTTTAATTCAGATGAAGTTCGAGGTGCTAAAGCATCAAGGTAAGTTTATAAAAAAATAATATTGTAAATTAAAATATTAAATGAATTATTCGTCATTAAATATAATTATTTTTTATTTATCGAATGCTATTTATTTCATTTATACGTTTACATAAATATTTTTTAATTACTATATTATTATAAAATACTTACATCAAAATGATCTTCACAACAAAACAAATTTGATGTTGTTTTGGAATTAGGTCGTCGCACTGCTTGGAACCATTTATTTCGACGTTTAACATTTTGTGGAGCATTTAAAAACATTTTTTCAGGAGTTGTTTTTGTAGTATTCGTACATAATGGTACGAAGCAAGCACGATAACTTTTAAAGTTAGACATTTTCGATATATTTATTAATATATTGACGATAATAACAAGATTTAATCGATTAATAGTCAAAATACTGTATCAGCTGTGTGCTACAATGAGTAGAAATTAACATTGTGACGTCACACGCGCTCGGGTTTGTTCGTGAACTGTCCGCGTGTTTTCGGTACTGGATTCAAAAATTTATTTGTAATTAAATATAATTTTTTAATTAAAGCGAAAAAAAAAAAACTAAAAATAGTTTTGTTATAAAATGTGTATATGATCTTTCCATTAATGATAAAAAAATTTTTTTTTCAAAAACCCAATTCTATTTGCTTTTATAAAATGCATGCAACAGAAATTGAGCTGATGCGACCTTAAGAAATTCACTTTCCTCTAATAGAGGTCATGGCCATGATCCTGCTTAAAATAACTTCCTAAAATGTTCGTCAACAATAAATAGAAATCGTGTAATTTAAAGGACCGTGAAACTAAAAGGGAATAATACATTAATTTCTTAAAAACTTTCACAGCACGATTGTATTTGGCAAACTTATTCCAACGAATGATATTGTAAAACATGAAGATTTATATGAGAATGGTGACGACGATAATCGTCTCAACCTCACACCTCTCATTGAAAAGGGAGAAATAGAGACGGCAAGAAAATTATCAACAGTGGCGCCTGATCTCTTTGCTGGAGTTAAAAGTCATTCGGCCTACATAAATGTAAACAAAGCAAATGACTGGAACCTCTTCTTTTGGTACTTTCCTGCTGATGGTATGGAATTAAACAACACCCCGTGGATAATTTGGCTACAAGGAGGTCCTGGGAGTTCCTCGATGTACGGACTGTTTAATGAATTGGGACCTATACAAATTGTAAATGGCGAAGGTATTTTAATTGTATTTAAATCAAAAAGTAATTTTAACTCAGTGAATAGAACGGTCATATTTTCTGCAGAACTCATAACCGATGGGGTAGATGAATCCTCAAATGGAGAATACTCGTAGGTTACGGGAAGCGCAGTGTGGGACGCCCTAGGAACAGGTGGACCGACGACTTAACGAAATTCGCCTGTGGTGATAAGATGGGAAGCGCTGAGGATCGTGTGTGGTGGTGAGCCTTTAGAGAGGCCTATATACAGCCGTGGAAAGACATAGGCTGATGGCATGGTATAGTATGGGACGAGACTATATTAGAACATATTTTATAGGACACCCTTAAGTTACTATGCAACTAAGTAGCACCGCAGCTGCTAAACTACACTACTTCTGTAAAAGGCTACGAGTTACCTCTCGATTGTCTCGATATTATGTGTGTATGCAACACATAATTTTATTATTATATTCGTACTCTGCAACAGTCAAATATTATAGTGGTGCGCTCGTGTATGCAGCGCTGAGTAGCCGCTTGATTATGTGTAGGTTAGCTTTTGCATTATAATGAACTGTATAAAACGTACAAAATATATCAAAATAATATCGTTTATTTTATAGCTCAAAAAATGCCTGTAACATGGAACAGCGATTACTCCCTTCTGTTCATTGATAATCCTGTCCGTACAGGATTCAGTTACACAACCGGCGATCAATATGTGCATACCGAGGATGAGGTGACGTATTCTACAACCTATAGACAAACATTATTACTAATATTTCCCATATATAATGTTACATAATAATTCTAAACTAATGATCAAATATTTCTAAAGGTTGGCTCGTGTCTCCTAAGTCTACTTCAATAATTTTTGCAAGTTTTTCCAGAGTTACAAACGGCTCCACTTTTCCTAGCTGGCGAGTCGTACGCGGGCAAATATATACCAACACTTGGACATTACATACATAACAGGAAAACCGGTGATTCCGTGGAAATTAATTTAAAGGTTTGTGAAATAATTAAATAATATTTAGAAATCTATTCTACTTGAAAATATGCAACTTCTTGATACTGTAAAATGTGTCGATATTGTATAAATGAGAACCGAAAATTATGTATTAAAAGAAAGACTTTATTCTACTTAAATTTCTTAATACATTTATAATTTGCATGTGTAATAGTGTAACTGATTATATGTCTTAACTTAAACACTTCAACCTTTTTATAGGGTCTAGCTATCGGAGACGGTTGGATAGATCCCGTGACATTACTCCAAACTTGCATCTCAAATAGATCTAATAGATCCTGATCAGGCTAAAGACATCCATGAATATGAGAAAATTGCTAGAAAACAATGGGAAAATGGTGACGTAGAAAAGTTTGCAAAGGTAAACGTAATACAAAAAATGTGTGAAGTATATGCTACAGTGTTTTGTTCGTGACCATTTGTGGTTTTAATTTAATTATATTGATAGTTAACATAATTTTGACATAACGATGTTTTCGTGTCATCGGCGAAAATTGTACATGCTGTAAGATGGGCTGTATTTTTATGAGATGAAGTACAGAATACAATGGGATGAAACACTGCTCTTATCCCATTATGCTTTCTACTCGACGAGATGAGAAATAGGTTTTGGCAACCCTTAATGTAATTAATAAACGTATTAAAAATATGCCCGCTCTCTAAAAACATACGAGTATGTTGTGCGCGCGCCCTTTATAATCTTAAAAGAATATTTTCCTCTTTTTACCATTTTAACAACTTTAAAGAAAAAATACAAAAGTGTAGATGTATAGAGAAAATATCTGTATGATTTTTTAAATTTTATTGTGTTTTGCAGTCTGTAAAATATTTATGGGATTTACTTAATTCATATGCACCAATTCCCAACATATACAATTATATTAAAGATGACAACAATACTAATGAATCACATTACGAAGAATTTATGAATAGAAAAGATGTTCAATCTGCTATCCACGTAGGAACAATTAAATTTAATGAACTCAGTTATGACGTTAATAATAATATGGAGAAAGACTTTTATTTAACGGCCAAACCTTGGCTAGAAGAACTTCTAGAACACTATGGAGTTATATGTGTTACAGGTATATGTACAGGTATTTTGTATATGTTCTTTCAAAGAACAAAGCTTTCGATAAATTTATACGAATATACATGTACTCTGAAACGTTTCGTAAAGCATATAGTGCCGTAAATGTATTTGAAGTATTATCCAATGACATCTATTTTTTTTATTATTCCTTGTAAACTAACGAAGATACATTTTAGTTACGCTGTATATAGTAGAGCATTTATTACAAAATTACGGGAAAATAATTGTAGCATTTTTTGTTCTCAAATTTCTACAATGTAATAATGATGTTTCAATTTTTTTTCAACACAGTGGACAAGTTGACTTGGTGGTGGGCTATGCGTTATCAGTCCACACTTATCGGAGTCTCAATTGGACAGGAGCAGAAGAATACCTAAAGGCTGCCAGCAGGGCCGTCTTAAGTCTATTCTGCGCCGGGGTGCGGGAGTGTATCCTAAGACAGTCAAACATCCTATTGTGTATCCTATGACAGTCAAACATCCTATTGTGTATCCTATGACAGTCAAATATCCTATTGTGTATCCTATGACAGTCAAATATCCTATTGTGTAATTGTTTACTATAGCGTTATATTTTTTCATTACCATTAAAAGGTGAGCGCCCGGGGTGCACCGCACCCCTTGCACCCCCTGGTAAAGACGGCCCTGGCTGCCAGGAAGCCCAACTATGATGAGAAGCTCATTATAGGGTAAATTTAACATTAACATACGATGTCAGTATATATGAACCCTCTGCAGTGCACGGGCCTCTCCGTGTGTGTAATCACGAGGGGGAATTCGGATCGCAGTCTACCCCGAGGGTTCAATGCAGATCTGAATAATAAAAAAGTTTTTTTATAATTCACATAGTCTACATCAAAATAACGCATCAAATTAAGTAGCGACGGTAATTCCGTAAGTACGGTAAGTACAAACTATGTTCTTGCAACTTATAATCAAACTCACAGGATTTGATGTAGGTACCTAATTAATAAGCTAAGCGTGTTAATGTGATTCATCAACTCTCTGGTCACTAGCTAAATACGTAACTACCAATATTATTTGCATGGCAACTAAATCTGTGACGTCTATAATGTGTACACTACAATTATCTAAAAAAGTCTCATCTTCATATCTCTGTTTTAGTCGACAAAGCTTGTTTTTACACATAGAGTTATTAAAACTACTAGACTTCACTTATATGAAGATGCAATTTTACATATTGTGTGACGTAAGTGATCAAATTTCGCGTGTCGAATGTGGTATAAAAATAATATTAAATTTCTTTACATTAAATCAAAGCATGAGCGGTAATAAATAGATAATTACTAACACTGTTTATTGACATGTCTTGTCTTGTTGATTGTTTGTAGTTATCGGTCATCAATATTGTATTAATAAAATGTATCTTTATAATAGATATTTAATAGATTTCCTTTTCGACTTCATCCTAGCTACTTCCTTTATCAGTGTTGCAGTTTGTTATCTATTTTACTTTGTTTTCCTGTTATAATATAATAAAATTGACGAGGACTTTATTTCTCAACAAAGACGAATAATAGGAGACTAATATCGTTCTGCTGTAAATAAAAAGAATAACAATGCCTACATTATCATGGCTTCATCTAAAATCAATATAAAAATCAATCTTCATCGGTAAACCGCTTGTTGCACAGTCTCGTGGAATTGTAATTAACGTGTATAAATACAACTCTGTATGTTTATAAGTTAACAAACTACTATCAGGGTATAGAGGTGTCATCACATTAGATAACTTACATTACTTCTTCCAAACCATCAGGTGATGCTTGATATTCTATTAAAAGGCAGTAATGTACTTCGCATAATGTTATAGTGGCACTTCCGAAATGCTCTGCTAAAATTCGAGATATGCCGATGAGACTTCTTTATATAATTGTATTGTAACGTATAATGTGTGTCAATTTTACGAGTTACCAACCTTAAAATACCGACACATTCGAGCTATCGATAAAAAATCGTTTGGTCAGCCCGCATGTCAAGTCGTCACTGAGTTATGCCTATCGAGTTTTATGTTAGGCATCGTTATATGGCCTACGAAAACCGGTCCGTTTCAACACATTAAAGCAGTGGTCATATGTAGTAGCAATCGTATGTAGCAACCCTAACTGTACCCGATGTCACTCAAATTAATACAAAATTAGAACCACTGCTCGTCAAAGTAGGTTTAAGAACGAGGTGAACTTCCATCAATAAAGAGATATGAATGTATAGATATAATTTATATAAATGTTTCAGTTTCATCAAATCCGCCGGGAACTTCATGGACGTGATGGTGCGCGGCGCCGGACACATGGTGCCGGCGGACAAGCCAGCTGCTGCCAAGCAAATTATTGACATGTTCGTGCAGAAATTTAAATAAAATCAACATTATCTACATATAATTTTTTAAACTTTCTCGTTTTGCACACATTTTATATTCTAAATCGGGTCTGAACGCGTCTATTAAAGGTATTTGTTTACCTTTTATTCCTACTCAATGTGTCGGCACGGCTTACACCAGCCGTAGTTCAGTAACTATGTATAAAGCAAACAAAATTTTGAAAAATTGCAATAGTCGAAGACAACGTGTCACCGTCGTCGTAATGAATGATCAAATGTAAAAGAACGTATAATCTACCTAATTTAAATCCAAGTGAAATAGAGTTTCAAACAAAGAGAAAATTCTAGTAGGTACACATATTTTTACGTATTGTTTCCTTTATGAGTCAGTACTGTGTCTAAAGTGACTGTGACATTATAGACCTAATGAGGCAGGTCATTCACCGTGCAACAATAGTGACGAGTTAGTGACGTGTTGGTAATCGAGGACGTGGAAGACCCCGAAGGCTAACCGTGTCTTTATGGGAATTACTGGCATCATGCATCGCTTGGTACAAAGTCGAATTAACATGTAGGTACAATATAAGTAGATATTTTTAACCTTCGAATTCTGGGTTTACTTGGTAGACATTAAGTAAAATCCCGTAATTACTTACAAATGAATTCTCAAGCGTTAGATGCCAAAACTGCGTTCCTTGGAATAACTATAGGCCACGAAAGCTCATATTGAAAAACTATGTCATAAACTTGATGCTTTTGTCTATGCGTTGAGGAGATTGAGACAGACAGCAACTGAGCAGGCCGCTGTTCTTGCATATCACGGTCATGTCTCCTCAATTTTGGTTATTCAGTAAAGCATATGTTGCGCAAAAAAGATGTACCAGATCAATATGTAAAGCAAAATTCTAGATACTCGTAGTTGTAAACCACTGTTTAATAGCAAATGCCTTTATATTTATTTATGAGATGGTTATTTTTGTTCACAATGACATATCCAAACACTTATATAAATATAAATACAAATTATATATCCCCCAAAAAATTGGAACAATTCATCCGTAACGCTTACTTTATAGCAATGAGCATTTATAATAAATTACCAGATCGATTCAAAAATACAAATGTGAAACATACATTCAAACTGGATAAATGTTATTAAAATGTAATTTTTTTTTAGATGAGAAAGTTTATAGTTGGTATTTGTTCCTTATAAATAAATAAATAATTATATTGACTTTCACAACTGAATATAAATATTAATTATACTAGGACAGACTAGGAGCATGGCTTAATTTTCCTTTTAAATAGAAATAAATCTCCGATTAAATTGTAGTTTATTTTTATTTAATGTAATCTTTGCACGTTGTTTTACGTGTAGCACCTGATTAAAATTGCCACCTGTTGTAATCACATTCTTGCAAATAAACTAAAATAACTTATTATTATTAAAATAAATTAAAATAAATCTTTTCTGGTTCTCAAATAGTGGGTAAACTCAATAGTTAGTTGGGAAACCTAATATCTTTTTGCGACTTGTGTTGGTGTACAATAAAGAGTTTATCTATCTATCTATTATAGCTTATGTCCACCTGCATTAATTTAGCTCCCTAAACGTAAAAGAATTTTAAAAATCATTCCATTAGTTTCTGAGTTTAGCTTTAACATTAATAAACGAAAAACAAACTCGCAAACTTCTTCGTTTTATAATATCAATTTTATAAGATCAAGCTAGTATTTAATGGGGCGGTAATAAAGTAACAAACCCAGGGGCATCTAGTATCCTGACGAATCTACCACCGAATCTCTACTTTTAATCAAAAGTACTTTTTATAGTAATCTACTCTAAAAATCAAATCTCTACTTTTTTAAAGTACTTAAATCAAATCAAATAATTTCATTATTATAACCTATAGTCCACAATAAAATTATTTTATTTTATTTAAGTACTTCAGTGCGTTTTCTTTAATTTGATCTCTAGCTTAGCAATGAAGGAAATCACAGTAAAGAAAAGTAATTAAATGAGCTACAGAAAATCGACAGACTGGGCAGTAAATCGGTAAAAAAAGCAAATCGACAAATCTCTAGTGACAATAAAAAATAGGACTCCCGCGAAGCAATATACCGTCGAATTGGTAAATACATTCTTAAAATGATTTAAAAAAAATACTTTAGTTATTTAAATATGGTTGTTTTGTGGACCATGATTTGTTGCTCATTTAAGAAATATTTTTGGTGCTCGTCTAAATACAAGCCCACAATATACAAGGTATAGGACTCCCGGCGTCGTTGGTCCAGAAACACACACATAGAGCATCATAAACCACTCAGACCAGACCAAACTTTTGTCCTGAAATAAATAAGTGACCAACCAGGAAACGAACCTTTTACATAGCAAGCATAGGTGCTACCAACTGGGCTAATCGGTCGTCGTGAGATAATTTGCATGTTTGAGAACTTAAAACAAATTGGGGCATCCACTAATCCGAATTAGGCCTGTGTGATGGATTACGGCCCGAAACTCGTTACTATGGAAACTTGTTCTCTGCAACTGGTCGTTATAAGCTGATATCGTAAGCAAGTATTACTACAGTATTACAATTATTTAAAAAAGGGCTATATGAATAACGGCTCGTATACCACAGCAAGAATCATGTAAAGAATATTTCAAAACACTTAAGATACCAACAGTTCCTAGTCTCTATCATCATGGTATCATCACAAACAAGACAACCATCACGGTTGTCTTGTTTGTTTTGCGGGTATGTATATTTATGAATATGAAACGAACGAACGGAGAAAGACGGACAAGGAAAGGATCACGTAGAAAATATATTAGATGCACAGTAAGTAGCTCCCAAACCAAACATAGTGAAACATTGCAATTAAGCAATTTTGAACGGTTTAAATCGCGTATATTTGACATTATTTATATCCCGACGTTTCGAACACTTTGCAGTGGACGTGGTCACGGGTGCGATTTAAACCGTTCAAAGTTGTTTAATTGCTATGTATAGTAATCGCGAAAACCTAAGAAAATATTATAGTGAAACATTGTTCATATTATAAATCAGTTTATTTTTTAATAAGCTACCGGCTGATATAATAGAGTGTTTATATAACATCCATGATTTTAAACACAAATTAAAGGAGTTTCTTTTGACTGGTTGATGTTACTGTCTTGACGACCTAAGTTGATTAACTAAAAATTTTACCTATATTTTAACAATAAACGGACATTCTTTTATTTTTTGCAAACTATAATGACATTTATGATGGATATTCTAATACAATATTTGTAATTGTTACAATTAATAAATCTATATTTACATATAATAAAATCATAACATAGTATCGTGGTGTCTGTATATGTCTAGATACTTTCTCAGATTAACTCTGTCTAAAAGTAAATAAATTAATGCTAATATTAAGGACGAGGCTCGAAGTATAATTGATTATAATTATTAAAGAAACTTACACGATGTGATCTGTCATAATTATAATTACACGAAGTGCCTCGTCCTCCAGATTAGTAACCCCCACCCTTCCATTCGTACCCTTATATCAGAAAATATCAACATTTTACTATTTTTTCTTTACAAGCTAGTCAAGTTTCAGAGTCGAGGGATAGACTTTTTAAAAAGACAACACTTCTTTACACCATGACGGCTCTATAATAAGTGAATTAAAATATGTTCTTATGCTAAAGGTTTACTCGCAAGCGGGCGACTTAGACTAAACATCCTAATGCAATGTTGCATTAGATATTGCTGACACGTTGTCATGCCTAAGTGTAGGGTGTATAACTAGCTCTAAACTAAATAACATTGACAGGCGACTGACAGCGAAAATAGTGGGAAGAGAGAAAAAAAAAGAAGCTAGCAAAGACAACTCCTAACATAGTGCTCGAGTGATAATACTAATGAAGTTACCTTAAATAAATTAATACTAATCTTGAGGACGAGCCACGAAGTATAATAAATATTAATTAACTATAAAATAAATAAGTAACGGGTAAACCCGGGAAGGTACCGAAGGATAGATAATACATTAAATTATTTTTAGAATGTTCTTTAAACACAAGCTGTGCTTAAAAAAGGAATGAGTAGGTAGCAAAAAAGGAATGAGTCAAGAATACCTCGCGCCGAGATTTGCACAGTCACGCCCCTAATGAAAAAATATTTCGCAAGGTCCTTAGAGTTGGCCGTCCTGCAAGTCATGTCTGCCGATCACGATAGAGGTTATGCGTATGTACTACTAACTGTAACTGTACACGTGAATGTACACAAAACTATACGAATCAAGCCCTTGTAGCGCAATGCAATGCAACCAACGCTTGCAGTATCCACTGCTGCACATGGGCCTCTTGCACATGAATGGACTTAAAACGCCACGCTGGCTAAGCGGGTTGGCGAGTCCACTCTTTTAGAGGTGGTGTAATTAGTTCCTCGTGGCTTGTGGCACCCACTTTGTAATCCCTACTAACTCAATATTACTAAGATAATAAGATAGTTCACATTGTTCTAACTTTAAAATGTACTTAATAACAACTATATTTTTAAAAAAAATTTCCTACAGGTTAACATTTTTCATAATAGTATGAATCCATGGGCGGTGGTAACACTTACCATCACGTAAACCGCATGAACGTCTGCCACCCTCACCATAACAAAAAACGTTATGGTTAGTTAATCAAGTTTTTATAGATTGATTTGGTTATTTGTATAAAGTTCCTGCAAAAGGCGTGTTATACGAATTGTGAACGATTCCACTCTCACAGGCTGTTTAGAATCGCTAACCCTCCAAGGAGATGTTGCCTCTCTGTGCGTTTTCTACCGTCTGTATAATGGGGAATATTCTGAAGAGCTGTTCAATTTGATGCCAACTTCGGTTTATTACCATCATAAAAGATTGTGATGGTCCTATTTTCAGGTATGTTTAAGATGAGAAATGTTCTATTAGACCGTAAAATATAGATTTAAATCCAGATACCTCAACTGCAGCATTTAGTATGTGTACCGGTAAGGGAGCACGTGCGGCGTTCGGGTCCCCTGGACTCTCGATAAAGATGAAATACGGGCAGGGCCACACAAATTATAGCTGAATATATAAAATTTCTCTTTCATGCATTGGCTTTTACCGAACTTATTGCCTCTAAATTCTTAAAACTTTTACCTGTCATCAATACAACCTTCGAAAAACGATTCTGCGATTCTGTTCCATCGCTCTAAATCTATCGTGTGATCCGCAAAGACGTGTCTACTACACTTCGTTAAAACCTTTAGTGACATTACTTTTTGTGGATATTCCGCTGTTAATGCCTCAAAATAGCTGGGGAAGCGCTTTTTTGTAACAGTACAGCATGCTGCAGTAGTGATGTAGGTACCTATGATAATCTCAGCCTTTTTAACGTCCCACTGTCGGCACAGGCCTCCCTTAGTAAATCACTAGGGGGCTTCAGACACCCTAATGACTACTAGTGAAATTGCTAGTTAACGTTGCAATTCCACGAACTGATTATAATAACACTATATAAAACATTTATTAATTATTACGAACGTTCATAATTTAGCGATCCACTTCTCATCACCAGTGATCAATCTTTTCAAAAATGGTTCGGTATCATTGCCTTTTAATAGAGAATCGCAAACGAGTACACGGTTCATTAGGTTTCTTTCAGTGAGCTCGTGTGGTACCCAAATATCGAGCTTTTTTGTGAATCCAAACTTTTTCAAATGAGTCAAAACTGTTTTGTGGTCAATGCCCAGTTCATCAGCGATGTCTTAATAAGGGGTCATCCATAAATTACGTCACACGTTAAGATGGAGGGAGGGGGTCAACAAAGTGTGACATCGTGTGACAAGGGGGAGGGGACGAGTCATAAGCTTCGTGACGTCACTAAAGTATAATCTAACTATAAATCTAAAGTATTAAAACTAAACTTCAACTCTAACGAAAATCTTTAAAATATTACTTTAAAAACTATTAATATTATTATAAGGTTGTTTTAATTTAATTTCTTAATTTAAAATTGCAAAATATGTGACGTCCCTCCAAGGGGGGAGGGGTCACACAATGTGACTACCTGTGACAAGGACGAGGGGGGGACTCCAAAAATCATGAAATTCGTGTGACGTAATTTATGGATGGCCCCTAACTACTTATATGCCGATCTTGCTGCACTTTTTCACAAATGGCATCAACTTTATCGGTAACAGGGCGACCGGAGCGAACTGCATCTTTAACATTAAGATTTCCTGACTGAAAACACTTAAACCAACTTTGTGTTACTCTTACTGACACTGCATTGGGTCCATAAACGGCATAATTTTTTTTCGCGGCTTGTGTCACATTTTTCCCTTTTTTGTAATAAAACTTTAAAATGTATCGAAGACTGACTCAATTTCTTGGACAAAAAAACAATTGAAAAATGGCGGGAAATAGATTTTTTTTTTAAATGTTACCTTTTTAATGGTATCATAACCAGTCAGGTACAAACAGTTCAATCAAAGATATTGGATCACAACTTCATACATACAAAATACGAGAATACTTTCTCCCTGACCTATTAATTGTTAAACCTTCAATCACCTAAATTCATGTTATTTGATCGATGTATTAAACGTATGTATGGTTGGAATGAAATTATTTATCTAAAAATTCTATTATAATAATCATAGGACAATAATTGTTCTAAAAACGAAAAACCCCTTAATTTTTATCGAGTAATTGTAATACGAGTATTTTGCTTTGTTAACAGACTGATAACTCAGAGACAACCCTTTAGTTATTAATTTAATATATTTACGCATCCTAAATAACAGACAAAGACTATACGACTTACGGGGATTGACCTTCTGCAGTTTTTCACCATCACACAAATACTACAATAATATAGGTGGAATGGTCATAAATGCAAAATTTGCGATATAAAATGGAAAATGAATATTTTCAAACTGTAAAATACTTACTATAATATATTCAACGATTTGAACACGTAACTCGATTCTTTTTGTTTTATCTATACAAAATGTTGCTACAAGTTCAAATTCTCTTTGGTTTATGGTAAGTATTTATTTAACAAAAAGTAGCTAATAGTAAAAAAATCATTTTATGTTATCTTATAATTAAAATACATTTCATTGTACTGAGAGTAAGTATATTTTTTTAGACTCTGTAAGTTCCTTGTTCTGTAGACATTAACGCTATAATATATATTTTAAACATTATCGCACTGTTCCTATAGAGAATGTAAAAAAACTATACGTAAATAAAATAGTTCTCCATTGCTTAGAGACCTCAGAACAAAAAATAGAAATAGTGTAATTTAAAGCAACATGAAACTAGAAGGAAATAATACATTAATTTTCACAGCACGATAGTTTATAGTAAACTAATTCTAGCGAATGATATCGTAGAACATGAAGATTTATATGAGAATGAAAAGACGTTCAATCTGCTATCCACATAGGAACAATTAAGTTTACTGAATATAGTTTTGACGTTTCTGACCATATGAATAATGACTATTATTTAACGGTAACACCTTGGCTGAAAGAACTTTTAGAACACTATGGAGTTATGCGTTAAAGGTAAAAGTTTGACCTACATGTTCTGCTTCTGCAGCATTATTTCCACGGAATATAAAAGGTTCTACAAAAATAGTGTGAAATATTACACTAAAACTATTATATCTAACTAAAAATTAACGTGTTTTTCATGTATTTTTCATTACATTAAAAATAAAAATTGATGATAAATTTTACTCGTATGTAGACATAACACTATCCAAAATCACTTGCATAGGTCTTTAACCTTTGAACGTGACGGGTTGTGTTAGTAAGTATGCGTAAGTAGTATAAACAACGTAATTTGTTATGCATGTACGAGTAAATTAATCAGCAATTATTTATTTTTTAATCCATTAAGTTAATTATTTAAAAAACAATACGTCCAAGTCCTATGTTGAACACATATACCTTTTTATAGTGAAAATAATAATAACTAAAAATAATAATAATTTTGGTGTTTCTGCGAATAACAAATTTAAATAGTTTTAAATACTGTGCTTAATTATAAAAGGATGAGGAAGGTGTCATTTTTCTTGAACCTTGGCACACACAATATTAAAGTCGTCAGATGTAGGGAGAAGAATTATCGAGTATTTGGTATGATTTTTAAGTAATAAGGCTGAGACACCTCATCCATCCTGTCTATCGTACCTCAAGCACGCATAGCCAGACACTGAAAAGGGAGAGAGTGTTCTCAGTCTTGTTTCAGAGATAGCTATAATATTTGGATTATATTTGTTTATTTAATAGATTATATCACTTTTATGGCGACGAATACTCCTGGCATTCCAGTGGATGAACGTAGTAATTTAGTAAAACAGCAATTGTAGGCAAAGAACAGAGAGAATGCTGAAGAAAAGAATCTTTAATAGAGAAGAAATAGGGCGATCCATAGGCAAAATGGGCTGTGCCGAAGGACGAAGGCACAACCATTTAAAAATATTTATACACGTCATTGTGAAAAATGTATAATTTTGAGTTACGTCGATCGTCTTGCCATCCAGCGAAATGTTTTACGATAAGAATCTCTCATAAACTGTACAAGAGGAAATTTTTAAAAAATCTGATGTTAGAGCATGTTTCCAAGCATCTTGAATTAATAAAATTTCTATTTATAAATAAAATCTTAACCAAAATCAATAAGATCATACTGACAATGAGGTCCCTGTGCTCAGATACCGTCACATTTACTACTTTTAAAGCAAAATCTGTATTTGTGTTTGATGAGTCGCTGCATATTCTTTTAAGGTACAAATATTGAAGGATTAGGTATTATATTACACTTGCACACATATATTAACATTAAACCACATATAGTACAGAAAAGTAATAGGCATGGTGTGTTCGAACCTTTACCGATGTCTGAAACCAATCCATACTCGTCATGATTTTAGTTCATTTACCTTACGAATTATTTAACAAAAAAAAGAATTTTGCTAGTTTTTACAAAAGTTTTCACACAAATTTGCTAAATACAAAGGTCAAAATATAATATTTAAAAAAAAAATAGATATTGTTACTTTGTAGAAAGAAGGTATTGAATGAATTTGAAGAAAGGGTTGGGAAAATAGGAAATTAAAGGATGGGATGGGCTTAATGGGCCATTAAAAAATTAATGGGCTGTGGTATATCTCACTCAATACCGAAACACATACGTACAATAGGGTAAATATAGGGAATAGGTGGAAATGCAGTATATTTTACAGTAGTGTTCTGTGAGTGCGGGGAACGTGGCCAATCGAGTGTGCCCAGCGACTATGGGATAGCAGCGTGTACCCACAACCTCCAATGTGTCAATTAATTTAGGATTATGACGTGCAGAATCCATGGTTTCAGGCTTCGTGGAATGTTCGGACAAAACTTGTAAAGAAACTGCCATGATCGTTTACCTAGTACGATACAAATTTATTACTAATAGCGATTACAATAAATTTATTGTAAATCGTTCTAAGTTTAAAAGGTCCTCAATACATATACATATATTAGCCATTTACATGTATAATAATATTATATACATATATTTAGCTGTACAACTATATTTTAAATAGAACTTATTACTTTGATACAATTTTATTAACAATCAAAGCCCTCAATCCTCAATAATACTCTTCAGAATAATCTATAATATGAATTGGATGTCTTCAACGCGAATAGATTCAGATGTAGGTCGAAAGTGCAATATCCAATATTTATAATGTCTTAGAAAAATCTTCAATGTAAGAAGTCTTACATTGAAGAAAGAACTATGAGTGAAATAAATAGTTTAAAGTTCCATTCGGTACAATTAGTTGATAGGTTTAGTTGATGAAAAGTGGACTAACTAACCAGCTTGCAATGGCCAGCGCGGTGTTTTAAGGCCTCTAGAATTCTTCATAATTACAAAGGAATGCCTTGTAGATTGATTGATACTATTTTGATACACTAGTTACGGTATAATAACATAATCTCAATCTTATACAATTACAACATATTTTCTCTGTTTTTAAATCTTATTCTTATACTCTAAAATAAACACTGTTATTGACAAAAAGTATCCCAACAAAAGTAGAACAAAAACATCATCTAATTCATAAATCTTTAATGGCTCTTTATCGTGTTTATGAAAATGATACTTCAAACGCTCTTTAAATTCAAGTATTGAAAAATGGTGTTCCAAAAGTCCACCCATCATCGCATGATGGATATATTTATTAAAACATTCTATCACACTCGATCCACGGCGGAATAAAATAGTTTGCAAAGCACCACCGATGTTTTCATTTAGTTTATATATTTCCAAATTCCCTTCGTCATCCGCTAATTTCCAAATAATGTTTTCATGATATATGTTAGAGGCTACAGTATACAGTTTTGATTTTTTATTATTTTTCACTTTCATCATGCAAGCGAGGGAGGTTCTACACAATACTTGGCCTTTTTCTTCATTCACCATTGTATGGGTATGTATATAATCCCAAAGACCTGAACTTATAATTAGTCGGTGAGTTTCAAACACTTCTTTTGCTGTTTTAACTTGATAATCCCTCACAGGTTGAGTGGTTGCACTTAACAAAGACGCGTTCAACGCACCAGATAATATTAATACAAATATTAACATAGTTAATACAATTAGTCTATGGGGAACACCTCTCTGCATTTTCCTATGCATTATATTATTAAAAAAATAACCGTATACAATAAATATATCTCTAACCATATCTTTTTGACCATTTGCAAATATTGATAACTGAACTACTGCAAAACAAAAAACACAAAATGTCAAACAAACGAGACAAATCGTGGCAAATTTAAACTGAGCTACAACAGAGTCCCATTTATCTAGAAAATCAGCTCTAGCTACAATTATTCTGTACTGATCCGTCATGTACGGCTGAACAAATGACAAGGCCTTAAATCTGTTTGGCGTTAAAACGTACCCTCCAATAACTCCTTCCACTTTATACGTCTCTATTTCATGTAGCATACCTACGTGCGTGAAATTGTCAAGTATTTTACCAAATTTTTCAATTTCTCCATAATGTATAAGTTCAGCTTTTATTCCATCCACTTCGTATAACAGCTTTAGTATATATTGTTCAATTCCAATCTCATTCGTGTTACTGAAGCTAACAAATGGTGAATAATTATGAGTTACTAATTTAAATTGGCAACCTCGAAAAGTGCGTGCCGCATTTACAGGAAAAATCTTCGTCTCAATATTAAATTCAGAGCAATGGCATACAAATTGAATAGATTTTACTGCAGGTCTGTGGCAAGAATCAAACTGTGAACTAAATGCATAAATCATATATCCTGTTTGATTTTTTCCAATAATACTTGCATTGAAAACATTGTTCATCCACAATAAATTTGATAACTCTTTTAAATTATTATTTACGTGTAGATCTTCCAATGTTATGATGAACTTTGCTCTTGGATTCCAATAAATATCTTTTTTTGCTTGATTGATTCCTTCTGACAGTTCTTCATAGGTTTTGGTCATAAAAATGTACAATTCGTTGTATAAACTTGCGTTAACCCAATAATAAGATCGTTGTGTAAAACGTACTCCCTGTATTCCACGAAGGGCTGGTAGGAATGTATCATTTAGATTCATAAGGGTGACATCTCTGACTGAATTATCCCATTTTATTTGTTCGATTATCTTTATAAGACAACTGTTAAGGTTCTCTTGTTGAGAATAATCATTGAAGTTTGCATTTATCGCACATTCACTCGGCAAGATTAAGACACTGTAAACAGAGTAAATAGTTAGACCCCTTATGACTGTAGTTAGACAGTGCCACATTGTAGTACAGCTGTGCTGTATAGACGTTGTGGAGGTTGATGCATTACTAACCTTAAAAGATAATAACAACCTACTTTGTTATTCAATTAATTTAATTGATTAAGTAGGACGTACGTATGTAATCTATCACGTAAGACCGCTCGATTATCAATGTCGTTAACAATAAACCATTAAGGTGTCCCCTGTGTAGTAACATTATAAGTAAGTAGAATATAAGTACTTAAATAACTACCTACGTATATAGCACACCAAAACACATTTCTATTATAAACTGACTATTAGTACATGGAAGTATTGTAAAGAATGCTTCAAATCAATACTACACCTTTGTAACCTAATAGAAAAAAGACTCAAATGGGTTTCATTGTTAGATTAGTATTCTGACAAAAACAATTTAATATTTTACATATAGATCCTTTTATCGCACAAATTAAGGCTCTAAAAAATTATGTATTGTGTTTTCTACCATCGTAAATAATTTTGGAAACTTAACGTAGGGTACAGTAATTGTCAAAAGATATTGCCTAAGGTACAATCTTCTCGCCTTATATTAACGATGATGATATTGATAATAAAATATAATACTTAATATAATTTCTTTGGTTATATTAGTTTCGGGGGTACATTAAAATGTGAGTATTTAACTAGGTACTTATCGTTTCCTGGTTTCTCCTTGATTTATATTCATAAATGAACATAAATAAAGACAAACTATACCCTATAGATAAGAATATAAAAACCTCCTTTATTTCGTACAGTTTCATTGTGGTTATATCATCCTTCTGTTGAAAATGATGTTTTATCTGTTGTTTGTATAAAAGGTCAGATAAATAATAACCTAAAAGACCACCGCTTGTTGCTCGTCCAATAACCTTATCCAAAGCATCCAGCACTGTTGACCCACGACGAAATAACATCGACTGTAGAATAGTTCCCATAGAATCACCCGTTTTATACAGTAGTGAATTACCTTCTTTATCCGCTATATTATAAATCATGTAATCGTGATATATATTTGACGCTATAGTATATAGTTTCCTCTTACTTTGCCTCACCATAACTATACATTGTAATGACATATTGCATGTTTCCTTAGCCGAGCTCGTGTCCAAAACAGGATTTGATGACATATACCCCATCAAACCTGGACTTACTATAAGCTGATGAGTCTCATTAATTTCTTCCAGTGTTTTAACTTGATAATCTCTTATTGGCCGCGTTTTTTCGCTCGTTAAACTGGCTTGAATCGTACAAGACATCACAATGGCGAATATTAACATATTCAATACGATTATTCTGTGAGAAATTCCTGACTTCATGTTTTTATATGTTACATTATTCAGTAAATAACCATAAACGACAATGATATCGCGAACTACATCTTTTTCACGCGTCTCAAATATTGATAATTGTACTGAAGCTAAGCAAAAAATTACAAATATTATTATAATAATAAATATTGTATAGGAAGTGAAATTTGCCATCACCGCTTCCCATGTGTCAAGCAATCTTGCACGTCGTACAATCACCCTGTAGTGGTCAATCAAATAGGGATATAAAAAAGTTAAAGCTTTAGCCCTTCTCGACGTAATCATATATCCTCCCACTGCTCCTGACACTTTATTCATCTCTATCTCAAGGAGCATTTCTGTATGAGTGTAGTTAGCATAGACGTCTCCAAATTTTTCGACTTCTTTGTAGTCTACTAATTCAACAATGGCTCCCTCAAATTTTTGGAAAAGGTTTAATACATATCGATCAATCCCTCTACTTCTACCGGTGCTTTCAATATTACTCATATTGCCAATACGCATAAATGGCCAGTAATTATGACTGATGAGTTTGAACTTGCAACCACGTACACTACTAGATTTCAATACAGGGAATAAAACAGTTTTTATCGTAAATTCTGTACACTGGCACACAGACTGTAATGTTTGTATTACTGGTCTGTTACAAGAATCAAATTGTGAACTGAATGCATAAATCGTGTAGCTTTCGTTAATATTCTTTCCAATAACGCACACATTAAAGACATTGTAATAGAGTGAAAGATTTGAAATCATATCCAAATCGTCATCTAAATTTTCGATTGCTATTATAAATTTTGCTCTGGGATTCCAATAAGCATCTTTTCTTAGTAAGTAAAAACCTTCAGCCAGTTCTTCATAATTTTTACATAACACAACATATATACTGTTGTAAACGGTATTGTTAATGGCGAAATATAAACGAGTGGTATAACTGAATTTGTTCATATCATGAAGTATTTTTCCTAACGAATCACTAATATTTACGAGGGCAACATCTTTATAGTCTTGTGTAACATCAACTTGTTGATCCAATATTTTTCGAATGCAATCATTCACAATAAAGTTGGTTTCATTAGAAATCTTAACTTGTAGTAAATTATCACAATGACAATAACTGAATAAAGCAAACGTAACGACACAACCAAACAGATAGTTAGACATTTCGGAGCGAATTGATGACAGTTTCAATAAGTAAAGCCTGAATACAATCAATCATAAAATTACTTTAACCATATAAGTAGAATTCATAATTAATCTTCTGTCCTTTTTAATGGCGCGTTTAAATGATTTTGATCAACGTTTTTGTAGGTAGGTACATGTTTAACTTTCCATTGACAGTCTAATCATTAATATGTAGGTATATCTAGTTCAACTAATTCAGTAACAATCGATTAGTAAATTGTCTTCTAAATTGTCCGGTTTTTTAAAACGCTACATTAAAGTAATAATAAAAAATTAGTAATTTTTGAAAATAAAAATATTTTGCTTAGAAACAAAAATCTGACATGCAAAATCTAAAGATGCGCTAAAACATTAAAAATAACCATGTTACAAGATCTATAACTTTTATAATAATTTAATAATTTCTACATTCATTTAGGTATGTTTCACTAAAATACTACGGCTATGCTCGTTCATGCCCGAACGATTCTTTGATGGGCCGACCATATAATCGGTTTGTTTGGACAACGAAGTTATATGTAAGTCCGCGTATGACCGATTGAAAAATCGGCCGATTGGTACTAAAATAAAAATATGTACTTATATAGCCTATATATAAAAAAGTAATATGAGGTGATCAGTTCAAGTAACCTATCAAAGCTGTTGATTGACATTCTAGTGTTTCAAAATTTCTGAATATGTGACCTGTCTTATGTCTTCAAAAGACTTAGAAAATTAATCTTTCACTTGTCTTGCATTTATTGAATTGTTTATTGAATTATTTATTGAATTGTTTATTAAATTGTTTATCGAATTATTTATTGAATATTTATTAAATGCGCCCAATATTACCTTCGAGTTTCCTTCTGAAGCAAATATAAAAGTATAGCACAAACATTTGCAACCTCTGTAAAATATAATTTATAACCATATTTATGACAGAACCGATTTGAAATAGTTTAATGCGTGCGAACATTTTATCGACCAACTGAAGGATCGTTTCATGCGCTTACTTTAATAATCAGCCGATTACTGACGGGCAATCCCAGAATTCCAAATTTATAACAGAAAGAATAAAGTATCAAGTTCGTTTTTTCCCGATTAATTAATCATTGAACAGCAATGTGCGATTTTCTTACGAGTTAAAGCGTTTTTTTTTTAATTTGCCCTCCTTTCCTGTGGCCACATTGCATTTGCTATAACGGTTTGAAGAAGCATACTTCCTGACTCAACCGCGCTGGAATTATTAGCGTGCAAAAGTAACTAAACATTAGAATAATAATAGATATGTATATTTGTACACTTATTTCCTTATACTTAATAATATAATATACCTACTTAATAGTAATATGTTGTTGACGTGTGCTGTGGGCCGGCTTTAGAATACCATCACCCCATCTCATCCCGCGGATGTCGTGTCGCGGCGACTAAGGGATAACAAAGTGGCTACCACAAGCCCTGAGGAACTACACCACCTCTAAAAGAGTGGACTCGCCGACCCTCTTGGCCAGCGTGGCCTTTTAAGGCCACATACCTATGAAACATTAATCGTGCACAAGACAACACGGATGAGGAGGCCCCCATATCCAATAGTGGATACTAAAAGGGCTGGTTACGGTATTTATTACCTACATTTATTTTATTATAGACAGGAAATTACATGGATTGCATTCCAAAACACATGATCATCGCTCTATGGCCATTTAAATCTAATGTATCCTTTTCTACCTTCATTTATTTATTTATCTTTATTAGGTTACCAACTGCTAGTCTGCTACAATATGAAAAAGTAATATTATTAATTATAAATAGAACTAAAGCTAATGCTAGGTGACCAACATACAATTAATAAAGTTATATTAACACCAAACAATTGAACATAAAAATTAAACTATTACAATGTATGAATATATCTATTATTATTTATTATAGTTATTAATTAGAAAAATACAAAAGTAAATATACTGTGAGGCTGCATGTGTCTGCGTACGTGTGTGTGTGTGAGTGTGTGTTAGGCGTGTGATAATTTTATATTCATTATAATCATAAGGTGGTTATTTTAATTTTGTTTTATTATATTACAGGACATTCGTATGTGAAGTATTTTATGAGCACTTTGCAAACCATCAAAAGGATTTCAAAATTTTACTCGCTTCGGATTATTCGGATTTCATACTGTAATCTTACTCTGAACACTAAAGTACGCGAGCGTGTAAAGTGCGCGCTCGCGCTCGCCACTCGTCACTTTGATCTTTGCACAAAATACCGACACGAAAGCGAACGCAGACGAGGCGAGGCGAACGCAGTTGAGTCTATCCGAGCGGACCCTCTTCACACTCACGCTCGCCAGCACTCGCCTTTACTCGCCGAGCGTGAGGTGTGACGATAAAATGACTCAGAGATCTCGAATAGACGTTCAGGGCTGTATTGTTTATGGTGTATGTGTACTGAATTGGCTTGCATTTGCGAGTAATAAATAGTATATTACTGTCTAGGGCCCGAAATAAAGCAATTGACTGCCGAGTAATATTGGAAGGAAGACAAAGTGATTTTAAAAAGACGAGGCGAAGCCGAGTCCTTTTTAAATAAACGAGGCCGTTAATTGTTATTCCGTCCGAGACTTGTATAGTACTTTTCTCTAATTTACGAGGAAACAATAAATAAATTAATTCAAGAAACAGAAGTTTCATTCCTGACAATTCGACTACGCGCCGTCTTTGTTCTTTTTATAAACTTTTGAAAAGAAATGCACATTCAGCCTTTAAAATAATAAATATCGTGTACCTAAAAAAACCTAATTTATGATAGTGTGCACTAAAAATAACCTCGCTACTGTCCAGGAATCTATATGTCGTGTTGGAAATTGCTGGCGTATGTACAGAAAAGAGCCGATTGATGTATTCCTTTTTTAAAATAATGAAGCCATTTCCGAGCATGTAGGGGAAAAATATTTTTTGAACTATAGTGTTGGCGCTAATAACATTAAGCATAAAGTATTGCCCAAGGTCCAAGACGATTTAGATTATCTTTGGCACTAGAATAATGGGCTCATTGCACCATTGCCTTAGATGAATAGAAAAAAACAGACTGACAGCCGATAGGTATTTAGCCCCGAAAATCCTAATATTACACATTACAAAATAAGTATGATCTCATAATTTATCAGTTTTATTACTTTTCGAAGTCTTTTCCCCTGTGTCTATGTTGTTATTTAAACAATGCAACAATCACCATTTGAAAACATATTCAACATAATAGGGGGTTTGTCGGAAGGTAACGAGAAACCTATGAAACATGGGTTCTATAACGCATTCGCTCTGTTTATTCTAACAGTTTGTTGTGCTGCTGTGTACGTATTATTCCTTATACTCGAGCCGTTTTTCAAACCCTTGTTTTGGGCTTTACTTGCGGGTTCCTTGCTCCACCCGTTCAAATACAAACTCTCGAAAAAACTAAAAACATGGTTCGAAAATTTGGAGAAATCGAACACGTCTGTGATATTTGGGTTAATGGTTATACCGGCTAATGCTATTAATTTCGCTTCGGATACAGTTGGTCAACAATTCAAAGATAACTATAAGGTAAGTGATAAGTTTGAATATAGATGATTGAATTGTCAATTATAATCGGTGTGTGACTTTTTATTTGGCAGCACTTCAATTAATTTTGTGGCTGTTGTATTTGTAGACTATAAAATCAAGTACTCAACTATTCACCCAGGTGATATTACCCAGGTTAACAAAGTGGTGTAACCCATTTTATCTGAGTACAGAGCCCTTATTTTTATTTATTTATATCAGGCCCATATAATATATATACACACCTTATCCTACATACATATTAAAATATACATAATAAAGAAATATGTATTATAAATATATAACAAAACTTAACAAATGTCTATTTATTACTATTACAGATTGTATTGTTCAGTTTCACTTCCTTAAAGTGCCAGAACAGGGTATTGTACGACTTGGGCAAAAATTTAACTCATCATTTTTTTTCTAAAAATTAAGTATCTGTGAATCCAGAACAGAATGATGAACCCTATTCTTAGATAATGTGAGAACTAGTTAGACTAATGTGTATAAAATATTTCAGACTGTGATCAGCCTGCTATCAGTGATATTCATACTACCATGGCTGTACAACTCAGTTCCTCGAGGCCTGTCCTGCCTGTTTTGGCAACTAAGCAGCTTCATCAGCTTCTCCACAACAATGCTCATCAATCTGTGCACTTCATATATTGTATGTATACACATTGTTATTATATACATTATACATCTCAATTGAACCTCTATGATCAACCTAAAGGTTGGCTTTTAAAGAATGTATTATTCTCATCTTTTGTATGATAATATGCAATGAAGTGTATAATTAAATAAATAGCGTAATTGTTATTTAAATGAGGATGGGAAATGCACTGCAACCAGACAAGTGATATAATTATAACAATAAATACTTATTATGCAGAACATTAATTGGAATTCCAAATTAACAAGACTGGAATGTGTCTGTCGATTTTCCTAATAGTTCTAGTATATATGTTATTTTTCTGGTAACCTTTTATATTTATATTTTTGGTATTTTTAATACCCATCAAGCAATTTTTTAACATTCCGACTTTATTTTTAAAATAAAATGACTCACTTGAATTTGGAGAATGGATTGGGAAAATGGGAATAGAAAGGTTGGGATGGGAATGGGCTCTGACATATCTCACTTACTACCAAAATACGTATGTCTGTACATGGGGAAATACAGTACATTTTACGGTAGTCTCCTATGAGGGAGGCATAATGTGGCCAGTCAAGTGCTCTCAGTGGCTGTGGAATTGCAGCACCCCTAAAAAGGTTATTTCCTAAAAATCAAAAATAACAGGCAAGGATCTTAATACTGATCTATCTACCTAAGTAATGATATGATATTTTAGAAATGTACAATCCACCACCTATTATGCAGGGGTCCTAAGTAGGTGAAATGCCTTTGCAGTTCGGGGAAATGCTAATTATTATCTCTATGAATATTTGTACTTTTATAATAGTAATATTAGAACAGCCTGCAAGTAAGCAACATTCAGTTACTAGCATTGTGTTTACTTAGTAGGTATTTACTCTTGTTTCTATGTATGTCTTGTAGGCTGTTCTACAAAAGAAATATGAATAAAATTATCAACATTTTTGCATAGTCAATGACAAGAGAATTTTCACAAATCATTAAATTTATGCAGGTAGAAAGTAAAAGTTAATAAAGAATCGCTGTTGTATGATGTTGTGTTTTATTATACCAATAAAAGGTGCTGATTATTAGAATATGGGTTGTTATTTGAAGGTAATAAAATTGATAAAGTACAATGCAATGGTTACGTGCTGTCCATGACATCAGCGAGAGTGGTTTACCGCACCCGATATATCGCAAAAACAGTCTAGCTTGGTCGATGATATCCAAGGATGCTGTAACAATAATGCCACACCACTTTCTTTTCTTTTCCATAGAAAACTGACAAAAAAGCAGCCAGTTCGTTTTTTATAGAAAAAAACGACAGATAAGCATACAGTCCGCCTGATGGTAGAGTCCTCGCCACCACTGAAGTCTTGCGACAAAAATTGGAACTAAATTTGACAACTCCGCCATCTTGTAGTTTGTCAGGAGTGTGCGTGGAGAGTATCGTTCGTGGATTTTCTTGAAATTACATTGAAATTAAATTGATCATGTCGCGTAAAGTTGTAAAAAGTGCAGCCCGGGAAATGATCCTTAATGTGAAGGAATTTTGTGAATTGGAGCAGAAGAATAAAGGAGTATTGATCCCGTTAAATAATGTACAAATGCGAGTCGCTGCCATGACAGGTAAATTTTAGGGATGCCAGAGTTTAAGTGTTTGCCTAATAAATGGGTAAAATATTATTAGTCGGATAAAAATTATTACTCAAAAAAAGGCCAAACTTTGTCTAATGGACGATATAGTTCATTGTATTTTATGCAAAATTATGATTGAACATAGAAATATAATAATGGATTAATTAACAGAAAATAATATATTTGTTTATTTCAGGTGTTTCCGTGAAAACGGTTTCACGAATTACTAAAGAAGGAATTGCCTATTGCCTATAATTGCCGCCCTGAAGGCCAACACAACTCGCGTTCTTCATGAAATTGGGACCCATTTATGCGAAGATGTCGTACAAAAGTGGTCCACCAGGATACGCCCCCTACAACGGAGCCGCGGCGGCCATTTGGCCGAAATTATTTTCCACACATAATGTCATCGAATGTACTTTAAAACAAAAAAAACAATTGTGGCAATATCACTTAGACAGCTTGTTTTATTTCATTTCAAAGTTCGAGCGCTCTTAATGAAAAACCCTGTATCTAATAAAAATTAAATTAGTGCAATATGATAATTATTTTATTTTTATACCTATTAAAAACCCTATTATCTATCTTTGCTTGTTATCCTAAATTAACAATGTGAAACGTGAAACTAGTTTTAAAATGTGAATGAATTAGCAATTTACTGATTGCTTTAATTTTATCATATGCATTGATTTATTAATTAATTTATTAGAATAGGTTGCCTTTTAGAAGGGGTAAATTATTGCCCGTCTTGCTGGCAACATTTCATTACGCGATTTGAACGCCGCGTCTATCGGACTTCAGTGGTGGCGACGACTTTAAGTGAATACTGCCGTCCATAGACATCCGCGATACATGCCAGTTCACAGGCAGAGAGCACATATACAGCGTGTTAGTGACATGCTATCGAAAATTATAATCAGGAGTTTAGTACATGATACTGAGTCCCCTGGCGTTGGAATTTTTCGTCAGTCTTTTCATGATTTTCACGATTTTTTTTGTGCAGTTTATTACTAATTACAGCATGGTATCACTTATGTAGTCGTCTCAATTCGAATTAAAAGAAAAAAAAACAAATGACGATATTTTACATAAATCAGCAATGTAGGTAATTCATATTACATTCAAATGCGGCCGAGTTCAATAACAGGTCAACAAACTCAGTCTAGTAATACCTACGTTACTAAACATGGAGCTACTAAAGATAAACATGGAGGCGGGTAACATAAACTGGTGCTCGACTGATGTAGCACACACCACACAGTAGGAACTTATTACGGCACGTATCATAGATCAATTAAATAAACAGATGTGCACCTGTTGAATACTACAAGTTACTTATTAGACTTTCATTAATAACTAATAGGAATGTTATTTTCTTTACATCCATCGCATTTCAAAAAAAATATTATAATTATATTACCAAACGTTTTAAATAAAATTTGTTTACAATTTACAAGTAAAGTATGATATCTTACACGTACCTACAATACCTTAGTAATACAGGAAAAACTTATCGTACCTACATTTAATTGCAAAACACCAACGATATTTATTAGGTGGAATTTAGTCCGTATTACTTTTTAACGTGTCACATCTACATTTTCTAGTTTTTAACAATTTCTTAGTCTTTTGATATTATAACCGCTTCGAGCGCAATTTAGTCAATTTCTTAATTTTCATTTTTAGTTCTCGTTTGTCAGTTGAATCAAACGTTTACTAAAAAAAAAAGAGTGCTCGAGTGTTATTAGGTAGTGAAATTGAGTGTAAAATATCTCGTAGTGGAAATGGATTAAATTTTAGTGCTCGTTAATTTTTAGATATGATTATGTGATTATGATTATTATCTTACAAGTGATTATGTGTTGTGGCGAAGCACGTGGGAACGCACAACGAGCCCTCCGCCTTTACAGGAGCATTTTCCTACTGCTCGCCACCCAGTAGACAGTCGTGTGATAACCAGTGCATACCAACGTATCCGTTGGACTATTTTCTTTGGGATTATGTGAAAGACAGAATGAGTGTTTGTGAATGAGTGCTATTCTGTACCTGTACGTACGTACCCATGTTGATAGTGGAGCCGCGTTGTCTGCACATCGTTCGCAATACATTGCGCGCTCTAAAATGACATCATCGGTAACCCATCATTGTCGACACCAGGGGTACTTGTGATTTAATAATAGATATTATTTGTAAGCTTTTCACAAAGTTATCGATAGTATGTCCCTTACACCCTCTATACTGACATCAGTCAACAATGACGAGCATTGGCACAACCTACAATTCCATCCAAGGACCTTATCTGAAATTTACACACCTAATATGATTACATTTACTAAAAATGCACCTAATTCAAAATTTCATTGTTTACAGACTTTAACCATAGCTCTAGCATACTTCATAAGTGTCTACATATTATGGACTCCAGAGAGAGCTAACATATTCCGATGGACATCTCAGCTCCTGTGGCTGATCATCACAAGCTTCCTAGCAAGCCTCACTGGATCATTCCAAGTGTACATGTTTGTACTCCTGCAGTCGATTTGCGTCGCCGGTTTTGCTTTCGAAGTTTTAGATGTGCATAAAAAACTGCAGCAGAAAAGTTAGTATAAGCATTCCTTTCCTTTCTATATAATATACGAAATACAGTAAAAATTCATTACATTATTAGCAAAAAATACTTTATTATCTATCAAAATGGCAACCATAAATTCTGTCTAGGAATTTTATATAGAATTTGGGAATACAATTAACTCTATACCTATTTTTAGATCTATATCTTTCATCTATTAATGTGACATACAATCTAAATAAATATTTAAAAAGAATATATAAAAATGGTGTCAGTCTTTACAATTGTAGGATCCCATATCTCGTTAGTGTCGTAATAAGCTAAAAAAATCACCGCACCTCTAAAATGAGTAGACTTGCCAATCCACTGGGCCAGCAGCATGGCGTATTAAAGCCATACATCCGTCGTGCACTAGACAGCATGAGGAGGCCCATATCCAGCAGTAGTCGATAAAAGGGCTTCTTACGGTTATAGCCCCTAATCCTACAATAATGTAACAATGTACTTTATAGTCCTTTTCATTTCCAGACCCAGAGAGCTCAATTATAATTGCATTTCACAAAGTAATTACAAATGGCCACTTAAAAGACAAGCAGGAAGAACCACTCCAAGAGCTACTTCCACCAAGCAGCAGTGACCAAGAGTCCACCACAGACAAAGAGACTCCATCGCCGATCACTCCAGAAACTACAGAAAAGAGGGGAAGCTGGACTGGCGACGAGTCCATACAAAGTTCACCACGACATGCTAAGATGTTGTACAAACAAAGAACACTGTCTACTTTACCTCTATCAAATGTGAAAACGAAGTCTGCATTCGAAAATCGTCTCATTGCGTCTTTAAAACAGAGGTCCCTTGATGAGAACTACATGAGAAATAATTTTGATAATGATGACGAGACAGCTTTGTATTTCAAGCTGTTATTCTTTGGCTGCTTTTGTATGCTGGTGTGGAAGCATATGTGGCTGTTGCCAGTGATGTTATTCTTTCTGGCCATTCACGTTATTAAGCGTTTGCTCGACTTCTTTGGGATTTGGCTGTTCTTTGAGAACCATTATAATAATATCATGGCGAAAGTAAAGGGCTGGTGTAAAGACAGGTAAACATTGCATTTTATATTGATAATGTTACAGTATTCGATATTGACTTATAATATTCCATTTTATAGCAAAGACTAAGAGGTCCTCCAACCACAAAAATAAGTACAAACCCAATGATCATGTAAGTTGCAAATAACTATTTTTGGTTAATAGACAACCTCCATTAATAGATTTCTATTTTAATGATAGATAGTGAGTCTTGGGTAGAGGTACCTTTAATGCCTCTCTGAGACTTCCCTCTCCAGGTGATCACCACATTCTATAAATCAATAGCTAGTTAGCTGAACCGATGCACATTAAAATTAAAAGGAATCATTGAATCTTTAAATCATTTGCATTTCACAAAGTAATCACCACAAAGTAAATGGCCACTTAAAATGATTCCAATGATTCCACTTTAGTCCAATATTTTTTTCAATCAATTGTACCTGAATGTACTGCAACCTGTAACTTGTTTGCTCTCTTTAATATATTATTAATATTAACTATAATAAGGTTATGTTATTATAACCTATGATGATTTTGGGTACATTAATGTGTTGCTGACAGTATATTCGTGGTGCTCTGGGATATCCATTGGCCTAGACGATAATAAGGCTCATGCATACCACAAGCCAAGTGCATCCTTTTTAAAAGTACGGAAACATCTCTTTTGTTCACACCAGGAGTCGCAAGGTCTTGTTGGATATTAAATAAATCTCCAGTGCTCACACGCGGTGTATTTGGACATAGTCACTTCAATTTATACCATCTTATCTTATCGAGGCTGATCATCCACTCGAATTCCCAATCATTTTCACTAAATGGGATCTTTTATGTTCCACTCATAAATTGTGATATATACCAATGTTAGTCGAAAATGATGGACGTTGCCACGTTTGGAGAAAGAATCAGCTGACCCGCTGGGCGCACTCAACCCCACACAAAGAAAACTACCGTTAAATAAACTGCATTTTCCACTTTATCCCGTTCCCCCACTGTGGTACGTACGTGTTTCGGTAGCGACTAAGATATACCAGAGCCCATTCCTATCCCATCCTATACTGTTCCTCTTCATTTTCCCACCCCTTACTCCAAATCTATTCCTAAATCTCCAATGGTTAGCAGCGCATCCACATTTGTCATTCTGAACTGATGTTGGCATGTATTGAAGATATCTAAGGACGTCAGTTTCCACTTATCACCAGGTGGACTGTAAGCTCGTCTTCTTTGTAGACAATCAGCAATAATCCCATCGCACGTCCGCGGCATCGGCAAGATGCTGTCAGCCTGCAATAATAGTGTAACGGAGATGGCGTACAGCTCGGTCGATACAGTGTCAACTTGTATTGTCATCGTCGGCCTCATACTCTTCGTTATCGTTGCCACAATTTTCATTTGTATACAGGTGAGTTGTATAATTTTATTATCATCTAATAATAATTTTAATTATATGATAGTCAAAATTTAATAGCTCGGGGAGATAGATAGATACACCAAAAACATTCAGAGAAATACAAATTACAACTAATTAGAAGTATCTACACCCGGCGGCCTTATAGCTAAAATGATTTGCTATAGAGGATAGAACTATAAAGAAATCATTTTAAGTAATAACATTATATTAATTTATGTTTCTGTATTATTTCATATACACATAGACAAAGTTTATTCACTTAAAATTCTATAATTTAGCACCTATTTAAAGTCACATGACAGAAACTTGTAACTTGGAAAATCTGTTTGAATTTCCCTATGTTAGTAAGAATATTACGTGACACAAATTTTAACTAAATAACGTAATAAACATTATTTACATTCATATAGACATAACTTCGCCTATACATGCATAACACGTAAATATTAAATCATTTGAAATCATCATCACCATCATCTTCATTCCCCATTACATCATTATCATATTCACTCAGGGTATATCGAACCTCTACCTGTGGTTTTACCCATTTAAATAAAAAATTATAGTCAGAGACATAGTAAATTGAATAAATTAAAATGTATCCTTATTAAATTGCATTTGGATTATATTTGTACTGACATACCTATTGTGTAAAAGCTTTATACACCCGTTAAAGTATTGCACACTATATATTATAGAATTATAAGATTTTCTCATTTATATTTTTTGTTTAAACATTGTTGTATCTTAAATAAATAAATCAGTGATTACTCACAAGATCCTCACTCACGACCACATGACTCACAACTCAGTCGAAAAATCTCGCTTGCCCTCACATATTCTCAAGGTAGTCCTGACTAGGTATAGGTATATCAGCGATATATATAGGTATATCAGCGACTAAAGTTACACCATCATGTTTTACACAAGGAATATTGTTAGATGAGGAGATAGGCTTATCCTAACCCTCTTTTTTTTTTTTTTTTTATAGATTAGTGGGCGGACGAGCAAGCGGTCCCACGTGGTGGTAAGTGTTACCGCCGCCCATGGGCACCTGCAACACCAGGGGGTATGCGGGTGCGCCGCCGACCTTGCAAAATCCTATTCACAGCTCTCTTGATGAACCCCATATCGTAGCTCAATGGAAAGACCTCTTGAGGCAGTTCGTTCCACAACCTACGGGTTCGCGGTATAAAATAATTTTTGGACCGAACAGTGCGCGACACCTCCGTATCGAGGAAATGCGGATGGACCGCACTTCTGTGACGGCAGGTGCGGTTGTAGAAACCCGAGGTGGGAATTATATTAAACAATTCTTCAGAGCATTCCCCATTGTACAGGCGGTAGAACACACAGAAAGACGCAACGTCTCTCCGAATGCTGAGGGATTCTAAACCGCCCGTGAGAGTGGGATCGTCGACAATACGAAACCTTTCACCAAATCCATTTCTTAAATCTCCAAAGGTAGGCAGAGTATCCGGGGCGTGCCAACGTTTGTCATTCTGAACTGATCTCGGATGTCCATGGGTGACAGTATACACTTCCCATCAGGTGGACTGTATGCTGGTCGGCCGCCATCTTTCTATAAAAATAATGTGTCCGGTCTAGTGGTAAGTCGTTACACAAAGACATCTGAGCTACATCATCAGTCAAAAATGATGAACATTGTCACATCTGAAGATGCACACCCCACCTTTCGATTTCTTTACAAATTAAGTTTTAGAAAAAGTATTGAAAAGGATGTGGAATATGATTAAGAAAAGGAAACTAGTGGTATGATGAACATTGAAATCCATAGATATATTTTAAGAATCTTCTGTAAGAGTGCTGATATTTCTGTAAGGCTCATAATGTAAGGATGTGGCGTGTCACCCTCTCTGAAATACTGGTCGTTTGCCTATTTGACAACTAAGGCGTACAAATATATTATGGTACTAAGTTCGAGTACAATCATTACACATATGTATCACACAAATTAATATATTACATTTATCCATCAAATGAATACATTTTAAAGTCAAATATACATTCACATAAATTAATATATTAGAAAAGGATGTCATTACATACTATAATAATTAATATGTTGGTATAAATCAATCTCTTTATAATACAATACAATTCAACTTGCCAATTAAAACTACGAAACTACAAAATTATATTTTACTAGCCAGTGCTGTATAAAAAATTGTTGTCAATAACTAAGTACTATTTGCATTTAATAAGAATCGAAATTGTCTTTAAAATAATCTTTTATTGAATAATATATTTTGTCAGATTGTAGTATCTTTAATTTACTTTTAAATATGTTAGGAATAAAATATGTAATCTCTTTTCTAGATATATTCGGAAACAATAGTAGTGGTCCGACTGAGCGGCAGCCTTCTGAACAGTACGTTTGTTCAGAACAGTGAACTGCACGCTTATTTGCCGGAAGGCTGGGAGGAGAAACTCGACTCGCTGATTGATAATGCATACACTTATGGGAGAGAAGGCATTTCGACCGGGGTGAGTTAAACATATTTCCCAAGAAAATGATCTAATACATAGGCATATAATAATGTTAGTCAGGAAACCTCGCGTCGTTTTTTAAGATAAATTGAAAGATAACATACAACGTGTCACTGAAACACGTCATCTAATGTAGAATATATATAACCGTTCTAGCTAAAACTAAAGTTGTTTTAGACAAATCAAAAGTTACCAATTTGTAAAGTATTTTGTTCTATCTGAAACGTTCGTAGCACTTATTACTCAGTACAGGTAGCGCCGCGCGCTGCACCCTGTAGTTGCAATGAAGCATAGAAATCTACATAATAATAGAATGGAATAATAGAACACTGGTGACGCGTCGGCCACCAGTGCGCGTGTTGTGATTCAGTTGTTCTTGAAACGTACAGCGGTAAACATGATGTTTTACAGCATTTCTAATTGCGGAAACTTCCACTACTTGTAATTATACCAATAAAAGGATAACATTTCATCAATAAGCATTTACTTTTAGTAACAATGCTGTTTTTTTATATAACATACACGGAGATATACTCTACCTGCAATAAGATTTATCATAATTCATCACTTTGTTTTTACGTTTTAACTACATTGCCTCTTATGTTCGTTAATATTTGGAGCGTAACGAACCTCAACAAGCGATGTAATACGTAGTTAACATCATCGTCATGCGCGTGAATTCCCAGTGTTACAGTCGCAGAAGTCTGTCACGAGTTAGTGATGAGACAGTGCTACAAAATAAATAATGTGGTAAGTATTCGTACGCGTAAAAAGAAAATTATATCCTCCACAATATACATTAACGTCAAAGTTACTTTTCCCTCATGCGAACATTTTTATACAAGAGAATTACAAGAACTCTGTCGATCGATTGATTTTCGTCACCTCCAGGTAAAAAGCATCCTCAAAGAAGGGGACCCAGAAAAAATAGCTCGTGTAGAACAACAGATCCTCGAGATATGGGACAGAGTGTACCAGAGTTGGGTTTCGGGTCATTTCGCATCACAAATGGGGCCTCAAGTGGACGGTAGCGCGGTCCAGGACTCGTGGGATCAACTCGTCAATGACGTGTCTAATACTCCCGGTAAGAATAATAACTAATTTGAAAAGGTTCTTAACATATAACAGAGTGACTGTAGTACATTTCTATCTAGAAACAACTGCAAAACTGCTTTGAACAAGCGACTCGCCCTCTCTTCGCTCAGATGGCACAACGGCCACGTCTTTCTGTCTTTCGACTGTCTTTTGCGAATATACAAATATTTTTGTGACTTTTTTTGGTTGTTTACTATAGAGATGTATGGAGTAAAGCTAGCACAAGTGGCGGGGCGGGGGTGCGCCTCACCGGCGTCCGCGACGCGTCTATTTGTAGTCTCGAGAGACGCATCGAAGAAGCGCGACGTACGACAAAATGAAGGACGATTTTGAATTCAACGTGCGATTTATATAATTAATAGAAGATACTGCGTGTTTATGTGACAGTACAAGACGAGATTATTATTACGTTGTGACATTCTGTAGATTGTTCGGGATACATACTAAGTTCTTTCATGGTATCGAATATTCCATGTTCTCTTCCTTTTTTCTGCCACAGTGGATGAACCCAAAAATGTCTGCTATTAATATTTGCAAGATTAATACAACATATCTTCATCTTCGGAGGACGACATTTTGTGACGTAACGACCACTCGGTATCTCTTCAGCGACTGTTGTGTTCGCGCTACGCGTGTGTCTTTCGCGTTTCGCGTCCCTCTGGCGTATACGCCACGTCGCTGCCCCGCCTCTTCTGTAAGTGCCGGCCCTTAATCGATTGTATAGTGAAATTTTACGGATTGCAATTTTATTATCATTTAGAGAGGATTGTTTTTTTTTATAGAAAAAAGGCGGCAGACGAGCATACAGTCCACCTGATGGTAAGTGGATACTGTCGTCCATAAATATCCGCGATACATGCCAAACATTGGCACGCCCCTGGATCCGTTGCCTACCTTTGCAAATTAAGGAATGGATTGGGAAAATGGGGAGGGAGAAAATGGGATGGGAATGGGCTCTGGCGTATCTCACTCACTACCGAAATACATACGTACATTGAGGAAATACGATAAAGTGGGAAATGGTCATTTGAAGGTAGTCTTCTGTGAGAGAGGAGTAACGTGGCCAGTCGAGTGCGTCCAGCGGCTGTGGGAATACAGTATGCACTCTCCCCCTACCGCGTAATAATTAAATTAAAGTTTGAGCTAATTTAATATTAATTGTACAATGTTTTTCATTTAATCTTTCATTGCGCTGTGTGAACAGATTCACAGTTACATAGTGTTGTGGCCCACTTGTGGGTATGTCTAACATACAATATAATAGTGTAGGTTGAGGGTATCCAAATAGATTATATCAGTGAGAACAGAGTTTAATACAGTCAGTCATCACGTACACCTTGTTTAACTTGGACCGGGTTTACACCACTACACACAGCGGAGATGGGTACAGGGTTCAGTACTGATATCAGTGTTAACGAAATATTCTTGGAATAATGCATTAGGGATATGTCAGCCATAATATCAGTACCGATGTTGTGACCAATGATATTATCTTTGTTCCCAAATACATATCATATTCTGTGTGATACAATCTGACCTGATTTATTTTGTTTCGAGCATACTCAATATGGAGTATACAGGGTATGTACAGAACATCATCACCCATTATCACACTGTAGAGCCATTCCATTTAGCAGCCAATACTTTGTTCCAAATGCTTGCACTTATATAATTTGTATTTCATATCTACAAACAGATTCCAAAACTTCCTTGTCTAATATTCAGTTGCAGTCTTTACACAACACAATTTCTTGGGAATGGGATGAGGGAAACGAACATCACGTCCTGTTCTACTCCCTATTCTGCATCCAATACTTTTTTTTAATTCACTTTCACTCGAGCAATTGGACCTTTTATTTTATTTATTTTTTATTCATTTATTTACTCTTTTTATTAAATAGTTACAAAAGTCGGACGTAATGCTTTATTATTCTCTTTTGTTTAATTTTCTTCCTACATCCCGAAGACGCCTGAATATTTAAATCTTAAAATGTAGACAGCCTATTCGGGAGCTCGCCAACTTTAGCCATTCTGTACAGATGTTGATATGTTTTTTTCTATGGAACACAGGCTGGTTTTGAGGGCAATTAAAGCTATGACCATCTATAACATAAAACAAAACATTCCAAATTCAAATTTCTTTCCATATTTTTTAAGAGCTGAATCAAAATATCGTGTCTCGTTAAAATATTCAATTATATTCAATGAGAATATTTCCGCGCTATGATTTTGTATGATTTTAAATGTTCTTTAAAACCTGAAGATTCTTTTAGTAGACTTCAAATGGCGTTTGCAGACAAGTGGCCTTCTAGGGCAACTGTGTATCGTTGGTACAATGAATCTAAGCGTGGTCGACTAAGTTTGGCTGACGAAGAAAGAAGCGGTCGCCCTTTACCGGCTGTTACGGTAGAAAACGTGGTGACAGTGCAAAATTTAATTTTTTGAAGTCTGGCGAATTACATACGATGAAATTCAGTAGAGATTGCAGATTGAATCACGGAGTGTAGATGAAATATTACGAGGTAGGAGGATAGTATCGCGCTTGGTGCCGCACAACCTTACCGTGCCGTGATATGATAACAAAATATGAAGCTTGGCGCGTTTACGACATTGTCACAGGTGACGAAACATTAGATCTACCAGTATAATCCAGAAACGAAGCATCAATCTACTGTTTGGCTGTTCATCATCAAAGCATCAAAGTGATTCAACGCCTACAAAAGTGAAAAGAGCAAGAAGCACTGGAAAAAATGTAATAGCAAGTTTTTTCACTTTAACTGACTACCTGATATCTGTACTGTTACGAAACCAAAGCAGCATTAACGCAGAATGGTACGTAGCCACGTGCTTACCAAACCTTAGTGAGTAACAACCGTCCAAACACAGGTCTCCGCGGACTGCTGCTGCACCACGACAACGCGCTCGCTCACTCAGCGCTTAAAACAAGGGACTTTTTAGACAGTACTCCGTTTAAAGCTTTCGGTCATCCTCCTTACAGTACCGACTGGGCACCTTATAACTTTTTTTTATTTCCCAAAATTAAATCCCTCCTTATAGAGAAGCAGTTTTAATCGGCGGAAAACGCCCTGGCTACTTTCCAAGAGGCTGTGAAAAAGGTACTTGAAGAAGAGTGAAAAAAATGTTTTCAAAATTGGTTCAGATGCATGAAATTTTGTATAGATGCAAGTGGAGAGTACTTTGACAAATGTAATAAAAAAATTGGAACCCGTAGAATGTAAAACTTTCTGAGTTCCGGAACCCGTAGAACGTAAAACTTTCTGAGTTCCCCACGTATCATGGATGTCCGCTGGCGACAGTATTCACTTGCCACCAGTTGAACTGTCTACTCGTCTGCAAACAAAAATGTATCGTTTCTGTTACTCGCGCGTAGCTTTAAAGTTATTACTGTAATCATGACGTAATTAACACAGTAGCCCTATCCTTTTCTAACTTATGACTTCTAAGCACTATTTAACTCTTTAAAGAGGATAGTGCTCTCACTACTCAGTTATTTTTAGAGATATTTTCGTTTTTATTTTACAGATTAAATTCTGTATCTTATGTAATTTAATTATAAAATTATCTAAAACGAGCCAAATACCCATGTTAGAGCCTTCAGACCAAGGGAATATTTTCCAAAATTCTTATAAAATGATACAAAATGAAAAATGATAAATGTGAGTGTTATGAACAGGATTATTCGACTACTCCGGCCTAATATCGTGGTTACAAGAGAACCTTGGCACGCTGAATGCGATAGCAAGCAGCATTTGGGCCCCGCTTGCAAGCAATGTTTCATTGCTCGCGGGCTCCCTTGGCGCTTTCACATCGCTTCTGCTGTGTGGCGGTGGAGCTATTATCAATATGTTTATTAATCTGGTAAGTTTATACATACATTTTTAGTCGAACATGTATTACTTTTATATACATTTCAAAATCCACAACCAATTAGCCTAGTTGGTAGTGACCTTGCCTGCTGTGCAGTAGGTCCCGGGTTCAATCCCGGTCGGACAAACATTTGTTTAAAGACAGGTGTTTGTTCAGGTCTGAGTGTTGCACGTGTTGTGTTTGTTTTTGTATGTCTCTGGACCCACTGCACAGGGAATCCTAGTGTGAGCCATTGAGTGTGGTGTTATTTATTATTATTATAAAATATTTCTTGAATTGGGGTAAGCTTTGTTAGTTAAGTGTCGTCAAAACTCAACGACAGAAATTTATAAATACAAAAGCCTGTTGTTTGTTAGTCCATTGGGCCTCAATTTAGGAATAAATCGTAGTTATCCTTTAAGGTACTTTTACCTCTTATATTCCTTCTGGTTGTATTCTCTTATAACATTGTTCATTAATTTTGCCATAATATAACAATTATACGATAAAGAGTTTTATCTACAATGGCTCCTTCTACATCCTTCTACAATGGCTACTTTTTATTCCGACTGAAAATGTAATATCTTTGTATATACTTAATCATGGAAGGAATTCATCAGAAACAATTTAAGGCCATGCAAACAAACAGGTGATCACCATCATCACCTATGGCCTATATGGTTTGTTGGCCTATATCTCGCCACTGCCGGATATAGAGGTCTCTCAAGCACGCCATCACACATGATCTTCATTCAGCTCTTCTCATTGACTCACTATTAAGGCTCGCGCATATCCGCACCGCAATGCATCGCATTGTAAAACTCCTCCAGAATCAATTTCATACATTATGTATAAAGCATTGTACACTTGCGGCGGGCCGCATCGCGCCGCAGCGCAGCGCACTGCCCGATCGCTCGCCAGCCGTATTTATGCCCCGATGTTATGCGCTGCGACGCGGCCAGCCTGTATGTGCGATGTACGGGCGCAGTTAATGGACAAGATCCGAGAGTTATTTGCTGTGCGACGTGAGGATTTGAAACTGATAAGCGTTCTTCTGGGTTAACAGATTCACGAAATGTTGTGGCTTATTTATGCAAAGCTGGGTGCAAAATTTAAAGCAGTTCACAGTATTTTTCAATGCGCCGCAGCATTGTAAAACGGGAATAACGCATTATTCCCGTTTTACAATGCTGTGGCGCGACGCTACAAAAATGTGCGCGAGCTATCACCTTACCATACTATGAGTCATAAGTCTTTCCACTGCTGGATATAGGATCCATGGTCGATAACACAGGGTCTTCCGCTCTTCTTATCCAGCCACCACTGGCGTACTTCTTTAAAGTCATCCGTCCACTTGGCCGAAGGACGTCCCACCGGGAAGCACAGTGTATGACTCTAATTCAAATTATTTTTTGTAGAACATAGGTAGACCGTTAGATATATTCTTCTTCTTTTCAGCCCTTGGACGTCCACTGCTGGACATAGGCCTCCCCCATTGTCCGCCATTTAGACCTATCGGTCCGTTACATATAAAAATATATTATAAATAGCCATATAGTATTAATTATTAAATTCAAATAATCAAAAGTAAAAGTACCAAATTATCATACATAAACAAATTTCACAATATATTCGTGAGTGACATTGAAAGTTTTTAGAATCACAAAAATGAAATCTGATATAAAGATGTATAAGTTGTTTTATTGATTTTCGAAGTATTCTCCGCGACAAGCGATCGCTTTTTCATGCGATGAAACCATTGTGTGAATCATTCAGCCCATCATTCTTTAGGCACCTCTTCAACAGCCATTTGGAAGGCCTCTTCTGCGTTCATAAAACGTATTCCTTTAAATTTTTCCTTAATTTTAAGGAATAAATAAAAATAACAGGGGCCAAGATCGAGACTGTATTACAGTACTCAAAAATTACTTCATTTGTCTGGCGGAGTGAGCTGGGCCATTGTCGTGACAGAGGATCATTCTGCTTCGTGGGCGTCATTCTTTGACTTTTCCAAAACAAGGCAAACAGCTGTTCATATACCACCAGTCCTCAGTTAGTGTTTTTTTATTTTCTAAAGTTATAGTAGTGCAAAGTGGCCCGATCTGCCAAAGAAGGAGGCAATCGTCTTCTTTTCAGCACTCCGTCCTTTCTTCACTTTCGTCGGCAACTCTTCGAAAGGAAAAACCCATAGCGCAGATTGCCTGTTAGTTTCAGGCTCACAGCAGTAGATCCACAGCTTTCATCACCTGATACTAAATCAAAAACAGCATTTGATTGACAAATGACAGCTTTGAAAGTTCAATGGCGTTCGACAAGCAAAGAGTTCAATTTTCAAAATTCGATTTTGCTTTTTTCTATCGTTAACCTAACCTAACCTACAGTAGCGAATTCTAAGAACTTTTAGTTTGACCTATCGTATTAGCAGGGCCGTCTTTACCAGGGGGTGCAAGGGGTGCGGTGCACCCCGGGCGCTCACCTTTTAAAGGTAATGAAAAAATATAACGCTATAGTAAACAATTACACAATAGGATATTTGACTGTCATAGGATACACAATAGGATATTTGACTGTCATAGGATACACAATAGGATATTTGACTGTCATAGGATACACAATAGGATGTTTGACTGTCTTAGGATACACTCCCGCACCCCGGCGCAGAATAGACTTAAGACGGCCCTGCGTATTAGTATGTCTACATAAAATTTACGGTACAGCATTAGGTGCCTATTTTTTTTACTCAGTTTTTACTGTTTATAGTAATATTGTAAAAACGAGCGTTGAGCGCTCAATATTCTAGCGCTGAGTGACTAGTGAATTTTAAGGACTAACGTTAAAAGCTAGTTTTATGTTTGATTGTTTTAAACCCTTGTAGTTGAAAACTTGATGCTGAAACACTTAAGGTAAAAGTTAATAGCACTAACAGCACATAAGTGCTCGAGCGTTGAAGCATTCAGCGCTCGTTTTCATTGTATTTATACTATTTCTCACTCGTAAGTAATATTGTAATCAAAATTCACAGGTCGTATTTTTCACGACCCTTTTCTACCTGTTGGCGTCCAGTAACGCCCTCTACAAGCCGGTAGAGGTGATCACACAGATTCAGCCTAACTTCGGTCCTCGGCTCGGCATCGCACTATCCGTTGCTATTAATCAGGTAAATATACTTTGCTCTTGCTATTAAGCTATTTGTACTATCTGGCCTGATCCATAAGTTCAGGGTCACTCAGCGAGCTATGAAGAGGGCTATACTCGTAGTTTCACTGCGAGATAAGATCCGAAACGAAGACATTCGCCAAAGAACCAAATTCGCCAACATATAGCTCGTAGGATCGGCATATTGAAGTGGTAGTGTGCAGGTCATATTGGCCGCAGGACCGATAACCGATTTGGTAGACGATACCTCGAGTGGAAGCCACGTAACGGGAAGCACAGTGTGGGATGCCCTCCGCTCAGGCGGACCTACGACTTAAAGAAATTTGCCGGTGATGGGTGAATAAGAAGAGCCGAGGATCGTGTGTGGTTGCGAGCCTTGGGAGAGGCCTATATCCAGCAGCGGAGGGACATAGGCTGATGATATTGTATGGTACTATCTGAGAGTGGTCATGTGGTGTCGGCCGGCTTTAAAATGGCACCACCTCATCTCTTCCCGTGGGTGCCGTAAAAGGTACAAAGCCACTACCACAAGCCCTGAAGAACTACACCGCATCTAAAAGAGTAGACTCGCCAACTCGCCGCCCACCGACAGCGTGACGTTTTAAGGTAATATATCCCTCGTGCACAAGACAATGTTTACGGGGAAGCTAGTGTCCAGCAGCGAATGAAAGATGAACTGCTTACGATTACTCTAAAAAAACTACGTTTTGGTTAAATGTGTATAAATATTTTCTAAAAGTATAAAATGCATATTTTAGAAACATTTTTTTTTTAGGTATTTAGGGCGTCGTTTAAAATGGCGCTGTTCTACGGTCTCTGGACGTGGCTGGTACACAATTTGTTTGGCGCCAAAGTCGTGTACTTGCCGTCAGGTGAATGTTCATCACTGTTTTATACTTTAATGTAATAAATTCAATTTTAATGTAACCGGGAATCGAACATGTCAAGTAAATATTAATACGAATAAAAAAATAACAATGAATTATACTAGATAAAAAATATAAAACACTCGTTATGTTTTTATAATTATGAACTAATTATGTTCTTGATATCTTTTATGGGTATTTTTCTCCTTATCTCAAATTGAAAACACTATTACGATAGATTGGTACATGAGAGATGTTTGGAAAACAAAAAAAAAATATTTACGTTACGCCCACTATCGCTATTGGCTATATCCCTATTAGTTACTGCATTCGTGTATCTATTTTCGTTGCAGACGAGATATAGAACATTTATTTATATTATGTAAATAGATTATGACATAAATACAGCGACGTCTAGTAGATAATTATTATCCCTTGCAAACAGGCGAAGCGCCTTTCCCTTGTTGCTGCTAATACTTTATCAATTATCATTATCGCTTAAATGACATGACCTCAGTAAATACAAATATGTATTAAATTACGTAAATGTTATGCTACCTGCTGATAAATTTCTCGTGTAGCCGCATCATTGGAAACAGTAATTATATAAACACATTCGACGGTGATATGAAATTTGTTATTTCAAAAATTTTGTTTACAGCAACACTAAAGTAGTCATTGAACTTTTAATTAATTTAAATGTTATAAAGTCGCGATCGTATTTATATTTTTTGCGTAATCAATGTGACATTTTTATTGTTGGAATCGTATCGCGAGAATAAATTTAATACAGTGAGAGAAAACATTCGATAGTGAGTGACAATGGTCTTTAGAAAAAATATATTTATTCTTAGTTTGTTCGTTTTGGTGCGACTCTCTGGTGGTTTGAGAATTAACTTCACTAGTTGTCAGAATCCAGAGTGGAACTGTGTTAACAATGCTCCTAACGATATTCTATATACTTGTTCACTTGTCAACAGCAACGTAAGTACATCTCGTGACTGTCGTATACCCGCATTTCATTATATCCCTTTTGTTACATAAATGTAAAGAATATTTTCGTTGTTCTAGGACTTCGTTATACATCTTAAAGACTACTATACAGATCATATAACTAGTGTAACAGTGCAAAATTGTAGAGACATAAAAGTTGTACTGGATTGCCCCATTTTGCAAAGACCTTCGCAACTGCAGAGTTTTAAAATAATGAACTGTGACCGACTTGAGTTTATTTCTCTGTCGAGTACTTCACTTTTACAAACGCCGCCAGAAGTTACCATAGAAAACGTAAAGGAAATCGTATCTATACCGAGAAGGATGTTTAAATCGCCAGCTACCAATACCGAACTAAAGTGCTTGGGCTCAGCGTCTTTAAAGAAAATAAGAATCGCTAACAGCATAATAAATTCTGTAGAAGTGAAAGCGATTTATAATATAACTGGGACACAAGCTATAGAATTTGAAAATGTGACAATACTACAAATTCAGAATCAAGCAATAGAGGCTATAATGATCAACGACAACACCGCGTTCACTATAATTAACAGTATCATTGCTAATTTGGGAATCAAAAGCATCACTGTTCAAAGCTCAACAGTAACTATTTCTGAAAATACTTTTGCTAACATACTTCCAAATGCTATAAACATAACAGCTGATTACTCACATATTGTGGGAAATACCCTTAAAGATATATATGCCAATGCTCTTGTACTCAAGTCTGTAAACACAGAGATCACAAACAATGTTATACATACACTTAAAACTAACGCATTGACCAGTGTTAAGTGTACGAAAAAGAAAAGAATAAAAAAGCAATTTAATTTTTCTAGAAATAGAATTGAAAATATCGAAACAAATTCCATAATATTCGACCACGCGAGCTGCAAATCCGCAAACGCAGCTATTATATTCAATGACAATCAATTGGACTGCCGATGTAGTAATATTGCATTTCTGAAATCCGGTTCAAATAGTGAGTTGAATGATATAATTTTGGATGCGACACGCAATAATACTTGCTTATCGGCCCCGTGCATGCTTCCTATTGAAGTAATCAAGATATTAAACAGAGATACGTGCCAACTAAATCTTGATCCCGAAGTCATGTGTCTATTATACAATGATAAACATGCGAGCACTAACGAGGTAACAACCGACGAAGCTGTCACGGAACCAGCACCGACATTCTATTTAATAAGACAGGCTAATTCGAAAGGAGATGCAAGTGCCGCCATGACGGCTATTGACAAAGATGATCTTTTGAAAGATAGTCATTTGAATATGACTAACAGAACTATGGTTAAAGTAGTCTTTGATTCTTCGAGGGACTTTGTCGAAACGCTGAGAAGTACGAATCCAAATCATAGGAGACCGTCAGAGGTATCGAAGCCGCCACCGAGGGAAGAGTACGTCAGTCGTTGCGCTTCGGGCCAGTGTAGGAATAATGTAGCACATGACAGACAAAAAGCATTAGACTTTTATAAATATGTATACGCTCAATTACGAGGACCGAAACCGAGTGATAATAATCGGAAAAAGAAAACGTGATTTACGTATTCATTTCACTGTTTATTTGTAACTAAAAAGTATATTTAATTTATGTACCTACCTACTCGTATATCATAATAATTTTGGTTAGTCTCTAACATCACCAGCAGATACTATGCCACATACACATATAATACTTATTGTATAACTACTGAATATCATTGAAGATAAAAAATAAATAAAAATTGCATCATACCTTGAGATAGGTTATTACTTCAATTATGAAACCAATTTTAAATATAAAATATATTAAATTTTATGCAAGTCATGTGGATGACTAATTTAGACGGCAGTTGATATCAATTAAATGACAATGTATTTTCGATACCACTTTTGACTTTAAACAAGACAGTAACTGTGCTAGGCCTTCTCGTTTAATATACATCAATGGCCGCAATTAAAGACTCGTTGTAGAACGAGACTTATTACTATTTCAAGTGATAATTGTGTTATAGTTTTTGCGTTTATAGTTTTCTAAACGCGACACAAGAAGATATTCAAATTTTTCACATTACATTTTTGAATTGAATTTCTTAATTGGGCACAACTACGCTCAGATATAAAAAATGTCAAACCGTTTGGTGTCTTCAAGTCTAGACTATCGAAAGACATCGTTCAAGACTACTCTTTTTTAAAATGATTCCGATCTCTTCACCCTTTTAAACCTGTGTGAAATCAGCATCAATATCCCTATTTTGTTAGAAAACATTCTACATATAGACCAGGCAGACGTGGAATAAATAAAAGAACCAAATGTAACAAAATACTTTATTGCAAATACATACCTACTCTAAATTGAATTGTATTGACTCTTTTTGCTCTGTTCAATGGAATGTTATTATTATGTATTATAGCCGTCAATTCTCATGTAAGTGACAAAAATTGTCTTAATCAGAATGAATAATTTTAAACCTAATTCGTAGTGTACCATAGATAGTTTATTTCTTGTTTCCTTTGTATGAATTGCTTGTTGGTACAGTTGGTAAATGTCTCACAAATCACATAATAAATGTTGAAATTGTTAAAAATAATTAGGGGATAAACGACCGAATAAAAAAACTGAATTAGGAAGGTTACTTCAATTTTCAATTCAAAAGAAAAGAGCACCAAATTATTATTTTTTTCTGATTATAATAAATTTTAACAGCATGAGTTTTTTTTTTAAAATTGCCGCTCGTGTGGAGTGCTGCAATGGCCTATACATAGTTACAACTATAGGCCTATAAAACTATAGTTCTACTGTTGACAGTGGCTTATTTACTCCTCCAAATAGTTCACTGTGTAACCATCTGAACAGATGTGATGGTTGAATTAATAAATACATCATCAGCGCATTGTAATTGGTGGATTTGTCGATATTGTGTAGTTATAAGTGCCAAAATACAGCAGGCATACAGGCAAACGAGTAACGACTCGTGTGAGCCGTGTGTTTCCGTGAACTTAACCGACTTGCCTTTTTTATTGTGATAGCATGGGCGGGTGGTAAGCTAATCTGCATCTGGACCATCTGCACTTATTTTATACTACGTCATATATGTAACTTACACATATATTTATCATTATATTAGGAGTTAACAATATTTCCAGTTCTGGCTGCAGTGCTGGGCGCGGCACCCTTCTTAGGGCCATATCTAGCCGGAATACCCGCGGCCCTAGACGTGTGGTTACAAGGCAGACCGATGGCAGCCCTGCTGTTGCCCATAGCACAAGCGTCACCCATTGCCTTCCTCGATGCGGCTGTCTACGCTGAAATTAAAGAGTAAGTATAAAATTTGCGACATTTGCCAGTACATTAAGGTTTAGAATAATAATTAGAAGGTATTTTGGCAGCTCTAAATGTGCGGCTACAAAACATTCTAAATGTACTTCTATTAAAATAATTGCATAATAACGAATATTCCAGTTAAATACAATCCTAAAATAATGACTCCCATCAACTGTTAAGCCGTGTTTCAATACAATGATCTTCTAATGTCTTACAAAGTAGCGTCCAAAAAAATTTAATTGATCATAATCCTCGTTTATATATCAATAATCGATTTGGCAAGTGGCGAAGAGAGAGGTAAAGACCTAAAGACAACCAGCCTTATTACCAAATGTTAAAATTGTTTATAGTTACTTTGTACAATTAATCTTTTATCAGACTAAACAGCTAGACGTGGACCTCCTCGTGCACATTGTCTTGTACATGAGGGATGTATCGTCTTAAAATGCCAGGCCAAGTGGTTTGACGAGTCCACTCTTATAGAGTGTAGTTAGACTTCTGGTAGCGTCTTTGTTATCCCTTAATCTCCTTTTACCAAACCCACGGGAAGAGATGGAGTGATGGTATTCTAAAGCTGGCCCACACCACGCGACAGAGATTCCTTGTATACATCCGTAACTTACTTCCTATTAGAGATGTCGTCAACAAAACTAGCTAATAACCCAACTAAACTGTAAATCCGTTAATAAAAACTGTAGAACTCGAGGAATTCAGAGCCATTTTCAATTTACAGCGGTGGACACCCATACTTGACAGGCCTGGCCATAGCCGGCGGTATTTTCTACGTGGGTCCAGAAGGGGCCATTTTAGGGCCTTTACTCCTTTGTTGCCTCATGGTCGTCCTAAACCTTTCATCAGCCTTCCTTCGAGAGACCCCTTCAGAAGAGAGAGCTGCGCTCCATTCTCGCGTCAGGTAAATCTGTGGTTTATTCGAAGTTAAACCACCTTTATAAAAGCCACTTGCATTTAACTGTATCTCTACCGATGTGAAGTTAGATGCTGATCCAAACGGATCCACATTCGCCGATGTCAGTTTGTAATGAATTACTAGATTAGTTTATCGTTTTCAAGTTTTATTGGAAGAACATGTTCTATATACGTTATAATAATTGGTAAATTCATTAAAAATTTAGATAGATTTAAATTTCAGAATATTTAAGGTGAGAATGTGATACCCTTCGAATTTAACTTCATGCGCTGTTATGATGACACTATTGAAGAGTGATGTCATCTCTCTTTATTTTTGAAATTCTGATTTCTAAACACCTTTTTCTCATTTTTCTAGATATTTTCATTTTGATTTCTCAAATTGATTTCTAGTGGTCTTGCAATATTTAATTATACATTTTCCTTAGAATAATCAAACACTCAATTATTAGTCTTCCTTTTAATCTACAATCTTTCTTTAAGTATTCCTTTTTGTATTTTTACATTAGTAACTTATATCAATTTTCTACTTTTACATTGCGGTACCACACCCCCTGTATTACAGGGTGACAACCCTGTAAAGCAACATTTTGAAAAAAATATGTAAAGAAGTTCTGGAATAAATTCATATAAATGACCAACTCCGCAATAAATTGGAGCCCTAATACCCACATCAAACCGAACATACAGGTGACGTTACTTTTTAAGTGTAGAGATAGAAATACACGAGTGGTTACGTGTTGACTTCACGTCGGTAAAGTTTAATGAGTAGTGTAACATATGTTTTGAATTGTATTTGTTTTTACGAATGAGGACTGCATAAATTACAGCTGTAGTCTGAGTCTGGTTAAGAAAATATAAAGATAGAAGAGTACAGTCGCTTTTTCAACCCAAACGATCTATAAAAATAATGACAACATAGAAACTAAATCGATGGCAATATAACGATAACGCGCCTACGTATATAACCATATAATGCGCAAGCGTATATATATATATACGCCCGCGCGTATATTGCCTTGCATAAAATCCTATTTATGTACTGTCAGCAACGCACTAATATACCCAAAACCTATCGATTCTAGTACTTGTTTCAAGCTAATTTAGGTACCGATGTCTGCATTACCTTGTGGCTGACTGTATATAATATATATACCCTTGCGCGGCTTATAGTTTAAAAAGAAGAAAATAAGGTTTTCAAGCAATTATCAATTCTAGTCTCCTTGCCATAAACGATTTTTAAATTTCTATCAATACGATAATTTTCAATAAGTCATGCATTCATGCATGACCAATTCTCTTGTCATCGTAATTTATATTTAAGTCCAAAAATGACCATATTTATCTCCTTCGGCGTTTATTTAAAACGTATATGGCGTAGTATATACGACAGGTTTAAGTTATTATCAGCAAATAGCAACATCGAAATAGAAACTACAAATATTATTTATGTTGTCTAGCCCGACGCAGTTCCTCTTTCATATCAATATTTGTAAATACCTACGTATTCTGAAGTCCTTGTGTTAATTCTATTAATAAGTTTTATTGTTTATCGTTTCAAACGTTTGGTTGATTTAGGTCGTTATTGGGATGTTTTAAATAAGGTGTGTATTCGTGCAAAATTTGTTAATTTATTTAGGCTTGTAGCAAAAAGTACTAAATGGGTAGCAAATCATGATACAACAACCTAACTTTGAATAAGTGAAGTAAATTTCAAATTACTAAAAATGTCATCACGAAATCGACTTTCGCGCGGACTCCCACTTCTCTATTGTCCCCAGAGAACCTACACCGAACCCACCTTAAATTTGCTGCCGTCAATTTGCTGCTCATTCAGTATTTTTTCCTGTTCATTTAATTATTTCTCATTTATTTATATGTACTGTTCATTTTGCACAAAAACTCGAAAACGCCATTCAACGGTCAATCTGACATTCATTACATTTTCATCTCGGTTACTTATTTATATAATGTGGTAAGTATTTTTATTGCATGTAAGCTTAATTGCTTATTTTAATTGTCTAACAAAATAACAGTGTTATTATAACAGCTTATATAATTAATAAATATACAGAATGTAACCGAACCTTGTCCGAAGGCTGAACAATTCATTCTACTCACAGTACTGAGTGGACATATACCTTTTTTGTAAAAATATCTTATTTTGCGGTATCATATTTCGCAAATTTATATAAAAGAAATTGGTAAACATAAAAAAAATATTCGTAAAATTTTCACGACTTCGGGAAAAAGTCGCTTGTTTACAGCCTGTATACATTTCAGTAGCAAAAGTATGTGCATTTATGTATAAAATAGAAATAACGCAAAAGAAAAATCCGAAAAAATATGTCTACAGAATTAACTATTTATATTTATATATATATTCCTTTCTATTTTTACTTTTCACAATATAATAATAGTATATTAATATATAAATTTAATATTTCTTTACAGGCTCGGTGCTTTTCTATGAAGGTCTTGCATGGAAATCTAACAATATTTCGTTATTTTTATAAAGACATCATCGCATCATCAGTGTCAATTTGTTATAAGCAATTATTATTATATTTTCGACAACGGTCATGATGATCTCAGAATCAATTTTACTTAATTTTGTTTGACCAAATGCAAAGTCGCTGTTAAGAAAACGTTTGTATACTACATCATTTTCAATCCTTATTACATTTTTTTTTAAATAGATTTATCGGAATATGATGTCCACGTAATGTCCAAAATTCTGATCACCAATAATATCATGACATCATACGTAATTTGGCGAACCTTTTAAACTCTTGGCTAATTTCTACATGATCCTGCAGTATTTATTTCCTTGCTGATGTTCATAAAACATAGCTTACCTGCTGTAGCATTTTTTTCATTATTTTTCTTGCCAAACAACGCAGAGGAAAACTTATAAAAGAGCATTTAAAAATTATTGCTCATTCATTAATTTTTGGCTAATTTTCGGTAGACCAATAAACATTCTCATATCATTTTCGAGAAAATCATCAAACATTTGATAAGTTTATTTGAATAAGAAATGAAAAGAATACTCCATCTCTTAAACAGAGTGAAATAGTCATAAGTTGAATAAAAACAGATACAAATATGTATAAATCTCATAATAATTAAGTCGCAAATATTTTATACACTTTTAGTTATCATGAGTAATCATCAATTACAGTGACTCTAATGAGGATACGGTTCATAAACCACACCTATGTGTTGAAACATCATCATGTCGCCAATACTTGAATATAGGCCTATTCTAAGAGTCATTTTATACTTGAATAAAATGTGAAATTATAACTATTCTGAACATTTGCGACAATTGCAAGAAGTGTAAGGCAGGTCTCTGTTTTATCTATTTTTACTCGTATAGTTTTGGTCAATCGAGAGTTTGAATAAATACAAACTCCTTTATTTATTTAATACAAATTGAAGCAGCTCATTATCAACTTATTCAATAAGCGGTTAAATAGCGCCAACGCAAATATAACGTTGTAGAATAAATTTATTCATTCAGGTAGAGCAATGAATATGAACCTTAAAGTCAGCATCATAATTCGTTTGCAAACGCAAAAGGGTTGTATTCATACAAAAACATTCGGTTGGCCAAAGTAAATAATATTATTAATTTTTATGACGTTGAAAGAATAACTTGAGGTTTACTTATTTTTTTTCTGCGCCATATTATATAATTATTTATTTACCTTATTATACAGAGTGTAAAAATGTATACATTAGCTGGAGAAATGTCTTTTTTACACTGAAATTTTTTATATCAGGTCTTCGTAAATTAGTGGACGTACCTTTTAAGGGTGATTTAGAATCGATAACTGAACAGTAACGTAAGAAAAAATTTTAATTTGTAAAAAACTGACAGCTCATAGAAGTGATACATTAAAAAATGACTGTAATAAAGGACTATAATTCTTCTAGTTCCATTACAAACACCGGTAGCAACAGCTCCCCGCCACTTTCTCACTTCAAACTGCCTCAAATATTATCAAGCTAATGTTGAGTATAATTTTTTTTTAACTTAAATATCTATTAACTCTACCTTAATTTTTGTAATAAAATTGTTTTTAATATAGGTTTATTTTCTTCTTTGTATATCGAATAAGCTATAAAACATATCAACTTCAAAGACAGTCAAGTATTATCAAGCGCACACTAAAATCCTGTGTCGTGAATTTCAAAGACACCGTAAAAAGTCAAGTACTAGGCGAGGCCTGTGCCCTGCAGGCTGCTTAATAAATATGTTTAGTTATAATTTCTTAACTATCCGTTAGAAGGACGTTCACTAATTTAGGAGACCTCATATTTATGTACTTGCGTAAGTTAACAGCCAAATGAAGCTTAAAGCTGATCTGAGATCCTTTAAAATCTAACCAGCATGTGATCTTAGTAATATCTATGTTGTATCGTCCTTTCTTTATAAATATGTGTATAACATACATATTAAACACTGTCTTTGTACTAGTCTTAACTTTTAGCTTAATTGTTTGAGCGCTTTTGTAACGTTATTTATACATTGTGATTGTTTTACAAAAATGGTGCTTTTTGAGAGATATACTCCTTTGTATTGTTGTGTGTAAACGACGAAAATGTTTGACAGTTCGTCTATTCGCTGTTTGATCGGGTTTAAAGTTTTATATAGTTGTTAGGTAGTATAGTTATACTACCTAACATTTTAGTCCGATCTTAGTAATTTTATTAATTTATGTTTTCTTCGTATTAACAATGGCGTCGTGAACTTTGCACCAGTTTTCAACGATTCTCAACATTCTATCACTGATCATGTCCTGGTGTTTGCTCCTTATCAATATACTGATGTCTTCTGCATAACCTATGGTAAAGCATCCTTTATCATTTTGACCTTCGATGAGGTCGCCGACTACAAGGTTCCACAAAAGAGGTATAACAACCACCTCGTGGACATCCTCTAGCTACTATACCTCTGGTCGTTCCATTGATGGTAAGTTGTACAGCTCTTAGATGTAGCATGTTTATAATCCATTCGATCATGGTCTCTTTCACCTTGTGTTATTAGGTGTTTGATCGGGTTTAAAAGTATACTTGGGGAGATATCAATCCAGTAGTAATCATTTTGAAATAAAATTTAATGGGGAGCGTATATACGCTCCATACCATATATATGTATATACCATATGGTAGAATTCTACGGCCGCTGGACTGTGCCCGACTCGCCGAGTTATCCTGACCTCATAGGACACTTCGTTGAAACGTTCGAACGGGTTTTAGGAGTGTGAGAGAGTCGTCAGAACCGCCAAATGAGAAACATTCCTATCAAGTAGGAAGTGTAATGGGATCCATGCTACTCATCCAAATTTAATCCCTACCCCGCATTCTCATAGAATGCGCACTCCCCCTTCCCGAGGAAGATGGGGAGTGGGATAGGAGATGGACTGTCTTTCCGTCTGCCACCTTTCCAAAAAAAAATATATTGATAACTCCCTTTACATGTCGGCCAATTATGTCTTTTTTTCTGTTTCTTCGGAGATCTTTTCCATTTTCTAATTTTTTTACGTCAATTCCCGTCATAAATGGAATCCTTTTTTTTGGAAATCACAAAATTTCATTTCATATGTCCGAAATTAAACGTAGAATAGAACGAAATCATTAGTCATTATTAATTGTTTATTTATTTATTTTAATGATACGGCTATCGACTAGTCGCTGAAAGTTATTTTTTATCACATAATTCCAACAAAAAAAGTCACATACCTTTAACAGCTTTGCTTTCCTTACTTGAACACCTAATTTAAAATGACGAAATACTCGTGTACAGCGACTGGTCGACAGTACCGAGGCCTATAGATAAGGACCTTTATTTTTCAATAGTATCACTTGAAGGTCAACCCTTGTAATCTCGAAGAGGTTTAAGAGTCTTAAAACTGGTGGCGGGTAATCAAGTTTTCTCGGTGTGTTTTAACTCACTTAATGCTGCTCCGCTTGCGGATCCGACTCCTCTTAGTTACTCCTTAACTCTTTCATTTCATTCTCATTCATTCATTCGCGTTTCATTCCCTTTCCCCAACGGTGGTTGCCAAAAAAGATGCGCGATTAAAGGATATTTTTTTGGATTAATTTTTTGCTAATAGCGTAAGCTGCGCAGTAGCGAAATAACCGCAAACGCCCTTCCAGACTCTCGATTCCAGATTCACTAACATTGATAAGTACTGTTTTTTTATAATTTCAAGGTGCCTAAAATACCTTCCCCAAATTCGTCATCAGCTCTTGGACCATAAGGGATTCTGGTCCGCTCGCGGATTCATTCTTTTGATTCATTAACTCCGGAGTTACCCATCACTACTTAAAACGCCATCCCTTGTGAGTTGGCAAGTTTTGGGGTTAAATGCGCCACTTGATTTGTCGCTGCCCAGTATTTTGCGTTGTAATGTATATATTTATATATTGTAATGTATTGTATATATTTATGGTTTGTACGAGTATTTAAACGAGTAACAAAGAAATACCAAATGAGCTACAAATCGAACTATTTATGAATAACTGACATAAATATTTTTTTATTATAAAGAATATCATTATAGTAATTCGACTTTGCGAGACTCCTATACCTTTGTTGTCACAGGAGAAACTAAACCTAACCCACCTTTCAATTTGCTGCTCATTCGGTGTTTCTAGTGCTCATTTAATTATTTCTTCATATTTATACTTGTTAAATATAAATATAATACAATATTGTATTTATTGTTTAGTAACAGAAAATTTAATGCAACATATCCACATGTTCATTCGCAACCACAACGGTAATGCTCAAATGGTAATGCTTTTTAATGCTCAAAATGTCTCCTATCTATTGCAAATCCAAATATACGATATAACGTATACACGATATAAAATATATACGATATAAAGTATATATGATAAATAAATGTCGTATAAAATAATGAAGTCTAGAAGACTTGTTACTCAAATATTACATACTTGAGACGTAAATATTTTTTAGAAAGACTTCTAATTTCATTGTATTGTTTTTGGATTTTAATCCCACAGTTTGCGTTTAGGAAACACACTTGCACAAAAGAACACTCAAACGTGTGACGACATACTCGCATTAAAGTATTAGTTATTTTACTTGCAAAGAATACTCGATTGACTACTAATTCAGTATCGAATATTCGCTGATTAACTGATTACTCTTATACAATTTAAGTGCGAATTTATGTTACATTAGATATTCCCTGTTACATTAGAAATTCTCATTATTTTGAATAAGAAAGTTTATTCTTGTTATTTTTTCAGAAAATTTCTTTATTGGTGGTAAGTGGATACTGTAGCCCTTGGACATTCGCGATACATGCCAACTTCAGTCCAGAATGACTAATCCACTTCAGTCCCAATCCATTCCTTAATCTGCAAAAGTAGGCAGCGCATCCGAGGGCATGCCAACGTTTTTCATTCTGGACTAATGATGACATGCATCGCGGATGTCTGTGGATAGTATCCACTTACCATCAGGTAGACTGTATGCTCGTTTGCCATTTTCTTTCTATAAAAAAGCAATTCCCACGCTTTTTGAAACTCGTATTTGAACTATGTAACATATTTATTAACTTACTAAGAGCTCTATAAATAAAAATATATTTGTTCCTATCTATCTAAAGATTACTAACTTAATTATCTATCTTTATTCAGAAAATGGCAATTAATATTTTACTTGAAACATGGTCTTTAATTGTCAAAAATACGACATTACCACAAAAATAATCCTCATCGCTGTACCTAAATTATGATAAGAACAGTAAGTACATAACACCCCTTCGACATTTTTAAACAATATAATAACATTTTATTTGTTTACTGCATAAAAACTACCGATGGGACTTATTTTTATGGAAAGTACCTACTTCAAAATATCTGTTATCTACATAGCTGATTAACACTACAATACGCTATTTATTCATGTCTAAAATATAAAAATAAACATATTGGTACTCAAAAAAATCAGCAAAGCCCTTAGCAGTTCAACAAGAGTCGTCCAAAGATGTGTTAAGCGATATTATATTGCAGGTAATTAGTTCGTAAATGACGCACGCGTGTACGCATTATCGAGAGATATAAATATATTAATTTGCTTTTCAACTATTTGTTTTATTTCTCTAGTCCACTGATACTTTCATAGTTTATTGGTGACAAAATAAATATCATTATCCCTTGGCTGAAATAGAGTTTTGATGGAAACAATAGAACATGGAACACTGGCCTTTGGTAAGTCACTAAACAATTCTGTCAAATTAATTGTCGCAATTTCAAGCCGATTCTTGTTCGGGACACAACACCCAAACAGACCTATTGGTAACATTGGAATAGACTTAAATTAAGCTTAAGAGACTTAAGCTTTTATTTTTTATTCGAAGGGATGGGATGAAATGGTAAGCAATTGGTTGGTACATTTCACGGCAGACGTTAGTGGAATAACTTGTTTACTTGATTGGGATACAGAATCATCCTCGCCGACTAAGAAAACTAAAATATTGACATGACACCTTTCGTCTTCAAAAAGATAACAAGCACTAACCATCCTTAGGGACCATTATAAATTGAACTGCAATTTTAATAATATCAATACGACTAAAACTCAATTTTGCATTCACTTTTATATTGACTCATTAAACCCATACATGAAATCTTAGCTTAATTCACATAATATTGATATGTAATCGCACGCTCCAACTCGTTGGGCGACAAGTTCCTTTTACTTGTATATTTCACACTAATGTGTGGTTGAGTCACGATGAAGCCATTTTCTTCGAAGTGTCCCTCCATAGTGTTAGTTTCAAGCCAGAGGAAAAGCACAACTGTATCCGACCAAATGTTGACTACGTATGACACATTATGTAAACTGTGTGCACTGGACTTTTCAACGTTTATCTGAAAAAAATGGTTTTAATGCTTATTCTTTGATACTTGAACAGGATTCTGCAAGGTCGGCTGCGTATTTGCAACTGGTGTTGCAGGTGTCCAGGGGCAGCGATGACCACTTACCATCATGTGGTCCGCTCGCTCGTCTACCACTTATTCTACCTGTAAAAAAACTTAATATGCTTACTACTAGCTTAAAACTTAATATGTTTGCAGAAAAGTTGCTTAAAATAATACAGCAAAAAAGTTTCGGTTACAGTCACGAGTAGGTACATACAACGTGTGGCGTAAATAAAAGATAACACTGCGGAACAGCATTTTCGTTGTCTGAGATCTGTCACTTGTATTTGACTAACTTTTGGCCTCTGAATCCAAAAATAACCTTAGTTTTTGTCTATCACGTCAACATTTTAAGCTACATGATACCCTCTCATTGTCTCAAAAGTCATACAAAATATGCATATAGGTAAAGGGAAAACTTACCAAATATACTGTTCACAAACAATAGTTTTATTCATACACATACGTTTTATTCATACGCTTTGAGCTATCGATGAACAATCGCCATTGACTTGCATTATAGGATGAAATTCTCAACTCTTCCATTAAACCATGTACGTTATGGCAATACACAAATCCATCATCACTTTGAAGGTATTGCAGAAACGAACTTTCTCTTGATTGAAACCTTAGCCCCTTTTTCAAGCAAGTACAAGTCCTATGATCCACGCTCGATGTCGCAGAGAGTGGTCACATTCACATTAGGTGTGGAGAAAAAACTTACCGTGGTATAAGAACACTAACTACAGTTTTGAAATCAGCATGCCTATTTAACTCTAAAACAGCTCAAAAATCGAACTCAAAAGAAATTGTGTTACAAATTGTTCCCCAGTGTAATTATTTAATCATGGCTAGCTAATACCTACCTAATAGCAATAAAAAAAACTTATAAACCGTCGGTTTTGCTGGTGTAAAATTGCCATATTATAATAGGTAGCCATCAAACCTAGCCACTATTAAAGGATTATTCTTTATTTACGCCAAATCTGGTATAGTATTTATTATATTAGCTGACATTGTGTGTACTGTCGGTATCAACAACAACTCGAACAATAAATTGCATTATCCTCTTACTCTCTGAATACCATCAGAATTGAGTATAATCGTTTTTGCCAGATGAACTAAATTGTCATCTGCCGTATCAAAATACTTGTCCTTTTTGTTTCCTTGTGTTCGAGGTTAAAAAGAAATTAAAAAAAAATACCTGTATTTTTGGTTCCTTCAGTCCTTTAACAGATTTCAGAGGTTTCGGGAATACATAGTTGACGATACCGGACGGCACACCACTAGCTTTGAGTGAAAACCTCAAGAAGACTTCCTCTTTGTCATCTTCACGCCAGAAATCTAGGTCAATGTCTTGCTTCTTTGCACTCAATGGTCCTACGCTAGCCGGGTAACTGATTGATCTTATGGGAGTCAGGCTACTCCAGCTAAAATAGTCCACAGTTATTTGCCCATCGGTTATTGGAATAAACCTATCATTCAGGAGGTAAACGTCTACTTCACCAGATGACAAAAGGCGGGGCGAAACTAAAACTGGCGCGAAGAAATTTTTAGCGAAGTAATGCAACATTTTCCACTTGCCACCAAATTCTGTAATCAGAAAATTAGAAATTTTATTTGAAATGAAACATATCTTTCACAAGTCCACCAGTGTCTAAAGCTTAAAGTACACTACCAACCTATTCCAGCCCAAGACGGGGCTTGCCACACGTCATTTAGTTGCCAGTATAAAGCCCCCATAGTATAAAATTCTTCTTGACTTTGTCGGTAAAACTCCGACTCTGCTTTCAACGACATCGCTTGTGATATCTGTAAATTTTTTATTGTTCCTTTCAATTCTTTACATGGCAAATGCCTTATATCTTATTGTACCTTAATACAAATTATCATTTACCTGACTGTAAAACACAAACTTCTCAAAATATTTAGAATCGTTTTTATCCAACTTCAAATACCGGTTCAATTGTGTTTCAACATAAATATTACCATTGGGGCTGTGTTGTCTGTGCTTAGAATATTCGCTGTCCAGGCTATAATCATCTTTATTTTTTGTAGCTTGCCTCATTGTAAAGAGCGAAGGGAAGGATTGAAAACCATATTCAGATCCGAATCTTGTTTGCGGGTAGATGTTAGCATCCCAATTGTCGCCTATGTAGTTGTAATAGTGTTTGTCACCGTAATTGGAATCTTGTGGATTAAGAGCAATGTAGCCGTCTTTTTCAGACTCTAATCCGTTCGAGGGACTTGAGACTAGATAACGTCTAGAAGGATCCAAAGTATTTACTATAGGTTTCATAGTATCTACATAAAGCTTGACGTATTCTTCCTTATACTTGTCAAATTCGTTTTCTGTATCATACCAATTATCCCGTAATGCTGCTTCATTTTCATTGTTACCTGCCCATACTGCTATAGAAGCGTGGTGTTGAAGACGTAATACGTTTTGTTCAATTTCAACTTTGACGTCACTGAAAATAAATAAATAGTTGTTAATTTAAGTATCAATCCTTCGAAAACGCAACATTTTATATTAGTTAAAATATTTCAACATCTTATCATATTGTTTCGGAAGCAAAAAATTGCTTGTATAATAAATATCTATTTTGCGAACTTAAAAAACTTAAGGAGCGAGTTAAAATACAGTTTATAAGTAAAAAGGGGTAGGTTCCGATCACCATCACACGTGACCCAAGCCATCTTCTGCAAGCATCGCACCCTGCTAAATAACGGATGGAGCTCTGACGACCTATCAATGGCAGTTTATTCTATTTGCTAGATCTCAACCGGTGATTGGCAGCTACATCAGCGGTGCGAGAGGCCTAACACTGCGATCACCAACCAGTTTGCCCAGCATGGTGATTAGGGCATAAACCTCCCATGGGAAAAGCAAACCACACGACGGCCACTAGTCCCCGCCGGCCCTACTGTTCCTAGCTACGGCAGCGGCTACAGTAACGATAGGCTGGAGATGTGAAGAATCCCCGAGTTCGGTTAGCCTGCCAAAATCGCCGTTTAACCAACCGAAGAGTGTGATCAGCCTGCCTCGTCTTTGTGGACGACGAGAAAGCTTTCGGTTCTATCTAGACTTGGGCTGTTCTGGAATCGTTACAGCGGTGCCAAGTCGATTGGCAATATATCGAGGTGCTGAGATGTCTGTATAACACTGCCAGCATGATGGTCCGAATGCAAGACCAGCAGGTCAGGTCGATCATAGCAGAATCGCTAGTACCGTTAAAGTCGTTTACGACCGTTACGCCGGTGGTGGTTGGATGAGAAGAGCCGAGGGGCGTGTTTGGTGGCGAGCCTTGGGAGAGGCCTATATCCAGCGGTAGAAAGGCATAGGCTGATGGTATGGTATAGTAAGCAAAATGGAAACAAGATGATTGAGCAGCAAAATGATTATTTTCAAAAATTCTAAATGCTATTTATTACTCACTCAAGAAACTCGGAATCAACGGGATACATGGAGCACGCGAAAAGAAAATCTTGCCAAATTAGAATGCCGAGCTGGTCGCATCGCTGATAGAAGTACTCAGACTCATATAAACCGCCTCCCCATACACGAAGCATGGACATGTGCGCATCTCGGGCAGCCAATAGAAGTCCGTCAACTAGCCAATGAAAATGCACAAGTTTGAACACAACTTTAGTTCAACCTATATTTTATAAGCTCGATTCAAGCAAAATTTAGCTTTAGAGCAAACTTCATACGAGTAACTGAAGAGCGTTTAGCGGTAGCTTTTATATTACAACGTGAGGTTGAGAGTTTCTACATTATAAAAGGTGTTGCAGATATATCATGTTATAGGTGCAGGTAACCATTATTATACCTAAAACCATTTATTATTTTATTATCAAGCGCAAGCAAGCACAGAAAGGGAAATAATGCTCAATTACTGATACGAGTAGACTCTTTGAAATAAATTAAATACGTCGTAGGTATGTACCTGTACTAATTTCGGCTCCAAGTTCTGGAAGAATGTGCGCTGGTATCCAATTAGAACCTTTCATAAAGAGCGGGTAACCATTTATTTTAAAATAAAACAGCAGACCTTGACCCGCGGTTGTGTTACCTACGAATTAAGTTATTTATTTTTATTACTATAAAATTTTCCACATGCTATTGAACTCAGATCTTTACACGTTTATAAATATGTACCTTTGTATTGTGTATATTTAAAAATATAGGGCAACGAACGTCTATTTTATTATCTTTTACTGTTTTCTGTAAATTAGTGGCTCAATAAAGCAAGAATCGTTTGAATAGCAAAATGCTATTTAAAAAATCCAGATTTAAATTTGACTCAAAAATAGATTTAGCAATGTACCAACAGTAAAATATACAACTAAAATGAAGTTGTAAAGGCGACGAACGCCGACTTCGCAGTTTTGGTCATTCAGGGCCTACTAAAAACGGTTAATACGAAGCGAAGACATTTGTCTCCCATACAGCACTTCGCCCAGACGCACTCATTCGTATAGGAATGTTTACGTATTAGTTAGTAATATACTTTTGTGTTAATAGTGTTCAAATATTAATAAACTTTATTGTACTGGAAAAATTGTTAATCATTTCACACCGCTATAGACACGCAGATTCTGAACCTGATACAGATCCTTGGGGTTACGCCATACCCTTGTAAAGTATACAGACCTAATTTTTGTGAGGCGTCTTCTTCAACAAGCTCCAAAGTGCGGAATCCTATTTGAAGATGTTTTTCAGATACTTCACCAACATTATTCTCAGTAGACAAAAACACATTCAGATTATACAAAGGTTGATCGCCATATCCATTTGGCCACCATAGACTGATTGCATTCTGAAAAACATAAAGATTAAGTGTCTACACATGTTACGAATGAGCCTACATAGTGATACTCCTCAAGGGCCGATTTTGAATCGAATTTTGGAGATCACGAGCTTCAGGAAAATATATATTTTGTTTTTAATTGTGAACCTACGTATGCTTATACTACAATAGGGAAATGCTTATGGGGGGTTCATGACTAGGGCTGCCACCCCTCCGGGTTTGAACCGGTCTCCGCATTTTATGGATGCTTATACGGGCTACGGGTTAACATACGGGCGACGAGACTAACATCGAGCATTAAAAAATCTCCGAAAAATGAGAAGTATGATTTTCAAACTGGCTCTAGTAGACATTAATACTAAGAGCCAATTCCCACTTGGTCATGAACATATTGTCGTCCCGGTAAATGTTGTGACTTGTATATTTAAATGGAACTGTTCACATACATATAGTCGGGCACGATAAAACTGTTGTCCACGACGCTTTAACCATACGATTTGTCAAGACTTTCTGTCGTGTCGTAAGTTATTAGCATATAGTTTCTAATTATACTGTTCACCCTTATCGTCCCGATAAAAGTGTCGTGGCTACGATAAAACTGTCGTCGCCGACACAATCCTTATCGTGCCAACCGCATCTAGACCTCAACAATGAACGATAAAAGTGTCGACACAGTTTAGTGCGAACAGCTAGAGCCTACAGCCGGATTAGTCGTTCATTATCTAACTCACTAGATTTGATTTTGGAAATAAAGTATTTTTCTCAGTCCCGTGTTCCAATTACATATCTAGCGTTGAGTGATACATTGCATATCTGTCTTGCTTGTAGTGGTGAGTGCTCAATACGCGTATTGGAAGTATTGATATATTTAAAGGTATATTGCCCGTATCTTTGACAATATATTTAAGAACACATTGACGTGCGTTCGTGAGTGACGTGGACTATATTATCTATTATTACCTCAAGTTATAATATTAATGATAGCTGACCCGACAGACGTTGTCCTGTTCAAATTTCAATAAATATTTCCATAATTTCAATTTTCAATATTTTTTTTTTCTGAAAACTTTTCCAGGACCATAACAAACAAAACAAAAAAAGAATTACGCATATCCATCGTTCGAATCGTGAGTTATGGTCTTCAGTTCATACAAAAATCCCATAGAAACACTTTCAGTTTTTCCCGAATTTTCCAATTTTCAGGGCAACTTTTCCAATTATTCTTTTTCCTAAAAACCTTATTCGGACTATTACGAACATTTTAAAACAAATTAGCCAAATCGGTCCAGCCGTTCACAAGTGATGCACTTACCAACGAACAGCATTTAATTTTTATTTATATAGATAATAGGTTATTAATAATTAATAATAGGTTTTTAATAATTAATAATAGGTTATTAATATCTTTATTATTAATAATAGGTATTAAGTTTATTACCTCACTAATAATCATGTCAAGCTCAGCTTCAGCTGTACCATCATCTCTTGTGGTCGTTACGATATCATTTCCAACATATATTTTCTGGTGTCCATCTACCTCTAAACTGGCACTTAGAAAAGCCTTGATCTGCTTACTGGCTTTGCTCGACTCCAGATAAGCCTTTATTTTCAAACGCCAATGTTGATCTGCCTTCTCCGTGAAAGTTGTCACTGATCTAATAATTGCGCCATTGTAGAATTCTATTGCAGCGTGTTTCCTAAAAGAAAAGTAATTTCTTACCTTACTCATCTTAACCTTAGTCTCATTAACTAAAGCCTAGTATGAGTAGGTACACGAGGTTTTAGGTTAATAGGAGTTTATTGATCGATTATTAACAAGGTCCCATGGACTCAGAAAGCCTGGTCCGTTCAGATCTATAGCTATACCACTTTTCTAATTTTAACCGCGTCATCAAACTTCTTGCTGCTGTCCAAAGTCCAACTGTGATACCTACCGACATTTAAGTTATGAGTAATCTCATCCTCATGAGCTACAAATTGCAGACGACCTTTGATAGTACCTTTGAAAGAACCGCAGATAAATATAAAATCTACCTCACTGCATACCTAATAATTGGTTCTTTTACTACACAATTGACATCCTCATATATCTACCTATATATAATAGGGGTTAAAGTATGAAATTGCCGTTTTATAGGAATAGATAGATACTTTGAATTGACATAAAACCTTCATGGTATGAGATTTTCGAGTGAAACTTTTTTCACATGATACCTATGAGGTTCTTGTTTTAAAAAATGTGCAACATTCGATTTTCGACTTTCAATTGTTTTTTTACTCAGCATAGACGGGAAAGATGGATACTTCGAAAATCCGAGTAATCTTTGAATACGAGTTCCGACGCGGAACTAACGCGGCAGAAACGGCTCGCAATACCAATGCTGCGTTTGGAGAGGAGACTGCTAATGAACGAACCGTGAGTTTTTGGTTTAAACGCTTTCGTAATGGAAACTTCGACTTGAAGAACGAACCACGTGGAAGACCGCCCACACAGGTGAATAACGCTGAATTGAAGGAGATGGTGGAAGCCGATCCGAGTCAAACTACCCAGGAATTAGCGGCATGGTTTAACGTTACCTTACCTACAATATTGACCCATTTTCATCAAATCAATAAGATAAAAAAATATGAAAAATGGGTGCCTCATGATTTGACTGATCTGCAGAAAGAAACGCGTGTTGAAATTTGCGTTGCCTTGTTGAATCGGTACAGAAATGAAGGAATATTGGATCGAATTGTGACATGTGACGAAAAGTGGATTCTTTACGATAACCGAAAGCGAAAAATGCAATGGCTGACCCCAGGTCAAACGCCGCAACAGTGCCCTAAGGCAAAGCTTACCAATAAAAAGGTAATGGTAACTGTTTGGTGGTCTATTCATAGTGTTATTCACTATAGCTTTCTCAGGTCTATCAAGCAATAACAGCAGATGTTTACTGTGCCGAACTTCGAACAATGATGGCGAAACTAGCAGTGAAACAGCCCCGACTCGTGAATCGATCTTCACCATTATTGCTCCATGATAACTCAAGACCTCACACTGCACGAGAAACCGTTGTAACTCTACAGGAGCTGCAGTTAGAAACCATACATCATCCTCCGTACTCGCCAGACCTTGCTCCAACGGACTACCATTTTTTTCGTGATTTGGACAATTTTCTACGTAGTAAAAAATTTTCTTCCCAAGAGGCAGTACAAAATGCTTACACACAGTTTGTCGAATCTACATCCCCAGAGTTCTATCGCAAAGGCATAAATGAACTTCCGATTAGATGGCAACAATGTATAGATAATGATGGTAAATATTTTGATTAAATAAATATGTTAGTTACATTTTAGAAAAAAACGAGTTTTAATTTTTCAGTACAAATCGGCAATTTCATACTTTAACCCCTAATATAAATAGTTTATTAGGTATTTCAACAGCGGCTTTAGCACAGCTTTAGATTTTAACAGCTAAATATAAATATATTATAACTATAAATATAAATATATTTATATAATATAACTATATAAATATAAATATATAAATATAACAGTTATCTTTAGCGGCAACAAAAACCAGTTTGTCATCAGTTTAATTTGTTGAACTGATTTTAATTGATTGAAGACTTACCAAATACCGACCGAAGGAAAAGCTGGACCCCAGTCCCAACTAAAAGATGCCTGCATCTTTCTGAGCTGATTAGCGTGACACTCGCCTTTATATGCATCAGGAACGCAGGCAGGATGTGTAAAATGTTTCTCCGATCGCCCTTTAGCTGCCTCGACTGGAGATGCGAAGTTTATTTTCAGTTCGTTTACGCCTACCTGCACAATGAAGATACAAATGAATACACTTGGAGGATACTATTTGTATGCAACAATTCTTGTATGCATCGTATAATAAAAAGTCTGTATAATAACAAAGGGACTGTATATAAAGGTATATATAAAAGTTGGTGGGACCTTGGGGCAAGGTATAACGCATGCTGGCGGCATTACCCCGTTGGGTGGCTATGCTTAAAAAAGATGATTGATGTTTATCTCAATGCTCAATATTGCGCAATGTTTGATAATATCGCATACGATAACTATTGATGGCCTTCGATCTTTAATAAACTGCTGTTGTTCCATTTATATTAACAGTGCTTAATCTTTACTCGATGACTAACCTTAAGATGCTTTTTAATGTCGAAAACGTATCGCACGAACATGTTGCTCGTACTTCCGACTGGACTGTCGTTGAGCTCGACAAAGGCGACTGTGTCGACCCCATGTAGCACCAGATGATATACTCCATAATTGAGCTGCTCTGGGCTCACTGAAATATGACAAAAATTGTTCTTCTGGATAAAGGATAAAGATTCAAACCCAGTTTTTCCTTTTTGGTATAAAGCACTTATCTGTCCTTCTATTTTCGAAATAGATGTCAGATAAATAAGTCGCTTGATGCATGCTTATCAAATGTTCTAATACAAATCTTAAACGTAGGGAGATGTGTCGCCGAAAATTTTTAATATCCAGGTAAGGACCTCGCAAACGTAAAAAAGATGAATCTTGGAGTTGAGACTCTTTACGTTTGTTCTTACGTTATCTATTAAATGGATTGAGGTCTAACCATAACCAACTCTTGTATTGTCCACTGCTGGATATGGGCCTTCTCATGCACATTGTTTTGTGAGTTGTGCGTGAGGAAAAAGTATGGCCTTAAAACACCACCCTAACCAAGCGGATTGGCGAGCCCACTCTTTAAGCGGTGGTGTAGTTTCTCAAGATTTGTGGTAGCGGCTTTGCTATTCCTTAGTCGCCTTTTACGACACTCGGGAGAAGAGATGGGATAGTGTTTAGAATAGCAGCGCACCGCACGCACGCAGCCGAAACAATAATCATTAAATAGTGTCAATGTATATCGCGGCGACAAAGAAGCAACCTAGCTTAGCATGTTGAAGAACATACCATCCACCACCCATGGCCCTGCCAACCTTACGTTTATTTAAAGACTAAACAATAGAAGACGCGTGCCGTACTTACGTGAGCATTTTCCGGCACGCGCTTTCTTGACTTCCTACAAATTTCTTTCATCTTTCTCCTTTTAACACTTCTTCCCTTTCTGGGACGTGTTCACAACACGAGTTCGTCGCCGGGCAGTTCTAATATCGTCTCTTTCGAAAAACGAAACAAAAACTTTAGAGCAAAATGAAGAATTAACACTCTTTCATACCAATGAATCGTCCTGAATATGTCCACGAGTCGTAGGCCACCCATCTTGTAAGGGCGTCGTTAAAACCAGAAAAAATGTTGCCTATCACTCCAGCTTTCTGCAAGTCTGAGTAGACACCGCCCGGTACAGTGCCAGGCACTTTGATAGCTGCAATAATAAATAAAAAAATACCCTATTAATTGGAATCGTAAAAGTAAACTTAAATGTGATGGAATGCCACCCCACACCCCACACCACATGCACCCTGCAGCCTGCAGCCTGGGTACGAATACGATGGATAGCATGGGCTGGGGATACTGAGACCAGGTAAGCGATAGTGGTAGTAGGTAGACTTCTATAGAATAAAGATCGTTCTTAACAACTATCAACACTGGCGGTCGCTCGCGTTCCGCCCACTATCGTAGGTTTAACGTACTTAAATACTAGTAGTGAGTTTTATTATAAGCTTTGAATACAATAATAGTAGAATAGAAAACCTTTATTCATTGCTACAAATTCAATAAATACATATAAGGATTATCTACATAATATACTGGAAAAAATATTTTTGATTTACAAATCCTATTTGTAGTAATGAAACTTAGAAAATAATTTCGTTTGTCTGCTTATATGAGGTGCACACCACTGGATGATGAGAGACTTGTTTCTTCCACATTGTTCTCTCCCACTCGATTATTCGTCTTGAAAGAAATAAAATGACAGTGAAGGCTAGAGACAACAGAGAATAAAAATATAATGATTAAATCTTTCAAAAAACAAAACAAGAATACAACTACAAGTCGATACCTACTAGTATTGTTATTTTCTATATTTGTATAATAATAAAATCTAAGTCCAGATAAATTTATTCACAAACATACAGTCACTTATGAGTCGGTAAATTAAGTATTCACACTATAATTCCTTATAGATAGGGTAATAAACACTATAAGTAATATTCAACTAGAAAAACTTACACCCATTTTTATTTTCCAATGTCCAGGTCACTTTATTCGAAGAATCTAGCGGTAACACCGACAGTTTACTTACAACATGACTAATATGGACACTAAACGACACGACAAAAACCACTGCAGCTAACGCCCTCATGGCAATGATATAATCCAAACAGTTTTACAAGTGTCGATATATACCACACGAGAGCGCATCGATACTCGTAATCGGGAGAGCTCTTGGCTTGTCAATCACTCACAGTATAGTGCAGTACATAACCAAACAACTTCGTTTATCGACAAGGAATTTTTTTGTGAGTAGGTACCTACATATTATAATCACTTTCTTTTTTATATTTTTTAATAGCCAATAATAATTTTAGTTACCTATAGCCAGTGGAGAGTCATAGGTATAGTAGAATAATTTAATAAATAATTTTGATATCCTCCACCCACCTTCCATTTCAGATTACATGGCTTTTTAATAATCACTAAAGGTTTTCAGGCTTAGTCCATCCCTTGAGCCATTAGTGGATTAGTAGAAGTTACACTTGCACCAGGCTTATAAAATTTCTGACTCTCGGGTTTCCTCACAATGTTTTTTCGGTGCTGAGCTAGCGATAGTTGAAAAATTCATAGTGTAGAGTCAGAATTTGATAGCACATATAATTTTACTTGAATAACACGCTGACGGCAGTAGCCGAATGAGAAGAACGGAATATCGTGTAGTGATGTTCAGCCTTGGAAGTAGTCTGCATCTATAGAGAGACATGGGCTAATGGTATTGGCTTGAAACGACGCAAATAATAAAGACTTAAGTAAAAACCTTCGTAATTGTTGTTTGTCTAGTTTCAATCGATATGCACTTATGTAGGTACTTATGTTTCTTGACAATTCCTATTTTTGGTCAATACAGCCCTAACATATAACATTAGGGTTCTTTCTCATCACCTTCTAATGAGGTATCAGTAAATCAGAAAAGTTATCTTTTTCAGAAAGTTTGTATGAGCCAGATTTAATTAGTAGATAATTTATCAATCAGATTGTTAACAGTTACTTTATCAGGATATTTCGAGAAAGAATTTTAACATTAAGTAAAAAACTGGAGCCTTTATCGAGTACACCTACCTATACGAGTATACCTACTTGCATCTTTCATTCTCTATCCTGATTAAAATTCTGATTATCCTGTCTCGTTATGTTAAAATGCTTTTCGTTAAAAGTAAACTATATAATTTGTTGTTATAAATGTCGGCGTGGTCACTTCATGGTTATAATATCGACATATGCACTTCACCAGCTGACGATTATCTGCGATCAACACCGACATGTGGTACACAATATCGCAAATAATATGACATCTCGAATTTATCAGAGCAGGGATCACCGCTATGACGTGCAATCTGTCACGAAACTTCTTTGATAAACTCGTGATAAACTTTGTTTTCGGTCCTAGTTTATCATTATTTACATAATAATACCTATTTATAAAAAGAGTAGTAAATACACTATTATATAAAATAAACACAACACTACACTACTTCGGTACCTACTGTACAGAAATATACAATACTACATTACTTATAATAAAATCGTAATAAAGTTCTATCTCTGCATACATGAAATACTTTTTTTCAAAAACTGTTGCACTATATTACGAATAATAGGTACAGAGCGCAAAACAAGAATATTTATATTTTTTTCTGCCTGAATGCACATTACGCAAACACTGATGAACGAATGTTAATGGAATGTCACGGAATGAAATTCATTGTTTAATGTTCACTGTTAAATACTGTCATTAATGGGGGTATTCATTTGTGAGACGTGTTTTTTCGGGTCTGAATGTGTGTGTGTGTGTGTGTGTTTTGTCTTTGTGTGTGTCTCTGGACTCACGACACAAGGATTGAGTGAGGCATTATTATATAAAAAAAATACCTATCCACACATAGGTACCTACTTTAAAGTCCGCGCGATTGAAGACGCAGGCGCAGCTATAATAGTAAGCCGTTACACTTACCTCTACAAAACTACCTACAACCTGAAAGCGCTCTATAAAACCGAAGCTAGCCGATCATAGCCGATGTGTATTACTTTCGGCCGGGGTGTGTAAATGCAACTGACTCTTTGCAACTTCTTTGAAGATATATATAATTTCTTTCTTTACATGGAAACTTTTTATGTTTAAGGTCACAGACCTGATTATCAGACGATTGTGATAGTCATCGCTCATGAACGCCTGCAATAAAGTTCTTGCAAGTCTCCGTTATAGTGAGATTATATGACATTTCAACATAAAGTTAGGCGCTAGTTGCACTTCATGGAGTACAATAGTTTCGTGAAGTGTTAAATTACAGCAAACGGCTACGATATATGCATTCGCATCCCAGCAATAAAAATTTTTGGATACAACATTCTGAGATTCGACAACTTGTATAACTTAAACAAATGGACCAAGCAAATAGCAACTCCACTTACTATAATAGAAAAAAAGCAACTGTATCCTATCTATGGTATCTACTTGCAGTCATTTTGACATAAATACACCACATTTCAAACATATGTTAAATTGTATACACTCATGTCAATATTGAATATACTATCTAACCAAAAGCGATCATTTGGAGAATGGACAACGTTTTTCTGTATGAGGAGTACAGGCTTATCGAACGAAACGAGAATGAAATAAGCGGAGCTTGGAAAGGTTAATATGTTAGCAAGAGGCATATCATGTAACAATTATGAAACTTTAATTCACGTATCGATCAACCATTGATCCGAAGGTTCACTCTCACACAGATAGCCCAGACAGCGATTAGCCTTGTTGGTAGTGACCCTGCCACCTATGGATTCGATTCCCGGTCGGACATTCGTTTGTTTAAAACGTCTGTTCAAGTCTAGATGATCTGTCTGGACCCACGACACAGGAAATCCTAGTGTAGGCCATTGAGTGTGGCGTTATTTATTAAAAACAAAAAGATAAAAAGATATTTCTGAAAACTCACCCTAAATGTAATTCAGTGTGTTAAAAATAAGATTGATTCCTGTTCGTTGAATATCTTTCATTGAATTACTTATGTAAGTACTTTACTAGGTACCTTGTTTATAGGTTTCACAGTACCAAGCCTTCGTATTATAAATATGTCCATGTAACATTTTCAATGTAATAAAAATCGAACAATAGACATTAAATCTCACGTAGAGGACCCGTTTATAAACACGATGCAATCCGAGCTAAGGGACCTTATTGTCGGTATTGACTCTGCTTTAAATTTTCTAACTTAAAATTTCGTTGTTTTAAGATTATGTTTAAATAGAAACGTGCTCTCAATAATATAAAATGTTATTTTAAGAGATTAAATCTAGAGAACTAGAACCAACAATAAGGTCCCTTTTCTCAGATAATGTCGCATAATATAATATTTATTATAGTGTCTGATATTTTCCGTCAAACGACTTTTTGCTTAGATATTGTTGTGTTTGCAAAAAGTCGCGTTATTTTCGAATATGCGTTCCGTCGTGGCAGCTACGCAGCACAGACGGCACGCAATATCAACGATGTGTAGGCACGGACCAAACACCGCAAACGATCGCACGGCGTGTTTTTGGTCAAGCGAGCAAGCGCTGTGGACGACCAGAGACTAAAGTTAATAATGACGATTGAAGGCAATAGTGAAAGCGGATCCATTTCAAACCATCTCTGAGTTAGTAGCAGCCTTACGGCGTAAGTGACAAAACGATATTGATTCATTTGCATCAAATTAGGAAAGTGAAGAAGCACGGAAAGTGGGTACCGTATGAGAAGTCAGATGTAAACACGCGTCGAAGCTTGGCTTACTTTGATGAACCGGCACAAAAATGAAGAGATTCTGAATCGTATTGTCACTGATGACGTAGTAAATGTTCGTCACAATGGTTGAACTCAGGAGACACAGCCAAACAATGTCCCAAACGTAAACTGAGTCAAAAGAACACACGATGACTGTATGGTGGCCCTCTGCCGGTATTATCCACTACAGCTTCTTAAGGGTCTGGCACAGCAATTAATGCATACTACGAAGAACTGAAAAAGATGACGAACAAGCTGGCTATCAAACAACAAAGTCTGGTCACTCGCTCAGTCCACTGCTTCTCCATGATAACGGTCGCCCACAGTTCAAAGTTAAAGTTTCAAAGGTCCGACAGTTCACCGACAGTTTCAAAGTTAAAGGAGCTTCGACTGAAAACTCTCCGTCACCCACCGTATCTACTCGCCAAACCTTGCCCCTACAGATTCCCATTTTTTTTCTGAATTTGCAAATTTGGTTAACTTTTTACAGGGTAAAAAATTCAACCCCGATGAGCCTTCAAAAGCGCCTTCAAAGATTTCATAGATTCCCGTCCCCAGAAAGTTCTATAGCAGAGGCATCAATCAAGTTTCATTAAAATGGCAAAAGTGCATTGATAATAATGGACAATACTTCGATTAATTAAATATATAATTTTCATACAAAAAAAATATTTGAATTTTTCCACATAAACGGCTGTTTCATAGGTAAGGCCCTAATATATTGTAGAAAATTAGAAATGCACGGCACAACGGATACAGATAAAAAAACACTAAACTAAACCATGAAAAAAGAAAACTGAGGTGCTTGAGAAATTATTGTTCACAACTCCCAGAGTAACATAAACACAAAAAGAAAATGAATGACGATTCCCGAACGCCTCCGACCTAGGCGCCCCCCGCGACCGCAAGGGACAAATAACCACGTACTTCTGCTACAGTTAGATGTATCAATGAGACCTAATAAAAATGTTATACCTATTTTAGTTGCTTTGACATATAACCTTCACTTTACCGTTAGGTATGTCGTGATAAAGTTGAACCTAACACATACATATTTATAAGATATATATTTGTAAATTTATGTAAATAGGATAAAACATAAGTATGCAAGTACATAGATTAATAGAACTAATCCAAATGTTCGACATTTGTCGAACATTTTTTATGGAGAACCCAATTTTTTTCTCCTTTCAACGTTCAACATAACTAAAGCATGTGCTATTTGATTTTTAATAAGACTGTTTAAGACAGCAGTATGACCTTGCTTTATGACATTAAAATATTTTTTTTAGGTGCCCATCTACTACTATTCTTCCTCATATTCATTTTTGGTTTGTTTTGCACGTTTTGTTTCAACATGGTGATGTACATGTTTGACGAGAACTGCGTGCTCTTCCCCAAACTACTGCTACTGTCCGCACAGCGGCACAACGTCATTTACGAGTTCATACCTGAGAACACAGATGATGAGAAAATTGACAACGGTAAGAATAAATGAATTTGTAACTCTAGAATGCCAAAAGAATGTCCTATTTTGCTATCAGTATTCCTCTATGTTTACTGTTTTTTTTTTAAATAGAGAGAAAGTGACAGTCGAACCTTTGAAGATTTAGAAATGAATTTGAAAGAACGTTTCGGAAGAATGAGATTAGGAAGTACAAACGTTAGAGACTCCCCATCCTCCAAGAGTAGAGTATATTTGTCTGTAAGAACAGGTTATGTAATGGAATAAAGAGTTTATTTTATTTTATTTTACTCTCTCCAACTCTCCAAGGCGATTAAGGGATAACAAAGCCGCTACCACAAGCCCTAACTACACCACCTCTAAAAGAGTCGACTCGCCATCCCGCTTGACCAGCGTGGCGTTCTAAGGTCATACATTCCTCAGGCACAAGACAATGTGCATGAGGAGGCCCATGAACAGCAACGAGCGATAAAATGGTTATAATTAACGTTACCGTACTATTACTCTACTCGATGGGACATGGGGACATTGTATTGGATGGGAAACGGGCTCTAGCATATCTAATTCACTCTCCAAACACGTACATAGAACAATTTGTGGTAGTCTTCTGTGACAGATGGGCAACTCTGTGAATCAGGCGCCGCCAGCGGCTGTGAGATTGCAAAGTGCAACCTCTATTGTGACGTTAGGTAAGCAACCGACTCAGTCGCGAGTCGCTTATGTTGTGATACCATCTCTAAGTTCCTTGTAACAAGTGCTTGTCATGTCATGTTCATGTTTTGTGCAGAGAACCGCAAATATACTAAAGCTTCGATTCCAAATATAAAATGTGGATAGACTTACTACAAAATAAGTAACTCTGTAATTTATACATAAGTATAAAATGGATCGGCATTTGTCTATAGCTTGGTCTCCATTAAGGACAGCCTTGACTGGCGTCCGCGTCGATTCTGGCATATTGAAATAGAGATTGCAAACCTTGAGTTTGGTTAACGTCTAGCCGGCATCGTTTTCATATTAAATAAATTAATTTAATCTTTTGTTCAATGTAGTGCTACCAGTCGATTTCGTCCATACCCAGTGGGCTGACAAGCACTCGTGTTACCTGCCGACTTACGTTCCTCTTGTCTCTGGCATATTCGGCCTGATCTGGACCGCATTGTTTTTTATGTGCTCAACCGGCAGTCGGACGCTTACTGGGTGAATATTATCTACTTACATATAAAGTAATATATCAGGATCAATACATATGTTTATAAAAAGAAGGACCGATATTCAGGTTGTAAGTGGGTACTGTTACCTGAAATCTATGCGACACATGATAAAATCAGTTAAAACATATTACGAGTAATAATGTTGGCATGATATGTTCGCCTATTTTGAAGATTTTGGATTTTAAAAAGGAGCAAGTAGAATGTGGATTAGGTAGTATAACATTCACCCCCAAAACAACAATATATTTCAAAAAACTAGCTATCCGAAACAGCTTATCTGCCAGTCCAACTAACAAGCTTTAATTCTGTTCCTAATCGCCTAAAATATTCTGGGATTACTTAGATTAATAAGTTACCAATAGCCTTGACACCTATAAAACGCTTCCTATCAAGTGTGACGCCTATGCTACCTTACTGAAACGTATTGAATAAAACTTATCTGTGTGAACTTTTCTTTTCCAAGGCAGAATGCAACGACCTTGGCGCGCGCTTCTACCGGTGTTCCTGTTTTCGCTGGCAATGGGAGGACTCTGCGTGTACACCTCCATCGTCACGTACAGCGGTCTGCAAGACCTGTGCATCAAGCTGGGTCAATTTACTGGCAGCTCCACGTGAGTTGTCAGAACGGGCAACATCCGCTTGGGATGTCATCCGCTGCTCTGAATGCACTGCCCGGGCAGTGTTGGCATTGCACACGGCTACTGGGCAAACTTTGCAAAGTTTAATAATCTGTGGACTTTGCCCGCTTTTATGGGAGTGGACAATTACAATAATATTTCTCTGTTAATTTTGCTCAACTTCAAGTGGGCATTGCTGATATTGCTAGATCCACAATTGAATACCTTGATGCATAACTGATCCAAGCGACAATAATGATTTTTTTTACAAAAACGCGACAAAAATGAGCTAAATGAGTGACTCCTGTGGTTAAGAAGTCCGAGAGCGTCGCGTCCTCACCGGGTTCGCTGAAACTGTCGTGCAAGCGTAGCATGGCATCGCCAGAACCTCTTACGCCAGTAATACTGCAATCCGTCCGGTCCCGGACTTTTCCAGTTCGGCGCATTACGGACCATAACAGTTACGTCCTCTTCCTATATATCGGCGTTATCTCGACGCATGCTTCTTCGACAACCTGCATCCACGAGCTCTCTGTATGAGTGACAGGGTGCGACCACAGGCTTGGCCAAAAGGCGACTACGTCGGTCTGCGTCGGTCTAGGGCCTACCACTCTAATTCTGGGACACTCCACGTTCTTATAGAACTTCTTTTGGTTATTCACGAAAAGATGATTCTCTTGGTACCTCTTTACCCTCTCTGAGTATCGCCGAATTCGCTTCTCCCAAGCAGCGATCTTTTGCTTCAGGTCGCCGATACGCCCCATCAGTTTTCGAGTGAAATCCAGATCGGACATGTCAATGTCCTCTCATGTCATGTCATGTCAATGTCACCACCACATCTCTTCCCGTGGCTATCGTAAAAGGCGACTGAGAAATAATAAAACGGCTATCACAAGTCTACTACTACAACTACACCACCTCTAAAATAGTGGACTCGCCAACCCGTATAGCCAGTGTAGCGTTATGAGGTTATGAGGAGGCCCATGTCCAGCAGTTACAGTTACGATACATACTTATTGTTAACTGTTTTCGTTGTAGTGTTGTTAAAATTAGCGTTGCTCAAGCGCTATAGCGTCGGGCTGCCGTTGTCGCGCTAATTTAAGGCTATTGAACATTAACCGTTTTAGACCACAAGTGTTTAAAACCATCAAACGTTAAAAATTTGGACTACAACTCACTAGCGTTTAAGCTAAAGTCTTATAGAATGATTAAGGCTTACTTTGAGCTCTCAACTAGGGTTGTTAGGGATATGATATTTCGGATCGGAATAAAGATGCGGATATATTGTATATTCTTTTACCGGTTTCGGTTACAGATGCGGATATGAAATTATTTTGGAAATTGTTTAGGATACGGTTTCGGTTATGTTTTGTAATGATTTAAGAAATGGATTACTACTTATAGTTGGGCCGTCGACAGATTATCGATTTAGACAGTCGGTTGAGATAACTTTGAAGTGGCGTAGTAGAAATTACAACAAAAATATTTTCATCGTTAATACGCAAAACAAATTTCACGCGAGTGACAGAACTTGGTAATTGTACACTAAATGTAATTGTTTTGAGCCCCAAATATTCTTTAATAACTAAGAAAACTATTATTTTTTCAATCCATGACGCGCTGTTATTAATTACATCGTGTGTCACTTTTTATTTTTTAAAGATAGTGATGTAGTTAAAGACACTGAATACCGATATCGGATATTAGTAGCGTAGTCTGAGTAAAATGTTAGAAGTGTATAAATTTACTAATTCGATTAATTTTGTTTGATTTTATTAAGTCTAATATTAAGCTGTGACAGATCAGACTGTGACAGATTTGATTTTAACAGACTGAGACTGCCCTTTAAATAGAGATGAGTACCTATACTATTTCAAATTAGATAAAATTAATATTAATAAAAAATAATTATGCATTCAAATTAAATAAAAATTAAATAAACGTATCGTAAATAAACGTTCATACATATCTATAGAAGCAATAAAAATGATAATTTGATGTACTTGTAATATAAAATAAAGATATATTTCTGTCAAATACTTTTTACGAGTAGATCTGTTTTAGAGTTCCGTCAAAATAAAAACTCACAAGGACCGAATAAATAAACGTATCTTTGACTAGGGCCCAAATGAATATACGATTTTTAATTTTAAAATGAGACTGATTAATAATTATCTAATAAGACTGCGTATTCACAAAATCCTTAAAATTATGATTTGTTAAATATCTGCATTGTTACATTATGACTGATGTAATGACTAGCATAAGTTTTCATTTTATATAGAAATAAGGATGCAGACGATCATCTGTGATGGTAAGTGGATAATGTCGTCTATAGACACCGCGATACATGCCAACATCAGTCCAGAATGACAAACGTTGGCACACCCCCAGATACGCTGCCAACCTTTGGAGATTAAGGAATGTAATGGGAGAAAGGGTTGATAAAGTGGGGAGGGATAGGATAGGATGGGGTGGGAATGGGCTCTGGCATATGTTACCCACTACCGAATAAATAATAGATACATTGGGGAAATACGATAATGTAGGAAATGTAGTACATTGCAAGGTAGTTTTCTGTGAGAGAGTTTTCAAGGCTGTGCAAATGCAGCGTGCACTCACCCCTTACAATTCACCTACCTACATTTCAAAATATGTAATCAGTGCAGGTATAATAACAATAATATAAGTAATATAAGACCCGGTGGTACCTAGCACCTCTGATCAAGAGGCCTCTTCCTTCCATACAGCCGTATGGAAGAAGAAAGAGTTGCAAGGAAGGTTTTCAAGGCTCTACATGAGCTCCACGTGTACACAAAAGCCTGTGAGCACTGGTTGCGCTTCGGTAATCTCTTTGGAGAAACCGAGGAGTTTGTCTTTACAATACAGGATCAGGTGGTCAAGACGCGGAACTACCGAAAGTACATACTGAAGGATGGCACTGAAGACGTATATCGGGCGTGCGGCTATCCCGGCGAGTCACTCAGACATATCACTTCTAGTTGTTTGGCTCTTTCCAACACTGAGTACTTGCACAGACAGAATCAAGCGGCCAGAATTCTCTACCAAGAGCTCGCTCTGCAATACGGTCTTTTAGAACAGAGGTTGCCTTATTATAGGTATACACCGGAGCCGGTGCTCGAAAACATCATCATCACGTACAGGACTATTCTAGCGAATAAGCCTGACATTATGTTGATGGACCGGGCGCAATTGGGGGTGTCTCTAATGGACATCACCACCCCACATGACGGAAGCCTCGTGAAAGCCGAGACCGAGAAGAGAAGAAAATATCTCAACCTGGCGCACGAGGTCAAATCAAATTGAAAGCAACCTGAAGCGGTTGGATTTCCGTGGCGACTCGCTTCCGACAAAGATGCAGCGTCCACCGATTTCTCTCCCTAGGGTTCTGAACCCCGGCCGACTACGCTTCCGCCGGGGATTATACCGTCTCTCCCTCGATTTTGGGCTATCGATGGAGAGACTAGAAGGTTTAAGGCCATTTTTTGAATAATATATACTTATAATAAGTAGTTCAGGGAACTAATGTACGTGCGTCTGTGAGTCTTGCAAGAAACAAAATGCCTAGTCATAGACGGAACCTCCCACGCGATATATTTTACAATTTATATTTTTTTTAAACTATTTAATATTTAACACGGAAGCGTTAAAATACGTATTCAAGAAATATCATTTGCATTTATGCACATTTAATAATGTTGATGATTTAAACCACGTTTTTGTCTCTTTATTTATAACTTAAGTATGTACCTACTTATCGGTATACAAATTTTAAAGTACACAACTTGTGCTCACAAGTACACACTTGTGTCTTCGCTCGCTTTAAACCCTATTTCTCAATCGTGGTAAGTCGTGATTTCGTAAAAAACACAATTATTTATAACGCATTATTTTATTAATTATTTAGAATTCAATTTGAATACTATATGAATAATTATTCTTAATTATACTTGCTCATACTAATTATCAAATAATGGAGACTACTGGATAAATCAAATTATGGAGATATTTGAATTCTTAATTTTACTAATTACAAAAGTGGTGTGAAAATAAGACTTTAAATTTGACGAAGTTATAGCCTATCAAAATTGGTTGTTGACCGCAGTGTATGACATCTATTGATCTGTGGTGTGAAGTCACAATACATTTATTTATACATAGTACCTATTAGGTATACATTTGTATTAGGTAGTTACCTATGAAATGACCGTTTTTATTACTGGCCACTTTGGGTTTAGATCATTTCAAAATAAACAAAATGCATCTAATAGCTACGATGTTCTCATTTCAAAATCAGTATTTCGTTTGTTTTTCTGTACTTAAATTTTATTCATGTGATTGTCTTGAAAATAAAATGAATAATTTGAAAATTCATGCCATTTTTAATATGAATTTCGTCTCGGCACCAACGCAAGTCAGACAGCTCACAATATCAATAGTGTGTATGGGCCAAACACTACAAACAATCACACCGTGCGTCGATGGTTTGAACGCTTCCTTTCTGGAAAACCTACGACCAATGTTAATAACGATAAAGGTTATAGTGGAAGCAGATCCATCTCAAAGAATAGCTGAATTAGCAGCAGGGTTTGATGTTAGTGATAAAACAATGTAGGTTCATCTGCGACAAATCGACAAAATAAAAACAAACAAAATAATCGAAAACAAAGTACCATATGAACTGAATGAATGTCAGCGACAACAATGCGTCGAAGTGTGCACTGTGTTATTGAACCCTCACAAAAACGAAGGAATTTTGAATCGCATCGTGACTTGTGATGAGAAATGGATCCTGTGCGATAACCGCAAACGTTCGTATCAGTGGCTGAATCCAGAGGCTGCAGCCCAACAATGTAAAATAACGCAAGATAACTAAGAAAAACTGGTATCAGTTTGGTGGTCCTGTGCCAGTATTGTCCACTACAGTTTCTTGCGAGCGGGTCAAACGATTGATGCAGATGTGTACTGTAAGGAGCTGCAGACGATGGTGGAAAAGCTAGCAACAAAGCAAACAAGTTTAATCAATCGCTCATCTCCACTTCTTCTTCATGACAATGCCCGCCCTTACACTTCTCTACCACAGTTTTAAAATTTCAACAGCTGGACCTGGAGACTCTCCCTCATCCACCATACTCACCGGACCTTGCCCCGACAGATTTCCATTTATTTCGAAATTTGGCAAACTTTGTGCAAAAAAAAATTTGATTCTTAAGTAGCTGTGACTAGGGATTTTGAAGAATTCATTGATACCCGTCTACGAGACTTTTATAGGAGTGGCATCAATCAACCGTCCGTGAGGTGGCAAAAGTGTGTAGGTAATATGGGTCAATATTTCGACTAACATAATAAATATTATTATAACGAAAAAATATCAGTCTGTCATACAAATCGGTCATTTCATAGGTAAGCACCTAATACAAACAATATATGGTTGAACGATATATGTTGAAACTCTACGTTTGTCTAAACATTTTTTAAAACTTTCGGTAGAAAGTACCTACCTGAATAAAAACCACGAAAAAACCTGAATCTCCCTATTAATGATTATAAAGTAAGGATTGTACCTTAAATGTAACTTAAATGTGAATGTTGTGACGTCATGATCGCGAGTAGCGCTTTTTAACTTTGAATAGCTACCAGTGAGCTCCAAAGGTCACTAGCCTGACAAATTTCTAGATGTCTAAAAAAAAGACAAAATTATACGTCACTTTAATCGTCATTTATCGTGCTAATTTGTGTATAATTTTTAGTCTACAAAATTAATGACAATGACAGGAATATCGTTCCATGATTAAGTTCTTTACAAAGGAAGTAACACCTTCCTATATTCTGTTTAAAATATATTTGATACGCTTAAAATATTTTAATATATAAATCACACTAATATATAACCAGAAAGTCTGTTTGTTTCATTTGTTAGTAAATCACGCCTTACGAAGCAATGTGAAGCGAATAATGGCTATTTCAAACGCGCGGAAACTTTGTACGAATTCCAAAGTCCCCGCCGGAATCACTTAGAGGGAGGTTTAGGATTAAGGATTTGGAAAAAAATGCGTATAAAAAAATCCATTCGAAAACGTCCTGTGAAAAGTCCATTATAAAGTCCATGCGAATGAAGACGCGAGCACAGATACTAAAATAACAATCTATAACCCAGTTGCACCTATACGATAAACGTGGCAACCCTGTCGTACGAGAGACGAATCCGCGGCGTGTATCAAGCCACTCGGCTGACCATCCTCTCTGCGTGGCTGCATACCCTCTGCTGGTTAACTTCCGCCTTACTGGTGGTCATAAGGGTTATTCTAGCCGTCGACTTCCAGCTTGTGCGAGTCAAAGCGGAACTTAATGGAAACGTGGAAAAGATGCTGGTAAAATTTTCCTCACAGTCAACTTAGCGAAAAACTACTATTCACTTGAAGTCACATGATAATCTAGGGCTCTATTTAGATGGCGACCATACAATTATTCTAATCATTTTTTTTTATGAAAAAGAGGTAGCAGACATGAAGACCACCTGTGAAAGTGGATACTGTGGGTGCTGTGCTAAGTGGACATCCGCGATACCGATATCAATCCAGAATGACAATCGTTGGCAAGCCCCGTTAGCTTTGGAGATTTAGGAATGGGTTTGAAAAAAGGGTTAAGTAAGATGTAATATGGGAAATAGGTATACCTGGACAAGGATTTTCCTCATCCAATTACACCGCCCATTTCTCCCTAGGGAGGATAAAGTGGGATGGAAAGTAAAGAGTAAGAATGAGATTTGGGAGTAATGTGAGAAGAAAATTCTTGCATCTCATTATACATTCTACTCAATAATATAGGAGAAAATGGGATGGGATAAGGATATGATGTAATGAGAGAGCTCTCTTATACCATTATAGGTATTATTCACTGGATATGAAGGAATGGGATAGGAAATGTGATATATCTCACTTACTCCCGAAACACATATCTACATTGCACATCTTACGACGTCTTCTATGGGAGAGGGATATGTTTTGTCGTTGCCATGTTTTATGCCATTTTTCCTATCAATAATAAAATCTACAGACGGGTAAATATCACAATACTTGACGACACACTAGGATATAGGGAGATATAAGCGGAAGGCAAAGTGTGGTAGCATACATTGAGGGAGGTCTATATCCAGCAATGAAGACATACGAGTAGTAATAACATGCTGATGACGGCGCTTGGCTTTACTTGGCGCTGTGTAAATAAACCGACAAAGATACGAGTATAAGACAAATCATTATACACACTCAAATATGAAATATGACACAAGAAAAGAGACAAATTTGAAAAATCTTATGTTGTTTCTAGTACACTAGTTTCCTGGCTTCATTTGCCAAATTCTGGGTCTGTTCAAATAAATTTCAATTTTATTTTATTTTCTATTATTTATTTTCTTCAGGAACGCCAAGAGAGACAAATACGAACAGTTTCCCCTGAACCGTTTGGAAAACGAGTATACAGTGATATGTCTCTTACTGTTTTGGAAGAAAATATATCTAAGAGAACCGATAGCGATACTATATATATCTCCACAAGATCTCCGCATAAATCTGAAATGTCACTAGTACCCGGAGAAAAGGCAAGACTAGCAAGGATCGATGCATACAGGACCGTACCCAGGGACAAGCAGTTCATTGTTAAAGATTTGTATGACTTAATCGACACCATTGATTTATCAAACGTGTCTCCAGCTGGCCCAAGTCTCTCAAGTACAGAAGAAACACCTAGTTCATTGTTAACAATTGTTCGTCAGTTTGGACACGAGAATATATCTTTACAATCATTTGATCACAAACTGGAGTCTCAGGATATCATAGACGAACAAAGAGCGGAAGAATTAGCTTCAGATTTAAAACATGCTTTACAAAATAGATTGAATATGCAACAAGAAGAACAAGAAGAAGAAGAATCACCAAGCACATCTAAGGCTGCGACTTCAACGCCCAAAAATTCACAACACATCGAATTCTTTGTACCAAAGAACTTCGAATCTGAATTAAATATTACATTGGACATGAGAAAAGCTTTAGAAGAAAAATTAAGAGCAAGATTACATGAGGCAGAAAAAATAAAACCGAAAAAATCGAATTTGAAAAATACGGCTGCTCAAACAGGCACTACGGGTAGCACGAAAGCAAAGGATCAGCCGCAAAAGGTAGAAATATCTGAGTCAAAAACAAGCTTAGCTACAATTACGAGAACTTCTGAATCTGAACAATCTATAGATAAAAACAAAATTGATAATAAGGACAAGCAGTTAGATAAAGAAACGCAAACTCGAAAGAAAGATAAACAAGATTAACGATTGTTAAAATAAACACGACATACTCGTAGAAGAATCTTGTATAGAAAATATATTAAGACTTGTTTTTGACCAAAAAATTTGAATTAAGTTCTTTCGATAATGGATAGGTGGTACTATTTATTGTTTCTTTTTAAAAGGGGTGTAGTTTTGTTTACCTACTTCAATTATTGTTGGCAGCGTTCTTTATTAGTTGCGATATTATTATTTGCAGTAAATATTTTTTTAATGTTATAGTAGTTCTTATTTGAAGTATTAAAAAAGGCAGCATGAAAATAAAACTGACACTATTCATTTGAAGTACAATTCTTTTGTATAATGTGTGAAAAAAAATGTTTTGGTGTTCAAGGTGCTAATACGTGAATAATATGTTCATATGTTGTTGGAGCGTTTATAACTACGAATGTTGCGGTCTCAAACCTATGGCAAATAATATCCACTGGTATTGGTGTATATATGGTGAGTATAAAAAAGATATGTTGACTCATAGTAATGAGACCGACACCATATGTACATGGTACATAGGAAATGGCCTATCAGACGCTTTTTTTCGGAATGTTTAAATTCTTGTTGCCCTAATGGCCTTTTAAGAGTCACCGGACATGTATGATGGTATAGGGTAAGCGCAGAAGGCGCTCAGCCAGGAGCAAAAAGTGTGTGCAGCAACGAGCCTAAGGGCTCCGGTAGACCGGCGGAAGGAACGGACCTCGGCTCAGAGCATTGCTTTCGGAGAGTACCGCGGGATTGCGAGTCGGTGAGAAGCGCCCAGGCACGTGCCGATACTTGGTAATAGTGTTGGCTGAAGGCCGGTGAGTGTTTACGGTGTAGCGAGTGTGACGTCCCCGTCTCCGCCGGCGGGGACGATGTGTATGTGTAGCCTCTGAGTGTAGTGTAAGAACCCCATTGGCAGCACTAATTGGTCGGGGACATAGGTTAGGCTGACAACTATTAGGGAGTTGGGATGGTGAGGGACTCTGTCGTAGTAGCATCGAATGGAGTCTTGAACGTATTTGAACTTGAAAAGATGTTCCAAGTCCTTGTGGCGGTCAACATTACGAGAGTGCCTACCATGGGGCAGCCTCGGCCTTATGCACGAATCTATTTTGGTGGGTTTGAAGCATTTTAATATTGGAGAGGGCTACGTGTGCAAAGACAACGCTAGCGAAGGTAACTGTCAGACGCGAATCCGACTCACGCCTACGGACTAACTTCAACTAGTTGAGCCAACAGGAATTAGTAACATTTCGTAACACTAACTTACATTAGTAACAACCAATTGTATCTACCAAATAATGTATATTTAGTGTGCATAAATTGCATAATGCATAAAATTGAATTACGCCAAGCACAATAAATTACTGACAATTGAAACAATAAATTACAAGAACAATTTTCTTTTTTAATACAAATAGATGCACTTACACTATTGTAATCTTGAAAAGGGAATGTGGTTTTGATTGATTGATGACGTTTAGTATTACATATTATATTTGGGCCTTACCTATGTAATTGCCGTTTGTTCATAGTGGTCACTATGAACTTAGTTATCTTGCGTTTGGCTTGGAATTCCAAATTCAAATTAATTTTAATTTAAAACTATGACATTCTTTTTCAAAATCAGTTATTCATTTGTCAAACGATTGTTTGCTTAGATATCTATGTGTTTGCGACCATGGAAATGCTAAAAATTCGCGTTATTTTCCAATATGAGTTCCGTCGTAGCAGCAACGCAGCACAGACAGCACGAAATTTCAACGAAGTTTAAGGATCAAATACCGCAAACGAACTCACGGTGATTTTTGGGTTTGATCGTTTTCGTTCTGGAAATTTCGACCTCAAGAACAAGCCCCGTGGACGACCGGAGACTAAAGTCAATAATGACGAATTGAAAGCAATAGTGCAAAAAGTGGAACCACGTCTGAGTTAGCAGCAGCCTTCGGCGTAAGTGGCATAATGATATTGATTCATTTGTGTTAAATCGGGAAAGTGACGAAGCTCAGAAAGTGAATACCGTATGAGCTTAATGAAAGTCAGCTGCAAACACGCGTCGAAGCTTGCCTTTATTTGCTGAACCGGCCCAAAATTTAAGGGATTATAAATCGAATTGTCACTTGTGATGAGAAGTGGATCCTGTGTGATAATCGTAAACGTTTGTCACAACTCAGGAGACACGGCCAAACAATGTATGTCCCAAACGTCTCCATGATAATGTTCGCACACGACAGAGAGTCTCAAAGTTACAGAGGTTTCGACTAGAAACTCCGAAACTAGAGACTAGAAACTCGCCAAACATTCCCCCTACTGAATTCATTTTTTTCGGAATTTGGATAACTTTTTACACGGGAAAAAATTCAACTCCCATGAGGCAGTGAAAAACGCCTACAGAAAATTCATCGATTCCCTTCCCCAGGAGTTCTATAGCAAAGGCATATATATAATCAACTTCCATTAAAATGGCAAAAGTGCATTGATAATAATGGACAATACTTTGATTAATTAAATATATAATATTCATACAAAAAAATAGGTAAGGACAATTTCATGGGTCAGGAGCTAATAATATAGTTGGTCTATGACCGATCGAGGAGTGGGGAATTAGATTAGTCGTAAGTAATAAAATGTATTTAACGGACCGATTAATTAGTTGTACCATTGGGAAATTTTGATCGTTCTTTTTCCTTACGGCTGAACTAGTTGGGCCTTGCAGTTGATCCGTGAGTCGGAAACGATTGGACATTCAGGATCAAAACCATTTAGAATATCGGTCGTTTTGGAAAAAAATTTGACCAATAGAGAGTAAATACGTTTAGGGATCATGTCAGGCAATACAAACCGCAAGCATTATTGCCTGTACTCTATTTTGGCATATGCGTAAGAGAAGCAGGACATCCATCTACACAACCCGACCTTATGAGGTACGCGAACCCAAAGAATTCTGCTATAACGAATCTACTGCTTTAATAAAGCAGACCTGTAGTTTTCTAAGCACGAAATTTACTCCAAGATGGTTGTGGGTGCATCTTTTCTAAATACATATACGGAAAAAGCCCTTTCGTTCACACGGCGGGCTCTTGACAAATCTCCCACGTCCGCGACTGCTCTTGTGATGTGTTTGAGACCTAATAATTAAACTAGATGCTTTCTTGAAATATTTACTGTAATTATCCAGGGAAACTTCGATGATGTTATTGAGTAGGTAAACGAATGCAAATTATCTAAAAAAAATTATAACTTAAAATTAATCTTTACAGCTATTCGTTTGAGTTGAAAAAAGCTTTTTTTTTTAGGAAAGACAACTAAGGAAAATCCTCATGGACACCTGGGAATGGGGACCCAGGTAGTGCCGGACTCTTACCGGCTAAAAAACCTTGATTTGTCTTAACATCGTGAATATCTAAATTCTTGTGGCCCTAGTGGCCTTTCAAGAGTCACCGGTCGTGTTTGATGTAGGGCGAGCGCAGAAGGCGCTCAGCCAGGAACAAAGTGTGTGTTGCAACGAGTCTAAGAGCTCCCCCGCCGGTAAACCGGCGGAAGGAACGGACCTCGGCTTAGGGCGTTGCATTGGGGGGATACCGCGGGTTCGCGAGTCGGCGAGAAGCGCCCAGGCACGTGCTGATACCTAGTAAAAGTGTTGGCTGAGGGCCGGTGTGTGTTAACGGTGTAACGAGGGGGACGTCCACGTCTCCGCCGGCGGGGACGGTGTCTGTGTGATTGAAAAAAGCCAGAACAACAATTTGTTTGGAATTTGTACTTAGATGAAATTTATTTTAACTTGCGGATCCTTCATTAATCTGCTACACTTATGGCTCATTTACACAAGGAGAGTTTCTCAAACGCGAAATTCTTGAACATCGATTAAAAGATAGTATAAACAACTGTTATCATCATCTGATCATCCTGTTATCATAGAGTTTGTATTATCATGTGAACAGTAGACGAGAATTTCACGTAGTTTGGTCGCATACGAGAATTGTGTATACCCACAATATTTTCGCACTAGCCGTTCAAGAAACTCTCCTTGTGTAAATGAGCCTTTAATCTACGTTTTTTCGATAAAATGTTTTATGTGATATCAATTTCTACATGATCACGGGCTAAAACCACGGGCAGATGTTAGTATCTTTATAATTCCGTCGGTAAACTGCCGGAATATACATATCTATGTATAATGTATATGATGATTTAATTTTGAATTTCGTAATGAAGTTGTTAGCGGTGTCACGGCCAGCGTGCCTGCTCCCTTGTCTTGCCAAAGCACCCAAACATTGCATAACCAACGCGGCTTGATACCACTACAACCACTTTCGATGAAAAAAGCAGTAATATTTACTCGCATATGTGACTAATTTGCGTAGTCAAGGTTAAGAACTTGTATTTGAACGGGACTGACTGCAAATTTTATTTATATCTAGATAAAAGTTGCTCAATAGATGTCAGAATTCGAAAACTAAATACTCTGCATTCTTTTGTGTCCCAAAGCGTTTCAGTGTTTTTTAACTGGGTAATTTTTTATTTTTTTAGAAACTCTGCTAATGTGCATACAGTCCACCTGGTGGTAAATGGATACTGGATAGTGGTAATACCAGTACTTTCGGTCCACTGAATCGATTTTCTGTAAACTGTCACTATTAACGTCTAATTTTGACGAAACTGTAAATCTATAATAAAAATTATAATAAGCGGCGAACAACCACATTGCTCATCCACTTATCTAAGCCCAAAAAGCCTAAGGCTCCAATTGCGGTTCACCCACACGGCTCATATATCTATTCCAATAACTTTATATTATTGCTCCAGTTCGTACTTTACATAGTAAATAACCAAAAATGAATCGTCCCCGCATGCAAAGGAATATTCACTACATACATATATATGATATATATATGTTACGGGTAAAGTTAGATAAGCGAGTAAACCTAGGTTTACCCGGGTAAACTGCGTAATACCCAAGACTCTTGGGTAAAGTCCAGAATATATTTGGAATTGTACACGGTTCGGGGTTTACCCGGGTAAACCGCGTTTTATCCGCTTTCGCTTGGTTAACGTTAGGTGTAGGATATTATTATTGCGTAATTACTTATCTGTATAAAAAAAAATAACCAAAACCTATTTTCTTCAATAAATTTAAGCGATTTTGTTTCGAAGCGTTTCGATGGGGCTGGCTCCTTCCGGCTTAGCGGCCGTAACCTCGAGACTATCCGCTAAGCCGAAAGGAGCCAGCCCCATCGAAACGCTTCGAAACAAAATCGCTTAAATTTATTGAAGAAAATAGGTTTTGGTTATTTTTTTTTATACAGATTTAGTCGAGTTCAGAGCTTAGTTACTTAATGTAATATGTAATTTGGCGTGGTAAAAGATATCCTACACCTAACGTTAACCAAGCGAAAGCGGATAAAACGCGGTTTACCCGGGTAAAGCCCGAACCGTGTACAATTCCAAATATATTCTGGACTTTACCCAAGAGTCTTGGGTATTACGCAGTTTACCCGAGTAAACCTAGGTTTACTCGCTTATCTAACTTTACCCGTAACATATACATATACATATATGTCATAGAGAGGTGACATGATTGTATTGTGCATAATGAATTGGTATATTATTACAATCATGCGCAGATTAATATTTTTATTTCTACTTTTTACCCAAAGTACTTACAAATTAATTTAATCAATATGCTCGTATAGTTTTCCGTGTATGTGATGTGATACCTACCTATTCTCTTTCATAAATGTTTTTAGCAAACTTGATACATCCCTGAAAATTAAATACTTACTTAATATAAATAATATTGTATATAATATGCGTCCGTGGTTTGTGTATCTAACAATGTGTATGCAGAACTGCATCACTAATGTTTGATGTGCATTCCGAACACAAGTCATGGTATAACGTTGTCCTACTTTAATAATACCTACTGTATACTATACAACATCATTGAAAATCTAGTAAAAGACATGTACTTGTAAACCAATTTGTACCTTTATTATTCAAAATTTATAAAAAAAATGACATTGCAAAATGTACAAAAAAATTAACAATTGAAATCAATATCTCTCATATTATAAATTAGTAATAGTCGGCCGAATTGTTGCCGATCACCAAAATTCACATTCATTCACAAATCTATGTATTAAGTAAACTACTAAACTTAACTAAACATAATTGAGGCAGTTTGTCAAATATACCTTAATACTAAACTATTTTGTATTACTATAAAATTCACTCTTCTTTGGCATTAGTTAACAATCTTACAGCATCGCGTCCGCGTGACACAATTACTATAGAGTTCGACTTGAATTATGCACAGATTTGCTAAACGCACGATCAAAATTCCACTCATGTTCTTGTAAAAGTGCGATGTTATGCAATGTAGTCCTTTTTCAAGCATTATCAAGTTGTTTTAGGTTGAGCCACACGCCGCCGTCCGGGGCGCAAGCCAATGCCGAAGCCTTGATCCTCATAGGAACCGCGCTGCGATCATCTAACAACAATTCATACTTCTGCAGTATCTTCACTAGAGCCATTTTCGATTGGATATACCCTTGACGCAGACCTAAAAACATTGAATCATTGTCAGTATTGATTTACAGTGCACATGATTGTTACTCATTAACACCTCTATTGAGAATGGTAGTGACCTTCATCAACTACTGGAGCCGTGCATAGGTGAAGGATAGCCTTCTCTAGGAAGTCATTATGATTGATGCAATCATAAAGATCGACGTAAACACAATTTTTTATAATCATGTAATATCAATATTACGTATTTTTATGTTTAAAAAAACGATCTATATAAGTCACGTATACATCTATGAATTTAAATTTTCTGTAGGTAAATAAAGATAGCCGTAGCCCTTGATCGCTAACTTGATATTATGAAAGCTGATTAAAATTTGATCGTAAACATACCTAAACATTTTCGTGGACCTTCACCGAAGGGCATCCAATGGCAAGGATGCATATTTGCCTTGTTCTCTGGAGAGAACCTCTCTGGGTCAAATTTCTCTGGTTCCGGGAATATTTCAGGATCCATCTGTATTGCTTGAATAGGTATAAAGACTAAAGTCCCCTTTTCGATCGTTAAATCACTATTCGGTAGCTTGTAATCTTTGGTGCATCTTCTGAATAATGATCGCATTGGTGGGTGCATCCTCATTGTCTCTTCGAAGAAAATATAAAACTTGAGAAAATTAAAAAATAAATAAATTTAATTTTCGAAATTAATCATAACGCAGACATCCTTGACACCGTGTAATTAGCACCGAAACAAGCTGACGTGCCTCCTCGGGCTATGTGGGAAAAAGTATTATGTCAGGGACCTGTTCTCACGATGGGCCTATCGGTCGGTGGATTGACATTTTGTAAACATAACTGTACCACAATACTGATGTACGAGATAAATGTAAGAGGCATTGACCCCTATTGTGACAAATTCTTAAGGAAATACTCTATTACTTACCATCTAACACCATGTTTAAATAGGACATCTCATTTTGTGCCTCGTAAGTACATTCTCCTCCATGTTCCTTCAAGATTCTGTTGACTTCTTCCCGGGCCTTAGCTTGTATGTGAGGATTGAGAGCTAGCCGATATGCCGCGAACTGGCCAGTAGTGGCAGATGTCTCGTAACCAGCGAACATGTAGAGCATCGTGTTGGCTGCCACCTCATCCATAGAGAATGGGAAATCGCGGATGTGTTTTACCTCGCCTGCAATGGTTTTAAATTAAACTATAATTCAAACTAATACAAAAAAAGAGAATCATATTAATTGCAAATAATATTTGACGTTATTTGAGCAAAGAGACTATTTTTCTACCTTAAAAGGTCATTGTTTCAAGATTCTGCTTTTTAAGAGAAAGCAATGAAAGAATTGTTTTCTCTTTATATTTCACTAATCTCAATATCTGTGAAACAAGAACCAAAGATATGGACTTTTTACTCAGATAATGTTACATACATATATTTTAACATTTTAAATATTTTGTTTTGTAAATCGTGTCTGAACGTGTATAATTAGGCGTTGGTAAACCTTTTATTTCTACTGTACGTTTAAATATAATTCTAATATTTATTTATTTTAATATTAAATATTAGTTTATTTTAAATATTATCAACAATTCCCAATGTTAAATATATTTTTTTTAATTACCTTTTTCATCAACTACTTGTCCATTCTTTAGCTCAATCATTGTCTGTAGAAAGTCGTTTCGTTTGTAATTGTTGTTTTGGCGGTAATCTACGGTCTCTTTAACCAGACTGTAGAAAAAGTTCACTATTTTCGGACTGATGCGTCGGATTCTTAACATATCAAAGAAGTTCGGCATAATAAACGCTAAGGCTCGTACAAACGTCCTGAAAAAGGGCAAATTGAAATTTTATTCAAATAGGTATATGTACATCATATTTATACGATATTATTTTCTGTCTTATTTATTTTTGCTAAACAATAAAGCATCTATATATCTATCTAATACAATACAAATACATTTCAATATCCGCCTTTAGTACTTCAAAAACTCAAATTTTCTCAATATATTTTTATCTGAATTTAAATATTTTAGTACAATTACCACTTCAATTATTCAGAAATGCATGTGGATTCAGCATTGTTTTAATGGTAACAAACGGTGTCTTCCGTAGGTGTGGCATTCGTAATTTTTAATGAATGTATTGATGGGATTATCGATTTAATAATGTATTTTTATTTTAGATCCAAAAAATTGTAATTACCAGTACGCAGAGCGGGGTTCAAAGTATTCGTGTCCTCGAAGATAAAACTCAGAATCAGGATTCTTGAAACCATTACATTCAACACCGAAGCCGACGTTCCCAATAATCTCCATTGAATATTTCGCGTAGAAATCTGAGAAGTTTATCGCTTCTCCATTTGAATGCAGCAAATCGGCGTAATTCAGAGCTTCATTGGCCACGTTGTTCACCAATGGATACATCGTCTTCAATTTTCCTGAAGTAAAGGTAGGCGACATTTTGGACCGCAAGCTTTTCCACGGCTTTCCATGAATGTTAAACAGATGCCCCGCAATAGGATCACCTACACCTCCAGAAAATATACCATGAGCCTCAAAATGATCAAAATCCTTGATCAGGATAAGCTTAGCAACTTCTAGATCATTGATAGACAACACGGGCTGGTCGAATGAGTACATGCCAACGTACGGCAAGTGTTTGTATTTGAAGTAGCTATCACAGTAAGGTTGGAAAAATTGCACTTTTCTCTTGATAACATCTTTTATGTTGCCGAAAGGAAACTCTGGCTGCGGCCCGCTCACTCCTCTTTTTCTCCAATACGAGAATTTGTATTGGAACCACAAGTAAACTAGGAAAGCTGCGAACAGCAATAATCCGATAATTTCACTGATAATCGTTATAAATAATGCCATTTTAATGTTTTTTGTTATCTCACAGTACTCACTTTAACTTTTTATATTTTAAGTTCACTTTAATTTTATAATATTATTGACGTAATTTCGCGCTCTTTACGTGGTCACACGTGAACTAGCGGCGCAAGTGGCGGCGTATGCAGAGAACGGTGCACGGTGGTGGAACCGACTTGCTGAAGGCTGCGCATGCTTACCCTTCTATACGAATTGTCCCTTCGAAATATCAGAGGTCACAAACCCGAACCGGATATTTAATTAATTATTTATCCTTGTTGAATAAAAAATACAATTAATTATAATAATATTATTTCTTTAACAACTGTTTCAATTTAATTTTTTCGTAATGTCCATCAAAGCTGATTTTTTATATAAACGTCGCTGAACTCGTAATTTTGAAAAGACAATTTTGATACCTATTTATATATTTATCTAACACTGTATTGCACAAAGTACAATGGGCGGGGTTCATGCTACATGGCATTGACTTCCAGCCAACCTTCAATATATATACATAACTTATGTTATACTTACTCAATTATCAAAATAACTGAATAAAACCTAAAATATACTTACAATTAATTGAATAAAGTATGAAATCGAGATACCTGTACCTATGCAGGGCCGTCTTAAGTCTATTCTGCGCCGGGGTGCGGGAGTGTATCCTAAGACAGTCAAACATCCTATTGTGTATCCTATGACAGTCAAATATCCTATTATGTATCCTATGACAGTCAAATATCCTATTGTGTATCCTATGACAGTCAAATATCCTATTGTGTAATTGTTTACTATAGCGTTATATTTTTTCATTACCTTTAAAAGGTGAGCGCCCGGGGTGCACCGCACCCCTTGCACCCCCTGGTAAAGACGGCCCTGACCTATGTATCATATTACCTTATATAATTCTTAAAGGATAAAACAGGAACCTATAATAAATAACAGCTTCCAAATCTGGCATAGCTTTTACAGGCCATTTTGATCCAAAACTACTCCTATACAAAATCTCATCTCCTCGCATATATTTTATAACATCTTTAGAGTTTAATAAATTAAGTCCGTAGTACACCTACTTTGCGAATGTGGCAAGATATAGAATGTCTTTGGAAAATCACTCACCTACACCCGAAAACTCTTATAGGCCACTGGACACCCTGAAGTACTGTATATGGGCATCTTGAAAGACCGGAGTAGAACATAAGAAAGAGAACACAAAAAATACCCTTACATGGAAGAGATGATAACTAATTTGGAAGGGATAAAATTATGTGGTTAAGAACAGTTCGGTTCAATTAAACCAGTTGTAATATCGTATTATTTATAAGTAGGTATATATTCGTTATAAGTATTTGTATAAAATATTAAAATTTATTAATCATCGTTTAAGCATATTTTTACGTTTCATCGCAGCTGTTCAACCCAAAGGTTGGCTAGTAGATACGGCCTCCAAGCATTAGGCTTGCATTTTTTACGACTAAGTGCAATAATGTTTTTTAAATAAATAAATTACTAGTATTGAAATGATTTGTAGAATTTATAATCCAAAATATAACTCCATATCATTTACCCACACACCTTGGTGCCTATAATTTATATTTACAAAATGTAAATATAGCTAAAACATATAAAAGTAATACCTATGTATCTTATAAGTATAAAATAATAAAAAAAATCAACTGTTTACCACACCACTCCTGACAGTTATTGTTTATTCATTGGAAATTACACTTTTGATAAACTTTTGCGTTAGAGGACAAAAAGCGGGTGGATATAACGTCACGATTATTGCGATACATAAATAAATTTCCTTATTGAATAACGTCCGCTGAGAGCGTTTCCATCCTTGGGATATATTGATACTACGCTAAAATGTTCAAGTGGTAATACCTACTTACATATGTTACATATGACTCAGAAGCTGTCATTAACATCTTGATCTATGAGATATAGTAGTTTTTTCAAGTACCAATACCTTACTAGCCTTACTAGGGACACGGTGTAGATTCAAAAGTATCGATACTTTACTATCACAAAATAATCGTACACAAGTATCGAAAGAAACGTATTCCCAATTTTTCTTAATAGTGAGAAGACAACTTGACATCCCAAAGTACCGATATTCTCCTGAATACTTTTACTAAATTTAGTAAGCAGATTTTGTTACAAGTTTCTTGATAGGGAAAAAAAATCCTCAACAACTCGACAGCCCAAGGTATCATCTAACTTTCTTAAATTTATCGACAAAATTTTCGATATCGAAGTATCATACAGATTAGAAGTATCCTTGTAAGGAAAAGAATATGTATCTTAATTTCGAAACGATACCTGCCATATACATTATGTAGTACGAGTAATCATATGAGTAAAAATATCGACCAAAAAGTATCGATACAAAACAAAAAAGTACTCGATATCGAAAAATATCGATAATTGTTCCAACAAAATAATCAACCTGGATCTCCACTAATAGGTAAAAGGTCTCTGCCAAGACTAAACCTATTAACAACTTTAGTTTCTCTAATTCTAATCGTACTTAATGTAGAATCAAGTCTTCTATTATCTGTGGTTATCTTTTACATATTTTATACATCTCTTAACGTATTTTAGTTGATCGGTAATAAAATCTTAAAAATTATCAGTATTGACCTTTTTTAAAGTTTTATTACCTTAGATTTTTAAAATCAAAATCCTCCCATTTTATAACCATCAATATAGCCTAGAAGTATTCTATACTCGACTCTTATCCGTAAGGTCATGAGTTCAAATATTTTTCCGTGTCACTGAGTTTCTACTAAAGAATGGATTTTTAAATGATCAGTCCTAGCTAGGCGATGAATTCAAACATAGAACAACATCGTAAGGAAACCGCATGTTCCAGAATTAAACAATCCTAAACATTAAACAATGGTGGATTATCGCCCGAAACCCCCTAATGATTTACTGGAAGAGGCCTGCGCCCTGCAGTGAGACGTTTAAAGGGCTATCATCATAATAATAGATAATAAACATAATATGTTCAGGCGCAACTAATTACGTTTTGCTTAGATGGGAGCCTGGACACTCATGGGCATTGAAGCCGCCGACGAACTGGCAAAGGGTGGATCTGACGGAGTCGCCACTGGTCCTAAGCCCATTTGCTTAATACCTATTTATTTATTTTTAGTATTTATTTGTTGCCTGTTTAAATACAAGTCCTTTATATTAAAGTAACGACCCGCGTTGTCGCTCGGGGAGCAATCCACATAGCCTATGTCTTTCTGTACTGCGGTTCGTTTCAATAAAATCGATTCAGTAGTTTTTGAGTTTACCTCTTACTCGTATACCTATATAAACAAACTCAATATCTATAAAACATCATTAGGTATAGATTAATATTTGGGCGCTTGGAATCAGGTTTCCAATTCAGTTTGGGTTTTATGAATAGATATAATTAGGTATACAGAATACCACAACATACCATCAAACTATGTCTCTCTACTGCTGGATATAGGCTCGCCACCACGCTGCAGCAGTGAAAACTGAACATTCGCGCAGTAGATCTCCAGATTAAAGACTCATTTACACAAGGATTTTCTCGTACACGTGCAAGTGAGAAAATCGGTCAAGAATATGTTAGCATAGTACCTATAAACAACTGTTATCATCATGCGATCACTGTAGTCATCGAGTATTTATCATCCGAGAATCATATACAATATTCTTACCTCTCGTTGCGTGTAACGCCGAACAAACATACAGACAAACCGCAGTTTGACGAAACGTTATAAATACTTAACGTTAAATATTTGAACTGGTTAATATTAATATGTGCACCCTATATTCCTACAGCCGCTGGGCGCACTCAACTGGCCACGTTACCCCGCTCTCACAGAAGACCACCTTGAAATTTACTGCATTTCCTACTTTATCGTATTTCCCCAATGTACGTACGTGTTTCGGTAGCAAGTGAGATATGCTAGAGCCCATTCCCATCCCATCCTATCCCTCTCCATTTTCTCAATCAATCCATTCCTTAATCTGCAAAGGTAGGCGTGCATATGGGGGCATGCCAACGTTTGTCATTCTGGACTGATGTTGGCATGTATCGCTGATGTCTATGGACGACTGTATCCACTTACCATCATGTGGACTGTATATTCGTCTGCCACCTTTTTCTATAAAGAAACACTAAGTTTTGAAGAAATAAATTAAAACAATAAAGACATACAGGGTGTGCCGGGACTATTCCCGAAGCCTGAAACCATGGATGCTGCTTATGATTCTGAGTTAATTGGCATAATAAAATATTAGGTATGTTTTTTTAATAGGTAACTAGTTTGTTGGGCTTCGTATTCGGCAAATAATCATGTCCAGAATCCATAACCCCACGCTTCGGTAATAAAAATAAAGATATCATACATAGATAAAATCCAGGAACGTAGATTCCAAGTTTCAGTTTATTAAAAGAATCTAAATGTGGAAAAATTAATGACATTCGTAAGTTCCCCACGCGTCATACTTGTTTATTTACCTATTGGATCGCTATTTATGCAATATATTATGTAGTTATACAATAATTACAAGTATTGCAACAACTTTTTTCCCCTAAGGACAATGTCGTCTTTTTTTTATTTATTCGCGTTAATCTAGGAAATTACAGTTTAGATATATTACTATGATTTTTACCTTAAATTGAGAAAAAAATATGTTACAAAGTGTTTAATTTAGTGTACTTCGTACAAAAAAGATAATGGATGGCTAAATGTACCAAAAACAATCAACATGTACCAACACACTGAGACATTTTTTTCTTTATATATAGAAAAAGGCGGCAGACGGGCATACAGTCCACCTGATGGTAAGTGGATACTGTCGTCCATAGACACCGCGATACATGCCAACATCAGTCCAGAATGACAAACGTTGGCACGCCCCCGGATGCGCTGCCCACCTTTGCAAATTAAGGAATGAATTTATTGGGAAAATGGGGAGGGATAAGATGGGATGGGAATGGGCTCTAGCATATCTCACTTACTACCGAAACACGTACGTACATTGGGAAAATACGATAAAGTAGAAAAAGCAATAAATTTCAAGGTAAGTCTTCTGTGAGAGAGGGGTAACGTGGCCAGTCGAATGCGCCCAGCGGCTGTGGGTATACAGCGTGCACTCGCCCCCTACAGTAGTGGACATGGTGAACCCCTACATGGTGAAAATAAAAATTATAAACTGTGCTTGAGATGTGCCTCAAATGAAAGATTATAGATTAAAATAGATAGATTGAAACCGCTGTACTCTTCTTATATTCTACTTGTTCAAATCTTTTTCATATTTCTTTAGTAAAAACACCAAATCACTTCAACAAATTGCTTATAACGAATACTAATGAATAATACTTTGTCATTAATTTTACGTTTGTTGGGATCATAGAATATATTAGAGCCTTACGTATGAAACTGAAACTGCGTTTGTTCATTGTGGCCACTTTCAACTTAGTTATCTTGCGTTTGGCTTGGAATTCCAAGTACAAATTAATTTTAATTTAAACAAGCTGAACGGACACACGTTGTCCTGTCCAAATTTCAATAATACAATAATTTCAATAAGTTCATACAAAAATCCCATAGAAAGAAGCACTTTCAGTATTTCCCGAATTTTCCAATTTTCCGGGCAACTTTTCCAATTTTTCTTTCCCTAAAAACCTTATTCGGACTATTACGAACATTTTTAAAAATAATTAGCCACATCGGTCCAGCCGTTCTCAAGTGATGCGCTTACCAAAGAACAGCATGTATGGTGGTGATTTAAGGGTATGGTGGTCCTGTGCCGGTATTATCCAATACAGCTTCTTGAGATCTGGCACAATAATTAATGCAAATGTGTAGGTACTGTGAAGAACTGTAAACGATCTTGGACAAGCTCGCTATCAGATAACCGAATCTGGTCAATCCCTAGTCCACTGCTTTTTAATGATAACGCTCGCCCACACATTGCAGGACAGACAGTCTCAAAGTTACAGGAGCTTCGACTGGAAACTCTCCCTCACCCACCGTACCCGTCAGTTCTTGCCCTTACTAATTTTGATTCGGAATTTGAATATCTTTTTACTGGGGAAATAATGCAAGTCCGATGAGACAGTGAAAAACGCCTTTAGAGAATTCATCGATTCCCGTCCCCGGGAGTTCTATAACAGAGGCATCAATCAACTTCCATTGAAATACCAAAAATGTATTGATAATAATGAACAATATTTCGATTAATTAAAAATATAATTTTCATCCAAAAAAAACATATTTGAATTTTCCATATAGAACGGCAATTTCATAGGTAAGGACTCTATATTCTATATGAATGTAGGTTCTTTTGAGATTGGCTCTTTTTACCCACTACAAAACGAAAATATGCGTTTGAGAAAAATGTCACTGTGATAAATAGTGATAATAGTAGTGTGACACTACTATTATCACTATTTATCACAGACTGAAGTTCATCTAATGAGTCAATTGAACACAATTTCACAAATATTTTAATCAATTTAACTAAGTTAAATCCATTTAGTTAAATTTCGAAAATATATGCCTATGTGTGTAAATTAAGTGTAATAAAAAAATAGAAAGAATAAAACAAAGGGTATAATTTCAAAAATTTACTCTTACAACTAATACTTGGCTAAATACATAATCTTCCACCGATTGCATATTCATTTAATGTAGTTTACAACAGAACAGTCCGTGGAGTCACTATCAGCTTTAACTACCTCTCTTCTTAATTGAACTAAATGTTGCAAGTACTTCTTGGGAGTAATCACGGGAGCATGTCTGTCGCGAAAATTTACCAAGTAACTATCGTATACATCCACCGCCGCACCGAGACGGTCACAAGACTCTAGTATATTTTTCTCAAGAGTTTCAAAATTATCTCTTTTGGCATTGTTGAAGGAATTTTGATTTTCAAAAAACTTTTTTCTTTGTCTGAATCTGTTTAGCGATTCGTGACCTGTTTCTGCACTTTCACTAGAACTAACATCTTTAGCATTCTCAGAAAGATCTGAATATTGTGGACAACAGTCGTTATTTACCTCGTCTCTGTCAAGTCCTAGGAACTCCTTGTACGTTCTTCTTTTTGCCGATTTATATTTAGAATTGTATACCGGAGTTCTACACCTATTAAAGTATTCTAATGTTTTGGTTTGCTTAAGTTCATTGTCGCCTCTTTTCCATATGAATGAGTCCGTCTCAACTTTGCTTGATATTGCGGAGTCTGAATATGTGCTCATGTGTGAATCTTTATTATCATCGCAATCTCTTTCAGAATTACTCACATCGGAGCTAAAGTTTATTTCGTTAGTTATGTCTTGATCGTGTTCCTTTTTCCAGTCAGACTGCGAAGCGATAATAGACGCAGGAGCTGTATCGTAGCCCAGGAATTTAACCGATCTTTTCGATTTGTTTTTTTCTTTAAATGGAGAAATTACTATGTTGTAAGGATACATGCTCTCGTTACGTCCTAAAATCAAATTTTTCATATCTTGTTTATTCTCTTTTCTTATGGTGTTTGCATTCACACGTGGTAATTTAGACTCATCAGAGTCTGAAAAATCATCTATATCGTTATGCAACCCTAGTGACGTATTCATGGATTTATTTTCCTCAGCATTTACAGGATTATTTGTTGCATCAATCATTTCTTTTGCGTCACCCTGCTCATTCATACTTGAATCAATAATACCATGATTAGTCAATAGATCGGGCGTCATTGTCATAGTAGGTGTACTATTGTCATTTACTGTAGTAACTAATTCATCAGAACTTTGAGAATCCGAATCTGCAAAATATGTTTGAGATATATTGATACTAATGACTGAAGGAGAATTATACTTTTCTATGGAACTCTTCCCCACATTGTTGTTAGTGCTGTGATTAGATAAAGACGATGCTTTCTTTTTTCTTCTAGGAGGCGGTACTACTGGAGTTTGTGTATAACGATCACATTTAGGCAATATATCGGTCATTACAAGTGCATTCCTACAAATTGTCAGTTTAGTCGAAGTAGACTTGTTATGAAAATCTAAAGATCCGCATGGTCCCACAGCTATCTCCTTACAACGAGGTGTCGTAGACATTGTCTCAATTCCAATATCGCGGTAATGAGTAAACGAATTCCTTTCTTTTATAACATACGGCTCCAGGTCTCTCTGAACATCAGTACCTGTTTCTCTCATTCGAATAACTGACTTTCTCGTTTGAGTATGTGCAGGAATGCCTATTCTTTTTCTTTGCCTCATAGCTTTTTGACTTAAATCTAAAAGACGTTGTCGCGCATTAGTGCAGATTTTTAATTCACTCAGCGGCTCCATAATTTTTTTATCCACGATTGACTCCATTTTAGACACGGCGGTTTCTTCTTTCTTTTTAATTTTTGAGTATAATCTTTCAGTAACCGATGCTACTATTTCTGCTCTCTGGTTGTCATAAAGAATCTCAACTGGGATAGATTTAACTTTCTCTGTGTTTTCTGTTTCATTGCCCTGAACTCTACTTTGACTAGGGTCGATCAATTGACTCTGTCCAACCATTAATGTTGGAACAGTGGGCAAAACTTCTTGTGACCTGTATTGTCTCCTTTTGTCTTTTAGGGGAATTTTGGGTTTTAAATCGCTACCACTTCTAGTTCTCTCTAAAGCCGGTCCAAACAAGTCATCTACTTCTTTACTAATTTCAGTTTTAATATTAGTATTAGTGTCCATAGTATAAATAACATCGGAGCTTCCGCTAGCGACTGAAGACGATGTAGATGACGATTTAATATTAGTTTTCAAATTAGTTGTATTTATGGTATTATCTAATGTGTGGGACACATCAGACAATTGCGTACTTTTGTTATTCATTTCTAATTCCCAGTGACTGTCGTAGTATGCGATTTTCCCGGTTTCAGGTACCTGAGGATATGAATTATACAAAGGAATTACATAATAATAATATATAAAACGTCATTAGGTCTAGGTCTAGGTCATGACAATAGATTAATTTTCCTGTTAAATAATAAATGTTGTATTTTGAAATTAATTCTTACCGCAGTAAATTCTGAAGTTAATAAAAAATGCTAATTGACTTTTTAAACAAATACAAATTATTTTTTTAATGTAGATTTTTTAAATAATGCCAATCTATATTTTGTTCAAAATAAAAGCATAAAAAATGATAACAGACAAAAAAACAAAACGTCTTTTTTACAAAAAAAAAAGATGGCATACGTAAATGCAAGACGTAAGATGGTAAGTAAGTGCAAACGTTGATAAATTCACAGATGCGCTGCCTACCTTTGGGCATTTAAGAATCAAGATTTGAAATTGGGATTGGGAAAGATGGGGAATAAAGAGTACCATCAATCATTCATACAATCCCATACCAGCTTATTAGCTTTCCTCACTCCATTTAAGGAGTGAAACAGAACGAGATAGAACGAAAAAAAGAGAAATAGGTTCTAGCAACTCGTTCCTGAAACGCATAAGTAATTTTCCGTCAGTCATCTTTACGAGTGGGATAACTCGTCCATCCACCAATCGGGTTAGTATGCTCAATTCACCCTGCTTTATTGATCTGGGTGAATAAAGTAGACTAAATTCAGACGCGACTAATCGGCTGTAGGATAGACAGCATAGCCATTCTCTATCTCCTTTTTTCTATAGAATAGATGGCAGAACGACGGGCGGGCCACATTATTTATTTGTATTATTTGACATATGAATAAAGTATATGAATACACGACAAAACTTATTGATCAACCTGATTAGAAAATAATTAGCGGTAATTTTTAAAGAGTAAACTTTTTAGTAATTGACATTAGAAATACAACAAAAAAATATACAAATCCATTCAGTATAACTGGGTTCCAAGGTAAAAACCGAATTGCACCCAACTAAATAGTGGTGAGTACAACTATTAGATTATGTATGCAAGCAGATTAGCTGAAGCGCATTGTTTAGTGCCTTCATGAGCCAACAATTTTTCAACTCCTGCTATAAATCACTAGCTACAGTTATCGCTAGCTCGTCGTTGAAGGAAAACATAATAAGGAAATCTGCCTTTAATTATACGCGTTCATTCAAAGCCGATTTACAATATAAAATGAAGAAAACTGCTTGTCACAATTAAAAATAGAGGCTTCCGTAACTAAGGACTCGGTATCCGCGGTTCGGTAAAAGCACGCAAAACAATTCTAGAGATATGTTAACGATTCTATTTTCATTTCTAGCACATTTTCTAATTGCATACTGCATAATTATCATGTAAGATGTGTGCAACAGCATAAGAGCAATTGTTTTATGGTAATTTTAAATACATATTTAGGGGGATTATCTTTGTTTTTTCCTGTTGTAATTTGACTTTACACTCGTATACCCGAAAATTGGGATTTCAGGTATACGCGGAAGACGGCGGAATCAAATCCCCGCGGATAATGAGACTCTACTGTAAATATCAATCTGGGGCATGTACGAATCACTACCCCTTTCTAATAATAAGGGAGGTGTGTACCCGTCGGCCAGATGTACCGACGATTTGAAGAAATTTGGTGGTAGTGGTTGGATAAGGAGAGCACATAAGGAGTACCCGTTTGGGGGTACATAAGGATAATATTTTCTTAGGTTTTCGCGATTACTATACATAGCAATTAAACAACTTTGAACGGTTTAAATCACTTATATTTAACATTATTTATATCCCGACGTTTCGAACACTTTGCAGTGGACGTGGTCACGGGGTGACTAATTGATTTTATTTGACACTTGAGTTATTAAGAAATTATTTGACTAGTCTGAAAATTTTTTTTTTTAATCATAACATTCCTTATGCACGCAGTATTCGCTCACGGTGTCCAGTTATTAAGAAATTGTTAGACACATAGCTGACATGAAGAACAGACGCTCGACCAAGTCTGCAGTTTGTGAACATGTTCTGGACAAACCCAACCATTACATTCGATTTGATAATCCACAAATCCTCGCTAGAGAGACCCGGTTCATGCCAAGAATGTTACGCGAGGCTATTGAAATCAAGAAACACCCAAATTTCAATAGAGAAGATGGTTGGCAAGTACCACCGGCTTGGAATCCAGTCATTAAATTAAATAAATCCCAAGGCCAACGCAATACTGCAAGACCTCTGGACACCGTGAGCGAATACTGCGTGCATAGGGAATGTTATGATTAAAAAATTTCAGACGGTAGTTCAAAAAATTTCAGACGGTAGTTCAAATAATTATTTAATAACTCAAGTGACAAATAAAATCAATTAGTCACCCCGTGACCACGTCCACTGCAAAGTGTTCGAAACGTCGGGATATAAATAATGTTAGATATACGCGATTTAAACCGTTCAAAGTTGTTTATTTTTTTTTTTTTATGGACGAAGGTGGCAGACGAGCATACAGTCCACCTGATTGCTAGGTACATAAGGATGCTGGTACTTATATATTTAACTTTCTAGTTGAATATCATACATATCGTATGTGATGCCTGGCAAGCTCAGCCAGCAGCTGGTTAAACTGTGCCTGCAGAGCCGCACGCGTCGCGTTACCCAGTACACTGGGGACAACGCGCTGAGTGGGCAGTTGACGAGCTCGCTCCGCCCAGCGGAGAGTTGACGCTGACTCTCCGTAGCACGCGACGCTTGGAGCTACAGCTTTTAGAAAAATAATACATGATATTTCATGGAACTTGTCAAATCGGATTAAAATTGTATTATATTCAATATACAATGCATAGTCCGTCAAGAAATGAATGTGGCAAATGGATATAACAGCACCATCTTGAATCGTCAGTCAATGACATTTCAAGATGGCCGTCATTAAAAGTTCCTTTTGGTAGGTAAATAAATATTTCTTGTTTCTATTTATTCCATTATTTCTATTGTTTCCATTTCCATGATATTTTAATAACAATAAATATATTTTTAATAATTATATATTTTCATCTTATTAGTTCTAAATATCTCTTCTTTAAAACCTCTTCTTTAAAATTTTAAATTATTGTTGGATTATATGTGAATAAATTTCAATAAAATTTAGGAACAGAGTTTAGTCGACGACCGTCAAACCTGATCTTACCTAAATCGCCCCGCCCAATACCTGTATTTCGATAGTGATTTTTTTATAAAAGAGTTGACAGACGGGCAAGCGACCCACCAGATGGTAAATGGTCACCACCGCCCATGAACGTGTGTTCATGGCAACAGCAGCTTTCTCAATAGCCCCATATCAATGAAAAAACCTCAATAGACGGTTAATTTCACAAATTTCGGGTTCGAGATATGAAGCGTCTTGAAGACCATATTGTACGCAATAGCTCTATGCCAAGCAAGTTCGAAAGTATATTTCAGCAATGACTACTTCGTTGTCCAAATAATGATTAACAGATAACAAATAACAGAAGTATATATATAAATATATACGTCTGTTGAAACGAAATATACTTCTGTTGCAACGGCAACAGATATTGCAAAGCCAGTTTTCATATCCGTTTACCTTTTCGTTTGTCGTCAGTCTGAAATAAAATAAAAATGGGAACGCCTTACTAGCTATAATGAAAGTGCTGGCGCCTCCCGTGAAACAATCCTTGAGCAACCACGTAAGAGCGGAGTCGCGGTAAGGGACAAAGCGGCCCCGACCACTTCGGCCACTCACTGCAAAATCAAGAAACCAAAATCAAGTGTCTAGCAGCATCTCTTGATCATCCATCTATAAAGTTCTTTTACACCAATTCAAATTCTTTATCTGCACAATGTGAGTACAGGAGGTGTTATTAGTATCGATCGTCACATTACCATTCATGGTATGCAAATATTATCATTAAATCACATTATCATTAAATTAAACAAAATTACATTGAAAGAATGAATATGAATGTCAATTATTAAGAATTAATGTCGATTATAAAAATGTATTCGAAGGTATATTGTGAAGAATACAATTTCTCTTTTTAAACGTATGGACACTCATATCACTACGAGTACGAACAAAAAGACAGACGTGCGCTCATAGGTTACAAGACCAAACGCCATACAGACAAACAAAGAAACCAATTTTCACATTTATAATATTATAGCAGTTGGACCGTTGGACATAAGATTGTATGTATTTGTAAAATTACCAAGTGCTGAGATGACATTGCTAAGCGCCACCAACGACTTGTTAATGTTAGCGCCTTCCTTCTGTCTGCCGCCGCCGCAGCCTTCCCAACTCGCTTTCTCGCTACCGACAAAACAAATAATAAAATGTGAAACATCAGTGAAAGCTTTTAAAGCTAAATAGTTGAACCACACATTCGTTATATTTACTATAACTTTAAACAGACATTCTAAGATGTGTACTGCGATTGAATATTTATTTTTCTTTATAGAAGAGAAGCCAAACGGGCAAGCAGCCCACATGATAAGCGGTTATCACCATATACCGCTCATGGACACCTGCAACATCAGGAGTATCTACCGTCTTTGCAGAATCATAATCACAGTTTTCTTTTCGAACCCCATAACGCAGAATAACTTAAAAACTTGTTGGGGCTATTGTTTTCACAACCTAGACAGACAGGCCCTTTTCTGGTCCACTGCTGTACACAGGAGCTTCATGAGGCCACAAGGCAGTGTGCATGAGCGGTTTAAAATCGCCGCGCTGGTCAAGCGCGTTGGCAAGTCAGAGATGGTGTAGTTACACATCGTTTATAGTAGCGTCTTTATTATCCTTCAGTCACCTTTTACCACACTTACGGGAAGAATTGGGGTAGTGCTATTGTAAAGCCAGCCGACACCACGCAGCACAGTGCGAACAAGCGGCCAACATGATGATTAGTAGGTCCAACAAATGCATACATAAATATTCATTTACTGGTAAGTGGTTTTACCTGCCAGCGAGATCAGCGAGGTGTAAGGTGGCTTTAGGAGTGACTAGCTCGAGCAAGGCATGCGATCGAGATGACGTGGAGTTCCGTCTAGTGGGCGCAGTGCGACGTCGGCGGGCGCCTTCGCCAACCAGCGACAACAAAGCTTCTACGCTGCGGACTGCCACACGGCGGAGATCTAAAAATGTTAGAAATTATCCTAAGAATATTACAATATTTAATTACTTTTTTTTTTAATTATAGTGCCACACTCAATGGCCCACACTAGGATTTGGGAATAGTCTGATGAGTACACGTTGTAGGGGAGAGTTGGATAATTGCGCGCTGTTGATAATACCGTGCCCACTCATATCCAAAAAACCAATAACGTTACAGGACAACCCGAGTGCGTAATATCATGGTCTAAAATAGACAATAATCTCCCTGCACTGGCGATCCGTGCGCGTGCGCTGCGAACAACCATGTGTGAGGTGTGAACAACAATACGAGTAGGTGTGAGTGAATCATAATGTTTGACGCGCCTTCGTTGTAATTTTTAATGTATTTCCATTACAAGGTAAGTCATAATTTATTTATGAAAATCTTTATTGTTTGAATGTTCGTCGTTACTAAAAATATTAAAGAATGTTGTGCAAATACTTTCTTAATATTCAGCAAATACTTTCATAAAATTCACATTCCAATTTGAAGATGTTTTCTCGATTCCCAAACAAAGTAACGGGGTTTGACAATTACACGCGGTATTATTTATGCTGGAGAAAAACAAGAGTGCAGGAGAACGATCTATGTGAGCATGTTGCTCTATTGACTAAAGCATTCTATGCAATTACCCAACAACACCTACAAAAACTGGCGTATGGCTTTGCGGTTGCAAAGGTTACATCTTAAGACTTGTTATTGTTTGCCCACCTCAGGGTGCCTCCACACGTGTCAAGCACGGTATTATCATACAGGTCTTACAATTTCACGTTTTACATTTTTGTTCCTAATATTTTTTTTAATTTCTATAATTTCGACAATTATAGCTTGTGGCCAATTAAATTCTCTTTTTAACAATGCTGATTTTGTTTTTTTTATGTAAAACATGTATTAAATTATAGGCATATTTCCTTAAGGGCTCGCCAATATCCCACTCTCTCCAATATTGATTTCCGATTAGAATAAACTAACCTTAGCCTGTAACACTTAACTAAACAGTCTAACAATAAATATAATCTGATTCTGATACTTTAATTAAAAAATAATCTAATTAGAAATCCCTACAATTTATCTTTCCTTTTATACTTCTTCTTCTCAACCACAAATGCATTGTTAGATTCTACAATATCTAACTAGATACTTAGTGACATATGTATTTTATGTTACTTTGCACATAAGGTCCTTTAGATGGATGCTCCCTCACTCGCAGGTCTTTTCTTGCGTTACCTCTGCGTCTGGGCAAAGAATGACAGGTGGCAGGAGCGTCTTCACCAGCTAGCAGATCGTGAACACGCTCGTTGTAGATCTCAAGGAAACTGCAGCAAAAAAATGTTAATGCAATCGAACAAGTCAAGTATCCATCCCGTGGAGTTTGTTATTTTTATTTGTGAAAGGTGACTGAATGAGAGGAACCAATAGATCGAGTGGTGATGAACCTTATGAGAGGTCTATAATCAGCAGTAGATATAGAGATATATGCTGATGGTATCGTATGGATTTTTTTTAAAAGAATCTTGATAGTAGGACAGCTTTTTATTGTGTTCTTATTTTTTTGTCAAGAATGAATGTATTAACAGAAATCCATGAGCTACTCTCTCACGACAAACTGAATGATTTCACTTGAAAAACTTATAAAAATTATAGATATGTCCGAGTAAAAAGTACCTACTTATATATAAAAGGTTATAAAAGTAAGTAAATGAACGCGCACGCCTTAAAATTATTCTAGAAAACCATTTAAATTATGTGACAAGAACGATATAATCGGTGTCTTACCAATGAATAGTGAACTTCTTCCATTATCACCTAAAATCTAGAACAATCAGTGAACTCCTAACAGTCCTCTGTCACGACCCCAATTATTATGTTTAATTAATCACCACAATTTCGGCGTGAAACAAAGTTTACAAACGTTCTATGCATTGCGTTTCCCTTGTAATAACGAGGTTTCTTCGTAAATTTAATCCCGTATTATAGTAATATTACATTGATTTTATATTTTCTTCCTCAATATAAACGATATTTATATTTTCTTCCCCAATATTACATGAGTAAATATCAGTAATTTACTCATGTGACAATTAAGAAATTTTTGAGAAGTAGGTACTGTTAGGATCCAGAACAAGCGAAGACGTCTCCGTGACTAAATCAAAACCTCGTGCTTGTCGGATAACACGTCGTACATAAGACAAATGGGCTGTAAAAAGTTTTAAAGTTTTTATAAAGAAATGAGTTTTACGAATACGTGATCCAGATTAATTTTAAATTTATTAAACGAAATACAGTAAGTGAAGCGCCATTAACCGCAGGTATTTGTACCTACCTACCGCGTCATCTGCAGATACCACAAACTTAGCAAACCTTCGGGTACCTGAATGAAGCATAATTAAAACAGGAAAAATAAAAAACGTGATAACATTTATGTAAAATTACCATCAGACAGTTATTCTTATGCTGTTACACAAATAAAATGTAACTTACATACCTAATATAATAATTATATACCTAGTAAACAACAAGACATTATGTAAAAAATTATAATTAGAATAGGTGGTTTCGTGCGTATTTTCCGAAACCCGAGTTAACCCGAAATAATGTTACCGAGATACCGAGTCCGCGGTTACGCAGGCCCTACTGTATTCTAAAGAACGCATCAAATAATAAATGTTCTTGTCGCTTTTGCGAGGAAAACCTAAAGTTAATTCGTAAAGTTTTTATTGCGCCACATTGATGTGTAGTCGAAATTGAATTTCAGCACACAGAAACTTATAGAACAGACACCTCGTACAGACAGGCACGTAATATCACTGCAAACAACACTTCCACATTTCTCCACCTACCTATAATTTATATACATAGGTCAAACGTCGCCTAATTTCGATAATTCCGCCCGTGTGGACTGCTCAGCCACAGCTCATATTAAAGCCTGTCTCAACAAGAACTTGAATTTTGAATAAATGGAAGAACACCATAGGTATGAGAATGAATTTCGTAGAAAAATTTATTTACCTACGTAAACAGATCAATTATTGACGTTACACGTGAAATAAAATGTCGATGAAATGACCACCGCGACTGATGCCAGGCGTGAACTTTTTAGACGAAATTTCGAAATACTTCGAACGCTTGGAAACGCCGTTGGGAGATTTAAGGTTTCCAGGATATGGCCTATCGATAGAGATGAGTTTTCTGAAGAAGATTTTGCGGCAGCTTCTGATACAGACATAAATGTACAGTCAAATGAACAAGGACCTTCACAGAACGCAAAAGCCTTAGCGCCAAATTATCAACCTTCACTAGAGCCTATGCAGAATGATGGACCCAGAATATCACCTGCACAGCCAATGAAAGAACCTTCACCAGTTGCCGTAGCTGGCAACTGGTGCCAGCTGGCATGATGTTGACTGCTGCAGTCAACATCATCTGCACTACAAGCTATACCGCCTACAGCTGCAACTTTTAAAAAATAAAAAATAAATTACAAACCGCTATCTTCACTTCCAAAGGCAAAATAGATTCAAAATAGACGAAGAAAGGATAAAAAATCAATAATTGAGTCGCAATTCATTAAATTAGAATTAGAGTAGTAGAAAACAGAAGACGTTAAAATCGCCAAGAAAAAACCGTGTTTAGACTTAGAAATAGTGCAAAGATAGACACAACTACTGAGACTGCTAGAAGTAAGAAAGAAAGTGATCATTATTGCCCACTGTGTGGCGAAAAATACATATATCCACCGAATAAGGACTGGATTAAATGTAGTTTTTGCGATAGCTGATGACATGAACATTGCACTAAAAGTGTGCTGCTCAAAGGAGCAGCATACTTTTGGTATATGCGATACATGTGGCGGTGAATAATTTTATGCTCAAGTTGATCTCATGATCAACTTAAACATAAATATTTTGTCCTTGAAATTTATTAATGTTTATTACTACAAATAAAAAAATATTAAAAATAAAAAATTGTATGTCATTACTTTATGTCGAATTAAAATAAATACGTGATAATTTTGTTTTATTATGCTGCGTACACTTGATTGACCACTTTGTCGCGCACACATACCCCTAATTGAGTAAAGTGTGCGCATATCCAGTACATTTGATTTAATTCTGTTAACACTAATTTATGAGACTTATGGTATTGATTTTTTTTCTACATTGTTAAGTAATATGCAGTTTAACTGAATTACACTGTTATATTTCCTTCCACTTGAAATTATTTACATTATAATGCTTCGAAAAAAAAATGCGCACTCTTGCCCCACATGACTCTAGGTACTCCGAGATTGAATATTGAGTGAGGAAATAATATCTATATTTAGATAAAAGTATTGTGCAATGCAATGCAACCAGCTCTTTCAGCATCCACTGCTGAACATGGCTCTCCTCATGCACATTGTCTTGTCCATGAGGGATGTAAGGCCTTAAAACGCTCCGCTGGCCAAATGGGTTAGCGAGTCCATTCTTTTCTTAATGGTAATCCAAAAATATTTATAAGTATATTTCAAGAGTATCGAAGCGACCGATTTGATAATTACAATAATGTGATGTTCATACTCATATCACTGATTCATCTGATCTTTGTGTGATTTTCAAAATGTGATCTATCACGTCATAAATCATTTCAAGAATAACATTATTGATAAATATGCTACACATAAGATACCTACACAAAGTCCGACAGAATACAATATTTTTTATTATAATTTTTATTTGAAGAATAACACGCCAGTTAATATAATTTAAATAGGAAACAACAATTTATCACATAAGCCGACATAGCTTCAACAATTTTAAAAATCATCTACATAGCTAAAAGTCAACACTAAAATTATGATAATAATCGGTTATGTCAATAATAATATAAACGATTAATCTTGTTGGGTTGGGCGCGGAGCATGTTAGGTTTTTCAGTAATACAATAGGGAGTAATTCATTTTATTTTGTTACAGACCTTATATAATTTTCTGTAAAATGTTTATTATTTTTGATAATTATATTCCGTTCAATTTATATACATTCTCATAGCGATAACAATTTCGGAAAAAAATCTGGTTTACAAAAAAACCTTTCAACATTTATAAGACAATGGTTAAGTTTAGATTTCCCGGAAAAAACACGACATTTAACAGTTAGTACCTACGTAAAGAAGCCACGTCATTGATTTACTTATGCGGGGAGCGCTTAATGGGAAAAGATGGCCACACGGAGAATGCTGTCAGCAATAAAAAATGTCATCCTGTTTGCTATAAATTAAATCAATCGATTTTCTCTAAGTTAGTACAATTTTTTTAAACATTATGCTGTCCTTATTTAAATAATACTTAAAATTATTCAAATACTTAAATACTCACTTCTATTTATACCTCCCCATATTTATTTGAACACTGATTAATTACATAAAAAAATCCACAAATGATCAAAGGTAAGCAAGGGACAATTTCCTACGCTGTGCTAGGGCGAGCGGTCGCCCAACTGAATGTAGATGGGGGAGCGTGAGAAGCCATACTGAATACCATTTCGCATTTACACCCTCACGTGGCATAGCAAAGACATTATAAGGGTGATAATTCAAGATCGTGCTGTGCTGCGTTTAGTTCGACTCGCTTGCCGAGTTTATTTTTTATTTTTCAGCCTTTTTTATATTCCACTGGAGGATACAGGACTCCCTTAGGAGGTGTCAGGCCATAATCCACCACGCGGGCCCCGTGCTGATTAGTGGATACAATGCTCCAGGCCTTTGAATGACAGTCGAGAAAAGATACCCCTAGACTATAACTATATATCCTTGCTACGAGTACGTCACTTGCTTGAAATTTTGGCTCTGGACATCCTCAACCTGTAGGTTCTCCCACGAAAGGTTCGAGTCCCACAAACCTATATAATCGTAGGTAAGTATATAATCGTAGGTTCTCAGTAGATTCATCCTAAACAATCGTGTTTAGAATGAAATTGTCTTACATCTAGTCTATTCAGACTTTTAATTACTATGGTCAAACTGTATCAGTTCGAATCTCTAAATTAAAAACTAATATGTATAATATATATATATATATATATATATATATATACACATTTAACCTAAGTATACTTATAAGGTAAGGCCGACCCTTTGTACAAAATGTTATATTTAATATAATTTGTTTTTTTATTATATAATATATCAGTATATAGAATACATATAAGTTTTCAATTTGTAAATAAAAAGTTTTAATAATATATACATACATACATACAATACATTATATACAATACAGACATAAATACATACTTACGTAGGTATATATATATTAGTGTACCTACATACACATGGGTGTGTGTATATTAGTGTACAATTTTAAAATTAATATAATCATCATCATGATTATATTAATTTTAAAATTGTACACTAATATACATATATTATATAATATATATATATATATATATACACTAATATATATATATTAGTGTACCTACATACACATGGGTGTGTGTATATTAGTGTACAATTTTAAAATTAATATAAATATCAGCCAATAAGTCTTATTTTAGTACATTTTAATAAAAGCTTGTTTTTTAAAAGTTTTTTCGTTTAATCTATTTATCCCTTTTAGTGTTTTAAGATGCAGAATCTTCTATACGAGCCCATCAAAACAAACCCAAACAAGATGTGTCTACTGATCGCTCTTGAGGAGTTCCACATTGCGGTGGCCTTCTTGGCTGCAGAATCAGGTCAAAGTCATGACACTAAGGTGTTATCACTAAAACTACGAGCCAAACGAGTCCAAACACGACATGCCTACCGTTCGCCATTAAGGAGTTCTACAGTGTGCTGACCTCCCTGGCTGCAGCGTCATGTCAAGATCATGAGACTAATGTGTTGTCATTAAAACTACGAGCCAAACGAGCTCAAATACAACATATCTACTGATCGCCGTTGTGGAGTTCTACAGTGTGCTGGCCTCCCTGGCTGCAGAATAAGGTCAAGGTCATCGTATTATTGTATTGTCATCGGTTTTATATCTAAGTGTAAAATTTCAAGGGCGTAGTACACGTGTGAGTGGGTTAAAATTGACTTGCAAAATTTAACCGTAACAAACTAACAAACAAACATGTGAAGATAAAAGCTTGTAAAAACACCCACAAAAATCTGTCCGTGAGCTATATGACAATAATTTATAACGTATCCTAGCACGGGCTCTTTGCCTATTTGGATAGCTATCTATGGTTTATGCACCCCTTCTGTCTGTTGACGTGTCTTTAAAAATTGAGGTGTAAATGGTCCGTAAGTTGTTGTTGAAATAAATAAATAATAAAAAGCATAAATGAAATAACTTTTCCCGGAAATATTCCCGACGCACTCAAATTGAGAAAATGTATGAATTAAGCATATATAGAAAAAGATGTTCTATTGTAATCTAGTTAGTACCTATCTGTTTGTATGTGTTTAATATATAAGCCTCTCTCAATAAATAAATAAAAATTTACTTAAAAAAAAATGGCACGAAGTTACTAAACATTGTGTGGTAGCTTCTAGAGTCTAGAGATACATTAGGTACACTACTTATGGGTAATACAATAAAATTAGCTTGACAAACGTTGTATCTATTGATATTTGTGTGTAAATTCTAAACAAACCAATAGCTACCCTAATACCCACATATCTCTCAAGTCATTAACAGGTGTATCTTGCATGTGTTTACACGTGTTGGGAGATAAAATCAGAGATAATGCCATACCATAACAAAGGGGTGCCAAGGTTCGCGTGCAATGGTGACCTTGCTACAAAGGTGACGCCTCTGTTTACTGCTATTCAAACTAATCGGAAAGAGTCATCGTAAGCGGTGATCAAACGGAATTGATAACGTTTTAGGACGTAGGTATACCAAGGGAGGACCAAAAATTTCGGGCCTGACAAAGAAAAAGGACACTCAAGTTCATGAGACTATTTTTATTTTTCAATATAGTCTTCGTCTATTTGAACACTTTTCGGATCATTTAATTAGCATTACTAACCCAATATAAAAATAAATATAAATTCGGATCGTTTGATTAGCATTACTAACTCAATATAAAAATAGTCTGAAGTTTTGTCTTCAAAATGGTCACTTCATCATTAATTAAGTTTTGAAAGACTTAAGTTTTGAGAACAAATAGTAATCAGTGGGAGCCAATTCAGAACTTTCGGAAGAAGAACAGAGAACAGAAGAAACAGCAGCTTTCGCAACTGCGGCGTCGTGGACGGGTGCATTGTCATGGAGAAGCCGGGTAGACACCTTTGCTTAGTTTTCCACGACGTTTCTGCTCAATTGCTTCTCGTAATTGTTCCATAAAGTTAGCATAATACCTTCCAGTCACCGTAGTATTACATTCTTTTATGTCTATAAGCAATATTCCTTGACAATCTCAGAATATAAAAGCCATAACCTTCTTGATGGACTGAGTCACCTTTGCCTTTCTAGGTGATGCTTTACCAGAACGACGCCACTCCATCGACTCCCTTTTGGAACGGGGATCATAGTAAAGAACCATAGTTTCATCCCCAGTAACAACTGACTCCAAAAATCGTTTCCGTTTCTTTGAAAGGCCTCCATAAGTTCCTTAGAGCACACTACTCGTTAACTTCGCTGCACACTTTAAAGAAGTTTTGGCACCCACCTCGCACTAACTTTATTCAAATGAAGAATATTGACTGTAGTTTCTGCAAGCCCTTGCTGCTATTTCTCTAGTCTTTAGACGTCGCGTCGGTCGCTCAGAACTTCTTCATCCACGAATTTGATGTTGTTTAGAGTGAGTGCCTCAATAGGCCAACCGGAGCGAGGTTCGTCGTCGATGGACTCTCGTCCTAATCTTTGACGGTGGACTCCCTGTTGTTCTGAGAGTCGAGGAATAAAAACTAACGAGGATTGAACTCTAAAAAATATACACAAATTAGCAGGATAAATGACAATTGCAATGACATATAAATAATTTTTTAAACGTCTAGAAATATGTCAGGCCAGAAACTTTTGGACTTCACTGATATAATTTTCATTTATTACGCTTTAAAAAGGGATCTGATTGTATAAAGAAAATTTTTTTTATATACAAATACAGTGGTAGACTGACATACAGCCGCCTGCTGGTAAGGGGATACTATGGCCCATTTGCGATAAATACCAACATAAGTAACGAACATTGCCACATCTGCAAATGCGCTGCTTACCTTAGGAGATTTAGATGTTAGGAATTCGATAAGGATTGGCATGGAATGAAATGACTGAAAGTACAAGGATGAAGAACGCAGAGGAATGAGAAAGAAAATGCGCTTCGATGACTCTCATTCACTCCAGATGCACGGATTCTGTGAGAGAAGTATACCTCGGCCCAGGGCCGTCTTAAGTCTATTCTGCGCCGGGGTGCGGGAGTATCCTAAGACAGTCAAACATCCTATTGTGTATCCTATGACAGTCAAATATCCTATTGTGTATCCTATGACAGTCAAATATCCTATTGTGTATCCTATGACAGTCAAATATCCTATTGTGTAATTGTTTACTATAGCGTTATATTTTTTCATTACCTTTAAAAGGTGAGCGCCCGGGGTGCACCGCACCCCTTGCACCCCCTGGTAAAGACGGCCCTGCCTCGGCCAATCGGGCGCACCCAGTTTCGACTGTGGGATGCAGCAGCGCCCTCTATAGTATTATATATATATATATATATATATTATAGGTAATATTTTTTTTAGACTAGTGGGCGGACGAGTAAGCGGTCCCACGTCATGGTAAGTGTTACCGCCGCCCATGGACACCTGCAACACCAGGGGGTATGCGGGCGCGCCGCCGACCTTGCAAAATCCTATTCACAGCTCTCTTGAAGAACCCCATATTGTAGCTTAATTGAAAAACCTCTTGAGGCAGTTCATTCCACAGCCTACGGGTTCACGGTATAAAATATTTTTTGGACCGAACAGTGCGCGATACCTCCGTGTCGAGGAAAGGACCGCACTTCTATGACGGGAGGTGCGGTTGTAGAAACCCGAGGTGGGAATTATATTAAACAATTCTTCAGAGCATTCCCCATTGTACAGGCGGTAGAACACACAGAGAGACGCAACGTCTCTCCGAATGCTGAGGAATTCTAAACCGCCCATGAGAGTGGAATCGTCGACAATACGAACAGCACGTCGTTGGATGGAGTCAAATGGGTCCAATTGGTATTTCGGTGCGCCAGCCCAGAGAAAACAGAACAGTAGGTACTTGAATTAAAACAGAAACCGTTTATTTGAAAAATTAATAATTTACAGAAGGATATATTTCTACACTATGCAACACTGTGTACGAGGGCACTTAGACGATTATGGAATAAAATTATGAAAACAATGTGGTTGGTTTTGCCAATTTTTTAGTCATAAAATTCGTTGAATTTAATGTTCATACGATGACATACGACAATGGCGACTTATTTCATAACTACTAGTACATTCTTTATATGCACACGTGATACAACTTATTGTTTTCGTTATACTTGGATAACGCGCGACTCACTGTATTGTGACAATAGGAAACCTCGCGTGAGATCCAAAAGTTATTGCTAACTCACACGAAATGCATAATGACACCTAAGCAATTCACACTTTAACAAAATTACAAATTGCACAATTCAAATTCCAGAATTAGAATTTCCTATCATAAAAATTTAGCAATATTTTAGCAATTTCCGCACTTTAGAAAAAAAATACAATAATAACAATACTCGTAGCTTGATGTGCCCGATCTTCAAACCTATTGTTTTTTTTTTTGAAAACGTTTGTAATTTTGAAACTACTGAATCGATTTGTCCCATCTACTAACTTAACTGAGATGTAAAACAAAACTATTTATGTGCCGAATTTCATTTCAAACGGTCAAGAAATGCGCCCTCCAATTTGCCCACAAAGATAATAATCCCAACTAAATCACTCTGGATTTTTTTTATAAAATACCATTTGGTATATTACTCTCTAATCTCTAGGCTCACTTTAAGGTAATAACACGAATACATGAACTAAAAAGTGAAATTAATATTATATTTTCTTAGGTTTTCACGATTACATAGCATTAAATTACATAGCAATTAAACAACTTTGAACGGTTTAAATCGCGTAGGTATATTTAACATTATTTATATCCCGACGTTTCGAACACTTTGCAGTGGACGTGTTCACGGGGTGACTAATTGATTTTATTTGACACTTGAGTTATTAAGAAATTATTTGACTAGTCTGAAAAATTTTTTTTTAATCATAACATTCCCTATGCACGCAGTATTCGCTCACGGTGTCCAGAGGTCTTGCAGTATTGCGTTGGCCTTGGGATTTAATTAATTTAATGACTGGATCCCAAGCCGGTGGTACTTTAGAGAAGATATAATAAATATAATAATAATGTTATATAAGGGATATAATAATGTTAAATATACGCGATTTAAACCGTTCAAAGTTGTTTAATTGCTATGAAATTAATATTATTAAAAATTTCAGTATTAAAATTTTGTTGTACCTACCTACCTACTATTTAATTTTCATATGGGAATAGGTACCTTCTCATGTCGATGTATTAATAATCCAAACCTTACTTATACCGAACTTCATTAAATTAAAAGTGTGTACCTACCTAACTAAGTATAGGCTTATTGCATTATCGGCTTAGTCTCAATGTTCGTCATAATTTCAATCGCATTATTTAGAGTGTGAATCATGTACCTATTTGGTGATATATTCCTACGTACATATTCTATTAATAATGTAGAAAAACATGGGACTTATCTTGTTTACCAACAGTGACCTCTTGGAACACAGTTTTTAGAACAGTCTTTGAACGCTACCTATAAAACAGTAGGTACGTCTATGGTCTCAACACTGATATCTGGAAATGTATAATGATTTTTCTATATCTTTTGCTTTCTGAATCTTTTGAACCGTGAGACATTATTCTTTTCTCCCGTGGTATAATTTTAAATATTAGCATCAATTTTACCAGGTTATCTATTGAAGCCCATTCTTTAATATTATTATTAAGTAATAAAACAGTGGGCACACGACTTATTAAATGGTATGGCACCTATGTTTTCGAATACAGAGGACTTGAAAACGCAAATACAAACAAACTGTGTTCTGTTTTCTATCTGCGGTTGAGGTTTTTTAAAGTAAGATGGCGGCAGACAAGGACACAGTCCACCTGGTAATAAGTGGATACTGTCGCCCATAGACTTCCGCGGTACATGCCAACTTCAGTCCGGAATGTCAAACGCTGACAAGCCCCCGGATGCGCTACCTTTGGAGATGTAGGTATGTAGGAATGGATTTGGAGAAAGAGCTGGGGAGATATAGAATAATATGGGGTGAGAATGGGCTCTGGCATGTCTCACTCACTACATTGGGGAATAAGATAAAGTGAGAAATGCAGTATATTTAAGGTAGTCTCCTGTGAGAGAGGCGTACCGAGGATTGCAGGATTGCGACTATTGGATTGCAGCGTCTAACCCCCCCCCCCCCCCCCCCCCATCCATGCTGAACAACATTTTATCCCCACAAAGAAATAAAACAGGTTTCTTAGTGGAATGGACAGCGAACCTACAACTAAAGTTTTTAGTATGAAAAACTTAATAAACATGCAAACATATGTATGCTTGTTTTCCCAAATGACTTCAGATCTTACCTGACAGTAACGTCAAAAGGCGCATCATCTGCTAAAGCTAGACATAGCCTCGGAACTAAGCCCGGTTGGGCCTCTGAACCCATCATAGTGTGGGTTTTCCCGGTTGCGCTCTGCCCGTACGCCAAAACACATGCTGATAAGCCATGGGAAAAACTAGAGATCACTTCTCGGCCGATGGATTCGAAAACCTAGAATAATATAAATAAAATTAATGTTATGCCAAATTTCAATAAATATCAACATACTCATAGTTCTGCGTACGTTGAAAATAACTAAAATAAGCTACCAAGTAATCCTAGAAATACAGATCAAATATATCCTATTCCAATCCAATTTGTCCAACATGGCGGCCTGCGTTAACTCACATGACCTTAAATCAAATAGTGAAGTTATAATTGTCTACATGTGTATAATTTGATTCATTGAGAATGCAAGTTTGTCTCGAATTAAAACTAAATGATTTTTGGGTGGATGGCCAAAGTAGATGGATGGTGGAGTGTTTTATGACAAAATACGTCACGTAGGTGCGTTTCATCAAATGTTGAGATATTTCACTGATTTGATTTTGTTTTCGGCAAATTGCATTGGTACACGTTATTGGGACGGACTATACTAATATGACACTTTTATTAAGTTACTAAAAAGCTTAGTCTTTTAGTCTTCCAAAGGTGCGGATTAGATAATGTACTCGTATGCAAAAAAGAAATCAGGTAATGTTGAGGAGTTAAATTACCTTTTCCTGTGAAGCATAGGCGGGATGTGTCGGCGAGCAGGCACTGTCGAAAGTATAATCGGCATAGTAACGCCGCACTCGCTCGCGACTATCGCCTGCGCCTGACAAGCTCACCTGCTCAATAAATACAACAATTGTTACATGTACTTTTTACGTCAGGTTGTCTATCTACGAGTATCTATCTTTATCTCCATCCATCTGTCTGCCCGTATGTCTAATTATACGCGCTATTTTGAAAATCGACTGGATCGACTTTTTGTAGTTGAATAAGTCTCTCCTGAAAGGTGCCAATAACTGCGACAAAAGCCAATATAGAAAAGAATGACAGATTCCAATAGGAGAACATTTAACTCAATTGGTGCGATTATTGGTGCACTTTTTTAGAAGATGGTGGATAAATAATTTTTTCGCCTAATGATTAAACATCTACGATGCGATCATGAATATCGAACGTTCTCATATTAGTAGATGTACTGTTATGAATGAATACTGTGACAGTTAAAACTCCCATAGACTTACCAACATATTAGATCTGTGAAAACTCCTTACCTTAATATTCGTAATAGTGACTGTACTTTGGTCCACAACATTCACAACTGGCACTTTACCTTTCTCCGACTTCAGCTCCCTGTAAAGTAAAATTATTGTATAGGATTTAAACTATAGCTTTAAAAAGTTTTAATCATATATAGGTATATACTTTAGTCCATATATAGGTAATACCTAACTGCCTTGGCCATACAAATCTGAATAACCTACCTTTCAGTAAATGGTCGCACTCTTATTGCTAATTTAACTGTCGACATTTTCAGTTTTATTTAACAAAAAAAAATACAAAGAACTTGTTGATAATCACAAACTTTAAACTTAGTTTATTTTTGTATAACTGTAAATACAGATCTCAATAACATTATGGAGTTCACAGATGACCGTTGTATACGCACGATCCATACAAATGCACCCTGAGTCGCATTTTCGTTAGTCAGTTATTTTTGGCTTCGCCTCTGCTTCCTGTGCATATTGAAAGTAAAATGATATAACTAAAATAGACTTAACGACTTCCCAATTCCAACATAAGAACACACCCATACAAAGGTTTCTGTAAATGTGTTCTGGAAAAGTACGAAGTTACTTCTATATTAGAATGCAATGTTTTCATTTTCCAATTCCATGCCACTGAGAATAAATTGTTCAATGTATGATTTGACTTCTTACTTATGAATTTTGTATTTATATAATTTTTCTTTTATTGTTACTTTTATATCGGTAGATCGTGGTGTGGCACTTATCATTAGATGGCTGCCAGTGTGCCATCTCGACTAAGTCGTCTGTAAAAAAATATAAATATGTAGCTTGCAGTCACACATTTGCTATTTTTCCTTTTTCTTTATAGAAAAAAGGTGGCAATACAGTCCACCTGAAGGTAAGTGGATACTGTCATCCGTGGACATCCACAATGCATGCCAACATCAGTCCAGAATAACAGATGTTGGCATGCTCCCAGATGCGCTGCCTACCTTTGGAGATATAGGAATGGATTTGGAGAATAGGTTGAAACAATGGGGAGGGATAGGGAAATGATAGGATATTTGTAGTATCTTTTGTAAACATTGACATAAAAACATTTTTTAATTTAATGCAATTTTATATATTAACGAATATAGGTTCTATATGTTTTAAGAGGCATACAAATAAATAATTAAACCGCTGTATAAACTTATACTTTATTTATCGAACCACTATCAGCGATCCTCTTGACTGCCTCTCAGATACTGTCCTTACAATGTTGCCAATAATATTATAACAATCACTACTACACCATCCTCTCTCTTAAAACTAAACTATCCCTTATGCACAATCGTCTAACCACTTTGGTTTTCTTCCCTAGCCTGTACTCTATCTGATTGATTATATACCTGGCCTTTATTCCTTTCTAATGACATTCCTCGTTCTAAACTGACCTCCCTTTCTTTAATATTTTGCTCCTCAATCATGTGGCTGATCTTTGCCCGTTCCTGTGTTAACTTATCTACATCTTTGTCTTATACACTGCAATCATAATCACTATTCCCTTCCCATTTATTTCTCAAAAATTTCCCGGACTAGAATCAAATGCCATCGATTTCTCCTATATGTTACTCATTGCACATTTACAAAATATGATCTTGGTTCCTTCGCCCTGCTAATAACGACCCCATATCTTCTTAAACCAATTATTCACATTTTATCACCTACTTGCAAATCACTTAATTTATGAACTTTATGTCTAACATTATAATTATTTGCATTTTTTCTGACCTGTTTTCTCTTATCCACAAATTTTCCATGAATATTTATTGTTATATAAAAAAATTTAAGATACTAGTACATAGCCATCCATTAGACCATTAACAACTGTTACCCTTATGTAATGTTTTAGGGATTCAATATTATCATTGCGTTTAGAGCATTCCAAACCATAAATCATAATCGAGCAGATTAAGATCGGGGTTTCATTAGAGCTGAAGACTGAGCTCTAATGAAGTCCGGAATATTCCTTTCTAGTTACGCCTGTTTTTAGCGAACTTTACATATGATCTGGTTCTGAGTCTTGGTAAAAAGACCATCCTTGGTTATGGAATAGGGTGTTGTTAACAGGCATTACGACCTTCTCAAGAGTCGTATATACACTTGAGCCTACGTTTCAATACCCATTTCACAAAAATATGGTTCAGTCGCTCCTTGATAGGTAACACCCCATTAAATAAGCCCACCACTGAAGCCGAATAATGACCGAGCATAAACTCGATCATTCTGATTGTTAAAATATACCTCAACTATGAACATTTTCTAATTCATAAATAAGATTTGTCTGTTCGTTATCACCCTACTCCATTTTAATACAATATTTAATAATGAATTGTCGCCAAAATGAGAAAAATCATTTATTTTTCACGTGAGAATGACTGATTCCAAATTGAAATGTTACCTATTTTTTTTTTTATTGTAACGGTATTTGTGGGCGGACTAAGTATATAACCATTCTAGCGAAAAATAAAATTGTATTATCCTAATAAATCAAAAGTTACAAACATGTAAGGTTTTTATTAAATGAATCTTCCGGGCTACTTGGCCGAGGCCTTCTGGAATCTCTTCTCTTTCTTCCAAACGTTTCGTCAACAACTGCGGTTGACATCTTCAGTGGCGACTGCGTTCACTTTCGGAGAGATGTTATCTCTTCGGCTTCTCGAGCGCAGTGTTACCAAACCAAAGAAAATGAAACGGGAGAAATGTGGTCAAAATATCGGTAGAAAACGGGAAAATTTGTGTTGAAAATAAAATAAAAATTAAGCATTTTTGTACAGATTTATTAATATTATTACGATCAAACATCAATTACTTTTGTCATACCAACGTTCTTTTGACAGCAACAAACATTTTTTTGTCAATATTAAAATCAAAGCAACTAGCACCATTTAGATGTCGTTTGGTATGTAAAAGGCCTTCAATTGAAGAAGATGAAAGTCTGTTTCTTTGCTTAGTTTTCAATAAATTTATGCTAGTAAAATCCTTTTTACATTAGCCGAAGAGTGAGGGAGAGTAAATACGTCAAAAACAAATTTTGCCAAAATAGGAAATTTTGGCGAACCATCATCAGTCTTTAATTGCCTTATAGCTCCCCAAAACTCTTCTGGATCACTTGAATCTATACAATTTATATTGCGAACTTCTCTCCATTCAGTGTCAAGTTTCTGCAGGTCGTCCTGATTAATTAAATTTCGAAAAGCTCTGCATATGTGGACAATAGACGCTGTTGCACCGGTTTTTACATTATTAGGACAGAAAGCTACTAAATCCTTTAATATATTATTTTTTAACGTAAATCGTCTCACGATTTGTCTGCAAGCTTCAATATAGAAATCTAAGCATCTAGCTCTAAATAAATTATCTTGATCGCTGGTCAGTCTTTCTTCCAGTAGTGTATTTAGAGCTGTGGCTCCATAATAAACATCAATAAGGGGTAAAAAAAATTCGAGGGTTTACATAATCTATATTTTCGATTGAAGTGCTCAATATGTACTCTCTTTTGAGAAAACAGTCGTACAATGTCCTAAGAGTTTTAGTAATTTCGGCATATAAAACATGTATGCGAGGATGTTCAGCCTGCATTTCTCTGTTAAGATTGTTGAATATTGGAAGTACAAAATCTAAAAACTCCAAAAAGAGTCGCGTAACAGGATCATTCATTTTTTGTAAAATATTTTCTGCTGCTAATAAATCGTTATTTTGTGTAGCATCTATGAAAAAAAGTCTTAAAGCAGAGTACTGCTCAAGTACGCGCTTTACAGCAGCATGGACAGAAAGCCAACTCGTCTACGAAGGGTGCAACAATTTATGTATTTTTACATTGCAGAAAGTCTGAAATTCTTTGTACTCTGCTACTCTCTTAGGGCTTGACGAAAAATAATTGTACAAACCCCTAACGAAGTCTTCAACAAATCAAGGCAGCTTCTCGCATGCATAAGATGCACACAAGTGATACGAGTGCCAGATGCAGTTCATCACAAATAAATGCGGAATATCTCTTTTCAAATGTACCATAACTGAATTATTGGCCCCCCATCATTACATTTGCCCCATCTGCCGCAAAACCTATCATTTTTTTCTTATAAGGTATATCATACTTATTAAAAAAAATACTATATGTTCATACAAAACTGAAGCTGTGGCGGATGAAACTTCAATCAAAGCAAGAAATCTGTCCCTAATTCTATTGTCTTTTACATAGCGTACTACAAGGCACATATGTTTTGTTGTGCTCAGGTCTGTTGACTCATCAATGATAAGTGAAAAAATATTTTCTTTTAAATCTAAGCACAATTGCTTAAAGCTTTCTTTTCCTATGATATTATCCACGATTGCTTGTGTTTTGGTGCGGGCACATTTAATTTCTTTTGCGATTTTCGAGTTGGGGCATATCTTCGCTATCAGCGTAGATAAATGGTCCATTACCGTGTATGGTAGATCGTGTTCCGCGGTAAAAGCACTTAAAGGAATTTCACCTGAAAAAATAGGTTTATTATAATTGTTGGCAACATTTAAAAAATACAAGTGTGTCTAATCTAGCTTTAGAGAAAGGCAAACTAATACGGATTATGGATACAGATCATTAATTACAGAATACAAATTAAAAAATCTGATTTTTCTACCAAGAGCCGCAACAAACTAGGTTATTTAAAACAGTCTATTCGTCTAGTCTACACTCGTATTTAGGTTTACTGACCTTCCATTACTTGTTGAGTAAATTTTGTTTTCTCACTGCCGAACCGAGTAATCCTCGGTTGAGATGAAAGAGATCTGCCAGTTCTTATATGTCCTTGTCTCTGAGAATGCCTCGTAAAAGCATCTTTTCCCGATGAAATGTTAATTTCTTCATTGCAACTCTTACATAAGGCCATACTTGCACTTTTATTGCTAGGAGCAATCCAACTGGCAAATTCAGATTCTTGCTCCGAACTCTTCTTATACTTTCGGGCGTATTTTGTCTTTTTTCTTTTAACGCCTGTGCTCGTTCCTGATTCATTGTCCGTATTATAATCACAATCACTTGAACTTGACATATCTATTTAAATTTTAATAAAACCACCTTAAAATCCTCTAATACCAACTGGAAAACACAGTCTACTTATTTGCGATATCTGCATAGAATCGTACATCTATCTATCTACTTAGTTTACAATATGAAACAGATTACATCAGAAAACACTTGCACGAGAGAGATCACAATATTTCATTTGTTCGTTTTACCACAGAATAAGAAATAGTACTGACGTAGTTTTACATTCGGCCGGGGAATCCCCTGCCGGCCTGTGTTGTTCAAAATGGATGCGTTTTTATATGCTTTTTTAAAAAGGCAATGGATGCATTCATTTTTAACATTTTTTTGGGGGTAACGGATGACATGAATTAAAAGTAAAAAATCGGGAGAATGTGATCGCTTTACGGTAGATCGGGAGATGGGTTTGAAAATCAGTAGATCTCCCGTTAAATCGGGAGGTTCGGGAACGCTGCTCGAGCGCAACTGACTCGACGACTGTGGCGCACCGGTATTTATAGTGGGCGAGGGTAGTTGTAATTGTGTGTGTACCGACGCATCGATATTTATAGTGGGCGAGGGTAGTTGTGATTATGTGTGTACCGAGTTTGTTTTTATAAACCGATTGTTTTATGTACCGAGTTTGTTTGTTTGTTGATAAAAACATTATCATTAACGGACACTATCGTAGGTAAATCAGGCGGCGCTACTTTTTACGCGAGAATGCGCGCGTATTCTTACGTGTATTAATTACAAAATGCCTGCCACGGATGGCGGCGAGCGAAAGTGGCGACTCGCGATACGCTCGACGTAGGTGCACGCTCGCGCTACCGCACATTAGCGCTGCGCCTACGTCCCGTTTAACGGGCTCGAAGACTAGTAGGTTCTTTGATGAACTTTTGATCTTATTCCAACATCACAAAGTTAACAATTGTTTGTTAAAGAAAACTGCGATGCGTTGCATATATTCTTTTTGTAGTGTTAGGAAATGATAGGGGTGTACCTGACTGTTTGTCTAAGGGCGGCAAACATTAGATTAGACACGGGTGCCCAGACAACTAGCGACAGCCCATGTTATAGTTAAAATCAAGTTAATTAGAGTTAGAAGTTGATAGTGTGATATAATAGGTTTAATATCTATTTTTCTATGGTCCGAAGTTTGTGTTGAGTTGAATATTGAATTTCATATACGAAAAATTTGCACATAAGCAGGAATCGAATGTTTCAATGCAGGAATTTCACTGTTTTATATTTTTTTCAACTGTATAGTTAATATCGAAAATTCACCAATTTATATTTATTCGAATTATGCGTTATTCATTCAGATTTTAATCTGTAGACTATGTATATCTACATTTTTTTCTTTGTGAACTACTAGTGATAGTAGTGCATAATGCTTGTGATAATTAAATAAAAACATGAGGCGTCATTTTCCATGTTCTTCCAGGGAGTCAAACTATTGTCTTCAGTAAACTTAACACTTGACTTTTTTTTTTCTCATCTTTTTGACGAGGTTTCGACCACAATAGGTGATCATGCCAGCCTTATGGGTGCTTTCTCATCTTCCTTATTCAAGGGAATGATCTATAAAATGGCCAACAATTGATCTCTCCATTGCACAAAGAACCCGACCTCATAAGAACTCCCAAGATCATTTGATGTTGACGTGATAACATTTAATTCCGATATATTATCTATGTGAACTAATAGCTATGCCAGTGTCCAAATAAATAAAAAACATTCCACTTTTTTGCGTGTCAAATGTCAAATAATAATAAAATCAGACGATACCCCTTTTACCAAAACATATTTACAGACAATACCTACTGGCAAAACTAAAATCAAAAAGCAGATAAAATGATAAATAGTGTCCTCGATAATAAGAAATAGTTCTAGAACTTAAGAAACACTAGATCCTTTATTCTGTAAAAGGTAAGTTACAATAGTTGATAAAGAATTATTATATTAAAATTTAGATTTTATAATATTATTTAAAACTAAAGAGATATTATATAATAGCATCATAATAGGCAGTACAATTGTAATATCTATCGCATGATAAAAATATTACGATCATTTAAACTTCATTTTAGTATGACGACACCTCGCCAAAAAACTTCTTATGACAATGTATTTCTTATTTTATGATAACAACATGCAAATCTAAATAGATAAGTATGCACATAATTCAAATATTTCTCACATTTGAACCCGTTTGTTATTGAAATCATTGTTAACATATTACATTGTTATGAGATTATTTGAACCAAGACATTTTCTTCATAAGTATTTTGTTATTCTATACAGATGCTAGCCAGAAATTTTACCCGTTCACTATGGAATACGTTACGTCTGGAGAGGAGGTTTCTTGCGTCAGATCCTGCAAAGCCCCAGCCTGAAGTCAAGGAAGGTGTTGATGCAGTTCAGGTGTATATTTTATCTTAATTATCATTCAGTAAACCTCTCTAAACATTATTGGGAAGGACTGTACAATGTATGATAAAGCCTAATTATGTGAGCTTTTTTTTTTAGACAGAGGAGTGTATAGACATGGTATTTTTGAAATTGTGAAAGTGCGGAAAAGCACGAATTTTTTTAAATTTATTTTTTCTAAATTTTGAGATTTGTGTTTTAGTTACTGGGCAAAGAATATTGATGTCATAACGATTGTGGGTGTGATGACGATTTATAAGAACGTTCTAGGAGTTATTAATCTAGTACCAAGTTTTGTGTTAGTACCAACTTTGCTTTCAACAGTAATTTTTTTTTTTAATTTTTAAATTTTGACATTATTTCAGTGTTTTTAGTTACTGGGCAGAGAATATTGATGTCAACAATAATAATAATAAATGAAACAACCATTGTTTTTTAACAAATATAATTTATTTGTAAACATACTTAATGCACTTTATTAGTTCCTCAAAGGGATCCAATTTATTTAACATAATTTCTCTCTTCCAGGAATACTCTATCAACCAATTTGTGAAGTCACCTTTATAATTGTCTTTATTAAATCTCCTTTTTAAACCTTGCCAGTGACCTTCTATCCTTTGAGTGTGTGTCCCACCTGGTGCCAGAAAGCGGTTCTCAGGATCACTATGGTTACCTTTTTTATGGATGTAACCATGTTCAGGCAAACAATCGTATGCCCTCCAGGAATCGTTATGTATAATTGAACCTACCTTGACATGTTTTTTTATTAGTGGCACCAGTACATCAGCTGTCCTTCTATTACCGGGACACACCTCTAACCTCAAATCATCACTATTATTAGAAATCATGCCGATGACCCAGTGCCCTTCCACTTGTCCTCCCCTATTATATTTTCTTTTTCCAAATTTGGATTCATCAATTTGAACAATACAGTTGGGGCCACCGATTTTTTCTTTTTCAATTTGATTGTCTAAATGATACACACTTACTACTTCACTACAATAATTGTACCAATCTGCGATAGTTTTATGGGATAATACAGTCTCCCTATCTTCTGCGCAGCACTCTTTTTGTACCACGTCATAGGAGTAACTATTGCAAAAACAATACATCAATTCGAACACTACTGGAAGTGGGAGATGCACATTTTCGAACCATGTTCCTTTTACACGGGAAGTGTATTTTGTTCTGCAGTTACTTTTTCTGCATCTGTATATGCCAAATATGCCAAATTGACATGAACTGTAGTCCAAATACATTGGCTTCTTATGATAATTGCATATCATGATCTTCGATATCAATTCTCTTTCTTCTGCAAACTCGATGCACTGCTGTTTTGTTCCGAGTTTTTGTATCACTCGTCTTAAGTTCCAGAGTGAGCGAACTTCTTCAGCATACAAGTGTTTACGCCTGTAACAAAATGAGATATTGATATGAATAAAGTGCCTTGGGATGAGCTTACAGTGATGGACTGATACTGCTGATAAGGAAGCACTTTAGAAAGGGGAAACTTACCAATTTCTGTGATTCAACTGAAGGTGATAAAAGGACAGATTCGGGTCTGGCGCTAGCTTGGCTTGCGCGTTGTGGTCACAAGACAAACCTAACCATCAGAGTCAGAGTGCTCTGAAGATAATAAAAGGCCAGATTCGGTTTTGGCGCTTCGCCGGCCGCTACCGCGGCACGCTCGCTTCGCTCGCTCGGCTCGCGCGTTGTATTCACAAGACAAATCTAACCTAACCCAGTAGTCGGAGTGCTCGAAAGATATTAAAACGCCAGGTTCGGATCTAGCGCTTCGCCGGCCGCTGCCGCGGCACGCTCACTACGCTCGCTCGGCTCGCGCGTTGTGTTCGCAAGACAAACCTAACCCAGCATAAAAGGCCCAGATTCTAATCTGGAGCTTACAATTTAAATTACATCAAATACCAATAATAATGAAAACTATTTTATAAATAAATAATTGAAAAATTATGTTACCTGTTCGAAATGCCAGATAAATTAGAGCTATGTGGAATGGTAGACGGCCCAGGTGTCGGCTCATCTTCAATTATGTTAGCAAGCGGCTCCTCACTTCCAGACTCAGCAGAAGTCGCGAACACAAACGGCTCATTAAAGTCCAACGTTTGGTCACACACTTCACTATCACAACGTAACGGAGAAGAGGTTTGGGGCTTCTGTGATGCCATTTTAGTTAAAGAATTGCTCTCAAACAGGTAAAAACGGGACGATCTCAACTGCGAGTACAAACGATAACTAAATTGAAAAATTCAAATTAACAATTGACATGCATCAAACTGGCGAACCGTTATTGCGTTCTGTTCCCGCACGGTATATTTGCGGTATAATATAAAATCCGTAAATATTTGCGAAAATGAATTTAAGGTATTATTTAATTAAAATTAATTGGTTATTATTTAATAAAAGTTAATTAGTTATTATTTAATAAATAATAATCACATGTAAAACATAAAATGATACATTCATTGATATGTGTAACGAAACGCGTTGAAGAAACCTGTCAAAATGTCGGACCCACAAGGGTAAAATTTAAAATTTTAATTATTTTTTTTCCGCATAATATAATAATATATAGCACGTCAGGTACCATATTACCTATAGGATCTAAATAAAAAAAATGAGCCAAAAACTCGCTACCATACATTGTACAGTTGAGCCCATTATTGTATTTGTTTGACACTTGTTGACATTGTATTCCATAAAAAAAACTAATTTTGTTACACATATTTTGTTGATCCCCTCCCTCTAAAGAATACTCTATGAGTAAGAAGAATTTCGGTCATTAATATGCCTCTACTGTTAACGAAAACTATTATCATCCCAATAGTCAATGCCATACAAATCTGTCGTTCAAGTATCGCTACATGTTTGATGGTAGGGACGGGGTAATGGGATGTGACAGGGTTTAAGGTCAGTTCCCGTCACCTTGGAAGAAACAAAAATTGTCCTACTTATTTAAAAAAATATCATTATAAAAGTATTTAAATATATTAAGGAATCCTGGCCGAAGGATAAATGTCCCTCTAAATGAGATAAAAAACAAAACAGCCAATATATTGGGTATTACAATGTCGGCCTTATCCACCATTTTGAAGAAATATACAGGATGTCCCACAAAATGGTGTCAAGCAGAAGTCCAAAGTTAAAGCACCCCGGGGGTGCCCGAATCACCCTCATGTATGTTCTGCAATGTATATATGCTTTTATTGTCATGATTATTCACCAAACTATGAGTTGAAGATATTTTTGGTCATTTTTTTTTCAGATTTAGCTGAATGTTAGTTCTATCAAACACAAAAAGATTTAATTCCCCCATACCATTGTCCCAAAATAAAATTCAATTCAATAAATTTAAAAAAATAACTTTACCACAATCTTTGCGGCTGATTTAAAAAAAATGTCACAACTTTTTTCAACCAAATTTATTTTAAAAACTTCCTCATTTTATTGGCTATTTTTACCCTATAAATTTTAATTAGCTAACTCTATGGCGTCATACCTACCTAAAATTTGATCTACATAACTTTTTTTAACCAAATATTAATTGAATCTTCCGGGCTACTTGGCCGAGGTCTCCTGGAATCTCTTCTCTTTTTTCCAAACGTTTCGTCAACAACTGCGGTTAACATCTTCAGTGGCGACTGCGTTCACTTTCGGAGAGATGTTATCTCTTCGGCTTCTCGAGCGCAACTGAGAAAGTGAACGCAGTCGTCACTGTCAACCGCAGTTGTTGACGAAACGTTTGAAAAAAAGAGAAGAGATTCCAAAAGATCTCGGCCAAGTAGCCCGGAAGATTCAATTAATATGGACACCGGCCGAGAAAGCCTACACTCCACTATTTTTTCAACCAAATCTATTTTAAAAACTTCCTCATTTTTTTGACTATTTACCCTATAAATTTTATTGAGCTATCTCTACATCAGCTACGTGGCGTCATACCTAAAATTTGATCTAAAGCGTTATTTTTGTTAAATTGATACTGTCGCAAACCATGTGTTCCATTGAATCATAGCCAGTCCAGATAATCTATTTTGTGTCATGGTGGATCCCAGATAATTTTTTATTATTTTTAATTTAGAAAAACTTCTTTCACCACTAGCAACTCACTGGTAAAGTCAAAAGAATTCTGAGAACAATACTGATGTTTGGACCAAATCTTAAATCTCTAATAAGATTTAAAACTTCTTGAGGAGACAAATTACTATCTAAAATCATACAAAGGACTGACAACTCCTGTGGAAGTTCTAATCCATTTATATCAGATGAGTCCTCGCGGGTTAAAATAGTCTCGAGTTTCTAACAATTCATCTTTTGGCAATTCTCTTAAGACATATATATATGTTATACAAGAAAGCAAAATGTTTACTATGCTCAGTAATTTGGGAAAACCTTAACTCCAAGGAGTTTATAGCTGTATCTATAATGTGAAAACATAGAAAACAAAGATGACAAAGATGATCATGACCAATTTACGTAAAGTCAATTTACGAAATTCTTCCTACTCGTGGCGCGCGCTTTAGTAACATCATTGATTACATCAATATGAGACTATTTTATAGCATTAATACTTATTTAATATATAGTACTATATATACATTAAAAGAATAGTAATTTCTCTTACAAAAACATATTTACTACATTACATGTACATATTTATCTTGTGGTAAGAATTTTAATAGTTCTTTGTTAGAATATTTGTATTGATATATATATTATTTGTTAGTAAATTTTAATTTTATTTCATTCTAGGCCGAAGCTTTAGACAAGGACATATGTTTGCTGGTTGATGAAAAAGATAAATTTGTGGGAACGGCAACAAAGAGGGAATGTCACAAAGTTGGATCAGATGGCAAAGTGTTACTTCACCGAGCTTTCAGTGTGTTCCTGTTTAACAAAAGAGGAGATATGTTACTACAAAGAAGATCAAGTCAAAAAGTAAGTTATGCAAAGTTCCTCATGACTACCCGTTTGTAATAATACTCTCGCAAGTATTATCTCTTACTCAACATCTAAATTCCTCAGAACTCCTACTGGCCATTAACAACCATCAAAAATTGTCATTTTATTTTCATGTATTTGGGAAGCTACAACCACAACTTAATATAGCAATAAGCATATTTAAAAATACACAAGAAGACTTAAAGGCTATTTGTAAGCTACCACAAATAGAAACTGCATTATTGATGTGTTTAAAAAATAAAATTGATACGGCTCGGCAATTCTATTCCTTTAATTCTATATGATTTTTTTGTTCTCTCATATTCATTCTAAACATCAAATGCCTGTTCCTGTATCTAACATAACATGTCTAAACTAACATAACCTCGGAAGCTATGTTTGGCCACTACTGGATACATAGACAAAACTCTTTACATTATGACGAAAATTAGGAACAATGTTATAAGAAGAGAATACAACCAGCTGGTCTTATTGCTTTGTAGCTATTTCTTCCAGACAATCTTGAGGAAGCGAGTTGTGACTGAGGTAATAACACATGTAGTGTACATATTCAATACACTCCTCTTCATAAATCATGATTAGTTTGCAATATGCAATTGAATGTAGCAAGTACTCGAAGCAACAGCCTTCTGAGCATTATAGCGTTATTCCCGCTGTTTGACGGCGGCTTTAGTGTTTTTTTTTAAATATTCAGAGTATGCCTTTACTATTGCTCTGCACATGCTAAATTTAGAATGGAATCTTTCTAATCACTTGGGAAATCCTGTAAAAAACCACCTTATCATAGACCACTATCTTTAACAGACCACTAGCAATGAGGACTACTACAAACAAATGAGATTAAGAGTGGAAACAGGGAAATCGTATTTTAGACTAAATTTAGATTTAGTAGATACTCTAAAAATCCTGGAATATATTTATAAATCGTGAAGATATTGTGAAGACGTAATCTTTATAAACTGAGCATATGTAAAAAAAACTAGTTAATGTTGGGTGTATGCCAGCATCATTATTCAGTTTTATGTAGTAATAGTTTATGTAGTGTATGTAGTATTATGTTTTATTCTTATTTTTATACACTTCCAATTCACAGCTAATTGTATTAGTTAGTTTTATGTTTACTTAACATAATATTAACTTTGCATATCTCTCATAGTAACTCCGCGCGTGGCTACTGTTTCCAGGCTGAAAGAGCATGTTTGTATTTTATTTTTTTGATTTACACAGTAAAAGCAAACAACTTTAGAAGAAATACTAACTATAAATTTGCACTTTTCAAATTCAGCTGATGGACATTTTAAAACCATAACATCTAACAACAGAATTGAACTTAAACTCTTGTAGTGATTTCGTAGGGGACACCATGCTGCAATCCCACAACTGCTGGGCACACTTGACTGGCCACGACCTCTCTCTCACTGAATAGTACTGTAAAATGTACTGCATTTCCCACTGTATCCTATTCCACCAATGTATAGTAGGTGAGATATGTCAGAACCCATTCCCATCCCATCCCTCTACATTTTCCCAATTCTCTAAAGGTAGTCAGCGCATCCAGGGACATGCTAAAATTCTCATTCTAGACTGTAATAGCATGTATTGTGGATGTCCATGGACACGGTATCCACTTACCACCACGTGAAATGTCTGCTCATCTGCCACCTATATAAAAAGTTGACAAATTGGGATCTTATATTACAGTACCTAGTAAACAATTTCTCTAACCGTAAATATGGTACCAAAAATATTGTAAGTAAACTGTATGCATTGTTGTAGGTGACATATCCGGATTACTACACAAATGCATGCTGCAGTCACCCCTTGCACGTGGATGGCAAGGAGGAGGATGTCATCACAGCTGCGAGACGCAAGCTCAATCACGAACTTGGAATACCTCTTGAAAAGGTAACATTCTTTACGAAGTTTCAGGTGATGTGCACCAATTAAATTCCGAGCCTTTACATATAGTATGTTTAATATTATTTTACAATGCTGCTGTAAGAAAACAATTATTGCTTTATATTTTTCATATATGACAATGATGCAATTAGCACATTCTGCCACTGTCGAGCCCTCCTCTTAATTATAAATTTCAAAGTCTAAAATATATCCTGTCAATGTCCAGTCGCATCGAAGTAAGTGAGGAGTCGCTCAGTAAAGCGATAGTAGGTTTACGGACGACAACAGGGGACTCCTTGAAAGCACACGAAAAACGCAGTCCTATGCTTTAATTTGATTGTCACAGACATTACGTACAAAATTAAACAAAAACTCAACTTCACTTCTCCAGTTCCCGCCTAACTATTACGGTAGTGTTCTGAGTGTGAGGTAACTTGGTCAGTCCAGTGCGCCCGGCAACTGTGAGAGTTCAGGGTGCACTTTCCGTATCAGATAAAAAATAAATTGAGGCGTGGAATTTACAAATGGGCTAAGTGCCAAAGAAGCAAAATCAAGATTTTGGCCTTTTAAGGTGCTATGTTGGACAGCCATTCCATATCAAAGGTGCAAATTGCCTACAAAAAATTATTATAATTTTGAAATTTTTTCATAGATAGCGTTGGGTGTAAGTTCCACACTTTGTTTCTTTACAAATGGGTCGTGTGTGTATTCGATCGTAGTAAATGTCAATGTCGTCTGTTTAGCTGTCTGTCGTCTATTGGCTATCATTTCATATGATATGATTTGTCTGTTATAATATGAAATATTAGAGAGCATTTTGAAAATGAGTGATTCAGGGAATAAAACTAAAAATAAAACTATAATAAGAAAATCTTTGAAGGTACGAGGAAAGAGTTATGTTAACAGGAAAGGAAAAGTTATGCCGGCAAAAAGACCACCTTCTATGCTGGTCAGTACATTGTTATTGTTTCATCTTTAAATATTGTTTCATTTAATTTTACAACAGCTGTGTTAAGCAAATATTTTTATTGCAGAAAATATGCAAATGTAAGAACCAATGTGATACATTAGATCATGACATGAAATTGAGTTTATTTGACAAGTTCTACCGAGAAGATTTAAAAACACAAAGAACCTATTTGATGGGATTGCTGCATCTGCATAATATTAAGCGACGCCGTCATGGTAATTATGATGTACCATCTGATAGTAGACGACAAGCAACTATTTCTTATGTCATGCCTAAAGGTGATGGCACATTAGTACCAGTTTGCAAAAAAACATACATTGACGTTTTTGCGGTTTCTAAAAAAGAAATAGAGAAATTGATTCGCAAAAAGAAGCATGGTGACACATCATATTTTACTGACAAAAGAACTTCCCATAAAAAGCCAACATATACTGAACTCGACGTGCTCCGAGTTAAAGATCACATTAATATGTTCCCCCGAGATGAAAGTCATTATACAAGAGCAAAAAGCACAAAAGAATATCTTAGCCCTGATTTAAACATACATAGATGTTTTAAAGCCTTCAATGAAATGCATCATGATAAAAAAAAAGTAACAAGTTTTACAGAAAAATATTTTTGAATAATTTTCCTAATTTAAAGTTCAAGAAAGTACGATTGCATACTTACCAGAAGAATATCAAGAATTCTATAGGAATTTGTGTAATAATTAAATTATTTAATTTAATTATTACACAAATTCCTCAAATGTCAAAATGCAACATTGGGGCTAATTACTACGACAATAATAATTATTATTTTAAAATAAAGGCACTTTGCTCCAATGACATTTGTTATGGTACTTAGCCCCTATGAAAGGTAAATATCTTGCCTTTTGACCCATTTCTGAATTGATTTTAAAAATAAGGTAATATGTTCAAATAAAAATATGTTCAAAACTAATGTTATTGATAAGTATAGTATAAACAGTACCTATTTAATTTAGTTTTTGATAATAGAATGCCGCAATAAAATGATGACTAAGAAACTAATTCATTTTTGTTTATTTCTCAATAATTGTGTTTTGGCACTTAACTCATTTGTACATTCCAAGCCTCAATTATTAATATTCTCTTAATTAAAACTATTTTAAATATTTGATCCTTTCATACTAAAATGCTCTTATTTAAACTGGCCGTAAAAAAAATACTAAATGAGCAGCAAATCATGATCAACAAAACAAACTATGTTTGAATAACTGAAATCAAAATATTAATTTACTAATAATCATAAAGACAATGTCACTTCATTGTCACCATAGGACCTAAACCTATCCCACCTTTAAATTTGCTGCCGATTTCAATATTCCCCTAAAATATTTTAATTTTTTAAACAAATATAATTATTTATGTACATCCCCCTAACAAAAAAAACTTATGTCATCCACCAATCAGCACTAGGGGAGGCCTGTGCCCTGCAGTGGCTCGTTATAAGCTGATACAAGTAAAATTGTTATGTACCCCCCTATGTGTATTATTTCAAAATAATTTACCTTATGTGTATCGACTCACAGCTAGAGCCGGAACTATTCACATTCATGACCCGGGTGCACTATCATGACCCCGGTGACGGCGTGTGGGGCGAGCACGAGATCGACCACATCCTGGTCTTTCAGGACGACGTCAAGGTCAAGCCCAACTCCAACGAGATATCCGAGTATTGCTTCGTGCCCAAGAATGAGTTTAATGCGTGAGTTGACATAATTTTTAAAGAACTTTAATGTTTTCTGAGCCTTTGCTCACATAACATTGAAGGCCCAAGGCCCCAAATTCCTTTGAACCTTGCGGTCAATTCAACTAACACGTACCGTTTGTGTTTAGTAGCGTTCTAGTACTAAGCAACATTCAACTTTGATTTATAATCTTATTTTACTATCTTTATAAAACGTATTGAAGAACCTTTTCCCAATCATTGCCGTTCAGTTCAAAAACGTGCAAAAACCGCTCTTTATACAACCAAAATCATCGTGTATCCCTTTTTTTGTTGTATAAAAATTGAAAAGGATGCACCGTTAATTAACACTTTATTTATTTTGTTATTGTTTATCAGTTTTCTATGCTTCTAATAAATCATTTATTATCATTATTATTTTTAGAGAGTAGAGGGGTCATTTTCTATAGAATTTTTCGGCTGAAACGAACCGAAACTGAACCATTGCAATTAGTGGTATACGAGAAGTACATAACATACAATTTCGGCTGCGGTTCAGCTAACGTTCAGTCAGTTTTATATTAGTTAAATCGGCTTTGTTACTGGTATAGACTTATTGTACTTTTTTTAAAATTTTCTAAAAAAAAATTATATAGAAAGAAGTCTACAGGCGAGCATACGACCCACCTGATGGTAAGTGGATACTGTCGTCCGTAGACACCCGCTACAGATGCCGACATCAGTCCAGAAGGACTAATATAAAAGGCTAATATAATATAATCAGTTGGCACATCCCCAGCTCCTATGCCTAACTTTGGAATTTAGGAATGGATTTGGAGAAAGGGTGGGAAAAATGAGTATAGGATAGGATGATTGTTTGTTTAGGTGGTCGTCAATTTCGTTACTCGTCTAATTCGTTAGTCGTTTAAATCTGTACTTTTTTTTAAAGTTTGTACAGTCACGAATATCCGTTTTACTTAATAAATAGTTAGGGAAATTAAAACAACAAATATTGTGTATATTTCAAGAAAGGGCAATCATTAGGCAAGGGGTCTTCAACCATTTCCGAAGAATTTATTTATATTAATTAATTAATGCGTTGGAAAATCCTGTTAATTGTTTTTTTTTAATTGGTTTTGATTTTAATCACATTTTATTCAGACTTCAAGTCGCTGTAACATAAAAATGATTTTAATTGCTCAAGTTGAGTTTTATTCATTTCAGTTGATCATCTATGTATTACTTTCGGCCGGGATGTGGATATAAAGTGGAAATTGCCATTTTACCATAGTGTTCTGTGCGTAAGGGTAATGTAGCGAGTCGAGAGCGCTGTGGGATTGCAGCGTGCACTCTCCCCTTTTTTCTCAATCTAGTGAAATTATTTGTTACAAACAATGACAATTCGCCACATTTTAATCGTATAGTTATATAGTATAGTTTATTACGTATAATTTAAATATGAAAGTACAATGTACAACAAGTACAATGTACAGTACAGTAAACTTGACGAGACATGAGTTTTGCGTGTGTATGATAGCTAGTGCACAGTGCGAACCAATTTAATAATCACATTGGACATTTCGGCACCCACACACACAGATGCAAAGCTCGTGTCTTATTTCGTCACTCGGATTGAACAATTCGGCACCCAGGCACAGATGCAAAACTCATGTCTCATTGAGTTTACTATAAGGTAATATGTAAACATAGACAACGCAAGTTTGTAAAATTGTATGGAAGCCAAGCACGGTCATGTCACGCGTAAATTTTACTGACGCGATACCACTCGCCAATGAAACAAAACATCTTCCTTGACTCGGTTCACCACGTTTACAACAAAATTTTACTATTGATTATAACGCAAATAGGCATTTTTGTATCTAACAACGATTTGCTAGCCACACGGATCGGACCAGACTGAACGAACAGCGTGAGAAGTAGGAGCTCAGCGCCAACTTCGGGCACACAACGACGGACAGCTTGCGTTATCTATCCCTCCATATCAGTGGGTGTGAAGGTTCGGCGGTCAGTGATCACTTCTAGGAAAGACCACATCTGTGGAAGACCATTTCTGGATGTGATCACTTCCTAATATAGTTTAATAATAGAAAGATGCGAGATATTGAATTCGACAAAAAACTGAAGATTTTGTTGGGAACATTAGAAAATTAAAAAAAACTTATATTGATTAAAAAATATTTATATCATATTTTTTTGATAAGTAATTTTATTTTTTAACTTAGCGATGATTTTATGTTTTGTTTACATTAAATAATATACATAATAGGTCAGAGAGAAAGTCTTTTCGTATTTTGTATGTATGAAGTTGTGATCCAATATCTTTGATTGAACTGTTTGTACCTGGCTGGTTATGATACCATTAAAAAGGTAACATTTAAAAAACAAAAAATAAAAAAATAAAAAATCTGTTTCCCGCCATTTTTCAATTTTTTTCTGTCCAAGAAAATGAGTGAATCTAACGAATAAATTCGATACATTTTACAGTTTTATTACAAAAAAGGGAAAAATGCGACACAAGCCGCGAAAAAAATATTTGCCGTTTATGGACCTAATGCAGTGTCAGTAATAGTAGCACAAAGTTGATCTAAGCGTTTTCAGTGACGAAATCTTAATGTTAAAGATGCAGCTCCGGTCGTCCTGTTACCGATAAAGTTGATGCCATTTGTGAAAAAGTGCAGCAAGATCGACATATAAGTAGTTACGACATTGCTGATGATCTGGGCATTGACCGTAAAACAGTTTTGACTCATTTGAAAAAGACTGGATTCACAAAAAGCTCGATATTTGGGTACCACACGAGCTCACTGAAAGAAACCCAATAAACCGTGTACTCGTTTGCGATTCTCTATTAAAAGGCAATGAAACCGAACCATTTTTAAAAAGATTGATCACTGGTTATGAGAAGTGAATCACTTACGACAAGAACGTGTGGAAAAGATCATGGTGTCGGCCAAGCTCCACAGACTGGCGAAACCCGAATTAACGCGCAATAAGGTGATGTTGTGTGTAGGATTAGAAGAGCATCGTTCATTATGAGCTTTTACCGCCGGGCAAAACCATCGATTCGGATCTCTACTGCCAACAGCTGATGAGACTAAAGCAAAAAATTGAGAAAAATCGCCCGGAATTGATTAACAGAAAGGGTGTAGTCTTTCATCATGATAACGCCAGACCACACACATCTTTGGCCACTCAGCAAAAATTGTGAGAGCTTGGTTGGGAAGTGTTAATGCACGCACCATATAGCCCTGGCCTTACGCCCTCAGATTTCCACTTGTTGGTCTCTTCAGAACTCTTTAGGTAGTGTAAGGTTAACATCAAGAGAGGACTGTCAAAACTACTTGTCGCAATTTTTTGACCAAAAATCCCAAAATTTCTACAGCAACGGGGTCATGTCACTACCTACAAGATGGCAACAAGTTATAGAACAAAACGGCACATATATATTATAATTAAATGTAAATAAACTTTAAAAAAAAATACTAATAATTTGTATATAAAATACGAAGAAACTTTTTCCCCGACCTTATATATTATTAATTGAAGCTTTCATTTTTATAACCCAAAAATAAATTTACGTTTTTATTTGTGTTGGCATACTGTACAAATAATGGACATATTAGGAAATGGTCTAATTCAGAAATGGTCTTCCCCAGAAGTGTTCACTGACTACCGAATCGGAAAGTACAAATGGTGACTTTTTCGTATAGGTTTCTGCCCACGTTGGAAGGGCCTATCACGCCTTGGTTCAACATGATCCGTCGGCATCGCCTCAAGTTATGGTGGGATAACCTTCACCGTATAAAGGAACTCGCTGAACCAGAGAAGATTCACAAATTTTCAAACGAATAGCAGCTTTATTTTATTTCGAACAAGGATTATTCCACATTATTTGCATATCAAGAGTATTTACTTTAAAAATTTGATTACGTGTATTAATAATTTTAGTGCTTAATAAGTTAATTTTCTTTTATTTTTCATAATGTTATCAGCGCCGTCGGATTTTTACTGTAGGTAGATTCTATAAAGGAAGTAAAATGTATGTAAATAATTTATTACGTTTTGTAAGAATATCAGACCGTTTATAAGGGAGGTGCCTCAAATAAATATTATTAATAAAAGTGATTTTTTGTTTATAATTTTATATTTAAAATGAAATATCTGTAAAAAATTCATATTTTAATAGAATAACAAATAAATATGATAATTGATAACTTATTAATAAAATCAATTTCAATAGCTTTTCGGAACACAGACAGAAGAGGTCACCTATCTCTTATCGGTGCCCATATACATATATGTCTTCTAAAGTTCACCTGTACGCCTCCGGCATGCATCAACTGCAGGTACTACAATATATATTGCTGTGATCTATTTTCTTCGCTTACACATACGTAAATTGTCTTGCGGAACACTATCTCAAATGTTTCCTTCAGTTCCATGTCGGTGAATATGCTAAATTAATTAGTCTGACAACATATTCACAAATGGGCTTCAACAAAAGCGGAAATATCTTATGCGATATCCGCTTATCTCTTAATGGGTCGGCATATCGCTGTAACCTTTTGCAATGTCTTCGCATGTTTGCACCTCTCTCAGTTCCATGTCAGGAAAGGAGCTAATTTTATTTGATATAAATATTTAGTATCCTTATTCGTAAATCGACTTCAACAGCTCTTCGAAACAATTGACATCAAAAGCGGAAAACCCATAAGTTATCTTATTAGAGAACTCTTATTATGTAAGTTGATATTTCACCGTGCCTAATTGCAACGTATTTCGCTTATTCTCATTTTCTCTAGCGGATTACTTTATTTTTAAATACTTCCCACAGTTCTGTAGGGTGCGGGTCGACATATCGCTTTGATCCATTGCAAGTATTTCTATGTTGGCACTTGCTCTTACAGCACAGTTTAAAATACTCATCGGTTATGTCAGTATACAAGCTAATTTTAGTTAACTTATTCCTAACTCTGCTACAATAACTCATCAGAACTAACTGTTGGCATTAGAAGCGGAAGATGTCGCCATCTTGTTTTGTTATAATGCGGCAATATCCTATGACCCGTTGCAATGCTTACACTTTCTTTTATTTTGCGGCACACATTACGTATTACTACTATACGTATTTCTATGAGTTCCGTGTCAGAATGAACTAATGAATTCACGAATGAGCTAATTTTATTTGATACAATAACGGTATCCGCCACTTCGTGCGCGTACACGTTAGATTATGAGTGATTAGTTTGATTCCCGTGGGAACTCTAAAGCGGGGTTTCTTAACCTGGGGTCCATGGACCCCAGAGGGGTCCGTGGCAGGAGTGCTGGGGGTCCATGTCAGATATGAAGACAATAAATACTACGCGTGATCCATCTATGGTAAAAATGTAGGTAGGTAGCTATCACTCGCTCGCTCGAGCGCTCGCTTGTCACCGCTACGCAGTGGAGGAACTACGTCTCACAACAACCGTCACGCGTTAATCTTTACTTTCTCTGTGGTAATAAATAAAAGTTTTCCTTTCAAAATGCTTTGTTTTTTTTCTACAATTAAGTTTGGAAGGGGTCCTTCAGATTTTTGAAATTTTGAGTGGTCCGTGACTACAAAAAGGTTAAGAAACCCTGTTCCCTAATTGGTAACCCAGCACATAAACTATAACTGTGCCAAGTATAATTAAAATCCGTCCAGTGGTTTTTGCAATTCACAAAACAGACACAAAAATTCCAAAAATGATTATTATTGGCTCTTTATCACTCTTAACTTACTTATACTGTAGGTATCGACTTTTTTCAAAAATATTAAGTTCAGACATGGCTTTGTGATAATTTTATTATTTTATCATATAAATATCGCAACGTAATTTATTCGTAAATTGGCTTCAACAGCTCGTCGGAACTATTGTCATCGGAAGCGGAACAGGTCACATACCTCTTATTAGGCCGGTACGTTGCCGTGACCCACTGCAGTGTTCGCGTTTGTTTGCACTTTCTCTTGCGAAATACTTTCCTCTTCAAAATACTTCTGTCTGACTCTGTGTCAGTGAGCGAACGCAGTAAATACGCTTCGCAAGTGATCTGGTTATTACCGGCGTGTAGGCCGTTCTTGTACGCAGTGTGCAAATATCGCACTGTCATCGCTTGCAGTATCTGAAATATCCGATAAATTGAACCATCTTTTTGTGCTCTAAATGCCCTTGAAGATTCATTTTCATATCCTCAAAAAACAGATACATTAGGTATAAGAATACCTAAAGTATGTAGATAGATAGATAAAACTATTGCACACCAATACAAAATAAGACAGTAACAGACATCGTAACTATTAAAGAAAATATTAAAATGAAATAATCCTTCCATCATTCATTACGTCTACCCTTTCATTGTTGCACCTCTCTCTTTTGCAAGATCTCCAAAGAACAGATGTAGGTACTCTGTACTCTCATATATCTACTTATTACCTATAAATGTATTTTTGTGTTTACAACAAAATATGAAACTAAGTAAATACCATTGCAATTATAATTAAGGCAGTGACAGCATTAAACCGCCACGATACCGCCATCATTTCGTTAATTAGCTTCTCTTCGCAACCCGACTTCCAGATTGTCTGGTGCTTCTGAAATATTAAATACCTTAAACCTATTGTTATACCTTCATAAAGTCACCATTCTAGGATTCGCGTCGTAGGTTCATAAAATACACACAACTAACAGACATTACCTAGATTTAATATAAACGCACATAATATGAATTTAATCTAAGGGAGCTTAGTAAACGTATAGAAGCGTTTGAAATGTGGGCGTACAGACGTATGCTGACCATCACTTGGACGCAGAAGGTCACCAATAAGGAAGTCCTGCGACGAGTAGATCAGGAACGCGAGCCCTTCAGACCGTGAAGAGCTGAAAAGTTGCGTATCTGGGTCACGTGCATGAAAGATACGAACTTTTGCAACTAATTATTGCCGGAAAGAGGCGTGTTGGTCACAGGAAAATGTATGGCTGCGTAGAATACGGGAGTGGATGCCATCCACTCCCATATGCTACGCAGTGGCGCCGAACTGTTTTGCCTCGCGAGAGACACGGCAAAATACTCTGAGCTTATTGCCAACATCCACTAGTCGGAAAGGCGGCACCACATGAAGAAGAATGTAACGGAGGCCTTTGCCCAACAGTACGACAACTTCAGGCTACATAAAAAATACAAACTTTTAAAGAAGAAACAATAGAAAGTAGATTTAAAGTCTACGTTCGCAATTACCCTTCCTGCCTTTGAATATTTATTATAGGTATTAGGGAGTTGTAAAAATGATTGGAAAGGATGAAGAACAGGGAGTATTTGCTGTATTTGAAATTTAACATACCTTTATAGGTAAAAATATTAAAGATTGTTTTCATGGCCTATTTATTATTAGGATATAAAATATACCTACATATTAGGTCATGCCTACTATTGTCTATTCATTTAAATGGTTTCAGGGCACAGACATTTGCTTGTTAAGTGGCAGCATTTCTGAAACCTCTGCCGTAGAAAATGATAAAGAAATCGGACGAATAATTCCCTAGATTTGCCTAAACAAATTTTATTATGAGAATTTTACACACCGTTGGATCGTATTTGTAAATAACGCCCTTTTTCATAATGCCATGATGGATACAAGGCGACGACGCATCCATTGAACAACAACTGTATGGCACATTGTCTCCTACGAATTTGCGATTTGTCCTATGAAAAGAAAAGGTTAATTACCTGTCGTTTATAATTTTACGGAATATATGATTATCTGGAAAAAATTAATAAGCAATATTAATTATAAAAATATCCATACACGTTTACCACATTTAACTTGAAGTGGCGAAGATTGTGTTTATTGGCGACCCTTATGAGAGGCCTTCACTAGCTAGTGGATAAATCCAGGTTGATGATGGATGAGTGTACCTATTATTTACCACACAGGATTACTTTACGATACTACCAGCCTATAATTGCACAGTTCTGACATAATTATAGTCCCGCCACATGATTTCCTCACGATTGAATGTTCTCATGAATGAGATTCTTCTCATTCAACCTCTTTCTCCCATAAATTAGAACTTTCATTCATGCCAAGGTTCGATCATTCGCCTTTGCCATCGACCTGTTACTGCCACCCTTTCCAGGTTGCTTGTCCCACCTTATGCTTGTATATCTCGTATATATAGTTATTATTATTTACGCAATTGTCTCTTTTTTGTCTTTGAAGCGCAGCCTAAGCACAGTATGTAGATGCAATATTAACAGTCATTGCGCTTGTTGTACCATAGAACCCGAACTCATATAAACATGACAATATTACGCTCTGGATACAACTAATAATGTACTGATTATATCGTCTCCGACTATAAACAGATATGCAAGTAGTTATTACTTACAGAACATCATCAGAATCTGCGTGTTCCCCAGTCGTATACCAAGGTATGAAGAACCACTCCTGGAAGTTGACGCGTCCGCAGCAGTGGAAACGAGTTTGCAGTCTGTCTATCGCCACCTTGGAAGGGAGGTGGCTAGCGTAACGGAGCATTGCTTTTGTAATGCCACCTTTTATTTTAGCTACACATAAAATAACCACCCGACGGTTTATGAAACAGAAAAAAATATGCACATCGATTGGTAGTAGCCGTAACGAGCCTTTTTTTCTTTTTCTATGTTCGTCCTCTGCTGGACATGGGCCTCGCCACGCACATTGTCTTGTACATGAGAGATGTATGACCTTAAAACGACACGCTGGCCAAGCGGGTTGGCGAGTTCACTCGTTCAGAGGAGGCGTTATTGACTTTAATATAATGCTCGCCGGTGAAAGAACATCGAGAGGAAATTCGCATGCGGAGCAATAAAAAAATCTAAGGTTTGTGATATCCACCAATGCGTGTAGACTAGGTAGACTATGGCTCGAAATCCCAACGTGTTTGCAAGGTGAGGCCTATGGGATAGATATAAGGCCTACATATGCATGCTAATACTATAATGTTCTATAACCCTTTACATTCGTAGCTATAAGCAAGTTCTAATTAATATTCAGTGATTAAAACTAGAAGAAAATAATTTACAAAACCTCTTATTATGGATGATTGCAGCCCAGAATAGAACATGATTGCGAGAAAAACTATTATCACAATAATGAGTGCCCAAATGTAGTAGAATAGACCGTTCGTGACGTCATACTCCTTCTTCGGTAAGCCGGCTTTGAAGAGCTGGTATAATCCGTACAACTGGTATAACATAGCAATTAAACAACTTTGAACGGTTTAAATCGCGTATATTTAACATTATTTATATCACGACGTTTCGAACACTTTGCAGTGGACGTGGTCACGGGGTGGTATAACATTGCTAAAGTTAAACAGAATACTTGACTGTTAAACTAATATTAGCCCTGCATGGTTTATTTTAGATTATTATCCCTGCACAGATATTATCCCTCCAAAAGCTGCCCTTGCGCTCTACCTATCTACCCACCTTTATCGCTGATCCAGGTAGAAAAAGCAAGGTTCAATGAAAATGGGCGCAGTCCGCTGATATTTACATATTTTGTGCAAAACGGCAACTCGATTTAAAAAACAGAGGTACTTTTGTAGGTATTCGAAGTTTTTACCAAGAAATAATCCTATATGTACATGTAAGTATTCTGTGGAGGAAAAGGAGCCAAAGATCCCCACAAAAACTACTTGTGTCAAAGTGTGTAATTTATATGGACCTAATAATAATACCAAAAAAACTCCGAAATGAGCAAGTTTAAGCAGCACCTAGTGGCATAGGTAAGCCATTTACCATCAGATGGATTTACCATTACCATTTACCGCCTGCCTCGGTCACATAGTTCATAAAAAATGATTAATTTATTGACTGTTATCGGGCTTACTTCAATAACAATTGCAATTATTGAACCGATTGCGATTATGACGGGGATCGCGTTGCCATCTGGCCAGCACACCAAATCTAGGAGAGTTCCTTCCTCACTCCGTATGGCTTCAGAGGTGTTCACCAACCAAATAAGATAGAATATAATTATTGGCATGCAGGCCATGAGAAGCATTCTGATATTGTTGAATGTAGGCCAAGTTAAAAACATTATTAAATGTACCTACACTTTTCTATATATTCCAGTAATAGATCTTTGGATTGATAGAATTGTCAGAATAAAATCTTTATCTATGGAATAAATATCTATACATTATTAGGGCTACTACTCACAATATTCCAATCGGTACAACCGCCTTGGTATCAAGCCTTATTCACACCGTCGACGACTGCAGGATACGTAAGTATTGTACCACAAAGCGGCAGGTACTTCGTGTATTTTATGATAGAGTACAATAACTGAAATAATATATTATCTCAATAATAATGGGAGCTCAAAGATTTAGATTTATGTGATTAGGAGTCATCCTCATCTTCTTAATTATTTTTATATTTCCAAAGGTAGGTGGCGCGGCGCATCCGTGGACGTTTTCGTCATTTTCATGGGTATCGGTATGTATTGCTAGTCTATGGGCGACAGTATCCACCAAGTAGTTATAAAATGTACGCTAAGCACTCTTCTCCCGAGCACTGAGTGAGACTGGAAACCTTTAAGACTCGAGCGTTATAGTCGCAAGTTTTTAACGTTTGATGGTTAACCCTTGAGGTGAAAAGATCGATTCTAAAAAAATGTTTAAGTTTCTTATGGTACCTTCACGCTCTAAGGTACGTTCATGCTGACTTGGCACTCTAAAGTACATTCGCGCTGACTTAGCACTCTAAGGTACATTCGCGTTGACTTAGAACTCGAGCAAAAGTATCGAACATTCGCACGAACACAATCTCCTTTGCAACTCATTATCAACTTATTCAAAAGAGGTTAGGTAGCGCGAACCGCAAATATAACGTTGTATGTAGCACAACCCTATTCATTCGGTTATAATAACGAATATGCACTTTAAAATCACTGCATTTTAAAGTACAATTTTAAAAGTAGTTGTGCGGACGCTTAGTTTGTAAAAGCTTTACTGGAGCTTGAAAATAAATTTATTTTAATTTTTAACCAGTAGTTTTAAAGTACAAGAAAGAAAATAAAATAAGACTCCATAAAAAGGGAAGTTCCAGTGCAAAAATTACTAATGATATTTGATCGAACTACCCGCAAATAAAACAAAACAATAACAACAACCATTATATTTATTTCACAGACTAGAATTAATGGAAGACTGAAATGATTACACTTGTGACTGTAACGATTCGTAATAAGCTAACTCGTCATCAGTGACCGAGGGTCGGTAGCACTGCACCCCGTGCCATAGCTCAGACACGCCGAGAATCACAGAGTTTGGACTCAGATCACTCTCTTTTACCGCACCTGGAAGAAATTAAAAATAATGTATAATACCTGAATGTGCCGTATGGGGTCGGCCGCCTATAGAATGCACCACCCCATCTTTTCCCGTGGGTGTCGTTAAAGGCGACTAAGAGTCCGTTCACATAGGCCAGCTCGGAGAGCGCTTGTCTTTTCACATAGACCGGAGGTCGTGGCGACGGATGTATACGCTCGGAGCCGACCTAGCCGGTCACATAGACCGCCTGGGAGAGTATGGTTAAATCGGATGCTCTCGGAGCCGAGCGGATGCGCACGGAGCCGAGCGTATACTCTTGGAGCCGGAATCATACTCGTTGAGAGTATGATTCAAGGGCATTCCTATCGAATCCGGGCGTAACAGTCTAGTTTTTGTTTTGTATGTGTTAATACATGTGCTCTCAAGTCGCAACATGGATTTAGATAAGAAATATATTTATTAGCTACATTATTTGAAGATCAAAATAAACACGAACATAAATGGCGGCGGCGGAAAGGAGCGGACGGACACAATCGGCTGTGCGAGCGCGAAAGAGCAGGCGAAGGGAGCCGGTTGGCTGCTCGAGCGCTTAAAGAGCACGCGAACAAGGGGAGCCGGTCGATTGCTCTTAATGTTTCTGTATTGTTTCACACTGAGCGTATTGGTACGACTCTCGAGCATCTATGTGAAATGTAAAAATAAATCTTAATTCAATGTCCTAAAATTATATTTTAAACACGATCGAAATTTGCTCTGCTTTCCGAGCCGGTCTATGTGAACGGACCCTAAGGGATAAAGCCACTACCACAAGCGCTGAGGAACTACACCATCTGTAAAAGAGTGAACTCGCCAACCCGCTTGGGCTGCGCGTGACGTTTTTCGGGCAACACATCTCTCGCGCACAAGACAATGTGCGTGAGGAGGCCCATGTCCAGCAGTGGATTTTTTTTTTTTTTTTTTTTTTTTTTTTTTTTTTTTTTTTTTTTTTTTTTTTTTATAGACTAGGAGGCGGACGAGCAAGCGGTCCCACGTGATGGTAAGTGTTACCGCCGCCCATGGGCACCTGCAACACCAGGGGGCATGCGGGCGCGCCGCCGACCTTGCAAAATCCTATTCACAGCTCTCTTGAAGAACCCCATATCGTAGCTCAGTGGAAAGACCTCTTGAGGCAGTTCGTTCCACAGCCTACGGGTTCGCGGTATAAAATAGTTTTTGGACCGAACAGTGCGCGACACCTCCGTATCGAGGAAATGCGGATGGACCGCACTTCTGTGACGGGAGGTGCGGTTGTAGAAACCCGAGGTGGGAATTATATTAAACAATTCTTCAGAGCATTCCCCATTGTACAGGCGGTAGAACACACAGAGAGACGCAACGTCTCTCCGAATGCTGAGGGATTCTAAACCGCCCGTGAGAGTGGGATCGTCGACAATACGAACAGCACGTCGTTGGATGGAGTCAAATGGGTCCAATTGGTATTTCGGTGCGCCGGCCCAGAGATGAGAGCAGTACTCCATATGGGGCCTCACTTGAGCTTTGTAAAGCATTAAGAGTTGCCCAGGGGTGAAGTACCGCTTCGCTCTGTTCAGCACACCGAGCTTTTTGGAGGCCATTTTGGCCTTATTGTCCAGATGACCCCTAAATTCGACTTTGCTGGAGATGTCGATACCAAGGATCCCGATACTCTCCAAGATCTTAAGAGGTATGCTCTGAAAGCGAGGTGCTACAACAAAAGGGGTTTTTTTAGCGGTGAATGCACAGACTTGCGTCTTACTGGGGTTGAAATCCACTAGGTTCATAGAACCCCAAATCGAGACTAGATCTAAAGAGTCTTCGATTTCAGACACAAGCCTGGCGCGACTCTCTTCCACTTCGACCCGAGGGATGTTGGCGCGGCCCCTGTACAAGGTGTCTGTCTCCAGTACTGTCATCTGCATAGCAACGTATGTCACCAATTTGCAACAGGTCGTTGATATGCAGAAGAAACAGAGTTGGGGACAACACGGAGCCTTGCGGGACGCCAGCGTTAATAGACATGGTGTCGGAGCAGCTACCATCGATAACGACTCTGATGCTCCGTCCAGTCAGGAAACTGGCAACCCATTCGCATAATCCCTCGGGTATCCCGAAGGATGGTAACTTGGAAAGCAGCGATTTGTGCCATACCCGGTCAAAAGCTTTCGCAATGTCTAGGCCTACAGCCAGAGCCTCGCCTCTACTCTCAATGGCGTCAGCCCAGCGGTGTGTTAAATACGCTAAAAGATCACCAGCCGAGCGATTATGGCGAAATCCATATTTACGGTCGCTAATCAGCTGGTGATCCTCTAGGTACCCAAGGAGCTGTGTGTTTATAACACGCTCCATCACTTTGGAGAGGAGGGAGGTGATCGCTATTGGCCTGTAGTTGGCCGGGTCGGTGCGGTCACCCTTTTTAGGCAAAGGGTGAACATGAGCTACCTTCCATGCTGACGGGAAGCTTTTTGTGGAATATGAGAGCCTAAAGAGTCGCGTAAGCACCGGAGACAACTCGGGAGCGCAAAATTTGAGCACCACCGCAGGAATACCATCTGGCCCACTCGACTTTCGGATATCAAGAGATGCTAGAGCTCGCCGAACTTCACGCTGGGTGAAGCAGATTTCTGGCATGGAGCTTGTGCACCTCGAGGTGGACGGTGGTGAGGCACCTCTATCGTCCAGAGTCGAGTTTGAGGCGAAGAGACTGCCCAGGAGATCGGCTTTCTCTTTCGCCCCATGGGCCAGTGAGCCATCGAGTTTCCGCAGTGGTGGAAGTGACGACTGACAGAAGTTACCCTCGGCAGCCTTAGCGAGCGACCAGAAAGCCCGACTTCCAGAAGGATAGCTTGCTAGTCGATCGCCAATTCTGCGGATGTGCTCATTCCTTGCCCTGACAGTGATCCTCTTACTGCACCTCGAGGCAGCGTTAAATTTCTTCCTCAAGTCGGTGGTATTCGGATCTTCAGACACCTGCGCTTTGGCCCAGGCCCTGTATGCAGCCCGCTTATTACGGCGGGCCTCTCCACAGGACTGATTAAACCAAGGTTGGCTCCGTCCGCCTACGGGTATCACGGAACAAGGAATATAACATTCCATGCCCTGCAACACCACGTCGGCAACGGAGTCTGCACAGGTATCCGGATCACCCGACGAGAAACAGAGCTGCCCCCAGGGATAAGAAGCGTAAAATTCGCGCAACCCATCCCAATCTGCAGACTTGTAGTGCCAGACGTTGCGCGTTCCCCGAGAATAGGTCGGCGTGGATTGTTTAGCTGGCACAGCAGTTCGAATGATACAATGGTCTGATGATCCTAACGGAGCATCAACAACAACATTGTAGTCATTCGGCCGCGTAGTCAGCAGGAGGTCCAATAAGGAGGGAGTATGGCTCTCGATATCAGGTATCCTCGTGGGTGAGGATACCAACTGCGAGAAACCATAGGTCAGGGCAAAGTTGTAGGCTGCTCTCCCTGCGCGGTCGGTTATTCGGGATCCCAACCACTCTTCGTGGTGAGTGTTGAAATCACCGAGGACCACCACTTCCGCGCAAGGGAACTGCTCGAGCACGCTGTCAGTCGTCTCTTGTAGCCGCTCAAAAAAACGAGTCGTCTCCGTATCACCGCTGTGGGACCTGTAAAGGCAAGCGTAGACTTTAGTGGAACATCCATAGTCAATACGCGCCCAGAGGATCGACAGGTCCCCGTCTTCAAAATGGCTGAGACGGCGGCAACAAACATCCTCCCGGACGTACATGCATACCCCGGCACGTCGCACAAAACAGTGCTCCTGTTTGTAACCGGGGTAATGAAGATATGATGTATCGGCCGGGCAGGAAATCTGTGTCTCCGTCAAGAAAAGTAAGGCCGGCTTTGCCGTCTCAAGGTGGTAGTGGACGGCGTCGATGTTACTATGCATCCCTCTGATGTTGCAAAAGTCCACTTGAAACGTGGAACTTGAGGGGTGGGCCGCTGAGTAAACATTGTACTTTTTCTTTTTCCTGGCCATTGTATGTGAGTAGGTGTGAATAGGGGAAAGAGGAAGAAGAAGAAAAGGGAGGACGGAGAGAGAGATGGCTGCATGCGGATCAAAGGACAAAGCACGGAGTAGAGAAAAAACCAGGTCACAAAGGTTGTGTGACTTGCTGGCACGGGGTACGGAAGGGCCCCCGGTCCCCCCCCGGGGGCAGCAGTCGGGTTCCACTCCGGTCCCCTTCGGCACAACTGCTACCCCAAGGGATTTTTCGCGTGCGGCGGGGCAGCCTCCTGGGGTGGAGATTAAAGTAAGATCCCCAGGCTCGGGCCCCCTACAACCCGCGGGCGGTCAGCGGATAACCGTTTCACCGGGTCTCCCTGATCCCCGCGCCACCATGCCACGCCCATGCGCGTCTGTAATTCCCCGCAACCGCTGGTCCTCCTTTCCACACGCAACAATCTCTCTCTCGGGACGGCTTCTTCCGCTCACCGCCGGAACACGATGCGGGCCTCGCGGCTAATAGGGCATCATTATGGCGGCGGACTCCGACGGAAGGGTGGTAGCTGTGCCGACGGAGTAACCCTCCCACCGCAAAAAGGGAACGCCATTGCCTCGTTAGTTAACAGCAGGGTGCACCACTAGCAGGTGAGGTTGGCTTAGGCTCCAAAGATGGTAGGTGAGCCTCTTACACCCCAGGTGAGCCTCTTACACCCCAGGTGAGCCTACTGAAGTGGCTGATATTTTTTAAATAATAATAAATTTATTTATTTGTGACAGCCATAAGAGATTACATGGGTTGCAGCAGTGCAAATACAGCAGTGGAGGCCGCTGATCGCAACACTAGGTAAATACCTGTGCTATTAGGATCAGCATTACTCAAAAATGCATTGAAGCAGATTAATACGCAAAGCCAATGACGGTAAATGTTCGTTTGAGTTGTGTGTATTTGACTGTGTGGGCGTGTATTTGAGTTGTGTGGATTTGTATTTGACTGTGTGGATGTGTATTTATCTGTGTATATGTATGTTTATGCGTTTGTATGCATGACGGAAATGAAAGGCTATCAAATGTATATCTATTAGATGTACGCGAAATTATGTTATACGGGTTAATAAATGTTCAGTTTCTATGAAAGAGACAATAAACAATTTTTATATTTATTTTTTCATTTATAATTGGCCATTTTGTATAATGGGATGTACGCATTTAGTTTAGTATAATATATAGACGAGGACTGAGTACTTCAAAGTGCGTTCCAGCAAGTTTGGTCCTACACAATGTAATGTTGCAAACTATTTATATCTGACCTGCGTTTTTGTGTAAGATTGGGATTAATTGAATGTTACCTGAATGTAACTAAATGTAATTTAGCTGAATGCAACCTAACGTATCTTAGGGCCTTACCTGAATGTAGCTTGGCTACGAGCGCGCGCACGGCCGCGGAGCGCGCCGTGGACACCACCTGCAGTAGATCCGCGCCTGTGCACCGATCGGGCAGTGCGGCCGCCACGTCTTCTAAGTTCACCTCCGGACGAAGTTTGTAACTGCACATTACAACAAAAATAAGTTTAACAACAGAAATTCACGCAAAAGTTTTAAATAAGTTTTAGGTTTTTTAAAAAGAGGCTTTACATATGGCGTAGTCTCACGTCAGTTATAAATACACTATTAAGTTTGTAAACGTGCGACTACATCATATGTAAAAGGCCTCCTAAACGACTAAAACTTATGCATAGTCAAGTTTTCGTTTTAAAACATTTTGGGGTCTACAGATATGGAATTGTTATTATCCAGGACCCGCGCGATTTTTTAACTTTCACGGCGCAAAAATGGCGCATTTTTATGTATATATATATTATATATTTTTGGAATGTGCACATTAAAACCTTTCATTTGATACTAAACACGATAAATTTGTCATGCTTTTTTTTGCTACGTGTATTTTCGTGTTTCAAATCTTTACCATTGTGCTAATCTTTAGCGTGTAAATAGGTGCTTACACGTGTTTATATTAATTAAATTAAATAAATTAATTAAATTATATTAAAAATTAAATAAACGTGTTTAAATAAATATTTACATACCTTCCACAGAGCGCGTTGAGCACGCTAGTCTTCTCTTCGAGCCCAGTATAAGGGCCCACGTAGATAAGTTTGTCGAGGCGTCCGGGACGTAACAGCGACTGCTCCAACAAGTCCGGCCGATTGGTCGCGCCCATTATGAACACGAAACTTGTATCTATGTCTGCCAAAACATAAAAATGCCATTCATAAAATTAGCATGCTAGTGGCAATGAGCAGGTCTTATCTGCAGCAGGAACGATAACCGTTGGGGTAGGCGAGTCCTTGACTGAGCCACGTACAGGAAACCGGGGGGAGTGCACGCTGCAATCCAACAGCCGCTGGGCGCACTCGACTGGCCACGTTACCCCTCTCTCACAGAAGACTACCTTGAAATATACTGCATTTCCCACTTAATCTTATTTCCCTAATGTACGTACGTGTTTCGGTAGTGAGTCAGATGTGTCAGAGCCCATTTCCATCCTATCCCTCCCCATTTCCCCAACCCTTTCTCCAAATCCAGTCCTATATCCAAAGGTAGACAGCGCATCCGGGGGCGTGCCAACGTTTGTCATTTTGAACTAATGTTGGCATGTGTCACGAATGTCTATGGGCTACAGTATCCACTTACCATCAGGTGGACTGTATGCTCGTCTGCCACCTTCGTCCTAAAAAAAAAAAAAACGCACCGTGGGACGCGCTCCGGAAACGTAGACCAACGACTTAAAGAAGTTTGCCAGTAGTAGGTGGTGGTAGGAGCCTTGGGAGAGGTGTTTAGTCCGTACACATCGTTGATATTGCGTACAGTCTGTTACTGCCATGACGAAACTCATTCGAAAATAACGCGAATTTTTAACTTTTCCATGGTCGCAAAGCAAGTCTAAAGCAATATCTAAGCAAAAAGTCGTTTGAAGGGAAAAAAAATGAATAACTGATTTTGAAAAATAATGTCATAGCTTTAAATTGAAATTAATTTGAATTTGTAATTTCAAGCATAACGCTAGCTATAACTAAGTTCAAACTGACCATGAGCTCGGCTAGCCGCTGGTTGACGACGCTGTCACTTGCGCCGCCCAAGTCCAGCTCGTTCAGGAACACGATGCATGGGGACGATGAGCGCGCTCGAATACTACACACATATATACACTGTGACGGCACATTATCTCACCTCCCGCGCTGTTGACTCCGTCGAGCTCTGCGAGCAGCTGGCTGACAACGCGGTCGCTGGCGCCGCCTGAGTCGCCGGCGGCACCGCGTCGCGGCGCCAGCGCGTCCAGCTCGTCGAGGAACACGATGCACGGGGACGACGCGCGCGCGCGCTCGAACACTACAACACACATTGTCATTATAAACTATTTTGAATGTACTCATTTGCCTTTCTGTTCATCTTCTTTACGCTTTAAACATAGTCGTCAGTTCGTGACATTATATGGAAACCAAGCGTGTCACTTATTTTGTACCTACATATTTTTCATTATTTCACTTATTTTCATGCTGTTTACCCGGACAAAACAATGTGTACTTTTATAGAACTGTTATAGTTCTATAAAGTACTAAAGTACTTTTTGTGTAAGACTGTTTGTTTCTTATATAAAATAAGTTAAAAAAGTGTTTACAATTGATCTATAATCAATTATCTATCTATAATCTATATAGGCTATTAGGCATTTTTATGTTTTGTAACACGATGAGCAGCGTGAGAAGTAGAAGCTTAGTGCCGAATTCGGACACGCAGCGACGGACAGCTTGCGTTATCTATGCCTCTGTATCTGTGGTTCCCGCACTCGCCAGCATTTAGTCCAGCTCAGTGTCCATTAAGCGTGCCCATACCTCCCAGTGCGGATGACCGGTTCAGCTACGCTACCCACACCAGTTCCCTCCAGAAATCGCCGTAATATAAGCGAGCCTTTACAGTTTATAAAAAAAAAACAATGCGTACATTCAGTACAAGGATTTCTCTAATAATTTAGATAATTAAATAAATTATTAGAGAAGTTTGTTCTATGAACATACCTACTATGAACTTATTCATTCGAAAACAAAACATTGATGTCACCAGTAACTAACAACATATAGTAGGTCCGGGTGACGGAGATTTATTATATTTTCTTCTACAAAGTTCACGGCAAGTTGAAGTTCTTTAATTTATGGAAAGAGTAGTTCAACAATACTACTAAGTTTTAGGCCAATTACGAACTAATATTATAAAGAACAAATTAACACAGCTTAATTATGACTATGTGCGGTGTGTGTGAAACAGCAATTATCAATACCAGCTGATGTCTACCTAATTTTTTAATCAATTATCGAGAAACATTGACGAAACGTTAAACTGTCTATTCTATATTCAATTGAAATATATTCACCTTGTCTGACATTCTCTTCGGACTGTCCAATGTACATATTCAGTAACTCTGGTCCCTTCACGCTGAGGAAGCTCACTTTGAGCTCCGTGCTCACCGCCTTGGCTATTAGAGTTTTACCGCAGCCCGGCGGACCGTATAATAATATACCTAAAAATATGATTGTATGAGAGGTGTCTCCAATACTTGTGCTTCCATTGTGTGCCAATATTTGTCATTCTGGACTAATGTTGGCATGTACCGCGGTTGTCGCAATGCGACAGGGTTCACTTACGATCCCAGGTGGACTGTCGTCTGCGGCCTTCTATCCTACAAGTATTCCTTCCTACGAAGTAAAAAAACTTCCTAGGAGTATTCCTTATCATTCCCAAGCCTTTTCTCAAATCTCCAGAGGTAGACAGCACATTCAGAACGTGCCAACGTTTGTCATTCTTGACTAATTTTGGCATGTATAGCAGATGTCCAGACAGTATCCACTTACCACCATTTCTTCACTTTCTTATTCAATACTATACTAACATTTTTTTATTGGCCCTTTCCCGCTCAGGTGGCATAATGATTATCTAGGAAACCCAAACATAACTTATATAGCTCACCTTAAAAGTAGAAGAATTTTCAAAAGGCGTTCGTTTCCGAGTTTATTTCTTACTTATAAACAGAAAGAATTCTTATAGAAAATCAGGAACTTTTATATTTTTAAAGTATTTTAATAACATGTACCTGATCTTTTTAAAGTACAATTCTTAAACAGATGCGGATACTTAATAGGAAATTCTATCGTTTTCAGTAATTCCTTTTTCAACTTGTTCAAACCTCCAATGTCCTCCCAATATACTTTTGGTATTTTTGGCGCGTCCAAGTGATGGCTTTGTAGACTTCTTATGGATTCTATAAAAATACAAAACCTCTTATGAAATCTAGAAATATTATGTAGTTGATATTAATAGGGTAGATAAAAAAGTATCTTAATTATATATGTGTATATATAATGAGATCGTTAAATGGCCTAAAATAGTATTTTTAATTTAAATTCTTTCCAATTCCAATTTCTTAATATGGCCCCATCGAGACTTTGATGATTCTGCCAATGTCAAAGTTGAATGAAACAGTAAAAAAAACATTGATAAAAACACGCAGAGATTATGCTGGTTCCAGTTGAGCTCATTAAAACAAAGAATACCCAAATTTATAAATAAGAATATAATATTAAATTAGATATTAGTTTTATAAAAGTATGAAGACAGAGAAAAAGTGTTTTGGTTAATAATAATACACTTAACATAGAATACTGACGATGAATATGATGTATGGTAAGTTAAAAAATAATTAAAGAACGATGTTATTAACTCTAATGAATTTGTGAAGAATATTAATATGAGAGGAAAAGACAAGGGTTAGTATGTAATTCACATTTACAGGGCGAGGAAAATAAGGGGGGAAGTATATCGTAAAGAGGTGTTGCGAGGCGGGGACAACTAAATGTGCTCCAGAGTTCCTTCTTCAAGTCCACACACACACGAGGAATGATCCCGAATCCTTAGCTTAGCCAGGAAAGCCGGCGAGCATACGTGTCCTAATCTTAAACGAATTATAACTGACGTAGCCAATTTATTGATGTTCTGATACTTAAAAAACCAAGGTCTAGGAGGGATAGTCGGCCGGATGGAACCATAGTGTCGGGCTTTAGTTTGTCTAGACGACTGCTACAGATCATTCCAGGATTTATCCAAATAACGTTTAGCCAGAGCCCGTAGATCACGAGAAAAATATTTTGAATACGAGTCGCATCCCCCAGACACATAGCGTCCTTTGCCAAAAGGTCTGCTGTCTCATTACCAGAGATGCCAGAATGGCTAGGGATCCACGCAAGAACGACTTCTATGCCTGATACGTGGCATTTATAAAGGACCTCTTTAATCTTTAAGGTGATATAAAAGTTGTCTCTAGCATGGAAAGGGGACTTGTTAATATCCTGTAGACAACTTAATGAGTCAGAAAAGACAATGGACTTATTTAACTTATGAGATTCTATAAACAATACCGCTTATTAGTAAATAGTATTTTTAATTTAAATTCTTTATTTAAATTCGAAGATGCTAGCCGCCATAATGCATCAGGTGTCACGTAATTCCAATAGCAACAAACGTCAAACCTATGCAGAGACATTTTGTCTATAAAAAATATTGAGGATGACGTCACACCCGACAACATCATGTCGATGTAGTTGTCACGTGACAAATAGATTAAATATTATTTAAAACTTAGGGTCCCTTCTTAGGGTGGGCGACGCGCGAAGCCGTCAAATTTGACGCTTCGCACGCAGCAATCGAGCGCTCACGCACACAATATGTAAAGTTAAATCAATTTACCAGTGTTTGGAAGCAGTTTCAAATTGTATGATAAAAGACAAAGGTCAAGTGTGAGCTGTGTACTCTTTTTTAGAAAGAAGGTGGCAAACGAGTATACACTCCACCTGGTGGGAAGTGAATACGGTCGCCTATAGACACCCACAAGTGAATACGTCTGGAACAACTTTAGTCCAGAACGAATAACTTTGGCACGCCCCTGGATGATCTGCCTACCTTTGTTGATGTAAGGATGAATTTGGAGAAAGGGTTGGGGAAATGGGAAAGGATAGGATGGAAATGGGTTCTGGCATATCCCACTCACTACCGAAACACGTACGTACATTGGGGAATTTGATAGTCAGAAATTCAGTACATTTGAAGGTAGTCTTCTGTGAGAAAGGGGTAACGAGGCCAGTCGAGTTCGCCCAGCGGCTGTTGAATTGCAGCGTGCACCTTCCTCGAAATATTACGATTTAATATGTTTAATTAGGTGAACGCGAGAGCATGTTTCGCGTAAGGCCTTAAATGTAATATTAGTCTCATGTTTTTATAAATGAAAATCTAATTTGTTTTATGTATGAAAATTTGCTTGGTTTATTTTGCACAAAACCATTTGACATTTTCACAACTTATGTAGGTATTATGATGTCAAATATTATATTGAGTAGGATAATAACAATCCCATACAAAACGTATTTAAACCGAATATGTAACTTTCCTAAAGTACATTTTATTTATTTTATTTTATTTCTGAATAATAAAGGTGTGTTTGTGTGGGAGGGTGAAGGTGTGTGTGTGTATTTATTTTATGATACCTAATGCCAAATTAAAGTCTTCTTCTTTCACAAGTTGTAACTGAGGATCTGAAGATGGGTTGCAACTGTTCAGCTGTTTCAAATAGGATTCCCTCAGAGCAAAGTGAACTAACGTATCGAGGTCTCCATATAGAAATGTTTCTGTTTTAGCAGCTACTCTTTGCAACACGTCTTTTGAAGATTTACTTAGAATTTCTTTTGACTCTAAATCTACCAGTTCGTCAGTATCTTTTTGATCTCCATCTATGTCTAGCTGCATTACAGACGCAAACCATTGCAGCATCTCAAACCTTTGTTGAACATTTAATGTCGGCATATGAAATTTTTCAAGAAACATTCTCGATATGTTCGGCTTCAAATCGAACTTCTCAGTGACAGCGATCAATATGATCGGGTGTTTCGTGTAGTTCTGATACAAGTCAGTTATAGAGTTAATGAAATATTCCACTATCCTGCAGTCTTCATTGTGTTCGGAGTCTATAGCAAATACCTGCAATTTAAACTGTCATATAGCTAAGACATCATTATTTAGTGTTATGGGCTTATTACTACAAGTTAACTTTTGAGATTTTCGCGTTTCACACATATTTATCTATTTAAACGGTAGGTGCAGCCCAACCGAAACGTCAAGTAAAATAAATAAGGTAAACATTGCGTTAAGACCCATTTAAATAGATAAATTAATAATCAGATAAAGATAAGTTAATTAGGAATCCTAACACTTTTTCATTCAGTACTTCTTTTTCTTTTCATACTATCGATCGTTACAACCTAAAATGAGGCTAACTCTAGCAAGTCTTATTTTTTGGAGGTTCCAATTACAAAGGTGACATGTGAGAACATTGTGAGATAAGAATGAATAACTGGAAATGAATAAGGATTATGAATTTAGTGTACTGTGATCAGAAGCCAACTGCTACATCCTAATTAGAACTCCTGAATAATGTGAAGTGTGAATAATAATAAACCCATTAACCATCATTATTACAAGACACATCTCTTTGAGAATCCAAATTATGGGGTATCTCCTTTAGTGGTATGAAGATAAAAGGGATGCACCAAATTTAGAATATTGCAGTCAAAAAGTAAATATTGCATATTCTGAAATGCAGCCCAAGTTTTTAATCAGCACTATCAGTAACTTAACTGAAATATCCTTTAAAAATGCTGATGAGTTTTATAAAAATATGATTTTATTCAATGCAAAAATATTTTAAGGGTTAGGCATGATTTGTTATGAACTTATAATTGTATCTATATGTTTGTCTTACCTCAAAATTGTTTAACATAACAATAGCAGGAGCTGAGGCTTTTGCCCTCTGAACGGTGGAGTTGATCTTGCGCTCTGTCTGTTTAGCTGTTGAACTCTGTAGGGCATTGCAGTCTGTTTGAAGGCAATTCATACCTGCAAGTTAAAAGCAATAAAAATCCTAAACTTGTAAAATCTAATAGCACTCCCATCTTGGTAAAAATCAAAACTTTAGTCATTTTTTTTACATTTTATTTTAGTTTCAGACTGCTAGTACACTCAAATTATTAAAGAAAATTTAACGTAAAAAGTCTTTTTAGCATCCACTGCTGGACCTAGGCCTCCTCATGCACATTGTCTTGTGCACGGGGATGTATGACCAAAAAATAATATGTTGGCCAAATGGGTTGATAAGTGGACTGTTTTAAAGGTAATGTAGTCCCTCAGCGCTTGTAGTAGCCACTTCGTTGTCCCGTAGTCACCTTTTACAACACCCACAGGAAGAAATGGGATAGTGCTATTTAAACACCAGCTGGTACTACACAGCCAAAAAACTTACATGCAGTAAATCGATTCATTATTCATATATGTTAGGTACTTATACTTAGCGTATACTTACCATTATACTTAGCAAGAGTTTGAACAATCAAATGTTTTTCAGAGCCTGTTGGTCCAGTAAGCAACAACATTGGTATTATTGGATTAGACATGGATGATGACAGATCATCTACAATAAAAATGTTACAATAGTTACAATTACTTTTGACTTTAATACAATAAAAATATTATAGAAATTAGTATCTAAACCATATATATATACTAGCAATTATGCCATTTATTTTTAAACAATAAAACCCTAAAATATGGAAGACACAAAATGGACATTGATGAAGGGACAGTGCTCATACAAGATTACATGATGTCCTGAACACACAAGATGTGTGTCTATGTCCACACCAATTATCAGTATCAAGGCCACTGTGGCCATTGCCAAGGATTACATTGCCAAGAAGTTGTAAATAAAGGTCTTTGTCCCATGATGCAATACAGCTGTAGGTTAAAGGATTACAATATCCACTGACTACACTGTAACTGGCCCTTCTTTATCCACCATCAGACATGAGCCTCCTCATGCACATTGACTTGTGCAGGGATGATGTATGGCCTTAAATTGCTAAAACAGCCAAGTGGGTTGGTAAAACTACTCTTTTAGAAGTGGTTTAACAAAGCCTATGTCAGGGCTTTGTTATCACTTAGTCACCTTATACAACACCCATGGGAAAAGTTGAGGTGGGGTACACATTCATTTAGTATTTACATGTGTAAAATAAAGTATAAAAAAATATTACAGCTTTACTGTATTGTCAATCATAAGCAAAAAAATGCCTTACTCATGTCTCCAGTGATGAAAGGGCTAATAGTTTCTTGCATTTGTTCAAACTTCTCCCTCAGTCCAGTTGGACACAAATGGAAATTCCCAATATTATTCTCCATCTCTTGTGGTCTTAAATACTCATCTTTTGGTTTGAGAGCATGAATATTTTCTCCTAAAGTCAACTGAGTCACATTCTTCACTACAAAATAGACTAGTATTATATTATTTCTATTTATTTGTGAGTTACTGTTTGTAGTATCAGTTGTAGAATAACTAGTAAGCTTTCCACATTTGAAATATAGCTTCCCAGAAGATCTCTCTAAATCTGAATACTTATAATGATATTTGGCTGTTATAGTAGGAGTGAGGTCTATACTAAATACATCATTTGTGCTTAGTATCTTTGGTGTTTCGAAATAGTTGCTCAAAACCTCTTTAATATAATCATTAGGTAAGTCATCCTCGTTTACTATGAGGTTCACTTCAGCAGTAGCTGCTATTATTGGAGCATTTTCGAAAGACAGTATTGGGTGAAAAGTTCCTTCAACGTTTTTGCAACCATCTAAGCCAAATGAAGAAACAATATTGTAGAACTCGTTCTCAGTTACTAGAGCATCACTTTGATGAACCAATTTTGATCCTACAACGGGAACAACTCTGATATTGTCGAGGCTTACCGTATTGTCATCTACCCAGAGCTTCTTGTGTATCTCAGAGGTAACAATGTTGAGATTGAACTTTAAAATATTATTCTTTTGTGACTTATTCGTTTTTGAATGTTTCCTTTTTATACCTTGGCTTAGTTTCAAAGTAAGCCATAATACTCCATTGTCTATATAGAATAGGTTTTCGCTGACCAATTCTACGAATTGTTCCTTCGATATCAAAATACATTTATGCGCAAGTACAAATAAGTTATCGTCTAAATAGGCCTTTAGGAGTTGTCGGTGCACATAAGGTGAAATAGTTTTTATTTCGAAAATTTCCATACCTCTTCGTTTCAGCAATCTTTTGGAATAACGAAGTCTATATTTTATAGCAAGAAATACAAGAAATGTATAATAGTTGAACTTTGGATACACAAGTTTCAAACAAAACTTCACTATCCATAGTTTTAAATGAATGTTGTTATGCATAACAGATATTAACACTAAAATCCTGGTATTTATTTGGAATCTTTATTTCACTTTTACATTGATTTTAATCATTTACACATTTTTTATTTATTTCGTTCTCTGAAATGCATTAAATTTAAAATGTCAGATACTGTAGACAATTCATGACAATTGTTTATCTTTTGTTTATAATTTATTTGAACACTGGCATAGTCATTAATCCACACACGCCTACCAAATAATAAATAACAGAGTTTCCTATTATTTTTAGCAGTCATTGTCAATAACAGAGTCGAACTACTAGGTTGATCAATATATATTTGGAAAAGTATTGAAACTTTAGGAAACGTATATCTAAATTGTACCTATTTATTTTTCAACGTAATCACCTTCTAATCTAATACACCTTGAATAACGTTTCGAAATTTACTCAATTCCCTTGGAAAAAAAGGCTTGATCCTGGGTATCGAAAAAAGACTTTACAGCGCATATGACCTCATCACCTTCGTGAAATTATATACCACGTAAGTGCTTTTTCAAATTGGTAAAAAGGTGAAAATCACTAGGAGCTAGGTCCGGAGAATATGGCGGATTCTACATCAACTGAAACCCAGCCGTTCGGATGGCAGCGCCTGCAACATCAGACCGATGCGTAGATGCATTGTCATCAATGATTTTATAAACAATAGATATGTTATAGCCTCACAAATCAACCGAAATAAGTGTTCCGTGCACAGCGGCAACACACACACACACGCATTTTTTTATTTATCTTACACTCCAATACATCGTCAAGTGATTTGAAAAAGATAGCATAAATAAAACTTAAACAAAAAAAGGAGACAGCTAGTATTATACCTTCGCGCGAAATGTAACTAAACGTTAATGAATCTGCCAATCGTCATTGGTCAAGTCAAAATCACTATAGAGTAACAAAATTATGAGAAAGAAGGGACAAAGCTCACTAAAATGAGTTTAGTGCCTATTATTCTTTTGATGGCAACTAATGTTTCAATCTTATTTATGTAACTGGATTCCAACAAAAATAAAATAAAAAACAGCAATTAAAGAATGCGTATAATATACGTATACTTTAATTGCTGTTTTTTATTTTATCATGTATAAATTCATAATAAGTGACGTTGAAGATCTTGTCGTGTAGTTTAATCAACTGAAATGGGCCGGTATTGTTGAGTTCCACTATTAAATAGTATTAAAAGGTAAGAAATAAAATACGATGGTTATGTAAAATGTATTTATTGTTTACCAAAAACACGGTTAAATATAATGATTTCTGATGTTTACGCGAGTATTACACATATTAAATAAAACTACTTTATGGATTTTATCGCGTTTGTATTTGTGTTTTATTGTCCCGACGTTTCGAATACTTTTCAGCATTCATGGTCACGGGTTGACTAAGGTGTTTGACGTCCAACAAGTCATCGTTATTACAGACATTTTTTTATGTACCCACTACAGTATTAATTATTAGATGTTGACCCACATTTTTGATACAAAATTAATTGCCAGTACAAAAAGAAAAAGATTTTATATATCCTTTTTTTTCAAATCTTTTAATAGCTTCGTTCGCGGTAAGGATTCAGAACTGATTCGGAACTATACGCATGCGCAGTTCAAATAATGCCGTTCGCGGAACACACAATTCAGAATTTCTAGTTACAGTTCTGTGTTCGCGGAACCGTCGAACTCAATTCAGGATCGGTTCAGAATCGGTTCTATCAGTTCTATAACTTTGGCAAGAATCCGTAGTTCCAGACATGCGCAGTTTTTACCTAACGACATTTGACATATATGCTGCGGCTATATTCAGTTGGTTAGAAACTAATAAACTGGTTAAATAGTTAAATAAAATATAAATTTCATTAATTTATTAAGGGTTAAATAAAATATGGTTAGTTTTGTTTGTTGTTTATATAAATAAGTTTATATAATACTCTAATAAGAGTAATGTGTTTTGGTGGGTCCACTTAAATACTTGCCAACTTAGGGGTTTTCCCCCCAAATTTAGGGGGTAAATAAGTGGAATGGTTTTTTTTAGGGGTTTTATATTTTTAGGGATTTTTTGACTCTTCATATATTTTTTTGAATATATATTTTTCATATATTATGTGAAAGTATAGGCCCTGGGACAATCCAAACTATAATAGCTAATCATATTTATTTGTTGACCTAGCGACTTAACGACATCTAGTACAAATATATTACAACTACTCTGTGGTGACTGGTGGTTATTGTGCCTATGTATAGGCCTATGTGCCTATACATATGTACGTTGATTATTGTTTACTTGTTTAATTCGATTTTGTTGTTGTACTGCTGTGCCGACAAGCAATTTGTTAATGATGCCTAAAGAAACTAAAAATAAAAAAATGTACAGTCAGAAGTACACGTAGATTTGGGAAACAGATCCATATTTAAAAGGTAAAGAAATTTCATTGCATTTTTGTAATTTATATTTTTTCTTTTATTATATATTTTTTTAGGGGGATTTCTAAGTAATTGGGGCGATTTTGGGGGTTTTTGACTTAAGCTTTAGGGATAAATATTTTTGAGAGTTGGTAACACTGCCGATGACAGTAGATCGTACGCAGTTTGGTTCCGAAATCGTTCGCGGAAATAAAAATCACGAATCGGTCTATAACCGAGCATGCGCTCTACTACGATTCCAAATTAGTTCAGTACTAGTTCCGAATTAGTTCTGAATCCTTACCGCGAACAAAGCTAATATCACTGTTGTTCGGGCAACTTTTTTCTTGAGTCTTTTATTTTGTTGAGTAAGTATTTTATTTCTTTCCTGTAAAAGTTTTTGTTTCAATATTAATTTACACACGCGTTTTTTAAGAGCCGCTTTTCGCGGTGATTCTAAGATTTCTTCCATGTCCGGTATGCTGACGTTGTCTAGACTTGACGGGGAGATTTGAATACTCCGATTTAGGCATTCCTGGAAAGTAAAAAATAAAATAAAATCTAGCTGTAGGTACGTCATACCATCTAGTGCTGAACAAACTCAATAGCAGTGAAATGAGATAGGTACATTAGGGATGACTTTATACAGTTTACGCTCTTAGTAGGTTAGTGTCGTACAAAGCAAAATTGGTCTAAACTGGTAGTATTACTACTGGTGTGACATCGAACGTGCGAGAAAAGTTTAGGAGAATCCGTAGGCCAAGTAATAAAAAAAAGAAATTTAACTAAGTATACCTTTGTAACAGGAAGAGCATTTTTTTTAAGTAGCATTCGACCTTTGTTCGAAGTATATTTTTCATTAGATTTAAAATGATTGCTACAAATTCTACTGCTTTTTGAAGGCATCCAGTATGGTTCCTGTCTCTGGTCACACACAATTGCGATCCACTCTTGAAGTCGGACTTCATTAGTAGGAAACCTTAAAAAAACAGTTAATAAATAAGTAACTTCCCTATTGCCACGGCGCGGCACTATCGTCGATATTTACGATATCTCTTTACTCATATTTTGTTTTCATATGCTTAATAAAATAAAAAAGCACACAAAATAAAAAAGAACAATTATAATAACGCACGGCACCGGCACGCATAGTGAGAAAGTTCCTCACTCTGAAGCCCTAACCGCCGACACCGTGGACCCTGTATCCGATGTCGGTGGGTACCTATTTTTTCTATTTCCAAATGTTTTTTTATATTAATATGTAAAAATATACAAAATGAGTTTAAGAATAAATGAGAAAATAAAATAATGAAATATTATACATAAATAAATTGAGTAGGTAGTAGGTACCTACTTATTTTATTACTGGCATAAATCATTACCTCATAACTAATATTTTACTTTCAAACATTTATAACACTAAGTACACGAATGGATTATGACGGGCTGATTGATAGAAATATAACTAAAAGAAAGTATGAAAAAAAATCAGAACAGTGGAGTACCTAATGATGACTTTAATGCCTACGATGTTCGCATCTGTACTTTAATCTATGTTCGTAGCGCACGCGTCCTTATCGCTCAAATAGCAAAATGTTTTACTATCTCTTTTTATTTTCGTACCGGCATTTTAAATTAGAATATTAATGAAATATGGAAATATAGTGCATACTTACATGTGATATGAGATTCCTTGAGATTTATTGACTTTAGAATAATAATTGGTACAGTTTCTAAACACACACGATGGCATTTTTGCTGTTTTTATATTTTTTTAATACGTCTGACACTCGTCGCCGCCACGCCTGATCAGCTTGACGCGGGATGCAGACTAAACACAAGATGTTCCAATTGGGTCGTTTTCGAGTCTTCACGAAGCGCGCACTTGTAACATATCTATTGTTTATAAAATCATTGATTGTCATGATGAAAAAGCACTCCGGCACGCAATTTTCCACGTTATTTATTTTTCATTTCATCGAGTAGTTTTTTGATCAATGTTGCGTTATACTCTCCAGTTATTGTCTGTCATTTAGTTAAATAAATAATCGATTATAATGAAACCTTCTGCACCCCAGAAGACCGAGGGCATAATCTTGCCAGCCGATGCAGAGACCTTGAATCTCTTGGCTGGCGGGGAGGACGATCTTTTCCACAATTTACTTTGGTTCTTCGTCTCCGGGTCAAAATGATGAACCCACGTTTCATCAACGGTCACGAAACATAGTCGAAAAGATTTTGGGTTTCAGTCAATAATTGCCAAATTTTGCTTTGAAATGTCTACTCTTGCTTTCTTTTGTGCGTCTGTTAACATTCAAGGAATCCAATGCGCGGCCATCTTTTTTAATTTTAAGGTATGAGTTAAAATGAACTGAATTGTCCCAAACGAAAGCTTCATAATCTCAACTAAATGACGAATAGTCACATGTCGATCTGTCTTAACAATTTCTTCAATTTTTTAACGTTGTCTTCAGTAGCAGCAATTGTTAGGCGCCCAGAGCGGGTCACGTCGTTACAGACGATTCTGCCACGTTTAAATTAAGCGCACCAGTATGCTACTGTAGAATAAGACAGAGCATTGTCTTCCAAAGTAGACTATAATTCTTCAAAAACACATTTCGTAGAAAAAAATTTCAGGCAGAAATATTTAATAACCTCACGAACTTCGATTTTCTCCATTTTGCACACTAATAAAATTCCCGCCAAATGTAAACAATGAAAAAAATATTGGAGACAGTTCTTTTTAATTCATTTTACACTGGCTACTATTGAATTTAAGATTCGAATGAAATAGAATGCATTCCTATAATTTAGTATAAAGTATATGTCCAGAAACCAGTGTCCAATAAAGTTAGTGTCCAGAAACTTATTGATCAACCTGTAATACATTCATAAAACGATATGTATTTTTAATAATTCGTAATAAACAATGTCAAAATATAAAATGTAACCTGTCAATATCCAGTCTGATATTGACTTAAAACTGATATTGATCCAGTATTGATATTGAGTCCGCTCAGTAGTGATAGTAGGTTCACTAAGGACAGAAGATCACACAAAAAACGCAGTCCTATGCTTATATTTATTAATCACAAACACCACACACACAAAACACTTTGAAGTTAAACTATCACCAATAAACCACAAAAGGCCCACAAATAATTTTTGTACACAATTTTTACCTTAATCTATCTAAACAAACTTAACTTCTCTTCAAATAAATACTAATTTATAGACATTCTAATTCAAAATCTTTCGTCAAAAAGATTTTGAATTCAAAAATGTGTCTGTCAATTAAAAGTAGTGGCAAATTTTAAAAAAAATATTTTTCTCGCACTCATTTTAATGGAAAGAAACGAATGTGATATACATTAACGAACTATACATACATTTAACACTATGAAAGTGAAATATAAATTAATTTATAAAGACATTCGGAATGAAAATAAATAAAATAAAAGTTTTTAAACTTGCCGCTCTTTTCTTATGCCACATTTCCTTCACAGACTATCTATGAACATAAAAATGGATCATCAAAGATTGTGCGAATATCATACGTTTTGAAACGCAGCTCACAGAACTTTTTTTAGTGAGGAATAGACAACTGACTGTCTTCCATCTTTCTTTTCGTTTCCAAAATGGTAAGTATTTTCGTGCCATTGTTAATATTCAATAGAAAACATTAATTTTACTCACTTTATATCATATTTTACACAGTGTAAATGAAATTTATCTAAAGATATAGTAGCTACTGTTAAAATTTCCCCTAAACTATACGCCTCCAAAAGTAATTACAACACCTCGTGGCGGAGCCGTTTGTCAACAACATTTTTATTATTTCAGCCTCCCAAAAAGGACGCGAAGTCTTCTGCTAAGCAACCCCAGAAGACACAGAAGAAAAAAGAAGGGTCTGGTGGCGGTAAAGCCAAGAAGAAGGTAAGAAAGTGTTTTATACAATAAAGTGAGGTTATGTGAACATTGTCGTGTATACTGCAGTCCGCGAACTAAAACGCGGCTGGATAACTTTGAATTTTGAGATATTGGCAAAAATTTAAGAATCCATATCTCTGGGAAATGTGAACAGATACGGAAAAATTTTAAACACTGATTAGAGACATAATTTCTCAGAATTTCTGAATTTTCAGCTTTATTGCACTAAAAAATCCAAAATCGCCATTTTGCCACTTGGATGACAGTATTTAATGCTATTCAATATGAATAAGACCAAGTTATCAAAAATAAAATAAAATTTTCTATAGTACACACAGAAGTTATCATCATAACCATTTAACCACTGCCACATGATTATACTATAAAAGCTTGATATCTATGAGAGTAAAAATCTGATATATTGAGACTGATGGCAACAACACTAAACACACAATCCACAAATTGACTGTATGCATGCAACCTTACTAACATTTGTTTTATAAATATTTGTAGAAGTGGTCCAAAGGAAAAGTCCGCGACAAATTGAACAACCAGGTCTTGTTTGACAAGCCTACATATGAAAAGCTTTACAAAGAGGTGCCACAATATAAGCTGATCACACCCGCAGTGGTCTCTGAGAGATTGAAGGTGCGAGGATCACTTGCCAGGAGGGCGCTCATTGAGCTCAGAGATAAAGGTCAGTATTATGCATTCATCATAATGATTACACTCAAATTTTAATATCAATATTTTACAACTGTTTATGTTAAGAAACAGTAACTTGCTTTGAACCTACAGCTCAGCTATGTTTGTATTTTTATCATTACTGTAGCCAATTTTCCCAAAACTAGTTATGTTCACAGCCTTATTCTGATAATGATGGAATGTATCTTTCATTCCCTACCAACAGAATTTTGCATTCACACTATACTTACAAGGACAGGTTTGTTCTTACAACTTTGTAATTGCTGTTAGTGCCACATTGCTTGAATATTTAATTGGCCAATACTATAATTCCAACAGCCATTGTTACAATAATCCAAAAAGTCTTTGCCCATCTATCTGCCCACCATTAATTACCACAACCACTCATAGTAGGCCTGCTGGCGACAGGGGATTATTCTGTATTGGAACTACTCATTTATGAATTTAGTAGTGCAGTACTCATCAAGTTAGCTACACATCTTGGAGACGCTCCTATGACATAGAGATTTCTAGGCCCCAGAGCAGACAAATAGGATAGAGTGAAAAAAACTTGAGAAATACATAATGTTCAATGTCCAGGATTAGGCAAATAATGATGTTGAAGAAGAAAAGATAAGACTACTGTTCCTTGCCTATAAATCTTATTATGGTAGAACAATAGGAATCATCACTCGTTAACAAAAGTATATTTATTTATTTAGACATTGCATTTTGTGATGAACACTTTCACTAGATGAACCATGACAGTTAAAACCTGATATATTGAGTCTGATCATTAATCTTGTTATTTCAATATTACTCATTGTATGGTTACAATCCTCATTAGACTTATATTTGTTCGCAGGATTAATCAAACAGGTAGTGCAACACCATGGCCAAGTGATCTACACACGGGCTACGAAGGGTGACGATCCTGTCGCGTAGGGTTATGAATAAGTTCTAAAATACACATAAAAACCTAATTTTGTTTTTTTTATTTATCTTTCTCTGGTCATAATCACAATGTCTCTCAAATTCTTCTGAAGCGCCGCGAGAATTAATAATGAAATTATGATATAGTTGTTATGGAAATTAGGTATTTGAACTTCCTCAACCCACTGCAGGGCACAGTCCTCCCCTAGTAAATCGCTGGGGGAGTTTCAAGTCGTAATTCACCACGCGATCCAGTGCTGATTCGTGGATCACATGCTCCATATATTTTTTTATATTTCTGGACCATGTGAGGTTCCTCACGATGTTTTTCCCTCACTGCCGAGGTATTAACAATTTAAAATAATATCTGTACTATTGAGCTTTTAACTCAGTGGTACGTGCCGAGGATGTGAACTCGCGAAATGTGAGTCGAAAACATATCCCTAGGCTAGCACTGCTCTTAGCCCTAACCTATCTTTATACAATTTATAGGTATTATCTAAACTAAATGTAGGTGATCACTAATCAACTATAAAATGAACTGTATTTGATTGAACTAGTGTTGCTTTTATTTACTAAGCATTCACATTTTCACAAAGTATTTTATATGTACACCATTATTTTGTGAAGTTCAGATTTATCGCATGCCTATTTTGTGTTTGTCATCGAGGTCGTTGAAGGCGAACCTGCCTGTGGGATACAGTTCTCGCAGGCGCTGCTTCAAACTCATCGCGTGATCGTCATTTACGGTTTCCACTACTACATTAGCCTGCAGAATAAAACGGCACAAGTTTTGGTTTTACTTATGTAAATTATATCTACCATTAATATATAGTGTAATATTACACAGATCCCGATTATTTCAAAGTCAACCTACACCCATCAAACACTACAGGAGAAATGGGATGAGGAAAGCTCCTGATATACTTCTTATTCTCCATCAATTAACCTTTTTTCTAAATTAACATCTTAATCTCCAAAGATAGGCGCCGCATCCGGGGACGTGCCAATGTTTGCCATTCTTTGTATGTGTTACGTATGTCCATGCGATGCAATTGAATTTTCCCGTAACATGTCACTGCAGAACATACGCAGCTATACTTAAATTAGATTAAACAATATACACCTGTGTGTTATTTTTTCAAATATCTTGATGCGTTCAAAAATAACCCAAGTAATAGGTAGTTACGTCACTGTGCACCTACATCTGCTCGTACCCAACATCCCACTGCAGTACATACTGTCCTGTTGGTCATCAGTACCTATATAGATGTTTTTTAATGTCTTGGCGGAAAAATGGAAAATTAAAGAATTACATAAATTGCACTGAAAATTATTTAATAAAATGCAGTGTAGTGAAAATGAGCGCTAACTCAGTGATAATGAACCTTAACCGTTGTAAAGAGCTTTTAAACTTGTGTTAATTTTATTCAAACATCTTCAAAACGTTCTAGAATAAAGCAAGTAGAGGCAAGTGTGTTAAAGGCTTACACAAGTAGAGTTCCTCGAATGGCTCGAGCGAGAATATTGTATGCGATCAAACTATACGTTACACTGTTCAGATGATGATAAGAATTGTTATACCAGCTTAATGGCCAGTATAACAACTTAATACCGATTTTCTCCTGCACGCTTTCGAGAAATTCCTTGTGTAAATGAGCCTTAAAGATTATTGAAAATACAAGTTTACAAACCCAAGTGGTGGCGACGTCGCTGTGCACCCACATCTGCTCTGTGACCAGGCTTTTTAGCACGGCGTTCTCGTCGGCGACGGCGGCGGCGAGCCGCTGCAGACCACCGCGGTGGTCGGGCACCGGCACCGCGGCGCGCAGCAGCCGCCCGCTCGCACCCAGCCCGCGCTGGATCGTGCGTGCGAGTCGAGCGCTGTCGATGTTGCCGCTGCTGATTACGCACACCGTACTGGAATACAAGATCATCAATAAAAGTTATAATATTTGTGACATTGTCTGCGAAAAGGGGACCTTATTGTTGATTCTAGTTTCCCAGATCAATATCTATCAAGTCCAGCCAGATCACATCTTTTATTGTACTTATATCAGCCTATAACGTCCCAGTGCAAGCTACACGCCTCACCTAGTAAATCACTGGGTCATAAATTTCGAGCCGTAATCCAACACGCGGGTCCACTACGGATTAGTGGATCACATACTCCATACTTTTTAAATTTCTGAAGCATGCGGGTTTCCTCACCACGTTTTCCCTCACCGCCGAGCCAGTGACATTTTTTTTCAAAATTCACAACTGGTATGGGCCGAGGAACCTAAACTCTAGTAAAGTCTTCCGTATCAGTACTTATTGCAATGTTTGTGATCAGTTGTTGCGCATGGTACTCAACTTCGTACAACACCTTGCTAGGTGTTTTTTTTTAATTTTAATTACGTTTACTTATAAATTGAGATGGTGTGGTGCTATTCTATAACCGGGCGACAAAAGACGAAGGTATAACAAAGCGGCTACCACAAGCCCTGAGGAACCACACCACCTCTAAAAGAGTGGACTTGCCTACCCCCTTGGTCAGCGAGGCGCTTTAAAGCCATACATCCCTCGGTAAAATCACAAGACAATGTGCATGAGGCCTATATCCAGTAGTGGATACTGAAAGGGCTGCAGGTTGCATTGCATTGCACTAATAAATCGCTGAAGTGAGGACTGACTGTTATTAATTCGTGAAGACTTCCCTACCATCTGAGCTAACGTTGCAATATCTTCAACTAATATCGTAAAGCTAGTATACCGTTTGCCCCTCAACTCCGGCACCAGTCCCTGCATGACCGCGGCGACGGCGCACAGACCGGCGCCGTCAGCCACCAACCGCTCCCGCTCCAAGACGCTGATCACCGCGCGAGCTATGTACGTCTCGTCCACCACCAACTGTCAAGAATTATCGTGGTCAGTTTATTAATCATCGTTTAACTTATACTTATTTATACATTTCATCGCACCTCCCAACGTTCCTCTCTGTTCAACCCAAAGGTTAGCTGGTAGAGAATGCTTCCGTGCATTGAGCTCGCTTTCTGTACGATTATGTGCAATTAAGTTTTATATTATTAGGTAATTCATTAGGTCATAGAAACACTTGTAGGTGGGATAAAATAATTGACAGAGATTATGGTGTAAGAAAATCGTGCATGTAAGCAATGTACCTATAGGTCGCATGGTACCTATAGGGTATGGTGTCTTCCCGTGAGTGTCGTAAAAGACTACTAAAGCACAACAAAGTCGCTACCACAAGCGCTGAGAAACTACACCAACTCTAAAAGAATGGACTCGTCAATCCGCTTGGCTCGCGTTGAGTTTTAAAGCCATACATCCCTCATGTTCATGAGGAGGGCCGTGTTCAGCAACGGACGATAAAAAGGCTGGTTACGATAAGCAATTTTTTTTTTTTATAGAGAAGAGGGCGGACGAGCAAGCGGTCTCACGTGATGGTAAGTGTTACCGCCGCCCATGGACACCTGCAACACCAGGGGGTATGCGGGCGCGCCGCCGACCTTGCAAAATCCTATTCACAGCTCTCTTGAAGAACCCCATGTCGTAGTTTAATGGGAAGACCTCTTGAGGCAGTTCGTATGTAAAAGCTTGTTCAAAAAGTTGGAAACTAAAATGAGTTCCTATTATGTGATCAATTTGTTTCTCTTAGCGCCAACGTTCACTAGCAAAGGTGGAAGATAAGGAAGGAAGATGATCAATTCTGTCCGTCCACTATACCTAATCACAAATAAGAGCGAAGCATGGCTTGCGAAACGAGTGAGGCAATACGAGTAAGTAGGTGAATACTGCCTCACTCGTTTAGGTCGCCTAGCTCGCGAATTTTATAGCTCCAAGTAACTTTACTCAGTAAAAGCTCTTGGCTGAAAATGATTAACAAGTTTATTTATGTGACGTTATGTGAATAATGGGACCTTATTATTATTATGGGCCCAATGCCTTGGATTGTAATTATTTGACTTCCTTGTTAAAATTCTGTTAAGCAGAAACATGCTCATAATTTGATTTTTAAATAAAATAAAACATTTCATTTTTTTTAGTATTCACTAAAATCTCAATACCAGGGAAACTAGAGCTGACAATAGGGTCCCTTTTCTGAGATAGTATCACACTATTGCATTAGACTCGTTACCATCCTATCCAGTCTCCCTTTAATAGTGGCGAAGGCGTTAGCTCCGGCGATAGGCGCGTTGAGTCCCTCCGCAAGGTTGTGCACCACCTGCACTGGCACCGGCCGACCCGCCTGTAGAGCCTTCATCATCTTCGGCACTTTAGCGCATTCCGCGCCCTACAAATTGAATTGACTCGCAAGTACCGTTGTATGTTGTACTAAAGCGCGTGCCACGAGCAAGTTTCATACAAATATATTTACCATGCAGTCTTGGCTGACCTCATGTCAATGACCGAAATTCTTCCTGCTCGTGGTGCGCGATTTAAATAATTATAGGTAGGTAACTCATATGCAACCCATCATTATATTATAGGTATACTAGCTTTTATCCGCGACTTCGTTTATATGTATGAGTTACGTGATTAGGTGATTACAATCCACCTATTTGCTAAATTTCAAAGAAATCGGATTAGCCGTTTCGACGTAATTCAGTAACAAACATTCAAATTTCCCCATTTCTAATATTATTTTTCGGAAGTGGGTAGGTACGGGCCACACAAATCGTCATATTGTACCTAATTATGAATTTCTAAACATTTTTAGCAACAACGAAAAACAAAACAATTTTTATTGCTGACCCCGATAAGGTAATATCTGTATTTCTGTAAATATTTACGTATACAAACCATTATTGGCATAACTAGAATTATTTTCAAGGGGGACTGACCTCTGCTGCCGTCCGCTAACTAAACTTCGAATTTTAGTTGGCAAACGGCCCAACTGACTTTTGCCAATATCTTAAACTTTAAATATTGCCAAATAAGTATTGAAATTAAGTAATGAAATATTGCCAAAACAAAACGGGAATCGATGTCTCTAGGAAATGTGAACAGATAAGAAAAAGTTTTTACCACTGATTAGAGACATAATTTCAAGACAGGCCGATAAAGGAATACTGTCGCCCATAGACATCGATCAGAATGACAAACGTTGACACTCCCCTGGATGCACTGCCTACATTTGGAAATTTAGGAATGGATTTGGAAAATGAGAAGAGATAGGATGGGGGACAAGTACGTACCTACATTGGGGGAATAGTCTTCTGTGACAGACGGGTTACGTGGCCAGTCGAGTGCGCCCACCAGTTATGGGATTGCAGCGTGCACTCTCCCCCTCGCATATATGTAGGTTCATATATAAATACCCTATACCCTAGGTACCTACCTAGTTTTATTAAGCATCCGAATCTATTTCCGACAACAATTTACTTACATAAACAAGACAAGAGCACTTGAGTTTCTTGCAAGCAACAACCACGGCGGCGAGCAGTCCGCCAGCGGCCACGGGCACGATCACCGCATCCGTTTCCGGCAGCTGCGTGATGATCTCGAGCCCCACCGTTCCCAGGCCCGCCATTACTAGCGGATCGTCCGAACTGAGAGACATCATATTACCATCTCTAATTATGCTATAGTACCTATACATAGTCTAATTATAGCAATACCAACAGTAGATACGTGCCATGATAACTTTAGGGATACCTATTCATGACGCCAATTGTGAGTTCTAATATCAGCCTACACTACTGAATTTTGATTTAAGTAGGTACAGATCTTTTATCAGTTAACACAAGGTCGGCGGTGAAAGAACATCATGAGGATACTCGCAGGCCCGCGATTTTATGAAAATCTGTGGCCTATGTATCGTCCACCAATCTGCCTTTGGCTCCAGTAGTGGCTCCTGTGCCCTAAAATTCCTTCGTGATTGCAAAAGAAAGTCGTTGCGAATAGGTGTTTTTAGAATTCAGTACAATCACAGGTTAGACATTAGGCAGGCAGGATAATTAGGTATTATTTCTTGCACGCTGTTCACAGTTCGAAATAAACAACAGTTGAGGTTCCAAGCATAATACAATAATACTCTTAGACCTTTGTATAATAAGAGTAGCATTTTTCTATTCCCAACCTAAATTAGTCGTGTTTGAGTTGAATCAATTATTTAGCAGTTAACCTCAGAAGCATTTGCTTGCTATCCTGCTGAACCTTGTGGGCGTAAGAGAACGCTTCCTCGAGACTGTCGCCGCATAGCACCACGTCCGCGCCGAGCTCCGAGCAGCGCTGCGCATGGATCGGCGGTACACGCTCGGGAAACACCACTGTTACCTTCACACATTCCAAATTAAATGTTTAAGCCAAAACTAGTACCACTTAGCATAAGTATCGTAAGTAGTAAAAAACTACAAAGCATTAGCGTATTAACTTTTCAAGCCCGGTTTTATCACTGAGTCCACTCGCCTTTTTGTATACGATAACACGGCTCTAGACTCATGCCGTGAAGTGAGGGCCAGGATTCACACCCTAAACCTGCGTGCTCCGAGAACACCTCTCTACACTCACAATTTTTCAGGGTCGTAATCACGCCCTTGTTGGAAATGGAGGTAACGTTAGCTTAATTAATAATAATTAATATGTAATAATAAAAAAATTATTCTACGTCATTATTCCAAAGGTTATTCATGTTTGAAAAAAATAAACAAAGACGTGCTGTCACCTTTTGTTATATTGCTTTTAGCGCCGTACTGAACGCATGAATGTAGAGAGAGTTCATGGTTCGCGCCCGCGACTCCTTTGACGCGGACGACACAGCTTACCGATTCCGATCGCGCGAGATGTCCGCGAAGACCATCCACTCTCGCGTTCACGGCTGTTCCCGGGGCTTCACGAGGCGAGTCTAAAGCCGGTTATAATAATCTAAACAGAATTATTTATACCTACAGATTACTTAAACTAACAAAACGTTTACTCGCTAAAGAAACAATATGTCTAAAACAACAATCAAGATTCATTTGAGCTATCGATCCGGTGGATAGCCTACATCTCCAAAGGTTGGCAGCGCATTGAGAGGCGTGCCAACATATGCCATTTTGGACTAATATTGGCATGTACCGCGGATGTTCATGGGCTACAGTATCCACTAACCATCAGGTGGATTGTATGCTAGTCAGCCGCCTTCATTTATAAAAAATATTGATAAGATCATTGGACTTAACGACTTACATACCCTACCATAGACAATAAAAAATACCTAAGTTATTATTCGCCATAGGCCTGTCTCTCTACTGCTCCGCCGTTCGTCCGCTCTTTATGCGTACCTACATAAATTCTTAGTTATAGAAGTTTTAATTAAACAACAGTATTTTTACCGGAACGCCTAATGCCCCACCATGGTAGGCAGCACTCATAGCCATGTCGCCAATAGATGGCACGATGACTCCTCTCGCCGACAGTTCTTCTCCTGCCGCCACAAATGCATTACGAACTCCACGTTCCGCGCAACTACAGTATCGTTACTACGATTAGGATAATGGCGATTAGGTAATTGTGAAATTAATTGTAGGTATAAGTTTTCTTTTACCTGCCAGTGTATTGTAAATTTTCACATTTCAAATAAATATCGTAATCCATATATTTACTGAGTTTTGCTTCCTGAAATGAAATTTGGAAATTTTTAGCGGCTGCAATCCCACAGACGTTGGGAGTTTAAAAATTTTAGCTTATGGTCTCGGAACAAGTATGTTTGATATCATGATTTATACGTACACAAAGTGGCGTATGTATGATGCCTCCTTCAATTCTTTCAGCTGCTTGCTTAATTTCATTAAATGATAGAATGTGTAGGTAATTCCCACCTTCTATTTCAGCGTTGTCCTATAAATTATATTTACGTACAATATCTATTCAAATTAGACAAGTGAACTGTGACAGAATTGTGCAAAGGATGCTACAAGGTTGGCAGCGCATCCGCATGCCCCCTGGTGTTGCAGGTGTCCGTGGGCGGCTGGGACCACTTACCATCATGTGGCCCGCCCGTTCGTCTGCCGTCTTATCTATAAAAAAGTAATAAACGTAATTACTTAATGTTAATTAAAGTTACTAAATTGTGGTTGCTCGATGATGTTAAATAATATAAAAAATAACATTTATTATCCTAAATAATTTGATGAGAGAATAAAGATTACCATATTTCTTTGTGTTTTTGCTAATATTCTATATTTTTTTAATTGAAACGTTACTTTTGATTTTTATTGTAAAGACTGCAAAAATGGTTTGTGACTTTTGTGATTTAATTATAAAGTCAAAACAATGTCAATGCCAAGCCAGATTTTTAAAGAAATACATTATTATTCACAGCCAGTTTATACCTAGTTAAATACTAAATTAAAACACTAGGTACGGGAGAATGTGAAAAAGGCATCGTGTAATGAGACGAAACATCGATTTATTCACGTCACGATTATTCACGATTTATTCAGTCTCTTCATTTATTCACGAACGCATACTAAATGAACGAAAAATTTCAAAAACCCTATATAAATTATGGAATACATAGGTACTTCATGATACCTACCTGCTATAAAGTTCAAAATTGTTATGTGTTATGTCACATGTGTCACTTATTATTGTTGATTGTGATTTTGTAAATATGTAGTTTTAAAAGTTCACACATACAAATACATACTACAAATACAGTTTGACAATGAAATTTACTGAGTACGTTAGGTACCTATCATTTGTAGGACTTTATCAAAAGGGTATCTTTTTTATCTTAAGATTACTTTATTAAAAATATAATCGGTTTTTTTATATTAAGAAAAGTTTCTATAAATTATGGAAAATTAATTTTAATAGTTTAATTAATTTTAAACAGGGACAATATCTATATAAATAAAAATTAAATGCTGTTCGTTGGTAAGCGCATCACTTGAGAACGGCTGGACAGATTTGGCTATTTCTTTTTTAAAATGTTCGTAAATGTCCGAATAAGGTTTTTAGGAAAAGAAAAATTGAAAAATTTGCCCGGTAAATTGAAAAATTCGGGAAATACAGTGCTTTTTTTATGGGATTTTTGTATGAACTTATTGAAATTTGGACAGGACGTCTGTCGGGTCAGCTAGTCTATACATAAAAAATAAATGTTCCGACTGACTGACTGATTCATCATCGCCGAGCAGAAACCACTAAATATAGAATCATGAAATTTGCACAGTAGATAGATAGATTTTATGACATAGGTAGGTACCTACCACTATAAGGAAAATATAGATCTTTTAAGGACGGATTTTTAGTTTTAGGAATTTTACTGGAAAAGGGGGGAGGAGATTTTTATACAATACGTGAATTTCACTTCCGCTCTCATTGTTCTATCATATTTTTTTTTATTGTCAGCTTCTTTTAGTATCTTCTTCAAAGTGCATCTAGAAATACTTCAATTACAACAATTACTTCAATAGCTTCAATTACACATTCTTGAACCTTATTAAAATAGGTTATATCATAAATTTTGAACTTATTAGCCTTAAGATAGAAATATAAGTATAAATAACTTGCAGAGCTTGTGAATGAATAGTTTTTCCTCTTTTAAAATCAAATGCCATAACTGTTTGTAATTTATGTTATAACTGCTCTATATAAATATTCGAATTGAACGCGAGCTACTCCTATGCTGTCTCAAAGGATAATTAAGATTCGTGTAAGTCCGAAAAAGGAATTACGAAACGAAAGTAGACGATGATGCACGATGGCTTTTTCATATTCTCTCGTAGTGTATGTATACTCTTACTTATGAATTCCCTTTGTACAACACTACATAAATACACTTAAAATGCATCATCAACTCCTAAGATTCCAAAGAAGCTAGAATCAGCTAAGTTCATAAACTACATGCTTAGTTCGTCACAGGCCCATTTCCAGTGACGATTTCTCTAAGTTGGCGAATTTGGCGCCGCCAAACCAAAAAAACATAATAATTAAATTATTTCATCTATAAAAATATAGGTAACAGGCTAAACAAACAAAACAACATAATAGTAAATTATTCAGGTTTAAACAATTTAAATTTATTTGCACAAGCCTTCACGTTGCGACTCGCGACTCAATCTGTGTTGGCGATTCCATCGGCGCCAATGAATTTCATACAAGTGCCCGCTCCGCGCGCTTCGACCCCACGCCACCTACCTCGCGCCTGTAATAGCTTCAGTACGCAGATAATTACACAGGTAGTTGGCGCTTTGAAAGGCGCCAAATAAAGGTTTTGTGATTGTATGTCATTCATTGGATTATTTGGCTTACTTTAAGACTTTTTCAATTAAATAATTACGTATTAAAGTTATTTCTAATGGAAAAATGAGTGCTCCAACGCTATCTATGAGTGCTCCCACGATATCTATAATAGATCTTTTTGGAAAAACCTTTCTCGACGAGATCGTTTGACGAGACTTTATAAGTAATCTGTTTCATTAATTAATTGTACTTTTTAAATTTTTAATTAAAGACTTGATAATTCGTATTTCGGGATTTTTATTGACAAAAAAAATGTAACCATAGCCTCGAGCCAACCCAAGACTAAACACCGGGAATCGCCACTGCCCATTTCATAATTCCTACGAGTCCAATTTTGTAATGTAGGTATTTAAGTATATAGTAGGTACAGAGGCAGACTCCCATTTGTATATAGAGCGCTTTTTTGGCCATTTAAAACTAAAAACGGCGGGCGGCGGGACGTCACACAGATGCTAATAGTTATCATATCATTTATCATATTTCTTCTTCAAATATAACATGACGTACAACTCGTCACAAAGTTGCGTGTGGAAACCACAGGTTAATAATCTCTTTCTGCCAAGGAATTATCTATTTATATTTATTTTTGTGTATCAATAAGCACTGGGCCAACGTAGGCTGCCTGACGCACTTGTGAATACTACGGGAGGCCCGTACCCTGCAGTGAGACTTCATATTATTTACTCTATCAAAATACGAGTACTTATTTCCTTTTTTTAATCTCTATTATTATTCTCGCTGAACTGATGTTTTCCTTCATCGTCAAATAAATGATCATTGAAAACTTCTTGACAGACATGTAAAACACCAGAAATTAAGTTCTAAATAACTTCAGAATTTAAAAAATATAGAATAATGCATTTCCAACACATACACTTTTTTCATACAATAGCACCTCCCTCCCTCTTACACAAACTTGTTTTTTACAGAACTAGGTCTAATTCACTCGCATATTCTACACTTTCACTTTAGCACTATAACAGTATACACTCAACAAATAGTTAAAAAGGAAGCTATAACCATTTCCCTTAACAAAGTGTGTAGTATTCTATAGTTGGGTAAATACTAGACCTCTATAATTACAAAGTCAGAGATTGTATATAAGGACCAATCTTGTCTTGTAAATTACTGACATATATATTACAGTTCTTTAGTAAAAGTGCAGTGAGTAGTGTAAAATGAAGAGATATTTAAGATATGAACAGGTAAAAATTCATACAATTAAGTAACTAATTAATTAAAAACAAATTATCTTCATTAAATTCTAAGGGGAATTATTGATGTGGCTTAAATGATGCAAGACAAACAAGAATTTCTTAGAATTATATCTTTATTTTCTTAATGCTATTACTATATTAATTAATTAATTGCTAAAGCATCATTCTGTGCTTCCTGTGCTAATTGTACTTGAAGATTCAAGAGTTTATTTTTCAACACCACTATTCCCATTAGAACTATATTTTCTGGCTTCAGTGCTCCCGACGATTCAACATTATAGTAGAACTTGTTTGGTTTAGCTTCCCAGTTAAACTCCGCCTCATACTGATCCTCATCAAGCTCCGTATGCTCACTCTTCGGCCATTCATCAGGTTTAGGATACAATGTGTGTCTCATAGAATTATCAGGATCATACTCAAATGAAACACCTGCTGTTGGATTCCATTTTGCATGTTCCTTCCCAAACCCTTTCTTTGCATACGCGCGTAATTTCAATTCTTGTCCTTTACGAAGTTTGATTATTAAAATTTCATCAGTCTCACCATAGTCGGCCTGATCTTCATCTCTGTGACGGGAAGTCACGGGAACTACTCTTGGATCACTCGACTTCAGGTCGGCGGTTGTCACATGCCTTGTCTGTTCATCTGTACACTTCACGTCTAAAGTAAATTCCACGCTGCACTCTGAACAGAAGTCGACGCACATGCAATCTCTAGAGTAGCGAATTTTGTCTACAACATCATCTGATATGAGGGGTATAAGTCCTACTCGATGAGCTAGAAACTCGTCGCTGAGAACGGTGGAGTTTGCCTCTAATTGAACCCAGTCGATGGCCATAGTTGGCGTCTCAGCAATGAACACACGACGCATACTGTTCGCAACGCTTAGTTCTGTATCTTCAACAACGAATTTTACATTATCGTCGGTTAATTCTGTAATGTGCACAGAAGGCTGATTAGCGTACGGCATTTTTTAAAACTAAACGTTTTCAAATTGAAAAATAATGGGTAAACATTAGAAAAGAAAAATAATGTGAAATGAGAACTGTCATTACAGTTTGAGTGACGTAGCTGTCAAATTTAACTACCAATGTACTCTTTTTTTTCATATGTGGCAATGTTGCATTAGCACATTCTGCCAGTGTCAAGTTTTATCGTAATAGTTAATGCGAGAAACGAAAAAGAACTTTTGAATGAAGTTAACTTATTGAAAGTACTAAAAGAACTTGAATCTAGTTAAAATCTTTAAAAGTCAACGCCTAACCTCAATAATGTTGTTGTTGATGCTCCGTTAGGATCATCAGACCATTGTATCATTCGAACTGCTGTGCCAGCTAAACAATCCGCGCCGACCTATTCTCAGGGAACGCGCAACGTCTGGCACTACAAGTCTGCAGATTGGGATGGGTTGCGCGAATTTTACGCTTCTTATCCCTGGGGGCAGCTCTGTTTCTCGTCGGGTGATCCGGATACCTGTGCAGACTCCGTTGCCGACGTGGTGTTGCAGGGCATGGAATGTTATATTCCTTGTTCCGTGATACCCGTAGGCGGACGGAGCCAACCTTGGTTTAATCAGTCCTGTAGAGAGGCCCGCCGTAATAAGCGGGCTGCATACAGGGCCTGGGCCAAAGCGCAGGTGTCTGAAGATCCGAATACCACCGACTTGAGGAAGAAATTTAACGCTGCCTCGAGGTGCAGTAAGAGGATCACTGTCAGAGCAAGGAATGAGCACATCCGCAGAATTGGCGATCGACTAGCAAGCTATCCTTCTGGAAGTCGGGCTTTCTGGTCGCTCGCTAAGGCTGCCGAGGGTAACTTCTGTCAGTCGTCACTTCCACCACTGCGGAAACTCGATGGCTCACTGGCCCATGGGGCGAAAGAGAAAGCCGATCTCCTGGGCAGTCTCTTCGCCTCAAACTCGACCCTGGACGATAGAGGTGCCTCACCACCGTCCACCTCGAGGTGCACAAGCTCCATGCCGGAAATCTGCTTTACCCAGCGTGAAGTCCGGCGAGCTCTAGCATCTCTTGATATCCGAAAGTCGAGTGGGCCAGATGGTATTCCTGCGGTGGTGCTCAAATTTTGCGCTCCCGAGTTGTCTCCGGTGCTTACGCGACTCTTTAGGCTCTCATATTCCACAAAAAGCTTCCCGTCAGCATGGAAGGTAGCTCATGTTCACCCTTTGCCTAAAAAGGGTGACCGCACCGACCCGGCCAACTACAGGCCAATAGCGATCACCTCCCTCCTCTCCAAAGTGATGGAGCGTGTTATAAACACACAGCTCCTTGGGTACCTAGAGGATCACCAGCTGATTAGCGACCGTCAATATGGATTTCGCCATAATCGCTCGGCTGGTGATCTTTTAGCGTATTTAACACACCGCTGGGCTGACGCCATTGAGAGTAGAGGCGAGGCTCTGGCTGTAGGCCTAGACATTGCGAAAGCTTTTGACCGGGTATGGCACAAATCGCTGCTTTCCAAGCTACCATCTTTCGGGATACCCGAGGGATTATGCGAATGGGTTGCCAGTTTCCTGACTGGACGGAGCATCAGAGTCGTTATCGATGGTAGCTGCTCCGACACCATGTCTATTGACGCTGGCGTCCCGCAAGGCTCCGTGTTGTCCCCAACTCTGTTCCTTCTGCATATCAACGACCTGTTACAAATTGGTGACATACGTTGCTATGCGGATGACAGTACTGGAGACACCTTGTACAGGGGCCGCGCCAACATCCCTCGGGTCGAAGTGGAAGAGAGTCGCGCCAGGCTTGTGTCTGAAATCGAAGACTCTTTAGATCTAGTTTCGATTTGGGGTTCTATGAACCTAGTGGATTTCAACCCCAGTAAGACGCAAGTCTGTGCATTCACCGCTAAGAAAACCCCTTTTATTGTAGCACCTCGCTTTCAGAGCATACCTCTTAAGATCTTGGAGAGTATCGGGATCCTTGGTATCGACATCTCCAGCAAAGTCGAATTTAGGGGTCATCTGGACAATAAGGCCAAAATGGCCTCCAAAAAGCTCGGTGTGCTGAACAGAGCGAAGCGGTACTTCAAACCTGGGCAACTCCTTATGCTTTACAAAGCTCAGGTGAGGCCCCATATGGAGTACTGCTCTCATCTCTGGGCCGGCGCACCGAAATACCAATTGGACCCATTTGACTCTATCCAACGACGTGCTGTTCGTATTGTCGACGATCCCACTCTCACGGGCGGTTTAGAATCCCTCAGCGTTCGGAGAGACGTTGCGTCTCTCTGTGTGTTCTACCGCCTGTACAATGGGGAATGCTCTGAAGAATTGTTTAATATAATTCCCACCTCGGATTTCTACAACCGCACCTCCCGTCACAGAAGTGCGGTCCATCCGCATTTCCTCGATACGGAGGTGTCGCGCACTATGCGGTCCAAAAACTATTTTATACCGCGAACCCGTAGGCTGTGGAACGAACTGCCTCAAGAGGTCTTTCCATTGAACTACGATATGGGGTTCTTCAAGAGAGCTGTGAATAGGATTTTGCAAGGTCGGCGGCGCGCCCGCATACCCCCTGGTGTTGCAGGTGCCCATGGGCGGCGGTAACACTTACCATCACGTGGGACCGCTTGCTCGTCCGCCCCCTAGTCTATAAAAAAAAAAAAAAAAAAAAACGTCAATTTCCTATCGTCATTTACAAACGTTTTCACAATAGCATTTTACCTGCTACTATAAACAATTTTCAAAGTCTAAAACGTATCCTGTCAATTAGTGTCAATGTGCAGTCCCGTCAAAGTAAATCAAGTCTCAGTCAGTAAAGCGATAGTAGGTTTACTGGGGACAGAATAGGACTCCTCGGAAGCATACGAAAAACCCAGTACTACGCTTTTATTTGATTATCACAAACACCACGCACGAAAAACACTTTGAAATTTACTATCCGATCATTAAACCACAAAACGCCTAATACACATTTTTTACAACAATCAAATAAAAACTCAACTTCACTTTTTGAGTTCCTGCCAAAAAGTTTAGTGGTCTCTAATGTCAAAATGCAAAATCGGTAGGTACGAGTAATATGTAAACTCAAATAATATAAGCAGTACCTACTGCAATTAATTGGATGGTTATTTATTATAAAACGATAATAACCAGAATAATAATAATATTCTGATCAGAATATTGAAGTTAATAAAGTAATTATGAGTTAAAGTAGAATGTTATGTAGAACTAAGGCCTTCAGCGTTTTTTTTATTAGTATCAAAATTAGTAGAGGGGTTTTGTATTCCAAATATCGAATTTTATCGCTGGAAACTAGACAACAATAGACTAGACTCTCAATCGACGAGTAGGTACTTAGGGTACCTATATTAAAGTTCTATCCGTTTGTCTTTCTGTCTGTTTACGTTAAACTTGAGAATACCGGTTGGGTTAATATTACTGCGGCTTTAACTCTATTGTATTGTTTCAATGTATTTTATATGGAAATTCTTTCAGTAGTTTTGAGAATATAAGTAGTAGTCAAAGAGATCTGCAATGATTTGAAGCGGAATGGGGTTTTAAAAATCGCGAAAAATTGCTAGTGCATAATAGAAGCGGAATAAGTACTCGTAGTTATCTAATATTGACGGTCAACGTCATACTGAATGTTTTCAAATACGAGCATATAGAGAAAATAAACATCCAGTTCAATTACCTACTTAATTACATAGGTACTTATTCATAATTTCGAATACCTTCAATAATCATGTATGGATCTGTATATATATAGATATTTAGATAAATATGTTTGTGTATTATACACAAACAAGTTATGTATAATACAAGTTTGTGTATTATATATTTATCTAAATATGTCTAAACATAGGTAGTTATACACTGTGTAATTTGTTTACAATTCTCATTGCAGAATTTGCAACTTTATAATTATATTGGATAAAACGAGTGGGTAAAGCGTGGGAATAGATTTTTTGAAACAAAATTAATGGAGTCATTTATTATCTTTGTATCGTTGATGATGGCTATATTTATTACAAAAGATATCAATAAGAACATATTGAAATTTCAATACTTTGTTAGTGTAAAACATTAATGTTATCTATTTTATAATTAAAACAATGAGTTAACGCGCATTATATTACAATATTTAGATCATTTGCACTCTTTCATTTCAAGTGATCGGTCAAATACACAATATTTAATTGTAAATTATTTCTAAGTGGGCACATGAATTATTAATTGTACTTAATTAAAATGGAGCGGTACACATACGAGAACAACGACATCTTAGTAAGTTCAAAATTATCTTAAAAACCTTTAGCCATGGGCAATGTCCGTCAGACGTTCGGGTGAACTTTACCCCTAATTATATTTTATTAAATAGTGCGAGATAAAACCAACAGATTCATTCGCACGCTCAAAGCCGCACGCTCAAAGCCGCACGCTCAACGTGCGAAAAGCTAAAAATATATAAATGTATAAGACTTAGAGAAGTTAACATTATCTATTATATTTTGATTAGAAAGTAAAGGAAAATGGTGTTTCAGACGATCGAGTTTGATCCTATGTGTGTCAAAGAAAATCCTCAGAAGATAACTTTTGAGGATGTATCCGCAGCTGCTTTTCGAATACAGAGTGGCATCGTTAAAACCCCTTGTGTGGTAAGTTTTTGGAATATTTCTTTGGTATCTTATTATTTTTTAATTTTTTTACTTTCGAATGTGCTGCTCTGGATCAACGATTTGAAAGAAGTCGCCGGTACTACAGACCACAAATTTACTTTCACTGAGGACTATACAATCTTCATGTTTTCACCGAGAAGAGATATCGGAAGAATTAATTAATTATTATTAATTAATTAAGATCTCTATAGAGGATTACTCACTAATATTACTGTTCCTTTGTCCTCTTTATATAGAAACATCTTTTTGTTCTATCGTGGGTCTTGTTCAGTGACATATAGAGGTCATGTGGTCTTTAGGAAATTTTGAAGTAGAAAGTTACTTAGTGTAGATATCACGTGTTTTGAATTTCAGTAAAACTTCACTACATCTCAACTAAGGATGACCAGCAGACCAAAACTGCAATTAGTTTGAAAGAAAGATAGGCAAAATTGGTTTAGTAGTTTCAAAATTAAGACTGTACCTTTGACTTTACAAAAATTCCAAGCACGAAAATTTAAACAATGTTATTTTTTTTTAAATTCCGCATTAGTGCACAAATTTTACAAAGTGCACTTTTAAACTTTCACATTTTGTACACATTTTATAAAAAAAAACCTATAAATATAAAAGGTAAACAAGAACATTTAATTATTCGCATTGAGACCCGATTTACAATATAAAATACAAACCAATTATATGTTGTTGAATAAAGTTCACCAAGCTCTACAAGTTTTGTCTAAATTGTTTAAACGTTCAGAAAATAGCGTAACAATCTGACGAGCGCCATATCGTTGTATTGTGTTTGTAATCGACATTGAACAATATGAGGCATTCCAGTCACAATTTAGCTCCATATTTCCGAGATTTCTATCTGAAAGAATCATTGTTCTCTTTCAGAAATCCCACATGTCAGACAAGTATGGTATGGACATATATCTCAAGAATGACTTTTTACAACACACGGGGAGGTAACCATTTCTTATTGCTTATTTCGCTATTACATTTGTCTGTATTTGAAACAGCCGCGAACGCTATCGAATGTAACAACGGAACTTCTGTTCCAACAGTTTCAAAGAACGTGGTGCAAGAAACGCCTTGCTGTTGCTGTCAAAAGAAGCTAAAGAACGAGGTGTAATTTCTGCCTCTTTGGGGAACCACTCACAAGGCCTAAGCTACCACGCAAACAAGCTGAATGTCCCGGCGACAGTCGTCATGCCCTTGGTTGCTCCCATCATGAAGATACAGAAGTGTCAATCGTACGGAGCTAACGTCATAATTTATGGACATGACATGACTGAAGCCAAGAATCATGCCATGATTTTAGCCAAGGAGAAAGGATTGACGTACATCAATGGGTATGTGACTTGTTGTTTTTTTCTCATATCACCTACCTAGGTATACCTTCCTGTTAGGTATAGTCTATTTGCAATTGTTACCAGTAGTCGATATCAGCTTATAATATCACCTGCAGGGCACAAGCCTCCCCTTGCAGTCACGGGGTGGTTTCGGTCATTCACCACGCAGTTCCGATGTATATTGTTAGCTATTGCACATACCTCAGATTTTCTTATAGTTCTTGGAGACGCGAGTTTCCTCACAATGTTCACAATAATAATTGAAAAATCCATACTTAAGAAGAAACTTTGTGATTCGGACCGAGGATACAACTCACGTCACGACCTCAATGTGAGTCGAGAATAAAAATACCTTTTTTTATTTATTTTTTTTATGGACGAAGGTGGCAGACGAGCATACAGTCCACCTGATGGTAAGTGGATACTGTAGCCCATAGACATCCGTGATACATGCCAACATTAGTCCAAAATGACAAACGTTGGCACGCCCCCGGATGCGCTGCCTACCTTTGGATATAGGAATGGATTTGGAGAAAGGGTTGGGGAAATGGGGAGGGATAGGATGGGAATGGACTCTGGCACATCTCACTCACTACCGAAACACGTACGTACATTAGGGAAATAAGATAAAGTGGAAAATGCAGTACATAGTCCGCAACTGAGACACTCTTCATTCATAAGGTCCACATCTGTTATTCACTTTATTTATCTGTCGAAGATCCACACACCTCATATTTCCTTTTCTTTAAACTATTCATCAACCTCCTCTTTGATTTTCATATTCCTTATTCGAGTAGCTTTTAAAGTTTTCTTCAATAACTTCATTCCCATATTCATTACCTTCCTCAACTTTGATTAGACGCTCTTTATCACTAACTTTACAAACTTCAACGTTTCTTCCTTCTGTTCATTGCCTGCTTTTAACACCACATTGGTTATAAAGACAATATCATTATCGAATCGTGTTTTTACGCGACTTCAATTCAATTCAATTCAATAATATGAATGCTAAAATGTGTGTGTAGTAGGTGTACAGATGGTAAAAGTATGACCTAATACATTTTGCCGTTACAATTAACAGGAAATAACTATATGAGACAAATAATTACATTTAATGAAATGAAATCTTTGAAGCTATATATTCCTTACAAAATAATTGTCAAATATTATAATTGGCCACATTTTATATTTTGATATTCGCCCACTTGGAACCCAATGATTACCTTCTGGGGCAAACACCGTATACGACAGTGACAACCTCATCAAATTCACCCCCGAGTAAATCCTGAGGTCAACGCAAACAACCAAACAGATATCACGCTTTATAAAATTCATATACAGAAGAAATATAGTAAATGATCACACCAGTCGGACTTGCTCTAATCTCAACACATCTACATAATAGGTTATCGTACGAGTTTATCTGTTTCATCATTGCTGATAAACCCTCGATGGTGGCGTAAAAGTCCTATACATATACAAACTTAAGTAATTACAACTTTGTTTCTGCGTGTTAGATGATCGTGTATCACAGGTTTTATAGGTAGGTACAGTTTTTTTTTATATTAGGTACCTTTTTGTTTTTAACAGAAGATTGTGACTGATTTTCGTTAAAAAAGTTTTGTGAATATTTTGGAATGTTGGTAAGGGCATAGCAATGAATGCTTAGTGAGATTTTTAACCTATTAGGGAAAATTTTGGAAAAAAATCATTATATGTTAACGAAGGGTCTTCATTTCTTCATAGTTCTCGGGACCTCACAGTTAAAGCCTGAGCTAGACGCCCATTCTGCACAATAATGACATACAAGCAGCAATATAAATGTATCTACAATTGTTCATTCAAAATTGTGTTGTATTGTTATTGCGGCTGAATAGACGAATTTCTGAACTGATTAGAATGAAATTTGCTAGAAAATATGTAGAAAACTACTTTGGATCTCTATCTCTGTTATGTTGGAACAGAGCCGCAGAAAGCGTATCTAGCGCCTCGGGCGGAAAATATTAATGTGTATGTCGGAAGCATACTCAGTTTATTTATATATATCAAATGAAATCAGATGAATCATACCAATTTGACTTATCTTCGAATATAAGTCAAATTGGTTTATTAGTTCCAAAATTACGACGATATAAAATTTTCACAAAAATTGTAAGAAGAATATTTCAGCACCAATATAATTTATAAACGGTAGGTACCTACATTGTTAAATAGACCTTGTAGAACTCTTTAACTTTTGTTTGATTAACTTTTTATTTTATAGTGAAATATACTTTTGGAACGGGTGTGTACCAGTTCTCTGTATTCTATTGTATATTGTCACGACATTTATATTCTGTTTTTTTCTTTATGGAAAAAAGGTGGCAGATGAGCATACAGTCCACCTGATGGTAAGCGGATACATGTAAATATCAGTCCAGAATGACAAATTTTGGCATGCCCCCGGATGCGCTGCCTACCTATATGAAGATATAGGAATGCATTTGGAAAATGTGTTGGGAAAATGGGGAGGTGAGAAGGGATACGATGGGATGGGAATGGGCTCTGGCATTTCTCACTACCGAAACACGAACGTACTTACATTGGGAAAATAGGATAGAGTGGGAAATGCAGTACACTTTAAGGTAGTCTTCTATGAAAGAGTGGTAACGTGGCCAGTTGAGTGGGCACAGCGGCTGTGGGAATGCAGCATGCACTCTCCCTCTCCAAAACTCAAACGTGAATTGTGTTCTCACAATCTCACATTTTGTGTTCTGCCACTAATGCATTGAGCATACATTATTATAAACTCTGTTGATTATCCAGTGCGGCGGAATTGGGATTTCTGAATCCCGCAATCAATAGACAATTAATATACTTAAGGTCATTGCTTGACTGGTTCAAATAACAGAAACCTTTATTGTACCACCATGTTGTAGATATAGGCTCTTATAAAATTCTATATTATCTACGTCCAGATACGACCACCCCCACATAATGGCCGGTCAAGGCACGATGGGTCTGGAGATCCTGGAGCAAGTGCCTGACGTGGACGCTGTGCTGGTGCCGGTGGGCGGCGGTGGGCTGTTGGCTGGAGTAGTCACCGCTATGAAGCATCTGAAACCGCAAGTTCTCATTTATGTAAGTCACATTTTAAAGAACGCGGACCCGGGTGGACTGCCCATCTTATCGCGTTAAGGCCTATTCAAATTGACGGGATATATGGTTAAATGTCGCGGTCGGGTCGCATAATATCACAACTGCTATATCTGAGTGTCGGTAAATGAGTAAATATCGTGGACGGTATTTGGGAACCTCCTTATAGCTTTTGACGTGACGATATCGCGGAGTATATATACTAATAATAGTATATATACTTGACGCAATAACGCCTCAATTTGAGGCTCTACCCATACTCACACCCATACCGAAATATCGCAGCATTTTAAATAGGCCTTTCTTTATATTATCGCGAGTAACTTATTGCCTTACACCGCTTGTGCCACATGACCGTTTAGCGAGATACACAACCGCAGATGGCATAAGTATTCTGAGGACCATTCGTCAATCCCACCCTCACACTGAAGCATATCAGCGAAACGTTGTAACTGAAGAACCAGGTTACTCGTAGCTGAAGAGAGTCAATTGAATACAAGATGTAGGTTTCACGAAGGCCCATAAAGTCCAACAAAAATAAACCAAACCTTTGCCAGATTCGCCGCTGCCAATACATTTTTTTGTTATTGGAAAAAGGCGGCAGACGAGCATACAATCCAAATGGAGTAAATGGATACTGTCTGCTCATGGATATCCGAGGTATGTGCCAACTTCAGTCTAGAATGACAAACGTTGGTGCGCCCCCGGGTATGCTGCCTACCTTTCGAGATGAAGGAATGGATTTGGAGAAAGGATTGGGAAATTGGGGAGGGATAGGACAGAATGGGATGGGAATGGGCTCTGGGATATCTCACTCACTACCGAAACACGTACCTACGTACATCAGGGAATAGGGTAAAGTGGATAATGCAGTACATTTCAAGGTAGTCTTCTTTGAGTGTAGCGTGTGTGAGAGAGAGAGAGAGAGAGAGACAACATGTCATTGATTCACACGATTCGTGTCATAAGTTACTATTAGTCGGCAATTTTTTTTCTTTACACGACCATGACACATACGATAAGGTTACTGACTTTATATCCAACACAATTTTTTATCATTCCTGTCGAATAATACTATTATCAGTAGTCTCATTAAAATTTTAAAATAAGCTGCAAATTAGTTACAAATGGTCGGTAGATAATGTGCCTAATTATGATATATATCTACTTAACTATACAGGATGTAACCAACAAATCAAATATTGAAGCCTAAAATCATGGACTCTGTTTTTGATTCCGAGCTCATTGAAATGAAAATTTTTAAATCTTTTTTTGCATTAAACCTATTTTGTATATAGGTGAAAACTAACAACTTATAAAATTGAGTTCTAACGACTGAGCACTTTTTCACACAAACCACCCACTCGCAACGATTTACGTATAGTCCGTTTCAATTCAATTTCTCCAAAATATAAACAAACATAGTGGCCTGAGGTAGCTTTTAGCCTCTGTATCCGCCGCTATTTAGCCGCATCGCGCCGCGGCACGTCGCACTGCAAAACTGCGACAACGCACTATAATTATAATTAATAACAATAATTTAAGTCAGTTAGCTGTTGACATTCAATTCTTCACGTGGTCGCACAGCGAATAACTCTCGAATTACGTCCGTTAACTGCGCCCGTTCAACACAAATTGAGGCGGGCCGCGTTGCAGCGCATACTACGGCTGGCGAGCGATCCGGCGTGCGCTGCGCTGCGGCGTGATGCCGTGATGCGTGATCAAGTGTGCGATGGCTTATACAAAATGTATGAAAATGATTCAGGAGGATTTTCGCATTGTTATGCGTTGCGGTGCTGCGCGCCGTAATATGCGCGAACCTTTAAACAATAATTTATATAATTTTTGTCGGTCTGAACCCGCATCACGCAAAAACCACTGGACAGATTTTAATGAAACTCGGAATAGTTATGACTTACGTGCCGGATTAACATTTAGGGTACGTGCCGGGTTCAATTCCCTCGGGAATCACTCTAAAGCTCACGCGAACAAAGTCTATAGAAAAACGCTAGTTTAGAATAAAGTCCTAGAACAAAAATCATTAATTTGAATGATAAAAATTCAGTGTTAAAAGCCTCCGATATTTTTTTATTTAACTCTGTAAATTTACTAAATAAAAAACACAAAACAGATATTTTTACAAAAAACGTAACATTTCAAGCCAATTAACTCTTGAGTAAAGTAAAGTAAAATCATGAGTAAAGTCCATGCTTTAGGTAAACTTCGACTTCAAGCTAATCAATGTTCTCCTGGTAAACAATAACGTTTTGCAAAACTACTTTCTACCGTTCATACATCTGTATTGTGGTAGAAACTATGGTATATACTAGTTACAAACTTTTCCTGACAGGGCGTAGAAACAGAAAAGTGTCCTAGCATGAAGCAAGCAATAAAGAATGACGAACCAGTGAGCGTGCAGATTAAGTCCACCCTGGCGGATGGGCTCGCGGTCACCAAAGTCGGGTACAACGCGTTCGTCACCGTAAAGCCGCTCATCGACAAAATGGTGAGTACAATATGAAAAATCGTGCACTGATAATACATCAAAAATCGAGCACATATCAAGCAAAATATAATACATAGATATAATACAAATATAACAGATTGTGGCAATATTGTACATATATATCATTGATACCAGTGCACAGTGGTACAAATATAATGTATCCATATGGGATGATGATATACTAAATGTCTGTTACGGATACACGAGAAGTAATAATTACATTTTTAAAAGCCTTTGCTTTATTTAATTACCTATACAACACATTTACCGCGAAATACTATAATATCTATTAATATAATTTCACATAATAAGTTACAGTACCTACCAAATAGTACCTACATAAGACGTTAATAATACAACATTGATAAATTTAATCGATGTATCAGATATATTGACAATTTTCGAAATATGTATGCATCAATCTTTTTGATATATGAAGCTTTAAAATCATGCGGAAATTGGGTAGTACAATTTTAATTCCATTTCGACCAACCTTTGACCTTGGGGAGGACAATGGCAGCTTGTTAATTGCGTTACAAACTCTGTTAGTCGCACTGAGATTGTGCACAAGTACCTATTGAAGAAAGGAACATCCATTCAATAGGTAATCAATATGAAGTCTGATATTTAAGTCGATCTAGTCAATAATGTGCATTTGGTCAAAAATTGTGACGCGTCCTGGGTTCACAATTTGGTTTATAGTTTATTTAGCTAAAATATCTAATGCCTCAAATATTATTGGTTACTGATTATGTAATCGTGTTTATTGTAACTCGTAACTAACTATGTGTGACGGGTTATTTATGGGTTACGCTCGAGGCGTACGTTATTTTTGTAATTTGATAAAATGAGTGAAAACATTTATTTTTTAAACAAAAATAAAACTACTGTACGATTACTTTCAATAAACTTTAACGTAAACACAAGTACACAAGTAAACATGTCTTGTAATAAAAGTACCTAACATAATAAGTAACTCTTAAACATGTTTACGAGTATGTTTGATTGAATAACAATTTTCCGCTGAGCAATCAGGCAATCGCACATTTCAAATAGAAAGGAAATTCCCCACGAAAGTATGGAGCTCAGGCCCCTTGTGGAAAATTTTGTCTAGTGTTACATTTTCATATGTAGGCACTATTTGCGTAATTTCAATATATAGGATTATAAATATTTATTGAATCCAATGTGGGGATTACGCGGGAATTTAGGAATTAACGAGTTTTAGGTTAGTTTTTGTCGGTTTTTGTTGTTTTGACAATGTGAAAACATTTATGAAGTATGTTATTTAGTTTATGGGTTCGTGTAATAGGAAAAATCGTATATAAATATTATCACATAAGCAAGATATAATTCAATATTTACAAAACGAGTCACGTTTTTATTCAATATTGTAAAATCATATTTGTCAAAATACGAGTACAATGATCTCAAACAGAATTCATAAATACTATTTTTGAGTCAAAGTCATAAATGTTTATAATCTGTGTCAATACTCTGCCAAGTGTGTCAAGTTTCTACTAACATAATAAATATTATCCCCAGAACCTCATTGAGTAATTGTTTCTTACATACTCCCTTATTTATTATGTTTGGAATCTATATTATTACTAAGCTAACCATTTTTTTTACTCAATCCGGGACGCCCTATCCTATATGTGTAGGAAATGATGATGTTGTGTGTTACGTACATAAATGAAAACATTTTTTTAGAGAAAATATTTTTATTGAGTAATTAAGTTTACAAAGAAAATACTAGAAAAAAAAACTTAAATATTTAGCTGATCTCGGCTGGTTTCTTATGTTTGTCAGAAGAGCAAATTTTTCTTAAAATATCGAGTCTACTTTTAAGATAAGTATGCAGTTGGAGACACGATTTATTAATGTTGGTTTTGGTAATTAAAATTGCCTTAAGTACCGGAATTCCTAGTTGTGTTTTTTCACTAGTCCATATTTTATTCATCACTTTCATCAGTGAGAGCACTCTTTCTACCGACGCGTTACTAGCCGGCAAACAAAATGTACTCTACTATTATTCTAAAACTATCTCGCGTCACGTGATCACGTCGCTTCATTTCACGCGCGCGCGAAATAATAAAAATAATTTAACCCTATTTTGTTTTTAATTTCCCAATTCAGGACATTTTTCCCAATCCGGGACATTTTGGGATTCGCTCGGGACACCGGGACAAGCACCCTGAATTCTGAAGTCACGTTAATTATTACCCTACTATACTCCATCGCAAAATTAGGGGCCTACATATGGACTTTCCGCTTTAGATACAAGGATTTGTCTCGTTAGCAAATTGATACTGCGGCTAATTTATTGTTAATTATGTAATAACATGTTCAATAACTTTGTAATTATCTTATTTATATTCAGAAGTGAAACGGATAACAAAAACTTTATTCATCTCGATAATTGTTTGGCAACTTTTTTAATTAGGCGTAGTACCCGCATATAATTTGAAGATGATAACTGTATGTAAAATTTGGCCAGCAGTGGGACAAAGTATGAATTATTAAAAATACTACGTACTCTGAATAATTGTAGAAACGAGTAGGTAAAAATCAACCGACGAGGAAATCAGTGAGTAATAATAACTCATCCATCATGCTGTGATTTGAGGTCTCATATAGAGATGTACAAGAAAAGGGCTCAATTCATCCATTTAGCTGCCTAATTGCGACTAATTGTGAATTTATCTGAGGAAAGGGGTCTAGATTCCCAGATATTGACACTAGTGAAATATTAAAAAATATAACAATCTTTTATCGCTTTTATCTTAAAAATGAAATGTTAGATTATTTACATAGTATATACAGAATGTTAAAATCATCTTAACGACCGAGCCGAGTTAGTAGTACCTACACTTGCTTGCTGTGTAAAAGGTCCTGGGTTCGATTCCCGATCGGTCATTTTTTTATTTAAGGACAAATGTTTGTTCTGATCTGGATGGTGTTGTTCATCTTTGTATATATGTCTCTGGAAATTTGGACACAGGGCATTCTAGTGTGGGTCAGTGAATATGACATTATTAAAAAAATAAAGAAATTTAGAAAATCTTGACTGAAGTATACTCGAAGTGAAGTATAAATCCAAATCGACTATACTCGTATAAGGCTCCATTGCTCAAATAAAGTCACAATTTTTATTGGTAGTCGCATTTAACCACATTTTGCAAGACACTAGTATAAAAAGTAACCGTGAAAAGGGTTTTTATCATGCACTGCTTGACCGCAGTTCCTGTGCGCTCGTGGTAGCGGCTTTGCCATCCCTTAGTCGCCTTTACGACACCGACGAGACGATATGGGGCGGTGTTATTTCCAAAGCCAGCCGTCACGACATGACACTCTACACTGTCACGACATGACACTGTCACGACACTCTATAACAGCAATGATGTTAAATTATCAGAGTATAATTGTGTACTAATGAATGGTACAGATCACAGTGAACGAGGATTGGCTGGCGCGCGCGATCCTGAGACTGGTGGAACAGGAGAAGTACGTGGTAGAAGGCGGCGGCGCGGTCGGCGTCGCGGCCATTATGGCGGGGCTCGTGCCGGAGCTCGCGGGCAATAAGTGAGTATAATGTAGGTCTTGAGGAGATGTTAAAGTTCACAGAGAACTAGGGTTGACTGCTGTGTATGATCCTGACAGAATCACATACCCTCTTCGCTTGAGCCCCCTCTTTGTGCGTGCACCCTCTTGGTGTATACAGGAGTGCGATTCTCTAAACGCACACATCCTTACAACCTACAACTTACATCGTCAACACTAACGACTCAATGATGTTGACGGTGTGAGACGGGACTAATACTTTACATTTGTTGTATGAAATTGGTATTCTTTAACCTCTAACATCCGCTAAACAACGGTGCGCGCAACGACGATCTCATGGATGTTATATTCGTGAGCTCGCCGATGTCAACAACGATGAAACGTTGCTTCGAGAATCAACCTACTGAGCCTACAAATTCAATGCGCCCACCGCGGCCGGCGCCGCACGTGCAGTCGCACGGCTCGCACTATATTTTGTATGTTCATAAAGAGTCATTCTGCGTAGAAGCTTCAACACAATTTATTTCAGTGGGGCCAAATCAATGGGGCTGGGACAAATTTTCTAACACTTTGATTTTTGTGTATTTTTATGTAGAGAAGAGCAATGTAGATTAAACCACAAAGTGACAGTGTTAGAAAGATAATAATCGCAGAGTTATATTAGCGTGACGTCACAGTAACGGCTGCTAGGATAGACTTGTCACTGGTCTTCATGCCCCCTGGTGTTGCAGGTGTCCATGGGCGGCGGTAACATTTATCATCACGTGGGACCGCTTGCTCGTCCGCCCACTTCTATATAAAAAAAACTACATTCATACATGTGTCAATTTTAGGCAAATTAGTGGAATTTTCCCGTACAAATGGAGCGGCAACATTCACTGTGCAGTATCGAATGCTGCAAATTGATCATTTTGCTCGGAAAAGAAAGAAAACAAACCGCAGTCAGTTCACAACAAAGAGATTATTGCCACAAATAGAAATTATGTTTTTGTTTGTTTAGCTCGATGATATGTGACAGTGAGGTTTATTTTGATCTGTGGTGACGTTACCTTTTTTATATATTATGACAAAAGTAGCAATCCATACAGACGTACGTTATCGCCTATATTTCACATTTTTCGCTATAATTTCCTTGTCCTTTGTCCAAAAAAATTAAAATATCTATTTCATTTGAAACATTAATAAATTATGAATCATTAAAAATTTGGCCCATCCCCATTGTATCCTCTCATTCTGCAAAAAAATATTTGTTTCAGAGTGGTGTGCATACTGTCCGGCGGCAACATCGACACGACGATCCTGGGGCGGTGTTTGGAGCGCGGGCTGGCGGCGGAGCAGCGGCTGGTCAAATTCAAGGTGACGGTGAGCGACCGGCCCGGCGGCATCGCCGAGCTCTGCAAGCTCATCGCCTCCATCGGCGTCTCCATCAAGGACATCATGCAGGAGCGCGCCTGGGTGCACGGGGACATATTTAGTGTTAGGGTGAGAAACAAACACTGAGGCCCTTTCTCACCACTTCCTGATAAAGTAACTGTTAACAATTTGATAGATAAACCCACATGTAATAAAAGTATGGTTGTGAGTTGGATCAATTCTGATTAAAGTCGGTCAAATTATCTGCCGATTAAATCTAACTGATACTGATTGTAGGGTTTCACCATTCAAGTTCCAGATAAACTTATCTGATACTTGTAAAACATAAATATAACAAGTATCCTTCGGATAAATGCTAGATGGGCTATCAGACACTTTATCAGTAGGTGGTGAGAAATGCCCTTAGTTTTATTTTTAAACTAGCGGTGCTTGCGACTTCGTTCGCGTGAACCTGTGATTTACGTGAGAACTCCATAATCGATTTGGATAAAAAGTACCCTGAATGTTAAACCCCGTAACTATACCAAGTTTCTTTAAAATCTGTCCGCGGTTTTGATTCGCGTTCAGCGCTCATAAATTCTAAATTGTTGTTTTGGGCTCTGTATCGCGTGTGTCACTCTCCAATGACTTTTTCCAATTGTACGAGTACAAACTACTACTATTTTATTATATGTATGTATAGATAGGATAGATTTGGGGACATTTTGGAAAGTCGAGACGTGAAATTGAAATTTGTTGATGTTTAATCAAACATCAACAAAACTAAACTTCTTAATTATTCATTCTTAATTAATTATAAAAATTGTGTATTGTACATTTTGAGGTTTAATAGTGATAGTCTATTAAACTTCAAGGTGTTTTTTGTGCGTAATATTTGTGATAATCAAATAAAAGCATAGGATTGTGTTTTTCGTGTGCTGGAAGACAGAGGAGTCTTCGGTTGTCGTCAGTAAACTACTATCGCTTTACTGAGCGACTCCTGACTTACTTCGACGGGACTGAACATTGATAGGAAGGATTCGTTTTAGACTTTGATAATTTGTTAATTGCGAAGAAAACTTGACACTGGCAGAATGTGTTAACTGCACCATTGCCATATATGAAAAAAGAAATGTTTATTTTATTTATTTAGACGATCGATTAACCCAATGAGTAGTGTCCTTGTTATGTAGTTCAGTGACAAACTATGTTTTTCAAAACTATTTATTATGGAAAGACTAATTATTATAGAGTATGTTACATGGCTAAGGGTTGGGAGCCGAATGTCGAATGTGTTTGGAGCGGTGAAACAGGGGTATTTAAAGGTCGGAGGTTTGACGGGGATCGTGGGAATAATTATCATTAGCTAATCAAGTGGAACGGGGTGTTTAAAGTGGTCAGAGGTTTGGCGAGGATCGTGAGAACACTTATCGTTAGCTAATCATTTATTATTTAAACATAATGTAGTTATAAACTTAAACACAGTTAGAGATATATGAAACAAACATATTAAATGAGTACTAACTATCTTAATTACATTAGCTAGGGCAAAAGTAACATCTAACACCCTATCTACTGAGTGAAATGTCCCGGATTCGATTCCCTGTAACAAAAGTTAACAGAAGTCATTCAGACGAATGACTTATGGTGGCATGACGTATATGCTGATATAGTTATCCAAAATTAATGGATGTTTACAATAAAAAGATATAATATATTAGTTATTATTATTTTTACTTACATCTCGTTAATGGCTTCTCTATCGTTTTATTGCATAAACATTGCATCATAAGGGGCAATAAATAGTCTTATATGCGAATAGAATATTTTATTTGTAATAAGTACGATAAGTTAGTAGATAGTAAGTCAGTATAACGAATATTTGCGACACATTTTATATCTGTAATCTCAATAGTTATTTTAAGAATTATACGATAGGTATTGTTATATTTTTGATTTATTCTAATAATTGAATACCCAGTTGGTCTTTTAAGAGATAAAATAATATTTTACGAGGTTCAACAATATAAGTATTAAAAGCTAGGAATGGCCATAGATTTTCCGATTTGTTTGAAAGTGACTTATCAAGCCATCAGTTAAAATAAATAAGTTTTAAATTTAACTAGAATATATTATATTTTTTTAAATTAATAAAGAATAGATATCGAAGGATTTTGATCATATTAGCAAGTTTAAAGTTAATTAGTTTATTCTGTATTAAAAGTATTTGTTAATTATGTTTATAAGTGAAATTAAATAAAAATTAAATCACTTCAAAGTATTATCGACATTGTTATTATATTGCTCTAAAAACTTAAAATTCCTCTAAAAATAAAGAAAAATGGCATTTATTACATATTTTTAAAAATCAATAACTTCTTGTATATGTATATTAAAAATATTCAATCGTTGGTTAATTTTAATGTATTTATATATGTTGGTTTAAAGGTAAAAGTAGTGTGCGAGACGCGTGGACCCGGACACTTGGACGAGCTCCGGACACTAATCGCGAACACTTACAAGGAGTGGTACTTCGACGATGAGGAGCATTACATTAACAACGCTGACTCCTTCGACGATATTTCACATTGATCGTACAATAATCACTAGAATATGAAGTTATAATTAATGTTAAAACATTGTAAATTGTAACATTGCCCGCGGATTTGTTGGGGACCCGATTACAGATCATCGCAGGGGATCGTACATTGAAAGCTTCTGGAATAGACATTCTACACAACAGTCATTCCTGCCCCTGTACATGAAAGTACTATCTTATATTATACTACCTTATAAAATTATAAAGTATTTTTTTTAAGTATAGAATATCCACGATACTATACGGGATGAGATTGTGGATGGCCATATTGGGGCCAATGATTTTCCCACTGTAGCCAATGATTTTAATCAGTGGTTCGTAAACTTTTTGATTTTCGGCACCCTTGCTCTGAATCCAGATTTTCCAAGGCGTCCTATGTCAAATTCTAACAAGTACACTTTATGAAATAGCCAATATCTTTTTTGCAAGGGTTAGAATAAACCACAAAATATAATTAAGTCGTTTACAGCAGCTCCACTAGATGTCGCGCCCTATAACATTCAATTGTAGATATAGGTAAATAAAATTATGAAAATTGTGTAATATTTCGCGCCCTGTGATGAAGTCGCGGCTCTCCTGCGCGCCGAGACGTACGTACATTTTGGGAACCGCTGATTCGGGCACTTTCTATAACTTAACGGGCGACTGAACCTTTGGTCTTTTGAGTCCAGTCGATTCGATCACCTCCCTTTTAGCATATTATTTGATCAAATTAGACACGGGCCGTATTGTATTCTAAAGGTGAAGTTAAAAAACGAAAGTCTATATTATCGTTGAGTTTCACAAACTCGATGCTCATATCGGCAATAATTTTTAGAGCTGTATACCTATTTGTATTATATTTTTAATTTAAGTATATACCTAGATAGTCAATAAAAATATTTTATTTAATTGTCTCTAATTTATTTTAACGTTTCCTAACAGTGAAGGGTGTCTTGCAGCAACTAGAAACTATCAGTTGCCTATAGACAGATCAACCCGTGAAGCTCTTACTAAAAGACGAATATATACTGTTTTGCGATCCTAATGCTAAATCCTAATTATGCATAATAAAAATCGAACAAGACATTGATCACACGTAGAACTGTCTGCCAACTGCTATAAAAAATACAAAGATGAAAAAAATCAAGAGTGGTCACGATGAATACGAGCGGCCAGCCGTGGTATCGCCGTGTGTGTTATTAATGTTATTAAGTAGCTCCCTTAGGGGCCCATACAACACCGGCGACGCGGTCAGTTCGCCGTAGGTTTTCACGGAGAAGAGCCGTATCGTTAACAAGCGGGTTATTCATCCTTTTTCGTCATAGATTAAGATATACCTCGAGATATGACCTGCTTTTCAGGTTATTTAAATTGTCAAAATATAGTATCTAGCTCTGTCAAATTTATTATAGAGCCCTATTTCATGAAAATCGGAATGAATAAATTATTTGTGAAATTAGCAGAATAATTATATAAAAATGTCTTCCGTAAGTATTACCACCTCCCATAATATGATACATGGGTTTCCATCAATACGAAAACTCTTTTTATATTCGAAATCGTGTCTGTACGCGTATAATAAAGGTATTTCTTTACCTTTTATTCCTACTCGACGTTTCAGCACGGGTGACATCAGCCGTGGTCACGAGTTGACTGAAGAGGCGGGTAGTCCAGGATATGAGCTGCGAGCAGTTTTATCAAATACCCACATTTGATCTTCACATTCACATACCTTTATTATACGCGTTCAGACCCGATTTAGAATATAAAATGTGTATAAAACGCGAAAGTTTAAAAAGTTATAATACGAAAATTCTATTACGAAGGTTCACTTTACGTGATACACGTATACGTATTTATGAATGGATTTAACGGAAGGTTTGGGAAAATTAGGAGGTATAAGGTAGGATTGAATGGGAATGGGCTCTGGCATATCTCACTCACTACCGAAACACGTGCGTACATTTTGGGAAAAGGATAAAGTGGGACATTTCCCAGTACCTACATTTTACGGTACACTTCTGTGAGAGACGGGTAACGTGGCCAGTAAAATACACACAGAGACTGTGGAACTGCAGCGTGCATCTCCCACCTATAGTTTTACATAATATACTCTGTACTCTTACATTTAAAACCATGGTTCAATGCTTATTTAGATACAAATAGATTGAAAATGAGTTTAAACATCATCTATGCATATACATAAACTTATATTTTCGATATTTCTAGGACATAGAGTTTGACGAATTCTGTGACCCGAATAATCCACGTAAAATAAGATATGACGATATAGAGGCTGCTTCGAGACGCATCGCAGGCACCGTTATAAGGACACTGTGCTCGGTAATTTCAATATCTTTGATGAGAACACACGTCTTCGAACATAAACATTATGTCCTAACATATTCGAACATAAGTGTTCTTTGAACATGCACCTGGATGTAACCAATTCATTTCTTGGCAATTTGTTCTTGAAATGCAATAGATCAAGCGAACACAAGCGAATAGTCGGTTGTAGAACCGGCCGGATGACGCTAAATCGCCCCGCTTCATCACACATGCTATCACAAGTTGTTTGAAAATATGATGATTGAAATGTCATTCGACGCAAAATCTCTTGCTAATAAGAGTATCGTAAGCAGCCCATTTAGTATCCACTGATGAACGTAGGCCTATGCACATTGTCTTGATCATGATTATGAGGGATGTATCGCCTTAAAACGCCACCCTGGCCAATCAGGTTGGCGAGTGGCCCAGTTTCTCAAGGCTTGTGGTAGCCGCTTTGTATCCCCGGTATCCCTTAGTCTAGTTTTACGATACCCATGGGAAGAGTGGTGCTATTCTAAAGCGGCCGACACCACACGAAGTTTTTTTAAAGTTGTGAGGATAAAATTTTGCGTCGTCTATAACCAGTCTGCTCTCCTGACATTGCAGGCATCTGTGAACGACCATGGTCGTCGATAGATGCATAGTCCATAGTCTCTAGCCAACGGTTGCGCTATTTGTTAATTTTGTAGCCGATTGGACCTTGGGCCTTTTCTACAATTAACATCTGAATATATCTAATATTAATCTACTAGTACCAGTTTATCTCCAATAGAGGCAAAATCAATCTGCGAGGCGAGGCAGCTGGTGGTGCTTGTTAGTAATGCCTCAACTCAACAATATTCAACACCACAGATTATTAAGGTCTGGTTTTTAATTCGAGATATTTATGCAAACAAAGGTGAGACCATTGCAAAAAAATATATGTCAAATAGTAACTTACTGATTTTTGACTGTGATTTTTGTATTTTTCTTGGCCCTTCTGTTAATACATCTGAATTAAATAAACACTTTAAATCGTTAACTTGGTATAACTGTAATAACTAGTGGTTGTGATATTTGATTTTTCATGACACTAGCAACATTGCAGATGTGTATAACATTAGTCCTTTTTAAAATTGTATAATTAAATTCTAAATAATTATTAGGCGGTTTAAAGTTTATTTGAAACCAAGGTCACATTGCGATCGACCGAACGCTACGCTGCCGGCCGCTATTTTGTCATTCGGCTTCAGACATCAGTCCTGAGTGCTTGAATGCGTACCTTGCTCTGTTTGCGTTTTAGTATTGTTGAGTTTACTTATGTTTATTGCTTGTTTGTTCGGTTTGTTTGTTGTGTTATCTTTATTAATATTGTTTAATTTGTTTTGCGTTACTACAGAATTAGTTCCGTTTGTCTGTGTGTGTCTATCCCCGGCAAAGAAACGAAGTCGAACCGCTATGACAGCTTCGGAAAAAGAATAGTTACTATATTTTAAAAGTGCAATAGTAATAGTTTGCGTTGCTAGAAAACATAATAATTTGTATATACATACATAATTCTATATTGTGGAATCATATAAGACAGATTCATTCTGATTAGAATTATCTAGTAATTGAAGATAAAATTAGGTAACATTTAAAAATGATCCCATAAGAAAAATGTTCATTATATCTGAAATGTCGATTTGACAATGACGCTTCTTTATTTACATAAATAGTCGAATAAAAAATCAAACCTTATTTAAGTTGTGATGGCACTTTGTAGTAACTAAGCTATGATGGTACCGTGTATTCATCTGTATACCTCGCCACGCCTCAGGGATATTGCCTCTATTTTATTAATCAAATGGAGACGCATGTTAAACCTCAACGTTTGTGACGTTTGTGCTCCTTTTTACAGAGATCTTTTATGTCGGAAAAACTGGGTGTAGAATTATACCTGAAACAAGAATTTATGCAATTCACTGGAAGGTAACCCTTTATCTAAATATTACGGCAACATCGTAACATCCGCTAATGTATTTACATACCTATTCAAAGTATTTATTGGATATATTTATTTACTGAAATATTTTACATAATATTTTTCCCAAAAGCTTTAAGGAACGCGGGGTGCGAAACACTTTACTCTGTTTAAATGATGATCAAAAAAAACATGGAGTAATATGTGCAACGACAGGCAACCATGGACTAGCTATGAGCCACCACTCAACGCAGATGGGCATCCCCTGCATCGTTGTCATGCCAGTTGTAGCCCCAATTAATAAACGCTTGAAATGCGAGTCTTATGGTGCCAAATTATTACTTCAGGGCAACGACATAGCTCAAGCGAAAACTTACGCTATGACCATTGCAAAAGAAAAGAAAATGTTCTACGTCAATGGGTAAGGTGCTTGTAAAGCCGAGTAGTTCTAAATATGCATTTTGGATATTACGCCACCTTAACGAGAAATGAATAAAAGTTATTACTTATGAATTCATTTCACGTATTTTACGCATTTTTCTATATTAATTATAAACGATTGCTGACCGCTTGAGTGCTCAGTCAACGCTAATGAACCTTAAGAATCTTTATCTTAACCGTTTTAGACTCGTGCTTTAAAAATCTTAAGAGTTTAAGACTATCAAACGTAAAAATTTTGACCATAAGGCTCATGAGTGTTTAACATAGCTTTAAAGGTTCATAGATTCACCCAGCGCTCAAGCATCGACCCCTCAACACTCATTTTTCATATCTCGGTCAAGTTCGAAGATGAGCCAAATCGGTTCAGTAGTTATGACAGAAGTTCAGAAAATTATGACAGTATTTCAATCTTTTGTATAATCTGCTTCAAAGTGTGGATGTGGTTTACAGAGGTGAAACCCTTTCGAAACCCGGCCTGCTCCGCCGGTGGAAACTCATCAACTCTTCGAGCTCATCAAGCGACTGTTTGTGATAACTCTCGAAAACAGCTTATAGACGTGTCTAGAAGCGTAATGGGTCTGTAGTTCTTCAAAAGGGTTTATCTCCTTTTTTGAAGTACAGCACGATAAAACCCCTGCTCCACATCTCGAGCGTAGTACCTCCATGTATGACGTCATTAAATAGCCTCTGCAATATACTCGTAATATAATTATTTAGAAGCGTTTTAGCTACATACGTTTATAGCTTGTCTACAAATATCTGCCTACGCGCGCCGGGTGAGGTAAGCAGAGAGGGGAAATTGTGTATTACACGGTAATGGTAATTCGGAGATATACTTGAAAATAACTTCAATCGTCTACTATGACAATTGAAAAAGTCACAGAACAACAACAAGATAAATAAAGCAAACCGTGCACCCGCGCGGGCGTAGTTGACTAAATATTTGAAGATAAGTTGTAGATACTTAAATTACATTGTAGATTTGATCATCCCAATGTAATAGAAGGTCAAGGAACGATTGGTATAGAGATCATAGAACAAGTACCTAATGTAGACGTGGTACTCGTCCCGATTGGAGGCGGCAGTCTTGCAACTGGGGTGGCCATTGCAGTTAAGCATTTGAAGCCGGAAATTGAAGTGTATGTAAGTACCTACCTACCTGAAAAGTTTATGAACACAATCCCTTGTACCTATAATCTTACGACAATTTTTTTTTAATATCCTGGACAAAAGTAACATAATATTGAAACAGGAATATAGAACGATAGAAACGCCGCAACGCATAATAACGGAGTGAGATATGCCAGAACCCATCTCGATTTTCTCAACTCTTTCTCCTAATATATTTTATCTCCAAAAGTAGGCAGCTAATCTCGGGATGTGCCAACGATTGTCATTCTGCACTAATGATGGCATGAATCGCGGATGTGAATTCCACAGCTCGTCTCACAAAATTTCGTCCCATTAGAGCGAAATGGGAATATTAAAAATAAATAATAATTTTGTTCATTATATCGACCCACTTCTTTTTTTAAGCTGTTTATAATACAGTCGAGTAAAAATGTATTTTTTCAAACAATCGTTTTTCAAATCAAATCAAGTCTATTTGGATCTTATTCGGTTATTTTCCTTACAATAATTAAATAATACCTTATTACTGATTTCAGATAAATCTTAGGCCAAATATTTACCCTTGTATAAAAATTCACAGAAAACTAAAGTCCCTGTAAAATTATACGATTCTACAATTATTGTAGGTCAATTCATAACATTTTTTTTATAAAACGAGCATATTTTTATCTTGTCTAAGTCTATTCGTAGAGCCATGATATGAGGATGAATCTGGATGATCCACATTGATTCCTTGTCCTTTCCAGCACAGTATCTCAAATGCATCTTACAGATACAAATGCCATCGTAAAAAGTTTTGGAGATATTATATCTCCCTGTCTTGTCTCTCGACGAGCTAGATCAACCTGTTCTGGTAGTCTCAAATTCGGACTGTCATGCTCGTAGTATGGTATAGGTTTGTCAGCACCTCGACATATCTCCAATCCTCTTAACACCGCTGCTGTAAGGATTCTAGTTTAGGTTTCGATAGAATCGTAGGCTTTGTCGAAACAGGCGAGATATAGTGGATGGTTATTACATTAGCTACTCTTCAGTATGATCTGTCGCAAGGTCACACTGAGGTATACGCTGCCAGGCTAGGGTTCCAAATACCGGCCTGTTCTGGTGACTAGGACTCGTCAAGTTTCCAATCGAAGAAGACAACATAAATAAATAGGATTACAGCTATTGCACTAATAGTTTGTAAATTTGATAATTTAACATCATTTAAAAAAAATGCATTATTAACAAATATTGTCCTTGCCTATCCTATGCTTGTAGTAGATTGTTAAGAAACTAACATTAAACGTCACGTTTAATTGTCTTTTTGATTATAAAAATCAGGTAAATTAAATATACTTTCAATTTTTACCTAACTGTAATTACAATTTTTTGCTTTTGGGACGATTTAATGAATGAAAATAATATTTATCTTAAATTTCAGTATTTCGTCCCATAGGACGAATCTGATTTGGGACAAGCTGTGGAACTAAGGAACTAACCATGTCTATGGGCGACAGTATTCACTTACCACCAGGATGGTGATGCTCGTCTGCAGCCTTTCTTCCATAGAAAAAAGTTCCAGTGTTTGTAATAGTGCATGTAGGCAAGCACTAAGTGAAGATTTTCTGCTAAAATTCTCCACCGAGAATTAGCACGCCTATTATATACATTTTCTTTTGTACTATTTTTATCATTTGTGTGTACAATAAAGTATATAAATAAATTAATTATTTGGGGCATTTGTGGCAGGGTGTCGTAACCGACAAGACTGCAAGTATGGCAGAAGCACTCAGGAAAAATGAACGAATCTTTTATCAAATCGATGCTACCATTGCCGATGGCCTAGGCGTTAATGTGGTTGGAGTTAACACTTTTCATAATTTGAAACAAGGAATCGTTGATAAAATAGTAAGTAACACTTAAAATGTCTCTCTTTATAATCACAGCGCACTTCTGTTCATCGATGTATTCACGCTTATCTCGAAAACTACTGGTGTGAAGTATTGCTTTTGAAGTTTTTAGTATATTCGGTTAATCAATATCAAATAAGAAAGTTTGAAAATATAGCAAGTACTCGTATTGCAAGAGAAATTATCTACCTATGTATCACCAATTAATCACTAGTTATTTCCGTAACATTGTTTGCGTGGATACTAGACTATGTGTAGCTAGTTCATTGTACGCCTCTCCCCTATCCCAACCCATGACACGTCATTCCATCTTATCCCACCCATTCACCCATACTGTCGAAAGGGGTGCATCATGTGATTAAAGTAACACTTCATATGACATTCCATATTTCCATGACGCCGCTTTCATAATCTTTACAATTGTTTACATGAGAACTTGTAACTGTTCGGAATAAAAAATATTTGGTAGGTACCTAAATATGCCTAAATGAATTTTTCAATATTTTTCGGCGTAGGTTATAGTTAAGGAGGAGTGGGTAGCACGAACCATTATGCACATCGTCGAAGAGGACAAGTATGTGATAGAAGGCGCCGGCGCAGCTACAACTGCGGCTATCTTTGCAGGTCTCTTTCCCCAACTTAAAGGAAAAAAGTAAGTAACAAATTCTTGAAGTAAATAACATTCTTAACAAATGGAACGTCAGGCAGAATAGGGTATATGCATGTCTTTTTTTTATTTTTTCAATCTATTGTTTACATCGTCCTAGCATGGTAAAAAATATCAATACTGTTGGAAATGTTTCCATTAAATTTAAAAAAAATATTTAAAACGGATAATAAATTTGAGGCGTTTAAACACCGCCATTTTCGCGCGCCTTCAGTGACGTCACAAGCTGTGTCCAGCGTTTGTTTACTGTCAGTGTTCTCCTTATACTTAAACATATTTTCATTGTAATAATTGTTTAAACCATGGAAAAAGCTCAAAAGCCAGTTTATAAGTATTGCATTGTGCCTAAGTGCAAAAATAATATTATATCTGCACCCGATAAAGTGTTTTTTTCCGTCCCGCGGCATGCGAAAATACGGAATCAATGGTGTAAGGTTATGAGAGGAGATGAACTATCTCCAACAACTTGTATGCATTGTTGCGAAGATCATTTTAATGTAAGTATATTTCATTTAGATAGCTAGTGTGATTTTATGTAATTAGAAACGAGTTTTTTTATTGAATATTAATCACACAAGCAGTAGAAAACTATGTACCTAACCTAGCTTACAAAAGTTTAATCCGTCTTTCATCTATCGTTTTTTACGTTTAAAAAACTATGTAAAAATGTAGTTTTGTTCCTAAACTATACCCCAGTAAAAGTGAGAGATGACCCCAGATATTTTGATCACTCGACTTTCTTATCTATTGCTGTTAATTGTCAATTTTTCTTACTAATTGGATACTTTTGTATTTTTAGATAGAAGAGGATATCGAAAATTATGTTGAATACAACATAATGAAACAAGAAGGGGAAAAAGTTAGATTACGGTTGAAGAAAGGAATTCTGCCTCACATATTCCAGTGCCAAAAATGGAATGCTCCATCATCGGTTAAGAGAATGGGTGCTGCGAAGAGACAAAAGTTAGCAGTAATCGAAGAAGCTCTCTCAGAGTCTGCCGTTCAAAGTAGTGATGTTTTAGAAATTTGTGAACCACCACAACCAAATTATTGTGAAGCAGGACCCAGTACTTCCCAAAATGTAGCTTGTGGTTTAATTAATATACAGGATATTTTAATTAAAAAAATATTTTGAATTAACATGTTTGTTTTATTTAAATTAGGTTATTAACACATTGACTTATACAGTTTAGGAAAAATAGCATTACTTCAAAATAGGATGCATTTTTCCAAAAGATTTTTACACAGTTGTTCATCGTAATCAACCTTTACAATACGAACTTCTCTGCTCGTTTCAAAATCACTGTGGGCAACACAAAAGAGAGCCTTTGCTTTGTTAAAAAAGTGCATCTGTAGTTGTACCTGTGCCATATATTTGGAAGACACTCTATTTGCTGGACCGATATATCGGCTCATGGCTTTTTCTGATGAAGGGCATTTAATTTCAATGCTGTAAATATCACTTTCGCCATCTGGAGAAGCACTCATAATTGGATAATTACGATTTAATTTTAAACCACATATAGACTCAGTTAAACTTCCATTTAAAACAGTGCAATTTGCAGCCTCATAAGCTTTTGATGCTGTAATTCTTGCGTATCTAAGCTCATGCCACAACGGAGAATCATTTTGTTCAAGAGTTGCTTGCGCAGCTTCTTCGCATGAACTTGTAGCCATCATAAGTTTGCAATGCTGGATGAAATCATGAGCGTTTGTTGCTTTACTTGTCGAAGTTAAATAATGAATTGATAATTTCTCGACATTATTCGGCTCAATATAATATTTCATCAATTGATTGTTTGTGTCACCAGCGATCTTACTATGGTTTTTCACAGCGGATAGAAAACTTTCATTATTTACAGTTTTCGACACAAGCTTATGCTTAGGAGCATCACATATTTCCTTCGCTTTCATGAATTTAAGGCTTGTGCCGACTGAAGACAGTTTGGATTTTTTCCAATAACAGTCAATGCTAGTTGTTGGTGGGTCTTCACTTCATCTGTGTAGCCACGCCAAAAAAGCAATAGCATGCTTACATCCTCCTGAAACAAAAGAAATATATATATATAAATAGCACTGATCGCACTTTTACCAATGTTATATTTTACTTAGGTATCCTATGTTATAAATCAAGCCTGGTTAATAATAGTTTCTATTCTATCCTAGTTCATATTTTAACTCCTAAATATGATATAATCAATACCTACCTAAGTGCGCTGCGCAATCTTCACACTGAACGGAAAGAATCGTATCTTCAGTTTCGTTGCAAGTAGCTGTTACCGCATAACATTTCTGCCGAACATTATGCTCAGGTGTTATTCGAGCCTTGACCACACATATGTCCCCATCTCTTTTAACCTGGACATATCCAATTGCTGAATCACCGTAAGATTCTCGCTGAGATCTGTAACAAACAATAATTTACCTATATGTGATTGTATAAACCGGTACTTATATGATACTATTTTTTTGCCAAAATACATAGAAAGTTGACTCGACTCAAACATAATGAACTTGACTGAACGTACATAACATTACGTATTATTATTTATAAATTAATAAAGATAGACAGTATGCATCTCTGTTTGACATTAAATGTTGAAGAATTATAGGTTATGTTTACTTCTTTCAATTTCAAAGTGCATATATGCATAAAAAACGTACATAATGTGCTACTATAAATGATGTGTTACAATAATTACCTTGCGGCTTTCACTCCTCTGATCTCTGCGGACGTGAAATTTGGATTTGATGCAAAAAACGATGTCATCGTGAATGTATCTATTCTCGGCAAATTGTCCGATTGCGCTTTGACAAACCCACTTTCAGTCATCGTTTACCAATCTCAACTAACTACGATGCTGAATTTGCACTTGATAAATTAAAGACTGAGAAAAAGCTAATTTTTCTTATCACACACTGGAAATATCCGAAAATATCAACGATACGCAGAGAGAATATAATCACTACGTTTACGATACGAGTCTGTTGACACAGCATCTGACGTCACATTTCGTCTCAACCAATGGCGTTGCGTTTCGCAATTTTGAATATCCCTCGCATAATTTGCACTTTTCATTTATAAATTTATGCAATAAAAAAGGAATCCAATAAGGAAATAATGGTTTAGATATAATGTCCAGTCGATAAAGGTTCGGAAAAAAAATATTGGAACGAAATTTAAATTACAGGCATATTCCCTATTGATGAAACAGGTCTAAATCTACCTTTAGTTAAATATGGTGTACATACATGTTTCGCAACAGGATATATGTTGTTTTTAATTTAGTATAGATGGCAAACGAGCGGGCGGGCCACGTGATGGTAAGTGGTCACCGCCGCCCATGGACACCTGCAAAACCAGGGGGCTTGCGGGTGCGTGCCGTCCTTGCAGAATTCTGTTCACAGTTCACGCACACAGAATGTGGCATGCAGATATGATATGTCAACCTAATCCCACAAATGTATAACGTAACTAAATTATAACACGTCGTACTCATAGTAACGAGTTCAGTAAAAGGTACTGGTTAATTAGTAACTAGTTAATGACACACCTCTAAATCGTCGTCATAAATGTAATAATCTATACATAAAACTTAACAGAGCAGAGGCCTTGCCTACATGAAATATTTATTGAAAAAAAAATCATTGCTGTGTATTCTACGAACGATACAGGACCCAAAACAGTCACTTTTAGAATTTTTTATCTGTCTGTCTGTCTGTCTGTGTATCTGTGTGTCTATCTGTCTGTCTGAACGCGCATCACGTAAAAACTACGGAACGGATTTTAATTAATATTGACATAGTTATAGCTTATGTGCCTGATTGGGGAACTTTTTATCCAGATCCTTTATAGAGTTCCCGCAGGAATCACAAGAAAATTCATGCGAAAGAAGTTACTGGTACCGCTATTAGTAATAAATGAGATCAAAATATAAATATTTCTACAATTTTTATTCGAGAATTTCCTTTTGATCATAAAAGTTACGAGCAACAAGCCAACTACTATTTTTTTTTAAATAGTGTTATGTAATATTTAGTTGCTTACAGTTTTTTATATATCATTTTTAACGGTAATATTTTAGAGTAGTTGCAATTGCGAGCGGCGGCAACATCAATTCGAATATTTTGACTCGTTCCCTGGAACGTGGGATGGCGGCTGAGGGCAGGCTGGTCAAGTTCAAGGTGACAGTGAACGACAGGCCTGGCGGCTTGGCCGAACTGACCGGGCTGCTTGCAAGCATGGAAATCGCGGTGCAGGAGTGCCTGCCTGAGCGTGCCTGGGTTAAGAGCGACGTATTTAGTTGCGTGGTATGACTTGTAATTTTTATTTATTTATTTACTTCAGGCAACGAAGGGCCACAGAATATAAAACAAAAACATTAAATAATCAGATACATTAAATATGTACTATGCGTTGTGCTGTCTCTTGGAAGTAGCCCTCGGAAACGCCGGAAGACTACTACCCTTCGGCCGGATTTCTAGTGTACGTCTCCAGGTCGTGCGACTGCGACGGGACTCGCACCACGCATGGCTTAAAAGCGTTTAGCGATTTAGTGGAGTAATGTAGGCGGGACACGTAAGTATAACAAAGTCGTCGGTGTAGCAGCTCGCAACAACAAGTTGGCATCTGTCGCGATGTGTCGGTGCGGTGGTACCACACTGGTTCGAACGAGTTTGCCTTCTGCGCTTCCTCTCTACCGTGGTAAAATTGTCGACTTATTACTTGTCGACTATAAATTAATAAGGTAGCAATAGAATGGCCAAATAGATATTGTAAAATAACAAATTATTGAAATTCCATAGGTTTCAAAGTAACTGCCATGTTAAGAATAAGATTATTCTTATGAATGACATATGGTTGGAATAATCATATTAAGAATATCAATTTGTCCATTTTCGTAATCTACTTTCCTACTTCTGGAACACAATAAAGTTTAACGTCGTCATTTTTATAAATAAACAAAATCTATTGTAATATTGAGGAAATGCCTTATATTATGTCATAAAAGTGTGCGCGAAGACCCGACGCTGTACGTTGAGAACTTTCCGAGTTATTGCTATTTGTTTATAAATTCCCATAAATTGTTCATCTTCGCCAAATTTTGAAAATTGATAATCAATTAGCACCTTCACTTTGAGGCCTCAAATTTGACTTATACTTTCATATGGTGCTTGTATAATTTTGATATTGTAAAATATATAGTTTTTATAAGGCCATGTTTAACAATATATATTTCAAAGCTTATGAATTGTTAATTTTAAAAGATTACATCTTTTCTAGGTTAGAATGGTAGTTGAAACAAAAGGATGGGAACATGCAAAAGAAATGGTTGAACAAATAAAGAATAACTACACTGAGTACAACTTCACAGATATGGATGAGGCAGCCAAATCAGCGTCCACCAAACGCGGACCATGTCTCGCACCAAGTCCTTTTTGTATGCAAAAATGAAATTAATTTCTCCATAAAGAATCAACCTCCGTGTTATGCGTATTTAATGGAATTATTTATTATACTAACTTCACACAAATAAATATATCCCTTTAATGAACCATATTTTATTACATTTCACAGCCGAAATGCATCGTCAACATTGTTAAGCAACCTCTGACCGGAAACTACTAAACTAATTTGTACATACTTCTACCGCGGTGTACGTTAATTACGTTTCTTGCGGACTATTTATTGTTGTTATTTACAATAATAGGCCACTCTATGCGATTGCGCAGAAAAGAGCATGAACGTAGTGACTGACAATATGATATTGTAAATGCTTACAAAATATTGTATCGCCAACACGTATCGTAAAAATAGACAGTTGTGTAATAATAGAATCGCTGAGAGATTTCTGGTAAACCGCTATAGTATAAAATCCTACGATAACGGCCCAAACAAATATTCTTAAACAAAAAATAAAAAAATATAGTTCGAACACAGAACTCATGTTGCATAACAAATAACAAGGGTCGGCAAAAACCCCCGCTGTCTCTAAAATCCGTTTGATCCATTACTTACGGGGCAGCCTGTATATACTTCAGTAACTCGCTAATCAGACTTTATATCATATCACTCCTCCTTTTTGGGTTAAAATTCAAAAACATTTAAAAGTAAAATTATCAGGCTGTCACTTTAGGTCGACCTTTGTAGAAAAAAATTGTTTCGATCAAACAGAAACGGAAATACTTGGTCATGAAAGTGAGAATGATAAATTGTTTGTGCAAGTAATTCTTCAACAATGAATGCCGTAAGTGTTAGCGCACCATTGATTTCTATATATAGATAATGTAATAATGTAATGTCATTATTACAACCTTTAAATTTTCGGTACTACTTATCTAAGCTCCCTTTTAACGACACTGTTTTCCTACGGTACTATGTTTAGCCGCGCCATAGAGAAACATTATGCTTGTTCACGACACAGCGAACCGCTGCCGCCGGGTGGAGGCACAGCTAGCGTATTTTAGGTGCGGATTTCATTTGTAATTTGTAAGTGCTAAGCTAATAATAAAACCATTAAAATTGATAACCTAAAACTCGAATCAGCACAAGTAAGCGGTCACGAGATGGTTGCGCGCCGTGAAAACGTCCGGTGTCGTTAACAAGCTTACATACACTCTCATACAACACTGCTAAACATCTCGTCGCCGTAGCTTTTCACGGCGGAATACCGTGTCGTTAACAAGCGGCCTACGCGAAACGTTCAAAATAGTGTTGTAAAAATTACCGCTAAGTCTGCGCTAATCAACCTTAAGATTCCAGCGTTAAACGCTCAAGGATATTGGCACTCCAATTAAAAGGTATTAAGGTATATTAACACTCGGACACGAGTCGCGTTTGAGATTTAATTTCATTAGTGCTGACTCAGCGCTCATATTTACAACACTAATTCAAAATCAGACGGAATTAAAACACCAAATCGTGCAACTACTAGCGTTAACGCGTGTCACTGTTACCTGTCTTATTACTTATTACCCTCTTAGCCATATACACTGTTTAAATTTAATTAATATTTAAATGGACACACACGCCCGAATGTTTTCATTCCAACCAAACATTCGTTTCAAAATATTTTAGTATTCAGTTATGAAAATCTTTTATTCACCCTATTACTATTCTGTTTTTGACTAATCTGTAAATGGCTATTGATTTTCTAACTAAAATAATATTATTAAAATTATTTCTAATCAATTCAACGTTATATTTTTTTTAGAAAATAACGGATTCTAAGCTATCGTTAAATTTTGTAATTAGATCTGAATATATTCACAATTCCTAGAATGTTTTAGGACGTAGAATTTGATGAATTCTGTGACCCAAATAATCCACGCAAAATAAAATATGATGATATACTGGCTGCGTCCAAGCGCATTGTGGACGCCGTCATACGCACACCGTGCTCAGTAAACATTTTTTCATAATTATATTAATTTTAATTAATTTTAGTTCGATGAGTAATTATAATATTACAGTTGGTAATTAATTAATGCCGGTCGGCCGTCTTCGTGTTTTGAACAGTGACCAAACACCGAGACTATATAAAATAGAGTGGTTACAACGTAATGAACTCTGAAAGTGTATTCGGATGTTTGATTCTATTTTTTACTTAATCATGCTGAAGTTATTACCGTACGAAGATGGGCGACCGGCATTATTTAAGGGTTCTCTTCAGAAACTACCAAACTAAAAGAGTTTTTACCAATTATTTTATGCAAATCCACTAAGTACTTGTTAAGCCCAAGAAATTTATATTTTTACAAAGAAGAAGGAAGGTGCGCTCCCACAGCCACTGGGCGCACTCGACAGGCCAAATTATCCCCCTCACAGAAGCCTACCGTAAAATGTACTATATTTCCCACTTTATCCCATTCCCCCATATACGTACGTATTTCGGTAGTAATTGAAATATGCCCGAGCCTATTCCCATCCAGTCCTATCCTATCGCTCCCTATTTGCAACCCTCTCCCGAAATTAATTTCTAAATCTCTCAAAAGGTAGAGGCAGCGCATCCGGGGACGTGCCAACATTTTTCAGTGTGGACTAATATTGATATTTACATACAGCGGATGGACTGACTTGTTTGCCTCCTACTTTCTATAAAAATACGTAACATTATAAACGAACGTAACATTATATCAATTAACTCAGAATCATGCACAAAATCTATAGTTTCAGGCTTCAGGGATGGATCGATGACGCCCGATCGATTGTAGTTAATTAGGCAGGTTATAACTGACTGCATTTTTTTATATCTTTCTTATAGAAATCTCACATGACACCGAAACTGGGTATGGATTTGTACTTGAAACAAGATTTTTTGCAATACACAGGAAGGTAAAAGAGCTACCTATAAATATGTTGTATCTGCACTGTTTAACAAGTATTACAAATCTTGTTTAATATTTTATTTCATTCTAAAAGCTTTAAGGAACGTGGAGTACGGAACGCTTTGCTGTGTTTAAAAGAAGAGCAGATAAAGATGGGAGTCATAAGTGCATCGACCGGCAACCATGGGCTAGCTTTAAGTCATCACGCGAAACAACTCGGCATCCCGAGTGTAGTCATCATGCCGACGAGCACTCCAATTGCAAAACGATCCAAATGTGAAAGTTATGGCGCTAAAGTCATACTTCATGGGAACGACATGGCTGAAGCTAAATATCACGCTATGTCTATTGCAAAAGATAAGAAAATGCTTTACATAAATGGGTAAGTGTGACACTAAGCACCTCTAGATGTTAGATATGTGCGAAAAGTCAAACACCAAACCGTATCTTGTAAACACAAGATACGGGACTGCAGCGGCGCTTCGTTTGACTATATGGGTCAAACGAAGCGTACAGAAAGGGTTAAAAACTTACACAGGTCGAAGAAAAGGTCAAATACACACACGATGATCTTTGCATGTATCTGACTCACAAGCCCCTCATGTAGAAAAAAGTACAGGCAATAAGTCCTGTAAAACGACACTGACCTATGTAGTACACCTGCAAGGCAACAATGATAGCATTGTGAGTTTCATAATATAGCTCCTCGGTGACCCAGTGATACGCGAGCTAATATGGTTTCACGAAGGACTTATAGACTCGTTTTATCTCCTCAACGATAAATTACAGATAATGAATTATTAGGTAAATTACAACCCAAATATTTTTCCCTGGGGTCGTGTTTAGTTAGATTAAATTACATTGCATTCTAGATATGATCATCCAAATGTAATAGAAGGTCATGGTACAATTGCCATAGAGATCTTGGAGCAAGTACCTGGTGCGGACGCTATACTTGCCCCGGTTGGCGGCGGGAGTCTTGTGACTGGGGTCGCCATTGCTGCTAAGCATTTGAAGCAGGACATTGAAATTTACGTAAGTACCTTAAAGTATTGAACCACAAAATCTAATGATTTTTAATGTTAAGACAAAAATTACTCGAAATTCCTATAAATAAATAAAATCACTTGTTGCTAATTTCAGGGTATCGAAACTGACAAAACATGTAGTATGGCGGAATCACTAAGGAAAAACGAACGAATCTTTTATAAAACAGAGGCTAGTATTGCCGATGGCCTAAGTGTTAATATGGTTGGAGTTAACACTTTTTATAATATGAAACAAGGAATTGTTGATAAATTGGTAAGTACTCGTATACCATTGCACAATAAACCATGTCAGGCGCAGTTCGAAAACACTCTCAATGAGTAACAATGTGTATGCTAAAACTGCACACGTTCTAGCAAACCGAAAACACCACAAAATGGCGACACAACTGTTACATCAACACTCACAAAGTTAGCGAGGGCATCTTATAGTTTCTGAAAGGCAGCCTATCCTAAGCGACATCTTCTATCGATTTATTTCCTATGGCTCCTATGACTAATTGAGAAACAATCTCCTAGTTATAATTAATTAATCGTTGAAGTTAGTGGAGTGTGATTCCAACAACCTACTTGAGTGCCCCAATATTGGGAATCTCAAAAAGTCTTAATCTTAGTCTTGGATATGTTAATTCTGAAGCCAACTTTCATATATACTTTGTGTAGTTCATTGATTATGGAGATTCACATCACCTTCGTCATTAAACCGCAGATGTTACAAGTAGACGCCATTTATCTTTTCATTTCCAATCTAGGGTTTTTATGACGTCCTAAAATGGTTAGTAAATAATCCGGATGTAAATGTGTCTCCCTGCCGACTCCGCGTTCGTTCGATGGACACGGTGTTACGCAGTCTGCATTGGAACTCTTGTAACACTCTTCTGTTATACGGCCGCCAAAGAAATCTCAGAATAATGATATATTTTTATTAATATTGTAAGGATGGATTGCAACTCTTTTATATGTATATATCATAGGGAACGTTATTATTATTAATTAGATTATGAAAGGACTATGGAACCCTGTCATTTGCCTTCATCATTTGTGAGCATAGCCGATACACTCTTGGTCGGTTTTCCATTTTAATTAAAAATTCCCCGCATATAAATGTATAAATACATGCGTGTAAACCGCGAGTGTCAGTTAAATTCTATGTAAAAATCTTTGTGTCTAACACTGTATAATTAAGAATTATACCTAATCAATTAATTAGTCAAGCGTGGATGTTCCGCATCAATTGAAATCACGCGTAGATAGTAAAAAATCTAAAATTAATATTAAACATAACTGTGCCACCAGTCTTGTAGTCTTTTTTGGTGTAATTATTTTACGCAGGTCGTAGTAAAAGAAGATTGGGTAGCACGAGCTGTTATGCACCTCGTAGAAAAGGATAGACTTGTTGTAGAAGGAGCCGGTGCCACCGCAATTGGAGCCGTATTGGCTGGTCTGTTCCCTCAACTTAAAGGAAAGAAGTGAGTACCTACGTACTCGTAAGACGTAATACTTTACGCAAGCAAGACTCACGTAAAGTTACTTAAGAATGAACCCACTTACACTTTCCATTGCGAATAACGTAGTACCAACTAAAACGTCTCGCAAGTCTCGCAATTGACACTTGCCAGAACCTATGTAATCGTATAGAATGTATTAAGGAGTACCTACGGCAAGTCTCATCCGATTACACTCTCTATCTGGCATACTATCCTTTCACAATAAATACAATCAAATCCCATTACAACGATATAACATGGGAAAAAGGAAACTGAACTTCTACTGCCCTTTCTACTTTTTCTCTCTTTCCACTTATTCTTTCACTTTCTACTCCCCTCACTCCCTAATTTACATATTTCCGCAATATTTTCTTCAAATCCCGCCTCCTCAATCTTAACATAGGCACCGCATTTACATTCGTAATCACTGAAACTAAAAGTAGAATTACATTTATCAAAAAAAATATTTCTACTTGTCCAGACTTGGCAACACTGAGAGTCGTTAAGGATTCGACCAATCAGCGGTTTACGTGAAAAAACTGTCATTGCCTAAAAAGGTTTTTTTTCTTACTTAGAATCTGCTCCAACGATCGTTACATATACGTTAATGCAATTTAAATTATTTAAAAGTTAATATAGTGTTTTAAGCGCAACGTATTTATTATTTAAAAACCCAGTATCTAACATAACTGGTCATTCGGAGCCAAATCAATTCGAAAACGAATAAACCAGCGGCAGCGATCGGAGAAACACGCAGTCTGGGAGCAGGCGTCCAAGTCCATAGCAGCTTATGCAGTAAGAGGAGAAGCCAAGGGGTAGTCGTTGGAATAATCAATCCTGGAGGAAGCTGGTTTGGTATCTGAAAACGCGCAAATAGGTACGGCCAGCCATCCCATCTATTCCCGCCCCACTTCCACTTCAACTGTTTAATGCTATTTAATTCTCTAAGTTTCAGTAATTACTAGTCAAATAATACCGGCCGTGCGTGTCCAAGTACTTCGCATCTCATTTGAAAACGTCAAAACTGTGAGTACCCTCTTTTGTCACTTTCCACTAAAATGATTGAGCCAAGTCATGATACTTTACCACCTAAATCTCGCGATAATTCTCCGTATAAACATAGTGATGCCAGTCTAGTAAAAGAGCTAGTTAAAAAACGCGGTATACTCAAAGGCAGGTTAACTAGATTTGCAAATTATGTGTGTACTTTAAAAAACGAAACGATCTGTAGTAAAAAACAAATAGATTTAAAGTTGCGTATTCAGGGAGCTTCTACTATGTTCAGCGAATTTAGTAATATACAAACCAAGCTAGAAGAATCTGTATCTGATATTGATGATCAATTAACACAGCGAGAGCTGTTTGAGAGCAGCTATTACGATGCAATCTCTGAAGCTGAATATTTGTTAAGTTTATGTAAGGTCACTGACACTTTAAATCCATCCGCACAAAGGCCAACTATTAAATTACCTGTCATATCCTTGCCTATATTTGATGGTTCAATTGGGAATTGGTTACAGTTTAGAGACAGTTTCATAAGTCTTGTACATAACTCCAGTGAAATAAGCGATATTGAAAAATTCCATTACTTAAAATCATCACTAAAGGGTAGTGCAGAATTAGTTATAAACTCAGTGGAATTTTCGGCAAGTAATTACCTAATCGCTTGGGAATTGCTTCAAAATCGTTTCAACAACCAAAGATTACTTGTTCAAAGTCATGTAAAAGCGTTATTTACTATGAACAGTGTTAACAAGGAGTCATATATTCAAATACGCAATTTAATAGACACAGTTTTAAAGAATATACGCGCTTTATCAAACCTTCATGAACCCGTAGAATATTGGGATACCTTACTCATATATTTAATTGTTTCTAAATTAGATCCCACCACAGAACGTCAATGGGAGCAACATAAAGGTACGCTGTGCTCAAAAAATGATAACTCAACATCTTTAAAACTTGATAGCTTAATGAAGTTCCTTACTGACCGAGCTGATATGTTGGAAACATTGCAATTATCACACAGCAAACAAAATCATGATTTTAAAAAACTCAACACTCAAAATTCAATTAAAGTTCACTGCAATGTTTCCACAAATAAGCCGAAGGAACGTCAATTATACAATAACACTAAAAGGCGCTGTTTGTTGTGTAATGCAAGTCATCCACTATACGCTTGTCAAACGTTTCTCGATTATAACTTAGAAACAAAACTTAAATTCATTAATGAGAAAAGGCTATGCATAAATTGTTTACGTTTGGGTCACACAGTAAGCGATTGTCAGTTTGGACCGTGTCGGAGATGTAATCAGAAACACAATTCGTTAGTACATCCCGATAATAAATATTACAATATTAATACGACATTCACAAGTCATGCGGGTAACGCCACTGAGGTGAGTGATGGTCGCGTACTGTCAGTGACGCCTCCTGCGCCCGCGATAGTCAGAGCGACCGCACCCGCGCCCTCGGCCGCCTCCCCGCTCACACCTTCCTTGTCAACACACGCATCTTATATTAATGCAAATAATGCACACCTCGATACTAACTGTATTCATTCTGCCAATTTAAAACCGGTATTATTGTCAACCGCTCTAATACAAATAACGGACAACTTAAATAAGTTACATGTAGTTCGCGCCCTTTTGGACAATGGATCAGAAAGATGTTTTATCACAAAATCATTATGCGATTTATTACACATAAATGTTATACAGTCCACGTTCGAAATACGAGGTGTTGGTAACTCTGTCACAAAATCAACGCAAATATGTGACATTGAAATTGTATCGACATCCAACACTTATAAAACACATTTACAATGTTTTGTTTTGCCTAACATTACTTCGGCCATACCTGCGATGCCATTACAATACGCGCAATTTAATATACCCGATTACATTCAATTAGCGGATCCGCAATTTTATGAAACAAGTAATATTGATATTTTAATAGGTGCTGATAAGTTTTGGGATTTAATAAAAACAGATAAAATTAAATTACCGAATGGGCCTTTCTTATTAGACACAGAACTAGGTTGGATTATTTCTGGGCCTATTTCTACTATTTCACGCGATAAAGGGTACGGAATTCAATGTAATTTTTCAGATGCGATTGATACCCAGCTACGACAGTTCTGGGAACTCGAAGAAACGTTTGCGCCTCGGGATACGCACAGTGAGGATGAACGTGCTTGCGAACAACATTTCGTTAACAATATCTACTACGCGCACGATTGACGGAAGGTTCGTTGTACGTATTCCTTTCAAAATTTCACCCGATAAATTAGGCGAGACGTATTCGCAAGCGGAAAGAAGGTTCTTAGCTCTCGAAAAACGCTTAGTACGTAATCCGGAGTATAAAAAACTTTACTGCGATTTTATTCACGAGTACATACGCTTGGGTCATATGAAACTAGCTGATAACTATGGAAAGCCTCATTATATAATGCCGCATCACGGTGTACTCCGCGAGCATAGCACGACTACAAGGCTGCGAGTGGTGTTCGACGGCAGTGCAAAGTCCAGCACAGATATTTCATTGAATGACCTCCAAATGGTCGGTCCACCGATACAGGGTGATCTCATTGCTATATTGTTACGATTTAGGCAGCACAAGTATACGGCTTGTGCTGATGTTGAGAAAATGTTTCGCCAGTGCTTAATTCATGAGGATCAACGTGATCTTCAATTGATCTTGTGGCGGGACGACCCGTCGGAACCTATTCGCGTTTATAAACTTTGTACTGTTACGTACGGAACCGCGTCCGCTCCGTTTTTGAGTTGTCGATGTCTCAAGCAATTGGCAGCTGAGAGTACTGATCCTGATGTCACTAGAATTATCAGCAACGACTTTTACGTCGACGACTTATTAACGACGCATGATAACAAAAATCAATTATTAAAGATTTGTCAAAATGTATCTAGTCACTTACTATCAGGTGGTTTTCCTCTACGCAAGTGGATGTTTAATTTTAATTTAGATGAAGTCGAAAACGGAGTATCCGAATTATCTAAGGAATTGTCATTAGGTAATAATGTCCACGCTAAAACATTAGGATTAGGTTGGTTTCACATTAGTGACGAATTTCATTTTAACACAAATTATGAGATTGACAATAAAATTATTACAAAACGATACATTTTATCAAAGATTAGTCAGATTTATGACCCTTTAGGATTGTTGAGTTGTACGGTGATTATAATTAAAATTTTATTACAAAAATTATGGCTATTGAAAATAGATTTTGATGATGAGGTTCCCGCTGACGTCTCACAAATTTGGAACCGTTTCGCGACTTCTCTGCTTATGCTTAAATATATTCGCGTGCCGCGTCACGTTGTAGCTACCAACCCCGCGCGCATCGAACTGCACATATTCTGTGACGCTTCGTCTGTCGCGTACGGGGCTTGTGTATTTGTGCGCACCATAAATCGTGACTCATCGGTAATCGTACGATTGTATTGTTCTAAAGGAAAGGTTGCGCCTCTAAAACCGGTTAGCATCCCGAGATTAGAACTTTGTGGCGCTTTACTGGGTGCTAGGCTTTATAATAAAATCCGCGAATCAATAAACTGTCAGTTCGATAACGTTACTTTCTGGAGTGACTCCACCATAGTATTAGGATGGCTGCGCATGTCTCCCAATCTATTAAAAACCTTTGTTCAAAACCGAGTATCTGAGATTCACGAGCTCACTGATACGTTGAGGTGGCGTCATGTTAGCGGCAAGGAAAATCCAGCAGATTTAGTATCCCGCGGTGTCGGACTGGAAGACCTCAAAAATTGTGTTATGTGGTGGGAGGGGCCAACGTTTCTTCATGACCCAGCATTTGATTGCAATCAGTCATATGACGAACAAGTAGATATTTCTTGTTTACCTGAAATCAAATCTAAACCTATTAATTCATTAGTCAGCTCGTCAGAAATTTCATTATTCCCATTTAAAAGATTTTCGCAATTTAATCGTATGAAGCGGACTTGTGCATACGTATTGCGTTTTATACACAATACACGCTATAAAAATAATATTCGTCAGGGCTCTCTTACTGTTGATGAGTTACAAAATGCCAGTGAGACTTTGGTAAAACTGTCACAATTAGAAACATTTGCAGATGAATATAGATTACTTTCTTGTAATAAAAAACTAAAATTTAAACACAAGTTTAACAATTTAAATATATTTATGGGAGATGATAAAGTATTACGAGTAGGGGGGAGAATTAAACAATCTTTATTATTTAACTTTGACAAAAAACATCCGATGTTAATATCTTCTAAGCATTGGTTTGCAGTGTTGTTATTTCGTTACGAGCATAAAAATCTACATCACACCGGACCACAAGCCCTATTATACAATATACGCGAATCTTATTGGCCTATTGGAGGTAGGAATCTTGCAAGGCGCACGGTCCACGACTGCGTCATCTGTACCAGACTGTCAGGTAAATCGTTATCCCCAATTATGGGCAATTTACCACCTGAACGAATTACACCCACCTTTCCGTTTCATCAGTGTGGTGTTGACTACGCTGGACCAATGCTCATATTGAACCGTAAGGGTAGGGGCTCTAAGATAACAAAGAGTTACGTTTGTTTATTCGTTTGTTTCGTAACTCGTGCGGTGCATTTAGAACTAGTCAGTGACCTGTCTTCGGAATCTTATTTGCTTGCTTTGAAGCGTTTTATAGCTAGGCGAGGTAAACCTTATCAGATACTATCCGATAATGGTCGAAACTTTGTCGGAGCTGCTAATGAGTTCAAAAACGTTTTAAAAAAAATATTTCAAATGATATAATTGAATACGCAACTAGTCAAAATATTAAATTCTCTTTTATCCCAGCTTATGCGGCTCATTTTGGTGGATTGTGGGAAAGTGGCGTAAAATCTTGTAAGCATCATTTGTTGAGAGTGGTTGGGAACGCACGCCTAACTTTTGAAGAGTATACTACGGTACTTTCACAGGTTGAAGCTATACTTAATTCCCGACCTATTAGTCCTTTATCTACTAATCCCACTGACTTTCTACCACTAACTCCTGCTCATTTCCTGGTTGGACGTGCCTTGACAGCACCTGCAGCAGAACCACTGGCTGAAATTCCGGTCCACCGGCTGACACGCTATCAGCACCTGGAGCAAATCAGGCAACATTTCTGGAACCGATGGAGCAAAGAATATATCTCCGAATTGCAAATTAGGACCAAATGGAAGCATCATAAGCCTGATCTTCAACCTAACACTATGGTCGTCATCAAAGACGATAATACTCATCCATTGAAATGGAGCTTAGGACGAATCATATCTACCAAACCAGGAAAGGATGGAATATCCAGAGTCGCAGATATCCAAACCTGTGCAGGAATAATCAGACGCGCATTTCCTCGAATATGTCCTCTGTTCTATGAAGACTCAGAAGAGGGGATGTTGGATGCCAGTGCTTCCAAGGCCGGGGGCATGTCCAGACTTGGCAACACTGAGAGTCGTTAAGGATTCGACCAATCAGCGGTTTACGTGAAAAAACTGTCATTGCCTAAAAAGGTTTTTTTTCTTACTTAGAATCTGCTCCAACGATCGTTACATATACGTTAATGCAATTTAAATTATTTAAAAGTTAATATAGTGTTTTAAGCGCAACGTATTTATTATTTAAAAACCCAGTATCTAACACTACTCTTATTTATTTACACTTCATTGCACAATATCGTACAAAAGGCGAGCTTAATGCCATATTAAGGCATTCTCTACCAACCAACCTTTGAGTTGATCAGAGATGTTCAATTATGAAATACACAATTTAGATGGTGTGGTAAAATAAATATAATCATTATATGTATTATATTTATATACATACCAACTTACACACATACATATATACATAAGAATAAATATAATACATACAAGGTATACATAATTAACGAATACATTATACTTAGTCTGGCCATAAATACGGTTACAATAAAGAAAAATAAATAAATTACATTTGAATTTGGAATCTGTCATTCTCACGCGAAAAAGAAATGTTCTTTTCTCATTTTAGCGCCAATCATTATTAAATATTGTACTTATATTAATATAGAGTGGGTGATAACTAAAACCGTATTGCTGTAAGTACATTATAACAACACATTTTAACAAGCAGAATGATCCAGTTTATAGTCGTAACTCTAGAGAAGCTACTCAAATGGTCAATAGGGTGTAACGTGGCCATTATCTGCTTTGGTGGGGTCTTCACTATCAAGGAGTGACTGAACCACGTTTTTGTGAAAAAGGTATTAAAACGTCGGCTCAAGTGCATCGAGATACGATTCTTAACAATACCCTGTTTCATAACCAAGAATGGTCCTTTCAACAAGACTCAGCACCAGGTCATAAGGCTAGCTCAACACAGACGTGGCTAGAAAGGAATACTCCCGACTTCATTAGAGCTAAAGACTGGCCGTCATCTAGTCCCGATCTTAATCAACTCGATTATGATTTATGGTCGTTTTAGAGAGCATGGCATGCTCTAAACGTCATGATAATATTGAATCCCTAAAACATTCCATATGGCAGTAGCCAATTTCCCATGGAAAGGGTGCGTTTCAAACTGGCCACAACGTTTGTTAGATTGTATAAAAGCAAATGGTGACCATTTCAAATAAACGTTATATTTTTAAAATGCTTCCCTATTTATTTCTAAAATAACACAAATTCTTCTCATAACATGATAATGTAAAAATAAAAATATCAATGTTTACTTTAAACTAGGAATAAACTAGATATAACTAGGCTAGACTAAGTATAGATAAAATATCCACATAAGTTATATTAAGAGAAACAAATAAAAAACATGTTGCTGTCAAAAGTAAAATAAAAATGAAACAAAAGATAAAACAAAAGAACCTGAGTAAACCACTATAATAGCAATGAGAAATGGAGAGGTAAAGTTATTTTTAAAAGAGATTTTGTTAGGAGCTTTCCGGATGTCAGTGGGGATGGTGTTCCAGAGTCTAGCTGCCTACGCAGTAAAAGATTTGCTCATAAAGCCAGTACGACAAGAAGAGACTTGAATATAGGTACATGTCAAATACTCTGGGCAACTTGGATCGTATCGACTTGAGTAGAGGGTGCAGAGCATACTTACATCTCTGCGCTGTCGGATAGGTAGCCATTTAAGCTGCGAACGGTAATAAAATAAGAGATGTTGTCGTATTATACAATTAGTGTTTGAGTTATCATTTTAAACTAAGGTATATCACTGTGTTTTAGAGTAGTAGCAATTCTGAGCGGCGGAAACATCGGTGTATCCACATTGAGTCGTACGTTGGAGCGCGGGATGGCAGCTGAGGGGAGACTGATCAAGTTCAAGGTGACGGTGCCGGACAAGCCTGGCGGCATGGCCGACCTAATGGCATTGCTCGCCGACGCCGCGGTCGCGGTCCGGCAGTGTGTGCCCGAGCGAGAATGGGTGAAAGGAGACGTGTTTAGTTCCGTGGTATGTGGTATATCTTGTAAGAACTTACTCACGATTTTATCCAGGAGCAAGGCAACCAATTTTCTTATAATCTATATATATAAAGAGAAATGTCCTGACTGACTGACAAATTTATTAATGCGAAGCAGAAAACGGTGAAGTTAGAAACATAAAACTTGGACAGTAGCTTCCTTTTTTGGCGTCACGATAACATAATAACTTGTAAGATTCGAAGACCGTAAACAAACTAACAATTAAATAGACCGCCAATGATACTCGTATTATGCGTGTAACATAAAGGCCCGAACAAGAATACAAACTAAATGTCACACAATTAGCTTTCTGGTGTAGAGCACACATAGCTGGAAAAGTAGACCTTTGAGTCCACAATGTCCACTTCCCAAAATTACCACTTTTAAGTTCTGTAGTGAAAATCTTCTTTTCCCAAAATGACAACTTTCAAAATGTCAATTTCTCACTAAGCTAATATCTCGTAATGACTAGTTCTTAAAATGACAAGTTCCCAGAACGTCCGCATGACCTTTCGCTTTCTTGACCTTTCTTCGAATACCTTTCGCTTTACTTGAAATTTAATACATAATATACATACGAGTATATCAAAGAACACAAGGGACTGCTCATGTGTTTGTGTGCTCGCTGTGTAAAAGCGCTCGGTGTCTCGAATGTGTGCGTTCGAGAGGACTTCCGGCTGTTCAATTTATTAGCATGCTGTCAGGGATCTTTTTCCGCTCAGGTGCATAAGGTCCAATGTGTCAGAATGTCATTGGACCAATTCACTAAATCGTCCAGTCTCAAAAAGTCAAGTGTGTTAAAATGTCCAGTGTTTCAAAATAACTAAAATAGCCAGTGTTTCAAAATGTCTAAGGTATTAAAATGTCCAGTGACCTAGTAACATCTGATTTGTCGCGACGGACACCAATTTGATACCCTGGTGCAGTCGCATTTTCCCGGTAGTCACCGGGAAAATTATTTCCCGATAGTCACAAGTATATTTTTGTGAAGTCGATCCAGATTTTTCAGGATGATACTGGACTTGTCATACTGGTCATAGTGCACTAGTTAGTGCACTGGAATACTAGAAATAGTTCATACTATTTGATACTAGTCGTTTTGGGACTGGACGATTTAGTGAATTAGTCATTATGGTACAGTGGACATTCTGGCACATTGGACATTATGAATCTGAGCCCCTTTTTCGTGGCCACTGCACTATACTTATTCTCCGCGTGTTTAAGTCCTTCACATATTATTCTATTATATATATATACTCTTATGACGAATCCATAATAAGTAGGGCTGAGTTCCAATGTTCATTACTTATTATAAAAAGAAATGTAGACTAATTTTGACTGTAACGCCTAGATTAGATTATTAAATTAGCCGAGGCCACCTGATTAGATTTTAACAATAAGTTAACAGTGAAATTAAGCATGAGCGAAATCTTATTGAGTAAAGGGTCGTTCAAGGTATCCAAAGTAGTCCAAGTTTGACCGATGTTCGAGAAACTCGCGTACAAGAAAATCTACTTGTGTAAATGAGCCCATAGCGAAGATGGGATCGAAGATCACATTATCTAAATACTCGAATGAATAATACCTACGTCAATATCTCTTCTATTGTAAAAAATATTCCTGATTTTTCTTTCCAGTTGAAATTGATGGTTGAAACAAGAGGATGGGAACACGCCAAGGACTTGATTGAACATATAAAGAAAAATTATGAAGAGTACTTCTTCGAAGAAATGAGCGACCGACCCGACAGTTCACTGTCCACCAAACGCGGACCTTGTCTCGCGCCTAATCCTGTTTGTATGCAAAAATGAAAAAATGTAGTAGGACCTACATAAAGTATCGAAATTCGAAATGTTATACTTATTCGATTTTTGTTTTTATGCCAGTTCAATCAATTTTTGAAATAAACTGACAAATAAATATCTCCAACCAACTACATAATTTATTATTAGTTCTTAATGCTAAAGATTTCTTTGGTTCGCTCAGACTGCTAGTGTGAAAAGCTTCTGTGACCGTCAGTGTCGACGAATTATCTGGAGAAGCGATACAGGGATGCAGCACATCAAATGCCAACACGATGCCGCCCACCCTTCTGAGATAAACCATAATTCTTTTTCTTTTTTTTCAGTTGTTTAACGACATCGGTTTCGTTCTCGACGAAACCTTTATTGAAACTATCATTCATTAACCGGTATTTATTATTAATGTAATTGGCTTTTGGCGAATCGCACAAGTGGCTAATCGAGTACAGATTCATTACGAAAACATTGGCTACCGGCTAATCCGGATGCACCCAAACGCGTCATCCACGTCTATGAATTACCGTACCTTTAATTGTATAGGTACTTTATTACCAGATAAATAACAAACTTTATGAACATGTCACGAGTCAGTGTTGAAAAATATATGGAGCTGTTATTTTCCCTTGAAAAACTAATGACATTACATCTTTACTAAACAAGTCCACTTAGGACTTGGGACTTCTTTATTTATTTATGTATATTTGCATTCTAGATAATTAATTATTATAAGTACCTATCTATATTGTGTCATCTATGTAGATATAACTTTATATTGCTTTTATTAGCCTTATTCACATTATATCAGATAAAATCAACACCTATATTACAGCACCTATGTATATATCAATCAACATTCAAACGTTACAGATCATTTAGGAGATTTTGGTTGACCCTTTGGTGGTATGTAGGTATTCAATTTCTTCCATGTCATAATCAGAATAATGAGTCTTCATCATCACTTTCAGAATCATCAGTCAGAAGTATTAATTATTATCCTGTCCATAAAATCATCCATGGCATGTTCATATTTTCTATATTCATCTTTGCATTTGGTTGCGTGATCACAAACTTTTTTCCATTCATCTGGACCAATCCAATATTTTTTTCCAATCACATTTTTTTTACTCTAGTCACATTCATATCAATATTTCTTTGAGCTACATAACCCATAGCTACATAAGCTGCGACCATATGTTTTCAATCGGATGGTACGGCGGCAACCTATGACATGGGGTTCTTCAAGAAAGCTGCGAATAGGATTTTGCAAGGTCGGCGGCGCGCCCGCATACCCCCTGGTGTTGCAGGTGTCCATGGGCCCGCCGCCCATGGGACCAGTCACTTACCATCACGTGGGACCGCTTGCTCGTCCGCCCTCTTCTCAATAAAAAATAAATAAATCTCAATACAGTGTTAGATATAATATATATGTATTAAAAGTAATTACACGGGCTTGTTTATTTATGGGTTTTCCTCGTCTTTAATTCTTCGGCATCTTCATGAAGGCGATTATTATAGTTGACTGCAGTGGATAATAATGTGGCTTTTTAAGGCGTTAGTAGGATTTTGACATCCATCACAACATCATTACATTGACAGAATACTTTTTGAAAATTAAAATTAAATTAAATATAAAAATGTAGATGCCGACAGAGTGACGGGCGGCTCGATTTTCAGTGTCACTGAAAGTACTTTTTCGTCAGTACTTTTTCAGTACAGTTCAGTATTTGTCAGTACTTTTTTGGATTTTGCCACGCAACGCAAATATGGAAAGGGTTTTTTGGCTTATGACATTTTGGTAGACTAAAGAAAGGAATCAATAAGAGCAACAGTCGCTCAATAAAGTGATAGGTAGTAGGTTTACTGAGGACAGAAGAGGACTCCTTGGAAGCACCCGAAAAACGCAGTCCCACACTATTTTTTATTGACACAAACCACGCACGATATCACTTAAAGTATCACTATTGAACCTCAAAACGCCTAGGACACAATTTTTACAATAATCAAACAAGAACTCAAATTCACTTCTCGGATTCCCGCCAGAAAGTCGTAATCAATATTTGCAAACAAATTATTTGTACTACCGTGTAACTGCATATTTTACTTTATAAAAAAATGGTAGCATGTCTATGGTCTATGGTACCTTTAGCCCACATCTTAAATCTGCGCCTCAGCTGCACGCCATGGATATGAGTTTAGTATACCTACCAAAGACTTCTTAATACTAGCATAATAGACAAACAAAGATCGGCTACAACTGTTCAGATGATAATAAAAATTTGATGGTAAAGGGGATAACAGTGATCAGATTATGATAACAGTTGTTTATACTAGCTTTTGGCTGATGTTCGAGAAACTCGCCTTCGGGAAACTCTCCTTGTGTAAATGACCCATTACTCTCATCGTCCCCTTACCCGCAGAACTGGAATTTCCTTTTAATATCCCAAGGTTTGACCCACAGATCTAATATTTTTGCTACTGTCTATGGTTTGATGTTGCATGTCGAAATAATCACAAACACAAATTTCACAGGTAAATATGACTTCTTTTTTCGTTTAGTATTTATTTCATTTTATTCACAAATCTAAAAGCAAGTTTTATATTATAATACTTTCATACTTTTTTATAATCTGGATAATATAGAATTACACGCCAGTCCCTCGTACCCACTAGATTAAAACTTGTCTGAAATTGTAATTAGACATAGGATTATCACTTAAAGAAACTTACGCGTACGTTTGCCAAGAACAGTTACACGTCAAAGCGATCTTTGTTTGTCTATTATGCTAGTATTAAGAAGTCTTTGGTACCCCACAGGTCAAACCATAGACAGTAGCAAAAATATTAGATCTGTGGGTCAAACCTTGGGATATTAAAAGGCAATTCCAGTTCTGCGGGTAAGGGGACGATGAGAGTAATGGGTCATTCACACAAGGAGAGTTTCCCGAAGGCGAGTTTCTCGAACATCAGCCAAAAGCTAGTATAAACAACTGTTATCATAATCTGATCACTGTTATCCCTTTTACCATCAAATTTTTATTATCATCTGAACAGTTGTAGCCGTTGTAGGCGAGAATTGTATTAGCCCAGTCATTTTAGACAAAAAATCATGCAATCTTCCAAAAACATCCCAGTTAGCTGAACTTTGGCATACACCTTTATAATAGACAACAACATAATATATCAAAAATCGACATTGATATCACGTGTGCGTTTTGAGATATTCACGGTCTATACGTTTTTTTGGGAAAATCTCTCTTTCTATGGCTCGTAGGTCAATATAAAAATTATAGACCTGATAAATTTCCAGAATAAATATAGTATCTATATATTTTTTGTAGAACCAACCGTTTTTGTCGTAGGGCGCAGAGAAAGCAGGCCTTTAATGCATTCATTTTCACACCACGCTATGTGGTAGGTAAACTGCAAGGCGCGTTTCTATATGGTTTCTCCAGTAGGCCTAATCTATGGCGTTAGGAATAACATATTATGTGACTATTAATATTTTAAAATTGATTTACCTAATAAGAAAGGGTTCATAATTGAAATATATTTTGTTATTAATCAGTTGTAGTGAATTGCTGAATATTTCCGTCATCATCTATACATTCTGTCTCTAATACATTTGCAGATAACATATCGAGTAGACTTATATTGATACCTATGTCAAAGCCATCGGGTATATTCTGTTATTATTTATGTATGAAGCTAGCAGCTTTATGGAAGCTAGCAACTTCCATATCAATAAATGTGCTGTCTTCTTTCTGTCTGTCGCTTTAACTGTTTCGTGTGGTAGATTATTCCATGGGTTGACCACTCTATTTGATAGAAAGTGCTTGTATTAATTGGGGATAGCGATAGTTCTCATTAACCTTATAGCAGGTCCTTACAGATCCTCGTTTGCTTTAGTATTGTATATAGAGTTCAGGTACGGGACATTATAGTAGTTGTTACATTCCGCATTCCGTATGCAAAGATGCATTCCGAAATTCAGCTAACTGGGATTTTTTGGGAAAATGAGATCTAAAATGACTGGGCTGGCTATACGTAGTTTGGTGGCATACGAGAATTGTATACAGTTAATTATCTTGGCCGAACCGTTCGAGAAACTCTCCTTGTGTCATCGATATGGACAGAGAACCTCCTTTTTTTGAACTTATACAATAAGTATATTTTGCTGTCATAAGAGTAAAGGTGACGGCACACTTGCTCGTTTTTTTCGATCTACAATAACGCTAGACAAACTATGTGACCAATCAGCAATCGATATGTTTTTTGATGATCTACAAAAGACAGTCGCCACACTGACTCGATTTTATTGATCAATAATAACGCTCCACAAATTATGCGACAAATAGTAATCGCTCGATAAATAACAATCATCATTTTTAACGATCGATAATAGGCACTGATCGATATTGTTGAGCAACCACTTTACGATATCGATCGTTGAAATTTGTCCATCGAGAAAGTCGTTTTTGTTTGATCGCATGGTTTGATCGTCAAAAACCGAGCAAGTGTGGCGTCACCTTAAAGCAGACGATTTTCAAATGTAGTCTTTACAATTTGCGTCATAAAAAATAAAATTGTCAAAGTAGTCAGTCATTGTTTGGAAATTCTATATGTTATTATAATTGTATTTAAGACACAATAGTCAGAATGGAAAATCCTTTGTAAAAATAGCACAATAAATCCATGAACATGAATGTCGTAAGTATTGATACACTATCAGTTTCTATATTTATTCTTGGTGTTGTACTAAATTTATTTTAAAACACTTCCAAACAAACAATTAAGTAATGAATAAACAGGTACTTTAGTCTCTCATTACTGTGTCTAAAATGTATTATATAACTAATGTTTCAAAGGTATCTAAATTAAGGTATTTCTGCAATGTTTCTAGGACGTAGAGTTTGATGAATACTGCGACCCGAATAATCCACGGAAAATAAAATATGACGATATACTGGCTGCCTCCAAGCGCATCGTGGGCACTATCGTACGGACGCCATGCTCGGTTATTTTACACTTTTTATATTATATAATCCATCCATACAATAAGACAATAGTTTGGCTTTCAAAACTCATCAACTCATATTAAGTTCATAATTAACTTACTGGAAACCAATCCGTGGAATCAAAATTTTCAAAGATATCTGAGTTATATAGTATTAAGAAGTCGCAAGTTAGAAAAGGGAGTTCCTTTTCTAACTTGCGACTTCTTAATACTGTGTTAATGACGGAAATATCACATACCTAATAATAATATCAATATCAATATATCAACAGACTTCAAATAATATCAAGTGTTTCGATCATTTATCAAATATCTACCACGTTTGTAAAGAATTTAAAAAATATTTTAAATATAGGAAAGTTATTGAATAAGTCATAAAACATATCAAGTGAAATATAAAGTTAACTGCCCAATTTTTTACATGGCAAAATTTTTTCTCCGTTAAATTTGTATTTCAATTGTAAGTATTGATTGTGTAGGTTGTTATACAAAAAATGTTGAAATTGTTGTAAAAGACGAGCTATAAATTAAGTAAGTAAAAAGTCGTCAATTAAGGAAAGAGAGCAGATTAAATTTAACTAAAGTTATTATAATTTTATTATAGAAATCTCATATGTCAGAAAAATTGGGGATGGACATCTACTTTAAACAAGAATTTATGCAATACACTGGAAGGTAATAAAAATGTAATATTTCTTTATAGGGTAGGTGTGGTTAATTCCGTAAAGCCGCAGTGGTTGGTGGTGGCGATGGCTGCCAGCCAGTAGTGCCTCTAGTGGCAGACTAGTGGCCAACACATTTTTGTTCTTAACACTTTTTTTCTATAACGTACGTAAAGTAGCGAAAAGTCCCTTGCAATTGCTCTGCCATCGGTGTTTTTATTATTCGTATAGCAAATGTTAGGTCTGAGTATAGTGTAAATACGTTTACTTAACATCACAGAGACATAAAGACAATTCAACATAAATTGGATAAATTTATCAAAAAATAGTTTTTATAAGAATTTATAAGAAACTTTTTTCGAAACTACATTCGAAGCCTATTGCCAATCATTTTATTCGAGCAACCTATGGATCAGGTATACTCAATGGTCCTACAGCGCCCTTGGCATTGAATGTATCAACGCCTTCAGGATGTTGCTGCAGCTCCCCCGCTTTTGGAGTACATGAACAATGTTTGCGGAGGCGCGCACAGGTGGCTTTCAAGCCATCATGAGAAAAAGGGCAGCCTCGTTGATGAGCAGAGTGAGGGGGAGCGACAATAGCATCCTAAGGATGATTGTGGCCAAGGCCGACCGTCCCTTCCAGTCGCAGTGGATGACGCTGGTTTTAGGTATAAGTCAATATTAAATACTAAAATTAGTTTAAGTTGCAACTTATTAACAATATCTATGGACATTGTCTGAAATAAAGAAATGATTATTAAATTTTAGCTTTTCTTCGATTTTATTTATTGAATTTCTTATAAGTAATTTATTTTTCCTTAAAAGCTTTAAGGAGCGTGGAGTGAGAAACACATTACTTTGCTTAAATGACGACCAGAAAAAGCAAGGAGTAATATGCGCATCGACAGGCAACCACGGGCTAGCTATGAGCTACCACTCGACGCAACTCGGCATCCTGTGCTTCGTTGTCATGCCAGTGGCCGCCCCAATCACTAAGCGCTCCAAATGCGAGACCTATGGCGCTAAATTAATACTTCACGGCAACAATATGGCAGAAGCTAAACGTCACGCAATGACCATCTCTAAAGAAAAAAAAATGTACTACGTCAATGGGTAAGATGTTTTAGGATTCAGTTACAATTGTACTTGTATTGTTGTTGTTGTACCACCTACTTGTATCAACCTATAACGTCCTACTGCAGGGCACAAACCTCCCCTAGTAAATCACGGGGGGTTTCGGGCTATAATCCACCACGTGCTCCACTGCGGATTGGTGGATACATGTATTTCTGATTTTTCATTATTTATCGAGTATGCGGATTTCCTCGCGATGTTGTCCCTCACCGCCGAGCTAGTGTCAATTTTTAAAAATCCATACTCAGTAGTACGGGCCGAGGACCGAAGACGATCACATGAATGTGAGTTGAGTATCAATACCCCTAGGCTATCACCGCTGTACAGTTAAAATTACGTAGAAAAATATTAAGGCACGTCACATGGTTGTCCGTCCGTCCGTCTGAACACAAAACACTTCGATATAATAAAAACAACTGACGGACGATCGACTGACGGTGATAAAATAATTGTAACTGGGTGGTAAAATATTGTAATCACATTGCTAGAAAATTTCTGATAGATCGCTAACTGGATGTAAGATTCTCTGAAACAGAATGCAAGCTCGATTTTGCTGTTTTATTTGTCTACCGAGCTTGTCCCAGACGTGCTCGATCGAATTCGGGGAATATTCGTGGAACAAGCTGCGATTAAAATTACAGTACTTTGCAAAACGTCAGGGACGATAAAGTAGTATCAGTCAGAGCCGCTTTCGATTAGTTGAAACTCCGTAAAGCTTCCGAAACAAATGCCAATTCACATCATCATTAACAATCCATAATACGCACGCTACTGATAATGTAACCATGTGCATATCTTTCACCTGATCGTCCATATACCTGGTCCATCATCTGGTTTTAAATGAAATCCGGACTCACAGAAAACATAATCTTAGACTTTAACAGATCATTCTTGAGGAGTTAAACGATCGCTACTAGAGCAACTTTAATATTCTCCTTAAGTGTATATCGCTTAGTAGGTACCTACATGCAAATAATTTTAGATAATCAATTATGCTACTGATTTAAGTTAATACTTTTAACTACATTCTAGATTTGACCATCCAAATGTAATCGAAGGTCAAGGGACAATTGGTATAGAAATTATAGAACAAGTTCCTAATGTGGACGCTATACTCGCACCGATTGGCGGCGGCAGTCTTTTGACTGGGGTGGCTATTGCAGCTAAGTATTTGAAGCCAGACACTGAAGTTTACGTAAGTGCCTACGAGTAGTGGAATACAACACTTCCTGATGATATTTTAGAAATACCTTGTGGCTGATTTCAGGGTATCGAAACAGACAAAACGGCGAGTATGGTAGAATCACTGAGGAAAAACGAACGAATCTATTATAAAATTGGTGCTGCCATTGCCGATGGCCTAGCCGTTAATGTGGTTGGAGTTAATACTTTTCATAATTTGAAACAAGGAATCGTTGATAAATTGGTAACTATACCATTACACGTGGTATGAATTTACATTTTAGACTCAAGGTTAGCTAAATTTAGATCAAATATATAATAAAAATGTAGCCCGTTTTTGTTTATATATTTGCAATTAGGCAAATTGTTATGACATTTACTTACGAGATCTTCAAATTTTACACACTTCCTTTCGTAATACCTACATTTGTATACCAGAAGATTTGCATCAACATCTTGAATGCGGATACGTGCAAGTTCGACACAAGCAAGTGAAGAATGTACTGAGTCGAAAAACATAATATCTACGACTCCATTTAGTCTATCAGCATAAAAAAAAATATTTTAGCCACGTCATGAAATATATAAATATATACTTGTCTGACGTTACAATATAGGGTTTCCATGAAGTGTTAAATTCCAACAGCGGTTACAACATGTATACTTTACGTATTTTGTGTATATTTATATAGGTCATAGTTAAAGAGGAGTGGGTAGCGCGAGCTATTATGCACATAGTAGAAGATGAAAGATTTGTGATAGAAGGAGCCGGCGCCACCACAACTGCGGCTCTCCTCGCTGGTCTCTTCCCTCAACTTAAAGGGAAGAAGTAAGTACATTCTCAAAAAATAAAACGTCAGTCAATATTTATTTATTTATTAAAGGTCACCAAGGTATATAGTTTGTGGCCAGACACCTTTCTGTAAGTATTTTTGATAAATAAATGTCTTTTTATTTTATTTTGTAATGTTAGTTACATGCAAGAGTGTTAATTATATAATTATCATTCTACTTAAAGACGACAATATGCCTTAATAAGTAAACACAGCCAAACACAAAAAGTTAGTTGCGGTAGAAGCATAAACGAATCCATAGTAGCACTAACAGAGAACTAACTGGAGTAGCACTAACTAACAGAGAAACATGGTATCTACTTAAGCTTAAGAGCACTTCTTGTAATAGCTTAACTTAAGAGTAGTTGCGTAGCAGAGTAAAACAGGCGGATTAGTGCTATCAATTACAAATAATTTTACGACAATGTTTCAGAGTAGTGGCTATTTTGAGCGGTGGCAACATCGATACGACTATATTATCTCGCGCACTGGAGCGTGGAATGGCAGCTGAGGGAAGACTGATCAAGTTTAAGGTGACGGTGAACGATCGGGTCGGAGGTTTACATGAACTGGCCGCGCTGCTCTCCTCAATTGGAGTCTCGGTGCGGGATTGCGTACCTCAACGAACCTGGATCAAAAGCAACGTATTTAATTGTGTGGTATAATCATTTTACTACATATTTAAAAGTCTTTAATACACTTACCATCTCTCTCAATAACAAGTCTTAACCATCTTAAGATTTCTTAACCATTGTACCGTGTTTTTGTAGTTACGAATGATATTCAATAGTGGTTTTCATTTTACTTTGACTTAAGGTTTACATTTCACTTTCAATCGACCTTACCCTTCTCACAAAAAATCTCTTGATTTCCTTCATAGGATAGCTAAACACATTTTTTCTCATTTTGATATTTCGGAATTTCTTCGCGAAGAGAATGGGGTTCTCAACCTTTTGGTTATACTTTACATACCTATATAATAAAAGGATTTTTGAGATAAAAGAAAAAGCAATTAATATAAAAAAAAATATTTCGTAATACATTTACTAAGATAAAGGGATAGTTACAAAAATCAGTACTCAATAATAATAAGTATATATTTATTTGTACACTTAATTAAAACGTGAAAAGGAAAGATAAAAATGGAAAACATATTGGTAATTAAAAACTTTTAAACGATCAACGTCACATGAAAAACCTCAAAACTGTTTTGTTTTGCACATTATCCGAAATCATCGAGTAATTAAAACAGATAAAATATTACATCGCAGAAATGATCAGTCTTCATAAGTAATAACTGTCTTTACCAACATAGACACACTAAAAATCCTCAAAACTGTTTATAATTCTTGAATTGCGTGAACCACATCTTCTGGCGTGTATACTTTTTTTTTAAATATAGGGAGTCATGACTATGCTAAAGCAAACATTGTTCAATATAAAAAAGTAAACAGGTATTTATGTAGCTTTTACTTAAATACCATGACCAAGTTACTTACACACCGTAACAAATAAAGTAGGCGTCTTTTCAATTTTCTTATAAATATTTTATTAATTGGCTTGAAATGGGTTTCTGTCTGAAAAGAAATATATTATTATTATTAAGACAAGCAGGTAGCTTGCACAGCATGCAGCAGCTAAGCGAGAATAAAGAAAAATTATGGTACATATGAATTACATTTTTGAAATCGGTTAGGTAGTTTTCGAAATTTCTTTCCAACAAACTATATTTTCTTTATTAATATGTAAATATTAGTATAAATATGGCAAAATATTTAATCAAACATTAAATCTTCAGGTCCTTACATGTTTAAGAACCGCTGACAATTATTCCGAAAAAACTCAGTCTTTGGCTAAAAACGAAAATCTATCGTTAAAACAATTATTTAATTAAATAAGTTACCAGGTTTCTAAGAAACAGATGGCGGGGTAATTCCGAATTTCTAAAAATGGCGCGAGAAAACACTCGTTTCAGAAAATGTGACACTGCATTCATTCTATCATATGTTGTACCCTGCGTCGACTGAAGCAGGGGAAATAGTGTCTAGTTAAAAGTCGCCAATGTAAAAATCTCGCTGCGTTTAGTAGAAATTTCAAATATTTGGAATTTCACCAAATTCGAAATGCTTCCTCGTTACCTTACCTTTTCAAGGCACCTTATGCACCTTAATGCACCTTACCTTTTCACTAAACTTTGAACAATACTTTTTTCCTCAAACTTTCGTTCTTTTAAGTGTTTAGTCAAAAAAAATTGCTTTAAATCTGATCTTTAAGATAGAGCAATACACGATATTTACACATAGAAACGATATTTTTCTGTGATTTCACTGAAGTCTGAATATATCGAGAACTAGAACCGACAACTAGGTCTCTTTTCCGTGATAACGTCACAAACACGTACATATTTAAAAGGACTAAGACATACTTAATACGGCGAGTTATTGAAGAAGAGTGTTTCCATCCTCCGGATTTTTTAATGGTGAATAATTTCAAAGTTTTGATTTTTCAGAACCAAATCACAGTTGAAACAAGAGGATGGGAGCATATAAAAGAGTTAATTGACCATATAAAGAAAAATTACAAAGATTACCACTTCCCAGAAATTACCGAACGACTTGATAAATCTGCTACCCCAAAACGCGGTCCATGCCTTGCGCCCAACCTTGTTTGTATGCAAAAATGAAAATACTGAAAAAAGTTCATGTATATTAGTTATATTAAAGTTGTTTTTATACGCAGTTTTATATTGATTTTTATATTAATTTGTAACAAATAAATTAATTTATCAAACCTTCTTTTTTAAATTAATAACGTTACTTAATATTGATAATAAAATTAATGATATATTTGACATCGTATATTAGTGAACCGTTTGTGATATTGTATGCACTGTATGTGGTTAACAATTTGTGGCATCTGTAGTTGTGTATATGTTACTGTATATGCTCGGAACTATGGTAAATCCTAAGATCTTCCAGTAAAACCTAAGATTTACCAATTCTTTGTGGTAAAAGTGCGAAATGTTCTGCGATCATCGTTAATTTCGAACTTTTACCAGCATTCACTCGGTATATCTTAGGTTTTACCTCAGAGACATGGTAAATGTTGGAAAAATAGTCAAGTCTTAACTCATCCTGAGTCATTATTGCAACTGCTCCGGCGCTATGGGAAGTGCAGCCCCTTCGCGCTGCCTTCGCGCCACCGGCTTATAAAAACACTAGGAGTAGGGCAGACAAGTACCACGTAGATTCGAGGTTGACAAATTGACAAGGTTGACATTAGGGGTCCAAAACCAACATTTACTAACCGTGTTTAGTAAAACCTAGCATGTACCAAATTCTGATGGTAAGAGCCCGGAAAATCATCTCACTTTATAAAAATCCTTACATTTACCAACTCATGTTGGTAAATCCGAAGATTTACAAGAAAAAGCTAGGATTTACTAATATAAATACTTGCTTTTACAGTAACTGTGAATAGGATTTTCCAAGGTCGGCGGCGCGCCCGCATACCCCCTGGTGTTGCAGGTGTCCATGGGCGGCGGTAACACTTACCATCACGTGGGACCGCTTGCTCGTCCGTCCACTAGTCTATAAAAAAAAAACATATAGTCGCAAGTAGCACTCTTTTATGACAATGCTAAGATTGTATATCATAAGAATTTGCACGCCGACGAGACCGAGTATGTATGAACTCAATTAATATTTACTACATCTGTGACGTATCAGTTTGAGTCTCGAATATTACACAATAGATTTATATGAACGTCTATTACAGTAGCGCCGGCTAGCGGCTGTTCGGTGGCAAGTGTCAAGTCAAACAAGTCTTCGTCCCACGCACTCGCCACCCCGTGCAAACCCCCCTACCGCACCAGTGCAAATATTTATTAAGTATATTAATTTCCTTACAAAATACGTTATTTTCAAAACAAAATCACTTTTACAATACTTAAAGTTAAAATTAATTAAATAAGTTGAATGTGTCTATCGACCTCCTTCCTTGCTGCAGTTGAACTTGCCTAGCTGGATTGTTTGCCCAAGGTAGACATAATGATCAACAACTTCGAGTGCCACGCCTTCGACATCTATCAGTCCCGGTAGTACATGTTCATAGAACATAATTCTTGTTTAATTCTTGAAAATTCTTGATTGATTGATATAGCATCAAGAATTTTCTTATTTTTCTCATCTCTTTCATTTTATTAACATCTACATAGTGTAATTACACAAAAAGAAATCGAATAGATATATGTATTAGCTAATACAAAACTGCTTCATATAGAATAAAATAGTGCAAAACAATTTGCGAGATATGAGAGGACAATAAGAATATAACAGTTGAGACAACAGATCAACGGTTTTTTGTAGATATGTCTGTGGTTGAGAAAATGCATCAGCCCTTATGACTATTGCAGTAATGTAAGCATATTTTATATACCAGATGCATAAAGGGAATTTAATGCAATAACACAATAAGAACTCCGCTTAGATATTATTTACGCTAGCCGCATATTTAGCGTTCAGAATACAGTTAGAATGAAAATAAAAAGTTTTATGAAAGTTAAAAGTAGTTTAACTTTTTAATAAAAAGTTATTTTAATAAAAAATAACTTTTTAATATAAAAGTAATATAAACTTATAATAAAAATCAAAAGTTATTTTGGCGAAAGTGGAAACGACAGGATATTATACCTTTTTGGAGCGAGAGAAGTGAAAATAGTTAGACATAATTTTTGTCACACGATTGCATCTCATCTAAAACATACCTACCACAGGATCTAAAAATACCATTAAAGAAAGATAGAATGGTAAGACTTCCATGCAATATTGACCTTTGCGGTTACTAAAAAAAATCTAGATTTGTGCTCGAAAATCACCAATTTCTAATGAGTAAAAAGTAGAGTGGGTACCAAAGATTTGTACTACCAAACCACCAAACCACAGATCTAGAATTTTTTGGTGGGTATATCTATGATTTGTATCCACAGATCTATGTTTATGATTGTACCCAACTTTTTGCTGCTCATTGTATGACGAACCGGCTATGCATACGGCAAAATAGATAAGTTTGCAATAGGCCTTGCTCACTCCTAGTATCCAACTCTGTCGGCTTTAGAATCATAACGTTGACTTCTTTAAATGTTGAATTCCCAAAATGTAGAATTCTCAAAATGTCTATTCTCAAAATATTGAATTTCCACAATGTAGAATTCTTGAAGGTAGAAATGTTGAATTCTACCAAAATTATCTTCTTGCCTAAAACAAAAAAAAAGCATTTAGTTAACAAAATTGGCTAAAAATTGCATTGTTTCCAAACAAATTGACTAAAATTAATTACTATGACTAAAAACCTAGTTTTAGTTTATAAAAGTCGATTCTTTGATATCTCTTGTTTCTTAGGGATGTTTTTATTGTTAGCTTAGGTTAGGGAAGGTTTGTTGTATGTGCCAAAAGATTGATGTATATTAAACAAAATATAAACTGACTGACCGGAGTCCGGGAAATCGGCATAATTCAACATTCAACCTTTTGGAAATTCAACATTTTCAGAATCCAACATTGTAAGAAGTCAACGCTATCTTCTAGTCGTATTCTAGTCGTAAATCGAGTTGTATCATAAACTATGTCGTATCAATTATATAGAACACTTGCTCTTGTAGCTTCCGTGGCTCAGTTGGTTGAGTGTCTAGTTTGTAAACAAAGTCTATTTGCATGCAACACTGGCTTCTATTGTGACAGCCACAATAATTCCGCCACGACCACGTGATTGACAGAACACGGTGGGTGAGCTAATTTCACCGTATAGATAATTTTGTATCAGAGTTGTAGGAATGGTCTAAAACAAAGGAGAATAGGGGAGAGTTGGATAATACCGAGCCCCTAAGGACTTGGACCTATAATTAGGAAACTGTTTCATATTAAAAGAAACAAAATTGAGTAATTAGTAGGACATTTATTCAGGTACGCATACCGTATAACAAAAACTTCAAAAATTTAAACAAAAAGTAATTATTGTCAATTTACAAAAAACAATAAAGACGCGGTATTGTCAAACTGGTCTGATAATATCGTGCCCAGGGTTGACAAAATCGTGCCTACATTAATTGCACACAAATGGATAAGTAATAAAAGTAAAAATAAAAAAAATGAATACCATTCTAAGTAATTTTCTTGCGTGAAGATATGGAGACCCAAATCTTTTTCTAGAAATTATATCAGTATATTAAGTATCACGCAATAAGTATTAACAAAAACTTAAATTCTTTATGACAACTAAACGTAAATATTTTTTTATAACTAGAAGTCTTAGTAAATCTTTGAATTATATATGGACTAGTCAGTCTCAAAAATACCTAATATCAATTAAATATCAGACAGCAAGTTATATTAATCATAGCAAAAATCACATAAAAAATTTTTGGCAGAATCTTTTCCGCTACATTCCTTATGTATCCAATTCGAGCATCTACAACAACGGAACCACATTTCTCCATTACGACCAAACTCTTGACATACGGCGCAAATATCACGATTCTCTATGTCGTCATCTTCATCATCATCGCACAGTTGAGTTAGGGGCACATCATCCATACTATCTTCACTGCTGCTGTCGATACATTTCTTCGACTTCCCTTTGCCTTTCTTTTTTCCTTGCCTGACCTTTTTCTTCTTGCTTTTCATATTATTATCTTCATCCTCACTACTTTCGCTACTGTTCAAAACTTTCCTCTTGACAGACATTCCTTTAATTTGTTTCTTTTCTTTAACTTTCTTCTCTGCAGCGTTCTTTTCTTTTGCTATCTTCATTTGTCGTTTTCGTTCTTTTTCCTCTAACTGCTCCTTTAATGGTGTTGATGTGAGAACAATAGAGTGCAGTTTTTTAACACGTCTCTGTATTTTTATTTTCTTTTGTGGTATAGGGCTCAAATCTTCTAAAATACGTCGTGAAGTGCTCGGCTCAGCGATATCTTTTCTAATATCTTTACTTAAAGTAGCGGAAGGCATGTTTTCATTTATATTGCTGTTAAATGGTAAGCCTGATGCTGTTTCTTCAGCAAACATGTCAACAGGATTCTGGTCGGTTTGTCTCTGGGGAGTATGAGATCTAATTTCGTTGGACCGGTCTAAAATTGATGGTGACGATGGTAGACTATGAGTGGATTTGTCATGGCCAATTGCTAGTTCTATAAACTCATTTTCGACACCTGATTGACTAACTTGCCTGGATGCTTCTTCAATGATAGGATCAGCAGTTAAAATATCGTCGTCGTCGAAAATATGGGGATTTAACGGATATATCCCCGTCACTTCAAATCCCTTGACGGCCTTCTCCATCGTAGCCACTCGAGTATAAGCTTTCTTAAAAATTGAAGCTATTTCAAATGGGTGCATTTTCATAAATAAATCACACTCGCGAGAATACGCGGATTTTAATGGGCCATAAAATGTTACATCGAGTGGTTGCATCTTATGTGATGTATGAGGAGGCACAGACAGGAGATGGATTCCATTTTCGCGACAAAATTCATATGCGTCGAGCGATTGATGACTGCAATGATTGTCTAGGATAAGGAGCGCTGGATTTTGCTTATGAGCCCCAATATTTTTAGCAAAATGATGCAACCATTTCGTGAAAAGCTCTTCATTTATCCACCCAGATTAGAGAGCATTCATAGAGTGCTCCCGGTAGGCCACCAATTTTCAGGGAAGATTTAATTCTCTGTCGTGGATAAATAAACATCGGAGGAACATATATTCCTGTTGCGCTAAGTGCACATACAACTGTGACGTTCTGGCCACGTTCTGCACTTGTAGCCTTTCCGACTTGCTTAAGTCCTGTTGGAGCATAAATTTTACCTGGTTTTTGTACGTTGCTGATGCCAGTCTCATCAACATTAAAGATTCGGTTGGCTGGAAAATTATGCTTTGTCATGAGTGTCTCCAGGTTAGTGAAAAAAATGGCTATTTCGGATTTATTAAATCCCAAAACCCTGTTTAGGCTTGTTGGCTCGGGAAGCCTTAAAGAAATTCCGGGATTTCTTTTCAAAAAGGAATACACCCAACATTTTCCAGCCATCCTTTTCTCTGACGAAAAAATATTTTTCATATTTTTTGCAACGGCAAAGTCATATGCCAATTTACGCAACTGTTGCTGAGTTATCCCATAAAACTTCTTTGCCATTACAGTAATAAATGAGACCATTTCTTTCTCTTCTTCTTTTGTAAATGTGGCCTTTCTCCCCATAGGGGGGTCATAATTTTCTCCCAACTTAAGTCGATCCCTAATTGTTGATTCAGGGATACTGAAGTTTCTAGCAGCTGTCTTTATTTTACTTCCGCTTCGTATAGCCTCAAGTGCAGCCTTCAAATTTTCGGGATTCCATAACTTCTTTTTTTTATTTGGCACAGATTGGTCCATCTAAAACGGAAATAATATATAAAGCTACATTATTTTAATTTGTATGAAGGTATTATATTTACTTATTATATTATATGTATTTTCATCAAAAAAGTCATATTAATTACAACAATCGATATCACACACAATTGTTTATCTTAAACTCAATAAATTACTCAAATTCAATCAAAATCGGTTTTTTCACTTAGGATATAAAATGCCACAAACAGACGCACATACCGACACATCATACATAACTCTTTTGTCGAGGTAAAAACAAGTTAATGTAAATAAAACATACTTTTCATAGTTTACAATTTCGCGCCCTCGACTGATAATACCGCGCCCCCGGCGCGGAATTATCAAACTTGATCATTTTATTTTTTAACCTCAAAATTATATGGAAAATATTATAGTACGTAAAAACGTATTCTGACATTAATTCTACAGTATACAAGCATTAAAAATGTATAGTATCAAAGTATTACAATATAAATACAGTATTACTTACCTCTTTCCGAAAGTACACGAAAAATTATAAGGAGTGATGAAAAAAACATCCACAGCACGTGCTATCTCCGTCGTCGCGCGGACCGTAATGGCGGTGCGCGGGGAAGGGTGTAGGCATGTCCTTATTCGATGTATACGCACTGCATCGCAGAACTAGTGGATAGTTTTTGAATTATGCTGACGCACGGAATTATCAACCGCGCGGTATTATCCAACTCTCCCCTACAACATTAAGAGTTAGTAATGTTAGTAGTTTATAATAGTAGTTTATATGATTATAAATATAAGTAAACATGTTTAAATAAATTTATCTAAAAAGTAATGTTTTTTTTTAATTATCTACTTTGCCATTTGTAAACAGGTTCTGTCAGGCCTGAAGTAACGTCATTCCCGTATTTTTTTTATTCAAAGTACAAGTGACAGTTCATTATAAATCACAATGATGATGGAAAAAAAAATCAAAAATTGAACAACAACAATATTGATCTTCCATGACGATTGCCAACATGGAAATAAAATGGTTCTATTGATGTGGAATTATCGAAACATAAAATTAAATAAATTGCAAAATGCCTAAAACACCTGTAGAACCAGCTCGGATAGAGACGTTAAAAGTATCCATGGGGGCGTCGCCAGCATTACTCGCTAAACGCAAATTAGTGAAACCGAATCCATGGTGTTCAGTGAGTATCTACTATATTTACCTCTAGTGGAGCTACAATGGTATGTGCATTTGGGACACTGATTTGTATTCTCAAATCGATGATTTGGGCTCATAGAATGTATGTAATACACAATACACCTGTATTACTCACAGCCGAACGGGAATCTATTATAACGCGGTTTTTGTAAACGTTTAATCGTACTTTTGATCAGGTTCTTGAATAGGTGTGTTCTAGAGGGAGCCCAAATTGAACTCAGGAAACGCATGAAGGGAATATTTCTGATCAATGTTGTTGTCTATTTCTAATTGCGATTAATATTAACGCGATATAATTTTACCTAGCCGCTACTTAATCGGTGTAGGGCAGCTATACTCTAAGTGTGTTCCGCGGAACCCTAGGGTTCCGTGATACCTCTGTCGGGGTTCCGCAAGAATTTAGAAATAAAAAAATCAAAACACCTCTCTCTGGTCGCTCCGCGGCTGTGCGGACTCCGCGGCCGCGCGGAGACAAAACGCTATGAATGTTATTTATTTATTTATTTGTATTTGTATAAGCTTGTGTTACATTAGCTGGTACAATATCTCATAAGTTTGGTCTCAACAATTTTATACTTGTACAACGCGTTCGCTCTAAGTTTGCCGGTCTGTGGAATGCGCGTACCCTCCCCCACGTGACAACAAAACTTATAATGTGTCATAGTTTTACCCAAATATCTAACGTACACAATTTTTATTGTTACAATTAAATAAAAAATTTCGAACGTCATACACTCATACCTATCGCCAGCGGCAAACTTAAAACGAGCGGGTAGTATACTTGTAAGCGCTCAGTCTCTTTGATAAAAGCCGCCTCTGAATTAGACGCTATAGTTGTCAACTAGCGACTTTCGTCTCTAACTTCAAAGGATAAAGTCGATATTGTTTACAACGCTATTTTTAAATTTCTGTTTTTATTTTTGCTTTTTGTTTATCAAAGGTGCCGACTCGAGTATTTTCGAGAATATTTGAGATCGAGTCTAGGACTAAGTATAAAAGCGGCGATCGCGCGTTGGCGTCGTCAGTTGATGATTAGCGTTCGGAGCGATAAGTTACTACCTACTTACAAGCTCGCTAGCGAGAAACTAGTGTTCATTGTTTTACTGCCTGCTGTATTCTGTTGTCTCAGTTTTATACATTTCTTCCCTGTAGGTTCTAAATTTAGTCTCTTATACGCAGTAACGATTGTGCATTATTTAAACCCCACTATCCTGACTTGTAACATTATAAATAAAGAAGAATGGAACGTTGGCTTAAAGGTGTTAAACGTGTTCCAACAACATCTTCTAATGACGCTGAATGTTCAAAAGCAATGCGCGCGGAGAATTTAGCAATCACCGATCCAGAAGATGATGCCACGAGTGCCACGACGTCAAGCTCGACGGTTTCAAAGACGAAAAAAAGGAAGTATGATGAATCTTATATCAGTTTCGGATTTGTTGATTCCAACGGCTCACCTCTCTGCATGCTCTGTAGTAAACTGCTTCCTAATAGTTCCATGGCACCTGCCAAATTGCGTCGACATTTAGAAACCGTACACCCCGAGACTAAAGACAAGAATAAAGAATTTTTTGTTCGCAAAAAAGATCAGTTATTAGAAAGTCAAAAAAATATGATGCATGTAACACAAACTACCAACGAAAAGGCCACGGAGGCATCATACTTAGTTAGCTATCGCATTGCACAAGCAGGTGAAGCGCACACTATCGCTGAGAAATTAATAAAACCATGTGTATTAGACATAACAAAATGTATGCTTGATGAAAAATCTGCAAAGCATCTTTCTACTGTTCCGCTATCAAACGATACTGTTTCACGACGAATCCATGATCTGGCAAGCTACGTCAAACAAGAACTAGTTACACGTCTACAAAATACACGATTCGCTTTGCAAATGGACGAGTCGACTGATGTCGCTGGTTTGGCTATCCTGCTGGTTATTGTGAGATATCCATATAAAAGTTCTTTTGAAGAAGACATGCTTATGTGTTCATCGCTGCTTACAAACACTACCGGGGAAGAAATTTTTAATAAAATAAATATATTTTTTGAAGAACATAATCTCAGTTGGAACAATTGCATTGACATTTGTACAGATGGGGCCAAGGCGATGACAGGTAAAACAGCAGGAGCAGTGTCACGAATGAAAAATAAAGCGCCTAATTGTAGTTCCAGTCATTGTATTCTGCATAGACAAGCACTTGCGATGAAGCAAATGCCGTCTAATCTAAAATTAGTTATGGATGAAGCGGTAAAAATAATTAATTTTATCAAATCACGACCACTACAATCCCGATTGTTCTCATTATTGTGTGAAGATTATGGCAGCAAACATAAAACACTGCTGCTCCATACAGAAGTGCGATGGCTGTCTCGGGGAAAAACTTTAACAAGGCTATTTGAACTTAGAGCCGAGTTACAAATGTTTCTTTCAGCAGATACTTCTTTTAATTTGAAGGACCGTTTGTATGATAAAACTTGGTTGTTCCGATTGTCTTTTATGGCGGATATCTTTCAAAAACTTAACGAATTAAATTTATCGTTGCAAGGTAAACAGACAACAGTGTTTCAGGCCTATAATAAAATAACTGCTTTTAAAAGAAAATTAGATTTTTGGATCATTTGCATTGGTAAGAAAGAAATAGAAAGTTTTACGTTACTCAGTGAGTTTGTTAGCGAAAACGACTCAGAAATGTTTGAAGATAATGTGTTTGAAGAATTGGTCCAATATCTCAGTTCGATGCGCGCATCTTTTGAAAAGTATTTTCCCGAAGAACACAATACAAAAATTAAAGTGAACTCCTGGATTCATAATCCTTTTTTACCCAACTTGGAAAAGCCTGAAAACATGTCAAATGAGATATATGAATCTCTTTTAGAAATGTCATCAGACACAAGTATGGAGTCATTGTTCAAAACGACGCCTCTTAATGATTTTTGGTGCAGAATCCAAGATGAATATGCAATGCTTGGCCAAATGGCTCTGGATATTCTTCTCCCGTTCCCAACTACATATTTGTGCGAAACAGGATTCTCTACCTACGCAGCCACGAAAACAAAATATCGCAATAGACTGGACGCCGAAGCTGATATGAGACTCCAACTTTCTTCCATCAAACCTGATATCAAGCAATTGATGAAAAATAAAAAACAGTTTCATACCTCCCACTAGTTAGATTTTTTCTTTTTTAATGTTTTCTATTATTGTCCTTACCAAGTGGTGAAGTAAATAATAATTAGTAACTGATACATTGTACTTTTATTATGCTGATTAATATAGAATACACTTATAAAAATAATTGTTTTATTGTAGGGTTCCATCAAGTATTTTGCTTCCCAAAAGGGTTCCGTCATTTAAAAAGTTTGAGAACCACTGGTGTAGGGACTTCTGTACGAAGTAATAGGTAGGGTAGGGCGGGGCTAGTTGATCAATTTTTCACTTGATCGGTCATAGCTCCTAAACGCTATCTCAAAATTGCTTGATATGCATTCTGATAGATAAGTAATTTATTCCTTCCTAAAAGTCTCCCAAGAAATTTATCTCTCATAAATCTGGTTTAAGAGCTACAGTCGTTTAAGTGAAAAAGGTCAGACATGCTCAACCTACCCCATAGGTGAGGTAAGTTGAGCAAGGGTATGGGGCAAATTGAGCAATTAGAAAATTAAGCCATGCAATGATGTGAATGTTTACTAGACATGTAATAAAATTGCTATTTTACAATCAACTTTTTATTTATAATCTCTTAATGATATAATAGTGAAACACAAACTATTCTTTTTTCAAATACTAAACATAAAAATATAATCAACATAAACGAAACATTTCTTAAGCTCAATTTTTGGAATAGACTCAGTCTTTTTATTTAAAATTTTACTTTTACAATTATGTGATGATCAATGGGGTTTAAATATAAAAAAGACATTAATGTGATATAGGAAATTAATCATCGTTGTCGCTGTCGCAATTAATGCAAACGTAAGTACGACTAGCATTTGGCGCACATTTTGTATGTGCCCATTCCCTGCAAACTTGGCACTGGATCCATTTTTCCCCTGGTAAACTTTCGGAATAGGCTTCGCAGCAAACCAGGCAGGCATAGTCATCTTCATTGCTTTCCTCACTTGACTGGAGAACTTTTCTAGTAACACTTTTCTTCTTTTTTTATCAATCTTTTGCTTTTGTTTTTTAACTTTTTTAGTTGTTTTATTTTGTTCCTCTTGTAATGCGTTTTTTTCTGGAGTGTCTGTTAGAATAGCAGCTTTCCTCTTTCTTCTGATAGCTGTGCCCATCTTTCTTGGACCTGCCTTTGGGTATGGTCGAACAATTTCAGGAGAAAATTCCTGGGGTGGATCGAACTGTACGTTTTCTTTGTAGCTTGTACCGGCTTTTCCTTCAGGTTGGCTGGTGGAAGCTGTAGCACTATCAGGTTCACTGGCATGCGTTATAGCTTGCTCTGAAGGATCTTTTTCAAGCTGGACAGATTTTGGATATGGACGGGCGGTTACAAATGACGGTGAAAACTCATCGTCACTAAAAATGCTCGCATTAAATGGGAAGATGCCCGTCTTTTGAAAGCCATTCATGATGTTCATACTTGTCTGAGCTAATGGAAGTGAATCTGCGACAATTTTTGGTATATCGTAGATTGTTATTGTCTTTCCCGGGTTATTCCGTAGCCAAGTATCTTGCGAAGAAGCGCAATGCTTCTTGAAGGGCTCGAATACTGAGATATCTAAAGGCTGTAATTTGTGGCTGCAATGCGGTGGGAATGATAACATGATGATGCCGTTCTCTTTAGCCAAATTTAGTGTCTCCACGTATAAGTGAGAGGAGTGATTATCTAAGACTAACAAAACACGATGCTCATTAGATGATTTTACATGTTTTATAAAATGTTGCATAAACTGAAAGAATTCTGTGTCTGTAACCCACCCACTGGCATTACCTGCTCCTATACAGTCAGGAGGACCACCATTAATGAAATGGCTTTTGAAATTTTTGCGGGGAAATACAAACATAGGAGGTACTGTGTTTCCAGAAGCAGATACAGCAGTTATCATTGTAACGTTAGTACCTCGTTCCCCAGAAGTCATGGCGCCGACGCTACGTTTACCCTTGGCAGCTACAATTCTATTTGGCTTCAACACAGTGGACACTCCTGTTTCATCCACATTCCATATTTGTGACGCAGTGAATCGATATTTATCCATTACTTCAGCTAACTTGTCAAAAAAAACTTTAACGTTTTGAGCATTAAATGATGTTGCCCTACCAAGGCTGGTGGGTTCTGGCTTTCGAATAGATAACTCGGGATTCTGTTTTAAAAACATCGTAAGCCACTCTTTCCCGGCCATCTTATTTGTAGTCCAGGTGACTGGAATTTTGATGCCGAATTTAACAGCACACTCGTAGGCAAGGCGACGAACGTCTTTCGGGGAATATCCATAGAAGATTGATGCCATTTGTAACAAGTATTTTTTTAAGGAATCCTCTTGTTCTGAAGAAAATACTTGTCTCGGTGCTGCATAACCCATTGATGGAGCACCACTTCCAGATTTTAATTTCTTTATAAATCTTGTTAAGGTCATACTTTTGATACCGAATTCCTTGGCGGCGGCATTTACACTTTTGCCTTCGTTCGTGACAGCCTTTGCTGCATCATTTAACTGTTGACTAGAAATAGAACCTCTTGTAGTCTTTCTTTTATATGTCCGCATCCTAAAATAAAAGAAAACCATACATTGTTTTGTTTTAAACCGTGGGGCTAGTTGAGCAACAATTGCCCAACTAGCCCCAACCCAAATATTTGAAACAAAAGTGAGGTTATAAAAAAACCGTTGGAATAAGAACCAAATCCTTTCGAGATATCATAAATATAATAGATTTATGAAAGTTTAACACTTACGTGATCGTAAACGGATGATTTTTAACGTGTACAGAAGAAATATGAACCGAAACTAATTTTTTACTTTTTCGTCGCAAAACAAACAAAGCGTGCGTGTACGTCACTCGATCGACAAGTCGTCACTGACGGTTGTGCGGTGAGTTCCCCTCCTGTGACCGCTTCTTTCCGCCATTTGATGAGTTAACGTGCGGTGTGTAGTTTTCGAGATATTTCGATTGCCCAACTTGCCCCTATGCTCAACTAGCCCCGCTCTACCCTACTCGAGTCTGTATGCACAATTAAGATATTTTTTTTCTCTACCACTACCCATATTAATAAAACCTTACCGGTTACAGAAAGTTCCTATAGATTTTGATACATTATGCGATCCAGACAATCCAAGAACCATAACTTTTAGAGAAGTTTTAAGGGCACAGCCAATCATCAAAGAAGCAATCACTAACTCGCGTCTTTTGGTAACTATTAATAAATTCAACATTCTTTCTGTGCGTAGGAATAAATATATGAAGTAGCTATTAAACTAATATTTATTTGGTGCTAATACCTATTCGTATTAAAATAAACAGCATCGCGCTTCTTTTAGAAATCTAGAAGAAGTAAACAACTGGAAATGGAACTTTATTTGAAGCTTGAGATTTTCCATCGCACAGGAAGGTGGGTATAAACATTTACAAAAAGCCAAGAATTGTTCATAGCAAAAGGTGGTTAATGTTATATGATATTACAGTTTTAATGAACGAGGCGCTTTATATTCCTTGTCAATGTTGAACGAAGAACAACGGCATGCAGGAGTGATTACAGCATCTCTAGGAAACTTCGCTATGGTAAAATATCTCTTGCTCCGTTCATACGTTGCCTCTAATAAAATTAGCACAATGTTTATTAATAGTTTATCAGGAAGGCCGTGCGTTGTAGGTGGGCCGTGTAATGTCGGTCGGCTTTAAAATGACACCATCTTTTTGCGTGGGTGTCGTAAAAGACAACTATGAGATAACAATAACAAAGCCGCAACTGAAGGATAACAACACCACCTCTAAACGAATGGACTCGCCAGCCTTCTTGATCAGCGTGTCGTTTTAAGGCCATACATTCCCCTTGCACAAGACTATTTTACATGAGGAGGCCCATGTCCAGCAGTGGACAAGCAGTGTTTGTTCAGGTTATTAACAGTTGACTTTCTAATATCCAGACGTCCATAGGGAACAGCCACTTGCCACCAGATACACTGTCTGCTTCTCTGCAGGCTCCTTACATCTAAACTGCAGACATCCCAAAGAAATATTGAAATAACATATCATTGAACAGGCACTATCATATCATGGCCGCAGATTAAATATTCATGTGACGGTTGTACTACCCACTGATACCTCAGAGAACATAGTGGACAAGTGTAAAGAATTCGAAGCTGATGTAGTTCTGCACGGACACAACCTTGAAGAATCAAAGAAGCAGGCGTTTATTTTACTTGCGGAGAGCAGGAATATTTACATAAATGGGTAAAATATTGTAAGATGTTATGTACAACCAAATTAAAACAAATATTAATTACTGATAACATGATGGTACACGTCTTTCAATTATCATAATTTTGTATAAATTTTAAAATAATTTTCAGTTACGATCATCCCCATGTAATAGCAGGCTCAGGCACTATAGGCCTAGAAATTTTGGAAGAACTGCCTGAAACGGATGTGATACTGGTTCCTGTCGGCGGAGGAGGGTTAATTGCTGGAATCGCAGCAATAGTCAAACATTTAAAACCTACAGTACTTATTTACGTGAGTATTTGTCACACACATTAACATAAATTATATTTGTATAGTCGGATTTTTTATTCGAGTCAGTGATATGACATGTAGAACTGTTAAACAGAGTGAAATTTGTCATAAGATGACATTTTATTGACAGTTCTACATATCATATCCCTGACTCGAATAAAAATCTGACTTTAAATAGAGAATTAGGTTTTGACTGGGATATTATTTGCTCTTCTATACAAATAAAGTGTGAACTACAAAGCCGTGTTATCTACCTATATCTATACTAATATAATAAAAAGGTCAAATTGTGTGTTTGTTCATTTCCGATTCCGATTCAAACCGATTTCAAAAATTCTTTCACAAATAGGAAGCTACATTATCCGTGTCTAATAGAGGCTATATTTTATTTTGAAATTTTGAAAAAAAAAACATAAATTGAAGCGAAGCGAGGGCGGGTTGCTAGTACCAGTATAAGTTCAAGCTTTTCCAATTATAAATCTTGTCCGTGGACCCAATAAAGATTACCAATACTCTCAAATTCAAATAAAATATATTCAAATAACTAGGAAAGCCTGTTTATACCATTTATAAGTTTGAACGTTTTCGAATTATGACTCCTGTTCAGTGGCGGACTAGGATCTTGCGGGACCCGAGATTAAAGACTGAATGGGGGCACTTTTAAAGAATCAAAACTGCGGTTCAAAATTAATAAAAACCTTTTCATTTTGTATATAAATGCGAGGCCTCCTCGAGGGCGGGGCCCGGAGCTCTAGCCCCTAGGCTAATCCACCACTGCTCCTGTCCTGGCCTTGTCCTGGACCAGAAATTTTCTGGTCCAGAAGAGTAATAGAAAAAGAGTATTAATACATATATTAGAAGCTTAGTCATTTAGGATTACTTCGAGGTAGGTATTTGATTGATTTACCTAGTCTTAGTGTTTTACCTAATTATTTGCTTTGTAAGGGTGTAGAGCCAGATAAGTGTTGCAGTTTCTCCAAAGCGCTGGAAAACCATCGGCCGTATAGGACAACAGTGACAGGTAGTGTAGCGGGTTCCTTAGAAGTCCCCATGGCGGGTTACAATGCCTATCATACGGCGCAATCGCTTATTGACAAGATGGTTAGTAACTAATCGTACCTACTCAATTTCATATGTAAACCTAAATATATTTTTTGTAGAAAGAAAGTGACAAACAACCAGACAGTCCACGAAATATGCCAACATCAGTGAGGAATGACGAACAATGTCACGCACTCGAATGCACCAAATACTTTTTGAAGTTTAGGAATGCCATGCATTTAAAAAAAAAGGATAGGAAAATTGAAGGATAAGAGGAGGAACACCTGGAGAGTACAACGGGAGAGGATGGGATGGAGTTAGATGATAATTGGGGTAGAGAATGTAGGGGATACCGTAACCAGCCCTTTTTTCGTCCGTTGCTCAACATCGGCCTCCTCATGCACATTGTCTTGTGTATGAGGGATGGAAGGGAAGCCTTAAAACGCTTTGCTAGCCAAGCAGATTGACGAGTCCACTATTTTACAGGTGGTGCAATTAGTCAAGGCTTGTGATAGCGGCTTTATTAGTCTTTAGCCTTATTTTTTTTCCTTGTTTTTTTCTTTCATATTTTCTTAGTAGAAAATTCCCAACGCCTTAGCAGATATAATAATTTAATTGCTTATAAGTATTATGGTAGATCAATTCATTGTCATTGTCACAAATTTTATGTCGTAGAGACAACATCCATACATTTTCCCACAGTCTTTTGTAAATTTCGATCAGGTGCTGGTAAACGATGACTGGATAGTAAGAGGAGTGTCGAATCTAATAGAATATGAAAACTTTGTTGCGGAAGGCGCTGGAGCGACCAGTCTTGCTGCACTTTTAGCCACACCCAATGTGCTGCCAGAGTTAAAGGGCAAAACGTATGTCAACAATACGTATATTATTATGAGAGTATGTAAACTCGTAGCGATGCATCCAGTGAATTGACATTGGCCCAATTTATCTAATATATCTAGAAAGCGCTACTGCCATCTTTTTTCAGAAATTTAGAAACACTCAGAAATTTATGACATTATGTGTGAAAAGGACCTTGTTCTCGGTATTAGGTAGTTTGTAATGACATAATTTATGAAATTGTTTTTTCAAAATTAAATGTTTTTAGTGTTTACTAAATTTTTCATACATATATAATGATATTATGGTCTTTGAATAGAAAATAAAGACAAAACTGCGTTTCTCTGTAAAGACAAAAGTGGTTTTATTTCGATACATGAAGTTTAACATTTAAATCATTACGTACATTATCAATTAACAAATATTAGCTCACCTGTAAAGACAAAAGAAACAACATTTAATGCCTTTAATTCAGGTCTCTTTATATTTTAACAAATACGGAAAAATTCTCCTCTGAATAAGTAGTTATAAAAATTAAATGTCACTACTGTCAGTTGTGGCATCTTTGTCGATAGCCAATATTCTTGTCGACCAATAAGCGGTGACGCGGCAAATTCAAATTGGTGAAAAGCACACGAGTGAGGTGATTTTCTTTACATCTCCCCCCCTAAAAGACAACAATTACAAGTGGTTAAGTACGTAATTGTTCATTTAGTAACAAACACTGGAGACAGTTTTGTAATGTGGTAGAGGTTTGATTCTGCTTTTTTGTGTCCAGTATCAACTTTATAGATTGAATTTGAAATCTTCTTCACAATTTTGTATGGTCCAATCCTTAATTCATCCATTTTCTTTCTATTTAGTCGGTTTCCGTTTTCAACATAGACTCTATCTCCTACTTTCAATTTATAGTCTTCCCTGTGCAGATCGAATAGTTTTTTATTATAATAGTGAGATGTTTTTGTGTTTTCAAGAGCTAGTTTTCTATCTCTTTTCAGATCTTCTTTTGTACATTTGGTTTTCAATTCTATTGGTAGAATATTCACATTTTCGCCTTCTAAAAGATATTTTGGAGCAAACTTTGTCACTGTATGTTCTGTTTCGTTATATTTTTCTACACATTTCTGTGCAATAGTAGTCCATGCTGTCTTTTTATCGCTTTCATTTATTTTACATCTTATCTTATTGACTAAAGTTTGGTTTAGCCTTTCATTAAGTCCGTCTGAAAATGGTGTATCCACAGCAGTGAAAATCATTTTTATGTTTTCATTCTTCAGGTATTCTTTAAATTCTTTGGAATTTATGCCTGGGTATTGGTCTGTTAATACCATACCAATATTGTAACTCTGTGTCACATTTTTTATTAGTTTAATGAAATCACTGGAGCTTTGATTTTTGGATGTGAGAATATAAGCATATCTTGTAAAGTGATCAACCAGTAGATGTAAGTATCTTTTTGTTGACCGTGATCCTCCAAACCCTCCAATGGTATCAATAGATATGATTTCAAATGGGCGTGTTGCCGGACCTAAATGTGACATTAGGCCATATTTTGAATACCGCCTTGATTTGTTTTTTAAACAAATTTCACATCCATCAGTTATTTGTTTAATGTTTGCAATAATATTCTTTGCTGTGTAGAATGGTGTTATTTTATTTATCATCTGGGTTCTCCCAATGTGGCAGTAGGTATCGTGGACATCTTTGATTAAAGATTTGCATAATTTTTCTGACAGTATGATTTTTTTTCTTCTATTATTTTTTTTATAGTAAATTTCATTCTCTAATATATGTTTTTTATTTTGAACATCTGTATTTGTGTGTTGGTCTTCTTTTATATCTTTTAGGCTTATTAAATTTACTACTTTTAAAAAATCTTCAGTATTATCATACGGTTCTAGAACTGGGTTTCTGCTTAAACAGTCTGCTTCTTGGTTTGTTTTTCCTGGGTTATATTTGATTGTGAAATTATATTGGGATAAATAATACATCAAATCTCCTAGCTCTTCATCAGTTCTTGCCTTGATATTCATATTTTCTAATGGTTTATGATCTGAGTATACCACAAATTCTTTTCCTATTAGCCAATGCTGCCAATATTTCACTGCTTCTTTTATTGCCAGGCATTCTAGATATATTGCCTTTTTCTTTTTTTGTGCATCAGTGAGTTTTTTTGAAAAATAAGCAACTGGCTTACTGTTTCCATGTTCATCTTCTTGTTTCAACACTGCACCCACTCCTTTGATACTTGCATCCGTGTATATGTTTATTGGTAGTTCTGGGTTAAAGATATTCAGTAATGGTTCTGAACATAGCAATGCTTTAATTTTATCAAATGATTCCTGACATTCCGTAGTCCATAGGAATTTCACATCTTTCCGTAATAGGTTATGTAACGGGTCCAGGATAATTGCACTGTGAGGTAGAAATTTATGATGAAAGTTTATTTTTCCCAGGAATTGTCTTATATTTTTTCTTGTTTCTGGTACTGGAAATTTTTTAACAGCGGTTAAATAATCTTTCAAAGGTCTGATTGAATTGTTTTCTATTATGTGGCCTAAATATTTGACATGTTTATTTGCAAATGCACATTTCGAAAATTTTAGTCTAAATCCTTCTTTTTGTATTGCCTCCAGTAATCTTGATAGATGTAGTGTATGTTCTTCAAAAGTTTTCGAGAAAATTAAGATGTCGTCTATGAAATTTACTGCAAAACTAGACAGATTGTGTTTTCTTATAATGTTGCTCAGTATTCTTTGAAAAATGGCTGGAGCAGTCTTTAGTCCAAATGGGAGACACGTCCATTGATAATGGCCTTCTTGTGTAACAAATGCTGTTTTATATCTATCTTCTATTTTCAATGGAATTGACCAAAATGCTGAGTTTATGTCAAAAGTAGAAAAATACTTACAGTTTACAGTTTTTATCATTAAATCCTCAATCAACGGGAAAGGTTGTGATTGTGGGACAACGATTTTGTTCAATTCCCTGAAATCTATACATAACCTTGTTTGGAATTGGCGCGAGCATCTTTGCATACCCGCATTCATTGATTATTTGAAACAACATTTTTTTGTCCCCGCCATATTGAAGGCGGTTTGAGAATTTGATATTTTGGAGTAGTAACACGCACTCGGCGGCGAGCAGAGTTAAATTGAGTTAAATTCACACCGCGGTCTCGGACAGTTGATTATTGATATTCGCGCCTATTAATAGGTCTTGTTCGCGATATCCTTGTGCCACGCGAGTGTTTTGGTTGGAATTGTTTGGGTGTGATTGTGCTTGTGGTTTGGAGTCATTTCTCGAGGTGATTTGCTGCCGGGTGTGAGTTGCCGAACGATAGCGGCCACCGGCTCACCACAGGACGAGACTTGGATTACTACACAAGTATTTATTGGGAATTTATGTATTTATTTATTCAATCACACTAAGATAGGTCACGTCTAGTAGGGACTAGCGTAGGAACACTTTCCAGATTTGTGCGTGGGCAAACCCACCTGGGGTAAGTGAGGCCTGTATATCCTATTATTGTGCTTACCCACCGTTGTGGTGGTTATTGAGTAAGTTTATTACATTTGGGCCCGAGTGCACATTCCTCGGGCTGCTTTCGCGTAACGCGAGGCAGGTGCGCGCCTAGTGTGCGCATCGTAAACATCTGGTAGCAGAGCGTGGTTGATACCGTTATCAACCATTCTTTTTTTGTTTTATTTTATTTTGTCATTATTCATCAACTTGATAATTGTAACTTCCCGTGTTAAGGGCCTTGCGTATATTGGGTCCGCGCTCCTGCTACATCGTAAACATCTGGTAGCAGAGCGTGATTTGATACCGTTACGTGATATTGATGACATTGATAATACCGTTAGGTAGTTAATATTGATGACCTTTTGTCTTGTTTATATATTGGTAATTTGGTTTAAATATTTGCTTTTGATTTTTTTATTTTACGTTCACGGTTTGAAGGCTAGGCCCTACGTATAATTTGTATTCTGAAGTATATTTTGAATCCACGCGTGCGACGTTTAGTAGCTGACTAGTTACCCACACGCGTTAATAATTTATTAAATAACGCATTTTGGATATAACGCTTCACGTTTGTTTTGATAGCTGGACATTGCGGTTTTATTGAGTCCACGCTCGTGTACATTTGTGGTTGCGTTTATTTTAATTTGATAACTTAATTTGTTTTTTTTTGTTGTTGTTTTGTCAGGTAGTCTTAATTAATATTTTGGACGGTTATACCTTCTTGAAGACACATACGCACCCCTTTTGTTTTTTATTGTGCCTCCACTGCATTTTTTATTTTTTTATTTTGTTATTTTTTTTGTTATTGTTGTTTTTTTTTTTTTTTACTTTTATTTTTGTTTTTTATTTTTGGTTTTTGTTTTGTATTGCGTGCGTCCTGAGGTGTAGACATGTCTGTCAAGGTGACCTTTTCCACACATCAGTCCGCAATGACTGCGCAGCTGAGATGGTTTTCTTCTGCGGTTGCAATGGTCAACCGCCCGGACCGGAAGCAAGCCTTACTCGCCCGGGCGAATGAAATGCGGGCCCGTTTGGTGGCGTTAGATAGGAGTTTTGCTGAAGGCTTGACGTTTATGGCGAATTTGGAAACGCCTGTACCGGACGAGCAGAAGCAGCGTTATGAAGCGGACTTTGGCCAGATTTACGATTTTGTGGACGCAATTAACGAGGCGGTCTCCCACATCTCAGCTCCCTCTGGTGGGGATTCACTTGTTGCACCCCACGCCTTGTTGGGTCGTCTCCCCACGCTCAACCTTCCCACATTTGACGGTGATTTGGACCAGTGGTTGAGCTACTATGGGATGTTCAACAGTTTGGTGGACTCCCATACCGACCTGTCAGCTGCACAAAAAATGGCGTACCTGTTGGCCTCCTTACAGGGAGAGGCTCTAGGCCTGGTACAGCACCTGAAGGTCGATGACAGCACCTACTCGACAGCCATGGATTTGTTGAAGCGCCGTTACCACAACGTGCGACTTTTGGCTGACACCCATGTGGGGCAAGTTTTGAACCTGCCTAAGGTTGCCTGTGCGTCAGCCTTACGGACAGATATTGTTAACCCGGTTTTGGTGGCTGTTAACGCCTTAAGGCGATTGGATTTACCTGTGGACCAGTGGTCCTTTTTGCTGCTCCATATTGTGTTGGCGAAACTGCCTTTGGAGATGCGGCTGCGCTTTGAGCGACAATATGGTGGGGACAGCTCCACCCACTTGCCTTCCTATGAGGAACTCGAAAGGTTCCTCGAAGACGAGTGTCGCAGGGTGGATACCGTGGAGGGTTCCACTCTCTTGATGCCGCAGACTAGCGTTCGCCGAGAGCGACCACTGGCCCGACCGCAGGGTCCGCCGGTGAATAAGCAGTCACGGCCGAGATATGGGGTCTCCCAAGAGGAGTCCGTGGCTTGCAGATTCTGCAAGCGCTCCGGCCACCGGATGACTGCTTGTCACAAATTTGTGGCTTTGCGCGTAGCAGCGCGTCGACACATCGCCAAGGAGAGGCGATTGTGTTACCACTGCCTGGAGGGTCACTTCCAGCGAGAGTGTCCTCAGCCTCGTCCATGTGGACAATGTGGTGGTGCTCACCACATTCTTTTGTGTGCGAACCGCAACCGGGAGGGTCCTGGTGTTCGCGATGCTGAGCGACATTTGGCTGCTCGCGCTGGTGGTGACAGTCCTGCCAGGTCCAGCGCCCAGGATCGAGCCCTTACGGGCGGGGGTAGGCGATCGCCACCCCCTAGAGGCGCTGTTGGGTTTGTGGAGTACTCACCAGTCTACCGCAACCGGAGATTCTCCCCCCCGCTGTTGGAGCGACCGAGGTTGGAACAGCGTCCACCCCGCCTAGGAAGGCAGGCTGCAGCCCCCCTCTCATCCGCACATGTTGTGCAGGGTCGTCGCGGTGAGGGCAGGGTAGACAGTTATCGTCCCCTGCCGCACTCGGGGAGGGAGCCCTCACTCCGTAACTTCTCCCGCTAGGGACTCGCAGCTCACCACGCTGAGAACCCAGAGACAATCCTCTTGCCTACGGTCTCTGTGCGGGTATGGGACCCGAAGGGCAACTCGATTGTTGTTCGTGCCCTTTTGGACTCGGGTGCCCAGGGTTGTATAGTCTCAGCTTGGTTGGTGAGCCAATTGGACCTCTGTGTCGGTCCTTCTCCTTTCCCAGTCTACGGAGTAGGAAACGTTAAGGTGACCAATAGAGTTGGTCACACCTTTGTGGAATTTTCTCCAGTACCACTTGGAACCAGGAAAACCAAGATTCCGGTTATTGTGCTGGAGAATATTTTGAGTAACCACCCGCGCATAAAGCTTCCTCCACCTGTCATAGCTTTGACAAAGGGTTTGGTTTTAGCTGACCCCATGTTTCATACTCCAGGTCCTGTTGACCTATTGTTGGGGAGTAATATTTTGGGACAGGTTTGTTCGGGGAATTGGAGAGCTTTGCAGCCTGGTGGTTTGGTAGTGGTCCCCACGATTTTTGGTTCGGCATTGTTGGGCCCTATCCTTCCGGTTTCGACCGTGTTTTTTGCTGAGGATGGGCTACGTGTGGGATCCACGCTTTCTGACGCCGTTCAGAAGTTTTGGGAAGTGGAGGAACCTCCCTCTATGCCTAGATTGTGTCCAGAGGACGAAGAGTGTGAAAGCTTCTACCAGAGCAACACAGGTCGCCTCGCCTCTGGTCAGCTTGTCACCCGTCTTCCCTTTTTGGCGAATAGGCCTCCGCTTGGCGAGTCTCGGCAGTTGGCTGAACGAAGATTGGTCTCCATGGAACGTCGCATGAAGCGGGATCCGGAGCTTCGCCGGAAATATATTGAGTTCATGCGAGAATATGAGGACTTGGGACACATGTCTGTGTCGAATATTGGTTGGCGCTCAGTGGAGCATTACTTCCTTCCTCATCATGCCGTTTTGAAGACGCCAGGTGGCAAGATACGTGTAGTTTTTGATGGGTCAGCGCCTACTACTTCTGGTGTATCTTTGAATCAGTGTCTCCATGCCGGACCTAAGCTACATCGAGACATTGGAGATATCCTCACTGGGTTTCGTCGTCATGCAATTGTATTCGTCGCTGACATACGTCAGATGTTTAGACAGACGATAATTCATCGCGATGACCGGCGATTCCAGCTGATTTTGTGGCGAGAGCATCCTGACGATCCCATGGTTGTCTATGAACTTCGTGTCAACACCTATGGTTTGCGTTCTAGTCCCTTCATTGCGATCCGCTCGCTCTTGGAGCTAGCTGAAAGAGAGCGGATAAGGTTTCCTCGCGCGGCTGCCATTTTGAAAGAGGATATTTATGTTGACGACTGCTGTAGTGGGGCAGCAACTGTAGAAGAGGCTCTCGTCTTGCGGGACGAATTGATTGACCTCATGAAAGCTGGTGGCTATGAATTGCGAAAGTGGCTGTCGAATTCACCTCGGCTCCTTGCCGATTTGCCGGAGGAGCACCAGCAGAATCCCCACATCTTCCAGAATGTAGACAATCCTGACATGTTGGCTGTCCTTGGTGTCCAGTATAGACCAGTCCAGGATGTCTTCACTTATCATGTGGACCTACAGTCCCCGAAGACTTGGTCGAAGCGATCAGTGTTGTCCACTGTCGCTCGGACTTATGATCCGAATGGTTGGATCAGTCCAGTCATTTTTTGGGCGAAATGTTTTTTGCAGAAATTATGGGCTGCTGAATTGTCGTGGGATGAGCCTCTTCATGGAGAGTTATTATTGGAATGGCTAGAGTTTGTGTCATCCCTCCCAGCTCTTAATCGGGTTTCCTTGCCCAGACGTTTCCTTCCGTCTGGAAAATATCGAGCTAGCCTTCATGGCTTTTGTGATGCTTCCGAGCGAGGATATGCAGCGGTTGTTTATCTACGCACAGTGGATGCTGCTGGACATGTTTTGGTCTCGCCGGTTCTAGCAAAGAGCAAGGTTGCGCCTATTCGCTCGCGTATGACAATACCGAAGCTAGAATTGTCAGGCGCCACTCTCTTGACTCGTCTCTTGAATCATGTCGTCGCTACTCTAGGGCGTTCCGTAGAGTTAGTAGACGTCTTTGCATGGACAGACAGTCAAACTGTGCTTTGTTGGTTGCGAGCTTCTGTTCACACCTTGGAGGTGTTTGTGGCGAACCGTGTTTCTCAGATCCAGGCGTCGCAAGCTAAATTGATTTGGCGACATGTCCCTGGCGATATAAACCCAGCTGATTGTGCCTCACGTGGATGCTCAGCCCTAGAGATTATTGGACATCCGTTGTGGTGGGGTCCGGACTGGCTGAAGGGACCAGTGTCAATTTGGCCGGCCTCACGGATCACTCTAGTTCAGCCTGCGATAGGCTTTGTAAGTTTACCAGTGGCCGATGGTGCCGGGAGCAGCGAAGCAGCGGAATCATCATGTGATCCCGATGTTTTGCTAGCCAGGTACAGCTCACTGGATAAACTTTTGAATGTGACATCTTGGGTTAGACGTTGGCGTCACAATGTTAAAAACCCACAGAATAAATTGTTGTCAGCCTTCATCTCGTCTGAGGAACGACATGAAGCGCTATTGAGTTGGATTCGCGTAGTACAGTCTGTTAGCTTCGCTTCAGAGTTAAAATCTATGAAGGAAGGTCCCGCTAAATTGAAAGGCGCTATTGTGCGATTGAATCCCTTTGTGGATCCTTCGGGTCTACTGCGCGTGGGAGGTCGGCTTAGACATGCCAATTTGCCTCATGGTGTCCGCCATCCTCTTCTCTTGCCGAAAGATGGACATTTGGTGCGGTTGCTGGCGATTGATCGACACATCAAGAACTCCCATGCAGGCTGTAACGCACTGTTGGCGATTTTGCAACGCGAATTTTGGATTTTGTCGGCTAGACGACTCGTCCGGGGAGTCATTTTTCGTTGCATGTCTTGTTACCGAACTAAAGCTTCTACCATGCAACCCCAGATGGGCGATTTGCCCGCGGACCGAGTCTCTGAGTCTAGACCCTTTGCTACGGTTGGTACGGATTTTGCTGGCCCTTTTTTGGTGAAGTCATCTCAGCTTCGTAATGCCAAATCCGTAAAGGCATATTTGTGTGTGTTTGTGTGCCTGTCTACTAAGGCCACACACTTGGAAGTTGTGTCTGCTCTCTCCACAGAAGCCTTCGTAGCGGCCCTCAGCCGATTTGTATCTCGTAGGGGACTCCCTACCTTGATTAGGTCCGACAACGGAACTAATTTTCAGGGGGCCAATAACTACTTAAGGGATGTGTATGAGTTTCTTGAAGAGCAGAAAATGAATTTGGGTCGTGAGATGGCCCTCCGTGGGATAACCTGGCGCTTCGATCCGCCAGTTTGTCCGCACTGGGGTGGAATTTTTGAGGCCGTAGTTAAATCGGCAAAGACCCATTTGAGGCGCGTTATTGGTGAGACGATTCTCACATTTGAGGAACTCGCGACCGTGTTTGCGAAAGTTGAGGCCGTCCTCAACTCTCGACCGCTATGCCCACTTTCGTCGGATCCGAATGATTTGGAAGCCCTAACGCCGGGCCATTTTTTGATTGGTCAGCCACTCGTCGCTCTGCCAGAGTACCCTTGGACTGATGTGCCCAGTTCTCGTTTGTCGCGTTTTCAATTGCTCCAGCAACTCACTCAGAGTTTCTGGAAACGCTGGCACCTTGAATATTTGCACACTCTGCAGCAGCGCGTCAAGTGGACGGACAAAACGAATCCGCCGAAGGTTGGGGACCTCGTGTTGGTTAAAGATGCTAACCTACCGCCCTTGTGTTGGCGCCGGGGGCGCATTGTTAACCTTTTTCCGGGCTCTGATGGTGTTCCCAGGTTAGCCGAGGTCTTGGTGGGCGATTCTATTTTGAAGCGGGCCGTCGCGACATTATCCCGCTTACCCATTGATTAGCGACCCGAATACTTCGGCTCGGGACGGGGGATTGTTTGGAATTGGCGCGAGCATCTTTGCATACCCGCATTCATTGATTATTTGAAACAACATTTTTTTGTCCCCGCCATATTGAAGGCGGTTTGAGAATTTGATATTTTGGAGTAGTAACACGCGCTCGGCGGCGAGCAGAGTTAAATTGAGTTAAATTCACACCGCGGTCTCGGACAGTTGATTATTGATATTCGCGCCTATTAATAGGTCTTGTTCGCGATATCCTTGTGCCACGCGAGTGTTTTGGTTGGAATTGTTTGGGTGTGATTGTGCTTGTGGTTTGGAGTCATTTCTCGAGGTGATTTGCTGCCGGGTGTGAGTTGCCGAACGATAGCGGCCACCGGCTCACCACAGGACGAGACTTGGATTACTACACAAGTATTTATTGGGAATTTATGTATTTATTTATTCAATCACACTAAGATAGGTCACGTCTAGTAGGGACTAGCGTAGGAACACTTTCCAGATTTGTGCGTGGGCAAACCCACCTGGGGTAAGTGAGGCCTGTATATCCTATTATTGTGCTTACCCACCATTGTGGTGGTTATTGAGTAAGTTTATTACATTTGGGCCCGAGTGCACATTCCTCGGGCTGCTTTCGCGTAACGCGAGGCAGGTGCGCGCCTAGTGTGCGCATCGTAAACAACCTTGTTTTCTTTTCATCTTCTTTTTTATATGCCATAGTTACTGGAGCAGCAAAAGGGCTATAAGATTCCTCAATCAAATTCTTCTTCAGTAGTTTTGAAATTTGATTTTCTATTTCTCTTCTATCTTCAATTGTGCATCTGTATGGGCGTTTATAACAGTATTTATCCACCATTAAGTCAATATGAGCTTCATAATTTCGTACAGTACCGATATCATATTTATCCTTAGCGAAGACTGGTTTATACATTTCTATCAACTTCTCTATTTTAGATTGTTGATATGAATCTAGAAGGTTTACTAACATTTCAAATTCATCTGAGTTTAAGTGTTCATTGAAATTTATTTCATATTTAATAATGTGGTTTTCTCCTTGTTTTAATTCTTTTGTGCTTGAAGAGATTTCTTCTTCAATTTTGTCACCAAGTACATCTGGAATTGTGACATTTGTTAAATTTTGTGAATAATTTTTCTCCTTTTCTTTCACATTGTTATTTTGTGTGATCTTCAATTCTTCATTTTGAATTAATTTGAATTTTTTTATACAATCCAAACCAATTAAAAAATCATATTTGAAATTTTCATTATCTACTACAAAAATATCCACAGTTTTTTCTATATTGTAGATTTTTATTTTTAGTGATGTTATGTATTACGTATGTGTGCGTGCACTTGCAGCTGTGCGCCAGTCTCTAATAAACGATTGTACTGGACACACGCCTTTGATTTGCCAGTGGCGACGAGTGATAAAATAATAAGTTTAAAAAGCCGGTTTTACGTAAAACTATACGTTATATTACTTATGCAAGATGTCAATTGGGAAAGTGCGAGAATTTGTAATCAAAACAGGAAATTGGACGGGTTATATCGAAAGATTAGAAATGTACTTTTTGGTGAATAAAGTGTCGGACGATATGAAACTACCTACATTAATTTCCGTAATGGGTGAGGAAGCGTACGAACTGTTATCTACATTGGCGAGTCCTACAAAACCCTCGTTATTAAACTACAAACAAGCCGTGGATCTTCTCACTACCCACCTGCAGCCGAAACCTACAGCATTAGCAGAAAGGTACAAATTTCGCCAGCGTAGGCAGCTTAACAATGAATCTATAAGTGACTACGTTACGGAGTTAAAAAAATTGTCGAAATACTGCGATTTCAAAACAACGCTTGACGAGAATATTCGCGATCAACTGGTCTGTGGTCTAAAAAGCAATATTATCAGACAAAGATTATTTGCGGAAGAAAATTTAGGATATCAACGAGCCATTACATTGGCTTTATCATTAGAGGCCGCAGAGCGGGACGCGAACACCGTGGAGCGCGGCAGTGACAAGTTAACCGAAGATGTTTACAAAATGTATACCGGCGAATGTCCCAGGTGTGGGGACAACAAACATCAAGCGGATGGTTGCTCATATAAAGAGTACGTGTGCAGTGGATGCCATCAAATCGGTCACTTGAGGAGGATGTGTCCAAAACATAGGAGACGGTCTGGACTGGCGGGTTCTGCCAGTAATTATTACGAGCATGATACGGCGCGGGCGCGCGGTAGCCGCGCGTCGACCTGCGTCGCGGGCGGCGCCGGCGGCGGCCGGCGAGGCACGTGGCGCGGAGGCCAGCGCGGGCAGCGCGCTGCGCGGCGCGGCTGGGGCCGGGACCGGGCCCCTGTATACTCGTTGGAGCAGCAAAACGAAGTCGACGAGCGGGGCTCCGCCGCCGATTATTACACGGAGGAATTGGAAGACAGTGAAGTGGAACTTATGTATCAGATGTCTTTGAGAGATTATAAACCGGTGGGTATAGCGCTTAGGATAGAGAATTGTTTACTTACTATGGAAGTGGATACTGGATCCGCCTTATCGTGCATTAGTAAAAAGGTTTATGAGGAACTGTTTAGTAATTTACCCTTGAATAATTGCCATTTGAATTTAAAGTTTTATGACGGCTCCAGTATCCAACCATTAGGTTTTATCGAAACTGTGGTCAATTATAATGGTATTATTAAAACATTAGATCTGTATGTGATAGATAAAGGAACTACCAACTTGTTGGGGCGGCAATGGTTAGCCGAGTTAAATATACCTATTAAAGTAGCGAAAGTTATCTCACATAGTAACCACATGGGAGAAAACAAATCGGTGCAGCGAAAAGATGTGTTAATTAAGAACATTGTTTCTAGGCATGAACCACTGTTTGATGGCACATTGGGTAGATATATGGGAGGCGAAGCCGAGTTGTGTGTACGCGAGGGCGCCGCGCCCATATACTGCCGCGCGCGACCGCTACCCTACGCGCTGCGCGAGCGCGTGGACGCCGAGCTGGACGCCATGCTGCGCGCCGGCGTCATCGAGCCGGTGGACCACTCCGACTGGGCCACGCCTCTGGTTGTGGTGCGTAAAGCCGACGGAGGTTTGAGAATATGTGCCGACTATAAGATAACCCTCAATCGAGTATTAGCTATCGATAGATTTCCGGTTCCAAAAATGGAAGATTTGTTTAGTAACCTTAGTGGAAATAATTTTTTTACGAAGCTGGATTTATCCCAGGCGTACAATCAGGTGGTTTTATCAGAACGCTCGCGACAATATACGGTTATTAATACGCACAGGGGGTTATTTAAATATTCACGACTTGTTTACGGTTTGTCGTCGAGCCCGGGAATCTTTCAAAAATTAATGATAAATTTGTTTAAAAATATGCCCGACGTAGTTATTTTCTATGATGACATTTTAATTAAAAATAAAGATTTAGCTAGTCATCTAAAGACAATTAAAGACGTATTGGAAATTTTAGAAAAGAATGGTTTGAAAATTAAAAAGAGCAAGTGTGAATTTTTAGCGAAAGAAGTAAAATATTTAGGATTCATTATTAATGAAAACGGTGTTCGAGTGGATCCCGAAAAAGTACAGGCTATTAGGACTATGACCCACCCGAATAATGTTAGTGAATTAAAGTCATTTTTAGGAATGGTAAATTTCTATGGAAAGTTTATTAAAGATTTGAGTTCCTATTTAGCACCTCTTTATGAACTGTTAAAGAAAGGTAAACATTGGAAATGGGGTGCTGAACAAAACGCCGCCTTTATTAGAGTGAAAGGATTACTATGTAGTACGAAAACACTCGTGCACTTCGATATGGAACAAGAGACGGTGTTGACGGTCGACGCCAGTGCGCGGGGGATAGGCGCGGTGCTGGCGCAGCGCGCGGCCGGCGCCGCCGCCGGAGGCCACGGCGAGCGAGTCGTTGCATACGCGTCGCGATCGCTCACTACGCACGAGTTACACTACAGCCAAATACATAAAGAAGCTTTGGCAATCGTTTTTGCTGTAGGAAAGTTCCACCAGTACTTATACGGTAGAAAGTTCATTCTTCGTACCGACCATAAACCTCTAGTTAGTATATTTGGGCCGAATATGGGTATTCCGAGTGCGACAACAAGTCGTCTGCAACGCTGGGCAATTAAATTATCAGCATATGATTTTACAATCGAGTATGTTAAAACTCACCAGAATACTGCAGATGTCCTTTCACGTTTGATCGAGTTACAAAAAAATGACGTAACATCGGAAGAGGTGGACTTACCTGAACAAACTTATTTACATTTTGCAACAGATGCACTATTGCTTGATTACAATATTCTTAAAAAAGAAACTCGTGCTGACCCAATATTGAGTCGCGTATTAAGTTATATAGTAGACGGTTGGCCGGCCGAGATCGAAATTAAACAGCTAAAACCATATCATAATAGGAAAAATGAATTATACGATGAGCTAGGTTGTGTTATGTGGGGTCATCGTGTAGTTATACCTTCTTCGTGCAGATTAAAGGTGATCTCCGAACTGCATGACCCACATATGGGAATATTTAAAACCAAGTCGCTGGCACGTAGCTACGTATGGTGGCCAGGGATCGACGAGGCCGTGGAAGCAGAGTGCCGCGCGTGCCCCATATGCGCCGCCGTGGCCGACGCGCCGCCAGGCCACGCGCCGTGCTCGTGGCACTGGCCCTCGCGACCATGGTCCAGGCTACATTTAGATTTTTTAGGACCTATTCACGGTTTAACATATTTAGTAATTGTAGATTCATGTTCTAAATGGATAGAAGCGATTAAAATGCAACGAACTACGGCACAGGCTGTTATCACGGTACTTAGGGACCTGTGGGCTAAATTTGGCCTTCCCAAGCAAACGGTCAGTGACAATGGCCCACCATTCGCGAGTGGGGAATTTCAAACTTTCCTAAACCGTAATGGCATAGAACATATTTTTACAGCCCCTTATCATCCGGCTTCTAACGGAGCGGCTGAAAATGCTGTCAAAATATGTAAACGTGTTATTAATAAGGCGTTAAAACAGAAATTAGAGGTAGACATAGCATTAAGTCGATTCTTACTAGCCTATAGAAATACCGAACATGCTACTACCGGCGATAGTCCATCTAAAATATTACAGGGTCGCAGCCTGCGTATGAGGTTGGATAATTTAAAACCTGAAAGGGAATCTCGCGTAGTCACTCGACAGGAGCGTAGTGAGGTAGCCGCGGGCGGGGCGCGACGGCGTTTCGAGCCGGGCGCTCTGGTGTGGTATCGCGATTATAGGGGTTCGGATAAGTGGATAGCGGGGACGATCAAGGAACAGCTAGGTAACACTAATTACGTAGTAAAATCTGTTTTTGGAACCGAAAGTCACAGACACGTGGATCAGCTAAAACAGAGGGTTATTAGCAACAAAGAAAATAGTAGCACTACGTTATTAGCACCAAATATTGTCCTCAGTAAACAATCGGTAGAAAAGCGTAAATCTCTGACATCTCCCATAGCTATAGGCGAGAAAACAGAACAGAGTGCGGACAGTTCGGGGGAGAGTAAACCGCAGAGTGGTTCACCGATACGAGAGACGCAACGGTCGCCTGTACCGTCGCCAAGTAATTCTTCACCAGTACCCATATCTATACCCAATGTGTCGGCAAACACAGAGCCCGCTGTAGAGAACTGTGGGCCCACGGTTAGGGACCGTAAACCACCCAGGCGGTATGGTTTCGAAATAGATTAAGTTTTAGTTTAGTAACTTTTCTTTTAATCATATTTTATTGGTAATTTTATTTTATATTATAAGAAAATAAGAGTGGAGGTGTTATGTATTACGTATGTGTGCGTGCACTTGCAGCTGTGCGCCAGTCTCTAATAAACGATTGTACTGGACACACGCCTTTGATTTGCCAAGTGATACCATTCCTTTTGTTTTTTTCTCACCATTAATAGTCTTCAAGTTTACCATTTGAATATCACTTGTATTTTGTACTGGTTGTATTTTCAATAATTTTGCATTAATTAATGATACATTTGAACCAGAATCATAAATTCCTGTAACTTTTAAAGTATCATTTAATAGTAACTTTACTTCTATTAATGGTGGCACCTCTAGTTTTTTGGGTTCTTCTCATTCAGTTTTATTTCCAATTCTGAGTTATTTACTGATTTTACAACTGCTTTGTGATTTTTTTCTTTAAACCAGCAACTTTCTTCAGGATGGTAACGCTTTCCTTTTTTCTCATTCATGCAAATTGGGCAGGGTTTTTTTTTTTTCAAGTTTTTTGGTTTTATTGTCTAAATTTATGGTACTTTTTCTTTTATACTTATTTTTCCCAACCAGATGTTCTAATTTTCCTATTTCATTGTAAAGATCTTCAGTTCCTTGTAATGTTTCTCTATCAATTTTATCAGATACATAATTTGGTAAGCCAAATGCTATAAGGTCTATAAGTGTCCCAGTATCAATTGATTTTCTCACTTCTAGTAACAACTTTTCTTTTTTTAAAGCATATTCAAGTAACGTACCTGCTTGGTATTTAAAGGCTAGTGCATATCTAATGGGTGACCATCCTTTATTGGCTAATGGTTTTATTTCGATACATGAAGTTTAACATTTAAATCATTACGTACATTATCAATTAACAAATATTAGCTCACCTGTAAAGACAAAAGAAACAACTAAATGCCTTTAATTCAGGTCTCTTTATATTTTAACAAATACGGAAAAATTCTCCTCTCAATAAGTAGTTATAAAAATTAAATGTCACTACTGTCAGTTGTGGCATCTTTGTCGATAGCCAATATTCTTGTCGACCAATAAGCGGTGACGCGGCAAATTCAAATTGGTGAAAAGCACACGAGTGAGGTGATTTTCTTTACACATATTTCTAAAATTAAAAATTACTTATTTAAACGAAATACACATTATATTATGTCAATTACCTACCTCAAAAGCCCGGGCAAAATGTATTGTTTTCGGTACTGATGTTGCAGTAAATGAAATTATTTGTGTTCACACAATTATTATACTATATATTGATTATATTTAACTATGTATTTAAAATTTAGAGATGGAGATGGTCCATACAATATATTCTCAATAATTAATCAATTAATTAATATATGACATCGTTTGTAACCCGCACTTTTAGCAAATAAAGAATCTGAATCTATTGGTATTACCGAAACTATTTATCTATTAAACAGGTCTCTTTCGCAAAGTGTACAACAATTTGCTGTTTCCCATAATGATTTTAGGCGTCCCATAGGCGGACGAGTAAGTGGTCCCACGTGATGGTTAGTTTTACCGCCGCTCATGGACACCTGCAACACCAGGGTGTATGCGGGCGCGCCGCCGATCTTGCAAAATCCTATTCACAGCTTTCTTGAAGAACCGTATCGTAGTTGCAGAATCGAAGAATCGTAGTTCTTTTATACGATTAAATTGCAATATTAATGACGATAGACGATGATTTCACAATGATCAAAATTAAATATTCTCCCGATTAAACCTGTGGTTGGGTACCTACCGCTAATTTACTCCAAAATACGACTTGAAATAAATAATGTAAGAAATCTGTCTGTAATACTAATAACTTATTGGTCTTATTAGTAATAGAAGACTAATAAGTTATTATTAGTGTTAAGTACAGACAGATTTCACAGAAAGATTTGTTACATTCAGTTCTTTCATTCCACTATTTAAGAGTCATTTTTTAAATCGTCATCTTGTAGAAATCGTTAGATTAAGAAGTTATTGCATCATAAATTGCAGAGTGGTTTGTCTTATTACGGGCGGCAATATTAATTATTTTACCACCATACCTCTATGCTTGGAGCGAGCGAGAACGATAGAAGGTCGACTAATCAAACTAACGGTAAGAATTTAGCATTGAACTACATTCTTTAGACTTAAAGTAAAAGTAGATTACCTAAACGATAATAATTAAAATCTATAACTACTAAGTAAGTATAATAATAATGGGGAAGCTGGATGGAAAGTATTATATAAATTCTTTCCATAAATAAAATATATCTACCTATTGTTCAATTTTTTAGTTTATTCTTATAATTCCAATTATTATATTATTATTTACTTTAGTACCACATAGAATTTGCAGAGTATTATAATCATAACCATGTTGTTATATCTTCTATTTACTTGCTGTTTCTTTTATATTTATTAATTGTGTGAATAATTTTATGAACTGTGTATCCTGTAACACAGATCCTGCTGTATAAACGCGCAATTAATGAATGGAATTGATAATGGCTACGCTCGCACCCTATCTGCGTGTGTACTCGCACCTGCCGGTACCGGCAACAAAAAAGATATCAGATCACTCCACGTTTCCTTCAGTCCGATTTCCCGGACCGGACATCTGATTCACCATAAGCAAATTATCATGAAAGAGTAGAAAAAATATTTATCAGTACTTACCAACAATTTAAAAAATGTACAATACTCAACAAAAAATTAAACTGGCATTTTTTTCTACTCACAGTACAATCTTTAGTGAGCGCCATTTTCAATCCCATTCTTTAATTGCGCGGGTTGTAATATAATACATGTTAAAAATGATGAAAATAATTAGGTATAAACTACAGAATAACATAACAGTAATTAAATTTTGGAGGGGAAGAATGCACGCTGCAATCCAACACCCGCTGAGCGCACTCGACTGGCCTCGTTACCCCTCTCAGAGAATACTACCTTGAAATGTGGTGCATTTCCCACTTTATCATATTCCCCAATGTATGTACGCAGGGCCGTCTTAAGTCTATTCTGCGCCGGGGTGCGGGAGTGTATCCTAAGACAGTCAAACATCCTATTGTGTATCCTATGACAGTCAAATATCCTATTGTGTATCCTATGACAGTCAAATATCCTATTGTGTATCCTATGACAGTCAAATATCCTATTGTGTAATTGTTTACTATAGCGTTATATTTTTTCATTACCTTTAAAAGGTGAGCGCCCGGGGTGCACCGCACCCCTTGCACCCCCTGGTAAAGACGGCCCTGGGCGAGAGTATCCACCAGGTGAGAGTATCTTACCACCAGGTGGACTCTATGCACGTTTATCACCTTCTTTCTATAAAAAAAAATTAGAAAGTTAAAATTTATACAAATTATAAAACATCGGTGTCATTTTGAATTGGCTGTAATCTAATGACTTAATGAGGGGAAACAGCCCAACATTCTATAAATTTGCCGCTGTTTTCGTAGACAAGTCCGTAATTAAATTAATTTAATTCCAATGCACTCACCTCATTTTTCGGCACTGAAAGTCCCTGTTTTTGCAATTTATCAAACCTTCGCTTAAAACAGTAAACATTACACTCGGAGCAGCTGTACCGTCAAATGTTAAAAAAGGTCAGAGATTATGTATCTAGGTTTTATGTATAAGAGGATTATGTATACACCTAGTGACCTACTTACGTGACGTCATCACCACCAACATCCTGATTTCGTCTATTTGCCTACTCGAACATACTCGTCTCATCGTTTGTCATCCTTTTCGTCTTCTACTTGCGATAAAACATTATCGCAAGTACTTTAATTTGTTACAGATCAGACTACCCGCTGACGACGAGTACGTGCCATTACTAAAACGCATACTGACCGTAATCGCTCACATTGGATGTAATGTGGTGAATTGTGACATTGACCGTCCTTGGCTAACAGAAGGCAACTTCGAGACCTATGTATTTTTTTACATTGATCTCTTTCTAGTTGCTAAGTAGAAGAAAAAGGCAAATGACCGATATACTAGGCTTAAACAAGCCTAGTATATCCCCTAAGTGACAAGAGATAATATAGCGTTTGCTTGTTTGTAATTAGATTACTGTTGAATTGTGTCATCAATTCAACTCAAGCCTACACAAGTTGGCATACTTACTTACATTTACCCATATTACATACCTATCATAGTTATTATTGTAGATTGTAGTAGATGTAGATGTAGTATGTAGATGGTAGTTTTCGTATATAATTCAAGAGTAAGGCGCCTACACAATATCGTACGAAGTATTAAGTAATGCTATAATATACCTACATACGACATTTGTATACAGACTAAGATAATAATATACGAGTAGATTAGCCTGCATACAAAATTGAGCATTTATGTGTAAACGTAACAATCCAGAATATTCCGAAGATTGTTTACTTTAAGTACAGACACATTACGAAAACATCGGCTATCGGCTAAACCGGAAATACCCGAATGCGGCATCCACATCTATGTGCTTATTCAGAGTGAGGCGCGGGCGAGGGTGCGGGTGCGGGTGCGTCTAATTCAATGTCAGATCAAGATACATTAAATATACAAGCACCCGCACAATCCAACCGCTACTAGCGTTCACAGTGCGCGAGCGAAGTAGCGTCTGCGTCGAGGCGGGTGCGGGCGCGGGACGCGCGTGTTGTTCTATTGCTTCAAACCGCCAGTCACGTTCACAGTGCTCTAGCGCGTTCACGTGGTTTTTGCGACCTACTGGCGTGTGGTTCTAAACTTGTTTGATTTAGACGCAAGAATGGACCTGAACACGGAAGAATTTATATCAGCCGTACAAGACCGCACGGCTATTTGGCAAAGTAAACATCGCCATCATTTAAATAGAACTGTAATTAATAAACTATGGGGAGAAATAAAACAATTGTTCCCAGGAAGTGATGGTAAGTTTATATACCTATTTATTTCCTATCTAATTGTTTTGTTCACAAAAGTAATTCATAAACTTGTCACGTATTATTTTTGCTTGCCTTGAAGGATTTCTATCCCGATTTGGCATTAAGTTTTGTCTAATATTGTTGTTCCTTTCGGTAACTTCCCAAATCTGACAGTCAGGGTCTGCATTGCCATCTAAATCGCGTACTATGTTATGAAGTAAACACGTGGTTTTGATGATTAAACAAGCATTCGTTCTATTCGTTTCAATAGATTTTTGTAATATCCTCCATTTCGCAGTAAGTATGCCAAAAGCACATTCAATTGTTTGCCTTGCTGCCGATAGTTTTTTATTAAACATTCTTCGTTGATCGTTTAATGTATTACAAGGAAATGGCCTCATCAAATATTCTTTCAAGGAATATGCTTCATCTGCCACAAGTACATAAGGAACAACTATATTAGATTGTGGTAATTTGGAGGGCTTGGGGATATTGAATTGCTTAGTTTCTATCAAATGTCGTAAAGTTGAAGCATGAAAAGTGCCCCCATCACTTTGCTTTCCTCGCCCGCCTACTTCAATTGAAATAAATCTTTTTCTTGCATCTGCAAGTCCTTGAAGTACAATAGAATAAAACTTTTTATAATTAAAATCTAATGATCCACTATTTGGGGGTCTTTTAATTCGACAGTGCTTTCCATCTAGACTTCCGATACAGTTAGGAAATTTCCAAATTCTGTAGAAATCGTCTGCTATATTCTGTAATTGTTGTTCTGATGGTGGCGGCATATGAATACCCACTAATTCCTTCCATATTGCAGTACATGTCTCGTAAATTAATGTTGATATAGTACTTTTTCCCATTCTAAAGCTGTGCGATAGTGCTGTAAATGACATTCCCGTAGATAAAAACCTAAAACAAAATAATAATTTTTATTTTAAATGTTCGCAGATAAACAACTACGTAAAAAATGGAAAAATTTAAGAGACCATTTCCGCAAGGAAGTGAAAAAATATCCGCCTTCGCGGTCACGTGATTCAGCTGAAAATTTGCAATCTACTTGGCCTCATTTTCAACAAATGTTATTTTGTACCGATGATATAACGCCAGAGGAATCATTTGGAAATTTAAACTCTGTAAGTTCAGTGTCACAGGACAGTTCACAAGATAACAGTGAAGACCATACCGCTGAAGACGTAATAAGGGAATCGTCTGATGGCAATACGCCATCAACAAGTTCTGGAATCACTCAAAAGCGCATGGGTGCTTCCGATTTCAGAGAAAAATTTTTTGAAATTGAAAGTAAAAAAATCAAATTGTTGGAAATGAAACTTCTAGCAAACAATTCTTCAAACGATGACGAAAAATGTGAAGATTACCATTTTTTCAAAAGTATCATTCCCCAATTAAAAGAATTCCCACCTTTAGTAAAAATGCGTATTAAAAACAAAATTATGCAAATGATAATGGAGGAGACGAAAAAAATGGAATACGAGCGAAGATTTGGTTCATATGGCTACGGAACAAATAACATTAATAATGATTTCAATACCACTGATTTCTAATTAAATATTTACAATTAATTTTTTGTTTTACTCACCTTAATGTAATAAGAAGTTTTTCTTCAGGTGTTACACTTTTTCTGAAATTAGTCTCAACTTTAGTTATGCGTGTTGAGATCTTATTTAATATGTAATCAAAAGTAAGTATAGACATTCTAGTGTATTCAAAGAATTTGTCTGAATTTTGCCTTAAATCTTCATATATTGTGTTAAATTCGCCCAAAGTTTCCCTTTGTTTATTTATTTCATGTGTTCCAACTTTCAAACAATTTAGTTCAAAACGCAAATATGAATTTTCCAATAATATAAGCAAATCTTCGTCGTCCATGTTTGAGAACCGTTGGTTACACGTCTACTTGCACTCGCTGCTAGTATCGCACTGTGAATAAAAAAGACGCCAAGACCAACGCACCCGCGCCCGCGCCCTCGCCCGCGCCTCACTCTGAATAAGCGCTATGAAATACCGTACCTCTAACTGCATACTTTATTACATCTTTATTGTCTAATTGCATAGACATGGATGACGCATTCGGGTGTTTCTGGATGTTTCATAATATATCTGTACAAGTAAATACTTCGCTAACGATATCAATGTATTATTGTTGCATTAAGTCCATATTATTATATTATATTCCATAATTTATTATGGACCGCTTATGTGTCGATCTGCTTCATTTTTTTCAATGATAACTTGGTAAATGGTATTATGGTATAATGGTAAATATTCCATAATTTATTATGGACCGCTTATGTGTCGATCTGCTTCACTTTTTTCAATGATAACTTGGTAAATGGTATTATGGTATAATGGTACAGCGATGATAACATCAACATTTACCATTGGGTAAATGTTGATGTTATCATCGCTGTTGAGGAACATCATTGACATCAAAATTATCAGACACGAATTGAGTTACATATACTTGTAAAGACAAGTATATGTAACTCAAATTTTCTACATTTGTGTTGTTCTACATTTTTTAATAATAATAATATAATTCAACATAAACTAAAAAAGAAAAGAAAGCATAGCGCGGGCGGCACTCTTGATGTTTGTCCCCTCACAGCGCGTTCGTGAACCAGTCACGTACACATAGTTGCGTTATGTACTTATGTAGTAGTGTACCTATCGAGCCGGGTTTGTATGAAGCTTGACCTTTGTACTAGAGATGATAAATATAACCATCAACCATTAAAATTAACTAATATTAAAAATCAACCATTCTGTTTAATAAACAAAATTAACGTTATTGAATGAAAATATCAACTTCAATCTGGGTTGATGACCTCGCCTCACGCTTTGCCTGCCTCTGCATTTAAATTTTAACTTTAAAGTTTTATAGTTATGGAACATTTTTGTACGCTGACATATTTTACTTTCGTTTTGTATTTAAATTTCAACTTTAAGATTTCATAATAATGATGAAACATTTTTGTACGCTGGCATATTTTACTTCCGTCCTTTTCCGACATGATAGTAGGTACCGGTGACCGGACTGAAGTTAGTCGTTGTGAAGAATATTCAAAAAGTTAAGTGCATTCAATTGCATGGCCTATCGCCCTTAAAATAAAGCACATTTTTTATTTATTCACTGATTTACTGTTGTCGATATTTTTATTCTAAACAAAGTGAAGTGATATTTTTATCAAATACGTAGGTAATGTTATTGGTTATTGGTTGGTTAGTTGCGCGTCGTTGTTATTTTTATTAGTTGGTCAGTGTTATTAAGTAAAAACAAAGTCGAGTCGTTGTTGTTTTTATTGGTTGGTTAGTTGTAATAAGTATCTTGAAAACAAAGTAGCGTCGTCGTAGTTGTGTAGTGTCTCCTGAATGTGTAGTTTGTTTTACAAAATGCCGAGACGGAATAATGAGACTTGGAACCATTTTGATAAGTGTGTGGGAGTAGAAAAAGTCGCAACTTGCAAGTATTGTAAAAAAGACTTATCTTATAAAGGTACTACCACTAATTTGAAGACACATTTGAAATTGAAGCACAGGGTTATGATTTTAATACAGGGTTCATCTACTGGAGCAAGTGAAGGTAATGATCAGAGAAATTTGGGAGTTGGTGATGGCGCTAGTACTAGTAGTGGTGGTATTGGGGGTGTTGGTGGTGGTGGTAGTGGAGATGGTGACACGATAGCACATCCTGAATATAGCGGTCCAATCGGTGGTTTAGCTGAAACCCATCAAAATCGAATCCCTGCTGTCACTAGTGCTGAAACATCGTCTGATGAACCGGCCAATAAAGATCAACGCATGATGTCGTCCTACTTACCCAAGAAACTTCGCCCAGGCGATAAGAAGGTTATAGATAAATGTCTCGTTAAGCTCATAGCCTACGACTGTCAACCGTTTACAATCGTAGATGATATTGGCTTCAAAGAATTTGTGCATGCTTTAAATCCAGCCTACGATTTGCCAAGTAGAATCACCATTTCCTCGTCGATGTTGCCTGCTTTTTACGAAGAAAGAAGGCAATATTTCCTAAACTATGTTAAAGAAAATGCGGAGAGTGTGTGCCTAACAGTTGACTGCTGGTCATCCAGAACTATGGACCAATACATGGGAGTAACAGCACATTTTTTTTCTGAAGATTTAGAAATGAAATCCGTGTTATTACAATGTGATCTACTTGATGGTAGTCATACGGGACTGAGGATTGCGCAAGAACTGAGGGCAATAGTAGTAGAGTGGGGAATATTAGACAAAATTGTCTTTTTGGTCACAGACAATGCCAGCAACATGACCAGCGCAAGCCACATATTAAATTGGACCCATTTTGGATGCTTCGAACACAAATTAAATCTGGTAGTCCAAGATGCTTTAATCACTATTAAAGAAACAATAGATAAAGTAACAAAAACAGTGACGTATTTCAAAAAAAATGGCGTTGGTAAAGAAAAATTGATGAAATACCAGGTCAATAACCAAAACGTCCAACAACCCAGAACCCTCATAAAAGCCGTTTCAACCAGATGGAACTCAACATATCTAATGTTAGATCGATTTCATACCCTTAAAGAAGCTATACAAGCAACAGTTGCCACATTGAATATTTCCCTGCCAATAATTCCAAGTGAAGAATGGGGACGTATTGAGCAAATATGCATCATGTTAAAACCCTTCTACGAAGTTAGCAACGTTATGAGCGGAGAAAATTACCTTACCGCAAGCACCGCTATGGTTTTGAGTTCGAGTCTATTGTCAATTTGTGACAGCCTGTCAACCAGAAATGTTGACACGTCTGTCATAGAAATGCTAAGAAAACTAAGGCGAGGGTTGACAGAAAGGCTTGGTGATATCCAAAACAACTTAAACATCGCCATATGCACTCTACTGGATCCCCGTTACAAGGACATGGCATTCCCTGACACTCTGTCATTAGAGCAAACAAAAACACATGCCTTAACTCTAATGGAAAGCTTACTTACCGATGACAATACAGCTACGGTAAATCAAAACCAACAAGACGACGGTGGCGATAATTTGTCAATATGGGGCGCATTTGATTTAAAAATAACATCGTCAAACGCTCCGAAGACGGCGAAAACCAAGGCTCACGAAGAACTGGACATGTTCTTAAAGGAGACAATTATTAACAGAAAACTTTGTCCCTTGACATGGTGGCGGACACACAAATGTATATATCCTGTACTATACAAAATTTTCAAAACCAAATGTAATATAATGGTATCATCGGTGCCCTGTGAGCGGGCATTTTCAAAGGCGGGATATATCGTAAATGATAGAAGAACCCGCCTCACCACATCAAAAGTGGCCCAAATCATGTTTTTAAATGTAAATAAAATCAAATAACTAAGAAAAAAAAATTTAACTAAAAAAACTAAAAAATGAACAACACAAAAAAAATGTACAAAAACCATAAAAAAAATAAAAGTGTAGGTAAATACTAAAACAATGTACATAAAATCAATGAACTTTAAATACGCCTAACTGTTCTTACGTGTTAAAATGTTTAAATATCTAACTAAGATAATGCTAGACAGTCCTAAGTCTGTTCAAGTATGAAGGAAAGTTCATTGAATTTAACATGCATAAGTAGAATATTCGATTTTATCATCATTAAGATCAACATGTTTTAGGTACTTGAATAAGAATATTAACTAATATTTTCAACCAATAAAATTATCGATATTTTTAATTTCAACCATTATTGCCATCTCTACTTTGTACGGATATTTACTATTATTTATTACTATGTGGCGGCACAGTACGAGTATCAATGGGTATATTGACCTCCGGGTCACGAACGGTGGCGCGCGACGGGGATAAAGATAATAGAGTAATTGTCTAAAACCATAAAAAAATCAGTGTGTTTAAGTATGTATAATTTGAGGTACCTATCTCAAATTTCAGTTCTCATTTACATGCGAGACTTGCAGTTTAGAACAAGTCTGTACATTGAAACGAATATTGATGCACCTGTTCCCCAGCATATGCGAATTCGTAGAAGAGCCCTTCACGCCTATCCCAATCTGTGTTTGCTTCCCCAAGAGGCATATTTTAATTTAACATACTTACTAATATTATCCATTAATTTAACTAATAAATATGTTCTACTTTAATCTAAGTCTTTCATTTAATATTTTTTTAGTTTGATTAGATCGGTGGCTTATATTAGTGCCACCGCCGTAGGTACTCGTACGATACGAGCTTCATGTAGGTTAGCGTCAGCCGTGCTATTCTGTCTGCAACTTTTATAGACTTAACGCTAGAGCATGGATTTCGGATAAAATATGCGATATTGGAAAACCGATATTGAAGTTGAAGAATACCGGTATTTCGATATTAGGTTTTCCGATCGCGGGTGAAGCAAAACGGCGGCAGCGAGCGCGTTGGCGGTTGACGGCGTGGAGAGACGTGGCGTGAAAATGAAATGGTGGTAATCAAGGCCTTCATTTAGAGAAAGCCTATGGATATTTTTGACAATACCACCTACGAGTGTGTAATCAGAAAGCTTTTTTCTCCACAGTTTATACCTACGTGTAATAAGATTAGATCGTTTCTTAAAGATGACACTTTGGATGCCCTCTGTTTTTTGCGATCATTGTTTCAACGAGCTCGACCGGTCATTTACCGTCGTAATCATCATCAACGTCAAAGTTGTAACGAGAAGTGATGAACGAACGAGGCCTGATTACTTTTTTGAAGATTTTCTAATACTTTTTAATTTGTTTCTATCCTGTTTGATTATAATAAGATTGTAGATTTAGTTTAAAATATACTTTTACTTCTAAAACATCCATCTTTCTCAAAATAATTATTTTGTACAAGAATATCGAAAAACCGGAAAACCGGTATTTGAAGTTTTGATATCGGAATAATACCGGTATTATGAAAATCCGTCGATAGTCCATGCTCTACTTGACGCTGAATTTGTGGTGAGATTTGTTTTTCGTATTCTGTAACATTCGTTTGAACCACTAGGGCCCCAGCGACAGGCGCGGTGGCAATTTCAACTAGCTAGAAGCGAGTTTTTGACGCTTCTTAGTATGAAATGACATTTATTTGTAATTCTGGATAATGAATGAATTTCTGCAATAAGCCGACGAAATGGTAGTAAGTCTATGGTTTACTCGCCAGTATTCTGATCTCACAATAATATACAATATTATAGGTGTACCTACATGCACCTATTCGTAAACAAGGAAACCATAAATGCCTAAAACAGACGACAAAATGACAATTCATTGATAGATAATAAAAATTCTCAGTACATAAGTAAAATCAGCCTTCGAAAATAAATTTCATTCAATATCCAGTAAAATTCGAAATGACTCGAAGACAAGTAAGTACCATGATATCAGCATTTAACGTCTCACTGCAGGGGGCATTTCTCTCTTAGTAAATACTAGGGGGTTTGGCGCCGTAATCCACCACGCGGATCATGTACGCATCGGTGGATCCACATGCTCCAGAATCCCTCGATCATGAGGGTTGCTTCCCGATATATTAGGTAGCCGGATAAGTTCGCGGCCTTTTTATAGTGAAAATAATAGATATTTTTTTTGTATTACATAAATATTTATTGAACAGAATATTGTCCATTTAATTTGACTATCTTTTGCCATTATTCTGGCAGAGACATTATCCCATCGCTATAATTTTTTTGAGGTTTCTGAGGGAAAAACTGATTTAATGGTTTATACAGGCTTCTCTTGAATGTAATTTTACTCCATTTAGAGAATTTTATAAAGAGCAGAATACATGATAATCCGAAGTTGCTATGTCTAGAGTGTATGGAGGATGCATTAAAACTTTCCAGCCAAGGTACATCAATTTTTGTTTAGTCACCAAAGATGTATGCGGTCGAGCATTGTCGTGATGGAAAAATACACCTTTTCTATTCATTAATTCTGGGTGTTTTTCTTCAAGTGCTTGTTTCAATTTTACTAATTGCTGACAGTAAACATCAGAATTTATCGTTTGGTTATGTGGCAAAAGCTCGTAATACACAATACCTTTCCAGTCCCACCATACACATACAGAGGCGGCCCTAGGGCGGTGCGAGCGGTGCGACCGCACCGGGCGCCGTCATAGGAGGACGCCGAAAATGAAAAAATAAATGCAGTCTGCGCAAAAAATAGTACCTTAATACCCTTAAACCCGAGCACCTTAATACAACTGAACCCTACCGGCCAAAATAAATTCTATAATAAGTTTAACCCAGCTTGCTGTTCACATACAAAATGAACATGATGAACCCTATGATCGATACAATTGAGAATGCGTTGGTCACTCGATTTACACAACTATCCAAATTTAATGATACATGGTCCTTTTTATACAATACTAGCTGTGCCCGGCATGCGTTGCGTGCCCGTCAATTTTTTTGCACATAATAAATATACATAATATATAGCCTATGTCCACCTGGAATAATGTACCTTTCAAATGGTGAAAGAATTTTTGAAATCGGATTAGTAGTTTCGGAGATTACCTCCTACATTCAAATTTACAAACTTTACCTCTTTATAATATTAGTACAAATTCCTGAAATTCCTGAAATTTCCAATTCCAATTCATGTCCAATTCCAATTTCCAATTCCTGAAAAGTCCGAATTGAAAAAAAATCTGTGGGGATTTACAAATAAGTTTAACTGATGGAGAAAAATGTGATTTATCTGGTTGAAAATTGGTTGAGGAACTTTTAAGCCTGAAACCATTGCAATTGTTGAAGGAGCTTGAATCAGTGGAACCAATAAAAGTTCTTCAACTTATGAAACGAAATGGTTGGCAGGATATATTTCCGAATGTGTCGACAGCACTTCGAATTTTGCTAACCATACCTGTAACTGTCGCTAATGGAGAACGAAGTTTCAGTAAATTAAAACTTATCAAAACTTATTTACGGTCAACTATGTCTCAGGATAGACTGTCAGATCTTGCATTTCTATTTACCTATAGAAAATGATATTACCCAAGAATTGAATTATTCTGACTTAATAAAGAAATTTGCAAGCGCAAAAGCGAGGAAGGTGGCAATCTAAGCCTTTTAGTTACGATTTTATTTCCTCATTTATTTGTTTTAAATTAATTTATTAAAAACTATGTAAATTTGACGCATACGAGATGTGAACGTTGTGTGCACCATAGCAGTTTAAATAAACCTTTTCTGACATATAGTGTTCCTTTTTACTATTATTGCTTCTTATGATTACCATCACTATACTATACTAATCTTTTTGAGGTCTGAGATATTAGTAATACATAAAGACTATCTTTATCTTTATTTATGTAGTGCATACTGATTAATAAGCTATGTTGGAGACTTTAGTTAACTTTGGTTTTAGCGAACCTGTTTGTTTCGAAACTTATACCATAAACAAACAGTCAATACCATTTAAAATTTGTTTGTTTTAAGTAATGTTAGAAACTTCTGACTCTTTACTAATATATCTACTCCTCCAACGCACTGTTTTATCTGAATACTATATTGTATCTAAATTCCACACTGACGACGCCGCGTGTAGTCGCTGGTGTACTAATAAAATATCCAATAACTTATAGGAAGATTTTGATGAATTTTGTGACCCGGAAAACCCAAGAGCCATCAAGTATGGAGATGTTGTCGAAGCTGCAGAAAGGTTTAAGGCGTATAACTTAACAACTCCTATTATAGTAAGTATATTATATATAGTATTCCTATTATAGTATTATGGCTCATTTGCCTTAGTCCGGTAGGTTTAAACGAATCCGGTGAACGAGTGTCGTTATTTAGGTATACTATTACGGTGACCGTATGCGGCCACTAGATTCGACCGCCATGTCATAATCATAAGTTCCCGTCATCAAATGACAGAAGACGAACAACACGGCGGCGCACTAAAAGTCGTCGCCGCCACTGAAGTCCGATAGACGCGGTGCTTAAATCGCGTAATGAAATGTTGCCAGCAAGACGGGCAATAATTTACCCCTTCTAAAAGGCAACCTATTCTAATAAATTAATTAATAAATCAATGCATATGATAAAATTAAAGCAATCAATAAATTGCTAATTCATTCACATTGTAAAACTAGTTTCACGTTTTACATTGTTAATTTAGGATAACAAGCAAAGTTAGATAATAGGGTTTTTAATAGGCATAATAATAAAATAATTATCATATTGCACTAATTTAATTTTTATTAGATACAGGGTTTTTCATTAAGAGCGCTCGAACTTTGAAATGAAATAAAACAAGCTGTCTAAGTGATATTTCCACAATTGTTTTTTTTTGTTTTAAAGTACATTCGATGACATTATGTGTGGAAAATAATTTCGGCCAAATGGCAGCCGCGGCTCCGCTGTAGGTGGCGTATCCTGGTGGACCACTTTTGTACGACATCTTCGCATAAATGGGTCTCAATTTCATGAAGAACGCGAGTTATGTTGGCCTTCAGGGCGGCAATTATAGGCAATAGGCAATTCCTTCTTTAGTAATTCGTGAAACCGTTTTCACGGAAACACCTGAAATAAACAAATATATTATTTTCTGTTAATTAATCCACTATGCTATGTTCAATCATAATTTTGCATAAAATACAATGAACTATATCGTCCATTAGACAAAGTTAGGCCTTTTTTTTGAGTAATAGTTTTTATCTGACTAATAATATTTTACCCATTTATTAGGCAAACACTTAAATACTGGCATCCCTAAAATTTACCTGTCATGGCAACGACTCGCATTTGTACATTATTTAACGGGATCAATACTCCTTTATTCTTCTGCTCCAAATCACAAAATTCCTTCACTTTAAGGATCATTTCCCGGGCTGCACTTTTTACAACTTTACGCGACATGATCAATTTAATTTCAATGTAATTTCAAGAAAATCCACGAACGATACTCTCCACGCACACTCCTGACAAACTACAAGATGGCGAGGTTGTCAAATTTAGTTCCAATTTTTGTCGCAAGACTTCAGTGGTGGTGAGGACTCTATGGAAAATGCTAGAACAAAGGCAGATCAAAAATGCTTTTTAGCAATTTCGAAACTAACACACTTTATTAATTTTTTTTAAGAATTTAAGAGAAATAATTTGATATAGTATGGGTATTTTAAACTATATTTATCAAGAACTTTTTTTTTACGCTAATAGTTTGGTATTCTACAGACAGCCAATTTGCGCCCGTTTATTATTTCAGTCTTTTTTCTCGTAAAACCATAGATTATATAGAGTATAGGATTATATATTTTTAGAAAGCTCATTTTATGGAGATTTTATTACAACCATAAATTTTAAATTTCATTATTTAGTATAATACATAGAAATTAAAACAACAAAATGAAGAAAAATTCAGTCTTCAACAAAAGTCAACAATCTTCAAAAGTCGAGACTTTTGACAGTTGCCCACACTTCCCCACACATACACACAATTTTTGTGTATAAATGTAGCTTAGATATTCATTGGAAACATTAAAACATTAAAAAAAATTAGGTGCCAAAAGCTGCCTATTCAGAAATTATTCGTAAGAATATGATGAGAGTCTGGACATGGAAAACCGCTATCTGTTGCGCTTTCAACATTTGTCGTTTTCTATCAACATTTTGCGGATTGTTTATCAATAATTCATTAAAATTTAATTGCCTTATCATTTTTTTGCGTATGAAAATAATAATTTAAAATAATTCACATGACCCAAATATACCCATATAAAGAGACGAAATAAATTTATTTTCATAAAACAATTTGTCAGCGGTAATTGAACAAACATAATTGTTACGACAATTTTATAATTTCAATTAATTTAAAAATGTCGACTTTCAACTGAAGTGAAAATAAGCGTGAATTAATAACTTCTTATATTGAAGGGGGGAAACTGTGGAAGCATTATTTATCAACATTTTTAAAACAATATCAAGTATCTGAAGACAATTTATGTTTCGTATTAAGCGATATTCAAAGACATATTATTCCTTCGTTTAATAGACGTTGAAAAGAAGCGAGACGCACAAAAAATGTATTTTTAAGTAAGACTAGTTGGCTGGATTCTAAACTGTGTGTACTAACTAAGACTAACTAACTTACGTCCGCAAGGTAATAAATGCCTATAATACACAATAACTAATTATTTACCTATATGTATTATAATTTTAGCCTTCGCACCTCCAACGAGAATTTACAATGAATCTCTATTACAAGCTAGAATTACTACAAAAATCTGGCAGGTAAGACATTTTACAAATTTAAAAAAAAATCCCCATTTAATCTGTATATTCACGATTTTATAGAAAAGTACTAATCGATTCACATGAAACTATTTGTTAAATAATCTTTTTAATACAAGGAAGGTTGATGCACCCTTTAATTCAGATTTGCTCAGTAATTCCAGGGTAATCGTGAAAAATCTTTTAGTTTCTACCTATCACAGGCTAATTTGAGAACTATTCAATCGATTTTAATCCAACGTCATTGCAATTAAATTGCAAAGTAAAGGCTTGTATTTAAATGGGCAGCAAATCATGATCAGCAAAATAATTTTTGAATAACTGAAATAAATAAATTTAAATTGCCAAGAGTGTCAAAGTCGACGGAGTCAATAACCGGATGACGGTAAAAATTCCGTATTTTTATTGTCACCAGAGAAACTAAACTTGGGTTAGGTTAAAGGTAAAAGGTAATTAACTGCCAGTTTTCAGAATGCCTATTAATTATTTCCGGAAAGTAAATAAGAATGAAACGTAATTGAACAGGGCCGGAATTACATCACTTGATCAAGGCTAGCGAAACTTGATATTAGGACAAAAATAGGTACATATGTAAAAGTAAAGTTAAGGTAGTAAGTAGGTATATTTAGATGTCAAAAGATAACTTAAAAATATGTTAACGAATTTTAATGTGATTTTGGCGAATAATTCAAGAAATCGCATAAAGTATTAAACTATTATATTGAAGTCGGTTTTTGATATTTTTCAAGTAGGTACCTATTTGTTTTTATGACGGTAGCAGTGCTTTACAACATATAGCTCGATGCGCCTCTGTCACCGAAGGGCTATCGATAGCTTGTTATTTTAGCAAAAATATTACAATTAAATAACCGTGGCATAGATTTAAGATTGCAATGGGTCCCGTCAAATATTGATTTGAAAGGTAATGACGAGGCTGACAAGCGAGCAAAGCGTGCGATTTCAGAGGTTAGAGAAATATATATTCCCCCAATTATTCGGAAATATTGCCCATATAATATAAAAAGAAATGCCATATGCTTTGGAAGGAGTATTTTGATGAAAAATCCCGAGAAAGGGTGATATGGTATAAAACCATTCAGTGTGAGCCTCCTCATATACCTTGGTTTTCTGAAACCAAGTTAAATAGAAGATACACGGTCTTAGCATTCGGGCTGCGTTCTGGACACATGCCAGTCAAAAAGTTTGGATACCTCATGAAAAAGACTAGCTCTCCAAATTGCGATATATGTGGAATTATTGACGATGTCCAACACTTGTTGGTGGAGTGTGTCCGGAATCAACAGGACCGGGAGGCCTCAGTGAGGGCTCTCGATCTGAACAGGAATGACGTTTGTATGTTCCATAAGATACTAGGAGAACCTAATTCACGAGCAGCATTTAGTTTGTACAGATTCGTGAGCCCTCACTAGAGCTGATATATTGGTACCTACATTAATGTTGTAGAATGTAAGTTTAGGGTACGATGGAACTGACATGTGCCAAGGCATAAAAGTTCCTAAAGAAAAAAAAAAGTTTTATACTTATACTTAATTTCAGTGTTAAAGGAAGAGGAGCATTGAACGCACTAGAATTGTTGCCTCTAGAGAAGAAAAAAATTGGTGTAGTGATATGTTCCGTGGGCAACCATGCCTTGGCCATGTCTTGTTATGCCTCGAAGTTAAACATTCCTGTGACCGCGGTGCTACCGGACTTTGTACCAATCGCAAAAATGCAGATGATTAACAGTCTTGGCGCAAAAGTCGTCACATATGGTAGCACATTTCTAGAGGCACAGAGACACGCCCGCTCATTAGCACGAGAGAAAGGATTAACTTATATCAATGGGTAGGTATGCATTCATATTAACCAGAAGTGTGTTTTGTGAAATACTCACTTCATTGTTATACGACCGGAAAATGGTGCTGAATCCCTCCCAGAAAATAAAACTTCCGTGAATTATTATATTTATTTAGCAACGTGTTTATAGAATAAGTAAATCATAAACCAGAGCCCGTTACTCCGTCACTGGCCCCTTGCGTTTTTCTCAGCAGCAGCTCATCTGCGATTCGATTTTCTTCCGTCCATAATTGTCTATTTTTTCTTTTTATAAAAAGAAGGCGGCAGATGCATTTACAATCTACTTGGGGTGGTACGTAGATGCTGTAACGCGTGGACATACTCGTATGCGATACATTCCAACGTCATTTCAGAATGACAAATGTTCGCACGCCCCTGGATGCGCTGCCTACCTTTGGAAATTTAAGAATGGATTTAGAGAAAGGGTTGTGAAAATTGGGAGGAATATGATATGATGGGATGGGAATTGGCTATGGTAGATCTCACTCACTACCGAAACACGTACATACATTAGGGAAATAGGATAATGTGGGAAATGCAGTACATTTCACGGTAGTCTTCTGTGATAGAGGGGTAACGTGGCCAGTCGAGTGCGTCCAGCGGCTGTGAGATTGCACCGTGTACCCTCCCAAATTCGCAAATACCAGCTGAATACTTAATCAACTGGTTTAAATCTTGTTTTGTTTGAATTTAGTCGAGACCACCCCAACATACTGGCTGGATACGGTACTGTAGCACTCGAACTGTTGGACCAATTGCCCTCTGTGGAGGCAGTCATCGTGCCAGTTGGAAGCGGTGGGTTGGTGGCAGCAGTCGCGAAGGTCATCAAACAAAACAAGCCTAACTGCCTTGTCTATGTTAGTAAATAGATACATTAAGTAATTAAATATGTACGTAATCACATTCCTAATTAATAATAAACAGGTTTATAATGTTCTGCAAATTCATGAATTCGTAGTACGGCTATACCTCGTCTCTACGACAAGTTAGAACGCTATTACGTGGATGAGTAGGTAAATATGAGATACAGAAAAAATGAGTTACAACACAAATGTTTATTACAACTTCTCAAAATACTCTCCATTACTCTCTAAGTATATAGCGATTCATTCGTCCAAACCAAGATTTAAAGCAAATGTTTATTACAACTTCTTAAAATACTCTCCATTACTCTCTAAGTATATAGCGATTCATTCGTCCAAACCAAGATTTAAAGCAAATGTTTATTACAACTTCTCAAAATACTCTCCATTACTCTCTAAGTATATAGCGATTCATTCGTCCAAACCAAGATTTAAAGCAAATTTTTATTACAAATTCTAAAAATACTTTCCATTAGTCTCTATACAGCGATTCATTCCTCTAACTAAACTGTTTAAACCAAGATTTAAAGGACTGGCGATATTCTTCTTTAGCGAGGTCCTTCACAGCTGCAATTAAAGCAATAAAATATACTTTTATTTCAAAACTATTATTTTCGATTTATTTTATGTGTGATAGCTTACTTATGTGATTTTTGTGCTTATGTAATTTTTGTGTGTGTATTGTGATTTAAGAAATAGTGACGTTTTCTATCATACCACCGACCATTCTATGGTATAACTCAGAGAACGTCACTATTTCTTCGCCTTCAACAATAAAGTACGTCATTGTTTCGAGTTACACTTGACTATAAAAAAATACGGAACTTAATAGGCGTGCAAGCGTCAAATAGAAAATAACATAGTGGACGGAATTAATAAGTATCACCTAAATTGTTATTCGACACTTGATAGAGTAAAAATCACGATATTTATAAATAATCCGAAATCGATGAAAATGAGGGGTCGATTCCAATAACAAATTCTTAACATTTTACCCATATGAAAAAAAAATAGGAGAGAAATCCGCATTTCAGAACCCCTCAGTATTATAAAAATCCTGCATTTTGCTACCTAAGGTCTATTTATTTAGTGCATTAGTTGTTACAAATTAGGTACCTATTTGTAAATTTCAGGGTTCTTCTTCTGTAATTAACTAACTAAAACCAAAAAACCCATTTTAATTTGTGGTTACATCGGGATTATTCTGCCGCTGAGGCTACCCGCGGCACCACCTTTAGAAGAGTGGACTCGCGAACCCGCTTGGGCGGCGTGAAGTTTTAAGGCCATACATCCTTGATGCACAAGGCAATGTGTATACGGTACCTACCTAGCCCGAATCCAGCAGTGGACGCTACAAGGACTGGTTACGGTACTTAACTGTTTTTTTATAACAGAGAAAAGATGCCAAGCGGGCGGCGACGACCGATTAGCCCAGGGAATACTAATGTGATGTTATTAATTATTATTATTATTACAATAGTAAGTGCTCGCAACTGCCATGAACACTCTCAATTAACATTGAGTACTGACTTTCCATTGACTGATCTTTTCAAAGGGAGTGCAAGCTGAGAAGATGCCCGTTTTCTTCAAGTCCCTGGAGCGCGGCGAACCAGTAACGATCCCGGTGCAACCAACCCTAGCCGACCTCATTGGACTGCCCACTGTTGGTGTTAACTCCTTCAGCAACGCTCAGCCACTTCTCGATAAAATGGTGATAATCACATCTATTCTAACATTAAGATCTAACATTATCTATTCTTTCAGAAAGTAATTTAATATATAATATTTTTGTGTATGCGTGCGGGGATGCAAACCACTAAATGTATCCTGTGGGTGCGTCCGGGCAAGACGCCCGGGACGAAGGACCAACGGAATGCAGGGCGCGGGGATGCAAAATAATAGCCGAAATGGAATTATTATAGTAAATGTAAAGTACATATCAAGGAAGCTCCAAGCGCAGCCGACGATCTTGACCTTGGTTCACTCACTATCACTAGTAACTCATGACCCCATTAATATTGGTTTTGACGAAGAACTGAGTTTTGCGAGGTGCCGACGATGGCAACAGAACGATTTTTCGCGGTGCGCGATGTTGCGTCTTTTTGTTCCCCCGGAGACCGCTGTTACACCGTCGTCAGGTATAAACTATTTTTTATATAATTTTTTGGACACTGGCATCGCCATTGGTCCACAACAAATAATGAAACTGAATTGTTTTTATCACGTCATTGTCCAATCCCGTCGAAGTAGGAGTCGCTCAGTAAAGTAATAGTAAGTTTACTGAGGATAGAGTTAGACTCCATGGAAGAACACGAAAAATGCAGTCTCACGCTTTTATTTAATTATCACAAACATAATGCACTAACACTAGGCACTCTGAAGTTTAATGAACTATCAATATTAAACCACAAATCCTACAATACACATTTTTTTCAATAATTTAACAAAAACTCAACTTTACTTCTGGGGTTCCCGCCAAAAAGTCTTTGTCAACTAAAAAGGCTATGATCATAAACGTAGCCAAAACAATAAAGCGGCGCAAATATGTTTAACATTAAATATATTTGGCAATTATAAATAAACAAAGAGAATAAACAGTGGTTATTAAATTCAAGTTTGATTTTAAATTAATGGCAATTTTACCTATTTTTTGCATTTTTCTCGAATATTATCAAAATGACTTGCCTTTTTTTAAAGTGGGCAGTTATTACATCTATATCGTCAGATTATTTTAAATTAAATAGCATTCTTTATTACACAGCGAAAGAGCTGGAAGCTTTTCTATCGAAATCGGTTTAGTATTTGTTAAAAGGTTTACACCCGCTTAGAAGCAAAATAATCTTATAATAATGTACACTTATTCAATTGGCAGCTGCTCGTCAATGAGGACTGGATAGCTCGAGCCATACTGCACTTGGTGGAAAAAGAGCGTTTTGTTGTGGAAGGAGCCGGCGCTTGCCCACTCGCCGCCATTATAGGAAAGCTTGTGCCTGAACTGAAAACTAAAACGTAGGTAACTTAGATTTTTTTTTTAATCTAATCGCATTTATAATATCAATTACACTTGGTCGTTTCGAGTGCCCGAATTCGGGTAAAAGCATTCGAGTATCCGAATGCGGGCTAACGACCAACAACGGGCTAACGAAATATGTATCTAACAGAGACATTTTATTAAATATAGTAAAGTTCCATTCCTATAGTAATAACATTCCAAAAATAATTTGTTGTTGAGAAAATGGTTGAAGATTGTGGACATCAAATTCTACGTTTACCATATATTGTATAGGTACTTAACGTACCTAAGAGTTAGTGTGGAGAAACCTAAAAAGGAGAATTAAACAACCCAACTGATGCCCAAGATTCAAGTGTAATTGAACTGATTAAATGAGAAGTATTAAGAACAAAAAAACAATTATTCCGTATTTGTTTTAGACACATTGTTGATGTTGAAAATTCACTTTGGTCGCAAGAGCATATAGATAATTTGTCATAAATGTCAATTTTGGAGATCCCGGATCATCAGACTCTGCTTGATATTTAGTGTAAATAGTGAACGTATAGTTAAAATAATGAAAAAATCCCTAAAATAATTTTGAAGCTATCATTTTTTTCCCATGCATCAAGACTGCTAAAGGTCTGTCTAACTCACTCTACGTAAGTTTTACTACTGTCTATTGTCATATTTTGCTAACAAAATTTTTGTCGAGTGGAATATTGTCAATTCCCAGTGGACGTACTATGTCTACGTGTACTATGTGTATGTGTACGTGGACTACGTATAAAAAGGTCGCATCGTATTTAGATTGTCAAAGAGCGTTTTTCCTACATTTTAGAACACAGCTAAGGTTAGTTTCACGTTCGCAGCTACTGATAAATACTGCAAATTTAAAATAGGTCAAAATCTGCAACACCAAGAAAACCACTGGATTCGAAACTGTACCTAATGAAATAGTCATCATCATACCTACTCAAGTTATTTTCCCATTACCATGTATCTATACTAATGTAATAAAGAGATAAAATTGGGTTTGTTTGTAGGTATGTTGGGGATAATCTCTGGAACTACTGAACCGATTTCAAAAATTCTTTCACAAATAGGAAGCTACATTATCTTTTTTGAATTTTGAAATTTTGATCAAAAAAAATTTAAAAAACCTTATAAACCGAAGTGAAGCGAGGGCGGGTCGCTAGTATCCTATAAACTGAACTGACGTTCAACACAAATGACTAAGTCATACTTAACGATTCAGGAATCATGAATACATACAGTAGGTACATACTCGTATATTGAAAAGCTTTTATAGTTCCAGGACAGAGTTGAGCGAACATTTAAATTGCATTTCTTGTACTCTTTCTGCTCGCTCGAGATTTACAAGAAAAAAATACCAATATTTCAATGAGTTTTTAACCGGGAGTTAAAAATCGCATTTTACAGTCGGGCTAATTTTAGCTCAATAACAGTCCCTATTACAGACTGTATCCAGGCGAGTTAAATGCACTAATTGCTTAGAATTTAGTCAACACAAAGAATAATCTGTTTAATTCTAGCGTGGCGTGTATTTTAAGCGGTGGCAACATCGACACTGCGGTACTAGGACGATGTTTAGACAGAGGAATGGCAGCTGAAGGCCGTCTGATAAAGTTCACAGTATGTTAAATGTACTTGTACTTGTATCCGCCTATAACGTCCCACTGCAGGGCACAGGCCTCCCCTAGTAAATCACTGGGGGGTTTCAGGCCGTAATCCACCACGCGGGTCCAATACGGATTGGTGGATCACATACTCCAGATTTATTTTTTATTTTTGGAGCATGCGAGTTTCCCAACGATGTTTTCCCTCACCGCGATGAGATAGTGACAATTTTTAAAAATCTGTCTTAGTAGAAACTCAGTGGCACGGGCCAAAGATTTGAACTCACGATCACACGAATGTTACACTCAAACAGTGGAATCTGTAGATTAAAGATTCAAGAGAAGAGTAATCCCTCTCCTTCCTGATTACAGAGAAAAGAAATCTGCAGGTTCGCACTAAACTCTGAAATTACTGAGCGTGTACTATTTTCAGTTTATTATATTTAGTTTATCAGAAGGATTTTATTTTTACTGCTGATACTTTATCTCCTGATAAAGTATCTATCTGATAACAATCTGATACATAAATTATCTGCCTATTAACCTCCGTTACGTTGGAGCACGTTATCGTGCATTCATTTGGTGCATCGTTCGTGTGCCGGAGCACTATATAGTGCTCTGGTACACGATTAGTTTGATTGACCTATTTTACGATTTCTGAATGGTTACGTAAAAAATGTTACGTAAAAATTATAGTGCACTGCTTTCCACGTAAAAATAAAATTTATCTTTTTAAAAAGTAACATCAGCTATTTCGATCTTTGTATAAATACAATTCAAATTCATAAACGATTATTAAGTGCGCAACTCGCTCGTGGGGTACGCGCGAAATCGTCTGGCATACAAAGGGGGGTATTTCTGATAGCGGTCGACACTCGGCCGGAGAGAAGTTAAATCTAGCTGATAAAGTATCAGGAGGTGGTGAGAAAGGGGCTAAAATCATTGTTTTATTTTTAAATTATCACACTTCCGTAATTGAGGTCATATTTTCAGGCCTCGTGAATTGATCGGTTACAACTTGCATAAGTACCTATTATTTGACATCGTCATCACCAGCTAGCTTGTCTAGTGGCCGAGCGGAAAATCTGCAGCATCCCTTTAAGGGCAGCGTTTTTAGAGCGTATAAAAAATCAAATCTATCGAACATTCTTTAATGATTATCATTTTAATGAGTGGAAGCATACTCAGTTTATTTTAAAAAATCGGTGTAAAATCAGATGAATCATATAAAATCAAATGAAAAATCAGATTTTCCAGCTTGCGACGCGGCCGGCGCCCTTTGATTAGGTACTTGCGGCCGGCGTCCTGGCCGATCGCCCAGCTTGCCGAACCCTTTATCCGGCCCTAGTCATCAACAAAATATTTAAATTACTAGGTAGGCGTAAAAGACACGTCTGCAGCTAAGGCTCAACTGCTGAAACTCCTCGCGGAAGGAGGATACAGCGTGGTACGTCAGGTCCAAGACCATGTATGGGTTCAAGGCGATGTCTACACTGTCAATGTAAATATTTAACTTATATTTCTTCTTCAATGTTACTTACATAGGTATCTAATACAGGTAAAACTTATAGAAGAACAATCTGTGCGAAAGGCGCAGCGGCAGTGACTCGATGTGGAGAGTGGAGGATTATCCCATTGCAGGGGCATATGCCTCTCCCAGTAACCATAGGGGGGCGGGCTTCCCGCTATAATGTGGATTATGGCTAGAATCCTACGCGGGTCCATGCTGAATAGTGAATACACATGCACCAGATTTTTTTTTAATTCTCTACCAAGCGAGTATCATGACGATGTTTTCCTTCACGGCTGAGCCATTGAGAATTGAAAATTTCCATACTTCGACCTCACGAACTCACAAATAAAAATCACAATTAGATACCCCGTACCTAAGCTATCAACGATCACGAACTCACGCAGTATATACAAATCTTCAAATGAAATCTTCCGTCAATCAGACCCCTCTCAAATGTGGTAATAAATTTGCATATCTCAAGGAATAGCGTCATGCTAAAGGGCAATGGTAAGCACAATCAATTAATTTTCATGTCCCGTGAGTGAATGATGTGATAACCTTACATTTTTGACTAATCATAAAGATAATTTCAATCGATAATAACGTGAGACCCGGTACTGCCCTCCTAAGAAAAAAGGCGCAAGTAGGCACACTTTGATACTATTCGAGAAAAATGCACAAAAAAACGGTAAAATTTCAATAATTTAAAATAATGCTAGAAACTTGCCAGTTTTAGATAAAACAAAAATTATTACCATTATTTATTCTCTTAGTTTATTTTTAATTACCGGATATAATAGCTTTGTTCGCGGTAAGGATTCGGAACTGATTCTGGACTAGTACTGAACTAATTTGGAATCGTAGTAGAGCGCATGCTCGGTTATAAACCGATTCGTGATTTTTATTTCCGCGAACGATTTCGGAACCAAACTGCGTACGATCTACTGTCATCGGCAGTGTTACCAACTCTCAAAAATATTTATCCCTAAAGCTTAAGTCAAAAACCCCCCAAAATCGCCCCAATTACTTAGAAATCCCCCTAAAAAAAATATATAATAAAAGAAAAAATATAAATTACAAAAATGCAATGTAATTTCTTTACCTTTTAAATCTGGATCTGTTTTCCAAATCTACGTGTACTTCTGACTGTACATTTTTTTATTTTTAGTTTCTTTATGCATCATTAACAAATTGCTTGTCGGCACAGCAGTACAACAACAAAATCGAATTAAACAAGTAAACAATAATCAACGTACATATGTATTTCCAGTAAGCATAGGCACAATAACCACCAGTCACCACAGAGTAGTTGTAATATATTTGTACTAGATGTCGTTAAGTCGCTAGGTCAACAAATAAATATGATTAGCTATTATAGTTTGGATTGTCCCAGGGCGTATACTTTCACATAATATATGAAAAATATATATTCAAAAAAATATATGAAGAGTCAAAAAATCCCTAAAAATACCCCTAAAAATATAAAACCCCTAAAAAAAACCCATCCCACTTATTTACCCCCTAAATTTGGGGGGAAACCCCTAAGTTGGCAAGTATTTAAGTGGACCCACCAAAACAGATTACTCTTATTAGAGTATTATATAAACTTATTTATATAAACAACAAACAAAACTAACCATATTTTATTTAACCCTTAATAAATTAATAAAATTTATATTTTATTTAACTATTTAACCAGTTTATTAGTTTCTAGGTTCTATGTTCTATGTCTGGAACTACGGATTCTTGCCAAAGTTATAGAACTGATAGAACTGATTCTGAACCGATCCTGAATCGAGTTCGACGATTCCGCGAACACAGAACTGTAACTAGAAATTCTGAACTGTGTGTTCCGCGAACGGCATTATTTGAACTGCGCATGCGTATAGTTCCGAATCAGTTCTGAATCCTTACCACGAACGAAGCTATTAGCTTTGTTCGCGGTAAGGATTCAGAACTAATTCGGAACTAGTACTGAACTAATTTGGAATCGTAGTAGAGCGCATGCGCGGTTATAAACCGATTCGTGATTTTTATTTCCGCGAACGATTTCGGAACCAAACTGAGTAAGATCTACTGTCATTGGCAGTGTTACCAACTCTCAAAAATATTTATCCCTAAAGCTTAAGTCAAAAACCCCCAAAATCGCCCCAATTACTTAGAAATCCCCCTAAAAAAATATATAATAAAAGAAAAAATATAAATTACAATAACGCAATGAAATTTCTTTACGTTTTAAAACTGTACATTTTTTTAGTTTTAGTTTCTTTAGGCATCATTAACAAATTGCTTGTCGGCACAGCAGTACAACAACAAAATCGAATTAAAGAAGTAAACAATAATCAACGTACATATGTATTTCCAGTAAGCATAGGCACAATAACCACCAGTCACCACAGAGTAGTTGTAATATATTTGTACTAGATGTCGTTAAGTCGCTAGGTCAACAAATAAATATGATTAGCTATTATAGTTTGGATTGTCCCAGGGCCTATACTTTCACATAATATATGAAAAATATATATTCAAAAAAATATATGAAGAGACAAAAAATCCCTAAAAATACTCTTAAAAATATAAAACCCCTAAAAAAACCCATCCCACTTATTAAGTGGACCCACCAAAACACATTACTCTTATTAGAGTATTATATAAATTTATTTATATAAACAACAAACAAAACTAACCATATTTTATTTAACCCTTAATAAATTAATAAAATTTATATTTTATTCTATTTAACCAGTTTATTAGTTTCTAACCAACTGAATATAGCCGCAGCATGTATGTCAAATGTCGTTAGGTAAAAACTGCGCATGTCTGGAACTACGATTCTTGCCAAAGTTATAGAACTGATAGAACTAATTCTGAACCGATCCTGAATCGAGTTCGACGGTTCCGCGAACACAGAACTGTAACTAGAAATTCTGAACTGTGTGTTCCGCGAACGGCATTATTTGAACTGCGCATGCGTATAGTTCCGAATCAGTTCTGAATCCTTACCGCGAACGAAGCTATTGTTACACTTTAGTTAGAAATGTTACTATGGCTTTTCTTCTGAGGGCAGGGTTAAATAGACGATTCTCAGACTGTATTAGCTCGAGCCGTATTTCTAAAAAGCTTTTGCAGTTTCTATGAAGTTAATTTTCAACCACTCTGACGAAAGTGTGAAAGAAGCCTGCTATAATTGTGTATTTATTTATCGGGAACTGTTGTATATGTATCTAATAAGTATGAGTGGGATTAATCATATATCAGTAGCACTGCTACTGATATATGATTAATCCCACTGCTATCAGTAGCACTCATATATCAGTAGCACTGCTACTGATATATGATATATCAGTAGCACAACCAACTTAAATTAAAGGGGCTGTCACACGGAATGCGGTCTGCATTTTGCGCTCCGGGCAAAATAAACGGCACGAGACTTCACGGGAGTGAGCGGTCAAGTGTTGCCCGCTGTGTTCCCTTGCGGTCAGATCGCATCTCATGTATGCCCGTTTTCATTTAAAACTATAGAATTTCAAGGACCATTTCCTCGGACAGCAAAAGGCAGACCGTATTCTGTGTGAGATCCTAAAAACCTTAGCAAATATAATCAAATATAGCAATATCTAACTATGTATAATCAAATAAATAATAACTATGTACGATATGCACTTTTTCAGATGATAACTGTGTGTGAAGCAAAGAGTTTTGAACATGCCTTAGAATTGAAAAGAATTGTAGAACGAGCGTACCCCGGCTACGCCACCTTTGAAACTGAACCTTTCAATGACAAAAGACTGTGTCCGTGCTATGTTAAACATTTGTGATACCTACGCTTAAACATGGGACCTCAGCTTAATGCACTGTTAAATTTAAATGAATTTTAAATTGTAGTCATAAAATTCCACTGTATAAATAATATTTACTTACATTGTTATTATTACATCACATTGATTTGATAATATTGAGCAATGACTTGTTCAAAATGCTGTTTTATAAATTCGAAAATAAATTTAACAAAGTTATAGTTTCTAAACGATTCATGTATTTAGTCAGTTTTCCGCCAAAATATGGCCAAAGGAGTTAGTTCAAAAACAATGTGAACATTTAAAAATTCAATTCCTATTAAATTTACATGTTGGTCATAGATCATTCAGCATCAGATCTATCTGAACACATTAAAACAAATGGATTGTTTGTAACAAAGATTTTTATAGAGATGAATGAAAATTTTATTTCAATTCACTTTAATATATTTTTTTTTATAACTTACCATATGCATATAATTAATAAATAAGTATATTTCCATTCACAGTTTTACGTCATTTCAATAAAGTATTACACTATTTTAATAAAGTATTGTCTCGTAGTATTTGTTCATTTGATGAGTTTGTCCATGAATGTAGCCATTCTGATATCTCGTTTACTGAGGCCGTTGACATCGTGAGAAGAGAGTGTTACCTACAATACAATCTCTATACAGTATAAAGAACAATGTTCTTAAAAAATAAACAAAATATTACATCAGATTTTCAATAGCAACAGAAAAAATTACTAAAATTGTACGTCATCTTCAGACGTCAAGTGACCTGTGACAGACTGAAATAAAAGGAGGTCATGTTGACCGCCATTTATGCCATTTGAATGCCACCTTTTAGGACCGCAATGCTACATCTCAGTATTTTGGATGATCGGTGTTTATTTCCATATAGAATCTGGCAAATGAAATTGAGACTGAAAAAGTGCAGCAAAGGAGAATATTCTTTTTTAGGCCCTTAAAATTGTACGATGTAGTATAAGAGAGTAACTATAATATAAATTCGAAAGATATTTTAAGTGAATCTGTAGCAAAGACTTACGCAATTTGGTTATAGGGATAATACTTCATTACCAACTAGCTGTGCCCGGCATGCGTTGTATGCCCGGCAATTTTTTTGCACATAATATATAGCCTATGTCCATCTGGAATAATGTACCTTTCAAATGGTGAAAGAATTTTTCAAATAGGTGCAGTGGTTCCGGAGATTACCCTCCACATACACACAAACTCACAAAATTCACACTCTCTCTTTATTATATTATATATATAGTATAGATCATTAGTAAGTATAGATTAGTATAGTATAGATAGTATAGATGTTAGTCATTATATTGTATAGTGAAGTGATAGTAGGTTTACTGAAGACAGAGACTCCTTGGTCTTAAGAACATGGAAAATGCAGTCTCACACTTTTACTTAATTATCACAAACATTATGCACTAACACTAGGCCCTTTGGATTCCCACAATACACATTTTTTACAATAATCAAACAAAAACTCAACTTTACTTCTTTGGTTCCCGCCGGAAAGTCCTACGGATTATAACTTTTTATTTTATAACTATCTCTTTTTACGAATGTTGTTTGAGATTATTGTACTGTATAATATTTTGACAAATATTATTTTCCAATGTTGGATAAGAACGTTACTCGTTTTGTAGATATTGAATTACATCTTGCTTATGTGGTAAATTGATAATGTTTAGACACGATTTTTCTTATTACACAAAAACAGAAACTAAATAGTCAGGTTTCAGGGTCGACATAAACTAAATAGTCAGGATTCAGGGTCGCGGGTAGATTTTTTAAAAAGATGACGTTTTTACTGCATGATGGTTCTTTATTAATTGAATTAAAATATGATCTTATTCTAATGCTCCACTTGCAGGTGGGAGCTGTAATCTAAACATCCTAAATGCAATATTGCACTATACACTGCTGGATGCACATGTTATGCCTAGTGTAGAGTGCCTTATCCGTGGCATAACTAAATAGTATATTTCGATTTTCGAAAAGGGGCCTCCATACTGTTGTGGGCATCCATTCTTACCCGTGGTACTACCGGTTCTACTAGTACCAGTAGTACTGGTAGTACCAGGGGTAATTTTATTGCCCATATTACTAATGTGGTGCCTGGTAGTATCATGGAAGATTTATTTTACCCTTGTTACTATAGACAGGGCCGTCTTAAGTCTATTCTGCGCCGGGGTGCGGGAGTGTATCCTAAGACAGTCAAACATCCTATTGTGTATCCTATGACAGTCAAATATCCTATTGTGTATGCTATGACAGTCAAATATCCTATTGTGTATCCTATGACAGTCAAATATCCTATTGTGTAATTGTTTACTATAGCGTTATATTTTTTCATTACCTTTAAAAGGTGGGCGCCCGGGGTGCACCGCACCCCTTGCACCCCCTGGTAAAGACGGCCCTGACTATAGAGACAAATACAAACTATTAAAAACGATTCATACTGATTAAATACATATTTATTTAATTAGTATTAATCTAATTTCAAGTAATCTATTCAAGTATCAAAATTATTTTTTGAACATTTTTAGTGAAGATTGATGACCTATTATTTTTTTAATTTGTTATAATTTTCTAGTCTCGATTTTCTTTTGCCAGACACTAATGGATTTTCTCCACTTGGAGATGGGTAAGTTTCATAAGTTTAGCAAGTTGCAATAGGAAGACAAGTTAAATGTAATATGATATGATCACAGCTAAAGATGTTAATAATAATAGTTTACCTGTAGTTTATTGTAAACATTAAACCACTCAGGATGGTGGTCTATTTTCTCCGCAAGTAGTGCGACTCTGGTCATAAATGCAAATGCCTCATTGAAGTCCTTGAACTTGAATTCCTTTTCGATGGCATCCCTGTTGTTCTGAACCTTCCATCCAGACTGCAATAGTGGCTGTAGCTGTGTGTCACGGTCCTCTTGAGTTAACTTATCTGCCTATATTTCAAAGCAAGTTAATATTCTTGTCAATTTTTTTTTTTTATGTAATTACTGACACACCTTGTGAATTCATACATGTAGATGAATAGCTGGATTCCTGTGGGAACTATATAAATGATCTGGATAAAAAGTACCCATACTAAATGTTAAACTAGCACATAAGCTAGTTAAACATGCCCAGGTTCATTAAAATTCATCCAATGATTTTTGCATGACGCACATTGATACAGATAGACATATGGACAGACAGACAATAATCTTAAATATTGTTGTTTTTGATTCTGTATCATTCATAATGTATTTAATATGATTTTTCCAACAAACATTTAATAAGCACACCTCTGTTACAATTTTATATTATTATTTGATAGACAAGCAGCCTTGCACTGAATAATAATATGTAGAGATTATAACTTTTATTTACCAACTATGGTGAAACCAAAAAGAGTTATTAATTTACAAGCCTATGTATATAGGTTATATATAATGTATGTTTGTATGAATGTTCCCCCACATCTCCATTCGTCTTACCCAATTGTCAGAATATATTTTTGGAATCAATATAAAATAACAATTGTAATTAAAAGAGAAGCTGAAGTACTTTTTTTCCTTTCCCAAACATGGCGCGTGAGGAACGAAAGGCAACATTCAAAAATATATATTAGGGATTAAATCAAAAGAATTTAAAAAAAATGCATCTGTGCAAAAATGCAAAAGCAGCGTGCGAATGTATTTCGCAGTTCGCACACTGTTTTTGAAACTTTTGCGTAGTCTGATTTTAGTTTTGAAAGTTATTTCTTGTTATTTATGTATAATTTCCTATATGTATCTCTATTTTATCCTTAAACACGGACACTTGTTGCACAAAAACACATTATGAGTCATGTGATAAAGCTACATCTTACCATTTTCCTTCTACTAAGTTGGGACGTCAAGGCGGTAGCAAAACCGGCAGCTCGAGTGTTACTGGCATTGATCGGGGTCCACGACCGTGCGCAAAGAACGGACCTTGTGAGGTGAAAGTGTATCGTTATCAAACGGCCCGCGTTGTACAAACTTCTGTTCGATAACATTGCGCAACGCTCTATTAACTGATAACTTAAAAGTATATTATAAGAATAATAAAACGCAACATATACGTAAATAATGTTCTTATAAAAACGTTTAGTTTTGTTTACATTTTGGTAAACTCTTGGATATTTTTTTAACACTGACAGTTTAAGTACTGATAAGAGGGCAGCATTCCAAAACATGCGAATATGGCATAATAGTGCAACTAAATATAGTGCATCCTTTTCTACCTTCATAACACAAAAAGAGACACTACATTATTTAGATGATAAAAAGCGATATTTGCTCATTTTAGAACTTAGCCTGGGGCTGAATTCCAAAACGAAATATAGCTTTTTCACAACTGCCTCACTGTATAAAAAAATTAAATGTACTCCCCGGAGCGAAGATAATGGCGGTGATATTTGATTGCCTACGTATATATATATACACAATTCTCATCCGTGAGATCATAGGTTCAATTCTTCAGCCCATACCACTGAGTTTCCACCTAAGGTACAGTTTATTAAAATTATCAGTTATTGTAACTCGGATGAGATAAAGATACGATAACTAACTCTAAAATCATTAAAAACTAGCGGAAGAAGGCTTTCCTCCTACAATTTTACTAATCAAACTTCAGGTTCTCGCCAAACAATTGAAGCCCGTTAGGTGAAAGTTGAAGTTGATATTTAAGGGTTTTTTATTTGATATCTTATTACTTATAATATGCAGCATGCATCAATAGCAACCTATATGTGCATCCCACTGTACTGCACAGATCTCTCATAATAAATCACTACAGGGTTTCGGGCCGTAACGTAATGCACCACGCGGGTCCATTGGGATTGAAAATAAGAATTTTGCACGTTTTTGAACACAGGCAAGTGGCTATGGTCCGGTTAAGGAACAGCTCTGACCCCACGCGCGGTCTCTAGAGAATAAGGCGCTTCCGCGCCACTTAACCAGGTCGTAAGGCGTAGCATCACAAAGGAGTTCCCATGGAAACTCTGAGGCGCCACTACGGCCCAGAGGGCCAACCCGGAGACCGTCCCTATTCGCGGACAGGGGCAAAACCACTGAAGGGGGCCCAGCCTCGACCAATTGCCTCCACCCTCGTGAGGGGTGTGTGAAAAGGCCTGCAGGCACAAGCAGCTCTGACAGCTGACAAATCGTTAGAATAATTACAACCTAAGATTTTTTTTTTTCTATTATATTGTCATGTTATTACTGACTTAAAAAATAAACGGTTTTCCATAAAATTAATTAAATACAGAACTGACAGTGCTCTTCCTATAATAATCGGACCATAGCTCCATGGGCTCGTCAATAACGATCAATGGAATGAAATGAATCATTTAATGAAATAAGTTATTCAATACTGGACAAATACTATTTTTGCTAATACTTCAATACCTACTCTTTCAAACTTTCCATTACATACTTTTATTATTTACCTTAGTTCAAAGCAAACGGGGTTTCCGCGTTTTGATTTGATTTAAGTTATTTACCTATATATTTTATTTCTTATAATCAATTTATTATAATTAACATTTATCTCATTTTGTTTCTTTTATTTTCATTGTATTTTTATAAAAGTTCATCAAAAAGAAAGAGGTGGAACAAAGTTTTATTATTAATCTTCAAGTATTCATTTATTCTCTTTATCAAATTACAACACTAAATTTAGGTACTAATTCTTTTGGTAAATTATATGCTTTGTATACCTTTGGGTGTAATTATCAATTTTGCCACAGAATTAGGTAAATCAGGTGTGAAAACTACAGACAGTTCCCTTACGAGTACTTGTTCGCAAACATCATTATTTTGTATCTGAACTATTTCATTCGTTTTCCTTAGCCAAAGTCTCGTAGAAACCATGTTGGACCAGGCGAGGCCTAAAGATGGTATTACATTATCAGAATCATCAAAAGAACTTGTAACTTGGTTTATACATACAACAGCCAAGTTATATTTTTGAGCTATATTAATCAAATTAATCGCTAATTCTCTTAATTCTTCAGCTCTTTGTATATAGTTGGTATGTTCAAATCTGAATGCAGCAGCAACTGTGTCTATAACAATTAATGATAAATTCTTTTTGTATATTAATTTTGGAAGTCTGACTCTTACACATGATAGGAGTTCAGGACCATCAGTGATATATTCAATGAATATATTTTTACCATAATCGATTTCTGAACTATAATTGGGAAAACCTTGCTTTATTTGATCATATCTTTTTACTGGAAATATGTCTTCAGTACAAATGTAAACACCTCCGGTTGACCAATTATGCAGTAACACTAGAAGACCCAATTGAGTTTTTCCTGATCCACTTTCGCCAAATATCTCTGTTATTGTTCCTTTGCGATATCCACCATTAAGAACATTATCGATTGCTTTAGAACCACTGCTTAATTTTGCATGCTGAATTTCCAGCTGTACTAATTTGTCACCTGTGACACTATGAAGATTTAGGTTGTCCGCAACTATGTTCTTCAATAACAAAATGTCATCAACATTTAGATTCGTAAGCTTTTTTATATCCCAAACAGATAGAGTAACAATTTGTTTTGGAGTTGCGATTCCAACGCGTTCTATAGTTTCATATATTTTTGAAGGCAATAATTTCACTAAATTATTCATCTTTTGTATTTTAGGGATATAGATAATAATTAAGATTATTCTTTTCTTCACTCTATTGCACACTATATCTATAACGTAAGAATGGAGCAATGATTCGTGATTGATTGATTAGTGCTGAGGATTACCGACTTTATAAATCTAATTTTTACGAAAGGATTGAACTTTTAGGGATGGAATTGACTATTGTACACTAATACGTCATTTGCAATTCCCGCGTAAATTAATGTCAAAACTGTCAAGGGGATGTTTATTATTTTTTATTAAATTTTATTGGACACTGGCATAGACATTGAACCATACAGCAAATAAAAGATAAAACATTAAAGAAGAAATTTGGAGGATGTGTGTGTGTATCCATCAATTGCGCCGGCCCCGCATGATTGATTATAGCTTGAAACCTACAAAAAATTGATCTACTAAGCTAGGCTTGTAACCAGCAATGGGATGTTAAAAAGGCTCAGAAAAAGGAGAATGCGAATTTCGCATATTTTGGAGTAAATACTCATACTATCCTGTTTGACTTTTTGGCGGGAACCCGAGAAGTAGTGTTTGTTTGGTTGTTGTAAACATTATAATATATTGTAGGATTTGTGATTTAATAGTGATGGTTTATTAAACTTCAAAGTGCCTAGTGCACAATGTTTGTGATAATTACATAAAAGTGTGCGACTGCATTTTTCGTGTTCTTTCAAGGAGTTCCAACTCTTCAGTAATCCTAATATTACTTTAATGAACGACTCCTATTTCGATAGGACTGGATAATGCCGTATAAACACAATTAGGTTTTATTAAACTAAAATTTAATTTATTGGAGAATATTTATGTAAACAAAGGTCTCAATATGTATGTCAAAATAGTAACTTATTAATGTGTCCATGGCAGCGAGCAAGCGACTCGACTTTGAATTTTTCAATATTTTTATCCGTCTGGATTCAAATAAACTTTGAACCGGCTAATAATTAATAAGAATTTAATTAAATGACTACAGACAGAGTACATACCCAATAGAGACGAAATGCTACTCATTTTGTTTGAAAATATTTCCGTCAAATCACCGCGGTGAAAACTGCGCTCTGATTGGTCGACCCAAGGTCAAACATAAACTCTAGTGTTGGGCACGCTAATATCGATATCGAAAGAAATTGTTTAGTGGGACGGCATGGTAAATAACACTCTCTTGTTTTTTTATAGAGATACAATGTATACGTAAATATTTAAAATTAAATGAATAAAATAATTAAAATAGCATTATTCCAACTATTAAATACTACCCAACAAGAGTTACTCCAAGGGAACAAAATTGATAGTTTAAGGAATACAGAGCACATAGAAAATTTAGATGATAGGAAAACTTCCTAAATAGTTGTATTTAATTAAATAACGTTGTGAAGATAAAACAACATTTTAATAGGTACTTATCATTTAATAAAACAATTTAAATCGGTATAATGGTAATTATTATACATTGCGTTACTGGTTTTTAAAATGAATTAATTTCGTCTAAATTCTTCTTACAGCTTGTTTCTCATTATATTGCCTCCTTTTGCTAAGGAATGCTAGCCTTATATCTATATATTTTTTCATTACGCTTTTAGCCAAATCAATTAAATGGTCTGTCTCTTCTGCGTAGTATTGGTGGTACTGATATTCGGGAAAAAATAATTCTCCTACAAAGCTACTGACAGTCTTGTGGACTAAGAAGACGCTTGTATATTTTCTTTTGTCCACGCTATTAATGAAAAAAAATTTTATAAATTGCTCAGAACGACGGCAGATTTTTTGCACACTAACCGAAGGATATATTAAGCCACCCTTATCTGTGTAATAAATTAGACTTCTCTTGTTTTCTGACAAACATACCAACGCTTCTATACAAGTGCCACATTTAATGAGTTTAACTAGTTCGCTAGACACATATCCTGCTATGTATTCTATTACATTTTCTGAAAACTGCAATAGCTCGACAGTTTCCATCAAAATATTAAGATCGTCTTGGTTTTCATGGTCAGCACTAACTGTCTCTTCAGTTTCACTGTGAGTCGTCAAGTTTATCCTTACGATTGCCGATGAACAATTAAGAATATAATTTTTTTCTAACAGTATACAATTACCAGTAGATGTTTGTACTAATTCGGTGAATTAAACATTTCTTGTAAATTGCCTCGAATAAACGAGGAGTGGGGTTATCATTTGAGCCACCATGTGATCTTATATTGGCAAAAAAAAGTTCAATGTGATCTTGTGAAATTTTATGCATCGGTAAGTATTTTATAGGACAATTTTAATCACAAATTAAATCTTTGAACATACCCTTAGTACTCTCGATTGCCACACAAAAACCAAGAAATCCAGTATACCTCGGTGAATCTATTAATTTAATTTGTTGAGTCTTGTTTCGTATTTTTATTTCTGCGGTAACAGTCAGCAAAAACTTTTTGCACTCCTCTAATCGTTCGAAGATTTCTTTGTGATTATCGAAGTTTAAAGCTCGTTTGAATCCGTACCCGTGAACTCTGGAATCGAAAATGTCGAATAAATCGTTTATGTGTTGGATCATTCTGGATGTCGCACCAATATCTTGAAAATCTGTTAATTTTAATTCCTCTTTACAGAAATTTAATGCTGTAGCTACGCTGCGGCTGAACAACTGACTGGCTAATTTGACTTTCATTATATTTGTTTTAAAATATATGTGTTCGGCGCGTAACTTATTAGCTAAATGAAAATTCTCTTTCTCTTGGAGCTCTTGTAACAATTTCACGTAATTCCATCGTATAGTGTTGCCGTTCTCATCTTGGAATTGTCTGTATGTTTCAAAAGTATTTCTAAGCAATTTGAGCATATGCACAGGATCTAAAAAGATGAAAACATTAGAACCCGTCACTGGATATTTAAAGTTTGTCTTTAGCTGGTCCTTGTGTAATTTACATCCTAATTGTTTGGTCATTGCCAGGTTTGCTGGACAGCCGTCGGAAGTCAATGCTTTAATTGTAATTTTATTTTCATGGCATAGCTCAAGTGCAATATTAATTAGGTTTGCTTTTTGTGTTCCACTGGTTTTGTCGATTAGAAAGTAACCAATAGGCACTTTAAAACTGCCATTGATTGGTACTATCAAAAAGACTAAAGCCTCTGTACATTCATTATTGCAGCCAGTATCCAATTGATTACCAAAATCTACGTAACCGAATGTTCGTTGACTAGATGGTACATATTCTATCTTGCATTTTATTTTTATTTCGTCAAACACAAGGGTATATATAAGGTCTACTTTGGATGATTCTGCTTTGGCTTTTAATGCGCTGAAAGCCTGCGTCGTAAAACCCGGTCTATCATCTACAGTTTGATACCATTTTGTCAGAGTTCGCAACGAAGGTAAACATGTACTAAATGTATTTCTGACGTATTTGTAGGCTTTTGTTGAATAAAAATTCAGCGTAAGAGCGAAACTCCTCAATTCAGGTGAATATTTTTTTAAAATTATTTTACCTGTTTTACATTTCAGATATTGACGTTGCGCGATTTCTTTATTAAGTACACCAATTTTATTTAAAATATCAGCATCTTTATAAGACTTTTTTCTCCAATTCCTTTATTATGACTTTTAAAGATGTCACTCTCTTTTTAAAGTAACGCACTTTGTCTCGTAATACCTTAATTGTCTTATTTTTACGCTTAATTTGATTTGATAACTGTAAAACACGTCTGCAAAGACGTTTTTTGGTCGGTGAATGAAACTGTGAAAGAGTTTCAGGATCGGCAGCTTTTCGTTTAGCTGCCTTTGGTGTAGTTGATATAGGCTCATATTTAGATGACGATGACGGTATCGGACTTGCATTTTCCGGAGAGCATTCAGGAATTTCTGTTTTGTTACTCTGCAAACAAAAAAATATGTCGGCTCACTATATTATAGGTGTAATAAAGTTAAATTGGTTTAATTGGATATATCGCTTACCACTACAGGCAAATGCAGAGTAGGGATTGCGGTATCAAATAAGCGACGGCGAATTTTTACTTTATAAAAACAGTCTTCTGTAAAATGTTGGGAGCATACGACGCTGTAATTACTTGGGAACCAATTTTCCCTTTTTGTACAATTAATCCATTTTTGTACAATTAATCCATTTTTCTTTAAGGGCCGGTTCCTTAGGAAATCTAAGAAAACAATACGAAATAAGTATTTTTGTTGATATATAAAAAAAAATAACTAATGGTACAGAATACTAATTGCTACGGCTTGCACTTGACTTTTTAATCCGGTACTTAAAATAGGCCAACAGCATAGTTACACCTAATTCGAACTGGCCTTAGATAAGATGCAGTGTCCAAAGATGAGTATTCCTAAATTTAAACATAAACATAATTTTTGCAGTACTTTCCTATTACTTTTTTATTCTAGAAAGTAAACGATGACCTCAAACGTTCAGGTGTCGCTATTGTCAAATAACGTCACCTACTTATTTCTAAAATCATATCTACACTACTGCCTAATAGACCGTATTTTTCGATCAAGATCTGATATACTTAAAAAAATCGATAAATATAATATGTCCAGCACTACGACGTTAGATCGACAATGGACATTAAAAATAAGTACAAAGTTATTTTTTTAAATAAAATGTATTAATATACCTACTTTACTCGTAAATATCGAAACATAATTTCATTTTCTTAGTCCAACACTAGTAACAAGTTCGTAGAAATAGAAAGAGATGATGCAACGAGGTTGTAACTAGGTAAAAACAAGACGCATAGATACTTGTCAATTGTTTCATTTTTAAGGACCAATTTAGCTTGAGCCGTGATAAAATGGATGTGAAATGAAAAATTGTATATTTATTGTTACTTACCGATGAAATGTGATGCCGTCTGTTTTAGAGTTCGATGTTTTACTATTTTTACCACACCAACGAATCGAACAGGAAGTCATTTTAACAGCAAATCTCGTGTTTTATAATTATACGGAGACGTACACACAGGTCACTTTTTGGTGATGGACTATTTTGGTGCATGTGAGAGTTTATATTTATTATAGGCAAATCACAAATCAGTTGCGGAATTGGATGGCCAGTATTACCGCTTTATTGGGTATAATACTCTATGACTACAGAAAAGGATCAATGATATAGGTGTAGACCTATATCATGGCTCATGATCTCATGGCATAAAAAAAAAAAAAAATTGTGATTTTCATATGGCAATGTCAATTGTCATCTGTCAAATCAAAGTACGAGATTTGTCAACCGCTGCTGAGATTTTGTAATATCTCCTTGACAATGTGTTGTTTTTGTGAAAATATCGAAAAAGCCACTTCGATCTCAAGCGAGAAATATTGTTTTCAATGTGTATCGTAAAATAAGGGAAGAAGAAGGCGTAAATCAAACTCAATCTTTGATTTTAAAGCGCGTCGTAGAGTTGACCGGTAAGTTGGACTGAGTTGTTTTGATACTTTTAGTTTATTTTATATTTTTCTTACTTAATTGTAGCTTCTTTATAGGGGTTTTCAGTACTACTATACGGCGAATCGTAGGTGAGGGCACATCGAATGATGGGGTATTTTCCACGCCTGGTAAAAAGAGGAGAGGGGGGAAGAAGAAAATCAACTTGGACAGTTTCGATTTAGAGTTGATTAGGAATAAAGTAAATGAATTCTATACAGTTCGGAAGGAAATTCTAACAGTAATGAAACTGTTACAAATTCTTCGACAAGATATTGATTTCAACGGAGGGAGAGAATCTTTGAGGTAAGAAAAATATTAAGTAATAATCCCTCTCACTCTCACTCGTAAGAGGAGGCCTGTGCTCTGCAGTGGGACGTATATAGACTGATGATGATGATGATGAATGACTAAGCTATCGTTTGAGTAACATGATAAATTTTATTATTTTTTACAGACTTATACTTAAGGAGATTGGTTTTGAATATGTTAAATGCCAATCAAAAAGGACCATTTTGATAGAGAGAGATGACATAAAACTACAAAGATACAAGTTTTTGAAGCGTATAAAGGAAAGAAAACCGCGAAGCTGAAGAGCATAATAAATTGGATGTGATTTATTTAGATGAGACTTACATTCACGGTTCATGTTCTATGAACAAGTGCTGGCAAAGCAAAGATATTGCAGGTCCATCTAAAAGTATTTCACTTGGAGCGAGGTGGATCATTGTAAACGCTGGTGGAGAAAATGGCTTTGTACCAAATTGTTGTCTGGTGTACAGGTCAACAAGTGTATCTGCTGACTATCACCATGATATGAATAAGGACAATTTTACAAAAAGGGTGACAGCGAAGCTAATTCCAAATCTGACAAGACCTTCACTAATTGTTATGGATAATGCTAGTTATCATTCCTTACGGATGAAGAAACCGCCCACACAAGCCAATGGTATCGCTGATATAAAAGAATGGCTTCGTGCAAATGATGTACATTATGATGATCTTTGGCGTAAATGTCAACTACTTGAAGTAGTGAAACAAAACATGTCTGCGCCCTTATATGAGATAGATGAAGTATTAAAATCGCACGGTCACGAAGATTTAAGGCTCCCACCTTATCATTGCACATTGAATCCCATAGAAATGATTCATTATATGAAGCAAAAAGTTGCTGATAAAAATGTAAATAGGCCTGCAAGTGACATTAAATTATTAACAGAAGAAGCTTTCTCACAAATTGGTGCAGAGGAATGGCGAAAATGTTGTGAACATGTAAAGAAAATTGAAAACGATTTCATCGAGCAAAATAGAATAATTGAAATGATGGAAGAGCGATTTATAATAAATACCTCTTTATCTTCATCATCTGATGAAGAACAAGAAATGCAAGTGGAGTTCTTGGAATCGTTTTCTAGTTCTGAATGAGGTGTTAAGTTATTAGTATGATTTAAATGATATATAATAAATTAGTACATAAAGTAATATACGATTGATTTATTTTTCATGACATATTTTCCTATGTTAAGAACCCGATGTATAACAACATTCTTCATACACATACCTAATATACTTCATGTTCATCAATACTAAAGACAAATAAAAATTAAACAGTATCAAGATCGTTTAATCCAATTTCTCCAGTATTGCACACAACAAATTTTTATTTCCCCATTTGCCATGAGATTCCGGTAGACCTATACACATGTGCAGTGTTGCTAGTGTCATGAAAAACCAATTTTCCACAAAACCGTTTGGTAGTAATAATTCTAATTATGACAGTTATTTAGACAAGTTACATAAGTCGAATTAATTTTTTTAGCTTAGATACTGTATATGGACCAGCTGTGTATGTGGCTATGCCAATGTCTAAATAAATTATTAAAAAAAATAACATCCTCTTGGGGACTTGGCGGGAACCTCAAAAGCAAAGTTGAATTTTTGTTAGATTATTGAAAAAAAGTGTATTGTAGGATTTGTGGTTTAATATTGATAGTTCATTAAACTTCAAAGTGCCTAGTGTTAGTGCATAATGTTTGTGATAATTAAATAAAAGCCTGAGACTGCATTTTTCGTATTCTTCCAAGGTGTCCAACTCTGTCCTCAGTAAACCTACTATAACTTTACGGGACGGGACAATGACGTGATAAAACAATTGTTTTTTATTATTAAATAAAAATGGTTTTTATGTAATAGATGAGATGTTCTTTTTTTTTAAACAGTCATAGGGTTACCAGATCCGAAAATGAGTTTTCCTGGCAAAATCCCTGACTTTTAAATAAATTTCCGGACATTTTATGTCAATGTTATATTTATGGTAGGTACCCAACCGGAGGAAGCAAAAATATCTAATTTCAACAACTCGGGAGTGAGCTTGACGCATGCGCCTACCCGCCTATGTAACATGTAGCCTACGTGTGCGTGCCCGTTAAACAATGGGAAATGGTTTTAAAATCCGTAAGCTGTGAGAGACTGGCAGGACTGAATAAAATTTGCTGTTTTGTATTTGCAATTCAAGCACAAAATGCGAACGTAGAGCGAGTGTTCTCATTAATGGGTAGACAAAGGAGAGAAATAGACTGTCCATAGCTTCTGTTAAGGCTTTACTGTTGACATAGTTGAATCTGAAGAACACGTCATGTGAAGAGTTTCATAAAATTGTTATGAAAGACCAGCAGTTTCTGAAAGCAATATCCAGCAATACAAAGTAGGAGCCAGATCAGATTGAATGGATCTTAATTTAATTGTTGAGATTTGATTCTTTTATTATTATTTTTTGTGAAAAACTGCTCAATAAATATTTAAATTTTTATTTCTTATATTTTTCTCTTTCTATTTAAAAATTCTTGACAATTTCAAATTTTCCCTGTTTCCCTGATAGAGGGTTAAAATTCCGGACATGTCAGGAAAATTCCTGTCATCTGGTAACCCTACACAGTCACGATAATAGACAAACATTTTATACTCTATGTACATTGAACAAACAATAGTTCTAATAATTTGTTTCGTAATTTATTAGGTCGGTATTTATCATTAAATGTTACTTTAATATAATCACAAAGTGAGAAATTCACCAATCTTTAAAAGTGTAAATTTTGTTGAATTATGTAGGTATTGAAGCACACATCATGGCTTGTAATACTTGTGCAAAACCATTTACATTACTGCGAAAAGAAGTGAGTATCTGGCTGATTGCTGATATGATAAGACAATATGTATGAACTTTAAATTTGAATATTATTTCAGTGCCTTTGCTTGCTTCATTTTCAGAAAGGTTGTTCAGGCTGTGGCTTTAGTTTTTGTTCCAGTTGTTTAGATAACAAAGTATTTTTACCAAAACTCAATGCAAAAGCTAAGGTGAGATACAGAACAAAAGTTTTATCTTTTTTTTTTATACCTATTCAGTTATTACTGACACATTTAAATCCGATCGGACACAAGTGTCCGCAACATAAGCCACCACTTAAAGTATAATTAATAATTAACTTATATAATTAATACTAAAAGAAGACTATTAATAATAATACTAGGCTATAATCAACCTGTTTCCACAGCAATTTAACTTTTTTTGTGGCATTCTAAAGTACAATCAAAGCTCCTTATTTGCAGGAGATAAGTTCCGTAAAAATTCTGCTACAGAAACCGTGAATATGGAATGGAAATTTGTATGGGATTATAGGGATTATATGTTCCAAGTTTACAAAATAAAAAGACAAAATATATAATAAAAGCAGTTTTAATGAGAGATTGATTAACAATATTAATAATTATTATCAGGTTTAGGCAATGGTTTAAAGAATTTAGTATATTTTTCTTGTTTTACCGCTTTTAAAAGGCCTTTCAACTCTGATTGATATTTGGCTGTGACATTAACATTTTGCCTTTTAAAAACAAGACTTCTTTCCATAGACAGATCAATTTTTATGAAGAAATCACAAAGCTATTTCCTATTAGCCATTTGTAAACCTTCACTCAGACTTTTTAAATTTAATGTCACCTTTTCAGTGCTGGTTGGGGCTTCCTCTTCAATGGAAAGCATTTCCTCTTAAATCTATTTCACTCAAATCTTCATCTTGTGATTCAAGCAACTCTTGAATGTCACTCGATTCTATCTGTTCAAAACCATCTCCTCCTATGCCATTTGCAACTTAAGCAATGTTTTCAGCTAATGTTTGAATTTGCAGGCATTCTTCATCATTACTGACAGTTAGATCAGACCACAGTTTTTTCCAGCATGCTTTCAATGTATATGGCTTTAGCTCTTGCAATGATTCTTTTATGTTAATATGTATCGTTAGTTTTGGATCTGCAAATAAAGAAATTTTCAGCTGCAAATACAGGAGTGGTCACAATTTTGTAATCCATACTGAAATACATGAATACTGATAATGTGAAAACGGAACTGTGAATAAGGAGTTTTCATTGTCCTCACAAATGAATTGATGTGTATATAAGATATCTGACTGAGTAGTAATTTAGTAGTAGTATCATTTTGTTTTTGATTCTACTATCTACACAGTTTTATTTTTTAAGTGTTTATGCATACTATACTAACAATATTGTGATCTTTCAAATTTGCATACATGTATGCAAATTTGAAAGCTCACTTGTTTGGCTTTGCAAAGTCCAACAACTGGGTTCCACATATCGAAGTATCGACTTAATATAAATAAGAATCATGAATAACAAATTATGTATAAGATGGAAAACAAAGTGGTAGATCTCACTAATTTATTTTAACTGTTACTGGTGAGTTTCTTCAATCCATATTTAGCAAACATTTCTAACAAAGAATTTAGACAGAGACCAGTCTTTTGTAAATATAATCTTTACCAAAGTAACAAGGGACACTAGATTAGTAATTTCCATGATAGGATATAATAACTCACCGTAATTAGTTATAGGTACATACACAGTACACTTCTATCACTACTAATGATGTTAATTTGATGGCCACCTGTTCATAAAGAGACTGTCTGCTTCCTACCTTCGGCTTTAGAATTGCTAAGTAATGGGAATAAAACGGGGTTGACAGAAATGTTCGTGCCACTCTGTTATCACTAGGGCTGCCACCTTCACAATACTCTAAACCTGGAGATTAAAAAAAAATGTGACAAAAACGAAACAGGAAATAGTAGTAAATTTTTAATTTAAAGTTAGTACTAAATTACGAATAAAATTACCACAAGATACTTATACTTATTAGAGTATTTGATACACACAGCGAAACTTTAAATTGTATCTTTGCATTTGTCACAACAACTATCTTCAGCGCCGGCTCTAGCCCATGTAGCGCCGGGTGCAATCAATACTCTGGCGCCCTCTAGTAGGCGCGCGAACACAGGCGCAGGGTCTTTGAGAGCGCCCCCTAAAACCCTGCGCCCGTGTGCGCCGCACACCCTGCACCATAGGTAAAGCAGGCTCTGACTATCTTTAAAGTAATCTATCTTAGTAGGTATTAGGTAATATTTACTAGAGCCGGTTTACAAATAATATTTTTTTTTTCCGGAGATTTTTGAATGTTCAACGTCACAGCCGTGCCGTGCCGCCTGGAGATTTACGATGCCCGGACAAGCGTCCACCAAACCCGGAGACTCGAGGTCAAACCCAGGGGGGTGGTAGCCGTAGATATCACCCCAGTGCCCTATATTTCCTTCGACACAAGCGCCCTATAGCATACCGTAAAGCGTGTTTACTAATTTAACTTTAATTATAATTGTCTCGAGTTAACCAAATAATTCGCACAGTATTTACTATAGGTATTGTCACGTACAAAAAGCGCTGGACGTCTGTAGAAGGGATGAGTCCGCGCATCGGTACAGTTGCGCACGAAATTACTTATTTTATATATTATATTTCAATACATTAGAGCAGTGGTTCTCAAACTTTTTAAATGACGGAACCCTTTTGGGAAGCAAAATACTTGATGGAACCCTACAATAAAACAATTATTTTTATAAGTGTATTCTATATTAATCAGCATAATAAAAGTACAATGTATCAGTTACTAATTATTATTTACTTCACCACTTGGTAAGGACAATAATAGAAAACATTAAAAAAGAAAAAATCTAACTAGTGGGAGGTATGAAACTGTTTTTTATTTTTCATCAATTGCTTGATATCAGGTTTGATGGAAGAAAGTTGGAGTCTCATATCAGCTTCGGCGTCCAGTCTATTGCGATATTTTGTTTTCGTGGCTGCGTAGGTAGAGAATCCTGTTTCGCACAAATATGTAGTTGGGAACGGGAGAAGAATATCCAGAGCCATTTGGCCAAGCATTGCATATTCATCTTGGATTCTGCACCAAAAATCATTAAGAGGCGTCGTTTTGAACAATGACTCCATACTTGTGTCTGATGACATTTCTAAAAGAGATTCATATATCTCATTTGACATGTTTTCAGGCTTTTCCAAGTTGGGTAAAAAAGGATTATGAATCCAGGAGTTCACTTTAATTTTTGTATTGTGTTCTTCGGGAAAATACTTTTCAAAAGATGCGCGCATCGAACTGAGATATTGGACCAATTCTTCAAACACATTATCTTCAAACATTTCTGAGTCGTTTTCGCTAACAAACTCACTGAGTAACGTAAAACTTTCTATTTCTTTCTTACCAATGCAAATGATCCAAAAATCTAATTTTCTTTTAAAAGCAGTTATTTTATTATAGGCCTGAAACACTGTTGTCTGTTTACCTTGCAACGATAAATTTAATTCGTTAAGTTTTTGAAAGATATCCGCCATAAAAGACAATCGGAACAACCAAGTTTTTTATCATACAAACGGTCCTTCAAATTAAAAGAAGTATCTGCTGAAAGAAACATTTGTAACTCGGCTCTAAGTTCAAATAGCCTTGTTAAAGTTTTTCCCCGAGACAGCCATCGCACTTCTGTATGGAGCAGCAGTGTTTTATGTTTGCTGCCATAATCTTCACACAATAATGAGAACAATCGGGATTGTAGTGGTCGTGATTTGATAAAATTAATTATTTTTACCGCTTCATCCATAACTAATTTTAGATTAGACGGCATTTGCTTCATCGCAAGTGCTTGTCTATGCAGAATACAATGACTGGAACTACAATTAGGCGCTTTATTTTTCATTCGTGACACTGCTCCTGCTGTTTTACCTGTCATCGCCTTGGCCCCATCTGTACAAATGTCAATGCAATTGTTCCAACTGAGATTATGTTCTTCAAAAAATATATTTATTTTATTAAAAATTTCTTCCCCGGTAGTGTTTGTAAGCAGCGATGAACACATAAGCATGTCTTCTTCAAAAGAACTTTTATATGGATATCTCACAATAACCAGCAGGATAGCCAAACCAGCGACATCAGTCGACTCGTCCATTTGCAAAGCGAATCGTGTATTTTGTAGACGTGTAACTAGTTCTTGTTTGACGTAGCTTGCCAGATCATGGATTCGTCGTGAAACAGTATCGTTTGATAGCGGAACAGTAGAAAGATGCTTTGCAGATTTTTCATCAAGCATACATTTTGTTATGTCTAATACACATGGTTTTATTAATTTCTCAGCGATAGTGTGCGCTTCACCTGCTTGTGCAATGCGATAGCTAACTAAGTATGATGCCTCCGTGGCCTTTTCGTTGGTAGTTTGTGTTACATGCATCATATTTTTTTGACTTTCTAATAACTGATCTTTTTTGCGAACAAAAAATTCTTTATTCTTGTCTTTAGTCTCGGGGTGTACGGTTTCTAAATGTCGACGCAATTTGGCAGGTGCCATGGAACTATTAGGAAGCAGTTTACTACAGAGCATGCAGAGAGGTGAGCCGTTGGAATCAACAAATCCGAAACTGATATAAGATTCATCATACTTCCTTTTTTTCGTCTTTGAAACCGTCGAGCTTGACGTCGTGGCACTCGTGGCATCATCTTCTGGATCGGTGATTGCTAAATTCTCCGCGCGCATTGCTTTTGAACATTCAGCGTCATTAGAAGATGTTGTTGGAACACGTTTAACACCTTTAAGCCAACGTTCCATTCTTCTTTATTTATAATGTTACAAGTCAGGATAGTGGGGTTTAAATAATGCACAATCGTTACTGCGTATAAGAGACTAAATTTAGAACCTACAGGGAAGAAATGTATAAAACTGAGACAACAGAATACAGCAGGCAGTAAAACAATGAACACTAGTTTCTCGCTAGCGAGCTTGTAAGTAGGTAGTAACTTATCGCTCCGAACGCTAATCATCAACTGACGACGCCAACGCGCGATCGCCGCTTTTATACTTAGTCCTAGACTCGATCTCAAATATTCTCGAAAATACTCGAGTCGGCACCTTTGATAAACAAAAAGCAAAAATAAAAACAGAAATTTAAAAATAGCGTTGTAAACAATATCGACTTTATCCTTTGAAGTTAGAGACGAAAGTCGCTAGTTGACAACTATAGCGTCTAATTTAGAGGCGGCTTTTATCAAAGAGACTGAGCGCTTACAAGTATACTACCCGCTCGTTTTAAGTTTGCCGCTGGCGATAGGTATGAGTGTATGACGTTCGAAATTTTTTATTTAATTGTAACAATAAAAATTGTGTACGTTAGATATTTGGGTAAAACTATGACACATTATAAGTTTTGTTGTCACGTGGGGGAGGGTACGCGCATTCCACAGACCGGCAAACTTAGAGCGAACGCGTTGTACAAGTATAAAATTGTTGAGACCAAACTTATGAGATATTGTACCAGCTAATGTAACACAAGCTTATACAAATACAAATAAATAAATAAATAACATTCATAGCGTTTTGTCTCCGCGCGGCCGCGGAGTCCGCACAGCCGCGGAGCGACCAGAGAGAGGTGTTTTGATTTTTTTATTTCTAAATTCTTGCGGAACCCCGACAGAGGTATCACGGAACCCTAGGGTTCCGCGGAACACACTTAGAGTATAGCTGCATTAGAGTAAAGGTTTGTTTGAAACTAAAAAAATAAGTTTAGTAATATAATTTATGCCTTTTGTTTTCACGACGAATTCGAAAAACTGAGAAATTCGGAATCTCTTTTATTTTTTACAATTTGTCTCGCAGTGGCCTCAGAATTATGCATTACCGCTGTCCGCAGCGGTCCGTTTCATACATTGTTTTAAATTAATAACCTCGCTATTATCAGCCTCTCTTTTCATAAAACAATATACGTTGTAATCCATTTTCTATGCAAAACTATTTTACAATATTCGTCAAAAAAAATAAAAATCTTTTGTTCGCGACTGTATTTTGGTAGTGAACGAAACATCGACTAAACGCGGGAAGCAAAGGTCGACTGACGAACCAATAGCACGACCAGTGTGACCAGATAAAATTTTACGAAAATACTGTAGTCACCTCGATAAAATACTAAAACATACCAACTTTCACAGGACAAATATAAAAAAACAATAAAAATACCGATCATAACATGTTTTATTCATCATTATCATCACAATAAATTTTAGAATTGTATTTTAACATACTTTTCGAAGGATTAAAATTTGGACAACCTCCTTCATCTTTAATACCTTGCTTTGTTTTTAAAACTGCTGAAACATTTTTGTTGATAAATCTGTTTCTTTGGTCGGTTTTTATTAAATTTATCGGTGAGAAAATGCGCTCGCATGCAGCATTTGACACAGATATACATAACAAAGATTTACTAAAACTAGCTATATTTTTATATTTTAACGTTCCATCACTGTTAGAAATTTTTCCAACTTCCACCCAAAATTGCACACAAGAAAGGGGTGAACCAGTACTTGCTGATTGTAACAAATTACTTACTTCACAATCAAGTTTTAGGGTTCTGTACTCTTCGTCAATTGACTGACTTGGCTCTGTATGTAATTTGTATGGGAAAGTTTCTATTACATTTCTTAAACTACGAAATTCTTTGTGCACGGCAGTGTTGTGGGTCGAGAAATTTCAAGTCTCGGAAAATTTTATTTTCAAAAGGCAAACGAAATTTTAATTGGGTGCTCAATCTAAAACAATCAGCGAATTGTTGTTTCGTATTTATGTTTTCCCTGTGTTTGATTAATTCTTGGTCTACTTGGATGCCCAAGTACATCTCCTTCAATGGCAAATAATTCACACTAGACTTAGGGTCTAACGTAAATACGTTGTCCGTGTTTTTGATGTAATTAATTTTTATGAAGCATACTAGACGCATCATCATATAATCTTTCAATGCATGGATAGTCACCTTGAAATATGATATAAAACTTACCTATTTACAATTGGTAAAATATAGTCTAAAAAGTAAAAGTACAATTTGTATGAAAGTTTAAAGACATTATCAATTTTCATTTGTTGTTAACTTTATTCCTTTGAAAACTTCACAAACTATCAAAAATATCGTCCATACACCAAATACTTTCTGTTTTATTATAATATAGATTTATTATACAGTCCTAAGTAGGTACATGACTCGTTAGGTAATAAGTAATAACTATATTGTATGGTTTATAAATTTGAGAAGGGCGCCCTGCTAAAACTTTCTTTCTTCCTTTCTAAAATTTATTAATCGATGCTATGAAGTCTAGAAGTATATGTACATGGAATTCCCTAAAGATCGGTGTTCTGTGCACCACGATTTATTTTTTCACCCTGAACTAAAGTCCTTTAGCCCATCCATACCTACATAGGGGACGCGGGGACGATCGCTTACGATGTAACCATATAAAATCCAATGTTTTCCTAAATTATACCAAAAAATACTAATGTCTTCTAATCCTCTCAGCCCTTGGACGTCCACTGCTGGACATAGGCCTCCCCCATTGTCCGCCATTTAGACCTATCGGCAGCGACCTGCATCCAGCGGGTGCCCGCAACCTTTATGAGGTCGTCTGTCCATCTAGCAGATGGACGTCCTCGGCTTCGTCCGCCGGTACGTGGTCTCCATTCGAGAACCCTTCTGCCCCATCGGCCATCGGTTCTTCGAGCTATGTGCCCTGCCCACTGCCACTTCAGCTTGCTAACCCGAGAGGCTATGTCGGTGACTTTAGTTCGTCTACGGATCTCCTCATTCCTGATTCGATCACGTAGGGAAACCCCGAGCATAGCCCTCTCCATAGCTCGCTGTGCGACAGTGAGCTTATTTATGAGGCCCATAGTCAGAGACCACGTCTCGGTGCCGTAGGTCATCACCGGCAACACACACTGGTCGAAGACCTTCGTCTTCAAGCACTGAGGTATTTTGGACGAGAAGACGCTGCGTAGCTTCCCGAACGCTGCCCAGCCGAGTTGGATTCGTCGATTGACCTCTTTCTCGAAGTTGGACCTACCTAGTTGGACCGTTTGGCCTAGGTAGACGTACTCGTCAACAACTTCGAGAATCGAGCTCCCAACTGAAACTGGGGTGGGCACGACATGGACATTCGACATGATTTTCGTCTTGTCCGTGTTCATTTTAAGGCCCACCTGTTGGGAAACTCGATTGAGGTCTCCGAGCATTGTGCTAAGATCCTCCAGCGATTCTGCCATGACCACGATATCGTCGGCAAATCGAAGGTGAGTGATGTATTCGCCATCAACGTTGATGCCGAGTCCTTTCCATTCCAGGAGCTTGAAAGCGTCTTCCATCGCATTGGTGAAGAGCTTCGGAGAGATGACATCTCCTTGTCTCACACCCCTCTGCAATGGAATCGGCTCCGTGCTCCCTTCCTGTACTCGGACTGACATGGTGGCGTTGTTATACAAACACTTCAACACTTCGATATACCGATAGTCAATATGGCACCGCTGGAGGGACTGTAGCACTGCCCAAGTCTCGATCGAATCAAAGGCTTTCTCATAGTCCACAAACGCTAAGCATAATGGCAAGTTATACTCCTCGGTCTTCTGTATAACTTGCCGCAGCGTATGGATGTGGTCTATGGTACTATAGCCTTTTCGGAAACCGGCTTGTTCGGGAGGCTGGAAGTCATCAAACCTGCGCTCGAGACGATTCGTGATAACCCTCGAAAACAGCTTATAAACATGGCTCAGAAGCGAGATGGGCCTATAGTTCTTCAACAAGGTCTTGTCGCCTTTCTTGAAGAAGAGCACCACCACGCTTCTGTTCCATGCCTCCGGCGTAATACCTTCGAGCAAGACGGAATTAAAGAGCTTCTGAAGGACTTTCAGTACCGGTGTTCCACCCGCTTTCAGAAGCTCTGAAGTGATTCCGTCTTCGCCCGGCGCCTTGTTGTTTCTAAGCTGTTTGAGGGCCATCCTAATCTCGTACAGGCTGATGTCCGGGATATCTTCGGTATAGTGTCGGGTCAACTTGGCTCTTTGGCCAAGTTGCCAACAGGTTTAGCGACCGAGGTATACAGCTGTCCATAGAACTCCTCGATCTCCCTCAGTACCTCTTGTTTGTCGGAAGTGACACTGCCGTCCTCCCTCTTCAGCTTCGTCAACTGGCTCTGCCCAATAGATAAGTCTCTTGCGAACACTTTGGAGCCTTTATTCCGCTCTATCGTCTCCTTAATACGATTAGTATTAAAGAGACGGATGTCGTGTCTTCTAATAACCTTCTAATAGTCTTCTAATAAACCTATAAAAATACTGGTGGTCAAAAAAATCATCAAAATATACTGAAAAAGTATTAAAATACTAGATGTGACCCAGTCGCGCCTCACCTCATACCATAAAATATATTGATATGATAATCGCTTCCTTTACATGATAATTGATTGACCATTACCGCTCTTTTTACGTGAAACGATGTATACTGATCATCCAATTATAGTTTTACTAGATAGTAAAATAATGACTCGCGACAACTAGCGACATCTTCAGTTTCCCTTCGACATATAACATTTATTATAATATTGTCTGCACCACTACAGCCAAACTCAACTATAGATTTTCTCAATGATTTTGTCTATGTATAAATGACAATTACTATTTTATAGGTTTGTGCAAAATGTAAAAATAAATTGGCTACAGATTCAAATGAGCCCAAGCAAGTAGAACCACCTGATGCATATTACAAGTAGGTAATGTAATGAATTTTGTAATGGACTCATTATTAAATATTTCATATCAATCTAAATTAATATTTAACTTTTATTACAGACGATTAGGTGCCTTGAGTGATTCAAATGATGTTAGTGAAGCTTCTGGTGTCACTCCAGTAGCGAATACTAAAGATCAAGAAATATTGGCAAGGTTAAATAAATTAAAACAGGATAAAGGAGTACCCAAAGGAACGGCTGAAGAAATAGCTGAACGCCTACAAAAAATCAAAGGTGATGTACCTTTAACTTCTGATACCGAGATACAAGAACGCTTGGCAAAACTACGCGGAGTACCTGTAATCAGTTTGCAAAGTAAGGTCAGTGACTTTTCGCACTTAATTTTAACTATACTGCCCTCTTTTGGTAAAATTATCATTAATTTAAAATTAAACTAATAATTTGAAGTTTACAATAAAACAAAAAAATAACCAACCAATATATATCTAGTAATAAATTTGTTTTACCCCAGGAGGATTGTTGATTTTGTATATATTTGTAACTACTAGATGGATTTTAACAAGAAATACATCAACTTACAGAATAAATGCCAAATGCTACAACTCTTAAGACTAATACATATAAATATGCAAGGTTTTCTACATCCATGTAAAATTTTTATCATTGTGGACCTAAAAACTGCTTTAGCTGTTTGTATTGTTAATGTAATATTAATACATTATATTTTATTAATTACAATAATGTAAATATTAGAACCAATATGGTTGGCAGAAAAGTCTTGCAAGAAAATCTTGATATTTCTAGAATTTCCCAAAATCTTCGAAGTTGATCTGAGATAAACGAGGATCTTGTAGAAGGTTCTCGAAGCTATGACGTGACGAGTATATAAAGATGCGTGGGTAAGGATTTGATCATTTTTCAACAATGATATTGTATGTAAACATCAACATCGAAGGATCATGCAAACAACACGAGCGCAGCTACCTCCAACATCAGCAATGTGTTCGGCCGTAACATTGTATCCCAATAGAGGGTAAACTGCTGGTTTGTTCACTTTGCTTAGAGAGATACAAGACTCAAAGGTCACGAGCGGTCTAGGTGACCATTCACTTTCAAAGACGACGAATTACGTTCAGGACCCTACGTTGTGTCGTAAGATGATGGTGCTGTGAATTCCACATCACCTGACTGACAGCCATCGTCAAGTCAAAGTAAGCATTTGCGAACCGCACCTCTTTCAGACGCAACGAAAAGAGAATCTTGAGGATGTGGTAACCGGTGATGAAAGCAGGATTCTCTACGACAACGATACACGGGCATGCCGTTTGCCTTCTTCATAGCGCAAAACCGCCAACCCTACCAAAGCCGAACACCCGTCACTCAAAATATATAAATACAAATATCAAAAAATATAATATACGAGGGACGTCCGGAAAGCAAAGATACAAGCCCCCCCACGGCCGTAGGGAATTTTTTTTCGAACGTCGGCACTACTGCTACTTAGTGCGGGATGTAACGAACAAATCAAGACGAAAACCGTTTCAGTACGTGGAAATCTCTGTCCGTGAGACGTTTTCACGATGGGCGAGTCACCGCGCGCTCCCGCCACCCCTATTACTGAATATTCAACGTGTGAAGTGAGAAGTGTGATCCGTTTTCTCGCCCAAGAAGGAATCATTCCCACTGAAATCCATCGTCGACTTGTCCAGGCATATGGACCAGACGTTATGAACCGCCAAAACGTCGCCAAATGGGTACGAGAATTTCGAGAAGGAAGGACGAGTGTGCACGATGAGGAGAGGAGCGGCCGGCCGTCTGTGGTGACCGACGATTTTGTCCAAAAAGTCGAACAATTCATCCGTGAAGATTTTCACCAAGTTGAAAGAAGCTTTGGGGGGGAAGAAATTCGAAGACGACGAGGACCTCAAACATTTCACGACCACCTGGCTGAAGGAGGTGGCGGGAACAGAGTACGACGACGGCATAAAAAAACTCATCTCACGTTATCAAAAGTGCTTGGAACTTAACGGCGATTATGTCGAAAAATGATGAGATATATACCTTTAATGTCATGTAATTTTTTTTTAATAAAACGGTTTTGGGTGTTTTTGGAAAACCTTGTATCTTTACTTTCCGGACGTCCCTCGTATGTATATAAATACAATCGCAACTTAGATATAAGTACCTAAGTATCCAAAGTTACATATTGATTAATTTTAGATTAAAATGTTAATATTTCTTAAGTTATTTGAATGTGATTGTGGCACTACAGTATGATATTCTTCTCTTCTCAGTTTTGTTATTATTATTATTAGAATAAAAAAGCCGAGCAGCTGATGTGTCTATATGCTGGTGTATGCATTAATCTTGCTGCGACATCCATTTCGCTAGTCTCGATTTGAAAATCCCCACGTTGAGGAATCCACCACTTCTTGTGGCAATTTATTTCAATTATTATTTTAAGTGACATATTTGACTCAGATAGGACGCTGTATTCGCCGTCGACCCATTAACAAAAAAAAGTCGAACTATCGTACCAGGAAGCCCAGAGGCTAGCTAGAAGAACAAGGTTCGTCATCAGCAAAATCAGGGGCAGAACAAGAAAATAACGAAACGTGTTTTAAATGCGTCAATTTTTATAACACACAGCAGCATAATGATGATAGAAACAAAGTTTTAGGCGAACTTATTGCAACAGAATTACAGTATGTATTGCCGTGTATGGGTGGGTACCTATTTGTACATAGAAATCTTGAACTTAATTCATAGAAACAAATTCAGGTACTTCAACTTTCACCTAATTGGCTTCTATTGTGACAGCCACAATAATAAAAAATATAAAACAATTACAATAATAAAACATATAAGACTACAGCAAGACAACTGAAAAATAACAATTGTCAGACTAAACTAAAAAATTTAATTGCCTTATTTATATAAACAAAGAAACCTCCTTGTCAAATTGGCATTTCAGATATAATGATATAAACAGGAAGTTTTCTATATTTTTTCAGGCCACTCTGCCCGCTCCAGAACTCAGAACTGAACAAGAGCAAGTGAATGACCTGATGAAACAATACTTGGAACAAGCCAAGATTGACAACAAATACCAAGATGACTTTGAAGAGGTTGTTCACAGCATTGATGCAAGGTTACAGAAGCTGAAGGGCACCACAGGGCCTACCGATATGGAACCTGCTAAAATCGAGGACAATGTGGCGGAAAACGAAGAAGAAATGGTGAAGAAAATTGTAGAAAGGGTAATTAACGTCATATTTATTCTATTTGATCCTTAATTGTTCCTGGATTGATCACTGTGACTATTAAGAGGGAATTCATTACAATTTTGAAAGAAGCTTCAAAATTACACCATTGCTAGGAAATTTATTGATATCAAATATTTGAAATGTCAGTTACATTTGTTTGTTGTGAAGTTCTTGCAACTCATAAGCATTGCAATAAATGTCTATGCATGCGGTAAGTAATTGTGAAGTTAAATGTATATTTGTCTCTTTACGCGTATGGATAGACACACCATTACAAGCAAGGCAGATGCGCGCTTGTGACTTGCAAGAATCATTGATCATGTGGTTCAGAGAGGGTAAAATTATTTTTCAAATACTAGAGCACATAATACATGACAATATCTACTTACATTTAAGATTCCAAAGATGTTTTTAATTTTTCGAAAAAATCTTCAAAGGGTCACCAAATGCACGTCCGACAAGAATTTGCCTGATTTTTCACATGACATTACAATTACTTTGAAGGGTGGTAATAGTGTATTTGAAGCCCTGTCCATACGCTACCCTCGCCTACGAACTTACTATAGTTGATATGCAAACTTTTTAAGCCTTTGCTTGTGCCTTTGAATTTATGGATGAAACTCATTATCACTTGAAATATACTGTTATTAATTACTTATAAACTTTTCTTGAATAAAGTTGCTTTGTATATTGCATCTTAAATAAGTTGTTGAAAGTATAGTGTTTAAGTCAAAATATTTAAATTAGTTAGTCAAAATATTGGTTAATATTTAAATTCCTTCTTGATTTGTTTTAAAACAAGCACAGAAGAAGTGCACAGAAGTGCGGGGTCCATCCGCATTTCCTCGATACGGAGGTGTCGCGCACTGTTCGGTCCAAAAAATATTTTATACCGCGAACCCGTAGGCTGTGTAACGAACTGCCTGAAGAGGTCTTTCCATTTAGCTACGATATGGGGTTCTTCAAGAGAGCTGTGAATAGGATTTTGCAAGGTCGGCGGCGCACCCGCATACCCCCTGGTGTTGCAGGTGTCTATGGGCGGCGGTAACACTTACCATCACGTGGGACTTGCTCGTCCGCCCACTAATCTATAAAAAAAAAAGCAGTCTGGTTGATTTTTTTCCCAGTAGTCCAGCTGAATACTACGACCGGACTTCTGAGAACAAAATGTCTCACTAGTCCGGTCAACCGGACTGAATCAGACCTCTGGGCAGTGGCGTATTTACCCTAGGGCCATGGGGGCCATGGCCCGGGGCGGCAGGTCAGCTTTGGGCGCCTTTCATAATCGTTACCTATCTTTTATTTTATTGCTTTTTGACTTACCTGAAGAAATTAAAAAAGCCTACCTAATTCCCATATAAGCGAAGAAAGTTTGAACAGTTTAGCCATCCTTAATATAGAAGCTGACTTAACAGTATCCGATAGTTATGACAGTGTCATTGACGAATTTGTGAAACCAATATGTGCATCGCAAAAAAATGTAAATATTTAATAAATGGTGTTTATTCTTTTGTATGGCCTATTTCATTATTAAAAGATTTTTGCTTTTTTTTCGTTAATTTATGGGGCGGCAAACCTTATAGGCCCAGGGCGCCAAATCTTAAAATACGCCACTGCCTCTGGGAATGGATGGAATTCATTACAGTGTTTTTTTACAGGTAAAAGCCGAAGCTGCTGTAGAAGAGGATGAGATTGATCCATCCACCAATGATGAATTACCATTCTGTGAGATATGCAATGAAGATGCAATAATGCGCTGCCTCGGATGCAAATATCTGTTCTGCAAACGGTGCTTCGTGGAACACAAGGACGAAGAGGACGGCTGTAATAAATACAAGCCCTACAAGCCACCGCAGGGCATTTAGTATTCATTAAATGATATAAAAAAGAATTCTCGTATCATTATTATTATATCCGATCCTGTTCCATTCAGTAATCTCCTCATCCCGGTATACTTCGTATTCCTCACCCTTCCCAACCTTATTTCGAAATCCAGGTCTAAGTCACCTAATATAGACAGCGCGTCTAATTCCAAAGTTTGTCATTCTGAACTGATGTTGGCACCTATGAATGTCCATAGACGAGTGTCCGCTTATCACCAGGTGTCTGCACATCTGCCATCTTTCCATAATAAATATTTCAGCAAAATTTGATAGATAGCATGAACACGAGTTTCGACAAGTCGACACCAAACAGTAAGCAATCGTTTCCTTTCAATAGGCACAGCCCCCTCGCCATTGATTTAATTAATCTTGCTAGCATTCGCTTGCCTTGTTTCACTTAGAAGAGTGTTTGAAATCACCTTTGTGAACATCGCAACCAGATCGAACCAGTGATCCCGGGAATATAAAGAAATTATGCTTTGCTCTTATACATAACACAATGAAACTTGTATTTATTAGTTTTTGTCCGGTACGAGACCATATTAATATAAGTAAAATTAACTTTGAATACATATATAAAATTCTAGGTACATATTTTAAAAATTATAATCAATATTATTTAAATGCGTGAATGTATGTAGAAACTTGTATATATTGTAGTATCTATGATTATATTCTGAGATGCACTAGCTCTCCGCTCGAAGGAGGACCTTAGCCTCTTTAGGATTTTACAAAAGTCAGTAACTTTGTGTTCCACGAACATGTCAAACGCTCCACACCTCCACGGCAACCCTAGTATACCCCTAAAGGCGTTGTATTTGTACTCTGGGTGTATTATACAATATATGCAAATCCAGCCAAATGACTTAGTGGAAAGTGTCATTCTATTAGACACAGATAGCCATTGCCACATGATTACTTCATCCCTATCTTTATCGTAGATACTATTATTATTATTATGTACTTCACTACCAGATTGTTTATTCTGTACGCTCGCATCGTTACATCGCTATTAAATGAAAGTAATTAATATTATTTATCATTTATATAACATATATTTATAACAAAAAAAAACTTAATTCAATTTCTTTGAAATATTCCGTCAAATAACAAAATCCCTCACAAACAGAGCCGCAGCCAAAAATTATTATTTGTAAATATATAATTTTGTTCGGAAGAAGTGTACATTCGCGTTTTTATCCCCACCACTTCGCTCAGACCCGAACATCCGTTGACGATTATAAAACATAAGACTATCTACTATATAATAAAACTATTTATCTTTATTTTTTGTTTCAATTACAGACTGCGCGAACTTTTTAACTGTAGAACTGATTATGCCTCTGAGGAAGAGCGAGGGGTTTCGATTCACCTGCTTTGAGATTATTTTGAGTGAGTTGTTATTCAGTGTTCTTTCTATTCAATAAAATACTTATACGTATTAGGTAGCTACCCAAAAACTAGTTTGCACACAAAACTAAACAGGCAAAAAGTGCAATAGTTACAATAGTGCACTTCACTACTCGAGAACCGAGTATCAACAGCAGTAATAAAATAAGGACTAAAATAAAATAAGGACTAAAATAAAATAAGTAATAAAATAAGGACTAAAATAAAATAAGAACTAAAATAAAGTAAGTAATAAAATAAGGACTAAAATAAAATAAGTAATAAAATAAGGACCAAGCCAGTATCTGAAAAATAACACCAATACGGTAGCTAACTGTTTCAATGTTTATTGGTTTACCCGACCAATGAAAATAAAATAAAGCTGTATTTTTTTTCAAATTCACTAGAATGTTAGATACATGGGAGTTTAAGAGAATATTTGAGGTAGGAAATTTTAGCTATGGATCTAACGGTACTACTGTTAGTGATAACAGTAACACTACGGCGTCTCTACTGTATTAAGGACAATACACCGAAATATTTTAATGAATCTGGATAAAAATTCAGCCAAAACATACTTAAAGTTTGTGAAGTCGTTATTGCGTAATGCGTTCAGAAGGGTTCGTGTTGTCAGACTATTCGTCCTATAGATAGACAATTTCTTTTTTTGATCTCAGACTCTGAGATTCTTTACGTTTTCCTTCATCGCAAAGTTAAGGATAAATTTACGAACTCGCGCATGTAAAATGAGAAGCTACTACTGTCAGCACAGGTTATGTATTCTTTGCTGTTTGTGTTCTTATATAAAACTATGAATAAAAGTCGAACAATTTATTTATCTTCCTTTAATTTTTTCTTTCCAAATTCTTGTAAGAGATCAGGTATAATTTTACTCAAGTCTTCAGCGGTATGTTTGTATTCATTTTCGATCCAAATGTCTTTCAATTTACTTATGATGGGACCATACATTTTCCCTGGAGGTACACCACTTTCTTTTAAATTTTTACCACCAATTGGAAAACGCGGTATCTCCCACTTATTAAACTGCTCTAAAATCTTTTCTTCCCCTCTATACTTTAATACTTCACGTACATAATCAACAGCATCCTTTTGTTTAATTTTCGTATTCAGTACTAATTTTTCATAAGGTCTGAAACAGATAAAATAAAAATTCGCTTACACATTAAAAAAAAAATAATGTGCCTACTATGTATGATCTATATACATATTTTACCGTATAAGTAAATTATCTATGTATTATTATTTGTAAAGATGAATTAAAACTTTACTATTTAATTTCTTCTTTTCCCGATTTAATTTTTTTTCCATTTAATCAATAATTGAATGGTTTCCAATGGTAGAGAATGCCATGAGGCATTAAGTCCGCATCTATACAATATACAGTCGACCCGCGGTAATTCGGCCCCTGTCTAATCCCGCGGCCTTTGTAATCCGACATGCAAAATATGTATGAACTTATGAACGACAAATCTTCGTCAATGTTTTATTGAACAGGTTACAACTTGTGACGCGGCAATTAAAGAAAAAAGTGAGATTCTGGAGCGCCTAAATCGAAATGAATCTTTTAGTAAGTAAGTCTTTTAGTACTGAATGAATTACAAGGTACTCCTTTTCAAAAAGTTCCAGACTACAAGGGTTCGGAGGCAGTATTCTATAGTCCGACAATTCAGTAAATCCGACACCGCCTTGCAAAATATTTGTCGGTTTACCGCGGGTCGACTGTAATACAAAAACAGTAAATAAATAAAAGAGAAATAATTAAATGAGCAGCAGAAAATATTGAATGGGCAGCGGGTCGATGACAACAAATTGAATAGTGGGTTAGGTTTAGGTTTTCTGGTGACAGCTAAGAAATAGGATTCCATCAACTTACTAAAATTTTGACAAAATATTGCGATTGTCAAAGGTGCATTTGGTCAAAGTCTTCGGGAGAAAGAGACTGACCAATCTCTTTCTGTCAAGGACTTTGTTCAGCGCACCTTTGAGTAAAAACGGTTTAACGAAAAGCAGCTATGGCGAATGGAGTCTTATGACGAAATGCACCTTTGACAAATGCGGTATTTTGTCAAAAGCACTATTGACCATCAACCCCAAAATCGTTTGTGATGACATTCTTAGAAATTTAAAATTATTTACTTCAGTTTTTCAAAACTAATATACTTGTTTTATTACAGCATTTGCATCATGACATTACCTGTTGGTTTAGTAGTTCAACATTAAATTAGTAAAATTTAATTATACTTACAACAATGGTCTCTGTGCATTCTTATCTCCTCTGTGTTCCACTAAGAAGTAAGTCATATCTCTGTCATATCCTGAGAACTTGAGTCTGCTATGCAGTACTGTAACTTCATCCATGTCTCTCAGTAACGCTGCCATATAGCTCATTGGGTGAAGACCTAAATTCCCTGCTCGTAAAACTCTATTCAGTTCTTCTATATTTGGGTTTTCAGGTAAACCTGTAATTTATAAGGAGTTTGACGACTTATGTACAGTATGATAATTGTCCAATACGTAATTACGTACCTACTAAATGTTAATTGATTTTTGTCCAAACTGAATCGTACTCTCCAAACTTAATCATACTGTCCAAACTGAATACTATCCAAACAGAATATTGGCTTTCACAAATAAGTCAAAATAAAAAATGGGTAAATATCAATTTAATGAGTTAAACTTATTTAATTTGAATTAAAAGCAATGAAAATGTATTCTTAACACAGAATTAAATGACTTTAAAATTTCATAAATAATTAAATTTTAATGCCAGTCATATTAATCAGTTATAATTAAATAATTATTCATATTTTTAATCCACAATTGCTCTCGGCCGTAATAAAAGGCAACACAAAAATTTAAAACATAATATGACCACATTGGACGAAATTCTTTTTGGACAAATTTCATATAGGTCATTTTTAATTTTGGACAATTTTCATATTTGACTTATTTCATTTTGGACAAATTTAGAATTGGACATTTGTAGTTGCTTGGACGAAATTACATATTGGACAATTATCGTATTGCACTTAAGTTGCACTTTATTATGTATGAAAAAATACTCGGATGTCATCTTTTATCATAGTGACAAAGGACACGCGTCCATCTAAAAGGAAAACACGGTTAATCTTGCAGAATCCTACTTATTCCCCCTTAATAAATATTAATTGCTGGGAAGTGCTTAAAGAATGGAAAATGCTTGTAATTAATCTAAAATTAAGCAAGATACTGGCTAAGACAAAAGCAAGCAATAAAAAAGTTACAGACATGAGGAATAAATTGCCAACTATAAACAATTTCAGAATCTGACTTGATAAATAGCTTCCAAGAGATTTGGTAAAACCTGTAACACCAGTTAACACAAAATATAGGCATAATAGCAGTGCCTAATGCTGCTCACGCAATGATAATAATAGAGTTTGTGTAAGTAGTGATAAATCGTAATACTACCTATATATCTTCCAACTCCCACTCTTAAGATTGTTTTCAACAAACTTCCAGCAAAGTTTCCTTGTAGTGTCTTCTTGAGTTCCATCCATATCCTTTCGCCAGAGATCTGCTGCAGCCCATCTACATTTTGTTGGATAACTTTAAGTGTATTATCATCATGCTTGTCAGGTTTGTCAGCAATTCTGCCATAAAAACGAAAATATCTCATGATCCTAAGGAAGTCCTCCTTAATTCTCACATCTGGGTCCCCAACAAAGACAACTCTCCTGTTTTTCAAATCTTCGTAACCAAAGAAATAGTCATACACAGAGCCATCAAAACCTACAAATTCAAAATATTTGTATTAACATTCCCTGGCATGATATATGGCTAGTGGCCCCCCAAGCATTCTAATGTAGCAAACCAGCAAAAACAGATCACATGATATATTGGTCATCATGTTGTCCAACAGATCATGAGGTCACAATGATTTATTTTAATTCATTGTAAATTTTATGAGCAAGCCAATGGGAAAATTTAATTTTCCTTATCAGCAGACCAATATGTATAAAAATGTTTGAATTTGGGGGACCACAGTGGAATAGTTTGCTTTTTTCGTGGCTTGCCACATTGGAAAACCTTGGGGCCACCTACAAACCCCATGACAAACTGAACTCAGAAACTTATATGTGTAGCAGGGATATGTTAATATTTATAATAACTATTTAACAAATAGAGCGAATGTGCAGTGCCAAGATAAACTATTCACAGTTTGATGGCACATCACCAAGCAACCAATGTACTTATGTTAAGATTTGTAAATGTTGACATAAAAAAAGGGAGTGTTAAGATTGTTAAACTAAAAACCTACTAAAGGTGGGTTTGAGATACCACAATGAGATTAATAATACAACAATGATATAATATAATTAGCATTTCAATACCCAACAATCGGTACACAAGATGTTTGAGGAGTAACTACAATTGTCTCTTCTCAAAACAGTGTTAAATATTGTAAGTGTAGCTTTGGAAAGTCTCTCCTCCTGTATAACAATCAGTTTTTGTTATTGAGTGCCTGGTGACTTGTATATTGTTTATTTAATATTGTATTGACAATAACTGTAAGTCATTTTGAACCAGGCTTATTAAAATTTATACAGTGTATTTTTAAAAATTTAGTATGTTAAATTATATTAAATCTAACTTTGTGTTTATGCTTTAGGTGAGAATATGATTTTTTGTTTTCTTGTGCGGGTCTTCAGTAAAAACTCATTTTCCAACACTTTACTGTAACTACAAAACAAATTTTAATTGAAGAGTTTATTACCTACAGTATGTGTACTTGAATGAGAGCCGTGAGAGAGAGAGAGAGAGAGATCGAGGAGAGAAAGAAACAGCATGATGTTGAATCAGCATTTATAAACTGTGTTTTGAAAACTACTAAATAGTTTTATGTCTGTGCATAAGTGAATTAAATCACAAACACTTTCAGATTTAATTTTTGAGATTTTCTCATAGATAATGACAATTTCAAGACTTTTCCATATTGATTGTAAATATCCCACCTAAAAACATAGAATTTATAGTGAGGTCTCTTCTATTAGCATCTAACTTCCAATCTGTGGTGAACTCCACTTCTGCATGTCGTCCATCTGTGATCATGTCTACCCTCAATGTTGTCACCTCAAAATTCTCCTTGTTGTTTATTCGTGGTGTAATGGTGCCATGCTTCTCACCACTTATGTTAATCATCCTCACATTCTCACTGGTAAACATATCTTTCATCTGGTTTGGAGTTGCTGTTGTGGCAAAATCCAGGTCTTTTGGTTGCTGGTCCATTAACAGATCTCTGTAAAAACATTTCTTTATCTTTAGCTTTGCAATTGTATCTGTAAACTACTATAATAAGTGACTGTTTCGTGTACATTTTGGTAGCTTATATCATAGTCAGAGAGATTTGGTTATACCACATGTTCTATTTTATGATTCCATTGAAGTTGCAACATTGTTAACTAAAGAATATCAAATTTTTCTAAAAAACAAACAATGTCAAAATTGCTTCATATCATATTTTCAATATTATTCCATGCATTAATGTAGAAAAATTTACTAGTTTTCACTACTCGAGTGTGGCTCACCCACCAGTAGACAATAACACTAAAACAGAACCTTAATGGTCTTGCGACTTAATACTAAAAATTATTAGCCTTTTATTACTTATAAGTACTTATTTAGGCTTGACTTAGATGACTAGACGGTAACTAACTAAACAGGAATTTCACTAAAGGGTAACTTGACTACAGGTAATAAAGGTACAGATATATTATGAAAACATTGGCCATAGAACTAATCAGTCGATATCATCCGAAATAATCACAAACACCCGAAGGCATCATCCACATCTTTGAATTACCCTACCTCTAATTGTATACATTATTAGGAGATAAATACAAAACTTCATGATGTCATGAGTCAGTGCAGAGAAATATATGGAACTGTTATTTTTCCCTTAGTGGTATGGAGAGAATTATGCTCGGAGTTTCTTTGCAGTATAAGATCCAAAGCCAAAGACATTCACCAAATGTCAAAGAAGACATTCGCCAAATAATCACAGTCACCGACATAACTGACAGAATCAGCATGTTGAAGTGGCAGTGGGCAGGTCATAATTGCTGCAGGAACAATAACCGATGGGATAGATGAGTCCTCGAATGGAGGCCACATACTGGGAAGTGCAGTGTGGGATACCCTCCAGCCAGGTGGGCCAGCAACTAAAAGAAATTGGCCAGTGGTGGTTGGATGAGAAAAGCCGAGGATCATGTGTGGTGGTGAGCCTTGAGAGAGGCCTATATCCAGCAGTGGAGAGACAAAGGCATGGTATGATTATTTTCCCTTGAAAAACTAATAACATATCTTTACTAACAAATCACTATATTGGTAGTTTCTATATTGGTACATATTTTCTACTTAGGTCTTATTTATTTATGTGTATTTATGTAATGTACTTTATATTGTTTTTATTAGCCTTATTCACATTATATCTTAAGAAATCAACACCTATATCAATCATCACTGATGATGATTCATCAGTCAGACGTTACAGATCATTTAGGAGATTTTGGTTGACCCTCTGGTGGTATGTATTCATTCATGTATATAAAATCATCCATAGCATGTTCATATTTTCTATATTCATCTTTCCATTTGATTACATGATCACTGATCACAAACTTTTCTCCATTCATCTGGACCAATCATATCAATTTTTTCCAATAAACATTTTTGTGCTATGGTCATATTCATTTCTTTGAGCTACATAACCCTTAAGCTGTGACCATATGTTTTCAATCAGATTGAAATCTGGATGATATGGTACCTCCATATCATCCAGATCATCTCACTATAGTGTGTCCAAAATTTTGTCAATAGAATATTCCACAAATCTTTCCTTGTAACAAAGAATAACTTGGTAAATTTGTGGCTTTGTCCAAGTTGGATAGATGTTAATGTTATATTTTACCAACCAGTTCATCATATCTTGCTTCAATGTATTTGAATTCAGAGACTTTACAATATATTTATTGTGTAGCATTATCAACAAGCAATACCAAATTTTTAGGTAAATTTTCATCCATATATACAATTTCTCTGCCTTCACATTGAAATCTTTTAATGAAATATAAGAATTTTATCCGTTTCAATTTTACATCATCTTTTCCCTCACAACTTTCCTGTTGTTGTTAGTTTTAGTGAACTGAAAACCTGTTAGTTTTAGTGAGCCGAAAACCTAACTGATAGATAGTTTTTCGTAATGCACTCTTGCATCCTTTGAAATCAATAGCTAAAATAGTTTATCTTGGACATATTTTTAAATTTTGTTCCTTCAGTTAAAAAATAAAGATAAAAATAAGATATATTAAAAATATTTTCACCGGTTTATTTGTTTATGGGTTTTCCTTGCCTTGAATTCTTCGGCATGTTTATATTTATGAATTCGATGTTTGCCGAAGATACCTGAATATTCCCGATGGGCAATGTTTTCGTGCAAGATCTGTACTACCTTTTATTTAACGTACCTGACAGCTCCTCCAGCGATTCTGATTTCATATTGATACTTATCAAACAATTTCTTCAAGTCCATAACTTCTTGCGTCAACATGTTTTTGAACTCTGGCGTGTCTAGTTTGATCACCACAGGGTCCGTTCGACATTTCAACTCCATATTTATTTGCGAACGTATTCTGCGCCGACTTGGCCCTGTTACGTTACAATATCTCTAAAAATTTCATGAGTGTTTTATGAATATTTATTTAAGTGGCACTTCATACAGAAACTATATACGTAAATATTTTTCTAAGTATAGTAATTTTCTAAAAGTATTTTTAAGCTATTGTAGATTATAATTACCCTTATAGGAATGTATCGGCACAATTTTAAAATCTTTGTAAATGCAGTGAACATTATTTTCAAAAGAAAATTATCCACATTCTGACAGTGATTGACACATGACAGTTTTTTTTGTTTATAATAACTCGGACCTGGATGCTAAATCTTTTGACCGAATCCTGTTTATTTTTTTATAAGTTTGTGGAAAAAATGATACGTGTTATGTAAACACATGAAAATCGCTGCGTAAGCGTCGCCCTCGGGACCCACGATACCTGACACCGCGCAACGAGCTCTGAATTTATGTAAACATAAGAAAATTGATGCATAAACATCGTCCTCAATAGTCGGACAATAACGACACTGTGCATGACAGTTATATTCTTCTACTTTCTTTGATAATGCTGAAAATGTCGTCAACATATCTTTTCCAAAGTCGTGCAGTATTCGGTCCAAGGCTGAGAGCCTTTTTTTCAAAATGTTCTATCCCGATATTGGCAACAACTGTGTAACGGGACTACGCAGAGCGACACTTCGGAGGAATGCTCTCCAATTATTTGTGCGTGTGTATTACTGGAGCTACCTTGAGAAGAAACTAGGATCTTGGGAATAACAATATTTATTGAACAAACGTACAGTACAACGTTTGTAGCGTTAGTAATAAGCTTGATAAAACAACATACATTAGAATTAAAACAGTGTAAATTAATATGGTAAGAACTTCCTTCTAGTCTAGTGTCATGAGTATGTAAAGAAAATTGTTGACAAGCTATATCAAAAATAACAAAAGCAAAACTTATAAAAAGAACACATTTAAAAAGTATTAAATAAATCAAATTAGGAGCTCGACCAAAGAGGTCGGCTCTCCACGCCACATCACCCCCCTACGCAGAAGGGAAACCCCTCGAAGGACTAAAGAAATACGTTATTAACCATAAATCCAAAATATCCCTAAATCGTACCCTTCTCCCAGATTTAGTTACTATAGGAGCGGGCGAAGGAGAGGAATTAGCCGTCAACTGCTCCGGGCCGGGACATAAAAACGGCGGGGCATCCTCAACCAGCACTATCGCTCGCGGATCTGGAATGTCAAGGTGTTCATGTACCATAAATCAGCCTCCAAATGCGCGAGCTTGACACGGTCGATACTAACTGTACATGACGTGATTTTAAACACAAAACACAATCTCCTTGGAAGTAATACTTCCAGACAGTATTCAAGCAGAGTAATGTAATCTGTTGAGTTATTTTATTATATTAGAGACCAGCTTAGATAAATATGTATGAAAAACGCGAAAATCTCAAATGGCTAGGTTTACCTCGATGTTTCGTTAAACAGCCCATAAGTTTCGAAGGTGGGAAGGGTTTAAACGCTACGACTTACAAGTATCTCTGGTAACTGTTTCGGGGTTATTATAACTAAAAAGCATTGTTGCCAAAAACACAAAATAGAAAACTACTTTTTGGTACAATTAATCGATTATAATTAAATCGTAATCTATTTTACTCGATCATTCTCACAATCGATTATTCGATTACGCACGCACATCATTACTGTAATTCGACTTAAATTTCTTTTCACGTCAGATTTCCTGTTCCTGCAATTCTGCTCATAAAATTAGTTAATTACTGAAATTAGTTTCCCCACCGTGTTCTGTCAACCACGTGTTCTGACGGAATTATTGTGGCTGTCAATAGAAGCCACTTAGTGAAAGTTGAATTTTCAGAAACAGCTTTTTTATTCCTCTAACCCCTTTAGTTTTAATTTTACTATCGTTTTACCACTCCTTTTGCTTGAACCTATTGCTGGTTTATATTTTTGAATCAGGACATGTGTATAAAATTAAATTGAATTTTTAATAAAAAATATTGAAAAGCATTACAGAGGTTGTTTATATATTTGAAGTAATTATTGAAGATCATGTCACCAGTAAGTATATAATAGACTAATCATGGCTTTATAATAAGACTGAATGGATTTCATATGACCTATTAATTCTAGCCCGCTAAAGGAAAAGCACCCACAAAAGGTGCAAAACAGATCTTAACAGAGAATGTAGCGACAGTGAGTTTCTACCGCAACATGGCATTAGGAGCATGCTCTTTCTACGCCCTAACTACTCTTATATTCTACTATGAAAGTTTAACAGCATTAATTATAGTAAGTTAACATTTTTTAACTATTTTTCCTCATAGTTGATACCTGAATATATGAGCTCTGTGCCAACTTAAGAAATGCACCCAATGTTGTAACCCAATTAGTAATCAACAACTACTGATTTTGATATATCATGCTCATAATACTGTAATTATACATTCCTGCACACCTGAATCGAGCCACCCTGCATTTTCAGTTTTGATGGCCTGAAGCTTAATAAAAAAATAAGTTTATTCAGTAACTTGTATTGCCTCCAAGAGCATTTATGATGGCCTTCATGGAGCTTGGCATGAAATCAATCAATGTCATTATGACATGTGGAATGTTCTCCCATTCTTCATCTGTGGTAGTTTTCAGTTCCTGAAAGGCCTGGATGGTGTGAGATAGAACCTATTTAGCTCATCCCATAAATGCTCTACGAAATTAATATCTGGGCTTCTTGCTGGCCATTCCATGACTGTGATACCGACGTTAGGATGGTATTTCCTGACGATTCCTGCAGTGTATGCTTTTACATTAAACATGAATAAAAATGAAATCTTGGCCAACAAACCCAGCATATGGCATCACATGCATTGATGCATTGATGACTGTAACAGTCGCCATTTAGTGGTAGCAATCTGTGGTCCCGTCACAACCTGAAGTACAGTTTTGCCTTCTATGGAAATTCCTCCCCACAATGTCCATGACCACCGTCATAACTCACTTTCTCTTCAATACAGCACTGCACAAAACACTCTCCCTATCTTTGGTACACCTTCTGTACAGCACCGGCTTCCTATTAGTGGACTGTATGTAACGATGTGGTTGCCGGTACGGTTGTTGCTTGCTGTATACACTGGTTTTTTCTTCAGGATGCCAATACAAACATTTCTTCTATTTTCTTGTTTATTGTTCAACTGTACAACTCGGAATGAATCTACGGACATTTGTTCCTATATTTATATAATTTTCGCTTAGTATGTCGACCAATCAGAGAGCATTTTTTAATTTTGTCGTCCAATGACAGCGGCTACATTTCTCTGTTAATTCCGACTTTCTGATTGATCGAGCAAAACGACAAAATTTTGATCTTTATTTACTAAACAATTTGTACTTTACGGTTTATAATTATAATATTAACTAAAAAATGTAATCTGCGTAATAACCAATCAAACAATAACAATGTTAACTATTAAATCAATACTACAAGAAAACTTAAATAATAAAATTATGGAATCTATATAAACAAAGACTTAAAACTATTGTCGCATGGTCGTCCCGAACACCTTCCTCCTTCCATCATTACCATACAGTATAATCTTGGATTCATCAGTGAAGAGTACCTGGCTCCATTGATGTTGAGTCTAATACAAATGTTCACGCGTAAACTGAAGGGGCGCCGCGCCATTCGGTGAGCTTGTGTCAGTTTCCCATTGGCCAGTTTTAAATCACGTTAATTCAGTCTCCTAACAGTCTTGAGGCGCTAACAGCCACTCCATAAAAGACTCGAAGCTGTTCTTGGATCTGTACTGAGGTCAGGTGACGATTTCGTAAGCTAGTCGTTAAAGTAACCTCTTTTCTTTCCATCGTCACTAGGAATCGTGGTCCTCCTGGACGGCGAATATAGCCGCCAGTCTCTAGGTATCGATGGTAAACTCTTTGAACAGCAGAACGGCTTAAATGAAGTTGTGCACTCACATTTCGCTGACTAAAGCCCAGACTGAAGAAGTGCTACAGCTTATGCAGCTATTTCAGGTGCAGTATCCACAATTTTAGGGTCACAATCGGTTCAAATCTCAGGAAACACAATTTAACGGAACTTTTATTGAAAAACAACACCATTAAATCAAAAAATCTGCTACAATTCGAACTTTCTGCTTCATTATTTTTTCAAAACAATTCTTCTGTGGTTCAAATTTGGTACAATATCACATTGATGGTGAATATGTCAGCTTCAAAACTGCATAAAAACCTTTTCTTTGACCTAACATTATTTTTATGTTACAGGCCTTTATACATAAAAATGCAGGGTGATGCGATTCAGGACTCTGGGGTCCAAACAATATGTCGCTGATATTGTTTGGCAATATAAACCATACAGTAAACATAACTTTATGTTTCAATTATCAGAAAATAATAGAATAGTGGTGGTTGTTAAAAGTACTTACATTCATGTTTTCTTTAACAGTTCATGAATATATTTGTGGTGTCTATATACATAGGATGCTATCAAATTATGAGGTACATAAGCCAACCACGGTACTCTGATACTGAACAGCTCATCGATCCCGGACTCGACTTGAACATGGAAGGAGGAATGGGAGAGTAAGTAGCGGACATTAATTTGTATACAGTAAAAATAGATGTAAAGTCCGTTCTAATCCAATGCGCCGAAAACAATACCAAATTAATGAAATATCCCAACATATAGCTTTAAGTCTAGGGTGAATTTGCATTCTCCATGAATCAAATTATGGATATGTAAACCATTATCACCTTACTATTTAAATCCGTGCCCCGTGCCGGGGGTCTTCTCCAAAAACAGGAATAACGAAGTTTCGGCCGATATATCAGGCGATTCCTACCACGACAACGTTCACTTCGATATATCGGCACGAACAAACTTTGTATTCGCGCCAAGTCGCGCATTGTCATTTTTTTTTATTTATTTCTACCGCTTATTATACCGCACATCACTTTTTCTGAATGCACGCCCCCAATTTAAAAATGTGTGACCGCTAGTCTGTGAACCGCCCTCGTCGCCGCCGGTCGTACGCGGAAACCGCGTGATCGTGGGCTCTGTCCACGGCTGTAAATCCACGAATCTTTGTGACGAAACCTTGTATCTGCTGGTCGTGTACCGGTTCGAGAGGAAACCGCATAGTGGCGGACCTTGGCTGCTGTAATACAGCATGTGAAGTGTGAGCTTGAAACGTGTGCCTTCCTGCGCAGCGAGCCCCGTTCGAATAGGAAAAGAAGTACCAGGCCCCACAACGACCATGGAAGTTGCCTCCTGCTGGTGCACGCCAGAGGTAGACAAGTACCGTTTCACTTTTTAATTAGCAAGGGCGCACACAAACCATGCCAAACTCGAAAGCCGTATAAAAGCTCTATAAAATCAGTAGGTTTACATAAATATACGTACATACCCATTACCTACACAATATTATGCATAATATATTTTGATTTTTATTATAATACAGGATATTATATTTATTCATACTCTTTACTAGGTCATTATACTAAAATGTTTCTTCGCGATCGAGCTGTAGAAATAATTTATACAAAATAAATTCATAGTTACCACAACAAAATATTTAGTATATTATTGTCCTATTTATAACATTCATAGCTCTTATGAGATAAATTTTTCGACTTGTAGATTTCGACAGGCGGCAGCACATATTATTGACTTAATGTAACTGCGGTAAGGTGGGGGCAAGAGGTTCTCAACACTCAAGATCATTAGATGCTGTCAACCTCTTAACTGACTGCATACTACAAAAGCAACACGATTGTATTTTAAAGGATGATAATCACGTAATTTCTATAAAAAATAATATCAAGTATGTCATTCATTAGGTACCATAAAATTTATAACAGAGCAAATACATGGAGAATATGTATTTGATTTAAAAATCATAAGTTATCACAAAACGCCGTTGAAGCACATTGTACCATTCATTCGTTCGCTCTCAAATCATCGGAGATCGCTCTCAATGTTTAGGGCGCTGACCGAAACAAATCCAGAGTAAGGTTAAAGTTCGTTCGTTTGATCTTCGGTTAGGTTCGAAACTTCGGCATAGTAAAATTAGAGTAGACCCCCAGTTACTTCGGCCATCGTGTTTGTTTATATTTTGGATAAATTGGATTGGAACGAGGTATAATTTGATGGTTCTTTGTTAGGAGATTCACCTGGCCGTCTCCCACGACCGAATATCAATATCATCATATCTCATAGGGGGCGAGTGCATACTGCATTCCCACAGTCGCTGGACGCATTCGACTGGCCAGGTTACCCCTCTCCCACAGAAGACTACCTTGAAATGTACTGCATTTCCTACTTTATCGTATTTCCCCAATGTACGTACGTGTTTCGGTGGTGAGTGATATGCTAGAGCCTATTCCCATCCTATCATCCACATCCGGGGGGCATGACATTTATATATGTGCGATTAGATGAGTTCCAAGCTCTGGAACAACATCCATACCTTGCGACAAATTATATAAAAGACTAACGAGTATAATTGTCTCGCCTTGGAAACAATGCGGAGTCAGTGTCAGAGTGATTCACGCACTGATTCGTTATCATGGCAGAGTCGTTGGAGGATTTGAATTGGATGCTAATCGGCCTCAATGCGACCTCGCGCGTGTTGGTTTTGGGATGAATTTGTACAAGACAAAAGTCATGTTCAGACTGATGGTATGTACGTATATGTAGATCTGTATATTATAGGAATGTATATAGTCGTGGTCAACTAATTAGGGACAGACGGAACTCAGGGCAGAAATGTTGTGTATTATTATGTAATGCTGTTCGTTATCCAGTACCCTGCCTAACAGTACATAGTTATCGAAAAAAATACACTCCCGGACACCTGAATCTAGCCACCCTGCATTTTCAGTTTTGATAGCCTGACGTTTAAAAAAATGTTTGATCAATCAAAAAGTTTTTATGCAGTTTTGAAGTTGGCATACTAATACATACATCATTGGGCATACATCATTTCAGTATCCCATTGTTCCAAATATGAATTCAGAGTACTGGAAAAATGAGTTTAAGTTTAACAAGTCGCGTGTTCGCCTTTCGCATGCGGAAAACTTGTATTGGATGTTTGAAGAAATTAATAATTTACCTATTTCAGTAACTTGTATTGCCTCCAAGAACGTTTACGTGGAATCAATTAACGTCACTATGACGTGTTGTGAAATGTTCTCCCATTCTTACTCGAGCGGTGAGGCTCGAATACGCCTCGTTAGCTTATCCCATAAATATTCTATGGGATTCATATCTGGGCTTCTTGCTGGCCATTCCATGACTGTGATACCGACGTTGTGACCTGACGATTCCTGCAGTGTGCGCTCTTGTATTATCATACATAAACATATCTTGGCCAACAAACCCAGCATATGGCATCACATGAGTCTCTAGGCATTGACAAATGTAATGGTCACCATTTAGTGCTGGCAGCCGTGGACCCGTCATTATCTGAAGTCCAGTTTTGCCTTCCGCAGAAATTGCTCCCCAGACTGTCCATGATCCCCCGCCATAACTCACTTTCTCTTTAATACGGCACTGCACAAAACGCTCTCCCTGTCTTAGGTACACCTTCCATCATTACCATACAGCATAATCTTGGATTCATCAGTGAAGAGTACCTGGCTCCATTGACGTTGAGTTCAATGAAAATGTTCGCGCGCAAACTGAAGGCGTGCCATTCTGTGACCTCGTGTCAGTTTGGTCACATTGGCTGGCTTATATGTTTTTATATCACGGTCTTCGAGTCTCCTTCTAACAAACCGAGCGCTAAGTCACTCGATGAGTCGAAGCCGTTCTTGGATCTGACCTCAGTCAGGTGATGATTTCGTAAGCTGGTCGTGATGATTATATATAAGCTGGCCTTTATACATAAAAATGCAGGGTGGCTCGATTCAAGTGTCCGGAAGTGTATAATCTCTTTATATAAATCTACATAGAAACAAATCACTCTGCTCGTTACTGCGTTTGCGTCTGTTGTCATTTAAGTTATATATTTAAATTTCTCATCACACCTCCCAATGTATTTTAACCCAAAGGTTAGCTAGTAGAGAATGCATTAAACTCTCAAGTTGCACGATAATGTAAATTAAGTTTGTTACTTAAATAAAATAAATAAAAATATCATCTTCTTCCAGGCACGTCAAGGATGTTGTCATCCTGTCATCTATCACGCAAATCCTTACTATATTTTCCAATTACTTCTGGTTGCTATTGCTCCTTCTACCCATACGTGTGATGTGGCTACTTTGGGTCAACTTCCTCGGACCATGGTTCTTCCAAGAAGCACCTGAAGATACAGAACAAGATGAGAAAAAGAAAAAGAAAATGGAACGAAAGATGAAGCGGTATCAGCAATGATATATTATGTTATGTTAATACTAGGAAAAAATAAAATTTATTTTATCGTTTGGAACAGGATAATTGAGAACATGTTTTAAAACAAAAAAAGACACGAATTTAACACCATCAAGACTAAAATTTATAGAGATTTTTGGACAGAAGTGACATATTAAAAAAAACCTCGTAAATTAGGTATGTTACAAATTATCACCGTTCCTAATAACTCCGATTGATACCTACTACTGCCCATGGATATATAATATGAAGTCATTGTGAATAACACACAAATATAATTTGACTACAAATTGAAAGCGTTATTTCATTAATTTATTTAAATGAGGCAACGTCGGCCCGCGTAGGAACATACAAAATTAAATTAAAAGTAATGTACCTATTACAGGAAAGAAGGGAAGGGACAATAGTAAAATTATGTGTTGAGCTTAGTTTTTTTTATGGTGACGGTGGCAGGCGGACATGTGGGCCACGTGATGGTAAGTGGCTACCGCCGCCCATGGACCTGCAACACCAGGGAGTATTCCTATGTAAATTGTAAAATCCTATGTAAATTGTAAAATCCTATGTACATAACTTAAATATGTAAGATTTTAAACAATTGTATCCTGATTGAACATAATAATTATTACGTAAAAAACGTTTAAAATCTTTATGTAACAAACGAAAGAGACTTGCTCCCTTGTTGCAATGTGTAACAAAGTTGTCTAGAATCAGCTCGATGGCGGTTCGATGCGATTTATTTTTAAACGCAATGCTGTACGCTGGGGAGGCGGCCATCTAAGGAAGTTTTTGACAGATGGATGTCAAATGACTTATAGAAAAATGGAAAATAATACACCTCACGTGAACAGTAGAGTGTTATAATTAGTAATTTTCCGTTTATATTTTGTATTCTATACTTTTGTGCATTACTTTGGATTCACATATTCGACGACTGTTCTTACCCCTCCCTTGGCTCTCAAACCCCACGCCAACGATCGAAAAACAATTTGATGAAGAGTCTGTGCCTTTATATAGAAATTGACACGTGCGTGCACAAACTTGCTTTGTTTGTTTTGTGTAATTCGCCGGTGGCTCGTGCTATCCAACTATCCTGCTACCATTCAGAGCGCGACCCGCGGGCGCGCTGACGTCATTCCTAATAGTTCGTTCGTTTTCGGCGGCTGGATGCAAAACTTCGGCTTCAATTTCTGCCGAAGCCGAATGTGCGGTCGAAGGAGCTTTTTGGCCGAAGTCGAACCCGAAGCTTCGGTCGGTCTTTATTTCTGTCGGCAATCAAAATACGGGGTATTTTGATTGACAACAATCACAATACCCCGTATTTAAGGAAAAATAGACTACACGCCGGAAAAAGTATCAGAAACATTCAAAGACACCGCAATAGGATCAGACGCTATACCAATTATCTTGCGAGGTGTTTCCATATTGGTACTTGCTGAAAACATTGCAAAATTAATGAGTCATGTTTCGAGACCTTTATCGAGAATGTTAGTGGGCGCAGCGGATAATTCTAGACTTGAGTTTATAAGTGTTCAGTGGTTTCTCTTTTGTTTTTCATAAAGTTCATAAATTCTTTCAACTTGCGTTCATATTTCAATTCTTGTAATTCCTTTGTACGTTGGACTTGTAAATATGTGATGCGATTTATTACATCGAAACGACTCTGTCAAACACTTCACCGCTTTCCAGGTGTAGTCGAAACAACACACTGAACCTTGTCACACAAAAACCGATTACTCCGGATGAGTATGCCAGTTTTAACACTCGCAGTGGGTAAAATATGCCCAAAATCGCGTATGTCCCATTCGCGGTTTGATTCTAACACGATTCGGTATAACATTCTAGTCCCGATAGTGCACGTGAACGTGCAATTCAGTCACGCTTTTGCTCTGTTTGAAGCCAACTGCTATGAACTTCCACAAAGTTCACAAATTTGCGACAAGTACTAGTGTATAGTTTTCTGTGAGGCCCGGCCTCTGACCTACATTCCAGCGCGATACGCGCGTTATATTAAGCTTCCTTCAATGGTTACCTATGTTGCCATACGTTGGTGATCCTGCGTACTGAATTTATACAGCTGCTGCGGCGAACTCGGCGAGGGGGCCCCCCTGTAGGTAGGTCCGGCTGCCGCCCAAAAGGTCACAGGAGAACATACAGGATACAAAACGATGGCAACGAAAAGTTTTATATTCCCCACCGATGGGTAACGAGCCGAACCGAGAACTCGGCCTTACACAATTTATCAATTTTACTATGGCGCGATCAGACGGCGCGTGCGTACTGCCCCAATTTCGACGGGCCAGATTACTTCAGATTACTAGCGTAACCCGGAGGCGACCGTTCAACAATTCACCGCGACAACCGAAGCGCGTGCGTTCGTCGCCATGTCCGCCGGGCAAGAACCCTTAATTATAACGCGATGCCGGAGGCGCATGCGTTCGTCGCCAGATCCGCCGGGCAAGAGAGAGAGAAATGGCAGTGTTGCCTACGCACCTAACGCTTCCCATTATTTGTATAGTACTTATTGGAGGCCGGAGAGGCACACGGACTATTCCGAACAACTAGGTTCTGAAGTTAGATTACGCATGGTTTTTCTATAAACTTCGTCGTGATTATTATTATTATCATTTATAAACTTCATCGTGATTATCATTGAAATTGAACCTTTTGTTTAACTAATTATTTAGCAGACGAAGACAACCTATAAGGACACCGTTGTACTATTCTATAAGGGTTGTTATCGAATTCACTTTAGCGACCCCGACTAGTTGGCCGCCTATAAAGAATTCCTGATATTTTTATAAAACCGCTACAAGTGAGTCTGTTGGCACAACCTCATTTGAGCGGCCTTTGACGATTTAGGAATGAATTTGGAGCAAAGCTTGGGAAAATAAGGAGGGATAAGATGAGAATGGGCTCTGGGATATCTCACACACCACTGAAACAAACCCAATACGGGTACAATAGATAGATTCCTTTGAAATTACTTAATAAAAAACTCACAATAGATCCAGTATTTATTGATTCACAATATAGTTTTATAACACAATGTCAGTGGCTTAAAAAAGTTTACTATCATTTGCCACCTAATAAGCTGTTCATGCCACTCGAGCCCTGTTGTAGTTGTCTCATCATGTTCTGTAGTCCCGACATGCCGCCCATCTGTTGTAAAATCCGAGGATCCATCATTTTAGCCATTTGTTGGTTTAATTTAGCCATTTGAGTCTGGTTAACATTTTTCGTCATATCGCCTCCTTTGAATAAGCCTTTGATGCCGCCCATTTTTTTCACTACAGCTGCGAATTTTGTGTACTGAGCAATGAGGTCTTTGACATCTCGTTCTGTGACACCGGCTCCTTGAGAGACTCTAGTGATACGAGTGGGCTGTTTGGAGAATAGCTTAGCACCATCGCGATGATCCAACTCGCCTTCATTCATGGAGTCCATGATAGTCATTAGCCGTTTAAGTTTAGCCATGGATTCTTGTTCGCTACCTTTTGACATGAGATCTTGGGAAAAGCCTGGGATCATGCCCTGTAAACATTGATTTCAAAATTAGAAGCTTAGGACCACACGTGCAAGAAATATCAGAAAACACTTCGTGATGAAAGACTGAAATGAATTACTTGAAGAAGTCATCAAGTACACTCTCAGTGAACTCTTTGAAAAATAGATAAGTTCTTAGACAAGGACTAACCCAAGCAAAAGGTGCTAATCTATTAACCAACAACAGTAACAATAATAGAAGACAGTATATTATACCGTTTCCAATCCAACTTATTCAAAATATAAACAAACATGGAGGCCTCAGGTTGCTTACATGGCCTTAAAGAAAAATCTCAACATTTAGCTTTAAATCTAGGCCAAATTTCCACTCTCGATGAAACAAATTATGGTTATATCAACAATTATCACCCCACTATTTAATCTAAGACCATGTCAGATACCTCAAGCCACCATGTTTGTTTACATTTTGAACAAAATGGATTGGAACAGAATATAGATTCTTAAAGAAAATAATTACAAAGAATATCTTACCATAATTTGTGAGAAAGGCCCCATCTTCATGATGTTTTGGAACTGTTCATACATGGCTCTCAGAGTAAATTGACCATGCTTCAATTTTTCTAATAACTCATCATTGTCATCTAATTTGAGTTCATTCACTTTGTCTAAAAGTCCTTCGATATCACCCATTCCCAATAGTTTGTTAATGAATGGTTTCGTTTTGAAAGATTCAAGGTCGTCAATGTGTTCACCAGTACCTATGAAGATGATTGGACTCTCTGTTGCAGCCACCCTGTTAAATAAAGTAGATTTTGATACAATAACTGTTTTGATGATGCCTTGATGATTTTCTTATGTTCTTTACTACAGAATGTTTTATTTATTATAGTTTCAGTAAAAGCAGAATACAGTCATATAGTACTACAATATACTCCCAAAAAGACGACTAGGTGATAACTATGAGGTGGCAACTTGTTTCTGTGTGGAAATGATAGCTTTTGCATCATAGATGAAGGTATGATATGAGTTTTATCGATTAAAATGGGGGAAGGGGTAAATCACCCCTCAAAACTAACCCGGTAAATTGCACTAAACATCCCTTGAATGCGGAGGTGATTAAAGGGAATGAAAATGTGCAGCTAATTTTAATACGGGATGAGAGTTCAAAAACATACTAGAAATCATTTTCAAGCCAATTTATTGAACATAAAAAAGAGAGTAAAAGTGGGTAGTTTTGAGAGGGTGATTTACCCCTTCCCCCTCTTCAATCGAAACAATCTCCACAAAAAAAAACTAGTTACCATGTTGTTGTAGTTACCTAGTCGTCTTTTGACGGCTTTTTGGGGTTGATAGCAGTACTAATATTGGATGTAGCAGATAAGCAGTCAGATAGCCACGCACTACAATAAATACGCAGTTACATTTGGAAAATGCGTGTGTAATAAAAGCGCCGAAAATTCGCCTAGTCCATAAACATCCTTAAATGGAACTTACACAAGTGAGCAATGAGTCATATGTCGCATTTCTATGCAGATAATTTATATGACTTTATACTATACCAGGATATCTATACTCGAGTGATGGTGAGTTCAAATCCTCCAACTGCACCACTGAGTTTTTCTATATAATTACGGATTTTTAAAAATTGTCTCTAGCTCGTCAATGAGAGAAAAACATCGCGAGGAAACCTACATGCTCAAGAAATAAAAAAAATCTGTACTGTATCCACCAATCCACACTGGGCCTACATGGTGGATTATGGCCCAAAAGCCCTCGGTGCTTTACTAGGAGAGGCCTGTGCTCTGCAGTGGGACATTAAAGGCTGATACAAGTACATACTATGCAAGTGTGCTGCTAGCTCTAAAATATGGCCTTAGTGTTAATAATAAAATTATAATAACTTACGCGGAAAGTGCACCACCACCCTTAGCATGGCCGTCTAATTTTGTAATAATGACTGAACCAATGTCCACCTTCTCCTTGAAAGCTCTGGCTTGAGCCTCACAGGCCTGACCTATTGTGGCGTCCATTACGAAGATTATGTTGTCTGGTTTCTAGGACCAAGGAACATTTTTGATTTTAGTTCGTCTCTTGCTTGCACACAAGTTATATTACATAATTGGATCTTTGTTTTATCATGAAATCATAAACTTAATCCTTGAAATTCCCATTTCAAAGGAACTAAACTTTCATAGACAAAATACTCAAGAAAATATTTATCTATACTAATATAATAAAGAGGTAAAATTGTGTGTTTCTAGGTATGTTGGGGGATAATCTCTGGAACTACTGAACCGATTTCAAAAATTCTTTCACAAATAGGAAGCTATATTATCCGTGTCTAATATAGGCTATATTTTATATTGAAATTTTGAAAAAAAAAACTTATAAACCGAAGCGAAGCGAGGGCGGGTCGCTAGTTTACTATATTTTAGCAAAGTGCCTTTTGTTATGTTTTTAGTGGCTTTCATAATATGTGGTTTACATAAGATAGAAAAGTCACTTATAACAACCACTATTAAAGAGCTAACATATAAGCTCTTGAAAATTCCATTTCATGACTTTCATAGACAAGACATATCCAAGAAAATTATTACTGTTAAAGTAGTTTTTGGTGTGCTATGTGTTTTTAGTGGCTTAGATAAGATGGAAAACGCCGTTAAAACTGCCACATTAAAGAATTAACACAAAAGACAAATTACTTACAATAGCAGTAGCGACAGCCAACATCTCCTCAAAGAGTGACTCCTCCTGCTTATGCCGGCCGCTTGTATCCACAATGATCATTTCAAAGCCTTCTTTCTTGAACATCTCCACACCAGTGGTAGCGATCACTACTGGATCTACTTCTGTGTAACTGCATAAGCAATGTTATAATCGTTTTACATTATTTTTCACAAATTTTAAATAACCTAAACAAATAATCATCAATAGCCATCATATTTTAGAATTTGTTATATTTCAAAATTCAATTCAATTTTTACCATAACTATAACCATCCACTTTTTTACATCCTCTGCTGGACATGGGCTTCCTCATGAACATTATCTTGTGCATTAGGAATGTATGGCATTCTGGCTAAGCAGTTTGGGGACTTTACTCCTTTGGAGTTGTAATTCATTAGTCTCCTTACATTATAACACTTTTATATTGTTATTATTATTATTTGATAGACAAGCAGCTTGCACCAATGCATCTATATCTGTTTTTGTGCTTTAAAATATCTATATCTATTTTTGAATTTATTAATGTTCTCAGATTATTAATATAAAATATGAACTATACTATACATATACATTACCTTCCATAAAATGGTATTCTGGCTTTAGTACAATTCTGTTTGACCTGGTCATAGGCACCCGCTCTGAATGTATCGGCACACACCAAACAGGACTTCCAATTCTTTCTGAGATAGTGGTAGGCAAGTTTTGTACATGTTGTGGTCTTGCCTGACCCTTGCAGGCCGACAAACATTATAACATTGGGTTTCCCTTTGATTGGCTGATAAGGCTTTACTCCTGGGTCTACTAGCTGAAATGAAGATGAGAAAATAATTAACAAGTTTTTAAGAAAGAGTTAAAATGATTTTATAAGAATAGCACCTTAGAAAGAGGCTAGAGGTTAGAAAGAGGAGAATAAAACTTGACAATTTGATACAATTTCACATTATGACACTTATTGCATTATACCTATATAATTTCATAACATCATGTACAATATGTGTTATATGTACATTTTTCTTTTACTTACAAGCAAAACTAACAAAATTTAGATAGAAATAAAAAAGTAAGCAAAATTATATTAATTATTACAAAAATGTATGCTCAGTATTCTAATCAATCATCAAATTTTTACATTATAGTATTGGAAGACAGTATGCAATCATTGAATGCATGATGCATATGTTGAATAAATAGTCTTATCATTAGCTCATAAGAATAATTATCAATTATCCTTATAACATCATAGCAGTTACCAATTACAACTTAAATTACTACATCCGGTAAAAATATAAATACATTACTTTGTTTTCATTTCCTGGTAGTTCTGTGCATATTTTACCTAACCCATACTACAAATAATCCACTTTACAGTAGGTTTTATACAATTTATTTATTGAAATACATGTAGCTCACTGTGATATGTTTACAAACCTTAACAAGCTCTTTAAACACTGCAGACTGTATCATTCGTCTCTTATTGAGCCCTCCAGCCATCTCATCAAAGTCAATAACGGCGCGAACATTCTCACGTAGGTTCTTTACTAGACGAATATTCACATCTGCTTCCAAAAGCGCAGCACATATCTCTTTTAGCATAGAATTTAAAACCTGATAAAAAGTGAATAGTAAGTATTACACAAGTTAGTTCTTATACAGTTTTCTTTCTTCGAACAGTCAAGAAATTAGTAAGGATTAATAAATACCTCTTCATTGATGATTGTAGCCCTGCTAAGAGACTGCAGGGCTGTCGTAATTTTACGACCTAAATCTGCTAAAACCATCTTGTATCACTACTATTACTAAAATACCAATAAAAAAAAATACCAATCAATATTATAAAGATTAGTTTGCTAAAGAAATTTGTGACATTTTATATCACTGCGTGTTAAAATTATTAATATTTAAAAAACGAAAACGCTTTCTATTCCACTAAAATATTTATTGCACTAAAAATTGAACTCAAATGACAATACGCGAACACGACGACTATCCTTGCATGTCAAAAGTTTTTTAGCGTTTTGTTACAGGAATAAACAAAAAGGAAATTTAGGTAAATACTTGCATTGAAATACATTTTTTGATATTAGAATACTATAACCATTTACTACTGATAGTAGATAATGATTAAAAATTAAATAACAACTGTTAACATTTGTTTTCCACTTTGTTTTTTTTTATTATATATATTTCTGCAGAAACCAAACGCTCTATTTTTCTACATTCTTATTAATTAGGCAGTAGCGAATTTTATACGTTTTGGATCGCAACCTATAGGTAATTTTCTTGTCATTTCTGGACAAAATAAATTAACCGACACAAATAACCGGTAACTAACGAAATTTTTTCTCACTTACATCATGACAGCACTACTTTAAAAAAGTAAATTTCGCTTTGTAATCCTCGTCAACCTGTTTTCTGTTTTTAATTTCTGTGAAATAATAAAAGAAATTGGAATAATTAACAAATAAAATGGTATGTCTGAAAGACATTGTTATATTTTCAATCTACTTAAGTGGAATTATTATTGTTGCATTTTGTTTAGGGTCAAAATCAATCGGGCAGTGGAAGCGGTGGAGACAAGAAGGATGACAAAGACAAAAAGAAAAAATATGAACCTCCAATACCTACAAGGGTTGGTAAGAAGAAGCGAAAGGCGAAGGGTCCTGATGCTGCTCTCAAACTGCCTCAAGTAACACCGCACACACGATGCAGACTCAAGTTACTGAAGTTGGAAAGAATCAAGGATTACTTGCTGATGGAGGAAGAATTTATCCGCAACCAGGAAAGACTAAAGCCACAGGAGGAGAAAATTGAAGAAGAACGATCGAAGGTATTTAATCATCTGTTTTCTTTTCATTTGCTGCAGTTGGAATTTTATTCCACTTTCTAATCCTAAGACTAGAAGTAAGGCTTACATTTAAACAGCAGTAAATCATGCCAACAGAAGAAACTATTTCTAAATAACTGTCTTATGTCTGAGAGCAATATTTGTTCAAAGTGATTGGCAATAGAATTGATGCAATCCTATAGATGAAACCATATCCCATTTCAATGGGGGCAGGGCGAGGGGGGGAGGGGTATTACAAAATTCACCTGGTAACAGGTGAACTGGTAAATTAAATGCTGTTCATTGGTAAACGCATCACTTGAGAACGGTGGGTCCTTTTGCTATTTTTTTTTTAAATGTTCATAATAGTCTGAATAAGGTTTTTAGGGAAAGAAAAATTGAAAAAGTTGCCTGGAAAATTTGGGAAAAACTGAAAGTGCTTTTTTCTATGGGATCTTTGTATGAACTGTTTTATTATTGAAATTTGGATAGGACAACGTCTGTCGGGTCAGCTAGCCTATAAATATAAGTAAATATGTGTAAAAAAATGTGGAAATGTTAAAATTACACTGAATCCTGTATTTAACTACAATTTCAAAGTTACAACTCACCACAAATATCTGTACTAGCCAAATGATGTCATGCTACAGTATTCCATTGGGCAATGGTACTAACAGGGTGAGATCTAGGGGAAACACATTCCATCAAAGTCATTCCATCACAGTTATTTCCAGTGTTGCATTTTGCATCCAGTGTCCAAGGACTTCCCTTTATAATTGAATTAATAATTATAAAGGAACATAGTGTGCATTAATTCCATTATTCTATTACAATTTAATGCATTTTGTGTACAGGTAGATGATTTGAGAGGGACACCTATGTCAGTAGGAAATCTAGAAGAAATCATAGATGATAACCATGCTATAGTATCAACATCTGTGGGTAGTGAGCACTATGTGAGCATCCTGTCCTTTGTTGACAAGGACCAGTTGGAACCCGGCTGCTCGGTGCTACTAAATCATAAGGTGGGGTTTTAAGAATGTTATTGTTTTGATTCTGAATTGAAAGAAAAACGAAGAGTTTGTATAGAAATTATAAATTGCTTCAAAAAAAAATTCTATGAAATTTTACTCGTTTCTAGAAGAAAATATCACATAAGAATGAAAAAGTGTTACTTCATTTAGTTTTATGTATATTGTATTCACAAAACTAAACATTAATATAGATTGATCTGTTGTATGTGTGCTTAATATTTTGTAAATTTTTGAATCAATGATTGTTATGTAGTTATTAAAAAAATATATACTTTCTAATGAGTACTACAAAGTGCACTAGAAATAATGATATCCTATACATAGATATGTTACTCTGCTCTAAAAAGGGCAATATGAAAGGAAGGTAATTGCCTGGAGTTCACTTAGTCGTGCACAATCTCCCAATGACGCTACACGTTACTCAGATGTCCTGAGTCTTGAAATTTGATAAAAATGCCATCTCGTTATCCACATTCCGCCATTCCGCAACTGTGTAAAAATTACACTGCAAATGTAAAAGAAAGAAATGATTTGTAAGTACTGTAAACTTGAAGATAATTTGTGTGCCCACTTTGAACTTAATTAACTTGCCCTTGGCTTGGAATACCAAATTCTAATTAATTTCAAATTAAAGCCATGATATATTTTTTTTAAATCAGTTATAGCGTAAGTGACGAAATGATATTGATTCATCTGCGTCGAATGGGGAAAGTGAAGATTCTCGGAAAGTGGATAACGTATGAGCATAATGAAAGTCTCGCAGCAAACACGCAGCCTTCAGAGAATTTATTGATTCCCGATTTATCGAGGAGTTTTATAGCAGAGACATCCATCAACTTCCATTAAAATGGCAAAAGTGCATTGATAATAATGGACCATATTTTGATTAATTGAATATATAATTCTCATACAAAAAAAGAAATGATTTTTTCCATATAAAATGACAATTTCATAGGTAAGGACTAAATACTATGGAAAATGCACATATGTATTGGGACCATTGGGTTTAAACATAATCTTGAAACAATGCAATCGTAAGATAGAAAATTTAACCAAAGTCCAGATCCACAATAAGGTCCTTAGAAAATACAAAACAGAAAAGCTAAAGTAACATGCCAACTAATAACACACAGGTGCACGCAGTGGTTGGTGTGCTGGGTGATGACACGGATCCCATGGTGTCAGTGATGAAGTTGGAGAAGGCTCCACAAGAGACGTACGCAGATATCGGTGGGCTTGACACACAGATACAGGAGATCAAAGTAAGTTTACGTAAATTTCCTTTTCCCCTTTCACCAAGTATTCTCCAAAAACCTATCCTAAGGAAAATTAATTATCATTTACTAATAAGACAACTGAAGAGGTTGTGGCACATTCTAGACGATAAGAAGATTTCGCTATATTAGAAAATAGCGAAATATTGTAGTTTGTTGATGAGGCCCGTCCAATGACATGTAGTTTTTTGATGAGGCCCATCCAATGACATGTAGTTTGTAGATGAGGCCCATCCAATGACATGTAGTTTGTTGATGAGGCCTGTCCAATGACACGTAGTTTGTTGATGAGGCCCATCGAATAGTTTGCAATCGATTTTCAGGATTTTTGATTTGAAGGCTTGTCCAATGACATATCAATTTTGTTCATCTACGAATTTAATTTAATTAATTTAATATGGGGGCGTTCAAGTATTACGTAACGCAATGTGGGGGGGGGGGGGGTCTTGTAAAACGTTACGATGCGTTACAGGGGCGGGAGGGGGGTTCGAACAACGCGTAATGTAACATTGTTTTTTTTATTTAAATAAAAAACTAGGGAATTAAAATCTCCCAAGTTGGCAACCCTTTTCGTTTATGTTTTACGGGGAATCCCTCGATTGTATTGTACGTCATTTTTATTTTGTTCTCTCAAGTTGGCAACCCTTTTCGTTTGTTTTACGGGGAATCCCTCAACTGTATTGTAAGTCATTTTTATTTTGTTTTCGTTGTCAGTATTCGTTAGTGTTTACGCAGAAGCACATTGCTGTAGTCAGTGTTGTTAAAGTGAGTTCATACTGTAATGTCCTCAAAAGAGGGAGATATGCATCATCAACTGTTCTTGGCCTATAAAGGCTCTCATACTGACTTGCCAGCGCAACTGTGCCAAAAAAATGCCAACGAAATTTGGAAAACGGCTAAAGAAAATCTAAAAAATAAAGAAAAGTTTATAGAACATATAAATGAGGTTTACGAGAGTTCAAGGTGAAGGCCACGAAGAAGAGAGCAACAATGCTTAGTTATTTTACACAGGTAAGTTTACAGCTAAAATGTAATAATATTACATATAGGTAGGTATATAATATATAAACCAAACCTAGATTTTTCATAAAAGAACTGGTCATAAGTATTATATATTTTTAGCTATGTACCTATGAAAACATCAAGCATGCCAACAACACTTTTGTCAGCATGGCCCAATGTCCCACCGACTTCGCGTACTCTTCAACAAAAACAGGTGTGTACGCTTTTTCAGTACAGTTTGTCTAGGTCTGGATGTTTATATAAATAATATATGTAGTATAAATGTCATTGTTCCGAGTATACATAGTACAGGGAATCCTAGTTTGGTGTCGCGAGTGCGAGTGCACCGGTACACCGGCATATTGTATCAGAAACGAAAACTTTGTTTTTGTTTACTTTATTAACTGTCATGACGCGGTATTGAGTTGACTGTTGACTTTCACTAAATAATTACTGACCCGCTAGCTAAGGGTATGTTCAGATGATAAGCGCTCAACGCGCGTTTACAACTACATGTATTTTATTACAGGTGTGCACATACTAACGCGCGTTTTTTGTATGTAGTTGTAATTTAAACGCGCGTTAAGCGCTCATCATCTGAACGTACCCTAAGAGGTAACGCTCTTGCCTACAGCTGATGAGGGTCGCGGGTTCAAATCTTGCTAGGGGCAAACATTTATGTGATGAACTTAGGTGTTCGTTATTAGTAATCGCCCCAAACATTATTAATTATACGTAGCGAAGTGTTGTTTTTATGAAAATTTTACGTCGATTTTACTAAATAAAAAAAAATTGAGATTTTCGACGTTGAAAACGTTTTTATATACGCTTTATTGTTTAACACACTATCCTGCTTATATATATGTGTATATGTTCTATATCGCATGTCTCAATAATACCTATTCTTAATTTATTTTCACTTCGTTTATAGGATTCGGATGCTGTAGCTTCATCCGCGTGTTCATCTCTTATGGAATCGATTGTCGGAGTCGCTGGAAGAGAGAGCACTGCTGTCAAACGAAAGATGAGCGATACCCATGATGAGCGAAGTGAGACTACTGATGAGGAAACTGTGGACAACCTGGACATCCCGTCTACGGAACCACACACGACTTCGATTGTTTCGGACATCACTAAAAATGTTCCAATCAAACCGGCTCAAGAAACTCTTATGAAGAAAATTGGCCTACTTCAACAGAGAATAAATGTTCTTACTGAAGCAAGGGACACTGGTATAGCCGAATTTGATGATGTTCACGAAGAAATAAAAAAAACTACGGAAAGAATTAAAAGAAGAAGAAAAATGTTTAAAGAAAAAAAGAGACAGTGCCAAGCATGCAAAAAAATTTCGAGCCAAAGAAAAACTTGAGAACAAAGGAATTACTATTGATGTTGATTTGGAAAAACGAAATTTTCAGCACGCTGGGGAGACACTTGCTAAGGTCTGGATGGAAATGAAAATTGACAACTACGATGTTTCGACGGAATGTAGAAAGCCCGAAGATAGCTTGCAGGATCCAGCAGAACCTAATCTGGCGTGGTATAGCGCTCACGTCCATGAATCGCAATATTTCTTGCAAGAGATTAAATGCGCGGACGAATCTTGCTGTTCCCGCTCGAGGAGTGCATTGAAATCTGTCTTTCCGGAAACTTTCCTGCCGCCACCCTGCCCAATCCTTCAAACCCCAAGCAAGCTCATGGTACCTAGTCAGCTAGACAAAGGATCATGCAAGTTTTCACCACTTCTTGTGAGGTTGTCCGTTGATCTGTCGCCTCCTCTAGAAGGGTTTAAGTAGATGCCTTACGATTTCTTTTGCCCATCAGTACAATCCGACCTCAAGAACAGAATATGTGCAACCTGTGGGATCTATTTCACATCCCACAAGAGTGTGCAAATGTGCATGGTGCAAATGTATGCAATGTCGTTACGTGCATGGCAAGACTGCCCAAGACCGTCGTGAAAGTAGAGTACGGCCACAGCGACTTGCTGCCAGAAGGGCAAATGAGCCTTCTCTGCATTGTGCGCCGCTGTGAAACTAATGTGAAACATGAGGATGCCGATTGGCTCTACGAAGACTAAGTTGATGCAAGTGGTTTAACAATTCCGGAACCCTCTTCGTCTGCTCTCCGGATGCCAGTAATGAAAGAGTCTGAGTGGCTGGCAAACCCGTGGACAGAGGAGCAGTAACTACAATTGAATTGTTTTTTTTTTACATACCTACTTATTTGAATTATGGCTGATTTTGTTTTAAATTTTTTGTTAAGAATACGATTTTATTTTGACTAAAATGTTTTATTTCAGTTAGGTTTCCGTTTCTAATTGCATTGCCAAAGGTTAAATAAATATGTTATTTTATTTTGCAAAAATCTTCAAAAATTGCGTTACGTAATACTTGAACGCCCCCTATAATAAAGTTCGGAACTAATTGATATATTAGATCGTGCTGGTTGGTCACTCTTCATCGAGATAGTTTTCCAATATTCGAAATCTTCTTAAAATATAAAATATGCAAAGAATATTAATTGTACATTCTACTTTATGACCAAAAAACGATACACAATATACTTTCCCAGGAATCAGTAGAGCTACCCCTGACTCACCCTGAGTACTACGAGGAGATGGGCATCAAGCCCCCTAAGGGCGTGATATTATACGGCCCACCGGGCACCGGCAAGACTCTGCTAGCCAAAGCGGTCGCCAATCAGACCTCTGCCACTTTCCTCAGGGTTGTCGGCTCGGAACTCATTCAGAAATATCTGGTAAGAATAATTTATAATATAAATGTTGCATGCAAATGATCACTTTTAGCAATAAGTCTACCTTTTGTGTACCCATTTATTTAATGTTTATGTCAGTTTCACCGCAATCTCTGCTGTGCTATATATAAAATGTACTACTTACTCTATTTCATTTAATGTTTCTTAATATGTAATTATGAATATTAATCGAGCTGCTATTAAACCAATTACCGGAAATATTTGACCGGCTTTAAGCAGAATGAATGCAACCCACGTGTAGTTTTAAGATGTTAGATCAATGCAATGCAACCAGCCCTTTCAGTACACTGCTAGACATGGGCCTCCTCATACGCATTGACTCGTGAATGAGGGATGTAAGGCCTGAAAACCTGTCCAAGCAGGTTGGCAAAACCACTCCTTTAGAGGTGGTGTAGTTCCTCGGGGCTTGTGGTAGCCACTTTGTTGTCCCCTAGTCGCCTTTTACGACGGGAGGAGATGAGGTGATGCTGTTCTGTAGCCGGTCGACACCACGCTGCCAAAGCAAAAAGATAACCATTGTTTATTCTCTTAGTCTATTTTTAATTTCCGCATGTAATGTGCTTTCGTTAAAAATGCTACTACCTATTGTCTTTTCTTCTTAAGTATCGTATAATAATATTTTTGTTGTCAGGGTGATGGCCCCAAATTGGTTCGTGAATTGTTCAGAGTTGCCGAAGAGCACGCTCCATCAATTGTCTTCATCGATGAAATTGATGCTGTTGGCACTAAACGGTAAGGCATATTTTAAAATAATATTTTCTTTTTAAATTCACTAAAGTCTCAATAACTAGTAACTTGAAACCAACAATAAGGTCCCTTTTATCCCATAATTTATCTAATATTTATTTAAAACGAGAAACAAAAAAATACTAATTGAGCAGCAAACCATGATGAAGAAAACAACCTGTTTTTGAATAACTGAAGTAATAAATAATTTAAAATTACTAAGAATGTCATTACCAAGTGGAGGGAGTCCGGCAGATCCTATTCCTTTATTGTCACCAGAGAATCTAAACCTAACCCACCTTTGAAGTTGCCGCCATCGATTTGCTGCTTATTCAGTATTTTCTGTTTCTCATTTAATTATTTCTTATTGTTTATTTATCTGTCTATTGTTCTTTGGAAGCATTTAAAATAGTGTTTTTATATCTTTTTTTAGATACGATTCCAATTCCGGTGGTGAAAGGGAGATCCAGAGAACCATGTTAGAGTTACTAAATCAACTTGATGGTTTCGACTCCCGTGGTGATGTTAAGGTAAGTAATATTATTTATATGATCACAGTACTAAAAAAATTATAGGCAAAACGACTGTCATTCTTCTAAATATTTTGGTTTTAATTTCACAGTTTTCTTACTATAAAATATTTATTATACTATTTCTGCGACTCAGTTACATAGTGTAAGCGATTAATTCTAGAAAACAAAACCCATGGATTCCATTCATGATTCAGGATTAATTGACATGAAAATTTTACTACTTTTTTTTGTAAAAAAAATATATTCTTGAGTTTTTTATATGGGGGTTCTAATATTTTACTAGGGAAATTGACATACTCCCGTGCCGCCATTTTGATTTTTGTTAAAAACTGCGTCGCACAATGGGACCTACATATCGATTGCATAGACAGACAAAAAATAATGTTATATAATATTTATGTCCTAAAGTGTCACGTTACCAAAATAATTTGAGGTAGAAGTCGCTATACTATTATCGCTATGTCTATGATCTAATTATATGTTAGAACAATAGTGTATATTATCAAAGTTATCACAATAATTACACGCCTACCTACTTGGACTACAACCGTTCGTCTTTGCATCAGTTTGCCACTTTGCATTCATTGTACGCAAACGTTTTTCTCAGTCTCTCTCTGCACTGTAATCGTTTCACTTTACCGACTTAGATTTGACATATTATTTTTTTGCATTTTACGCATACAGCGTTTACGAGAAATTTTTTTTTCGATAGACTGATATTTTATTAGGCTATGATTTAAAGGGGCGGCATATATTACAGTTTCGGTCAGTATGAAACAACAAATTGTGAGTTTAATAACATTGTGCAGATTGTAATAAAATTGAATTTAAATGTGTAGATTTGCACGATGCAATGTACAAAAGACGTTAAGGTGCCAAACATTTTACACGTACGGTTTGTGGTACGCGGTAACTATGCGAGGGGGACATACAACGCTCTTCGGGTCCAATATAATGGGTTCAGGATGCTGATGGTCCTCCCACGTTACTGCAGCGCTTAACCGATGCTTGCTAAAACGACTGTTGATGACTCCCTTGCCATAATGCACAAACGTTGTACTTCCCTACTGGCGCGAATCCGAGCCAGCTTCAACACCATCCTGAGCGCCATTGCAGCCAGATGGGACAGTCCAATGCTGCACCGGCACGCGAGCCGGTACATGGATGCAGCGTTGGGTTGTCGCATCTAAATTTTAAGTTCAATTTGTTCCCTCATTAGTAACACTTGGTTAAGATTTGTGGTCACTAACACATATTATGAACATTTTGTCTTAAAATAAAACAAATTATTATTATTAATAACAAATCAGGCGGTAAAATATGAGAGTAAAAAATGGAAATGAGGAGTAATATATCTAGAAATGAGTAGCTCAATTAATATTTGAATGCGTAATAATCTGATTATTTATTTAATTTGCAAGTTGTAGTCAATAATTAGGCAATAAAACGAATAAATGGGCAGTAACTAGTGAGCAGTTACTACAAGAAATCGATCCGCCAGAAATATTGGGATAAGTTACATATTAATTAATTATTTTTAATAACGTAGGAACTGGGTAGGAAAAATTTTCGCGTTGTTCAAAAAATATAACCACGAAGTATGTTATGCCTCTGATTAAACAAGCCAAATCGTTTCTGGGTGGGAAAGAGTTTTCAACCAAACTGACCTTCGACTGTTACCGAACGCCGAGAACTGGCGAACTATTTATCTAACTGCCCATTCAATCATTTTATTTAATCTACCGCTCGATTAAGTTCTATGCTTACCGCTCTACGATTACATAACCAACCAAATTCTTTTATATTAATTACTAGCTCCATTTTACTGCCTGTATGAATTATAAACTTTTTTTTTGTATGAAGAAGGTGGCAAACGAGCATGCAATCCACCTGGTGGTAAGTGGATACTGTCGCCCATGGACACCCGTGATACATGCCAACATTAGTCCAAAATGACAAGCTTTGGCACGCCCCCGGCTGCGCTGCGTACTGTTGTTGATGAAAGAATGGATTTGGGGAAATGGGAAGGGGTAGGACGGGAATGGGCTCTGGCATCTCATTCACTACGGAAACACATACGTACATTGGGGAATATGATAAAGTGAGAAATGCAGTACATCTCCAGGTTCTGTGAGAGAGGGGTAACAAGGTCTGTGGAGTGCGCCCAGCGGCTGTTGGATTGCAGCGTGCACTCTCCCCCTTCAAAATAATATATAATAATAATGTGTAGGTATATATGTGTATTTATGGCCATGTGAAATCTATATTTCAATGGAATACGAACTATACTTATTGTAATAATAAGTATCTTGTCGCATGTTTATTTGTTCTGATTTTCCATCATTCCTTGAGATAGTCATTATAGGTAAGCTTGTAAATATTTGTTTTATTTTTACCAACAGGTATAGAAGTAAGCAAAAATAGTTATTTCATAACATGTTATTTAGTAGACGCATGTAGTTTGTACATTTTGTTTACACACTGAGGTAAGTTTTGCTAAGGCTACGTTTTGCAGACCATTATGTAGCGATCTTTAAATCGTAATATCTCGGTAACGTGACACTTTAGGACATAATATTATCTATCCCTTAATCACCTTCTACTGCGTCCGCGGGAACAGATGATGATGCTATTCTAAAGCCAGCCGACACCACATGGTCAAATTTTACCATATTGTTGTTTTGTTTCAGGTTATAATGGCGACAAATCGCATAGAAACTTTAGATCCAGCTTTGATTCGTCCCGGCCGTATTGACAGGAAGATAGAATTCCCTCTTCCAGACGAGAAAACCAAGAAGAGGATCTTTACCATACATACATCTAGAATGACATTATCCGATGACGTTAACCTATCAGAACTCATTATGTCCAAGGATGATCTCTCTGGTGCAGATATTAAGGTATATACATAATTTAGTTGTCTCAGCAATAGATTTTTGTCTTTACTTTGTCTTAATTGCGCAACCGTATTGATTTTACAATTTCTACATACACACATGCACACACACACACACACACACACAATCTTCCGTTAATGATCTTCGAATCCTCTAAGACTGCCCTCCTAAGAAGAAAAGGCGCTAGTAACATTTTTAAGGAAAGCCTAAGTAATATTATATATATTTGAAGATCAAAAATAACCAATGGTTATTCTTTTTGTTTTCTTCAAAAGTCCAAGTTTCTAGCATGATTTTAAATAAATAAAGATGTCATCAAAATGCAGTTGTGCCTTTTTTTCTAAGGAGGGCAAATTAATTCATATAGCTATATGTATTGAACCATTCAAAATATTGTAACTTCGTAAATGGCTTGAAGATTTTTGTATACCTTGTAATTTATACCATACCATCAGCCTATGCTACCTCCACTGTTGGATATAGGCCTCTCCCAAAGCTCGCCACCACACACGATCCTCGGCTCTTCTTATCCAACCACCAGTTTGTCAGTATGTTATTCGTATTCAAGCATTGTGGTATAGGCGACGAGAAGAGCCGAAGCACTTTCCCAAATGCTGCCCAGCCAAGTTGAATGCGTCTATCGACCTTGCTGAGATTGGACATGCATAGATGGATTGTTTGCCCAAGGTAGACATAATGGTCAACAACTTCGAGTGCCACGCCTTCAAGAAGAACAGATCAGTACCAGAAGAACATGTTCATTGAACACTATTTTTGTTTTGTCTAAATTCATTCCGAGACCGACGCGCCCTAATGTTGCGTTAAGGTCGTATAGTATCCAATTTTAATCTTCAGGACAAATTCAAGCTGTAAAGTTTCTGAAATAAATAATTTTCCCTTAACTCAATACCCCAGCGATGGGTCTTCTTTGGTCAGAACCTCACTTATTTATACCAATTTAATAATGATATGTTTATGGTAATATTTGTCCAGGCTATATGCACAGAGGCTGGTTTGATGGCGTTGCGTGAGCGGCGCATGAAGGTTACCAACGAAGACTTCAAGAAATCCAAGGAGAGCGTCCTCTACCGGAAGAAGGAGGGCACGCCGGAAGGACTTTATCTTTGAAATGTGTACCATCAAATTAACATTTACTGTGTATTCATTACGTATTTGAAAAATATATATACTTAATAATAATATATTGATTGTTTTATTTATTGTAATAGTAATATGTGATTGTTATTATTAACATAATATAGCTAATTCTAGGTAGAGGAAATCAGTTTTTCTGTTGCCTATTCAAAAAATGTTAATAACGATTTCAACTTTATAGAGGGTGCATTTTGAAAAAAATCATCACCGCCATATTTTACCAACGATCATTCTTATAAAAAAACTATTAAGAACTTTTTGTGGGAATATGAGCTATATACATATTGTACATATAAAACATACATACATTATATATACATATAAAAATATGTATTTGAAATACATATTTTTACCATAATTCAAACCATTTCCGACATATTCGCAAAAAAAACGACACCTGTATAATTTTTAACATCATACTGATCAATAGAGACTAGACATTTAATTTAGAAAGATAGTACCTATGTAAGCCAATATACTAAGATAGTAAACTCACACAAAAAAATTACCTTCATCGAAATTGTTTCAATGTGTGAATGTTATTTCGATTAGATTATATAGACGTAGACAACGTTAGTTCGTGAAATTATAGGGAAACCCAGACTGTACCTACGACTACAAGTAAATTTTAGTGTTGAAACAAGTACAACAAAATCAGTACATCAACAGTGTACAAAGTGATAGGATGCGCGCATATTTCTCGTGTCGTTGTTTGTAATCGCCAATTTATGAAGTTACTTTATAATACAAATTAAAAAAAAATGCTAGATTTATATTTTTGTAACATAATGTACGAAAGGGAAGATTTTTCTATTATTATTCATGAAATATTCGAACGATTAATACGATTCCACAATAAGAATGTATTCAAGTAGGTATAGACAGAGGAATGATAAAATAAACTAGGGATGGTACGAATGTTCGCATTCGCACATGCGAATGATTCGCATCATTTTAAACATTCGCATCAACCCTCGCATTCGCATCCAGGGATGCGAATGCGAATGTTGTGCAGGTCGCGTCAAGTTGGAACTTAAAAAGAGACGACGACGCACGCATCGCGTGATTCATTCGACCAATAGGAAGCGTTTTTCACTCGCCGATTGCGATTGTTTGGTTGGGTTGGCTCGCATTGTTCTTAGTTGTCAGTCAGTTGCCAGTATCAGTCAGTTATCAGTCATTATTACGTTAGTAAACCAATAGTCGACAACTTTTTAATTGTTTTTGAGTCATTCCAACGGTTTTTCACGGCCGGGAAAGTAAAGTGAGATATGGCGATTTTTTATACCTATAGATCGAGACCACGCGAAATGCAATGTTTGCGAGAATATTCCCGGATTGGACGCACTACCTCGTGGTTAAGAACACATTTGAAAGCCGTTCATTCCAAAGAGTACGAATTGCTGATTCATGCTGAAGCGGAGGTCCAGGCTTCAAAACTGGTCAATCCACAAGAAACTCCACTAAAAGAGGTAACAAAACAATTATCTATTGAAGAATCACAAAAAATTGACTGCCGAATAAGCGAAATGATAGCATTACAAGACTTACATTACAAGCATTACTTAACTTTGTTGAGGGTGTAGGATTTCGAAGATTGATGCAGCTAGTTGCGCCACAATATAGGTACTCTAAAATGCCGTAAATTTTTTACTGAGCATGCTTGTCAAGTCTTGTATAATAAAGTTGCTGAAAAGGTCAAACTTCTTTTAGTCGATTTGAAATATATGTCATTCACGACCGATATATGGTCAGAGCCCAGTGCAAATGTATCACTTCTCAGCCTAACCTGCCACGGCATAACGGCCCACTTCGACCGCTTAAGCGTTATTTTAAAATGCGAGATATTTGATGGCAGACACACGGGCGATGCTATCGCAAACAAATTTGAATTAATTCGGAGTGAATGGAATATAACTATGGAGCAAGTACACTGCATGGTGAGAGATGAGGGCTCAAATATGAAGCAGGCTATGACATTGACCGGGTTCAAATTCAAAGATATAAATTGTACTGCTCATAAGCTACAGACAAATATTAAAAGTGGATTGAATTCTTAAGAGTTTTTGGGGAATATGATTCAGAAGTGTAACAAGATCGCCAGTCACTTCAATCATTCTACCATCGCACAGGGTCAATTAGCAAAAATCCAACAGCGACTGAACCCAGATCAAATTCCACTAACTGTTATACGAGACTGTGCAACGAGATGGAATAGCACGTTTTATATGTTTGAAAGATGTTTGTCCTAAAGGATTCTTTGTGCCTGTATGCTAACAGCGATAACATTTCAATATATCACCCGGAGAATGGAAAGCTATGGAGTACTGCGTATCAATACTTAAGCCGTTTGAAGAAGCCACTCGTTACTTAAGCAGCTCACAAGCTTTAATTTCGTCGGTCATTCCGATTATTTACACATTAAAAAAAGTCTTGATGACACAAGCATACCTACTGAGGGCGATATCGTTGATAACATTATGGTCTGCTTTATTCAAGTTATTAAAAGCGAAATAACTAAGAACTTTTGCAATCTGGAGAATGATCCCTTCTTTAGAATTTCTGGATCCACGATACAAGCATAAATTTTTTAGTGGTATTGTAAAAGATAAAGTCAACAGTGATATTGTCGAACTGGCACTAAATCTGTCTAACCGGGATGGTAATAATGATCGGCGTATTTCAATTCAACTGAAGGCCTATCTTAAAGAAAAACGAGCCTCCTTCGATGAAAACCCTCTGGACTGGTGGAAAACTAAATTAAAATACGATAAATTGTCAGAACTCGCTCGCAAATATCTCAGCGCTCCACCGGCCAGCGTTCCGAGTGAGCAACTGTTTAGTGGAGCCAGCCTTATATATGAGCCCCTCCGAAATCGCCTCATGAGCGAAAAGGCGGCTAAGTTGCTATTTCTTAAATATAATTTGCCCCTTTTGAAATTTGATTACTAGAAGTAATCAATTATATCAATTACAAATGATTACTGTCTATAATTATTTCTAATGCCTTTCCTGAACATTCGCACTCGCACTCGCATTCGCACTTTCGCATTCTAAAATTCGCATTCGCATACGCATTGGCGAATGTCAAAAATATGACATTCGTAACATCCCTGAAATAAACAATGGAATGAGATGAAGATAACGATATGTATAAATTGTATTTAGTAGTAGTGTGTACGATATTAAAGCCAGTAAAGTACAATATACAAAACTAAAATTGCACCTGATTTGCGGTCAATTCGTCATCAAAAAGCGGTGCAACAAGCATTTCCTTGGCTATTACGTACAATGCGATCTTCAAGACATTATACCGCGAATAAAAAAATTTTGAATTGAACTGCCAACTAATATTTTTATAATGACCCACGACATCAAATTCTTCAAGAGAGCTGCAAATAAGGTCCTGCAAGGACTTTTTGGCGGGAACTCGAAGAGTGAAGTTGAGTTTTTGTTTGATTATTGTAGAAAATATGTATTTTGTGGTTTAATGGTGATAGTTTATTAAACTTCAAAGTGCTTTTCATGCGTGGTGTTTGTGACAATCAAATAAAAGGGTGCCACTGGGTTTTTCGTGTGCTTCCAATGAGTGAGTTCTGTCCTGAGTAAACCTACTATCGCTTTACTGAGCGACTTCCGACTAGTCCTGACTTACTTCGACCAGACTCGACACTGACAGGATACATTTTAGACTTTAAAATTGTTAAAATTTAATAGGAAGAAAACTTAACACTGGCAGAATGTGCTAATTGCACCGTTGCCATATATGAAGAAAAAAAAGATCCTGTAACGCCGACAGCACGGCGCTGCGCCCTCTCATTTTAGCCCCGCCGGGTTTTGCAGGTGTATATAGCCTAAACCAGAGATCGGGGCCCGCACTAGCGGGCCGTCATAGTCGGGGTTGCGAACGAATGCAAACAGTGCACTCGTGACCCTGGCGTTAAGTGAGCAGATGGAACAGCGTGGGGTTTTAGCCGGTAGGAGTGTGGCATAACCCTCCGCCTGTCCCCAGCGGAAGAGTACCTATCACATGATGGATTTCCCCACGTAAAAAAAAGATGTACATGGCTACTTTTTTATTAAAAAAAATCAATATTTTATTTTTAGGGTATTTATTTTTGTTTAAATTTGACAATGTTGTTTTGTAAATAAAAGTACCTACTACAAAATATTTCGCCTTATTATTTAAGCAGCTAAATTAGAATACAAAGCACCTAACTATTTAGACAGACACTAATCTATTGTAAATGATTGTTAATTTGTGATAATAAAAAGTGTACAAAGAAGTTGCATATACAGAAAATGAATATTTTATTTGTTTCATTTTGCTATTTAAGATTTTATTGATCTTATTCTTAATTATTGTCCCTGAAATAAAATGAGCGTTTTAAATATTTTTTTGTTGTAACAGTTATTGAGTGCTTTTGCCTAATAAAGAAAACGCAGGTCAATATATGTACCAGAAATTGCCTTTATTAAATTAACTAAATGATTTTCTGTTGGTGATTGATCAAACTGATGAATGGCAATGCAATCAAAAATATTACTATTTATAAAATAACGCAAAATCTTGTTAGTTATAAGACATTTCGTCATTATCGGTTTGATGTTAAAATTATGTGATTTGTTAATTAATTCTCGTATCATTCTTTCAGCGACTTTGCATATTTTAATAGTGTCTTCTGACGGATAGACTAAACCACTTTTATCTTTAAAAGATATAAAATTAAATTTATTATTTATAGGGCACTGTGAAAGTAATGAACTGTTACATACATCACATTTGATCGTTTTAACAAGTTGTCTTACTACATATCCAGCGACATAATATATAATAATCTGTGAATAATAATCGCTGAATTCTGTCATTTGGGGTAATGTAGAGCAAAAGTCTATAAAACTACGCTCGGTACTCATGTTAGGCTCCGAATCACCCAAATCATCAGCGAGTTTGGCTCGACTTGTGGTAGCATTAATTGTTTGTACAGCCGAGGAACAATTTAGTATTGATATTTGCTCCAATGCGAGGCAGTTACCTTCATTACTATTTTTTAATTCAACATAACGTAATAGATTTTTATAAAAAGATTTAAACTGCCTCGAGGTAGGATTACCGTTACTTCCAGCATGTGCCCGCACGTTATTAAAAAACAATTCAATATGGTCTTGACTGAATCTGAACATTGACATGAGTTTCATTCTTTCTCTTCCTATTAAGTACTCAAAGAGTACCTTTGTGCTTTTGATACATATTAAAAATCCTATGAATCCTGTTTTTCTTCCACTTTTGATCAACAATTGTCCCTGTGCAGATTTCAGTCTTTTTATGTAGTTTTCCGCTTTATTTAGAAATAACATTATTTCATCTTTGTTTTCCAAACTAATTGGCTTTTTAAAGTCAATTTGTTTTAAATTTCTAGATTTAAGAACATCAAATAAATTGTTGAAAATACGAATAAATTCGACCGTAGCTGATGTTTCCTGAAAATCAACGATTTTCAACTTTTCTCTACAGAAATCCAGAGCATCAGCAGCACTGTTGCTAAGAAGTTGGGTCGCCAACTTGATATTCATTTTCTGATTGTAAAAGCCTTTATGTTGTTTTCGTTGCTTATTACTAAAATTAAAATAGTCTATTTCTTCGAGTGTAGTCAATTTTTCGAGATATGTCCATAATATAGATTGACCATGTGCATTAACAATTTCTTTATATGCCTGTAAGCAAATTCGCACCAATTGGAACATATGACAAGCGTCTAAAAAAATTGCTATTGGCTCTTTTGTAACAGGGTGTTTAAAAGTCGTTAACATGTCTTCTGATTCTAACTTACAACCCAATATCTTTGCCATCGTTAAATTAGACGGACATCCCTCAAAAGTCAGACCAATCACAGAAATATTAGAATCATTTAAATGTTTTAAGCATTGAATAATTAAGTTGGCTTTTTGCTCTCCAGTTGCACCATCTATTAAAAAATAACCAACAGGAACCTGTAATAAGAACAAAGAAATTAAATATAGTTCACATGGACAGGACGACAAGGATAAAGAATGAGTAACTAGACATAGGCACCTGAAAATTTACGTTAACGCCGGTAATCAAAAATATCAATGCCTCTTTAGCTTCAGAGACTTGATCACTATCCAAACATCCGCCAAAATCTACATAACCATGGAACTTCTTCCCATCCCACTCCAGTTTGCGTCTAATTGCCATTTCATCCAATATTAAACAGCAATATAAAGGCTGTCTATTTTTATTTGCCATTAATCTCAAAGCTTCTAGAGATTCCGTGGTAAAGCCAGGATCTCCATGAATAGATCGATACCATTTCTGAATTGCGTGTGGATGTGGTAAGCTCAAATTAAAAACCGTTCTGACGTAATTATATGCTTTGCTTGAGTAGTAGTGTAATGTAAGAGCGAAACTCCGCAGTGCCTGTGAATACTTTGATTTGTGAATAGTCAATTGTAAATAGTCAACTTTTGTGTTCTTCAGATAGATAGAATAGAGTTCTTTAGGTGTAACATTTATTGTTTTTAATGATTGAGATTGCTCCTCATTGACGAGGGACTTCTTTTTCAAATGGTCTATTATTGTTTCTAGGGTAAGTATCTTTTTTAATTTACGGCGATTCTGCTCACGCAGTCTTTTTATTTTTAATTTTTGTTGTATAAGTTTAAATCTTTTCATCTCTGGTGTATCAAGTCGCGTTTCTACGCGCGATGCAGATGGTTGATCTATATTCTGTAAAACAAAGTACATACCTAATTATATTACATACTGTACATAATTATATTGCACGTATAAAGATATGAGTACTTAACAATATAAAGGATAATAAATAGTTCAAAATACTACTACTTAATATACAAAATACTACTTAATATAATATTAAGTCAGATTTATTAAGTGAAGAGATGCTCCGTCTTCCATCCTTAACAGGTGTCTATGTACTTCAATTATTAAGTTACTTTTGTTAACTCTGTACACGGAGACATAAATGATAAAATAAATATTGTAAGATTGATAGAATACTTTTTCACTAACTTCTTCTTTGGTCGTTATCTTCAGTATATTAATTGTAGGGTATGCCATTCCGGTCAATCGTCGACACTTTTCTGTTACAACAAAGTCGTCTTCATTGAAATGCATCGAGCAAATCGTGCTATGTTTTGTGGGGAACCAATTTGTATTACCGGTTGCTTCAATCCATTTTTCTTTAATGTTCGCATCGTTCGGAAAGCTGAATAAAAAGCAATTCATTAATTTATTTCTCATTCCTCTGGCATTCTCATTCTCTCATTATCATGTCTCTGTCTACCAATAGATTGACGTTTGAAACTCGATTTAATCGAATACAAAACGATCGCGCATCGTACAGCACTAGTCGCAATATTCCACAGAAAAATATATACATATATAAAATTATGCCATGAAATAAAAGCGTGCGCGAAAGTTACTAGCTAAGGCTTTGGCACACAGCGGTCATGGCGGTGCGGGCGTGAGTGGACGGTGTCGAGGCGCGAGATCGCTTGTTCTTGTTGTTGTTCTTGTCTATATATGAAACACGTCGCGATCAAGCTCAGCGCGACGGGACGCGTGATTTTATTATGAAGTTCTTGAAAAATATTTTTCGACATTCGAATTTAAGTGTCTCTCTTTGTGAAACTCGAGTTCTCTATATAGTTGGTGGTATTCCCCTACTTTTCTCTTCTAGTCCGTAAGTCTTCTCACACACCTCCCCACTAGGGTGGGGGGGAACTATTCGAGACTGAGTCCCCTTCAGTGACGTCTCCTCTGTCTGCAAACACTGACAAGTCGCTGGGTTGGCGCTCTGAACCGTAATGCTGCCTCTTGGTTTCTTCGTGCCGCCCTCGCGGTAAGCAACCAGCGTAGGCGGACACAGAGAAGACCCTCGTGGTAACGCGTCTCGAAACTTCTATTTCTCTTCTAATAGTTATGTCATGTAGGTACTTTTTTTACAATTTCTGCATGCAGTAAATAAGAAAAGTGGCCTTTGATTCTCTGATTCATGTCTTTATTTATTTGGTATTTTCTCAAAAACGACGCTTGTCGTGCGAGCAAGCCCGTCACGCTATGCTATATACGTAGGGTCCCGTCGTGGTGCGGGCGTGGCGGCGGCCGCGGCGCCGGCGCTTGAGCGCGGTATGTTCTGATAAGACCGTCATACCGCGCTCATACTAAGTATGTCGGCATCGTGTTGTGATAACGCCCCAACTACGCCGCGCCCGCTATGTACCAAAGCCTTTAATTTTCATTGTGTAATAAGTAGGATATAATATGTATATAATACATACGGCAACGCAAGTTCATCTTGCGAAGAAAATGAGCAATGAAGAAAGAACATCACGATACACAGTAGGTATATATAAAACAAAAATAATCACAAATAATTGATTTTTAATAACATTGTCGTTTTTTTAATAACTGAAATTACTCACCGATGAAACGAAACATTTCCCTTGATTCGGTTCACCACTTTTGATGTATTTTTACAATTGATTATAGCGCAATTGGGCATTTTTGTGCTTTGTAACAAAGAGTCGGTGATATTAGACGGAACGCAACAGACTGAATAAGCAAGCAACGCAAGAAGTAGGAACTTAGCGCCAACTTCGAACACGCAGCGACGAACAGCTTGCGTTATCTATCCCTGTCTACAGGCTACTAAGGGCGGGCGCACATTAGCAGACAGGTCACGGGCCAGACTTTTTAGTTTTGCCATTGCTGTGACGAAAGACAGTGCAAGGGCAAGATATTTAGTCTGTATTATTCGCACACATTATAAAGACAGCACGCAGGCAGCTATTTCAATTGGATGCGACAGTCGCAAAAAATGTAATTCAAGCAGATGGTAACTTTGTCTTTATTATTACTGGTTTAGAAAGAAAAAGGCAAACAGATTATTGGGTCCACCTATTTTATAGTGAAAAATTAATGAAAGGATACATTTTTCATTATTTAAAAAATCACACCATTGCATTCACATTTTAATTAAAATATTAGTTACAATTTTCGACAACGTATTGTTACTAATATGGCTTTTTATAGCGTCCTTCCCAGTCAACTATTGGATAAAATGTCTGCTCTGAAGAGTGGCTATAGCTGGGGTCCCACTTCTCGCCCGACTGTTTAAAAACTCTTATATCGAAATTTTTTAAAATTGCTAGTCTTAAGAGATCATCTGTTCTCAAATAACTCGATAGTGAACGGCCAGCACAATGTCCCGCAGAAATCGTGGTCTGTCGGCTAGGCCCGAAATTATTAACTGATATCGTGCATTATAATGTGCGCTACTCCATACATATGCCTTTATTCTACACTATCTGCGGGCAAAAAGATTATAGTATGAGACCGGCCTTATGCCGGGCGCACATTGGAATATTTTAACCCGCGGGCAGTTTTGTCTCATTATACCGTTGTATAAAAACGTATGAAGCCGCGTACATAACAAGACATGACAATTGACCGATAGAATGTCCTCGGGCCAGGCTGACAGCCGCGGATGATTTTGTCCGCCGACTGTCGCATTCCTGTACAAATTAAATATGAGCACGGCGCACACATCGCAATCGGTCAAAAGTGTCTGCGGGCTGCACGCGAGCAGCTTCAGTTGTAGTGGAGGGTAATCAAGACTTTTCGGAGTAGTTTAACTCACCTAATCCTACTCCGCCTGCGGATCCAACTCCTCTTAGTAACTCCTTAACTCCTTTATGTAATCACTATCAATGCTAGTGCTGGGTAATCAAGAAAATGGAATAAGTAAAAAATTTAACTCTTGATACACCTATCCTAAAACAAAGGTCACGCCATCGAGGAGTAATCTCGAATGATCGGAATAAATGGAACAATTAAGGGATTTCACTCTTGATACACCTATCCTAAAAAAAAAAGGTCACGCCATCAAGGAATAATCTCGGACGATCGGAGTAAATGAAACAATTAAGGGATTTAACTCTTTTAATACACCTCTCCTAATAAAAAGGTCGTGCCATCTTTTCATTTATTAATTCCAGAGTTACCCAGCACTAGTCGATACGCGGTCACACGGCGAGCGAACGGCAATACAACCAAAAACGAAACGTCAAAAGAATAAGTAAGTCCTCGGAGTTAAATAACTCCTCGGAGTTAGTAACAGTTCGGTGGAGTAACTAAGGGTTTCTACTCCGCTATTGCGCTATTAAAATTCATCTGTTATTTTTAACCAATATTCTTCAGATCTTTTATTGGGCATGTGAGAGTGCTGAAGTTTAATCCAAATCATCATCACGGGCGGTTTAGAATCCCTCAGCATTCGGAGAGACGTTGCGTCTCTCTGTGTGTTCTACCGCCTGTACAATGGGGAATGCTCTGAAGAATTGTTTAATATAATTCCCACCTCGGGTTTCTACAACCGCACCTCCCGTCACAGAAGTGCGGTCCATCCGCATTTCCTCGATACGGAGGTGTCGCGCACTGTTCGGTCCAAAAATTATTTTATACCGCGAACCCGTAGGTTGTGGAACGAACTGCCTCAAGAGGTCTTTCCATTGAGCTACGATATGGGGTTCTTCAAGAGAGCTGTGAATAGGATTTTGCAAGGTCGGCGGCGCACCCGCATACCCCCTGGTGTTGCAGGTGCCCATGGGCGGCGGTAACACTTACCACCACGTGGGACCGCTTGCTCGTCCGCCCACTAATATATATAAAAAAAAAAAAAAAAAAAAAAAAAAAAAAAAAGACACGTATTTTGAACTATTTTGCGTATTGTTGGAGAAGCTATAAGGTGATCAAAACTTAATGCGTTGAAAGTATGACCAGTTGCTAAAATACAATACCTGTAACAAAACCTGAGTATTAATTAAGTTTGAGACCTAAAGTCTATACTCATCAGAAACACCACTACCTATTGTATTTTTATTTTTACTTCAGGCCATTACAAATTGGAGGCGGTGTGTCGTGGGCAAAGGTTTTTCTCCGTAGTAGGGAATAAACTCCAAAACTCCCTACGAAACCACTGAATGCTAATTGTGTAATGTTATTTCAGATCTCGACATACAAAAAAAAAGTGTTTACGAAACTGCTATGCACGCGAATTGAAACCAGAAAAGTGAAAAATCCGGGTTATCGGGAAAAAAATGTTGTAATTGTGACAAATTCTTTTTTCTCATAAACACTAGCTTATAACACTATGTGCTAGAGAACTAATTAATTTGTAAGGTTATACAAAGTCGAAAAGGTTTAAAGGGTATCTGAGTTCTGAGTATTACTTTTAATTTTTAGTTATTTATTATATTTTCATTGCATATTTGAATTGTAATTTCCGTTTTTCGTAATAAATATTATAAACTATTATAAAATAAATGTCACGGCCAATCTTTCTGGTGGTGGTATACCTACTTAGTTGAAATCTTGTATCTTGATACGTAATTACTGGCACTACTCTTTTTAATAAATCATCGAAACTTGGAATGGACATCCTAAAGTAAGAAAATCATTTTCTGGGTATTCTCTTCATCAAATAAAATATATTTTTTTCCTTTTGTTAATCTTTCACAATAAATTGGGTGAACCCAATAATCTCTCTTCATTTTCTTAGCATAACGTCAATGCAGAGCAACTATTTCTTCGACTTCCATTTTGATACTGACTGATCTGATCACTGTCTATTAATATGCGTGGATAATAAGACAAAACTTGCGTGGATGTCTTGCCCTGAACACGACAAAGAGTCTAAACACTGTCGAGTCTGCTAATGTGTGCCCGGCCTTAGGTTGAATGAATGTGAATTAACACTTATTCATGCTGTGCCTCTTTCTGTAGAAGATAGAAAAGTATGCACCAAATTTGGGCTGCGTTCCAAAAGATGCAATTATCATTCTTTAATGTCCTTTTACAACCGAAATCACGCTGAATCTTAGACTTACATATATCTTTTTATTTATTTATTTAAGACATTTCCATAATTTCTTTACGGTAATTGTTAATTTTAAAGTAGTTTACAAAATATCAAATTTATAATCTAAAACATCTTCTCTTAAATCTAGTACTTTCCGCTAGGAAACAGTATTTGTATATGTATTTTTTTTACTATAAAAACAGTATAATCAGTTTATGTATTTTTTTTACTTTTAGAAATCTAAGGCTGTGTTCCAAAAACGTATAATAAAAATTTCTTAGTGTTAAATATTATGCATAATGAAATTAATGAAGTTTAAAAACACTAAAATTAATTAATTAAATGTACTAAAATTATACAAGTTGAAATATAATGCGCTGGCTCTCCACACGCCAATCACTTATAGCAGGTTTAGTAATCATACCATTTTACATTGGTGTCTACGTAGTTATTATTATTTTATAATAAGCTTTTACAAGGAATTTAATTGATATAATATATAGTACACGTTTATATATATTTATGTTTATTACTAATCACGAATTTTTGAACGATTCCTGAGCTGTCATTTAGTATAATACGGCGACATTGAAAAGATACCTACATAATTATGGAAAGAGAGATATAAAACTAAACTTTCCATATAGTGCGATAGAGACAAAAATAGTATATTTATTCAATTAAACCGACTTCTTAAACACCATATAATATAGCTTCACCAACGAAGCTTTTATGTGAAAGTAGAACGCTTCATACGGTATTTTGCAGATATTTACGCATCGTGTGTGCATTATTTACAACATGCCTGTGATTCATAATATTAATGAATGAGTGACAACGGTAACCACACAGAAGAGGCGACCGAGCACACGGCACTCATGGACGGCCACATAGCTGAAGCCCGCTCTGATAGGGAAATTGCTGAACGAATCGCTAGAAAAAGGAAAACTAAATCTGAAAGCCAGCGCACATATGGCGTAAGTTCTTAACATTAATTCCCACGGCCTTATCTCCTTATATAGAGTCGTTGTTGTGGCCCTTGCGGCAGCGAGATATGACTAAGCGTCTACTCCTACGCGTCCACTATCTAATCAGTTTAACTTATATTTTGTTTATTTCAGTTCAAGTGCTTGTCCGATTATTTTATAAGCCGTCGTCCCCACATTGAAAATATATAGGGAACTGGTAGGCCAATAATGGTGTGTCATTTATGTTTACTCTTAAACATTTGCCAATAAGATTTTATTTATGTATGTATCTAGTATGTAAAATAAAGTATATTAGGTTATGGCCCAAGGAAATATAGAAGTTGGTAAATACCTAGTAGAAAGAAGTCCCATACAATAAAACTAAACAAATTTATACTTTTTTATTTTTATTAAAACAGAAATCTAACTTTTGTCATTTAGAATAAATTCTTGTACGAAAATACAAACAAATATAACAGTAGAAAGAAAAGTGAAAAATATATTGTAGAATATAATCACTTTCAGTATACTTCCTTTGGATAAATTTATTTCCACTATTATTAGATGTTGATTTAATATGGCAGTTATTTCTTTCTATTTTGTGTTTTTCAGAGCGTAGAACCAACAGAAGGTAGTGGGTCGGGCACAGCTAGCATTACAGCTCCCCCTGCCCCTAACAGGCCACCGGCAGAGCCCCCTGTAGAGGAACTGGAGTTGAAATATGGGGCTAGACATGTCATCAAGCTGTTTGTACCGGTCACATTGTGCATGCTGGTTGTTGTTGCTACTATATCATCAATCAACTTCTACTCTGTCAAAGATGTATATTTGTGAGTATTTTTAAATTTGGTGTTAATTTTTTTTATAAAGTTCTTAAATAACTATATAATTTCACAAAAAAAAACAAATACCCAACACACCACACTGTTTTAAGCATACATTTTATACAACACATTTTATGTAACTGAAACTGCATTTATTAATCTGGGGTTTGTTTCTTAATTAACAATTTCAAAAAATACAATAATTATGGTGTAATTAAGATGTTACTTGAATTCAATCTTGTTTGCCAAAATTTTGATTATTCATATGAGAAGAACTTCTATGTATTCTATGTATGTAGAAGAAGTTCTTCCCTTTAGTTTTATATTTCTATCTATTATGACATTTGTGACATTATCTCATCTAAACTGTATACCAGCCCTTTTTTTGTCCACTGCTTTGTGCACGAGGGATGTATGTCCTTAAAATAGCATCCTGAACAAGCGGGTTGGTGTGTCCATTCTTTTAGAGGTAGTGTAGTTCCCCAGGGCTTGTGGCAGTACCTTTGTTATCCATTAGTTGCCTTTTACAATATCAATGGGAAGAGATGGGATACTGTTACTCTAAAACTGGTCTACACTACACTGTCATTCTGTGTATACACATTTCATTAAAATTATTACCTGTATAGTAAAGGACTGTCTTATTATTTTCAGAGCATACACACCTTTTCACGAGGAAAGTCCACATGCAGTAACAAAAGTATGGAATGCCCTTGCCAACTCCATGATACTGCTGAGCGTCATCGCTCTGATGACTGTGCTACTCATTGTGCTGTACAAAAAACGGTGTTATAAAATCATACATGGATGGCTCATACTCTCATCCTTGATGTTGCTCTTTTTATTCTCATACTTATACATAGAGTAAGTATTTCCTTGTGTTTCTTTATAATCTTAAAGCACTTCAGAGTTGTAGCTCATTTTCATTTGGATGTAAACATTGGTTACTGTTTACTAACAAATATAAATTTAAATGACAGTATTAATAAAAAAAAACTTTTTTAAATCCACCATATTAACCACTGTATTGAAAATAAATTTTACTCTTAGCATAGGTACACAGATGTAAACTCCTATGTAACACTTTGAATTATTATTTTTTAAAGCAGATTTAGGATATGTGCAGATTAGAATTTATTACAGTGTAACAAACAAAATGTTGCATAATATATCTGTGCACAGCAGGAATAAGTTGTTAACTAGAGATAAATTCATTTTAAAATAAGAAGTTTCAACACATATCACTACATATACTACACATATACATTCAATACATATCACTTTGGATTTAGAATAAAAGATAAATAAATCTTTCAATACCCAATAGCTTCAAACATCTATTTCAGCATTAAAGTGATATTATCTCAATATTCTAAGGGAAAAGACAAACATTAAACTTTTAAACTGTGCTGTTGACAATGAGTTGATTTTGACTTTTCACCTTATTCTCACAATGCACTAATATTATGTATGTTATGTGTAGTGTTGTTAAAAATGAGCACTTGAAAGCGGGCGCAGCAGGTGTGATATGTTAACACTATTAAACCTTAACTTAAAGGCGCCAAATACACGAGCGAAAATATCGCTACGAGAGACTCGGTCGTGTAGTTAGCGCATTAGACTCGAGCTTTCAACTAGAAGGGTTTGAAACTATCAAATATTAATAATTTGTACTATAATGCTCAATAGCCTTTAATGTTAGAGTATTAACAGTTCATTACGCTCACTCAGTGCTTGAGCGTCGAGCGCTCAATGCTCGTTTTTACATCACTAGTTATGTGTGAGCTACAAAAAATTTCAGAGAAGCGCTCCGAGCGTACAACATCCCTATGGACTACATAACGCTGGTGTTTGTGATGTGGAACTTCGGTGTGGTGGGTATGATCGTAATCCACTGGAAGGGCCCGCTGCGACTGCAGCAGGCCTATCTGATCTTCATCGCGGCGCTGATGGCGCTTGTCTTCATCAAGTACCTGCCTGAGTGGACCACATGGGCTGTGCTCGCTGTTATATCTATTTGGGGTAAGTATATTACAATTAATCTTAAATTTGTTAATTTAAACAAAATTTTTACTCAGTTTGATAAATGTTTATAATAAATGGTTTGAGTTTTTTAAGAGTTCATTACGAGTATGCTGCATTGTAATCATTCTATTTTATACATAATACAATTTCAGCTGCGGTCGGTCACGATCAGAAACACGAAGTTAACCTATTTTTTATTTTAAAAAACTATTGCACATTATTTTACCAAAATGCGAGCATAATGTCTAGCGGTATTCTTTAGCAGACCTTTTTTCGGAATGGCCAAATTCTTGTGGCCCTAATGGCGTTTCAAAAGTCACCAGACATGTATGGTTTAGGGCTTAGGGCGAGCGCAGAAGGGGCTCAGCCAGGAGCAAAGAGTGTGTGCATCAACGAGCCTAAGGGCTCCCCCACTGGTAAACCGGCGGAAGGAACGGACCTCGGCTTAGGGCGTTGCATTGGGAGGGTAACGCGGGAGCGCGAGTCCGTGTGAAGCGCCTAGACATGTGCTGAACCTGGTAAGTGTTGGATGAAAACCTGTGTGTGTTCACGGTGTAGCGAGGATGACTCCTCGTCTCCGCCGGCAGGGACGGTGTATATGTGTGTCTTGTGAGTGTAGCGTAAGAAACGCATTGGTGGCAGTAATTAGGTCGTCTGGGTCGATTAAAGCATGCCGAGGACGACGATGCCACTGGGGAGGGTCATTCCTATCGAGCACATAGGTTAGGCTGTGAACTACTAGGGTGTTGGGATGGTGAGGATCTCAGTGGTAGTAGCGTCGGGCGGAGCTCTAGCAGGCGATCTTTGGGTTAAGCAAAGGAGATACAGTTAATGACTTTAAACATATAAAACATAAAACTATTGTAAATACCGCGCAAGTGCATCCGCATCCATGAGTCCCAGGCAACAACTAATATATATAAATGTGTGTAAACTATATATATAAACAGGGTAATATATAAATAACTTAAACAAATACACACATGTTTAGTGTTTTATTCACCATATGTTTATTGTCTTTATTTTAGATTTAATAGCAGTATTAACACCAAAAGGACCACTAAGGATATTAGTTGAAACTGCTCAAGAAAGAAATGAACCAATTTTCCCAGCACTCATCTATTCATGTATGTATACCATAACATATCCAACACTTTATTGTTACCTTTAGAAAGGCAATCACCATTTATACCAGATTGATTCAAGAATACAAATGTTAATTTGTTTAAGAAAAATGTATTTAAATTGTTACTCTATAAACGTTATTACAATGTAAAAGATGTTTTTAACGATAAAGATTTATAAATGATATCAGTTCGCTATAAATAAATTATAACATCTAGATTGGACACTAATATTAGGACTAAAGTGACATTGTAATTAATTTAAACTTTTTTTTTACATTTTTGTATTCATACTGACACGCTAAACGTACTGGCCGCGTAGATCTAATACCAGTACTTAAAATTATAATTTTACATTTTGCTATTTGATTCAATATGATTTTTGACATTTCTAATACTAATCAATCAAACAATGACCTCTGACCTTTTATTGTTTGCGAGATGAATAAATCTAATGATATTCACAACTTGATGTAAATATTAATTATATAATATGTTGTAACGTGTGAGCTGTATATTTATTAAATACACACTACATATTAAATACATATTAAGTAGAATGTGTAGCACCTCTTTAAAAGCATCACCTGTTTTGTACTAACATTTTTGCAAAAAACAAAATAAATACTATGAGAAACCCGATATGTAACATAGTGGTTGTATATAGTGCGTGGTTTGTTGCAGCGACGGTGATGTACTTCCTGGCGGCGACGACGACTTCGGGCGAAGGTGAGCAGCAACGCGAGCTGCGGCCCCTGCGCAAGCACGGTCCGTTACACTCCCTACACAAAGCCTGAGACAGTACACCGACTTGACACTATTCAACTTGTACTTGTATTACGCTATAAAGTCCCACTGCAAGGCACAGGCCTCCCGTAGTAAACTTTGGGGGGGTTCGAGTCATAATCCACCACGCGGGGCCAGTGCGGATTGGTGGATAACATACTCCAGGATTTTTTTATTTCTGAGGAATGGGGATTTTTTCACGTTTTCCCTGACCGTCTAGCTAGTGTCATTTTTTTAAATCCGTCCTTAAATGTAAGCTTACTGTGTTCACGGACCGAGGATTTCAACTTACGATCACACAAATGTGAGTCGAGTATAAGCGTTGCGCATACAAAACAATTCTTACAATAATTGCCAAATCGCACATCTAAACTGCCAATGTGTACTGCTAACTGCTAAAACTCTAATCTAACTGTTAAACTCAATAAATAAAAATCACGTAAATGAAAAAAGGGTCACAAACATTTACAATAAAATTACAGTTTATAAATAAGACTTTCTCATCCAATGTGCCTTTAGCAGGTCAACAGATAACGTTTGTTGTCCATGACTTATTTTCCAGGGATTTCCATTCAATACAATAGGGCACTTGACTGTTAGAAAAGTCTACTTATTATTTTTGTTAGATTATTATTTGTACAAGTTGTTTGACTGTTACGGAGCCGCTTCTTCCCATCCCTGAGTGACGTCATACACCCCACATACATCCCCGCATATCTCCCTGATAATTACCATTCATCCTCGACAATACCATTTGTAGCGGTGCTTGGGGCCCATTTCGCTAAATGTTTAGTTAAATAATCGCCTTATTCAGTTTGTGACAGATTCTTGTTATGGTAGATTCGCTGTACACTCAACTACAAGGACTACAGTCAAGGACAGAAATTGTACAGTCAACTACATTATATGATTATGAGTAACAGCAATGTATCTACAGTTAACATTGCATGTTAAATATAAAAGATATAGGTGTCAACATGTTATTATAATGCGACTGTATAAGCAACTGCCTTTGTTCTCTCTAATTTTGATCCCCAAAGGTGTCTTAGCTATCCAAGGATTGACAAAGAAATTTGAAGAATCTACTGCATTTAATAGTTATTTCCCAACACAATGGATGTTACTAAATTACACAGATGACTTTGTTGTTACAAAGAAAAATAACTGTGTTGAAGGGTGGCGCGGGCGGCTCAAGAACAGATTTACAATAAAGCCGACACTTCATCTGTTCATTAAATTATTAAGAAATATCAAGACCGAAATTTACGAAAGGGGGCGCAGTGTACAATTGTAAAAGAGATAATAAAATTGACAAAATAATTATTACAAGTGCAATGAAATACGAAATTTCAGTGGTAATGTCTAGAAAGCTTGTGTAGAGTAAATTGTATTACATTTTAAACTTTCTATTCGTTAGGGCATAAATAACACTTAAACATGTCTTACTATGTTTTTAACATGATTTACTGTACTTGTCCTTTGGCGAATCTGCCGCAACAAGAACCTGCCTTTTCCAGAATCGGTCATACACAGAATAATTGAAATAATCATATAGTTCTTGCAATTCACGAGCGCGCCTCCACTTTTCTTGTGGATTCTTAGACGCGAAAAGTAACTTTGGCGTCAATGTCAACGGAATTCAGGGCAAAAATGTTGTGTATTATTATGTAATGCTATGCGTTATCAAGTACCCTGGCTAACAGTACATAGTTATTGAAAGAAATACACTCCCGGACATCTAAATCAGGCCGCCTGCATTTTCAGTTTTGATGGCCTTAAACTTAAAAAAATGTTTGACCGATGAATAAGTTTTTATCCAGTTTTGAAGGTGCCATACTAACCATTATTTCAGTATGCCATTGTTTCAAATTTGAATTCAGAGTACTGAAAAAAGGAGTTTAAGTGTAACAAGTCGTGCGTTCACCTTTCTCACGGGAAGACTTGTATTGGTATTTTGAAGAAAACAATGGTTACGTAAAAAAATCGTTAGTTCAGTCAGTTGGCCGACATGCGGTTTGGCATTGAATCAATCAATAACGTGTTGTGGAATGTTCTCCCATTCTTCCTCGATGACAGATTTCAGCTCCTGCAAAGTCTGTGGAGCTGAGTGGTGAGCTCGAACACGCCTCTTTAACTCATCCCATAAATGCTCTATGGGATTCATATCTGGGCTTCTTGCTGGCCATTCCATGACTGTGATACCGACGTTATGGAGGTATTCCCTGACGATTCCTGCAGTGTGCGCTCTTGCATTATCATACATAAAAATATCTTGGGCAACAAACCCAGCATATGGCATCACATGAGTCTCTAGGCATTGACAAATGTAATGATCACCATTTAGTGCTGGCAGCCGTGGACCCATCATTATCTGAAGTCCAGTTTTGCCTTCCGCAGAAGTTGTTCCCCAGACTGTCCATGATCCCCCGCCATAACTCACTTTCTCTTTAATACGGCACTGCACAAAACGCTCTCCCTGTCTTCGGTACACCTTCCATCATTACCATACAGCATAATCTTGGATTCATCAGTGAAGAGTACCTGGCTCCATTGACGTTGAGTTCAATGCAAATGTTCGCGCGCAAACTGAAGGCGCGCCATTCTGTGAGCTCGTATCAGTTTGGTCCCATTGGCTAGTTTATGTCGTTTTATATCATGCTCTTCGAATCTCCTTCTAACAGTCCGTGCGCTAACAGCCACTCTATGAAAGTTTCGAAGCTGTTCTTGGATCTGTACTGAGGTCAGGTGATGATTTCGTAAGCTGGTCGTGAAGATAAACCGATCTTGTTTTTCCGTCGTCACTCGGAATCCTGGTCTTCCTGGACAGCGGACGAAACCACCAGTCTCTAGGTATCGATGGTACACTCTTTGAACAGCGTTTTGCTACTTAAGGCGCAGAATCCTCAATTTTAAGATCAAAATCGGTTCAAATCTCAGCAAAAACAATTTAACGATACTTTTATTGAAAAACAAGACCATTAAATAAAAAAAAAAACTGCTTCAATAGAAACTTTTTGCTTCTTTATTTTTTTTTTTCAAAACAATGAACTGACTTCTTTTCTTCTGTGGTTCAAATTTGGAACAATAGCACACTAAAATGATGGTGAATATGCCAGCTTCAAAACTGCATAAAACTTTTTCTTTGACCTAACATTATTGTTATGTTCCAGGCCTTTATACATAAAAATGCAGGGTGACGCGATTCAGGTGTCCGGGACTGTATTTAAAGGTATATTGTGAAGGATATAAAGTCTCTTTTTATGCGTGCGGTCACTCAACATTACAAGCAAGTTAGACGCGCGCTCGTGAGGTACAAGAACTTTAAGGGCCTTTCTCACCACCTCCTGATAAAGTAACTGTTAACAATCTGATAGGTAAGTTATCTGCCAATTGCGTCTAGCTGATACTGATAGATTAACTTACACTTTATCTGCCAGATATAGTTATCTGACACTTGTGGATCAGAAATACGAGTATAACAATTATCCTTTGGATAAATGCTAGGAAGTCGTATCAGACATTTTATCAGTAGGTGAGAAAGGTCCTAAATCTAATATGTAGAAGTGTTTCAGAACTTCCTTGTTTGCATATTAATGCATATTTCTTTCTTGTTGAATGTTTGAATAATAATTATGCTCGTTGATACTAACGATCATAATTGATTAAATTGATTGCAGTGATAGATAAGATTAAGTAAAACTAATTAATAGTGACGCATATCAATTACAAACCACAATATAAATAAACATGTATATGTTTATTACATACTATTCTAAATAATTAAACGTTCCGGTGGCAGGCGATCACGAACGTGCCGATAGTGCGGCGGAGAGCGGCGGCGACTCCGCCGGCTTCGACGCGGCGTGGCGCGCACGAGCGCGGGCCGAGCGCGGCGGGGACGGCGCGCAGAGGCGGCTGCGGGTCGACGGCACCGCGCCCGCACAGTACACCACCAGGGTGGAGCGACACCCGCCGGAGCCCGAGGAGGAGAGTGAGTAGTGTCACTTGTGTAATCATTGACACAGGAAAGCGCGAACGCGTCGACAGCACGGCGGAGACTGCCGTACTGCGCGCGCGGGCCAAGTTCGGCGGGGAGGGCACGTAGCTACGGTTACGGGGCGACGGCACCGTGCCCGCGCAATACACCACTCACTAGTGTCGAGAGACATCCACCAGAGCCCGAGGAGGAGACTGAGTAGTGTACATACTCAGGGCCGTCTTTAGGCATGGGCCCGCTGGGCCAGGGCCGTCTTTGGGCATGGGCCCGCTGGACCAGGGCCCAGGGTTTGAAGAGAGATGATGAATGTGAGATGATTTTTTTAAAAATATCTGCTGCTCTTTGAGTTCAACTTTAAAAAAGTAGAATTAGAAAAATTTTAATTTTAGAATCAAAATGCCAAATCAATTAAAATGACTTACCATCAACATATTGTTAATACATGTTCTTAGAATATTGTGATATGTACTAAATATATACAAATAGTAAAATTAAAATTTTCATGTGTATTTCGCCTATGATTTTCAATTCCTTGCAAGGGCCCCAACTCATACCTGGCCCAGAGCCCCAAAATCCTCAAAAAGGACCCCGAACATACTAACCGTAAGCAGCCCTTTTATCGTCCACTGCTGGACGCGGGCACGCAGTCTCGAGCACGCGGTATGTATGACCTTAAAATAACACGACTTTTACATGTGGTGTAGCTCCTCGGAGCTTGTGGCGGCCGCTTTGTTATCCTTTAGTCGCCTTCTACGACACACACGGGAAGAGATGTGAGTGTGCTGTTCTAATGCCGACCGACATCACAGGATACATTTTTTCACACTTCATTAATTGCTAAATTAATGAAGTGTGAAAAAATTTTTCCTCTGTTTCAGTAACAGCTAAAGACGTACTCTCGGGATTTTATCCGGGGAGGCACAGAGCAAACAATTTTCTTATAATTTTAAATAGAGATTGTGTAATGCAATCTCTATTTAGCCCCAGCCTTGCCCCACCGCGGCTACGCCCCACGGTAACAGACATGGTTGGTTTCAGAGGGCGTGAAGCTGGGCTTGGGCGACTTCATATTCTACAGCGTGCTGGTAGGCAAAGCCAGCTCGTACGGCGACTGGAACACCACGCTCGCGTGCTTCGTAGCCATACTTATTGTGAGTATTTTACACAACATACACTCACTGACCTACTTACTTGTGGGTAGTGTTGTCTCTCGATAGTCAAACAATAGCAACAATCTATCGATAACGATAAGCTATCGATAGATTTATTGATTGATAACTATCAAATGTTTTTCACTATTATTAGTTTCATATAATCGGATAGTATATTTGCAGTTAAAACATATATCCATTTCACTGGGTGCACTGTCTACTCTTCTGCCATCGTATTCCATTTATACATGATGTGTCTGAACCTCTCCCGAAACCTAACACCATTGACTAATACTCATGATTTTGAGTCAATTAACGTGAAACGTTTTATTTTAATGTCATTTTTCTAGATTTTGTACTTAGCAAATTTCTATGAAAATATTTGGTATAAATTAAAAAAAAAGGGTTTTAAAAAAGATGTCCTAGAATTTCAAGGAACTCTGATCCACGAGCAGAATTTATGGTTTCAGATTTCGGTTAAGGTTTGGACACAGCCTGTATATTATTCCAGGGTTAAATAAAAAATCCCTGCATCCTCTTAAAATTGAATTACAACTTCTGTGCTACGACATCACTACGAACGGCAACGCCGCAAACTATACTAAAGCTACTAATCGAACCGTTACTATTAGATACCTCTATATCTATGTAAATCGGTGCGAATGAGTGAGCGGTTTGTTAAAAACGTGCCAAATTTAAAAAAGAACAATAATTGTTAGTTTTCACGAAACAAATTCAGTGTTAACAGAGTGCAGGTATTTTTTTATTCCATCCGTATAAACATATATTGTATACAGGGGCTGTGTTTGACGCTCCTCCTGCTAGCTATATTCAAGAAGGCGCTGCCCGCGCTTCCAATCTCCATAACCTTCGGGCTGATCTTCTACTTCGCGACCAGATGTGTCGTCAAGCCGTTCGCGGACGCGCTCGCCGCAGAACAAGTGTTCATTTAGCTACCACTGTACTTAGCCAAATCAACGCTCGACTCGTTAGGGAAACAATATACGAGATATATAGCTGTGGCGACTCGTACACGCGTACGTAGGACATTCAAATTAAGGTGGAAACACACTTAGCTTACGTGATGGCGGCGGAGATCCAAACACATCCGTTCCCATATAAGCCTGTTCAGGAAAAATATCGTCTGCGCCAACTGCAAGTTTCACAGACGGACGTAACATTTAATGACTTGTAACGGCAGCACGCTATGATTACTAGTATTTTGTTGTTTACGATATTCTTTCTTAACAAGGCTCAATATTTTATATGGAAAAACGCTGCTTAGAAGCATAATTGTTGTGACGTGACGCTCGCTGATGCGCGCGTTGTACGTCCGCGTGTCACTAGTCCTTGGAAATACGCGTCAGTCTCAACGGCCGTTGAAGCTCGACGTGAGCGGTCGTGTAATGAGAAATTCATCTTATTAAATTGTTTTCAATCAATTTATGTACTTCATAAAATTTATGATTTTTCATGCCAAACTACATAAAAACAGCCAGATAAAGTGTATCTCTGTTTAAAACGGAGAAAAATAGTAATTTGCTTTAGAACGAGCGACCGCTCCGATCACCAGCTAAGAAATTAATGTCGCGTCACGCGCGTCATCAGCCACTCAATAACTCACGTCACGTGCGCTGTCGTAGTGTCACGTCAGCTCAGTCTGTTTCCACCTTTGTCATGCCAAATAACATTACAGGACACCTTGTTCATTTGCAGTTTAGAATTGGACCGATTCAATTGTTTTAAGTCCTACACTAGAATCGGCCAACGTTATTGGCTACAAGTTAGTGCAATTAATTGTCTGACCCTGGACGCAACAAAATGGGATTACAAATTATTTTGACTGAAGACTACACATTGACTATTAGGCGAGTGGAGTAACCAAATGTAGATATTAGGGTGATAATAAAACGAGAAATATGTGAATTGAACTTGTAATGCAATAAATTTATACACCAATAGAGTAATATGTTGCTAGTGTAAATAGTAAATTGTTTGGCTTTCCTTTTGTACTTTTAACAACATTTATTACAAATCAATGAATAATTTACTAGAAACGTTTTCTTGTGTATACAGGGGATGTAACCGAATCTTTCCAAAAACCTGGGAAAACATGGATTCGTTTATGATTCTGTGTTCCTTTGCGTGTAAATTTTACATAACTTAAAGTCACTCGGTTCCGAGTTTTTACATTTTTCACAGAAAGGGCGATGGGCAAGTGTCCCAAAAAATCAACATGTACCCAGCACGCTTGTAATATCCCTCAAATGAAAAAAACATGATTCATACTTTTTTAGTAAAAATAAACATCACTTTGGCAGTTACAATTGGTTATAACGATTATGATAGATCATAATAAATACATTGTCGCTAATTTTGGTCTAAGAGCTGGCTACGAAAATTAAAAATGATAAGGTGCAATGAAAATTTTTATATAAAAACCTTCCTTACTAGCTGACAAGCACGTAGCGCTGCAGCCAGAAATCGCTCCCCAGGAGGGAAGCGGGGGCCGGCGGTCAAACACGTTAATTTTTAATCAAAATAAAATCATTAAGTGCAGCTCTGAAATTTTGTAGGGTCAGTTGGGGTACAGTGTAACAATAGTCATTTTTATTTATAGAAAAAAAAAATGTTTATTGTATCTTCTTATTATTGTATAAAGAATCAGCAGTCTTTAACCTTCATATTAGCCTTAAAAAAATATTGAAATTATACTTAAAAATTACTTAATTTTATTACTTAACTGTATTAGATTAGGTGATTACGTTGAAAAATAAATACAATATATATATACTTTTCCTAAAGTTTCAATACTTTTCCAAAAATATATTGGACAGACTTTACAGATAAAAAGACTTTAAAAATACATATACTTTACAGACTTCTGGCAACGTTTAAACCCCGACCTAGACTTCTGGCAATAATTTTAGGCAATTTCTACAGTTAAAAACTATAACTATACAAAATTTCAGAGCTGCACTCAATGATTTTATTTTGACTCAAAATTAACGCGTTTGACCGCCCGCCCCCGCTTCCCTCCCCGGGAGCGACTTCTGGCTGCAGCGCTACGTGTTTGTCAGATAGTAAGGAAGGTTTTTATATAAAAAATTTCACTGCACCTTATCATTTTTAATTAGCTTTTTAATTTTCTTATTCGTAGCCAGCTCTCCGTCTATTTCGTTTGTTGGTGGGTACGACATCCATACAAATAAAAATTGTATGTGAAGTAACTCGTATCGTGAGCAGAGTCCATGAAATGTTCGGTTCCACCCTTTATATTTACACCCACCCGTAACTGTGATTGAAAAATGTGCGTTACTTATCAAAATTAAATTTTAAGTTATAGATAGTTCAAAGTAGGTACTTGTTTTGTGAAAATGTTAATATTGATCGCGTCACATTCCGATATTTAAGTCGTAGTTAAGCTGTTTGTAAAGCAAAGGTAGATAGTAACTGTTGAATAAGTGTTCCTTTCTCTCGATTAAGATTACACTAGAAATATCTTGTTCAAAAACAGTGTTTTTAATTTGTTCAAAATGAAATGTATAGCGCACCTTCATAACATTGATGAAAATATGAAAATTAAACATTTTTTAACAAACATTTCTTTAATTTCTATTAACATTATTATTACAAACGATAATAATGCATTAATGCATCCTATGTCTCGTCGCTTCGTGTAACAATGCGACTGCCCCGTATTATTAATGCATCCTATGTCTCGTCGCTCCGTTGAACAATGCGACTGCCCCGTATTAATGCATCCTGTCTCGTCGCTCCGTTGAACAATGCGACTGCACCCTATTAAAACCTTCTATAGCAATGAATAATGCTAATATTAATCGGTAAACAATTTATCGATGACTAGTCAAATATCAAACTGCTAATTGGGGACTAAACATCAAAATTACAGATATTATTCAAAATCATTTAACGATTTATGGAAGAACGTAAAAACATTTTTTGCCGTTTTGATACTTGGTGGCCGTTTAGTTTTTATCTCCAGTGATAAAAAATAACGGATAAATCAATAATATAGGAAGTAAATATAATGCCTAGTCGAATTTTTTATTCCAGTCGGGGATGTGATGTAGAACTGTCAAACAGAGTGAAATTTGTACGGAGATGACACTTTATTGACAGTTGTACAAGTCATATCCCTGACTGACTAAAATAAAAATACGACTATGTAAAATTTAGAATTAGCATGATTGAATCAATTTAAAGAAAATTAGTAAAAATAACATATTTATTACTTAAATATAGAACTATTGCTTTATTTGCAATACATAATTATATGCATCTATAACATGAACACACTTTTACACATTAATATGATTTCTCGTCACTCGAATATACTTGCACAAAACTATAAAGTGCTACTACGGACCTTCACAAAAAAAAAAGTTACAAATAATTGGGTGGTTAATTCCAATTTCCCTTTGGTCTACATTCGTAACTATATTTTGTAACCGCCTTCGAAAAAGGAGTTATTTTGTTCTTTCTCATAAATAATATTTACTCCACTTTCACAACTAATAACTAAGAATAATTTTGTCCTTTTCATAACTGTATTTCAAGAACTAGCTAAAATAATATTTTTTCCTTATGTAGTTAATAAGATAAATACTTACAAACCAAATGAAAAGTTGTAGGGCTACTTATTTAATTCGCGTAAATCGCTAATTGAACCTATAATTTGTGTTTTGTATTTATTACGCGAATTAAATAAGTAGTCCTACAACTTTTAATTTATTGTAAGTTTGTTATTTATAGTTTATCTTATTTAATAACTACATACCTATTTAGGGAAAAGAAGAAATATTATATAGCTGTTCTTGGAATACAGTTATAAAAATTATCTTGTTTAATAACGGGTTGTGAAAGTGGAGTAAATATTATTAATAACTATTTTTTGTTCTTCATATATGGCAATGGTGAAATTAGCACATTCTGCCGGTGTCAAGTTTCCTTCGTAATAAACAGTTTGAAAGTTTAAAACGTATCCTGTCAATGTCCAGTCCCGTCAAAGTAAGTCAGGCGTCGCTCGGTGAAGCGATAGTAGGTTTACTGAATACAGAAAAGTATTCTTTGAAAGCACACGAAAAACGCAGTCCCACTCTTTTATTTGATTATCGCAAACATCACGCTCGAAAAACACTTTGAAGTTTAAATAAACGATCAGTTAAACCACAAAACGCCAAATAAACATTTTTTACAATAATCAAACAAAAACTCAACTCCACTTCTCGAGTTCCCGCACATAAAGTATAATAACAACTAGTTTGAATAAGAGCAAAATAATTCCTTTTGTGAAGCTGGTTACAAAATATAGTTATGAATATGGATGAAAGGGAAATTTCGATGATAGAAATTTCAGTCGGCGAAGAACAAATCAATTTTCTAGCTAATTCTCTAACTATAAATATTACTGCCAGTGTTCACCTCGAGGGCTTTAAAATCAAGAGAATGACTTGATATTGATAAAGTTACCGAGGATTCTTTATAAAAGTATTATTTTGTAAAAATCCAGAAAATTCAATGCTTTTTTAACACACCAATGTTTGTTCTTTAAGCTAAATGAAATTTGTACCAACCACTTCTTTTAAAATCAAATGTGATGTAAGTAGCATTTATATCAAGTATACATTTTGTGTCACACGAATCATAACTACATATATTGCACTGATGGTGACTGGTAACTAACGGTGATTGATTACGGACACAAAATACACAACTATTATATGTACTATTACGTAATAAAAAATTTAAGATCTTTATTTTAACAATTACACAACTGTATTGCTTATTTAATTCTATGACAAGATTTTATAATTTTATAAATAAAATATAAAAAAATATTTGTAATTAGATCAATAAGAAAATGCAATAGTAAATTTTATTATCTATAAACAGATTTTCCTCCTCATTAATATTGTTCCCCCCCACCCCCACCCCGCAAGGAAATAATATTTTCATAAATAGAAATAGGAATGGTTATAACAAAACTCTAATAAGGGTTTTAATAATAATTTTAGATGTGCTAAATAACAATTTGGAATGTTACTACATACATACAACATGGAATGACGAAACAAAAGGACAGCGAAGACATTACTATAAATACAATAAAAAATAAAAATATATATAAAATAATTATCCATTTTCAACATGTACCGACTCTCAAAATTTACAAAGTCCCACAATTTTGTTCACTTACAGCCTTGTAAAATGTTATTTTATCAGCCAAAAGGTATGTTAATGTCGATTTAGTTCCTTATATGACATGTATACTTCCGATTCTTTCCGATTAGGAATTTTCAAGAAGCTAGAGGTGCCTCTAGCCTCTCTGTGGCCTCGCCTATTCCATCCTGATATCTCTGAGGCCAATCGATAATCTATCGATAGTGCAATAGTAAGAATATTAAGAGGTGTATGGATCGCGCGGAATGTGGTAGGTGATAATATTGACGAACGACAATATTATCGATTGTATCGGATGTCAATACCGACTGACTATACCTTATCAATAATATTTCCATTCGTGAATATTATTACTACATCCTGCGCAATCGATATCGATAGGCCTATTGATATTATAACTGATGTTAAAGGTCGATTACTCAGTTTGGCAACACTAAAGTGTTACCCATGTCGAAACATCAAGTATAAATAAAGGGTAAACAAAACTTTATTTGTAGGCGTTCAGACCCGATTTGCAATATAAAATGTGTACAAAACGGGAACGTTTAAAAAGTTTATTAACACTAAAGTGTGGTTTGGGCAAATGTTTAAAAATATGTTTCCTTTATTGATTGTTTCGATTACTTATCGACACGTTCAAACAATAGATAGAATTCTTTTAAGAATTGCATTGATTATTATTTTCAATACTAACCTAAATTACATTTTTTTTAGTTTGTTTACTCAAATCACAATGAATTTAAAAGAGCACAACACAAGGTGTGTTATGTATGTGGGTAAGTTCTTAGTAGGAGTAAGTGAGAAGTTATCGATAGTGCAGATTTTGCATCGAAAGATACAATTAATCGATAATAACCTCTTGCAATCGCCCATTGCATAGTGATACTGGCGTCTGTCGAATTCAGAGCACACATTTTGGGATCCTTATAAATTTTTCCCTAATTATAAGCTAAATGAAGTGTTGAATTTTATTCAGACAGATCCTTAAATACTTCCGATGGGATTACATTTCACACTTAGTATTATCATACATGGGCGGTGCATTACTCTCCTCCGGCGCGGCCACACCAACACCAAATACTATAAGAAAAATAGATTAGAGCACCTCCCCATTGCGGAACTTCATTTACATTTTTTTATAAATGCCAAAAAATCAATTCCAACCGACAACGAAAGACCTTTTGGCTGATAATGTCGCAAATATTTAAAATTACCACAACCATTAAAAAATTACAAGTGAGGATTGGGAATCTCCGCTGGACCATCCTTTTTTATCACTTTCAGGGTTTCCTTATTGGGTTTGACTGTGTCCACAGGAATTTCTTCTATGATTGGAATGTGCTCAGGAACTGGTTTGTTAGGCTTAGGAGGACCGCTCTTTGCCGGTTTTGCTGGCTTAGACTTATCTGTCTTTTGGGCTTTGGGCTGTTCTTGCTTTCTTTCTGTAGCTGCCGGTTTTTGCTCAGGCTTTGGTTTTGCCTCAGCAGGTTTGGGTGTTGTTGGCTTGGGTTCAGCTGGTTTAGGTGTCGTTGGTTTGGGCGTCGTTGGTTTAGTCTCGGCCAGTTTAGGCGTGCTTGGCTTGGTCTCAACTGGCTTGGGTGTAGATGGCTTGGTCTCAGCTGGTTTAGGTTTGGTTTCAACTGGTTTAGGTGTAGTTGGTCTGGGCGTAGGCTTACTTTCTGCTTGTTTTTGAGGTTGCGTCGGTTTCGCTTGTGCGGGCGGCGTTACCTTAACAGTTGGCTTTTGTGGGACTTTCGGCTCTTGCGCTACCTTTTTCTCCACTTTAGGCTCTGAAATCTTTGGTGCTTCTTTGGATTTGCTAAAAGCCTTCTTCAAAAGTGGTGGTGCGGGAACCGCTCCAACATAATTCTGCACATGTGGCCTTCCGAGATACAACTTGTCATTATAAACGATGGCATCGCTGAGGTGTGGCATGGTGCCGTCTGTGTTGTAGTACGATGCGACAATGTTACCGTTCCAGTCTACTTGTACAAGTCCCGAGGAGGGCGGAGCAAGACCCGATAGACTTTTGAAGTTACCGATCTAGAATAGAATTAGGTAAAATTTACATACATCTACCTATAGTCCGGTTATTATCGCATGAACTCTGACAGATTGAGGCGTTGTCTATTTCATGCAAAACATTTTTATTCCGTAACGAATTAATCGAAAATTAAATAATAGTACATTACTGTCCAGGCCCGAAATAAAGCAATTGACGGCCGAGTAATATTGGAATTTTTAAATAAACGAGGCCGTTAATTGCTATTTCGGCCGAGACTTGTATAGTATTTTTCTCTAATTTGCGAGGAAACAATAAACAAATTAATTCAAGAAACAGAAGTTTATTTCTTCAGCTATGTCTGGTGGCGTTAAATCTAATTCAACTTCCGACGAACTAGTACTCATTGTTTATTAGACAACTTAAAATTGTGATAAACTTATGAGGACACAACATCCACAATACAGAGTTTTGATACATCTGATTTTCATTCCCGCCAATTCGACTGCGCGCGGTCATTGTTCTTTTTTTAAACTTTGAAAAGAAAATAAGCACATTCAGCCTTTATAATGATATTAATAATAAATAGCGTGTACCTAAAAAAACCTAATTTATGTTAGTGTGCACTAAAAATAATCTCGCTACTGTCCAGCAATCTCTATTATTGTCGTGTTGAAAATTGCTGGCGTGCGTATAGAAAAGAGCCGATTGACGTATTCCTTTTATAAAATAATGAAGCCATTTCCGAGCAAGTAGGAGAAAAAATATATATTTATGACATATACGAGTGGCAAAATTACAATAATCAAATGTCAAATGTTCTTTTAATGTATATTTTAACGTAATTTTGTTCGACACAACTAATATGAGTAATAGTTGTGGGAATTCACGACTCCTCTGAGTGTTTCGGCTCACTTAATGCGGCTCCGCTCGCGGATCCGACTCCTCTTGACGATTCCTTGACTCATTTGATTCACCTACTTATATTTTATAAGAGCCTGAGAGCGACTTATTCGCTTTGCATCATGTTCGTTCATGTAGCTCAGCAATCCAAAAATGAAAGGAATGAATGAAATGAAAGAAACTCCTCGGAGTTGATAACAGTTAGCCGGAATAATTAAGAGTTTGGGCTCCGCTCGCGGCTTCGGATCTTTTGATTCATTGAATCCGGAGTTACCCACATCGCTAATATGTAACACAAATTAATATGTAAATTCACATTATCGTGTAACGGAATTTAAATTGTGCTCGTGCTTACAACCGATTTTTTTTCGTTTGTTGATAAACAATTATTTCTATTAATATAATATAAATAATATTACATATAGTATTACTTATATAATTTAATTAAAATATTGTAATTACATTAAAAAAGTCCGGTCTTTATTTTGATGCTTGATCCTGTTTCATTATATTTATATACGAGTATAATCGTGTTATTGCAAATCATCATAACTTTCGAGCTTTAGTTTATATTTGGGTTGTATTTTAATAATAAATTGAATGGAAAAATTAACTTCCTTATCAAGGATCAATTAACGTTGTATATTTCATAGTTAAAATCAATAATTTAAAAAATCGATTTACTAGGCTATCGATTAACAAAGTCTCATCAGTGGTTTTTTCAACTGCATCAGTGGTTTTTTCAACTGTCAGAGTTCGTGCTATAATAAACGGAATATAGTAGTACATTTAGTCTATTCGGCTAGTTTTACCAAATTAATTAAACTTTCCATTAAGAACAATTCGTTTCGCAGTGCCAATTAATTGGCAGTATTGGAGTGAAATAGATAAAACAAATATATATAGAAATTGCAATAAGTATTTGAGGTCATACGAGTATTTTAGTTATATGTATTTAAGTAAGTTCGTAGATAGGAAAAAAATAGTTTGGCCTTTCAATACGTCGGCACTTAAAAGAAAAGGACACTGAAATAAGGTAAAAGCTGCAAATAGGTTGTGTTCGAGAGTAGAATCGATTTTACCAGTTTTTACGATGGGTTTCATTTTTTATAACTTATTCTTAATTTCAAGCATATATTTTGTTTATTTCGTAGTTACGCAATGGATGCGGTGCGCTGCCGTCGCCTGCGCTGCGCCTGCTAATGAATGACCGCGTTGCACCCGGCCATTACTCTACTGAATAATGAGAGCTACGAACATTTCAGATAGAACATGTTTGTAACTTTTGATTTATTCCCTAAATTAATTTTACTTTTCACCAGAATAGTGTTATATATTTTAAATTTAACGTTTCAGGTTTTGCCTTATTTCGGTGAGACGTTGTATATCTAATTGTGTACTTACGCGATAAACAATTTCCTCGAGCAAAACATGTGGATAATATTGGTTTAAGAATTCAAAGGGTATCTCAGCGAGTCTCATGAGGCGAGCAATGAATTTCCTGAGGACGGGCGTTTCGGAGAGCGAGCGCAGTAGTAGCGGATGGTGGTCGTCGAACACGGAGTAGAGCGGCACGAGCACGCCGGAGCCGTCGGGGAGCGCGCGCAAGTTGTCCGGAGTACCTGGAAATAACAAATGTAGGATTAACGACCAAACTTACAAAATTTAATTTCTTAAAATTTATTGCTTAAGTCGGGAGGATGGCTGAAGCGGATTTCAAAAATAGGTATTTTTACAATTTGCTAGTGTCTCGGGAGCAAATGATGCATCTTCTTTGAGAGAAAGGGACAGTCGCACTTCGAGCTGATAATATCTATAATAATTCGAAATTTGGCATTCCCTTGTTTCCTCCGTACGTTTTGTTTTTTAGATAATAGTTGTTAAATTTGCACACTGGGCTTCTTTTTCGCTACGTTTTAATAGGGCGTTTTGTTTGGAGGATCCTAGTTCCCAATCAAAAAACGTAGGGACATGCTATGTTAGATGTCTGTAAGATATAAAAAAATAACTGCCTTATTGCCAGAAATCAGGGGAATACGTCTGTGTGGACAAGAAGCTACTGTCCTCCCCTCTTAAGGCATGTTGCATCACGTGGGTCTAAATACACACCAAATCTAACAAAAAATCCTTTGTTCAGTGGTTCATTTTATAGAAATTTTATTACAGCGGGGACTATAGTTATTTTATTTGCTTTGTCGTGATCGTGAGTACACGACACACTAAGCGACACACCTGTGTAAACATTATTTTACATCTATTACATCGTACTTAATTTATTCCACATACTTCATACTTTCCACGTCAGTAAAAACAAAAAATGTTTCTTATTTCGTGCATTTTTGCATTGATAATGAACAGTTTCGCGCAGGAGACATACGAAACCGACATGAACTTTAGAATTGAACCCGGTTCTAGAACATGTTTTTTCGAGAGAGGGAAAGCTGGACAGATGATGGAAGTGCAATACCAAGTCATTGACGGTCAACACGGTGAATTAGACATATCATTTGACATCATCGACCCAAAAGGCGTGAACCTTGTTTCCGACTACAAGAAGTCTGAGAACTCCATTATAATGGACTTGGAATTAGATGGCGACTATGTATTCTGTATGGACAACTCATATAGTCTGATGAACTCAAAACTTGTGTTTGTGTATGTATTGATAGAAGACAAAGAGACATCAACGGAGGCTGACAAAGAAGCCGAGATAAGCGTTGTGGAAGGAAGTGGTGATAAGGAACATAAGGAAAAAGAAATCCTAGAGTGGAAAGGCACTAGTCATGATGGGAAGACTTATTATATAGAGGTTTCAAAAATATCAGATTCTTTAACACGCACGTTGAAACACGTGGTAAGAGCACGCCATTTACTTGATATCTACGGAGCGTCAAAATCTCGGGACAGTTACTTGGCGTTTGAGGATACATTCATTGTAGATGTTTGGTCTGGATTTCAAATAGTTTTCATGTGTTTAATTGGAATGTTGCAAGTGTATATGATAAAACAGTTGTTTAGCAAGCCTATGTATGCCGTGAAAGGTATATATTAGAGTTAAAAAAATGTTTTGTTTTTATTATCATCTGTGAGTGCTTACATTTGATATTAAACCTCTACCTATAACATTTATTATCGCTATATTGATTATCACCAGATTATCATTATCTAAATTTACTAATAACTGTAAGATACCATATAAAACACATAATATATATACACATATAAAGCCTACCTTTCTGTCTTGACTTATATTTCACTTTCCCAGGTGTGCTGGAAGAAATCTCTGCAGAAGATAAGCTTACTTTTTCTTATTCTTCCTTTTATTTTTATTCCATCTAAAATAAATGATTAAATGATAAATAAAACTTTTCCATACCTGGCAATCCATCTACAAACACCTCAGACTTTCCTTTCTTGGGTCCATCGACATAGTATTTCATTAGCCTAAAGCGAAGAGTCTCTGCGACGACGACAAACTGGTTGTCAGGAGACACCTCAACTCCATTAGCGAACCACAGGTTGTCCAGAAGAACTTTGCTTTTATTCTTGGCTGCATCATATTGGAACAGTCTAGAAAAGTAAATATAAGTACAATATTTACCCATACAATTACCAATTAAAATTATATTACCCATACAAGCTGTTGTAAAACTGGACATATAAATTTTGGTGTTTGTCTGCATAATTTTAGAGTAGGGTTCACATTGAATATTAATCGTGACTAGTGGTGGGTAATCAAGACTTCTCGGAGTGGTTGAACTCACTTAATCCTGCTCTGCTTGCGGATCTAACTCTTTTAACTCCTTTGATACTTTGATACACCTACTTCTATTATGTAATCACTATCACTATCTGTAATCAAGACTCGTCGAAGCATGAGCAAAAAAAAGGAGATAAAAAGGAGAGCAAAAAAAAAAGCATGAGCATCGATGAGTAATCAATACTTGGACGAATGAATAACAATTCCATGGAACAATTAAGGGATTCTGCTCCGCTCGGATTTTCATTCATTAACTCCGGATTAACTACCACCGATGCATCTCGATTTTGGGCTCAGACAGGTGTCGATGCGCGTTTACACTCGCGATCACAATCAGCGGAGTCGGAATGAATAACAATTCGATGGATCAATTAAGGGATTCTACTTCGCTCGCGGTTTCAACTCTTTTGATTCATTAACTCCGGAGTTACCCATTACTAATCGTGACGTTATATATTTTAATACGCAAAGGGGTGCAAAGCAAAGGGACTAAAATTGTTGAATGAACTGGCAACTGAGGCTCCGTCATGTGGTGAGCCGCTCGTCTGCCATCTATTTTAACATACTAAAGTCTCAATATCTCAAAAACTAGAACTAACAATAAGGTGAACCAACCAGGCCATCCAGAGCACAACGAAGCTCATCAATTGTAGAGGCCCCATCCAAGGGTTCAGAAGAGGGAAGAGAGTAGGGGGGAGAAGGAAGAGAATCAAGGTTGGGAACATAGGTGGGAGCTAATCCATCCCAAAATACATGCAATCAAATAGAGGGGTCATTAGATGAAGCATCCAAACGAGTGAAGGACGGGTTTTCGGAGAAAGACTTTTGCAGAATTGTATCCAACGCTGTTTCTTTTTCTTGGAGAAAACCTTCTCAACCGAGCAGCTGCCCGCTGATATATATTGAAATTCTCCAAGGAGATAATATTTGAGTTGTACTATTTCCTCATCTTTACTAGATTGGTACATTCCTTGTACCAAGGAGGAGAAAATTTGTGACAAAACGGTTTTTTGAAAGGGATACAGGTTTCACCCGCAGCATGAAGGATATCAACAAACTGAGAATAACTACAAAGGAGATTGTCCCTGTTGCAAAAAGAAATTGAGATCATCTTCTCGTCTACCGAAGAGGAAAATTTTGGCCAGTCTACTTTGGACAATATGTATTTCAGTGAAGGATCTTTTTTTATCATGTTCCAATTAAAGAAAGGTATCTCCCATGCACAAGACAATTTGCATGAGGAGGCCTGTGTCCAACAGCGGATAATAGAAATGCTGGTGATGGTGATATTAATAGACTCATATTACTATTTCACACATTTGTCAAGGTAATGACGTTAATTTCTTACCTTCCAGAAGGATCAACTAGACTAGAAATCCCTCCATCTTTTAAATGAAAATCAACTGTTGAATCAGTCCAGTACAAATTTCCTTTCTGGTCCAAAGCTACAAAATTGAACAACATAGGTTTCTGTCCATCAATTTCCACTTGAGGAGAGACCAATAACTGTTTTTTGTCCGTCTTCAGGTCTACCTTCCAAATACCATAGTAGGCATCAGCTACATACAATAAGTTGTTTTTCTCATCTATTTGGAACCCAAGAGGTCTTCCACAGATGTGTTCCTGTACTATTCCAGCTAAAATATAAAAATATTATGTCAATATCAGCCTGAAATGTATTAGTTGTGTTGTAGTGCCTTGAAGAGACTACCGGAGGAATCACGGGGGGACCACGGGCGAAACAGGATTATTTATACTGTTTGTCGTTTAGGTTATATATTTATACCTCTCATCACACATCCCAATGTATCTTTCTGTTTAACCTCTGGAGTACCATCAGTTTCTTTTACTATAACTCAAAGGTTAGCTGGTAGAGAATACCTTAAGGTATTAAACTCGTTTTTGGACCATAATGTGCACAAAAAAAACTGTACCACTGCAGGGAAAAGTAATCTACTAGCAGGTCCAGTTGCTCCTCTAGAGGGGGTAAGTTCTCCTCTAGATAAACCAGTTCGCCAAGCTGGTGCACGAAAAGTTGACCCTGCTCATTGACACCCAAGGTGGTTTGAGATTGTTACCACAATTAGATTAATACAATAAGTGTCACACAAATATTTTTCTTAATTCTAGCTAGACCATGACGTTTTCCTTCACCACTGAGCTAGTAATAATTTTAGCCATACTTAAGTAATACTCAGTGAGTGGTACGCACCGAGAATTTGAACTCACGACCTCATGAATGAGAGTCGAGAATACGGATAACATTTTATTAGCTAAGAAATAAGGCTAGTAAATTATTGACAATGATAGTCATAATCATTGAAAGTTCAGTTCCACCAACCCACAGCATATAATTTTTACTACAAGATATTTAAATATGTAAATTAGATTAAGCAAGGTCAACACTAAGGACTCTAGCAAATAATATACAAAGTTCATGAGTCATAGATGACTTAATAAGATGAAATTGATTTTTTCAATGAGTAGAGAAGAAATAAGGCGGCAGACGAGCAGACAGTCCATTTGGTGGGACGTGGATACTATCGCCCTGTGACATCAATGATACATGCCAACACTAGTCTAGAAAGACAAACGTTGGCACACCCCCGAATGGGTCTTACCCCTTCGGAGAATGGTTTGATAAAATGGGAAAAGATATAATAAGATGGGATGGATATCCTCCTAAGAAGAAAAGGCATTAGTAACATTTTTAACGATAGCATAAGTAACATTATATTGGAAATTAAAAATAAACAAAGGTTATTCGAAACTCCCATGTTTGATTTTGATTAATTAAGCTTGATTTTAAATTAATGAAAGTTTACAAAAACCTTTTGCATTTTGAATGCCAAAATCTTTGAATGCTATCAAAATGCACTTGTGCCTTTTTCCAAGTCTGGCATACCTCACTCACTACCAAAATACGTACATATGTTGGAGGAAGAGGTTAAGGTGGGAAATGTAGTACATATAAATGTAATTTTTTTTTAATAGAAACAGAGGCGGCCAGTAGAGCATAGTCTCCACCTGATGGTAACTGGATACTGTCGTCCATAGACATCCGCGATACATGCCAACATCAGTCCAGAATGACAAACGTTAGCACGCCTGCACACTGCCCACGAGGAAGATTAAGGAATGGGCTGGGAAAATGGGGAGGGATAGGATGGGATGGGCTCTGGCATATCTCACTCACTACGGAAACACGTACGTACATTGGGGAAATACGATAAAGTAGGAATTTACGACTATTTGATTTACGTATCAAATAGTTATACTATTTATTAGTTGATTTACGACTTCGCTGCAGTTAGCTAATGAAAAGGAAAAAAAAGACACTTGTTTATTATCAAAGCAAGTTACAAAGGTTTTCTGGTACGTCCTCACACAGATTATAGCATTTCAATAAAATTCATAGATACACAATACAAAATAGGAAATGTGGTACATTTCAAAGTAATCTTCTGTGAGAAAGAGATAATGTGGCCAGTCGAGTGCGCCAAGCGGCTGTGGAAATGCAGCGTGCACTCTTCTCCCACACTGTATGAATATGAACCTACACTATATGAACTCATATAGTACCTTGGGAGGGGTAACTTGGGCAGTTGAGTACGCCCAGCTCTAGAAAGAAACTAGAAAGGTATAAATCAAGAAGAAAACAAATCAAAAGATTTTTCAAATTCTTTATAATATACTGAGCCAGAGACTGCACTGACAAACAACTGGAAAGGTCTATGACCTCATCAAATATGCATTATAATAATAATAAGTTTGGTATATATGAGAATATTTGAGATCGGGAGCTGTGGCCACCTCAAATGCTTGGTTGTACTATTACTACTACATATATTGGTGACATCAATAATACAAAAAGTGTGGTTCTTTTGACTTGTGACTTCTAAACTCAAGTATTTTTTAATACATTGCAATTTTCATTACCCAGATTTATTTATAGATTGAAGTTATTTAATTATTATCTAAAGTGTAGATAAAATATCTAATCTGTGAGTTTATTCTGTACACATAATGCAAAATGTATGCAATATTAAATGAGTTTTAATTTAAGCTTTTTGAGTGAAAACAGTTACGAACTCAAACTAGGCTTGTAACTGGGGAATAGGTTCAACAATTAAAAGTTACCAAAATACAAAAAGTATAAAATACAATACGAAAGACAGGATAAGTATTTATAATACAGTTTGAAAAACAATTATTCTCTGAATAATAAACCTAGACTTGTTCCCAACAGCCAGTAATGAAAGAAGAACTTACTGCATGGTTGTCCAATTTTGGTGACAAATGTGACATGTCCCCCAGGAGAGAGTTTCACAATTTCACCAGTGGCCAGGCTGGTGTACACTTCTCCTTTATACAGCTGGAATGCTTCAGGTCCCTCAAGTTTGTCCACATACAATTTCTCAACATTGTTCAAGGCGTCATTTGGTGCCAAGGGTCCCACTCTTGGCTGAGTTGATTCATGTCTAAAAATATAAATTACAAATAATCTCATAGAAAAAAATATACATATTAGTATGTGACTAATTAGGAGAAATAATTTATTGTATTTTCAATTGTGCTGTTTATGAGTTTAGACTTTTACAGCTATAAGATTGTAAAATTAAATCTCCAAATATATTAAGGATATTTTATCAGTGAATAATATAAAATGCTATAACTTTAACATCCCCTTACAACCCTACATGGTCCAGTAGGAATTGTGACAAAGAAGTCAACAAGATCCTTTTGGAACATTGTTATTTTCTTCTAATGTTGAATTTCTAAAATCTTGTCATTTTTACATTTTGCACAATATTGAGACTTCTTAAAATGCTGAACTCCCAAAATGTTAAATGTTGATTTATGTCGATTTCCTGGACATTGACGATTTGTTTGATAAGTTTTTTTGAAATTGTTATTTCCGTGTAGCAAAATGTTCTAAATGTGTTTTTTCCGATATAATTCTTAATAGCAATTAAACAACTTTGAATGGTTTAAATCGCGTATATTTAACATTATTTATATCCCGACGTTTCAAACACTTTGCAGTGGACGTGGTCACGGGGTGACTAATTGATTTTATTTGTCACTTGAGTTATTAATAAATTATTTGAACTACCGTCTGAAAAAAAAATCAGACGGTAGACGGTAAGATAATTCTTAATTCCTACAGGATTTATTCTAGTCGCTTTTTTCCCAAAAGAAGCTTCTATAACGAATTTAACAAATCACATATTGGGAATACACATTTTAGAAATTCAATATTTTGGGAAATTAAAATTTAACATTGTGGAAATTCAACATTTTAAGAAGTCAACGTAATATTCTGAAAGGAACAAGTTGTAGAATTTAATGCAGGCAAAGAAAATTATTTAAAAATATCAATTTAATGTCAGGTTAGATTAATAAGTTATTCAGTAAAATGTTTAATAAAGAAAATAAAATAATAAAAAAAATATTCCATAAACCATAAAATAAAGGATTGGAACATACTTGATACTTGTAAATTTTGAATAGGGTGGCAAATTTGGAATAAGAACAATTGCCGCAACAAACACTGCCAGATACGAAAATAATTTTATCAAACGCTTTATAATGCCCACTATAAAACCCATTGTGAAGTTGAACCTGAAAAGACAAGTATTTTAAGTTAAATGTGAAATTTCACACATAAATTTATACATAACAATAATTAGCAATTATAATTCCTTCATAAGCATTTATGTATATGTAGAAAATATTTAGAATTCATCTAAGAGTGATATTTATGTATAATCGGTGATATATAGTACCACATTAGCAGTCCTTGTATTGTGGGTTGAAAGACAAATATAAAAATGAACACAAACTACACTAGATTCCAAACAAACATCTGACAAAAGATAATGTAGGGTATCTAGTAACACACAGTTGGACATTGAACTTTATAACTCAAAAGTTCATCTTTTTGTTAAGAACTTGAGTTATTTTTTGTTAACTTTTAATCTATGGATGTGATTTTCTCATGGTTTCTATTATTTCTGAAAACAGCGAATTTTGCTGGAGAAAATTAACAGCTCTACCAAGTAGCCATTATTTGTATCATAATCAAACTGTATTATTTGTATTATATAAATGATGCCAACATTAGGTAGGTACAAAGTTTAATACACCGTAACCTGGTCCTGATATTTACATTACAACATAATTATTATTTACACAAGCTGTTACCATTAAATATTCGAATCAGATAATATACCAAATATCACGCCTCCGTAAGGTATTGGAGTAATATTCACATTAACCAATAAAATAAGGAAATGCATGTAGTTAGGTAACTATATATCCCATATTTTTAAAACAAATGTAATAAATTTTATTTTATATTGTTTTTAGATCAATGTAATGTACGGAATATTCTGGTGTCTATTATAAAATACGTGTAACTACACGCAAAAAAACTGCCACTTCAAATAAAATTAAATGCACATTGCACACAGAAATATGGATAATTACTTTCACTGCTAATTATGTCTTACACTCTCTTGTACAAAAATTTTAATTAAAATAAATTTATATTACCTTAGATTAAAACCACCTGTAAAAATTTAAGGTGGCAGTTGTAGTGATGTGAATGTGACAGAAAAACGTGGAAGTATTTTTTAACGAATGAAGAACAATGTCGATGTCGATATATAAATTTAGGTTAGGCCTGTCCTCTTCTTACATGAATGTCGTGAATTTTGACAATAATTACGCATTATTTTAAATTTTCAATATTAGAAAAAATCGAACTTGTTAAATGTAATGACTGAGAAAATCAGGGGCATATGTATACAAAAATCCCCATTGAGCTTGTTTGGTGTATAACCAGAAACCGCAAATTAAATTAATCTAGAAAGCCTGTGCTTTATTGTGAGATGTCATAGATTGATATCGATTACCATCTCAATATATTTAGACATCAAACTTGCTGAATTTTTAGTGGAGATATATCGCAACATCACTATATTACATTTAATGAACTTTAATTCATATTGAAATATACGAATGGTAAAATAGTAATCCCAAAAATCTTGATCAATCATAAATCTTATCAATCTCCGTGACGCACTTGCATTGAAGTGTTGTGATAAAAATTGTAGAACGTAAGAAACGGAATGAGACCGGATGTGTGCAAGGAGTGCTAATATATGAGGTTGCCTATAATTACGGGCATTTTAAGTTGATTTAAAAGTTGAAAGTTTCCAATAAAATCGATAACCTTCGATAGCGATAATATATTAATTTAACATTAGAATTATAACCCTATATCCGGTTATAGCGTTATTTCATAAATATACTACAAAAAATCTTTAGTGAGTGAAGAACTTAATACTTGCTCTTAGTTTATTAATCTAAGATATATTGAATATAGAAATATTTACAATAATAATAATTGATATTTTAATGAATGTATTTTTGTCGCGAATATCGATACTTTTCCGGTGCAGCGCTAAGGAAGTCATTCTAAGGAAAGTCATTGACCTTGTCAGCAATGTCAAATTAAAAAAAAACTTTCAAAACCGTTAACTAACGGTAAATATCTATGGTACATTTACTTTCTTTAGCGTATTTATGCCGCGTTCCAAGACGTGTAGATTCTCAAAGGACAACAATCGCACGTTTTGAAATGGGGCCATATGATTCGTTCAATCCATAGACAAGTTAAGATTTCTTTCTTTTGTTCTTCCGGTTGAAACATTCACCATATTGGAGGCGTTTTTTCTTCCTGACAGAAAAGCGAAATAAAATAATTACATCATGGGTCATGCAAATATCTGGTATTCTCATCCCCGTAAATACGGCCAAGGATCCCGATCATGGTAGATATATTTTAAAAGTGGTTTCTCACATATAAGTGAATGATAAAATTTGGTTAAAACACGTGTCTATCAAAAAGTATTTTTATTGCAGCCGAGCATGTTCAAACCGACACGGACTTATTCGCAAATACGGTTTGAATATCTGCAGGCAGTGTTTCAGAGAATATGCGAATGACATTGGATTTAAGAAGGTATAGTACAACTTTTATAAGTCAGTACTTTGCATTGTTTATTTGGTGTAATTACTACCATACATCAGTTTTAATCGGATTATCAGGCTAGACGGTTCCTAGATCTAATAGGTATGAAAGCAGTCATTTTGCAGGTATTTTCAGAGAGGTTGCAACCAGATATTTGTTGATATTTCCATTGTATTGCATTTTTTTGGTACAAAGGTCCCTTCAAATGAGGTCTGCATCTCAAATGACAAGGTTGAAGTAGATAAGGAGGGGTTTATTAAAAAGTCAAATTTGAAACTTAAGTACTATGTTCTATTTTCAAAATACATGAATTAAAGAATTTGAGAGCTACTGAACATAGAACATTATTAAACTAACCTGCCTGCCCTAGAGTGCTTGTATAATATGTATACTCGAATCAAGGGCTTTTTCAAATAGTGTGGTTGAATAATGCACAATATGCAGAATGTCTACTTATTTCAGAAAACAAAAATGTACCAATTGCATTTATTTACTTCTAAACAAAAAAAAATCTGAAATTTTAAATAGACCATGTTTAGATACATAATGTCCATTATCCGGTAATGCCTGTTTCCTAATATGGTATCTTTAAAAAATAAATAGATTATAACTTGAATGAATTGAGCTAGATGATTGAAACTAAAATTCTTAATTGTTACATAAAATAAGAGTAAACAATATCTAAAGTGCCAGTTGGATTAAATTGAAGTTTCAAAATGATTTTTTAACATGATATTACTTTGAAAGTTATAATGTTAAACAGTTTTTATAAGCACTTATTATATGCTCCTTTTAGATTTTTTTTCATTATTTGAATTAACAGCTTAGAAGTTAACAGGGTGGTTCTTCTAACGTTCGGGTGTTTAGCACTAACCTGCAGTGTACAAAACCAAATAGCAGGTTACGAAAGATTTCAAAAGATATATTATCACAGAAAAAAAGTGGTCGACAAAAAGGAATTCTTGCCTTATAAATTTACATATTTTTATCATACAATTGTGAATCAATATTAATAATTATGTAGAATGAGGCTCATATTTTATACCGTGAACCCGTAGGCTGTGGAACGAACTGCCTCAAGAGGTCTTTCCATTGAGCTACGATATGGGGTTCTTCAAGAGAGCTGTGAATAGGATTTTGCAAGGTCGGCGGCGCGCCCACATACCCCCTGGTGTTGCAGGTGCCCATGGGCGGCGGTAACACTTACCATCACGTGGGACTGCTTGCCCGTCCGCCCACTAATCTATAAAAAAAAAAAAAAATACCTGATTTACAGTGATGTCAAGCAAGTTCTCATCAATAACATTTTCTTTGTTTCAGCTGGACTAAATGGAATTGAAAGTATATTGACTATAATGTAAGATCTTCAAAATAAAGCTTTTTAATCCAAATCATCATAGTTTCTTTTTTAAAGCCCTGTCTGCATATACTGCAAGGGCAGATAGAGACTTCTCTTTTTCAAATGTATTTTTTTTTTTTTTTTTTTTTTAATCATCTTTTTGACGAGGCTTTGAACACCCTGGGTGATCATGCCAGCCTCATGGGTACTTTCTCCTTTCCCTTATTCAAGGGAACGATCAATAAACTGGTATAAACTTACAGCTTTACTGGAAAGAGGCTCTGCTAGCCAGCAATTGATCTCTCCATTGTGCAGTGAACCTGAGCTCCCAAGAACTCTTCTCATATCTGAATTCCGCACACATTCCAACACTAAATGGAAAAGGTCATCAGTCTTTTGACAGTCATCACACAGTGGTGATGGTTTAATACCCATCATGTGGTAGAACTTATTTGTTGGGATGTGTCCGGAACGCAGTCTGAAAGCTGAGACCAACATTTTTCTTGTGAGATTGGCAGAATCAAACCAAGGTGTCCACAAGGGATTTGACTGGATAGTTCTGTACCAGATTCCAACCTCCTTAGATATGGACTGTTCACCGAAGTGATACTCCCATTTTTGTAAGCTTCTTCTTTTAATTCTAGGAATGAGTTCACTAGCAAAGGGTTTGGAATCAGAAACTGCACCATCCATTACAGCAGCTTTTGCAAGGTGATCTACCATCTCATTTCCAAGTAGCCCTACATGAGAGGGGATCCATTGAATCTTTATACACATATTTTTATGAGTTATTTCATGAATTAAATGGAGAGCTTCAAAGGCAATGGGCATTCCTCGCTGACTAGAGACACAATGAGTAAGATGTTGGAGGGCACTCTTCGAGTCTGACAAAATAACGACTGGAGGGCTGTTAGGTAGACTGTTTGCATAGTCTAAAGCCTCTTTTATAGCTAACAGTTCTGCTCTCATCACGCACGTCTCCCTGTGCAACTTCCATTTGTGTGAAATATTACACTGAGGATCAAAGAGAGCCGCTCCAACTCCTTGTACAGATTTTGATCCGTCAGTATAAATTTTATAAAACTGAGAATAACTGTCATACAACATTTTCAGAGTAGAATTCCTCAATTCCCGGTCTATTAAATTTCGCTTAGGTGCGTTTATGTCATTAACTTTGTCAACAATACATGACTTAACATCAATAGATGACACCCAAGTATTTAGAGAATATAATTCTAATTTAGGACTTTTATGCACATTCAAGTCTCTCCATTCATCATAAATTTTTGCTAGCAGGGGAAAATTTCTATCACTAAAGCAACTACGTTTTAGTACAAGGTTTTGCAACATATTTACCATATGATTATTTGACCTTGAGCTTATTCTTAACAAAAACTTACAACCCAGCCAATAGCGACGAACACTCAAAGGTGGAGTGGACAGTTCACTCTCCATAGCAATAACAGGAGTACTGCGTATAAAACCCCCACACACCCGTAAAGCTCTATTTTGTAAAATATCTAGCTTCTTTAAATGGGATGAAGCACAGCTTCCATAGATGAAGCTACCATATTCCAAACGACTTCTCAAGAGGGAGATATAAAGGCGGCGTAGGTGTTTAGGGTGAACTCCCCATGATTTTCCTGCCAGAACTTTCAAAATATTTATGTATTTATAAGTTTTTCCACAGGTTTCATTTACATGAAGCCCCCATCTCAAAGATGAATCGAGCCACAATCCTAAATATTTAACTTTATTAACTACCCTGAGTGGCGTGCGGTTAATTTCAATATTTACATTAATAATTTTTCTTGATCTCTTAAAAATACACAAACTCGATTTGGACTCAGATAAACACAGACCGACTTTCTGTAAGAACTTCACCATGGACTCAATAGCAGATTGAAGAAGGTTAGCGGTGTCTAAAATACATCCTTTTTCTACTGTCTTATACAATACGAAGTCATCAGCATACTGAGAAATACAAATATTATTGATACTATTACCTATTTCCATAGTGGCAATATTAAATAAAAGAGGAGATATGGGATCTCCTTGAGCTAATCCTCGATATGTGTGTCTAATTAAAGGCTCCCCTCCGCAGTACAACAACATTCTACAACGCCTGTCGGAGAGAAAATTCCATAAATATTTACATATTTTATTACCTACACCGATTTTCTGCAAAATATTAATCAATGAACTAATATTAACATTATTATATGCGTTATCAACATCAATAAAACAGGCAATAGTCGGTTTCTGTCTAGAAAATCCTAACTGTATATCAGATGTAAGTATGGCTAGATTGTCTAAACAAGTCTGAGAACGTCTAAAGCCCGTAGATGAGTCAGGAAGCAGACACCGACTCTCCACAAACCACTCAATCCTTTTCATAAGAATGAGATGTAAAATCTTACATGGACAAGACATAAGGGAAATTGGACGTAGTGAAGATGGCAAGTTGGGGTCTCTTCCCGGCTTAAGTATGGGAAGAATTTGTATATCTCTCCATTGATCAGGGACATTACCAGTATGTATTATCATGTTAAATATTTTTAAAAGCATTAATTTTGCGTTGGTTGAAAGATTATAAATCATAGAATACGAAATGCTATCAATTCCTGGGGAAGTATCCTTCTTTTTTAAACAATTTAGAAGTTCAGCTAATGAGACAGAAATTTCTAATATAGAAGGTGGTGCATACGAAAAAGGTGGTTCCGGCTCAGCAACACTGTCCGGCGTCAGCGAGTGAAGTAGATTTTTAGCGTTGTTAGGGTCCACACCGGCCCTGCTACCGCTGCCTCCCTTCACCCATCTCATCTTCCTCCACATGATAGAAGCCGAAGTTTCATGGTCGACGCTCGTACAGAACTCCTTCCATGCTTTTGAACTAGCTCTTTTTATCAGATCTTGGGCACGAGACATCTTTGCTTGCCAGCTTGAAAGATTTTCTGGAGTAGGGTTGCGTCGCAGCTTAGCAAGAGCCAAACGCCTTTCTGCCACGGCTTTAGATAGTTCCTTGTTCCAGTAATGTTTGGGCCGGAACATAGATGTTGGATCATCACCAATTTTAACCCAAGGAATGTGTTTATCCGCTATAATTTGAATGTTTTCCACAAATGAATCATAAGCGGATTGAACATCAATAGGCACTGGAATGTCAAACACTATTGCTGCCTCCCTGTTGTACTCTTCCCAATTAGCTTCCTTGTAATTCCGTTTCTTAGTAAAAGACTTAGATCTCATATATCCACAGTTAATTTTAATCACTACATGGTCACTGCCTAGAGTTTCACTAGAAGTCCGCCAGCACATGTTTGTAGCAATATCAGTGGTTACGAATGAAGCATCAGGTGAAGATTTTTGCAAGCAACCGTTAACCCATTTAATTCGCGTTGGCGATCCATCGTTGAGACATACGAAATCATTTTCAAACATAGCTTTATATACAGATTCTCCTCTTCTATCAGATTTACACGACCAGAGAGTATGGTGGGCATTAATATCGCCTATTAAGAGACACTCAGATTTAAAGAGACTAAAAATATAGTCCCACTCTTGTTGGTTAGTAACCACAGAAGGGGGGCAGTATATTGAGACAATATGCTTGAGTCCCGGAATGTTAAATATTTCAACTATCATTACTTGCATTTGAGTATTATTGAAAATAAAAGGCTTCTGAGAAAATTTTATAGATCTATGTATGATAGCGCATAAACCCCCGTAAGAATCATCTCTGTCTGCTCTAACTATGTTATAGCCACTAAACTTTAGGGTGGTCTGCTCTGAAAGCCAAGTCTCACTCACAAACGCCATATGCACTTTATCTTGAAGTAACAGTAGATCAAAGTTGCGTGCTTTAGATTTTAAACTATTAGCATTCCATTGTAATATATTAATAGAATTAATTTTGATTTTGTTACTATCCATTAAGGTTCATTCCCATAAGTTTAAGCAACATCTCAATTGTACCGTAATTTTGTAAAAAACTCCTTACTTCATTCCAAATAAATTCAATAAACATCTTGATTTTAATTTTAAACTCAATTTCTAAAGATAAAATTTCTTTTATTTTGTCTAAAAATCTCTGTATTATACCCTTTCTTTCCCTTCTACTCTTATTGGATTGTTGAGGTACTTCTGACAAAGGTAAGATATTATCTGTATCAGAATCATTTTCCGAGCTATTGTGATTCAGCCCTTTCTTCGATTTACCTCCTTTTTTGTTAGGTTTATTTTTTGTATTTGGATTGAGCGTTATTGGTCTTTCTTGTACCCCTGACTCTGTTTCTGCCCTACTTCTTCTAGCAGAGGTACCCGCACAAACATCTTTGTAAGAAGGTCTGTAAGTTTCACCAGATGAAGCGACCGATGGACTCGGGTTCGGTAATTTAGTCTCCATAATCGTCTCCCTATCCTGTTCTTTTCTAACTAAAACATCTTTAACTCTTTTCTGTTCATTGAGATTGTTCCAAGCGACTTTGTAAGAGCAATTATTTTGACCCATATAAATACGTATAGATCTCTCCCTCTGGAATGCTGGACACACGCTCTTCATTAGCGATAAGTGATTCCCCTTGCAGTTAACACATTTGAAGCTCTTGGTATCACAGTTTTCGTGCTTTTCGCCACATTTTGGACATATTTGTGATTTAGATGGACAAAAGTGGTTAACATGCCCGAATCGCCAGCATTTGGAGCATTGCGTTACTGGATACCTATAAGAATCTACAGCCATACGACATCCATATGCTTTAATATAAGAAGGCAGAACCGAGCCTTGGAAACAAATACGTATAGTCTCACTTTTAATCCACTTTCCCTCTGTATCTTTTTTATTTAATCTTTTAACAGCTAGAATCTCCGTATCACATTCAAAAATCTCTTTTAGGTCTTTTTCTTCGGTGTCAATATCTATATCCCTCACTATACCATAGGAAAATGTAACCTCATTTGTTTTTCTACAATTCCACTCATATTTCTTTGCTATATCGCACTTTAAAAAGTTATCTGCATCACTGTTCGATTTAAATCGGATTAATATTTTGAATGGACTCTTATAGGTGACTCTTAGGACGCCTTGGACATTATATGTTTTTAATTGCTTAGCAAATCCTAACTGCTTGGGGAGGGCCTCTTTGGAGGTTACAGAAATCTCATAGAAGGTGTCTTCTGTCGCATTTGGTGAACTAACAACAGTGGGCGAACCACGTAAATTCATACGCTTACGGCCAGTTACTACAGTGAAGCCATCATCCTCATCACTGCCCTCCTCCAGCGGCCTCTTGTAGCACGGCCCCGCGTTACATTCGTCGACTTGATTCTCACTCTCCATATCACCATTATCCCACTCTAAATCACGTTGTTCATTCTCGATCTGTGAGGGTGTGCCCAAAATAACCCTCCGAACTCCTCCAGGGGACATCTCAGCAACATATTCCGGCTCCACATCCACCTCCTCACACAAATCACTCATAATTAGAGTGTAGGGTATATTGAGAAAAAGTTTATTTTTTATTAAAATTTACGAAAACTCACAAGTTAATCACTTATCAATCCAGATTTCTACAAATATCAAATTATAAAAGGTCATTATATTGACGTATAACACTCTTGATAGTATATACTAGCAAGAAATGTAAGAAAATAAGAGCCACGAAAGGTAAACAAAGAAAAGACGTCTGCACGTAAACGCCGCGACGCGATCACTGTCAAATGTATTTAAATTGTCCTTTCGTTCACACAGCGGGATCTTGCCAGGTAATGACGAATCTCCCGCATTTGCATCTGCTTTCACAATGTGTTTGGGATCTTAGTTTTAATACTAAATCATCACATACAGTCAGCCAATAATAATGTTGAGCACTTCAATGTTGAATTTCAATTCATTTCTAAAAAAGAAGGGTGTTTTTCGCTTACAAATTTAACTTGTAAATTTAAAAATTTAACTATTACTGTCTGTTCTTTCAAAGGAGTCAAATACGAAATTGCTCAACATTTTCAAGGGCCTACCGTACTTTTGCCATTTTAGGAGTATACCAAAGAATCTCAAACCATAGTAACATTTTATTCAACTGTATAAAAGTATAAAAATTCATAACTACATTTTATATTACAATAATATCGTATAATATTATTTTACAACATATTAGTATTTATATTCTATTTGTTAGCGTTGCGGCCGCCGGCCGCAGGCTGCTCAAAGTTGCTCCAACCCTCTGAAACGCAAGCATTGTTTTATTATAAAAACGATCAAAATGGATTATCCACCTTTCTACATAACATTTTTTAAATAACAAAACCTCATCTCAATATTCTGTCTTGTATTTAATAAAACTTCATCTTATACATTAAAATATATAAGCATGAAAAGTTTTGAAATACTTTACATTTGAATATGTTTTCCTTTTGTTAAAAGAAGCTGCCAAATGAGCAGACAGCCTACTTGGTGGTAAGTGGATACTATCGTTCATGGATATCTGTGATACATCAAGATGTGTATAGGGGCGGGGGGGGGGGGGGGGGGGATTTACGAATATTATAGGACAAGTGGATACTTTATCCTATTATACTACTGAATGAGGAGTATTCTCCCTTCTTATATACTCTCGTATATGAAAAGAGAGGCTTCTCTTATCCCATCACACTTCCCACCCGAATGTATGAATAATAAGCCACTTAGACCTAAAATGAATGTAATATATCAAAAACCACTGAAATCGGTTAAAGGTAAGCCCAAGTGGTTCAAGTTGTATGCGCAATATCATTTACACGCTAGGAATACAGAGCTGTAGAACTTATTAAACATTTCTCTATCGAAGCAAATATTATCACAGATGTACGATAGATAACGCAAGGTCGTTGCGTGCCCGGAGTTTGCGTTAGACTTCTACCTACTTCTCGAGCTACACGTACAGTCTGTTCCGACCCGTGGCGATAGCAAGTCGTAAAAGTGGTTAATTGTGCTATAATCAATTTGAAAAATTCATCAAAAGTGGTGAACCGAATCAAGGTAGATTTTTCGATTCATCAGGTTTCCCGTCACTAAAATGACACGTTAGGGTTCCATACACTTGCGTCGTCTATCTATCTGGTTATTACCATCGACGTCCGCAACTGGACGTGCCCTAGCGATGGAAGTGTTCCCGAAAGAAAGAGATAGAATGAATATTTTGGCAATCTCTATCTTTTTTTTTATGTACAATCTATCTCTGAATACATATAGTGCCAATCGCCTACATCGAAATAGTAATAGCCAATACCATACACCGTCTCTCACTCGTCAAGATAAAAAGTTGCTACAACGATATACCGCTTGGGCACGTCGAGTTGTATATGTCGATGGTTATTACTACAATATATGAGCCGGCTTACCCCTGTAAGTCCCGCAAGGAACGCAAATAGACTGCGCTGCGCGGGCCGGCAGTGCTTCTTGCCGCCCTCAGCGCAGCACAGGTTGGGGAAGCAGTCCACGCTCGAGCTGCACGGTTTGGAGAACAGGTCGAACTGTGGGGGAGCCGTGCACTGTAGGTACTGCTCCAACATGCGTACAGCTGTAATAGCAAAAATAAAACTAAATAAGTATAACCTTATCGTAACCAGTTTTTCGTCCCCTACTGGACATGAGCCTCCTCACTGTCTTGTGCAAAAGACAATTTGCATGAGGGATGGTATGCCCTTAAAACAGCACGCTAGCTAAGTGGATTGGTGGATCAGAGATACTACACTATTTTAATTTTTGTAACATGCTGTTTTCCCTCATCGCCGCCGAACTAATTTTTTGTTTAATCCGTAGTTAAGTGATACAGTGATATGGGTCGCCGCGCCGATTTGAACTCACCATCACACAAATTTGAGTCGAGTATAGATACTACTAGGCTATCACTGCTCAGTACACCACCTTATATACTCACCTTAATTTAATCCACGTCATCTCGGAAGATCTTAATCAAATAATCTTAATCAAAGGTACTAACGTCCATCAATCTGGTTGACTATGGGTACACGGTCGAGCCGCGCCTTCGCCGTTCGGCAGTAGGAGCGCGTGCCATCCGGGCAACACACTCGCGGCCAGCAGTCCGCGTCAGTCTTGCACGACTGCACCTCGAATAGTAGCTCTCCGAGCGGTGCCGAGGGGCATTCACGTGGTATCACACCCAACAAAGCTGAAATTAAAAGGGTTAATTATAAATCATATTACGTCCCTAGTTCCCTAGTCACCGGCCGGGCAGCTTCGCAAAGCTACCTGGTTCGGGTACCCATAAAAAATATTTATTTGAGCGATACAGGAGCATCAACTTGCTTATGAGGCATGGAAACTCATTGAGGCTGTTCGGCCGATGACACAAATAAATGAGTATCTTATCTTACGAGGCCATCATGCAACTCATGCACAAGCTCATTCATGCAAGGTATTGTGAGTAGAGTTCATACGTTGGTGGGATCGAGGCGCTGAGGTCGGCCGCGGCGCCAGTACTCCTTTCACACAGCGTCTCTCGCAGCACACCTGGTCGGACCCGCTGGTGAGGCGGCACTGGGCGTTATTTTCGCAAGGGATCGGGAACAGTATCACCGGAGCCTGGCCAGGCTTCGGGCACACCAGTTTCTGCGCCTTGCCTGCGCTCGGGTAATCCACGGTTGAGTCCACGTTATAGTTGTAAAAAGTCGCGGAGTTGTGAGAATGCGAATAATTTACATCGGCAATTATATCAGTAGTGCCTAGGAAGAACACGAGCCTAATTCAACACTAAGTATGTGATTAAATTGTGAATCAAGACAGGGTATACAGTTGACGACAGTTAGCAATTTAGGTCTAAAAATAATAATTCGTAATATAAATTCAGGCTTTATTAATTGATTTTATTATATATAGCAAATTGGCGGGCAATTCATGTCTTGCTCGGCTATGCTCTATACACGTACGTCTCTATCAAAGATTTTACACACCTCATTCTATTTTATAATTATGCACTCTGAAATATTTATTAATGCACCAACCATATTTTGTTTTATGTACGAAGGCGTTTGACGAGCATACAGTCCACCTGATGGTGGATACTGTTGCCCATAGACATTCGCGATACATGTCAACATTAGTCCAAAATGACAAACGTTGGCACGCCCCCGGATGCGCTGCCTACCTATGGAGATATAGGAATGGATTTGGAGAAAGGGTTGGGAAAATGGAGGGGGATGGGAATGGGCTCTGGCACATCTCACTGACTACCGAAACACGTACGTACAATGGGAAAATACGATAAAATGCAGTACATTTCAAGGTAGTCTTCTGTGAGAGAAGGGTAACGTGGCCAGTCGAGCGCGCCCAGCGGTTGTTTGCCCAGCGGCGTGCTCTCACCCTCAAAATACATATATGGTATGACATGACTGACATGACGCAATATATGAAATTTATATAATAAAAATCAATTACCTGTCTTGGCCGGGGAGCTGGTTTTGGGTTGTGGTGTGGTACTGGTACGAGCTTGCGCAAGCTGCTGGTTCAGTAAGGGTATCAGCTGGAGAAGCGGGTTCGGCAGCTGCGTCGGCGGGGGCGGCGGCGGCGGCGGGGGCGGCGTCGTCGTTGTCGTCGTAGTAGTGGTCGTAGAGCTGGTGGTACTCGGAGTCGTTGTAGTTGTCGTGGTCGTGGTGGTGCTCGTGCTAGTTGTGGTACTGGTGGTGCTGGAAGTGCTTGTGCTACTCGACTCTACGCTACTGCTCGGCTGGTCGTTGGGTCTACAAAGGAAACCACCGCTGTTTAATTTGAATTGACTGCTTGGATGCAGAGCTGAGCATTAGCAGCTTTGAAGTTATTAAGCGGTGGTTATTAACGACTAAGTGTTAGTAAGAACCATCTCTCGTTCTATAAGAGAACTTTTAACTAGCAATATATGCAAGATACGTTTTCTTTTTTTTCGGAATATCTAAATTCTTGTGGCCCTAATGGCCTTTCAAGAGTCACTGGACATGTATGCTTTAGGGCGAGCGCAGAAGGCGCTCAGCCAGGAGCAAAGAGTGTGTGCAGCAACGAGCCTAAGGGCTCCCCCGCCGTTAGACCGGCGGAAAGAACGGACCTTAGCTTTGGGCGTTACTTTGGGAGTGTACCGCGCCATCGCGACTCTGTGAGCGCCCAGGCACGTGCCTGGGCACCTGGTAAAAGTGTTGACTGAAAGCCAGTGTAGCGAGGGGGACGTCCTCGTCTCCGCCGGCGGGGACGGTGTATATGTGTAGCCTGTGAGTGTAGTGTAAGAACCGCATTGGCAGCAGTAATTGGGTTGTCGGGGTCATCTAAGACGTTCCGACGACGACGACCACGATGATAACGGGGAGGGGCAAGAAGATATGTATTGTAAAAAGTATATAAAGAGTTTATAAACTCACGAGTTGTACTGTTTTATAGCTGTATCAAAAATTGTAGAACCCAGACCTTGTGAAAGCTTAATTGGTGTTAGTGGCACAGCAGGAAGCGACAACTTAAATTATTTGTTAAGTACATTCATTTTTGACAGGGACATATTATGTCATTGTGTGGTTGTTATAACTAGCTATATATCGGTAGAGATTTTATCAGGGGCATGTCCCTTCACCTACCTAATTTTAACACGGTCAGACAAGTACAGTCACTAACAGAGTCTTATTAATTAACAAATATTTCGTGTTAAATAAAATATGTGGGTGTTTACGCAAAAAGGCTTCAAACAGGCGATGTGGGCAGATATGGGAACTAGAATAAATGCCTAACCACATAACATAAAGAAAAAGGTAGATCAGATAAGTATTATTCAGAAACTAAGTACGTCACCGTAGAATAATTAATATACAACTCAAAACAAGAAATGTCAGTTTTACATCGAACTTCAGAAAAATGTGGATATCTCGAAAATTAGAAGCAGAGATCTGGATCATTTTTGCTCGAACGTCAAAATATAGTCTTACTTATTAAATAATTGGGAGAATTCTGAGACTTTTAGCCATTTTAACCCAAAGGTTAAGATAAGAATTCAAATATTTTATCCTTTGTTATTTTCTTAGAAGTGTTTTATGCTCAGAGATTATAACTACTGTTATATTAATTATCGCTGGTTATAACTTATTACAAAATAATACATATTATAATAAGCATCTATTTTTTGACTGCTTATTTTGACACTGACTGTACACAGAAAGTGCAACTTAAAATGAGACCTTGCATTTATGTTAATATCATTTAGCATTTATGTTAACCACAGACCTGCCTCAAGTTGACACACTATCGGCTCACAAACCCGTGTGTTCAACTTGCATTAGGTAAGTACCTGTGACTAGTCAATAACTCCTTTCATATAAATAAATAGGTAGGCATTTTAAAACTGGTCGTTTCGTAAGATCACGAAGACCGGTTTACGACATTTTATTTATTTTTAATATATCACTTGAAAATTACCTACATGTAAGTACCTATTAAATTGCCATTTTATAGTAAAAAATTCAAATATTTTTTGTATGAAAATTATATAGTCAATTAATCAAAATAGTGTCCATTATTATCAATGCACTTTTGCCATTTTAATGGAAGTTGATTGATGCCTCTGCTTTAAAACTCCTGGGATCGGAAATCGATTAATTGTCTGAAGGCGTTTTTCACTGCCTCATTGGAGTTGATTTTATTTCCCCGTAAAAAGTTTGAAAAAATGGAAATCAGTAGGGGTAAGGTGTAGTAAGTACGGTGGGCGACTGAGAGATTCCAGTCGAAGCGCCTGTAACTTTGAGACTGTCTGTCGTTCAGTGTGTGGGCGAGCGTTATCATGACAAAGCAGTGGACTAGTGACTAGAGGGATTCACCAGACTCGGTTGTTTGATAGCCAGCTTATCCATCATCGTTTGCAGTTCTTCACAGTACACATTTGCATTAATTGTTGTGCCAGATCTCAAGAAGCTGTAGTGGTATAATACCGGCACAGGACCACCATACAGTCACCATAAGCTCCTATTGACTCAGTTTACGTTCGAGACATTGTTTGGTTGTGTCTCCTGGGTTCAATGTGACGAACGTTTACGATTATCATGCAAGATCCACTTGTCATCACAAGTGACAATACGATTCAGAATTTCTTAATTTTTGTGCCGGTTCAGCAAAGTAAGGCAAGCTTCGACGCGTGTTTGCAGCTGACTTTCATTAACTCATACTACTCGTAACCCAGTTTCCGAGCTTCTGCGGTTTTCTAATTTAACGCAAAATTTAATCAATATTATGTATATTGATTAAATTTTGTCATTTGTCACTTTTTTGTCACTTACTGTCAAAGTCACTTACTGTCACTTTTTGTCAAAGTTTTGTCACTTATGCCTAAAGCTGCTGCTAACTCAGACGTGGTTTGACATGAATCCGCTATTGCTTTCAATTCGTCATTATCGACTTTAGTCTCCGGTCGTCCACGGGGCTTGTTCTTGAGGTCGAAATTTCCAGAATCGAAATGATCAAACTAAAAACGCACCATGTGTTCGTTTGCGGTGTTTGGTCCGTACACATCGTTGATATTGCGTGCCGTCTGTGCTGTGTTGCTGCCACTACAGAGCTCATATTCGAAAATACCGCGAATTTCTAACTTTTTCTTAATCACAAACACAACGTTATCTAAGCAAAAAGTATTTTGATGGAAAAACAAATGAATAACTGATATTGAAAAAGAATGTCATAGCTTAAACTGAAAATAATTTTATTTTCGAAATCTAAGCCAAATGCAAGATAACCAAGTTCATATTGGCCACTGTGAACAAACGGCAATGTCATAGGTACGGCCTTAATATTATTTCACTTCACTTCGCACTATTACATTATTATGATTTACGGGATTCTAGATCTCGCAAAGAAAATTGTTAATTTCGAATATGTACCCTATTTTAAACTTGCTATATTTTCAAACAAACTGTTATTGATATAAGAATTTACTTCAATTGCAAAGGATTCGTTTTTCCCACATACCAAAACTAGTGAGAATCTGACTTTTGCATTGACGCCACAATTCGATTGATGCATCTTGATCATCAGGGCCGGCAGGTTGTATTTGGCCCGAGTGGGTAGTTGGCCGGAAGGGAGGACAGTCCCTCAAGCAATTGTATACAGAGGAATGACTCATAGACAAGAGAATTTTATAGGAATAATATTAATGGAAATAATTTAATGGCTTTAAATAATAATGAGGCCGGGATATAATTTTAAGTAAAATAAGATACAAAGAAAGAAAATGTGTCTAAACGTGGATTTTTCGAGCGACGAGGAAATCCCTTTTCAGTAACTTTTCATCAAAATCTGAGTGGGTACTTTACCCATTCGGAAAATGTCGAGTGGGTAGAGCTACCCACTATACCCACATTATCCGCCGGCCCTGTAAAGGATTGGGCGAACGCCCGGAGCGCCAGGTACTACTCTATGTCTTGCACTAAATTGTAAAAGTGTGACTTCAGTCAGTCTGACCGTTTGTTAGTCGCCTAGTCCCTCGATGGTGCAAAGAAATAAAATGTAACTGACCTGGTTGTGACTGCTTGTTGCCTTATGCCCTTCGTACAAAACCCATTGCAGCAGAGATGTTGTTTGCCCATTACGCCGCACTCTGTATGTTTCCTACAAGGCAACGGGAATAAGTCCAGCCAGCCACTACTCGTGCGCACCGCTGGACACACCACTAATTGACCATTGGCTGGAAATAAAACAGAATCAATATAAAGTATATATGTAGGATTCGAGTAACTGTACCATTGAATGAACAATTAAGCGAGTTGTTGACTTTGAATAATTTATTAAAATAGCAGGAACAGAAGAAAAGTTAAAATGCTCAGCGCAATCAAATTTATATATTGTCTAATTCCATAATATTCGCACAAAAAATAGAAATGAATTAGAATCTAGTCTAGTGCTCATAATTAGCATGGATGATCAAAATTAGGCATATCACCAGTAATTGAACGGTAAAGGGCAATAAATGAAAAATCAACTTAAATATGTAATCTAGCACAGTGTTTCATTATTATTTATCTATTTACTAGTTAGATACCTATCTAATACTACATATTGCACAAGTTTTTCATGAACATTGTCTATCAAGCAGCACAATAATAATCTAAAGATTTCATTTATATAAGCATCTGCAAACGTATTTGCACTAAGAAATGCAATCAAACTTACCGTAACTGAAAGTAAAAGTAACATGTTGAGTATTTAAATTATGCCAGTGTTCGTTGATACAAGATTGATACAATGCGTACAAATGTAGTACAATGACACGGATTAGGCAATCAAATAAAATTAGATTATAAAAATTACATATTGGTACCTATTCATAGGTAGATACAATAATCCAACAGAAACAGATCAGACTGTAAGCTCGTGAAAATAATAAAAAATAACACCAACAGCTTTATTCAACCTATCTGGCTTATTTATTTAGCATGTGCATTTGTCATTGCATCAATCAAGAGCATTGCTTGCTGTAAAACAAGAATAGCTGACGATTTTAAAATGGATTGCTTTTGTTAATTACAAATGTTTTAGCTACGTATAATGTTTTGTTTTGGTTCCGTAATTTGTAGGTCAATTGCCAAGCTTTGTTCAACTTTGCATGCCTGCTGAACAACGTAAAAATAATCTTAATTTCTAGAGCTCAGTCTATGATGCTCGTGTAAATATTGAAAAAAGATGATTTAATGTTTTATAGTACCTAGTGAAGGCTGGTTGTTCGATTTAGTCAACTACTGTCAAATCCAAAAAAATGTGAATGTCAATTTGATTAGCAACGGAGGCTTATTTTTCATATTCATACATAAGTACTGTATGTAATTAAAAATAAAATGGTTATAACAAAAGATTTGGAACTACCCACGAATGATGATTTAACCGTGCAAGAGGTGAATTTGTCCACATCAACACTTGTGTCTGCGGCGCCTTATCTTGGCAAACATTGTGAAGCTGTCAACAACGAGTTCATTCTTTGTCGACAGGAGATGAACGATCCGCGACCTTGTATAGAGCTCGGACGACGCGTCACCGCGTGCGCGTTGACCCTCTTCAGAAATATTAAAAAGGAATGTTTGCAGGAGTTCAATCAATACAGTAACTGCATAGATAAGAGCTCTGGAGATTTTTCATACAAATATTGTCGGAAGACGCAAGCGGTGTTTGATCAGTGCATGAAAGATAAGCTTGATATGGACCGGCCCGGTTTTGGTTACTTCTGCCGTTCGCGTGTGCATAACAGTATAAGCAAACCACCGGAGGCGCCGCCTTGCCCGTGTCCGAAGGTGGACGACCCGACACCCAGCCTGCCTGACTGCAAGCCACGCAAGCCAGCACGCTTCACCGGCCGATCATATTGGATGACCGAGTAGATTTGCGATCCTAACAAAAGTTCGACTGTTTCAGGTTTATTTTTTTAAATGCATGTTTTTATTTTATTAGAAAGTATTTAAGGAAATGCTATAATCTGTGTGAGGACGTACCAGAAAACCTTTGTATTTTAGATAGAGCATAGATAGAAACCTTATCTATGCTTTGATAATAAATAAGTGTCTTTTTTTTCTTGTCATTAGCTAACTGCAGCGAAGTCGTATATCAACTAATAAATAGTATAACTATTTGATACGTAAATCAAATAGTCGTAAATTCCTACTTTATCGTATTTCCCCAATTTACGTACGTGTTTCGGTAGTGAGCGAGATATGGCAGAGTCCATTCCCATCCCATCCTATCCCTCCCCATTTTCCCAACCCTTTCTCCCAATCCATTCTTTAATTTGCAAATGTGGGCAGCATATCCGAGGGCGTGCTAACGTTTGTCATTCTGGACTGATGTTGGCATGTATCGCGGATGTCTATGGATGACAGTATCCACTTACCATCAGGTGGACTGTATGCTCGTCTGCCGCCTTTTTTTTCTATAAATAAAATTAAAAAAAGTTTCGATTGAGAGCATAACATGGGAACACTCAAGATGCGATTTGAAGTGTTACAAACGACTATTTATTATTTCGTTATAATAGTATCAAATAAAAATTTAAATTGAAACCCGTCTCCTGAAAATATTTAACAAAAAGCTTTAGGTCTGTCAGAAGAAAAGTCCCACGTCAATAAAAGAAATCTATACAATAAAATTGTAACAAAGCCGTGTCGTAACGATATTTAATAAACACATTAAATATTTTTTGAAAAAAAAAATCAATATTCCGTACACACCGTACAGAGTTCAGAATAACATTTTATAGCATTTGTCTTTCAAATGAAGTAACTACACATACTCTGAAAATCACGCGAACGAAGTCGCGTTTAAATGCTACGAGTAATAATTAAAGGTACGTATTTATTATTCATTTTAATTTTTCTAAAGATCATTTTTTTTTATATAGATTAGTGGGCAGACGATTTAAATATAACTTGGATATGTTGTGAATTATAACTAAAAATATTTTTCATAACTGAATGATAGACGACCAAATATTTAATTTACTTACTGTCCACCTGATTGCACGATTTGCAAGCTCCGCGCCTATCGAGAGACGATTTTTTGTGCAAAATAGTTCAGTCGATCTTTCTTTTATTGACCTTAAAAGAAGAAAATTTAGGTCGTCAGACTGAGTCAATGTAATTCATCGACCTTCGTTGTTTTATTGAAAGATCTAACCCAAATCTATCTCAGATCTATAAAATCAGATATACGAGTAAGTATTACAACATATAGTCGCGCTGATGTTGTAACAACACTGATACGACGAACGACGTATGACGTGTGACCGAGCCTAAAGAAAATAAAACTAAAATTCAAATGATGTTCTATGCAAATCACGTGATCCTTTCTTTACACAAACAACAAAAACACATTTTAACCCCAGATTAAAGCTGATATAACATTATCGATTATATCAGTAAGCTGATATAACGTTAAAGTTCTCGACCAAACAGATAGATACGTGAAGCTCTATATGATGCATGCCTCTTGATTCTCTATATTCCCATAGGGGCACAGCTTATGTAACTACTGTGCCAAAGGTTGACTAGTATTGTATGCCAAAAGGCATTATGTCCGTCATTTGTACATTTTATCCCTGCAGCAAAGTTTAAATTAACGGACATTAATTCGTTAATAACCTCCCAATCAAGCGGCATGACTAATGACTTTTTATTCTTAACTCTCACTGTTAGACTCTCACGGGCGGTTTAGAATCCCTCAGCATTCGGAGAGACGTTGCGTCTCTCTGTGTGTTCTACCGCCTTTATAATGGGGAATGCTCTGAAGAATTGTTTAATATAATTCCCACCTCGGGTTTCTACAACCGCACCTCCCGTCACAGAAGTGCGGTCCATTCGCATTTCCTCGATACGGAGGTGTCGCGCACTGTTCGGTCCAAAAATTATTTTATACCGCGAACCCGTAGGTTGTGGAACGAACTGCCTCAAGAGGTCTTTCCATTGAGCTACGACATGGGGTTCTTCAAGAGAGCTGTGAATAGGATTTTGCAAGGTCGGCGGCGCACCCGCATACCCCCTGGTGTTGCAGGTGCCCATGGGCGGCGGTAACACTTATCACCACGTGGGACCGCTTGCTCGTCCGCCCACTAATCTATAAAAAAAAAAAAAAAAAAACTTTTATGGCTTTGAGCAAATCGCGCTCAAATATGCGACGAAGCGCACCGTAGCAGAAAGGGTCAAAGAACATATCGCAACTGAGAAGAATCGTCAGACGAATAAATCGGCGATAGCAAACCATGAACTCCACTATAGAACTCCACTCCACTATGGACTATAGAACTCCATAGTCCAAAAATCCTCTCCACTGACCTACACTATTCCTCCAGGATTGTGCTTGAAGCAATTGAAATAAAAAACAAATAGAAATTTCAATCGAGAAGATGGATACAAATTGTCCTCGATATGGACTCCAGTGATTAATAAATTTAAGAAAATAAATCCTCGCGATTTTTCGTCTGACGCTACTTATGATATTGTGAGTTGCGTGCCGCAACTTTCCGGACTATGAAGACCAAATGCGGGTAGTTGATGAAACTGCTCGCAACGCTCGACGTGGACTACCCGCCTCTTCAATCAGCTCGTGACCTTGGTTGGTGCAACCCAACCGAAGCGTCGAGTAAAATAAATAAGGTAAACATTCGCGACAAGACCCCTTTTAAATAGATAAATATGTGTGAAATACGCGAAAATGACAAATGTTAAAAAGTAATTTGACTATAAGGTAAATAACCAAAACATTGTTTTAAAATGTGTATATTTTTAGTAAGTGCGTTATTGTTTACTTTAATTAATATGCGTAATTAGCAGTTCTAGGTGCGGTCAGTGTGGCCAGTTGAGAAGTAATTTCGGGTGCACGTCAAACGGCCGAGGTCCCACCGTGCACCGTTGCGAGTCGCTCGCGCCGTTCGCCGGTCGCCGCTGCACCATCGAAGGTCACCAAAATGCACCGTCAACTAGGTCAACGACCTCGAGAGTGACTGTGTTGTAAAACACATACTATGTAATTATACACCTGATTATATTGATATTATTATTTTCTATACATGTAATAAAATCGTAACAAAGTCATGTCTGTGCATATTATACTGTTTTTAAAAAAAAGTGTGCAGTACGAGTGGTAGAGAACTCGAAGCAACAATTTTTGGTATTTTTATCTGTGTGTGTGAAGGCACATCGCGCAAAATTCACTTCTTGTAATGAAATTTAATGAAAATTAACATAGTTATAACTTATTTGTCGGGTCAATATTTAGGGAACTTTGAATGTACCTCATTTATAAAGTTCCCGCGTGAATCAAGCTACCCACAAATACTCTAATGTCTACACATACGAAGTCGCTGGCACTTATAGTTATAATTACTAATATAAATATAATAATAGTGGATCCGATCCTTGCATAATTTTGGCTCAGTGTACAACTGATAGAACTGATAGACTGCTAACTGAACGAATGACCAAGTTTCAAGTTGACTTTGGATATGGAAGTTTTCCGAGACGTTAGATATTAGAGAAAAAAATAGTTTTTACGAATCAAAGTTCAAAAGTATATACTTTTATTTCTTTAACGGGCAAAATAGCTGACATTACGTAAGTAGTACACATTGTCAAAGAGAATCGTCTAAAGTTTACCTGTACAATAAACATCGGTTGCAAAAAGTGCATAAAATTACAGAAGGATACAGTTGATAATTAGATAAGTTTAACTACCTGAGTAACTGTGTTTCGTTACCTAGCTAACCTGAATAACGTCATGACCTTTGATCTCTTGCTACGCGCCTAATTTTCATACTGCAGTTTCATCTGCATAATGCCTAGGTTTCATCACACGAACCTTGATCTTAATCTACTTAACAACTTGTAGGGAACATAGAAATTAAAAAAAATCTAATAGTTCGTGACTAATTGTTTGCGAAATTGTAAATTAAATGCTCTACCACACGATACGTTTTCGCCAAATGACCTTCGATTAAAAACTTATAATTAATTAATACAATAAGTCGGTTTTCAAATTAGATACTTATTAATTTATTACTTCAATTACCTAATTTTACGTTTTAAAATTAAAATTAGGCAATACAAAAATCATTATCTAATGCTATATTTAATTATTTAGGTAACGGGGTTCATACTTTTCAAATCATTAAGTCAAGTATAAACAAATCCCACGAAAACAAATAAACTTTAATTCTAGTTGCCCGTTGATGTCTTTTATATGATGATGCATCACCATAAATTTTGCATCTCCTATTTATTATCCCTTTTTTATTTATTTAGTTAATGTGAAAAATACATCTGAAATTTTTAGTATAGTCAATTATTTTCGCGATTATTTTGCGAATTACATCTGCACACTAATTTATCTACTATTTTCAAGATTCGAAACCTACAAGTCTCGTTACGTACGTAAGTACTCGTATTTATCGGTTCTCGCTATCACATAGCCTATTTCTACGTACATATACATTTTTAGCAACATAGTTATATCTACTTTATAGCCTCTTATGAATGCTATCTAAGATTAGATATTTAATTAACCAAGAGGTGTTCGACGTTGACCCAGAAATAATTTCATAAATAGCATAATTTGTTGACTAATAAATAATTTAGTAATGCTGTAATTTTAGCGCTGCTATTTTTATTCTGTAGTTGCTAATAATAGCTTATAAGTCAGCTAAAAGATTTAGTAACAAATTGAAAGATAGCAGACGTAATTTAATTTAATATAATTGTTATCTGTGATCTTCGACAAATTGGATTGTTCAATAGCTAAACCGCGCTGTCACTGTGTTTGTAAGTAAAGAGCTTATTAAATTAGTGTGTTAAAATTATAGCGACATAAATTTGCAAAGAAAATCTGTTTAAATGAGTGTTTGTCATTCATGAACCCACTTATTTTCCTTACGTAACAGACACCGGTCAGTTGCATACAGAATCACTTGTTATACGGCCGGAGCACACGTAATTTTCTCAGAATGGATGTTGCAAACATTGTTCGATTACTTTTGGCGTGACATGGATTTTCGTCTCGTATCCGTTGGTACATCCTACTTGTATATTAAGTAACCGTTTACTTAAGCGCTTCACGAATAAGTCACTTTTTGTGACGTCCGTTGTTTTAGTCTTTTAAATGTTGTAAATGCCTGTAAAGGATCAATAACCGATTCCATAGACGAGTACTTGATTAGAGACCGTCATCTAGCCTTTTTATCACCCACTGAATTTTATCAGCTGAATTGACTGACCATTTGAAAAAGATCATAGCCGATAGTGGCTAATGAGAAGATCAGAGATCGTGTATTATGACCGGCGTTGGGAGAGGCCTACACCCAACAGTGGGAGATGCCTACACCCAACTGTGGGGGAAACCTACAAATTGTAATTTTTTCAATAATAAGTGAGTAAATAATACTTTATATAAGTATAACAACAAATATTTATTTATTTATACATTTAATTGCACTACATCGTACAAATGGCGAGCATAATGCCTTAAGGCATTCTGTACCAGCCGACCTTTGAGTTAGAGGTAGAAACATACATAGAGAACTGAAAAAAATATCAGAGGTATAATATGTAATATTTACCATATTTTCATAAATAACTCCACACGAAATAAGTTCACACTAGGTTTTCTTCTATTGTGGGCACAGGTCGTGCCTGGGTTTTATGTGGGTACGGGCCAGAGGTGCGAGCGTACGTATGTGGATACACATAAAGGCCAACACATTAGATCTCGAATATACGTCTATCTTTAAACAAATGCCTTTCCGACCGGTGACAGAACTCGGGACACACAGTCACACAGTAGATGAATGCGTTACCGGCTGGCTTAATCGATCATGTCGGTCGGACGACTATAGTTACGAACAGTGACTCTTACCAAGATTACAATGTGAAGCGTGTACTTTTAGTAGAATTTTACAGGCTCGAAATGTAGTGTTTAGTAATAGTTTACTAGAGCAAACCTACACATTAACTTCTTTAAGCATGACAAAGAGTAAGTAGTTAAGGATCAAGGAGTTGACAAAATAGGCAAATGCAATTCTGGAACTCTAAAGTTACATGTATGCGATTGCAGACGCGTCTAAGTTTTCTCTGTTACTATGATGAGGTTGCATCATTATAATTTACGAAGTGTCTACCAACCGTCCACCGACGGAATTGTAACGTAAGTAGGCATATTTCTCCGCCGCAAGTCGAATTCATTTTAAATTTCTGAAACTTCCGCAACATCTGTCTGTCCGCTTTATTACAAAATCGCAGGATCGCTGAGCTAATAAAAAAAACTTGCAATAGTGGATAGGTCTACTATGAAATGAATATAAGTACAAAATGTTGTCAATCTTAGATCCGGCGTATGACGAGCTTTGACGGGACCAACCTAGAGTAGAAAGTCCACCTGGTAGTAGGTGGAACTGTCGCCCGTGGACATCGGCGGCGCATGCCAACAACTGTGAAAAATGACAAAGTTGGCACGGCCTTGGATGGTATCGTCTATCTTTTAGGAGACAGGATTCTGAAAGATTAACAGTTGCATCAAGCGGCAGTTCTTGCCTTCGGGGTTCTATCACAGTTTCGATTCAACATTTCAATCGAATGACAAAATTGTGAATATATGCTCGTAACATAGGTTACTCCCATAGAGCATATGTATCTAATAATAATGGAGCATCATTGTGTAATGAAATATCTTTGTAGCCATCACTCGGGCAAGATTACTTATTACACTTTGTCTAGCTAAGTGATCTTCCCAACTTCACTAGAATTTCATAACTCTGGCAACGACATCGTCAACATTCAGCTCGAGCTCATCTACCTCGCGTTAAACACCTTCACCAAATTTCACCAACTAGAAGAAATTTTTCCTCCTTAGTATCTACGGTCTACGGGTCAAATCTGGTTTTAGTGCAACTATTTAATACAAATCGAAGAGATGTGATAGATAAATTCCTACCTACTTAAATTGTGGAAACTCCTATAAAACCGTAAACATTTTGATACCATCGATTTATTTGTTGATTCTTTTGTATCCAATAATTGCGTAGGTTTACAAATGCATGGATACATAATAAATATAAAATTTGTTAAAAATACTTGGGTATAAACTACGTAATAATTTAATAGAAACTGTATTAGAAAGTTACTAGTTTGAGTAGAAAAAAATAATCTGTTTCCAATTGAAAAGTTAGACTTCTTAAATGCTCCAAAAAGTTAAAAATAACCGTACTTTGTGTATTTATAGATTTTTATGAAAAGTTGCATTTGTAATTTTGAAATCGATTTAGCATATCTACGTATTTAACGGAAATATAAAATCAAAATATTTTTGTGAAATCGTTTGAAACTGATTGCCATTTTAGATTCAGCTGATCACCCTTAGTAGTGAATTTTTTCCGAAATTCGAAAGTTGTAAATAGGTAGATTTCTTGATATTGATAATATTGTACCTACGACGATTTTTTCGAAATTGGCACAATATTCTTTTCGAAATTTCCCTAACCAGATAATAATCATGTTTCGGTTGCCAACTGTACGTTTTTTGTCTAAGCAAGGACCGTAATTGTTGTTTTCTAAAAATTATTGGTTGCGATAGATTATTTTTTAATTGACCAATAAAGCAAGGCAGCATCGATGTTTCTTAATCAGTAGGCATCCAAATAGTTTGAGAACACTTCGTTGCTCAAACACGGAATAAATCGGAATGAAATTGAAGTTAAATTCCTGTCAAAACAAAAACCTTTCCCATAACTAACATCATAACATCATAGTCTTACATCATAACTAAATTAAATATCTAAATGATAATAGTTATTATGTGTATATTAATTAATGTATCTAATAATATAACGATAATATCAATTAAGGTACGTAATTTAAGTACTTAAAAATGAGTATAATCTTGTTTGCTTATTTATCTACTAAATATCATGTTCCGCCTTTCGCTGCGCCTAATGAGGCGAGCCGATTTCAGGAGGAACATTTTGTAATTGAAGATCTTTTCAGGATTTTGTAAACATGATCGACATACCTGAACTGAAGAATCCGATTGCGAACACTAATAAAGGTATACCATTTTGCAGATACATTTTCGTAATTCGAATGACACAATTAAGTTTATGGTCTTGTTTCAAAATATTATCACATTAGTTCACAAGATAAAGGCACTGGTTGTGTGATGCCTGCGCGTTTCAGTGGGGAGTACAGCGGCCACTGCGGTGATATGCCAACGGATGCTGGCGAGCGGTGTGCGCGCAGCCTTGTTGCATAAGTGCTGGCCGCTGATACAGATATCATTTGGCGGACACAAACACTTTCGCTACGTTTTATTGCTTCAATGGTTACGATCTAAACTGTTTAAAAGACCTCCATTGGCTTATCAGTTCAGAATGTTGATAACCAATTGAAAACGATCCGGTTAACGGTTATGTTAAATGTATTCTTATACCTCCCAAGGAAAAAGCGTGTATAAGTATCTACTAACGTACTTATCTTCGGAAAGGGATAAAAAATTATTAGAAGAGTTAGTGATTGTTTTGTCAAATATATATCGTAAATTGATCAAGTAGGATACCCATAAGGCAAATAAGTCCACTAACAATACGAGGATCATGGCTATATTACGAGAGATTGAATAAGTCTCTATCTTGTAGATCTACTACCTGTAGATCTATCTGTAGATCTGTACCTACTAATCTTTATCCCGTAAGTATCGTTCTTATTTCAATCGGGTAAAGGATCCCGGGTATCCCCAAATTAATTTCCGCTACACTGAAAACATTGTAGGTAACTAACGATAATATAGTCTACGATAGAATTTAGGAACCAGTTTTTATATAGTCTGAACAAAAGTCTAGGAAAAAAGGAAAATACTAAAAAGAGATGTTCAAAACAGGAATTCATAGTGAAAGAGTTTTTTAGTTCCTCAAAGAAAAGATCAACTGCAATGTGTTATTAAAGCGATTTGTATATTTGTCCATTGACATTACCTATCCAAGTGAATACAAGAATATGCATATCTATGAACAACTATTAGGTATGCCTGCTGTATAAAATCTAAAAAATGTATATATTAGAATCATGTTAAGCCATGCCAATAAAATACATGTCTAGGTCGTTCAGATAACTGATTTACATTCTACCTTAAATCTACTCCTCCTACAACTTTTTGTTGTAAACTAATCTCTGTACAGACTGCATAAAGTGCTTACAAACGAATCGCAATTCTTTCTAAAACAAAGAATCGGACATAAGGATCTGATAAATAGACGCTTCTTTGACAAAGTTTTTAGTACAACTCTTGTTTGTAACGACCTTATGCAGTGTGCGTGTAAATTATAGTTTCCAATCTCTCGGAATAATTCTCAGCAAATAAGCATGCAAAGAAACGTTTATTTTCCGGACACAACAGAATTGTAATTCCTTTACATATGTAGTACCTAACATTATCTTTATTTTTTTTTCTAACTTATGTGGTACGCTTTAAATGCAACTTGCAACTTGCATTTGAAGCATACCATTATATTATTTATTATATTAATAGGTACTTATTGTTTCTTTTGTATAGTCGCTCGCGCGTTTGGCGGTTCTTATGTTCACCATGCAATATGGAGATATATGAATAATTATAGAGATTTGTAAAGAAATAGATCGCATAACAAAGAAATTCTGGAAATAAAGCTATGAACTGCGGAATAATTGAACAGAAACTGAATTATAGCAGGATCTACCTTTAGGAAATAAAAATAAACTGTCTAAAAAACAATAACCTGACTTTAAAACAGCGCTAAAAGTAACAGTAGCTACGCAAAATAACAGTATAATAATAGGTACTGTTAATAATCTGTGTTATAATATAAAATACATAATCCCGTCATAGTTACATATATAAAATATTTTTGTGATCGTTAAGTTTCAGTTCCCTATTAATATTAAAACAAATAATATTTAATATCAAGTCCATTTATTCCGATTAAAATGTTTAGTAACAATTTTTTTTTTAATTTAGCGCTTATATATCACTTTTCAATGTTTCAATGCGCTTCAAATTTGTACATTTGGTATCTAAATTATTCAGAAAGTTAAAGTTATACATAGAATGCACATATGCATCACTAATTAATTTGATTATAGAGTATGTTGGGCTTGTCGATAAACTCCATTCGGACATTATAAGAATAAACCGACTGACTGACAAAAACAATTATAACAATTTTAATTCGCATCTCTCTCTATGATCTGACCATTAATTACCTGCAGTAAAGTGACAGCTTGTGAGTTGCCAGTTTTTGACGAAATTTAAATAGTAATATGACAAAAAGATTCAATTAAAGGATATATTTTGGTATAATTCAGCTATCCTTTTAGTATATTTTAGACGATCCCACGGTATATTGTCTAATTTGAGAATGGTCATTCATATTGTATTTGTATATCATTAAAGAGGTCTGTCTGTCCACTAGGACTGTTGATAATTTTAGAAATATCGAATTTTCGATATATCGATATTTTTAAATATATCAATATTTAGGTACATTTAAACGATATTTCGAATTTATCTAAAAGAAATAATTGTCCAATTCAAAAATTAGTTTCATTGTTTTTTAAGTATATTCATTAAAGAAATTAAATAACAGATAAAGAAAAATGTTAAATCAGTGTATTTTCCGTAAATGTTTATATAAAAAGATAAAATTATGTGTACCGAGTAATCTCTCACGCACTGCTCACTCGGATTGTCATTATCCGTATATTATCATGGATTCTGGTAATATATAAGCGTTAATTAAAAGCTGGTAATTAAAAAAATATCGACACCGATACTAAGATTTTAATATCGAACTATCGATCTAAAACATATTATTCATAAATATCGATATTTCTAAAAAAAATAACGATATTTTATCAAAAGCCCTAGTGTTTACTTGTACTTCCAAGAGCTGGTCGTTTATATTAAAGTAAATATGCCTCACCTCTGATTTGAAGTTTGAAGCAGTTGTGAAGCATTGAGCAAATGATCACTTACGGTTTTTATTTCAAGGTTTAAATGAAGGTGGTGATTTTTAGTCTTCTTTCATTCAATACTATTTTTCTTGACTGTTTTGTTGAAATCTAATCATGTCTAAGTTAGATGTTAAACCTAGGGTGTTTTTAGAAGAATTTCGTCTGAAGGTGAGTATTTTTATGCAGTTTCAAAAGAAGTATCTATTTGCGTGTCATTTATTAACAATTTATTTTTCTGTCATGTGCCATGTTTTATGTGTATGAATACTTATTATTGTAATGAAATTATAATTACCACATGATTATAACCTAAAATTCCAGAATGGACCTGACGACCAAGGATTGGCTGATGAGAATTGGAATTGGAAGAAGTTTGTTAAAAGATTTCGTATAGTTATAGTACGAATGGACAGCAATGAAATGGAATTTGATTTGATTGGTATCCAGCCCGCTTTTGCAAATGCATTTCGTAGACTTATGTTGAGCGAGGTACCTAGCATGGCTATAGAGAAGGCAATGATAAAGAACAACACTTCCATAATACAAGATGAAGTACTGGCACACAGGTTGGGGTTAATCCCCCTCAAAGCAGATCCAAGATTATTTGAATTTCGTCCTGAAGGTATGTTATTGTAACCTGTTTATCACAGGGTATTTTTATATTCTCCAGATGATGACAGATCCATTTACTGATGTCTGAATTACTTCATATCGATTTGATTATCAATATAATTTTACTATAATTTGCATTTGCTTTTATAGATTTGATTTGTTAATATTTGTCTTAAATAATTGATTTATACGAAATTTATATTTAAATTGATTTAATACGAAATCAATTGTTTTATAAGTAAACAATAAAACCATGTTAGAAAATGTGGAATTTTATTCAAGCAACAGTGGTTATGGCAAATAATAAATAACTATAACACATTATTTAGTATGCCTGATCAACAAAGCATCAGAGTTTCTAAAAAGTCTGGCAACTGTTTTAATTTGTTCATAATATGAGTATTTGGCATAATATGAAGCTGCTTCCAACCAAGCCAAGTACCTCACCTTGTAATAATAGGTTGTGATGGCAGTGGCATCTTAGGAAATTTTTCTTTCTTGTTCTTTATCATACTATGATAAAGTGATCATTAAAATATTTTTTCACATTTGAAATCAACGTATCTACATCTGAAATGTAGTGATTTGATAAAAATAAATAAATATATTTTGTAGTTTTAACAACTCTTGTGCTATACTTTCTCGCCAACTTTAAGTAAATTAGTGGCACCTATTCGGATTACTGCACATTACTTTAGTTGTTTTATTTGCAAATAAGAAGAACCTAATAACTTTTCTTCTAAATGTACTTTTATTTCAAAACTTATATTCAATACATTTTAGGTGTGGTAGCTTATAGTCTGGTATTACTCTGACAGCATCACTATTTCTTCGCCCTGAACAATAAATTATGACATTGTTTCGAGTACACTTGACTGTCAAGAAATACAGAACTTGAAAGGCATGCAAATGTCAAATAGAAAATAACATAGTGGAATTAAACAATTAAACTTCATGACATAAGTAGGTATCTGACCTAAGATATATAATTTATTTTTAATGACATTAATACATACATATACAAAGATCTTAGTAAATATTATACAATTAGTTCCACTATGATTTACGCAAAGAGGTACAAATCTTTACATATTACGAAGTTACATATCCACTACATTAAAAAACAAACAAATAAATGGACAAAATAGTCAATGATTACAAATCATAAAGAATATTAATCACCAGCTTAATGTCAAATAGTTACAATATCAAATAATTACAAAGTCAAATAATAGAATGTGATATAATTATAATTCTCAAATAAAATCATTAGAACTATAAAATGTACAAAAATATTATAAAATATCCAATTTGTCATTGAGAAGTTCATTTACACTATAAAAGCAATTATGAAGAAGCCCTTTAAATAAATGTTTTTTTGATAAGTTAATATTTAATTCTTTGAATTTGTTTGCTAATCTTCTATCTATCTATATTTATAAAAGAGGATGTTGGTATATCTGATGTTAACAGACTTCGACACCGTTTGACCGATCAACATGAAAGTTGGCACATATATGTATTTTTTCATGGAGAAGGTTTTTAGGCTATCGACTTTGTTCTAACTCGCCACTAGATGGCACTACAGCACATCGACTTCTATACCGTTCAACTGATCGACATGAAAATTGGTATACATAGATAATTGAGCACGGAAAATATTTTCGAGCTATCGACTTTCTTGTAACTCGCCACTAGATAGCGCTGCAGCACATCAACTTCTATGGCAGGACAATGTCTGCGGGGTTTTGCTAGTTTGTTATAAAAGATGTGATAGCCATACAATAAGAGTTCTTTCGGAATGTCTGAGAACACTACCAGTTAAAATGTTAACACAACAGATAAAATGTTTATTATAAATAATATATGTGCATTTTTTTACAATCTCTCAACATTCAAAGGCTCACATTAAGATTTCCAGTGGTGTGGCTCCAGAGACACAAAAAGACAAACACCACCCAGACCCAAGCAAACATTTGTCTTTAAACAAATGAATGCCCAACTGGGAATCAACCCAAGACCTTTTACACAGTATGCGTACCACTATCAACTTACCAACTGAGCTAATTGGTCGTTAATTCATATAATTATTCAGTAGTGTATTTTCTTAGATTAACCTAACTTAGTATTAACCTCTGACTGGCCTAGTGTCGAGCGCTATCAGAAATGACGTGCCCTTTGTATGTCAGACGATTTCGCGCGTACTCTACGCGCTAGTTGTGCACTTAATAATAATTGTTTATGAAATTGAATTGTATTTATATAAAAATCGAAATAGAAAATGTTACTTTTTTTTTTAAAGATGATGTTATTTTTACGTGGAAAACAGTGCACTATAATTTTTACGTAACCCTTCAGAAATCGTAAAATAGATCAATCAAACTAATCGTGTGCCAGAGCACTATAGAGTGCTCCGGCACACGAAGGCAGCTCCAAATGAGTGCACGATAACGTGCTCCGGCGTAACGGAGTTATTGTACGGAGTACGGCATAATTTGTATTTGGTTACAGATGCAACAGAAGGCACTGAATTTGACACATTGGAATTTTCTCTAAAAGTCAAATGCACTAATAATGCCTCCCAACCAAGGGACTCATATAGAGCTGAAGATATGTATGAAAATCATAGTGGTTTGTATTGCATTTACCAAATAGGGACCATAACCAGAATAAATTCTTTTATCATCCACATGGTCCTCCTCATATCTAGTGCATGAGGAATGTACGGCCTTAAAACACCACATAAACCAAGTGTGCTGTAGAGTACCTTTTAGCAGTGCTATAGTTCCCCAGGGCTTGTGGTAGCGCCTCTGTTATCCCTGAGTCACCTTTTACGACACCCATGAAAAGAGATTGGGTGATGTGATGATATTCTAAAGCCATCCGACACTATCCAGCCATACCAAATAGTAGGGTACCAAATTTACTTTGTACTTACAAAATTAATACATTTTTAATAATCCAACTGATTTATTATTTGTAAGTTTCCATCATTTACAGTTCTAATGGAACTATTATGAAATCCATCCATCATGTGGGCCAACTATTTCTCTACCATGTATTCTGTAAAAGAAAATTTAATTCATAACAATATAATTTTTGTAGTTTATTCATCTCTAATTAAATGGCAACCAATTGGCAATCAAGCTACTGTATACAAAGACGCCGACATTGGCCCTGTGCATGGAGACATCCTGATATCCAAAATGAGGCCAGGACATGAATTGGATCTTCATCTTGTTGCTGTGAAAGGCATTGGCAAGGATCATGCTAAATTTTGTCCTGTTGGTAAGATTATTTTATCATTTTAGATTAATCCAGGAAATAATTAAATGACAAGGTTCAAAATGTTGGGAATGTATTGAACATTATCACTAATACTCATTAGTGTCGTAGAAATGAATGCTGAGCTCTGTGTCGGTGCGAATGAACCTTTAAGAATCGAGCATTATAATCAAAAATATAATTTGACTCCTTAGGTGCTCTTTAAAGCCTTGATTGGTTAGTCTATTAACATACATGAGTGACGACTGATAACACTCAAGTTTTAGACTCATTAGCGCTCGACGTTTGGTGCTCATTTTTACAGCTCTAATACTCATACGATGTACAATTGATCTCATTGACATTTTTGAAAAAAAATTACTTTTTTTCCAAAATCTTTTGGGGTATTTGTACAATTGATAACAAAAATGTTCATTCATTATGTTGTTTATCTCTCAGATGTATGTGTTACAAACAGATTATCACTCTTTGCCAACTCTGTCCAGTAGCAATTTTGCAGTGATGGTATTGTCCAGGCAGTGCTTTCTCTGTAGACTATATGGACTTTACACACTTTGCTGAAATATAAATAAATCTGAATAAATGTAACAAAATAATCTGTATAGATCTTTTGAATACACAACAGTGAAAAAGCAACAAAATTGGAGCAGTAGTTCCCATAATTACACTAAAAACTGCTTTAAAGTGTTTGGAACAGGGTTCTTGATTAATTATTTTTCTTTATTAGTGAATTTATTTATGTAGGTATGCCAAGATTTACAATCAACAAAAGTTAAAAAATGCGCATGCATTCGCCGTCGGATATTGATAGCGACTGCGCGGCGCCCGCTCGCTCGGCTCTGCGCAAGCGCTTTCTACAAGCGGCCGCGCGTACATTCCATAAGCAAATTTAGCATCGGCCGGCGGGTTTGCTTGCCTAATTAAATTAATTACAGTGTAGGCAGGGTTCCTACAGCTTCACAGATGTTATTCACATGAGATTAAAACTTTGGTTTACTTTACATGATTAGTTGATATAATGTGACATTTTCTGAGAAAGTGGATCTTATTGTCGCTAGTAATTTCCCAGATTTGGAGCATTATAAGTCTCCGATAATAAATCTTAAAAATGTCATATTTTTTATCTCAAAAATCAATTTTAGGATTTTTTTTAATTTCAGAATCTTTAAACAATAAAATTTAAGTTACAAAATTTTAACTAAGTTTATTAGCACAGATAACGTCATATATGTGTCAGGGGAAAATAAGGTCTCTTTGCACAGATAACGTCATCTATTATTTTTATTACAGCAACAGCTACATATCGACTGTTACCTGAAATTACATTGACTCGTGAGATTCGAGACAGTGAGGCAACATTACTGCAAAGCTGCTTCTCTCCAGGAGTGATTGGCCTCGACTCGGAAGGGCGTGCTTTTGTTAGGGACGCCAGATATGACACTTGTAGCCGCAATATTTACAGATACGATGAGATTAAGGATGCTGCTATATTAAGCCGAATTAGGGACCACTTTATATGTATGTATTATTTTATTTGCAATGGGTGCTTTACAAACAATCTAGTAATTTGGCAAATTTTATACATGTGTAAAGCTGTTAAAAGTTGCCCCTCTTAGTTTCTTTTTGTGTCTATTTTAAAATTATTTTTGTAGATAGAAACAAGGTGGCAAACAGTCCAACAGGCACAGGCAAGTGGATACTGTCGCCCTGCGACATCCGCGTACATGATAACATTAGTCTAGAATGACTAATTATGTCACGCCCCTGGATGCGCTGCCTACCTTTGGAGATTTAGGAATGGATAGAAAGGGTTAGGAAATGGAGAGGGATAGGATGAGATGGGAATGGGCTCTGGCATAACTCACTACCGGAACACCCACATAGGTGTTCGCAAGTTTCGTTCCATGTATGGGGAAATAGGATAAATTGGTAATGTAGTATATGTGACAGTAGTATTGCATGTGAGGTCAGGGTAACGTGGCCAGTCGAGTGTGCCCAGTGACTATTGTCTTTCAGCGTTTTTTCAAATTTAATGTAGGCATAGACATAACTTTATTTGGACACTACAATACACAATAACATACATATAAAGGAAAAATTTAAATATTGTTTACTGTCAGCTGTTTTAACTGCCCACATATATCCATGTTTATTATCTCCTGAGAATTTATTTCATCACAGCACTATATGAACCGCCACAAATTCATCCAGCAGGCGACTTTCACATGTAGCCTTCAAGGAAAAACAAATTGAAATTATTTACCTAAATAAAACTACAGATGTAAAAAAAAAAGATAACCTCAGAATTGAGGGGAAAAAAGCACTTAAAATGGATGACATATCAGCTGTGAAGGAATCGGTTTATATAGAATGAAACAAGAGTAAAGGTATACAGAAAAGAGAGATTGAGTGAGCATTATTCAGTTCATGTAGGAGGGTAAAATACGACTGCCCAATTGGTAATCCTTTTTTGATAGTGAAGTAAATGCTGTTTATATTTTAATTTACAACTATTTAACCCCTTTAACTTTCGGATTGGTGGCAGCAAATTGTTCCACCATTAGATGAAACATGCCTATATACCCTAGATTTAACGAATGAATTACTCATCCATTGTAATTTATGAAACAGGTATGTGGGCTGTTGAAATTTAATAACACCGAAAAGCAGTGGCCAAATGAAGTTCCCTACGTGGTGCTATTTTCAATATATTAGCATCATTAAAAAATGAAGGGTGCATGGGTGCAATTAGATACATGGATGCGACGTGGAACTTTAAAACAAAAACACGCACAAGCCTTTTCCACCCTTTGAATGAACTGCTCAATTCTAGCCAGTAGTGGTTGACACTTTGAAAAGAAAATTATTAACTTTTGTTAATGTACTTACTTTTTTTCAGTTAACGTGGAATCTGTAGGAGCGATGACGCCAAATATTATATTTATTGAAGCTGTTAAATTATTAAGAGACAAATGTAAATCATTGTTGGATGAATTAAATACTCTTTAAACATATAAATTGTTTTTCTATTAATTTCAGTACCTGGAAAACAACAAATTCTAGATTTGAGCTTAAAAGTACATTCCTCACCTATCCTCTGTAGGCATAATCCAGCAGTAGAGAGTCATAGGCTTATGTGGTAACCGTAAACCATAACCAGCCAATAGTAGGAATTAGTGGGATCAAAGGCTTTAGTCTCCTGCATATGGTGACATTGTCTTAAGAGAGTTAACTTTTTCTTTAAAGGAGGTATAGTTCCTCAAATGGTGGCGGCTTTGTTATCCCTTGTGGCGTCGAAAGCCGACCTCTTTGGTCGAGCTCCTAATTTGATTTATTTAATTCTCTAGTGTTCTTTTTATAAAGTTTGTTTTTGTTATTTTTGATATTAGTTGTCAACAATTTTCCTCGGAACGATCTTGTCTTTTTACTAGAAGAGTCTACAATTTATTAATTCACACTGTTTTAATTTTAATATTATAAGATTATCAACGCTACAAATGCTGTGCTGTATGTCGATTTAACAAGCTTATTCCCAACACCAAACGTTGTACTGTGTGTTGGTTTAATAAATATTCATATTCCGAAGATCCTGGTTTCTTCTCATGGTAGCTCCAGTAATACACACGCACAAGTAATTGGAAAGGTTTCCTCCAAACCCTTATTCTCCACCACATACACCCACAGCAAGAGATGGGCCTATTCTATTGCGGTTTCCCTGCTGTTAGCTTGTTTATCCCACAAAGATATTTATTGACAAATGACAATATAATTATCAATTTAGTAGTTTTTAAAAAACGCGATAAGTCTTCAAGGTGATCGGTCTGGATGATGGCATAGAATTTTGTAACAGTAACAATGATCAAGTCCGTTTGAAACTAGCGGGCGACATAACTACACAACGGACTGGCTCAGGGTGCCCCACACACTGGTCAGTTCAAATGCATATAAGCAGTTTACGGTTGTGAGTCAAACGGGGTTTAATAAAAATCCGCTACACTTCAACTGTTCTCGCTTAATCTACTTCGCTCACTAATTTTATCAGTGGAAGCGCTTCTATGTACTGTTCTATAAGGTTGCGAGTCGAACGGAGTGTGTGCGGAGTTCATTCCGCACGTAATGGAAGGCGACCTTTAGACTAAAACTTCGAAAACCAAGAACGCATCTTGCTTGTCTTGGTATTCGAACTTATAAACAGCCAAAAAAAAATATTTCGCCTCTCTATAGTGACATAAAATATTTGAATGGCTGTATAGAAAATTGTCGCTGCCTATGTTTTGGTAGTTTATTTTTAAAAACTATAAAGTGGACTTCTTGGTAGGAACTTTAAATGTTTTTGATAGTTCAATATACTTCAAAGTGTTTTACGGGCGTGGTATTTGTGATAATCAAATTAATGCGTGGGTTGCGTTTTTTATGTGCTTCCAAGGTGTCCTCAGTAAACCTATTATCGTTTTACTGAGCGACTCTTAACTTATTTCGCCGGGACTGGACAATGTACCTACATTTAGATTTTGAAATTGTTACGAGAAAAAAAACTTGACACTGGCAGAATGTACTAATTGCACCATTGCCTTAGATGAAGGAAAAAAAATCAAAAAGAAAAACCTGATCTGACTGATCTTGAACATAATCTTAAATTTTTCTGATTTTGACCAATTTAGATTTATCTTTAATTTTTTTTATAATTCAATTATTTATTTCCATGAGTGTTACCACGATATTTTTAGTGTAATCAAATTATTCGCATAATACCGTGATGGGTAGTTTAGACAGGGGTGTTCTTACGGGATTTATTTGTAGATTATGCTCTGAAATGCATCGCGTAGTGCTCCACATATACGGCGATGAAGGCTTACGTCTATGTATATCAGAAAAAATCAACAGATATCTTTCAATAAATGTAAGTAAAATTACGTGACATTTACTCCTACCAAAACATTTCTGTGTTTATATACATTGTTTTTGTTCTTCCACAGGTGTCACGGTCAGATCCATTGCCAAAAACCATTTGTAAAACTTGTTTGGAGAGACTGGAGACTCAGCACAGACTGGTGATGCGCATTGAACACGCTACAAATTTGGTAAAAGGCCAACGTAGGACAAGGGGAAATCGTGCCTGCTATGTCAGTTTGTGTGACAATGCTCTTGGGCCTCTTCATCCTAATGGATAATATTAATAATATAACTGAAACTCACATGTATTTTCATGTATTATTCTCATTTTTATTCATTTCTACCTGTAATTTAGTGTATAAAAATGAACCATAAGGATTTTTTATCAATATTCTTTACTATTGGATGTTGTTCTGCACATTCTGTTTTAATTCAAAAGAGCTTAAAGGCCAATGTATATCTCATAGAAATGTAACAATAAATTCCTTTGTTGCTACCAATTTATGATATTTGTATTGTACTAAATTTATTGCAGGTTGACTGGTACAGAATGCCACTAGGCATTAAATTCACCTTTTGTACAATACTTCTTTGTGCAATAAAGTTTAATTAAATAAAAAAAAATATAGTCTGCCTCATCCCTCCATTTTTATGCAATTAACAAATGTCCTTAGAATTAAAATTGTATTTAAAAAAAATCACAATTTAATTTTTTTATATTCCCCTTGACTTTGATATAGAGTTCAATACAATTTCAACATCTGTAATCAAATGATTGATTAAGTATTTAAGACAAAATTGTGGTAAGTTCTATGGCAACCAAATTTATAAATAATTGATTTTATCATGCTGTCACCCATTGCCATTTAATACAACAAGTATGTAATTTAGTTCTGCTATGTGCTCACGTCAAGGCAGATGCATGCCAAATTTTGCAGCCCATTATTTTGCAAGAACTACCTGCTTGCATTAGCTTCATGATGTATAACTATTTATGTAACTATACCTTTTACTTCAGGTTTAGGTTATAAATGTAACAGTAAAATTAGTAATAAATCATCTTGTGTTAGATATAAATAATATGTATAATTAGGGTTATGATATGTTGCAGTACGAATTATGCTGCATTTTAAAACAATCTATGATATTAAGGTATTTACAATATACTTATTTAGCAATATTTACGTTTTGTCTTTATGTACTTACCTACCTAACTCTGGACAAGGCCATGTAACACATCAACACATTTATACCATTCACCACATACTTGTTCCAAGAGTATGTCACATTTCCCATCAGAGTATAATATTATACTTCCTCAATTTATTTTATTTCTCACTTAACGACTTTAATAACCACTTTTCCTCTAAGTACCTATTTTAGATTCACTGTCAAACATATCACTATTTGTTACATAATTTCCATGCCAAGTCCAAACACTGCTTCCTTTCAATTTTCTCCTGTTTCCGATGAGGAGATACATAGAATATTCTGCTCCCTAAAGTCCAAACCTGGGCCATTGTCACTCATTCTTAATTGCATTCTTCCTGTCTGCCAACTCATATTGTTAACTTCTCCCTGTATTCTGGGGTATTTCCTTTCACTTAGCGATATGCTTATGTTCCTTCTCTCCCCAAAAAGGCCACCCTTTCTTTATCGAAAATTTTAGAAGCCATAGTTTATGCACAAATTACAATTTGTATATACAAACAAGCTACTTATCACGTTCCAGTCCCGATTCCGACCTAGACATAGTATCACAACCACACTCCTCAAAGTATTAGATGACGTCCGGGGTGGCATGTAGGACTTGCGGTTGACTGTTCTGATCTTGATTGATTTTTCCAATGCATTCAACACAGTCAATGAGATTCTTCTTGCTCATCTGGGATTCTCTTCATCGGCTCAGGAATGGTTTTCATCTTATCTTCGTGGGCGCAAGCAGGCAGTCCATGCCGATGGCCCAATGTCAGACTGGTTTCAGGGCAGCACTCATGATTTTCATCACCATTCTGATGAGAATCTCATTACATGTCATCTCTTGTCATACTGGCTCTATGCCAAGTCTTTACCGCTCAGCTTGTAAAACTCCCTATTCGCATTAAGGAAGCTCCTAACAAACGTTCGTTTCAAAAGAGGCTGCGTAAATATTACCTCTTGATAACTTAATAATCAAATTTCTTTAATTTCTCTCATTACCTAAATCAAAGGCATAAGTATATATTTATGTGTAGGTATTGTAATATAGGTATATGTTTTAAGTTTATTTATTTTTCCTAATTAAGAGTACCTACTTATATACCAACATTACGATGTACGCCTCTTAATTCTGTTTACCCAAAAGGTTGACTGGTAGAGAATGCCATCAGGCATTCAGTCTGCTTATTGTACATTTTGTGCAATTAAGTTTAATAAATATAGTGGGATAAAAGAGACTACTTATTCCATTGTATTCTTCGTCTCACCTCAAGGTGCCATGGGAAGTGTTATGGGATAAGTAAAACTCTTCATCGCGTTACACTCCCTATTTTCCATTCTTTAACTATTATTCCAAATCCACTACGAAGTTTCCATAGGTACGCGTCACATCCGGGTATGTGCCAAAATTTGTCATTCAGGACTGTTGGCATCTGTTGTGGATGCCCTAGGATGACGATATCCACTTACCACCAGGTGAAGAGTTGGCTCCGTCATATTTCTTCCATAAAAAAGATATATATATATATATGAAATACTATTTTTTTTTTTTTTTATAGAGAAGAGAGCAAGCGGTCTCACATGATGGTAAGTGTTACCGCTGCCCATGGACACCTGCAACACCAGGGGGTATGCAAACTAGGTAAAGGGGTACAATTACCTAAATAAAATAGCCAAGTACTACTTTTATTTAATATACTTAAAAAGCAAGTAAAAACTTTATTGCACATTCCCGCTAGCAAGCAACTTTTCAATCCTAGAGGAATTCTTATGTATAACAATCTTGAGATCATTTATCTTGTCATGCTTCTCCATTACATCTGTACCCAATTGCTTTAGTTTTGCATGGAGAGGAAACAGTGAGTCTTCATTTGCCCTGGAAACAAACATTGAAACTGCAATTGTTGGAGCCTGTAATATCAATGAATGTTGGAATATAATATGCAGTTTCTTTTCCTCATTCAACATAGGTACTCTGTACGGAATTTAGAATAAAATCTATTATGCAGCAGCTATTGACGACTCAGTCATGAATTCAAAAATATGGTAACTATTTATGCAACAAGATTTTGTATATAATATTTAGTTCGGTGGTAAGAGAATTAAAATAGTCGAAAAACTTTTGTGGTGGTGAGCCTCCTCATAGACCTTGTATGAGCCACGCCACACTGCCCAAGTGTTGGCGAGTCCCCTTTTTTAAAGGTGGTGTAATTGCTCAGCGCTTGTAGTAGTAGATTTATTATTCATTAGTCGCCTTTTACGACACCCACAAGAAAAGATGGGGTGGTGTTATTTTAAAATTGGCAGATATCACACAGCTCAATGGTATGGTACGGAATGGTATTTAGTTCATAAAAACAAAAATAACAGTACAGTTTTGTATATGATGATAATTGATATGCCATGTGCTAATCAGTTACAAATTGCGGAAAGTCGCGTGCACCATAAATAATAAAAAAATCTCGAGTATGTGATCCACCAATTCGCACTGTGCCCCCGTAGTGAATTACGGCCCGAAACCCCCCCGTGGTTTGCTAGGGAAGGCCTGTGCCCTCCAGTGGGGCATTATAGGCTGATATAATTACGACAAATATGAAGATTAGATATTTTACTGACGTTTTTTGTTTATAGAGCTCCTTGGATGCTTCATCGTATGTGTTGATCCACTGCCGAAGCTCCTGACGCATTACTTCAACATCTTCTTGTATGTGGTCCAACAGTTTTCCCAAAGGATTTGCAACACGGGACAGACCTTGAATATTTAATCTCAGTTGATCGATATCTTGGTTCATGGCCTCTCTTGCTTTTTGTGCTCCAAATTGCCATTCCTTTAAAACAATTTTATGGTTATGATAGCAGTTTTTGACTAGCTACTAATATTTGCCCCAAAGCAATACTATATTCCGTTACTATATTCGGTTATATATATGGTTACTATATTCCATGGCATGGCAATAGCTAGCTAACATTAACACCTCTACTAATGTCCTCATGTTTACAATAGCGACACTTGCCCATGTTCCCCATTGCATCCGCTCATTATGACTCACTACTAGAAAACTAGAAACTCAGATCGCGCGATCAGACTAAAATAACCCAAACAAAAAAGCCAGTTTTTCCACTGAGCTACAACTTGGCAATGCACCTACATCTCGTGATACAGTATTTCATGTGTTCATTAGTCCATGAACGCTGGCGACTAATCAGTTGAGCCAGCTGTCAGTCTACCAGATGGCTAATCCCTGTATAAAAAACTGTTAAATATGTATAACTTCTGTAAATACTTACAATTTCAGTTTTGCCTGTAATATGCGAAAATTCCTTCTGTGAATCTAGTATTTGATGTACCAAATGTCCATGTTGATCAGAAATTAACTGCAGATGTTCTTGCTGCTCCTGTGAGTTTGATATTGAATCTGTTTGTTCCACTATTATAATACTCGAGTCTTCCTCCTAGAATTAAAAACAAAATATTTATTATTAATTTAATTCCTGATTATGATTTGTGATGAGGTCAAATTCTTACAAACCTCTTCATTGGGCATATTTTCAGCAATGATGTTTACTTTTCCCATGAGTAGATTATCTGTATTTGCTATTATGTTGTCATGTTTTTCTCTCACTCGTGGAGCACCAGGTCTTGAAGATGATGGCCTCACACTGGTTGGTCTAACGACATTCGATAGAGTTTTTGTAACAGTGTCACTTAAATTATTTATTTCTGTGTTATTCATCAGATTTCCCTGCTCACTCAATGTATTGTTAATGGTATCAATAATATCAGTATTTGGTTTAATTTTTATTTCTTTTTCATTGTTCTGGTTTTCATTGATATGTTTATTTGTATTGTGTTCTTTATTTTGCTGATTATCAACAAAGTGGTCTTCTGTTTTCTCAACAACATTGCTTTCTGTTTCAATATTCTCCATTTTACTTTTTTCTTGAGAAGATGGTGAGAAAATATCACTGTCAGCAATTGTATATGACGTGCTTAAAAGTTCGTTTTGTGGTTTACCAATTTCTCTAGTTACATTTTTGATAGATGTATCGTTTGCATCATTTATGTTCAAATCTGTATTATCTTGCTTTTGATCTGATATATTTATTTCTTTATAACTATCATTAGTTGATAAGTTCTGAACAACTTCATTGTTAGTAGTAATTTTGGTTTTAATATTTTTTTTGCTTTCATTTAGTGGAACTGTTTTTAAATTAGTTTTTGAAACAGTTTTTGCTATTTGTTGTGAAGATTTTTTTGAAAGGATGTCTCTCTTAAGTGAATTCTCCCTCTCTCTCGTTTTACCCAGATTCAATTTTTCTTTTTCATTTCTTGGCAAAGCTTTTTCAGCAGTGTCTTTCTTTTCCCTTGTTAACTTTTCATTACTTCTAGATGTCAACTTTTTAACTTCTTCATTTTTTTTTTTCACTGATTTTACAGGTTCTTTTGACTTCCTTTCTGTTTGTGGCAATGTTGCACCTTCATTAAATTTTCTTACAGCTTCATCAGAAGATAGTTTCTTATCCAGAGCATGTGCCAAACATTGGAGTAATTCATTAGTCTTTTCTGGTTCTTGCCCTGCCACTATTTTAGACGATTTAACAGATAATGTCTTTCCGGTTGTAAATCCTGTACATATTTGAAAACATTCTTAATAAAAAAAATGCATAAATAAAGATAGCATTTTATCTTAGATCAATTTACTTACCCACAACAGATATAACTTTATTAAGAAATAAAATTTTACTATCTCTGTCTTTAACATTATCAGAAACCAATTCTTCCTGCTCAAATAACCCTTCAAAAAATCCTGTAGTCTTTAAAACCTATAGTAAAAATAATACATTCAGTAAAAATATTAGGAATTTACAACATGTGACATTAAGTTTATTAATGTATTTTTTGTACAACTTTATTTATTTATTAGGTAGATTTTCCCCAAACTAGGTAAAACAGTTTCTAAAAAAAATTTGGGAAATCTAGCCAAAACATCTTCAAAAGCCAGTGAGATATCAGAGTATTGTAATGAATAAAACATTATACATGTTTATAATGTAAACTTTGATAAAACTTTGTCTCTATATGCTAGGGTGCTCAATTCACTCAGAACATCCTTTGTAAGATTTTGCCTCTGCATTATAAAAAAAATCTCTAGGATGGTGTTGAACCATGTGGAAATGATGTGTACTAATTTGAATTTCTCCTATTTTATATATATCACACATTATTCTTTTGTTCATTCTGTACACAGCGTAAATTGGAAGATTAAATATTTTCTTTTTCAACTCTTTCTGGAAACTTAACTTTCAGGAATGAATATTATACTACCAAGGCTTTTTCCAGAAAGAAAAATTTGTAATCGGAACTCTATGTGACACATTGTACAGTCATGCTAGGGACTGTACTTAATTGAAAAGAAATAAGTATAATTTATGTTTTACTGGAAAATACAGTTCTAACATCGCACCTTGAGCTGCTATCTAGATATTAAAAATCAATAAATTATTATGTTGTTGCGTAGATATACTCTTAAATGTCTTGATTCTCGACAATATAATCGATATAGCTTCATACTAAAAACATCGTATTACGTACCGTGGTTATGATATCATGCAAGAATCTAAAAGGTGGCTTTTTTAATAATTTCTCGGTCAGCGGTGGACGTTTTATATATTTGCCTAGTGTAGTTTGTGTAGCTTTTATAATATCTGGATTCAAATCTTTTTCCATGGCACATATTTTCTTTAAAACTTATTATATTGTTCTTCCTAAATACACAGGAAGCGTAACAAGTACAAAAAGAAATGTTGACATCTCATAGTTTACACTTCATCACTATGGAAACCGTTACACTGACGTGACCTACTATTTCGATGGGTCAATGATAAAATAAACAGAGCTACCAATTTTGATTTTTGCTGCGTGAGTGGACCAATAGCTATGCCAGTGTCCAAATAAATTATAAAAAATAAATATATAATGAGCAATGATAGCAACTTAACGCATTGGACTTTTTGGCGGGAACCCGAGAAGTAAAGTAAAGTTCTTGTTTGAATATTGCAAAAAATGTGTATTTTGCGTTTTGTGGTGATAGTTTATTATACTTCAAAGTGTTTTTCATGCGTGGTGTTTGTAATAATCAAATAAAAACGCGGGACTGCGTTTTTCCTGTGCCACCATCCTTTTCTGTACTCAGTAAATCTATTATCGCTTTACTGAGCGACTCCTTACTTCGACGGGACTAGACATTAACAGGTCACAGGATACATTTAGACTTTGAAATTGTTTAGAAGAGAACTTAACATTGGCGGAATGTGCTAATTGCACCATTGCCATATATGAGAAAAAACCGTTTTTGGCCGTAGATCTGACGTTTTTTGGCTCTGTTAACGCCCAACAAGCTTATTTGACGCCTAGATTCTAACTTTTTTTGAAATGTTTCTCACACGTCATCATTTTAAAGAATCTACTGTAACAAAATGTAATTGATTAAATTTAATATAGACTGGCTCTAACCGCTCATTTGCGGGCTGGGACAAAATCGTCCCAAGTGACAGCAGACCAATGACATCTGGTGAAAAATTCCCCCGATGTCTATGGAGTCGAATGAAATACACGTCGATCTCTTTTTAAAAAAGGCTGAAAAGTTGTGTATGAAATTTCCGATAGTTATGGCACCAGTTGACGTTCAAATACCGGCTGTTTGATATTAATCGTGTGAATTATTTATATTAATGAAAGTTACAATAACAATTTTCGAGCTCACAGTGTTTATTTTGGTCGCTTTATTTTTTATTTTTGTCCCTAGCTTGGACAACTTAAAGATAACTACAAGTGAAAATACTTATTTTAAAAAGTGTATAAACTAGTACGAAGAGAATCGGTTACGTAGATTTTAATATTTTTGTAACAAAATACGACATACTCTAACTTTGTTACTAACACGTAGTAAAAAGATGTTGTATTTTTAATTTATTCCTAGTGCTGTGTGCCTGTGAATGTAGAAAAGTGAGTAAAGTAGGTAATTATTTGCGAACATTTTTTGCGAACAGCGAGTATGTCGTATTTTGTTACAAAAATATTAAAATCTACGTAACAGATTCTTTTCGTACTTGTTTATACACTTTTTAAAATAAGTATTTTCACTTGTAGTTATTTTTTTGTTGTCCAAGCTAGGGACAAAAATAAAAGTATCAGTACCAAAATAAACACTGTGACGTCGAAAACACTTGAACTTTCATTAATTTATATAATTAGCACGATTATTATCAAACAGCTGATGCTTCAACATAGACTTGTGCCATAACTATCGAAAATTTCATACACAACTTTTCAGCGTTTTTTAAAAAGAGATCGACGTGTATTTCAACTCCGTAGACATCGAGGGGATTTTTCGCCAGCTGTCATTGGTTAGCTGTCACTTGGGACGATTTTGTCCCAGCCCGCAAATGAGCGGCTAAATCTTACAACGTTAAATGTTGAATGTGAAATATTAAGTGACTAATATTGGATTTCCGTGTTCTTAATATCTTAGGAAAATAAGTCATTTGCGTTATTACAATACAACTTTCAGTTTAGAGACAATTAACATACTTAGTGGTTTCACTTCAATTAGGTACTGAATGTCAATTAATAACGGTCGAATAATAACGATCTTTAGGAATATTACTTTGTTGAGTAATGTGCTAGGTACCTACATTACACGAGATAGTATTTACAATTATTCGTATTTAATTTTGCCAAATTTCATTAAAATCGGTTTAGTAGTTTAGTCGTGAAGGAGTAAAAAACAGACACACCTTCGGATAATATTAGTTTGGATAAATAACGTGGGACCGCTTGCTCATCCGCCCACTAATCTATAAAAAAAAATATAAAGATTTTCTGATTTTGTACATTTTAATTTAGCTAAGTTTTAATAAAATAGTATTTTTTTTGTTTCATTTTATTTCAAGAATATATTTTTTTATTCATATTGTGGTTTTATTTATTAACTGGGGAATGCCCGCTACTTCATCTATAATCTTTATAATATATCTATCTATAATAAAACATCTATTTTACGACACCCGTACCCTTTTAAGTGCATTATGTTGTGTTCTTTGTATAGTGTTTGAAAGGGGCTTTACGATTGTATAACAAAACAAGTTTGTAGTGGTACTGTTTTTATTTTAATTTATTTATTTTTTTTATTTTCATTTATTTTATTCTACTTTATCGGATAACACAGATCCATAGCAAGTGTTAGTATAACAAAATAATTAAAGAAAAAGACTTATACAACTATGTTAGTGCTACGAATTAAAGTATATTAACTTAAAATGAATAAAGTGACCCTTCAGCTCGGATGTTAATCAAGTGTTATTTTAATTTATCAACATCCGAATGAAATGCACAGTAATAGGTGGGTCATAGTAATTTATTTGTCAGCACATGTAGCATACAACAACGCTTCATGTACTGACAGTCGAACTTGTTCGAAAACATTTCCAGGATACCGTTGGCGCTGGCCCGGACTCTGCGCATCAGGGATGCACACCGTTTGCGCATGATCGCGTAAAACAATCTACCCGCGCTTCGGCAAACATCCCCGATGCGCTACAGAATCGGGGCAACCCCATCAGCATCCTGAATGCGTTGTTGTATTGCACGCGGAGGGCGCTATACTGTCTTTGAGTGTAATTAACCCACAGGCTGCTCGTGTAAAAGGATGTACAAAAAGCTCTAAACAGAGTGATCTTGACTTCAGTGGAGCAACGAGCAAACCTGCGAGCTATCATGTTGGTTCTCACAGACAACGCCCTGCGTTCCCTTTCAATGTCTGCATTGTCCCCCAGATCAGAGGTTATCAAATGTCCGAGATACTTAAATTGTTCTACTCTCTTTGGTGGGGTTCCCTTCAGTTTAATAGGTGGAACATCATGTGAATCTTTGTTTCTCGCCCGAAAGACCATACATTCACTTTTGCTTTCGTTATATTTTAATCCATGACTAGCAGCATATTTTTCACACATGCCTAGCAATTTACTAAGGCCACAGACAGAAGCACTCAGCAGCACCATGTCGTCCGCGTAGGTAATATTATTCACACACACATTGTCAATATGGCAGCCGACACGAGCACTGCTGAGCTCCTCTATAAGTGCGTTTACGTACAAGTTGAAGAGCTTAGGTGAGGTCAAACCCCCCTGTCTCACCCCACACTCCAACCCATACGGCTCAGAAAACGCACTCGACCATTTCACGACATTGACCTGGCTCCTATACCAGTATTTAAAAATATTATTCAATTCTGTTGGCCACTTGATACTTTCCAGTTTCTGCCACAAGATGTCATAACAAACCAGGTCAAATGCCTTCGATAAATCGAGAAAACAGGCATAAATAGGTGTTTTTCTGTCAGTATAGTACCTGACAGTCCGCTTTAAACACAAGATGGCAGTTTCGTAAACATGACATATGGGAATTTTGCTTGCAATTATCAACAAAGTAGTTTTAACCGAAAATTCTCTTTTTATTTTTGTTTGTATTGTATCAGTTAGGATCAACAACTGGCGCTTCAACGGCAAACTTGTGTAAATATTTATCTTAGAATGAAATAAACAACGTTTTGTATGGGTTAGAGCATTTAATAAAGAGAGACAGACGTGTTTTTCAACTCCGTACTCATTGGGCTATATATACCCCACCCGCAGTCCTCGGCTAAATTACATTCGCATTTATAATATTATATTAGGATTAATTAATGTGACAACAATAAATTTAATAAATCATACCATAATTTAATGCTAACGCGACCTTATCGATACCATACCGTACCGTTACTCGGTGTGCACCAAAAGTAATTCCTCGCTTGTCCTTGGAAGCGGTAACGACACACTTTGTTTACATTTCGTCACAGCATCTTTTGTTGGCAACGTAAGAATTTGTGTTATACTTCATTTGAAAGGCAATAAAATTTCCTAATTGATGACATTAAAAATAAAAGGAAAGGAAAATAATCACCACAATGAAAAACAATTGTAAATGAATATTTCTTTTCTCGTACGTTATCATTTCTCGGAAATTTAAGTATTTTTCGAACATCTTGCAGTAATGTACCAACTTTATTTACATCCATCAAAAGTATATTTAATAGGGCTTCTAATAATACCTATATTTCAGTATTAGGTGATGTAGTTCAATCACAATTATTATTTGTTTGAACGCATAAGTTCACGATTAGTGAAATTTTAAATTTCGAACGTCTCTGCCTAAAACGAAGCTCAAATAGGTTGTTACGTCATCTGTCATCGCAAATGAGCGGCTAAAGGACAAGAAACTAGAGCTGTAAAACGTAAGAAAGCCGTCTGTCAAATAAATAGTTTCATATCATCAATAATATTTTTTGTTTAAAAAATGATGAAAATTTTTCTTAATTTTTTTAATGTTTTCTTTGATTTAGCACTTTTTTTAAAAACATGTCAATATAGCGAATTTTTTAACGCCAACTCAGCGCGCTTTCGTTAGATATAGCATTGGCAACACGCAATGAGTTGTCAATTTGTCATTTGACATCATATATTTCAATGGGAAATCATTATGGTTTCCCTGACACCCATAATGATTTCTCTCTGAAAGCGCCTGAGTGAAAGTAATATCAAAGTAACGAAGGCATTTAAATTATAAATTTTTAAAAGGAGCAGATGTAAATAAACACTCCACCATTGTATTGAGTGACATATATACGTAAAATGCCACCGAAACGCCGAGGTCGACCTCCGGGCTCAAAGAACAAGAAAAAAGTAACCGTGGTGGATGTTGGCACAGATAACTCACTAGCCCCTAATGAAGTTTTCGAGATGCCTTTAATTAACTTGAACGTCGTACAGAAACGACAGGTAAACATTAATAATAGGTACCTACTTAGATAAAATTTAATATAATTTAAATTTTCAAAAGTAGTAAATACGAAACATTGGTCTGTATACATTTACAGGCGTTAGCTCGTTGTCATAATTGGTTTAATCGCAACCTCTCCGGTATATTATATAGGTATATCATGCATGGTCTCAGGCTTTGTACACCTTCACCAGGTATATTGGGATTAAACTTCATAATTTATTTGGTTTATAGAGTTTGAACTGCACAGTGTGTCACAAAACGTTTCTATTAAAGAAGAATTTTCTGATTCATAAAAAATTGGAGCACTCAACATTGCCAGGAAGTGTTAAATGCGACAAATGTCCAGCAAGTTGTCCCAATAAAACAATCTTGAAGCATCACATAGAAAAATGTCACAACAGAAAGGTTTTCAAGTGTGATTTTTGTGACAAGGAGTTTGTGAGACGTGCTCATGTGCTGCGACACATGGCTCAGAAAGGGTGTGATGGCAAAGGAGTAACGTGTTACCCCTGTGATGTGAGTATACAAAAACCATCTGTTGGCTAAATTTGAGCCAAAGTTATGCACTTGGCAATAAGTTGCCAAGTTCACAACTTTCATCATCCTGTTATTTTATTTACTTTTATTTTATTTATATGTAATTTTAATGTATCTTATCACCAAATTATGGTAAATTAAAGTTACATGATTGGCTTACTTTTGGTATCTTGCCAGAGAATGTTTTAGGTAAAGTTTTACAACTTCCTAAATATGAAATTAAGTAATGGCTTTATACAGCATTTTATATGTGAATATGAATAAAACTTTGCAATACATTGCTGGTTATAACATAACAATACTGTCACCATTTATTTTTTCTTTATTTATTATTTCTTTAGATTAAACTTTATATGTTATCCTGTAATTGTACAGAGTTCCAAATTAATAAAAATGTTTATTCCAGTTATCACGGAATGTATGTGAATAATAAAATAATGAAAATAAATGTCATTACAGATATGCAACGCAACATTCACAAGGAATGACAACTTGATGGTGCACCTTCGTGTGCAGCACATCAGCAGTAAGCAGTTCAAATGCAAAATATGTTTATATAGCTCAGCTAACTTCTGCAAACTTGTAAAGCATTTCCGACGACATATAGGTATGAATGTATTATACTATCTTTTGATCAGCATGCCCTTGAGGTTAGCAACCAGTGTGCATGTGCATCTATACACTCCTAGTATAGATGTACAGTTCATTTAGTTATGCTATAATTAGCAATCAATGCTATAATTGTTATATTCACAGTTCCTTCTGGATAAGCACAAGCGTTTTGTTCCGTAAGGTATCCGAAATCTATCATTGATAATAAATAGAACTTAAATTTACTATATAGGGTCCTATAAAAATAATGTGCAATATGTCATTCAATACACTAAAACTATTATATAAAGATTATGTCTTCAATATTCTGGGATTGTTGAGGAATATTGCTTATAGACATAAAAAGAATGCAATATTACAGTGACTGTAAGCTATTATGCTAACCTTATAGAGCTTCTCTATGACAATGCACCCGTCTACATCGCCACAGATGCCAAAGCTGTTGTTTCAAAGTGTGTCTTCATGGAAATTCCTCACCCACCCTATAGTCTTTGACTTGACTTGCAGTGATTACTATTTGTTCTCATAAATGCAAGAGTGTAAATATAACTGCATTAGTTCTACCACTACAATATTATCGCACAGCAACTATTGCAATAGTGTCTTCCAGCTCTAAATTGAATAGTGATTGTAAGAAATGCATTTGTGTGAGAACTGTACCCGTCTCAACTCAAACTATGATTCTTGTATGCTACTAATTTATTTTTATTCTTGTGTTTGATCAGATGAACCCAACTACCATGAATGTGATAATTGTGGAAAAACAACTAGCTCCAGAGCAGCCATGGCCAAACATATGGAGATACATGGGGACAAGAAGTTTGCCTGCGAAAAGGTAATTCGTGGAAAGGTTAACTTATAGTAATAATGAAATACACATTGACACCGTCCTTTGTTTTTATTTGAGAGTCAACTCTGGGAGTATACTGGGCTTACATAATGTTCGTGTTATAACATGTTGAAACATGTCTAGGTGTACAAACCACGCCGGCATCCGCTTACATTTCGGTTTTCCACAACTGTGGTGTCCTAATGTGGTCAATGTAATGCGGCATTATTTATTTATATTCATTCAATATCAGTTTATAACATCCCACTGCACAGGCCGCCGCTTGCAATATCGAAGTGGTTTCGAACTGCAATCCATCATGTGGACCCAGTGCAAATTAGTGGATATTATATGTACCTCAGATTTATCTTTTTTATTTGGACTGAAAAACTTTAGAAGAGCTAAAAAGCTGTCTTATTCTCAGACTATCATGGCTAATACATTACATAATATAATAAAGCTTAATTTGAAATTAAGCTTTTATTATGTAATATCATTTTGTAATACATACTAATATTTGTTTATTGTTTATTGTGCTCACGGATAAAGGGTAAGTACTGAGAATTAAACTTTCAAGTTTTATAAATCTATTTAAATGTGTGTTTTATTCACTTATTTACAGTAGAATAATTTTTTCGTTATATACTTTTTTTTGATTCCTGAATTCTACTGGTGTCACTCGAGTTGCGTTATAAAACAACATAGAATAAGGTGCTTATGGCCTATAAACACCACGCTAGCCGAGAAGGTCGGCGACTCTTACTCTTTTAAAGGTAGTGTAGTTCCTCAGGGCTTGGGGCTTTGTTATTCCTTAATCGCCTTTTATGATACCCACTTGAAGAGATGGGATGGTGTTATACTAAAGCCACACGGTTTTAAGACCATAAATTCCTCATGCACAAGACAATGCTTGAGGATTCCCACGTCCAGCAGTGGTCAAAATAAGGGCTGGTTATGGTTTACGGTACTATACTGGTTACCATGGCGAGTCTCTCTCGCCTCGACTAGGCGACCATATACCAAACACCTTAATGCAATCATAATTTACTTCCAGTGTGGATACAGTACGTATACGATCGAGGTGATGCGTCGGCACGTGCTCACTCACATGGAGGATAAACCATTCAAGTGCTCCATCTGTTCGTCGTCGTTCATACAGCGCTCACAGCTCGAGCGCCACCTCGAGAAACATACCGACTATGTGTGCATTAAGTGTGGACAGACCTTCACCTCGAGGGGCAGGTGCACAGCAAATACTGTATCTGTTCAACTTAAGAAAAAAGTGATGTCATCACTATCAGTCACGTGATTTCACCTATTGACAACTACGAGAGGTAGCGGTAGCGGTCTTCGGTTGCCCAATTAAAGCTGTGTTATGCAACATTGGACGGATGACGTCAGTTTTCTCTTAACGTGAATAGAGTATAGCTGTAAATGTTACCATAGCTCATATTGTTATACTACGAGTATATTTCATTTATCACACACAAGAAAGCTCATAAAAATTGCTCCAAGAAACTATGAAAAGGACTGGAGAAAACAGTATTCACTTTTTTTTTTTAAAATCCTTATTTGGAAAATGGAAATACATTTCTTCCTGTCTGAGCCAACATCGAAAGCTGCAAACATTCAGTGCGAATTTGCGAGTCGCTATCAGAGTCATAGATAAATTAAGATATATGTAATTATAGTATAGGTAGATGTAGATAAGTAAGACAGATAGATAGTGAAATTGTAACTTTTGGGGTACGATAAATAAAATAAAAAATACTTTTCTAAATTGCTTTAGTCATATTTCGACGTAAACAAAAAGGTCTAAAGTGGCAAATTAATCATTTCATTGTGTAAAAATATTATTATTATAGGTGAGCTGCATACAGCAGTTTTTTTTTATTTTTTATAGTGAAATGGGCGGACGACAATGCGATCCCACGCGATGGCAAGTGTCAAAGGGTCAAGTGGTATGCCTATCTTGTGTTAGCTGGTGTTACAAGTTTTGCAACATCTCTTCTACTGGAATATGTTTTTGAAACTGTTTACAGTTGGCTATTCAATGATTTCTAGTGGTAACACTCTATATGTCTACCACTCTGTTACTGAGTATATTTTGGCCTGCTTTATATGTTACAATAATGCTGATACGGATGTGTACTTTTGTAGGTACATGATTCACCAACGGCAGCACATGGGTCTAGAGAAGCTGCATTGTCCGTACAAATCATGCAAATATGGGAACAGAGAGTTTGCAAGCGAGTCCAGCCTCAGCACTCACATTGACAGTCACAAGAATGATAAATGTTGGTATTAGCAACGCGCAGTATATTTAATTTTATCTGTGAGATGAAAAAAGTATCTTTTGAATCAAAAGATATACAACGTGTCACTGAAATAACGCCAAACGTCAAACACGTGAACTTATTTAAGATATATAAAACCCTTCTAGCGAGAACTATAATTATTTTACGGAATGAATCGAAAATCACAAACTGCAAGTTACATCATAAATATTCGTAGCGCTCATTACTCAGTACGGGGTAGTGACCGGGCGTAGCGCCCAGTAATTGCAATGAATGTAATTGTTTTGCGTAACTGTATTGTAGGAAGAGAGTGCACACTGCATTCCCACACCCACTGGGCGCACTCGACTGCCCACGTTACGTCTCTCTCACAGAAGATTACCTTGAAACATACTGTATTTCCTATTTTATCGTATTTCCCCAATTTACGTACGTACGTGTTTCGATAGTGACTGAGATATGCGAGAGTCCATTCCCATCTCATCTTATGGTCACTTGCAGGCACGACACCCCACCTGCACTGCCTGTATTCACCTGCAAGGGTCACTCCCTGACCCCATGGCAAGAAAGGGAGGATGTCCTCGCACGTAATTGTTGAGACAGTCGTGTCACATTGGTTGTCTTATCATGGGCGATGAGGTCGTCAATTCCCTACGCCTTCACCCATTATTATAATTGTAAAATAAGTCATACTTTTTTGTATTTATATCATTATATATATCATTTATATAGTAGAACGCCACATGTCGTTTTTCGTGATTTCAGTGAAATTTCAGACTTTTATCAATAACTGTGATACTTTTGTCAAATCCCGAAGATGCATTATGTAGTTAATGCACTATGCACTCCTTAATAATCATAGAATTTTTATTTATTCCAAATATTACGATTTAATATTTATAATAAGGGGAACGCGAGAACATCATTAGCGTAAAGGGCCAAATGGCCTTTTATATATATTATAAATATTCTAGAAATTCATGTATTCATTATGTAATGTGTTGTGTAGCGTTCTCGTGCGAGGTGTGCAACAAGTCATTCACGTCAGCGCTGCACAAACGGCGGCACGTGGCGACGCACGCCCTCGAGCGGCCGCGCCGCTGCATGTACTGCGTGCGCGCGCGCGCGTACGTGCGCGGCGAGCAGCTCGTGCGGCACGTGCGCAAGTGCCACCAGCGCGTTTTCAGAGACCATCTGGCACACGTGCGGCAAGTTCTCGTATGTATACACCATGCTCTATTTAAATTATTTTATTTGTAATAATTCAAATAGAGCCGTTCTTTTTAGGATTTACTTTCATCGTCCTGGTGGCCCGTCCGCAGTACCGGCCCGGATAGGAAAAAAGTTCCGTCGTCCCCGGTGAATGTACAGTCCATTTAATTAGGTTTCATTGCCTATTACTGTTACTTGTAGTATTGTAGCAATCAATACAAATGGTGAGTGCATCTCGCATCTTCGTTTCGCCGATGACATCATCCTACCAGAATCTCTGAATGATTTGTACTGGATGCTGAATTTCCTTAACGCAACATGGAGACGCGGCGGTATCGGATTGAACATAGATAAGACAAATATCAAGTTCAATGACCATGTTCTTCCGGCATTGGTAAGCGTTGAAGGTGTGACACTCTAAGTTGTTGACCATTATGCCTATCTTGGGCAGACCATCCAACTAGGCAAATCAAACCTTAGCAAAAAAAATCGATAGACTCATTCTCCTCGGCTCGGGGAGCATTTGGAAAAATGCTTGAAGACGAAACTTTTCAATCAGTGCGTACTGCAAGTTCTGCAGGTATGGTGCAGAAATATGGCCGCTGAAGGTGGGCCTTATCCATAAGTTTAAATTCGCCCAGCGAGCTAAGGAAACGAACCAAAGTCATCAACATAGCTCACAGAATCAGCATGCTGAAGTGGCAGTGGGCAGGTCATATTTGCCACAGCACCGATAACCGATGGGGTAGACGAGGCCTCAAGTGAAGGCCACGTACCGAGAAGCGCACTGTGGGACGCCCCTGGGCTAGGTGAACCGACGACTTGCAGAGGTTTGCAGGTGGTGGTTGGATGAGAAGAGCCGAGGATCGTGTGTGGTGGCGAGTTTTGGGAGAGGCGTATATCCAGCAGTAGAGAGACTTAGGCTGATGGTACAGTATGCTATAAGGTGGTCTAATGTGTGAAGTTAAATTAAAAAGTAATGAGTTTATTTTATTTTAATAAGTTGGCAGAGGACACTCCATACAATTTCGTTGTATACAAACATTATAATACACGTATATGGTAGCCCTTTACAGGAGAACATAACATTCATATTGTAACATTTCAGCAAATATATATATATAGCTCCAGTGATATATATATATATATATATATACAATCACTGGAATAATGCAAAAGCGGAAATACAGTCTAGTATCATGTTGTGTGTTGGCAGGCCAACGGTCAGCGCAGTTCGAGCGGGCGTGTGTCCAAGTCCGAGATGGAGTCTATCCTGAATGTACTGGATGCAGAGTCGGAGCGCATCCTGAAGGGGTACGGCGACGGCGCCGGCGTCCTCTATGGCGGCATGCAGGAGGACGACGCGGACGCGGACGCGGACGAGCTGCTCACAGTTAAGGTAACACAACACAAGCACTGAACACCGACTGGCATTGTCGCGAAAGGTATCGACTGCAATTTGTAAAATAGTTCTTTTATTTATTTAATAATTTAATAATAAGTACATTTTGTTGTGCAACATTACAAAGGTCAAGCGGGGAACTCCCCATGGTCGACGCCGGTCCGATTGGCGCATAGCAGGGGGTAATGTCGGCCCAAACAATGCTGGCATGGATGCGATCCAGCAGGGCACTGCTGAATCAAGTGCTCTCCCAAGCAACCATAACACCAGCGGCGCTGAAATACTATGTTCCGCCTACTTCGGACCGCCAGACCCTCAAACCTACATGAGACCACCTTGTGGCCTTCCGCCTTGCAATATAGGCATCTGGGTGAGGTGCTGCCAGTGTCAGCATACCGTTGTCTGGGAATCCGAACGTTCCGCTTAGACAATTCTCATCAAGGGGGAGCTTGGGAAGTGGACGGGATGTCTACATCCGAATTATCGGCTAACCTACACTCGTCCTCCAAAAATTTTAGTAAATCGAAAATTTTGTCAAATACGTGCGCTGTTATCACCGTACTTATGTTCAAACCGGGCTCTTAGCTCCCGAGACCGCTTACCCAACACCATGTGGACTAAAAGAAATGACCAGTTTTCCGCTGGCAACTCAAGTTTATCTAAGGTATTCATCGCCCCTAACAGCGAGTTTAACAATTCTACTCTTAATGAGGAAGCCCAGGTGAGCTTAGGTAGTGCCAGATCAATGCCACATGTGTATCCGCCAAACGTTCACGTTCTGATAACGTGGGAACAACAGCGTGCTGCCGTGACATAATTTTCGTTATTAACATCCAAATGTTGGATGAGGCTGCTGGGTTCTCCCCTAAGAATCGAACATAAATACGCCATCTTTTGGTTAGGAGTTAGATCGTTCCTGGAGTCTACCAGGCTATCGAACAGGTTTAAAAATCCGATCCACTGTTCGAGACTTCCGTTAAAATGTGGGAGATCCAAATTAGGAAGCCTACACAACAACGCCGGAGGGGTTGCCTTCCCCTGCCCCGGACCCGACGGCAGACTTCCAGTCTCCTCCCGCCTTTCAGGGAGACTTAGTAATCGCGTCGGCTAACTCATAGCACTGGTTCACGTCGGCCTCGATCCTATCCACAACCTCATGGTCAAGATCCGTCGAAAGTTCAGTAAATTTCGTGTAATGTAAGTCCAACTTATCCATCCGTGCCCGTAAATCCTGATATAAACGGTATGATCAGTACCTATTTGTCTCAGGTAACCGAAATATTTAAATATTTTCGAAACGAAATATTTTCGAGATGTTGAAGGTAGTAATTTAGGAAAAGAAAATCATTATAACACAACACAACTGTCTGTGATTATTATTTTAAGATAGTAGTTTTAATGAGATTGTTCGACATTTGTATTATTAGTTTACTATTAATTATTATTGTTAATACAAATGTGACGACAAAAAGAAAATACTGATTATTTTTGCGTTTTGGATATTATCTATTCCTTATTTTAAATGAGTAGATTAAAAAAATTATATATAGGGAAGTCAATTTTAATTATTTTAAAGTACCTACAGTGATTATTTATTTATTAAATTCATTGTTAACAATTCAAAATTTAATAAATGCCAATGTTATTATTTATTTCTGTCGACTGTACTTTAAAGTAAAACTAGTAGGTACCGGGACAGGTTGCTACCAATTTTTTACAGTCGGGCCGGGCCACGTTACTGCTGTTTTAAATAAATATTTAAATGGAGCCAGGTTCGAGGGATAGTATGGGAATACTCCCAAAAAGGTAAATGGGCAGCAAATCATAATCAACAAAACTTATTTTTGAATCGCTGAAACATATAGTTTTAAACTACTAAGAATACCATCAGAAAGTGGACGGTCTCTCGGTACTCGTGTCTCTTTATTGTTCTGTGGTGAACCTAAACCAGCTTTAAATTTGCTGCCATCGATTTGCTCCCCGTTTAGTATTCTTTTGCTGCTTCTTTAATTGTTTCCCTTTAAATATTCATAATATTAAGCCGAGTAGATGAAGATTTGAAACTTATATCGGAATGATGGTACTTAGTGACGAGCGAGAGCCGCCCGCGCATATTTTTTGACGGGTAGCATACCGAGCAAGACCTACAGGGGTGTAGGGTACTAAAGCTCGATACCTGTGATCTACAAATGTCCCTTTTCTTAGATAATACCACATATTGTCACTAAATACTGCATTTATTGCAATTTAATGGCCCTTTCTCCTACCTTCAGAATGAAGACAATCCGCTGATGACTGAAGAAGAGTTAGCAGAGAGTCTACGGAAGTTGCTCACTCAGCTCATAGACAAGGAAACGCTCGAATGCTTCGGTTGGCCGGACGAGAGTGTTGATGTGGTATGTTGACATTTTGATTAAATATTTATTTGTTTAACTGTATTGTACTTAATCGTACAAAAGGCGAGCTTAATGCCTGGAGGCATTCCTTACCAGCCAATCTTTGGGTAGAACAGAGAGAGACGTTGGGAGGTGCGATGATTTGTATAAAAAAAAAAGAATACCATGGTCGATTGTATTGAAATCGTTGGAAAAGTCTATTAAGACCAATACTGTCAACCCTGAAGAAAGAAAGAAGGCAAGAAAATCCCTCTCAAACCTGTTTTAGAACGTTTTTGATTTAACACATCGAATACAGTTGGTAAAAACACTTCACTGTACCATTGGGCATTAACAGATTTTTAAGTGTCTAAAGAAATTCTCGCTAAATGGCCACCATTTTTTTTGTCCACACTGCGCCCACGTTTGACTTTCCTGGGAGGCTCTTCGTCTGGAAACACCCAAATCGTTGATTGCCGCTTAGTTAGTGAGTCATACTGATAGTAATAATATTAATTATATTCCTTCCCTCTTCATTTTCTAATTTTACAATCATTTCCCTCCACCATGTCGCGCGAACTTGTTTTTGTTCAGCAGTCAGTGAATGAGGAACCCAACGCGAACAAAGCTTCTTGACTTGAAGGTGTAGGTGTAAAATTTCATGATTGACTAGCGATGAAATCTTAAGTCTCCTCTATCTGTTTGTAGGTACTTTTTGAGTCTTCGTGTAACATTTTCTTTGCCGCCTCGATGTTTTCATTCGTTACAGCAGTCAAAAGACGGCCACTTCTCTCATCTTTCAAGGAAAATTTTCCTTGTTTAAATTGAGAAGAAATTGAGGACGGTGCTAGGTCTCCAAAAGCTGATACTAATCTATCTTTACACTCACTTTCATTTAAACTTAAAAATCTTATAACATCATTGCAAGAAAATATTCTCGTTCGAATTCCACTGTTGCAAAGAAAAGCGCACGAAATGCAATGAAAAAGTGAACACATTTTAATTTATTTCGTTTTGACTAAATGGCTTTCGGAATTCAGGTACAGCTCAAATGAGAATCTTTCTTAAAGCTCTTTCTGAAATTTGAGTATCTCAAAATTTACCTAGTCACTATATGTATGTTTTAAATTGTTTGACGTGTTTCAGGTTTTCCGTTATTTCATCGACACGTTATATATATGGTATAACTGATCTATTACAGGTGTTAGAAAAAGTTATTGAGCAATGTGGCGCTAAAGCGGCGGACCGCGAGCGCTGGACGCGCGTGCAGCGCTTACGCGAGAACACCAAGCATTTATTCCTATACGTGATCGAGGACAAGAACATCGCGCGGATACTCGACACGCACACCATCGACCAGATCGTTAAACACATACTGAACAAAGTCACTGATGATGCTGACTCGAAACAGAACTGAGTGATTAAATCATTGAAGCTGGAAATAGTTTGAGCTGATGCGCCGCTACAACACGACACGTGATGTATTTTTCCATTGCGCCATCGATCAACCAAAACACAGATTTTAGCATTATGGCCCAGTGATGCATTTACAAGGCAATTAAATTTACCTCGTGTCAATTGAGTCTGATATTTGGCAGCACAAAATTGCCACGAACATATTTTTGATGGTTTACCTTCGTTACGAGAACGGCTATATACTTTATATAACAGTGTTCTCAATATAAAAAAAATGTTAGAAATATAAAACTACTGGCATCACTCATGTACACAGTTTTGCGACAAGGAATTATCCACCTATGCATTTTACTTGATCTGTATTTTACTTAATCGCACACACAGCTTGTGGCGCGCGTGACGCCACATTCATTTCTTAGCATTTGGTCGGAGCGGTTGCTCGCTTGGAACCAAATTATCATTTTATTGTAATGTTTTCATCGGAGATATCCTTATAGATAGAAAAATATAAAATTCAACAATTACGTAAATTGATTGAAAATCAGATATTAATTGTTTTCAATTTACGTATTTCTCATTTCACAACCGCTGCCGTCGAACGCCAACGAGCGACTGACGCGTGTTTCTAGACTACACACTAGTGACACGCGACTGCACACAACCTATCGGCTAATCGATCATTCGCACAAATACAAACTCCTTCATTATCAACTTATTCAATGAGCGGTTAGTTAGCGCCAACCGCAGATATAACGTTGTAGAACAAATCTCTTCATACAGTTACAATAGCGAATATAAGGGAATAAAAAGGCATTACTCATTACTCTAAAATTTTTAATTTGAGAGTATGTAAACAAAGAAGCGTCAAATTGACATTTCAGATATAATAAACATTTTTTTTATGGGAACATTTATTAAATGTTACCTATTTTTATTTACAATTACTAGATAATTCTAATAAGAATGAATATGTCTCATATGATTCCACAATATTGATTGTTGTGGGAGTCAGCTTCACTTTACGAGAGTGGTGATTATCTAGACTCGAAACAGAATTTTGTTTCAGTTTTGGTAGAATCCCCCTTAACCACTCTTCAAAATGCTCTGCGTTCATTTATTTATGGTAATCGTCAGTATTCGTTTTGGATTCGAATATGAGCTGACCCCCTTCTACGAATCCTTCTCACTTCCTATGTGACTAATTATCAAACGCCTTCCTTTTCCTGTCGGGGTTTTTAGTCCAGTAGTCAAGCTGTCCATGAAAGCTTGCTTATAGGACTCTAGTTTTGTATCTACCCAAGTCTTCTGCATTGTGTAACCTGTCATAAAAATAAGAAAAGAAATAAGATAACTTTATTTATAAATTTTTCATTCATGCACGTCTCATCTTGATAATAAATATTTTTTTTATATCTGCGATATTGCTTGATAGCAAGCAAGTACCGCTTTCGCCTTAGTTTTATTTTATATCTTGCCGATCAATCAACCTGCTGCGACGTTTTTGTATATTTAAAATTCAGATGCTTGAGAATCGATCTCATTGTTCTCATTGAGAAATTGGGAAGGTCGGGATCATCATTCACCACTTGTAGTACCTGAAAACATATGATAAATATGTTTTGATCAAATATTGTAACCGTAAAAAATAAAAATAAAATCGATATAAAGGGAATCCACACGAACGAATATGCGGGTAAAAGCTAGTAATAAATAAGTTCATGTAACGGATCTTGATCATTTGTGGATTGAAACTTGAGATGTGCAGATTGCCTCACTATGTTTTCTTTCACTGTTTGAGAGCAGTTAATACAGTGTAGGTACCTAACCTAATATGGACTCTTAAACCCATATCTCCACTGTGCCATTGGCATGGACTCTTTAGTTTAAGAGTAACATTCTAGACAACAAAGTCAACGTCTCGTATTCAGTTTTTTACAATGGGTGAAACAATACTGTAACATAACTCATATTTGAACACTAAACGTAAGTAAATTATTATCAACAACATACCTTAACTATGGCGGTGGCCTCATTCCTATAAAAAAAAAACTAATGAACTTTTCGCCTAATGGCGGCAAATGTGAACTCGTCCAATTTATGTTTAAGTTTTCTTTGGGCCAGGTTTTGTAGGAGATGTAAATTCATCTATTGTTTTATTCTCCTTTACAATTTCTCTGGACAGCGGATATAGAAATTACGAGAATTTCAGCAGTTTTATTTTCACAGTCCTTTATAGACCAGTACTCGTTTTTAGGCCATGTTTTGTAAGTGTAGGTACTTATAAGTATTCATGACCATATCTTTTTCCGAAGCTGTCATAGCGAAGGTTCGACGTCGTTTCTTTGCTGAGGATAGAGTATCCTTTACCATAGAAGGATCAGGCTGAGGTTCCATTTTAAATCACACACAAAACTAATTCTGCAGTAACGCAAAGGCAAATTTAACAAGAATAATAAGATAACAATAACAACAAACAAACCAAACAAAAACTCAATAAACAAACGTAAACTCAACAATTATACAACGCAAACAGAGCAAGGAACGCACTCGAGCACCCAGGACTGATGTCAGAAGCCGAATGGCGGGCGGCAGCGTCGCGTTCGGTCGACCGCAGCGAGCGAGCGACGTGACCTTGAATAGTTTCAACATTTTTATCTGTTTGGACTGAAATAAACTAAACCGGCTAAATAATTATTTAGAATTTATTTTAATTATATTATTTAAAAAAGCATCAATGTTATTCACATCTGCAGTGTTGCTAGTGTCATGAAAAACCAATTTTCCACAAAACTGTTTGGTAGTAATAATTCTAGTTATGACAGTTATTTACACCAAGTTAACGATATAAAGTGTTTATTTAATTAAGATGTACCTATCGATAGAAGGACCAAAAAAATGTTTTTTTTTGTCACAAATCGGCAAGTTACTATTGGACCTTTGTTTACATAAATATCTCGAATTAAAAATTTTCGTTTAGAAGCTCGTCGCGCCGCAGCGCGTCGCACAGCAAAACTGCGTGAACGCACATTATGAGGCGCGCCGGGCCGCAGCTTAACGCAATAATTCAAGTCGGTTAGCTGTTGACATTGTTTGCGTTCACATATACAGGCAATGGATGGTTCAGATGAAGAACTGTATTTGTTTGAACTTGTTTGATGAGGAGTTAACATCGAAAAGGAAAAGGATCACATGAAAAATTTTTTAACTGCTTGAAATTTTGTGGCCAGTTTTGCATAAACAAGCAACAACATTCCGTAAACCTGTCAGTCCAGAAGAACGATTAACAGATTCAATTCCTCCCTTCGCACAGCAAGTAACTCTCTGATCACACACCTTATTTGCGTCCGTCCAACGCAACATTGAGATGGGCCGCGTCGCAGCGCACATATACGGCTGGCGAGCGATCCGGCAGTACAATGCGATGCGTTCCGCTGCGGTCCGCCGTAATATGCGTGAACCATTAAACTACCACAATAACTTTTACGAACTTCGTTAAGTACGAACTAACTAAAAGTTAGTAATCGTGCGAACGCTCGGTTAGCTAATGTTTTACGTAGCGTTATGTAAGCTATCTGTTTCTGGCTTAATATCTCCTATTATAACTTTTAACCTATAGAGTTATACGACATTGGATTTTTTTTATTTGTGGCCCTATTGGTCCAAGATGCGCTTGACTAATCTACACACTAACTTATCTCTACACCCAACATAGTAGATCGTGAAATTTACTAAAATGGGGTCCATAGGAATGGGGAAGATCTCTGATAGTTTGTGATCTTCGTGACGTCATTTTACTGTATGAAACTTGCAGAACTAACTGCAGATATTAAATGAAGTTTTAGCTGAACTTTAGTTATGCTTTGATTGTTTGAACGGATCTGAACTGTGATCACGACATTTAAAATATTTTAATTCATAATAATCTTAAGTAGGTACATATTTATTTCTGTAAAAATATCAAATTTTTGTACTTTGTATTCAGTAAATTTGTAAAAAAAAATATGATTAAAACTCAGAAATGTTTTGTCTTTTGCAAAAGAAAAAGATTTGTAAAATTTTCATGCCAATTTTAGCTTTGAATCATGAACGCAATCTATGGTGTCAGACTTCGAGAAAGATTGATTCAGTTACAGCCTGTATATATCATGTGTTACAGCGGTTTATCTGTTTTATTCCTACATACAAATATATTGTATGAAACTAATATTAAGTGTTTTTTTTATTATTTGAGCCTAATTTTAAGAAAGTAATGTTTTAAATATCATAAACTTCAATGTTTTAGTACTATAAGGACAATGTTAAGATTGTTATGTATTATCATAACCCATTTTTAAACTAAAGTATATTCAAAAATAGGCGCTTTCCTTTTAAAGCGGTATTTCCAGTTTTATGCCTTTATATAGTAATTAATACCTGTTTTATAGTTTTATGTGACGCCTTTAGTAATAAGATTGGCAATATGTTTTTATACTGTTTATGGAATTATGAAAATGGGCAATAGTATATTGTTATTATTATAGAAAACAGGATATAAGGCTTTTACAAATTATTTTATTAGTTAATTTTAATAAGAGGTGGTAGCTTGAGTTTTACTTTCTTCAGAAAAGTATTTTTTTAATATTCCAATTTGAGCATTGAATTAAGGTTGGCTCAGTATATATTTAAATAAAAAATAATGATAAAATTTTAGGTGACAGTAAGACTCTTTGCTACGGCGTAATATCGGTTTTATGTGTGTTTATAGGGTGCTCTAAACTGCACAAAACGTCCGTTCCGAAATTGTGCCTTCATTACAATTGTTTTACTAGATTTTATAAATTTTATTATATTAAATACATTACTTAAATATAAATGTAATTTGTTTCATTTATACAAAATCCTTTAATATTCTACAAATAACCAAAAGTTTTATTGCGATGTGGATAAAAGCTATCACAATTTACTATTTTTTGCAACTCCCGAACGCCCATCAACATTGCGTGTAGATAAATGTCCATATACGCGAAAAGTATTTAACTTTCACACCAATGTACAAGATTTAAAGGTATATTGTAAATATAATAACGGTACGCAAGTTAAACAACGGAGCGAGGCTAACATAAATCATAACTGCATTATTGAGTGGAAAGTTATATTTAATACTATTTAATTTTCATTTTATAAATATACATAATGTCAAATTTGTTAAGAGTGAAATGAACTAGTCCTGACCATACGGAATCCCACTTCCAACTCATCTATTTTGTAATAGTTCGTACAGTCCGAGACACGGATGTTGAGGTATGAGCGAAGTGGTGGGGATAAGAACGCGCATGTACACTCCCGAACAAAATTCTTTATTAATTAATATTTATTATTACAATTATTCATATTATTTGCAATATTTATTTTATTATATTACTAGCTTGCGGCTCGGTTTGTAAGAAATTTTGGTACCTATTTGGCGGAATATTTCAAAGCAATTGAATTAGTTTTTACTTTATTTTTATGGATATTAATTTAATAATTTTAAAAATAAATTAAATAAGTACATTTTATGTACCTATATCATAAACAATATTAATTACTTACTATAATTTAATAGCGATGAATTGATGCGAGCATACAAAATAAACAATCGGGTAATGAAGTAGGTACACATCGCGGCCGAAAGTAATACACATTGGCTTGCTTTAGTTTTTCAGAGCGTCGTCTCTGTCGAAGCGGCACACGACAGAGACGACGCTAAAACCGAAGCTAGTCGATAGTCTCTTTATAAAGGCCGATGTGTATTACTTTCGGCCGGGAAGTTGTACATGGACGTATAATTATAAAAAACATTTAAGACTCCGCCCGACACTAGTACGACAGAGTTCCTCACCATCCCAACCCCCTAGTAGTTGTCAGCCTAACCTATGTCCCCGATAGGAACCGTCCTTCCCGTTACCGTCGTCGTCGTCATCCTCGGCACGTCCTAGACGACCCCGACCAAATTACTGCTGCCAATGCGGTTCTTACACTATACTCACTGACTACTATATACCGCCCCCTCCGGCGGAAACGAGGGCGTCCCTCGCTACACCATGAACACACCGGCCTTCAGTCAATATTTATACCAGGGACTGATAAGATAACGCGACAACGCGTATTTCCTCCCAATGGATTACATAATGACATTCGATCCAATTTATTTTTTTAATTTTATGCCTAATTAATTGGATTCAATATTTATCTGAATAGGGATTGAACAGTAACATTTAATCGTTATTAAATTTTTCGCACGCCTGTTGAGGCAGAACATAATGGGAAATGTTTATAATATAACACCACATTTTTTACCAATGTTCTTGCAAAATGAATTCAAAATCCGTTCCTTTCCCCGGTCTACTGGCGGGGGAGCCCTTAGGCCATTGCTGCACACATTCTTTGTTCCCGTCTGAGCGCCTGCGCTCGCCCTAAATCATACATGTCCGGTGACTCTTAAAAGGCCATTAACGCCACAAGAATTTAACCACTCCAAATAAAATGGTGCATAAATTGTTCCCTCGAAGAGTCATTAGTCGCAGAGGAGACATTAACTGGCCAGCGAGGAGTCCAGATTTAACTCCGGCAGATTTTTTCATATGGGGCTATCTGAAGAGCAAAGTTTTCAACCCATTGCCACGAAATTTAGGTCAGTTAAAGCAAAGAATTACAGACGAAATCGTGCGATGCTGCGCCGAGTGAAATTTTAGCTCCAGATTAAATGAGTGTGTAGAAGTGAACGGTGCTCATTTAAACGCGATTGTTTTTCATAAATGAAAATTTAATTATCGCCTTTTAAAATTATAAGAAAATATGTATTAATTGTGCAAACATTTAGTTTTATTTCTTACAGTTCAAAACCGAAATTATTTCTGAGACACCCCTTATCTTACAGTAAAGAATATTAGGTCTCCTTTTACGCGTACGCACACTGCACGCTCGTTAACCATATGAACTAGATATATCAGAATTTATGTTGTAATACTGTTAGATTACTGTTAATAATCCTAGAAGATATAGTCCCTAATAGATCTGCCCTCGACTCATATTCGTGAGTTCAAACCTCAACCTGCACCGCTGAGTTTTAAGTCAATGACTTCTATGTATTCTTAGAAGTCATTGACTAAGTTCTAATTTTTACGAATACCTATGTCGTTGATGAACACAACAAATAAAAACGTTCAATTCAATTCATTTTGCAAGAACATTGGTAAAAATTGTGGTGTTATATTATAAACATTTCCCGTTATGTTCTGCCTCAACAGGCGTGCGAAAAATATAATAACTATTAAATGTTACTATTCAATCCCTATTCAGATAAATATTCAATCCAATTAATTAGGCATAAAATTAAAAAAGTAAATTGGATTGAATGTCATTATGTAATCCATTGGGAGGAAATACGCGTTGTCGCGTTATCTTATCAGTCTTATCACATTGCTCCTTTTGTAATTATGATAGGTGAGGTAGATATTGTTCTAAAGTCTATTTTTTAAATATAATTTATTTGGACACTGGCATAGTTATTAGAAGTAAAGATAGAAGAACCCGAGAAGTAAAGTAGAGTTTTTGTTTGAAGGTAAAAATTGTGTACTGTAGGATTTGTAGTGAGATTTAAACTTCAGAGTGCCTGTGCGTAATGTTTGTGATAATTAAATAAAAGCGTAAGGATACTGCATTTTTCGTGTTCTTTCAAGGAGTCCAACTTTCTCCTCAGTAAACGTACTATCACTTTACTGACAATGAGCGATTCCTATTTCGACTGGACTGGACAGTGGATAATGAATGCCGTGTTAAAAACACTTTTGTTTTTATTATTTGCTATTAGACCAATAGCTATGCTAATGTCCAAATAAATTATAAAAATGTCGATCGTTTTGCAATAATTGCAATTTGCAAATTTTTATTAATGCTGAACTGTTATTACAATAAATTTATAGTATGTACCTAAACTATGTACAGTTTGTATTCTAAAGTGGTGTAAAGTAATAATCCTGAGTGAACTAATAATTTGAAACTCAACATCTACTTTACAGTTTACTGTGGGGATTAAAGAAGAGTGTCACTAAAGAAGAATTTGAAAGTTCAAGACGAACTAGACGAAGCAAGTATTACGGCATAGTGGCTTGCAGTAGTATATAAACATAGCATACATTTGTTCTTACTAGATTTTGCCACAATGTCGACAGCTGCTCCACTTATTGTACGTTTGCTAGCATCTTCTGTATGTGTTGCTGGTAGAGCTGGTAAAATTGTGCGAGATGTAATGAGTAAAGGAGAGCTTGGAATTGTTGAAAAGGTATAATTATTGTGTATCTGGGGTAGATTTAAATGAAAATTTTAAAAGTGAAATTGCAACAAAAACGTTTCTTTAAAAAAATGTTCACAACTGACCCATATCAGTTCTGAGATCTAAAATCAGCTAAGCCTGGTTTCCATTATTTCATTCATTTAACTCTCTTACGGGAAATGGATGGTCAACCCACAAAGAGAACTGATTAAATCAAGCTTGGTGACTTTTATCTGACACAATATGATAACTTTTGTTCATCATTTTTACAGAAATGTAATCATTGTTTCATGAATTTATTTCATTATTTTAAATTTGTGGAATAAACGTTGGTAGTAATGCATAACAATTATTTTACTTTCAGGGTAAAGATGATTTTCAAACAGAAGCTGACAGGTCAGCACAGAGCTGTATAATAGCTTCTCTCTGTGCACAGTATCCAAATGTGAAAATAATAGGTGAAGAAGATAATCCAGATGTTGAGGTTAGTTTTCATGATGATGACACTTTGTTTATTAATTATTCAAATTATTACACTATTTTTCATTAAGCATAGTGTGGGTGATAGGTCCCATAGCATATAACCATACACAATGTAATTTGTTCACTTAAAATAAAAAGCTGAAATATTTTGAAGTGTGTTTTGAAAAAATATAGCCAAAAAATTATAATATGACTTAGAACCTAATAATAATGTTTATTTCTTCTAATAATCTTCTAATTTTTGCTAGTGAAAATCAAATTACATATGTAAATTTATTCTGTTGCCTGTTTATTTCTTGTCAAGCTAGTGATGAGACTAAAAATCATTGAATAATCAATGTAAAACAATAAATCCATGGAATCCGATTTATTTTTTTCTTATTGGCGTATATAGTGTTTAGATAATAATCAAAATCATTTCTGTACTACCTTTGCAATGTCTCTATATATTGAATAATAATATTCATCTGGATGTTGATTTAATTCATGTTTTATTTATTTCATTTTATGTTGAATAAAACAATGTTTTATAAATAATTTACTGCATTTTAATTTAATGTATGGCAACCTAAACTAACATTGTGTCACTACTATCCTTAATTAATTAATTAAGGAGTAGTCAATCAATTACAAACAATTCACAATGGAAATCTAAAATCGTAAAACATTGTTAAACTCAAGTTCCATACATCACTAGTCACAGTCAACTGAGAGGTGTTAGCCGCACCATGCTACATGAAAACTGAAAGGTGTCAGCCGCACCGTGCTATATAAAAACTATTGTAGTAGCTTTAGTCTATGGCATTTATTGACTTGGATCACAATTTGCCTAAGATAAAAGAACCCTAAGATACAATTTGCATCATTGTGATAAAAAGTACTATAAAACATTTTAGAAAAAATATCTTAAACAGCAAATCATTCCAATAGGTGCCAAAATTAGTGCGAAAGACCTGACAGATATTGCCACTTTCATTTTATTTCTTATAAACAATTCAGTTAGATATTTCATTTCTTAGTCTTTAAAAATCAATATTATTTTGATTCATTTATAGAAGTTGCCACACATTCTTAGTAAAATATTCATCTGATTAAGTACTTATATGTTTTTCATTAAATAAGTATCTAATCATAAAAGATGACAGTAATCAGTGAATAAGTAATTATGTAATCAATCACTAATCACAGTGCCACTTTTTAATATGTTAGGTAAATTAATTGAATTGGGGAATACTAAAATGTTCTAAGTCACTATATTTGAAGTTTTTTTAGATTATGGCAGGTATTTAGTCCCATAATGTACATAGAGCTATTACTGCAAAAACGTTCTAACTCGGAAGCATCTATACCAATTTTTTAGGCATGTCAATAACACAATGCAAACAAAAATGTTCCAAGTCACTTGACTTAGAATGTTTTTGTTTGCATAGTTATCAATACTTGCACAGGTTCAAACCTGCTGTTTGGTCGTCGTTCATAGGTCCATTGTCAGTGTGATTTAGTCGTTCACACATAATCTTTCAGAGAGTAAATGAACATGATGTACAGAGTACATAATCATACATGAATATTTTTTGATTAGTTAGTAAATAGAATTGAAAATGGAAGAACCACAGACAAGTAGCAGAAGAAAACGGAAAACAGTATCAAAATGGAAAATAAATGTAGTGAAAAACACTAGAGTAAAAGGATTAAAATAGGTAGATTATAGGACCACTTTGCATGTAAGAAGTTTACTCATATTTCTTAAAAGCATAATAATAATTTATTCAATTATTGAAGTCCACATTGCAATTTTTATAATTATAGCTGTACCAACTTGATATAGCATTATTTATTTTAGGTGCAGAACAAAGTCCACAATTTGCCTTGGTGAACAAACTGATGAGATATTTGCATGTTTTCACATGATGCAGACAAAATACGAACAGGATGTGTTTCTGCGGTCTGATGTGCAACACAGACCAAGAAAGCAAGGAGAAGCTACTTGAGTAGCACATGTAAAGACTTTTATGTACTATGTTATGGTGGGTGATTGTAAAGAGAAGGTTTGTCTTAATGCATTTAAGTCTTGTATGGCATGTATGGATTTCTGCGATAACAAAGTGATACCTGCTACATTGACCCTATTAATGAGCAACATATTGAGAATTAACCTGTCATAGAAAGTAAATATGCTGGAAAGGTAATCAAATATTTAGATGCTAGGCTGAATATAAAGTAGATGTTCCAGATATTTAAAGAAAAACACTCAGATTTGAAATGCAGTTACAAGTTCTTCGCTGGTTTCTTAAGTGATAATTATGGTTTGAGATTTGGTCGGCTCGGCCTGATTCCTGTTGTACCTGTGAGGAATTAGGAGTGAAATTTAAAAGGTCCACTTCCGAGCTTCGAAAAAGAAACGTCGCTGCCGAGTTGACGATCCATAAAGAAAGGTCACAAAAGATTTATACTAAACTATCAGATGAAACTGACCCTGAAAAAAAGAAATTGAAAACCATGTATTGTCAATTGTTTTTGACTACATGCAGAACATTTCATTGCCCCAAATACTAGCACAGGATATCTTCTACTTATGCCAGTTGTCAGTGAATTTATCATGGTATCAAAAATAAATTTGCCGCATATATTTATTTACCATAAGGGTATTCCAAGACCTGATGAAGTATGTTCCTTTGTTTACAAATATTTTTCGTCAGCACCTCAACACATCACAGAAATTCGCGTGTTCTTGGATAATTGCGGAGGATTAATAAGAACCACGCTTTCAACAAAGTACAGTATAACCACAAAAATAAGTCCTCGACAGTTTTCGATTACGCAGAAAAGTGCAGACTGAATTCTGAACGTGTGAACAATTCACATTGAACTTTATTTACAAGCGTTAATGGCAGAATATTACTTTTCGTACATCCCCCTCTGTCCCGTTCACATGATTCGTACACTATCGGACAACTTAATTGGGTCTTTATTAAATAAAAAAAAAAATTAAACTTTTCGGTTTTGAAGTTTAAAAACATACATTACACTAAAAATATTATTTTTATTAGACATGAAAAATTAAATACAAAAGCAATATTTGTGAAAAAAATAATCTATTGGAAGTTAACCATCTATTTCACTGCTTGTATTGCTGGCATTTGAATCTATTGACGATGAAGAGGACGAGTCGTTAGTATTAATAATAAATGCATCCATGTGGTCGTCCAAGTGCTTCTTCTAATGTCATGAATTCGTTTTCACATTTTATGGCGTGATCGATCTTTGCGCCAATCTTCTGGTGTTATTGACGAAAATTTTTCCTCTAATAGGCTTCTTACTTCCATAAGATTCATATTAACATTGAATTTGCTGATATAATCTTTGACTTGAGACCAAATATTTTCAATCGGGTTAAAATCGAGATGGTAAGGCGGAAGTCTCAAAACTTTGTGGCCGTGTGATTCCACGATAGTATCTAATTAATACTGTATGTATCCGTATTTGCACCGTTTAATTATTTCATACAATTCTGGTTTTAATGATCCTGGATTAAAATCTATATTTTTATTAATGAGCCATTGTTGCATCTACCTTTTAGTAGAATTGTAGTTTGAGGCTTTTTCTATTAATGTATTGTGGTAGCTTGCAATATCTAGGACAAAAACAGAATTTGGTTGCAAATTAGGTTTAACTTTACTAATAACTTAATAACAATTTAATAACTTCAGTGTTTATTCATTTTTTCGAAATTGGTTGATTGGTAGTCTCCTGTTGTCTGGGAAGATTTATAAATTAATAACGGTTTTGGTATAAATCCATCGGCTCCGCCGGCATGAACAATTATCATTCTGACTCTTTGATAAAGGCTTTTTTAATCCCTTGCCACTTCTGTCCGATCAGGCACGTTCCATTGTATGCGTGGACACAACGCATACAAAGGAACGTGCCTAATCGGACATACGACTCATCTGCATATATAATCTCTGTATCTCTTTACTTCTCTGAGATATTTAATTCATAGTAATCTTACATCGTCTTTTTCAGCGAATATTTTCCTATTCGTTTGTATTCTAAATTTGAAACCAAGTTGCTGCAGATTTTTTCTAAGAGTTTCTCTCCCGCCACTAAAATTGATATCTTCCTGTAATTTACTCAGGAGCGATTTTACAGTAACCACTTGTTTCTCAACTAAATGAAAGTCAAGTATTTTTCGTCGAATCAATTGATAATCAAAATCATCTAGTTGTAGGCGGTGAATTTTTTTTGGGCGTCCTTTTTTGGGCATACTGAACGTAGGGCCTGTACTTGTTGAAGCACTGAGATGATTCGCTCTCTTTTAAAATCCTAGAAATTGTTTTTGTAGAAATGCCAGTCGCTTGGCATGGCCGTTTAATAATTTGCTAATTATTAAAAACTTGATTCTTGACTTCTTGTGCTACTTTTTCCATAAATCGGTGAACATTTAAAATAATTTCTCTCGTTTGACTGTTCAAAGGCTGCCTTATTTTAAGAGAAGTCATAATAAATATCAGTAACCGCTTTATTTGCCACTAAGTGTAATTATCGTCGAACCACATAGGTTCAGGATGCAATTTGAGAGTCGACTGATGGACAAGATGGCGCCCGGCGCACGACACGACCGACCGCGATTTACCGCGAAATCCATCGACCAATAATGGCGCAAGATTTCTGTGCGCGAAATATTCAACATTGCCATTGGTGGAATGATGTTTACCGCGCTCCTAAAATGTGTCTACTTTGATAATCTACTTTGTCTAGGTACATCTTATTTTTGTGGTAATCCTATACTTCTCTTTAAACTTTAGCCTTTTGTAAATCGGGCCTGAACGCGTATAATAAAGGTATTTGTTTACCTTTTATTCCTACTCGACGTTTCGACACCGGTTACGCCAGGCGTGGTCACGAGTTGACTGGAGAGACTGAAACGTCGAGTAGGAATAAAGGGTAAACAGATACCTTTATTATAAGCGTTCAGACACGATTTAGAATATGAAAAAAAAAATACTTCTTGCTTTAACAGATTCAGGACGTTTTAACAAAATTCGGTAATGTTACCCTCCATACGTGGACACTCCATTCTCCCGTGCTATGGAGAGTTTGCTATTATTAAAGAAGCTATAAGAAAGCATCACAGACTGCAATGTACATCAGTTGACAGAGATTGTTATTGCATCAAGTTCCTCAAATAAATTTACAGTACATGAAGTACAAACTTTTGACATACTGAACATGAAAAACTGGTGGCAACAGTACTAAAAAAGAACATGTGTCTGTGAGGAAACAAGGGGTAGACACATTGCTAACGCAAATAAAATCTATTTTGTAAGAAGTTCATTAATGCATTTCACTTACAATAGCAATATTAAAGGCTGTGTCATCGCAAAAACCTTTATTGATGGACAAACTCAAACATACTGTCACATCTCGCCGACCCACTTTTAACAATGGTTCGACCTTATGAGTGCGGTAAGGTTCCCATTAAAATACAAAAGTTATTAGGTCACTGTTACCAGACATACCAGCAGAGTTCCAGGACTTCTATGATGCCCTAATGGATTGGCAAACAGGCGAAGTGAATGACGGGGAAGATGAGCATGACATTATTGTACATAAGTTTGGACTACATATATTTTCTTTTTGTGTGATTACTTTGTTAAAAAAACTTCAAAAATACGTAATTCTAAGTGAAATTTAATTATCACTATATTAAAGTAACTGTAAAATGGCATTTTTTATTTATAATCTCAAAAGCAAACTAGGACGTTCTAAGTGTCACTTTTTTATTTTTCATTATTAAATATATTTACTTAAACCCCACTAAAATATAATACTTTTGTTTTAGACGACATTAAAAACCTACCACATTTTTTCAATAAATTTCAACTTTATAAAAAAAAACGACAGCATTTTTTGATTTTCCAAAACTTGTCACCTTTTGTCTTAGAACGTTTTAGTAGACCCCGATTCAATTATCTATATACTAAATATAACCATTGGTTTTTCTGTAAACATTTTCTGGATAACAGTAATAGGATGGATTACTCAGCAATGTCTCTATTCAATAATAATAACTTTATTAAACCTCATTATCACATTGTAACATTACAATAAGATACATCAAATTTCATTAAAAGTTTTTTGGCATAGAGTAGGGTCAACCAGGGTAATTGCAAACACACCTATATTTATTGTATATTAATTTTGTGGCATGTTTGTAATTACCCCTGTTCACTATTAGCTGTTAACAATCCGATAGATAAAATATCTACCCATTATCTGCTAGACAGCTGATACCGACTTTCTGATAAAGTATAACTGACTTTCTAATACCTTCTGATAAAGTATCAGAAGGTAAGGAAGGCCCTTAAGTCACAAATTAGAATAGGACTGCAATAAGGATTATATAGGTATTCGGATTTTTAATTCGAGTCAGGGATATGACATGTAGAACTGTGAAACAGAGTGAAATTTGTACGGAGATGACACTTTATTGACAGTTCTACATGTCATAGACTCGAATAACAAATCCGACTTTAGACATCGATCTTCTATGGTTCCATTACAACCAAACATAGTGATAAAGATGGCAATAGCTTCCCATGACATCTCTAGCCCAAAGATTCTCAAGCTTATATCCACCTAAATTCTAATGGATTTGTGTACTTAATATATGCATTTATTTTGTTCTTTAGTTGTCAAAAAGAGTGATGATCATCAGTTAACTTGGATCTGGAGATTTTTTTTATGTATTACTTTTTGGACAATGTTTCTTTCACATAGATAAGTAGTTCCGAAGGCGGAAAAGTCACAAGAGCAAATTTATGCAACTGATCAAACTGTATTAGTGGAAGACATAAAATTCCACCCAACATGTGTTTTGATATTTTTCCTTAAAAATATCACTGCAATGCAAATCAATCATTTTCTTTTGAAGTTCTGGAGAGACGGTTTCTAGGTCTTGACCTAGAGGGTTTCTTGGGACTTTGTGGAACAGTCGGTGTGGCCCTCAGAGCAAACAGTTTAGAGACCCCTGCTCTAACCCAAAGATTGTCTCGAAGAGATCACTTATATATAGCGATAAGATTTTTTGTATACTATTTTGCAGTATATTGTGTTTCTATCTGTGGTGTACAATGAAAAATATTTACTTTATGATATAATTTGTAAACATTGTTTTATATAATGCCTCATGCACACGACAATGTGCACGAGGAGTCCCATGTCCCATGGATACCGAAAGGGCTTCTCACATAGTCGCAATGATAACATAAAATTATTTTTAGGGAGACGTTTCAAGTGACTGGCTAGTGGCTGATGCTGATAAAGATGTTTTGTCTCTGGAGTGTCCTCCCAACCTCCGGGATGTTAAGGAGGAGGACATTGTGGTGTGGGTGGACCCCCTTGATGGCACATCCGAATACACTCAAGGTATACATTTAAGCTAGCTTATCTTTGAGAATCTATTTTGATTAGAAATATTTTAAAAATCTTTGCTTCCGCATACAATTCTAACTGTAAATTTTAGGAGCCCAAATTTGGAGAAAAGACCCTTGGGAACGATGGAAAATGTACTTGACCCATCCATTTATCAGTATGAAGTGGTATTTGAGCTTACAGAACTCAAGATATGGTAAATGGTATTAAAAGTACAGGATTTGGGTTTTCTATAGATAATTTCAGTTCACTAATTTATTTTCCTAGTATGTTTATAATTTTACTAACATCTTGTAAACACACTTAGACACTAAAAATTACTGTTTCAAGTCAGAGAGATTATTAATTTTTAACAACATACAAAGGAAATGATCCAATAAGTATACTTGTAAAAGATAAATACTTTCGATGGCTACACATGTTTATCCAATTAATACCATCTCATATGAAATGCTTAGTAATTGATTGGCTTATATTTAATTCCTTTTAAATGTATGTGTTGGATTTGGTTACAAATTAAGTCTAATATTGTGGCATGGTAGGAATAAGTTAATAACTCGAGATATATAATATCCAAAAAAATAGAAATTCTAACATGTTGTATATGTAAGACTTAAATCTTTCAAAACTCGACAGTTTCAGAGATATTGATGTCAGCATAGTGATATTTCAACATTCAAAAGCGAGAATATAACTTATAAACAGTGCTCTTGAAAAACAGTGATTTTGTTGAACTTATTGCCGCCAGCACGAAATAGGTTTTGTTCTTTGTTTGCATGACGCATGCTCGCTTGGTAACAATATTAAAGTATCTATTAGTATAATCTATAGAGTGGCCCATTGTTGTAGGCTTTCTGGAACATGTGACTGTGTTGATCGGCATATCTGTGAACGATAAGCCAGTGGCTGGAGTTATCCACCAGCCTTACTATCAGCAAGTGTTAGGTGGTAAGAAAGAGATGGGTAGAACAATATGGGGTCTCAAGGAAGCAGGTGTGGGAGGCTTCACATCAGCACCACCCCCTTCCTCTTTGATTATTACAACTACGAGGAGTCATTCGAACCCCCTGGTGGAACAGGCGCTGCAGGTCATGAATGCCGCAGAAGTGCTAAGGGTTGGTGGAGCTGGTTACAAGGTATATGTTTGGAATATAGATATATAAATCGAATATCATGTCTATTTATTAATTTTCGCATTTTTCTTAGACTCAACAAAGAAACTAGAGTCTTTTAAAGGGACTAAATAGGGCTTTTCACTGCAAGCTAATTTGAGCACCGGTTTTTTTCACTTTCTTTAATGTTTAACTTTTAACTAAGAAAAACTTTCTTTGTAAATAATATCTAAATAAACGGATCCCATTGACTTTTGTACAACTGTTAATTTATGACATGACAAATTATAACATCCTAGTACATGGGTTTTTCCTTGTAGTAAAGAACTAGGATGGGATAGGATATATATTCTCAGGTTAGTATCATTCCATTTGCCCATTCTGTAGCCTAATTCTAATGTAATTTGTCACAGCCTGTGATCATTTGATCAACCATGGTGTATTTGTCTTCTGTGGACATACTATATCATCAGCCTATGTCTCTTCACTGCTTGATACAGGCCTCTCCCAGAGCTCGCCACCACACGATCTTCGGCTTTTCTCATCCAACCGCCGGCACATCTAGTGGACATAGAAAAATTATAAATATTTTTAAGGTTTAAATATTTTTCTTATCCAGGTTTTACAGCTATTGGAAGGCAAGGCATCTGTGTACGTGTTCGCAAGTGGCGGCTGCAAGAAGTGGGACACGTGTGCGCCCGAAGCCGTGCTGTCAGCGGCTGGAGGAAAGCTCACAGATATTATGGGCAACTTTTACAAATACGGCGCTTCCGAATCGAAGCCGAACAAAACCGGAGTCCTAGCGGCTGTTAACGACGACTTGCACAGTTATGCACTCAGCAAAATACCACAACAATTAAAAGATGCATTAGCTAATAAGTAAAACAATTTGTTACTGTTCATATCTATTTATGATGAGATGAGATGAGATGGTGGTTGAAAATAAACAATGTTATTACAAATGTTTTTTTCTTTATTTATCTATTTAAACGGGTTTCAACGCGTATATTTACCTTATTTATTTTACTAAACTGTTCGTAACTCTCGACGTGGACTACCAGCATATCAGCTCGTAACTGTAGGTAGAACTGTAGTTGGTGCAACCCAACCGTAAGAATAAAATAAGTAAACATACGCTTTGAGACCAGTTTAAATAGATAAATGTGTGTGAAAAACGTGAATATCTCAAATGTTGTTTTTCTTTGTTGGCAGCTCCACTAACAATACATTAAAGACAATACATATAATTTACAGATAGGTGGTTATACTTGTTGTTTCCTCTGATCAACCAAAAGAACGCGGCAGTACACTTACCTACGTATGTAACAACATGGAGTGATGTGGGCGTATATCATAGATGCATTATCATCAAGCCAGTTATATTCATCAATTTGAGAATACATCATATCTGTGCATCTAGCGAACTTATATTCCGTGATATAATAAAGATATAAGTTCGCAGACATGCAATAAAATAGGGCGATTATGCAACTTACGAGCACTGCAAGTGATGAGTGTGCCTACCTACGCGAAGAGACCTTATGTCGTTCGCAATATACCCTTAAATATATTTCCGGTAAATATTAGGTAGTCGCATAAGTTCGCGGTCTTTTTATAGTGAAAATAAAGACTATGTTACATAAATATTTATTGAACGGAATATTGTCCATATAGCCATTTTTCTGACGGAACCATTCTCGCATCGCTATAAATTTTTTTGGCGTTTCTGAGCGAAAAACATTTAAATGGTTTATACAGATTTCTCTTGAATGCAATTTTACTCCATTTAGAGAATTTTGTGAAGAGCGGAATAAATGATAATCCGAAGCTGCTATGTCTGGACTGTATGGAGGATGCATTAAAACTTAGGTCCATCAATTTTTGTTTAGTCATTAAAAATGTATGCGGCCGAGCATTCTCGTGATGGAAAACTACACCTTTTCTATTCATTCATTCTAGGTGTTTTTCTTCAAGCGCGTGTTTCTATTTTACTAATTGCTGACAGTAGGCATCAGAATTAATCGTTTGTCCATGTGGCAAAAGCTCGTATGACTTTCCAGTCCCACCATACACATAACTGTTCGGAGTGAGGCCTTCCTTTACTACCTCCTCACCTCGCTTAGACCAAGATAGTTTTGGAACATTGTTATCGTAGGTGATCCACTTCTCGTCGCTTGTTACCAATCTCTTCAGAAATGGATCGAGTTCATTTCGCTTTAGCAACATCTTGCATATGGAAACTCTATTCACCAAATTTCTGTCATTTAAATCATTCTCTTGTAATCTCTTCCACTACATCAACGATTTACCTAAAAGTTGATACCCACTTTTTTATTGTTCGCTGATGACATTTCCTTTTTAAAAGTCCCAGCAATAACCTAAATAAGGATTTCCTTATAACCGAGACTTAACAAAGTAAAACTGGATTCATAACCATAATCTAGAAATAAATAATAAAAAGACAAAAATAATAAAATGTATAATCTAAAAAGCAACCCTATCAAAAGCAACAAATTAATCTAAAAGTAACTGATTTATTATTAAGTATAGAGATACTAATAAACCATTTGCTACACCCTAACAGGGTCTCTGTATAATAGTTATAAGTTTATTTTAATGTGTAACTCTGTACTTAGTGCAACACAAAATAAATAAAAAGAAAAAAATACATTAACGTTGAAGTTACTTTTCTTGTATACGAACAATTATTTGCAAGGAAAATTAACGTGTGTCGCCAAGCTGACCTAGAACGGATTGTTGGATGTTATTATTTAATCCCACTACAATCAAGCATATCAATCAAGCCTGATCTAATCAATCAATAATAATAATAATTGGGGATGTGAGTACAATACAGGTGACCATTTCACTTAGATGCTACACATTGTACTGTAGAACAGCGTGCCAAAATTACAATCACACCTATGAACATTGTTTTGAAGCTATATTATTATTGTCCTAAACCTTCTATTGAGCTCCTATTGACCTAAAGTGGCCGTGCTTGATTGGTCAAACTAAGTAATCTGTAGGATGCATTTCTCATTATTATAACACTTCTCTCTAAAATACTATCTGCATATTCTCACGCATCACATCACATCGTACATACACTCGAAAGTACTATAACATTATTAGTAAAAAACTTCATAACAATCAATGATTTATTCCATAGCATTAACAACAAAACATTGTATGTACGAAAACGTACCCAACAAATTAATATTACATAAAAATTACACTACTCTTTGGCATGATTGGTATCGTGCTTAAAGTTTGCTCTTCATTTTTTGTTGCAGCAACTTTCTCAGCTCTCGCCTCAGGATCTTTCCGGAGGCGTTTTTAGGTATCTCCGTGACGAAGATAACTCCTCCACGCAAATGTTTCGCCGGTGAAACCTATTAAAACAAAACAATATATTAATAAAGGCGATATAACGTTCAGATAATGCTGCGCTTTTAATTATTAACACTTTGTTTTAACAAAAGGGGAACTTAATACTTTATACTTTGTCTCACAGACAACTTTGAAGCCATAGAATCTATAACTCAAACTAATAGATGGTATGCAAGCTGTGACTGAAATAGTAATACAGGAGAGAGACTTGGGTCCGGATAATGTACGATTTTCTGTCAGCATCAATCAGTCGTGTCTTATATAGTGTAAGTGTAATTCCACCGTGTAGTAACGAAACGCAGTTCCGCGGCTCTCTCCCCTCTCGCTCTCGCAGTCTCACACGACCGACGGAGCCACAATGATTCAACAAAGAAATACCTTAGGTTAGAATAAAGACAATGTAATTAATTAATTTACATGTCATATGGTACAAGTGAGTGTAATTAATCAATATACATGCCACATCACATCATATGCAATCTGGGAGTTTACTATATACAACTATATATTACTGGGAGTTTATACAACGCCGAAGTTTCGGGGCCGGCCAAAGTTCGAACGAATGAAGTGCTATAATAGTAATCGCCTGAAATATTGGCCGAAAACTTATTTTTTTTGTATTTCGGAGTAGACCACCTGCATAGAGGCTAGTAGACCCCCTGCATAGAGGCTAGTAGACCCCCTGCACAGAGGCTAGTAGACCCCCTGCATAGAGGCTAGTAGACCCCCTGCATAGAGGCTAGTAGACCCCCTTCATAGAGGCTAGTAGACCCCCTGCATAGAGGCTAGTAGACCCCCTGCATAGAGGCTAGTACATATTCTTTCGTAGCTCGTCACTATACACAATCTTAGGCTCTTCTCATCTACCCAGTCCTGGTAAACTACGGTTTCTTTTTCATACGTTACCAGACGCCAGATGTCTATAAGATGCACTGCAGCTGTGGTTGTTTCTATATAGGCCAAACTAAGCGTACAGTTGTGGAAAGGGTCAAGAGGAACACATCGCAGCTGTAAAAAAAACAACAAACGAGTAAATCAGCAACAGCCGAACACATTCCCAACGCTGGAACTAATAGCACTCTGCACTCCAAAAATCCTCTTCACAGAACGTCACTATTATCCCAGGATTGTACATACGTGAAACGAATGAAATTAAGAAAAAAAAATCAATTGTGAAGACGGATATAAACTGTCGTCGATGTAGTATCCGTGATTCACAGACCTTGATACGTCTGCGGACATTGTTAGTGTAGTGCGTCGCAGCCTTTGTGAAGATCAAATGTGAGTAGTTGATAAAACTGTTCGCAGCTCCCATTCTGAACTGTCCGCCTCTTCAGTTAACTCGTGACCACGGCTGGTGTAACCCGTGCCGAAACGCCGAGTAGAAATAAAAGGTAAACAAAAACTTTCACTTTTACACGTTCAGAACCGATGTACAATATGAGACTTCTTCGAGTCATCGAGCACACAGACACCGTCCCCGCCGGCGGAGACGTGGACGTCCCCCTCGTTACACCGTCAACACACACCGGCCCTCAGCCAACACTTTTACTAGGTACCGGCACGTGCCTGGGCGCTTTTCGCCGACTCGCGATCCCGCGGTATTCCCCCAATGCAACGCCCTAAGCCGAGGTCCGTTCCTTCCGCCGGTTTGCCGGCGGGGGAGCCCTTAGGCTCGTTGCAACGCACATTTTGTTTCTGACTGAGCCGCCTTCTGCGCTCGCCCTACATCAAACACGACCGGTGACTCTTGAAAGGCCATTAGGGCCACAAGAATTTAGACATTCCGAAAAAAAAAATCGAGTCATCGGCTCCGGTCGCTAACTTATTTTGGGGGTGATATATTCGGCAAGCTTATTTTCCGACAACGCGACCTCCGACCGCGGCACCACGAACACTACCGGTCGGTCTAGCTGGGTGGTTATGGTGACTTACCTCGAAGGCCGGTGCAGCTAGTTGGCTATGGTGAGTTAGATACCTAAGACACCAGTCCAGCTGGCCATCTAATATAAATGGTGGTGTTACTTCGAGCCGCGTGGGTTGGGCCGGCTTTACAATAGCACCACCCCATCTCTTCCTGTGAGTCTAAAAAAAGACAATTCGCTCCACAAGCACTGAAGAACTACACCACCTCTAAAAGAGTGGACTCGCCAACCCGCTCGGTCAGCGTGGCGTTTCAAGGCCACACATCCGTCATGCACAAGACAAGGAGCATAAGGAGGCATACGTCCAGCAGAGGAGTATAAAAGGGCTGCACGGCTGGTTACTGTTAGCTTAGAGGCGATGAACTCGACGAGCTCGTCCTGTGTCACTGTGACGCCTGTCTGCACCACCACGCCGCTGAGCTAAAGCAAAGCATCCGCGGGCGCCATGTACGAGTACACACACACCCATATGTCGGAGAAAAGTTGTTTCCCTTATGCTACGGTCACACTATCGAACGAACATTCGTGTGATGATATCGCGAAGTTCATACGTAGCATTAGAGGTGCACTTGAGGTGTTTGTCCTGGGTCACCATGACGCCGAGTTGCAACAGTAGCGCTTCCAGCTCCGCGGACCTCACATACACAGACACATTGACTTACACCGGCGTTACAACCGTCTATAGGTTCTATGGCCTCCTCTACTATCGAACTTCACTTTGCCTCTTTCTTCCAGATGGGTTTCTTTCCCAGTTTGGCAAGGTCTTCTCATATGCAATTTCGTTTATCCATAAATCTTAACCGAGGTCTAGTTCATATGGACGGTCCGGGATCATTTATAGTGTCGGTATTTGCAACCAGTAAGAGTATTGCCATGTAGGGTGATTAGCCCTACGATCAACATACACACAATTTTGTAGGGGCTTATATAAATGTCGCGATACCTTGGAGGCGACGTACTCGACGAGCTCGCCCTCGGTGAGTGTGACGCCTGGTTGCGGCACCACGAAGGCAGTGGGCAGCTCGCCGGCGGCCTCGTGCGGCGCGCCCACCACGCCACACTCCGCCACACCGCCGTGTTGCAGCAGAAGCGCTTCGAGCTCCGCGGGCGCAACCTAAACACACACATTTGGATACAATTATTAACTAGTCCAATCGTCAAACTTGTATTATTTGTTTTTTTGCGCCATTCTACACAATTTAGGGTAAGTAATGAATCTACACTAGCCTTAAAAGATTTTTGCATTAGTACTTAAATTTTGCACGATATTTTAGTAGCCCAAGCGCCTTGTAAAATAATCTGGTACAAAGACAAATTCTTCTTTCCTGTAAAAGTTATCCCATTTCACATACCTACTTACATAGATGTCGCAAACAAACCCTTCTTAAAATGTCTTATTTATTTATATAAGGTGCATCAACAGTATACATATAACAATATTGTAGTAACTAACTAATCCTATTAGACCTTATATGAATTTATATGTATTTATTTATATATTATATAGCTTATATGTCTTCTGTGATTCAATCATTCGAAGGATTTCTGTCTTTTGGGTGAGCGAACGAACGTTTAGTCTGTGGCAACGAGCAGATGAATGACGTCTTATTAAGTTTCACTCGATCAACAATTCAACACTAGTTCAATCACTCGAAAGATTTACTTTATTATCACTTATCACATAAAATTGTAAAGTGATTCCAAAGATAGCTTTAGTCAAAGAACTCATATTTAGAATTTTTATAACGTGAAAATAACACAAACAACAAAATAATAGAAGCACCTAATTGTCAATTAGATATATAATGATAAGAAATGACGATAGCATAGTTCCAGCAGAAATACCACCAAGGAATATGCAAAAAAAAAAAAAAAACACCGCCACCCTACAAAATTAACAGTTTTAGTAGATTTTAGTTAGGCATCTTTGTCTGTTAAACTTCGTACAATGAACTAAATGAAAAAAATCGTCAAGTAATCGAGAGTACACGTGCGCGGACCGGGGAGCGCAAGCACAGACTAACTCAATTAACTCATATGACTGTTCAGAGGACTCGTGTGTCGAAATCGTTCGATCGTGAATAGATTCAACCACGGATGGAATTATTGTGAATCGTTCACTATTGAACAGTATTGATGATTGATTCGATCTGCAAAAAACGGTGATCGATACATCATTAGTACCTTACACCACAGAGACCAAAATTATGTGCTCAATATGCTCAATAAATCCTATAGTTTAAGCATTTTGTACAATAAAACAGCTATTATATTTTTTTAAGTTATTTTGTAATATGAAAGTTACTAGTAGATAATTATTTTCATGAATAACAATAAAGGTATAAAGGAATACCTTTATACTTATCAGATCCAAAATACATGTTGTTACGTACAGTCGGCCAACTTTACCTGGAATCCTTTATACTTGATGAGCTCCTTCAGCCTGTCGACGATGTAGAAGCATCCGTCTGTGTCGTAGTGTCCGATGTCGCCGGTGCGCACGTACCCCTCGTCGTCGAACTGCGCCGCGCTAGTGACCGGGTCGCCCAAGTACCCCTTCATGCGCAGCGGGGACTTGATATAGAGCTCCCCGGGTGAGCCGGGCCCTAATAAAACACCGCTGTCTGGATCTACCACCTACCGCATACAAAATAATAAAAATCTTTATTTCTGTTACAATATCTAGTTGATACAGTAAGCACATACAACAGCACAATTAAATACATTTTAATTTTAAACAAATTAATAGTTACACCTCTGACACTCAAACTGGGTATAAACCTATATCTTGAGAGTCAGCGTTCTCCTTATACAATTGACACAATTATTTTGGCTTTGCATGGATTCTTGTATGTACCTGTGTTATAGTATTCCGAAATACATGTAGTTAGGTAGATTTTAGTCATTCGGTACGAATGAAATTGAAATAAAGGGTTAGATGCGCAATAACTAATACGCACAATGAAAAATTACCAGTGCGCAAAACGATCTATACACATAATGACCTATACCTACAAAGAATTCGACTTTAATCCCTATGTCGTTAAAGCAGATGTCGTTTTAAGAAAGGTTTATGATGTCTTTTTCGAAAACTGTGTTTATGGTTTGTGTCTGTTATCCATCCATATACAAGTTGGCACAGTTAGCTAAACGTTTTCCTAAAACCTTTCCAACTCTGATATTTGATTACTCTGGTTAATTACCTAAAGGAATAAAGTTAAGAATATTTTTGGTAGTTTGCGTACCTACACCTATTAGACATTCTGCGTAGTGGTCGTTTTGCATAGGTAGCATTAGACATTCTGCGTAGTGGTCGTTTTGCGTAGGTAGCATTAGACATTCTGCGTAGTGGTCGTTTTGCGTAGGTAGCATTAGACATTCTGCGTAGTGGTCGTTTTGCGTAGGTAGCATTAGACATTCTGCGTAGTGGTCGTTTTGCGTAGGTAGCATTAGACATTCTGCGTAGTGGTCGTTTTGCGTAGGCAGCATTAGACATTCTGCGTAGGTAGCATTAGACATTCTGCGTAGTGGTCGTTTTGCGTAGGTAGCATTAGACATTCTGCGTAGTGGTCGTTTTGCATAGGTAGCTATTAGTCATTCTGCGTAGGTAGCATTAGACATTCTGCGTAGTGGTCGTTTTGCGTAGGTAGCATTAGACATTCTGCGTAGTGATCGTTTTGCGTAGGTAGCATTAGACATTCTGCGTAGTGGTCGTTTTGCGTAGGTAGCATTAGACATTCTGCGTAGTGGTCGTTTTGCGTAGGCAGCATTAGACATTCTGCGTAGTGGTCGTTTTGCATAGGTAGCTATTAGTCATTCTGCGTAGGTAGCATTAGACATTCTGCGTAGTGGTCGTTTTGCGTAGGTAGCATTAGACATTCTGCGTAGTGGTCGTTTTGCGTAGGTAGCATTAGACATTCTGCGTAGTGGTCGTTTTGCGTAGGTAGCATTAGACATTCTGCGTAGGTAGCATTAGACATTCTGCGTAGTGGTCGTTTTGCGTAGGTAGCATTAGACATTCTGCGTAGTGGTCGTTTTGCGTAGGTAGCTATTAGTCATTCTGCGTAGTGGTCGTTTTGCATTAATTGAAATTGGTCATTATGCAAGTGATCGAAAATAATCTGTGAAAATATGTCAAATATAACGAGTAGTCTCTTGGCGTATCCTTGCACTCACTCGCCCTCGCATAATAGCCGCGACTGGTCACAAAGAATACAGGTGGAAGCGGGAGGCATGCAATGAGTCATTAGCGTAGTAGAGTAGTAACACGACAGCTTGTGCGAAAACAACGCTAAACAAATTGTTTTGCATTTATAAAAACATGATAATATGGTATAAATATATAACACTTATATTGTATTATATTGTATAACACAATATAAGGAGAACGCTGACTCTCAAGATATAGGTTTATACCCAGTTTGAGTGTCAGAGGTGTAACTATTAATTTGTTTAAAATTAAAATATATTTAATTGTGCTGTTCGTATTGTCGACGATCCCACTCTCACGGGCGGTTTAGAATCCCTCAGCATTCGGAGAGACGTTGTGTCTCTCTGTGTGTTCTACCGCCTGTACAATGGGGAATGCTCTGAAGAATTGTTTAATATAATTCCCACCTCGGGTTTCTACAACCGCACCTCCCGTCACAGAAGTGCGGTCCATCCGCATTTCCTCGATTCGGAGGTGTCGCGCACTGTTCGGTCCAAAAATTATTTTATACCGAGAACCCGTAGGCTGTGGAACGAACTGCCTCAAGAGGTCTTTCCATTGAGCTACGATATGGGGTTCTTCAAGAGAGCTGTGAATAGGATTTTGCAAGGTCGGCGGCGCGCCCGCATACCCCCTGGTGTTGCAGGTGCCCATGGGCGGCGGTAACACTTACCATCACGTGGGACCGCTTGCTCGTCCGCCCACTAATCTATAAAAAAAAAAAAAAGTACCTTAATCTTCATGCCGGGCGCGGGCGTGCCGCAGGAGCCGATGCGCACGCCCGTCACGTCCACGAGGCACGCCATGGTCACCTCCGTAAGCCCGTACCCCTGGCAGATGTAATCGAGCCCTATCCTGAAAACGGAATATAGCAATGGAGGCTTTCTTTTACTTCACTCACACGTTACTATAGTCTGGCAAATAAAAGTTGAAACTGTACAAGCGCGGCAAAATAAAAAAGATTCACACGCAATACTTATCAAGTTATCACCATAAATAGTTATGAAAAACAACTTTAGAATACAACCTTTTATTTGAAGTTGATGCACCATATTTGGGCTGTCAAAGAGCGTTTATCGCATGTTTTAGACCTCAGCCTTAGTTCATTACTTGTGTTCATTAGCTCCCTTGTTAAGGACGCGGTTTTCCTACGGTACGGCGAGCTAGCCGCGCCGTATAGTAACAGTATATGCTTGTTCACGACGCGGCAAACCTTCGGTGGAGGAACGGCTAGCGTAATTTAGGTGCGGACTTCATGTGTCATTTTTGAGTGCTAAACTAAGGAAAAATAATTAAAATAACATAAAACTGGAATCAACAGAGGTAAGCCGTCAGGAAACCGTGAAAACGTTCGGTGCCGTTAACAAACTCCCATAGACTGTCATACAATACAACACTGGTCGATTTCTCGACGTCAATTTTCACGGTGGATACGGCGAGCGCGGCGCGTCTTGGCTTCGCCGCGTGTGTTAACTAGCTCACATAGTGGTCCATACAACACTGACGACCGTAAGTTTTCACGGTGAAAATCCGTGTCGGTAACAAGCGGCCTTACTTACCTCTTGGACACAGTATCCTGTATTTCCTTGGAGAGGGGTGCGGCGCCGCACCACACCTCGTTCAATGAGGACAGGTCATATTTGGCGACCAGCGGGTGTTTCGCCAGGAATACGGCCAGAGGAGGCACTATAGTCATCATGTTCACCTATAATGAATTATACTGACATATAGTATGTAACTGAACCTTTCCCCAACCACTAAACCTTGTATTTTGCTTAGGGGCGAATCAAGAGTATCTAGCGATCTGGGGAAAATCTGCAATGGCCGATTAAGGGCAGCGTTTTACGCGAGTATATAAAGCAGGGTTCGCTGATATATATCATCGGATATATATAAATTGATATATATATATATCGATACTGATATCAATATATATATATATATACTATCAATTGATATTTATCGTCAAAACTAGTCAGCAGTAGGTAGTATCAACGGCGGATCTCGAAATAATTTTTCCTGCCTTCGGCCTAGTGCAATCAAAGATACGTAATCGATTAGGAAATGAGAAAGCCCATAAGTTGGTCCAGTCCCAAAAGACTGAACCAGTCCCAAAAAAGAAATCATGGTAATCCAACATATAATATGGACTGAGTGTGGGATCCCAATTCCAATGCGGACATAGAAGAAATAGATGAGGTTGAGGTACGAGTCCGAAAGTCAACTGCACTGGGAGCCATATTATAAACCTGGGCCTGAGCTTTTAAATTGATTATACTGACAAATAAATGCCACTGCCAATGATCCAACACTAAAGATTATAATTATAATTTACTTGAATATTGATTAAGATCTCAGACTCGAATTTTTTGTTACTCTAATTTTACTCTGATTTTTTATTAACAATTTTGACACATTAAAACCACTTACAGAATGAAATTCGCGTCTTTTTTATATACGTGATATATATCGATTATATATCAAATATCGGATATTTTGGTATTTATTATATCAGATTTGTACGAACCCTGATAAAAACTAAATATTTTTTTTTAAATTATTAGCATTTTAATGTGTATTTTGGAAGCATACTGCAATGAAAAATCAGATGGAATCATATAAAATCTGATAAAAAATCAGATTATTCGCTTGCTACGCGGCGCCTCTCGATTAGCTGGCACCCCAGGGGATCGCCCTTTATCCGGGCTTGATTCTTAGTTATTTGAGATATAATGCGTCAAAAAATCAATCAAAATATTTTTTTTGTAGAAATATCAATATAAATTCGCTTACCCACTGAGTAAATAGGGTATTTGACTATTTTTAGGACATTAGATACAAGAATATGCCGGAGCCCGGAGCCCATCCCACCCTGTTCCTCCTTATTTTTCGTATTCCTTATGTCTTTCCTATTCTATTACTGCTAATATACAACTATTTTTCATTTTTGTTAATATGAACACCTAAAATACCTACATTTAGCATATAACCCGTGGGCTTATCAAACCCGTTATCTGAAACTGTTTATCAACTTTGTTGCAATGTGTTAAATTATAGATAAAACAGCCAATGTCAAGGCAGTTTAGATTCTTTAGTAATTTTACTTAACTCAAATTCAGCACACATGCAGCATGTTCAATTGTCATAGCTCTGCAGATTAGACCATCTTTCAACTACCATTACAACAACTTTTTACAAAAATTACAGTATCACACTTTAAAATAAATAAATATATTATGTATTTATGTAAGCCGTATACCATCTACCTACCATCGGAATTGTAATGGTTGTCTGTCTGGCAGAAATGGCTTTTAGCGATAGGACTGCCTTACTTAGTGAATTTTGTATTGTTCCTTTTTGGTTTTGGTGAGTGAGTAAGACTGTGGCTGCCCCATGTTACTTACGCAATGTCGACCTTCACAAAAACTTGGAACTTCCCTCCATCGTCAAATACATGACTGCGGAGTCTTTCACGCTACTACGACAGAGTTCCTCATCATCCCAACCTCCTGGTAGTTGCCAGCCTAACTTATGTCCCCGATAGGAATGACCCTCCCCGTTACCATCGTCGACAACAACGTGCACGAGTCGTCGCAAGAAGCAATAAATTAAAAAGTGGCGAGCACGGGGAGCGAGGGTGGGGAAAGTCGCGTGAAGCCCGCACTTCACTCACTCATCCGCTCCCCCCGCCAATGCCCGTGCACCGGGTTTCAGCGTCATTCGCTTTTTATTGCTATGCTATGCGGTCGCGAGATTAAGGGGGATTTATTTATTTTATTTATGTAGTCCAGAGATGGGTCTGCGGACCCCCACGGATATACTCGCGGACCCCAGGGATCACCGGATCCAGGTTAGGAAACGCTGGTTTAAATTATTTCACTACGCTAATTGTGCCACCCACCACATACTAACTACTCTTATCAACTTGTGTTGTAAAGAATTTAAAAATAAAACAATATTAAACTTATTATTTATAGAAATATTACATATATCAACTACTCGCAGATAAAACAATAGCAATCAATCAATCTTATTTAAGTTACTACAGTAATGTTTCAAAATCGATTCTTTGTAGTCTTTCTACGGCTAGTTGTAGCGTATCAAATGATTCCTATTACGCTTTATAAGCTACCTTATGAATTCTAAACAACTATTATTTTTCAATAGAGTATAAAATCAACTAAAATACAATAATCAACGATGGTAATTTTTTTTGACAAAGCTAATACATATAATAAATAGCTCTTTTATATATTTTAAGACTAATCATTTAACATATTTGGAGATTCTACTACGCTGTATTAATAATAAAGGGGTTTGCAATCAAACATGTACTTCCTGTCTGACATGTACACCATCCCCGCCGGTGGAGAAGAGGACGTCCCCCTCACATACCAGTCTTCAGGCAACACTTACCAGATATTGGCACGTGCCTAGGCCCTTCTCACCGACTCGCGATCCCGCGGTACCCATCCAAAGCAGCCCCCTGAGCCAAGGCCCATTCCTTCCACTGGTTTACTGACCTGGGAGCCCTAAGGGTCGTTACTACACATTTTTGCTCCTGGTTTTACGTCTTCTGCGGTCACCCTAAATTATACTTGTCTTGCGACTCTTGAAAGGCCATTAGAGCCACAAGAATTTAGCCGTGATGAAGAAAAACACAGCTTAACTGGTGCCGGTAGCGTACGCAGGTGGAATGTGCCAATTTCTATGAAATGATTGAGACAATCTCGCGGCTGGCCTACCTGGTGGAGAATGTCTTACATAAGAACGTCTTTTAACAATTTCATAGAAGTTGGCACGCCCGACCGATAAGCTATGTAATTGGCTTTAATACAATAAAGCACTTTCTTCCGGCCAACCTTTGGGCTATTTAGTGATAGGCAGGTGCAAGTGAAATGGAATAAATAAAGTATTGAATAATACATACATATACACAAGATTTCAGAGTATAAAGATAGCTGGCTGGCATTATTCAATTAATAATACTATATTGGTTACAATTTGTTAGCATTGAAAACCAAGAACTTAAATTTTTCATCATACCTTATATTTCTGAATAGTCTCCAAGAATTGTTGCTCTTCAAAGCGAATTAAAAATACAACTTTAATGTGCATGGCCATCATGGAGAGTGTTATCAAGAAGCCGTAGGCATGGAACCAAGGGATCAGAGACAGGCCCACCTTCACAGAATGAGGCCTTCTCTCTGTTGATGTCTTTAAGTAATACCTGAGGAAGAATAGTGTTACAGAGATTTCCAAACTAAATTAAATACTATAATATTAGTGTACTGTCTGAATCTTTGTTCAGAGAGTACATTTAAAGAGCACTGGCATTCAGTTGATAATGAAAAATAATTAAATGAGCAGCAAATCCAATGGTAGCAAATTTAAAAGTGGGTTAGGTGTATGTTCTCTGGTGACAATAGAGAAATAGCAGTTTTGTGTTGACTTGGTGATGACATTTTCAGTAATTTTAAATTATTAAATACTTTCAGTTATTCAAAAATAGGTTATATTGTTGATCATGATTTGCTGCTGATTTGGTATTTTTTTGCTGCTTCTTTAAATACACGCTTTTTATAATTATCAATTGTCTTGTCAATAAAAAAAAATTGAACAAATAAGAATTTGAGTTCTTAAGTTATGACTAGCAGTGAAGGAAAACATAGTGAGAAAATCAATCCACACTGGGCCCACTTGATGGATTATGGGTTGAAACTTCCTTGTGATTTACTACGGAAGGCATGTGCCCTGCAGTGCGGCATTATAGGCTGGTATTGATTTCTCATTCTACCATAATCAATTATGTCCTCATCACGGAATAGCAAAAATATTACAACTAAACAGACTAACTTAGTCAAAACCAACATACTTCATATGACTGGTTAGTGTCAAAAAGTTGACATGTGTCAGCATCACACCCTTAGGTAAACCTGTGGTGCCAGAAGAGCACATGACGGCTAACGTGTCTTCTGCTCCATTCACATCAACCACATTGAAGTCATCTATATTAAAGTTTTCTTTCACTAAATCATTGTACATAATTGAAGGTACCACTTCATAATCCCCAAACATTATTATCTTCTCTGTATATGGTAAATCCTTACTGCAATCATACACATTTTGTGCTGAGTTTGGTGAGGTGAAAATGAATTTTGGCTTTGTAATCTGAAGTAGGTGAGTGATCTCTCCTGGAAAGAAAATTATTTATAAGAATTATTAATGTATGATAACTCAAATGTTCAAGCGATAACAGGACAAGTTATTTTACCATTATATTGCCAAAAGAAAACCATACCTATGATACATAACCTTTTTAGACTAATTTATTGCATATACCTTTTACTAGCTCTAGACTTATTTATTGTACTGAGTTGTACTAGCTCTAGTTGTACTGAAAGTACAACAAAAACAGAGTATAAAACTAGATTTAACAGAAAAACACTGATATTGGAGTTATCATAAATAGCTCAAATGGCACAGCATATAACTTTTTTGTTAAAATATAAATTAAAAATAAGTAAGGAATTTGTAGATACCAGAGGAGTATGTAATATTAAGAGTAGAGAGCACTCCCCCAGAGTAGATTATAGCAAATGCAGCAGCAGTGAACTCAAAACGATTTTCGCTGCTCAGAGCGACCACGTCGCCCTTCTTTAAGCCAAGCCTTTGAAGAGCTACTGCAACATTCACACTGTTCTGTAAAATGCTCCTGTAAGTGACACTGTTTCCTGTTTCTGCACATATCTGAATTGCAAAAGTAAAAATATAATGTTGTAAACATAATTCTAATATGGTAAAGTTAGCACTCATACATTAATAAGTATTTTTTTTCTCTTACTTGAGCAATGTTATTTCCACCTTTTTTCAACTGATCGAAAATAAATTCTCCATACGACAAATGTGCTGGGATTCCCTGTTCCTCCGGTCCACATACAATATTATTACAAATTACTGCCGACATTATAATTGAAATAAATAGCAGAAAAATTAATTAAAAGATCAATTTATTCAGGGCAATTTTATTTCACTTCAAAACTGGGACTTTATCATATTATAAAACTTGATAATCATACAGGCTATTTATTACTAATACCTACGATTAGTAGTTAATTATCTGATAAGAGGTTTTAGATAATTGTTATTTTGAATCTAAATTGAAGTTTAGAAGAATCGTCCAGCGATGACAGTGGACAGCGAGCAACAGTTATGAAGACGTAGCGATGCTCGATATACATCGATGCATCGAAAACATCGATGTTTACTATCCGATGTATCGGATCAATCCGATACATCGGTTAATTTGGTTATTTAACGATGCATCGATGTATTTTATTCGATGCATCGAATGACGCACGCATTATAATTCTCTAATAAAAGTACATGAGAAATTTATGGGGCCACAGTAACGCGGCATTTCATTGATTGAGATAAACATATAATATAGAAAAACAACACAAAAATATATACAAAATAAAAATGTATGACACGAATGATGTGAATTATAAGTATGGTCAGATTATAAACAACAGTTTCCGATAATCCACAAATCCTCGCTAGTGAGACCCGGTACATGCCAAGAATGTTACGCGAGACTATTGAAATCAAGAAACACCCAAATTTCAATAGAGAAGATGGTTGGCAAGTACCACCGGCTTGGGATCCAGTCATTAAATTAATTAAATCACAAGGCCAACGCCATACTGCAAGACCTCTGGACACCGTGAGCGAATACTGCGTGCATAGGGAATGTTATGATTAAAAAATTTCAGACGGTAGTTCAAAAAATTTCAGACGGTAGTAATAATTTCTTAATAACTCAAGTGACAAATAAAATCAATTAGTCACCCCGTGACCACGTCCACTGCAAAGTGTTCGAAACGTCGGGATATAAATAATGTCAAATATACGCGATTTAAACCGTTAAAAGTTGTTTAATTGCTAAGTTTCCGAAATTGTTCAAAATAGCCTATAAATATTTAACTTTGGTAGCCAGCTCAGTACCATCAGAAATACTTTTTTCAAAAGCTTCACAAGGTTTGAATTAACAACGTAACAGAATACAAGGAAAACGGGTTAATAAAATCTTATTTATGCAAAGCTTAGAGAAGAAGTATTGGGATCTGTAATATCCAAAATTTTCATTCATTCTTCTAATAAATCTCAATTAAATTGAAAACCTTGGATTATGTCTCATTTTCCTATCCTATATTTCTACATGATGTCAGAAGGCATACAAATCATCGATGTTTTTTAACTTATGCATCGAAAACTTCGATGTTTTTATTTGATGCATCGTAAAACATCGATGCAACGTTTCGATGCATCACATCGAAAAAAACATCGATGTATTTTTTGCATGAACATCCCTATGAAGACGTTTTATTTTAATATCATTTCATTGGACACTGGCATAGCTATTGGTTCACACAGCAAATAATAAAACAGAATTGTTTTTATTACGTCACTGTCCAGTCCGTCCGTCTGTGCTTAGAATATTTATTTATAACAGAACATTTATCAATTTCATTATTTTTTGTTGTTTTAAATCCCTAGATTTTAAAATCAAAAACTGATATTATTATTAACATGACACATGTATTATATAAATGTATTTTTTTTTCGGATTGGCTAAATTCTTGTGGCCCTAATGGCATTTTAAGATTCACCGGACACGTATAGTGGTGAGCGCAGAAGGCGCTCAGCCAGGAGCAAAAAGTGTGTGCAGCAACGACCCTAAACACACCTCGACTTAGGGCGTTGCTTTCGGAGGGTACCGCGGGATCGCGAGTCGGTGAGAAGCGTTTATGGGTCGTCGACATGCCGAGGACGACGACGGCAACGGGGAGGATCATTTCTATCGGGAACATAGACTGTCAACTACCAGGGGGTTGGGATGGTGAGGGACTCTCTCGTAGTAGCGTCGGGCGGAGTCTTAAATGTTTTTATAATTTTAGGTACGTGTACAGCTTCCCAGCCGAAAGTAATACACATCGGCCTTTAGAAAGAGACTATCGGATTTGGTTTTGTACAAAACCGAGTTAGCCGATGTCTATTACTTTCGGCCGAAATGTGTACCTAATTTTTTAATGCACTTTTTCCCTGCTCCTTTCCCATTCCTTAAACGCAGCCCATATAGCCGCAGAGAACTGAGTATATTTTTTCTGAAAGTGGGCGATACGCAAATAAGGTTGAGAACGTATGGTCTAACTCTTGACATAAGTTACGAGTATTGTATTGCGCTGAGAATGATTGATTGCTTACTTTCTAGATAGCCCCTAGGGACAAGCGATAGGGAGGGACGTCCGAGGGTCGACATGTATCATCTTTAACCTTATTAATTGAGTATAATATTACCTACATGCGATCAATTATCTTTAATGAATTGGATGGGAATGGAGGTTGCTCTCTTGTAAAATGTAATGAACGATCTTGTTTTTAGATTAAAGTATGTCGGAAATGCACTGTTTTCACTAAAACTAGATTTTTTTCTCTGAATAACCTAATCTAACTTGTCGTTTTCTTTATGTTATGTGGTCAGACATCTATATAAGTTTCTAAATGTGCCCATAATTTCAATACCACCTATCTGGATCCTTTAGGCCGGGAGACATAAAATAATATAATAAATAACAAACGAGAGCGCAATATTTTATTTGAATACATTTAAAAACATAAATAGATACTTGTTATGGGAAACACATTCATAACAAAAGTAGGTTACTACGATCGAACAATCGAATTAACTTAGGTACCCAAGTACTTATTTAAAAGTAATTAGATTAAGTAGTTTGCTACAGAAACGGTAGTACCCAAGGGGCCATCTTTGTAACTTTTTAGTTAGTGTGCTAGGTACGTCTATATTCCGTTTCAGTCCAAGTTGTCCAGAATGTTTACAAACGTGGTGGCCTGAGGTAACTGATACGGCCTTAAATTTAATAGTGCGGTGATAATTGTTTACATATCCATAATTTATTTCAACGAGACTGTAATTTTGCCCTAGATTTATAGCGAAATGTTGAGATATTTCTTTAATGTAAGGCTGTGTCAGTTACCTCAGACCGCGATGTTTGTTTACATTTTCGACTAATTGGGTTGGATACTTACTATAAATATATACTTACATAAAATTTATAATACTTACGTAAAGTAATACCTACTTCCTATTATTAAATAGGCTATAATAATAGGGAAGCTACTTATCATCAGGCAGATCCTTTTAAATCACTGCTTACTTAATTAATTGAAAGGGCAAAAAAGTCGTACGTTTTGGGATTATTCTGTTTTATATTAGTATATAGTACCTACCTACTAAAATATACGGTATCGGCCAATCGAGCGTTTCGCATAAATGTAAACTCCTATGCAGCTCATTATCAACTTCTTCAATAAGCGGTTAGGTAGCTAACCGCAAAAATAACGTTGTGGAACAAGCCTATACTGAAAATTAACATTAAAGTTAAATAACTTGGTTTTGAACGTAAAAAAAAGTATGTAATCTTGTGAATGGTCAATAAGATAATATGTATTAACTTATTAATTATCTACTTATAATTTAATTACCATCACGTGGGACAGCTTGCTCTTCCGCCCACTTCTCTATAAAAAAAAACCTTTCCATACCATCCTCATAAACACTTCCTATCAAATAGAGTGGTCAACTTATGGAATAATCTACCACACGAAACAGTTAGAGCAGAAGGAATTAAAAAATATTAAATATTAAAAACAATATAAATTAAAAAAAAAACTGTTTAGACAGAAAGAAGACAGCACAAGTGTATTGATGTGGGCGTATCAGCGAATGCTGCTAGCCTAATAAATAAATAATAATATCTAATATCATATTATTAGACTGTGGCCTGTGTTTCTACTGCTGGATATACACATTATAGACTATGGATATAGACCTAAGGCCACGCATGATCTTGGGCTCTTCTAATTAAGTCACTACCGGCGATCTTCTTCAATCTGGATCTTCTATAATCCTGACTACGCCACACAAGGGCGTAGTCAGGATTATATCCCGACTGGAGCAAAAGCAAACAATTTTATCCGGGGTGGGGCAAAGCAAATAATTTTCTTATAATTTAAATAGAGGTAGAGTAATGCAGAAAGTCTGTTAGTTAGTCATCCCTATGCCATCAAGCGCCCCAACCTGCCCCACCGTGGCTACGCTCATGGCAACGCACACTGCGCTTCTCGGTACGTGGTCTTCATTCAAAGACTTACATTGTCGGTCCTGCGACACACATGAACTGCCCAATGCTACTTCAACTGCTAATTCTATGAGCTATGTCGATGACTTTCATTTTTCAATGAATATCTACGTTTTAAATCTTATGCCGCAAGAAATTGGATAAGTAGGTATAGGTTTACCCTGCATAATTCACCGTAGTTCGCTCACGTAAACCTTATAATTTTATTATTTACCCTACACAACTAATATAGATTACCCATACTAGATTTTTCTGCGTCGTGGGTCCAAAGAAACAGACAGTGACGAACATAGAAACCAAAACTCTAAACAAACATTTGTCTTTTAAACAAATGAGTATCCGACCTGGAATCGAACCCGGAATTTATCACAACAGGCAGTGGCATTACCAAATGGCTAACCGTAAATTAAATGAATTACTTCCTGATTGATTAATTACCTCCAGTATCTAGTTAATTAAATTCATAAAATATTCATCGTCAGTTATTTACCTCCTGCAAATTTAATTATCAATTCTAGGTCTGTTTAAAGAATAGGACAAACATCATTTAGCTAACCCGATCATGGTCGCATTCTCTCACATATTACTTCACAAAGTAGGTACAACTATATATTAGGCACTATCAGAGCGATATCTGCCAAGAAAAATATTCAAGAAATAATAAACTTTAATGTGTTCTTTGCACATAAAATTCTTTTTAAATTAAAAAAAAACACATGTATGATTCCTTTTTTGTGTTTTCGTGACTAATCCACTCCATCACATGTCTAATAAACTTCGACTTTCTAACTCTGTGGCCAAAAACAATTAATTGCCTCGCTAACAGATCTATTTTGGCACTTCCGCCATATGAATGAATTACGAACAGAACGCGGATCATCTTCAGTAAGCAACCATTAAATTTAATACTTGGTCATATAACATAACATTCGTAAAGCATGACGTATATGTATGCTAGTTGATCGGTTTAGCGGGAGCACTCCGCGCATTGAACGTTGGGATACGTAACCTTTCGCCCGTCGCACTCTCACTCCACACCACACGCGCCGTACGATCAAACATTTTATCATAGATTAAAAATTGTAGTTATGTAGTAAATAAAAGTAAGTGGCAGTAGTACAGTGCGGGCACCATGTCGGTGTGTAAGACTGAGGAAGAAAGCGGCACGTCTGAAGAGGCGGGTGCGCCGCCGCCGTCTTCGTCTCGAGAAAACTATGAGCCAAAATCTGCTAGCAAGATTGTGCGGGTGCTGACCGTCTCTGCATACCTGTTCTCGGTTTCGTTTGCTGCCATCCTGCTGTCCGTGTATTACATTTGCATATGGAAGTCTCCGACGCCGCCGATCAACCACGGTAGGCTGAGCGCTCGCCGCGGAGGCCTCAGCGATTACAGTCACACGAACACAGAAACTGAAATCTCTAATGCCGCTTTAACCAGTAAGTCATTTGTCTATTTACTTCTTGATATGAAGCTATGTAGAGGGTGCAAAATTTCTTACCGCAACCCGCAACCATTTTTCTGATAATTTAAGTTGCTAATAAGAACAATTATTAGGTACCTACATAATAAAATCGTCACAGAGCCCCGACTGTATCAAATATTTTTATGAAAAACGTCGTTGCAGTCTGTCTGTCTGTATGGACGCGCATCCCGCAAAAATCACCGGATGGATTTCAATTAAACTTGGCATAGTTGTAGCTTATGTACCAAGTAAACATTTAGGATACTTTTTATTCATACCAATTATAAAGTTCCCACGGGAATCAAGCTAACCACATATACGCGCACGGAGTAGCGGCTACTGAAAGTTATTTATAATAATAATACCTATATTGTTCAAAAAAACAACAAACCTGACTATTTAATTAAAATGTGTTAAAACGGCTAAAATAATGATGCTGTATCCTGTATCTACAATAACTAATATTGCTTGAAGTTGTTGCCAATTGATAAATTTATGTTACAATATAGACAACGATAAATCACTAATAAAATTGTTGCGCCACTTGTCTCCCTACCACCTTATACTAAGCCATAGAATTTGAATGGTGTCTTTATACTGACTGTTATTACATAAGTATCTTTAAACGGGACCAGTGTTACAAATTCGGTCAAATCACATTTCTTCTTGATTTAGGTATTTTACAGTAATTTGAAAAGGGCTTTAAAATCGGTGAAAAACAGATAGTTTTGTCCGCATTTATCCCTTATAAAATTATATTAATTTATATTATACGCTTAGCCTCCTAGGATACCCAATATACGATGAATCTCTTATACCATTCATTCAAGACAAAATCTCTAAATTCGATGCACATTCAAATCGATTGTACAGTATCACCGTTCATTCAGCCATTTGCGTTCTTAAATTCTGCCTTTTTGTTCCAAAGTTCACTTACCTTCTTCGCTCTTGCCCTGTTTGAAAACATCAAAATTTAGCAGTTAACATAGACAATCTGGTAAAAAATTTAAATAAAAAAACTGAATGAACAGTCCTGGATACAAGCATCCCTGCCCATACGCTACGGTGGCCTAGGAATACTCAAAATCTCTAGTGTAGCCCTACCGGCATTCCTGTCCTCCATCCATAACACGATCAGCCTCACTGGAAAAAAATTAAAATCCGCCACAAACTGCGAAGTTGCATGCTTGGTGGAGGCTAGGAATGTTTGGAAAATGGTTTCGCCGGATGAATCAATTCATCCTAAATTTCAAAGGAGCTGGAATGTATTATGCTAACAAACATACGATACTTTATTAAAAAATAGCTCTGGAGCTGCCAAGGCCAGACTGAGGGCAGTCGCGCAAAAGGAGTCTGTGTATTGGCTTCAGGTTATTCCTTCAGCAAACTTGGGGACTTACCTGGATCCCAATACCCTTCGCCTGCCGATCAGCCTCCGTCTGGGAGCCGAGGTATGTGTCCAACATAAATGCTCCTGTGGCAAGGATGTCGACCAGTTAGAACATCACGGACTATCTTGCCTCTCGAGTGCTGGTCGCTTCTCACGCCATGCCACACTTAATGACATCATATGTCGTTCTCTTGCCACCGCCAACGTACCGGATTTACTGGAGCCGAACGGTATCGTGCGTGACTATGGTAAAAGATCCGGCGGGATGTCATTGATGCCATGGAGGATGGGTCGTCCCACTGTGTGTGACGCAACGTGTGTCGACACGCTAGCGGACCACCTCACCTCCACGGAACTAGTACAGAGGCTGGGGCAGCGGCAAAGGAAGCGGAGAAACGTAAGACAGTCAAATATAGATATATCGGTCCCGAATACATTTTTGTTGCCTTCGGTGTCGAGACCGTAGGTCCGTGGGTTCCTAGCGTGCGTTCGTTTTTCAAAGACCTTTTTAAGCGCCTGGTCTACAGCACTGGCGACTCTAGGGCTGGCCATTATCTCGCGCAACGCATTAGCCTTGCCATCCAGCGAGGTAATGCCGCCAGCATACTGGGTATCTTGCCACAGGGACCAAATTTGTACTACTTACTCAATATATAATCCTATATTTTGAGCATTTTGATATAATAAACACTTGTATAATAATCATTTTAATATTTATAAGTTAGTTTTAAGTTATTTTACAAATAGGTTTGGATTAGTTTTTAGGTTTAAGTATTTTCTTATCTTTGTATCATTTGTCATTTCTTTATATTTCAATAAAATTTAATTATTCACACTATTAAATTATATGTTTACCTATATGTTAAATCTTCCTTTGAGAATATTATTATTTTCCTATTTTGGAGTTCCTTTAGCTAGGTGCTTAGTGGTCAAAGTCAAGTAAAATAAATATCGGCACTAGATAAGGAGAACAAAGAATCAATTAAATATAAGTGTTATAAAACCTATAAAGTTCTAACAGTTCACTACAGACACAGACCATCCTTATGTATCTGTGCACTTCACCCACATACATAACAAGATGATAATTAAGTTATTGTGTACTTACCTACCTATCGTTTGTATCATTGTTAAATACTTACTTTCCAATTTAGTTGATCTCACCACCAAGTTGTTACGCTAACTTATTTTAATAAATTAACAGATACATACCTTCTGCTCTATCGAGCTCTATTCAATTTTATAATTCGTTGCATAAGTACTTCGCACCGCGTGGATCGTCTGTTCCTGCATTATTATGGGGAAATCAAAAAGGAAGGGTTATGCGAGTTCATTTGCACCCTCGCTGAACATAGATATAGGTAACTAATTATAATATAGCTCAACTAATTTCTACAATTAATGAGGAAACAAGCGACTTGTCTTTGTAACGCAAGTGTCATAGGTTTATATAAAAAAATAACTTAAACAATAACTGATTTACAAAAATCATAATGGCAGCCGTAATTACCTTCCTAAAAATATCTTAAAGATACCAAGTGTGGGATAAAGGGAATAAAGAGTAGAATTAAATTAAATTCCCTAGGTCATACTAGTTAAGCCAAAGCTCTTTAGGATATACTAGTTTAGCCTAGGCAATATCATTTTGTCCTGACACTCTTCAGGTCAAACTAGTATTGCCTAGGCTAAAACAGTTTTGAATAATAATATAAATAATAACAACATAATAGTCATTTGAAAGAAGTTATAAAAAATATTAAACTGTATTTTATTAAAAAATAATCTCGGAGAATCAATATTTGTCAAAAGTCGAATTCGAATTGAATAAACGGGTAACAAGTAGCTACTTAACTAAAGGTTGTTTCGTTTTTTATTTGTTTTTGCAAGATTTATTCTGGTATTCTGGTGGCATTTTGAATTGTATCCTTTTTTCTTGCACTGAGATCTATTTGTTGAACAATTTTTGGTGCAGGTGCCTACACCTCACGAAACCTTGTACCGTTCCTATTGAATGTTTTCCCCTTCTTGTAAAAATTGTTCTTCTTGTATTCAGTTCTGTAAATTCAAACTCAAAAATACTTTATTACAAATTGACTAATTTACTTTTATTTAAAGCTGTATATACGAGAAATAGAGTTAAAACCCAAATAGAATATTACAAACCTGCAATATAGTTCCTACAATATTCCGTGCTTAGTACAAATTTTGTATAGACCATCATTTATTTCAAAAGAACAACGCCTATAATATTTCTTAGACTGCCCCTGCCTCTGTCTACTTGCGGAATTCCTACAATAATTTTGTCTCCAACTATAGCTGGCGGATGCGATTTGTCAGACGCAGCTTTCATTTTATTTTGCTTGCTTCTCAAAATTTGCAGCAGTTGTTTGTTTAGCCTTTTGGCTGACTGTAGAAATTTCATCATCGTCATTATTTCCTGCATCGGTGTTATCTTTCGGTATATCTATGATTAAAATAACTTCATATTCTTCAATAAATTTTCGAAGGAAACAATACCTTGAATGAATATCATTTATTATCTAGTTCTGGCGGTAATGATGTTGTTGAAAGTCCCGCTCTATAACAGTCCCAAACATAGCTTTGTAAGGTGTTTGGTTTATTCTCCAATGAAGCGCTCTCTTTTTCATTAATTAGGTATACATATCTTAAGCCACCGAACCATTTCTTTGAATTGTTGTCCTTCAATCAACAATGATGAAACGGCCGCTTCGATGAAAATATTAAGTTATATCTTGGTAACATATTATTATTTTAATATTTATAAAGTAGATACGTACAATGCGTATTTGTTAATTTCGAACAAGTCGAAGTCGGAAAAGCACTCATCGCTGGTGTAGACAGACCCGCGGATAAAATTCAATATCTATTTAAATAAACAAATACAAGAATAGTTACAATAAATAATATTACATTATTACACATATAGGTACCTATTTATCTAGTATTCAGATAGGTAGGTAGGTACTTCTTGTTAGCGATTTTCCAATATAGATACTTCAATTAGGTTTGAAATACGAGGGGTTTCCCTAATCCAATTATCTGTCTAACCCACTTGTGTCCACCGAAGTCAAATAGAACGCTGTAGTGTTACGTTACCAACACGATAATCCCATATACTTATAGGACAAAATCCACGAGTTTTCTGCGCCATTCTAACGTAATATTTGTTCCGCATTGAAACGTTAAACAAGTTGATCTGTTAATGACATAGACAAATATGTCTGTATTTATTACTTTATATGTATTTTTGTCTATGTTTATTATGTATAAATATTTATTATAAATTATGATGTACCTACCTATGTATATTTAAACTAAAACTACACCCGCGTTCTCTTTTCTGTTTGATCTAGTGGTTGACTGGTAGAGAATGCCGTTAGGCATTAAGTCCCCCTTTTGTACATGTCAAATACTTGTGCAATGAAGTTTAAATAAATAAAACACTACTTACAGTACTAGAACTTAATATTTATTGTAATGGGTGATTGTAATATTTATTGTAATAAGCCTTCGGCTTATATTTGCAGATAATGCATCGGTACTTTGGTCATATTGCCCTAAAAAAGTTCAGACCAATCTTATGATTTTAATTAATGATGTAATACTATAATTTAATGAATAATAATTCAATATTTAATGCATTTAATTTTATTTGAATTGCTGTGCCCTTGCAGGGTGGCGTATGTCATTATTATTACTCATTAGGATACCTAGGTATGTTTAATGTTATCAAAAACAGGCAATAAATAAAAAAACATATTCCCAAGGTGTATAGATATAGATATTTGGAGAGTAATTAAACGATTTTAGTGATTTATTTGGTAAAATCTGAAATGATACATAGTTAGGTATACTTTCCTATACGAATGTTATAACTACAAATATTGTATTTGTAAAAAAGGAATGGAGACCCGCTTATCAGAGATGATTTCGGACTTTTACACATACTTTTTAATTAACAAAAATGGATAATGACATCGATAATGATGTTTCCAAGTACCAGAGAATACCTTGAAAAGTATTAGACTGTTTTTAATTCGGTGTTTAATTAACTTATTGTAAGAAATAACAATAAGTTATTCATTAGGCTATCTTACGCTTATTTGTCTATTTTTATTAGAACAATCGCAAGCCAAGACTCGAGCACGGGAGATTTGTCATTATCCGTCTATAACCCAAGTTAAGGTGATTTTAGGGACTCAGTGTACAACACAGGAGGACGCGGTGTTTTGATTGAAAAAGTTTTGAAAGTAGGTATGTAGAGCTTTATTTGTGCGTCCTGGTCCTGTGGCAGTCCCGCGCCTCGAATAGTGTGATTTTATGAATTACCTAATATATACAGACAATATAATATTTATTTTGGAAGACCTTTTTCGTTCAATTAACCAACTGTCTGATACTCTACACTTCATTCGCACACAACATCGAATACGTCTAAAACACATCTTCTCTAATGATCAAAATTATGTTAAGGGAGGTGGCGTTTGCAATTCTAGACTGGATGACAACAGGATATCCATGAGCGATAGTACCCACTGACCGTCAGATTGACTGTCTGCTGTCTTTCACCTTCTTTCCATAAAAGAGCAAAAGTTTAGAACCTGCGCAGTACTGGTGAAAGATTTAAATATAGTAAATCTTTTCGGACAGTAATGCACAGTGCCAACATAATAGGTATATGTAATTCCTATTCCGTTTGTCGAAAATTATTAAAGAGAGCTCTCGAGACACATTAATGCCGTTCATGTACGTTAGATAATTGAAAGGTACTGCCGAAAACTACAGTGCGATATTTTAAATGAAATATTGTTTTAGAATCATCACTTACATGATCTCAAATTATTTTCATTTCAATGTTGTCGCTACGGTTGTTTTCAGGGATGTGACTAAAAATGCAACGAGTGTTACCTGTTGGCAGTAGCTTACCTATGTGCAGTTCTGTAAGTCATATTTACTGGCATAAGAGTTAGGACGGTTTCTTCGGTACCCGACAGATTCTAGTTTGGGCAGATTCTAGATTCGACAGATTACCTACTGTATTCGATAAAATACAATGTGTGCTAAAAAATATACTTAGATAATTCTATCTATATTACAGCTTATATTACGTCTGTGTATATATACCTAACATATACATATATATGTATAGCTTTATATTAGGTCAATAACCCTTTATTATTTTCATTTCTGCGAATGAACTCGCTACTTGCAATGTACTTGCTTGCAATGAATATGTGCCTATTTTAATAAAATCTAGGACAACAAACGATTATATAAAGCACATAATTGCAAAAAAAAACTGCAATGTTACACATTGAGAATTGCGAATAATGTATTTAATGCTATCGATCTGTGAGAGTAAGTGAGGGCGGGCGGCGAACAGTGGTCGGGGGCGGCAGCGCGCGCCTCCTCCGCGGCGTCCCGCTCCCGGGCGGCAGTGGCGGCTCCCGGCGCCCGTCGCCCGTCGCTGTCGCCGCGCCTGTCACCCGCTCATAATAACACGTCCTCCACTACAGAATTAACTTTGTTTGCATATTGTTATACAGACAACGCATTCGGCACAAATAAACCTCGTCACCGAAACGCACCGGGCGAACCGACGCGACGGCATTGTGTGATAAAAACGCCTTCTTCTTTCTGTAATCCTCATGTAGTGACGTTTCTATAATTATTTATCATTAGCTTCACGGAAATGCTACAGTTATGTATACAATGACACGTTACTTACGTAAGTTACAATAGAAACATGAACGCTCATTAACTGAAACAATGTAAATTCAGGGACGGATTCATGACAGACGATTCACAATCTTATTACTACGTCAGACAAACTGGAATAGATTCACATACTCGGGGCGTGAAATTAAAGGATAAACAAATGAAGTTTGGAACGGCTGCGAGAATAATGAACCAGCAGTCCGCATCAGGAGGTGTCAAGCTGCAGACACGGGCGGCGTGACCCGACGGCGCGACTCGGCCGCGGCGCATCTAGCTAACTGGGGCATATCGATAAGTGTGTCCCACTTACCTGGATTTGTTGCGGAGTGGGTGCATTGTGGTGGCGGGCGTCGAGAGCGATGTCGGGCAAGTCGTGCGCCTCGGGCAGCATGCGGTCAGCGGCGGGTTCCGTGCGGCTGGGCGCGGCCAGCGGACACGAGGTGGTCCTCGACGCGCTCTACGAGAGGAAGCGCGACAAGAAGAGCGTGCGCGTGCTCACCGTCATCGTGTACGTGTTCTGCGTGTCGCTCGCCGCCATCATGCTCTCACTCTACTACGTGTTCTTCTGGGAGCCCAAGGACGCGCAGTATGCGCAGCGCAAGGTGTCTCACACTGTAGAGAAGTCAACCAGCACCACACCACTGCCCACATGCTTTATGCCCCACACCGGTAGGTCACGTGACCGAAACGCTTCCCTTCCACCAGTCCCCACTAACTGTAAACATGACTATACAGTTTTATTTTTTGCCACGGTTTTCACCCAAGTAACTCCTCTTTCACAACAACTTACTAAACAAAATAATTATGTCTTACCCCATATTTTATCTATTAATTCACGTGGTATAAGGTGCAAGCTTTAAGTCGAATTCAAGTAATGGTAATGATAAATCTGTCACACCTATCCAAACTATGTTTCAGTATAATATTATACTAAATACTACATAGTACCTACATATCTATCTAAATTATTAACAATTTGCTTGAACCTCGCACCTTATGTAACTTTCAAGTTACGTTAATAGCCACCATGCAGCTAAAAATTGCAGTATATGTATATTCGTGTAGATACGATAGATTCACTGTAGCACTACTTATAAGAGTAGGTACCTATATATTATATCTTTACGAGTAGGAACTATAGTTACGCGATAGATTCACTATAGCACTACTTATAAGAGTAGGTACCTATATATGTATATCTTTACGAGTAGGAACTATAGTTACGCGATTGATTACACATTTTCTAAGTGGTTTCCGTTTAATACGCACATTAAATGTTTCTTTTTGTTTTATAACTGCAGAGTGTAGTAAAAAAAGAATTAAATTTTTTTAGGCGTTCATTAAAAAGCTATGAAAGTTTTAATTGAACTTTTATAGTTTGGACAATGTTTAGTATACTTTATAGGTTTATTTTTAAACGACATCAAACGAGACCTGAGAATCACCTGGTATTGTTTCACTTTAGAGATTATTCTTGTAACACGCGTGAATGGGTTGTTTACTGGGCGGGATTAATTTTATTACTATCTTGCTGATTTCGTTCACGATACTAACTCACAAATTAACGCATAAATAAAAAGGCTTAGTATGTAAATGACAGTAAATGGCAACGAATAATAAAACATATTTACTTAAACCTTTGTGATTGCGGATTACATTGCGTTCATTTAAACCTTTAGCCTTGCCATTTTTGGAGGACAATTTTGTTTGTACCTACAACTACGAATACAGTATTTTGCACACGTTATTTCCACACGATTTATACAGAAATGTTTTTTTTGGAATTAAAATGTTCTTACTACAAATTTTAATTCGTATGTATGTTTCTAACTCGCCGCTTCCAAATTTATGATAGCGATATAGGTATCTATTAAAAATCTAAATTAAAATATGTTTACTACAATTCTGTAAAAATGTTGCCAATCCTCGAGAATGTTTGGCCGATAAAAGTTGTGAGATCTAAAACTCGCCAAGCCCGGCTTAATGGCATTTTTCTTCTTCTGGATTAATAATGTCACATATAATAGGCGCGCGAGCTCCGTGTTAACTCAAGAAATGCAGCTAGTGTTGTAACCTAATTAGTAATTAACGAGTACCGATATCGGTAAGTCATGTTCATGATACTGTAATTATATTATAAATGAGGTATCTATAAGGAAAACTAAAAAAGTACAACAGTACCTACTAGTTATTAAATATTTAAATAATAGGTCGGGGAGAAAGTCTTTTCGTATTTTGTATGTATGAAGTTGTGATCCAATATCTTTGATTGAACTGTTTGTACCTGGCTGGTTATGATACCATTAAAAAGGTAACATTTAAGAAAAAGAAATAAACAAATAAAAAACTGTTTCCCGCCATTTTTCAATTGTTTTTCTGTCCAAGAAAATGAGTCAATCTAACGAAGAAATTCGATACATTTTAAAGTTTTATTACAAAAAAAAGGCAAAAATGCGACACAAGCCGCGAAAAAAAATCGTGCCGTTTATGGACCTAACGCAGTGTCAGTAAGAGTAGCACAAAGTTGGTTTAAGCGTTTTCAGTCAGAAAATCTTAATGTTAAAGATGTAGTTCGCTCCGTTCGCCCTGTTACCGATAAAGTTGATGCTATTTGTGAAAAAGTGCAGCAAGATCGGCATATAAGTAGTTACGACATTGCTGATGAACTGGGCATTGACCACAAAACAGTTTTGACCCCTTTGAAAATGTCTGGATTCTCAAAAAAAGCTCAATATTTGGGTACCACGTGAGCTCACTGAAAGAAACCTAATGAACCGTGTACTCGTTTACGATTCTCCATTAAAACGCAATGAAACTGAACCATTTTTGAAAAGATTGATCACCAGTGATGAGAAGTGGATCACTTACGACAAGAACGTGCAGAAAAAATCATGGTTTAAGTGCGGCCAAGCTCCACAGACTGTGACGAAACCCGGATTAACGCGCAATACGGTGATGTTGTGTGTATGGTGAGATTGGAAGAGCATCGTTCATTATGAGCTTCTACCGCCTGACAAAACCATCGATTCGGATATCTACTGCCAACAGCTGATGAGACTAAAGCAAAAAATTGAGGAAAAACGCCCGGAATTGATCAACAGAAAGGGTGTAGTCTTTCATCATGATAACGCCAGACCACACACATCTTTAGCCACTCAGCAAAAATTGAGAGAGCTTGGTTGGGAAGTGTTGATGCACCCACCATATAGCCCTGGCCTTGCGCCTTCATATTTCCACTTTTTTCGGTCTCTTCAGAATTCTTTAGGTAGTGTAAGGTTAACATCAAGAGAGGACTGTCAAAACTATTTCTCGCAATTTTTTGACCAATAATCCCAAAATTTCTACAGCAACGGGATCATGTCACTACCTACAAGATGGCAGCAAGTTATAGAACAAAACGGCACACATATATTATAATTAAATGTAATTAAACTTTTAAAAAAATGTCTGAATGAAATGAATTTGTATATAAAATACGAAGAAACTTTTTCCCTGACCTTATTTATCATCAATATCAGACTGTGAAATGTCTAATATTGATGATTTCATTGTTGTTATCCATTTTAAATAGAAAAAAATTGTCAACCCATACAAACAATACCTACACTAATAAAAAGTTAAAATAAGTTGACGGTATTTCGTGTTATCGAGAAACATGCAGTCACGCCAAGGACACCGCTAGAACTAAGGCAAATAAGGCAATGGACTGGCGTGCGACGAACGGTTGAGAGGGGAAGCGCTCCCGTGCCTCACCTCATGCCCCGATTGCACGGAGCTCCTGCGCGTACTAATAACCATAGATAGTTGTTATGTTACCAGTGGTAGAGAATGGAGATGCACGAATAGAAATGGTCAAGCTAAAAGAAGCAAAATTTCATTAAACCAAACTTGACGACTTTTAGATATCACAACTTTCATCGGCCAAACTTGCGAGAGTTGGCAACATTTTTACTGAAATGTCACGAGTCAACGAGTGGTTACGGCTGTGTGTAACCAGTGACGAAACGTCGAGTAGGATTAAAAGGTAAACAAATACCTTTATTATACGCGTTCAGACTCGATTTAGAATATAAAATTTGCACAAAACGCGAAAGTTTAATAAGTTATATTTTTACAGAAATGTTTTCGTTGGAATTAAAATATTCTTACTACAAATTTTAATTCGTGTGTATGGAATCAAGTTTTATTTAATTATTTATAATAATGATGGAAATAAGTAAAAGTTTCAAAAATAAATGGATCGTTAATTTAAACAGAAAGATAATTGCATCTTCATAAAACTATTCACCGTTTTTCTGCTTTCGAAGCTTATACGTAATTAATTCAAAGCTAGTGATTATACCTACACATAAAAGAGGGTATCATTTAGTATCAATATCCACAAATGTTTGGTGTGCGTGTTTCTCATGTTCTGACTGTTCGTTCGAGCAGACGCCTTGTACCAATCATCCTAATTTTAGCTGTAGGTACAATAACCGACATTCGGCTATTCACTGCCGATTATGTTTATAAAGGCATAAATCAACAGTGATCGTAGCTAATGACCCAGAATAACGTAGCGTAGATAAAGGAAGATGCATAACATCTTACTATTTTTCCAAAGGGTAATACTACGAAAATATTGTTAAAATATCAGGTCAATGATATTGTCCTATAGGTCAATGAGGACACTATAAGATTTATTGTTATCTAGGGGCGCAAGAACTAATTAAAATGATAACGCCGCATATCGAAGCCGGAACTTGGAACAACTAAATGAATATAATGTCATTATTGTAGGTATTATTATATTTATTAAAAAAAAAATTCCTAATAGGTTTTGCAGTGCTTTTTCACTTAATCACAATCTCTCGATCCACACTATGATTGCACTTTTCACAGTCGTATTGTTTGTAGTAACAGTATCTATTTTAGTATTAAATATCAAAGTATAGTATTACAAATCACAGTATTGCAAATAGCAATTTGCTGCATTTATGCATGTACGTACCTACCTATGTCCTACGCAAACTAAGTACCTACCTCTGAATTTATAATTGCAATTTGCAAGCTTCCTAATTTTCCTACACATCGCGAATTTTGTATAGAGTTCAATACGTGTAAAGGAAGTCAATATGTGCAAATAAAAAATCAAGTAGGTATCTAATGATCACTTGATCACTGTTCGGGGTATAGCATAGCGTTAATTTGACATCATCTTTGACGATAACTCTTATCTTGTATCAGCCTACATACATGCAACGTCTCATTGCAGGGCACAGGCCTCCCCTAGTAAATCACTGGGGGTTTCGAACCGTAATCCACCACGCGGCCCAGTGCTGTATGGTGGATATACTCTTACATACTACAGACCTTTTTTTATTTCTCGAGCATGCCGCTTTCCTCACGACGTTTTCTGTCACTGCCGAGCTATTGACATTTTGTTTTAAATCCGTACCTATGTAGAAACTCAGTGGTACAAGCCGAAGATTTGAACTCACGATCACATGAATGTAACTCGAGTATAAAAATACCCCCCCCCCCCCCCCTAGGCTATCACCGCTCAACTCAACAGTAACTACAACTGCTTAATACAAACATATCAAGAAAATTATATAATAATCTCATGAATCATCCGAAAAAAGTACACGAGAAAATTGGAACCCGCGATCTCCGTCATATGGTTTGGACTACATTAGGTGAGTGGAAAATAGGTACAATATTTGTAACTATTCGTATCTATACCTAAGTATCATATTAAACTGGCCATGTAATGAGTTTCAGTCTAAATTTGACAGTATGACCTAAACATCAAAACGTGCTAACATTGCTAAAATATTTAAACTCCAAATATTTATGATACTCGCGTATACGAGTATATATTTTTCAACCGTAGCCCGAGCGTAGCAAATAAGTGCGTCTGCACTGTATTTACCGGCGCCATAAATGTCGAGTTGGAGTTTGGAATTTAACTGCTTTACGCCGCGTCGGTGTGAATACACGATAGAGATGTATCCAATAGATTTTTTATTTTATTTTTATAGAGATAAGGCGGCAGACGAGCATACAGTCCACCTGATGGTAATTGGATACCGTAAACTGCCGCAACATTGCCTAAGTTTTACGCTTTTTTAAAGATATCTTCGAAATTTAAAAGCTATTTTCAACTTTTCTATGTACTAAATAAAGTTCAAAATCTTGTCGTTGGGATATCATGGTGATATTACATTATATTACTAAAGGAGTAGATCTGTAACGACATTTAATACCAGGCAAAGTTGGGCTGAAAAATCGCAACTTTGCCTACGTTGTTAAAAAGTATTACAAGACACAAATCCACAAACTCTCCACTCTATATTGAACTATATTCTTATATCATGTTAGTGTTTATTTAAAAATCGAAAAAATGTACATAAGTAGCCTAAATTAAAGCCAGGCAATGTTGGGATGTAAATTTTGGTCATTTTCATACATTGACAAAGTCTTGTATAGGGTTGTCACAAATTTAGAAATGAACGACTTTTTTTGTCACAGTGTAATAATTTCTTATACATTATTATTACTTAACATTAACAATATTATTAACATTAACATTATTACTTCTAATAAGTAACATTTCTTTAGAAATGGACATAGTTATGAAGAAAACATCCAATCCATATTTTTGGGTGAAACGGAGTATTTCGCTCTCGGCTTTAAAAATACCACTTAATTTGTCCTAAATAGTTCGAAAAAGGTTTTATTTAAATGTTTAATGATCAAATAAACAGGCAAATAAAAAGCAAAAATTTAATTTAACTAATTTTACTTAATATTTATCAGGGGAATTATAGACTCTATATTGAAAATTAATTGGCCTCGTCGCCCGACTTTAGGGTTTTGTAAAACCTTTTCAATGTCTAGACGTGTGATCTCGGATATGTCTTCCACTAATGGCCAAGAAAATGTTCCCTTGGTGTTCTTTCTCAGATATTTCGTTAAATATGTACCATTGCTTTCATTATGACTTATAATCAAACCAATGTAGTATATATTGACTTTCCTTGCAAGGAATTTAACTAGTACATATTTTCCTACAGTAACGTCATCAGTGGAATCTTCTTCAGTGAAATTTAAATTATCTTCATAAAAACTTTCAGTATCACTCTGTGAGTCTACAAATGGGCCATCTTCTGAAGAATCATGCAAAGAAAACGATGAAGTTATACTGTCTGAATCTGACCCTTGGCTTTTGTCTAGTTGTCTGAGTGAAATATTTGATAATATTTTTCTGTGTTCAACAGGAACACAAGAGGTTGGAGGGTCATTTTCACATGCCTTTGTAAATAAAGTGCGGTTATTAGAAATGTATAAGTTCTGTGGTGCTTCGAAATTCACAACCACACCTGGAGGAATGTTTATATTTTGATAAGAAGAACTAGCTTCTAATCTTTCTGTATTCGGTATTGTTGTAAAGTCTTCGGTTGACACAGATTCCCCTGGTTTTATATGGACTTTTTTATTTCTTTTCCTGTTTATGTTATTATAGGGAGATCTTGATTATTTTAAATAACTGAGAAGAGCATTATTAAAGGTAACCTCTGGTTTCCTATTCTCCACGTTGTAATCAGGTAGTTTTCTTAAAACTTCTTCAGGGTTTAAAGGGTGTATCCCAGTGGCCTTGAATCCATTCTTGATTGTTTCTATTTGATTAATTTTTATTGCATCAATTAATGATTTTAGTAATTCTGGAAAAATACTTTTGTTTAAGGAATTACTGGACGGGTGTCGTACTTTCAGTCGAGTAGAATATTGCGCCACGTTCTTTTTAAGGGTCTAAAAAATGAGACATCAAGTGGTTGGGTATCGTGAGTTGAATTGGGTGGTAGAAAAACAAAGCGAATATTGTTATCACGACATTTCTCAATAATGCTTATGTTTAAATGCGAGGACAAATTGTCCCCTATCATTACTTTGGGTTCCGGTGAGGTTTGTGCCCAGGGTATTATAATAGTATTGAACCAATCTTCAAAGGTTTGATTATCAAACCAACCGGATTTCGATTTATTAAATCTTGTACCGGGCGGCCCTTTTTCACACCAGTTACTCCACAGATTTTCTGCCTTATAAACTACGTATGGAGGAAATAATTTTCCGGATGCAGTGGCCGCGAACATGAGAGATATTGCAGTTTTAGTACTGTTGAGAATTTTATTAGGATACTTAACACCTCTTTTAAAAATGCATCTCAGGCTACCGGGATCATCAGATAAATTAGTTTCATCGTAGTTCAGAATGTGCTCTGGTTTTGCATTAGTTAAACTTACTTTTAGGTTATCAAAATATTCGTTATATTCACTATAAGTTTTTGTAGCCCGTACAAGCTTAATATTTTGAGTCGATCTCGTCGTTAATTTATTTTTGTGCCTATTTAAAAAATTCCTAATCCATTTTTCGCCTGGCATCTTATTATTAAAAAGTGCGGATTTTTCATTTTTTTTAAGGTAGTCATAAACGATTATTCTCAATTCTGAACGTGTTAAAGGACTGCCATAATTGGCGCAAAGAATCAACGCTTCCACAATTCTTGACTCCTCCTCTTCAGACAATTTATTAGGACATCCAACTTTACGCATAGGTTTCAGCTTTACTTTATTTAAAATTGTTTTTCTTGGTATCCCAAACTGTTTTTCTGCTTCATATGAATTTAAATTTTTGTTTTTTACCAAATCTACTGCTAAATTTAGTAAGCTATCTTCATAATCTTTGTAGCGCCTGGCACCTGGCTTTCTTCTATGTTTTTCCATTGTGGACCTAAAAATAAAATAATATATATCAACTGCTTAATTAAAGTAATTTTTAATGTAATACGTAGTAACTTTACCTAATACTTTACCTAATGTATTAGGTATTCGTTTCGTTGTTAAAAAAATATCCAATTAAACAAAATTACATTATAAGGCAAATTAAATGATAAAAAAAATAAAATTATATAATTTCAAAAATATAACTGCAACAACCCTACCGTAGATAAAGTTGAGGTTACTTATTTATCAAACTTATCCCTTCTTTGCCTAAGTCTAATTTATTTTAGAACGCTTGACGACAAAACGAATCTAGCAATTGCATTATATTAAAGAAGACTAAATCGATAAGATAACTATATTACCAAAACTTAAACAATATTCTATTTCGACTTACCGAAAAAGTTTTGAGCATCAGTATAAATTCCCGTCTCCTTCTTGACGTTCAAAACGGCACTGACGTGAAGGTAGGTGACATTAGTACTATGGCGACCATTTTTTGTGTTGTCAGAATATCTTTACAAAATACACCATTGGTTTCAGTGATGCAACATAAATATTTTGCGAGTTATCAGCATATTACTATTTTAGGCAATGTTAAAGACTTGTGGTAAAGTTGCGACGTTTTACGGTACTGTCGTCCATAGACATATAGACATTTGCGATGCATGCTAAGACCAGTCCATACAATTTAGTATCAATTACAATGTATTGATGTATACGAGTATGTACCTATATTACGAGTATATTACACCTTTCTCTGATCGTCTAAAAATCTAGGTACCTACACAAAAGTACTGGCATACATACCTACCTAAGTGTTGTAAGACTCGATTTAGTACACCAAAATGCGATGTGATGATGCCTCATTTAAACTCTAGTTACGAGTACCTAGCTCTACCTATAAGAAAACTATTTCTGTTGCGTATTTTTATCTAAGGGTATAGACAAGATAATAAACTATACGGTATTTTATTAAGTTAGTCTTTAATACTCTAGATTTTAATAAGTTAATTTTTAATAGATTTAGTTAATTAATATGTAATATAAAATGAATATTTAAGCGTAGTGGTACCTAATTAAAAATAATTGGTTTAGTGGTTTTATAGTCGTAGTAATAGTTTATTAAACTTCAAAGTGCGTAATGTTTAGGCATAATGTTTGTGATAATCAAATTAAAAAAAAATAAACGATATAGAAAATGAGATAAGTTTAGATTTGTACCCAACTATGCTTCTATGCTGGTAGGTACGTAGTTGTTACAATATTGTAACTAAAAATTGGGAGTAGGTTACATCACGGAATATATGAAAAAGAAAACCCAGTTCTGTTGGTTACCTATAGTCTCGGAACGAGTTGAATGCGCGCGAAGGAATGTGACCGTTTTATGTCACTTGTTTTGTACTACAATGATCTTAGTGAAAGATAGGTATATCGATGTTGGTAAAAGTCGATATTTTTAATTTAAATATCGCGGTCAAAAATAAAACACACGACTATGTAATTATAAAAAACATCACTTATTTTTTACTATTTTTATTTACTTTCATTATTTATTTATTTATTATTTATCACATATTAGATAATATAGTAAGTAGGTGTACATAATTTTTAGTTTTAAATAGATATTAGGGGTTAAAGTATGAAATTGCCGATTTGTACTGAAAGATTAAAACTGGTTTTTTTCTAAAATGTAACATATTTATTTAATCAAAATATTTACCCTCATTATCTATACATTGTTGCCATCTAATCGGAAGTTCATTTATGCCTTTGCGATAGAACTCTGGGGATGTATTGTAGATTCGACAAACTGTGTGAAAGCATTTTGTACTGCCTCTTGGGAAGAAAATTTTTTATCACATAGAAAATTGTCCAAATCACGAAAAAAATGGTAGTCCGTTGGAGCAAGGTCTGGCGAGTACGGAGGATGACGTATGGTTTCTAACTGCAGGTCCTGTAGAGTTACAACGGTTTCTCGTGCAGTGTGAGGTCTTGCGTTATCGATGTTATCATGGAGCAATAATGGTGAAGATCGATTCACGAGTCGGGGCTGTTTCACTGCTAATTTCGCCATCATTGTTCGAAGTTCGGCACAGTAAACATCTGCTGTTATTGCTTGACCAGACCTGAGAAAGCTATAGTGAATAACACCATGAATAGACCACCAAACAGTTACCATTACCTTTTACCAATACATTACCAAGAACCTCATAGGTATCATGTGAAAAAAGTTTCACTCGAAAATCTCACACCATGAGGGTTTTATGTCAATTCAAAGTATCTATTACTATAAAACGGCAATTTCATACTTTAACCCCTATTATTTAATATGTATTTAGTTTTGAAAAATAAAATTACTAAAAAACAAAAAGAAAAAAATACAAAAATTACTAATTGAGAAATATAAAAAAAAAATTTTTAAATAACAAAAATCTACTACGCATTACAATATTAATAATAAAATAAAAAATAACTTAAAAGTACTAAAAGACAAAAGATTATCATATTGTTTTGAATGAATATTAGTCACTACAATCATCACTTGTAACACCTGATGCAGACAAGTCAGAATCAGGTTTGGTCGCTCATTTTAACAAGTAGGTAAGTATAGTAAAAAACTACCCAACACGTGTTATATTGATGACGCAAGAGAAACAATAGAAAGCGAGCAAGCGCATCACTAAACTAGTCGGCACAAGTGCGGCGAGACGGCTGGGAGGGGGGTGTGTCCCCACACCTCACACCGTGCGCGCATTTAGCTCATTCCGGGACAGTACGCTATGAATGAAACAAATAATTACTATAAACGTATAATTTCGATAAAGTGCAGCGTATTTATACTAATCAAATAACACAATGGCACTTAATTTAATATTCAATAATGCACTGGAATGAGCTACACTGAAGTAAATGTCTGATTCGAAATCCGGTGCGAAATAAACAGTCCCTGTCAGTAGAGCAAGATTTAAAATAAGTCAGTAATTAAGTTTATTTTGTTCATAGGAGGAGGCAATAGCACTGTGAATGAGACGACTCTTACCCATTCACCGGCTAACTTCACCAACATCGCGGACGAGACCGGCGAACCGTTCACGGACACAGATATAACCTTTGAACCCGTGACTCTAAATACCACCCAGGAAAGCTATAATAAAACCTCAGATGGCACTGGCACCAATGCAAATGCTACCACTGTCACATGACGTCTACTAAAAAAATTGCAAATACTTACGAATATGACTAAAAGAAGTTAGTTTAGAATGGCCAATTTATAATGAATAAAGTGATCCTGTAACAGTCCTCAGGGAATGCTTATTGGCGCCAATGACATCGAAAGGCTGAAACTGAGACACCAAAGTCTATTACATAGTTAGGTATAGCGACATTGATAGCGATTTAAGGGATCCCGCGTACTATTCGAAATTATGGTCGTGTCGAGGGACGCGATCCTAGTTAATGGTCGTGTCGTAGCGACCAATTTTTACTCTATAAATTTGCATAAATTCTAGGGCTGGATTTTATAGCCAGCCAAAAATATTGGTCCAAGCGGTGGTAGTGATTTAGATAGATGGCTAAGCTAAACTTGTTTCAATCGCGGTTGTCTAGTGCGCGAGATCCCTTATAGTGCTAGAAAATATACTTTATTTTAATAGTTGCCTAATTAGTTTTAAGAATTGATAGCATTTTGTGATATTCGCAATACGTCGATTTCTTAACCAACTCAGACGAAGCAAATAAATAAGGGTTATTTAAGATTTTAAGAGTCCGTGCGTGTGTGAGTTAGTTTGTATCTACCCCGCAAACCCTAAACCATTAAACATACTAAATGGAATCCAATAAATGAGATGTGAAGCAATTCGTCTTGTTTGCGCGACTATAATAATATTTCCAGGAAAAAATAAAAGGGCCTGTAATTTGCAATAAATATCTGGACCGAATTATTCTTTCCAATGTATTGTTCCCTTTAATATAATACCTATATTAAAAGGAATAAAGAATATAATTCAAAAATATATATTTCGTTGGGTTTCTAAATAACAAATAAGTGAATAGAAACGTACGAACACTAAAGATGCGAATTGATGTGAGGTCTATTTTCTGATTGCAGTAGAAATCTAAGTAACAAATAAATATGAAACACAAAAATTCGCCTAAACATAATTCACCTACTTACTTGATGCCTACATACTATGACATACCTACATAAAATATTGAGTCGTGTGACTGGTGTCAATAAAGAAATCAGTATTATTATAAAATGCATGATAACATCTGTCGATAAATAAGTATAATATGAAATACTTACATAAGGATAAAGAACCCTATCATATAATCAGTCTGTCTCTCCACTGTTGGATATAGGTCTCTCCCAAGACCACTCCAAAATAAATAAAATATATCGAGATAAAGCCATACATTATCTGGTTCCTATTGTTAAATTTTGTGCAATATCCACCCCGGAATGTAAGAACTTGGGTATATTGTTTACACTTGCGCACCTATATAAAGTACCTATATGTGTATACTCCTATTTAGACTGTGAATGAAAAGATTTTAAAAGCAGAAAGGTTTAAACACGTTTAAATGCCTGTACCCACCTCATTTCGGAGAAATCTGAAAATAAACAGCTGGCATTCACTCGAGTAACTGTCAAGATATACTAATGTGCTGAGTAAATACATATATGTAATATAAATCAGACGTGTTGCGAATGTTTCTAAACGTTTATAATATAGCTACAATTACTACTATAATACATGGTCATTGTGTTGGAGAGGCATTCTGGTTTAATTTAATGATCTCGTTGTGTTATTAATTTATTATTATTTAAGTGTAGAAAGCACCGAATATTGTGCAAATTCGTTATTATTAATAGATATAAGTATAAAAAAATCTTTTCGTATTTTTCTTCTGGTATCTCATATAATTATCCTTATGGCATATGTACATTTACACAATGTACATTTAAAAGGTGGGTGTTTCTGCTTCTTAATTCTAAACTTTATGTCATCACAAGCATACGGTTCTAAAACAACTTCTTCACGAGTTTTTCGAGGAAAAGGGTCAAGGCAATTAGCAGAGGTAACTTAAAAAATAAATCAAGGCCGAAAAGAATTTCATTACTCTAAGAAATCTTGCCCCGACAATTTCCACTTTTTTCCGAACTTGGATAATTTTTAAAGGGCAATAAATGCAACTCCGATGAGGCACTGAACAGCGCCTTCAGAGAATTCATCGATTCCCGTCCTCAGGAGTTCTAAACAAAGGCGTCAATCAATTTATTAAAATGGCAAAAGTGCATTGGTAATAATAGACAATACTTCGATGATTAATTAAATATATTGAATTTTTCCATATAAAACGGCAATTTTATAGGTAAGGACCTAACATGTATATAGTATTATTATAAGATGTATAATTCCCAAATAAGAAATATAAAGCACAAAATTACCATAAAAATCTGATGTCTAGAAGACGGGCTGTTATTGTGTAATGTTACGAGTATAAGGACACATCATAAACATAAATGACAAAGGAATAGAAACATAAAACGGAAAACGGAATAATGGAAACTTTCTCCAACTGGCTGAATACTTGCACATGTTGGGGTGGAATTACTTTATTTGTTGCTGAAGGGATCGCAGGTCAAAGTCCTGCCGAGGATAGCGATGTGTAGTTATAAATATCCCCAACAGCTTTTGACATGTAGTACTGTACGACACACGTGATTATGTACCATTTAATTTACTTTTGATTATATGGAATTTGTTATTATTTTAACGTCTTGTGAGGCCGCTGTTTTTCCTAACTAGAATTGCTAGACCTCATCGCTTGTGGCCTCCGCGGCTTTGTATTGTTGAACCCTTTGTATTGTTTGGGCTTATAAGACCCAGTTTTCGTATTGGTTTCTTGTAAGCACGCAACAATTAGATTGTTATTATGTAAATAGGAGTTGTGCTATCCGCCCACCAGCCAGATTTACGGATTCGTAGCAGGTTCTTTTAGCATAGTGCTCAGGTTTCACCCTTGTTCTTCATTCATTCATTCATGGAACTTTGGAATCCTTTCACAAAACCCCACTAAAAAAAATATTCTTTATTTGTATTTGTAGGTTATGATTTTAGGTAGTTAGCGTTCTAGTATCTCGTATCTCGGTTCAATTCCGGTTACGATGACTTACATTACAGGTGCGCAAAGAGAGTGCTTCGTTATTTAAAAGGGACTTTGAATTTGTTTGTCATTCAAAAGGTCGCGATCGGAACAGAATTTAGAACTGAAAGAGTATGTAGATGCAGTAGACTGGGGGAATTAATTTGATCGAAAATCGTACTACTTTCGATCATTGTCAACGGAATTTGTTTTTAAGCTGGGTCCAAATTTAATCTCTTGGAAAAGTCGAAAATAACAATGTCTTCGCCAGTCGTCTCCCGCACGTTTCACGAGATGTGTACCTACTTGTAACAAATTCTTGTGATAATTTAATAAAATAGTATGGAGAGTACAATGGAGGTTATTTCTCAAAGACTCTATTTGCGATACTCACACATTTAGATACGCTTTCAATTGTTTAGAACAGTGCGGGGAATGGGGGTGTATTCAAACTATCTGCGGCCTATTTATGCTGCATACAGTTGAAGCGTTGCAATCACGTTGCTCTAAACGGCGCGAATTTTCGAAATTTTGATCAATGGTAGCGACCATTAAAATAAATTAAATCAAAATAAAAAAATACGTGTATATTTTTTTGGCTATTGGAAGAATATAAAACTGTCCCGATAAAAAATTTTAAGTTTTAGTTTTTGTAGCACCCTACTCCACACCCCGGGTTGGTCAATCCAAAAGTCTGGCACCCTTGATGACAAGCTGGTGGCGGCAAGATCTACTCCTTTCTCTTTGAATCTGGTTGCCGAAGATGGATTCGCCACTTCGGAAAACATGAGATGCATGAGCCGGATTCATTATCACTCGCGGATGTCCCGAAACTGTCCGTAAAGTTCAAAATTTTATGGGTCTCACACAGTCCAGCACAGGAGTCACCAATGTGGAGAAGTGTGGTGGGATGATTAAGTAGCCTCTGTGATGGTTGTGCGTGTTCTCTCCACTATGTGAAATAAAAGATCGTATGGACTCCGAAATATTATATTGTTGTCACTAAATAAATACGTAGGTGACTATAATAAGTTTTAAGATACTCGAAATTTAAATATGGAACATTATACCTAGTTTATTAGTAAATTTATTATAAAATAGAACACAAATATTTAGAAGCAGCGATTTTTGACTTGTCGGAAGAAGACTGGCATAAATGTTTTCAGAGTTGGTTTAAGCGAATGGAAATGTGTATAGAGCATGATGGAGAGTATTTTGAAAAAATGTAATACAAATAATAAAATTCTATAGTTTAATTTTTGTTTGTCTCAAAACTTATATAGACGCCTACGTATGTTTACAATTTCGCGGTCCGGAGGCTAATGGCGAAGTCAATCTCAAAAATGAAATCAAATATAAAGATGGAAGTTGTTTTATTGATTTTCGAAGTATCATTTCCTTTTCAGCACTCCGTCCTTTCTTCACTTTCGTCGGAAACTCTTCGAAAGGAAAGAACCACTGCGAAGATTGCCTCTTAGTTTCAGGTTCATAGCAGTAGATCCAGCTTTTATCACCTGTTACTATATTAAAAACAGTATTTCATTGACCATTGAAGAATTTTTCAACCATTTGGAAGACATTATTCCACGCGGCAGTTTTTGAGCTTGGCTCAAATTGTGAGGAATCCATCTAGCACAAAGCTTCCTTACGTGTAGGTAATTGTGTAAAATAGTTTAAACTTGACTCATACCTAACGATGCCCGTATCTACTGATATGTCGTTATGAACAGTGGCACTGGATGGGGCTTCATCACTAAATAGTAACTAAGTCGTTCATAATTTTGTTTCTGGTTTAGACCTCAACGAGTCATAAAATTATCATTGAATGAAAATGTTCTGTTGTTAAATTCATTTTCCGCAAACAATTAATTTTCAAATTGCCGCCAGAAATTAAAAACAAATGACAGGTTTGAAAATTTATGGCGTTTGACAAACAAAGAGTTCCATTTTCGAAACTCGAATTTGTTTTTTTTATCGTAAGTATTGTATAGTAACCAGTTCTAAGAACTTTTAGTTTATCCTATCGTATTGAACTTTAATTCATGTCACTGCGTCGCTACAAAAATATACACAAATAATATTTTATTATACATGCACATATACATATTTGCATACATAATATTATAATACACTAGAGAGCGGAAACATGGTAATAGGACGATGAAAAGTAGGGCAGAAAATATAGATCACTAACTCTTAACTCTGAAGTTATAAATACCGATTTTGAAGCCGTTTTTTAAAAGAGCTTTTATTGGATGCTTTCCTAATGTGAGTGAGAAGCACATTCCAGAGAGTTACTTACTGAAGAGGGACGGAATAGGACATTTTTATATAAAATTTTAATAAAATTAATTTCATACTGCAACATAAGTACCTAACATTTTCGGAAATTAAAAATAAAGCGAATAAACAACGGTTATTCTTTTTGTTTGATCGGAAACTCCCGAGTTTCTAGCTTGATTTTAAATTAATGAAATATTTTCTGCATTTTTCTCAAACGTCATCAAAATGCACTTGTGCCTTTTTTTCTAAGGAGGGCAGATAGATCTTCTTTTTCATGGCACAATGCACGAACACAAACGAACCTCATGACTGCGTCCCTCCCGGTCGTATATCGTCTAACCAACGGTTCGTTGGTCTGCCCCGTGGCCACCTTTCGATACGATCTGCCGGCCTTACGCTTGCGTATTTTGCCCATTTCGACTTTAGTTCCCTAATACGCTTTCCAATATCTGTGACCTTCTTATTCAGGAAGCAAAGACAAATGGTTTCAAATAAATTTCGAATTCGTTACAAAATAATTTTAAATGTCTAAAAAATAATGTACAATGGTGTTTACAGAAGTTAAAATGTTTACATAATAAATAGTTTGTTTAAATGCACGAGTTATTAGAAAATTAAGAAAAGAGTATCTTACCTATAGTATAGCCCAATTCAAAGTTCGAAACAAATACAACCTCCGTTACATACAAATGTATTCAAGCGGGCAAATAACGAGAACAGTAAATAAACATTTGAAAAACAAATGAACTGGTCTCGGGGTGCTTTTTTTGATATACAGTCTTTAAAAAAACTCAATGCCCGGCGGAGACTGCATTATTTAAACAACGTGTAATTATTGAAATAACGCAAAAGCATACGATTTATACAATAGGGTTTTTTTTCATAACTTATTGTTCATTTCTAGTAGGTATATCTTTTATACCTATTTTAACCCGTTTCATACACATGTGGTGCACTGTCGCCGTCGCCAGCGCCCGATCATATCATAGATAGAACACTTTAGATAGAACAAGAAAATGTTGTATGTTAATGAGTCTTGAACGTTTCCCTAAAATAATGTTATTTTTCGCTGGCGCGGCTTCCTGTTTTAAATTATTTGACGTGTTTCGGGTTTTTATTCGGTGACATGTTGTATAACTTACGTTTGCTAGTTGCGAGGTGCTTTGTTGTACTTGTTTTTGTTAAATAATGGCATAAACTGTGCATAAACTGCAGGTGTAGTAAATGAAACAAATAGCAATTATTCCAATTATTATAATTTACATTGTATAAAAATAACATCATAATAAATATTTCAATTATACTACCTACTTTTTATTTTACAGAGGAAGTTTGTCGCACAATTTGGGCATCATTCGGATTATGCCTTTATAATAGATAACTAGACATGGGATTATACGTACTATCAAAGTGTCAAAATATGCATGCAAATATGAATGAATAAAGGTCTAAATATGCATTATATATGCACTATAAATAAACCACTTGGTGTGAGATTATTTTTTGATATTACACAAAATAAAAGCTCTGCCATAAATTTACACAATCAATTATTATAGTTTTTATGACAATACACTTCTCTAAATTATCAATTTCAAACTTGTGACGTTTGTCAGTTAGAATTAATTTGTAGGTAGAAAATGAGCGCTCCACGCCGACCGAGGTGACCTGACAAAATTTAAGATTTGGTGCCACGTCCGCAGAAATAAAGTGAGGCAAGCTTTGATCTGTGGCATTAATGTACGCGTTTATTTGTTTAATTACGCCAAGATCCGGATTTTTCACAAGAACGACGTCTAACTTATTTCGGAACTTTTCCCAAAAATGAGTTTTTACGTCGAATTGTGCACTATAAACGAAAAATCATAGAAATATACAAGTGTGAAAACCGATAAATATGCATTCTGCATATGCCAATATCCAAAAGCATATAATCCTATGTCTATAGATAATATTAATTTAAGCGAGTAACTCGTATAACTCGTTTCGAATTACTGTTCCAAGTTCAGTGCGTGTTACGATCACAATGCCTATGTAGCTTAATCGTCTATTGTAATTCGCACGTCTATTTAGCAAATCGTCCAATTGGCACAACGCTCAAGTTGCCGAAAGTTCGAGCAGCCAGATTGTCTGAAAAACTAAGCTGAAATAACGAAAAAACTGAAGACATGTCGTTCGGTATCGAGCGTAGAATCGATTCTACTTACTAGGTTTTACAATAGGTTTTTTTTTCATGGTTTATAGTAGGTACAATTCTAGTATATCTTTCTAAGCGTGACGCGCGCGCCGCACCGCTTAGGCACCCGATCTTATTAATAAGCGTTACGAACGTTTTAGACAGAACAACAAAACCTTACATGTTTGTAACTTTTGATTTATTCCTTAAAACAATTTCATTTTCCGCTAGAATGGTTTTATATATATTTTAAACCGGTTGCAAATTTCAGGTTTCACGTTATATCGATGACGCGTTGTATATCTAGGCGTTTTGCGAGTTTGACGTGCTGCTAAATAGACCCCCGCATTTGTAGCAGGGATTGTAGGGATCCATTGTAGGGAACAGGCCAGTAAATCACTAGGGTGGTTTTGGGGTCATAATCCACTACGTGGACCCAGTGGATATTGGTGGATAACATACTCAGATTTTTTTAAATTTCTGGTGCATGCAGGTTTACTTACAACGTTTTCCCTCACCGCCGAGCTAGTAACATTTTTGTTTTAAATCTACTTTAGCAGAAATTCAGCGGTATAGGCCGAGGATTTGAGCTCACGATCATACAAATGTGAGTCAAGTATAGATACCCCTAGGCTATCAATGCTCGTAAATAGACGTGCGAATTGAACGATTTGCTACATTAAGTTGCGTGTTCGGTGCGCGGCCGCCGCCTAGCGAGCCACGTCATTCCGTGACGTACATGTGCGCGGGTTTGTCGGAGGCGAGCGCGGCGCGCGCGCGCCCCGCGCCCGCCACGCCCGCCAGCCGCTGCACGTCGTACTCGCAGTACAACACCGACACGGACATCACTAGCGGGCTGCCGCCGTACTTGTACTGGTATTGTTCCTGCAACACATTGTGTTTATTTATCCACTAGCGGTGCCAGTTACTTTGTTCGCGGGAACATTAGAGTAATTCCCGTGGGAACTCTGTAACGGATCGGGATAAAATGTTCACTAAATGTTAACCTTAATATATGTGATTTTTATTAAAATCCGTCCAGTGTTTTTGCGTGATACGCATTCAGACAGACAGACAAAAATTTAAATTCGTATTGCAATAACTTTTTCAAAAAATATTTCATGTACAGACACAGCTCTCTTACGATTTTATTATATGTATAGATAATGTACAGATGTACAGATGAACCAAAAGACAGATGTAGCATTTCGACCCTAGAAATCAAATTTACAAATTTACCTATTCATTTTGCCATTTCATTTTGCCATTGATAGCAAAAAGCTACCAAGAACATATCGATAGTTTTCATTTCCTACAATAATTTGACGAAATAACGGTGTAATGCCTAATGACATTCTCCGCGGGTCAACCTTTGAGTATTATACTAGTAACAATTACAAAATATATAAACACATACATAATAATACACACCAATACGGCAATTTGTCTCATATTTTCTGTTCATATAAAGATAAATATCCTGACTGACTGACTCCTCAAAGACTAATTGAAACTGCTGAAGTCAGAAACATTAAATATGGAAAATAACTTCGATGACCTAAAGAGATGAAACGGGGATTCAAAGTTAGTATAGATATAAATATTTGATGATCATATTAACTTGAAACTTAGTATAAACATTTTATCATACAAATAATTAAACACACGATTCATCGTTTTACAAAATTGGGTCCAAAGGGTTAAAATACAGTATGTCAAATTTTATATAGAATCACTTAAATCGCTAAATTTATCAGTTTACCAGCGAAAAGAATTCACATGTTTCTATTATCTGTCTCAAAACGGATGTACTATAAAAATAAATAGATTCTTTCCTGTGCCAAATACCACGCGATAATTAAGGTAATTAAATCTAGGCAACCGAAATTGCAGGCAACAGCTAGTAGTACTCAAAAAGGATTATCAAAGTGATGTATCGGGCATTGTTATCTCTTTAGGAGATTTCTTAAAGCAAACCTGGCGACGGTGACCAGGTGTGTATGCGATGGGTAAACATTGTGTACAGAAATGCTACACGGGGTATGTCCTGAGTATAACAACGAGATTAGCGGCACAAATGCGCACGGAGTGGAGTCTAGTACTAATACTAGTTAAAACAACTAAGTAGACACTAAAAAAAAACTAAACAAAAGCGAAAACGTACCTGCATGAGATTACACATTTCAGAATAGAAATGTGGGTAGGTCGGCGGCTGGTAGAAGATGATGTGCCGGATGCCTTTTATCCTGAACCGTCTGAAGAAGTGGGCTCTTTCCGAGTACAGCATGAAGTGAGCTTCAGTGTGAAAGAACATATCTCTAGCGCGGGCTATTTTTGCATCCTGCAACACGAAATTACATTACAGTAATTGTAACCAGCCCTTTATTTTTGTCCACTGCTCGACACCGGCCTCCTCATGCATATTGGCTTGTGCATCAGGAATGTATGGCCATAAAACATCAGCCTGTGTGCGGGTGGCGGGTTAGTGAGTCCACTCTTCTAGAGGTGTAGTCCCTCAGGACTTGTGGTAGCGGCTTTTTTATCCCTTAGTCGGCTTTTGTGCCAACCGCGGGAAGAGATGGGGTGGTGGTATTGTATAGCCGGCCGACATCACACGAGAGCAACAAATTAAAAGAAAATACTGTAATAGACATAATTTTAATCAGAAAAAAATAATTTGTTATTTTATATTTTCAGATAAAACTGACACATAAATGAATTCAAAAAGAAAGTAAATGTTATTTTATCATATACTAAAAAAATCAGACTACAGTGAAAAAACTTTATTATAAACTTCTTATTGTATATTTATCTATTTAAACGGATCGGCGGCTCTTCGCATTAACACCCGTTTAAATAGATAAATATGTGTGAATAACGCGAAAATCTCATTTTTTTTATTGTAGTCTACGACAGTCTACAATGAACACGACGACAATTTTTTTTTACATTGTAGCCTACAATAAAGACTGAAGTCAAAAGCATACAATGAGAAAAAAATATATAAACTTTCTTTATTACAAATAATGGTAAATGAATCATGGCACAACAAAACTGGCAAATTTAAAACAAAATAAATTTAAATATTAATTGAATCTTCCGGGCTACTTGGCCGAGGTCTTCTGGAATCTCTTCTCTTTTTTCCAAACGTTTCGTCAACAACTGCGGTTGACATCTTCAGTGGCGACTGCGTTCACTTTCGGACAGATGTTATCTCTTCGGTTTCTCGAGCGCAACTGAAACGCAGTGAAGATGTCAACCGTAGTTGTTGACGAAACGTTTGGAAAAAAGAGAAGAGATTCAAGAAGACCTCGGCCAAGTAGTCCGGAAGATTCAATTAATATGGACACCGGCCGAGAAAGCCTACACTCCAAAATAAATATAAATTTAAAGCCTCCCGTGAAATTTTAAACAAAAGAAAACAATAAAGGGTCAAAGGTCAATTGTCTGTACCTTAGAATATTCGCAGATTTGCACAAAGCTGATGTCTTCTTTCTTGAAATAGTTCCTAATGCGCACATAGTCGTAGTAGACGGGTACGTAGATGAGCGTGTGGCCCAGCATCGCGTCGCGCTGCTTCGGCACCACCTCCTTCACGAAGTACTCGAACCTCGCGTCCACGGACGACACGAGGCTACTGGCATTGAATCTGTAAACAAATAAATGGAGAATTACAAAAGGCTGGGCGGACGCCCAGGGCGCCAGGTAATCGAGGAGCGCCCCGTCGCAAACAGAAAATATGATTTATATTTGAGCTGAATTCATCTGAATCTTTACTTGAGCTACATACGTGTCACGGGAATAACGCAAAACCTGAAACATGTTAACTATTATAAAATATTATATAAAGCCGTTCTAGCGAATATAAAGATTGTTTTAAACAATAAAATCAATAAATCAATGTAAGATTTTGTCGTTTCATCTAAACGTCCGTAGCGATCATTAGTCAGAGCAGGCGCGGCGAGGAGGCGTGTGACACGCGTACGATGAAACGTATAAGAGAAATGTACCTACTTATGAATATACCTATTTACATATGAGAATTGTAATTATGAAAAAAAAATTAATTGTAAAATCTAATAGAATCGATTAGACTCTACAACAAAAAGCTTTTGCGTTATTTTATTGATAAGTTGAATATAAACTGAGTGCGCTTACAAACAAATGTCCATCATTAAAAAAATGGATCTATTTTTTATACAGACGAAAAACGCTGGCCTTAAAGAGGCGCTACAGATTTTCCAGCCAAGGCGCTATACACGCTTGATCTGGCCCTGGAATTTCGCAAGTGCGGAAGTTAGAAAAATTATGATTTTTACCATTCAAAGTTGAATGTTGAGAAATAAATTGCGCAGGAGCGTGTGATCTGTTTGATCTGGTGGTTGATTGATAGAATGCTGTAGGGCATTAAGTCAGTGATTTGTGCAATTAGTCAACAATCAGATAATAATATACCTATAAAAGATTTGAGGCACTTGCAATACAATTTGCTGCATGCTGCCCACTTCAGCATGATTTAAAACGAGCACCTTCCCGGCGTAGTTCTGACATCTCTTATTCATTACATTTTTTATTTCCGGCATCTGTATTGAAGAGAACACCAACGTTTGCCTGGAAAACACATAAAAATGAGTTATATGAATTATGATCCATAACGCAAGTTTTGATGTGTATTTGATAGTTTTGATTTGTTTGTAAATGTTTTTAACATTTTTGTTTACGGTACGTAAATAGAAAAACTAACCGGTGAATCACCTTAAAATATCTATTCAAATATTACAACTAGGGCTTTTCTCACCATCTCCTGATACTTTATCCGAAGGTATCAGAAAGTCAATATCAATATACTTAATCAGAAAGTCAGTATCGCCCAGATTCAATTGGCACATAATGTGTCTATGGCAGCATAGCAGGCTTATCATTTAATTTATGATATGACATCTTAGGTTATATCATATATTACCGATAACTTGTATCATATCATAGCATATATAGATAGCATATATTATCATAGATAGGTTATATCATAACTTAGGTTATATTATAAATGACCGATTTTATATACTGGCCACTTTGAGTTTAGATATTTTCTGTTCTAATTCGAATTTCAAAATTAAAACAAAATGCAACTAATAGCTACGATGTTCTTATTTCAAAATCAGTATTTCATTTGTTTTTCTGCACCTAAATTTTGTTCATGTGATGTCATGTTTTGAAAAACTGGATAAATTGAAAATACATGCTATTTTTGAGTATGAGTTTCGTCGCGGTACCAACGCAAGTCAGACCAGCTCACAATATCAATAGTGTGTATGGGTCAAACACCACAAACGATCGCACCGTGCGTCGATGGTTTGAACGCTTCCGTTCTGGAAATTTCGATCTTAAGGATGAGTCACATGGACGACCTAAGAACAAGGTTAAGAACGATGAATTAAATGCTATAGTGGAAGCAGATCCATTTCAAAATACAGCTGAATTAGCAGCAGGGTTTCATGTTAGTGGGTACCGTATAAACTGAATGTCACCGACAACAACGCGTCGAAGTATACACTGTGTTTTAATACACACGAAGGAATTATGAATCGCTGCGTGACTTGTGATGAGAAATGGATCCTGTATGATAATCGCAAACGTTCATATCAGTGGCTGGATCCAGGGGTTACAGCCCAACAATGTCCAAAACGCAAGAAAACTAAGAAAATGCTACTGGTATCAGTTTGGTGGTCTTGTGCTGGTATTGTCCACTAGTTTCTTGCGAGCCGGTAAAACGATTGATGCAGATGTGTACTGTAAGGAGCTGCAGACGATGATAGAAAAGCTGGCAACAAAGCTTAATCTCCACTTTTTCTTCATGACAATGCCCACCCTCACACTTCTCATACAACAGTTTTAAAACTTCAAGAACTGGACCTGGAGACTTTCCTTCAGGCACCACACTCACCAGACCTTTGCAAGGAAAAAAAATTGATTCTGAAGTAGCTGTGATTAGAGCTTTTGAACGAGACCACAAGCCTTTTACAAAAGTGGCATCAATCAACTGGCCGTGAGGTGGCGAAAGTGTGTAGATAATATGGGTCAATATTTCGACTAACATAATAAATATTTTTATAACAAAAAAAAATTCAGCTTCTCATACAAATCGGTAATTTCATAGGTAAAGCACCTAATAGTATAATTATTGCGACTCACGAACGCGCGCCTACCTTGCTTGTACTGGTGAATTTCCATACGTGTAAAAAGAGACCTTATATCCTTCACAATATACTTTTTATCACTAAGTTACTTTTTGCATACACTGACATTAATTCACAAGCAAGGTTGACACACGCTCCTGAGATGCTGAACTACAAATATAAGTGGTGAATATTTATTTCCCTGAAAAAATCTTGTTTTTTATTATATATAAAAATATATATCTTATTACATATATAAAAAAAACCTTCATTGCATAAAGAAACTGACCTATAATACTTAGACCAGCCATTTGCAGCCCAAGACCTGACTCTAAAGAAGTTTGTGTCATGTGTCTTTCTTGGCTGCAGATGGAAATGGTTAAACACATGCAGTAAGTGAAGCCAATTTTGCATATAGAAGACGTCGGTTTGGTCCATTATGAGTATCTCTATAGTGGCTAGGAAGTCGTAGTCGCGCTGTTCCTCACCTTCGGCGCCGATGATCATGCGCAGCCCTAGAGGAGATGCCACTATAATGTCGGATGAGTAGAAATCTGTGTAAAGCTGAAAAAATAATAACATCACTTATAGTTGTGTTCGCAGGACACGCCTCTTCAGATATGAAGTTACAATTATATTATTTAAAACGTTAAACTAATTAAAAAGGTGCAAATTCACTATTAATATGACAAATGAAACATTAAAATTTATACTATACGTCAGGGGTGCCTTCCAAAAAGTACAATTATCGCTCTTTAATAACCTAGATTATTTTGAGTCTCTTTTTGTATTATGGAGATACAAATGCATGCAGTATATTTAGATCAATTTATATTGTCAAAGAGTGATATTGTGCATTTTGGAACACGGCCTAGTTTGAAATTGAGTGACAAAAATGACCGAATGCCATAGACAAAGACTGGATGTAATTGAAATTGTTTACATTTATTCAGATAACTGTCAAGTTGCTGCTCATCGGTTCATAAGTCGTGGTAAAATTGATCAGAGATACTCGGCATTCTTATTTGCGAGCAGTTGATTAGTGGTGAGTGTTAAGCGACAAATCATAACTTTATTCCAAGGTCCTTATAGAGTTGGAGTGGCTCTCTTTGATCCTCAGTGTAATATTTCACACAAATGGAAGTTGCACAGGGAGACGTGCGTGATGAGAGCAGAACTGTTAGCTATAAAAGAGGCTTTAGACTATGCAAACAGTCTACCTAACAGCCCTCCAGTCGTTATTTTGTCAGACTCGAAGAGTGCCCTCCAACATCTTACTCATTGTGTCTCTAGTCAGCGAGGAATGCCCATTGCCTTTGAAGCTCTCCATTTAATTCATGAAATAACTCATAAAAATATGTGTATAAAGATTCAATGGATCGCCTCTCATGTAGGGCTACTTGGAAATGAGATGGTAGATCACCTTGCAAAAGCTGCTGTAATGGATGGTACAGTTTCTGATTCCAAACCCTTTGCTAGTGAACTCATTCCTAGAATTAAAAGAAGTTTACAAAAATGGGAGTATGACTTCGGTGAACAGTCCATATCTAAGGAGGTTGGAATCTGGTACAGAACTATCCAGTCAAATCCCTTGTGGACACCTTGGTTTGATTCTGCCAATCTCACAAGAAAAATGTTGGTCTCAGCTTTCAGACTGCGTTCCGGACACATCCCAACAAATAAGTTCTACCACATGATGGGTATTAAACCATCACCACTGTGTGATGACTGTCAAAAGACTGATGACCTTTTCCATTTAGTGTTAGAATGTGTGCGGAATTCAGATATGAGAAGAAGAGTTCTTGGGAGCTCAGGTTCACTGCACAATGGAGAGATCAATTGCTGGCTAGCAGAGCCTCTTTCCAGTAAAGCTGTAAGTTTATACCAGTTTATTGATCGTTCCCTTGAATAAGGGAAAGGAGAAAGTACCCATGAGGCTGGCATGATCACCCAGGGTGTTCAAAGCCTCGTCAAAAAGATGATTAAAAAAAAAAAAAAAAAATGGTCCTTATACTTAAATAAATAAAATATGGTAAAGGATCATAAAATATATAATTCAAAAGACACTTAAGTAGCGCAGCCACACCTACCCAAGAATTAGGGTCATAGGTATAAGTTTAAGGTTGTAAAAATGAATGGGGCGGGCACGAGTCACAGCATAGATACTGTGAGTGGTGATTGGGTGAATTTTTTGACCATAAAAAGCGAATTACGATCCAATCGTTCCTTATTAGCCAGCTGACACCACACAGCACCACTATAGGATAGCGCCACCCCATTCCTTCCCGTGCGTGTCGTAATAAGTGACTAAGGGATAAAAAAAAGCGACCACTACAAGCCCGGAGAAACTACATCACCTCTAAAAGAGTGGACTCGCTAGCCTGTTTGGCCAGCATGGCGGTTTAAAGCCATACATCAATCATGCACAAGACAATCTGCATGAGAAGGCCCATGTCCAGCAGTGGAGCATTGGTTGCATTGCATTGCATGTTCCTTGCATGACAGATTCCCCTCTCATTGCTTGCATTGTTATGCTTCCATCACAACCATGCCCATGGTGATTGGGCAAGATGGGAACATGTAAATTATTGACATTATCTCCACCTTATGTTATATATAATAATAATATTCTAAAAATTGTGAAATTTATGTGGAAGTGTAATTAAGATGCATATAAAATTACTTATTTACTAACAGACAGATAAAAAAAGTGTCTAAATCACTATAATACCAGCACTACATTACCTTAAGTGTTTTTTTAGTTAACACCATGCCAAGTCTAAAAGTGTCATCTGTATTTCCACTGAACAATAGCTGATAGTCTTCTGGCTTAGGGTGTTTCTTTGGCATCACAAGCTCCCCTCCAGTAAAATCCTCCTCAAACCTGTGCTTGTTCACCACTTGTCCAGCATTGTTGGGCACTAGAATTTCTATTAATGTCTTTACAACTCTGTAGGCTGCATCTTTGAATGGCACCACTATTAGAACCTGTAAATAACCAATAATATTGTTATATAGAATGTCCCAGGGAGCAGTGTTCAAATGAAACTTATGGATAAGGGACCGCACCAGTCCATAGAAAGGCAGACAGGGTTATCAGTTATCAGTTTCATAATTTATTTTTAATTAGGAAAAGGTAGCATCCTTGTTCATTTTTTTTTCATGCCTTTTCTGCAAATAAAGGTGTCTCGTATTTCCTCTAAATAGTTTCCCAGTCAATTGTATGCAAAGAGCACTTGTATTCTATCTTTTAGTGCATTTAATAGGGATTCCAAAATGTTACAAAACCTTTTTAGAAACAGTTATTGTGATTTCTATTCAGTCATCATCATCATCATCATCTCAGCCCTTGGACGTCCACTGCTGGACATAGGCCTCCCCCATTGTCCGCCATTTAGACCTATCGGCAGCGACCTGCATCCAGCAGGTGCCCGCAACCTTTATGAGGTTGTCTGTCCATCTAGCAGATGGACATCCTCGGCTTCGACCGCCGGTACGTGGTCTCCATTCGAGAACCCTTCTGCCCCATCGGCCATCGGTTCTTCGAGCTATGTGCCCTGCCCACTGCCACTTCAGCTTGCTAACCCGAGAGGCTATGTCGGTGACTTTAGTTCGTCTACGGATCTCCTCATTCCTGATTCGATCATGTAGGGAAACCCCGAGCATAGCCAGTACTCTATTCAGTAAAGGGGGATAATTCAGTTCTATTCAGTCTATCTAATGAAGGGGAGATAAAGCAGTGTTGTGATTCTATACAAAATTGAATATGAATGTGTAAAAGGTAGGGAATTACTAGTGAGTTCCCAACACATAGGTATTGTTTGGATGCCACTTGTTAGTTCACACTGGGCAAAACTTCACAGATAATGGCATTAGTAAAACTGATAATGCAAAGCCACCTTCGGACCACTGAGTTTTTTAACTAATATATATTTAAATGGCCACTTTATCTAATTGAAACCATTTTGCAATTGCAACATCTTTCAATTTACAAAAGTGCCCATTTAAACATATGTAACTATAAAAAAATATCTGAAATACATTTGTACATCTTCCCAGTAGTAAGTGACAGTTACTAATTTCATGTTACTCATAATTAAGTTATTTTAAGTTATGTACTCTAAATGCCACTTACATCATTTAAATTGATTGCCAAAATATGCTACACTACTATTCCAATATTTGTATACTGTTTGGTAAAACATAAAGAACTGACTGTATGCTTATTTATATTATCATTGTACCTATGTTTACAAATAAATAAAACTAATCTAAAAACTCATTGGTTGCTTTAAGTTAGAAGGTCAGAATTAAGTAGATTTGCATTAAAACAGGATAACAAAGCACATCATACCTTTGGCCGCACTAATCCTTGATCTCTATACTCATCAGACACATCAGACTTCTTAGCTAATTTAGCATTGTGGTGTAAAATCTTTGTTCTTGTTTTCAACATGTGATTGACCACATGCAGACAATATGTGTAGCGAATTTCATCAGCATTACTAAATGTTCTCTCTGGGTACCACAGGTCCTGATAATTATTCATTACAGCAAACAGTTCCTTTTGCAGTGGTGTTAAAACTTCTGTCAGTTCTAGATCTCTCTTTACCAAATTTCTCTTATTGGCAAACACAATGTTACCATGAATTTGAGATTTTATATATAGTTGTTTAAAATCCACATTGGTAATCATAGATGGCACAGTCCCTGTTGCAGCATAAGTCTCTTCTTCTAATATAGAATATTTTGGTTTAGCTTTTTTAGCCAAAGTTTCTAAGGGTTTCGGTATAGTAATAGACAAGTGGCCAAGAACTGGCCACACTTTAGTGATATTTTCTACAGTGTGAGGTATGTTTGTCAATGACACTAGCAGTTCATCGCTTAGATCATATTGCAGATGCTTTGTGAAGGGGTCATTAGCAACATCTTCTTGTTCAACTTCGCCATCAGATTCTTTTGCAGGCTAAAATGTAAATTATTATCAAAATTGTGTATACAAAACAAAGAATCTATGGATATATGTTATAAAAGAGTAATATATTAATAAAATGTTATTATATATAAATATTAATAAAATTGTAGCCAAAAAGATCACTGCTGGACATGGGCTTCCTCATACACATTGTCTTGTACATGAGGGATGTACTGGCCAAGCAGGCTGGTGAGTATACTCTTTAAGAGGTGGTGTAGTTCCTCAGAGATTGTTACTTAGTAGTCTTTTACGACATCTATGGATAGAGATGGGGTGGTGCTATTCTAAAGCCGGTGGACACCACACTGGCATAATTTAACATGTTGTACATACCACATTTTTATTCTCAGCACTATTTTCTGTGGTACTATTTTCTTGTTCATCCATATTCTGGTTCTCACTCATGGGCTCAGATTTTTCACTGGACGTGCTCTCGTCATCGCTGTCTATGGGTCGTTTACGGTTCACTTTATTATTGAACAACGCCACCAACTTCCAATATACATCTCCTTCTTCTTCATCACTTTCCGAGTAAGTTACCTGCTCCAGGTGTAGTTTCCGCTCTAATTGTTTTTTCTTCGCTAATTCCTCCTCAACTTTCTGTTTGTTTTTATTGCGATTGAAAATAGCTTTTTTATTAACTGGTTCGTTCTTAACCAATTTTGTTTTTCTCTTTTTGATAGGTCTTTGGGTACCTTTGTTTTTCTTACCGAGGAATTTCCTTCCTCTACCCATTTTCAGACTTCTAATCTTCCTAAGAGTTAATTCACAATCACACCACGTGCAAGTGTATTTTGAATTTTAAACTTCTAATCCTCCTAAAGTATTTACTGATTAATAATCACAAAAACACGAAGCCGACAATCGGCATACAATGTATAAATTATAAAATGTATTTGTTTGAGGTTGAGTTGGTTATTTGGGTTGACGATGAAGAACAACATGCGCGGCTGACACCTGTCAGTCAACTGTCACTAGTGATATCCGGAACTTGAATCGAAACAATGTTTTACGATTTTCGATTTCCATTGTGAATTATTTGTAATTGATTGACTATTCAATAATGTATTAAGAGGCGTATTACAAAATAGAGTTCTGAAAGATTAGGTATATTCAAACCCGGCGACACTTCGCTAGAGGTCACGCGTTCAACTCGCCGTGCTATAGTTAAAATAAACAATGTTGATACTTTTTCCTATTATTGAATTATTTTTTACAAAGATAGATCTACAAGTAAGTTTAGTATATACCGTATTAAAAAATCAATGAATTGCATTGTTTTTTTATTATTTGTTACTATCTGTTGCCCGTGGCTTCGCTCCTGTTACCGTGATTGTAAGGAAAACAAAACAACAAATAGTAAAGTACAAATAGTAGAACTAAATTTAATATTTAATATTATATTACTTTATAAATTTGCATGCCAAGCTGCGGCAAAACATATTGAACTTAATTCTAAATAACACCTATACTGACCATGTTTTATGCATATTAATAATCCTTTCTTTATTAATTTACGATCTTTTTCGTTTTAGTTTGTAAGCTTTTTTCAGTTTTATACACAATAACCAGCTTTATATAGTATAACTAGGTTTCGGCGGCGCCCCCCGGGCGCCGGCCTCCCCCTAATGGCGGGGGACGCTCCGGGCTTCGCCCTGCGCGGAGCTCGGCCTTCGGCCTCGCTTAAATTACACACTGAGAGAGATCGCTGTAGTTGATGTTGTGCGGGATCTGCATAAGAATTCCAAATCCCTAACCAGCCTCCCCCGAACCCCCCGGATATCAATTTTCATCCGGATCGGATGAATTCGAAAAATGGCCGCCATCTTGGATTCGCGATCTTAAAAAAATTTTTACCTCAATAGAAAAAGATCGTCATGATAAACAATATTAGTTTGAGCACCGATCCGATATGTCTACCCGTTTCGGAGATGTCTTCCGAAGAATTTTGTGTGGCGGCCATCTTGGAAATAATCATAAATCCTTAATCAGGCTCCCCTGAACCCCCCAGATATCAATTTTCATCCAGATCGGACAACTTGAAATTTTGGTGGTGCGGTAGTCCGGTCGCTCCGGGCTTCGCCCTACGCGGATCTCGGCCTGCGGCCTCGTTAGACGCAGCTCGGCCTTCGGCCTCGCGTAAGTTACACAGAGTACGCGGCTGGTGGTGCGGTAGTCCGGTCGCTCCGAGCTTCGCTCTACGCGGATCTCGGCCTGCGGCCTCGTCAGACGCAGCTCGGCCTACGGCCTCGCGTAAGTTACACAGAGTACGCGGCTGGTGGTGCGGTAGTCCGGTCGCTCCGGGCTTCGCCCTACGCGGATCTCGGCCTGCGGCCTCGTCAGACGCAGCTCGGCCTTCGGCCTCGCGTAAGTTACACAGTGATCGAATTCGGACGCTCCGGGCTTCGCCCTACGCGGAGCTCGGCCTGCGGCCTCGCTGTATAGCCGCCATCTTCAAAAAGGGTTGAATATAAATAATAATTCCAAATCCTTAGTCAGGATCCCCTAAACCCCCCAGATATCGATTTTTATCCGAATCGGATGAATTTGGAAAAATAGCCGCCATCTTGGATTCGCCATCTTGAAAAAAAATTTTCCCCTCAGTGGAATGAAATCGTCATGATAAACAATATTAGTTTGAGCACCAACCCGATATCTCTAACCGTTTCGGAGCCGTCGCTGAGAGAATTTCGTATGGCGGCCATCTTGGAAAATTTCGGCACCTACCCTAAATCCTCAAATTTCCTCCTCGATTTTCCACCTCGAAACACATTCGCTCAGAAATTTCTAAATTTCCCAAAGTTTTTTTTAAATTTCCGCCATTTTGTGTCCGCCATCTTGGATTTTTTTTTCCGCCTAATTTCCCCATAGACCAGAGTTTCCAACGAGGGGAAATTCCACCTCGCGTCCCTCGCCCGATTCGAGCTACCGCCTCGGAAATGCCCTCGGACCCCAAAATCGAAATTTCCACTTTGTATGGCAGCCATCTTGAAAAATGGCGGAATTAAAAAAATGTTCCAAAATCCCGAATCGGGGTCCCCTGAACTCCCCGGGTAAGAAATTTCATCCCGATCGGAGGAATTTTAAAAATGGCCGCCATCTTGGATTCGCCATCTTGGAAAAAAAAATTGGTCCAGTGGAAGGACATCGACTCGCCCCACCACATTAGTTCGAGCCCCGATCCGATATCTCCGACCGTTCGGGAGCGACGGTCGAAATAAATTTGTATGGCGGCCATCTTGAATCCGCCATTTTGAATTTTCATCGCGCTCTCGCCAAAGTGCCGGCGGTTCTCTATGACATTCGGTCGAGCACCATGGGAATATCTCTCACCGTTGAGGCGGGCCGTCGACCGTCGAGCTGAAGGTCCACCGGATGAGGACGGGCCCGCTCCCGGTGCAAGTCCCGGGCGAGCTCGGCCTGCGGCCTCGCCCGCGCCGCTCGGCCTCCGGCCTCGCGGGAGTTACGGCCGATCGAAATTTGAAATTTCAATTGACGGCCGCCATCTTGGAAAGGGCGGAATCGAAAAACCGACTGGAAATTCTCAATCAGGGCCCCCGCGACCCCCCGGGTGCCGATTTCCACCCCCCTCGGACCAACTTGAAAATCGGCCGCCATCTTGAATCGGCCATTTTGAAAAACTTTTTCGACCACGAGAAAGCTTACACCTTCCCGAATGACATTTGGTCGAGCACCCCCGACTTACCTCTCACCGTTTCCGAGCTACGAGCGATTTAATTTTGTATGGAGGCGACGCTGGACGTTCGAAATTCAAATTTTAGCGACGCGCTCTGGCATCTGCCGGCAGTTCCCTATGACATTTGGTCGAGCACCCCCCGCGCAGCTGTTACCGTTGGGTCTGGCCGTTCTAAATTTTCATCAGGTATGGTCAACTCGAAGAAGTCGGATTTTTCTCGAGGTCACAGGACCCATCGGCGTACTTCCTCATTCAAAGTTTCTCACTCCGGTGGTGGGAACCGGGAGATCGAGATGTCAGTGAGTGAGTCAGTGGTAATCGAGCTTTATATATATACGGAATACGGAATACGGAATACGGAATACGGAATACGGAATAATAATACGGAATAATAATACGGAATAATAATACGGAATAATAATAATAAATATTACATTACTTCAATTCAATATATTACAACTATTATAAAACTGTAGGTAGTTAGTTAGAGAGGTAGGTTACTTAGGGTAGGTAGGTGGGGCCAGGTTCCTGTGTTAAACATGGTTAGAAAAGTATTTCTCTTAGTGGCATCAATCTGGCTTTTCGAGAATCAACTATTTCTGGGAGGATACAGTCATGATAAAAACGTGACAACTTTGGTAACATTTGGTTTTCCCAAAAATCATCGTCTTTGTGAACTCTCACTACTTTGATTGCGTAATTAGGGCCAGTCCAAACCTTACCAGTCAGCGTAAGGAAGCTGGCCCTGGACTTGGTAAAACCAGTCGTGTTTTATATTCATAGTAAGTTCGCCGGAATTTATTCAGTTCGAAGCATTTATTTTTTTGCTTGCAATCGCTTCTTCTGGATCGATACCGAATGCGGAAGAAGGACATTTAATTTCTATTAGTCCTTCTTCGCAGATGCCATCAGGAGAAGTCCCCAGAAAGCAGTACTGTTCATCGATAAACAACCCACATTGTTCAATTTGAATGTTTTCTTGTACACCCAATTGTTCTAAAGCCTTGGCTTCATTTTCTTTTCCATGTCTAATGGAAAGTACATGGCCTAAATCATACCTATATAAAATATCCTTCACTAATGGTGTCGAATTCTGATTTGGACGCCTCTTGCAGATTTTGCAAAACTTTAATGCCGTCAAAATGTTTCGACGAAGTTCGAGCCATAATGCGCTTTCTGCTTGTAATATGGTGCTGCTCTCTATCTTAAAACGTTTCAACGCCTGTTGTTTAAGGTTATATAAAAACAAAATCTTCGCATTTTCAAAATCATTTTGCCCCATATCTGGGCGTTGACATTCATTACCATAGTGCCCGTCAGTTTTACTAAAATTCAATTTGGTTCTGCTGCGCTTTATTGTATTTCTATTTTTGGCATGCCGCTTTTGCGCTAGTTTTTTATAGTCTTTCCTGGGCTCTTGCCCCACAGTGTTTTGTATAATGTGTATTGCGGTTTACCACTATTGAACGTCACTACTGCTGCGTAACAGCGTGCTTTATAAGAGTCTTTAAAAGAATAATTGACTCTTTTGCCACCCATTACTTTGGCTACTACACTATTAAATTGTTTGGCACGATTGTTTGTGAAATTTTGCAGAAGGCTCATGGAATTAAATGCCAGTTGAGCTGCGTTCTTTCGCAATTTGAGCATTAAAGTTGGTACCATCGGAACTACATTTTGTTCTGCTTTCCTTTCTGGTGTGCAATAATAACCTTCACAATCAGTGTGGTCACCAAAAATATGGCATGTACTATTTAATATGTCTTTCTGCAAATTAAGTATTTTTGTCTCGGTTGAGTAATTTTGTTCATTTCTAAACTTACTTGTAGTACGGATAGTAGTACGTAGAATAATAAGGCGATCTCCGGTCAAAAGTTTGCGTTCATTAAGAGGTATAGCAGTATCTTTTTGCAATTGCATGTTTCTTTCGTTGTAGTTGCGCAACAAATGGTTGGTACACTCTATTTTTTGTACAAGCACATCAGGATAAGGTCTACTTTCGAGAATCCTTTTGTAAGTACTCGAGTCACCGTCAGCTATTAATATATTATATATAAGATTTCTTTCCTTTATCGAGCAATTAAAACATTCAACCAGAATTGCTTGTTCCATACTGGTGGATGAACCAGAGTGATTTTTTGTGCAATTATGCTCTCTTGCAGACACGCCTTTTTTAAAAGCCCGAGTGCAGATAATATTTTATAAGATCGTTTGCTTCAACATGCATCAACTTCTACTGGCACTATTGCTATTCCTGCATCATTGACGACACCACGTAATATTGCAGCTTCTTGTTCTTGTTTGGCAGCTTGTTTTATTGACTCTTCAGCCGTTATACGCCATATTTCAGCAATATCATCATGTGTAGGGCTAAATAATCGGAATGGCATAGATGATAAATCCATCGAAGCATTGAGTTCGTTGAGATTCGATAAGCCTATTCCTATTAGAATGGCTCCTGATACCGCTCCAGCATTTGCATCAAATTTAAGACAATTATCGTCGCATGTTTTCAATTCAAAAGTAGAACCGCACATACGAAATTCAAAAGAAAATTTTGAGACGAGTCCTTTTTGTTTCTCTTGCACTAATTTCAAATTATTCAGTCTGCAACCGAATTTTTCACCATGTTTCTCAATTTCAAGTAATTGACTCATAAAGTATTGGAAATCAATTATTCTCCGTACCTCAACAACATGATCTGCTTCCTGAAATAATTATGATTTTTTTGTTAGTAGTATAGATTGCATAATAGAAGAGAAGAAGAAACACGGCAATTAAATTAGCTTTATAATATAATCAAAATCAATAATCAACTAGCGAATGCCCCGCGATTTCACCCGCGTATATTTATTTTCCTGAGAGAAATTCGGGATTCACGTTCGAGAATAAATATAGCCTATAGCACTGAGGGACAATATAGCTTTCTATTAGTGAAAGAATTTTTATAATCGGATTAGTAGTTCCGGAGATTATCTGTTACATCCAAACTCACTCCCAAACAAACTTTACCTCTATAATATTACCTCTAATGTACTTACGGTACTGTTCTCTAATTCGCTTTCTATTGTCATCATCACATCCGTCTCATCAAGTGTTGGGAGTGGCAGTTTGTCAGGTGTTAAATTTATATTCTTCATAGAAGACGAAGGCATTTCGCAGTTGGGTATCTTAAAGAGAAATAAAACCTGTTACGATATAATACAATATAATGTGATGATAATCTTTTAATAACAAAAGTTGATCCCGTCATCACAACGTTTTTAAAAGAGGTTTCTTGCGTTATTATTCACCTGAGACGAGAATGGAACTTGGTTCATGTCAATGTCTTCCGTATCCCATAATTGTGATAAGAAGGAATCTTTGTTCATGGCATTTTCATATTTCTTTTTCTTTCTGAAACAGTTGCATTCAAAGTTACTATAAATTTCCGAAGTACATAAAAGCAATACTAAATTGTTATTTTGCGAAAGATATTATCTTGCTTGGTTTGCATTTTTTAATTCATTTGTATATTTTCTCATTGTAACACATCTGTACACAGTGCCTTTTCGACCCATACTAGAAATAAACAAAACTCTTGATTAAAGTAATTCATATTAAACTAATATGAAGAAATAAAACAAACCCTATATCACTCCCACAATTAAAACGAATCAAACGACACCTCATTCATCTAAATCCATCTAGCCATTCAGGCTACAGCGAGCGCCCAAGAAACCGGACATATATATACATATATAGATATATACCAAAAACATTACCCTCCTTTTTGCGCAGTCGGGTAAAACAAACCAAAATGAGCTTTTGCTAATAAAATTATAGTTTTATCAAATTATTATTACTTACGTGGTCAAAACGGGTTGGTCGCACTATACAGCTACGATAGATCGCGTGGCACGAAATTCTGGAAAACGACGTTCGACACAGACCCTACCTCGACAAGCGCTCGCGCGGTACTGAGGCCGCTCCTCGAGCGCAAGCAAATATATACAACTTTTATTTGTTTAATTTTATTGTTTATTGCATTATTTTTTTTTATTATCAAATGACATTTCGTATTTCAAAAGTGTGAACTTTATAGTGTAAGTATAAGAATTTAAGTACAAGTCTAAAATTATGAGAAAATCGGACTATTTTAAGAAGAATTTTTTAAATTTTATGTAGTGAAAAGTAATGTTATAACTTGGATATTTGGTCAAATATCGAAAAACTAAAGCCGTAGTGTACATTAAGAATACATAACAAACATAAAACAGTTTTTGAATACGGTGTTTGTTTCAGTGTAATTACGTATTAAGAGATCAAAATTTGCTCTCTGAGCGTTTTACGACAAACTACTTTCGAAAATCGGCTAAAATAAGTAATTTATATTCGTTACATTTAAAATTTAAGGCCGCTATGTACAATATCAAGAAACGGTCTAGGTAATTCAGAAGTTCAAGTTTATAGAAACCTTTCTATTTCTCTGAATTAGAACATCAAAAATTCATTTTTATTGCCTCACTGGAGCAAATTTTGTGAACGTCCTCTTAAGAACAGTAGTGACATAGATGTGAATTTAGATTACCAATCACCAAATTAAAGCAATAAATTCTATAAAAAATATTGTGTTTTATTCAAAATAAAATAAGTGAGCCATGAACTAAATCTATATCTACTTATCCTGTAAAATAAAAGGAAAGGAAAAAAATATATACGATTACATGTATTAATTGTTTTATAATTGATTTTATAGTATTTTTTAGTCACGTCACGAGTTTGACACCGGCTAGACAGATCACAGAATAAAATAATATACGTAATTTGATTTTTACATGTAAAAATTAGAAGTCAGGGAAATAAACATATTATTTTTACGCCCTGAGTCATAATAATAGAGCGTTTTGTAACTGTTTCTATTTGTATGGAAAAATATTGATGGTCCTATCAATTTGAAACATGCGGGCGAAACCGCGGGCAGAAGTTAGTTCTATAGATGGCTTTATAATCTCTGGTACTAAATGTATGTATAATTATTGACATTATTCATGAATAGATTGTCAAAGCAAATTTCATAAATTTTGGAACGTAACCTTTACACGTCTTTTTTTAATATTATTTATTTGGACAGTGGCATAGCAATTGGCCGATACACCAAGTAATAATAAAACGGAATTATTTTTATCACGTCATTGCCCAAACCACGAAATAGGAGTCGATCAATAAAGTGATAGTAGATTTACCTAGGACAGAGTTGGACTCCTTGAAAGAACATGAAAAATGCAGTCTAATGCTTTTATTTAATTATCAAAAACGTTATGTACTAACACTAGGTACTTTGAAGTTCAATAAACTATCACTATAAAACCACAAATCCAGTAATACACATTTTCTCTATAATCAAACAAAAACTCAACTTCTCAGGTTCCCGCCAAAAACTCCTAAGCACCTCTCTTTTAGAGCCGTATTCTAAAACGTATGAAAATCGTTCGTTGAATTCAATGTGTCTTTTTTTATTATGGTTATGAAAATGAAAAAGTATGCACCTTTGATCTATTCCTGCCAGATGTAGGTAGGTACTATAAATATAGATTGTCAAAGTGCGATAATCGCATGTTTTAGAACACAGCTTTATATATCGAAAATAGGAACTTCATAAGTGTAGCTTGTGGGTGTACTATCTAATAACCGCATTGAGTATTGGCAGCAGTAATTGGGTCGTCGGACGTGCCGAGGACGACGACTACGACGGTAACGGGGAGGGTCATTCCTATCGTGGACATTGGTTAGGCCGGCAACTATTAGCTAGGGGTTTGCGATGGTGAAGGATTCTGTCGCAGTGGCGTCGAGCGGAATCTTTCACGATGGAAGAAAGTTTCAAGTCCATAAGGAGGTGGACATTGCATGAGTTCAACTTTGTCCTCCGTAAACCTACTATCACTTTACTGAGCGACTCCTATTTGGACTGGACAATGACTTGAATTGTTTTATTTGCTGTATGGACCAATGATTATGCCAGTGTCCAAATAATTATATAATAAAAAAAATAGGAAAATAGAAAAGGTTGCAAAATATTTAGATATATGATATTCGCACATTTTAGAACGCTGCCCGAGATGTCACTTTTGATTTCTGTCTCCTCTCACCCCACAAACCTTTTCTTTCTATAGTAGTCCAAGCAATCCAATTAATTAATTTTATTGTGGTTAGGGAAACGTTTATAAATACGAAATGTTTGCGAAATCTACCCCAGTAGTGATTATTTGTGTTACTGTTTTCTCACTTGTATAATAAATATATAGCATGTTGATAAAAAAAACAATGTATGGATCCAGTAGCATTGTCACGGAAAATTCACAATTGAGGGCTTCCCAAAGTGGTGTTGAACCTGTCATGAAGGTTGAAAGAAATCACGTTTCCAAAGAAAATGTGCGTGAATCAAACGACGAATTGTATGATCTCAAAGGGAAAATGGAGTCACGGTTATTATCAATGTGGAACAATGTAAAGTTTGGTTGGACAGTGAAGTTAAAGACTAACTTCTCTAAGGAGTCTCCCGTGTGGTTGTTAGGTCGCTGTTACCACCGTAAGTTAAGTCCGACTGGCTCTTTAGAGTCATCTACTGAAATTGGCACAGAGGCAACAGCACACCAACCCATGGAACAGATATATGGAGAAGGTATAGAGGGATTCAAGTCTGACTTTATTAGCAAAGTATGGATGACATATCGCCGAGAATTTCCTACAATGTCTGGTTCGAGCTTTACTACAGACTGTGGATGGGGATGCATGCTGCGTAGTGGCCAGATGTTACTTGCACAAGCTCTAGTGTGTCATTTTCTGGGAAGATCATGGAGGTGGACACCAGAAAAACCTATACAAAATGCTCGAGAGTTTCAGGAGGATTGCCTACATCGTATGATTATAAAGTGGTTTGGTGACAAATCATCAGTGAACAGCCCTCTATCTATCCATCAGATGGTGAGCTTGGGGGAGACTTTAGGCAAGAAGCCAGGAGATTGGTATGGTCCCGCATCTGTCGCACATTGCTTACAAGCTGTCATGAGAGCTGCCTCAAAAGAAAATTATGAATTTGACAATTTAGAAGTGTATGTTGCTCAAGATTCAACTGTGTATGTGCAGGATGTGTATTCTCTCTGTCGAATGCCTAATTCTGGTTGGAAGTCTCTAATAATTTTGGTTCCTGTAAAACTAGGTACAGATAAGCTAAACCCAATTTATGGGCCCTGCCTCACCTCACTCCTCACCCTAGATTTTTGTATTGGTATTATTGGAGGCAGGCCAAAACATTCATTGTACTTTGTGGGTTACCAAGACGATAGATTGATTCACTTAGACCCACATTACTGCCAGGAGATGGTTGATGTGTGGCAACCAAATTTTTCATTACAATCTTTTCACTGCCGATCACCAAGAAAGATGCCTATTAACAAAATGGATCCTTCATGTTGCATTGGTTTCTATCTTGCAACCGAGCATGATTTTGAAACTTACATTAATATAATAAAGTCATTCCTAGTCCCTCAGGGGGTTTCTTCAAACAATGAGTACCCCATATTTACAATTCACAATGGATCTCGTAGTACTGTTATGGACCCACCTAATATAAGATACTCTATATATGAAACTGAGCAAAACTGGGTAACCCCCAATATACTGGATAGTGATACAGATATAGAGTCTGAAGAATTTGTGTTAGTTTGATTTGATTCAAATATTACTAAACTATTACTTAAAATGTGAACATATTTGTTGTATTTATCAGTAACTATTGAAGATTGTATGAAATACATATTCTCCTTGAATATCATAATATGAATGAAAATTATGATATGCATTTTAAAGTATTTTTACAGGCTATGATAACTGTATATTTTTTAAACTTGTATAAGTTTGAATGAAACGAATTAGGTGTAAATATCTGCTATTTATTAAATATATTATGATTGAATAAATTAAATAAACAAATATTGCAGTGTACTTGTTAGGTAAATTTGTCAGGATAAATACCAATGTTGTAATGTACTTAATTTGACTTTAACTTTATGATCAACAAATTATGAGGAAAATAAAGAAACTGCAGTGAAAGGTTTATTTATTTATCATATTGAAAACAAGGAAACATCAAACCTAAAAAAAATATTTAGTAATATTATCATCACAAATCTGTGGATAAAGATATAACTACATCTTAGACCTAAAAACACAATTATAATAAATAAGTAATAATAAATTAATAATCCAAGTGTAAAAATAAACTCCTTTATTGTGTTAATAAAATATATTATTTTCCTTGACAAGATAGTTAATTCAGATAGTTTCCCTTTTCACTATGTACTTGAGTGATTCATCATTAATTCATTGTTCATCACCAAATGGGAATTACCACCGATACCTTGATGACCAATGAAAATATCAACTTTGTATATGTAAAAAAAAATAACTACCTTATAATCATATACAGTTAAATACGTATATAATATAGTTATTGCAACTCACGAGAGCACCTCTGCTTGGTTGGAATGGCCAGTCGTTTGTGTAGAGATTTCATGTCCTTCACAATATACCTCGTAACTAACACAGAAGAAACAAATTACATAGATGAATGATGCCAGTAGTATGTTAGGGTTATGATATTTCGGATCCAGATATGATTTACCAATACTATTTACCATTTTCGGTAAATGAATATGAAATTATTTCAGACTGAAATTATTTGTACTGAACTAAGATAAACTATAATTTGGGCTTATACACTAATAACAAACATATATCTAATATTCCCTTAATTGTTTGTTGAAATAAACTATGACAAGAGTTGTAAGAATTAATGAAATTATCAATCTTTAACTGAGGAACAGTTATATCCTAAACTTAACCTTATTATATTAAATATAAGAATATTATGCAATTCTGTGTAACATAACTTCAAAAGAAAAACATTGAATTTATAATAAAATTAAGAAACAAAAGAATAACAATAAATAATCAAATTTTACTGTTATAAAGGTAAATTATACTTTATAAAAAGTCATTTCGCAGCTTTTTCACCACTGAGACAGTTACCTAGTGGGTCGTAAATTAATCGAACACCACTAAACAACTGCTCACTCGGCAGCATGCGGAGAAGGATATTGTCCTATGATATTACCAAAGGTTATGATAATAGATATTACTTATATTTAAGGTTCATTTTCCACCATAACAACGGATTTTCATTAAGCGGTAGCCTCTTTTCTTTATTGTAATTGATGTGAGTAATGTTTTCATTATAACAAACTGATTGTTTCGTCATTACTCTCTGTATTATTTTCGTCGACCTTTGCACGTGACTGGATTGAATCTCTGATGAGTTTCCAGTGCTTGTGGGCGTTTCAATTTCAATCCGTGGTCTCTTAGGTGAAGAGAGATAGAGGACATCCATTTTGAATTGCTCTTGAGCAGCCAATCATGCAAAGTATTTACTCTCCTCTAATCATAAAGAATTTTTAAATACATATATTAATGGAATAACTGATGCTGTTGTTGTAGAATAATTACTTAACTCCCTTGTTAGTTTTACTTTTCTAAGTTCAACCATTCATTAGCAGTAGGAATGGGTACCTATTACATGTGTGCTTGAGTACAAAATGAGTCTTTAATTTTTAACATTCTCTTCATGTAGTAGTAAGTGGTATTTATTTCACCTGAAAATAAGAAAAACTAATTAGAACAGTTTAAAAAATATTAAGTATTTGAAAATTATGTTGTGGAGAAAAAAAAAATACCTTGGCAAACATCTTCCTGAGCAACTAATGATTATTAAAATTGCAATCATTGGTGAGAGAAACTTGCATTTCTAATTAAGATGTGACGCACAATTGTAGGTATTTGGTGAATCGTACAGTCTACATCATTAAAATTGGCGACATCCTTAGCTTTTATCATATTTGATCCTCTGTCACGTAAACATATAAGTCCCAGTATTTATTTGCTAGAACTTCACCCATTTGGCAACTCTCAAGTTCCTCGCACTTAAGTATAACACTCACTCTCAAAATCTTTTGCAATAGCGTGAACAGTTAAACTCAGAGAGACATTGGCACTGGGTTCCGACCAAATATCAGTAGTAAAGGATATTTTTTTGAATTGTTTTGAAAGCTCTGATGTTTTAATTTTCATATTGTTGTACAAGTCATCAAAAAGTAAATCAGTAGAAAATTGCCAACCTGTTACAGTGAGGTAATGCTGAGTTCATTAATCTTTGGAATCCAAGACCTTCCACAAAAATAAAAAGTAAATTTTGCACAGCAAGCCTGTCCTTTTCAAGCTGTAGCAATTTCTCATATACTTATACATTGTGTTGTAATTTAAGACGAAGTTTGAGAGAAGTGGTTCCGCCGGTGGTTCCGTTCTTGACACACTGTTTACAATTTGCCATTTTATTAAACTCCACCCTTAAGGGTAACATATAAAATTATTTGTAATATTATAGTAATATCCGAAATAAGATCCGCCAAAACTTTTATTTCGGATTCGGTTTCAAATATTTTTTTATTTCGGATATCCGATAGTTTCGGTTACGAAGCTCCATAACATACCTAATAAGTAATAAATATAACAGTAGTACTATAACATATTTACTGTGAAATACTATAAGGTAAATATACTTTCGGTTTATATAAAAGAAAATGAAATAAATCGGAAGTGCATCATTGCCATCATTATGCTTTACAAAATAAAGTCGAAGGTTGAAACTGCCAACATCTTATCAATATCTTGCCAAAATATTAAGATTAATTGTTAAATTAATTAATTGTTAGTCCTGTTTCCACAATTAACGATTAAATAATGTGTTATCCACTTATTGTAACATATTTTATATTGACAACACTGTATTTTTTTTAAAAATATTGCTTTTTGTAAAAAAAAAGGTAAACTATCAAAAATGTATTATTGGTATTTTTTTTCTGCCAAATGACAGACTGAATTGACAGGACTGCCAGGTAAATTTGACTGCCTTGCAAATGCCTCACTTTTAGGGCTATAATGGTTATATATAACAGGAAGAGGGGAAAAGAATATTGATGATGGGAGGGTGATCTGAAGGGAGGAGCTCTTTAGACTCTATGAAAAGGAGGGAATTGATCAGGACAAAAACACAGATATCTGATAAAATTCTATTGTGCATGATTCATAAAATCAGAAAAAGGTACATTGTATATTACATTGACATTTAATTTTATCCATAATTTTGAGGTTTGAGGTCCTGCGTAGCAAATGCAAAGAAATACTATTAGTTTTTATCTTTGACTGGTGGTGGGTGCCTGATAAAATAGTGCACTGCATTGTATACAAGGTGGGGTGCAACATTGTGAAGGGGGTGAACTCGGTTAAGTTCATTGCGCGGGCTCCCCACTACATAGGGGTCAGTGGCCCCAGTACCATGCTGTGCCACCGACAATCCACTTAATGTGTAGCAAGTGTGATATATGTCTCGAGGTCTGCAACAATAAGGATTATATATTTTAATAAATTTTATTAGGTTTTGATGTTTTATTAGGTTTTTTTACATTGATTATTGAGTAGGTGTATGTATCACCTGTACCACATTTGTAATTATCATTACCTCTGTAAAAAAATTGAGACAATTTAACTACTTGATTATGGGAACATTTTATAGATGTGGACAAATTTTATTCTGTTTGCCATGTTTACATGTGAGCATGTTACTGAAAACTATGAACTAGAAGTATTAATAAAAAATAACAGAAGGAAAATCGAAGCCAATGATAACCACAAAAACTAAATTCATGAATGACATTCTGAAAATACTTATACTCACTTCCCAGGTTTATCAATAAGGCCACCTTCAGGCAGTTGACAGCAAATAATTATGTACTCTTGTAAGGCACCTTGGTTAAATAACACTCTTTCTATTAATTCTTTGTTATCTGAAAAATATAATAATAATAATGTAAATTGTTGTTAATTATTACAAAAAATGTGTTTTAAAATGACTTTTTGACCAACCTTGAGAAAGTATAGCACTAATTATAGGAAATATAGCCCCTTGCCAAAATGAGTAGCATCCATCTACAAGTTTATTAGTCCTCCCCTGGAATCCCCCCTCCACAGGCATTTGTCTATTGACACACCATCTTAATAAAGCATCTATATCACACAATGCAGTTCTGTCCAACAATGCCAGAGCTGCAATGCCACAGAATGCATAGCCCCCATGTGCTTCCACACCTGGACACCCAGCAAAGCCTCCCTCATAAGTCTGGCAGCTAGCTACCCACTCAGCTGTTTTGTCAAATAATGCCTCTGTATAAATATTGGTTATTTTTGCTACACTGACTGCACAGTATACACCCCTGATGTCCTGCTCCCCTCCTTTATGAAGTGAGAAGGAACCATCAACATCTCTAACTGTCCATAAAAGTTTTTGCAAAGAACTTCTATCAATAGAGTCATAAGCTTCATCAGTTCCAATTATGCTTAAAGCATTTATTGCTGCATATGTGGTTCCCAAATGTGGATGCTGCAAGGGACCTCCTCCATACCCACCCTCCTCATGCTGACATTTGGCAAGGAACTCCACTACATCTGATAGTGTTTCAGCATCTGGCATATCTTTTAGTATCCACAAAGAGTGCAGTATCCAATAAACAAGCCATGGTCTACTAGCATCTAAACATTCATAACTTTTTGGCAAATTCTTAAGCCAACTCTTTAACAATTTACTGTGAGCATTCTTGTGCAACACTGGTAAATCTGGATCCAATAAAGCCTTTTTTTCAAACTGTTTGTATATTTTCATAATTGTGTATTCAACATCCATCTGAAATAAAAGTAAAGCAATATCCAGTGTCAAATAGCAACAAACAAATATCTAAATGTTCTCAACAATTATTACGATTGTACGTACATACCTGTTCTGATACAGTGCTAGTAATAACTATTCTTTCGGCGTCGAAAGCTTCCGAAGCAATATCATCAAAGCATCTTATTTGATTTTCCATTTTTTTATCCCTGCACTAAAATATTACAAAAGTCCGATGTCAATTGTAACTAGAGCAGGTGTATGAATTGGCGCTTGCCTAAAATATCTTGTAACCTTTAGGTTTATATCAATAGAACATGCAGAACAAACAATAGGTAGAACGTATTAATGTTCTAAAATCATTACAGTGAAAACAACACAACTTCACAGAAATAATATTTTATTTGATTATCACATGAATTGTGTGACTCTTAATTTATTGCTCATTGTTTAGACATGGCAAATTATTTTTATAACACCTTAACACGAAAAAATCTGATAGAAAACTGAACATCTCTAACAGCTCACATGCCAATAATGTCAAATTGAAGACATTATTTTCTGTCAATCACTTCATATAGAACCGACCACTGTGTGAGCGCGATGTTAGCGTCAATTATCGCGATTCGGAATGCACCCTGGGAAAATTGGTCAGAATTTGAAACATCGTATTAATACATTTTTTTATACGTTAAGATATAATTACTGTTTAAAAATTATAAATCAACACAAAACATTATAAAATTGTTTTATAAATAAAACCGTTTTATTGTTTTCATGTGTAAATTTTACGATACAACAAAAATATTTAGGTTGCAGTATAAATATTTATTACAACTTCTCAAAATACTCTATACAATTTCAATTATTCTCTATACAGCGATGCATACGCATAAACCAACATTTAAAACACTGGCGATACTCTTATTTAGCAAGGTGCTCAACAGCTGCCATAAAAGCATTCCGAACGTCCTCAAGGATGTCGAAAAGAATGCCATGGAGTCCAAGCTTCAGTTTTGGAAAGAGATAAAAAGTCACATGGAGCTAAATCAGGGCTGTAGGGAAAGTGATTCAATTCTTGGACCTCTGTGCTCTTCAAAAACTCGTAAGTTTTGTGAGATGAAGCAATGTCATGATGCAAGAAAAGCGCTCTAAAACCTGTTTTAGGATGTTTTTGATTTAACACATCGAATATAGCTGATAAACATATTTCACTGTACCATTGGGCATTAACAGTATTTTGAGCGTCTAAGGAAATTGTCCCTAAATGGCAACCCGCGGTGAAGAATGTTGCCACCATTTTTTTGCCCACACTGGCACTGTGGCCACCGTTTAACTTTCCTGGGAGGCTCTTCGCCTGGAAACACCCGAGTTGTTGATTGCCACATAAGTTACTACTGAGCGACTCCTCCTTAAGCGGACCCATGGCTATGCCAGTGTCCATATAAATTATAAAAACAAACTGACAAGACAATTGACACCTATCGCTTGTGTCATGTATGTGTGTAAACACCTGCCACAGACTATAACTACTTCTTGAAATTAACAATTTATTTAATATATCCTAAACTTATGCAATATGTAGCTGAGGCAGTAAAGATTGCGCTATCAAAGAGTTGTGGTGATTACAAGATGATGACTGGAAGAATTGGAAATTTACCAATTGCTGCTGAAAATCCTTTAGGTCTTTCATGGCATGACTCTGCGTGGATACCGATATTGAGCCCATCGAATATAATGGATTACTTTTCTGAAAGATCTAATCCTTTTTACGATCGCACGTGCAACAATGAAGTTGTGAAAATGCAACGTGCAAGTATGGATCAGTTGCAGTGAGTATTCAAACGAAAATAAGTACTTTTAGCTGTGATAATGGTGCATAGATTTGAATGTAACTTTATTTCTGATTGGCTTGTATTTAAACGAGCACCAAATACTAAAAAGGCAGCAAGTCATGTTCAAGAAAATAAACATTTTTTTAAGAACTTCATAAATAAGTTTAAATTACTAAGAATGCCATCATAAAATCGACAGACTCCTTATTCCTTTATCATTACCAGAAAACCTAAACCTGAGTTCATGCATTAGGATCCCCCAACAAGATTCCCAGGGCGATCCATCTGCACTCACCAGATCGTCAGGATCCCCCAGGGGATCTTCCCCAAGCTTTCCCCAGGGGATCTTCCCCAAGCTTTCCCCAAGCTTTCCCCAGGATCCCCAAGCTATGATTTTACATAGTTTTGATATATCTTTTTTGGTGTACCTTTTTATTTTATGAGTACTTATGTTATTACCTACTATTATTAGTAAAGTTGCCTGGAAGAGATCTCCCTAGCCATAAGGTCACCTAGTGTATTTTGTCATTTATTATTTGTGCACATGTAATAACCAATTGTATGCAATAAAGAGTATTTATTATTACCTATGTCTGAGAATGTATAATATTTTTTAAACCTAATTTAATTTGTCTTTATACTAGAGCAGCGATTCCCAACCTGTGGTACGCTACCCCTGGGGGTACGCCCAATTGTATTACGCCAAAAAATTATATTGGTAATGGAGGAAATACTGAGAAGTTAAAACAATTAACTTATATAAACATTATTATATTATTATAATATATTATGTCTACAATATGTAGTTTAAAATGAATCTTATAACTAATAATCCAGCTTTATATAGTATAATAATAACTTGCTAAGGTGCTAGACTATGAGCATTGGGTTGGTAAAATACAGTACATTCGTTTGTATACCACCTGTCTAAGCGGCTACTGTACACAAAGGATTCTTTGTAATTCTTTGACGGCGCGTACCGACTTTTTATTGAACACTCGCCGTTAAGGATAAAACGTTTGATAGACACCGCCCGAAAATTCTACTACATTCGGCCACGGCTTGAACACATTGTATAATCCCCCAATCCAGGCGAAAAGTATAATGTCATCAATCTGGCAACAGTGATTTTAATGAAGTCGATCATTTGTGTTTAGTTTTTTGACGCGTTAAGTAAGAAATATAAATTATAATTACCTGTTTTGAATGTTAATTTGAAGTGTTTACGTATTGTTTCTTTTTGTTACTTTGTGTCCATATTGTTTGATTCTCAAAATGGATAAGTGGCTAAAAACTGGAAGTCTTAAGAGAGCTGTGACAAGCCCTGAAATTCAACATACCAATTTAGCAGTTGCAAGTACTTCAAAGCAATGCAATGATTCAGAGTCGCATGGAAACCAGGGTGCTACTATAGACGGGTCAATTAAAACTCAAAATTACAACACTCCATCAAAGAAGAGAAAATATTCGAATGAATACTTAAAATATGGATTTTCATTCACTGGAGACGAAGACTGTGTAAAACCACTGTGTTGTTTGCGGAGAGATACTGTCCAACGGTAGTATGAAACCGCCTTTACTGATACGACATCTGATACGAGACAAAACATCCAACTTACAAGCAAAAGGATATTAGTTTTTTCCAGAGAATATTAAATTCTCCTAATATAACTTCTTGTTTCTTATCTACGAAGAAAGTCAATGAGGATGCGACTGAAGCATTGTACAGAATAAGTTACTGGATTGCTAAAAGGGGTAAAAATCACACCATTGGGGAAAATTTGATAAAACCGTGTATTAAAGATGCTGTTCAATGTATACTCGGTGAAGACTGCGTCCGAAAAATTAACAATATTCCCCTCTCAACTAATACGGTTCTTCAGAGAATTAAGGACATGTCTGACGACATTGAATCTACAGTAATTACAAGAATCCAAAAGAGCCCCTACTTTTCAATACAGGTAGATGAAAGCTGATGTTTCCAATCTGTCAATTACACTGGTTATTGCACGCTATTTAAATGATAACGCGGTTGAAGAAAATCATTTACTTTGCTATCCTCTCACTGAAAGATGTAAAGGCGAGGATATATTTAATGCCATTCAGGATTATTTTCATGAAAAAAAAATTGATTGGGTCAATTGCTGTGGTGTTTGCACGGATGGTGGAAAATCCATGTCAGGTTGTTACAAAGGTTTACGAGGTCGCATTAAAGAAGTAGATCCTCAAGCTCAAGTAGTTTGGACTCATTGCTGTATTCACAGACCAAACCCCTGCCGGACTCATTAAAAAAAGTTCTCAATCAATCAGTGAAAATTATAAATTTTATTAATGCCAATTCAACAAATTCAAGACTATTCAAATCTTTGTGCGAAATAATGGACAGCCTTCATACTACATTACTTTTACACTCAGAAGTAAGGTGGCTCTCCCGAGGAAAAATACTCACAAGATTATTTGAATTAAGACATAAAGCTCAAGTTTTCTTTGAGGACCATTCTTTTGAATTGGCTTCTGTGTTTCATGAAAATGAATGGCTTCAACAGCTTGCATATTTATCTGATATTTTTTCAGAAATAAATATACTTAACTTAGGATTACAGGATAGTTCGATAACCATCTTTAAGCTGCACGACAAAATCGACTCTATGATCAAGAAATTGTATTTTTGGATAACTTGTGTGGAAAAAGATCAGTGCGAAGTTTTTGAAACCCTTCATAGTTTCTTGTCTGAAAACGAGTTAAAATTGCCAAAAGGAGTAAAGACCAGTATTATAGCTCACTTAAAAGGACTCAGAGTCTCCTTCCGACAATACTTTACAGAGCGAAATGTTGAACATAACTGGATTTCAAATCCATTTAACGAAATTTTTTTTAAGCAAGCTGAAAACTAATCAGTTTTTGAAAAACAAAAATTAATAGAACTTTCAAGTGATTCTTCTTTGCAATATTATTTTCAATGAAGAAACCTTATTGACTTTTGGGCAGAAACGATAAAAGAGTACCAAGAACTGAGTGATAATGCCATAAAATATTTATTGCCTTTCACTAATACAGAATCTGTCGAAAGAGCATTCTCGTCTTATGCATTTATAAAGAATAAGCATCGCAATGAGCTTGACGCAGTTCCTGATTTGCGATTATATCTCTCTTCAATTGAACCGGATTTCAAAACACTCAGCTCCATGAAACAAGCTCAAGCTAAAGGCATTAAAAGCGACGTTGGAAACATCGAGATGAATAATTTTGATAAATTCTCATCATAGGTAAAAATTAATTTTAATGTTGTGTAACATGTCACATTTCCGCCAATCACGATACACCAGCCAAGCCAGCCAATGCCAAGCCAGCAAGCGACACCTCACACCACTCTCACGCCACAGCCATTAGCCACGAGTGGGGTCGCCCTAGCCAAAGCTATATAAGCACGTGTCAGCTCATTTTCGAGAGACCAAACGGACCTCCCGCATTTGACGATGCAGAGAAGGCCGAATGCCTAGCCGACAGTTTGGAGGCCCAGTGCTCCCTTAGCCGTCAGCCGGTGGACGAATCCCACGTCGACTCGGTTGACGGAGAGGTGGGGCGTCGAGCCTCCATCCCCCCCTCTGACTCCCTTCTACCGGTTACGGTAACAGAAATCCAGGAGATTATCCAAAATCTCAAAATCAAAAAATCTCCTGGAATCGACGGAATACCCAACAAGGTGTTCAAAAGCCTCCCGATCCATCTGATCGCTCTCCTCGTGGCCATCCTCAATGCTGCCATGAGAAATCATCTCTTTCCAGTCGCCTGGAAAGAAGCCGTCGTCATCGGCATTCCCAAACCGGACAAACATCGCTCGGATCCCTCAAGTTACAGACCCATTAGCCTATTGAATACAATGGCTAAAATCTACGAAAAAGTCCTCCATTCTCGCCTGCTGAGTTACATTAACTCAAAAAGGCTCCTCATTGACGAGCAGTTCGGCTTTAGAGCCAAGCACTCGTGTGTCCAACAGGTGCACCGAATAACGGAGCACATACTCCCGCGTCTCAATCAAAAGAGGCCCTTCCGAACCCTAGCTGTCTTCTTCGACGTAGCGAAGGCCTTCGACAAGGTCTGGCACAACGGTTTAATCTATAAACTGTACCAACTGGAGGTGCCAGAAAGTCTCATTCTCATCATCAGAGACTTCCTTACCGATCGCACTTTTCGCTACAGAGTCGAAGGCACTCTGTCCAGCCCCCGCCCAATCAGAGCTGGAGTCCCACAAGGCTCCGTTCTAGCACCCACGCTCTATTCCCTCTACACTAACGACATCCCCCTCACCCCGGGAATAGAGCTCGCCCTTTTCGCGGATGACACCGCCCTCTACGCCTCAGATAGGAACCTACGTATGGTATCTCTACGCCTCCAGCGCGCAGTCACCGCCCTAGGTGAGAGGTTTGCGAGGTGGAGGATAGAGATAAACCCGACGAAAAGTGCAGCCATGTGCTTCCCTTTTCCCAGGGCTAACTCTCGTAGGCCTAAGCTGTCCCCTCTCCCGATAACCCTTTTCGGTCAAACAATTCCTCTCGTCAGGAAGACCAAGTATCTCGGAGTCACTCTAGACCATAGACTGACCTTCCGGGAACACATCAAAACCGTCCGGAACCGAGCCGCCTTTGTGCTCGGTCGCCTCAACCCCCTCATAGGCGGGAGAAGTAAAATGTCATTTAGAAATAAGTTGACATTATACAAAACTCTCGTCCGTCCCATTATGACCTATGCTAGCGTTGTGTTCGCACACGCAGCTCCCTCCATCATTGCAATCCTCCAAAGACTGCAAAATAGATTCATGCGCAAGGCCGTGGCTGCACCATGGTACTTGCGCAACGTTGACCTCCACAAGGACTTGGAGCTTCCCTCCATCGTCAAATACATAACAGACACTGCCCGACGCTACTATGACGCTATCCCAAACCATCCCAACCCCCTGATTGTCTCTTCCCTCACCTACATACCGGACAGGAGTGCCCCTCCGCGATATCGTCGCCCGCGGCACATCCTGGACGATCCCGACGACCCGATCACCGCTGCCAATGCGGTTCTCACTCTGCACCCAAACACAGCACACAGACACCGTCCCCGCCGGCCGAGACGTGGACGTCCCCCTCGTTACACCGTTAACACACACCGGCCCTCAGCCAACACTTTCACTAGGCATCGACACGTGCCCGGGCGCTTCTCGCCGACACGCGATCCCGCGGTATCCCCCCAATGCAACGCCCTAAGCCGAGGTCCGTTGCTTCCGCCGGTTTACCGGCGGGGGAGCCCTTAGGCTGTTGCAACACACACTTTTCTCCTGGCTGAGCGCCTTCTGCGCTCGCCCTACATCAACGCGACCGGTGACTCTTGAAAGGCCACTAGGGCCACAAGAACTTAGACATACACGATGTTGAGGCAATCAGGTTTTTTAGCCGGTAGGAGTCCGGCACTACCTGGTACCACCTAGGCTAGCCTTTATAAAGGCTTGACTAGAAGGTACCGGGTGACCATGTAGGGTTTTCCTGATTCTCTCCTATCATAAAAAAAAAAAAATTTCGAGAGAATTTCGATACTATCCACTTGCCAAGTGGAAGCTCTGTCGGACAATACAAAAATTACTAGTTAATTATTGTTTCTGTTTAAACCCTCTTTTACAGTTGTTTATTTTTATTATAATTTTGGTGTTAAGCTTCTATCATAAAATATTCCCGTCTTTATCTGTGTGACGTTATGAAAACGCAATTTCAGAGTTTAATTCGTAAATGTAAAAAAAATATTTTGTTAATGTAGTTTACGCTTTATATATCCATGGTTGCGATTATATACTTTATTTCGTGTCTACTTTTACTTTTTTTTTCTTAACTTCAGTAAGGATTATACTGCAATATTTTTTTTAGGGATTGTTATTATTTTGTAGTTACAGGGTTTTGCAATTTAATTATGTTTAAAATAATATGAAGTTTAAGGTTTAAAGTTCTGAAATTAATATAAATAGGCTGGTGTTTTAATGTATCAGATCAAAAATCAAATCACTTTTGTCGAAATTCATTGCAAACCCCTGTACCACCAACTACATATTATAAGTATATCATTGAAAACAATAAATAAATAATAAAATGATAAAAAAATAATAAAATTTTGTTAATGTACATAAAGGGACTCCTACAGTAACTCTCTATAGATAACAAGTCTCTAGAGACAGTACTAGGTATATTTCAAAGTTAAGATTGACAATAGATAGACCTTAAGAGAAACGAGACACATTTTTAGGAGTAATGAAAAGTTTTATTAAGGGGTACGGGAACGAAAAAAGGTTGGGAAGCACTGTACTAGAGGATTATATATACTTGAATACTTGAAAAATTAAATTATATGTAGATCCTCATCTTGTGGATCCTGATGACCTGTGAATGCATACAGATGATCCGGGGATCTTGTTGGGTGATCCTAGTGGAAGAACTCTCCTTTAAATTTGCTGTCATCAATTCACTGCCAGTTCGGTATTTTCTCCTGCTTATTTAATTATTTCCCTTTTTGTATTGTTATTATTGTTACAGGAATTTAACAGGATTGGAATACATATTGTTGCATGTTCAAGACCCAATATTGTATGTGATACGTAAACAACATCGACACAGCCCAAGCCCAAACCATGTCACTCCTCTGGCTGATTATTACATCATTGCAGGCATTGTTTACCAAGCACCCGATTTAGCCAGCGTCTTGAACTCCAGATTGGTATGATACTGCAACTAAATTAATTCTGTTATCATACGATGTCATGAAATGTACTGCATTTCCTAATGTACTTACATATGTGTTTCGGTAGTGAGTGAGATATGCTAGAGCCCATTCCCATCACATCCTATGCCTCCTAATTTTTCCAACCTTTCCTCCAAATCAATTCCTAAGTCTCCAAAGGTAGGTAGTGCATCCAGGGGCATTCCAAGCTTGGCAAGTTAGCGACAGTATCCACTTACCACCACTGTGATATGATATGTTCATCTCCCGCCTTCTTTCTATAAAATAAAAAGTTTTTTGTCAGTTGTCCGCAGTACATCACTTACAATGTTCTTTTGAGGAAACCATGTCCTATTCAAGATACCATCCTAGTAAGGGATATTGGTGGGATTTTAAGGCTAACAAACCTGGTATGTATATTATCATAGTATTGTTTATATATTGTCCATAGTAATGTACCATTAAAACCACTTCTTTGTTTCTGTACTTTCCAATGTGATTATAATTTATTTATTAAGCTAACAAATAGGTGTATCATTTTACAATATAATTTAAAACAATGAAAAATACATATATTACTATGTTTATTGTATAAAATGTTCAATAAACGTTTAGTTTTCTAATGTTTAATGACATTAGAAATAAAACCAAAACCAGCATCCAGACTGCATCCAGTTTATACAAAGACAAAAATGGAGATGGGTGGGACATATAATGAGGATGAAAGACGACAGATGAACAAAAAAACAAATTAATGGTATCCTGGAGAGAATAAAAGATCAAGGGGAAGACTAAGGAAGAGATGGATGGACAATATAAAGAAAACAGCAGGTGCCATGTGGGGAAGAAAAACATAAAATAAAATGGGAAAAGTTGGGGGAGGCCTTTGCTCAACACTGGGAAAAATAAATGTCTAAATTATTTATTAATAAAAAAATGTAAATAAACTTTGTAACATATACTTATTGACTTGTTAACAAGGGAAATTTTTATTTATCTATTTATAAGGTCTTAACGCAAATGTTTACCTTATTTATTTTACTCGATATGTTTTGGTTGGATTGCACCAACTATGGTCACGAGGTGACTGAAGAGCACCAACCAAAACATCGAGTAAATAATTCCATAAACATTGGCTTTAAAACCCATTTAAATAGATAAATATGCATGAAAAAATCTAAAATGTTATTACGAAAATTTTTGTTTGTCTGATCATAGCTGATGATCATGTCTGATCATGGTCTCTCCCACGATTCCAGTCTATATATAATGGAGTCTTCTCCCGCTTTTTTTTATGCTTCCTTTTTTATACCTAGTTATTTTATATCACTTTATATAACTGTATTCTTTCGTGGCAATAAAGTAAACTTATTTACCCTCTATTAGGTATAAGTCCTTTCAATGCAAGTCAGTCAACTCCAAAAGAAGTAGCTACCACTCCTAAGGAGGAGCCATCAACATTGTTTCAGCGGCAGAGAGTGGACATGTTACTTGCTGAGCTTGTGAGACAGTTTCCATTGCCAGTGACACAGCCGACACCCAGTCAAGTAAGTTCAAATTTATTTAAACCTTATAGTATGTCACTAAGCTCTTAAGTGCATAAACGTTTAAAGTTATCGCATAATATTCATATACTAAACTGAAAACTAGAAAATATTGGATAAATGTTTATTAGGTTTCAATGAAAGCCCTGACCCTAGAGAATCATCTGATCAGCTCTTAACCTCTGACTGGCAGTGTCGAGCGCTATCAGAAATGGCGTGCCCTTTGTATGCCAGACGATTTCGCGCGTACTCCACGCGCGAGTTGTGCACCTAATAATTGTTTATGAAATTGAATTGTATTTATACAAAAATCGAAATAGTAACTATTACTTTTTTTAAAAAAGATAATGTTATTTTTACGTGGAAAGCAGTGGCACTATAATTTTTACGTAACCGTTCAGAAATCGTAAAATAGGTCAATCAAACTAATCGTGTGCCAGAGTACTATATAGTGCTCCGGCACACGAAGGCACCAAATGAGTGCACGATAACGTGCTCCGCGTAACATAGGTAAATAAGTAAATAACAAATCCTATTGAGATTAAAGTGTTTCAACTAAGGGTTTGCACTGGCTCTTGAATACCATACCATCAGCCTGTCTCTCCACTGCTGGATATAGGCCTCTCTCAAGGACTGCCACCACACATGGTCATCCACTCTTCTTATCTAGCGGCGACTGTCAACATTCCACAAGTCATTAGTCTACTTGCCCGAAGGGCGTCCCATGCTACATTTCCCGGTATATGGTCTTCATTCGAGGACTCGTCTCCCCCAACAATTATTGGTCCTGTGGCATATATGGCCTGCTCTTGAATACTGGAAAAAAATAATTTTCCATATCACATTCATTTTCATCAAGCTATTTTCCATTTTAATTTGCATTGAGACTGATAACCTTTTTTTTATCATTTTCCTGAATCTTTTTCTGTATGTAATATGTGCTATATGCCAATGTCTAAAATCTTCAATGATAACTTTCTTGTGAAAAAAGCCAGTAGATAATGCATTTATTAGAAAATATACTTTGTAATTGAAAACATTGACCTGTTTTTGAAATTATATAGTTTAAAAATACATTGTCCTTAAATTTCAGACTAATGGTGTAACAGTAAAGACTGAGAACACAAGTGAAAAAGGTACAGAGAAGTCAGAGGGCAATAATGTGAATAACATTACTATAAAGCAGGAGCCCATAGAGCCGAGCAGCTCGGAACTAACTAATGGCAATGCACAGGGGCATACCGACATCAAGACTGAAATCAAACAGGAAAACATGAAGCCCCCTCCGGAGAAAAAGCCTAGGTTATAAGAATTTACCTTAGTTCATTAACTTTTCAACTGCTGAGCTTTTCAAATTGCGTTGCCTCTAGCACCAACGCAAAAATAAATGTTGGTTATGTTACGAGTGATAATTAACATGGACATAGGTTTTATATTCTGATAAATCTGACTTGACATATGAGTATGATCATGTTTGTTAGATAAATCTAATGGAAGCAGTTGACAGGTTAAATAACATTTCATACATTATATAGGTATAATTTCTTATTCAAAACTTCAGTACTAATACAAAAAAAATAAGATTTATTATGTACCTAAATATATTTTATTTATCATTTTAAAGAATGTTTCCATTTTTAATGTAATTTTTTCATCTTTTCTCTATACTACTGTCATTAAAATTTAATAAATGATTCTCATTTTTATCTTTTTGTTTATTATATAAATTAACTATATTTTCTTGACCTGTTGAGCCATTTAAACAAATTTGGCAGTTGATGTTCCTTGGGTCTTGTGGATTTTCTAATAAAGAAGTATCTGTTTCTTTGTGGATTCTGTAATAAATAATTATTTATTAATAATAAAATAAAATAATAACTTTGTAAAAGTTGATAAGAGCAAATTGTTTTATTGATAATATAAGTCTATACGGAATGACTTGCCTTAGGAGAGCATTGTTAAATCCCAACTCGAATCCAAATTCAAATCCCTGTTTGTAACCTACATCAAAACTTGACTGGAATGTAGCTTTTTGACCATCAGCAGCACCGTCCATATACCCAACCTATAATACAAATCAGAACTAAGTTTCAATATCTCCCGTAATTTCATAGATTGTTATATTACCTTGTTTATTGATTCAATTGTGCGAGTCCAGGTCTTAGCGGAAATGTTTGCGCTCTCGTCAGACATTTCTTTCTTATAAAAAAACAGATTTTCGGATTATTTTATCGCACACATAGTAAACATAGGTTAAAGTACGAATAGCACTTTGTATAATAAATTAAAGTGCGTTCCAAAAGTAGAGGTGTGTCAATCGGGAATGATTCACATCTTATTGACTCAAAAAGGTGAGAAAGTGACTGAATTTTAAATACCATGCATCCTTTTCTATCATTCACCTTAAGCAAGATGTTACGTTCAATACCTAAATTTAATTTAATTATTTCCTAAATTTAATTAAATTATTTGTTAAATTTTAATTTAAATGAAATTTAGTTCCTAAATTGACCACCGGCAATGTTACGTGTAATAAGTCTATGTTGTCCTGTTGCGTTCAAACTTTGAACGCAGTTTTGGGCTGAATTCCAATACGTGTGATAATTGAAAGCGCGCGATAAGATATGTCAAGGAAAATAAGACATTCAGGGAATACGACCTAATGAACCGACTGGAGATTACGATAATGCACCTAAACAATTATAAATATTAATTGTAATATATAAGAATTTTTAAAACAAGTACAATTTCCCTGATTTCTACCAGTTTGCAATGAAAACAAGCAAACATGCAGTCTTCCTTTGTCAATGCTGTCTTGGGACATTGTTGACGTTTGATTGTATTTTGACACATATATTCAGCAATCGAATCGATCCAATTTATTATTATAACTAAACACAATAAATGACATAAAAACACTTATTTCCCTCATTTGTTTTACATTGCAATGAATGAGTAATATAATTGATTAAGTTTGTGATAATTTTGACTTTTCATTCAAATATTTACAATATGTCAGAAACAAAACCAATGAAGGTGGATGTTTACAACGCTATTGTTGAAGATTTTAATAAATTAACTTCTTACAGCCGAAAGGCCGAAAATGAACTGAAGAAAAAATATAAGCAGTAAGTGGAATATAATCTTTCCAATAACGTACACTGCACATATTGAGTTACAAATTAAATAAAAAACAAATTTCTTACAGCATCCCTTCTTCGACGTTAGGAAGTATTATGTCGTTATTAGTGCAAAGATCTATGAAACAGAGCTACAGGAAATCTCCTCAGATATCAAGCAAATACTATGAGTTGTATGAAATGGTGATGCAGGACAAGAATAAAGGTGATGTGATACTGAAGTGAGTGTATTGGTTTAAGGATATCTCAGAAATAACCAACACTGGAGTAGCGTTCACAAACTTTATTTAACTTCAGGAACTAATACAATTGTTTCAATGTCTTCTACTAAAATCAACAATCGACCGTTTCAACAGTCAGAGCTAAACTTATTATAATATCTCGTTCCAATGTCTCCCACAAAAATCAACAATCAACTGAGCAACCATCGACAGAGCTAAACTTATTATAATATCTCCCTTCCTTTTTGTCACTTCCAGCCGGCCCGCGATCCCCGATCGCGTGTCCGCTGTCAAAACCCCCCTACCCCCATCGCCGCCAGTGTGTCAGTCTAACAAATTTAAAATACCCACTTAGTGACATTCATGTAACCTTACATTGGTGATTTACAATTTAAAACTAACAACTATTTGTAATCATAGATTATTGTGTAGATAATGCATCTAACAAATATAATAACACAATTAATACTTTATAAAATGTGCATATTTTTATGTTTTCAGGCTTGCAGAATCTCAAGGCATTAGTCCCGCCTTATTTGCAAGGTCGTTATTGCAAAATGTTTATTCTGACTCTGCCATGTTTAAGAAATGCATTAAAGATACAACACTTATTGAAGACAAAGATTTGGCATACCAAGTGTTTTTGGTAAGGGTGATTTAGACATCACATAAAGATTTTGTTCACTGGTATCTTGATTCTTTTTTTTTTTTCAGGGTACTATGAATGACAATCAATATGGACCTCTTTCTGACATAATTAAACAGTAAGTATTGGCTTATAGAACAGAAAAGATTAGGTATAAAGAATGTAAAACAATACAAAGTGAACCTCCTTGTTCCTTTTGTAAGATATTTTTTTTTTTTTGTAAATGTTTTCATTGATATGTTTATAATATTTGTGGAAAATAATTGTTAGATTATATTTTGTTATGACAACACTGAATTGGGGTGGGTTTTCCGATGTTTGGCTGTCAGGAAACAAATGGGGATGTCATTGTGAACAGATGGCATCGTAAATAAGAAATTATATGTTATTCTCGCACCAGACCATTTGTACGTAATTTGTATTAGAAGCTAGAATATACGAATTTCAAAGCAGAGCTGTGTATCACTGGATTCCTGCACTCTATACTTTGTTGCTTTGAAATAAGCAGAGCTAATATTATAACTGCTCATAGTTTGCTAGTCACATTCCATCAAACAAATTTTCTTTTTAATGCTAAAAGTCTTAAGTCCAAATTGTGCAATTTGTGGAAAATTAGATGACATTTATCATCTGGGATGATGGAATATGAACAGAACAGAGATAAAAGATTATTTTTTGTCTAAATTTAAAATTAATATATGGGATGTGGGTGGACTGTGCAGCATCTTAACAGAGCCATCTTCAGGTGGGGCTAAGATGTTGTACAGCTTAACAAAATGAACTAATGTAGACTAAATAGTCTTGTTATCGCAGGGCTTGACATGTCGGAATATGGATAAATAAAAAGTCCCAGAAAAATAAAAATAAAATATCTTTATTGTACACACAAATGATACAAAGAAAAGAAAATACTTAGATCTAAAAACTAATCTAAACTTATTTATAAAATAACTGTAAATATTAATAATATAGTAGGTGTCTATTGTATAAAATGCTCAAAATATAGGATTATATATTGAGCATGTTGTGCAAATTTGGTCCCTGTGGCAAGGTACCCAGCATGCTGGCGGCATTACCTCCCCGGATGGCAAAGCTGATGGATTGTGCAAGATAATGGCCAGCCCTATGTTTGCGAGTGCTGTCGGCCAGGTGCTTAGAAAGATATTTGAAAAATGCAAGCATGCTTGGACCCCAGGGACACTGAAGGCAAAAATTTATTCCAGACTGATATCTCTATATTTGAATAAATAAATATTTCATTGCAAAAATAAAAACTATAGATATCCACTTCCAAACCCTGGATGTGCAATATTAAAATTCATTCTAAATATATTTGTAGGATGTTTACAATCTTCTTTCAATTAGTAATCATTTATATTTCAGGTCTGTTGGGCTAGAATATGAATTGAGACTAGAAAGGGAGCTAAAACAAATGAACATCACATTTTCTGACGAAAACATACTCCGATCTAGGGGATATGACAAAACACCAGATTTTAAGTTGGATGTCCCAATAGCAGTGGATGGTTTTATAGTAAATTGGGTTGAAAGTAAAGCTTTATATGGTGATGAAGAAAATCATTCTGGATATTTAAAAGAACAACTCATGTGCTATTGGAATAGATTTGGCCCAGGACTGGTCATATACTGGTTTGGGTATTTGGAAACATTGGATTTAACACCAGAAGTGAATAATATGTTTATATTACGAACCAGTTTTCCAAATAAAGAAAGTATTACTCAGTATAGAATGGAGATATAAGTTAATCAATAAACATAGGTATTTTATCTGTATCATTTTATTGAAGTTCCTAGAACTCTTACCTGTACTTTTTGCAGTCTAAACCAGCCAAACTACTTTTCTTACTATTTGAGCGTGGGGTGCTCAAAATCTTAGAACTTATGGTCCAGCTATCATAGGAAGACCTCTGACAGTTCTATATTTAAGAACTCATTTTATGTAAATACCGTTTTTTTTAAGTCATAACCTATCACAATAAAATAGAAAGATTGAATTGTAAAATGATTTTTACATTTTATGTATTTATGTCAGCTGTCAGATCTCTTCCTATAATAAACGGTCCATTAAACAACATAGAATCAACAAATTACGTAATGCTAATGAGACCATCAGATAGCACAACCATTGAACAGCTATAATCGTATTACAAGCTTATTCCTTTTTTTAGTTACTAACAATATAAATATGATTAAAATCTCTCTTCGAAAATATGGAGAAATAGGTTCCAATAAAAATAAAACCATTGATTAATTTAGTTTATAATACTCGTGCCTGTTGTATGAAAGGTTCTATGCTCGATTACTAATCAGATATTACAAAGTGTTCGAGTTTAGCTGGTATTTGTCTTTGTATGTCGTTGGACCCGCTGCTGCCAATGCGGTTCTTAGTGTTCTTACACTAAATTCACAGGCTACATCGTGAACACACCGGCCTTCAGCCAACACTTTCACAAAGTATCGCTATGTGGCTGGGCGCTTCTTAGCGACTCGCGGTACCCTCTCAAAGTAACACCCTAAGCCGAGGTCCGTTCCTACCGACGAGGGAGCTCTTACGATCGTTGGTGCACACACTTTTGCTCTTGCCTGAGCGCCTTCTGCGCTCACCCTAAACCATAAGCGTCCGGTAAACGATCAAACATGTTTGACAAATTTTATCCTTTGTTTGTACGGATTCGTCAAACACAAGCGTATATGTTCAAACGAGCTTGACAAACACCGGATTCGGTTTTGACTAAATTTTCGTCGCGAACGTATCGACCATGAGCAATAGCGACAAAGCATTTTTAGCATTGTGTATAAATAAGAAAAGAAAAACTTTCCGACGATACATTTTTTTAATATAAAACAAAGTCGGGTTAGTTACATCATTTATAACTCCAGAACGGCTGGACCGATTTTAATGATCTCTGATTTGTTGGATTCGTCTCCGCACCGAATAGCTATTAAAATATATGAAAAATTCACTGAAAAAAAAAAAGAAAATTAATCTAGAAAATACTCGAATCGAAATTTAAACAAAACTGTTTTTTACCCAAAAACAGGTGAAAGCTGGGTAAGCGCCATCTGTTGGGCAGCCACAGCAACGCGTGGCCGGGCACAGCTAGTATTTAATAAATTGTCATTTTTCTTATTGCCGCGCTCTTATTTTTGTCCATATAATCTTTCGATTTTAGTCTCCATAACATCGGCATATCACGATAAATGGAAATGAAATGCAGAAGAAACTCTTTCTCCGTAATACTGCCAGTCAGCGCATTCGCAATTTGCATTGTCCTCCATGCTGTTGTCACTTGGCGTAGTGTAGGGGTGAGGCATAAATTTATCCATTAAAAAAAGTGGATCGATGACACAGGGAATCCTAAGCAATTGTTTGTAACGTTATTATATTAGGGGTTAAAGTATGAAATTGCCGATTTGTACTGAAAAATTAAAACTAGTTTTTTTCTAAAATGTAACATATTTATTTAATCAAAATATTTACCCTCATTATCTATAGGGGAACCTGGGGTGGAACGGGGTAGCTAAGCTTTGGTTACAATTTGTGAGAGTTTGAATGAAACAACACCATTATTTGGCAATTTGTAGGTTTATTTACTTCTTTCTCTACAAGGAAATTAAAGCTAAACTTATCTAAATTAATAGTCACTTTGAAAAAATATTGTTTGAAAAATAAAGGGAAATTTCCCATTCTGCCCCACTCCCCGGGGTACAATGGGAAATGAACCCGGGGCACGATGGGGTACTAATTATTGGCATAGTTCACAGATGAGAACACTGTCATCGTCGTCACTATCTAGACCAGCACACGCCAAATGTGCCCATTTTTTACAAATGCTACAAGACCACTAGCCTTCATTGGACTTGGAGTGTAAATCATGGCAATACAAGCAGATCGCGTCTTCATCTTCCGAGCATCTTCAGATACAGTTCCGATTCTTTTTTGCTTCTTTCTTCTTGTTTCTTCTTTGTTTTTGTTTAAAATTTTCTACGTCTTCTGAGTGTACTTCAGGTTTAGTTCTGATTCTTTTTTGTTTCTTTGGCTTAGTTTTCATTCCTTCAGGTATGTCTTCTTTACCTTTTAACGTCAGTCTTGTTTATTTTTTTCTACTTTCGCTTTCTTGATATTTTGTGTCTTTTTAATAGATTCTTCTAATTCAGTCTTGTAAGGTGAAGCGGTAAGGATTGCCGTTTTTTCACCCTTTCTTGTAACTCTTTTCATTTCAGCTTTCACTTTTGGCAACGGGATTAGCAATGTAGACCAGGACTGCCGGCTGGTTTTTCTTATATATGAACTCACCATCTGCAGATGAAATAAAAATGCGTATTTATATGAGAATTAAAAATATTTAAGTGGCGGAACGGGGTATACCCCATTGTGCCCCACCCATTGTGCCCCGACGCACCGTTCAAGTAAACACGAGTGTTATGGCCGGTTATATTTATTGGACTTGAGTTATCACTAGACGTTTAGTTAGTCAAAAGTATGTTTAAACAAACATGTAATGTTAATATCCGAACAAAGAATAGTGTATAGTGTAATTACCTTGGTGTTGCATAGAAAAATTAAAACTTGCAAGCTTTTTCGTCGACCTTCGATAAAATCCAAACCAAGCGCACTTTCACATTGACAGCGGCCACTCCATATAGCGCAGCACAGCGGACCGAACGTTGTGCACGATGGTCACGCGTCTCTGTCGTCTGTAGCGAGCACCCCGCCTCTTTACCGTTCCGCCCCAGTACCCGGTTTTACCCCGGGTTCCCCTACATTGTTGCCATCTAATCGGAAGTTCATTTATGCCTTTGCGATAGAACTCTGGGGATGTAGATTCGACAAACTGTGTGAAAGCATTTTGTACTGCCTCTTGGGAAGAAAATTTTTTACCACGTAGAAAATTGTCCAAATCACGAAAAAAATGGTAGTCCGTTGGAGCAAGATCTGGTGAGTACGGAGGATGACGTATGGTTTCTAACTGCAGCTCCTGTAGAGTTACAACAGTTTCTCGTGCAGTGTGAGGTCTTGCGTTATCATGGAGCAATAATGGTGAATTTTATTGAAAAAGAAATAGAATATTTAAAACTTTTGTATGCAATAAAAAGCATTATGGTCAGTAATTCCATTGTCTACCACATATAAAAAAATGTCAGTGTCAATCTGCAATCAGATGTCAATGCAAAAATTAGGAGGACCGTTGACCGTAGTGTAGTAACCTTCTTTGGAGTATAAGTTTTTATTTGTAAAGAAAGAAAATTATTAAAATAATATCAAAATTACAATGAATTCAACTATAAGTGAGGACGCTATAAAGGAGAAAATATTAAATGTAGCCAAGAAAAACCCTAAAGGCATTACAGATAAGGATATTACCGCGGCAATTCCTGATCTTAGCTCTGCCGAATTAGTTTCGACAATAAATAAACTTTTACAACAAGGATTCATTGATTTATACAATCAGGGAGGATCCTTTATTTACAAGTAAGTGAGTTGCAAACAAATTTGATTGATTGGTAATGATCTATCTTGGTTTCGTTCAGGTAACCCATCACTGGTCTAAACTGTCCTCCTTGAAAAAAAAGTCATTCGAGAAATATGTGAAAACTTTCTTTAATTTTAAAATCAATTGAGAAATTTGTAGGTTTGAATGAAACAATAATAACCATTATATATTCTCTTTATTATTCATGCTTTCATTACATATATTAGTTAAAAATGTTACTAATGTATTTTTTATTTACGAGGGCAGTATACCCTTTGTTGAGGGCAGTATACCCTTTGTCGTAGAAATTTACACATAAACATTTGTGTAAGCTTTATTGTAGGGGGTTGACAAACCATACAATATTACAAGCTTGGAGGAATTGATAACTGTTTATGATTTTATATAAATACTCTTTCTACTGTTTATTTGTGTATTTTATTTATTTATTTATTCTATGCATTTATTTATATTGTAGAGAGGTAGACTTAATGCCTTGAGGCATTCTCTACCATTTGACCATTTGTTAAATGTGAAAAATTTAAGTGGGTGCAGAAGAACTCAAATACGAGGCGTATTCTAAAAGTAAGGGCCGTTCGCTTATATTTCAAAATCGACAAGTCGTAACACGTTTAAACTTGTGCATATCTGTACGTGCACTACTCGTGCAGCTATATCAGGTGTTGTTTTGATTCAGTAGTCATTTGCCTATCTGTGCGTACAGTAAACAATATCCGCGATAATCGTTGCTCCCGCCAGCTGTGAAGTTCGCGCTGTAATAAGATTTTTGTGTGCAAAAGGATCTTCAGCTGCTGAAATTCATCGATAGTTATGCCTAGTTTATGGACCTACTGTAATGAATGAAGGAAAGGTTAGACAATGGTGTCGTGATTTCAAAACCGGACGAACAAATGTTCATGACGAAGAGCGGAGTGGTAGGCCCAGTATGCAAACCGATGAAATTATTTCTCTGGTGGACCAAAAACTGCGATCTGATCGTCGGTTGACGATTAGTGCCCTGGCTGATGAATTTCCTCATCTTGGACTTGTGTAGACTACTGTCTACACAATTGTCACGGAAAAACTTGGATACCACAAATTGTGTGCAAGGTGGGTACCAAAAATGCTTACCGACCAGCACAAAGAGCAAAGACTGTCCAGTGGACGAGAGTTTTTGAACCGTTACCGACAAGATGATTTGTTTTCCCACATTGTTACCGGTGAATTACCATTGTTACCATTGTAGTTACCATTGTTATGGCTCGGTGGACAACGCTTTGAAAACGACAAGGAAATTAAGAACGCCGTTGAAAACTGGTTCAACTCGCAGGCGGTGAGCTTCTATGCAGAGGGGTTAAGGAAGCTGGTGCAGCGGTACGAAAAATGCTTGGAAGTGAACGGCGATTATGTGGAAAAGTGAAGTAGATTTGTAGTAAACTAAATGTGCTAATAAAACCTATTTCATATGATTATAATTTTTTTTATGACGACACGGCCCTTACTTTTCGAATACGCCTCGTAGTATAGCCTCGCCTCGCCTCGTTCATTCATCTCTATAATAATAATAATATAATAATACATTGATAATATACTTATATGATAAAACATATAAATATATAGTGTGTATTAAAACTAAAAAATAGATATTAAATATATAGAACATTAAATATATAACCATATTTAAGATAGCTGTTGCCCGCGACTTTGTTTGCGTGGACTTTAGTTTATAAACACCGTCTTTATTCGACGTGATTCTTTAAACTGATATAACTTTTTTATTTATGAACTGATTGAAATAAAACAAACACTAAATTTTAAGTGAAGCTTACCACAATACATTAGTGAAAACCACACCCAAATTGGTTAAGCTGTTTCTAATATTTTTTTTTTTTTTTTTTTTTTTTTTTTTTTTTTTTTTTTTTTTTATTTACGGTTCACAAACTGGACGTAGCAGCATAAAACATAACAGCAACAAAACATAATATCATGATAGGCTGAACGGCCTTCTAAATGCGAACACAACTTGCATAAAAATAGTTTACACTTAATAACAGTAGAAATAAAATTTTAACAAATAATAATAAGGAAAAAAAAAGGAAGCAGGAAAGATAAAATATGATTACAATTTAGAATATAAAAATCGTTTGAAACTGTTAACCGATGCATTGACCGTAGTTAGTTCGGCAAAAAGGCACAACTAGCGTTTTGCGATTAATTAAACGGCTACTGATTCGTGGGACGGAAAACTTTAGGTTTTCAAGTAGGTCAGGGCCATCCACTATACCATTAATAATTTTATGGAGGAAAACAAGATCAGCAATCTTACGTCTGCGGTCAAGGGGGATCATCCCATAGTGCTTGAGTCTAGATTCATATGATTTGAGACTGCAGCAGCGATTGTTGGAGTAAGTGAGGTGATGTAAAAAGAGTTTTTGGAGCCTCTCAATTCTAGTGACGTGAACCGCATGAGACGGGCTCCAAACCTGGCTGCAATATTCCAACAGTGTTCGGACATAACAATTAAAGAGTATAATTGGTATTTCAGGATCTTTAAAAGTTTTAGTTTGTCTAATTACAAAGCCAGCCAATCTAGCTCCTTTATTTGACATATGGTTTATATGTTCTCTAAAGTCTAACCTCCGATCTAAAACAACCCCCAAGTCACGAATGCTTGAGACTTCTTTAACCGCACTATTATCTATGGAATATGTTGCATTATGTTGCGTGAATAATTTTCGGGTAAATTTAATATGGTAACATTTGGTCTCATTAAGAATCATTTTGTTTTGAATGCACCATATGTTGACAGCACTGAGATCTTTTTGTAAATTTTTAACATCCTCGTTAGACTGAATAACTCTATAGATCTTTAAATCGTCGGCAAACATTTTGAACCTGGATGCTAATGCAGAGCAGAGGTCATTTATGAATAACAGAAAAAATAAGGGTCCAAGATGGGAACCTTGAGGTACTCCTGAAGGAACCATCCTGGCCGGGGATTTGAAACCACGCACAATAACTAGCTGGGAACGATTAAGAAGATAAGACTCACACCATCTTAAGAGAGATCCGCATATACCAGCGTGTCCCAGCTTGCGAATGAGTATAGCATGGTCTACCACGTCAAAAGCCTTAGAAAAGTCTGTATATATTGCATGAACTTCATTGTTGTCTTCGAATGCCTCAATTATCTCGTTAACGTAACCAACGAGATTTGACGCCGTAGATCTACCCGCCAGGAATCCATGTTGATGCCTGCTAAGTGTGGGCTTCAGGCGGAAGTATAATATTTTTTTAACCATGCCTTCAAAAAGCTTACCAATGGAAGATAAGATTGAGATCGGTCGGTAGTTAGCTATATCGGCATGATCACCCTTCTTATGTATAGGAATAATATGCGCAGTTTTCCATTTGGTAGGAAAGATGCCACATGTTAATGATTTATTAAATATAATGTGCAAGGGTTCGACCAACTGAGAGGCACAGTGCTTGAGGAAAATAGGTGATATTGCATCTGGCCCAGGCCCTTTGTTAGTGTTGATGAACTGTAGGGCTTTCAAAATATCGGATCTTGTTAAAGCGAATGAGCTGGAAGTGTGACAGGTCCTTGAATTATCCGTCAGCAGAACTGATGGCGTAGAACTGTTGTAGATGGAGTCAAAATACTCGGAGAAAATATTAGCAGACGCACAGACAAACATAAAAGACAAACAGACAAAAATTCTAACAATCATTGTTTTGGGTTCTATTGTGTTGATAAAGGCCCCCAATAATAGTTTTTCTCATATATCTTCTATGTACAGACAGCGATCAGTTACATTTTTATTCTATGTATAGATAGACCATAAGATAATATAAATATACCCAATACTTATAATTATAATTATTAAAAAATTCACAGGCTAAAAGCGCAAACAAGTAAGCAACTAGTAAAGGGTGCTGATAATGAAGAAAAAGTAGTTTATAACTTAATTGAAGAAGCAGGCAATAAAGGAATATGGATTAGAGACATAAGGATACGCTCTAACCTTGCCAACACACAGCTTATCAAAGTGCTTAAAAATCTTGAGAGCAAAAAAGCTATAAAGGCTGTAAAATGTGTTAATGTAAGTCTTATTAAATAATTATGTTCATACGAGGTTTGTTAAAAAAATATTGAACCTGCAGAAACACATTTATTCATACCTGTTTCGGTAATTTCCGAACTCTTTAAATAGGGTAAGGTTCACATTGATAGAGGACTGTCAAAACTACTTGTCGCAAATTTTTAAACAAAAGTCGCAGAATTTCTACAGCAATGCAATCATGACATATCTATATCTACAAGATGGCAACAAGTTAGTGATCAAAATGGCACATATTTATTAAAGTAAATCTACTTAAACTTTAAATAATGTCTTAATTTCTATATAAAATATGAAGAAACTTTTTCCCCAACCTAATATTATTTTATTATGTATTGTTATTACATATTTTTAGAAAACATCAACAGTTCCTTCTCTAATTTGGTCTTTTCAGGCTTCAAAGAAAAAAGTTTACATGTTATATAACTTAGAACCAGACAGGTCTATATCTGGTGGAGCTTGGTATCAAGATCAGGACTTTGAGTCAGAGTTTGTAGATATATTAAATCGGCAGTGCCTGAGGTTTCTTCAAGAGAGAGCTGATAATATAAAGAACAACTCGCATGGTCCTATTTTTGGCAGAACACAATCATATGCAACAGCTGCAGAAGTACAGAAATATATTTCAGATTTAGGAATTAGCAATGTAAGTATTTTGAAATTGTTTTAAAGAATTATACAGGTTGTCCCATAAATAGTGAATCATATTCATAACGTTGAAAGCTTGAGTTAGGCATGCCCTTTCGAAATACTAAAACTTGATCCGTAGTAAAAATATCACTATTTTGAATTATTTTTACTTTTTAAAATGTCCTAAATTTACTACCTTATACAATGAACTCTATGTATTCTACTAGACAAGCAGTGGAATACTAAAAATTGCTCATTACGTTCCTTTCAATTGTCCGCAACTCCTTTAGTTAATCGTGTGCAAGCGAGAGAAGAGGTGCTATGTTTTGTAATACTTCAAATTGACATCAAACGCTACCGATCTTCAACCAACACTTACCGGGTATCGGCACGTGTCTGGGCGCTTCTCATCGACTCGCGATCCCGCTGTATCCTCCCAAAGGAACGCCCTAAGCCGAGGTCAGTTCCCTCCGCCGATCTACTGGCCAGGGGGTCGTTACTGCACACACTTTTTGCTCCTGGCTGAGCGCATTCTACGCTCGGTAACTCCTGAGAGGCCATCAGGGTCATAAGATCTTAGACACAAAAAAAAATCAATTGCAATCGACAGAATACTACATGTTTAGTTTAATGTGGTTGTTATTTACATGTGTACTATTTTTAAATGTTTGAAATTAGTTATGAGCGGCTACAGCAGAGGATTAAAAAAACAATTTTAAATTTAATTTATTAACTAAGAGCTTTATAATATACAATTTATAATATTACAAACTAAAATATTAATCTAAAAATATCTAAAAATCTTGATCGATGCTAGGTTTAAAACGAAGTGTGTCGAAATCCGACGCGCTGCCGGGAACGACTTCATTACAAGGTACGTTGCGCGGTGTCAGCGCCTCGTGCACGGTGCCGTTGTTATGCGACTATTCAGGGCGATGCTTATGCAGCATATTTTAGGCATACATAACAAGTTCATTTTATGTAACTCATTTATTTTGTATTTTCCTACAAAACCAAAATATATTATTTTGTCATAAATTAAAGTCATTCGTCAGCCATCTTAGTATGTCTTTCTCGCTTACTCTTACTTTAATCATGTAAAAGCTTACCACTAATAACGTTGACATAGAATATGAAAAAACACTCATGCAGATGAGACAATTTCCTAACAATGAAAGTAGGTAGAAAATAAATGTTTGCAAATAGTTGATTATATTTTTTTTTTGTTTAGATATTGATTAATGGAAACAGTATATTTATGAAAATGCCGAATTGCATACTTCGATATTGCAAAAAATATTCTCAAGGGACAAAGAAATCTTCTAGGGGCAAAGCATTTTATAAGTACGTATATAATTTACTTACCCTTAAACTATCATCTCTTTAGATATGTATTTAAATATATACGTGCATATATCTATATGTATATTCAGCGCCGGCTCTAGCCCATGTAGCACCAGGGTGCAATCAATACCCTGACGCCCTCAAAGCGATCAAAATGTAGGCGCGCGATCAAAATGGAATACTTACAGTTATATTTTCACCAGTGATCGGAAATTCGGGTCCAAATGGTGCAATTATAAATGATGTTGGAAGCAATAGCCCGTTTACTTCGCTTGCGGTGCGCCCCCGTGGACTCGCGGGGTAGACTCGAGAGTAAAAAATATTTTTTAGGAAGGGAGGGCTTACAAGAATAAAAAAGCACAACTGTCGTTTATTCAAAAATATTTAATTTAAAAACTAAATGTAAATCACAGCGGCGTTTGGCGCCCCCTAAGACCCTGCGCCCGTGTGCGCCGCACACCCTGCACCATAGGTAAAGTCGGCACTGTATGTATTGTAATAGCTCAAATTATACTACATTAATCATTTTACTTGAACCCACTATATTATTATGTAGGTATTGGTTAAATTCACATTGCAATACTTATATATATCATGCAATACTACAAATGCGCAAACTACCGAGATAAAAAAAAATAGTTTACTCAGAGACAAAATTACTCTCAGACCCGCGCTGTGACGAAGTTTTGATTTAGAAATGCTTGTCTAGTAGAATACATAGAATCATTGACCTTATATCGGTACTTTTTGCTGCCGTTTCTACAAATTAATTTTGATTGTGTTTTTTTCTTTCTTAAAATACTCTTGAATAGTTACTTTATCCGACATTCAGAACACAATCTGAAAAAGATTAGGCAGATCCCAGAAACTCTGATTTTTCTCAGATCACATTCTCAGATTTTTGCCATACCTACAAAAGTTTCAGCCATACCTATCACTCAGTATTGACATGCCGTGTTGAATAAAATAAATGTATTGAGTCCAATACATTATTTTATGTATTATACATTATACATTCAGAGCAGTCGCTCTGACAGATTACTTTAAAAAGTTGGCTATTTAATACAGATTTCAGAATATTAAAACACTTCCGGTTACGGAACTAACGTGGAACTAAGCTTATTAAGTTATTACCAGTAATACATGCATTGAATTATATTCCATTTCAGGTAACATTAGAAGTAGAAGACGTAATAACAATACTAAACACATTAGTGTACGACGGTAAAGCGGAGAGCACCGTGTATCCGGACGGCGGCCGCGTGTATCGCGCTATCGAATCCCTGCTACCGCCACCAGGGCTGGTGCAGGTGCCTTGTGGTGTCTGCCCTCTCATACACAAGTGCTGCTCCACGGGCCTCATCACCCCGCAAGATTGTGCTTATATGAACGACTGGTTGGAATAAATGAAATAATATAAAGCCCTTAATATAATTTTATTGAATTACATGCAGATTTTTTTAGCAATCTTCCATATTTCTAAATTAGGAATACTACATCTAATAATATCATAATTAAGTTGTCTAAACAAGAAATATTTTTAAAAAAGAATCTTCAGTATATCACAAAAGATTGAGCCGAAAATAAAAACCACCAGTCTAAACCAGAAACAAAGTTATGAAAAAAAGTTAGCATTTAATGTTGAAGCCCCATCCAGTGCCCCTGTTTATAACTGGTTCAGTGAATTTAAATGTGGTCGTACCCATCTCAGTGACGATGTTAGAGAAGGGCGTACTGCGACGGCGCGCCGCAGCGCTGACGGAGGAAAACATCAAAACTGTGCGGCTCATGATTGAAGCAGACAAACGAATACGGGCATTATTCAGCAGCAGCAGTAATATCAACAGATACGGGCATCATTAGGTATTGGCATGAGTCAAGTTCAAACTATTTTACATGATCACCTATGGGTAGATGGATAGCTTTGTACTAGATCGATTCCTCAAAATTTGAGCGAAGTTAAAAAAAACTGCCGCGTGGAATGGTGTCTCCAAATGCTTGAACAATTCGATAATGGTCAATCAAATGCTGTTTTTGGATATAGTATAACAGGTGATGTAAGCTGGATCTACTGTTATGACCCTGAAACTAAGAGCCAATTTGCGCAGTGGGTCTTTCCTTTCGAAAAATTGCCGACGAAAGTGAAGAAAGGATCCATCCAGCACTCCAGTGCTGAAAAGAAGATAATTGCCTCCTTTGGCAGATCGGGCTACTTTGCTGTGAACAGGTGCTTGCCTTTTGTTTTGTAAAGTCAAAGAACGACGCCCACAAAGCAGAATCATGCTCCATCACGGCAATGCCGCAGTTACTCCTCCAGACAAACGAAGCAATTTTTGAGTACTGTAAATGTACCTAGAGTTAATGGGTCATCCGTCATATAGTTCCGACCTTGCGCCCTGTGACATTTATTTATTCCCTAAAATTAAGGATAAACTCGAATACGTTTTATGAATGCAGAAGAGGCAGTAACGACCTTTCAAGCGCCTGTTGAAGAGGTGCCTAAACAAGGATGGGCTGAATGCTTCACAGAATGGTTTCATCGCATGAAAAAGTGTATAGATTGTCACAGAGAATACTTTGAAAAGCAATAAAACAATTTCCATTTTTGACATTCTAAAAACTTTGTCACCCATGTATGTATGAAGGTGAAGTTAATTTTTAACGCGTTCGTTTATACGCGTGCCGAGTAATGCAGATATCCACATTACACTACATTTAAAAAAGATGTACCCACATCCACATCGCCATAGTGAAAATAAAAAGGATTTTAAACTGTGACATTGTAGTATATAATTGGAGACATTAGCATTTTCTGAAACACTCATATCGATGCTGATTTTAGGGCGTATTTTTTATTTCATATATAATATGTGATCTGATTAGGCATGACTAACGTAGACTTTACAGTTTCCTAAATTTAATAATGTGTGAATAATTTAATAAGATCACTAATGTGATAAAACAAAAATTTGAAACAGTGTTTAGCACTTTATTGTTAACTTATTTATCTACTTACTACATTTGAAACATGTATATACATACAGAGTACAGATGTCCCACACTCTCAAAATACTATTTTTTCTACAGATTTTAAATATTTAATTATACCTTATACATAGTTTACAGAGAATAGAACAATGTCTTAATATGTTTTTCTTAACAAAAAGTCACATGCAAATTTGGTAACATTGGTTATTAATTTCATGATTAGATATCCATTATATTATGGTGTATACCACCAATGTAGAGCAAATTGCATACAATTTCTTGCAATATGGAAACATAACTTTATCGAAATGCTTATTAGGTGCTGATTTCACATTTATTAATTAACTAAAAAATCACCAAATGTAAACCACTACATAATACGCCAATACAAAGATATTAAATAGCTAACAGTTAATGACAATTAACTATGGGATGACTTTGCTTCAAAATAAACTTCTAAAATTGTTCTCTAAATTATGTAGAGCTTCTGAAATGACTGCGGAGTCTCTTCTCTTTTTATCTGATACTTGTTCGTCAACCAGTTCAGTTTCCCTATAATTCCTAGTTGTACAAAATAATGAGCTGAATGCATCCATCTGAATGTAATTGAGGGACTGAAGAATTACACCTTTGTCTGGAAATGGAGTAGCAATTACAGGTACTGTATCATATCTAACACTGTCAACATTCTTAGGTGTTGGTGTGGTTTGTGATGGTTGTGCTGGTGGTGGTGGTGGCAGCACTCCTGATGGGTCCTTGGGAGTTGGAGGTGGAGTTGTGATTTTCTTGCCACCTATAAATAAAATATGACTATTTAGAATAAATGAACTTAAATTCAAGGTTTCATTATGGATCAACCTAATAATGGATATTCATACCTATATTATTGTAGAAAGTACATAATGTAATACACTCAATAAAATCATTAATAATCTAGTAAAAACCTTATGGGCACAGCAAGCTATTGCACTTGTAATTAGATAGACTTAACATAAGCACTTTTTAAATTATTTCTTATTAGTGATCAGTAGAAACTCAGTTAACTAATGTCTAATAAAATAGTACATCATAAAAATCAGTTAAAGCGTGCTCCACAAGCAGGAAGAATTTCGGTCTTTAACATGAGGTCAGCCAAGACTGGACGTTAATGATATTTGTATGGTATTGTTGGACATTGACCACTCATATTAAAGTTCAATGATATGAGGGGTCCAGTAAAGTGATAGATTTCATACAAATGTCTTTTCTGTTCAGTTGTGGCTGATCTCATCATGTCAATGACCAAAATTCTGACTGCTCATGGTGCACACTGTAGTTAAAATTAATTATCAAATAGTTTATGAGAGCAGTGCCTTAGCAACACATACTTATAGAATAAATAATCCTCTCAATTTCCCTAAGCTGTGTTTGTTGTTGTTGAACAGTGAAATACAAATCTGTTATGGTGCTACTGATGTGTTTCAATTCCTCTTCACGCTTTGATTCCTTAGCTGCTTCCTTGTTAGATTGCCTGAAAAAGTAATAGACATAAATAACAAATGGCAACATTTTTAAATTAAATCATAATGACTTAGTACCTGGTATATTCTACAATGAGTAAGCCAGCTCCTATTATAAAAATTACACTTTCACCAAGAAGATTTGCACCTAGTTCTATTGCCATTTCTTGACTCAGAACTGGGATATTAACTGGTTTTCCAAGATTTAATATCCACATTTTTGCCTTTACTTCGCACCAGTTGTAGACTGTAAATAGAGAACACTTAAATCTGTATTTTATCAATTTAAATAGATTATAGCATATTTTTATTTATCATCTATTATTACTTACACTGTGCAGGCGGCATACAAACATAGGTTCTGAAGAATGGACTATTTTTGGCTCTTTCTTTACATACATTTGCGATTGGTTTGCTTATCTGTTTAATTAATAATACAGATAATTTAGCTATTGGAAACGCTCCGACAACCATCGTTATTAATTATTATGTTCGTTTTGGTATATAAATTAAATAATTATTTTATTAGTATGAAGAAGGTAAGTTGCGCCATCGAGACAAAGTTTCCATTGGAGCAATTTATTTTAACATTGACAGTGATGACACTCAAATTGACACTATTCTTTTTTTAGGGTTGTGAAACAGGATTAATTTGTTTTAAACCACACATTTGTTGGCTGAATGAGACATTGCAATTGCCTAATTTAAAAATTAAATTAGAGGTTCAAAAACCCATTGTTCTCCGTGGCTGATAAAAATAACTGTGATCCACAGACAAATAAATACCCAGTCCCCGTCCGCGTCGCGTCGCCACATGCGTAAAATGATCAATACACCTTTTACACTGGCAGAATGTACTAATTGCACCATTGCCTTTAATGAAAAGCAAAAAAAGTTAGATCAACAGTGGGGCTGTAGATAATTTTAGAAATATCGAATTTTCGATATATCGATATTTTTAAATATATCAATATCTAGGTAGATTAGAAATATCGATATTTCGATATATCGGATTTATTTAAAAGAAATAATTGTCCAATTCAAAAATTAGTTTTATTGTTTTTTAATAAAGTTTATTCATTAAAAAAATTAAATAACAAATAAAGAAAAATGTTAAAGCAGTGTATTTTCAGTAAATGTAAATATAAAAAGAAAAAATTATATGTACCGAGTAGTCTCTCACGCACTGCTCACTCGGATTGTTGTTGTCCGTAGATTATCGTGGATTCTGGTAAATATATAAGCGGTAATTAAAAGCAAGTAATTAAAAAAAATATCGACACCGTTACTAACATTTTAATATCGAACTATCGATATATTGTTCTAAAAAATATTATTTATAAATATCGATATTTCTAAAACATATATCGATATTTTATCAACAGCCTTAATCAACAGATGTCCTGAAGCTGAACGTCAAAAAGAAAATACAAAACATTGGCCGAAAACAAGCAAAGATATAAAAAATAAATAGCATTTTACATAATGAGAAGGCTACCTCTATGTAAGCTTATATTTCTGTTGATTTCTAGCGTTGTAATTATTTATGTATATTGCAATCTTTACAGTATTAGTAAAAAGGAAGAAAATGATATAAAGTATAACCTCAAGAATGTTGATATTACACCGACTAGATGGAGCTCTAAGTTAGAGTAAGTAATACAATTCAATTTAACGATTTTATATTTGCAATAGTGCATAAATAATTGTTTCTTTTCCACAGGGATTTTAAAGAAGAGAAAAATATAGATAGAATTGTTGTATCATTTGTTGTTTGTGATTCGAGATTGAATGAGTCTCTGAATGTTGTTAAGTCTGTGTTGCTGTTCACAAAGACGCCGGTTTATTTCGTCATATTTACTGCTAACGAACTAAAAGAAAAGTTCAATGAAACCCTCAGCAATTGGAGGATTTTAACAAATAATCAATTAGATTTTGAATTACAAAAGATTAATTTCCCCGAAGCTCATGTAGAGGATTGGATGAACCTATTCAGCAAATGCGCAGCTCAAAGATTGTTTATTCCTGTAAGTAGTAAATGTTATTTGTAAAAACTTATTTTTGTTTCACTTTTGTACTTCCATGTTTTTTCTTTTATTTCAGAAACTGCTACCCCACATAGATTCCATGATATATGTAGACACAGACACATTGTTCTTAGGGCCTGCAGATGACTTATGGAGTTTTTTTTCACAATTCAACAGTTCTCAGATATCTGCTATGACTTTGGAAGATGACAACCCTAATGTGTCTTGGTATCCACGATTTGCAAAACATCCGTTTTATGGAAAATATGGTAGGTATTTTTTAAAAATAGATATAAGGCAACTGATTAATTATCTGGAAATAAAATAACCCTGATGGATATAATAGAATATTCTGCAAGGTCGGCAGCACAGGTGTACTGCCGGCACACCTGTGCCCACAGACATCTGAACACCAGGTATATGCAGGTGCATACACCTGGTGTTCAGACGTCTGTGGGTGGCGGTAGCCACTTACCATCATGTGCGCCGCTTACCATCATGTGCGCCGCTTACCATCATGTGGGCCGCTTACCCATTAGCCTCTTTTAATATAAAAAAATATGAGAATAAATACTTTCTCATTTATAAGTTTCTCATATGAGAAACTTATGACCCAGTTGCTATAGGAATATAATTACATATGTTCCTATAGCAACTGGTCAACCTATATTAAAATGTATCTTAAAGCACTATCAATAAGTGCTAGAATCCAATGGTTTTGGGCACATTAGCATGTTTCTGACTATGTTATATATTATTTGTAAGAAATGTTATGAATTAGCATCTCATGGACAAATTGTACCTGCTTGGATAAGCTACATCCAAAAAAAAATTGGAATGAAAAGGGCAGCATAAAAAAATTCTTTATCTAATCTCTGTCTATGAACAATAATAGTTATTGTACCAAGAATAAGTGGCAGGTGACAAATATACTGATGACATTGTAGTTGCACGTAATTATGTTTTCTTACCCAATCGAGCAATGACCTTTGCCCTCTTATTGTTTTTCTATTGCTTGCTGGGAAGCAGGAATCCTAACACCATCATATTGGTTAAACAAGATCCATTCTTATTTTAAACAGATCTTTAGCCCATATGTTTAACTATTTTATTATGATTGATATTTCAATTGAACGTTCAATAGTTGTTGAACATGTGGCATAAACACAGTCTTGGTTGAACAGTTACAGTTTTTGCATTTCTTAAAAATTATAGTCATGTAGTAACTTCCAAAATTATATTTTAATTTATAGGGCTCAACTCTGGTGTAATGCTGATGAACCTAACAAGGATGAGGAGTTTTGGGTGGGTAGACTACGTCACTCCCATCATGCTGAAATGGAAGCTCTATATACCATGGGGCGACCAGGTAACTGCTTTTTATTCATAATGGTTGTTTTATTGTGCATTTTTTGTTTAGTTAAAGTTACACACACTGGCTTTACATTCAGAAATAAAACCAAATTAAATTGAATAGTAAATAGTATTTTGCATTTGTATTTTGTAAATAGTAATAGTAAATAATATTTTAATTAAATAGTATTTTGCATGTTTTGAAAAACAACCTAGATTGATTGATAACTTTAACAGGTATTAGTAAAAAAATTAAGAATGTACATAACTTTTTAATATGTAAAATACTTTAATATTTCACATTAGATCTCGAAATCCCTCTGCACTCGGGATAAGTAGAGGAGAGGGTCTAGGGGTCTGAATGTACCTTTTTATGATGTAAGTTTTGGGAGATGCTAAGATAAGACCATAATATGCTATAAGAGTTCCTTGATAATTATCATAAGAGACCTCTTTGACCATAATTTCCATTCAATGGGACAGATGTTACAGATGGATTGAATCATCTGAATTACAATTAAATATCCTGAAAATTAACTTTACAGGCTTTATAATCTTAGTTTTTTTCAACATTTGGTTTACTTACAACTTCTAAATTACCGTCAGATGACAATCGTGAGATTTAGCTTTATTAAATTTGTTAAGCTCCGACTCCATGTTGAGTGCAGTTTTTATCCATCAAAGCAAATATACTTATTTTTGTTTCTATATTTTGTTATAACTGTGAAATCTGGAATTGGCTATACCACTGTTGTGTTATTATTAGTGCTGCCAGATCCGTTTTTCCAAATATCGTGACTTAAATGGAAAAAAAGCGGGACTGGGACGAAAAAATAGGGACGCAAAAAAAATGCAACAATCCTGTTACAAAGGTTACAATCCTATAATTCAAAATGACAGACTTTAATGAGATCAATCAAACCTTAAGATATACTACTATTACTTATTCATACTATCAAGATAAACAATTATTAAAATCTTATTAATTTCAACATAAATATATAAATTATTTGCAAAAGGAAGTTGCAATGTAAGGAATCAACAATATTAAATTAATTATTTAACGTTACATAAATATAAATTATTTTTTATAGAACACACATTTTGAGCCTGATTTTGCCGCTTGTAACTGCCCCGCCTCAACCCCCGCGCGTCGCATAGTCGCCCAATTCGCACATCATCCGCCGCCCGCTCGTCTCGTGCGCTTCTTCTTTCGCTGGCCGATTCTTTTATTTTTTTTAAAGTACATATCGCGCCAAATTGGCTACTTATATTTAAAAGCGGGATTTTGGGCGTCCCGCTCAGGGTGCTGGCGGGACGCGTCCTGACAAGGCTGAAAAACGGGACGTCCCGCCAAAAGCGGGACATCTGGCGACACTAGTTATTACCTAAATCAAATTTATACTTCAGGTAAACCTACAAATTTCTGTAAACCTCTCAAGGCAATGAGAACAAATGCGTCGGTCTCTTTCTGACGAATTACGCGTAATGTAATAAGTGCGTGTGGGACAAGTACAAATAATTTACTGTTAGATGTTATTCATAACGTACCCAACAACAATAATTCACAATTAAATGAAATATCGTGCTCCGAGGAATAAATAATTTGATAACATAAATAACAGTTATGCTAATTGAAAATAAATTCTAAAATAAACTGAAAATAAGAAAACTTTTACTGCATAATTTTTACAATTTTTCACCACACAATACGCCATTATCGTGGACTTATCGTCGGTTGCTCGGCAGAATGAAAACTGACGCGGAGTTATTTCTCTTTTTCGTTCTCTTTTAGTTCGGATACTTTTGAGCGCGGACCCGATGTCCATTAGAGTTAATAAGTCAACGGTGTCTTATGATATTGTTTTCAAAATCAAAAGTGACTGATTTAATGATGTATTCAATTTTTTTTTAACACGTTTACAGTTTAATGTGGCGTCATAGTGATTTTATACCACACATTCGTTGGGCTCGTAGCACCACAGAAGTTTAAGGAATGCTTGTGATGTAAACTTGCGAGTTATGTCTAGCATTTTTACTGGGACTTGTAAACATAGAACTACATAATACAAATATTAAAAAATATACCGTATAACCTTAATATGTCTTCTACAGCCTGTCAGGAAAGATAAAAGCTAAGATCTAATTTTGTTCGTATTAATTTGGTCTTAGCTGTCATTTTACGAAATATAGAAAAAAAAAAAAAAAAGAAAATATTAAACATTAATTGTCTCTCACAATTCCAAAAAGTATGGGAATTCGTTTACGGCTAAAGCTTCTCCCACGAGAAGCTTTATGCGAGACATTCCAGACAGTCGCCCTGATGCGAGACAGTCCATCGATCGCTGAAGCACCACTATCTGTAACTCTCATGTGAATGTGTGTGTGTGTGTGTGTGTGTATAAGTATGTATATGTGTTGTGGATGAATCTTCTTAACTAACGTGGATCGCCGGGGTGTGGACTGTATTATAGGATGATTAAAACAATTACTTTTCTTTAATAGAGCCGGGGTAGCGCAGAGGTATTTTCTTGTTCTTGGTTGTTGTGGTCTTCAGTTGGCTTTGGAATTCGGAATACTTTGGAGCCGAAAATGCTCCGTATTTTATACTTTTGGAGGGCTTCCCCTGCCATTTCCTGTTATTATCCTGACTTTCCGTGAACACATCAAAACTGTCCGTAACCTAGCCGCCTTTGTGCTCGGTCGCCTCAACTCCCTCATAGGCGGGAGAAGTAAAATGTCGCTTAGAAATAATTTGACATTATACACAACTCTCGTCCGACTCATTATGACCTATGCTAGCGTTGTGTTCGCACACGCAGTAATGTTTAATGTTTTAATGTTTCCTTCCAACATTAAAATCCTTCAAAGACTTCAGAACAGATTCATGCGCAAGGCCGTGGCTGCACCATGGTACTTGCGTAACGTTGACCTCCACAAGGGCTTGGAACTTCCCTCCATCGTCAAATACATAAAAAACACCGCCCGACGCTACTATGACGCTATCCCACACCATCCCAACCCCCTGATTGTCTCTTCCCTCACCTACATACCGGACAGGGGTGCCCCTCCCCGCTATCGTCGCCCGCGGCACATCCCGGACAATCCCGACGACCCGATCACCGCTGCCAATGCGGTTCTCACTCTGCACCCAAACACAGCACACCGACACCGTCCCCGCCGGCCGAGACGTGGACGTCCCTCTCGTTACACCGTTAACACACACCGGCCCTCAGCCAACACTTTTACTAGGTATCAGCATGTGCCTGGGCGCTTCTCGCCGACTCGCGAACCCACGGTATCCCCCCAATGCAACGCCCTAAGCCGAGGTCCGTTCCTTCCGCCGGTTTACCGGCGGGGGAGCCCTTAGGCTCGTTGCAACACACACTTTGTTCCTGGCTGAGCGCCTTCTGCGCTCGCCCTACATCAAACACGACCGGTGACTCTTGAAAGGCCACTAGGGCCACAAGAATTTAGACATTCACGATGTTAAGACAAATCAAGGTTTTTAGCCGGTAAGAGTCCGGCACTACCTGGAGCTCATGAGGTCTCCATGAGTCCCATGGGCTCCAGGCGTCCATGAGGATTTTCCTTGATTGTCTTTCCTAACAAAAAAAAAAAAGAGGGTCATTAGTTGCTTTCCGGACGCCATAGCGCCAATCTACGCTATGTATTTTATCCCTAGCATGCCTAACCTTATTCTATACATCAACTTTTATCCTAATAGGTAATTGAAAGACACACTATGTAATATTTTAATATCAAAGACACAATAACACATATTTTAACTTACATACTAGGTGATAAACTAACTACACATGTTTATACGAGTGCCCTAGCCTTATTTACATTTCGTCGTTAACAATATGTTTGTGTGTATTCGTATAATAATATATTATTAGTATGTAATAAATAATCGTATTATAAAGTAGTGTTTATAGTATGTAGTGTATTTAGTTAGGCACTATGTCTGCGCATTTCATTGCTCACCTATCCGCTCTCCCAGGTTTGCTGATAGAAATCTCCTAAGGGACTAGTGAACGTCTTTTGTATGTATTTTCTTTTGTAACTATTTTAATTATTTGTGTGTACAATAATATTATATAAATAAATAAAAATATACAGTTACTTCTTATAGTACACTTCAAAATATATGAAACAGTATCCCTTGCCACTTTCCTTGCAATCCTAATGTACTCTGGTTGCTTTTTAACTCCATAAGTTGAAGTCATCAATTTTTTAGTGGCATTGAATGCATTGCTTTTTAGCTCTTCTACTCGGTATCTGCGATTTTCTGTATATTTTTATGGAAGTATAGTTATTATTCACAAATGCAGACCTGATAGATAGATGATTGAAGCCTGGAACTAATAATGAGTTGAGAAACTGGAGCTTGATTCAGTTCAAAAGCTGTGTAATTATTTGTTAACGTTTGTGTAACTGCTGGTGTACCAGTTATTTTTGTGTTCAATACACCAGTTATTTTTTTGAATCCTATATAATCATTCATGATAGGATTTGAAATACTGAAACGAAAAACGTCTAACGATAATTTTAATTTTGTTCTTCAAGAAAGCTATGAATAGTATTTTGCAAGGTCGGCGAATCATCCGTTTATTTCCTGTTGTGCAGGTATCCATGGGTGGCGGTAGCCACTTACCATCACGTGAGCCTTGCTCGTTTGCCTATTTTCCTATAAAAAAATTCTTTCTGAAACCATATTCTGCATTAGTAGCTGACTGTGGCGACATATCATTTCGCAGGACATAATAAACATAATATTCCACTACCACGGCGAGGCGGTGGTGGTGCTGCCGTGCCGGTACAACTACCGCACGGACCAGTGCATGTACGGCGCCGCGTGCCCCGCGGCCACGCGCGCCGGTATCCATCTACTGCACGGCAGCCGCGCCGCCTTCCACAACCACAAGCAGCCCGCATTCGAGGTGACCACTCTCTGACCGATACAAATTAGGGATGCACCGAATACTCGTTTTGGCGAATATTCCACTACCGCGGCGATGTGGTGCTGTGCCGGTACAACTGCCGCAAGGTGTGTGGTAACGGCTTTGTTATACCTTAGTGGACATGACACCCACAGGAATAGAAGAGGTGGTAATATTGTAAAGCCGGTCACCACCACATGGCCGACGTATATGAGTACCGGAACAGAAATCCAAAAGACAGGCTCTGGTCGTCGGATTATATTCAATTGAGTTAGGAGTATAACAGAATAAGAACTCTCATCCTCTTTTAATTCTCTATTGCCTCCTACAGGAGTCTTCCTCCCTACTCAATGCGACGGGAGAGGATACCATCTCCTGTATACCATTTCTAAATTATTATTGTTGTTACTGACATTATTGTGTAACAGACAAGCATCATCACTGCGGGCAGTCCTATATCTTGTCCTAACTGGTGTTACATTCGTCATATCTTTTGAAAGCCATTTGTCGAATCTGTTTTTGAAATTGTTTAGTTTTTTTATAGAAAGAAGGTGGTAAAGAGCACAGTTTACCTGGTGGTAAGTGGATATTATCGCCCCTTGGACATTTGTGGTATATGCCAACATTAGTACATCAGCAGCCAACATCAGCTTTAGTTAATACTACATTGAATTTTTGATAATAAAATAAGATAAGTGTATTATATTAATAAGGCATTTTGTTTAGGCTGTTTATCGGGCGGTTGACGAGCACGAGATCGGGACAGACTCCCCGAAGACATTTCTTGCCAACCTGGAGAAATACTTCACAGAGGCGCCCCCTTCCAACTGCGGCAATCTGAAGGAGACCTTCTTAAAAGTGCCATTTGATGCTTTAAACGATTTGTATGCAGAGCCGGACAGGTAGCACGTGGTTATTATATTTATATCGGCATGCGTACCATAGTAACAAAAGATGAGTAAGTTACGTTAGAAATGAACTACTCACTATTTACGACAGTATCGTGGTATCACAGTGCAGTGCAAACCCTAATTTGATTGAGTAAAAAAAGAAACAAACATCCAAACACACCTTCAGAGTTCATTACATTATGTTATAACCACTATTTTGTATACATCTCTCAACGTTCAGTCATGGTCGGAAATATGAAGATGGCGGTCCGACATTATTTAATTAGTAGTTAGGTACTGTATTGTATACGAGAAACTTGTTTCAGCTCGTGACAGTGACAAAAGGGTCGGCGACGTCTGAACATGACTTAAAATGGGAAAATAATATGACACTTTCTACATTATAAAGTATTTTTTTTTTTCATAATATTGCTGCTTACTTTGGTCCTTTTTATTTTATTCAGCGTAACAACTCACACCAAAGTCACCCACAGCTCGTACAATCAGCATGTTGAAGTGGCAAACCGATGGGGTAGACGAGTCCTCGAATGGAGGCCACGTACCGGGAAGCGCAGTATGGAACGCCCTCTGGCCAGTGGACCGACGACTTAAGAAATACGCCGGTGGTGGTTGGATGAGAAGAGCCGAGGATCGTGTGTGGTGGCGAGCCTTGGGAGAGGAGTGGAGCCAGTATATCCAACAGTGGAGAGATATAGGCTGATGGTATAGTAACAATTGGTCTTCTCTGGTTTCTACGTTTACCAGTTTTTCTGTTGTAATTCAAGAACGGGTGCAAACCCTAGAACAAATTTACTCATTCTGTATAATTACGACCTATTAATTCATTTGTTTAACAAATAATTTGTTCAGGTGAGAATGGTGTAGTATCATCTAAGTGCATTGCATGAGTGTGTGTGTGTGTGTCTGGACACAGACACACACACACACCCACGTCACAGAATCCTAGAGTGGACTGGGCCATTGAGTGTGGTGTATTATTAAAAATATTGCATACTTGTGTTTCAATTGTGACTCATACCACGTCGTGTACTTGAAGATAGCATACTCATCTTTTTTTTACTACGTCCATACTCTCGCCGAGCGATTTGGACGAAGTTTCCGTAATCGGTAAACGTTATCGCTGCTGCTTTATCACTTACCATACAGTCACAATTAAACAATTGTAACGTTATTTGTACAAAGGGACTTTAATGTCTGTATAGACATTGAATTTGGTTAAGATTTTCTAACTTTACCAAATCCATTCCTAAATCTGCAAAGGCGCATCCGGAGGCGTGGCAACGTTTGTCATTCTGGACTGATGTTGGCATGTATCGCGGATGCCTGTGAACGACAGTATCCACTCACCACCAGGTGGACTGTATGTTCGCCTGCCATCTTATTCCGTTAAAAAAAAACTTAAATTTCGTTGTTTCAAAATTTTTAAGATATTTAAGCAATATTTTTTTATAATTCCACTAGTCTTAATATTAATTAAGATTATTAGGTCTTAATCGGCCGTAATGCATTCCTTTCTCAAATTACGTCACAATTATTATAATGAGGGTACTATCCCTAATGTTAAAGTTATTTCTACAGGGTTAAATAATAATACCGGTACCCTCTTAACATTGAATTTCTTTCGTGAAAACCATCGATTTGAGAATACACACTAGATATGTTATACAACCACTGTGGGGCGGCCACGTTACAGTCTAACAGTGTTCTATGTTCAGTAGCTCTCCAATTTATAATTCATATGTGTTTTGAAACGTATGTGTTTTGTGTTTTGATTACGTAGTCCTTAAGTTTCAAATTTGACTTTTTAATGAACCCCTCCTCATCTGAAGTTGCGAGAATTCCCTAGAAGTTGCGTACCAGGTTTCTTTAATAAGAACGTATGATGTAAGTGTATGTCACCTAGTCTATTCCCACATCGTTGGGGGAAACAATCAACTTTTGTATTACTTTTTTAAAATTTCCACTAGAAGCTCTAACTATGTCAAGTTTCATTAAAATCCATCCAGTGGTTTTTGCGTGATGCGCGTTCAAACAGATAGACAGATAAACATTCTAACAATTGTTTTGGACTCTGTATCTCTTGTACCTTATAATTCAATCACTTTATTTCAAAAAAATATTTCACGAACAGACACGGCTCTGGTACGATTTTATTATAGGTATGTATAGATATGTATCCTATAAGTAGTAGTGGTTCGATTAACAGCTGTATATATGAATGCAGTGTGCCGGGTTGCCGTTCCTAGCAGAGCGTATACTGAATAGCGCAGAGTAACAAAGTCAGAAACTTCATATAAAATTAACATTTTTGGGGAAAATATCAAGTTCAAGTTGTACAAGAAAAGTTGTTACTTTTATTGATAGAAATTTAGTGTTAATAGGTTGCACGTATTTCTTATTTAACGCTACCTGCGAATGTTTTCACCTGGCCGCGTAGTACCGCTCAGTGAGAGTATAGTGCCGCATTTAGTTAAGTAGACAGTTAAACTCCCTGTTATTTTATTATAATTTTTAAGATTTTATTCAGTATACTAAAAGTATTTTGATATTTAAACTTTATACTTATCAATCTTTATATATTCTAAATGTTTACTGCTGCCTTAACGTCGCAGCATATTTATATAACTCTCCAAATATGACAAAGTATTGCAAGTTTAATGTTTAAAATAAGTATTTGTATTAAGCATCGTTGTCGGAATTGCGATTTATGATTTTTTGGCTAATCGACGACTAATTAGCCAAGCTTGTATTAGAATAATAATAATAAACCATTAATTGCAGATTAAATTTCCATAGCACTGTTAGTAAATAATAATAAAAACCTGCAAGCTAGTGTCAGTAACATAATAAGTAAAACAAGAAATAATAACAAATAGTATGTGCTCATCTCCGAATCCGAGACATCTACCTGTTCACGTGCACCTGTATCCAATGCCTTAGAATGGGACAATAGCACTTGTCAGTACCAAGTGTGCAGTGCGCAGGATGCCGTTGGAAGGGGCTCATCGACTCAATGAAGAGGCGCATCTTTTGCGTTCGATGGCCTGGAAGCCATCAGTATAAGCCTCTGCGGACATGTTCGAGGCACTACAGAAACCTGCCAATCCCATCAGCACCCTAAACTCATTATTATATTGGATACACAAAGCGTTGTATGCTCCCTGCGTTTAACTGATCCACCGACTGCACGAGTAAAAATATTGTAGGTACGCTTTAAAAAGCGTCACCTTTAACTTCCCTAGCACACCGCGCAAGCCTGCGAGCCAGCATGTTACATCGAACAGCCAACACCCTGCATTCTCTTTCAATGTCTAAGTCATCACTTAAATCATCGATGATTCCGTGACCCATGTACTTAAACTAACTTACTCCGTTAAGAGGGGCACCACAGAGTAACAGTACATTAGGAACAGTACGTTTTTTGTTGGCGTCCGTCGCGAATACTAAAAACTCAGTCTTTTTTTGTATTGTACCTGAGACCATTGCTCACCGTACAGGAATTTTCTTAGCAACTTTCTTATCGCTAATCGAGGGGCTCAGCAGCACCATATTGCCCCCGCTGATACCGTATAGCCCCTGCTTGTTGTGCGAAGGGTCTGTAGTTTGATTCCCGATAAAACAATTCTGCGACATTTGGGATACAGAAAAATGGCATTTTTGGAGTTGTCATCAACTCCAAAAATGCCATTTTTCTGTTAATTTCATAATTCTTATTACGCTACATAATTATTTGTTTAAAGATGTTTATTTGAATTCGGATGGACTGTATTCATCTTTGTGCATCTCTGGAAATATCAGTATCTTTTTTTTTGTTTATTGAATGTGGCAAGATCAAATGCTGTCAGGACTGTCAATACAGATTTCAAAATATGTTTTTTTTTATTACATTTGTAACTTTCTTGATTACGATTTTAAATTTCGTAGCACTTTCACAGTGATGTTTCTTATAATCCAGATGCAAACAATTACTTTTTGGTGGCATGCCAATTTTGTTTACATACCATATTTTATTATGTGTGTATATATATTTATATAAACTTTAGTGCACACAGAAACATTGTAAAAAAGGTGGACTCAATGCCTCTAGTGGCATTCTCTGCCAGTCAACCTTTGGTTAAATAGAAATATGAAGGGCGTTGCTGCGGAGCATCGTGCACTCAATAAGAAATACCTACAAACAATACATATAATATCTACATACATTAATACATTATATATATATATATATATATATTGATAAATAGTAGATATATACCCATGTAACTACATACAACAATAAATTATAACTATAATTTGAATTACTTAAAACATAATATAAGCAATGGCTCATAATTTATTGTTTGCTTGTAATAATTATTTTGTTGTTTTTTCTCTGGAAAATTAAGTACTTATATATTTATCAACTCTGTTGCATAGAAAGATAATGTGGCCGATGTAATTTTAAATTAAAATTTAGAAAGGGCTTTCCTAATGTCAGCGAGAAGAGTGCTCCAGAGTTTGATAGGCTGAATTGGACATAAAGCCGGTGTGGAAAGATAGGACATGCGAGGAAAAAGTCTCATCAGAGCGAAAATAGCGATTATGAGTGTTACCCGAATCTGAAATTTACATTTCAAGTATTCAGGTCCATACGGATCGTGTAGTATAGACAAAAGAATGCATAGTATTCTTACATACATTCTTACCTACGCTGACGGATTGGAAGCCATTTAAGCTGAGAACGATAAGAAGAGATGTGGTTATACTTACGAAGACCATAGATGAAACGTATGCAGTTATTAAGAAGACGTTCCAGTTTGCTAAGAAGAATTTGGCTAATGTCGGATATTTGTTGTAAACAAATTCGTATGACAAAGACTTTGGTAAATATATTTATTCTAAATATATTAACAGGTTTTTTCAAAATTGTACAAATTCACAAAAATTAAAATGGCAACTTTCTGAACGGTACATATAATGCAGAAATAATATCAAAAAATTCTTATTTTAACATATATTGCCCCAATATAAATATCATTTTTAATTGTGCAGATTTTCGGTATGTAATAATTCTATCATAATTATACTATAATTAAACATGGTCATTTTGTCCTAACAATCACAACAACAAGGACTGGCACGGTGGATGTTTGGAATGGCGCAGACATTAGGTATGTTTTTGTTTGTTTTATCTTTCAAATTAAACTATAAACAGGAAAAATATTCATCCTGATATAAATTATAAACTGGTTTATGTCAATTTTATTTTTGTACAACTTCGCTACCAAATCGCACTTTCGATAACGATGGGTAATTATAACGTTTAATAGTGAACATTTCTATATTTTTGTTATGTATATTCAATACATATTAGCGATGGACGACTGCGAATAAAATAATAATCTAATGATTCAACGATAATGTTCCTTCAAAAGTCAATTAATCGGCAACCAAAAAGTAATCGAATGAATTATCGAGGTGGAATGAATGAACTCACTATAATTGGGCCGTTCTAATAATAGGTCGGATTTGACATATATATTAGTATCGTGTGGTGGTATAACTCGATCAATTTTAAGCGCCGTTTTCTTGGAAGCGTTGCGTCTATGACTATTAATGTTTCACATCGGTGGATTCTACGGTTCGTCATATGTCAAATCCGACCTAATTAGAACGGCTCAATTATAGTAATGAATCTATGAAACGCAGCCAATTTGAAGTTTGTTATCAAAAAGAAATATATTTATTTGTCGTATTAGTGAATCACCTAAACGCAAACAAAGGAACGCCCTATGAACACGCGGCACACAATACAACACTGCTCGATAACAATCGATCGACGAACAGTGGAATAACATACATCTTTATCATCAGTGGATGTAAATACAGTGGATCTTTATCATCGTCTCGATTAATCGATCCGAATCGATTAGTCGACCCGCCTCAATCGACCTGCCTTGATTAATCGGATAGTATTGGAATGAATTTATTAATAGAATAATTCGATTATTTTCTTTCTCTATCGCGCATCGCTAAAGGCCTGTTCAGATATAAGCGATATTCCATGTCGCCTGCGGAAACGATATTCGCGTGGGTACGCGATAATTCCTTTGTTCAGACAGGCGATATTCACTAACCCCTTCGGGTAGTGATATGACGCATATAGGCCCGGTGTCATTATGGCTTACCCAACCGGCAGCGAGAGTATCGCTTATATCTATCTGAACAGGCCTCTATACATTACATACGCACAAACTCATAACAACTTTCAATCATTTTGTTACCAATGTACCAAGCGATATACCTAGTCTTAAGTTTTATATTTAGGAATTTAAGTAACACTCAGTCGCAAGACAAAAGTATTATGTTTTTAGGAAAGAATCTCGTATTTAAAGTCGATGTAATCGCGAACAAATGACAGGTGAAATTTATTGTTAACCTTTAAACTTTGTTGTATCGTGGATAAAGGGAATGAGTCACGAAATCTAATGAATTATTTTTAACAAAATTCGCGGTGAAATGAAGATGAATCACCAATTATCACAAAGCAGTTATATTAAATATGTATATATTAGTCATTAGAATCAACTACTTATATCTCAAAAACTACAAGATTTATTAGATTTTATCAAGTCGTTGCAACAGGTCATCATGACAGATGATTATAAATTGTATAATTTATAATTGTATTATAATTATAAATTGTATAAATAAAAGTGTAAATAATAAAGAAAAAGTGTAGGCATATTTTGTACTAATTACGTGATAAGATTGATTTATATTACGTATACAAAGAATCCAACTAGCAAGGCTTAGTAAAAAATGTTTGTATAAATTATAATACAATTATGGGTCTAAATTGTCGCGTAGGGAGTTACAATAATATAACTGAATTGTAATTTAACTTCGCCCAATTTTATAGGGCTATTTTTTACTAGTTGAGAATAAATAAAAAGTGTAAGCATATTTTGTACTAATTACGTGATAAGATTGATTTATATCCAACTAGCAAAGCTTAGTAAAAAATGTTTGTATAAAAGTAATACACACGTATAACAATTCCTTCATTGAGACAGGCGATATTCACTAACCGCTTCGGGTAGCGATATACCGCGTATACGCCCAAGTAGCCCATATAGCATATACAGACAAGATTGGTGGCAGTTTATCACTATATGTGAATACTATATCAGTTACTATATCAAAATCAAATTTGTGATAAAATATCCCCCATTTGGTATGTAGTGCATTTCATAAATGCCATTTTGATAGTTGAGAATATGCAAGTAACACGTTTTTGTTTTTTTAATTTTCGTGATTAATCCCCTTTTCATACGCCCACGTAACGTAACGTATAGTTCATTGAAATTTCTAGGTACAGTTGCATTCAAAAGCACAGCTTTCAAAATAACTCCATTTGTCCAGGTACATAATATCTTGTACAATTAATCTAGAGTACAATCTATATATTCATATTCTAACGGTGTGCTCTCCCACGGTTAAGTTTAATTTGAAACAATTTTAGAAACAAAATCATGAGTAGCATTGGCTTACAGTTCACCCCTAAGAGTTAATTATGCACTGTTTCCATCTGAGATCCGAATTTGTCATTAAGATGATGGTCCGAAGTAGCGATCATTACATTTATATTCCTCGCTTGTGCGTTTATCACAGTCTTATCTTTGTTTATTTTTTTCCTAATTCGGATTATTTTCACGTACCGAAGATGATGCCGCTTTAAATGTAAAACATTGTTCCGCTGAGCGACCGCACGAATACAAACGTTTTTTGCATTCGTAAACGAATTATAATAGTGACTTTAACGTTCATATTCGTTGCTCTAACTGAACGAGCAGCTTTGTTTTACAAATTTTTAGTTACGGTTGGCACAACCTGCCCGCCCATGAAGTATGTCAATAGTTACGGTTGGCACAACCTGCCCGCCCATGAACTATGTTAATAGTTACGGTTGGCACGAGCTGACCGTCCATGGAGTATGTTAATAGTTACGGTTGACACGATCTGCCCGTCCATCGAGTATGTCAATAGTTACGGTTGGCATGATCTGCCCGTCCATGGAGTATGTTAATAGTTACGGTTGGCACGATCTGCCCATCCATGGAGTATGTTAATAGTTACGGTTGACACGACCTGCCCGCCCATCGATTGTGTCAATAATGAGCTACGAAGGAGTTTGTGTTTGTTCGCACACTCGATTGCTTTCAATACTATGCTTGTGTTTATGTCACTGTTGACAAATGGTCAGAAAAGGCGACTAAGGGATAGGAAAACCGCTACGACAACAAGCCCTGAGCAACTACACCACCTCTAAAAGAATGGAATCGCCAACCCGCCGCTCGACTCGCCGAAACCGGTGTCGTTTTACGGCGATGCGTCCCTCGTGGACGAGACAATGCGCTCGCGGAGGCCCGTGCCCCCCGGGGGACGTAGAGAGGTCGATCTTGCTGTTCACCCCGAAATGATTTGGCAGATCAATCTGAATACGAAGAAATTAATTTTTGTTTTGTAAGAATTGTATACGTCGAGTCGAATCTCGAGAAGTACACAAACATTTAAAAGGCTTCAATTCGAGTTCCAGATCTCCAAATCCAACAATGATTTTTTTATCCTACCCACCTACTTATATATTCTGAAATTGTATTATTACTTGAAAATTGTATTATTTGATAGAAAATTGTAATGGAATATAAATACATGAAGTGCAAATGAGTTTAAACTTGCCAAATGAGAGTTTCGTTCCCGCGGCTTAAGTTAATGCTCATACATTATTTTCCTTTGAACAAATTTGGAAGATCTGATAAAATAATTGTTTTGTTGTAACTGTAATATTTTGTTTAAATTCTTATTTAAGTATAAACTCGGTGGTACTGGCCGAGCATTTGAACTCACCACCTCACGAATGAGAGTCGAGAATAGATACCCCAAGTCTATCACTGCTCTCGAGCTCTCTTCTGGCACGAACTCTATAAAATGAACGTAGTGATAGATGATACTCTTGTACTGTAATATTTTATTATCAGTTAACTATTTTGTAATATTAAATGCCTCATTATCCACAGGTTTTTGACAACACATCGTTGTGTCCTTTACAATTTTAATAAAATATTTGAAATAATATTGAGTTTTTATATTTTACTAGCGAGCAGCATGGTGCCTCTACTCGTAGAACCCGATAAGTAGACGTTTTTTAGATCAATATAGATAAACCAAGTTGTAGGAAACTAACCGATATGCAGAAAGCATAAGGTACCTAACTAGGAAGACTTGAACTAACTCTAAGAATGAGAGTCTGTCTATCTATCCATACAGAAATTGTACACATGTTTCAACTGCCGTTGCTGTTGATACCACGTATATAATTGAGTAGTCAATTTACAGCAGTCGCCAGTTTGTTAAAACCAAACTATAGTCAGATTTTTTATTCGACTCAGGGACATGACATGTAGAATTGTCAAACAAGAGTGAAATTTGTACGGAGATGACACTTTATTGACAGTTGTACACCTCAAATCCCTGACTCGGAACGCTTAAAAAATTCAAACAGCGATATTTGCAAGTGGAGTACTAAATAATTGTACAATGTATCTATAACTACTATTTTTTACATATTTCGTACGTTTATGACAAGCTTTGGTGATGTGACCTCGCTAAACCTGTTTCATCCTTTTTCGATTGATTATGATACTCGCAGACCGAGCATGCAATAACATAAATCTCGCGTCTAGAGGTGAATCAGCTAATCTTTTGACAGTTAGATTCTTGTATTTTCTTGTATTATTAATTTATTACCTATACGATGGTGTAGTATACAAGAGAATTATTAGAAGTACCAACTTAACAGGTTATCAATAAATTACCGAAACGAAACAATTACGGGAGTATGCTCATAATTCAGAATTAAATGCCATAAAATCTTACCTACATAGTTTTAGGCTTAGTATTTAACAAATATGTATGTATGAAAAATTTAGCAAAAATTAAACGGAAAGAAAATCTTTTTTTGAAGAAAATTTATGAAAGTTTCCATATTTATAAATTCATGGTTTCAGGCTTTGAGAGCCGATTACACCCTTTTATACGTCCTGAAATCTCCTTGGTGGTTCGTCGTAACTACTGTGACGACGAACCACCAATGAGCAATGAGCCGAGGCTCTCAAGATCTACTGATATATCGTAATTAAAAATGTCTCACCATAAAAAGTAAGTACTTATTTCGAAGGCAACGTGTTTGAATTTCGAAGGGCTACAGGACTGTAGCTATAAATAACAGCGTGGCCGACTACCGAGCTATACCTACATCATTGTTAGAGGCACCAGTTACAAGATCTCGTACATCCTATTCAAACCAATCGCATTTCATCAGCTCCAACCCCGTCCCCCCATTTAAAGGGGAAAGTAATGTGACAAGCAAAACCATCATTCCATTATGCTGTATATTCTCCTTATCCTTTCTAAATCCCTAAATTCGATTAGGTACATATCGTTTCTTAACCGTGCTCCCACCAATAGCGCATTAGTCATTCGTCATTTCTAATTGATTTCACATGTATCGCATTCGTATATCTCTATTAGCGACAGTATCCGTTACCAATTGGACTATCTTTTCGTCAGTTACGTCCTATCAATATCTTTATTTAGTGTCTAAGAACTAGAATTAAGAATTCTAAGAATTAACTAGAATTAAGAATTCTAAGAATTAAGAATTAACTAAAATTAAGAATTAAGAATTCTTCTAGAATAACATTAATTCTAGAAGAATTAAGTATCTTTATTAAATACTAGCTGCGCCCGGCATGCGGTGCATACCCGTCAATTTTTTTGCACATAATATATAGCCTATGTCCATCTGGAATAATGTACCTTTCAAATGGAGAAATAATTTTTGAAATCGGATTAGTAGTTTCAGAGATTACCTCCTACATCCAAACGTACAAACTTTACCTTCTTTATAATATTAGTGTAGATAATAGGCATGATGACAGATTTTGAAAAACTGTTCTATAATGTTCGGAAATATATATTATTTACTACGAATATCATATTTCTACAGAAAATAAAGGTTTAGTAGAAAAAAAAACAAAATTTAATTTTTAAGTTTAAAATTCCTACCAAAACGCTCGTCGGTGTCATGGGGTCGCTTGTGACGTCACGTTTGAGTAAACAAGACGTAAACACTAGATGCTCATGCAATAATTTAGTCATTTTGTGTTATTAAACATGAATTCGAAAGTGTATAAGTGGTCTGTGGTCCCTCAGTGCGATAACACATCAATAAAAACTCCTAACAAGTTATTTTTGTTCGTTCCGCACAAGAAAACAATACGAGACAAGTGGCTCTTAAACTTGCAAGACGGGATTCAACAGCGATATTGCCCAGTACTCACCTTTATTTCTGTGAAGATCACTTTGACGTAAGTTTTACTTTAATTTGTAGATTCTAAAATAGTACATATGTGGTTAAATGATCTTCTTTGGGGTCTAAATTAAATAATAAATAATCTTTTTTGAGTTTAAGTTTCATCTCGAATCACCACTGTTATCTTAATAGATATTTTATTAAAATTTCAGTTGCCAAATGTAATGGAAAATTATATGGAGTATCACTAGATTCTAAATCACTTGTTTTGACATTTCTAAATTCTGTCGAACAAAAGTCTTTGTTAGATGCCAAAAACTTTCCCAGCATCAACAAGTCTATTCTAGGCAAATTAGCGCTGTTTGCCTTAGTAAATCCTTGTTCCATGACTCACGTTATTTCACTTTCGATTTAATAACACAACAAAACTTAAACTGCTCGCTGTAAACGAAATCGAATCGTAAGTAAAATGACAGATAACCAGTGCTGAGAACGAAACAAGATGACATATTCGTTTGTTTACTCAAACGTGACGTAATTGGTGTTCAACATATCATGGCGGATTGCTGTATTTTGTTGTTTTATTTTATCAAAATAATTATTAATCTCGCTCATAATAAAAAAATGAATACGTGTTTCGTAATATATGATTCAGGTTTCATTAGGTAAATACATAATTAGTTACTGTCATCATGCCTATTGAAATGAACTCTTTGTACACAGAACGCAGTTACCCACTTATGACAAATCTCGCGTGCCCATGTTTGTGTTGAACCTAACACATGTTTGGGGCATGAGACATACTACACTCTAGGCTTAAAGTTTTACTCAGCGCTCGGCGCTTACTTTTACAACACTATGTGTAGGTCTTACATATGTTCGGTAGAAACACTACGTTTTATGTTAGTGTTTGACCACCTTTATGTTATGTATTTAATTACCATATATCCGTATTATATACTAGTTACAAGAATGTTGCTTCTTTCAAATAACCCGTAATTCTCCGCTGAACGGACGTGTTTATTTTTCGCCCCCATCAATATGAAGCTTATTGGCGTCGTCGTCGTGATGTTTGTGGCTGTCGGTGTCACTTACGGTGCTCATGTTACACCGTCAGAACAGTGCCCAGGTAAGTAGTTTTGTGTCCATTTAACTCCATTGTGTTTCTGTCTGCCTATTATGTCTGCCTATGTCTGTCTAACTCTATTTACGAAAGAAAACGATGCTAAATTCCAAAGTCACTAGGCAATCCGTTGGCCCAGTCACCGCGCTCTCACAAAAGACATTCACCGACGAAATACTAAATAGTATTTATTGTATTTCGAGACTTTGCTGTCAACTAAAGACACCTTAAGGCGTTATTACATGTAAAACATTGGTCGACCTTTGCGTGTAGCATACCTATAGGGCTGCTCACTTTAAGGGGTTGACAGAGCATTATCTTTAACATCGTTAACCGAATAAACCATTTACTTACTCCTGACGGTCAACACTCTGCATTCCCTTTCTATGTCGACGCTATCTTTTTTCAGTGACATAGTGACCGAGATATTTAAATTAAAACTAACTAAATGAACCGCAAAAAATACAAAATGAGATTGAATGAGTAGAATGAATAGCACACTTGCAATAATCCCTGTGCAGTTAGTTGCATTAATAAAAAATAATGTATGAAATTAAGAGTGAAAACATTTGCAATTAGTTGTACGTAATGTGATTTGCCGACGACTTTTTAAATTGCAAGCGTATGCAATGCGTAGGAGTTCAGGTTCTCTGGTGACAAAGTAGCAGAGGTCCCGCGAAGCGGGCTCCGTTCGGACTTGATGACATTCTTAGTACCTAGGTAATTAGAAACGGAGAATTATATTCCAAGCGACTACAAAACTATTTATCCACAAACACTCAGCATATTATTTTGACAACGAAGAAATAATAATGCCTTTTTTATAGTAATTCGTATTCTTTATTTGACTATTCAGACAATTGAGGTTTTATTGTTTTCTTTTGTTTATAGTTTCACCGGTGGCGCTCCGCCAAATCCGCGCCACGCGCCGCCGTAATAGTTTCAACAGAATAATAAAATATGAACAAAGCCTTAAGTCAAGTATCTAACTGAACGGCATTTCGCTCGCTTATTTGTGTAAGCGGTCATCCTGTGATAGTCTAGCGGTTAAATAGTTACGGTTTTCATGAAATTAGAATACAAATAATTATTTCTCTAGTTGAATTAAAATTTGGGGCGCTAACATGCCGATACTTAAATTAGGTATATCTTTTGTTGACTAATAATAGAAGCTGCAATTGAAATAACGTCTCATAACCCAGTATTAGAATCAGTTGCTGGTTTAATCATTCGTATTAGTATTAATAAAAGTTGTTATATGATATTTTGGATCTGGATACGGATATATTGTATACTCTTTACCGGTTCCGGTTACACATACGGATATGAAATTATTTCGGATATGGTTTAGGTTACTTACGGTTACGGTTACATACTAATGAGATTTTTAATAAATGTATTACTAACTGAAAGCAAAGAAAAATAAAACCAAATAGGGAATAATTGCAACTTTACTTGTCGAAACTCTCCTTGTTCAAATTCCGCCCCTATTAGCAACGCACCAATTATTTGTAATAACATCCGAATGTTTTATTTCCGATTCGGTTTCTCTATATTTTTAAATTCCGATATCTGATAGTTCCGGATGCGTTTACGGAGCTTCATAACATCCCTAATTATATATTATTCTGCTGTTCTAAATAATTCTGAAATGAAATTATTAAAAACTTACTAATGGTAAAATTATGCCCGATATAAAACTAATAAGATGTAAACAGAAGGTGACCTTGAAATGTACTGGATTTCCCATTTTATACTATTTCCCCAATACACGTACGTGTTTCGGTAGTGAGTGAGATATGCCAGGGCTCATTTCCATCCCATCCTATCCCTTCCAATTTACAAAACCTTTTCACCAAATCTATTCCTAATTCAAAGGTAGGCAGCGCATCCGGGGGCGTGCGAATGTTTGTCATTTTGGACTAATGTTGGTATGTGTCGCGGATGTCCATGGGCTACAGTATTCACTTAGCATAAGCTGGACTGTACCTATGCTCGTCTTATGTCTAAAAATGATTTCAGGTGAATCGTTTGAGAGTCTTCTTGAGAGGATTCAGGTGTTACCCTGCGGGAAATCGCGGTGCAAACTACGGAAGGGCACTAACATCACCGTTAACTTCAAGTTTAAAGCGGGTATGTCGGTTGCGTAATGTAATAAATCAATGTTTAATTTTTAAGTGATCAGCTAATGAAAGGCCTTTCAAATGTAGGTACATAAAATGTAGAAATATTTAGTATATTATCTTCGATATTACATCGACATTAGTAATATGAATTAAAACAGTTCAGTCACAATAAAAAAAAGAGGACATGAGTGGACAAGCTAAATAATTACTTACCATCATATTCCACATGAGACCACAATAAATTCAGCACTAGTTACATAATTGCAATCAATATTTATTTATATTTCCGGAACACTTCGGAAAATTACCTTATTAAAGTCTAAGGACGTGTGGCAACAACTTAATGATATTCATAAAATTAAATATAAATAGGTATGTTAAATAGATTCTATTAATAAATGTTAGCTGCGTGTAAGAGATCGTAGATCGTTCACCTCCCACCTAATTATTATCGCAATTAAGACTCTTTATCAAGATGTTTTTTTGAAGATTACTGACTGAATAAAGTAAGTACATAAATTTCTCTGCAGTTCCTTCAAAAACTTTTTTATTTCAGACCGCGAAATCAAGTCTCTCAGAAACGAAGTGTATGCTAACATTGCCGGAGTACCCCTGCCTTTCATCGGTGTGGACGGGACTAATGCGTGCGCGCAGGTGACGCGGGCGCACGACGGGACACCCGCGCGGTGCCCCCTCGCCGCCGGACACGAGTACACGTACACAAACGTGTTCCCAGTGGAGCAGTTCTACCCGTCGGTCCAGCTGCGCGTCCACTGGGCGCTGCGCGCCGACAAAGGCAACGTTATCTGCTTCGAAATACCGGCCGCTATTATATAAGTAGGAAATAATGTCAATAACACAAGTAAACATTAGAAAAAACGTTTTATTATTTCAACTTATACTTCGCAAGGCGACAACGTAAAAAATCTCCATCGTCCTACCTTAGTCTTTGAAAAAGTCAATTATAAATTATTTCCTTATTCGCATACTGATTCCCGAGTGTTAACGAACGATAATAATAGATCACGAAGACAAACATTAACAAGTTTAGTTAATTCTCGCGGGCACCTGAAAGCAGACGATGTCTCTTTGTTCGTCCTGCAGAGACCAGTGCACTTTCAAATTGATTGACGGGTAAAAGCTGAGCACGGGGAACGAGTCCTTGTATATGTATTTGGTACCAGCTTTTAAAGGACACGAAGCCTTTTTTCCATCTTCTGTTTCCATTTTATCACAGACTGAGTTGCCATCTACGCCGACGAACGGTAGCGGCACGCCGAACACATCAGCGATTACGTGATTCTTAACGTCACGCACATCATTCTCTGCAAATAAAATGATTCCATAATTATTCTTCGCATCTCGTACACGCGTAAAAGTAGGTTTTTTCCGCGGACTTTGGACATTGTTTTATAAAATAATAAAAAGATCAAGGTCTAAATAAAACCAGCTCAGAAGTGTTGTTATTTAAATCAATGCAAAAATATATTTTATTTAATGCAGGTTACGAGTATCAACTGGACGAGTTATTATTTTTCCTTATAATGCAACTTGTTGGTCAAACACGAATTATTGCTTTTAATTGTCTAGTTTCTTGAAAATGAGTGTTTCTTGGTGACCAGTTGTGTAAGTACCTGGTGTGAATTTAATGGATATTTGTTGGTTGGTGCCCTTCTTGAGGCGACATGGCGTCCGCTTACACGGCGACAGTGTCACGTCGTCGCTCAGGCCCTGGATAGATTTACCTGCGAACAAAACAATTTTACTCAGTGAAGGCTGTGAGGAATTATTATTGCTGCAGAGGCCACTACTAGAATTTAAGGTATAGGTAAGATTTGTCAAAATATATTGCACTCAGTTTCTGTGTGCAAAAACTATTCGGAGTCATGTGCAAAATCTACCAACCTTTAATTTCATTAAATTTAATATCTCATATCATTACAGGATCCATCAAACGTGTTAGTAAACTTATCTTATGGACTAAGTGTTAGTAAGTAAGTATAACTTACAAACTAATGAGACATGAAGCCAGCGTATTTATTAAGCACGCACGCAGGCGAGAGGATGCCTACCTGAGCAACACCCCCACCCAGTGCCTGATTATGGGATAATCATGTTTATTCGCTATAACGCTCAGAATGCTGTTGGTGCTACACCTCTTTCTGGTTAATAAAAAAGCGATTTTCTTACGCATAATTGCGTGAAATTAATCTGTTCGCGTTTCTGCGAACAAATTGGATGCGCTGGAGAAACGGGGCCGCCCCAAAAGCATTCTGAACGCATTATTATATTGAACAGAGTCTCATTAAAATATTTACCTAATAAGACACGTGGAGGTTTGCAATATACAAGGAAAGCTAATTCTATTGGAACATAATATTAATTGACGCAGTATAAGACTAGAGCTTGCAGAGTACGTATTGTATTAGTGCCTTACCTATGAAATTGCTGTTTGTTCATAGCGGCAACATTGTACTTACCTATCTTGCGTTTTACCTAATAATTGCATTGTTCAACCAATCGAAAGTAATTTTAAATGTATAACTATGGGAGCATTTTGTCCCTACAATGATATAAAAAAAACCTTTTGTCGTAGCACCTCACTTTCAGAGCATATCTCTTAAGATCTCGGAGAGTATCGGGATCCTTAGTGTCGACATCGCAAAGTCGAACACGACGCACGCAAAGTGTTCTACCGCCTGTACAATGGGGAATGCTCTAAGAATTGTACAATATAATTCCCACCTCGGGTTTTTTACAATCGCACCTTCCGTCACAGAATGGTTTGAATGTCTGATTTGCCAATACTATAAAAAAATAAGCTTTAAATGATAATTTCAAATATGATGATAATTTCAAAAATAATTTAATTAAAACATCAGCGACAAAGGAGCTCGAATCCTTTTTTCCCCAGTCGTATCATCTAAGCTTTCATACCTGTAATTCTTAACGACGAGCAAATCATATACGGTACCTAAATTGCCATCAGCCACCTGACTACTAGGCCTAGTAGCCATATCGCCATAGTAACCATAGGTGATAGCCATCATCACTCTCCAAGGCTATCACCGCTTTGATATCTATATATGTATATAAAAATGAATGTTTGTTTGTTTGTTTGTCCTCTATGCGTTCCTAAACCTTTCGTCCGATTTCTATGAAACTTTGGTGAGTTGTTGTGCGCGCGCCCGCGCAGGTTTCTAAATTAGAAGTTGAAGACGACGCGAACGAAGTCGCGGCCAACAGCTAATATTCTATAGAATGTATAAAATAAAAAATCCATTTTTTATACCTACTAAGTAATACGAAATTAATATAAAATAGGTATATTATTATGTAAACAAACGTGTATAAAAACAACGCTTCTAGCGTAACGATACATTATTGGTTTTCCCATCAAGTATCAGATTTTTTACATATGTAGGCATACATCAGCTCTACGATTTTCTGTTGAATGTAAGTTTGTTTATTTAGGTCAGTAGCACAGAATATAAATTATTCTGTGTTTAGTAAAATATCGATAATTTGTGCCGTATTCTTATAAGTACAGATTAAATTTAAACTATGGTTTTTACTGGGTGGACGAACGAACGTAAAGAAATTAGAAAGAGTTTGGTAAGTATTATAAGTATGTATATAATGATATTACGGTCTTTGAATAGAAAATAAAGACAAAACTGCGTTTCTCTGTAAAGACAAAAGTATCATTATAAAACAACATTTAATGCCTTTAATTCAGGTCTCTTTATATTTTAACAAATACGGAAAAATTCTCCTCTCAATAAGTAGTTATAAAAATTAAATGTTACTACTGTCAGTTGTGGCATCTTTGTCGATAGCCAATATTCTTGTCGACCAATAAACGGTGACGCGGCAAATTCAAATTGGTGAAAAGCACACGAGTGAGGTGATTTTCTTTACATGTATTTATTTAGAAGGTTAAAACTATTGTAATTATTATTACAATGACTGTTAATTGCCAATAATTATTTTTAAATTCTGATTACATGCTAACACGCTACAGTTATATAATTCAACATATAAGCCTCAATATAAACCCTATTACCACAGATTATATACCTAATTCTAACTGTACGGTCAAAGCGTTCATCATTTTTATATGTTTCTTAGTATGCTATGTTACTTAAGTTACAAATCATTACAAATTTAATTCGCCACGGACGTGTATCATTAGCCTTCCACCTTACATAATAATCAATTTACAAAGGTTACATGTGCTACATAACGCACATTTTGGTCATTCGAGCCGGACCGCACAGAATCGAACGCCGCGGATTGTTCGACTAGAGGTTTATCTCGCTCCGCCCCAGCTAATCGCACATTCACTATGCTGGGAAGACCCCAAATAGCTGAAGAACAAAACTACAGATAAAATAGGAACATAATATTTATGTTCATATTATGAAACAACATGAAAACGGAAACCAGCTTAGATGATTCAAACAAAAGTTTCTTTAATTGAATCGGTTCTACATTAACGACAGGTACTTTGACTGAGATGATAATTGATGATGATGATGAGGTACCTATTTATGTATGTTGAAGATATTAGTTAACCGTATGAAAAGAAACTCTATAAGAAAGATATAGTGTGGGTTTCTTTTTAAATTTTTATTAGTTATTTTTTAAATTCTGTAACATGGGTTCCTTCAGGCGATGTTTTCCTTCACCGCAGAGCTAATGACCATTTTTCAAAATCCGTTCTTATGTAGAAACTCAGTGGCTAATAAACACTGTGCGCAGTAACAGATTATATAATCCTAAACTGAAGTGAGAACATTAACAAAATTGGCCTAGTACAGAGAGAGATTATCGCGAACAAACAGACAAACTGTGACCTTTGTGTAAGTAGAGATATAAGATTCATTTGCGCACAATGCCAATGTAAAAAAATAACGCGAAAGAAAAACATAAATATGCATGTAGGCACTGAATCATAAAAAACCCTCATGGAATATTAAGCGATTTAAAATATGTTCAGAATATAAATTAATTAAAACGAATAAAAAAAACAAATTAGTATGTGTAGTTGCTATCTAAATTTCCGTATCTAAAGTTCTTTTTGTTTTATGCTAAACTTTGGACAAAAAGATATAACATAAGGACTGAAATACTCTACGCGCAAGAAAACCGCTACAAAAAGTATTTTCTAAGATTGTCCGAATCAACACGTAGATGGATGAATTTCTTGGAATGAATCTTATTCAACTTTCATATTTCACTCCGGGAAACCACATATGGTTTATTGGAGTTTGGAAAACCATCTCTGTCTGCGTTTTGTCTGTCTGTTTGTTCGTATTAAACACGGGTACTACCTCGATTTTTTGTAGGACATTTATTCCGGAAGGTTTTAGTTCACTTTGCAACCGATGATGAAGTTTTGAAAATAACTACCGTGTTGGTAAGACAAGGAGATCAAATACGATTAGGTACCAGGGCGAAATCTGATTGTAATTAGATAAATAACCGCGGGATAAACTAGTAATATACAGATATACCAAACCTTTCTCGAAGTCTGATACCATAGGCTTTCTTCTCAAAAAGACAGATTCAGATCATGATTCTGAGTTCGTTAATTTCATATTCATAAATCATTTTTTGAAAAAAAAATCTGTTTTAGATTTGTCAAATTTTTCGTAGAAATTTGTTAAAAACAGAGCTCAACGTTTTTATATTTTTACAAAAGATACGTATCCATTAACCTAAATATGATTGAAATTCATAGGTTCCGGAAAGGTTCAAATAAACCCCGTATAAAATGTAACTTTATATCCTAGACGAGACTCGCGTCGTTATTAAATAGTGAAATGTTTATTATACTGCAAATAGGCGAGTCTAGCCCTTCACAAAATGATTAAAATCCATGAGTGTAACCAGTCACCCTTGACCGTGGCCGCCAGTGATCAGCGCTAACGGGCGGTCTTGTATCAGTCTGCTTTCAATATTGGTCTGTTATCGACAAACCTAAAATTTTATCTAATTAGATACCTAATTATTATAGTAGTGTTACTGATGGCAACATCTTTATTTATGTTACTCTTACAGAACACTCCCTCGGTAACTACCAACGTGTTACGACAGTAAATGACATTCGCCAGAGCCCGTTTCCCATCTCATGCCACTACCTACATCTGAAATGGAAATGTCAGCCCATTCTGCCTTCCTAACAAATCTCATTCTAAGGAGGCAGGCATTAGTAACATTTTTAACGAAAACAAGAAACTTAGGTGTCTATATTTGGAAATTAAAAATGAATTTTATCTATATTACCGATAATTATAATTAAAAGCGATAATTATGAAGCTCGTTATGTCCACACCACTATCATGTACCTTCTTAATTAAGTATTTATGTCATAAAAATGTCAATATTTTATAATTGTTTCGTAGCTTGCTTGTATTTACTTCAATCTTAAATAATTGTAAATATTTATTCAGAATAATGAATGAGTATCGTGAAGTAATTGTCGTTCAAGTTCACAATACAGTAATTAATAAAGTCGTTGTTGTCAAGTTAAATGCTTATATCTACTACGCGTAATCCAAGACTGAAATACACTTTACCTAATAACCATTGTTCCTGGATAGTTTTCTTTGTTAAACGGCTATTGCATTACCTATAATACATACCTTGGAAAATAAACATCAGCACTCGTCGTAGATATCATAATAATTTTTACGTATTTTTTTTTCATCCAGTTATATTTATTTAATGGAAAAATACACACACACACACACACATATATATATATATATATATATATATATATATATATATATATATATATATATATACTTGTCTTCTTTGGTATCATTGATCAACTTAATATTGATATAATATTTACCTATTTATTATATTAACCTAGTTTTACATCTAACATTTTAAATGTTAAATAAGGTTAGCGCTTTGCAAATGCATTTAACATTTCTAATAGATACTTAAATAAAGTTATTAATTTAAATTTAATGTGTACATTTAAACTTCTTAGCTTTAGTTTCATCAAAAAAAAATGTCAAACATAATTCGTAGAAAACAGAGTGTGGGAGCTCTACCCTCTTATGCATCACACGATCACACCCAAATATACGGTAAATGTTTCTTTCAGAATATCTAAACCAATACCTCTGACCTCTGTAACCTCTGACTTTTTAGACCAATATTCTTTGCTCTGTGTTGTAACGGAGTCTGAACCTGATTATCTACTTTAGCCAGAGATTACAGAAAGTAAGCACAGGTTCGCGGTGTGTTCGCGTGAAGCTAAGTTAATTAACGTAACACTAGACCGGTGTCTTGACACAAATGCTTAGTTTCTGTGAACGTAAACTGAGACGAAACCGGGTCGAGCATTCATTCGTGAACTTATGTAAAGACTCACCGGGGCATTGTTGCACGTCAGTGGCGGCGGCAAATGCGAGTATGGAAAGGCACGCGACCACACTGAGTGGAACCATCGTGAAGACTGGCGGTGTACTCGTGCCATTGGCTCAGTAGATCACTGTACCATAGTGTCACTTAAGGCTCCATTCACGGTTGCAGCACTGGTCGTCCAACACGCCATATTACAAAAGATTACCCACTAATTGCTACCGGCGTTGAGTCTAAAGTGCGTCTTAAAAATAATACTCATAACTAATTAAATAAGCATTTATGTCATATCCCTGTAATTTGCTTGCTATGTGAAAACACCGTATTGCACTCTTGGTTTGGTTTGCAGACGCAATATAGGTGGCGTTGAAGAGTTGACCAGTTGAAGGGAACTCCTTTGCGCCTATTTTATTTACGATAACAAACAATTGTAGGTACCTACAATAAAACTTTACTTTAAAATCGCGTAATACGGTAAATAATATAATTGTACAACCAGCACCGTTTGGAGTTTTCCCTGAAACAAGTATTTAGGGAGGGATATATTAACATTATTTATTGATACATAGGTAATAATTTCAAAACTATAATATAAAATGTAGGTACTATACAAATGTAAGTAGTAAAGAGAAAACATTAATCATCAATTCATCACGCATTACCCGCTCACAGGCAGGCTGAGACACAGTCTTAAAGTCAGTGTCTACTAATGCAGTTAATACTTGTTTGTTATAGGTTGCATGTGAATATTTGTGAAGTTGTTATTATAAGAATTAGCAATGCGTTACAAAGGTGCACGCTCACCGGCGTGCGTTCTGTACGTTTTAGACATGAACAAACGGTGAGGATATTTCTCACGTATACGCTGTGAGCTGACACGTATACGATAACATATTTGACTATGTAACAGATCACAATCATACTTATTATGACACAAGTTATACAAATTTTATATTGTAAATCGGGTCTTAAAGCGTATAACAAAGTTATTTGTTCACCTTTTATTTCTACGGTTTCGAGGTTCCGGCGCTGATTACACCAGCCGTGGTCAAGTTGACAAGTTACACAAAACCATTTGATCTAGGAGCAACCTTCTTATTCTTAAAGATGGAAGCATAAACTTACTTAATAAATTCTTATATGATGAACGCGAATGGTGAATGATGAATGCGTGTATAAAGTTACTTTTGTATTAGGCTTGATGGGTGACCTCAAAGACCTATTTTCCCTATGCCTATCCTATCCCCGACCATTTTCCCAACCCATTCGCTAAATTCATTCCTATATCTCTAACGGGAGGCAGCGCATCCGGGGCCATGCCAACATTTGTCATTCTGGACTGATGTTGGCATGTTATCCATGGACATCCGCAACATCAGTATGTTGCGGATGTCCATGGATAATATCCACTTACCATCTGGTGGACTGGACTGTATGGTCGTCTGCCACCTTTTTTCCATAAAGAAGAAAAAAAACTTGATAGCCCTGCCCTGACAGGCTTGGCCAAATTTAAGGCAAAAAGAAAATTATATTGGATGTCTCTCTTGTCAAGATATTTTTATTAGAAATATCGTAGACACTCAAAAGCTTTCGATGATTAAACCATCCGAAATGTATCAATGAGAGAATCGTAATTTATAATTAAAGAAAATAAATAAGTAACTCAGGATCACCATACTCCGATGTCAATAACCAAAAGTAACCTTCTATTGTAACCGTTTTATTCGGTGGTGGATGAGAAACACCGAAAGGAGTTGGGTCCCTAGTAAGTAAGCACAATCACTTGTTTGTTAAACATTTAGCGTTAATGAAAGAGAAGTGGCCGTGCTAACTACCGATGTGCATCGGCCTTTATAAGGTTACGTCTTTGACAACAAAAACTTTGCAGTTGCTCACTCCAGTAAGCTCCTAGTCCGTACGCCGCAGAATACAAAATGTTACGATTTCTGAAAACTTCACGCAAATATTTTTTATTATACGTTCTCTGTGAAATAATCACAGATTTAAATAACCATTCCTGAAACTCACCTTATTTAGTTGAGGCCGCGTGATTACAAATTTATTTATTTACTATTTATATTACGAAACTGCAGAAGAGGTGTTTGTTTATCTTTTAGATTTTTCCCACTACTTTAGATCCAGTTCTTTTGACGGTCAATTTTAGTAGGCACCATAATGATTTAGTAGCGTAATGATCATCCTTCATGTAATTCTGAAGTGATGCCCATTCACATGTGATTAGAACTTATTATAAACAACGTAGAAATTTGCATCTTTATTGAATTAAAAAACAAATAGGGGAGGGGAGGGCAAGATGGAAGGTCTAACTTTGTATTGTAATAATACAAAAATAGCATATTATAAATCTTTTATTTTAATCAGTTTTGAGAGTAAACCTAAAAAATAATATAATTCTGTAATTAATAATAATTAATATTTGGTCCAAAATCAGTAACGACCCATGAAGTAAAACCCTGGCATATTCCATTTTGCCCTCACACTGAAGGCAAAATGGAAAGCTTATACGGGCAAGATGGAATGTATAGGATAACTTTAAATATTGCAATTGATACATAATAAACAACCATCTTCTGCATCAGTACACAGTTCATGTGCCCAACCACAACAAGACGGACATTGTAACCAATCTTCTGTGGGTGGTTCCACGTATTGTTCTCCACAAAACAGGCAAAACACATCTTCTTTTGAAGCTTTCTCGATTTTCTCGGTTCTTTTTGCTTTTCCCTTACCCTTCTCTTTTCCCTTTCCTTTCCCCTTTCCTTTATACTCATATGTTTCTTTGTTATTATGTTTTTTCTCTATTCCTTTGCTATCTTGCAGAAAATCTAATTTTGGTTTCTTTGTCAGCTCCCTCTCTTCAATTGTAGCTTTGAATGGAGAACTGGTTAGGATCTCTGACTTCTGACATCTAACTTTTCGCTTTTTTATTGTCGGCGTAACTTTAGGTGAAGGAAGTATTTTCTTTGGAGAAATCATGTATGATGTAGATGGCTGTTCCAAACTAATGTCAATGACACCAGAATCAGAACGCTTTTCTTCATTCTGTGCTACTTTTAATATGTCAGTGTCTGCGTTTTCTTCTTTTTCGAGAACGTCATCTCTTTCGACAGTCATAGCAGCTTCACAGCCTTCTGTTATTGCAACATTGTCACTGTTTATGACTGAATCTTCTATTTTGTCTGTATCTGAATTTTCGTCTCCCGTATTAGTCATAGCAACATTTGCGGTTTCACAGTCTTCTGTCACTGCAGCATTGTCACTGTTTATGATTGAATTCTTTGTTTTATCTGTATCGGCATTTTTGTCTCCCGTATCAGTCACAGCAACATTTCCATTTATTGGAGCGTTTTCATAAACGGAGGCTGGAGCAAAATCTAAATCGGTAAATAAATTTCTGTTATATGGAAAAATTCCAGTCTTCCTAAAACCGCTGGTGGCATTTTGCACAGTAGCACTTTTTTCGTATGCAGTGCAAACAAGGCTGGCAATGTCGAACTGGGTTACTCTTCTCCCAGGATGATTCTTTTGGAATGTGTCAATGGTTTGCTCAAAAGCCACTTTAAATGAACGGTAGACTGACACATCTAGTGGTTGCAGCTTGTGGCTTGTGTGTGGAGGAATGCTGACCATAATCACATGTTTCTCTCGTGCTAAATTTAAAGATTTTAGGTTCTGATGAGTAGTGTGGTTGTCTAGAATCAATAAAACTGGTCTGTCTGCTGATGGTCTCGTTTTTTCGATAAATATTTGTAACCAGTTGTTAAAAGTATTGTTATTTATCCAGCCAGAATCAGAGCACCAAGCTTGGGAGCCGTTGGGGGCTCCGTCCAAAAGGCGTTCATTCATTCTCTTTAGGGTTTGTTCCCGGGAATTCTCGTCCCGGGAATTCCCGGGAAATCGGTTGGTCTCGTTCCCGGGAAATTCAGCTCGAGAAAAGTCGAGACATCGAGAAATTTAAATAAACATTTTTACGCTTAGCTTTCTTTGTAAATGCGAGGTGGCGGCGGCAATCGGCGGCATCCTTTGACAGCGCGGCTCGTGTCTGTCGGTATCCTTTGTTTTCGCCGACAAACGCAAGCGCCCGCGCGGCCCCAGTTGTGTTTCGTTCATTCGTGTTTCAACTCCCGCCGTGTTCGGATTACTTCGGATTGAAAATCGGATCATAAAGCCAGCATAGTGTACTTATTTAGTAACGTACGAGTAATAGAATTGCAGAACAAACAGGTAAGTTTTGTTATTATTTATTTAAAACTAGCTTTCCGTCCACGGCTTCGCCCGTCATCAGCCTAACCTAACCACATCAACCCACTGCTGGGCATAGGCCTCCCCACTGTTGCGTCAGTTATTTTGTAGGTACTAAAATACTTACTAATCCTTGAACTGTTTGTTATAGATTTTACAACTGATGGACCAAAATGGAAACTTCCAAAGTTTGGAAATATTTCAAAAAAAATAAGGACGCCTCAAATTCGCAATGTCTAAAATGTCCTAAAACCATATCCTGTAAAGGATCAAACACAAGCGGACTAGTGAGGCATTTAGCTCATGTACACAAAATTGATGTAAGATCCACCGAGGCTCAAATGAACACAGAAGACGGATCTACCAGCTCGTCCAGTTCCGGGGTGACGGCACCAAAAAAATCTAGAAGTGCTTTTGAAACTATGCACGTACAGCAGACACTGAAATTTGACGTTCAACCCAGAAAATCGTTAGGTGAAATTTTAGCTAAACTTTCTGCCCAAGACGGTTTTACTATAAGAGGCATTACTAAAAGTGAATTTATCCGTGAATCACTTGTTGCCAAGGGGTATAAACTCCCAAAGACCCAAACCGAAGTAATGAACCTAATATTGAAGTTTTATGATGAAAAGGAGAAAGAGATGATAAAAGAGCTTTCTCAGATTTGCACATCAGGAAACCGGCTAAGTGTGACAATTGACGAGTGGACAAGCATACGAAACAGACGATATTTTAGCGTCTGTGTCCATACAGCAGAGGCAAAAGTTTACAATTTGGGGCTAGTTTACATACCCGGAAAATGCGGTGCCGCAGAGGTTAGAGAAATAGTAGAGGAGCGTTTGAAATACTTTGGGGTAAACTTCGAGCATTACGTCTTGGCCGTAACCAGCGACGGGCCAAATGTTATGAAAAAATTTGGCAGAGAGAGCCCCTGTGAGATGGTCCTCTGTGTAAACCATGCCATCCATTTGGCTATTCTTGATACCTTTTGTAAAAAAAAACCAGAAACTACAGTTGCTAGAAGAAACACACCTGTTAGCGACGATGAACACAGCAGCTCTGATGAAGCCAGCACTGATATCGACGACGAATCTGATGAAGAATCTATATTGCAACCTGATGACGACATAAATAAAGTCCTGAATGAGACCCGTTCGATCATAAGATTTTTCAGAAAGAGTCCTCTCAGAAATATCACACTACAAAAACATGTGAAGACTGAATTCGGGGCAGAACTAGCCTTATTACAGGATGTCAGAACTAGGTGGAATTCAAAGCTAACAATGATTGAGCGTTTCTTGAAGTTAAAAAATTCCATTAAAAAAGCCTTGATTGATTTAGATAGCTCATTTAAATGGAAGGAGGAAAATATTTGTGTACTACAAAAATTGCTGTTGATATTGACGCCAACGAAACTTGCAGTAGAAGCATTGAGCAGACAAGGTGCCAATTTACTAACTGCAGAGGCTATAATAGACGTGTTGCTAAAACAATTACAAAATATCGACCACCCTTTGGCTCTTCAATTAGTAGAATCTCTTAAAATGAAAATATCAGATCGTCGGAATACACCTCTAATATCGCTGCTACGCTACCTAAACAGCCCCGATAATTTTATGCACAAAAAGAGTGATTATTTTATCGATAATAGCAAGACATTTTTAATTGGATATGCTGAAGACTTATTCAATCGCCTATACCCCACTGTTCCCACTACTACAGAACCTTTGACAGAAAATAATTCAGAAGTTGTTGAAGCAGGCGTAAGCGAATCAGAACCTGAACAAGACAGCTTTGCAGCTCAATTAGAGAGAGCAATAAAAGGTGTTTCGAAAAATGATGAATCAACTAATGCTGTGGTGCTTTCAAAATCAATAATAAAAAAAGAGTTTTTGCTATTTGAAAAAACAGGCAAGAGGACTCCTAATCTGGAAACACTATACAAGGCATTAATTTCAGTCAAGCCGACTTCAACAGAAAATGAAAGGGTATTTTCCATATCGGGAAATGTGGTCAGTAAGATTAGAAGCCGCTTGTCTGATAAATCTATTAATGCTTTAGTTTATCTTAAGGCATATTTTATAAGAATTAATAAGTAGGCTTAAAGACAGTTATTTTTTTCGTATTAATAGCAGATACCTATTATTTAATTACATTAAAACTGCCAAAAATTGTGATGCATACCATATCACCCACATAGTGAGATTAGTGAGTGACTTTTAGTTATGATGAGAAAATTTATGATTGTTTTTAGTTAAAAATGTTTGTTTTAAGCTGATTGTTAACAGAGATTTTGTTTTTTATTAAAAATTAGTGAGATTAGTTATGGTGAGAAGAAAAAATATGATTGTTTTTAGTTAGTATATTTGTTTTGAGCTGATTTTTTATTAAGAATTAGTTTTTTGTTTCAAATTATGTTGATTTTATCATTTAAAATAAACACAATTAAATTAAAGACTCTTTTTATTATTTAAATAAAAAATCTAGACAAAAATTTACTTTTTTCTCGACAACCCGAGAAGACCCGAGAAATCAGGCTCGAGAACTCTCGACACCCGAGAACTAAAAAACCTCGAGAAATCGGAAACCCTAATTCTCTTCCTTTGCCCAAATATAAAACAAGGTGGAATAAAGCGACCCGTAGCACTGCAAGTACAGATCACTGTGGTAAGTTGCCCCTTTTCTGCTGTAGCAATAACCCCTACTTGCCTTTTGCCTTTTGTCGAAATTACTCGAGGAGGTCGGGAAGCGTTAGTCTTGACACCAGTCTCGTCCATATTATATATATCGTCCGGTCTTGTCAGAAACTGGTATTGGGAAATAACATCCCATAGGTTATTATAGAAGCGATCCACCTGAGTGCGATTAAAAGCAGAGCAACGAGCTAGGGATGTGGGTTCCGGCGTTCGGAATGTTAGCTGGGGGTGTCTTTCCATGAACCCTTCTATCCATGCCCTCCCAGCCTTTTCACACTTAAAAGGATTAGGAATGTTATTTAATTTTGCCACCTCATAAGCTAATTCCTGAAGACTATCTTTTGATAGGCCATAAAATAGTGCGTCTCGTTCAATGGCAAGGTCACAAATCTTCTGCTCAAGCTCCTTTGAGAAAACAGGCTGAAACCTACCTAGTTTCTTAGAAGCGTCACCTTTTTTGATGTGGCGATGTAAAGTTCCGATCGGAATTCTATATTTCTTTGAAGCTGCACTTATTGTTGTAGCTTTTGCCTCATCCATCGCCTTCTGCATTGTTTCTTCCGTCCAAGACCCCCTCTTAGTTTTTCTTTTATATTTGAAGACCATCTAGAAAGAAAAAATGCGTAATTAAAGAGAGGAAATAAAGTAAAGAAATAAAATAATTTGACTCGGGCAAGATAGAAACTTTTCCATCTTGCCCTAAAATTCAAATTTCCAACTTGCCCATACGCCGGTTTTAATAATAATATACCGACGCATCTGTAACCTTACTTTTTTTTCTTATGGTAGATATCAATTCATACAATCGATTCCTAGTAGATATCTACTGTCAAAACAAAATAATAATATTTCTTACCCTTTTTAAACAATTTCACTGCAAAAATCCTAGTTTTTATAATAATACGGCGTCTATTAAACAAAACAATAGTACTCTTCAGTGGCTGGCGCGAACCGGACTGAACTTCGTGTGTAAAGTCAACATGGTCGCGTGTCTTTGTGTGCGTAACGACGCGGACGACATGTCACGTGTTTTGAGTTTATAGGTAGTTTCCATCTTACCCGCTCCTTCCATCTTGCCCTCCCCTCCCCTACTACGACTAGCTAAAATTTTATTTGTGGACAGATATAAAATTAATATTATAATTTAGAACAAACTCAGTCTTCTCAGTTTTGGTACAATTTTGAATGATCATTTTTAATGTTTTTTTATTCAATATTTTTCTTCTCTTACAATTATTATAATGAATTAATGACTGATAAACTTAATACATACAAAACCAAAATGTATGTATTCAAATATTTAAATGTGTGCATTCAAATAATCAACTTGATGTGCAATGCAAAATACAAATAAATTGATTTTTAAACGGTTTTTTAAAGTCTTTATTATGACGCACGTGATGCGTCGTTGCACGAGTACCGCGTACCTACCTACGTCTAAAAGCGAAGAAAAGTGTGTTAATATTAAGGAGGTTTATATAAATGTTAATGTTATGAGTGTTATGACTTGATCACTGATTGAAAATAAAACATTGCAAAACTTTTTAAAACAATAGAAATATAACATCGATGGATGCAACATGCAGCTATAACCAAATGATTATTTTATTAAAAAAATAAATGATACTACGTAGCCAGATTACATATTGTACGAGGAACTCCATGCTGGAAATTTATCTTATTCAACCTTCGAAATAACTTTGGGATATATAGACACATTTTGGTGCAGATAGGTCTGTAGGTACCTAAAAACGTAGGTACTCGTATGTAACCTACAAAACGTAAATAAAGTTAAAAAATAACAACCGCCTCTTTTAAGTCTTTAACGAAATTTTCTGTATTGTTGTTGTGTATTGTTCGGGGTTGACGCCATTATGACCGATACCTATGTTTAGTTTTTAAAATATCTAAGAACAGGTCGGTTTATACGTACCTACTGCTAAGTGTTTAACTAAATTATAATAAGTTAAAAATCTATGTGTAAAACAATCGGTAAGTAGCAGTAATGTGTATTGCTACTTAACCGTGTCCGTACTTTTCGTACAATTTCATATGTACCTACCTATAATGCTGCTTATATGTTACCTACATTCATGTGTAACATCTGACCAAAGGGAAGGTCCCTGCTCAGATAACGTCACATATAAAAATGTATAAACTTCAAAATGGCGGTTATTTCGGCTGCGTGCGTACGGTGTACAGCTGTGATAAAGGAACGTCACGTCATCGGAACCAGATTTTTGAATCTGATAATGCCACATAATTTATTTAGATAAGTAGATATCATGTTTTAGATTGGTTAATGTTTGTCATCAGTCTTCAGTCATCATTGGCGTTTTTCAAGTTAGTTACTAGTCTCCATTTCGTGATGTTGCTTGTATAGATCAGTATATTCGGTTGCGTTGACGTGCAAAAGACTTAGCAGAGGGCCGGGGTGGAGAATATCAAGGTGTTCGTGAGCGATGTCGTTTTCGGCAGGGGCTCGCCGCAGCAGCTTTTGCAGTGGACTCTGGGTTTGTACTAGCACGGAGTAGCACAGGACCAATCGTTTTCGCTCATTATACACCCGCCATCGGAGGTAGCCGCGTTGGTTCTGAAATGTCACCATATACTCTTAACCACGGACTAAATACTCTAGATTCACATGTGCTCATAACTATTAAGAGTTACTACATTGACCTGTGTTCTTAACCAAATTTTAGTGCAATCAAAGCAATCAAATTAAAAACAATCAATCAAAGTAAAAACTCTACCCTTCGCAGGAAAAAAAGGCATAAGTACATTTTGATAACATTCTGAAAAAAAAACAAAAAAATGGTAATATTAATTTATTCTAGCTGGAAACATACAATTTTTTTTCATAAAATGAATAGAATAATTAGTTTCTTTGTTTATTTCTAATTTTCGAATATAATGTGTTACTTACTTAATATACTTTCGTTAAAAATGTTACTAATGCCATTGCTTCATAGAAGGATAGTACTGTACTTCTGTAGAATTTCGGAATCTAGATGTGTCTGTCGACACGACTGCAACTTCGGGCCAACAGGCGACACGATAAATACATATTGGTGTAGTAATTGCTAATCCTCGTTGTGTATGGTCCCCGACTCCTATTCAGGACTCAAAAGCTAATTCAACGAGTACAGAACGCATGCGCAAGGTTTTGTTTCTCGATCCCGCCACGACATCATGTCACACCTTATTTAAATCAGTTTAATTCCTTGAATATGAGGTCGAGAAGAACGTTGCATCTGGCTTGTCTCCTATTTGGCGTCGTTAAATATAAACACCCTAGTTATCTTTATAGCAAGTTGACGTGGTTAGAGGAACATGCCGGACGAACCGTCCGTCTCTGTGCACCACCACTTTGTGTTCCGCGAAATAATTCAGCTGCATTCAGAGGAAGCTTCAAATACACCGTGACCAAGTGTTAGAACAATATTCCCCCACCTATTAGACAGTCGATTAGTTTAAATTGTTTCAGAGTTAAATTCAAAGCTTTTCTCATCATCTCAGCCTTTAGACGTCCACTGCTGGACATAGGCCTCCCCCATTGTCCGCCATTTAGACCTATCGGCAGCGACCTGCATCCAGCGGGTGCCCGCCACCTTTATGAGGTCGTCTGTCCATCTAGCAGATGGACGTCCTCGGCTTCGTCCGCCGGTACGTGGTCTCCATTCGAGAACCCTTCTGCCCCATCGGCCATCGGTTCTTCGAGCTATGTGCCGTTAAAATAAACTTGAAAACTATTTAACTGGTAACTATTCCAGTAAAGCTTGATATTGCTGAACCACTGCTACAACGGTTATCTTATTTGTACTGTAACTAATATTTGACTATTTGAGGTACCTACTATTGTATTGCAACATAAAAGTATATATTTATATATATCTATATATAGGTGTTTGTCTTCTCTATTTTAAATATTGTAGTGTAATATGTATGATACATATTTGACCACTCACTCTCATAATTATAATTTACATTTACATTTATCTACACACCTTATAGGCCCAAGAATTATGTTCAACGGCGCACACCACTGTTACACTCGTTGGACGCGTTTTGGTTCCGTCTGAAAATCATCGCTATATGCTATTTTTACGTTATACAGCTTGTGCTGAGACGGATACCCCTTCGACACACATGGGACCGCGCAGTTTTTATCGCCTTGATTTTAATTTCATTTTTTTGTTTGCATAACTATGTTTAATTAATTTTTAGAATAAGACATTGTCACATTATTGCGATCACTTGTGTGTATGAAATACAAAAATCTATCTATCTATCTAATGAAATTACAAAAGTAATTTGGTTTATTTCCAAAACAATAGGTAATACAAATTTAACTATAATAGGTATTCTATTATTCTATTACTGAATGTACCTACTTACTTAATAATATAATAACATTGTGACAATAAAACGAATTGATGTCTTGCAGGTGGATATCTCACGTAATAGTTGGTAGTAGGTATGCTATTAAAGACAGTACAGAATAATATCTTAGATCTTTATGTTCATTATTATGTGCAGACTGGCAATAACAACTTTGTTCGTTTCCGTCCTCTGAACTCCATATTTCATTTTATATGTGTGGTGTCCGACCTTTGCCATCGTTGAATAGATGACTCATAATAATAGGATATAAGAAATGTCATATAAATATCTTTGAGAATTTTTATCTACTAATTCTGGTAACACCTGGTACGGAGATAATGTAATGATAAAGCATTACATAGTTGACTAGGTGACTAGGTAAGTTTTGAGATACTCAAATTTCAGAAAGAGAACTCATTTGAGCTGTACTGTTTTTAAAACATCATTTATTTGAAATTCGAATTCCGAAAGCCATTTAGTCAAAATAAAATAAATAATAATGTTTTATTCACTTTCTTATTGCACTTCGCGCGTTTTTCTTTGCAACAATGGAATTCGAACGAGAATATTTTCGTGTAATGATGCTATATGATTTTAAAGTTGGTTTAAATGAAAGCGAGTGTAAAGATAAATTAGTATTAGCCTTTGGGGAGCTCGCACCGTGCAACAATTTTTAGATGGTTTTCTCAATTTAAACATGGAACATTTTCCTTGAAAGATTATGAGAGAAGTGGCCGTCTTGCGACTTCTGTAACGAATGAAAACATCGAGACGGTAAAGAAAATGTTGCACGAAGACCCAAAAACTACCTACAAACAGATAGAGGAGACTAAAGATTTCATCGCCGGTCATTCATGAAATTTTACACCAACACCTTCAAGTGAAGAAAGTTTGTTCGCGTTGAGTTCCTCATTCACTGACTGCTGAACAAACACAAGCTCGCGTGACATGGTGCAGGGAAATAATTCTAAAATTCGAAAATGGAGGGGGACGGAATATATTTAATATTATAACTGAAGATGGAACTTGGATCTATCAGTATGACCCAGTGACTAAGCGGCAATCAACCTCCTTATAGCCCCGATTTAGTTCCATGCGACTTCTTTCTCTTTCCAATAGTGAGGCTTTGAACTCCGTGGCACTTTTTTCGACAGCCCCGAGGACGCTCGGAATGCTTTTTGGCAGCTGTCGAAGCTTTGGCTACTCGTTAAAGTAGAGTATCGCCAGAGCTTTATTAAATCTTCGTTTAGACGAATGAATCGCTGTATAGAGACTAATGGAGAGTATTTTGAGAAGTTGTAATAAAAATTTGTGTGGTAACCCAAAATATTTTTTTTGTATCAAAATTTACCGAAGTCTTAAGTAGTTTTTACGTAGTTTAAGAATAATATATATGCTCGACTCTCATTAATGAGTTTGAGTCTTCGGCTCGAGCACAGATTTAAAAATATAAAATAAAAATGCTGGAGCATGCGTATGCACCATATTCTCACGGCTGGGTTCGCGTGGATTATGGCCCGAATCCTTGCTAGTAATTTACTAGAGGAGGCAGTGGGCTCCTCTAGTAAAAAAGGCTGATAAAAATGTAACAGGAGTATAATGGGATGATGGGCATTCGTCATCCCATTACGTTCCGATTCTTCCTCAGAGGTGAGGAAGAAGAGACTTTCCTCATTCCATTATACTTCGTGTTCCACGGAATTAGATTAGTTGACATGGTATATACCGTAAAAGTTCATATTCACTCAATATTTCCGCGATTACACCTAACAATATTCTACGTTGCAATTGTTGCATGTGCAGCGTTGATTAATGGGCTTGCAATTATTAGAATTATAAAGATGCATAATTACCAGCGCTATACCAGTGGGCACTGACATGACGCTGGTGAATGAAGTCAGGGCGTCAGTTCTCACGGGGCAATGGACTATCTCGCACGGTTCTGTAATTGCAAAGAACACAAACATTAGAGACGACGCACTAACATTTTATAAACTTTATAAAAACGGGAACTCCTTCATAAAAAACTTCTATATGTACGAGTACGAGTACCTACATACTGCAACATATTCCTGAAAGAAGCTTTCCTCTGAAAATTTAAACTAATATTTCAAGCTTTAAGCACTCTGTGCCATGATCACTCTATTAACCCTTCCTACTCATTTTTCTTGTTTCTTTTAACTCGACTGCGGTAGAGTCACTGGTCTCGACTCTGCCGACTCGAACTCGACCTCGAATGAGGTGATTGCAATACGCTAAGGAATCTATTCTGATTTTATACTTCCGAAGTTCGAACGAACGAAGTGCTAATACTCTGAATTTTCTTCGGTCGGAGCTCTACTCGTATATATCGGCTGTCTGCCGGCTATCCAAAACTATAATCCCCCCTGTTATCGGGAAATTTGACGTTTGACCGCGAAGTATCTTTCGTTAAAATCTGTAATCCGATCACTGTTTCGTACTAGTATAGTTTCTACTAATAGAGTATAGTTTCGACTAATAGAGTATAGTTTCGACTAATAGAGTATAGTTTCGACTAATAGAGTATAGTTTCGACTAATAGAGTATAGTTTCGACTAATAGAGTATAGTTTCGACTAATAGAGTATAGTTTCGACTAATAGAGTATAGTTTCGACTAATAGAGTATAGTTTCGACTAATAGAGTATAGTTTCGACTAATAGAGTATAGTTTCGACTAATAGAGTAGGTATAGTTTCGACTAATAGAGTATAGTTTCGACTAATAGAGTATAGTTTCTACTAATAGAGTATAGTTTCGACTAATAGAGTATAGTTTCGACTAATAGAGTATAGTTTCTACTAATAGAGTATAGTTTCGACTAATAGAGTATAGTTTCGACTAATAGAGTATAGTTTCGACTAATAGAGTATAGTTTCGACTAATAGAGTATAGTTTCGACGTGAATGAACTTCGTTCGGGACGCAAATAAACTTCGTTCAGGCCGAAAAAACGTTTTCGTGGTAGGAAGCGAACAATTCTTTTTTTTTTTTCATATATAGAAAAAAGGCGGCAGATAAGCGGTTCATCTGATAGTGAGTGGATGCTGTTGTCCATAGACATCCGCGATACATGCCAATATCAGTGCAGAATGACAAACCTTGGCACGCTCCTGGACCTTTTGGTCATCTTTGCAGATTAAGAAATGGATCGGGAGAAAGGGTTGAAAAAATACGGAGGGAGAGGATAGGATGGGATGGGAATGGGCTCAAACATGCCTCAATCACTACCGAAAAACGTACGTACATTGGAGAAATACGATAAAGTAGGAATTGCAGTATATTTCAAGGTAGTCTTCTGTGAGGGTAATGTGGCCACTCGACTGCGGCCAGCAACTGTGGGAATGCAGCGTGCACTCTCCCCCTACCATCGCTCAAAACTTCGTTTTTTGTGATTTCGGAGTTGACTCACCGATCGTGATCGGTAGTGATCACAAAGAAATAAATTTCCGGACTGACTGCGAATTGTCGAAATAATAGAGTAAGTAATTAATATAAACAAAAATTACCTACAAACCAGTGAGTGTATGTAGTAAATATAAACTTACTTGTATTTTATTTTATGTAAGAATTTTTATAGGAGATGGAGGTGAGGAGGTGGAGGTCAGTCGGGATTTTTGTTTTATAAATAATTAATTTAATAGTTTTAACAAACTTTAATAATCTTTGCATAGATAAAAGCAGTTACGGGCGCGGGTATTTTAAAAATATACTTACACAGCGAGTTTTTGGCGGGCAATGACAAATCTCTCGCACATACGGTTGCTGCGCAATACGTGTGACGGATGCCTAAGCTTTTTGACATTATGCGTTGTAGTTAATTTTCGATAGGTCATCGACAGTATTGAATGTCATTGATATCAGGAAATTGGGTAACAATTGAATAGAAAAATACACGCTGAACTTTTTAACCGTGATAATAGGTACAATAGTAAACCTAAATAGTATGTTTCCGTTAAATGGTCATGATCAAGTAGAGGCTGTTAGGCTATGTTCACATGACAAGCGCTTAACGCACGTTATCATAACGCGCGTTTACATCTACACGAATTTTATTCAAGGCGTACACATGCTAACGCGCGTTTTAAGTAAACGCGCATTCAACGCTACACTAACGCCCGACAGTTGTCAACGCGCGTCGACGCGCGCTTTGAGATCATTCATCATTGGTTTGCCATACTGCCGGTCAGTTGAGCGCTAGTGGTGGGTAATCAAGATTTGTCGGACTAGTTTAACTCACTTAATCCTACTCCGCTTGCGTATACAACTCCTCTTAGCTACTCCTTAACTCTTTTGATTCACCTACTTATATTTTATAAGAGTCCGAGAGCGTTCCATTCCCTTTGCGTTTTCTATGTGGATTAGGTAGGAAGTATTCGATTCGATATGAAGTACGAACAATACATGGACGTTCCGTTCCTGATATAAATATTAGGTAGATTTTTATTCATTTCTCGACGGGCAAACGATACAAAAAGTAAAGGTAAAATATATTAGGGTGCGTACTGTGTAGGTATTTATGTTTATTTGGTATCATCAATTTTTTTCTTGGTTTGTTGTTTATGTACATATTTTAATTACATAGCATACAAACAATCGTGTGAATCTTATGAATGAGAGATGAAAAGATAAAAAGCCGTATAGAATAAAAAAAAACTGAGGCATGCCTATCCGTACTAGGCCCGTATACTGAATTATGGCTAGGGATGAATCGATACTACTAAGTACTCTGAAAATAATAAATAAAAGTGTGTCGTGGGACTCGCGGGTCACGCACGGTGCTACATCAACAGTCAAGTTCAAGGTCAAAGTGCACTAGACAAACAATAGTTTGTTTAAAATTAAGTCCCAACTTTTTGCAATAAGTCATACTTTAGTAGAAAATGTAGTAGCAGTGTACTTTTTTAGTGGATGTCAACAGAAACAACTCAAACGACATTTTTGTTGCCTCTCAACTAATATGGGAATAGTGAGATGTTTGCAGTTCATATGCCTCGATAAATTACTAGTTAAGCCCCGTGCCATATTCAGTGTTTGCGAACAATAAAGACATTTCGCCTTATTATTTTCTATTTGATTAAAATGGTCCCATATGGCTTCGCTTCTTCCTGAGTTGCAATCGGTCACTCATTGTCTCAGTATTATCAAAAAAACTGAACTATATAATAAAAAAAAAAGTAACTAAGTATACAAACTAATTACAATACATAGGTACTTAAAATTAATCTATTCGCTAAAACACTTTAATTTAAAACTTATTTTATATTTACACCGTTATATTTGTTTTACTTCTTCAGAGAAAACACAACAAACGCACGCAGAAAATGTCGGTTTAGTCCGCAAATGAATTTAGACGAGATGATCGCTAATCAGGCGAAACAGTCGAGACACAAAATAACAATGCATAATTGATAATGTTATCTATTTTCTCTATATAAGTCCCAAATATGTATTTGAATAATAACAGGGATATCGTTTAAAGTATGATTAGTGGTGGAGTGAACTGGAATGTGCTAAAGAAATGTAAACATAAACAAATTATCTATGTTAAGTATTTGAAAAAAGCGTACAACGTAAGTTGATCGAGCAAATTTTAATCTTATTTTCTAATTCATAAGAAACGTTTTTCACTGCTCGTAAAACGAAGGGGCGCTCTTGCAGGAGCGTCGCGCGTGTACATATTTGAAAGAACTACTCTCTTGCTTTCACACACAGCTCATGCTATTGTTGCATCTCGCTTTTGCTTGGACTCACGACAGGTGTCGATATGCGGTCACACGGCGAGCGAACAGCAATCCAACCAAAAACGGAACGTCAAAAGAATAAGTGAGTCCTCGGAGTTAAATAACTCCTCGGACTTAGTAACAGTTCGGTGGAGTAACTGAGGGTTTCTACTCCGCTCGCGGATTCAACTCTTTTAATTCATTAACTCCGGAGTTACCCATCGCTATTGAGCGCGCGCTTTCGATGCGTTAAGACGTGTTTTTGGGTTCGTTTGGTTATTTTAAAAAGTCCAGAACGGATACAGAAGCTTTTAATACAGAGTCATCAAATGACTTGATTGACATTCTGAAGTAGTTGAAAAATTTGGGTCTATATAGCCTTAGTTTAGGATACAAAGTTATGTACTGGCTCTCAGTAAGCCTAGACCATAAAATTGGATGAACCCAATATTTCCGTTATCTGTTACGTCGCTGTCTCTGTCGTGATATAAAATCACCAAACACAAAGCTGTTTCAACGTCCATCTTCGACAAATGCACAACTCGAACTGAACTGGGGCAGCGCGCGCTCTAGCGATGGGTAACTCCGGAGTTAATTAATTAAAAGAGTTTAAACCGCTAGCGGAGTAGAAACCCTTAGTTACTCCACCGAACTGTTACTAACTCCGAGGAGTTATTTAACTCCGAGGACTTACTTATTCTTTTGACGTTTCGTTTTTGGTTGGATTGCCGTTCGCTCGCCGTGTAACCGCGTATCGACTAGTGCTGGGTAACTCCGGAATTAATGAATGAAAAGATGGCATGACCTTTTTATTAGGATAGGTGTATTAAAAGAGTTAAATCCCTTAATTGTTCCATTTACTCCGATCGTCTGAGATTACTCCTCGATGGCGCGATCTTTTTTTTTTGGATAGGTGTATCAAGAGTGAAATCACTTAATTGTGTTCCATTTACTCCGATCGTCCGAGATTACTCCTCGATGGCGCGACCTTTTTTTTTAGGATAGGTGTATCAAGAGTGAAATCCCTTAATTGTTTCATTTACTCCGATCGTCCGAGATTACTTCTCGATGGCGCGACCTTTTTTTAGGATAGGTGTATCAAGAGTGAAATCCCTTAATTGTTTCATTTACTCCGATCGTCCGAGATTACTTCTCGGTGGCGTGACCTTTTTTTAGGATAGGTGTATCAAGAGGTAAATTTTTTAATTTTTCCATAGACCTTCTTTTTTTCCTTTAGCTTGATTACCCAGCACTAGCATCGATAGTGATTACATAAAAGAGTTAAGGAGTTACTAAGAGGAGTTGGATCCGCAGGCGGAGTAGGATTAGGTGAGTTAAACTACTCCGAAAAGTCTTGATTACCCACCACTAGCGTGCTGAATGCCTGACAAGAGCACGCATCTGTACACTATACTAAAACGTAGCGCGCGTTATGCGCTTGCCATGTGAACATGACCTTAGGTTCGAATAGTTTGGTAAGTATCTAGTAGCCGTACCCGTAATTTCACCGGAAAGTGGTCAAAATAATAATGATTTATAACTTGTTTTCAAGTACCTGACTACAGTGAAGCCAAGTGAAGTAAACAAAGAGGAGTAATTGTTTAGATACAGTGTATAATGCTAATTCGGAGATATATCTGAATATGTCTTTAATCCAACTTCAATCTGTCTATTATGAAAATTTAAACTGTTACAGAACAACAAGACAAATAAAAAACAAGTTTTTAACAATGTGCAGTAGTCTACTCGAAGTCAAGACCTAGTAGTAGGAAAGCAAGTTCTATAATATTTTCCTTAATATTACGTATTAATTGTGGTTTCCAAGGTTGTTACAACTTAACGTGGCATTAGAAAAGCGGTGAATATAAAAAAAATCTTGCGACTATTAAATCCTAAGTCAGGACAAAATGAACTTGATATAAGGTATATAATTTATAAAACCATTAAGTTGATTCAGTTTGTTATATTATATTATTCAATTAAACAATTGAATTCAGAAACGGTGCCACTTTTATTATTTTTTTGAAAAGAAAAGCGCCAAAAGGTGATACAGTCCACCTGGTGGTACCTAAGTGGAAACAAACTATCGTCCATGGACATCCTCGATGCATGCCAACACCAGTCCAGAATGACAAACGTCGTCACGACCCCGGATGCGCTGCCTACTTTCGAAGATATAGGAGTGGATTTGGAGAAAGGGTTAGGGAAATGGGGAGGGATAGGACGCGATGGAAATTGGCTAGATTCTATACCAAGATACCATATTCAATGTTTAATTAAATTTGTATCTGTAACATCGCTATGAGAATACAATATTGATGGTAACAGATAAGATGACTCGTGGGTAAACTTTATTATTGTGAATACTTGCCTGGCGTTACCGGTGTCTTTAGATTTATAAAATTAATATTTATAACCACATCTTGGTCGAGATCAAGCGATACGAAATCTGTAACAAATCGAGTGAAGTCGCTTAATATCCTGTTATCGAGGACATTTTGTAAGGATAAAAGATATTTTTATAACAATCATAGCCGGCGGCGGATCTAGGCCTTAGAAAATATTGTGTGATACAGATTTAGCTTACTCAGTAGTGTTAATTCATATTATTATATAAAATATTGAATATAACTAGAAATTACTTAAAAGATTTACCTGCGAAAAAGTCCACACTGACGGGCATGTCTTCTCCTACTGTGACGTAACATGGCAATGTCATTCCACACCCTTCGATATTTACTGTCTCTAGATCATAAGCCGATCCTGAAACAATAGGCGGCAATTACACAATCAATCCAGATCACGATCCCAATCACGGGCGTTGATCGTCTTAAAGATTTTTTTTCTTTATAGAAAAAAGGCAGACGAGCACACAGTCCACCTGAAGGTAAGTGGATACTGTCGTTCACAGACATCCGCGATACATGCCAACATCCAGAATGACAAACGTTGGCACGCCTCCGGATACGCTGCCTACCTTTGCAGATTAAGGAATGGATTGAGAGAAAGGGTTGAGAAAATGGCGAGGGATAGAATGGAATGGGAATGGGCTCTGGCATATCTCACTTACTACCGAAATACGTACGTACATTGGGGAAATACCATAAAGTAGGGAATGCAGTACATTTTCATACATGCAGTACAAGGTGAGAGAGGGGTAACGTGGCCAGTCGAGTGCGCTCATAGGAATGTGGGAATGCAGCGTGCACTCCCCCCACACCGTGTAATGTGTAATATAATGTGACCGGGATTGACCGTGTATTGTGTCGAATTCTATATAATACACGATCAATGTGGATGGTGACCGATATATTTTGGATAATCGGTGGTACTTGTTAACGACGAAGTATAAAGTTAACAACGGCCATGTAAATAGGGCTAGGGTACTTGTACATAATTAGTTTCGCATCTAGTATTAAGTTGTTTTGAATAATGTATAATGTCTGTTGTGTAATTTGTTATTAAAATATTCCCTAGTGTGTCTTTTACTTCCCTATTAGGATAATTGTCGGTGTATAGCGTAAGTAAGGCATACTAGGGATAAGTTGTGTAATGTAAATAGACGCTATGACGTCCGGAGAACAACTAAGTAACCCACTTTGCTTTTTTTTTTATGTTAGGAAAGACAAACAAGGAAAACCCTGCATGGTCACCTGGTACCATCTAGTCTAGCTAGGCTAGTGTAGGTGGTACCAGGTAGTGCCGGACTCCTACCGGCTAAAAAACCTTGATTGCCTCAACATCGTGTAGGTCTAAGTTCTTGTGGCCCTGGTGGCCTTTCAAGAGTCACCGGTCGTATAAGTAACCCGCCGCCTGGCGGGCGAATATTTATACTCCTGAAGCGGGGGACGGGGTAACGTAAATATGTCGCACAGCCGCGCACCCCATCCACTCGCAACCGAACGTCATAGCGTCAAGATCTTATTGGATCTACCTATAGAAAGTATTTTACAATAGATTCTAATTAGATTTAAGGAAATAATATGTAAAATTCTAACAAAGAAACATGTATGACAATAAACGATCCCCCGCGGTTAGCGGGAGGGGTACACATGTAAACAAATGGTGGGGGAAGCCCAAATGGTATAAAAGACGGACCATTTTGGGCTCCCCGAAATCCACACAGACACCGTCCCCGCCGGCGGAGACGTGGACGTCCCCCTCGTCACACCGTTAACACACACCGGCCCTCAGCCAACACTTTTACCAGGTATCGGCACGTGCCTGTGCGCTTCTCGGCGACTCGCGATCCCGCGGTATCCCCCCAATGCAACGCCCTAAGCCGAGGTCCGTTCCTTCCGCCGGTTTACGGGCGGGGAGCCCTTAGGCTCGTTGCAACACACACTTTTTCCTGGCTGAGCGCCTTCTGCGCTCGCCCCACATCAACATACGACCGGTGACTCTTGAAAGGCCACCAGGGCCACAAGAACTTAGACCTACACGATGTTGAGGCAATCAAGGTTTTTTAGCCGGTAGGAGTCCGGCACTACCTGGTACCACCTAGACTAGATGGTACCAGGTGACGATGCAAGGTTTTCCTTGATTGTCTTTCCTAACCAAAAAAAAAACTCCCCGACATTCCATCCAGCGGCTTCACTCCGAACACATCTAAGAAGAAAGTACCTCTGCGCTACCCCGGCCCGGCTCTATTTGAACAGCAACAAGTCGTTTTAATCAAGAAATCCTATTATACAGTCCACACCCCCGGCGATCGACGTTAATTAAGGAGGCTCATCCCATCCGGATAGCGTCCATAATAGTACTCAAATTTAGATTTAAGAGGTTTATGTACCTACATACAAACTTATCCACTATAGGTAGGTATTGTGCGCTGTTGACGATCGTTTAGTCAAGTTGGCAGTGATACTATTTGCTATGCAAAGAACGAAGGCTCGATTTCCGACCGGACAAATATTTGGTTAAATACAAGTGATTGCTCAGACCTATGTACGAGTAGTATGTGTTCATAATAAAAAGCGTAAAAAGTTTGACGTAGTGAGAAGTCGATATTACGCCAATAAACCATCTTTGCATGTGTCTTTGGATTCACGGTACGGGAAATCCTATTGGGCCATTGAGTGTGTGGGCTGATTTTATATCTGTACAGTCGATTAAGAGAATTAATAGACAAAAAACAAAACGGTACAACTCTCTTTAATTAAAAGATACGTATAAGTACAAAAAGAAGTGGCTGGCTGTGTATGAGCCAAGTTCCACTGGTACTCGTATCACGCGAGTCGCTATACGTCCGTGCATCAAGTTTTGTCTGGATGTGAATTATGATTTATGATCCAATCCTAGAGCAGTAGCTGTTATTAACTACATAATATCCATCACAAACGTATTATTATCAAGTAATTTATTAACCTTATATGCTTTCATACTTTTATCTTTAACAATTTATAAAGTTTAGGTATGTAAAATAAACATTTTATCAGGTTGTGATTTACACGCTGAATATGGTAACTCCACCTAAAATTCATCGATATCACAATCATTTTTTATTCTCACGATAACGAATAAAGAGAAGTGTCGATAAGACTAGGACTAGAGTATTAAGTGAGATTACAGCAGGTGTATCTAGAAAATAAATTATACATAATCTTAATGGAACGAAATTTGAATAAAGACCATTATACTTGATTACATCTTGATTCATCTGACATTTTTACATGTTTCCACTAGTTTGTATTCACGGGAATGTTTCCTGGAGTTCTGAGTGTTTAGCTATAAAATAAGTACCTAGTAGATAAGCATGTAATGATCATAGTTAGGTATAACTACGTATGCATAGGTCGACCGACCGATTGGCGCAGTTGGTAGTGCTGCTTTAGACTTACTTGCTATGCAAAAGGTTCCCGGGTTCATTTGATTTTAAAAAAAGACATATGTATGTTCGGGTCTGGGTGTGTGTTTGACTTTATCTTTGTATGTGTCTCTGGAACCACGACACAGTGTATCCGAGTGTAGGCCATTGAGCGTGGCGTTATTTATTTATTTATTATTATTATTTACATTCTTCCGATGGTAAACTGAAAGCCATTTGAAATTTACTCATATATTAACATTATTTTCTGACGCGGGTTTGATTACGTGGTCTAAGTACAATATTTATCTTCACTTTAGTCATTGTTGGATTGTATTTGCTACGTCACGAAGGTGAGATCTTTCGATAGTCGATTATATATTTGATGATATCATCAAGTTAACTGAACACTAAGCTCGGGCAATAAACATCAGTGATTACCGCTAATCATTTAATAGTAGCGAATAGGTGAGTTGCTGATAACTAAGTATGTATAGGTATACTGCATAATGGTCATAAAAAGATTTGTGTTATTCATTACGATCGTCGGTTTTCACACCGTGATTTGCGCGATAGGCAATGATTTAGATTTAAGTTTTCTTTAATGAAAACTGAAATATATATTTGTTTTCCGTCAATAAACGATACCGCAAGCTCTGAGGAACTGCACCACCTCTAACAGAGTGGACTCGCCAACCCGCTTTGCCAGCGTGGCGTATTAAGACCTTACATCCTTCATGCACAAGACAATAGGTATGCTTGTGGAGGCCTATGTCCAGCAGTGGATAGTTAAAGGACTGGTTGCATTGCATTTCAATTAACAATTACATAATTGTGTCGATTTAAATATTTTATTACTTATTTCACTATGCCAGTTTTAACTTTTATTAATCGCTATCAGAAAATTTAAAAATAATCTATATGTCACTGGTAAACACAACGCTTTACATTTAACTAACATAAGTAAAATGATATTGACAAAACAAAGGAAGAACTAATTAAATGGATATATATGTTAACTTTTTTATAGAAAGAAAGGTGGCTGACAGGTCACCTGGTTGTAAGTCGATACCTACTATCGGCGATGAGCATCCGCGATATATACATACCAAAATCATTTTAGGATGACAAACATTAACACTCGGATGCATTGCTTACCTTTGGAAATTTAGGAATGGATTTGGAAAAAAGGGTCAAGGAAATGGGGAATAGGAAGTATAAGAACGAGCGGTTTTCTTTATTCTATTTTCCCAACCCTCTTTGTGTGAGATGTGGAGTCAAGAATCAAGGTGAGATGGGGAGTCAAGCGTATAATCAAATTAGGAGTTTCTATTCCATTCGATGGGATAGGAGAGGATAGGATAGAATGAAAACAGGCCTCTGAAATATATCTCTCAGCACCGGACCAACACAACATACGTATAGGTACAAATTGAAGAGAATAGATAGGTACCTATGGGAAATGAAATGGTAAGTACATTTTACGATAGAGTCTTCTGTGTGTGAGAGGGAAATAAAAATCAAAATTTTGGTTCAGCTATTACAATTTCACATACCTACACATACTTATAATTTGATATCTCATTAAAATATGTTAATTGGGTTACATTGCATACGATATACGTAGTATATTATAAAAACCTATAAACATCGAATACTTTGGATACCTAAAATTTAGGAAGGAAGTAAACTTTCTAATAACATATTTTTAAAACGTTCTCAAAAATATTTTTATAATCCCAAAATGACCATACTACATGACATCAATTTCGCACCATTCACCTTTAGTTGACTAAAATGTTATCCTAACCATGTACAGATAAGGCTGCCGGTTGTACTTTTTAGTTACTTAAATTTCGTTCTTCTTCTTGATTTGGTGTACTGAAGCGTCTATTGATCTATTTATCAAAATTTGAATGCAGCATACTTACCGCAATCTTCAAAAATAACAGAAGCGCGGACGGTTACAAAAGCCACTTGCATCAAAACAGTTGCTAACAACATTTATCACTTGCACTGTTTACGTGCATTAATTACCACTTGTTGTATGTATTCAAAGTTCTCTGACTGAAATACAGCGATAAATCGACGACATATAGAGCGACCCAAGTGATTATCGGCTAAGATAACATCGACGCAGCCGATGTAAATCTGCAGCCCGTAAAAAGTTGATTAATAACAATTACGTATTAATTTACACGAAAATGCTGAAATATCATGTTGTAACCATTGACGTCACTTAGGTGTGTCTATTATGTGTTATTTTCAGGATAATTGGGAATATACATAATATATAGAAAGCATATTCGGTGAGCATGTAAAACACTTACGAGTGTAGGTATACCTATTACTTATACATATAATAATGTTTAATGTTAATAATTAAATAATGTTAATTATGAACACTATTTCGGTAGCCTCTGTTTATTGAATATAGGCACTTAATTGTATGTATCCTACCTGAAAAACAAAAACAGACTGCATGACAACCGAATTTTTTAAGAAACGTAAGTAGGTATCATGCCAAGAATTAAAAAGCAACGTGCTCTACGGACCCTACGGGAAATTATGACCTGAGCCTATAAACACAAATACCTAATATAACGTAAATGTATTATAAACTACACAGATCCGTAAAAATATTAATCTTTATATAAACTTTTCTCGAGATAGTGAGTCAAACCTGGAACTTATTGCATAGTAACCAATTACCTACAGGAAAAACAGCGCTACACTCGTAAATACAAACTGGGCATAGCCTTGTATTAACTATGCATACATAGATTATGATTTTAACGACCAAATTAGCTACTTTAAAAATAACTAACAAAAATAAAAGTAATGAATGATTGACACAGTGGTCAATCATTCATTACTGCTTCATTACACAGCATTCGTTAAGTCATTCTCGCATTTCGTTTTGTTCCTTAAGCGTAGGTTCATTATTTTTATCAATGAAATTAATCACGTCTATTTATAGTTACATAGATAAGAGTAAGTACATACAGGACTTTCATAATGTTTTTGATCCAAAAATAAATAATGCTGTCCGTCTACTATTTTAGAGCCGTGACCGTCAAACTGCGGCCAAAATCGATTATACGTCCGGCCCTCGTACCTCAAGACCTACCTAGCTGCAGTAACTGATTTTGAGTACAATTTAGTCATAGAGAATAAATAAATATATTTGTAATTATTAGATTATCCTACGTCCCACAGTGATACTCCCGGATTTAGAAATCGGTTATTTTCTCGGGAAGAATGTGTAGCCTGTCTGTCTATCGTGGTACCGGAAGGTCGGCGCCAAATTTTAGCACGATTCGTGCCGTGAAAAAGTTTGAATATATCGTTTTAATTTTATTTATTAGTAATTATTTATTTATTATAAGAATGTATGCGGCCCGAGGTGCCATCCCCTATTATCTTTATTGGGTCATGTCCAAAAAAGTTTCAAGACAACTGGTCTAGAGTCATACACACTCAGTATAGTGTCATAACTTCTGATTCGTTTGATCTAAATAGGGAGTTGAAACATAAGTAGGTACCTATCCAATCGAGAAGATGAATACAAATTGTCCTCAACATGAATCCAGTGATTAATAACTTTAGTAAAATTAAACCTCTCGATTTTTTTTGTCTGATATTGTATACCGCAACTTTGTTGACTATGAAAACTAAATGCGGGTAGTGCTTGCAATTCTGGTCGTGGACTACCCGCCTCTTCAGTCAGCTCGTGACCTTGGTTGGTGCAATCCAACCATAACGTCGAGTAAAATAAATGAGATAAACATACACGTTGAGACCCGTATAAATAGATAAATATGTGTGAAAATCATGAAAATCTCAAATATTATAGTTGTAAATATCTCCGTCGATAGCAAGATTAGTATAGGTGTAGAAGGTAGCATCGGACATTATTTTTGCGCTAAGAACCTGGCCTCGTTTTTGACTTTACCGTTTTAGTTACCATCATATGAGTCATGTCGTTTCGTAAGCACATAACATGTAGGTAAACATGGATCCTAGCTCTATGTAATAACGTAGTTACATAACTTTTTAAACTTTCGCGTTTTGTACACATTTCATATTCTAAATCGAGTCTGAACTCTGAACGCGTATAATAAAGGTATTTGTTTATGTTTTATTTCTACTCTACATTTCGACACAAATTACACCAGCCGTGGTCACGAGTTGACTGAAAAGGCGGGTAGTCCGGGATGGGAGCTGGGAGCAGTTTTATCAACTAGGTACCCACATTTGATCTTCACATTCGGAAAGGTTACGAAATACTACACTAACAATGTCCGCGGTAAGGGTGTAAGGGGTCTCAACCTACATCTCTGGGACCCAAGCCAACCTCACCGGCTCGTGGTGCACCCTGCCGACCAACGAACGAGGCTCTGGCGACCCGCCACCACGCACTGGACCAGCGCGGCGGGTTGCGGTCCAACCCCCCCCCCCCCCCCCCCCGCGGAAGTATTCGAAGGTAAATCGCAAGGTTTAAATTTGTTAATCACTGGATTTCACGTCGACGACAGTTTATATCCATTTTCCCGATTGGATAATTTTTATATTTCTTAATTTCAATCGCTTCACGTAGCCTATGATGTCGTTTTATTTATTGATCATTTAGGTACTTAGGTATAATATTACTATAAAGTTTCGATAGTTCGAAGTTATAGTTCCGAATAACGTCACGGTATTTTGGACAGAGAAATGAAACACAACTAGTACTGATTCGATATAGGCCTCCGATGTTCTCTCCTTGTACTCGTAAATACGAGAAGTTTTTTCGTTGCAGTACTACAGAGGGCAGTGTTTGAAGACTATTATTAAGCAGACTTGTAGCCTAGGTATATGTGAAACAACTGGGAATTGGTTAAACTCTAAATATACGTAAAAATATTTTATTCCAACGCATTAGTTAAACTTTTAAAAAATAAAACTTGGATGATTTCACAGATCTAATATTTTTGATACAGCACTCTTCCTAAAACGTAATGTAAGAAAATATGCTAGCACGTAAACTTTAAAAAAAAAATGTCAGTTATACTATATTAGGCGCTCAATGAAATGTGTTATTGAATCGTCACAAAAAAGAAGGAATTTTAAATCGCATCGTGACGTGTGATGGATCTTGTACGATAACCGCGAACATTCGTATCGTATCACATTCGTGATACAGGCTAGGTCCAAGAGTTGCAGCTCAACAACGCAAGTTAACTAAGAAAAAGCTACTGGTATTAGTTTGGTGGTCCTGTATTGTATTGTCCACACAGTTTCTTGCGAGCCGGTCAAACGAATGATGCAGATGTGTACTGTAAGGAGCTGCAGAAGATAATTGAAAATCTGGCAACAAAGCAACCAAGTTTGGTCAATCATTCATCTCCACTTTTTCTTCATGACAATGCCCGCTCCCACACACTTCTCATACGACTCGTTTTAGAATTTCAAAAGCTCGACTTGGAGACTCTCACCCACTATACTCATCGGACCTTGCCCCTACAGATTCCATTTCTTTCGAAATTTGGACATTTTTTTGCAAGGAAAAAAATTTGAATCTGAAGTAGCTGTGATTAGGACTTTTGAAGAAGTCATTCTCCTGTAAAATTACTTTTACAGTCCACGAGTCCTGTAAGTCCACGAGACTTTTACAGGAGTTGCATCAATCAATTGCCGGTGAGGTTGCGAAAGTGTGTAGATAATATGGGTCAATATTTCGACTAACATAATAAATATTTTTATAAGAAAATAAATGTTTTCAGTTTCTCATACAAATCGGTCATTTCATAGGTAAGCACCTAATATTTCGAGTTGACAACACTGCTCATGTAATTGTCAAGTGTTACATATGATAGATGACAGCTGTTAGAGTGGATTTTATATATCAATATTGCTGTCAATTTTACGCTACCATTTGTGTTATTCTTTCGTTTCGAAGAATTAATTAAGTGTTAACAATTTTTTCAAATTACTAAATTAAAAAAAATCGTTCAATCAAAATGTTAACAAAATCGTTACATAATATGACTTCCACAACTGTAAAAAATTGTTACATAGTATTTACTTTGAGGTTACGCCATAAAATAAACAAACAAAATGAAAAACAAGATCCTAAAGTGGCTACAGACGTTGTAAATTACTTGGAAAGTTCACCTGAATATTATGATATAAAAGAGCATTTGCCTAAATCGTTACTTAGGAAGTATAAAACTCCCGAAACAATGTACTTAATTAATAAAAAGACAGCGAAAGACATAGCTGCTATTGTCAAAAAGTATTTGATTGGGGATTCTCCATTAGTAGAAGTAAACCCTGGTTTGGGTCTTTTAACCCGAGAGTTTATACAGTGTCCAAACAAACTTTACTTGTATGAAACATCTAACCATTTCTCACTGCACTTGAACGTAAGTCACCACCGGTAGGGTCAGCTGCAGAAAAATATGACAGGCACCCTTTGTATTGAAACATTATACATAACGGTATGGACATAGCCACGGTGATACAGGGTGGGACGCTTAGCCCGTGGGGAGAATAAGTAACAAACTTTCTGTATACACAATTTCTATTTAAAATTATAAGTAAATTGTTTGCCCCTCCCTAGATAGAATCCTGACTATGCTCTTGTATAGGGGTCTCATATTCCTTTGCAGCTGACTTTACATTCTAGTACCTATAAGAAATAAAGTTGAAAATAAATATCAAAATATATTTATTTTGTCCATTACAGGACCTATCAAAGCAGTATCCCAACAAGATTACTTATAAAGTAGCTGATTTTTTTGGTATGTGGAAGTTGGCTTTTCAAGATAAGATGGATCAAGGCAATAGGATCAAAGAGCTGTTGGGTGACCTTTCAACTGAAGATAATGGTGTGTTTATTTCAAATATCCATGACAAGTATAATCCATGTCATTGTATTATAATAATAATTATATATAACATTGAAATGATAATCTGAATATAGTCCCCTTATACCATATGTCCGAAATATAAATATATTTTGGCTCATTTGCCACACATTATCTGCAAGTCTTCTTATCTAATCATATCTGGAGAACTTGTTCAAGTCATTGGTCTAACTGGCTGGACAATGCCCCAAATTGTTTACTGATAGATGATTTCTGTTCATGGAGAACTTCACTATTTTTTTTTTTATTTTACTATTATTATATTAAAGTTCACACTATTATTCACCTACAAATAGGTTAGATAAACTCCAAAAAAATAGTGATGAAATTTTTTTTATGATATTTTTAAAAATGAAGTAATAATAGCCTTTCTAAGTTGATTGGACACCTGTTGGGGCAGAACATAATGGGCTCATGTTTGTAACTAACATCATATTTGTTACCTATGTTTTTGTGAAATAAATTATTTGATGTTGACCAAACAGCATGTGACATCATGATGCATTTTTTGAATAGTGTTTATGAAAGTCTACAATATTTATGTAAAAATTAATTTTTAAAATAGTTTGCTTATAGATGTTTGTAAAATAAGGTCTTTTTAGGATTGTATATATTGTGACGTCATCATTATGATTAGCACTTTGAAATTTGGGACCAGCTATATGTTCATTTTCTAACAGATCTCAAAAAAATATATTTGAATCTATTGAAAATACAACCATTATATATGGTGATATTTTAGCATATATTTTTTTATATATGAAGAATCTGCTAGTTCTAAAACTCTACTCCATTGTCAGTCTTGTGGCAAATGTGACCTGCCCATTGCCACTTTTGTACGCTGATTCTATGAGTTATATTGATGAGTTACATTCTTTGGCTAATCTTTTTGTCTCAGATCTTATATGTTGAACAAAGCTGTCTCCACAGCTCACTGGGCGACTTTCAACTTATGAATAATTTTGTTTATAGTAATTGAAATATCCTCTTTACAGACAGAATTGTGCAGATAATAGGTTCTATGCCAGGATTAACATTTGTGAAGCATCTAATAAACAATGTCGTTTTTCACAACACAACAAATCAACTGGGCAGGCCTGACCTCTTCATTGCTATGCCTCAGCATCATTACCAAGTAGTATATTTTTTCTATACAATATCTGTGTGTATGTATTTTGGATAATGTTTCTAGTTTTGTTGATGCTCCAGTTCCTTACAGACAATGAGGTAAAGCTGAGCAAATACAAGTCAATTCCAGCACTGTTTCAGCTGCTCTTTGACTATAAAATACTGGGCCATGTGCCAAAGGTTCACTTTTTGCCATGGACTCACTCACCCAATAGTAAAAGGATCACTATGGTATGTCTATCATTGTACTTTTATTGTGAATAAATGTTTGAAATTCTTATGAAGGCTGGTTATGCTTAGAAATGGTTGTGCTCATACATATACATTGTTGTAGGGTGCACCACAGCGTCGGTAACCCAACTGAGCATTCTCAAGTTTACTAAAACAATGTAAATGTACGAACAAGCACAACCACTACTAAGTGTAACCCGTCTTTGTGAGATGAAAGAACTATATTATATATTATAATGCAGCAAATCTGAACCACCGACCGTATCTCCTAATGTCTCCGCACCCACAACAGCGCTAGGAATACTAAGAGTGCTAAATAACACCACAAGCGAGCTATATGTCTGCCCATACAGACACACATATAGCTTAGTTATCACTAAGTTAGTCATATTAGTCATTATCATTATGACTTCCAAACATGTAACAATGGGTTTTAATAGTCTTAACTCAAAAGAGGGCATCCAACTCAGTCTTGGATCTTTCATTTATTGCCTTATTAAAATTCATTTACGGATCAAGTTAGGGTATGCCACAACTGGCGCCCCATAAATTGAGCGAAGGCATAACAATAATAAAAAAAGTAATGCTAACATAAAATTTAAATAATTCTATATGACCAACGTAATGGTAACGTACAGGTAGACGTATAGCCCGCTCACGGCGCTGTTTAGCACTATTGGCATTAGCTTGCACTGTAGGTACGGCGGCGCGGCGCTAGGAGGTGCTACGGCCGACGACAGTTCAGTATGCCGCGTTATAAACATTCAAATGTTAGATGTTAGTAATAGTATCCCATGTCAAATGAGTAGTCCACTTGCAAGCATCGCTATGTGACTTTTTTTAGTGCGTTAAGTTTGCGCGGGAATTTCAATTAATGACAACTATTTTTATTTAATTCATGAACTTGTGACCATAGACTATCCTTCCAATGATTTTTTTTTAGCACTCGTAGATAAATCAAAACAGTTTTTTCCACTTAACGTAAAGTTTTGTTTCAACAAACAAGCACTTCCCGTAAGTAAACATACTCATTTGGAGTATGTAAAATAACTATATTTATAAAACGCAATATCTGCCTGTCCTTCTGTCTGTTCGCTTATAACTTAGATTGTACTGGACAGATTTCGATGCGGTTTACACTAAGAAATCTTCCAGAAGGTTGTTTAATTATTTATTTAAATAGGTCGCCAACGAAGTAAACTGGTATAAAATAATATAAAAGTTACAATTCTAGGGATGTACAGCTAAGTGTTACCTTAATTATAGGCAACGTCAACATGTAAATACAAAGCATAAAGATCCAAAAGCTAAATAAATAGTTATTTTTATAATTAATATTTTGCAGATGGGTGAACACATATTATATTTGGTCAATATAACACAGAAGCAGGAGCTGCCGTGCCCACCTGAGTACTTGCCATTATTATGGTACTTCTTCAAGCCACACATGTTCTCTAAATTTACCAAAGTTATACCAATGTTAGAGTAAGTCTTTGAAAATATTAAATCGTAAATATTGAATCTTATGAACCTTAAAAAAGGAGTGAAACAATTAATACCGAATCTTATTTTGGTCTGCGACCATCTAAACACGCGAAAGGTGTACATGAGAGTGGATATGACCCATCTTGGCTCGAATCTTACTAGAGCCCGATTTTTACCATTAAGTTTTTTTATTTACTAAGCACCATTTTTTATACATAATCCATTAATCTGTAAATCAAAGTACTTATTTATGGTAACTGTAGGTTATAAGGTCAATAAGTTTACATATTTTCATTTTTTACAATTATATTGGTGATCAGGCCAGGTATTAAGTATTAAGACACTGTAATTAGGTTGGCGGTGTAATTTATGAATAAACCTGTTGATTTTTAATCTCACACTTCTCACAGCACGCAAACAAACATGGCTTACGATAAAACAAACTGAATCGATGACAAGTCGATATCAGCGCCATCTACATAAATAGGGGGAAACTACATTGTCCTCAATTATTTACAATAACGAAACAAGGAAAACAATTAAGCAATTACTAGCAATCTCCATAGACGTCGCGCTAATGCAAATGGCTAAATGCATTTTGACCATAAAGAGTATTCTCATATTAATGATCTCAAGGAATGCATTATTGAAACAAGGGCAGAACCACTTGTCTTATTAAAATATTACCAGCGTCTAGTTCATATACTTCTAGAACACAAAAAAAATATGCTTATACTTAATTCAAATGATATTTCTAACACTGAATTTTAAAAAATAAGGTGGATACGTAAACATTCCCTTGATTTTTATATTGATATCGTTATATTTACAGGCAATGGATACCCGGTTGTGGAGTATGGCTCATCACAGGGCAAGACCCGCCCGATACAAATATAAATTTATCTCCTGGAGAAAATGACGCACGCTTACCTCACATGACTATTTTTACGGAATTTGGCGATCTTAACTTTAGGCAGAAAATAACCGTTTTTAAAAAGTGGGTATCTAGAATTGTTTAAATAAAGTGCATGTACTGTGTCAACCTACTGGAGTTTTTCGTATTGGTTTCAAAAATGTCGATTAATATCGGTTCGGAATAAAGTTTCGGATTTGTGATTAATCGGTTAAACTTGAGATTTCAATAAATCGGTTATATCATCAGTTGGGGCGTGTTAAGCCGCGATCAACGACACTACTGGTCGCGCGCGGCCGGTTGTGTGGTCACGCAGATCGTTGCGTAGTTACGCTGTTGCTCGCTAAGACACGCGCTACCGCAATTAATCGATAAAACTGGAGTCAGTTGTAGTGTCATAACCAACTATCTGCAGCCGAGAGCGGCTGGCAGCGAAGCAATGCGCTCTCTTTTAAACGACTCCATACAACTCTTTTCAAACCACTGCTTTGCCTTAGGAGGGATCCTCTCCAAGGTGATGGAGCGTCATAAATACACAGCTCCTTGGGTACCTAGAGGACCACCAGCTGATTGGCGGCCGTCTATATGGGTGTCGTTCGGCTGGTGATCTTTTAGCATACTTTACACACCGTTACCCGAGGGCTTATGCGAATGGGTTGCCAAATTCCTGACTGGGCGGAGCATCAAAGTCGTTATCGACGGTAGCTGCTTTGTCACCATGTCTATTAATGCTGGCGTTCCGCAAGACTCCGGGCTATCCTCAACTCTGTTCCTTCTGCATATCAACGATCTGTTGCAAATTGGTAACTTACGTTGCTATGCAGATGACACTGTACTTGAGATGCAATGCATAGGGGCCGCGCCAACATCGCTCAGGTCGAAATAAAAAAGTCTTATTAGACGTGTGTCCGAAATCGAAGATACCTTAGATAGTCTTAATTTGGGGTTCTCTAAATCTGGTTGATTTCAACACCAATAAGATAAGTCTCTGCGCCTTCACCGCTAAAAAAGCCCCCTTTGTCTTAGCGCCTCGCTTTCGGAGCATATCCCTTAAGAGTTATATTTCCAACAGAGTCGAATTTAGGAGTCATCTGAAGTTTTGGGAGGGGAGAGAGTGCACTCTGCAATCCAACAGCCGCTGGGCGCGCTCAACTGGCCACCTCTCTCACAGAAGACTACCTTCTACTGCATGAATGAAAATGTACTGTATTCCCTACTCTATAGTATTTCCCCAATGTACGTACGTATTTCGGTAGTAAGTGAGATATGCCAGAGCCCATTCCCATTCCATCCTATCAACCCTTTCTCCCTATCCATTCCTTAATCTGCGAAGGTAGGCAGCGTATCCGGGGGCGTGCCAACGTTTGTCATTTTGTATGTATTAATGTTGGCATGTATCGCGGATGTCTATGAGCGATAGTATTTACTTACCATCAGGTGGACTGTATGCTCGTCTGCCCCATAAAAAAAACCGGCCAAAATGGCCCCCAGAAAGCTCGCGTGTGCTGAACAGAGCAAAGCGGTACTTCACCTCGGGATAACGTCTGACGTTCTACAAAGCTCAGATCCGACCCCATATGGAGTACTGCTCACATCTCTGGGCCGGTGCACTGAAGTATCAGTTGTATCCACTTGATGACTATAACGACACGCTATTCGAATTGTCGACAATCTTGATCTCACAGACGATTTGCAACCACTGTGCCTGCAGAGACGTTGTGTCCCTCTGCATGTTCTACCGCCTTATAACGGGAAATGCTACAACCTCGGGTTTCTACAACCGCACCGCCCGTCACAAAAGTGCGGTGCATTCGCATTTCTTTGATACAGAGGTGTCGCGCACTATACGGTCAAAAATCTGTTCACCTCCTGATCTCACTGTTAGGCACACTATCTCAGAGAAATACCCAACATCGCGCTCTTTCCATCGCTCTATTTGCAGGCGGTTTGCAGCTTTCCTCGTCAAGGTCCAAGTTTCTGCTCCGTATGTCATAGTCACATTCCGAAAAGATTATTATATCATCGGCCAATCTAAGGTGCGATAACATTTCTCCATTTATATCGCTTATTCGACCATTCCAGAACCTCATGTGAACAGTTTCGGTGAGATTGTAGCGCCCTGACGGACTCCTCTCTGGACTCTTACGGATTGGTTAAAACATGGAGTTTGATCTGAAGCGTGGCACTGTTGTAAATTTCTCTCATTATCTGTATATACCTATCATCCACTATGCTGCGCTTTAGTACTGCAAGTACCGCCTCTTAGTACTGCAGTACTTTGAAGTACTGCCCAATGCTCGATCGAGTCGAACGCCTTTTCATATTAGTTCACGAAGGCAAGGACTATATATATGTCGATTGTACTCCATACTTTTCCGGCAACTCTCTAACTAAAGATATAGTCGATTGTTGAGAAATTGGCCCGGAATCCAGCTTGCTGCACTGGTTGTGCGGCGTATAATCTTTGCGTGAGTCGGAGGATTGTCACCTTTGTAAAGAGCTTGTATATATGGCACGAGAAGAATATGGGACGATAGTTTGAAAGTTTGGTTTTACCGGCTTTTTTATAACTACGGCGTGACTACTGCGTTCTTCAATGATTTGGGGGAAATGCCTTCATGCATAACTCTATTAAATAGCAGTTGTAGATGCTTTAAAACTGGTAACCCTCCATTAAGCAGCTCGCTTGTGATATTGATATAGCATTTAGGGCACATTTCGTATAAACTTATGTCCGGTAGGTCTTGTATCAGTTGTTTTGTGAATTTTGCTCTCGGGTCACTAGGGTCGGGTGTCTTCCACTATTTTCCACACTTATATTCCACGATCTCATCGCAGTCAGATTTGTTGTTGTCCAATGTTGTTAGTTTAAAAATTTGGGTATTCCCTTTTTTAACTTCTTCTCGAAAACTTTTGGCCCTTTGTGTTTTTTGATTGTCTCTAGTATCATGGTTAAATTTTCTGATGTCCCTTCTTATGGTTTTCCCCACTCTTCTATTTAGATCGTTGATTTCTTCTGTTGCGGAATTTTACACATTTCCCTTCTATCTAGCATAAGTGTTTTAGTTGTATCGGACAACACTTCCTTTTTAATCTTTACTATATGTTTTCCTATCTCTTCAGCTACCGCCTGTATAGTATGTTGTGTATGTTCATTGAGCTCATCTACCAGATGGGGTTATTCGTTAAAGATTCCTCTAGCTTCCACTGGTAGTTTTCCTGTTGAGCAGCTACTATGCTATGGTCAACTTTAACTTCACTACTTTCGCATAGCCTTCTCCGTCCCTCCCTGGTGTTTAGTCTAACTTTCGCACTAACAATTCGGTGGTCGCTGCCAGCATTTATATGGTTGAGGACATCTACGTCAGTGATTATGTTTTTTATCGGTAATAATGTAGTCAATTTGATTCTTTATTTTACCATATGGACTTCGCCAAGTTCAGTCGTTGGTTCTTTTTCTTAAAATAGGTGTTCACAGCATACATTTGTCCTCGACTATTTCTTTGTCTTAAGTAGGCTAAATCAGCCGAAATGACCCACGAATCTCTCATGTTCACCTCCTTTTCGTATTTTCGCATTGAAGTCACCCAGTACTACTGTGTAGTAACAATGATTTTCACGGATTGCTGCGTCTAGGTCTTCGTAGGATTCCACGTTTTCATCTTCATTGGCACTTGTTGGTGCATAGGCTTGGATGATCAATTTATAGCGTGTACTAATTTTGAAAGTGGAATATACAACTCTTGTGGATATAGCTTTCATTCATCTGAGCGTTAGAGCCTTAGATTTGTGAATTATCACTCCCGCACATGGAGGCGTCGTCACTTTTCTTGCAGTAAAAGAGATGTCCAGATTTAAGTTTTATGAACTCTTCTCCCCTTCTTCGAGTTTCGCTCAGGCCGATGACATTCCATTTAATCCGCAGTAGTACCTCTTCCTCTAGTTCGCAGAAAAGGTCTTCCGTCAACAAAGTCCGAATATTATAATTCGCCAGGGTTACCGTTTTTTGGGAGCCAATCCTCCTCCAGGGATTCTTAGCACCCTTCGCCCTGTCGATTCTCCGACGGCTGTTGTAGCCGGACCGCTGGAGACTAAGGGCCTTTCGTTGTGTCTTGCACATGGAAGGTAAATAAGCCTAGAAACGCCACACTGGCCAATGGGGGTTGGAGTCCTCTTTTTTAAGGGCATTTAAACCCTTACGGCTCGTGGCAGCCACCCTAGTATGAAAACTAGGGGGTCGGGTTAAATTACCGCCGCTCTCGGCGTTGTTGTCCTTTAGCACCACCCAGGGAGGTGTAGGGTATGTAAGGATTCCCAACTACGGACGTAGACAACTTGCCCCTCTAGCTTATAATCGTTAAAACTCAATTACTCTTCAACTGTTTTAGGTTTATATCGTGGCCAGAGTTTGAACAGTGTCAATTCAGAGCGACAATGGAAAGCAACTTGCCGAAGTACGTGTCGGCCATAGACAGCGACGACAAGGACACCATTACTGCACACATTGAAGATATCGAACACTCTGATATAGAAAATTAAACACAATACTTGTTCTGTAAAAAGTGTAAATAATAAAACACATTCATAAGAATTTATGTATTTTCTTTTCGATCAGTAATAATACCATTATGTACAATTATCGACTTTGACGCACAGTACTCATAAATGAAAATTTTAATTGAAATATTTGGAATCAATAATAATCATTAGGTATCTATTTTTTATTTTATTGTGGATAAAACTATTTTTTATAAATGTAAGGTTACCTTGATAAAATAAGAAATACTGAAACAGAATACATACATACCTAGATCTTACCGTCTAAGAGTAAATTAAAATACATTTTTGTTACGAAAAGTTAATTTAAATTTATCTTTCTATTGTGATGTGATGATTAATGATTTACTAAATATACATTTTATACAACAATATATACATAACATTAAATTTTAATTAACAAACAGACATTTATTGCTTTAGATAATAAAATCTCAATTAAATTGCTGCAATGCCGTATGTACAAATAAATGTTTGCTTGGGTTTTATAATACACATCCAGCGTGGACGGGTTCTTAAGGTAGATTTGAGAGAAACAAAATATTACAGGAATTTTCTGCAACTATGCTAATATATAATAATATATTCTTTGCAGTTTTATAAACACATACTTTGCTTATACCACAACCATATTTACATAATACATAGTTGTATGCCTAGTTAAGTACACAGTTAGTTACATATATAAATAACAGAAAGTTCTGTCGTTATAAATTTTGGAAATGCCTATCATTGTATGATTTGTGATTGCTTGATTTTGGTGTTATGTAATTTAATGTCGGGATGTCTAGCGGTACAACGGTTTTACCCGATTGTGGCACGCCAATGTTATGGTTCATTACGTTTTGGTTTGAAAACTTATGCATTGATAAATTCGTGTGAACATTTAAGCTTATGGTGTTTAAGCCATTTTGGGGTTTGACACTCGGACTCGATACGAAGTCCGTCCATTCGTCATCGTCAACAAATACTTGCGCTTTTTTCGGCGCGGTCTGTTGAGTCTGATGTTTTGGTTTACTAGACACAAACTCGCCCCAGATATCGTCATCTGCTACATGATTGTGAGTTGAACTCTTTTGATTGTGAACAGGTGAGTTAACCTTACTGTGGCTAGTGTTCAAATCCGTCTTCAGGGATGTAAGTGTTTCAACTGGATTAAATCTCGATAAATCTTGCAAGTCTATGCCAGGGTTAGGCCAGTTGATTTGTGAAAAGCTCTCTAGTGACAATGGCTGTAATATTTGGGCAGATTTTTGTTGGTTTTGTGTTGTTATGTGAGAACTTGCAGGTGTGGGTTGTAAGATACTAGTGCTTATACTTTGATTTACTGAAGGTGGCATTGGTGGCTTTTTGATGTTACTTAGATTATTTGAAGTAAAAGGCATTTGATTTCGAAGGAAGATCTCGTTTGGCTCTTTTGAGTTCGCTGCAGTGTTGGACACAGTGTCGGTTTTGGGAAATTCAAAATCAAAACCAGTTTTATTGGATATATGCATTGGTGACATACTCCGATTTTGATTACTTAAAGGTACATTATGACTCAATTTGTTATTAAATGTGAAATGAGAAGTTGAATTTTTAGTCGGTGGTAATGCAGATTGGAATGTATCAAATTCGTCATCAAACTCATCACTCGCTTTAGGTATTGTTACCTCATTTGATGTTATTTCTTTGTTCATATTATTAGCACTAATATCAGTAACTTCACCAACTGTATTATTTTCTGTGGGATTTGGTATCGATTCTCCTTTCTCACCATTCCACGAGGAATTTGATATAATGGCAGAAAAATCATCAAAAGTTTCCTTAACATGGCCAGGATCGGGCCAGTTTAAAGTAGGCATTATTGGTTCAATTTTGAAAGGTTGCAATATCTGCGTTTCCCGAGTTGGAATATTTGTTGTGTTTGTTACTGTCCTGGCTAAATCTGCTTCAACAACTTGCAAAGGATTAACACTAACTCCCTTGAAGTCTTGAAATTCTGAATATTCATCGTAAGTTTCTGAACTGTCTCCCACTTGATTATTGTGGGTCAAACTTGTTATGTTGTCAGATAGAGCTGCACTGTTTTCTGTAACAGTCTGTGGAATAAGAACAGACGGTCCATTATCATAATGGATTGTTTTAGATCTTGGTGTTTCAGAATCTGTAGGTGTAAAAATGTGAGTATCTGGTAAGTTTATTTGACGAATAGGCTGTATGTTTATAGTGCTTGAGAATACTTTATCTGACTTAGTAGACAGTGGAACATCAAAAACATCTAAGCTCGTTGGTCTTGGTTGGATGACAGCACTCTCAGCTTCCCTGTTGCATGCTGAAATATAATAATAATCAATTAATGGGATATTCATAAGAATTCTTCTAGCAAGGATTTCAAAGTAATGATCATGAGTAAATATTAGAGCATTTTCAAAAAAAATGTCTCACATTTTATTGCTACGTAGATTTTTTTCTATATGAAAATGCAATTTAATGATTACAGTCCGGCAAATTAAATTGACGTGCCATATCTCAACAGTGGGGTAACAAGTGGTAATAGTAAAAAACTACTCATATTATAAACAAATTCAAAACTTTATATTAACACATTATTTATTGATAGTTAATAAGGCGCAACTGTTATTGTTAGTTTTATTTAAGCACTTCAATAGCTTACCTTGTGAGAGTAAATCAGATATCTTGAGGGTGGACTGATTATGGGCCATTTGGTCGAGGGTGGCCATGAGGTGTTCTAAATCTAGGAGTAGGGCTTCAGCATAAGTGACTAGGATTTCGGGACAAGCAGAAATTACAGAGGTGGGTGAAAGTTAGTCCATGTGCAGACATGCAAAAAAAATTTTAGTGGTGAGATAATGTGAACAAGCTCGATTGTTAGCTGCCTAGTTAAAGATTTCACAATGAATTTAGTTTCAGGTAATAATTATTTGTCATATCTATGTATGTGCTATTGCTGTGTATCATGTTATAAGTGCTTATTCATTTTGTTTGTTATTGTTATTTGAATTCTGTTGTAGACATATTTATGAATTATCACATTATACTTACATTCTTGACCATCTGATGTGAAGGGATCTGTCCAGGTATTAAATGATTTATTTGAAGATTTTTCGGCATTCATGGCCTCATGTTGAGGTACACTTGACGGTGAAGGTTGCTTTTGTGGTTGTAGGGGCGCAGTGCTCAAATTTACCGCATATTTAGGCATGTTTGATGTCCATTTTGGTCCAAACAACTGAAATTGTTATATTTTGAAATTACTTATGTATACTTGACAATATGCTAATGTTGCCAAAACTATTTAATTTTAGTCCTTATTACTTGAGCATGAAAGCATCCATGTATATAAACAGGTTTATTTATTGCAAACTGATCATAATTAAAAAGCAATTGCCCTCCTTAAAATTAAAGCAGATATAAAACTTACTATATTCCTCGAGTCTATAGATAAAGACTTCAACAAGGTCTTTTGTCCCAATGAATTATTCCAATTAACCATGTAAGGTTGCCTTACATCTGTGTCTATTAAATGTCCCCATGTCTCACAGAGGAGAGATTCAAGTTTTCCTTCAAATTCAATATCTGACTCTGATATTTCTTCTTCAAATATAGAGACCAGTACTTTATTTATACTGTCCATAAATTGGTTTTCACTATCAGGAGTGTGCAAATTCCATACAGGCAGTTGCTGACATGATATTGCCTCCATAGGGACATTGGCTTCAGATTCAACTGTGGATGACTTAAAGTCATCAAAGTCTCCAAAATCATCATCTCCACACTCATTTTGTTCTGTCTTAGCTTCATAAACATAACTGTCATTATAATGTTGAGTTAAGGGTGGTGGATTTTCCGAAATATTTTCAGCTTCATCAAAATTTGCTTTAAAATTACCAAAATCATTGTCTTCTTGTTCATTATTTTCCCAGGGATTATCACAGTTAAGAACATCTGAAGGCTTATTATCAGTTGCAAGATGGAAATCTTCAAAATCACCAAAATCATCATCTGTTGCAAGTTCTAATTTGTTAATAGCTATTTCTAAATTTTGTTCAGTAACTTCAGAAAAATTGATCTCATTATCAAGATTCCCACTGCACTCAGTATTTTCTTCTAAATTTTTAGGATTGTCAATTATATCATTTGTGAATGTTTTTGGGTCCTCTATAGGTTCTAAGCTTGTACCTTCTTCAATTGTATATTCACCACTAATCATAGGAGATGTAAAGTTATCCACATCCTCTTGGCTTACTTCTGGAATGTCTGGAGAGTATGTATGGTTCTCTTTATCAGAACTATGAATGTTACTGCTGTCTTCCAAATTTTCTTCAATTATATCTTTTAAATTTGATGCAGTAGCTTCTTGATCTATTTTTAAATCTAAATCTTCAATATTTATATCATCTTCATTATTCAATTTTCTTTCAAACTGATCATCAGTTTTAATATCAGGATAGGCTACATTATCATTTTCTTTTGCAATACCCTCTATCTGCTGTGGTGCAATATTTTTTTGACCATCTGTTTCATTTTCATTGACTACAGTTATTGGTACATCCAACACTTTGTTTTCTGATATGGTTGATTGATAGTGATTATAGTTAGAGAAGCTCCCAAAATCATAGTTGTTGCTATCATCATCATCTTGTGATACTGTAATTTGAAACATCTCAATAAAGAATTAAATGAATAATCAACAAACAATGAACAATTTCAATCTATACTAATATAATAAAGAGAGAGTGCGAATTTTGTGAGTTTGTGTGTATGTGGAGGGTAATCTCTGGAATCACTGCACCTATTTGAAAAATTCTTTCACCATTTGAAAGGTACATTATTCCAGATGGACATAGGCTATATATTATGTGTATTATTATGGCTATATAGCTGTGCCGGGCATGCTTTGCATGCTATATATTTGTGCATGCCCAGCACAGCTAGTAAATAAATAAATTAGTACACTGAATTAGTGGACTTTATGGTATAATGTGTCTGCATACCAACATCCGACACTTTATATTAAAATGTTCTATGCTAGGGCTCTACACACCGAAGCCACCTGCGCTGGCGGTTTAGGCTGCCAGGTTTATTTTAATTTTATGCCAGCAGGTTGAGACCTGTATGTGAATGGCTAGGCCGCCGGGCATGCAGCGCCGCTATATAGAGACCATTATTATTTCATAAAAAAAAAATATCAATTAGTCAATAGGGTGCAACATGACCATTATCCAGCTTCAGTGATGGTTTGGTGTGGTGTTAGCTATCAAGGAGGGACTGAACCATATTTTTGTGAAAAAAGTATTAAAACACCAACTCAAGTGTATCAAAGTACCATTCTTGAGAAGGTTGTAAAGCCTCTTAACAACACCCTGTTCCATAACTAAGAATGGTCCTTTCAGCAACACTCAGCACCAGGTCATAAGGCTCGCTCAACACAGGTGTGACTAGAAGGGAATATTCTAGACTTCATTTATTCAGCTGAAGACTGGCCGTCATCTAGTCCCGATCTTAATCCACTCAATTACAATTTATGGTCTGTTTTAGACAGCATGGTATGCTCTAAACGCTATGATAATATTGAATCCATAAAACATTCCAGAAGGATGGCAGTTGCCAATTTTCCTATGGAAAGGATGCATGTTTCAATCAAAAACTGGCCACAATATTTGAAAGATTGAATAAAGTTACCACAAAAAAGTCATTGAATTGCCTATAAGTAACTATAAGCAGTTTCAAGAACAGATTTGATAAATGGCTTCCAGGAGAAAAGATATGGCAAAACTTATAACATCAGCTAACACAAGATATAGGCATACCAGCAGTTATGCTGCTCACCTATTATACAATCATAATAATATAAAAGCAAATGGTGACCATTTTAAATAAACATTTTCTTTGCAACAATATTTATGGCTAGACAGTATTTAAGTAGTTGTAGTATTAACCTTAATATGAACATACTTATGTTCAGTGACCAATTAGGCCAGTTGGCAATACCCCTCCCTGCTGTGCAAAAGATCCCAGATGATTCCTGGTTGGACATTCATTTATTTAAATAAATGTTCGTTCGGGTCTGGGTGGTGTGTTCATCTTGTTTAATGTGTCCTTGGACCCATTACATAGGAAAGCCTAGTGTGGGCCATTGAGTGTGGTCTTATTCAAGGGCATAGTCAGAATTTTATCCAGGGAGGGGCAAAGGAAACAAATTTCTTGTAGATAATTTCAAACAGAGATTGTATAATGTAGAAGGGCTATTCATCCTTACCAAGGTTCCCACCTTGGGGGCGAGCGCCCCCATTCTGCATCATTGTGGCTACACCCATGGTGTTACTTATTAAAATGGATCAAGAACAATACTTTATATTTATGTATTTACTCTTTATACACTATATTGTACAGAGGCTACAATTGTAAAGGATTGTAAAGAACAATACTGTATATGAACTTGAAAAAAATAAATAGGTATAGTTTGACTCCAAACAACAAGTTTCTGTACTAATGGAGATAACAAAGAAAAGTATTAAATATTTTACTTTATAAAAACCATCACGTAACAAAAACTATACAACACAACAATAAGCAGACCAAACCCACTTTGTGGCGTGAGTTAATGTAATTTGTAGACATGAAAGGTATACTATTTCATACAAACTTACAATTATACGGCAAATCGAAATCTACAGGGTCCTTGTCGTCTTCACACTGATCTGGTGGTGGAGGAGTGCTACAAACCAGTGGAGGAATAGACATCCTTGTGTAAGGCAACAACTTAAGGCTCTGCCTTCTTTTTTCGGCACTGCTTCAGTTCCACGTACATTGGGTTTGGACTATTTTAGGCAATTGTTTGGTATGTAATTTTCTACATAACAGCGAGAATAATTTAAGTTAAATCAAAAAATAAAGACAGCTGTTATTAAATTGACAAAATTTTGCTACGCGACGATTTGTGAATGACTGACAAAACAGCTGTCAAATCTAAGGGCCATTTTGTTGTTCGTTCAAAAATTTTATTTTGCAACATATTTTTTAGCAATTCACGCCCTAAAGCTTCTGTAGCTTCTCGTTGTCGTAAGAAGTCTTAAGTTTTGACTTATTCAAGACTTTGGTTTTAAGTACCTTCTAAATTCTACCACACTCGGTCATTCCAAGTTTTTGATCATACATTTTTGTAAAAAAAGACAATATTCTCTATGACAGAGGCCAACTTTACCGTAGGTATGTACAATACTATATACATACATATGTAACCTATAACTGTACGTCCCTCAGTGCATTCATCCCGGTCCTTACAGAAGCATCGAAGAATTTACTACTTTTTTTGTTGTTGTTTTGTGTTTATAATTGAAATAATACTTTTGTGACTTATCGGAGGAATTATTCATTTATCTATCTGAGGTAAGTATTCTGTTATCATAATAAAAATCAACAACTGATAATGGTGACTGTCGCTTTCAGAGTTTTAAATATTATAATACTTTGTTATATATTTCGATTGTAATCATATAATTGCATAAAGATTGAGTTTTACTAAATAATTCACTGAATTTGTTGAGAATATTCATAAATCTGAACATTTTTTGAGCGAAAGTGCTGTCAGTAGTAACCTTTGACATGTGTCATTGCTTACGTGTCAGCCCGTACCTTCATTTTGTGAACTCGGTATTTCAGTTTCGCGAAATAAACATATAAAATTTCTAAAACAGACCACTTTTTCTTTGTATGTGAGTATGAATAAGTAAAGCTTTACAACTTCTAATCTAGTTCTACTTACGTGAATCTGCAGTGATGAATTAATGCTCTTATAAAAACTTTTGCTGCGTACCTACTTGCTACACACTGAATATAATATATGTAAAGTAAGGAATTGGGAGTATAATTCTTATAATATTCTTATTGGTTTCTAATAAATATTAGTAAGTTTAGTAATGGTAACTGAAGAGTATTCACTAATTGTATGCAGTTAGGCGCGTGCGCCAGGTCCAATGGAGCTGCAAGCAATGCTCGTGCTATGCGGGCTGGGTGTGGCTGGCGTGGCCGTCGTGCTGCTGCTCATGGGACTGTTCTCAGCATCTGGCACCAGCTATGAGGAGGCTATGGCACAGCAGCGCCGAGCTACAACTGAGCTCCTTGCTCTCACTGAAAGTAAAAACAAACCAAAGAAACGGAACAAGAAAGCCATTAAGAAGGTAAGGTACCAACATATTTAGATGTTTTTATTTATATAATTTATTAATGTCTCCTTAGATTTTCCTTTCTTTTTTATTCTATTATGATAAAATTGTTATCTGGGCTAGTAAATATTTAAAGGGGTGGTCAATGAGCATTTTTGTCAAATACTTTAGTACCCAATAAACTAGTCTATTGAATTATATTATATTTGCTGTAATTCCTAAGAGGCCTGTTTAAAAGTTTGGTACCTGAATTTAAGTATTTTTATTATAAAAGCTTTATATAGTATAATAATTATTATTATACCTATATAATATAACAAGCCATACTGTATAACAAGTGCTGTCTGGTATCGGCTGGCTGTAGAATAGGACCACCCCAATTCCTGTGGATGTCATAAAAGGCAACTAAAGGATAACAATATGGCTACCACAACCCCTGAGGAACTACACCACCTCTAAAAGAATGGACTCACCAATCCGCTTCACCAGTGTGGTATCTTAAGGCCTTATATCCCTCATCCACAAGTGAATGTGCATGAGGAGGCCCATATCCAGCAGTGGATATTGAAAGGGCTGGTTGCATTGCATTGCATTGCAACAAGTCATCAAAATTCATGATTGAAATGAAAGTGAAGTACAGAAATGAAAGGGCAGTAATAGATTTATTCTAATAAGATACTAATCTAAAATATTGTAAGTGACAGGTCCCCAACTTAATCTTATTATTGAAACTGTTTTTATGTGTTGCCAATAAGAAATTCAGAAATTGTTATCACATTTTTCTAGTCCTGCTACATTCTTATGTTATACACAGTTGAGTGCTTTGTTTACTTACTCTTTTATCTATTGCTGCCAATCTTATCACATTTTTAATGAAATTCATTTTACAATTCTGTATACTCATTATAAAATTTTATGTACCTACATCCATTTTTGATATTTTTTTTGTAATGAAAATATTACAGAATAAAATATTATATAAAATATGAAAATATAAAATATTATGGTATATTAAAAGCTTTATTACTTCCAATAGAAAAAATGGTTTGTCTCATTTTTAGTTGGCAAAGAAGGAGAAGAACAAAGAAAATGCGCCAGCCATGACTGGAAGTGAGTTGGAGAGTGAAGGGCCCGCAGAGAGTGGAACTGAAGATGATTCTGCTGTATTGCTACCCAAGCCTCATGTAGAATTTTGCCCCCCCGTTGTTGTAGACATCTCACAAGACACTCCACCAAATGTTAAGGTATGTTATTAAACTGTAGAGTACTAAATAATATTGTATCTTTTAACACGTTGACGGACAATTGCGGCTATAGCCGTCAAAGCGAAGTTCACAATGTGGCATGACTGCTATAGCCGTCCAAAACGAAACGGTCGTTTTTAGACACTACGGCTATAGCAGCACAAATGTGCACTTACTGGCGTATACGTAGAAGCATAGTGTCGTGTTTTGAAAACATCTTTTTAGGTTGAAGTTCATATTTCACCTGTTATACGAGTTGCAGATTCAGTATGCACGTGGTTGTGAAGGGAGTAGTGCGATCGTGTTTTCTATTGAATTTATAGTTCTTATTGATACGTTTAACGATATTTATTATTATTTATATAACTATACTGGTATGTATTTGTTTATTATTCATTTTATACTTTAAACAAAAATAAAAGTTTATTTAAGCAGAAAGAGTAAAACTATACTTCTAACATTCTAAAAATCACAAAAACATATAGTGTCAATTTTCGAACTTCGCTTGTTCCTACTGTCCGTCAACGTGTTAAATTTGTGTGATTAATGTAGGCCATAGTTATTTTTATTGCAAGGCATACTTGGTGGCACAGGTACAGGTAAGCTTTCAGAGTACTATTTGCCAATAAAAGGGTTTTGAATTAACAATAATGTTAGCATAAATCATTATATGCCACACATGCTTTTGGAACATGGTATACAGCATCTGTTCTTATAATTACAGTATAATTACATAAGCCAGTTTTGAATACATATACACAGGTGTACAAGTATGAAATGCAGATTTTTTTTCCAAATTCTAGTTGAAAATTCGGAAGAATGATAAAAAGTGGTTTATTCAAAGTATGTTCCATTGCTAGTTACACATTTTTCTCATCTTTCGGGTAATTTGTGGATACCACGCCAGTAAAAATCTTCCCCTTTTGCCGCGAACCATTCATCGGAGCCATTTTTTCACATCTTCGTACGAACCAAAGCGCTGCTCAGCAAGTGCGTGACCCATCGATGCAAACAAGTGGCAGTCGGAAGGAGCCAAGTCTGGTGAGTAAGCCGCATGGGGTAACACTTCCCAGCTGACTGTTTCCAACGTGCCGCGTGCCGCGAACGAGTTTTGCCGTATGTGATGGAGCATTGTCATGGAGAAAAATGACCTTGTGTTGCCTTTTTCAATATTCTGGTCGTTTTTCGAGTAGCGAACGGTTCAAATCAATCAATTGTTGTTGTTAGCGTTTGGTATTAACCGTTTCACCAGGCTTTAATAACTCATAATAAATCACACCCTTCTGGTCCCACCAAACACAGAGCATCGTCTTCCTGCCAAAGCGATTCGGTCTTGCAGTCGATGTGGATGGTGCGCCTGGGTCTACCCATGATATTTTGCACTTGGGATTCCATCGTTCACAGGTATCCTGTGATGGAGCATGTTCACCATAAGCTTTTCGAAGTAATCGGTATGATTCAGCAGCAGTTTTCTTCAAATGAAAACAAAAAACTAATGCTGACCGCGAATGCTCTTTATTTGGCACAAATTTCGACATATTGAACACAGCAAAACAATACTATGGGAACACTTTTTCCATTTATCACTTATGCGCGTTTGACACTTGTTGATGACACAACAAAATGGCATATACGTCAAATCGTTATACTTCACATTGCATTGGTGCGCCCTCTGTTGTCTCAAATCCGCATTTCATACTTGTACACCTGGCCTTACTATGAACATTATGGCCTTACCTATGAACATTTTATTGAACTTGTTATCTTACATTTGGCTTTGAATTTCAAAATAAAATTAACTTCAATTTAATGCTTATGACCCACAATGTATTTTTGGTTTGAAATTTTGTGCATGACTGTGCATGACCAGAGACTAAATTCGATAATGACGAACCGAAATTAATAGTGCACACGGATTCATCTGAGTTAGTAGCACAGCAGCCTTCGTAATAAATGACAAAACGATATTGATTAATTGACATCAAATCAGGAAAGTGAAGAAGTGAAGAAGAAAAGTGAAAATTGGATACTGTATGAGCTCAATGAAAGTCAGCTGCAAACACACATCCAAGATTGCCTTATTACTTTGCTGAATCGGCTCAAAAATATAGAGTCTGAATTGTAGTGGAGTGTAGACTTTCTCGGCCAGTGTCCATATTAATTGAATCTTCCGGGCTACTTGGCCGAGGTCTTCTGGAATCTCTTCTCTTTCTTCCAAACGTTTCGTCAACAACTGTGGTTGACATCTTCAGTGGCGACTGCGTTCACTTTCGGAGAGATGTTATTTCTTCGGCTTCTCGAGCGCAACTGACTCGACGACTGTGGCGCACCGGTATTTATAGTGGGCGAGGGTAGTTATGATTGTGTCTGTACCGAGTCTGTTTTTGTCCCCCTCCCTCTCGTCTCTTCCCCGTGAGCTTGATGTCTTCGGAGTGCTGGATACCAGATATTACGGAGTCTTAGATCCTCTTCTTTTTTGTTAAAATTGTTAGGATGCTTGTAGATTTCAACTATTGAGACGGGAATAATAATGACTCCCGGTTGACAAGATCTTTGTGTCCCTGAAGCAGATTTCGTGGTCCCCATCCGACAAGGCATGTTTAGCTACGGCCGACTTCTCAGTCTCTCCTCCTCGACAATTGCCTTTATGTTCTTTAATGCGGGTATTAACACTCCATTTTGTAGTGCCAATATACAGTGACCCTAAGGAGCATGGTATTTTATATACTCCAGTCGAGGACAACCGATCTCTGGGATCTTTGACTGATCTGATGATATTTCTGAGTTGGCTCATAGGCTTGAAAATGGTCTTCACGTTTTTCTTTTGTAAGATCTTGCTGATGCGATCTGTTACGCCTTTTAAGTAAGGTAAGAACGCCCTGCTTCTCTCTGGGTTGGTGTCGATATTGTCAGCTTTTTTGGCTCCTCTGTTTGGTTTTTACACCCTCTTGATTTCGGAGACTGTGTATCCGTGTATCTGTGTATGTGATTCCAATCATCATCCTAAACAAAAGAGAGCAATGATGAAGACGCTGATGGACTGAGCGAAACGAATCTGCGAACCGATACATCTACAATTGGAAGTGATACATTTAAACCAAGCCCTTCAAAGCAACGAGGCAATGGAAAACGCCTTCAGAGAATTTATCGATTCACGTTCCCAGGAGTTCTATAGCAGAGGCATCCATCAAAATGGCGAGAGTGCTTTAATAATAAATATAATAACGAATTAATTAAATATGTATATAAATTTCATACAAAAAATATTTGAGTTTTTCCATATAAAATGACAATTTCATAGGTAAGGACCTAATATTTAGCTAGAGATACAAGCTTCTTTTTTATTTGGGTCGCATTAAAAGAGAAATTATTATATTAATGTACATATATAAATGTACCCCTTCCTATTTTAATGCCATACATATTTATCTCTTGCTTGTGAAGCTAAAATTAATATTCTTTTGTATCACCATTTAAGAATACATAACATAAGCGTCATTAATAGCTTTGTTCGCGGTAAGGATTCAGAACTAATTCGGAACTAGTACTGAACTAATTTGGAATCGTAGTAGAGCGCATGCTCGGTTATAGACCGATTCGTGATTTTTATTTCCGCGAACGATTTCGGAACCAAACTGCGTACGATCTACTGTCATCGGCAGTGTTACCAACTCTCAAAAATATTTATCCCTAAAGCTTAAGTCAAAAACCCCCAAAATCGCCCCAATTACATAGAAATACCTCTAAAAAAATATATAATAAAAGAAAAAATATAAATTACAAAAATGCAATGAAATTTCTTTACCTTTTAAATCTGGATCTGTTTCCCAAATCTACGTGTACTTCTGACTGTACATTTTTTTATTTTTAGTTTCTTTAGGCATCATTAACAAATTGCTTGTCGGCACAGCAGTACAACAACAAAATCGAATTAAACAAGTAAACAATAATCAACGTACATATGTATAGGCACATAGGCCTATACATAGGCACAATATCCACCAGTCACCACAGAGTAGTTGTAATATATTTGTACTAGATGTCGTTAAGTCGCTAGGTCAACAAATAAATATGATTAGCTATTATAGTTTGGATTGTCCCAGGGCCTATACTTTCACATAATATATGAAAAATATATATTCAAAAAAATATATGAAGAGTCAAAAAATCCCTAAAAATATAAAACCCCTAAAAAAAACCCATCCCACTTATTTACCCCCTAAATTTGGGGGGAAAACCCCTAAGTTGGCAAGTATTTAAGTGGACCCACCAAAACACATTACTCTTATTAGAGTACTATATAAACTTATTTAAACAAACAAAACTAACCATATTTTATTTAACCCTTAATAAATTAATACAATTTATATTTTATTTAACTATTTAACCAGTTTATTAGTTTCTAACCAACTGAATATAGCCGCAGCATGTATGTCAAATGTCGTTAGGTAAAAACTGCGCATGTCTGGAACTACGGATTCTTGCCAAAGTTATAGAACTGATAGAACTAATTCTGAACCGATCCTGAACCCAGTTCGACGGTTCCGCGAACGCAGAACTGTAACTAGAAATTCTGAACTGTGTGTTCCGCGAACGGCATTATTTGAACTGCGCATGCGTATAGTTCCGAATCAGTTCTGAATCCTTACCGCGAACGAAGCTAATATCAGCCTATAATATGCCACTGTAAAACAGGCCTTCCCTAGCAAATTACTAGTAATATTACTGGACATTATTAGCAACATGTTAGTAAATATTGCAAAATAGTGAAGTGTAGGCTTATTATAAAATTAATATAAAATTCAATATTTATTCTATAATATAATATTCAATTAATATAAAATATTGCAAAGTTTAACCTTGTGAATTATGTAGATTTAAAACCCAATACTCAGCCCTAGCTGAAAGAAAAGAGTACCAGTTTTGCATTCTGGGTTGTTGGCCATGATAGCCATACTCCCAGCACTTCCACATCAAGGGAATTATGGATAAATAGAGTATCACATGATATTTTTATAGAACTCTTTGAGAGAGTGACATATTTCTGTAAAAATGGACACTCTTCATGTGCGCCAGACATTTTACGTGTACTACAAGCTTAAGAGGTGAAAATTTTAGCTAGCAACTCACTGGACTCCTCGATTTACAATTTTATTGATATTTATTTACAAAGTTCACGGCAACAATTTATAGAAAGAGTAGGTTGACAATGATACTAAGTTTTAAACCAATATGAAAAAGAACAAGATTAATTGTACAAACCTGCTCACATGTTATTTTATATCAATAAATTGTATACTGCTTCTATAGCAAGGTCACCTTTTCGGTTCAGTGCAGTCGATGAATGTGTAGCAACCAAGAATAAGATAAAATGTAGGCTGATAATAAATCATAATATTTTATGTGCTTAAAACTTATTTATATAACTAAACAGCACTGTAGTTGTGTAATGATAACAATTTATTTATATTGTAACTATATTTGTACTTGTCATCAACTTAAAAATAGATTAGGACTATAGCTCATAAAAATGATGCATTGATAACATATTAATATTTTTACTACATGCTCATATGGCTATTATCTTTGCAAAATTGTAATATGTAAAGCACTTTGGTTTGATATTCAGTTTAAATAAAATGAGATATATTTACGATCAGCATACATAATTATATCAAAGCATATGAAATTTATAGTATACTAAGTGTGTACTTGATCTTAAATATTATTGGCTCTATAAAATTTGTTAATTTCAGAATATTCTTCATTTGTTCTGAATGCTTGGTGTCTAATAGAAGCAGACAGGCATAGTATACTACACTAAATTTACACTCACATTTGCAAACTGCCACCACTCAATGTAATTGTTAGTACCTACTCCTGACATTTTACAGTTGATTATAAACAATCTTTATATAAGTATCTGCATACAGCTACTACCCACTATTTACTTAGTTGAAGAACCAATGCTTACTACTGTTCATGCACAGTACGAGTGCACAAGTATGAACAGAATTTGTGACTCAAATCAGAAATATCAAGATCTTTGTGTTAAATCACAATATTAAACAGAATTATTTAATTCTTCCTATGTTAATATTTTCTTAGGTTTTCGCGATTACTATACATAGCAATTAAACAACTTTGAACGGTTTAAATCGCGTATATTTAACATTATTTATATCCCGACGTTTCGAACACTTTGCAGTGGACGTGGTCACGGGGTGACTAATTGATTTTATTTGTCACTTGAGTTATTAAGAAATTATTTGAACTCCCGTCTGAATTTTTTTTTTATTCATAACATTCCCTATGCACGCAGTATTCGCTCACGGTGTCCAGAGGTCTTGCAGTATTGCGTTGGCCTTGGGATTTAATTAATTTAATGACTGGATCCCAAGCCGGTGGTACTTGCCAACCATCTTCTCTATTGAAATTTGGGTGTTTCTTGATTTCCTATGTTCCTATGTTTTATTTTATTTCCCTCGCATGCACAGAGGGATTATAAAATCTGTCACTCGTGTGAATGACCACCCAATATCTATGAAAATATATATAATGTGTGTGTGTATAAGTATGTATATGTTTGTGAGTATTCATATAATAATATATTAATATTATAATGTCTATAATATTATTTGTATGTAATAGTTGTATTATTAAAGTACTGTTTACCATTTAGGTATGCACTATGTGTGCCCATTTCATTGCTCACCTATCACTCTCCCAGGTTTACTGGTAGGAATCTTCCTAAGGGGATGAGCACGCCTTTTTGTATATATTTTCTTTTGTAAGTATTTTTATCATTTGTGTACAATGAAGTATATAAATAAATAAAATGAAATGTTAATTCGTAAATTCATAATATACACAATAATATATAACTAACTCTCTAAAAATATTTATGTTAAGACGCGGCTTATTAATAAAATAGATAATATCAGACAATATAGGCAACATAAAATATATTTAAACAAATATAGGCATATAGTACCTATTATGATTGTTAACTATACATGTCATTGTGAGGAACATGTACGTATAGGGCCAATGTCTGTACAGATCCGCAAACGCGGCAAGGATCTTAAAGTAAAGCCGATACTGATAAAGAAAGGGGATCCGAGTTGCCTTAGCGATCCCAGCACGCCGCCTTCCCCCACCGGCAGCACAGTCTCCAATCATTTTATGGAGATTCACCCCAAGGATGAGTTCGAGCTTTTGCAATCCACGCTCGCCGCTGAGAAAGTGAGTACACTCCCGCGCCCAAAACCCGTTCTAATAACTTTTTTTATACGTAATTTATGTGTACATCTTTAAAGAAACCGCTTGTTATGTTTCGTTTTATTCAGTGTTCGTGTATAAAATTAATGTCAATAACGTTTTCATTGCAAAATGTGTCGTCAAGGTTTCGGTGGTTGTTGAAACAGTTTTATTTGCATGCTTCTGCAGTTTTATTTGTGCATGAATGTTTGTTTTATGGTTATGGGTACTAATTTTTAATATTCTGTTGTATTGTTTAGGACATAATTTTTTACTTGTATTACTCGATATATTTTGTTTTTGTTTGTTTTGGGGGGGTTATAGTGTGATCCATTCGATCGCTAGAACTTTTTTATTTAACAATATTGGAATCATATTACATATATCCAGCTGCTATACTCGGCATTTGTGAATGAGAAAGAGTTAATCGCTCGTGATTTTTGTTCTTGTATGTGACTGATTGACTCGTTGGCATTTACTTTAGCATGACGTCGAATGGCATGTCACGTAAGGCACGCCACTGACAGTACGTCGGAACTAAACACCGTTTAAAATGCTAGAGTACGACATGAATCGCGCAGTATGTCGCATAATGTAAAAAGGGCTACTGATGTTCGTTCCGTTTAAAAATCATTCATCTGCCACTGCGACACGCCTGCTGGCGATGTGCCGCTACTGAGATTGAACTCTTATACAGGCTGCCCCGTAAGTAGTGGATCAAACTGATTCTGGAGACAGGTGGGTCACAACCTAGCAGAAAATACAAACTAAAATTAAATCAAACTGACAGTTAAAAAGTTATGGACATTATTAAAAAAAAAATCTAATGAGAAGACTAAGTATGAAAATATTGAATATTTTAATATTGAATAAATATTTTCATATTTATTCAATATAAAAAATGAATAAAATTAAATAAGTAAAAAAATAATGGAATGAAAATATTACAAAAGTGTTGTGATAACATAAAGTAATAATTCCTTTTATAAAATCTATTTAGAATTTTATTTCTTATAGACACCCTATTAATGCATTTCCAATTAATAGACTCCGGATAAGAAAGAAGAGGTAGTAGTGAGGAAGGAGTCTAAGCCGGTGAAACAGGCTAAAGGTGGCAAAGCGGCTGCCAAACTATCCCCACCCACTGAACCGACCAAAGGGGAGGTGAAGGAAGAACGCACCAGGGCTGAGGCACCTAAAGAACAACGAAAAGGTAATTTCAACTTTAAAACTACTGAATTAAAAACTATTACATTCTTATCTTATGTTACATTCATCCTTGTGTTTACGCTTAACAAGTACATTTAAAGTAATATAGTGCGAACAAGTGTGTTTAAAGTACTACAATCCCTATCCAATAAGATATATGTATTTGATTTTGTACTATTTATTATACAAAAAATGTACAGTTATAGTATCCAGACTATAACTGATACATAAGTAATATCGCCTAATATTGACGAACCTATCATCCGAAGGGGAAGAAGAAGACGCGCGGGAAAATTCACGTCCGGACGGACGCAGTCGAACCAATCGCCTCTTTGTACAATTCTAAAGACAAATATATTTGTAAAAAAAAAACCCAGATTCATTCACATTTATATCTGTACTATGTGTTATGCAATAAAAAAAGTTGAATTAGCAGCATTTTGCTCTCGATGGTAGCAAATTTAAAGATCCGCGAAGCGGAACTCGTTGACTTGATAATGTCATTCTTAGTAGTTTGAAATTGTTTACTTCAGTTATAAAAAAATGGGTTCTGTTGTTAATCATAATTTGCTTCTCATTTAAGTTGCTCGTTTAATACAAATTGGTGCAGATTCGCAGAATATTCAATATTATTTTTGTTTTTATTTGCCATTTAATTTCATATGTTGACAATTAAATATTTTTCTTTCTTCCTTTCCATTTATTAATGTCTTGTTGTGCAACTAAATACGTAAATCTGAATTGTGAATAACATATTTTTCATGTGTTATTCACATTATGAATAACATATCAAAAAATAAACCAAATCCCTTTAGCCAAGAAGATAGAAAAGAAGGCAGCTGCTGAGACCGTAGTCGAACCTCCGAAAGAGGAAGTGATTCCTCCTCTAAACGTGCCTCAGCCCAGCGAGCTGACGACTGAGAAACTACTCAAACAGGCACTCGCCTCGACTGCAGCCACCGTGCCACCCGCACCCGCACCCGCCCCCGCCCCCGCACCCGCACCCTCCCCACCGGGCGGAAAGAACAGAAAGAAGAAAGCTGAGGTTAACGTGCTTTCTCTCATGGGTGAGTTTAATATATTTAAACAGTTCTAAAAAAGGTAAGGTTTGGTAAGGAGATTGTCTACTTTCTAATTTAAATTTAATGGGTATAGTCATGGGTTTATAATGGTAATATTTGATTTGGTACATTTGTGAGATTGTTCTGTGTCTTAAATAGAGTGATTTGCATAAGCAGACTATAAGGTTCTATAGAGTACAATTTAGGCTAACGTTCTTTGCTCCTGAAATGGACATCTTTCATGGGTTTTTCAACAACTAGAATTGAAAGCAATGCCATATTTAAACAAATCCAAATTCATGTAAATGTTGAGTAGATTTGAGCTTGACAATGTTTGTGACGGAGACATGGCGGGGAGCTATATTGTGCTATTTCTATCAAACCATCAAAGTGTACTTATGTTGTTTATTGGAGAGGATCCATCAAACTACAACTTTATTCTAAACATAAAAAAAAACGTGTGTTAAATAACGATATGTTTTCCCACAGCCACTTTTAAATCTGCACGGGCAAGTAGTGCACCCAAGAGCTTTCCAATATTTGTCCAATAAAATCGCAGGGCGACAATATCCACTTACCACCACGTGGACTATCTGCTTTTTTGCCCTCTTCATTTTATGTCAAAGCTACCTTTCTGTCTGATTAATTCCATCGGCCTTTTCTAAAAAAATGTACTTAAATAATCGTTTACGTCTGCTTTAGCTGTGGAGGGCGGCGGCGTGAATGTGGGTGAATTGGTGCGCGTAGTCCGCGAGGCGGCGTTGTCTCGCACCGAGATACAGATCCTGACTGACGCGCTGCTCAATAAGCACCACGACCAACTGCCCGAACATTCAGAGTGGACCAAGGTATGACTGTGTGTCGTTTTTTTTAATGTTGCAATAGGGATCGTGCAAATTTTTTAACGATTCATTATTTATCCATTTTTCGAAAGATATAGGCAATTACAATATCTCACACGATTTTTTTTTTGATAAAGAACTAGGAAATTAAGGCGAAAATGTGAAATATAGGCAATGGCTATATTGATTTGCTACTTTTGTCGTATTGTATAAAAAAAGTAATGTCAGCACAGATCGAACTTCACTGTCCTTGTGATCAAGCTAAACAAACAAAAACGTAACCTCTATTTGTGGCAATAATATTTTTGTTGTGAACTGACTGAGGTTTGTATTTTTCTTTCTGAGCTTCAATTTCTGGTTATTTACGACAATATTGCATTCGAAACTGCGCAACGAATGTTGCTACTGAATTAGTACCGGAAAATTCTACTAATTTGTCTAAACTTGATACATGTATGATTGTAGAGTACACGAAGACCAGTAACACGTTTAACTGTGCAGCCATTACTGTGACGTCACGCTACTTTTAGTAAATACGGACTAAAATGTTATAACTCTGCGATTATCACCTTTCTATCACTGCCACTGTGTGTCCGGCAAAATCTCATCAAATCTCATTTAAAGGGAGTCAACTTTTTAATTCAAAGAATATACATTATTATTACAGATAACATTTTGTATTACAAAATCAATTCCGGGCATAGACAATATTAAATATTTTCTATGCCCGGCATTTCCCGAATTGAGACAAGTGCCGCACAAGTGTCATTCGCAAGACTCCATTGGCGGATTTCCCGCGGAATTTAAATAAATTCGTTATAGTGCACCTTAAACGTAGTATTATTTTTCTCCTCTTATTTCATCAGTATTAACGCTTAAATATTTAGTGGTATGTAGCAGAATACATGAACATATCAAATAAATTTAATTATTCAAAAATTATAGCGTAAATCTCACGTGAGGGTATCCCACCACATCTTTTACCAAATCTCACCAAGGGGGAGGGAGGGGTCCAAATTAAAAAAAAACACCTCACGTAGTTAATGGATGCCCCCTAAGGCCATACATCCCTCATGCACAAGACGATTTTCATGAGGAGGCCCCTGTCTAGCAGTGGATGCTAAAACGACTGGTTACCTGTTACTGTAATGTTAATATATTGTTACCAGGGCCCCAACAACCCTATAATGAAATTGAAGAAGCAACTGGCCGACAAAGAGAAGGCTCTCGCCAGCGAAATGGAGGCGTCTAAGGCTTTACACGCCAAATTGAAGGAACTACGGTAAGTGCATATCGATCGACATTTTTATATTTCTTTTAGACGTATAATTTTGATTTATTGTACTGTCTGTATAAATGAGATGATAATAGATATATATCAATACAATAGAGCAGAGTTTCCTAAACTTTTTTAACCGAGGAGACTAAGCTTAACCCCCTTAATAAAAACAGTAATGAAAGTAAAATGATTTATTCTCATACAAATAGGTATAGGTATATAATAATATGGTATGTATATAAGATCACTTCATAACCTACAAATATCTATGTATTTTTTATAATATATTACATTTTTTTTAATGTGAATGTTGGTCATCCTTTTTTGCAACTAAAGCAGTGATGTTCGAGTTGATATTACTGATTGTGAGTTTTATTCTCAAATCTGGTTCTACTTGTATTCTGTTTCTATATTTATTTTGATATTCCATATTCGAAATGTGCACTTGTGCAGAATCAAGTGAAGAAAATTGCGTGTCTGGATCGCGTGCTTAAGGCATGAAAGATACGAACTGTTGCAACTAATTATGATGGGCAAAATTGCCAGAAAGAGGTGTGTTGATCGCAGGAAAAAGTCATGGCTGCGTAACATACAGGAGTGTACCAGTACACTCGCGCTGCCAGCAGCGCGAGTGCCGTCGAACTGTTTCGCCTCGGGACGGACGCGATAAAATATTCGGAGCTGATTGCCAACCTCTATAAGTTGGAGAGGCACCACAAGAAGAAAAACAGATGTACCTACGGACCCCCACGGATAGACTGGCGGGCCCCCGGTTGGGCAACACTGCAATAGAGTATTATATATGTTGCTTTTTGCATATTGTGCTTTTTACAAATGTGGAGTATCTTGTTTATATATTGAATGGATTTTAAACGCCGATATTTATTTGTACTTACACAATGCTTTGGGTGTGTTGCACCAACTGTTTCGCTAAAGAAACCTTTTACAGAAACACGATCTTTAATTAAAAGGAGGGATTATTCAGTCAATAATATATGTATTTATTAATTACATAACCTACCTTTTTAATGCAGGACACAAAAAGGAGGGGTGTTAAGGGATGGCCGGATTTTCCAAAGATATCAATTTGTATCTTTGGGATTTTAATTCATTTTTGTTTTGTTTACTAGGGTATTTTTATAGGATCAAATATAGGGTATAAAATAATTGTGCTGCAATTTTATGATGCTGAGTAATAATATAAGAAGTTCACAAATTATGTTATTAATTATTAGCATCTAATATAAGATGAATTTTGTAATTCGAATATCCGATAGTTTCGGTTACAGAGTTCCCGAACATCCCTAATATGTAGTGCCGGCTTTAGGAGTGTGCGAGGGATGTGGCGCTGGAGGGCGCCTTGAATCCGAAGCGCTGTACACAGCCGGCCACCGCAGGCACACGGAGGGGGCGCAATCGAATTTTGTGCACACAGTGACGAAACCGCTAAGGCCGCCACTGGGCATATGTCTGTTTGTTACTGATCATACAACCATATTTACATCTTTGTACACAGAACAAGCCTGAACAGTGAACGCAGTCGGGCCGCGGCGGGTGCCCGCGCGGCTGAGGACGCGGCGGCCGCGGCTCGAGCTGAGCTACACACGTTCCAAGTGCGTCTGCAGCGTCTTATTGACGAGAACCACGCGCTCACCAACGAGAAGCACATGGTAAGCACAATCACACAAAAACACTCTTACACACACATGCACAGTTTATCACGATAGATTTGTATTAAAAAATAAGAACACTTTTGTGAACTTTAACAATTTATTGCAATTAAACAACTTTTAACGGTTTAAATCGCGTATATTTGACATGATTTATATCCCGACGTTTCGAACACTTTGCAGTGGACGTGGTCACGGGGTGACTAATTGATTTTATTTGTCACTTGAGTTATTAAGAAATTATTACTACCGTCTGAAATTTTTTGAACTACCGTCTGAAATTTTTTAATCATAACATTCCCTATGCACGCAGTATTCGCTCACGGTGTCCAGAGGTCTTGCAGTATGGCGTTGGCCTTGTGATTTAATTAATTTAATGACTGGATCCCAAGCTGGTGGTACTTGCCAACCATCTTCTCTATTGAAATTTGGGTGTTTCTTAATTTCAATAGCCTCGCGTAACATTCTTGGCATGTACCGGGTCTCTCTAGCGAGGATTTGTGGATTATCAAATCGAATGTAATGGTTGGGTTTGTCCAGAGCATGTTCACAAACTGCAGACTTGGTCGAGCGTCTGTTCTTCATGTCAGCTATGTGTTCTTTTATCCGGATACCGATGCTCCTCTTTGTTTGCCCAATGTATGATAACCCGCATTCACAATCAAGCTTGTAAACACCTGCATCTTGTAGGGGGATATTGCTCTTGACCGGTCTTAAAAATTGGCTAATCTTCTTGTGCGGCTTGAAGTAAGTTTTAATTGAAGCTCGTCTTAAGATATTGCCAATTTTGTCAGTGATGCCCTTGATGTATGGTAAGATGGCAGGTTGTCGCTCAACTGTAGGAGGCTTGGGGCGGCTTCTGTGACGCATTCGTGGGAGTTTGTGATTGTTGCTTCGCAGTACTTGTTTCACATGCAGAAGCTCTTCCTCGAGGTGGTCAGTGTCACAGATGCCGTGTGCTCTCTGTAACAAAGATTTGCCTACGGTAGTCAACTGACATGGATGGTGATGGGAGTTACCATTGAGATATTTATCTGTATGGGTGGGTTTCCTATACACAGTATGACCAAGAGAGTTGTCAGGATTTCTGATGACTGAAATGTCAAGGAAAGCCAAGGATTTATTGACCTCAGACTCCATAGTAAATTGGATTTTATCATGTAACGAGTTTAAATGATTTAGGAATGCAGAAACATTATTTTTGGGGAGGACGGCAAAAGTATCGTCTACGTACCGTTTGTAGATCTTCGGCATAGCCACAGCTCTGGTGAAAGCCTTCTCCTCGAAGTCTTCCATGAAAATATCGGCGACAACGGGGGAGACTGGAGAGCCCATTGCTACACCATCGATCTGTATGTAGAATTTATTATCCCAGAATAGGTAGCCAGATGTTAGGCAGTGTTCTAGTAGTTCTGCATATTCTATGGGTAGGTCGTGCTCAGTTAGTTTTCTCTTGACAATTTCAATGCAATCATGTACAGGTAAGCATGTAAATAATGATTGTACATCAAAGCTGACCATTATTTCATCATCAGTCAATTGTAGATGTTTGATTTGGCTGACAAAATGGTAAGAATCCTTGACATGCGCACTCGTTTGACCACGAAGTGGAGACAGTATTTTAGCAAGATGTTGAGCTAGTTTGTATGTCGGCGAGTCAATTTGGCTTACAATTGGGCGCAAAGGGACGTCATTTTTGTGTATTTTCGGTAATCCATACAGTTTTGGTGGTTTCACACACGAAGGTACCAGTGCCGTGACGTCTAAACCAAGTGTGTCGGAGTGTTTACTAATTATTTCTTTAGTTTTAGTTACAATTTTGGCCGTGGGATCGCTTTTTACTGGTTTGTAGGTGCTTTCGTCCGACAATAGTTCTTGTATTTTTAGGTTATAATCTGACGTATCCATGATCACAGTGGAATTACCTTTATCTGCTCGAAGTATGGTTATGTCTGGATTTTTGCGTAGGTTGGTGAGTGCAAGATATTGTTCACGAGGTAGATTCGGTGTGGGCACTTTACTTCGACGCAAGACAGCAGAGATATCTTGGCGTAACGCCTCCAAATCTTCCTTCTTTACATTGTTTTTTGTGAGACAATGTTCCACGGAGCAAATTATCTGTTCAAAAGGCACTGATCTCGGGGAAACCGCGAAGTTTAATCCATTTTCGAGGGCCTGAAGGGCGACCGGATTTAATACTGTTTGTTTCGATAAATTTGTGACACTATCAGCTGTTTTTGACGGTCGCGAGGTTGCGTTTCGTTCCGAATGTAGCAATTGCTTTGCCGCGAGTTTTTTATATTTTGCTAAATGACGGTTTTTGAATTCATCATTTTTTGCCGCGGCGCGATTATTAATCATTTGCATGCATTTTTGGAAATCCGATGCTGATAGTGCTTTTTGAATCTCGATGGATTGAATCTCAATGATGTGGTTGATTTTGATGACATCCAGGCGATGTTGGCGTATGCATCGACATAATAATTTCTTACTTGTTTGACGGAGGATCCCGGCGCTTCCAGAAATGTCCTTTTTAGGTGATATTCTCACGCACACTGGTATAATATCATTATCTCTACACCGCTTTAGGAAATTTAGCGATGTTAAGAGTCTTACGCGCTTGATGTTGTGGTACTCCCACCGTCTTATTTCGTTTGCAGTTTCCGGCCCGTATACCGTAACATAATATTTTCTTAGGTTTTCGCGATTACTATACATTGCAATTAAACAACTTTTAACGGTTTAAATCGCGTATATTTGACATGATTTATATCCCGACGATTTAATTATCCATAAAAATAAGTGACAATATAGTGACACAATGAGACTCAATTTATTAATTGGAATATATTTGCCTCTGGGTCCAACTACACTACACAGTCCGCTACTCCCCTGGATGCGCAGAGGCGCGGCGAGATGGTGATGGCCAGCTAAAAGACCCGGAGCGCTGTGGTATTGGCACGTCACCGACGCATCGACGTGAAAACCATCGTAACGCACAGTCCCTCACTTGTCATCCCTTAACCGGGATGTAGCAATTCCGCCCATAATCGTAGTCCAAACGTTGTTGTCTGAACGTCGCAGCCTGGACATAGATGAGCCCGAACGTCGCACCCCCATTAGGGCGCGATGCTGCAGTAAAAATTATTATGCACCCTCATTTAATCTCACAAACCAACTTAGGTTTTGATTACCGAGGTTCGGCTCGCAGTCACCTATGGCCGACACCGTAATGAGAGGTGCTACAGGGAAGCGCAGACGTACGTACACTACAAAAAAAATGTTGTAATCTGCGCAGATTCCGTGTCCCAATGCTATCAGTATATTTTTATACTTAAAGTGAGAAATGAACCAGACCTATTTCAGTTCACAAGGATAAAAAATAAGAATGAGGATGGGGTATTTTTTTAATGTTTCATATTTATTATTTTTTCGAAAGAATTAGACATGTACAACATCTCATACGAGTTTCATTATTTTTGGACAAAGTAGGTACTAGGAAATGATACCGAAAAATATGGATTGCTACTTTTGCTATAATGTATAAAAAAGGTAATGTTACCACAGATCAAAATTGTTTGGGGTTCTGTTTGGGTTCTTGATTAAGACTTTTTAATAGTTTTATTATCACATTTTATTTCGTCACGTCTTACATCGTTTTCAGTCTTGACACGAGAGGAGCCGGAAAGGGAAGGACATAGACTAAAAGTATTTTTAATAGACAAACAAATCATAGACTACAACATGCCCTTTTTTCTAAAGAAAAAATATTATTTAACACATTGGTTTTATTTACAAATCAAATTTCTGTGTTTTCTTTAATAATCTACCTCTCGAACTGTATTTTCCATCAGTGCATTGTCTTTCAGCTATACTAGCGTCGTTATTACCCTTCGAGGAAGACATTACACTTTCGTCGACATTTGGAGATTTTAATACATTTTCTGACTCCAGACCTGATTCTACCGATAAGAATGATTCAGAATCTTCACTCTGTGACTTAGAAGTTGGACTTGACTCGTGAAAGAAGATAAATACACAACTATCATCCTCTTCATTTACAATTTTTGACTTTTTAAAAGATTCTGACTCCGACTTATGAATCTCTTGACTTGGATTTACAACATTATAAGTTTGTAGACTTGAACTAGGTTCACAAAACTTAACTTTCTTTTGTTTAGACTTTGAGACATAATTATGACTTGAGTTTTGCTTACATGACTTATAATTGAAGCGAATATGATGACTATTTCTACGATAAGTTACATTATTAAGATCTTTGACAATGAATGATCTTGGATATTTTGTTTTAGACACAATAATACCTTTTGTCCATATAATATCTCTTGGATTTTTCTTAAAATAAATCTGGTCATTTATGTGAAAATCTGGGTAGGTTTTGCAATTTTTATTATAATATGCTCTAGTCCTTAATAAGTTGCTTTCTTTCTTTTCTGAGTGTTCTGAATGCTTAACAATTTTAGGTCTTAAGTTTTTTATCTGGTTAGGCAGTTTTGATCGTAAATTTCTAGACATTAAAAGCTGTGCAGGCGAATTAAGATTACCTCTAGGTGTATTTCTGTATTGCAACAATCCGATGTATGGATCAGATCCCGATTCATTGCTTTTTCTTAGTATATTTTTCACTACTCTAACTGAAACTTCTGCTAGCCCATTTGATCTTGGAAAATGAGGACTTGAAACGATATGTTCTATATCCCATTCCTGTAAGAAGTCTTTAAATTCTGTGGAGTTGTACGGTGGACCTCCATCAGAGACTAATTGCATCGGAATACCGTGACATGCAAAAATAGACTTTAAGTGTGTTATGACATTAGACGTTCTACTATCTTTCTTTAAGTTTGCGATTTCTATGTAGTTAGAGTAATAATCGACCACTAATAAATATTTATTACCTTTGTATTCAAATAAATCTGTTGCTAATTTTTGCCAGGGAAATAAAGGTTGTTCATGAGACAGCATTGGTTGTTTTGTTTTATTTGAAGAATAAATTGCACATGTTTCGCATTGTCTGACTTTATTCTCAATATCCTGACAGATGTTAGGCCAATAGACTACTTGTCTAGCTAAGTTTTTAGTTTTTTCTATACCTTGGTGACCTTCATGTAAAATGTTTAATATTTCTGATCTCATTGACATAGGTATGATGACAGAGTTATTTTTGAAAATTATTTCATTTATCACATGAATTTCTTCTTTGATATTCCAATAAGGTAATACCAATTTGTCGCAACGTTCTTTACAATGGGGCCATCCATTTTTATAATATTCTTTAAGTTTTTGAGAAATTAAATCTTGACTAGTATGACTTAAAATTTTGTCAAGTTTTTCAGGCGAAATTGCTAAATTAGATGTCAATAAATTAATATGAATATCAATATTTGAATCTAAGTCTTCTAGACTGACTAATTCTTGATTTAAGTTAGTTTCTTTGACTGGTGATCGAGACAAGGTATCTGAGATATACATTTCTGAGCCTTTTGTGTATGAGACAATTAAGTGATAAGCTTGTAATGTTATCATCATTCTTTGCAATCTTGTAGGAACTTCTCCTAAAGGTTTTTTGAATAGAGTGACTAATGGTTGATGGTCTGTTTCGACATAAATTGGTTTGCCATACAAGTATTGATGAAATTTCTTACATCCGAATACTATAGCGTAAAGTTCTTTTTCTATTTGAGCATAGTTAATTTGACTTTTATTTAATGACTTTGAGGCATATGCTATTGGATGCTTATCATGTAAGATTACAGCACCGACTGCATTTTGGGATGCGTCGACAGACAATCTTATAGATTTTTTTATATCATAATGGACTAATACGGGTGACTGACATAGTAATGACTTTAATTTTCTGAACTGTTGTTCATGTTGGTCTAACCATTGCCATTTATTTTGCTTTTTTAGCAATTCTCTCAGAAGAGAAGTTTCTTCTGCTAGATTTTGTATGTAAGAACCTAAATAGTTGATCATGCCTAGAAATCTTTGTAATTCTTTGACATTAGATGGACTTGAGATTTTTGAAATGGCTTCTATTTTTGACTGATCAGGTGACACACCATTTTTATTAAAAATTATATATATACGGAATATGACCCACATAGCGGATTTCAGACATACCGAATTGACATTTAGACTTATTAAATTTTAGATTGACTTCAGAAGCACGTTTGAATAGTAATTCAAGTCTTTTATTGTGTTCTTCTATATTGGCTCCATAAACAAGGATGTCGTCCACAAAAATTATTATACCTGACAAATCACCGAACAATTCGTTCATAGTCCTATGGAAAATTTCACCACTAGAGTTAATTCCATAAGGCAATCTCAGAAACTTGTATCTACCGTAAGGTGTATTAAAAGTACAGAGATCACTACTCTCAGGGTCTAAACCTATAGCCCAATAACCTGAACTAGCATCTAATTTTGAAAAAATTGATGCACCGGCAACTTTAGATCTTAAATCATCAAATGTAGGGTAAGGGTAGTGAGGTCTCTTGATTGCTTCATTTAGGTTTCTAGGGTCGAGACAAATTCTTAACCTTCCGTTAGGTTTTTCGACTAAGACAATAGAATTCACCCATTTTGTTGGCTTTTCTACTTTTTCTATGACTTTAAGTTGTTCCATACTCTTCAATTCGTCTTTAAGACGATCTTCTAAAGTATAAGGTATTCTACGAACGGGACAAACTTTAGGTGGTATACAACTATCAATGTCTAGATGAGCTTTATATGGTAGACACCCAAGACCTTCGAATGTTTTTGCATATTTAGAAAGAATTTCTTGTACTGACCTTTCTTGAATTCCGAATACTCTTTTGACAATACCCAGTTTCTCACATGAATCCCAACCAATAATTGTATTACAATCACATTCAACCACAACAAAGTAAAGTTTTGTCGATAATCCATTTTCAAATTCACAATTAAGTAAACAAGTACCTAAATTTGGCACTAATTGTCCTGAAAAAGAAAAGATTTTATTATTTGTTCTAAAAATGTTGATTTTCGAGTGCGTGCTGCTCATAATTTTATCTAATACTTTCCTGCTGATGATATTTGTGTCTGCACCTGTATCAATTTGACATTTGAGTTTATAATTATTGCAACAAACATTTATTTGCCAATCTTTAGTCTTAAGGTTACTTTTATCAATTGAGTTTATGACAAAATGATCAGACATATTTTCTGATTCTTCGTGGTAGGATATGTTACTCACTTTACGACTTGGATTTTCCGATTTTCTGTAAAAACAATATTTGGCGAAGTGATTTTTCTTTTTGCAGTTATTGCATGTCTTGCCTTCTGCTGGACACTTATATTTATGAATTTGACCACATTTTGTACAGTTTTTATTTTTGGGCGATTTATTTCTGCAGTATCGATCCGTTGATTGATTTCTGTACGCATGGTAGTTTCTCTGACTTGACCGATTTCTTTGGACAGTTGACGATGACTTTGCTATATGGACAGTTTCTTTAATAGTTTTTGTGTCTTGACTCAATTTGTTTGATCTTTCTTGTGACAATTCCAGACTTTTAGCTATTTTCATGGCAATTTCCGTTGTTAATTTTTCTTCTTGCAAAAGTTTTTCCTTGATATGTGTGTTTTTTATACCAATTACTAGCATGTCTTTGATGAGTGCGTCTTTAAGGTTTTGAAATTCACACGTGGCTGCTAAATTATTTAATGTTGTTAAGTATTCATCTAACGATTCGTCATGTTTTTGGTATCGCGTGAAAAAGTTAAATCTTTCTACTGTTACATTTGCATGCGGGCTGAATTTTTCGTCAAATAATTTCAAAATTTCGTCGACATTCGTTTTTGTCCTGTCTACGTTAAAACTATTAAATATTTCGATGCCATCGTCGCCAATTGCATTTAATAATATTGCAGTTTGCTTGGCTTGTGGAAATTTTGCTGTTTCGTTAGCGTCTGCGAAAATTTCGAATCGCAATTTCCATTTTTTCCATTTCTCGGAAGCGTTGTCGCCATTTTGTATGGACAACGACTTAATTTGCGTGACGAATGCTTTGTCGGACATTTTATTCTTAATTTAAGGACTTACTGATCCGAAGACTTGCTGAGACCAGTTCTGACACCATGTTCGGGGTTCTGTTTGGGTTCTTGATTAAGACTTTAATAGTTTTATTATCACATTTTATTTCGTCACGTCTTACATCGTTTTCAGTCTTGACACGAGAGGAGCCGGAAAGGGAAGGACATAGACTAAAAGTATTTTTAATAGACAAACAAATCATAGACTACAACAAAAATAAACTTCATTGTCCCTTGTCATCGAGCTAAACAAACCAAAACGTAACCTCTATTTGTGGAAATAATATCTTTGTTGTGAACTGACTGCGGTTGTTTTCTTTCTGAGCTTCAATTTCTAGTTATTTACGACAATATTGCATTAGACACTGCACAACGAATGTTGCTGCTCCACTTGTACGGGAAATTCTACTAATTTCCCTAAAATTGATACATGTATGATTGAAGAGTACATGAAGACCAGTGATAAGTCTATCCGTGCAGCCGTTACTGTGAAGTCACACTACTTTTAATAAATGAAGACTTTAAAATGTTATAACTCTGCGATTATCATCTTTATAGAAAGATAGCACTGCCACTTTGTGGTTCAATCTATATTAGTCTACTCTATATAAAATACACAAATATCAGCGTGTTAGAAAAATTGGCCCATGTCCATTGTTTCAGCTCCAATCCAAGATTGTGGCCGAAGGTGAGCGAGTTCAAATGGAGATGCATATCCAGAGATTGACAGAGGTAAGATTATGTATAATATAGAATATTATTTAAAAAAAATGCAAAAATAACTGGAAAAAATGTTATTACGCTCCATTAATGTAAATTATGTTTTTTTTTTTATTATTAAGGACCGCAAAATGTTATTGAGGCGTTGTTTCTACGATTTGCCAGATACATAAATTATTCGCTCTTTATTAGGGACAAAATATGTTATTACTTATTTCTTAATAACAAAATTTGGTCATGACGTAATTAAAGCATCGTTCGTATCGCATGGTATCGTTCGGTTGACCGACTGTTTGTCAGACTATGATGTTTTGTTTTAAATCACAATAACTTTAGATTTGAGTTCTAAGACGTACAAAAATTGCTCTTTGACAAGAATACAAATATAGAAGCGAATTACAGTAGGTACCTAAACGTGCGTACGCGCTCATACTTCCCATCGAATAACAAAACAAGTTATGAAGGAGATTGACATGAGGGGTGAAGAAGGTCTCTACACGCGTGAGTATGAAAACGCGACATACAGGTCTGAATATGATTTTTTTCCCACATTTACCGTGTATTACAGATAAAACCTAAGATGCAGTGAATTGTGGCCGAGCTGCAAAATAAACAGCTATTCCATAGTTTATCGCGGTTCTACTTTCGCGGTTTTACAATTGGTAAATCTTGGGTTATTCTGGAAAAAAATAGGATCTTTTATCGATTTCTTGGTAATACAATAGCAAATATTAAACATTTGAATAAGTTAACGTTCTAGTTAATAATCTGAACCTCGTGCCTTTTGTCATTTTGAACTAATGTTGGCATGTATGATTTTTCATACATAAGGGGTGATTTTTCTCGATCATCATCGATGGGACGAAACCTTTTCAGCCGCATTTGGAGGTTGATGGGGATTGCAACTGTCTTTACACTTCTTCGGTTTAGCTCTCCAACCATCAGTTGATGGTTCAACTTTTACAGAAAAACTCTTCTACGCAATAGTTTCAGTCGATTGCCGAGATAAATCACTTGAGAATTGATACCACTCAAATTGGGAAAAATATGACCATTGGCCAGCGCTTGATGTTACGGCACACGCTGTAAATAGCTGTAATTTGGTCTGCATTATCAACGTCGCCCTTGGTGCAATTGTAGAAAGTGATCATTTTTTGCTTCTTTTGCTCTCCACATTCGGAATCGATGGCATTGTTATCATAAAGCGAATACACGAGAATCACGTTTTTCCTCACGCGCGGGTCGTAGGACACCAAAGTCTGGATCACTAAACCCAAACATGCTGGTGTATTGTTTCTTTCCTTTGACCGAAACAAACTATGGCGGCAATTGACTTTATTTTTTCACACAGCTCTAATATAGGATAGGTTCTTCTCTTTCAAATCATCAGTCAGACCCATATCCGTGAACCAATTATCAGCTGTGATATTACGACCAGATCCAAGTAAAGGCTTAACCATTCTTTTCACCATTTCAATTGACTTATTGCTGACACAGGAAGAACCTTTAGGCTGTTCCCCAGATATTCATCACGAGGCCAAATTTTTCAACCCCATCACCTTTCCCCTAAAGTTTCTCCACACTTTGACGATTTCCTCTGAGAGCTCCATCTACATAGATACAATAAGCCAATGAAAGCCCTTAGTTCAATGACATCTGTGGGTGGGATGTTCCTCTAGAAAATTTGTTCTTGATTGTTACGATGTACTGGTTTGTGTATCTAACGATCGTATCCAAGATATCGTCACTGAATGAATTATTCCAACAATCAAATACAGTTTGAGCGACCATAGCGTTTTCTATGACTCCAGGAAGATGCGATATAACATTGTAAGCTCACCTACGAACATTTCTTGCCAGCGGATTTTCGGCCCATTTGGTCCTGTTGTCTTTTCTCAAAAAATGGCTCCTGGATCTGGTTCGTTTTCATCGTGTTTTGTCTCATCACCATCTTGTTCCGTTCCTGAATCGCCTTCACGTTCTTCCACTTCATCTTAAGAATCAATACCACTCTCTGTCCCCAAATCCTCTTTCACCGAGGGATCTTCCTCGTGGACATCTTCCAGCAGACCCCTTACTTCTTCAAGATGGCTCATATTAGACAAATCGTAGAATTTCCGGGCCATTTTAACGGAAAACCTGAAACACGTGAGAGAAAACACCAAAATAAGTATAGTATAGGTTCGGGTGCAATGGGCCTGGGAGTTCCGCTAAAAAATCTGTTTAAAATCACCTAAAAGGCTAAAAGAATTATTTCTGTAAAATATCAACAAATTTTACATAATACAGTTATAAAATAAGTAAAATAAACAATTGTGATGAAAAAATTCAGAAAATACGAAACTTTATATGTGACGAATTCGGGCGCAATGTGCCTGTGAGATAAGTATGGCGATACCTGCACTCCACGAAGCCCGCGAGTCAACTAAGTGTGAAGAAAGTGTAATTCCAGACGTCATATAAAGAAAGTAGACTAATAGCAGAGACCGACTTCGGCCCTTTCTAGGACTGGAGCGGAGAACGAAAACGTCAAATTTACCAGACCGGTTTCGCCCGACAGAGGGCTAAGGGATAACAAAGTGACTATCACAAGCCCTGAGGAACTACACTACCTCTTAAAGAGTGGACTCGTCAACCTGCTTGGCTAGCGTGACGTTTTAAGACCATATATCACCCATGCACAAGACAATGCGCATGAGGAGGCCCTTGTCCAGCAGTGAATACTGAACTGAAAGGGCTCGATAATAATAATTATCGAGATAATTTCGAACTATGAATATAATTAAGTGTGCAAAGATAACACTATTCACCACTTTTTCGGCTTATAAAGTAACAAATATTTATGTTAAGGCCGTTGTCCGAATCACTTGACAAGTAGCAACACTGATGATGCGAGGTGTGTGTACAGTCGGAGGCGGCCCTGGTGCAGCAGCTGAACCAGCTGCAGGCGGAGGTGGCTGCGCGCGCGCTCGAGGCGGGCCAGGCGCGCTGCGACGCGGTCGCCGCGCGCGACTCCCTCGTACACGCGCAGCAGCACCACCAGGACCTCTTGCAGCAATTACAGGTCATATCTACAAAGATTACATAAGATGTTTTAGGTTTAAGGTAACTTTTTACCGACTGATATAACCACCGGCAAAAAAAACTGTCGGTGCTGCTGATCGAAGTACGTGGTAGGACCATGGGCAGCAATCGCTTTATTTCCCATAAGAATTTCATTGTGTGAATAGGACCCTGCGAGGTCGGTAGCGCACCTACATCTGACAGTGAGCGATGTGCGCATGCAAAAGTCGAACTTTAGTTATGTTCATACCGAGCGGATAATACGCTGCAGCGTTTATTCTGACACTCCGCTCAGCATCAGCTGCCTGGTATCTGCGCCAAGTCGTTTAATTGTCTTGGAGGTACTCGGTTGGAAAAGTTCTTTACAATGATATTAAAAATAATTAATAGGGTTCATTTATTACGTTATGATGGTTGCTATTGATGAAGCTTTGAAAAAAAATAGAAGAAGAAAATAGTAGAGTTAGAATCGATGATTAGCTAACGTAATTTACGTCGCTACGTGGCTCACTCGCTTGGGTGCATGGCGGAGTAATCAGTCAACCGCTGACAGTCGGCGATTATGCACGGGGTAGTAGCGATTGTCCGCTTGGTGTGGCTGTAAACGCAATTTTATATGTAATCCTACACAATGGCGTAACGCTGGCTCAGTGTCAGCCGGCTGACATTCGGCCTGGTGTGCTTGTGCCCTGAAAGATTTATTAGTACTCAGTTCATTGCTCAAACGCTCAGCGCTCAGCACTCATTTGTACGACAGTAATGTAATGATTGTACGTGTTGCAGGAGCTGCAGCGCGTGTACAATGAATGCGAGCAGCTGCGGCACTGCGCCGAGCAGCGCGCGCAGAACGAGCAACGCCACGCGCAGGACACGCTCGCTGGTACGAATACATGGCTGGTACCCGGCCACTTTTCATTATGCGACTATAATTAACATTACAAATAATTTATAATATAATATAACATTATAGTACAAGATCCCACCGCGTCATTTCTACGTCCATCTGTTATTTATTAAAATACAATTTTTATGGATAATTATTAATGGAGAAATACGGTTCTGCCGGGTTGCCTATCCAAATATGGCCGCAAGTACTTTTAATTAAAATTTAATTAATTATTTTTTTTTCGAACAATTTTGTTCATTTGTTTTGAAGATAAAATATAATCCATTTCAAAGAGAGATATGTAAAGACCTTAAAAAGATTGGGTTGCCGTTTTAACAGGTATAACTTCGTTAAATTTATACGTTCATAACGTATCTTAATAAATTATATATCAAATTAAAGCTAATTTTTATCTCTACACGATGGGATATGGTTGCTTATGTAAAAGTGCTCGCAAATAGGGGTTGCCAACTGTTAAAGATACATAAGAGCGAGAGAGAGTTAGCACACCACACTGTCTATCAGACAAGGACGCAGTGTGCCAGCTATCCGTCGTTTTAAAACTCCTTTAAAACGGGAATTACTCTAAAGTAGACGCGAACGAAGTCGTTGGCTACTTTTATCAATATGATCATTTCGCAGCAATGGGTGATCTTCAGAACGAAGTGCAGCGCGTGACTGCCCGCGCGCAGGCCGCCGATGGTGACGTGCACAAGCTCAAGCAGGACATAGACAAGCAGAAGCAACAGGTCAGTACACTATCCAGTACAGGATATGGTCTCATCTGATGGTCTCATATGTCCGTCCTCTCGATAGTTGTAATGTAGACCATTGTTCCAGAGTAAAAATATATTACCGCTACCATGTTTAGACACCTGAATCGAGTCATCCTGCATTTTCAGTATTGATGGCCTGAAACTTAAAAACAAATGTTTGATCGATTAAAAAGTTTTTATGCCGATTTGAAGCTGGCATACTAACCATCATTTCAGTATTCCATTGTACCAAATTTAAATTCAGAGTACTGAATAAATTGAAATTAAGTGTAATAAGTTGTGTATCCGCCTTTCTCATGAGGAAGAATTATATGGGATTTTTGAAGAAAATAATGGTTTACCTAAAAAAATCGTTTATTCAGTAACTTGTATTACCTCCAAGTGTTTACGACGGCCGTCATGCGGTTTGCCATGGAATAGATAAACGTCACTATGACCTGTTGTGGAATGTTCTCCCATTCTTCCTCGATGGCAGTTATCTGACAGGCTCCTGCAAGGTCTGCGGAACTGGGTGCTGAGCACAAAAACACCTCTTTAACTCTATGGTAGTCACATCTGTGCTTCTTGTTGGCCATTTCATGACTGTGATACCGACGTCATGAAGGTATTCCCTGACGATTCCTGCAGTGTGCGCTCTGGGTTGTATAAAAATGAAATCTTGACCAACAAACCCAGAATATGGCATCAACATGAGTCTCTAGGCATTGACAAATGTAACGGTCGCCATTTAGTGGTGGCAGCCATGGTCCCGTCACAATCTGAAGTTCAGTTTTGCCTTCCGCGGGGAATTCCTCTCCAGACTGTCCATGACCCCCCGCCATAACTCACTTTCTCTTCAATACATCACTGCACAAAACGCTCTCTCTGTTTTCGATACACCTTCCTCCTTCCATCATTACCATACAGCATAATCTTAGATTCATCAAGTACCTGGCTCCATTGACGTTCGAGTCCAATTGTGATTAAGTTTTAGATAAAGCTTAATCAAAATTATTTAATCCCATTATATTTTCTGTTCTCCATCCTTCCAAAATCTCGTAGAGGAAGTTGGTGAATCTGAGGGCTTTACCAACATTTATTACACTGTACTTTTTTTTGTTTAAAGGGCAAAACCGTCGCTGAAAATATGTAAATATCTAATTTTACTTACGTTGAAATGTTTTGCTGATGTCCATGGGCGACAGTATCTACTTACCAGCAGGTAGACCGTCTGTTTATGTAGTACCTTCTTGCTATAAAAATTCTTACCAACTCTAATTCAGTGGTCATTGGAGATCTCATCACTGAAAGAGCAGTTGTTGGAGCGCGAGTCGGAGCTTGCCGAGCTGAAGCAGCTGAAGGCGGTACCTACTCAGAATGGACTGTCCCAGGCCAACGCTAGCAATGATCAGCACAAGGTCAGTCACACAGTATGCTAGTTCATTGTATAAATGTCGAATATTCCGAGGTTTTCACACATACTTATTTTTTAAACGGATCTCGAACGAGTATATTATATGTTTAACTTTTTTTTTATCTTACTCGAGGTTTTTACTCCAACCGTGATAGTCCTAGGGGTATCTATACTCGACTCACATTCGTGTGATCGTCGTAGTTGAAATTCTCGGCCCGTGCCACTAAATTTATACTTAAGTTCGGATTTCTTTTAAATTGTCAATAGCTCGCCGGTGAGGCAAAACATCGTGAGAAAACCCACATGCTCCAGAAGTACAACAAATAATAATCTGGAGTATGTGATCAACTAATTCACACTGGGCCCCCGTGGTGGATTACGGCACGCAACCTCCCAGTGATTTACTAGGGGAGGCCTGTGCCTTGTCAGGAGTTGATTAGAGATTATTATATCACCATTTACCCTCGTAGTCATACTTGTTTGTCATACGAGTATTTATGATCACGAGTATGTACATATTACCCTCCTGGTCATACTTCTCACCAAGATTTCAGGACAAAATATTTTCCTTCCTCCTCTTAATATTTTTCTCCGTGTGCACATTAAAAAAAACGGAAAATGGAGGAACGGATACGGCGGATTATATCAATATTGGATATAACAATCAATGTACACTTTAATTTTGACTCCAGATTCTTGTAATAAAATTTGTATTTATTATTGTGTTCAATCAGGCGGCAGAACTAGCAAAAGTTGAAAGCATAGTAGAGTCCCTTCGCGCGGAACTGACTTCCGCGCAGCTCAGCAACCACGAGCAGCGAGACCAACTCGCTAAACTACAGGATCAGCTCACACACTACCAGGACAAGAACAATGTTAGTATTACACTGTTTTTTTTATTTTTCTCACACTTTACTTCTATTATAGTTGTAAATCAATGGTTGACAACGATTTTGAAACGAAATCTTTGGTCGGCAACGCATAAATAGCCATTGAAACAGTCACTTACCCGGCCGCAAGTTTTACCGTTTATTGAGGCAAAAATTATTTTGTAATACATTCAGTTAATCTGTCAGACAATTGACTTTTCGTTGTTTTCTTTTGTTTAAAATTCCACCGGTGGCGCTCTGCAGCTTACTAATTGATCCATTGCTGAATTTTTAATTTCACCACCTTTCTTGGTTATCAAAAATTGCTTTTGATCACTTAGTCTTAATACAATTATTAAGTTGAAAGTAAATATGTCTAAAGTTGTATACCTACGGTTTAAATAAAAACGCAATCATAAAAAATAGATAGATAGGTCTATCAATAACTGAACCTTACATAAGACATAATTCTGGTTCGATAAAAAAAAATATTTAAACTGTTTAAAAAATCAATTGTCAACAAAAATACCGTTTTAAACTACCGGGTTGACAACGTTGACAACTGGCTTTGCATTTATAGATGCAATATATTCTCAATATACAATATTAAGACTTCAACTTTTAAAAGCTGTATGTTTCTATAGAAATATGGGTTACCTATAGGACCCATACTAAGCAGGGCTTGTATCGTGGGACTTAATTAATGATTTAATAAAAATAGAAAACGAAGATACAGTCCCCCTCATATTGACATAATATGTGTTTTTATTGATATATATACGAGGGGAGGTCAAAAAGCTTCCGGCTTCCGGCTCTTGACAAAAAGACTCAAGTTTATGAAACTATTTTTATTTTTCAATATAGTCTCCGTCTATTTGAACACACTTTTCGGGTCGTTTAATTGGCATTTCTATCCCAATATAAAAATAGTCAGAAGTTTTGTCTTCAAAATGGGCAAAAACCGCAGCGGTAAGCGGTAGGAAAGTCAGCCTTGAGTTTTGAGAACAATTAATAACTGGGAGCCGAGTCAGGACTATAGGGTGGCGTGGCGAATTTTCGTGAAGCCACACTTTGAAACAGCAGCTTTCGCAACTGCTGCGGCATGGATCGTCATAGAGAAACCGCACACCTTTGCTTAGTTTTCCACATTTCTTCTTGTCTGCTTCTCGTAATTGCTCTATAAGGTTAGCATAATAGCTTCCTGTCACCGTAGTATTGAGTTCTTGTTATGTCTATAAGCTATATTGCTTGACAATCCCAGAATATCGAAACCATAATCTTTTAGGTGGACAGAGTCACCTTTGCCTTTCTAGGCGGTGCTTCACCAGAACGACGCCACTCCATCGACTCCCTTTTGGAAAGGGGATCATAGTAAGGAACCATAGTTTCATCCCTAGTAAACATTGACTCCAAAGCACTAACTTTATTCATATGAAGATGTTCATGAAGACTTAAGGACTGTAGTTTTTGAAAGCCCTGTCTTTGCTGTTATTTCTTTCGTCATTAGCCATCGGTCGCTCAAAACTTCTTCCACTAATTTGATGTTGTTTGGAGTGAGTGCCTGAACAGGTCGACCGGAGTGAGGGTCGTCGTCGATGGAATCTCGTCCTAAACGAAATTGCTTACACCAATCTTTGACGGTGGAAAATGATGGAAATACTCCCCGTACACATTATCCAACTTTTGTTTGATATCGATCGGGCTAACACCTTCCTTTGTAAGGAATTTAATCGCGGAACCATATTACAGTTTAATTTTTTTATAGATTTTGCGACTTCCTATTGAGGAATCAAAACTAACACTAAAAATTATACACAAATTAGCAGGATAAATGACAATTACAATGATCTAACATTTGTTTTTTTAGACATCTAGAAATATGTTAGGCCAGAAAAATTTGAACCTGACTGGTATTGTATATAACTTGTTTTGTTATTAACATTAGTTGCGTTTTAAATATAGCTACCTTTTTGCTGTTTTTTATACATGAAACAACAGCATAAACACAGTATAATAATTATTGGAGGACTCCTTTAGAGGTTTAGGGTCCGCACCTGTATTAGTGTGGCATAATAATTACTAATTATCATTTATTTCCTTCTTGACATAAACCGTAAATTGCATGACTTACAAATTACAATATGCAACTATTTATACTAACGAGGTTTTCGTATTTTCTGACTTCAACTAACGAAGTTTTAAATGATTTTTTCAACCGCTAACATTTTGCTTTGATTTGACTCCACGGGCAGGAGTTGCGAACTAAAAACTGGAAAGTAATGGAAGCGTTACAGACTGCCGAAAAGGCCCTCCAGAGCAAAGCGGCGACCGCGTTGCCGGCCCAAGACTCGCTACGAGTAAGTCTCAATGCCTTCTCTACAGACAGACCCGGGCTCGTCATGTGCTTAAGATCAATCTAAAACATATCCTCTGAAAAGAATCTAAATGATCGTTAGAATGGCGTATTGACTAATCGGAGGTACGTTTTATAGATTTTTTTTGGAGTAATAAATGTTATAATTATATTAGCTTTGTTCGCGGTAAGGATTCGGAACTGATTCTGGACTAGTACTGAACTAATTTGGAATCGTAGTAGATCGCATGCTCGGTTATAAACCGATTCGTGATTTTTATTTCCGCGAACGATTTCGGAACCAAACTGCGTACGATTTACTGTCATCGGCAGTGTTACCAACTCTCATAAATATTTATCCCTAAAGCTAAGTCAAAAACCCCCAAAATCGCCCCAATTACTTAGAAATCCCCCTAAAAAAATATATAATAAAAGAAAAAATATAAATTACAAAAATGCAATGAAATTTCTTTACCTTTTAAATCTGGATCTGTTTCCCAAATCTACGTGTACTTCTGACTGTACATTTTTTTATTTTTAGTTTCTTTAGGCATCATTAACAAATTGCTTGTCGGCACAGCAGTACAACAACAAAATCGAATTAAACAAGTAAACAATAATCAACGTACATATGTATTTCCAGTAAGCATAGGCACAATAACCACCAGTCACCACAGAGTAGTTGTAATATATTTGTACTAGATGTCGTTAAGTCGCTAGGTCAACAAATAAATATGATTAGCTATTATAGTTTGGATTGTCCCAGGGCCTATACTTTCACATAATATATGAAAAATATATATTCAAAAAAATATATGAAGAGTCAAAAAATCCCTAAAAATACCCCTAAAAATATAAAACCCCTAAAAAAAACCCATCCCACTTATTTACCCCCTAAATTTGGGGGGAAAACCCCTAAGTTGGCAAGTATTTAAGTGGACCTACCAAAACAGATTACTCTTATTAGAGTATTATATAAACTTATTTATATAAACAACAAACAAAACTAACCATATTTTATTTAACCCTTAATAAATTAATAATTAATAATTATTTAACTATTTAACCAGTTTATTAGTTTCTAACCAACTGAATATAGCCGCAGCATGTATGTCAAATGTCGTTAGGTAAAAACTGCGCATGTCTGGAACTACGGATTCTTGCCAAAGTTATAGAACTGATAGAACTGATTCTGAACCGATCCTGAATCGAGTTCGACGGTTCCGCGAACACAGAACTCTAACTAGAAATTCTGAACTGTGTGTTCCGCGAACGGCATTATTTGAACTGCGCATGCGTATAGTTCCGAATCAGTTCTGAATCCTTACCGCGAACGAAGCTATTAACAATTTGCTGGAACCATGTATAGATATGAAATGAAAGTATTGATATGAATATGGAAAAGTGAGATGAAGTTAACATTCGTAAATGTTGGTGTGTGGAAATATTATAAGAAAATTTAAGATCTGTTCAAATTGCTATGATATGATTGATCAAATTGATAGCTATGATTCAAAGGTGATCGTACCGACCCGGCCAATTACAGGCCAATAGTGATAAGCTCCCTCCTCTCTAAGGTGATGGAAAGTGTCATTAATGCACAACTCCTTGGGTATCTAGAGCATCGCCAGTTAAAAAGCGATGCCCAGTACGGATTCCGTCATAATCGCTCACCTGGCGATCTTTTAATGTACTTTACACACCGATGGGCTGACCCCATTAAGTAGAGGTGAGACTATAGACGTTAGCTTAGACATCGCAAAGGCTTTTGACCGGGTCTGGCACAAAGCTCTGCTTTCCAAGTTACTATCATTCGGGTTATGCAAAGCCGTTGCTGACGGTAGCCGCTCCTACACCAGATCAATTAATGCTGGTGTTCCACAATGCTCTGTGCTTTCTCCCACACTGTTTCTTCTGCATATCAACTACTTGTTACAAGGCGGTAACATGTGTTGTTATGCAAACGACAGTACGCGGGAAGCTTTGTATAAGGGCCGTGCGAATATCCCTCGGCCCGAGGTGGAAGAGAGTCGTGTAAGGCTTATGTCCGATATCGAGAACTCCTGAGACCGAGTCTCGAATTCGGATAAACTTAACTTGGTCTAATTTAACCCCAGCAAGACAAAAGTCTGTTCATTCACCGTTAAGAAAGCTCCATTTGTCGTGGCACCTCGATTTCAGAACATTCCTGTCAATATCTCTGAGAGGTTTGGGATCCTGGGCTTCGATATTTCGAGCAGTCGAGTTTCAGAGTCATCTGGCGAGCAAGACAAAACTTGATAGTAAAAAGCTCAGTGTACTAAATAGAGCAAAGCAGTACTTCACTCCCGGCAATTCTTGTCGTTTTATAAAGTTCAAGTTAGACCCCATATGGAGTATTGCTCACACCCCTGGGCCGGTGCACCGAAGTACCAGCTGGACCCTCTTTGACTCCGTCCAACGATGCACTATCACAAGTGGTTTAGAATCGCCCAGCATCCGTAGATATGTTGAGATCTCTCTGCTTTTTTTTTCCGCCTTTATAATGAGGAATCAGAACATTCCAAGAGCCGTTCAATTTGATGCCAACTTCGGGTTTTTACCATCGCACCGTCGAGCATTGTCGTGTAGTTCATCCGCACTTCCATGACGTGGAGTCGCTGCGTACAGTGCAGTCAAAAAGACACTTTATACCGCGAACCCGAATGTTGTGGAATGAACTGCCAGCTGATATGGGGCTCTTATTTACCCATACTCATATTTAAATAACGCTGTTCCGATATCGACGATACAAAAAGCGACTCATACACAAATATCCCAGCAATTTGAACAGCCCTTAATATTTATTTTGAGGACAAAAACATTGATATTTATATAACACAACAACACAGATCTGTCAATTGACTGACATTTCAAAATGGTCGCTGTTAGTTACCATCTTCGCTACGTTCATTTAGATTCTTGTTGCATTGTATCTTTGTGAAATTCGAATATGAGCTATTCATACTTGAATATTAATCTTTCTTAGTGCATGTTTTAAGTGCTTAATTGCACAGGAAAAGGAATCACAGAGGCTACCGGGCATATTGTTTTACCATAGTGCGTTTCTAATAATTGAGGTAGAACTTCTATCAAAATTCATGAATAAATCAAAAGATTTACAAAAAAAAATGTAACCTGACTCTGAATATAATTGCTCTTTATATCGGTTTTATACGTTTTTTTGGCGTTGTTTTCACAAATTTATATGAAATACTTTTTGTTCTTTCTTTAATAGCGTAAAAATAAAAGTAAAGAATTAGCTTAACCTATCAATTTTTATCGCCTAGGTGTATTGGACCGAAAATATCTTAAGTGGAAACTTTATAATACTAGTAATAAATCATTTCAGTGGTCAAATCATACACAACAACCGAGCTACAGCGTACATAAAAGGGTTATCCATGATTTATAATTTATTTTCTATAGCCGATTTTCTTTATTGTGATTATGATAGTATACCGATTTATGATAGCATAAAGTTAACTCATCCCAGTGTCTGTCCGCCTTTGGTGATTATCTATGTCTCACCTTTGTTGAATCTGCAAACAAGTGTATACAAAAATACACGAGTTTGAATACGCATGAACTTCTCTCACGATTGCTGTTTCTGCATGGAGAAGTATGCATGCATGAGTATTACAAGCAATAAAACGTATTCTTGGCAAAAAAATATTTTTTTCAAAACATCGGACTGCCACTTGACACCTCGTGTTCAACAAATCATTGTAACTAACATAGTTTTACTCTACCACTATGGTTGGCTTCGCTTCACTGTATTGCTTTTGCTAATAGTTACATTTGCTATCAACCGTGTTTCGTTGTTGGCTTGCAACACCAAATAGAGGCAACATTAATTAATGAAATGTAAAAGATATTTTGATAGTTGTTGTAAATTAAATAAAATTCCGCCATCTATTGTGCTTGTCATTGTGCTCCAAAGCTCAAAGCAATTTAAACTGATTAGTAAATAACATAGACATTTATTATTTAAGGAAAATTACGGTTAATTTGGAACAGGACTAATTAAAAACACCACATTTTGTACAGTTTGAAACCAACGGAGTTACACTACGGTGCTTAGCCTAATACTATTAGTTGCATTGTTCCACAAGCCAAAGGTCTCTCAGCGACCTATAGAAATGGAAAATTAAGTGACATATCCAAAAGATAAATAATAAGCTAAAGAGGCAATGGGCTGGTCATATCTGTCGTAGAACACTCGGTCATCATCTCTTTATATTTGTTCGCAATACAAAATATGGCAGACTGGCATTACACAATTAGTGTGTACTGCAAGAATTGAAACCAATCACCCTGGTTGACCCTAGCTTTTTTATTAACCCAGGAGGCGATATTAAAAGCAGAAGAAACACAGTATAATGAAGTAGCGAGCGTCTTTCGCTCCGCGTGCCCCTCCCTCGCCCCGGTCACCCCCGTCGGACGTGGCTGGCTACAAACATTCGCCGACAACCTCAAAAAGGAGTTAGAAAAGAAAACCGCCTTAGTCGATACCCCGAAGAAGGAGCTCGAGAATAAAACCGCCCCCCTGGACGGCTCCAGAGTTAAGGATCTGCTCGCAGAGAATGAGAAGTTGCAGGGCGTCGTTGATAAGTACAAGAAGATCATTGATGACACTGTGAGTATCGCATCATATGTATTTAGTATGTCATAATGTAAAGGATTGTGCCATAGAGGTGCTATTAAAACAGTGTTATTAAAACAAACACTGAAACGCTTCAGCGCTGAAGCGCTCGCGTGCTATATTAATGATCGAGTCGAATACGACTCGAGCTTTAACTACAAGGGTTTATAACCATCAAATATTAAAAAATATACTATAAAGCTCACTAGCCTTTAACACTAGTCTTAAAAGTTCATTAGCGCTCACTCAGCGCTCGAGCGTCGACTGCCCAACGCTCGTTCTTACAACACTGTGTAACCATTAGGAGGGCGTGCTGAGTCGGCTACAGCAGAATGTGACGAAGGAGGAGGAGCGGTGGACCGAGCAGCTGGCGGAGCAACAGCGGAAGCTGGAAGACCTGCGCCAGAAGACCATCGTACAGGTAACTAACTGCTGCAACCTACACATGTCACTAAACTATGATTTATAATTAGAAAATTCCTTTTTTCTTTTCTTATATGCCAATAGCTCAAAGCTCATTGTGCCAGTGTCGAGTTTTCTTCGTAAAATTAAAACAGTTCATAACAAATCTCGTCAATGTCCAGTCCTGTCGAAGTAAGTTGGGAGTCACTCAATAAAATGAAGTACCTAAGTTTACTAAGGACAGAAGACTTGGACTCCTTGTCTTATCCTTTTATTCGATTATCACAAACACTGCGCACTTTGAAGTTCAATAAACTTATAAACCACAAAACCCACAATATACAATTATTATAATAATCGAACAAAAACTCAACCTTTACTTCTCGAGTTCCCGCCAAAAGTCCTGATAAATTTTATATATATATCATAATTTGATTCATCGAGACTACAAGTTGACTAAATGTTGAAATATTTCTTTGATTTGATTTTGTTTTCGGCAAATTGTATTGAAACGTACTCTAAAGGACAGCAACATAAATCTTAGCAAGTATTTTCTTTGGATATTAGGATAATATGGCTAGTCCAGAACTGAACTAGTTTAAAGCACAATAACAATTTTTTTGAGAAAATGAAACAAATGTGTTTTAACCCACTGTGTCCCAATTAAGATAGATTGCGTACAGTTTCTCAGTTGTATTTGTAGTTGAAGAATGTAAAAAACAAATTTAGAGAAAAATCGAACAGTTTCATTTATTGCTTACAAACCCAATTTTACAAGTTTTAAAAAAAGTTTCGTATACCTCTATGGAATTAAAAAAATATCTTACAATATAACTAACAAGATAAGTGTTAATAGCAACAAGGAACTATAATAGCGATCTACCCTTTTGCTAGTTGCTTTTGTTCTTCGCCCGGACCAGAAGGTAATAAATCCAGGACATCATCGGCAACTTATCTCCTGTTGTTATGAGGTAACATAACATAGATATTGTGGTGAATAGGTGATGATTGTCTTCAGGTTTTTCATTATTGCAAGGTTAGTTGTTTAGCGTGAGAAGCATATTCTGGTGTAAATTGTGTCCATGAAGCCATGAACTCCTCTAGCTTACCAGATTGTTTCAAGTCAATGCTGTTGTAACTATCCGAATAGTCATCATTATACTGCATTAATGAGGAGCCTCTGGTAAATTTAATCCTTTTCATCTTTGATATCATTGCACCATTGCCTATTGCCTACCAATGTTTGATGGTCTTTGAATAAATAGTTCATGCATTTTCTCAAAAGATAGAGTATGGGTGGTGGCATCCTGCAGTTTTTAAATAAATCAAATTCATTGTTCCGGTGTTAATATCTGGGAATGTGTTTTTTGAGACCTACTAATAAATGATAATTCACAACATTACGTCGATATAATATGTATCCAGTGACCAAATAATTTATAGAAATTTCTTGTACATTTGGTAAAGTATTAACCATAAACATAACAAAAAAGATCATCTTACAGTTGCGATTACGTCGGCCGCAACAATCGCAATAACTACATTTTTTGAAGTTTGTGAAGGAACACCGTCTTTGAGGTAGTGATGTAAGCAGCTTGTTACTTCCTGTGAACCAATGACTCCAGTTGTTTCATACCACATGTTCTTGATTATATTTTGATCCTGTTTTTGGTAGGAGTGAATATCAAAATTTGGCATGTTTAATTGTCTCAGGTAGTAAACTTCGCCACTATTAATAAAAAGTAATGGAAGAGTTTTTTGTAAGTCAAAGATAATCAGGGGTTTGGTAAGGGAGTGTATTAAATTTTACTTTATTGTCATGATCCATCATTTCTCCACTTTGGAAATTTTATTGTGTTCAAACAAAAGTAGTCTATTAAACACTATATGTATTATACACCAGTCTGGACTTATTTCATAATTCAATTATAGTTGTCTATGTTACGTGCTGTTAGTTAGATCACTTTGTAATTTTCAAAAATATAATTTTACTTAAATCTATTGTGATACATTCACATCTGCGCAGTTTATAGGTGAATACTGTTAGATAGACCAATTTAGAATGATTTAGAATTTCTATAATTAAAACACAGTTAATTTAACTATCATCTGATTATTACATTGCATGAACTCGTATTACGGACTATTTCGAATACTGTATAAAAATATGTTATTATTGTAAAAAGAGACTGCATAGAAATGGGTTTTTTGGTGCGCCTGAAACACCAGCAGTCAAAATTCTCTAATTAAAAATCAGATTTTAATTGTATACGGTCATTTGCACACCACATATACTTGTAGAATGCTTACTTCCTAATAAACACTGTAAATATCTACAAACATATGTTTTAACTAAATTCACATTCGTGTAACTTTTTAATAACATATATTATAAGAAGCGTATATATAATAAAGTGGCAAAAAAGTCTTCACATTTCTTACTTTATCGTATTTCCCCAATGTACGTACGTGTTTCGGTAGTGAATGAGATATGCCAGAGCCCATTTCCATCCCATCATATCCCTCTCCATTTTTTCAACCCTTTCTCCCAATCCATTCCTTAATCTGCAAAGGTAGGCAAGGCAGGGCATCGGGCGCGCGCCAACGTTGTCATTCTGGATTTTTGTTGCCATGTATCGCGGATGTCTATGGACGACAGTATCCACTTACCATCAGGTGGACTGTATGCTCGTCTGCCGCATTTTTTTCTATAAAAATAACTATCGTCCAAAAGTTCAAAATATTCTCTAATATTCCAAATTTAAAAGAATTCTTTTTTATATAGGAACCTTTGGCGTTCGCATACTCCTGCATAGAAAAAACATTGCCTACCATCATGGAGGAGGTACATTCAATCGTCCGTTCTCTTGTGCGCTTTTGTGTCAACTCCTATTTATATATACCTACAAAAATGTATCCTCTCCCATCTTCGAGTCTCGTAATTTCTATTTGTAAAAGCCTCAGGTCTTACGTCAACTTCAATTATGGTTTGTTTGTTGCATCTATCGGTCATTAGGATGTTCGGAGCTATTTGAAATGTTTGGGCCCATACGTACTATGCGGCTGTCCGGTCGACTGGCTGCTGCATGCGGTCGAATGGATGGCAGATAGAAATGCGGCGAACCGCAACCTCGAACGCACTATCAGGTTAAGAAACAGCCAATATTTGCGGTCAGTTTCAGTCATTTCAAAACATGGACATCGAAGATGCTTACTACCTTATTACGTTTATACTCCTTTAAAGCGTCAGAAGACGAAAAGAAAGTATCAATCAAATTCCATTCATTCAATCCATTCAATCAAAGTACAATTACAATCTAAAGTAAATTTTATCCCCACCATAAATATTTACAATCTCTTTCTATTATTTCTGCTTTAACTTTCAGTCAGAATACTCCAAGCTTTTGAAATTCCAAATTGATGATCACTGTTGTATTTCATAAATAAACTTCGGTATCAATTGCGGCTCGCCCCACGAGAATGCGGTACAATATGTTCGGTTGTAAACGTATCACGGCTTGCGGCATGCCACACGGTGCGTACGGGCCCTAAATGTAACCCTTATTTCTCTCTCTCTATGACCGTCCAAATCATTGTTGGTGATGGTTTATGTATAATGATAGATATTGTCAAAAAGGGTTAATTGTAAACATGCTTAAACGATTAAAACTTTGTATTTTATTCAACATTAAAATATCAATATTTAAAATTTCAATAATTAGCAACTAAACTTTACGAGCACATTGTCATCGTGTGTGTTACTTACCGCCACGGACAACTCGGCCGGTTACGTGATGTCTCAGTCTACCGAAGGTACGGCAAACTCACTCAATCGATATTATATATGAAAAAATATCGGGGTTTCAAGCTCAAAGGGGTGGGGTATTCGACCACTGACAACCCTATGCATCACTGTTCTCCAAATTTATATGTTTTATAACTTATTCAACAAGTAATAAATAACTAACACCCATGTTAACTAATAAATAATAGTTTTTGAAATTCATTCGAAAATTAAGCCATACCACACTGTAAGAATGATGTTAATGTTCTATATTTCGGTCATTTTCCGGATTGTGTTTTATACGTTCTCTGTCATTTTTCAAGATATCTGATTTTGATTTCTTGGACAGAATTTCAATATCTTAATTTATTTAAATATTTTTTTTTTTATTTATTTATTAATTATACACATTGAATTATAATTGAGTTCCTTCCCTGTTAAGAGAGTTAAATAAAAATAACGTCTTTAATACCGAACTTCTATCATTCAAACTAACAAATTTTGTTCTACGACTTTTCTCCGAACTTGATATTTTCCCCCTCAAAAAGAGTTAAATTCTTTAATTGTGGTCTCTGACTTCATTAAACATTTAACTATATTATACGTTACTACGACCGGCAATATCGCACACTCCATTCTTAAATAGCTAATAATAGAACCGCTGCTATTATATGGGCGCTTTTATAATTTGCCGTCGCACGGCACGGCACGGCACGGCACGTTTTTACCGTCACGATCAAATGGGGAAGCAAAATGTATGAAATTAGGGTGGTTGAGCCTATAGTTGACCAGGCACCGGTTGTTGACCATTTGCGGCTTTGAGTGTCAATATTAAGATTTCCTGCCACTATGTGTTTCATTTAATGTTGGCTATATGTTGTCGTTACTAATACAAATCAACCAATCTCATTACGGCTAGAAAGAGACAAACAGTGAACTCTACAATTTCGTTTTATTTTTACTTGTCGCTGACAGTTGCCATTCGGCCGCCATTGCAATAATGAACGAGTTTTGACGAGGTAAGAATATTTTATATTTATTTTGTATTGTTTTGAATGTACTTTGCTCTGATGATTGATTTTTGTAATGATTTTATGTTTATTTTGGGGATTTTAATGAATTTGAGGTGCAAATAATATATTTCATGAGTTATTTAACTGGTTAACAAAAGGTACATGATTTGATTAAGTTTTCCTGGGGTTGACCAGTTGGTCAACGACTAGCTCACTGAAGTACTACTTTTTTTTTGCATTTTTTTTATCTGTTTCATGTCTATGATATGATTTGTAACTCAACAATCGATTTTAATGGAGTAAATCGCATTGTTTCCTTTAGTTGACCAGTGGTTTGACATTGGTGCTGCATACAAAACATAAGCTCCTATGATCGACCAAGCTCTCTAAATATAAGTTTATTTTTGCTTGTTTTAGATTCAATATGCCACCAAAAAAAAAAATTCTTTCGGTACAGTGAGGACGATATTTATGAAGCGCTTAAAGAAATACAGTCAGGAAACAAAATCAGAGAAACGTGCCGCAAATATAACATCCCCCATTCTACAATGATTAATAAAATAAAAATGAGACATCCCATTCAACGAAAAATGGGCCCGCCAACAATCTTGACACCTGATGAGGAACGATTGCTATGTCGGTGGATAAATGCAATGGCTAAAAAGGGAATCCCTATTAAAAAAGAGCAGTTAATAGAGACAGTTACTAAATTAATCAAAGCCGACAATCGACAAATTAGCATCGTTACAAACTCTGCATTAATTCGCCAGTCAGAACTTACTTTATCGACAAAATTATCCGACGAAGAACAACTACCAGGTTCAACCTCACTAAGTTTTGTTACAGACGATTGCAATAGTAAAAATCGAGAAGCAACGCCTACTAAATCTGTTACAATGATAGAGTTTTCAGAACAAAAAACACCTGAATCAGGATCATCCAAAAAACTAAACGACCAAGAAAAGGCACCCACTAAATCTGCAAAGTCTAGAGACTTTTTAAAACAAACTACACCCGGATATTCTAAAATTACAGTCAGCCCTGCTTTTGCGTCTTCTTTAGTTTGGCCTACAGAATCGCCACTGAAAAAAGGTTGTAAGAAAAATCTGAATAGAAAGCGATTGCCGGATGCAGTTACATCAGTAGAGTGGATACTCTACTGCTATTGGAATGAAAAAAATAGGGAACAAGAAGAAAAAGAAAATAAGAGATTAGCAAGAGAAGAAAAAAAGAAGTTACAAGAGTTGAACAAAATTGAGAAACCTAAAGCAAAACGAATAAGAAAAAGAGTACAAAATAGGATAGATTCTGATTCAGAAGAGGACAATTTACCATTGGTCTATTACAGTAAGAAAGGTAGATCAGACAACGAAATAGAATTAGGATCATACATACGTAATAGTCAACTACGCTTGGTTACTATTGGTATGCTAATGACAGAAAAAATAAATGCCCCTGCGTCAAATAATAGTAGAGGTTCATATAAAGTGCCAGAAATGGCCAAATATCTTTTTTGGATCTGATTCCTTTCATCTGCAATTTTTACTTTTGAGTCATTCCGTGATATTGTTAGAAATTTTATTTAGGTATGTTTGATATTTGATATTAATAATGATTAAACCAAAAACATAGGTTACTTATAAAGTTTAAAGTTTTAGTGAAGTTATTATTTGTTATTTTCATGTGATTTGAAAATGTGCCATTTAGATTTAAGAATTTCTATTGTGATTGTTAAGACTGAAAATAGTAATTTACTTGTTGGTCTCAATTAGCCCTAAGAACAAACCTTAATAAAGTTGATTATAAAAACATCTCCTTTTGTGGAATGTAGATTTTATTTCACTTTGTTTAATGGTCAACCTCTGGTACAAATCCTCTCAACAACTGGGGCCTGCTGGTCAAAGTAGGGTACATCCCAGTTATATACCGATTGTGTTAAATAATAAAAAAAACAAAAGGAATTAAGTGTTTTCCTTTTCAATTATAACTTTTAACTAGATAACGTACAATATAAAAAATAAACTTGTAATAAATATCGCAATTAGGTTATATAACAACATTTTAAAGTTATTTTTTTTCCTTAAATGGTTTGAGACTGGTACTTCCACCCTATATGAAGACGCTTTTAGTTTGCCGTCGACGGTGACGGTATGTCGTGGACGTCAAAGATCTGCCGTGCCGTCGCCGTAGCATACTAAGCTCCCTATCAAAGCGTCGCGGCATTTTTGAGAGTGTAGTGTGTACGTACAAAAAAAATGTAATAGTGTGCGTGTGCAGTCAGCCGCCGGCGGCGCAGTACTGTGGAAAATTAAAGTCTGTTCTGAATAAAAAATCGATAACTTTTTTATTTCTAAAGGTAGACTTAAAATTTTCTACAAATATAAAGTAGTTATCAGGCTTAAAATGGGATGTTCTTTATTAGGATTTATTTAAATACATTATATTTAAACAACGGAAGTTAAGAAGACCGTTAATATTTTTTTAATTGAACTTAAACTTTTCTGCCCAGCCTTGGGTATATGCAACAATGGCGTTATTTAAATACGATATAGTTACTCTACTGGAACTTGTAGAAGCGAGACCATGCTTATGGGATAAATCTTTAGGGAAATATAAAGATAAAATTAATTCAATAGCGGATGTTGCCAATATTTTCTTGCAATCTACCTTGTTTTACGTCTTAAATACAACAAATATAGAAAAAGTAGTCGCTGTCTCTTGGAGAACATGACCTCTCAACTTTAGATATGCAAAAGACAAATGATTTTACGGCAAATTATAAAAGCGTAGTCGCCACGGCACGCCGTCGACGTCCACGATATTACTGTGCAATCGTACGACGGTACAATCGTGCCGTGCCACGGCAAAATATAAAAGCGCCCTATATCTGCATCTGTGTAATTCAGTGCAAGTGTACGTACACGGTGCGGTATGAGTGAGCGGTTTGTGCAAAAAAGTGGTGAATTTAAAAAAAAAACATAGAAAAAAAATCGTTAGTTTTCACGAAAAAACTTCAGTTTAGAGGGTGCAGGTGTCCTAATTTTATATTTTTTATATTTTAATTAGCCATTACCCTGACTGACCTTATTGTGGGATTTTTAAAGAGTTATATGTATGTTCAGATGCAAAAGAAAATAGACAGTTTGCAAACAGAACTGCATCAGGTGCGAGCGGCGAACCACAACCCCAGTTTTGCAGATGCAGAGCGACTCGCTGAGGTTAGTAATAATCATTTCTTATTGTCACACACATACTTAAAAAATATAAATTTTAATTGCCGTTAACTTGTTAAAAAAGCTGCTATAATTAATTAAAAAAACAATTTTCTTTAAACTTAAAATTAGTAGCAACAGTAACGTATCAGCTGATGATGTCCTATTTTTAAGACGTTTGTGTGTGTGCGCGCTATATGAGAGGTGCGGGGAGAGTATCTACTTTTACAAGCGATAAAGACCTTAAACGAGCATAAAAGTCTGAAAGTATTTTTGTACGTTCTACGAACCCTTTTGGGTTCTTTACATCGAATATGTACCGTCAGCATCCATCCACTGTACAAAGTGGATGGATATTTATTGATTTGATGGAGGTTTAAATATAGTTTCGTAGGGACATCACAAGATTGAATACATCTTATGTCATTCCACGTCACTTTCACTGACAGGATAGGAAGTGGTACCGCAAATCGTAACCAGCCCTTTATCGCCCACTGCTGGACATGGACCGTCTCTAAACTCTCCTCATGCACATTGTGTTGTGCATGAGGGATGTTATGCCCTTAAAACGTCACGCAGTCGGTGAGGCGGCGGGTTGGCGAGTCCACTATTTTAGAGGTGGTGTAATTCCTCAGCACTTATAGTAGCTTCTTTGGTATCTCTTAGTCTCCACGACGTGACATCCACGGGAAGAGATGAGTTGGTGCTATTCTAAAGGCACACGACCACAGGAGATGGTATGACATATGTAAGAATGGAAGGGTAAATAGGCTCTGGCAACTCTCACTCCTGAAACATGTTGGTACATGTTTCAGGAGTTTGTACACAGTTTCTATAAAAACAATAACTAGGGCAATCGAACACACGCAGTCGGATAGAAAGTATTTGTAACGTGACTCTCTTATTTTGTTCACAGGAAAGGTTATTAGGAGGTTTATCAGATAAATATAAAGGGGATGCATGCAATGGACCCATACAGGTCAGTATAATATCCATATAATTTGACTTTTTATTTTTGGTAAAGAAGGCGACAAATGAGAATATAGTTCACCTCATGATAAGTGGATACTATTGCCCATAGACATCCGCGATACATGCCAATATAAATCCAGAATGACAATGTTGCCACGCGACCGGGTGCGCTGCCTACCTTTGCAGATTAAGGAATAGATAGGGAGAAAGCGTTGGGAAAATGGGGAGGGATAGGATGGGATGATAATGGGCTCTAGCATATGTCATTCACTACCGAAACAATTGGAGAAACAAGATAAAGTGGAAAATATAACAGATGTTTGACCTTTTACTTATTGTTTGTATTTATATTAATTTGCAGGTTATACCTATTTGAATTTTACTGCATAGAGCTAAGACTCATTTCAACGAGGAGAGTTTCTCGAACGGTTCGGTCAAGAATATTGTATACAATTCTCGTACGCGACCAAACCACATACAATTCTCACCCACAACTGTCCATATGATGATAAAAACTCGATGATAATATCGATAACAGTGATTATGTGATGATTACAGTTGTTTATACTAGCTCTTGACCGATGTTCGAGAAACTCTCCTTGTTATGTGTTACAGGGCATGCTCAAACGGTCTATCCGGTAAATCATATGAAACTACCGGAGTAATATTTAGTATGATCGTTAATTAGCTACAACATATAAAAAAAAATCTAATGTTTGAAGCATAATTGAAAAAATAAAAACCGTTATAAAATTCTCATTAAATTTCAGACAAAGAACAATAAAATTTAGAAGACAAGTCCATATAAACCGATCTTTCATATGCTTAACCGGCTAGACCCTACGTCAAAACCACCATAGCTAACGATAACGTATTCAAACACAGGTCGGACTAGAAGAGAAATAACAATTAAAAATATCAAGTGTACGCGAGGGAGTGTCATTTGATTCCACAGCGACAATTACGACGCGATCGCGGGGACTTTACAGTGAAATGTTAGAAAATTTAACTAAACACAACGGCAAAACTAAACGAGCAAATTTCACAGCCACACGTTCCACTTCAAACAAAATATGCTCAAGCTAGTATTAGGATTGTTGTTATACCTACTATATTTTTGCAATAGATTTACGTCGGTGCAGCACAAGTGGCGTGTTTTTTCAGGAATGAATATTTTTATTGCTGCGCATGTGATCTGTTTGGGATTCATGTTAACACCGCTGACATGAAACTACTGTTTATCAAAAAATCCTCTTGAAATGTGTGGCGTCCTGCTGAATATTATTAACCCTTTTTACTCATAAAATTTGTTTAAAATCATCCTTTTCGAGCAGTTAGAATTATTTCAAACTGGTTAGTGAATAAGAAAGAATTTTAAACAGTGCTATGTGTAAGAGAGGGAAATGTGTCCGCGTGGAAGAATTACAACTTATTGCACAATACGTATCGCAACGTTTTCCTTGTGATTATTTGTAAATCTGCATACACTGTATGACGACGTGAACAAGTGTGACGCATGTTGATACCGCGCCATTTTGGTCCGAATTGCATTAGTGTTATTTGAATGTAATGTAAAAAATAGATATCCAGTGAAATAGTGACGTTATAAATAGTGTGTACTAAATAATGAGATACGATTTGAGGATAGGTATGAGGTTAGGCGGCGGCTGCATGAATTTTAACTCAAGGGAATATTTGTTATCGTTATGCGTATTAGTCGTTTTGCGTTAACTGAAATAGGTCATTACGCGAATCATCGGAAAAGAGAATTTGTAGCAGAAATAGCTATCTATAAATAACATTGACATCCGCATCTCTTTTAACTTGATACGATGGAAGAATTTTGGAATCTTTTCAAACTAAGCATGTAATTAATCAATTTAAAGGTTGAATTAACATTTTTTTTTTCTGTTTGGTACACGTATATATACTGTAGGTATCTATATATTTCTGAATGCATGTACCTATATAGACATTATTTCTTCATTGCACCTACCTCTATCTAATTTAGAGACTTTTTTTCCTTATCACCCAACGGCTGCCTGGAAGAAATCGCTTTGTATTTCTAATTAGGTACTTGTACTTTGTATTTCTCTGTATGTTTTTTTGTTGTTCAATAAAGTATATGTATCCACCTATTTATCAAATTAAAGCTAAATCAATGTATTTTTAAATAATTTGGTGTTTCAACACCAGGTTCCGTCTCAATTCAACAATCAACTAATTATAATTTAGTTGTATAAATATGCTTAGTATCTACAAATATGATAAAATACCTTCCTATTTCGTCGATTTCAATGCAGTTTTCAACTAAGGCATAACAGAGGAAGAGATTTAGAAAAGGAAGCCGGATATCAACAATGCTTACAAATACTTACTACAACAATACTTACAAATAATTATCTTATGCTAGAAAACCATTTTTCTTTTAAATCGATGGGTTAAAAATCACGCAGCCGCTCGAGTGTTTTCTTTTTTACTAAAATGTATGCCGACATTAATATGGACTCCTTTGTCGAATTTGTTGCGTAAATTATATTTCAGATAATTTATTATAATTAAAGATTAATATGTAAAAAATCAATTGGTGTGGCATTTTATTGTTAGTTAATAATAGCTAATGTGATTTGAGAATAAAAAGCATGCAAATTATTATATTATTTGATAATTTAATTTTACTCATAACTGTTATTGCTTCAAATAATATGTTATTGATTTATATAGAAAATTATTTGACATTTATGATAGCAAACATCTGAACTACGCTTGGCTGGAGTTCGAGGCACAGGCTGCAGACCAACCACGCTGAAATGTCATATGACATAACAGTTACGAACTTGCAGCATATCGTTCAGTGGGCCTGGTATGTTTATCGCGTATTTAAACGCTTATTATCGCGTTCGATAAAGTACCGATATAGAGAGTCACAGCAGATATCGAGAAATTTAAAATGTATCATATAGAAGATACACTAGTTTCAAATAAGTTTTCAAACAAAGAAAATCTTACACTATGAACTCCTAGAACAAACTAACGGGGCATATTGTTCCCTCGACTGCCGCTCGCAGGGTATATGAATAGTCTACCCAAAGGTTTTGTTAGGAAACAGGCTGAACGGCGCTTCCGCGTTGAAATTCCACCTCACTTGCACGTTTTGTGCAGTTAGAGCTGCAGTTGTATAACTGCAGTTTTGATTAAATTGTTGCAAGTCTGTCAATCATTTACTAAAGCCTTCTAAGCTGTATACTCCAGAGGGCTGTCAATGAACGCGATAAGTCACAATCAGATTACCTACTTGACTGCCTGCCATCTGTTCCATAAACTGCACGAGCATTCTGTGGACTGTGCATCGACAAACCTAACTTTGCAGCTACAGAACTAACACATAAGACTAAGAAATGTTATGTACTCTTTAGAATTACATTATTTATAAATAACTTTGTATCTAGTGCATAATCATTTCTGTCAGTGCCTTAGGGTAAGATTTAAATTTGAAAAGCTGACTGGTATATTTTTTAATTTCTAGTAATAATGAAATCAAATGCTTGTTTATTATAAGATGCATTATTTAAATGTTAATCTTTCTTATGTTTTTAATAGAGTATTGACTAGTTTAATAGTGAATCACTGTGTCAAATGTCCTGGAAATTGAAATAGTATATGAGATCTAATTGTAATATAGTTATGCCACTTTGTATGATAATTAATATATTACATAAAGACATTATCAAATAAAATATTTCTTAATCATTACGGTTTTCATTTAATATTTTATATAGCCTTTGTGTTTAAACCTCCTGCTCATATAGGTACGTGAATTCTATAGTCCTAGTATCAGATTTGATCAGAAGATGAGTGAGTCCGCCTCTGTGAACTCCAATGCAATATTTTGTTATGTCAACTAGCTCTTTCGCCCCAACTCCGATTAGAAAATTGGAAATTGAATCACTGTAATATGCCAGGCCAACACTCGATTGAGCACAGAAAACTTAGTACTTCATTTGCCCATAAACTATAATTTCTTACTCTACCTAGTACTGGTCACCCGCCTGGTACTCTCTATGTCCAACGAAACGATAATACATGTTACGAGACTTACGAGTACGTAACCATAAGAGCCTACGTACTCCGCGCTTTTACATTTCTCTACTGCGCATTGGATTTCATGTTTATCGCTATAAAAGCAGGCCGATACGTCGTATAGGCACTTTCAAAATATAACATTGAATTTCTAAAATGTCATTTTTCCGTTTTCCACAACGTATGCTGATTTATGTCCATTTCGCGAACTCTGGTCAGTCATTTATATTATGTTTAATATACCTACCTACATTCATCCTCAGATTGGAATACCTATTTAAAGTTTTGGAACATTACGACTTTAACAAAAAGGAGATAATATCATCTATAGCACTTTCTCAAAAAAAAATCAACTATTAAATTAAAACTAGATTTTTCTCTCTCTTGACTACAGCCCTGGGTGGGCCTTGCCCTGATCCAGCAAGTTTTTCCAGATCGTTCTGTTCATGGCCTTCGTCTTCCAATCTGCAATTCTAAACCCTGTATGTCTACTCCATCCAGCTATCACAATCGTGGCCTACCACCGTTTCGACGTCCCTCCGGCCTTGTTAGGTCTTTTTTGGCAGTTTTTCCTCATCCATGCGCTGCACGTGTCCAGCCCACCGCATCCGACCAACTTTAATATGTCTTACTGTCGGGTTCTGGATACATGTCATAAAGCTCATGGTTGTAGCGCATTGGTCCCCACATTTCACGGCTCCATATATTTTTCGGAGAATCTTCCATTCAAAGACCCGGAGGCTGTTTTCATCCTTTTTAATCAGGTCCCAACATTCCCAACCGTATCTCGGCACAGGTCTTAATAAACTTTTATACAGCATTAACTTTAGGTTCCTGGACAACGTTTTTGACGTTGAGTATTTAAGAAGTCCAAAGTACTACATACTATCGCCAAGTATTCGTCGCTGTATTTCTGCAAATGTTTTTTTTTTGCTGATTTACTGTGTCCTACACGTCGTGTGCTTCGTTCTATGTACATGTACCTACACTTACTTCGTCGGCGGGAGAGTCCTTCCTACCAGGTCGATGTCATCTGCGTATCCAAGCATCTGGATCGATTTATTGTATACTGTACCTCTAGTTTCAACTTAGGCATCGCGGATGTATTTCTCCAAAGTAATGTTAAATAGGATGCAGGAAAGAGCATCTCCTTGGCGAAGACCATGGTGCGTTATAAAAGATTCAGACAGGTCAATTTGTATTTTCACTGTTTCGGATATTGTTCGGAGTCATTTTAGTAAGCCGTATAAGCTTATTCGGAATATTCAATTTCTCCATGACTATAGAGAAATGAACGGTGGATAGGTACTATCGTATGAAGATTTAAAATCAATAAAGAGGTAGTGTGTCTATGTTGAATTCAGGGGTCTTTTCCAGAATTTGTCTAAGTGTAAATATTTCGTTTGTAGTGTACCGGTTGGATCTGAATCCACACTGGTATTCGCCAAGGCTAGCATATGGTTGCAGCATATTACAAATAATATTTGCAAAGATCTTTATAAGTTTCATTCAGCAGTGTTACCAATACCCTTATATTTTTTGCAATCTACAAAGTCGCCTTTTTGTCTATTGGGGAGATAGGTAGTACTTGTGTTCCACTCATCAGGCATGACCTCTGCCCAGATTGTTTTATAAGTTGATGTATTTATCTTCCGAGTCGTATTCCACCATATTTTATCAACTCGCTCGTGATATTACCAGAGCCTTATTATTTTTTAGCGCCGTTACCTATGACGTTCAGCACTTCTTCGTATGTTGGACACTGGTCTATCGACTAGTCAGATTCATGGGGAAATAAAGTCATTCTGATTGTCGACGGACACGCAAGTCATAAAGGGATTGAAACTTTAGACTATGCAAAACAAAACCGTATTAATGTTATTTTTCTGTCTCCACACTGCGCTCATTGCATGCAGCCTCTTGATGTTTGTTTTTTCGGGCCCTTGAAAACTTACTTTAACCGAGAAATATCCAAGTGGTTGAAAGCACATCCTGGGTGTATTCTTACACAATTTCAGATTGCCGGCCTTTTTAACAAAGCATACGGTAAGGCAGCAACAGTGCAAAATTTTTGTCCGCTCGGACAAATTTGTAAAATGGCCGCCCTTTTGAAAAAAAATTGTGACCCAACGGTACATTCGAGCACCCCCACTTACCTCTTACTGTTAATTGTCTAAAACATATCCTATCAATGGCCAGTCCCGTCGAAGTACCTATAAGTTATAATAAGTCAGAAGTCGTTCGGTAAAGCGATATTAGCTAAGTTTATTGAGAACTCCTTGGAAGCACACGAAAAATGCAGTCCCACGCTTTTATTTCATTATCATTTTATCACCAACACCACACTAAAACACTGAGGTTTACAATAATTAAACAAAAACTCGCCTTCACTTCTTGAGTTCTCCCAAAAAGTTATTATTTACTCGTGTTGACTAATGACCATGCCGGAGTCAAAATTAATTAAAAAAAGATTATTACTTGACAGTTGTCAGAAGATTTTCACATTGACAATAGGAACTTCGTTCCAAATCGCGCCGCTAATCGCTTTTTGAGAATTTAAATACAGACGCAGTCTGGTTTTGCGATAATCTACCCACGCTCTATTCCCTCTACACTAACGACATCTCCCTCACCCCAGGAATAGAGCTCGCTCTTTTCGCGGATGACACCGCCCTCTACGCCTCAGATAGGAACCTACGCATGGACTCTCTACGCCTCCAGCGCGCAGTCACCGCCCTAGGCGAATGGTTTGCGAGGTGGAGGATAGAGATTAAACCCGGCGAAAAGTGCAGCCATGTGCTTCCCTTTTCCCAGGGCTAACTCTCGTAGGCCTAAGCTGTCCCCTCTTCCGATAACCCTTTTCGGTCAAAATATTCCTCTCGTCAGGAAGACCAAGTATCTCGGAGTCACTCTAGACCATAGACTGACCTTCCGAGAACACATCAAAACTGTCCGGAACCGAGCCGCCTTTGTGCTCGGTCGCCTCAACCCCTTCATAGTCGGGAGAAGTAAAATGTCGCTTAGAAATAAGTTGACATTATACAGAACTCTCGTCCGTCCCATTATGACTTATGCTAGCGTTGTGTTCGCACACGCAGCTCCCTCCATCATTACAAATCTCCAAAAACTTCAAAATAACCATCACGTGGGACCGCTTGCTCGTCCGCCCACTAATCTATAAAAAAAAAAAATAGATTCATGCGCAAGGCCGTGGCTGCACCATGGTACTTGCGTAACGTTGACCTCCACAAGGACTTGGAACTTCCCTCCATTGTCAAATTTATAAAAGACACCGCCCGACGCTACTATGACGCTATCCCACACCATCCCAACCCCCTGATTCTCTCTTCCCTCACCTACATACCGGACAGGAGTGTCCCTCCGCGCTATCGTCGCCCGCGGCACATCCTGGACGATCCCGACGACCCGATCACCGCTGCCAATGCGGTTCTCACTCTGCACCCAAACACAGCACACCGACACCGTCCCCGCCGGCCGAGACGTGGACGTCCCCCTCGTTACACCGTTAACACACACCGGCCCTCAGCCAACACTTTCACTAGGCATCGACACGTGCCTGGGCGCTTCTCGCCGACACGCGATCCCGCGGTATCCCCCCAATGCAACACCCTAAGCCGAGGTCCGTTCCTTCCGCCGGTTTACCGGCGGGGGAGCCCTTAGGCTCGTTACAACACACACTTTTCTCCTGGCTGAGCGCCTTCTGCGCTCGCCCTACATCAATCGCGACCAGTGACTCTTAAAAGGCCACAAGGCGATAAGAATTTAGACCTACACGATGTTGAGGCAATCAAGGTTTTTTGGCCAGTAGGAGTCCGGCACTACCTGGTACCACCTAGACTAGCCTAGCTGGACTAGATGGTACCAGGTGACCATGCAGGGTTTTCCTTGATTCTCTCCTAACATAAAAAAAAAAAAAAAATTGCGTAGATCTCTCGTTTTGGAACGCAACCTTGAAATATTACGTCCGCAGTCCGCCTCATTTTCAACCATTGTACATATTTATTTACTTATAATTTACATTACCTACTTCAGATATTCAAATTATAGCTTCGATATATATTTCGAATAATGGCTGATGTAGCGGTAAAAAATGTGGACAACGCTTGCGAAACAGCTGAAGAATTTACCAAAGTTTACTATAAACAAGTGGATAACAGTCGTCACTTAACCTCAAAATTGTATCTGGATACCGGATTGCTGGTATGGAATGGAAACGGAATTAATGGCAGTGAGAAAATTCAGAAATTCCTAATGGATTTACCAGCAAGCAACCACGCACTGAAGACTTTAGACGCACAACCTGTATCAGATAGCTTAGTGGCTAATAAACTGACTTACCTTATTCAAGCCGCCGGAGATGTAACTTACCAGAACGACGACGTCAAGAAGCCTTTCCAGCAAACGTTCCTGATTGTAGCTGTCGAAGGAAAGTGGAAAATCGCATCAGACTGCTTCAGATTACAAGTTCCATATATTTAAAATCACACAGAAAATTGTTGCGACTCTAATTGAATTTTGTGTTAGTTAACATGAATAGTAATTCTCTTTTGTATTATTGACACTAAGCTGTGCTAGACGGGTCAATCATTCTCAATTCGCATTTATTGAATACAAAAAAATTATTTCAGCTAAAAACTTTTAAAAGAATAAATAAACTTGTTATAGTTTAATGTTATAGCTTTGATTATCTCAGTTCAATGATGTTTTAGGAGTACTTAACTAAGGACATTTTTGATTTGTTTGGATATCTTCTATCAATTTATATAGGTTTGGTTAGCACCTGCAAAATTGAGAAATTTTCTAAATGGTGGAAAGTAAGTTTGCTACATGGGTCACATGCCCTTTATATTAAAAAAATATTATTGTTAAATTACAAAATGTGTTGTAATTTACATAATAAACCACATGCTTCAATTAAATAAACATACCTAAATAAAATACATTGAATTATTTAGTTATTTTAATTGGGTGTATAATCATTAACATTGTAATAAAATTATTTTCCTAGAAATAAGCATTTAAATCTAAATTTTATAATATGTTCCTATGAGTTTTTTACAATTGGGACAATAATGTTTTGCCTCTTTAAATGTGGGTACAATATAAGGTATAGCGGCCAAGCAGCAGAGCATACACCATCTGTAAAATAAAGAAATTTTTCCCAAATCAAAATACATGGGATGGACTAATGATCTCTCCTACAATCTTAGCAAAATAGCTTTAATTTATGTAACAAAGGGAGAAGTGATTACCAAACACACAATCAAGGGAGAATGTTTTGGCTATTGCTTATGAGAAGTCCGTACATATACTTGTTTTCTTAAATATATATAATACATGTAATTAATGGCATATTACAATTCGAACGATCATGTTACCAATCTTAAGAAATAGCTAGGTATGCTTGAGACAAAGTAATTTTTAATATTTTCACAATAAAGTTACTTACACAGTAAATCCACAGATGAAACCTGCAATCATGTGTGTTATTCTTGTATTAACATATTCCACTTTAGTAACAATTCTTTCCTGACATTGAGGACATGTGTAGTACATAGGTGCACTCGTTAGTGGTGGCTGAATAATAATGGTTTGGCGAATAATTGGCTGAGTGGTCACTGTGGGCGTGTATGGCGGAGGAGGATCCCGATTTATATTAACAGTTTCTAATTGCACAGTGTATTCTGCCCTCAAAGTGTCACTTATAGGTGGATTTATACCTCCACTTGCACTCATATTGATGTTAGACAAGCAGTGTCTATTTTGTACGCAAATATTATATTGATAAAATCCTTATCAAACATCAACCATTCGCTACGTTATCAGTATAAGATAAGTCAATAATCAGGTATGTATCATGTACATTCTTTAATAAACTTTGCATACCATTTTGTACTTTATTTCTATACAATAGGTATGGACCATATTTTCCAAAAAAAACATTCCTGTTTGCCCTTGGCAGTTCGTAAGAAATACATCTCTGTATTTTATTTCAAGAAATATTTTTCTAAATTCAGTCAATATAAATTGGTTTGGTAAACAAGGTGAAAATAATAGCTTACATATTTCATAAAAGCTTTAATTTATTACTATATACATTTAAAATATAAAAAAGAAAAAATATGTATGATAAAATAGCTTGGATACAATAAAATTAAAACCAATTCCCATAAAAATATCCAATCACATTATTATCTATCTAGTTATAACAAAAAAATATACATACCTAATACAAGCACAGGTTACAATTACAATGGTTAAATTGTGTACTAATATTAGTCCAACTAAATAGATTTCAGTCTAAAATCAGTCCCACTGTAAAGGACTGTAAGCCAATGCTTGTATTGTATACAAAATTTATTATGAACAAATTTGACAATGTGATATTGTTTCACATATTGGAATGTGATAAAATGTGTTGCAAAAATAAAATTTAAACCTAAGTATAATAAAATGTATAACAATAAAGAACTTTTTCATTTCCACAACATAATATCACATAAATATAATGGTGGTATGTTGTTGTGAAAATAGGATTTCTCAAATTCATAGAAAAAACTATATTTTGGAAAAATACTTGTCATCTTAGAAAGTGCATTTAAAATGTTTAATTTTAAAAACAGGTACATTTAACTGAAATTATGACACATGTAATTATACTAACACAGTTGACTTAAATAATTAGGAATGGTAGTAGGTAATATCCAGGAGTTGTTGCTTACTTTATTGCAATATTTACTTCTAATTAACATACAAGAATTTTGCAATAACTGTGATTACATGTTAATATTAAAGGTATAAAAATACAATCTAATTTTTGTCTTATTCATGTGTAGTATAGGCTAGCATCCTACAAAGACTAAACTTCACAGTGCAACAGATATGACATAAACATTTTATGTTGTGAGTAACAATTGATGATTGGCAAGTTTCATCAAATTGTGTCAAATTAGAAATCAAAACCAAATTGTAAACTATATACTTTGCAGGTGTATAGAAGAACATAGTAATTGAGGCCATAAATTGGAATCAATTTACACAATATATATCAACCAGATAAATAAGACATTTTTCAGTCTTAGTCGTGTTTTATATGACCTTATGCAGTGCATAGAGGATAATTTCGAACTATTCAATTTAAGTCTTATTAACATATCAGTATATGTCTCAAAAATGTTTATTTATCGCGGCCTTAGACTTGTTAATATTGTCTAACATTTATTATTTTTCCCAATAAAGGAGTTGCAGTTGGGGCAGTAGTGCTCGGCATCCTTGAATGTATCGAAGCAGTATGGCACCAAACCCAGGCAGCACAGTGAACATACCCTATGGGCATAAAAGACATTTAGTTTACAACTAGGAATATTTCACAATAAATTTTATTAGCAAGGGAAATACTTACATAGTGATAACGCAGATGGACCCAGCAACTAAATGTGTATGCCAGGCTGTTGTGTATGTAACCCGTGTTGTCACAACTTTTCCACAGTTGAAGCAAGTGATTGTGGTGGGCTCACTTCCCACTGCTGGAGGCAGCACAATGCCGACCGGGACGCCAGGCGGGACTGGCGGTATGTCACCGGCCTGTAGCGGTGTGGTGTTGGCCGTTGTAGGCGGATGCGGGTACACTCCCGGAGCTGTGTACGCCTTCGGTTGAGCATGGGGGTAAGTATCTGACGCCGATGGAACTACAAACCCGTATTGAGGATTGCCAACAACAGCAGAGTAAGGTGGTGGCAGATCATTTGGGTCGGATGATGTTGCACTGGGAGCTTGTGGATTACTTGCCATTTTTACGGTATTCTTAGCAACTTTAACTCCGTTTGCTGTATTATAGTATATATATGATGAAGCCTATGAAGTAAACTTTGAATTTACGACAGGAAACTACAGAAAACGCAAAAAACTACAATGGTAAAGATAAAACAACATGACGTCATGTGTCAATGTCATATATAGATGGATGGTGTGTGGTAAAAAAATATAGGTCTGGCTTCTTATTATTTGGCTCTTTGTGAAAACTGAGCACTAAAGGCCGCATTACAAAGCATGCGATTATCTCTGTAATAGTTATCTTTTTAAGACATCTGCAATACATGCCGACATCAATCAAAAAGTACAAAGTTGGTACGTTCACAGATGCACTGCCTACATTTACGGATTTAGGAATCAGGACCCTTTTTCCGACCTTAGAACCTTAGAAGCCCTATTAAATATATATTTGATGGATGTAAATAAAGTTGGTACATTTTTTTTTTTTTTATAGAAAAGAGGGCGGACGAGCAAACGGTCTCACGTGATGGTAAGTGTTACCGCCGCCCATGGACACCTGCAACACCAGGGGGTATGCGGGCGAGCCGCCGACCTTGCAAAATCCTATTCACAGCTCTCTTGAAGAACCCCATGTCGTAGTTTAATGGGAAGACCTCTTGAGGCAGTTCGTTCCACAGCCTACGGGTTCGCGATATAAAGTAATTTTTGGACCGAACAGTACGCGACAGCTCCGTATCTAGGAAATGCGGATGGACCGCACTTCTGTGACGGGAGGTGCGGTTATAGAAACCCGAGGTGGGAATTATATTGAACAATTCTTCAGAGCATTCCCCATTGTACAGGCGGTAGAACACACAGAGATACGCAACGTCCTTCCGAACGCTGAGGGGTTCTAAACTGCCCGTGAGAGTGGGATCGTTGACAATACGAACAGCACGTCGCGTTGGATGGAGTCAAATAGGTCCAATTGGTATTTCGGTGCGCCGGCCCAAGAGATGTGAGCAATACTCCATATGGGGCCTCACCTGAGCTTTGTAAAGCATTAGCAGTATTGCAAGATGTTCGAAAAATATTTAAATTTCCGAGAAATGATAACGTACGAGAAAAGAAATATTCATTTACAATTATTTTTTATCGTGGTGATTATTTTCCTTTCATTTTTATTTTTAATATCATCAATTAATAAATTTTATTCTTTCGAATGAAGTATAACACAAATTCTTACGTTGCCAACAAAAATGCTGTGACGAAATGTAAACAAAGAGTCGAGTTTGTCGTTATCGCTTCCAAGGATAAGCGAGGAATTAGTTCTGGTGCACACTAATATTATAAATGTGAATGTGATTTAGCCGAGGACTGCGGGTGGGGTATATATAGCCCATTGAGTACGGAGTTGAAAAACACGTCTGTCTCCCTTTATTAAATGCTCTAACCCATACGAAACGTTGTTTATTTCATTCTAAGATAAATATTTACACAAGTTTGCTGTTGAAGCGCCAGTTGTTGATCCTAACTGATACAATACAAACAAAAATAAAAAGAGAATTTTCCGTTAAAACTACTTTGTTGATAATTGCAAGCAAAATTCCCATGTGTCGTGTTTACGACTTATTAAAATAAAAACAGTACCACTACAAACTTATTTTGTTATACAATCGTAAAGCCCCTTTCAAACACTATACAAAGAATACAACTGAATGCACTTAAAAGGGTACGGGTGTCGTAAAGTAGATGTTTTATTATAGATATATTATAAAGATTATAGATGAAGCAGCGGGCATTCCCCAGTTAATAAATAAAACCACAATATGAATAAAAAAATATATTCTTAAAATAAAATGAAACAAAAAAAAAATACTATTTCACTAAACTTAGCTAAATTAAAATGTACAAAATCAGAAAATCTTTATTTATCCAAACTAATATTATCCGAAGGTGTGTCTGTTTGTTACTCCTTCACGACTAAACTACTAAACCGATTTTAATGAAATTTGGCAAAATTAAATACGAATAATTGTAAATACTATCTGGTGTAATGTACCTCGCACATTACTCAACAAAGTAATATTCCTAAAGATCGTTATTATTCGACCGTTATTAATTGACATTCATTACCTAAATGAAGTGAAACCACTAAGTATGTTGTTAATTGTCTCTAAACTGAAAGTTGTATTGTAATAACGCAAATGACTTATTTTCCTAAGATATTAAGAACACGGAAATCCAATATTAGTCACTTAATATTTCACATTCAACATTTAACGTTGTAAGATTTAGCCGCTCATTTGCGGGCTGGGACAAAATCGTCCCAAGTGACAGCTAACCAATGACAGCTGGCGAAAAATCCCCTCGATGTCTATGGAGTTGAAATACACGTCGATCTCTTTTTAAAAACCCTGAAAAGTTGTGTATGAAATTTTCGGTAGTTATGGCACAAGTCTATGTTGAAGCACCAGCTGTTTGATAATAATCGTGACAATTATATAAATTAATGAAAGTTATTGTGTTTTCGACGTCACAGTGTTTATTTTGGTAGTGATATTTTTAGTTTTTGTCCATATCTTGGAGAACAAAAAGATAACTACAAGTGAAAATACTTATTTTAAAAAGTGTATAAACAAGTACGAAAAGAATCAGTTACGTCGATTTTAATATATTTGTAACAAAATACGACATACTCTAACTTTGATACTAACACGTAGTAAAAAGATGTTGTATTTTTAATTTATTCCGAGTGCTGTGTACCTGTGAATGTAGAAAAGTGAGTAAAGTAATTATTTGCCAACATTTTCATGTTTATTATAAATAAATTGTGTAAAGTAACTTGTGATTTTACTTCTACTTGGCACATCACACTGGAATGAACGAACAATAAACATGGAATAATTAATTACCATTTCGAATACCGAAAACAGAGTACCTTTAGTTACCCTGTCCGAATGAGCCCTAAAGATGACGTCACAATGGCGTCGACAGGTATAGAAATTAGGCGACAACATTTGAAAAATTATGATTTGTGAACTCGAAACATGATATTTCGTAATGATCTATACATGAAAATGTTCGCAAATAATTACTTTACTCACTTTACTACATTCACAGGTACACAGTACTCGGAATAAATTAAAAATTCAACATCTTTTTACTACGTGTTAGTATGAAAGTTAGAGTATGTCGTATTTTGTTACAAAAATATTAAAATCTACGTAACTGATTCTCTTCGTACTTGTTTATACACATTTTAAAATAAGTATTTTCACTTCTAGTTATTTTTTTGTTGTCCAAGCTAGGGACAAAAATAAAACATAAAGCGACCAAAATAAACACTGTGAGCTCGAAAGCACAATAACTTTCATTAACATAAATAATTCACACGATTAATATCAAACAGCTGGTGTTTGACCGTCAACTGGTGCCATAACTATCGAAAATTTCATACACATTTTTTCAGTGTTTTTTAAAAAGAGATCGACGTGTATTTCAACTCCGTAGACATCGGGGGGATTTTACGCCAGATGTCATAGGTCTGCTGTCACTTGGGACGATTTTGTCCCAGCCCGCAAACGAGCGGTTATGCAAAGGTCCAAATAGAATCTGTACAAATTAACATTTGAAATTACTCTGTAACAAAAATATTAGATCTGTGTTATATAGTACTTACTTATCCTATCCGGTAGATCAAAAAATTAAAAAAATAAATTTGTTTTCAGAGCTGTTATATCGTGTTTACCCCAAAAGGTTATATAGTATTTTTTTTCAAAATCGGTCCAGTAGTTTTAAAAATCTTTTTTTATGGAAAAAGGTGGCAGACGAGCATACAGTCCACCTGATGGTTAGTGGATACTGTTGTCCGTAGATATCCGCAATACATGTCAACATCAGTCCAGAATGAGAAATGTTGGCATGCCCCGGATGAGCTGCCTACTTTTAAAGGATTGTTTAGTTGTATAACTTTTTAAACTATCGCGTTTTGTACACATTTTATACACATTGTACACACTCCTGACCACGGCTGGTCTAATCCGTGCCGAAACGTTGAGTAGAAATAAAAGGTACCTTAACAAACACCTTTGTTATACGCGATGAGACCCGATTTAGAATATAAAAAGTTTGTTTAGTTGGTAGTCAATGTCAGTTGGTAGTCAATGTCAGTTGGTCGTGGTCAGGAGGTGGTGAGAAAGGCCCTAAGAGTGTGAACGTGTTAAGAGACCCTCGTAATTTCGTCTCGTCCGTTCGTCCGGGTCACAGGCTCATAATTCCCACCATTTAAGGTCAATTATAATGAAGCATTGGGTCATGTAGTATTCATAATATTACGTGTCTACAGAAAATTTTGAAAGAATATTTTTAAAGTACTTCTAAAATATATGGACAACGATCATGAATGAACTTCATCATCGAATCGGGTACTCTAGGAGATACCTCACTTAATGGTATTCTTTTGAGAGAGGTATTTCCAAAAATATGCACTTGTTTCAGTCTATTACGTTCCATTGCAGGGCACAGCAAAGGCCTCCCCTAGTAATCACTCCTTTGGTAATCACCATGGGCCCAGTGCGTACAGGTGGCTCTGCTCATGCCTCCGATATTTTTTCTACTAGTTATTAAATTTAAAGTTAAATTAATACGTTAATAAATATTCTATCAATATCAACAATATGTAATATTTTGACCAGTGTTGCTCCAGTGACTAGTGGGTAAAGAATAATGCGTCATTTTACACCAATACACCAATATCCAATACACATCAAATGTATATCAAATGAAAGCTTTTAACATAATCTTCAATTTTTATTACGGCAACAAGTCCCTAAAGTACCGGAGAAGTGAGATGGAGAAGTGCCTCACAAGTACCTCGGAAATGTACATATCTACCTCGCGGTATGTTTCCATTTCGGAGAAAGTTCTTAAACGATTGGAACTGATTTAGGCTCCATCGGAACGAACGACCTGTCCTCTCTTATTGAGGACCGCATATTTATCGGCACCCAGCTCCATTCCTGATCTTTAGAAGTTATTCCAGATTGGGAGGAGTGCGGGCGAACAGCTTGACATCATCCAATTAGAGAAGGTGGGTCATCCGCATTCCACCTCTGCAAAACTGAAATCCTGTCGCCGACCCTTCCAAGGGTGTACTCCGAAGGTTCAGCGCAAAGCAGAATCAAAGTAGACTTAGGCAGTCACCCTGGAAGATACCCCTTCTTATCCGCTGAGTGCTAATTACCATAATAAATGTGTCTTATTTACAAAAACTTTAACACCATTTTCATAGATATCCCATTAATATGAGAGATAAAATATTTCTTTATGGTAACTATAGGTTATATCTATAATCAATAAGTTGACATAGGTACATTACAATTATTATTGTATTGGCGGTCAGGCCAGTTTCCATTCTTTCATCAAATTTACGGAAGTTTCGTTTTGCGTGGAATGAATGCGTGGCTCCTCATATACCTTTTCCGTTTGAAAGAACGTCTTCCTTTCAGAAGAGAACCCGGAATTGACTGCCAGTGCCAGTGGCGATTGTGCTATTGGTCGCTTTTTGTTGGATAATAGCCTGGTAGTGCAGTGGTGGGTGGTGTTGGGTAACCGTCGCGACGACGACGTCCGCGATGCCAGTGAAGTGGACGACACGCAAACGCGCGCGTACTTTCTCACCGTTGCCCTTGCTTACCGGTCGAACTATTTCGTTAAGACATTATTTACAAAAATAAATCCTCAAATAAGTAAAACGACAATAAACTATGTAGGTAACTTATACAATATTTCATTTATTTTAGTTTGTGGTTATTATTTAGGCAATACAAATGTATGTTGTATTGCTGACATGAAACACGTGGAATGTGTACGTAATATTTACTAACATTATTATGTAATTTTGAATATTTTCGGTAATATTTGTAGTTAACATTTTGTTACACTTTAAAAGTTGAATAAAACTGTTACCACCATAGAAATTGAAATCCTCATATTATTTAGATTTCTATGGTTACCACAATACATTAATTAGATACGCTTCTATAATTTTTACCAGTTTTATAGGTGAGTAAAATTAGTAAGCAAATTAGCAATGAATTGTTTGTAACACTATTTTTATGTACCAGACCGCCCGCGACCTCGCTCAGGAAAGCTTAAATTTAACGTAAATATTTGTAGATAGCTCTGATATAAAATATAGCCTCAATTTTTTTAAAGTTCAAAGATTCTGTATAAGAAAATTACTGTTAAAATTAGTACAAAAATTATAAACATAAAGCCGTACTTGTCACCAAAATAATAATTGTATTCCTTTTTGATGACATTAGAATTAATTTACAAAATTATTCGATTAAACAAACAAACAAGATGTAGATAATCTAAGTTTTTCTGTTATAATGTTGTTTTTTATAATATATTCTTTTATAACACAGAATACAGGTGTTGCTTTTCTTAATTCATGGTATAAATTACAGTTTAGACCCCGTTTATTATTGTAGATTAGAATAAAATACGTTGAGCGTCATCACAAAAAAGGGTTTGCCTTGTCTGCCACAGATTTTGTTGACGACCATATAATGTTTATGTAACCAGGCATCACAGTTTGTGATTATATAGTAGTATAGGATAGGATACATATAATATAGGGACTATAACGTTTTTTTTCGCAATAACTAAATTCTTATGGCCTTTCTTTGAAGAGTCACCGGACATGAAGGACTCACACGAAAGATTGTAATGTAAGAGAAACTTTGTCCGATTTCCCGTGTAGTCAATTCAGTGTGGCATGTTATGGCATGGAATCAAGATGTGACGCTTAGAAAATCTCACAATCCTCTGATCGTAATCCTTATAACCCCGTAGACGGACAATCAAAGGCCTCTAAAATCTAGGAAAACTCGTTTTGTTTCGTAATTGGTTTGCTCACATGGATTGAAAGGCGTGATTTTGTTTAGCACACTTTTTATTGTTCTTAATTTTTATGTGCATTTTACAAGTTTTGTCTGGTATTCAAAATATTTTTATGGCAATGTGATGATTGATGATCAATTTTACGATTTCTCAAGGCCTTAAGCTACTCTTAAGGTTTGTGTTCTGAGCATGCATTTTGTGTTTTCAAACATTGATACTGTTTATTTTAACAGTGGTCAATCAAGAGCTACGTAAATAAAATAAAATGTGTCGCAAGCCGACGTGACCGTACCTAATATTACCAATAATGACAACATAATATTGTAACCAGCCCTTTTAGTACCCACGGCTGGACACATTAACTCGTGCATGAGGGATGTAGGGCCTTAAAAGGCTACGCTGGCCGAGCGGGTTGACGAGCTCACTCTTTTAGAGGCTGTGTAGTTTCTCAGGGCTTGTGGAAGCCACTTTTTTATTCCTTTGTCAGTCACGTATTACGACATCCACGGGGAGAAATAGGATGGTGATATTTTAAAGCCAGCTGACACCATACGGCAAACATTATATATAATCTATTATCTCAGCTGTTATAGTGATAGCAGAGATCCCGGAAAAGCCGCAAGGGCAGTTGTGCGGAAGTATGTAACCTGAAGCTCGGTAGCTCAGCCGCCCGCCACCGAGATTAATTATCTTTCTAGCCCACAGGAATGCTATTTTCTCTTTATATAACATACTACTCTACTCAATTGCTCTGTATCTTTCCAAATTATATAATTTCAGACTGGATTAGATTTTAGAAAGTTCAACATTTGAGTTATAATAATAAAAGCCAAATTGTGATGTTTTGTTTTAGTTTTTATTTTTCTGGAATGTCAGATACAAAGCTTAGCAATTAGTAAAAAAATGATTAGCAGTTTTTAAAGTAGGTAGATAAAACTTAGAAACATAAATTAAAAACATAATTACCTAAAGTTCAAAAAAGATACTCGTAATGCTTGATAGCTGTGTGCTTTTTTGTGAAGATTCTTAGTGCGACTGTTTGGTTCTACCTTTTAACATTTCTTAGTTAGTAATTGTATTCCTTCTTGTGCTAGGACAACATGTATGTATCTATGCTGAAACATCATTTATACATACCTATACATAGTGACCTACTTGTACAAGATACTTATACTTACTTACCTACTTGTACAACACTGCAAGATTTATAACTAACTTATAATTTATTCGAATAAGATAAATTCTCTTTTAAAGCTAATAATATGGTGAAATGACTTCATGGGCAAACATTCGTATTATGCCCTTTATCACCGAGTCATGATTGAGTGATAAGAACATAGGCTATATTAGTAACTAGCTGGTGCCCGCGACTTTGTTCGCTTTTGGAGTTTAGAGTACATGTACCAAGTTCATTGTATCCTACTCTAACCCGTCCCACAACTCCCACACCATCCCAGCATTATCCATCCCATTCGACCATTTCATTTCATCTCATCCCGTTCCATCTCATCTCCCACATCCCATCCAACCCGATTCAATCTCAGCCCATTCAATCCAAACCCATTCCATCTCACCCCGTCCTATTCCCTCCCATAATCCAATCCTACCCCATCCAATCGAATAAAGTATATCATTGGATGTGAGTAACACCTAATTCAAATTTCACATTCCCTGACAATACCCCAATAAAATTTAAAATGACTCCCCGGGAACTTCGTAACGAATCTTGATAAAAGTATCGGACCCATAAGCTGCAGCCAAGTTTCATTATACTTACGGTTTCATAAGAATATTATCTATGTAATTCTTTGATTATAATAATATAATATAAGGTTCGTATGGTAGTTGGATGCGGAGAAACGAGCAGGACCGGCCCAGACACGGCCCAGACACGGCCCAGACACGGCCCAGACACGGCCCAGACACGAGCGCAAGGGGTACCTACACGGCAAGCTTGTTAGGGAGAGATATGATATTTCGGATCCGTATCCATCTATAAAAATAAAAATTAAATGTTGTTCGTTGGTGCGCGCATCACTTGAGAGCGGCTGGATAGATTTGGCTATTTTTTTCGTAATGTTCGTAATAGTCCTGATAAGGTTTTTAGAAAAAGAAAAATTTTTGTATGAACTTATTGAAATTATTGTATTATTGAAATTTGGACTGGACAACGTCTGTTGGGTCACCTAGTATATAATATATATAAGAAAAAGAGTAAAGAAAGTGAGTAATCGGTAAAAGAGTATGTAATATCTGTATCCGGATACGGATATAGATATTATATACTCTTTTACCTGTTTCGGTTACAGATAAGTATATGAAATTATTTCAGTTATGGTTTCGGATACGTTTTCGCTTAGGGATATGTAGGTACTTTTTAAGAAATGTATTACAAACTAAAAGCAAACAAAAATTAAACGAAATAGGGAATAATTGCAACATACATAAGGGTGTAAGAGGCTCACCTACCATCTTTGGAGCCTAAGCCAACCTCACCTGCTTGTGGTGCATCCTGCTGTTAACTGACGAGGCAATGGCGTTCCCTTTTTGCGGTGGGAGGGTTACTCCGTCGGCATTGCTACCACCCTTCCGTCGGAGTCCGCCGCCATAATGATGCCTTATAAGCCGCGAGGCCCGCATCGTGTTCCGGCGGTGAGCGGAAGAAGCCGTCCCGAGAGAGGGATTGTTGCGTGTGGAAATGAGGACCGGCGGTTGCGGGGAATTACAGACGCGCATGGGCGTGACATGGTGGCGCGGGGATCAGGGAGACCCGGTGAAACGGTTGTCCGCTGACCGCCCGCGGGTTGTTGGGGGCCCGAACCCGGGGATCTTACTTTAATCTCCACCCCAGGAGGCTGCCCCGCCGCACGTGAAAAATCCCTTGAGGTAGCAGTTGTGCCGGAGGAGACCGGAGTGGAACCCGACTGCTACCCCCGGGGGGGGACCGGGGGCCCTTCCGTACCCCGCGCCAGCAAGTCACACAACCTTTGTGACCTGATTTTTTCTCCGCCCCGTGCTTTGTCCTTTGATCCACATGCGACCATTTCTCTCTCCGTCCCCCCTCTTCTTATTTTTCCTATTCACACTCACAATGGCCAGGAACAAGAAAATGTATAATGTGCACTCAGCGGCCCATCCTGTAAGTTCCACATTTAAAGTGGACTTTTGCAACATTAGAGGGATGCATAGTAACATCGACGCCGTCCACTACCACCTTGAGACGGCAAAGCCGGCCTTACTTTTCTTGACGGAGACACAGATTTCCTGCCCGGCCGATACATCATATCTTCATTACCCCGGTTACAAACTGGAGCACTGTTTTGTGCGACGTGCCGGGGTATGCATGTACGTCCGGGAGGATGTTTGTTGCCGCCGCCTCAGCCATTATGAAGACGGGGACCTGTCGATTCTCTGGGCGCGTATTGACTACGGACGTTTCACTAAAGTCTACGCTTGCCTTTACAGGTCCCACAGCGGTGATACGGAGACGACTCGTTTTTTTGAGCGTCTACAAGAAACGACTGACAGAGTGCTCGAGCAGTTCCCTTGCGCGGAAGTGGTGATCCTTGGTGATTTCAACGCTCACCACGAAGAGTGGTTGGGATCCCGAACTACCGACCGCGCAGGGAGAGCAGCCTATAACTTTGCACTGGCCTATGGTTTCTCGCAGTTGGTGTCCTCACCTACGAGGATACCTGATATCGAGAGCCATACTCCCTCCTTACTGGACCTCCTGCTGACTACGCGGCCGAATGACTACAATGTTGTTGTTGATGCCCCGTTAGGATCATCCGACCATTGTATCATTCGAACTGCTGTGCCAGCCAAGCAATCCGTGCGGACCCATTCACAGGGAACGCGCAAAGTCTGGCACTACAAGTCAGCAGATTGGGATGGGTTGCGCGAATTTTACGCCTCTTATCCCTGGAGGCAGCTTTGTTTCTCGTCGGGAGATCCGGATACCTGTGCAGACTCCGTTACCGACGTGGTGTTGCAGGGCATGGAATGTTATATTCCTTGCACCGCGATACCGGTAGGCGGACGGAGCCAACCATGGTTCAATCAGTCCTGCAGAGAGGCCCGTCGTAATAAACGGGCCGCATACAGGGCCTGGGCCAGAGCACAGGTGTCCGAAGATCCGAATACCTCCGACTTGAGGAAGAAATTTAACGCTACCTCGAGGTGCAGTAAGAAGATCATTGTCAGAGCAAAGAATGAGCACATCCGCAGAATTGGCGACCGACTAGCTAGCTATCCTTCTGGAAGCCGGGCTTTCTGGTCGCTCGCTAAGGCTGCTGAAGGTAACTTCTGTCAGTCGTCACTCCCTCCACTGCGGAAACTCGATGAGTCACTGGCCCATGGGGCGAAGGAGAAAGCCGATCTCTTGGGCTATCTCTTTGCCTCAAACTCGACACTGGACGATAGAGGTGCCTCACCACAGTCTATCTCAAGGTGCACAAGCTCCATGCCGGAAATCTGTTTCACACAGCGTGAAGTCCGGCGAGCTCTAGCATCTCTTGATGTCCGAAAATCGAGTGGGCCTGATGGTATTCCTGCAGTGGTGCTTAAATTTTGCGCTCGCGAGTTGTCCCCGGTGCTTACGCGACTCTTTAGGCTCTCATACTCTACAAAAAGCTTCCCGTCAACATGGAAGGTAGCTCATGTTCACCCTTTACCTAAAAAGGGTGACCGCACAGACCCGGCCAACTACAGGCCAATAGCGATCACCTCCCTCCTCTCCAAGGTGATGGAGCGTGTCATAAACACACAGCTCCTTGGGTACCTAGAGGATCACCAGCTGATTAGCGACCGTCAATATGGATTTCGCCATAATCGCTCCGCTGGTGATCTTTTAACGTATTTAACACACCGCTGGGCTGACGCCATTGAGAGTAGAGGCGAGGCTCTGGCTGTAGGCCTAGACATTGCGAAAGCTTTTGACCGGGTATGGCACAAATCGCTGCTTTCCAAGTTACCATCTTTCGGGATACCCGAGGGATTATGCGAATGGGTTGCCAGTTTCCTGACTGGACGGAGCATCAGAGTCGTTATCGATGGTAGCTGCTCCGACACCATGTCTATTAACGCTGGCGTCCCGCAAGGCTCCGTGCTGTCTCCAACTCTGTTCCTTCTGCATATCAACGACCTGTTGCAAATTGGTGACATACGTTGCTATGCAGATGACAGTACTGGAGACGCCTTGTACAAGGGCCGCGCCAACATCCCTCGGGTCGAAGTGGAAGAGAGTCGCGCCAGGCTTGTGTCTGAAATCGAAGACTCTTTAGATCTAGTCTCGATTTGGGGTTCTCTAAACCTAGTGGATTTCAACCCCAGTAAGACGCAAGTCTGTGCATTCACCGCTAAAAAAGCCCCTTTTGTTGTAGCACCTCGCTTTCAGAGCATACCTCTTAAGATCTTGGAGAGTATCGGGATCCTTGGTATCGACATCTCCAGCAAAGTCGAATTCAGGGGTCATCTGGAAAATAAGGCCAAAATGGCCTCCAAAAAGCTCGGTGTGCTGAACAGAGCGAAGCGGTACTTCAAACCTGGGCAACTCCTTATGCTTTACAAAGCTCAGGTGAGGCCCCATATGGAGTACTGCTCTCATCTCTGGGCCGGCGCACCGAAATACCAATTGGACCCATTTGACTCCATCCAACGACGTGCTGTTCGTATTGTCGACGATCCCACTCTCACGGGCGGTTTAGAATCCCTCAGCATTCGGAGAGACGTTGCGTCTCTCTGTGTGTTCTACCGCCTGTACAATGGGGAATGCTCTGAAGAATTGTTTAATATAATTCCCACCTCGGGTTTCTACAACCGCACCTCCCGTCACAGAAGTGCGGTCCATCCGCATTTCCTCGATATGGAGGTGTCGCGCACTGTTCGGTCCAAAAATTATTTTATACCGCGAACCCGTAGGTTGTGGAACGAACTGCCTCAAGAGGTCTTTCCATTGAGCTACGATATGGGGTTCTTCAAGAGAGCTGTGAATAGGATTTTGCAAGGTCGGCGGCGCACCCGCATACCCCCTGGTGTTGCAGGTGCCCATGGGCGGCGGTAACACTTATCACCACGTGGGACCGCTTGCTCGTCCGCCCACTAATCTATAAAAAAAAAAAAAAAAAAAAAAATTACTCTCATACAAAATGAACCAAAAATTTATCAAATCAAATGCAAGCAAACTTATCAAAACTCGCCTCGTATATATTTCGCCCCTAACAGCAATGAATAAAATTAAAATTATCGGTTTCTGTTTAGAATATTTTTTTAATTCGAATATGCGATAGAATATTATCCTAGAGAGATGGTAATGAAATTTTAGAATTTTTTTATCTATGGACCTACCTGCCTATGTGACTATTTTTCCAGTTGTTCTGTTGTCAAAACGACAATGAAAAGACTCGGAAACTGCTTCAAAGTGTTTACAAAGTGGATTCATAAGTGAAAAGACAAAAGTTAAATAACTAATTGTAAAGAAAAGAAGAGACGCGTTAAGAAGATGCGTGTGAGAATATGGGAAATGTTGCTGTTGTGCCTTTGTGCGCTGGTGGTGCGCCTCGATGCGTTGCCGCCAGCCACGTTGGGAGACGTCGTTGCCAACGCAGCATCCAGTCTCAATACTATGAAGGTAAGAGTTTATCTATCTCTAGCTAAGAACATACTCCTCCTATAAAAACACCTTAATTCTTCATAGGATGCAAGAGACAGACTTTATTATAAAATGCTGCTGTTATAAAATCTTTAATTCGAGCGTTAGCATAGTCACACCGGTTGTTAAATGGTTCCAAGTCCATAGTCAGGATTTTATCTGGGGTGGGGCAAAAGCAAATAATTCTATCCAGTGTGGGGCAAAGGCAAACAATTTCATCCAGGTTGGAGGAAAGTCAAACGATTTCATCCAGAGCGGGGCAAAGCAAACAATTTTCTTATGATATAGAGGTATATAATATTATTCTTATAATATAATGCAGAAAGTCTGTTACTTATTCTTCCCTATACCAGGGTGGTCAAGCGCCCCAATCTGTCCTACCGTGGCTACAGCCCTGAATGGTCCTTCATGTAATTGGTACTTGTTTTAAAACTAACTTAAGTAATGTGAAAAATTTCGGAGCCAAATATTAATAATAATAAAGAGCGCCATGAAAGCCGAAACCAGGAAAAGCACAAAGTATCTCGTTCTAGCTCAGGCGTTCACCAACATTTGAAGTATGACTTCGACTGAAATCATAACAGTCGAGTTGCCTGTAAACGCGTTAATCTCGACCAGCCTCGAGAACAACCTGAGGCGGGTTTCCGTGGCTGTATTGCTCGTTATTGCGCCATGTTATTCGATATCGTGAGTATCATCCGCCGGTTTCTATCCCTAGGGCCCTGGGCCACGAGCTTGACGCATGTGCGAGAGAACACGAATAAATGTGTGTGAAAGAGAAGAGAATGTCGAGAGAACGCGGCGTCCGCGTGGCTTTGTCGCGGCGAGCTCGTTACGAACACGCGGGAAGCTCGCTGAGAGCACGTTCACGAACCGCCTCGCTGGAAACACGTATGTAAAGTCTATATAAATATGTAAAATTATTTATATAAACTCGTACATATTTTTAATCATTACTTACATCTACACTTTATATTTATTTATTATACATATATTTGTCACATGGAATTGACTGTTGCGACTAAATTCAACTGACCGCCTTATAAAATTATTATAGTCACCCCTTGCATAGGCCGCAGTCTAAAAGGGCTGCTATCGTAAAACACTGATGTTAGTCTATTGACGTTTGCTCTGCTTTAAGTTGTTGGTGTTTAAATAACAGTTAACTGAGTTTTAAAAAGAAATAAAGTAATAAATGTGTAAATAGTAGCATTTGTACTTATTTGAACATCAGGTAAAAATTACTGAACGAATTTTGATCAGGTTTTTATTACCAACGTATAGCTAAGTGACCAGAAGGAAAATTGGGCCCATGTGTCATCTTCATATGACACAAGGAAGTTGAATTATAAAGCAAAATAAAAAAGAAAGATTACTCAAAAACTTTTACTGGATGGATCTTAATGAGGTTGTGGCGTCGAGAGCCGACCTCTTTGGTCGAGCTCCTAATTTGATTTATTTAATTCTTTAGAGTGTTCTTTTTATAAGTTTTGCTTTTGTTATTTTTGATATTAGTTGTCAACAAATTTTCAGGAGAACGATCTTGTCTTTTTACAAGAAGAGTTTACAATTTATTAATTCACACTGTTTCAATTTTGATATTGTAAGATTATCAACGCTACAAACGCTTTGCTGTATGTTGATTTAACAAGCTTATTCCCAACGCTACAAACGTTGTACTGTATGTTGGTTTAATAAATATTCATATTCCGAAGATCCTTGTTTCTTCTCACGGTAGGCTCCAGTAATAGACACATACAAATAATTGGAGAGCATTCCTCGAAAAGGTTTTCATTGTTGCCAATATCATAACCTTAAATGCATTTATAAGTACCAAGAGTAGGCCGAAAAAAATGTGTAATTGAAATATTCATTGTCTGTTTGCTAAACTCGTGTCAGAAGTGTAATTGTCATATATTATATTGTCGATAGGAATTGGTTTCATGAGGATAACCTGACATTATCGGTTTAAATGTAAAAATGAGGGTGCACCGCAGGTCTATTATCTGTACCAGTACCACAGTCCGAAGACTACTATACACAATACAATACTCTATCTACATTTGAATGCTCTTTTTGTTGTTGCTTGATTGTAAAATGGTTTAATGTTTACTTCAATAAAATAACTTTTCTTTTATTAATTTAATGAGAGTTTTCACCTATAGATGGCTTTACTAGGTGCATTTTAGTCTATAGAGATTAGAAAAACTGTACATGTGCTAAACGAATATGCGAATATTGGCTTCTGTGATTTCGGAAGAACGCGAAATGCCCAATAATTTGTGATGAAACGTTTTGTTGCACGTTAACCAACAATGTTCCGTGTGAAGCAGAATGAACAATGAAAGAATCAGTCTGGGTGCGTAGAAATATACCTAAGCATACTATAGAACACATAAATTTTTGGATAATATTTTACATAGATTGTGGACCATTAGCATCCGGAGTGACATTGCTTCTCCCCGCATGTTCTACTAGATACACAAAGCGATTGCTGTACAGAACTCCTTTTACAACGCTCTCCTAGGGTTCGAATAACCGTAGGTATCGAAGTGCAATGTACTCGCACTTTTTTGACAAGGAGCCGTCACGTACGATGAGGTATACAAATCGATTTATATCACGTAACCAAATGTTGTGGAGAGAACTAATCTCCGCGGTTTTCCACTACGCTACGACTTGGACATCTTCAAGAATTACGTTTTTCTGAAATCACTAACGAGCATTCATCTCGAATGGGCAGCATTTGAGAAAATTCCGTCAGCTCTTCGCAATCCTTGATGTGGAAAGCCTTGCCATTGAGTGCGTCCTGCCAGCTATGACGTATAGTGCCGAAACCTAGTCTCTGACGGTTGACCTGAACCATTAATTTAAAAAAGATCAGCGACTCGAGGAGAGAGCCGTGCTTGGAGTTACCGATGGTTTGATATGACATGTTTTAGATCATCGAATAATGAGATATATAAATATAAAAGAAAGAATAGGGACAGGATAGGGAATAAGATATTAAATCTTCTCGATCTGTCCGCACGTCTGCCACCTTATTTCTTTGTCATATATAAATAATGATAACGTTTTCCTTTGAAAGAAAGAAAGAAAGAAGGAAAATAATTTTATTTGTCCCAACAGACAGTAGGTACACGGAATGAACAAGTACACGCTGAGGCAACAAATGATAAAATTTGTAAGGTAGCAATAAACGACAACCATAACAGTACTAAAAAGGATTAAATAAAAATTTAGTTCAAAAACTTAAACTCGACTTCGCAAAAGTTTTAAACAAGATTTCAGGTTGTTTAGAAAGAGGCCTTTTACATGTGGCGTACTCGCATGTTTACAAACTGTCATATTAATTATAACTGACTACTTTTGCGTAGTCGGGTTTTAGTTTTTGAACTTAATTTTTATTAATACGATTTAGCTTTCGTAAAATAACATTCCCAAATATATGCTTATGTACAAAGTAGTTACAGGCACAACTAAGTATGTTCAAACTTTGAAATAATGTAGCTATATACTTACAGAACTATATAGCTTTTAATGTAACGTAGTTCCGTTTATATTAGGGGTTAAAGTATGAAATTGCCGATTTGTACTGAAAAATTAAAACTCGTTTTTTTCTAAAATGTAACATATTTATTTAATCAAAATATTTACCCTCATTATCTATACATTGTTGCCATCTAATCGGAAGTTCATTTATGCCTTTGCGATAGAACTCTGGGGATGTAGATTCGACAAACTGTGTGAAAGCATTTTGTACTGCCTCTTGGGAAGAAAATTTTTTACCACGTAAAAAATTGTCCAAATCACGAAAAAAAAATGGTAGTCCGTTGGAGCAAGGTCTGGCGAGTACGGAGGATGACGTATGGTTTGTAACTGCAGCTCCTGTAGAGTTACAACGGTTTTTCGTGCAGTGTGAGGTCTTGCGTTATCATGGAGCAATAATGGTGAAGATCGATTCACGAGTCGGGGCTGTTTCACTGCTAGTTTCGCCATCATTGTTCGAAGTTCGGCACAGTGAACATCTGCTGTTATTGCTTGACCAGACCTGAGAAAGCTATAGTGAATAACACCATGAATAGACCACCAAACAGTTACCATTACCTTTTTATTAGTAAGCTTTGCCTTAGGGCACTGTTGCGGCGTTTGACCTGGGGTCAGCCATTGCATTTTTCGCTTTCGGTTATCGTAAAGAATCCACTTTTCGTCACATGTCACAATTCGATCCAATATTCCTTCATTTCTGTACCGATTCAACAAGGCAACGCAAGTTTCAACACGCGTTTCTTTCTGCAGATCAGTCAAATCATGAGGCACCCATTTTTCATATTTTTTTATCTCACTGATTTGATGCAAATGAGTCAATATTGTAGGTAAGGTAACGTTAAACCATGCCGCTAATTCCTGGGTAGTTTGACTCGGATCGGCTTCCACCATCTCCTTCAATTCAGCGTTATTCACCTGTGTGGGCGGTCTTCCACGTGGTTCGTTCTTCAAGTCGAAGTTTCCATTACGAAAGCGTTTAAACCAAAAACGCACGGTTCGTTCATTAGCAGTCTCCTCTCCAAACGTAGCATTGATATTGCGAGCCGTTTCTGCCGCGTTAATTCCGCGTCGGAACTCGTATTCAAAGATTACTCGGATTTTCGAAGTATCCATCTTTCCCGCCTAAGCTGAATAAAAAAAACAATTGAAAGTCGAAAATCGAATGTTGCACATTTTTTAAAACAAGAACCTCATAGGTCATGTGAAAAAAGTTTCACTCGAAAATCTCACACCATGAAGGTTTTATGTCAATTCAAAGTATCTATTACTATAAAACGGCAATTTCATACTTTAACCCCTATTATTATAGACCTAGTGAATTATACCTAGTGACACCGTTATAGTTAAGTCTTGTTTGCAAACATTATACGTTCTGACGTAAGAGAAAGGTCGGTCCATAAAATTTACATATCGCGCACGGTAACTAGGCTACTCGCCGATAGCAAAACCTGTTAAAACGTACGGTCCACGGTTAAACGTCTGCTGTCCACACACCACGCACGTGGTGCCAGCAATTTGGCAGTATATCACGTACAAATTGCACTATTCTCCAATGAATCTGTCTACTATAGATGTGAAAAATATTGGGCAATGAGAAGTGTGCCGCATTTATACGTTCACATTAATACGTTTCGTTTATTACATAACTAAAACTGTGTTTAAGTGTTACTAATGATCATCTTTAGTGGCAATAATAACATTTACTACACACATACATAATTTCTTAACTACGCATGTAACAAAAACGTGCCGCATAAATAAGTCGACAGGTGTTACTTACTGCTTCAGCTAAATGCATTGTTTCTGTGCTTTATGACAGCGGCTAAATGTTTTATTTGGGTGTCCTTGTAAGATAACATATTTGCATGCCGTCTGGTGTGTCGTGTCACCGTCACTGTGAAGCAATGTTCTGGACAGTATTGTCCAAACCCTAGTTTCATGCAGTTACACTTCAAAACAGTTAGGAGTCTCCGCAATAAATCTTGCTTAGTCACTATTAGAGGAGTTTGATATTGTGTAAAATTGCATTGTGGGCCCTTTAGTATTAGATATGGTTTATAAATATATAATGGTTGCAAATATCAGACATCGGTAATTCTCCCAATACATTTCAGGATTAGGTGCTTTGCTAGGCAATCTAGGAAATTTACTTCACAATTTGTTGAAGTCATCTGAGTTAGTGGAGCAGCGTTTACAAGTACACCTGAAGATATTTCGTTCCATCTATAATGAACATCGCAATTCGAATGTTGCGATTATATTAAAGAGAGGTTAATCTACATCTCTTTTTGCTGAGGTTTTTTGCTTTTAATGACTTTCTACTTATCAGGATTGCATTCAAGATGCATGATTATATGTACTACCACATTACCACCATATTTAACACAATATATTGCCAAGGGTTTTGCAACCAGATCCAATTCTTTACTTTGAGGTACACACGAGTACATAAAGATAAATGATGCTGACCTATTGCTTCATAATAACTTCTAATAGAATACTTTACAATGACTAGTTTACGAATTACGATACAATGGTTTGTTTGATTGCTATACAATCACCGCAGACTTATCTGAAATCAGTAACCTATTCTGCAACGACTTTGAACCCACGAAAACTGGTTTCTGATCATTCCTTACTGAAACCTGAACTTATTTAAGTAGGTACCTGCCTTATTTTATTTACCATCTCATTTAGATGAGAAGTCGAAAAAAAATTTGCTTAGGTACGGCTTTTATTACAGACATTTGACAGGCAGATCGTTGTTTTTACTCGACTGCGGAACGCTAGGAGGGATAGTTTTTTCATCGTTATGTATGTAGGAGTACGTTCGCTTCTTTATTCCCTCGCAGAGCATAGACGGAGTGACCGATTTTAATGAACAAGGCGTAGTTAAATTCGTCTTGATATCGCGAGTGCTACTGATATAATTGATTTTTTGAAAATTAAAAATGGCGGAATTTGGACTCTTGCTTAAAAAAATAAAGTTTATGAAACTTATTGAGTGGGTGGTATCAAATTCAAGGTCTTGAAAGGGCAATTTTGAAAATATATATAATAATAGTATTTAGACCGACTTCTCCCGCGAAATTAACATAACTTAATCAATGTTGTTGATACGTTGATTGACATAAAACTTGCACTGAAAAAAAGACTGATTCAAATGGTACTGAAATTTATATATGTAAGTATAAGGTCGTATAGAGAGACTTCCGATGAACACTCAAAGCAGTCGGGGCCAGTTTATAAAATATAGGTAACTAAATCTGGTTCCGATTACTTAATTAAAGCCCTGATACTGAATTGTTAAAATAGTAGAGTAATTCATCAAACAAAACAAATAAATCAGTTGGTGTACGCAGTCAGTAAACAAACTTACTTGTTTCATTAATTTTAGTTTATTTCAATATATTTTTTCGTATAGGCATATAAGTAATTTGTATAAGTTAAACGTAGGCAGGTTTTGTTTTTAAATAATTTTATAATACAGTGGATAATGTCATCCTACAAAAGGAGATACTTAATATTCTTTCTTCACGTTCAGTTAAGGTTCCAGAATCTTGATAAATTTTTGGGTTTATGTAATTCAAAGAGTGGAACATGCATTAATCGATCATTATTTTAAAAAAAACAAAGATTACGTTAACCTTAACGTAAGGTTCTTCATTCTTAACCTTGGCATAAAAACTGTTTGTATAAGTAAAGATTTTTATGTCACTTTCAGGCATCGATCGGTGCCAAAACAGTTGATTGCCACACCTACGTATTTTGAATGCAAATGCAGTGAACATTAAAATGTCTTAAGTAAAGTAATTGCATTGTTGTTAAATTAGATAAGTACAAGTATAAGTACATATACTAGTTTAGAGAAAATTAAACAAACAAAGCAATAATCTATACTTGGATACTTGAGAAATTTTTGCTAACTTATCGATTGGAAGGTCATTAGATGCAATGATTCGAGCGGTTTTGTAAAACTTTACGCAATTTTTATACCTTCAGTGAAGCGTCTAATCTTTAACATTTAAATTTAAAAAAATTAAACGAGTTGTTGCTATTGTCACATAGTAAAGTAATAAATTTATTTATAAATATCATTTTGCATTTATTGCAACAGTATCGGTAGGTAATTTGATTGAGATTGGCAATCAGACAACCAGCAGGTTAGTTTAGTTCATTTAATTACATTGTACTATCGTTTCCGAAAGAGCCCTTGATGGCAAAATCTTGTGAATAAATTATTATTATAGACTAATCGAACCAAAATAAATGTTGAGTGGTTAAACTTTTAATAGGTTTTGCAAGAGCGCGATATGCAAAAATATGTAACTCGCAAAATTGTTTTAATAAAATAATCAATTAAACTTTTAGTTCTTTTAATTATTAATGTATCCTGTGACCGAATCATTCAATTTGAAAGTATAATAGAGTCCCGTATTGAGTCACGAAGTTCCACCGGCGATTTTTTCAAGCAACCATTTGGGGATTTAATTTATGTACTTATATTTAAGTGTATGGGGTCACAGATTAAGTGACAGCGGAATGCACCGCCAGGAGTTTTAACATACTTTACCATACCATCGTCCATCATCCTGTATCGCTGCACTGCTGAATATAGGTCTCTCCCAATGACCGCCACCACATACGGTCTTCCGCTCTTCTCATCCAGCCACTGCCGGTGAAATGCTGCCGGATGCCTGGAATCGAGAGCTATCGTGGGTTTGCGTTTTGATTGGGATGTTTATGCCATAATCGCCACGCGCGCCGGTTGGTGATCGCAGTGCTAAACCTATCCCATCGGTGATGCAGCTGCCCGTCACCGGTCTCTAGTATTTGAGATTTAGCAAATCGGATGGTTATATCACATGAGTAAATATCCTTACAGAGCTCAAGCTTCATACAAATCCGGCGCGATATGTACACTACTACAAGCGCAGCTGTGTGCGTGACCGCTCGCCGACGTACGCGCTGTGAAGGGATAAACCGGTTCAATCAAGAGTGTCGCACGCGCTATGTGCTTTTATCTAATTTTTAGTTATTAAACATTTTGTTTTACAAACGGCAGTTTGTTTTGCAATTTTAGCAGTCAGGGTACTTACTCTAATTAATGCAAAAGAAATTGCTACAATTCTTAAGAAAATAAGAAGAAGTAAATCTCCTTGTCATGATGGCCTTAGTATCGAACATCTGCAGTGTGCGGTTCCCTTGCCCAGGGTGTTAGCGCTTCAGTATAATATGCATATGTCACTCTTACTTGCCGCTAGAAATGTTGAAAACAGTTGTGATACCTATTGTTAAAAATAGAACAGGTGACTTATCAGACAGGTCAAATTACAGGCCTATCTCATTGGTGACAATAGTGGCTACATTCTTAACAGTGTGCTTAGCGCTCGCTTGGATAAATGCGACGCTCAGTTCGGATTCAGACCGGGGCTGTCTACAGAGAGTGCTATCCTGAGCGTTAAGCACACTGTGAGGTATTATACGGGTAGACGGACGCCGCTGTGTGCCTGTTTCCTCGATTTGTCGAAGGCCTTTGACCTGGTCTCCTATGACATACTCCGGTCCAAGCTCGAGGAGACAGGGTTACCCGCCGACCTTATTGGAATATTTAAGTATTGGTATGACAGCCAAGTAAATCAGGTCAAGTGGGCAGGCGGGCTCTCGGAGCTGTACAGGTTGGCGTGCGGAGTCAGGCTGGGAGGATTAACATCGCCAACGCTCTTCAGCTTGTACGTAAATGTCCTGATCGTTGAGCTCAGCAGCATGCACGTTGGTTGTTATGTCGATAATCTGTGCGTTAATAACATTAGCTCCTGGAATGGAAAGGACTCGGCATCAACGTTGATGGCGAATGCATCACTCACCTTCGATTTGCCGACGATATCGTGGTCATGGCAGAATCGCTGGAGGATCTTAGCACAATGCTCGGAGACCTCAATCGAGTTTCCCAACAGGTGGGCCTTAAAATGAACATGGACAAGACGAAAATCATGTCGAATGTCCATGTCGTGCCCACCCCAGTTTCAGTTGGGAGCTCGATTCTCGAAGTTGTTGACGAGTACGTCTACCTAGGCCAAACGGTCCAACTAGGTAGGTCTAACTTCGAGAAAGAGGTCAATCGACGAATCCAACTCGGCTGGGCAGCGTTCGGGAAGCTACGCAGCGTCTTCTCGTCCAAAATACCTCAGTGCTTGAAGACGAAGGTCTTCGACCAGTGTGTGTTGCCAGTGATGACCTACGGCACCGAGACGTGGTCTCTGACTATGGGCCTCATAAATAAGCTCACTGTCGCACAGCGAGCTATGGAGAGGGCTATGCTCGGGGTTTCCCTACGTGATCGAATCAGGAATGAGGAGATCCGTAGACGAACTAAAGTCACCGACATAGCCTCTCGGGTTAGCAAGCTGAAGTGGCAGTGGGCAGGGCACATAGCTCGAAGAACCGATGGCCGATGGGGCAGAAGGGTTCTCGAATGGAGACCACGTACCGGCGGACGAAGCCGAGGACGTCCATCTGCTAGATGGACAGACGACCTCATAAAGGCAGCGGGAACCTGCTGGATGCAGGTCGCTGCCGATAGGTCTAAATGGCGGACAATGGGGGAGGCCTATGTCCAGCAGTGGACGTCCAAGGGCTGAAAAGAAGAAGAATAACATTAGCTACATGACATGTTATATAATACAAAAAAGACAGTTTATGGTCTTCAGGGCTAGTAAGAAGTGTCCGTCCGAAGTGCCCACTATAAAGTTAAGTGAAGTTGTTCTAAGCGGAGTGGGCAAATTTAAATATCTAGGATATGTTGTTACAGAAGACCTTGGAGACGACTCTGATATAGAGAGGGAACGCAGAGCATTATCTCTGAGAGCGAATATGTTGGCCCGTAGATTTGCCTGGTGTTCTAGACCAGTTAAACTAACGCTTTTCAAAGCTTACTGCACTTCATTTTAATCAGGCAGCCTATGGGTTCGCTATACTCATAAGTCGTACAATGCTCTGCGGATCCAGTATAATAACGCCTTCAGGGCACTGTTGGAGTTACCTCGGTTCTGCAGCGTGTCTTCGATGTTCACCGAAAACCGTACGGATGGCTTTGAGGCCCTCCTGCGGAAGAAGACCGCCTCACTATTAAGCAGAAAGAGGGACAGCTCAAACAACATCCTGAAGATGATTTCAGAATAATTAAACTGTCCTGTTGTGGAACAGTTGATTTGAATTACTAAATCCACCCTAGTTGTGAAATACTAACATAATTTTTATGTTAGGTATTTACTAATTTTTGTATAGATCTGTGTTGTCTGATTGAATAAATAAATAAATATATATTTTCAAAAATGTGACTTGCACATAATCATGACTTGGCAGTACCTAAATATAATAATATACTTTGCTGCATTATTTCTATTTCTGCCTTCTATTTATGTTCAGCACAAAAGTATATTTCTGACAACATTTAAGGAAACTTTAAAATTTTCTTAGGATTCTGAAATAATACATAGTTACAATTTTTATTTCTGGATATCTGATTACGTGAAAAAGAGTATTATGGTATTGCGGCGGATGAGAAATAATTAAATAAGCAATCATAATAATCATAAGCATAATAAGCATAAAGCAATTAATAAGCAATAAATAATTAAATAACATTCTGAATGAGCAGCTAATCTATAATAACAAAAAGGTACCCACAAATAGGCAAAAAGGTTTAGGTTCTCGTGTGACAAAGCAGAAATGATGCAGAATTCATTAGCAGCGGTACTCCGTCGACTTTGTGATGTCATTCTTACAACAGAATAGAGTAGGGTAATTTAATTCTGTTATTCCAAAATAGGTTGTTTTTTTGATCATATTTTTTGACATTTTAAGAATTTAAATTGACATTATAATAAAGTATCGTTGAAGCTGAATAGGCCATAATTTGTATTTATTAATTCCACATTAATTGGTGGACAAATTAAAAAAATATGTATCTAAACATTAACATTATAGATACCTATTTTTAGTAAAATTGACGCGTTTTGTTTGATGGCACATTATAAATTCCTTTATGATTTTATTTTTTAGCTGATGTCCCTAATTAATGGCTGCCTAAAATAACAAAATTGTGCTGACAATAAAAACATTGTAAGCTAGTAACGATTTGCTGTTAACCTATTATTTTTGCTACCATAGGTATATTTTATAGCTGACCAAATTGCTATATATTTGCTGTTCGTTTTAATACATATACAATATGATATATACGATATATAGCTAATTTACTAAAGTTTACTTTACCCAATAACCCTTTGGCAGAAGTGTAGGTACTCGTGTTTTATTTGCTGTGTTTCATCAATGCGTACTAGAACAAGTAGGCACATCGAAACTATGCTAGAGACTTGGACAGCGACGCGCGCTTTCTTATTTCAACATTTATTAAGTAGATTAGTCTTTTCGGACATCTTTATAGCTTCTAGCTACTCTTCTATTCCAATATTTTTGTTTGTTTTTAAATATTGTTCAATTAGTTGAATATTTTGGATTAAATTTTTCAGGAATTTTAACTTTCAATTATTCAAGACTAGTTGAACAGTTTGTCTTCTATATATTGTAAATGTTATTTGTTAGGATATATTCGTTATTATAATTTTCTTATACCGACTGAACTAACATTTCTATATAGTAAGAAGGTGAGAGACAATGTGATAAGCGCCTAGAGATAAACGGATGCCGCCAGGCATCAGCATCAGCATCATATATACCAACTCTCGATAATATATTCTCTCAAATCTCATATGTGAATCTCATTTGTGGATGCTTGGTAAGGACCTTTACTGGCATATCCTAGTATGACACTGCCTCTGTTTGGAATTTGTACGCGGGCCTTGGAAAAAGGGATAGAAAACATTAAGATCGAGAAGAACGAAGGAATCTGGAATTCTGAATGTAGCGCCTAGTCAGCAAGCCCTAAAACTCAGCTAATTAGGTCTTACATTTATTATTGTATAAATAGCATGTACAATTTAATAAATAAAGCTTTTATTCTCCAACCACGACGTCCCAATAGTCTCCAAACTGGTGACCCCGATGTGATCTCGTCATCACGGACGTGATGCCGTCATTGGCACCAGGTCCTTCTGCTCATTGAAACTGTAGTCAGATGTGATCGTGTCCGATCCGCAACCACAAGAGGCAATTTCAAGAGTCAAGATAGTCACTACGGCACGGTACGCCACGTATCGAGTAGGACAACCAGCATGTATTGAGCAGGCGGCGCAAAACAAAAAACCCTACCGATGGACGCGATCGATCCAGTCGTCGAGGACACACTTCTTGAAAAATTAGAAAAATGCAGCTGGTCACAGAAAAACTGAAAAGGGATGGCTACGGAAGCGGACATTCGGAAGTAACGCGATGAAATGACATGATAGCCGAAGGTGTACTTTCAAAAACCCTTCATCGCATTGGAAAACTAAAATTGACTACGACGATGGCCAGCCTCGTCGTCAACGACACAAAAACCTGCCGCCTCTGTGTTACTGACTTTAATAGTGGCACACGATTTTTAATAGACACAGGCGCAGAAGTGTCCGTTCTAGCGGTCAAGAATAAAAATATGGCAACGTCCTCGAATTCATACAGTCTTTTTGCAGCCAACTTCCATTAAAACCTATGGAGAAAGAACGATGTACCTCAACATTTGATTACGAAGAGTATTTAAGTGGACATTCATCGTGGCAGATTTTTTATCAGAAAATAAATTATTGATTGACCTAAATTCTCGTAAACCGCGAGACAAAGTCACCGAACTCAGTGTAATTACGAAAGTTATGCAAGCAACGGAATCGTCTATCGATCGACAAAATTAATCCTTACTACAGCATTTTGCAGCGATATAATGAACTCGCTAAGCCGTCAACTGGAAAGGAGACACCGTTCCACAATTTCGAACATTAGGTACATATATTCACACAAATGAGCCACCGATATAAGAAAAGGCACGTCCATTGAATCCCACACGTTGTAAAGCTGCCAAAAAAGAGTTCCAGATCATGACGGACAAATTCAGACTGAACACAGTAATCGTTGCAGATCGCTACCCGATACCCAGATTGCAAGACTTCACATAGGTACATGTTGAAAGACAATCAAATATTCTCAAAGCTGGATTCAAAAGCAAATTCCATATTGGTATCGAAAAACGATATAGGTACCAAAAACAGCGATTATTTCTCCGTTTGGTATATTCGTATTCACAAGAATGCCATTCAGTCTACGTAAAGCGGGCCAAACATTTCAAAGGTTTATGAATATAATATAATAATATTAAAAGGCCTCAACCACGTATTCTGTTACGTTGATGACATATTGATAAGCAGTCCTGACGAAGAATCGCATGAGTAACATCTCCAAAAGGTTTGGAATCGTATTCATAAAGACGGAATTAAGCTAAACATACGCAGATGCGAATTCGCAAAACGTCAACTTGACCTTTTGGGCTATAGTATAAACAAAGATGGCATACGCCCACTCGAGGTCAAAATCAACACCATCAAGAACTATCCCAAGCCAGAAACCATACATCCTGTATACCGCGAACTGGTGAGATTCCAAGCGAATTAAACAAGTTTCTTCACAATTCGAAAAAGAACGACGAAACGAAAATACCATAGACTAAAGCAGCAGACGACGTCCACAACGTCACAGTTGACAGATTGCTCAGCAACATGTGCTGGTAGTGTGCTGCAACAAAAAGTAAACGGCATTTTTCTTTTATAGATAACAGCGACCACCATACAGTCCACCTGGTGGTAAATGTATACTGTCACTCATGGACATCCACGGTTCATGCCAACTTCAGTCTAGAATGACAAACTTTGGCGCGTCCCCGGATATGCTGCCTACCTTTCGAACATACACGCCACAATTTACATTGCTAAAATTTTTGGTGGATCGAATTAGAAAACCTATCATGAGCAAAGCTTTAGATGCTTTGCTGATGATAGAAATAAATAGAAATCAAATAGAAGTTTACTGTCGTGAATGACGCCAAGACCTCTAATTTCTGCAACTCTCGTTAAATTTTGATTCCTGGGAGTATATGTTGCGGTTATGACATTATATTTTCTCAGAAAAATAATGACCATGCCAGTTAGATCTAGTTTATTTTAACTACAATATTCATTAAGGTGACAAAAGATCGAGCTATTGATCAACAGGATAGTATTCTTGTCTTGGAAGTATTAGTAGACTTCAATATTTTCATATTGTCCACACAGAGAAGGAATTTGGAATTTTGGAAGCAAATACCAATATCGTTAATAGAAATAATGTATAAGAGGGGTCGGAGCAAGGATCCTCGTGGAACTCCTAAGGGGATATCAGTCCAGGAAGATCTATGGTCATTAATGACGACTGATTGGGTACGTTGATATAATTATAAGAGGCAAACCATAACCAGATGCTTTGGCAGAAGAATAATGTGGTCTATCCTGTCAAAAGCCTCACTGTAATCGTTATAGACTGCATCCACCTGCCTGCCCAGGGTCATTTCATTTGTTATAAAATCATTTGCGAATAGTTAGTTGGGAGTCATTGACCTGCCTCTAAAAAACTACGAGCACATTTTATTATGAAACAGGGGGGGGGGGGGGGTAACTCATCAGGCCAGCACCTTTATTAATGTCAAGACTCGTAAGTTAATTATTTAATTGTTCCGACACTATTTCATTACTGCCTATACCGATAGACGATACATGGTTTGCAATTTTCACAGAACGAGACGTGGATTTTACGTAAATTACGTTTAAAAAATTATGAAAACAGTTCACACTCTTCATCACTCACTGAGCTGTTAGCTCACTGAGTGCCGTATGTCACACCATAAGCGATGGAAAGTTATAGTGTGCTATTAGATTTACTTTTTATGGAAGTCCAAAAAGCTTTCGGGTTGGTGGCAATACATTCCTCCAACTTAGCAATGTAAGAATGATACTCGTATAACAAACTGATTCTAAGGTTTTTGCAGGAGTACCGAGTAATTTGAAAGAGTTTTCTATGTTTTGTATTGACAATAGAATATATATTTTTCTTTCAACAATTTTTAAGACTTGTTTTGTACACAAAGAGGATATCTGTCAGTCCATATAGTGTTTTAAGTTATAAACAAATTCCTTAGATCATAAATAGTGTCATATAGAAAATGCACTGCTTGATCATAGATCCTTCAGAGAGATGATTATGTCAGTCACTTTCATTAAGGTTTTTACACATCCTTTTATAGTTCCCCGCATTGTAAAAATATAAGTATAGGTTTAACAGTAATAGAATCTGGTGCTGTAAAATTAATATGAATGCAAAGAGTTGTAATCCTATGTTGTGGGTCGTCGGGAACCAGAGGATCATTACATTACAGCCAGAGACTGAAACTTTTGTATTAGAGAAAACTAAATCCAACATCTTGTTATTAATATTGAAAATGTTATTGTACTGTGTAAAATTGCGTAATAGTGCTGTGTAAATAGTACCTACGTAAGTATCAAAGAAGTTAATTAAAGTTTGACCGTGACGAACGCCATCACTGCCAGTTAGCCATAAAATACTAGGTTCTTTAAAATCGCCCATGACTAAAATGTTGTCATCCGAGCTACTTAACACAATGTTTTCTAAAGGTTTTAGAAAATGTATGTAACTGTTTGGAAATTGAATTCCCTCTATATCGGTTGCACAGATACCATGTGCATATCGAAAGTTTTATTGAACTAAGAAAACGGTTATCCGAAATAATAATTGTAATCCAAATCAATCAGCTGTGGTGTGCTTCAGCTGGGCTAGATAATTCAGGTTTATCCATAACTAAAACATCCCGTCTAAATTATTCTAGAAGCAATCAAAACACCCCCGCCGAAAGACTGACCCGTTAATGTTAATTTAACGTCGGAAAACTATTTATCGATACGAAAAATTGTTAATTCCTAACCCAGTCAAAAAGCCACGTATCAGTAATAATACATTATAACATCAGTAATAAGAGTTCATAGCCAAGTTTCTAAAAAAGTCAGTTTTTAATTCGCAGACCCCTCGCTTACTGATACATACACTTTAAACGTATCCGAATGCGTATCACAGTATACTTTAAGCACGAAAACAGCTCAAAAACTCAAAATTGTTAGTCACGTCCAGCTGTAGGTATGAATACACTAACTTATTTTAATGAAGAAACTAAGTTTTCCTTTTCTTTTATAGATTACCGGCGCGTGGCGTCGCCTCTCAAACACAGTGAGTGAGTCAGTGGGACTAAAACATGCTCTACGTCGGTTGCAAGCTGTGCCCGCTCGTGCAGCTCGCCTGGTCCACGCGCTGGTAGACCGCATGAGGGTCGGTGGCGGGCCTGTCGTGGTCACGGAACTGGGCACGCTGCGCGGACGACGCTTGGTGACAAGGACTACTGCGCAGACGCCATATTTCAGCTTTAAAGGGATAAGGTAGGAAAAATCCCCAGGTAAACCAATAATGCTTTGATAGAGATAAAGGTAGGCTAGCAGAGCAACAAGCTAATTTTGCTGAAGATGGAAGTCTATACGAGTATAATATCGTACTTTATAGTACTCACATATCACATAATTTTATTAAAGTTTAAATTTATAAGTACATACTTATTAATTACTACTACTAATTTATAATATATTTATTAATAAGTATATATTTGTGAATACTTATCTTAATCGCCTCTAGTATTGTATATTTGTCTATCATCAACCATGCTATTACTTTGTCAAAGGTACGCACAACCACCTCGAGGCTCTCTTCGATTCCGGCCGCCTGCTCCGTTGGAACCATGGTCTGGAGTTCGCGATGCACTGGAGGAGGGCGCGGTTTGCCCTCATCGGTTCATGCTCTTCGATACATACAAGGGAGACGAGGACTGCCTATTCCTAAATGTTTATACTCCAGCGCTGCCTGATAAACTCACGGGGTGAGTAAACGTCATTATTATCGATATAAGAAAGTCGTCAGTGAGATTATCTGTCAAGGATTCCTCCATGTAGTTATTTATTGATGAAATAAGAGGCATGCATTCAGGGCGTCTACTCTGAAATCACAAAAATCGGCCGATATTTCAGGCGACTCCTACCACGAAAATGTTCACTTTATAGATTTTGACGGAAGATACGTCGGAATCAAAAGTTAATTTCACGATGACAAGGAAGATATACATACGTTTTAAATACTCGGAGGTACCTGAAGTATAAAGCTCCGACCGAACGAAAGTTACAGTAGGGTTCGTAAGTTCGCACTTCGATCAGGCCTTAAACTTTGTAAGTGTAAGAGCAGAGCAGACCTCCAGGTTTACAATAGGAACTTAGAAACTGCACTCTCGAAGCACTCTATCAACTTGCTCAAAACTTGTAAAACTTTATACAATCCTATCAGATACAACCCAAAACTGGCAGTAATGGTATGGATCCACGGCGGAGCGTTTGCTGTTGGCTCGGGCAACTCGTTTCTCTACGGCCCTGATCACCTGGTGGGAGCGGGGGTGGTGCTCGTCACGCTCAACTACAGGCTCGGCGCTCTAGGCTTCTTGAGCCTCGAGAATGAAGAGGTCCCGGGAAATATGGGTCTCAAAGTAAGTAAAAAGTATCAGTAGCATTAGAAATTGTGGGTAAATAAAAACCTGGTCCTTCATGATAGATTGTGACTCTCAACCTACTCATGATTGCAAGAGATGACCTGTGTCCTGCAGTGGAACTTTACAATCTGGACGTACACACTTACAGATGGTTTAAGGGATTTAAAGAGATAAGAGACGAGAGATCCTACTAATACTAGTATAAATACGAATGTTTGGATGTTTAGGTATTACTCAATCACGTCGAATCGAATCGATTCGACTGAATCGATTTCGTTGAAATTTGGTAAATAGGTAGATTGTAATCCGGATTAACACACAGGATTAACACATTCATGTAGACCACGTCAATAAAGTCGCGTGCAAAAGTTCGTATTGCATAAATGAATTATGTCGAGTCAATAGAGGATAAAAAGATCTTTACCCTGCAAAAGGTGGGGGTAGTAGCGATTTTGATGTACATAGTTTATAATATACATATCTATAGAAGACTTTCAGGTGGTTAAAGTATCTAAAACATGTGAAGTTATAGAATATAAGCGTTTATGTCTTACAATGTATAAATTTCGTTAGCCTTGCGTGCATTTTATTTAAGTTTAGTAGATTTATTGCAGGTGCCGATTTCTTTTTGACACTTATCTTGGCATTGATGTTGATATTGGAGGTTATAATTTGGTAATATTTGTACAGACCTACACACATAACTTTGCCGATGAAGGATGTCGTTGCTATCATCGACAGTATTACTATTATAAACATTTTACTCAATTTATGGGTAAAGATCATTGATATTTTAAGCAAGATGTTACTTTCAATACTTTATGGATTCCTAAATTTAATTAATTAATTTTATTATTTCCTAAATTTTCATGTGAAATTTAGTTCCTAAATTGACCACCGGCAAAGTTACATGTGTAGGTCTATAACTAGACATGTCGGTCAAGTTCACAGTAACTTGTAGACTCGTCCAATTCGAGGTTAACGATTCGTTCAGTGACGTACGTATTTTAATTTGATAGATTTACTAAAGTTATGTAATCTATAGTTAGAAATAAGTTACAAAACTATGTTACTTATTTTATTGTAGAAAATAAGGCTTGAAAATTTGATTAGTATCGTGTACGAGTTGAAATTTGTTATCGACCGTTTATTAGAATTTTGTTTTTTTTGGATATTTAGACGGTTTCACGTTGGCTCGCCCGACGCCGATGGTTGCAAATTCACGAAACGTTGTGAATGTTTTGTCAGCGAGAGCTTTACCAGGGACGAATAAAGGGCTGGGCAAGCTGGGCGACAAGCAATCAAGGGGCGCCGTGTCGCAAGTGACAAATCGCTAGTGTGGTTTTTCATTTGATACTAAAAATACACATTAAAATGACCATCACTAAAAATGTTCGATATACTTTTTATATGTGCGATAAATATTGCCCTTAAGGGCGCACTGCAGGTTTTCTGCCCAGCGCGCTAGGCACGCTTGATCCGGCTCTGGACTTTATCAATCGTGTCTTTGGAACACTTGGAATGATGTTAGGTGAATAACATACTGTCTTCCTTACTTACGGCTCGATCTCCGGTGGTCTTTACAGAGTCATAATAATATGTCGTCTCATGGCCTCATGGTTGGCACTACTTTATAGACTGCCTATACTCACGTAAATATCCTAACGTGTGTCCAGGATCAAGTGATGGCCATGCGATGGGTGCGCGATAACATCGAGCACTTCGGTGGTGACCCTACACGCATCACCATCTTCGGCGAGTCGGCCGGCGCCGCCTCCGTGCACCTGCACATGCTGTCACCTGAATCCCAAGTATGTAGTGGTGATTTTTAATTAATACGCCATAACTACATATATAACGTAGTTACCATATGTATCTGTGATCCAGGAAAACCATATACGGCATTGATTCCATACAGATTATGACACTGGAATATAAGCTCATCAACAGTTTTAGTCCTAAAATGCTTCTTCCTTAGGGACTGTTTCACGGTGCCATCGCACAGAGTGGAGTGGCGTTGTCTCCATGGGCGCTAGCGCGCGAGCCGCGGGCGCGCGCCTTCGAGCTCGGCCGCGAGCTGGGCATCGACACCAACAATACCGCTGAACTTCTCGGTGAGACCCTTCTGTTCCTTCTTCTGTTCTGTTTCTGGTCCTTAATAAAGCCTCAAAATTTTCATCTAAATATATTTTTTATGAATTTACTTACGCGGCTAGCCGTAGTTTTCAAAGATGCACCGTTAAAAAGTACGGTTAGCCGCGTAAGTAGCATAACATCGGCAACCCGAGTTGCAAGAATTGAAAGAACACAAAAATGTTTACGCGAAAATATGCAATAATTAATAAGATTTGGTTCCAAATATATACTAAAATAGGAATTTATTGACTTACTAAGAATTAAAAATGCAATAGGCAAATAAAAAATAAATGGCCTATTATGTTTATTCCAATAATGTTAGGTTATTTGTCTGTTTTAAAAGAATGAGATATTTATTCAATAACTCTCTCTCTCCACTCCAATACTAATCTGAAAAAGCGATAATTTTAGCGACAAGAAGATCGCATTTGTATACTGTTTTTATGTTATTATTCTGTTGTGTTATTCTATCAATCTGTGGTTATTGCGCAATAAATAAAATTCTTACCATTATACTAGGCTACTTGCGCGCGACTCCCAGCGAGCTCCTGGTGAAGGCCGGCGCGCGGCTAGCGGGCGGAGCGGGCCGATCTGTGGACCTGCAGGGCACCGTGGCACTGCCGTTCCTGCCCGCGCTGGAGCCCCCCAGCCCTGGAGCCTTCCTCACGAAACACCCGCTCGACGCCCTACCTGGAGCTGACGTGCCTTTGCTGACTGGCTTCAACGCGCAGGAGGGAATCATTCTGTTTAGACGTAAGTTATATTTCTATTTTCGGCTTTCAGTCATTATTTAATGCAAAGTTAGAGGGGGGAGGGGTGAAGGTGGCTTAAGTTGGTTCGTGTAAATAGGTATACGGCAGTGCCGCTGGCCGCGTTTCTGGTCAACTTGGCCTGGTGCACTGTTCTTGCACCTAGATAAATGTAATTCCTTTTTTAATGCCACTGGCCCACACCAGGATTCCCTCTGTCGTATTCTGACAAGCCAACCTGAGATCTTTTAAACTGACAGCAGGAACGTTAGATAGGTAGATAAAAGTCTTTTTTGCATAGGTACCAAAACAAAACAAAATCATAACATACATTGTAGACACAAAATGCACAAAAGACGGTCTTTTCGCTAAAAGCTCTGCCAGACAACCTGAGGAAATAAATATTTTGATCACAGATAGATGGTTTACAATATACATAATTACGTAATACACAATATATATACACAACATAAGTCTTTATACAATACACATAAAATAGTTATATTTAGTAGAAGCTGTAAGATAATTAGAAGACTAAGACTACTAATTGTGTTAATCGATCACCTTAACTTCGTTCGTGAGGCGTGAAGTAAAATCATCGATATGAATGTATCGATATCATATCGATGGGTAGAATACAGACAGTGTTTCCTTAAAAAGGTTTTTTATTTTGTTTCTTTGAGAAAGACATACAGTTAGCAGTTATTGTTAACTAATAGATCATACTTAAATCAGAAAAATCTTTACTTTCCAATACACAAAGAACTTTCCAATACAATTCTTACAATTTGCAAGAATAAATATGCGTCCTAGGAATCATTCTGTTCAGAGAGAGACAACTGGAAAATATTCACTTCTAACTGAATTTACATCAGGTTTAATACCAGATCAGCAAAGTATGGAGACACGCCTGACCTTTACCGCTATTTGAAAGCTCTTTGTCAATATTTTCATATTTAGTATTTTACGGAGGGCTCAATGCCTAGCCGTTATAAAAAATTACAATCTCTTCAGGGTTCTTTAAACATAAACCGCAAGCTTATCACGGTCAAATAAATTGTCAACCTTGGTACAATACGTATTTTTGTTTTGGCATTTTCGCGAATTTGCATATTATCCGCTCGTAGCATAGATTTATTTTTATAGCATAATAATATGTCATGGCTTTAAATATGGACGATTTTTAAATTCCACGATTTAAATTTATTAATGTCTCGAATTTAATTGTAAACGCATTAATAACTTCCCGCTATCGTATAAATTTTATTTATAATATCAATAGATGAATAGACAAAAATTTAATTTGATCATTTATGGGATGAATAAATCCCCCATATTCTATTCTGTAAGTCGAAGTAAAGGAAGAGACAAAAATAGGCGTGGCAAGTAATTTTCCATGCAATTAAGCTCGAGCAATACCAGCCTTAGAGATTGGGCGCGGAAATCCTGCGCGACATTTCGCAAGTGAGCGGAACTCGAGCCGGCCCTTCCACACCTCACTATTTCTATTCGCTAACCCGCCGCGTTCACCTTGTGTTCAAATTCGCACATATAAATTTACAGCCGTTCACAGACCATTCTAATTGAATAAACAGTATTAACGTTAAATTGGATTTTTTCAATAATCAATTATTTGAATGCTATAAATATTTAATGTCACCCCAGAAAGGACGAAGATATCATCTACTCATGGACGAATATAGAGTTTTTTCTTGGCAGAGAAAAACCTTATTTGCCTCTTGGTATAATTAACAATTGACAAAGAAACCCCACAGTAGGTACAAGTTTCTTCTTCTTCTTGTGGTGCCTCTCCTGGAACTAGTGGAGGTTGGCAATCAGCTCCGAATATTTTGCCGCGTGTCTCGCGAGGCGAAACAGTTGGGCGACACTCGCGATGCCAGTCCACTCCCGTATGTTACTCAGTCATCCGAGTTATCTACTGAGCTTCTAGATTCATCCGCGAACATCGTACTTACATATCGTTCCCATAGATCCTTATTCTTCTACGTATATGGTATTGGACAGCCATGCCCATCCATCAGATATTGTGGGTGTATCTTATGGCCCACCATGGCTTTTCTTTGTGCAGATTGAATGCATCGTGCTTCTTATGGAGCCTCTCGACATATACACATTTATGCTCGTACCTACCATGTATTCCGAGCAAACCGGACCTACCTGCAACTTCCTTGTCTAAGGCATGATACATGGCGCTGTTTTTGTGTCTATAGAGTTTTCGCTCTTCCATCAGTTGGTATATCTTTTCGTTCATCCAATCTTGCTTTGATACTGTGCTTGCTTATCGAGACCTTTTCCTTAAGCCGGACCCAGCCTTCCTCCACTGAATTCCACATATCCCCTTTAGCCTTCACTATCCACTTGTTGATCCCATTTGCTAATTGAATCCTGGTTTTCTTATTATAGACTTTACTTATTTCTGTCCTATAACTCAGCACTTTTTTCCTAATTCGTTTTAGGGTACCGGGATTGTGATCAGAATTAATGTCGGCCCCAGGGTATGTTTTGATAGATTTGATGCAGTTCTTAGGTATATATTACACGTTTACATATCTGCAATTTTGCAAAATGCCTTTTCTGCTTCTTTTAGACATTATGCGTAACTTTTTATGAAATAGAAATGTATCTATAACTGTCTTGGAATCAGAACCTACGTTTTTATGTAGAAAGATCTAATTCGACTTCTCTTACTTATGGTTTAACTTTTATTATAAGACACAACTGTGTAACTTTATGAAATCATAACATAACGTAACGATTGGAAAAACTCTAAAACTACACCATAAAGGAGGCTTATATGTGACAAGATAAATGGGCTATAGAGACATATAAGGAATGAAATGAGTAATGAATGACATAAGAGCTTTAACGGTGAAAATATACCACATAATAGGAGGGTACCCGGCGGATGTTATTTCGTCCGTGACTAATCAGTAGGACACGGCGAACACGTAATAAGAATAACGCAGTCAATTTCACGTGTCATTCACACATGTTACCGTATTTGTTTTCGAGTTTTCGACATCAACTTTGAGATGCGGATCTTTTAAATGAGAATAGGTACACATATTCGCAACGAACATTCGATATCCTTGCGAAATTCATTATGACATATAGGTTGTTACGATTGTTAGCCAATACTGTGACTTCAGATGAATTCCAATAAAGGTTTACGTTGCCAGAAAAAAATACTTACCATCGAATCCGATGATATATGATGTTATGAAAAGATGTTTGAGAAGATATTTTCGTATTCATACGAATAAAAGATATACTACCAGTAGATTGTTAAAAAACAATAAAGTCCCAATTGCAGTATTGATCATACGAGCACAGTTAGGAAACGTGGAAAGTAGGTTGATTTAACCGCGGCAATGCCGAGTACTTACTCTCCGGAACAAATGGTAAAAAATATCTATTTGCCAACTCACCCAGACAGCCTTGTAGGTTTGAGATTTATCATCAGGCATCATAGGTATACATTTTAAAACATTAGATATAAATTTTAAACATTAGACCTTAAATATCTGAAACAGATATAAGTTGTCGGGGAATAGAATCTCTATACATAAGTAAAAGCTAAAAATAAATGTTAAAAGTAAAACATTATCTATTTACATACTGTCAAATCCACGATTATGATCGTCAATAACACATCAGTAGGTACATTTTTTCGGAATGGCTTAATTCTTGTGGCCCTAATTAATGGCTTTTCAAGAGTCACCGGATATGGATATGGGCGAGCGCGCAGAAGGCGCTCAGCCAGGAGCAAAAAAATTAGCAACGAGCTTAAGGGCTCCCACGCCGGTAAACCGGTGGAAGGAACGGACCATGGCTTAGGGCGTTGCTTTGGGAGGGTACCGCGGGATCGCGGGATGGCGAGTCGGTGAAGCATCGGTACTTACATAGTGGTACGATAAGATTCATAATAGTCTTTCCCCCTGATCGTTACCTCTCTCACGTATGTCCCAGATAGGAGTGCCCTTCCCCGCTACCGTCGTCCACGGCACGTCTTAGACGACCCCGACGACCCAAATACTGTTGCCAATGCGGTTCTTACACCACACTCACAGATTTCACAGATACACCATCCCTGCCGGCGGAGACGTGGACGTCCCCCTCGTTACACCGTCAACACACACCGGCCCTCAGCCAACACTTTTACCAGGTATCGGTACATGCCTGGGCGCTTCTCACCGACTCGCGATCCCGCGGTATCCCCCCAATACAACGCCCTAAGCCGAGACCCGTTCCTTCCGCCGGTTCACCGGCGGGGGAGCCCTTAGGCTCGTTGCAACACACATTTTGTTCCTGACTGAGCGCCTTCTGCGCTCATCCTAAATTAAACACGACCGGTGACTCTTGAAAGGCCATTAGGGCCACAAGAATTTAGCCATTCCGAAAAAAAAAAAGAATTGTCTTTCTTTACTGTTATTAGTTGACTAACACTGGTTGCATAATGAAAGGCTTATCTACACGTAGATACCTACAAGTTTCTCGAATGCAAGCGCACGATATAATCGAACCTCAAATAAAACTGATACTTATGTAAACACTTAAGTTTATTAGATTTGCCAAAACGATTTTCTCGTACGAATTACTTAGACAATACAGACTTGACAATAGTCAATTATATAGCCGGTCGCGTGCGCCGGTCGGGCATGCCAACCTCTGTGAAATTGTTGAGAGACGTTCACAGGTAGGCGCGCGTTGTCGGTTAATTTTATAGAGTTAGCACGCCCGACCCGCGCACGCGACCGACTCCGATAAAGGTATGTAATTGGTCTAAGACCATAACCACACTCGATATTTTTAGCATCGGCGATCGGTGATTTTGCGACTGCATCCATGCTGCACCGCGTTCAACTCTCGCAACTAGTAACGTGCAACTCTCAGCGCTCGATCGCAGCATCATAATCGCACTTTTTTGTAGCAGCGCTGCAATGTGATCGACTTGTTCGCGCTACGCAAAGTGGCCATGGGGGAGGTGGAGAGGTGCTACATGTAGTAGCAGCGTTTCTCAACTAGAAATCATACGATCCAGCGTTCGATAACTACAACCAACTATGTACTCATAAACGTCTAAGTCGCCGATCACCGATGCTAAAAGTATTGAGTGTGCTTGAAGCCTATTCAGAATAAACAAGTCTTTACAGTGTAAGGTCCTCCAATGGACCGACACACTAAGCGGAGCACATTGCTTGTATTTACATAATAAAATAACATCTAGTTATATCAACTTTGTGCCACTTTCCCCAAAAGTGTTAATATCTGACAATATTTTTAACATAATGGAGTTCTGTATTATTCTCAAATGTTTAGATACAGATTGACTATGCGATTGTTTTCTTTATACAGAAGAATTACTTAAAGTATTTAAGATTTAGTGTCGTTACTAATTAATATCTTAGTTTTTATTACATATTTTAATGGGGTTCACCTTTTATTACCATAAAAGTTTCATGGGCAACTTACCATCTTTATAAACCAAGGTTTGTCATACGCAAGGTCCAGTGCGGCAGCCGATAACACACTTCCGGTAAACATACTTGATAATTTTGTCATCCTCAATCGCCGGAAAAAAGGCACTTAATTATTTGTTAGTAGAACTTGATTCATGACTCAGTCCCACTGCTCTGTTGGGTAACTCGCATTGGACCAGCGACTGTGACTGTGCCCTGCAGTGGGATTAGGCATACGAGTATAATATAGGCATATGCGAATGCAGTAAAGAATAAGTGATAATAGTTCTAAGTGGGTGGATTCATTCGGGTTTTCATTTATATTGTTTTTGGGTTTATTTTTTAAAATAATGTTAGAAATACACTGGATATAAGGAATTCGTTAGGAATGTGTTAAATATGATGTCTTTTATGAGGCACGCGTTTTATTCAAGAATTCTAAGAGATAAGTATTGGCAATTGAAATAAATAACCGATGAAGGAAATGACGATTGTATCGCGGTAGTGTCTATTGTATTACGGGTAATGAGTAATGACATATTGTTACAGGCATTTGTTTTATTAGAGGTAAACAAATTATTTTTGTACGTCGGTTAATCAAATTTTAGTACAAAAATTCCTGTTCGTGGTACGATTAAACAAAATCAACAAGTACAAGTAAACAAACAACGGTAGTGTCAACTTTATAGTTTTATAGAACAAAAAGATATTTCAATAATGGTGTAGCAAATTATAAATAAATTTAACAATCATTTGACCAACTAGCAAGTTCTCTAGCAAGTAGGTATTGCTCTTTGGCAAATACTACTTGTATTTAGTTCTTACGTGATTTTTAAAAATAGAAAGATCTATATTAAAAATACAAAAGAAATCCCACTAAGAGATCAATTATTTTTTGGCTTTCAACATTGATTTAAGTATGGTAGCAAACAAAAGTGCCGAGTTTGCCTAAAATAACAAAAGGATTTCTTTCTTTGCAACCTTCGTTTAATACTTACCTAATTCGAGATTATTATTGATTTTCAATTAAACTATAAAAAATTAACTATTATTTAAGCAAACATCAGTCATTTCCTAATTTAAGAAATAAATAAAAGTATTTTTCATAAAATTAAATCTTCGAAAAGTAGGATACAGTGTGAAATTTGTGAAAAACCGTCTAAGAGATCATTTCTTATTGGATTTCTTCACTGGCTTAATTATGATATTCCATGCATCTCTGCCAGTAATATACGAGAAGTCGATGACGTTGGCCTATTAGTAATATTAGAAAGGACTCTTGAACCGGGGATATTTTTTCTCTAGTTGTTTCCAAAGGAACAACGAAATCTTTATCGAAATTTTCAGGATTCCTTAAATCAGAGTGGATTATTTTTGAAAATCCCAAGTGTTTCTGATGAGTACATACATGTCCAGGTCCACAATCAAAACAGCTTGTTTTTCTAAACGTAAGCTGATTTGAATATCTTTCGCAGAGAACTTGGTGCACGGAAAGAATGCCACTGAAAGGTTTTAAATTGTATGGCATGGCTATCTATCTGTAAGTAATTTTTTGTTCATCTACCTCCCTTAGTAACACGTTTTGCACCTAAGTTTCCCTAAAACAAGCATCCTAGTCGGTTTAATACAGTTCAGTACACGAACTGGTCGCGAAGGTGTAACAAACAAAGACAGAGACAGACAAACACACTTTCGGATTTATAATATTAATATAATACCTAATAAGATATGGAGGTGTGGATTAGTGTGGATATGTAGATCCACTAATCCACTAATCGTAATTTGATCAATTTTCTTTGTCATCATCTAAAAATTATCTATAATATGTCAATTAATTTACGATTTAACGACAACCGATTAACCTTGTAGGTAGTAGCGGTGCGTGGTACAATAACCTCGGTTTCATTCGAAAATATGTGCAAAGATGAGTGTTTGTTTAGAATCTGGGTAGTTTATGTTGTGTCTGTCTCTGGGTGTAACGAAACAGACAATCCAAGTGTGGGCCTTCAAATGTATTAATTATCATGGCGGCAAATCGCTAAGTACCGCTCGACAAAAATCGCCTCAAATAAAGTCACTTTAAATAATACTACTAAATCGCTTATTAACTTTTTAACGGATAGATAAACGCACAAATAAATAAAGGCTATTATTGTCAACTACTTATTTGTTTTGAAATTAACAGGGGATAAGAATGCGAGCCGATAAAGTAAGCCATTTTCTTTTAAAAAATTTCAGGTCTTCAACGCTATCCGAAGCTTCTAAGTGAGCTGGATCAGGAGTTCAGACGCGTGATCCCACCAGAGCTACAGTCGGATGACGAGGAACAGAACAATAAGACAGCCAAAGCCATCAGAGAATTTTACTTCCAGCAGCAACCTATTGATATACGAAACATCGAAAATCTTATTGATGTAAGAAACTGTGGAATATTTGATTTACTATAATAATCTTGTAATTAGCGTCTTATTCGTAAATTAGAGCGGTCAAATTTGATTGACCATGAATTCTAAAAAATCGATGTTATCGGTTTATTTGTGACTACTGGTGACTGATTCTAATAGACTAAACAAGCTTTGAGATTAGGTATCATTCGTTCTAGAGTGCTGCGTAGTAAGTGAGTAAAAACACGTGATGTTACAATCGTTGAAAATAACGAAGGCTACCAGACAGACTATAAATTATACAAAGTAGGCATGCATGTCAATACATGCATGCAGGTATTGAGTTTTTTCTAGCCAATCTTAAAAGAAGAAATCTTATAGAATCAACTCTGATATGCTTTTTTCTCTTTACAGTTGTTCACGGACGTTATGTTCCTAAAACCACTGTTGGAGACTCTGCGGCTTCAAGCGAAAACTAACAGGACCAGTCCAACGTACATGTACCGGTTCGCATTCGACGGAGCCCTAGGACTCTTTAAGCGGATGTTGGGCATAACCCAACCAGGAGCTTGCCACGGAGACGAGATGGGCTACCTGTTTTACTTCTCGAGGTTAAACTACAGGCTAGACGATGACTCGACTGAGCTCGCAGTTTCCAGGCGGATGGTTCAAATGTGGACTAACTTTGCTAAAACCGGGTAAGTCACAAAATCTCGAGTCGTCGCTATCACAAACTTTCTGACATTTTGACATGTCGCATAAGTAGACTAAACATAAACGGACTTTAGAAGTGGTGTGAGAAAACCAAACAAATAATAGTTGAGATTTTAAACTTTTGTTCTTATGGTTGAACATAATAATTGTTATGTAAACGGGTTACTCACGATTTATTATCTTTTTAATATAGCCGATATTTCGATCCGGTTGCATGAGACTGCGGAGGCGGGTGAAGGTGTTGTTGCTATTCGCAGACAAATCTGTCTACCCTCTGTCGTGTTCGTTTTTGCTTCGCCTGCACACACTGATCAAACATCGTTTTTGTTGATTAAGTATTATTATTTGCAATAAGTATTACTTATTTGCAAACCCAGAAAAGTAGATGCGTTTTCAAACTCGCGTGTGTGGTGATATTGTTAGTATAGTGTGTAAGTAACTTAATCAACAAAAACAAGTTCAGTGTGGGTAGGTGAATCGTAGATAACACTTGAATCACCTATAGATATCCGCCCACTGCAGGGCACTGGCCTTCCCAAGTAATTCAGCTGTGATAGTCTAGGGGTATCTATACTCGACTAACATTCGTGTGATTCTGAGTTCAAAGCCTCGGTCCGTACCACTGAATTTCTACTTAAGTACGGATTTTTAAAAATTGACACTAGCTCGGCGGGGAGAGAAAGCATCATAAGGAAACTCGCATGCTCTAAAAATCTGAAGTGATCTACCAATTATGTTAGTAAAGAATTTAGAATAAGATTAACGGAAACACTGGTGCTGTCCAAGCTTAATTATTGTCAATTTATTGTGATAATATTCATAGGCCCCGAATTTACTCGAGGACGCAACGCCTAATTCAGCGAGTACACAATGCATGTGCTCGCTTCTGTTTTCACATGCCTTTTCGCAGTCATGTAACTCCTTTCTGTAATGTTCATTCTATTTTAAAGATGAAATCAAGAAGAATTTTGGCTAATCTTTTAATTTGGTGTTATTAAATTTGGCATACCATACTATCTCCACAACCACAAGCATTTCCCAAGGAATTAGTAAACGTGGACTCCGTTCATGTTGTCCTCCACTTAGTGTTCAGCGTCACCGAACAGCCACCTTCACGATAAAGTAGGTACGCTGTCACTAAATGTTGGCACAATATTCCGCCACCCATTAGGAACTTGAACAATCCGAACAATTTCAAAAGAAAACTTAAAATATTTCTGAATATAAGACAAAGGGAGCTTGAGAACCCTCCAACCGATGCTTCCGTCAAAATGAATAAGTATTTAGGTATTCACAGACAGAAAAACTATATAGACAGACACAGAGATCGTATACCTACAAACAATTTCAAATTCCAAATCGATAGCCAATACTCAATTCCAAATAGATCTATTTATAATATATTGTATCTATTGTCCCTCACGTGCGGACATCACCGGGTTCCAGCTGAAAATCAGCACTGAGTGTCTTCACAGGCACATAGCTAAAGCTGAGCTGGACGCCTATTTGGCGCAGTTGCGACACACAGGCAACAGTGAAAAGTTCTATGCATACAATTCCAATTTTGCATATTTTATTTGTTTTATTTTATTACATTTGTTAACTTAAGACTATATGTTGTGATTGCGACTAAATAAACGCTTTTTTCTTTCTTTCTTTTAATCCACACTGGGCCCGCGTGGTGGATTACGCCCCGAAACCCCCCACTGATTTACAAGGGGAGTCCAAATAACAATTATAATAATATAATTATCAAATCGTTGAAAAAATAAAGAAATAAGCGGCAACGGGCGGTCTAACCTCCCAGACTGATTAATGATTATTAATTATCCAGAATTTCATTCTACAAAATAAATGACACGCAAAAAAATAAAAATAATGTTTGCACTGAAATATATTAAATTTCAAATAAATTTGAAAAATAAAAGCAATTGTGGTAAACCGCCTGATGAATGATGATAAACGGGGCCTGCACGAGGGAGTCTCTCTTGGCAATATTCTCGTCCGTGCCACTAATTTGAAATCTAGACACGGCAATATCCGCCTTCTGTAGATGGGCTCGGCGATAGCTTATGATCTGATAGCCAAATCTATCTGATAGCCCATGAATATCTGAATATTCATATACATATATGAATATCTGATAGCCCAAGAATATCTGCGATACATGCCAACATCCGTTAAACATTGGCTCATCTGCGGATTCAGAAATCGTTACGATTTTACAAATTTATTGAAAAGGAAGGCTATGAACAATATAGGTATGTATAACAATACGTATTATCCAACCCATTCCACTTCCCTTTTTTTAAATTTATGGGGGAAGCGGGACAGGATGGTTTGAGACTAGATACTTTGTATAGGTACATACTATCTCATTCTGCTTCTACTGACAATGAGTAGTAAGGAAACTGCGCGATTGTGTAGCATGAAATTGTGATTGTAAGGAAAGCGGGCTCTAGAATAATTGTAAACGTTAACTTTCTCACCCGTAACGTCTATTGTTTGTGAAAATATAATCCCATTGCAGACCAATTTACCTTAAAATATTTTAATCAATTGTTAAGTTTACTACCTTAAAGGACAATATTGATTAAAATATTATTTATTCTGTTTATATTGTGTTCAGGAATCCAACCCCGCCCGTCGACTACGAGTCCATTGTCGACTTCAAATGGCTGCCAGTGAACGATACTACCCATATCAACTACATGGACATCACGGGCAACTTCACCCTACAGACAGATCCTGAGGACAAGAGGGTGCGATTCTGGGACTGGCTTTACAAGAATTACGCCAAAAAACCTTCAAAGTGAAGAAATAAACTCTAAATAAAGTGGTCTTAATTAAGAATGAAGTGTAGTGCTAACTAGCGAAGATCGAGACGTTTCGAATCAAGTTAAACATGTCAAGGCAGTGAAAAATAAAACTTTTTACCCGTCACGGGTAGCCGATGTATTACGCATCTACCTACTGTGGTTATACTGTACAACAAGTACCTACAATTTCTCGTCTTGCGGTATCGTCTCTTTGTTAATGCACAAGGATCGAATCAAGAGAGAAGAATATTTACCATTTAATTGGGAATGTTCATATTGAATGACTGGACAATATTTTTTTTTTATTATGTATTGTATACGATATGTGCAATCAAGAAGTCACTAGGTATGTCAGCAATGTTATCATCATTAATTAATCATAAATAAAAAATGTTTTTGCAGCCTCTGCGAAAATCAGAGACTGTTAATTACTTGCTTTATTACTGATAATCAGAGAAATTTGAAGTAAGATTCTTGTATAAATAAATAAATATGTTCTATTTAAATGTAGAGAAGTTAAAATATATAATAATATGTTACTTAACTACTTTTGATTTTATTATTAAATACCTTTGATATACCAACCTCTTTCGAGAAAGAGTGAGAATCAGATCCAGTTCTCCTTTCTTTTCATTTCCGTCTCAACTCTTTTTATTTCATCCAATTACATCCAATCCTCACCTAATAGTCCAAAGCATACAGTCCCATGTCGCCTGTCGACTTGGTTGACGGAGAGATGAGTCGTCGAACCTCCACCCCTCCCTCAGACTCCCTTCTACCGGTTACGGTATCTGAAATCCAAGAGATTATCCAAAATCTTAAATATAAGAAATCTCCTGGAATCGATGGAATACCCAACAAGGTGATCAAAAGCCTCCCGATCCAATTGATCGCTCTTCTCATGGCCATCTACAATGCCGCCATGAAACATCATCTCTTTCCAGCCGCCTGGAAAGAAGCCGTCATCATGGGCATCCCCAAACCGGACAAACACCGTTCGGATCCCTCCAGTTATAGACCCATTAGCCTATTGAATACAGTGGCTAAAATCTATGAAAAACTTCTCCTTTCTCGCCTGCTGAGTCATATCAACTCAAAAGGCCCACTTATCTTTTTCACTCCAATCTTTTTCGCGCATTCACCGCCCCGGGCGAGTGGTTTGTGAGGTGGAGGATAGAGATAAACCCGGCGAAAAGAGCAGCCATGTGCTTTCCTTTTCCTAGGAATGGCTGTCGTAATCCTAGGCTCTCCCCTCTCCCGATAACCCTCTTCGGTCAAACCATTCCTCTGGTTAGAAAGACCAAATATCTTGGGAGTTACTCTAGACCATAGACTGAGCTTCCGAGAACACATCATAGCCGTCCGGAACTGAACCGCCTTCGTACTCGGTCGCCTCACAGGCGGGAGAAATAAAATGTCGCATAGAAATAAGTTGACATTATACAAAACGCTTGTCCGACCTATAATAACCTACGCTAGCGTTGTGTTCGCACACGCAGCTCTCTCCAACATCAAAATTCTCCAAACCCTCCAAAATAGATTCGTGCGTAAAGCCGTGGCTGCCCCATGGTACTCACGCAATGTCGACCTCCATAAGAACTTGGAACTTCCTTCCATCGTCAAATACGTGAAAGACATCGCCCGACGTTACTATGACGCGAATCCGCACCATCCTAACCCCCTGATCGTTACCTCCCTCACCAATGTCCCAAATAGGAGTGCCCCTCCCCGCTTCCTTCGTCCACGGCACGTCTTGGACGACCCCAACGACCTAATTACTGCTCCCAGTGCGGTTCTTACACCACATTCACAGACTTCACAAACTTCACAGATACACCACTAGGGCCACTAAGGCCACAAGAATTTAGCCATTCCGAAAAAAATACCCATGCCGCATGTTAAAAAACGTAAATATTTGTTCCCTCGCATATTTTTTGCACATTTCTATTTTAGTCACATTTTTTTCATACTGCATTTTTATTATTAAATTAATAAAATGGATATTTCATTGTATTGTATTGAAATACATTAAATTAATAACAGTGCAGCCCTAGTTTACTCTGCTTGCCCTCATCCATAACCAACACCACCCGTTCCTGTCCTGTTTGTTGTATGTATGAGTTGGATAGTCCTTCATTGTATTCCTTCCTTTTTCAAATTCTGACCCTGGTTACTTAAAAATAGACAATGCACCCCATGCGGATGTACTAACGTTCCTGATTTTAAATATATGGCCAATGGCGACATTCTTTATGTACTTGATAATGATAAATACGTCGGTTAATATTTATAACCAAAAAAATCTGGACATTTAAATAAAGTGACAGGTTTTAATTCGATAATTAGATATAAAAAGAATGTCACGCAATTTTTAGCAAAAATGTCATTAGTCTATATCAGCATTTAGTAATGGTATCTTCCTGATAAGTAACAATTATCGTAATTTACCTTTGAAGACTGTTTTTAAATATCATTCATTTTAAATTTGTTTGCTCTAAAATGAATACAAAACTTTATATAAGTCTTAGGCACCAAAATGCTAGTATCCAAGTTCATTACGGAAAAGTACATAAAAAAATCTACGTCAAGACTCAAGCTTGTCACATTATTGTACCATAAACTAGAGTAATAATATCAATCTGACATTTGATTACTTTGTCATTATCAGTGTAAATTATTGACGAATTTCTCAATTTTTTAATTAACATGAACAATGTAGTCCAAAATTTTTATCAATTTAATTACATTTATATTTACTCCTATGTTGTGTACTTAAAATCGCATTGTGCTAATTATTCTTAGACATAATTGACTGATTATTTTATCAAAATGGGTAACAGAGACTGTTCGTCTTTTATGGCTAGATATTCAGCTTTCAGCCCTTATAGGCTAATGAGGAGGGAACTAGGATTCCCAACTCCTTTAGGAACCGGAGACGCAATGGCCAAAAGTTTGTATTGTGGCATGAAACCCATCGCTTCGTGGGACTGTGAACAGGCCAATGCTCTACCAACTGGAGGGGTGTTTAACCTTGAATTTTCCCCGGAAGGGTAAGGAAACGTGCATTGTTTGATGTAATTGCAAGTTAGCCTTGACTTTGCTCTACAGTCCATTCTATATTTAAAAAAACAACTACATAATATACTCATAACTATGATCTATTTAGCTCATTCATATATTACATGAATGGTACACACTAAGTACACATACAATGTACACTAAGAGTGCACATACATTATAACTTTATTAGACTATGTTTAAGTAAAATTTGTCAAATATTATTCTACATAAGTACCATACTTATCTACAAAAATCATGTCAATTTCAGGATTCTATTTGTACATGTACTTGTGTAAAAATTAGTGATGGACCAAATGTGGAGTTTGGCCAAATATTCAGTTAAAACATGTGAAAGGTGAAATTTGGCCAAAGTTCTGCTGAACTTTGGTTGAATTTTGCACACCTTTATGTTAAACTGGCTAAGAAGTTTCTTAGCTGCCCAACTAGCACAGTATACAATGAAGACTTTTCTCAGTGGTAGGAAAAATATATGATGAAACAAGAAATTGCATTCTGCCACATCATGCAGAAAAGCTGACTTTTTTGCATCATAATTTACCATTAATAAAAAAGAAAACAAACCGAAATAAATAAATATTGTGTTAGCTGAATTTAATGTTCACTAGTTACTGTCTATATGTATATAATATTACTAGTTATATTGTGTTACCAAAAAAACAGACACTGTTCACTAGTTATTGCTAGAAATAGTTCAGTTTTAGATTATTTCATGCTCCTTAATTTTCTTTAATTAATATGTATGTAACTCTAAATACATCATTAGTAACAGTTGTTTATTATATGTATAGGAGGATCCTACATGAATCTTTGACTGCTGTAATATTTCAAAAGCAAAATATTTATTTACAGTAGCAAAGAAATGTTATATTTATTATTGTTCAATAAAAATAAATAAATATGACTAAACACCATTTGAATAATGTTGATTGTTAACCTATCATGTTGCCTTTTTAACCTTTGAGTTTTAGTTTGAATGTTGTAAAAATTGTGTATTGTGCATTTTGTGATTTAATAGTGATAGTTTATTAAACTTTAAAGTTCTTTTTGTGCATAATGTTTCTGATAATCAAAAAAAGCATGAGACTGTGTTTTTCGTGTCCTTCTAAGGAGTCCTCTTCTGTCCTCAGTAAGCCTACTGTTCTACAATATCGTGATTTCCTGAGAGTGGTTGTGTATTGTGATATTGTAATGTTTTTATCAAATACCTAGTTACATCACTCTGGCCCTTAGTGTTGATAACCGGGTCAGCAGGACCGGGAGGCTGGCCAAACCCATAGTTCTAGGAACATAGCACTAAGTTAGTATTTAGGGGATAGCAATAAGAAATTACTTTTGTATTAAGATTTAATTAAGCACTCAGATGAATACTGGCATCAAGCTCTGCCACTTGTCTCCAATATATTAGTATTAGTTTTTAAAAAGTATTTTTCTTGCTCCCGTAACTTGACTACCTACTGTACTATTTTTGTAAAATTGGATAGAAAGGGTCCAACTCCAGTAGATTTACACCTACTATCACTTTACTGAGAGACTCCTTACTTACTTTGACGTACCGGACATTGACAAAATATGTTTTAGACTTTTAAATTGTTTATTGTGAAGAAAACACTGGCAGAATAATTGCACAGATGCCATATATATGAAATGAATTTCGGTCCATCTCTAGTAACAATCTCTGTACCTACTTCTTAGTAACTTCTCAGGTTTTAAAAAAAATGGCTTTATTTTAATTTTTTTAATCAAATCTAAAAGGATTTCAATTATAATATTTTCTTAGGTTTTCGCGATTACTATACATAGCAATTAAACAACTTTAACGGTTTAAATCGCGTATATTTGACATTATTTATATCCCGACGTTTCGAATATAAATAATAAGTATAAATAATAATAATAACATAAGTTTCGTTTCGGGATATAAATAATGTCAAATATACGCGATTTAAACCGTTAAAGTTGTTTAATTGCTATGGATTTCAATTATGTCAAAATATTGGTTATGTTTACATTTGTTTACATTTATATTGCATACAATATATTTGTTATTTATTGCAATTAATTATTGTTCACTTACAAAATTTTCTTAACAACATTGATTGATAAATAACTTTCTGTGGAGTAGAAAATAATGCTTAAATGAAAACGTGTTACAGATCTCTTTTAGTGGCTGCTTGCGAGAAGAAATCAATTCAGATATTTGATCCTCTCACGCACCAGCGGATCCATTCTGTCAACGGAGCACATTCTGATTGTGTGAACTGTGTCAAGTAAGTACTTATAAAACTTGTTTTTCTTTTATAGAGAGGATGTATATAGGCAAGCAGACTGTAGACCAAATAATGGTAAGTGACTATCACCACCCATGGGCATATACAACACCAGGGCGTGTATAGGTACATTACCAACTAGCAAGTCATAATGTGTTAAAGGGGAATGAGTAATTTTGTATGGGAGGCTGGCATCATTTTGTTTCCGTGTTGATAAATGTTATTGTTGTTCATAGGTCTTGCATAAACATGTAGCAATATGTAAAAAATACAGCTCTAAACTACAATGAATAAGAGATATTCAACTTTGAAGATATGGTCTCAAGGCCTGTTTTCTCTAGCAATCAATAAAATAAATGTGTGCTTTATTGTTTTGTATTGTATTAAATGTCAGACCAGGTGATATATATTGTAGTGTAGTAAGTTGGGTCTTCATTTTTGCTTGCTGTTATATATGCATAGTATCCTCAACATTCCGATTCTTCTATTACCTCTCCAAAACCTCTGTCCAACATAACATAAAAGTATCATGCTCTTAAAAGACCCAATGGAATGGATCGTTGTGACTAGACATAGATTATATGCACTATCAAAGTTCAAAAATATGCATGCAAATTTGCACGAAATGGTATAAATATGCATTATATATGCACTATTAGAAAAGAAACAACTTGGTGCGAGATAAATCTTTTTATTTCACAAAATAAAAGCGCTGACATAAATTAACACAATCAATTATAGTTTTTATGACAATACACTTCTCTAAATTATCAATTTCAAACTTCTGACATTTGTCAGTTAGAATTAATTTGTAAGCCGAAAATAGCGGTCCACGTCGACCCACGTGACAGGGCAAAATTTGAAATTTGGTGACACGTCCGCAGAAATCAAGTCAGGCAAGCTTTGACACGAGGCATTAATGTTCGCATTTATTTGGTTAAATACCTTAAGACCCGAATAAAAATAGTTAAAAAACAAGAACTTGCCTAACTTGTTTCGGATCTTTTCTGAAAAGTTACTTTTCAGAAGTAAGTTACGAAAATTCTCAGAAGAGCCTGGACTAAATCCACCATTTTTTCTATTCATTCATTAGTTGCTATGGAATTATACAGAGAATCCCGACATCCAGCGAACATTCCTAACGTTCCTATTTTAAATTGACGCATTTTTTGTCGAATTATGCACTATAAATATACGAAAAATCATAGAAATATGCATTTTTTATATGCAAATATGCAAATTCGTATAATCCTATGTCTAGTTGTGATAATTTATTATTTGCTGCAAAATAGTAGAATCTGACCTTGTAGCATCGTATTTACCGTAAATATCAATGATATGTCAATCGGGTAAACACTACAAAATATACAATTGGTCATTGAGAAATTCATTTACGCTATACATATTGTTTGATATAATATTGAGAATTTAACAATAGAAAACTGCGTCATTTATCAATGACAGTTTTTCGAAATCTAAAAATGTCTTCCTTTTTCTCAAATTCTTATTGGTTAATAGATGCGATCTCCTCCATTTGCTACCTCTGATGTATCCATCTGATCCATTTGCTACCAAAAATCACGCCGAATATCAAATGCAGAAGTAGATTAATCAAGTGTTCAAGACAAGTCGTGAAGTAGTGAAAGATGTCACAAAGTAATATGAAAGACAAAATACACACGCACACGAAACGATGGAAAGATTCTGAGTGAGGTAGGGAGCATCGTAGATAAAAGATACCGCGCGACTGCAGTATTTAGAATAAAGTGCTCTGATTGGACGATCCGTCACAGATTTTTATCTGGGACAAGATTAACTATAGCATGGCCATTGGTTTTCGATAAAGAAGTTTCAAAATATAAGTAAAAATATTGTTTCACGACAAAAGAAAGCAACGTGAAATTAAACAGAACCTAGTATGAAACATTTAAAATTGAATATCTCAGTTTCGCTACATTTTAGAGCTATAGGTACAACATATAAAATATTTTATCAGTTTTGACGTGACCTTTAAAAAAACGATACTCATTAATGGCCGCGAAAATTTAAAACCGACATTTTTACTTAAACCCCTTTATAAAGTGAAGTGATTATTAAAGTGTTATTTTGAAACATGACTTTTATTGTAAAGATGATAGTTAATGCTTAATAATATAAAATATTTGATCATGTTTGCTTAAAATTATATATATAATTATAATAACACTTAATGTTATTTAACTATAATATTTAGAGAACTGTTATTTATAATTAATTGATTTATCAATGCATATACCAATCCACAAAATTTCAATGATCACATATTTAAAGACGAAATTTATAATAGATTTCTGGATGGAAGAATGTTTGCAACATGTTCCGACGACACGACAATCGCCCTATGGGATGTGCGCAATTTAAAGAAAAAGATACGCTCACTGCTTGGCCATTCAAATTGGGTGAAAAACATTGAATTCTCAATCAAAGACAAGCTATTAGTCACCTCGGGACTAGACGGCAGCATTTACACATGGGACATAAATTCGTACACAGAATACAATCTGGTGTATCAAAGGGTGTTCAACGCCTCTGGTTTGATGAGATGTCGCCTCTCTCCGGACGCTAGACAGATGGTCATGTGCACTACGGGTGGATTGCTGGTCATTGTCCACGATTTGAACTTATCCACATTGGCACAACATCTGCATGGATTTAAGGTTAGTATGAGAAATATTGCATAATACACATATCTTTATAGCCTAAATTGCATTTGAATTCTGCGTAAGTTACATAATAAGTATATAGTATAATAAATGTATAATAACCATAGCGATTTGATGTTGATAAATGTTTTTTTAGTCACTACAACTTTTAATTTTAAATCCAAACATCCAAAAATCTTAAAAACGGTCCATAATCGAATTTTGGACAAATTCGATTATCGACCAATTATTTCTATAACTTTATTATAAATTAATAAAATGAGTCTCGTAGTGTTTTATATTCGAGGCATTTGTGGTAATAGTAAGTATTCCTCTGGTGATAAAACACTTGATAATGCTACACTCTTTGGTCTACTACTTCAGAAAATCGTGAAACGACCATCTTTCAGGTCAATTAAAACCGCAAATAACTATAATTTTTAAATAGTATTTAAGAGTCCTTTGCATGAGGATAATGATTATCTTTCCAGCCGAACCTCTTCCGTCTGATGCAGATGAGCCAGCAGGTACTCCCGATCGCGGCGGTGTATGACCATCTGTTCGAGCGCAAGCGTACAGAGAACAGAGTGGAGTTCGTCTCCGACTTCCCTTCGGGCAACGACGCTGAGGTCGTCAGTGCCTTGCAGGTATACACAATGCTTTCATAATCGCTCTACATTCTTCTTTGCCTGTGCCTGTCCACTGCTAAACATAGTCCTCTCCCAACGTGTGCCAAAATATTTTATTATTTTCATTCCACATTCATCTTTGGGTCGTCGTCGGCTCGCTTCACAGTACTATTAATTAAATAATGACGGTCAGCCATCTTTGTATTCCTTCACCATTTCAGCATGATTAAGTAAAAAAAGAAACAAACATTAAAACATATTTTCAAGGTTCATTAGATTACGTTGTAATACATCTCTCAGCGTTCGATCACGGTTGGAAATACAAAGATTTTCGACTGGCATTGTTTAATTATTAGTACTGTATACAATAAAATAAATAGTCGCAACATTTCATCAACCTTTCATCAATTTGAAATGTATTTAACATTTACTTTGAAGCTTATAATTTCCCTTTGCAGGGCACAGCCCTCCCTTTGCCATCTCAAGAGGATTTCGGTCCATAACTCACCACATAGATCCAATGCAGACTGGTGGATATAACACATGTCCACAGATTTTTTTTCATCTCCAGGGACACGGGTTTCCTCACAAGGTTTTCTCCGTTGAGCTATTTTTCCAACCCTTTCTCTAATCCATCCCTACCAAAGGTACACACTGTATCCACGCATCCGGGAGCGTGCCAGCGTATGTCATTCTGGACCGGTGTTGACATGTATCGCGGATGTCTACGGACCACTGTATTCACTTACCACCAGGTGGACCGTCTGCTCACCGGCCACATTATTTCTATAAAAATAAAAAGTATCTTATAAATTATTTTAAGGAATGATTTAAGATCAACAACTACAAATATTTGCCGCAAAACATCCATTTCCATAAAATTACCTAAGATTGCTAAATTCTGGTGTCCCTAGGAATAAATATTTTTTTTTGTAAATCAAAGTTGTTTATTAAAAACTAGCTGTTGGCCGCGACTTCGTTCGCGTGGTCTTCAAGTACTAACTCAGAAACCTTCGCGGGCGTGCGCACAACAACTCACCAAAGTTTCAACGCAATTGGATGAATGGTGTAGGAACGCATACGAGACAAACAAACAAACATTCATTTTTACATATATAGACTTGTGGGACCACTTGAAGAAGTTTGCTGATGGTTGAAAAGGTTGAACAGAAGACCGTGTGTAGTTATGAACTTTGAAAGCCACCTGTATCTAGCAGTGAAGAGACATAAACTGATGGTATAGCAGTATATACATTTTCACTTTCATTATTTTCATTGCAAAAATGTTTAGCGAATATAGTCTATACTAGAGGGACGCTATGGAGAGTCTTGTCGCTCACTGATTCCTGTGATGAAATTTCGTAGTAGTTTGATAATCACACCTTACAAGGACGTCCGCTAATTAATGAAGACCTGATTCGCATTAGAATTGGACTAGACATAATAAACTGACATCAATTTTGAATAATCATATCTGACTATAAATATGTCTTATAAAGAAAAATGTCGTGACTAACTCATCAACGTCGAGCCAAAACCACTGAAGCTAGAGACATAAAATATGAGCAGTAGCTTTCTTTTATAACGTGAAGATTCACTAAGAAGGGATTTCTCGAAATTCAACCCTTATAAAGGTGAAACGGCATGTAAAAGTTTGTAAAATATTAAAATAAAACTACGTGATATGTTTTATTTAAATTTAAGTTCAGTAAATATGCTGGATTTTATGAATAAATAAACACGTTCTGTACTTTTTTTTTAATTGTATAGAGGCATATAAAAATACTCTAGCGAAGCCGCAGGCAAAAACTAACTAGACATTCGAAAGTTCGTTCGTTAGAAAGAAAATTCTAAGTCGAAAATTAAAACAGTAATGATTAATTTATTTTGAAATGAACTTGAGTTTATTCCACCATATTTCTCCATTCTTTCAGATTCATCCACAAGGTTGGAGTGCTTTAAGTAGAAATATCAGCCACGACGATAGATCTGAGGTACAGTAATGATTATGCACAATTAGAGCATGGACTATCGGCGGATTTTCATAATACCGGTATTGTTTCGAAATCAAAACTTCAAATACCGGTTTTCCGGTTCTATTTTTTCGATATTCTTGTACAAAATAATTATTTTGAAAAAGATGAATGTTTTAGAAATAAAAGTATATTTTAAACTAAATCTACAATCTTATAATCAAACAGGATAGGAACAAATTAAAAAAATATTAGAAAATCTTCAAAAAAGTAATCAGGCCTCGTTCCTTCATCACTTCTCTTTACAACTTTGACGTTCATGAAGATTACGACGGTAAATGACTAGGTCGAGCTTGTTGAAACAATGATCGCAAAAAGCAGAGGGCATCCAAAGTGTCATCTTTAAGAGACAATCTAATCTTATTACACGTATAGACCGCGGAGGAAAAGGCTCTTTCTGATTCCACACTCGTGGGTGGTATTATCAATAAATATCCATAGGCTTTCTCTAAATGAAGGCCTCGATTACCACCACCATTTCATTTTCACACCACGTCGCTGCACGCCGTCAACTGCCAACGCGCTCGCCGCCGCCGTTTTGCTTCACCCGCGATCGGAAAACCTAATATCGAAATACCGGTATTCTTGACTTCAATATCGGTTTTCCAATATCACATATTTTATCCGAAATCCCGGTTTTTTAAATATTATCGAGAACCGGTATCCATGCTCTATGTACAATGATATTAATGATACTTTATCGAAATTATTAATCAATACTTTTAATATTACTCATGCATTACTATATAAGAGTATATATATGGTAATAAATCCGCACTGCAAATTTTGTCAAGAACTGTAGGAAAGTATCAATATTTTGTTCTAGTGACAAAAATATTTGAGGGAAAACTACCTTGTGAGAGTTTGTTGTTTTTTCTGGTATCTTAGGAAAGTAGTCATCAATACTTTAATTGATGGCTACGATACTTTTTTTTGCGATGCTACTCGCTCGTGTATATGCAATTAACTAGTTATTTAATTAGAGTTCCTTAATAAAACTTAATGTTTTTTTTTTGTTTACCGTGATAAAAACGAGTGTTTATTCACGACTGCAAAAATTTTGGAAGTAAGTAAGTAAGTAATGAAATACTAAAAATTACTTCACATAATATTTCTCTTAAACGAAACCATAGCGTGTTCTAGATTAACCGGAACAGTGACATCTGTCAGCGAAACTGTTAATTAATGAAAGCATTGGCCGATGAAGTGTTTGTACTTTTTGGCGCGAACTCGAAAACTTATGGTCGAGTTTTTGTATGATTATGTATTATGATAAAAATTGAGTTTCATGGTTTATTAAACATCAAAGTGCGTAATGTTTCTGACAATAGAATAAAATTATAAAACTGTGTTTTCCGTGTACTTCCAAGGAGTCGAACTCTTCTATCCTAAGTAAACTTACTATCACTTTACTGAGCGACTAATGACTTACTTCGACGGGACTGGACATTGACGGGATGTTTTTAAATTGTTTTGACTTTTGAAATTGTTAATTACGATGAAAACTCGACACTAGCACAATGTGTTAATTACGCTATTGCCATATACTCGTAAGGAAAGGGAAAAAAACTAAGCATTCGCACAATTACAAACTTTTTGCGTTCGTGAGTTTTTATGGCAACTTTAGCATTGGACTTTTTGGCGGGAACTCCAGAAGTAAAGTTGAGTTTTTGTTTCATAATTATAAAAAATGTGTATTAGGCGTTTTGTGGTGTAATTAGTGATAGTTTGTTAAACTTCAAAGTGTTATTTGTGCGTGGTGCTTGTACTAATCAAATAAAAGCGTGGGAGTGCGTTTTCCGTGTTCCGTGCGTAAATTGTTGCGGCATCTTGTCGCAATGGTTCTAAATAAGGTTACCAACCGTCCCGCGAGAGTCGGGACGTCCCGTTTCTAGAGCCCTGGATAAGGCGTCCCGCATAAGGTACGGAAGTAATGCGGTATAAAGATACGGAAGGTACGTCCAGGAAGCTAATTGTCCCGTTATACGAGATTTCGCGCTTTGAATTTAAAAAAATATAAAGCTAATACAATGTAGAATAAAGTCAATGTAAAGTCAAATACATTACGATACGCTGTTCTCGTAATTTTATTTATTTCGTAACCTATCAGATAGGCTATCAGTAACTGAAATACAAAAAATAGGTAGGTATGAATGGACTTACCGCAGTGTGAAATTATTTAAATAATTGCCTCCCACTACTGCCGATTCTATAAGTTTCATAGATCTTTTCTATCTAGCAAGACTATTTTTTGGGTCCCGCTTTTTTCAGCCCTGTTTCACATATCAATTGTCAATTTCCTTTGACCTGCTTTTATTATAAACGATTTTTCAAGTTGTAATTATGTTTCAACATGAACATTTATAACGTTGATTAGAGCCCTTAAAAAAGGTATCCTACTTTCTTTATGTATATTTATGTTGACCACTGAAATCTCATCTAAACATGGTTCTTAGACACGGACACACGTTCACCTGGTCGCACGACCAGTTGTCAAGTCGATTTGAAAGTTGGTTGCTCCACCAGTCGCGGTCAACCGCCGACTAAACCTCTATACACAGGGGAGCCATTTTTTGATATATAAGGGCGCTTGTACATGCTAAGGAAATTAGACGGGTCTGCGCCAGATAAGATACATCTTACGCGATACACCGTACACGATATGATATTTGATCGGATTTAATCAAAATGGATCCAACCCACATGTAGTTTTAAGATGCTGGAGCATTTAGCAAAATATAAAACAAAAAAAATGTGATAAAGTGCAACGCTACGCTATTTGTCGTTTCTGTGTCCGACAAAATAGTGTTATGGTGTACACAGTAATACGCGTTTTGTTTGTCTCAGAATAGTCTAATTTTCTTAGCGTGTACAAGCGGTGTACCCCGACGTATAAAAAAACAGTTCAGCTGCCTCCCCTGTATCATAGATTAGTTCCGACAGGTCGCATCCGCGTCTTAGCGACTAACACAGCGATCATGCGACTGGACGTACCAGGCCTGACCAGGCGACGCCGTTTGCTCGACGCCTTATACAAATTTATTCGCAGTGGTCGTGCATCCACGATATCCAGCCCGACGACGGCACGTCGGACAAGGCGTGTCGCGACACTGCGCCACCGCCGCCGCCCGCCCCGCGTCGCGTCGCGCCGCGCCGCGGCCCACGCCGGCTGCGCCCGCGCGTTTGCCGCCCGCCGCGACCACAGGCTACAGTTACGCCCGCCAGTGCATCGCCGTAAGTATAAAAATAGTCAAGAGCATCGTTTCATCAACCTGGCAATAGCAACCTCCCAGCCACGGTCATATATCTAGGGCGTCGCCGTTAGTCAGGAAAAATTAAGCACATAAGAGCATCGTACATAAGTAAGAAAAATCTTATATTAATGATTTATTATCAAATGTTAAACATTAAAAAATATAATTATTGTAATTATATAAGTCGTGAGGTTATTTACTTTCTTTTTGGTCTTTTCAGGAGGTCGCGACACTAAAAAGGTTGAGAAAATTATTTCTAGGTCCGAGAACCATTAGGTCTAGAGTAACCGTAACCAGCCCTTTGTCGTCCACTGCTGGACATGGACCTCGTGCACATGGTGTGCACGTGGGATGTATGGCCTTAAAACGACACACTGGCCAAGAGAGTTGGCGAATCTACTCTTCTAGAGGTGGTGTAGTGGTAGCTTGTGGTAGCGGCTTTGTTATTCCTGAGTAGCCACGACACGTCGCCCACGAGAAGAGGTGTGGTGGTGGTATTCAAAAGCCATATAATCAAAATATTAAGACCTTACCTATGAAAATGGAAATATGGAAAAATTCAAATATATATTTATTGTATGAAAATTATTAGGCGACCATTGGCGCAGTTGGTAATGCTTGCTTGCAAGGTGCGGGCTCGATTCCCGGTCGGACATACTTTTGTTTAAAGATAAATGTATGTTCGGTTCTGGGTGTGTGCTTGTCTTTGTGTGTGTCTCTGGAACCACATTACAGGGAATCCTTGAATCCTTGAGGGAATCATGGGCCATTGAGTATGGCATTTAGTGTTGAGTGAGTGTGAGTGTTATTTAATTAATCGAAGTATTGTCCATTATTATCAATACACTTATCATTTTAATGTAAGTTGATTGATGCCTCTGCTATAGAACTCCTAGGGACAGGAATCGATGAATTCTCTGCATGCGTTTTTTATGCTTCTTCGGAGTTGAATTTCCCTTGAAAAAAGTCATACAAATTTCGAAAAAAATGGAAATCAGTAGGAGCACGGTCTGACGAGTACTGTGGGTGACGGAGCGTTTCCAGTCGAAGCTCCTGTAACTTTGAGACTCTGTCGTGTAGTGTGTGGGCGAACGGTATCATGGAGAAGCAGTGGACTAGAGCGATTGACCAGGCTCGGTTGTTTGATAGCGAGCTTGTCCATCATCGTTTGCAGTTCTTCACAGTACATGTCTTCATTAATTATTGTGCCAGTTTTCAAGAAACTGTAGTGGATAATACCGACACAGGCCCACCATATAGTCACCACGAGCTTCTTTTGACTCAGTTTACGTTTGGGGCATTGTTTGGCTATCTCCTGGATTCAACCATTGCGACAATGTTTACGATTATCATACAGGATCTACGTGACGCGTGTTTGCAGCGGCCTTTCATTGAGCTCATACGGTACCCACTTTCCGAACTGTTTCACTTTCCCGATTTGACGCAAATTAATCAATATCATCTTGTCACTTACGCCGAAGGCTGCTGCTAACTCAGAAGTGGTATGAGATGAATCCGCCATTGCTTTTGCACTATTGCTTTCAATTCATCATTATCGATTTTAGTCTCCGGTCGTCGACTGGGCTTGTTCTTAAGGTCGACATTTTCAGAACGGAAACGATTAAACCAAAATCGCACAGTGCCTTCGTTTGATACTGCGTACCGTCTGTGCTGCGTTGCTGCCACCACTCGACTCATGTTAAAAAATAACGCGAATTTTTAACTTTTCCATGGTCGCAATCACAACGATATCTAAGCAAAAAGTCGTTTGACGGAAAAACAGATGAATGATTTTGATAAAAAATGTCATAGCTTTAAATTGAAATTAATTTTAATTTGGAATTCCAACCCAGACCGAGTTCCAAATGGCCACTATAAACCGACAGCAATTTCATAGGTAAGGCCCTAATACAAATAGAATTGTTACAAAATATATAGATAGAGACACTGTTTGCATGAGACAGAGAGGGCATTGGGAGGCTTGTGTCCACCAGTGGACGATAAAAGGGCTGGTTAGGATGAAAGTGTGGGTGCGACAGGTCGACGCCGGAGGGCCGCCGGCGGCATCGCGAGGAGCCAGAGCCCGAGGAGGCGAGCTCCAGCAACGCCAGCAGTGGAAGCCCAGAGTCCTCCAGCGAGGGCTCCGCCGGCTCGCCGCGACTTGGAGTGGTGAGAACACCGAGACATATTATTATACTAGTTGTTGCCTTTTTTTTTATTGATTCCAATATTTATTAATTGTTCAAAAAAATTGGACATGTACAATGTCTCAAACGAGCTTTATTTTTCTTTTTGCACAAAGGACTAGGAAATTATAGCGAAAAATATGAAATATAGGCGATGACGTCACCGTTACGCCTATGGTATGGTTTGCTACTTTTGTCATAATGTATAAAAAAGTAATGTCACCACAGATCAAAATAAATCAAGCTAAACAAACAAATACATAACCTCTATTTGTGGCAATCTCGTTGTTGTGAACTGACTGCGGTTTGTTTCTGAGTTTGAATTTCTGGTTATTTATGACAATATTGAATTTGAAACTGCACAAGAATGTTGTTGCTCCATTTGTACGAGCAAATTCCAAGCCTCCGAAATAAGAGGACGTTTTTTGACTACTTGAACCCTTTTTTACGATTAACCACAAAAATACTTTTATAAAATAAGCGCCGACACTTCTCGAACAACCGTTCACCGTATTCTCTCTCTCTCTCTCTCACACACTCGACCTCTCACTCGCACCGCTTACGTTCCGTTTCTCATATGTATGATTGTAGAGTACCTATGAAGACCAGTGACAAACATAATGTTGCAGAAATCAGATATTTTCTAAATTTTCTAAATAAATATTTTCTACCCGTAATGTTTTTTATGTAGGTATTATTATTATCAGGGATTCACATATATATTCTTTTTTTTGGGGGAACCTGTCTATCCTTGCAGCCGCGACTGTGACGTTACCATACTTTTATTAGATGAAGCATTAAAATGTTATAACTCTGCGATTATCATCTTTCTAACGCTACCACTTTGTGGTTCAATCTATATTGGTCTACTCTATACAAAAATACACAAAATCAGTGTATTAGAAAAATTGGCCCATGTCCATTGCGTTTAATTGTCGTGTGGTATTTGAGATATTATTATACTAGCTGATGCCCGCGGCTACGCTCGCGTCTTCCCTTTCAACGCAGAGATTTGGAGATCCATTCCTAAATCTCAAAAAGCAGGCAGGGCATACTTTAATCGAGAAGTTTTGAAATAAAGACTGTAATTAAGTTCGGCTTGGAAGTTTTGGGAAATATAAGCCTTGGGACTAAAATAATTTGACAAACGCCTGAAATGCACTCCCTGTAGTAATAATAAAGATATGCACCTATAATGTGATTGATTTACTTAAGACATATTCCATAATTTTGCAAATTATTTTTTTGCACTCAATATTCCTAGTATTTAAGAATGATTTCACGTTTGACAGTTTTTTTAATTATGTTGGTCGTCTAGTATGTATAGATAGATAGATAGAACTCTTTATTGCGCAACAGAACTAAACAATAACAGACATTGTAGACACAAAATGCAAAAAATGCTACATGATATCTTTGCTAGACAACCTTTGGGTAGTTATATGAATATTGGTGTTTTTACCAGGGCATGTCCAGTATACAGAATGACGTGTGGGAAGCTTCCATTAGCATCAAGCAGCACAGGATGATACAAGACCTCGCTAGCAGGTATCATATTTTTTTAAGTCTACCTATTATTTGTTACTTCTAGAAATGTCTCTCTAGCATGTGTTGCGTCTTGATTTATAAACTTATCAAAGTCACTATTATTGCGCAATAATTTGTAATCATAAATGAGGACCCCAGAGGTAAAGGGGTCTAAGTGACAAAATTTATGTTTTGAGATAATTGAACCAAAAGTCAACAAAATTTTGTAAGAGGGAAAGTTATTTTTTTTTTGTTTTGACCATTTTAGGCCAACACTTTGGCCATTTGCTTCTAATTAGTACTAACAATAGATTATTAAAATCACCTGTGTTACATTTATAGGTAATAAAAGGTAGATAATGTGTACTTAGACCCCTTGACCTCTGGGGTCCTCAAATGCTCTATTACATTCGGGATTGGATAAATTGACGATTCCCAAGCACGAGCTTAGATCGTGCCTTTGCTTAGCAAGTTTTAGCAACGTTTGTCACTATAATATACATCACTGTCTAATAATTATACATAGTGATATACTGGAACTTATTATAGTGCTGGAGCACACGGTTTGGCGAGCTCACTCCTTTAGAACTGATGTAGTTCCTCAGGACTTGTAGTGGCGGCTTTGTCACCCTTTAATTGAACCCACGGGAAAACTATTCCCGTGCTATTCTGTAGCTAGCCGACCACGCAGCGCCACATGTGTCATTATGTACATATAATGTGTATTAACGTGAGTTTGTCTAGCTAGTAGGTAATGTGAGTGTGAATGTGTTCAGGGGCCAGGTGGGGCGCAACTTCAACATGCAGCGCATCATGGGCATCCACACGGGCATCGCGCCGCCGCCGGGGCTGCGCGCGCGGCCCGCCCGCCTACTCGCCCGGACCGTTGCCGCGAACAACCACAGGTATATATGCTCGTACCTACATGTGGCATAGCATTAACATACATCTCTTTAGGAAGATTAAAATTCAATCTATTGTGAAGATCACAACTTTCAAATTTCAAAAATATTTCACTACACGACTAACGGTGACAAGCATAATATACAACGTATCACTGAAAAAAATAAAAAGAATTCTAACAGTTTTTACAATAGGTTTTTTTTTTTGCATTACATACTTATTGTTAATTTCTAGTGTAGTCAAGGATAATAATGTGTAAAGGATGTGTAGGGAGGGAGTATTTATAGGGAGAGAAGGTCCGGAGCCTTTGTCCATACGCCAGTTCGCCTCGCGCCGCCCGTCCCGAAAACGTGATCTCGATTAATTGGAAAAATGGCATCAACAGTTTCCGAAGTGTTCGACATTGTTTAGATTTCTATAGAATCCTATGAAAATATGAATGAAAATATGAAATATGAAAATGAAAATATAATCCATAATCACCATCACTTCAAAGGGCTTTGAAGGGGGGGGGGGGGGGGGGGGGCGTTTGGTCCCTTTCCTTAAATACGCGGAAGAGTGGTGGATAGTCAAGGATTATCAATTCTTGACTTTCATTCGAGAAGTCGTTGCTACTTGCTCAGTTGCTAGGGGTTCTTCAGAAATGAATAACAGCCAGTCCTCACTTAACAAAGTGTTTTTTTTTATACATTTATAGTTATACAGAAGTTGAGTAAGATGCGCAACCAAGACTGTTTAGATAGCATTAGTCTTTCTTTGTATTTGTCAACGCTTTAATATGTCTATATATTTTTTACTTTCTTTTTATTTTTACTTCTTTTCCTTTCCTTTTTTACTTTACTTTATTCGCAATTCTTCCAATTTTGTTACTTTTAATCAATAGTTACTAATTTATTAAATATTCTTTTGTCTGTGCGTCACCAATGTCTCCACTGAAAATCAGCATTGTGACTAACACTCAGTTAGAGAATCTGCTGAGTTGGAGACTATTTCCGACATAACAACGTGGCATTTTTTTTTATTACAATAATATATAATACTTTTTGTTAATTCTTATAATTTTCTTCTTGGCTACGTTGTTTTTTCTATGGTTATTATTATATGTACATGTTGTGTGGGTTTGTGTTTGTCGGAATAAGTTTTGTCTATTATGAGCATGAGTGAATACGCAGTGCCGGAGTCGCATAATGTCTGGTCTGTATTTTGTATGTACAGTCACACAAATAAAACTAATACATATCTCAATTTTGTATTTTTATAATTAAAATGTAACTTGAATATTAAATAATGTTTAAATAGCCACTTGGTAAAATGAATTAAAACTTCACTTATAAAAGTTATAAATTAACTAACTTTTTTTGCTTTAATAACTAACAGTTATTGCTATTGCTCACCTATCGCTCTCCCAGGGTTGCTGGTATAAATAAGCATTTCTTGTATGCAATTTCTTTTGTAACTATTTTTATCATTTGTGTGTACAATAAAGTATAGATATCTAGACCATAAATAGGTATGGCTAGATCATAAATATTACCATAAATAGGTATGGCTAAACCATCAATATTACCATAAATAGGTATGGCTAAACCATCAATATTACCATAAATAGGTATGGCTAGACTATAAATAGTCATTCGCGATCTAGTTATTTTGTGATGTGGACTTACTTTTATATTTTGCGACATAGACACTGCGTATTCAGTGATCACGCTATCTAGACAGCCCGAGATCAACCCATGAGCAGCACTGATACAGAAGGCTTTACTGTAGTGTAATAGGCACGTCATTACAGATCGAAAAATAGACAGCAGAATGAATCAAAGAGTTTGGAGCGAATTTGAATTTATTGTGTTACCGCAGCTTAGTGCCGTCGACGTCGGGCGAGACGAGTGCGTGGGGCGGCGAGGCGGCGCACGCACACATCCGCCAGAACAGGGTTCGGCTGCTCTACTACATCGAGGAGACCAACGAGGGGAAGGGCTTCATCAAGGTAAGACGCGCCACGCGCCCTCCCCACGGACACTATCCAATGTAAAGTATCCATACTTTATTCATGTACTCATGAATTACTTACTTACTATCTCAAAAAAGTATCATACCCAGAAACGTAAGAGTATATCTACAATAATGTCTGCACAATATTATTGAATCGCGCCTTGCGCCCAAACGAGTCTCAATACACTACTCCCCAAATCGGAAACATTGAGCAATTCGTAAAATTTGTACAATATGATTCTTGGATATGATTCAATATGATACAATATGATTGTACAATTGATATGTCATCTTGGAGGCCTCAAAGTGTAGCTTCAGATGGCAACTGCTTTATTAATTAATTAATTTCTACGCCCCTACATTATTATCATACATTTTACCCCCTCTTCAACTCGTTCGTAATCTTCTTTAATTGAATGCTAAAACCACCCTCGTGATCGATTCACTTGATCCACAATTACCAGCTTCTCAAGATTGTCGTTCTTTCTTTGCGATATGAAGCTTTAATAGAGATCGCGTACAAATATGTCATGAACGCATGTCAAAATTGCTGTTATTCTTTTGCTACCAAGCGCAGGATGAAGTGTACCACTGCATCTTGTTGAATAATTTATATATTTAAATCAGCTTTGATCAAGATGGCAACAAGAATACCTTACTAGACTTTTGCAAAGACTAAAGTTGTTAAAGAAAGAAAAGGAACTTAAAATAAGGGGCATATAGTACTCATCAAAACTGAAAATGTGCCAACGGGAAAGTGGGTTCTTGGACAAGGACCTGGTGAAATAAACAAGAGTTTACAGCAGTGGGTTAACGAGTTTACTCTTTTAGAGGTGGTGTAGTTCCTCAGGGCTTATAGTAGCGGCTTTAGTCGCCTTTTGCGACGACGCCTTTGAAGACAAAAGATGTTATGTTTTTATGGTAGGAGCTGTGTTACTCGGCGGACGGGCGGCTGGTGTGCTCGCCGTTCGGCCGCGGTATGAGGCTACTAGCTTTAAACCAGGATTGCAGCGAATTGTCCTCATGTGTGGAGGGACTCCAGTTGGCCGCACCCATGGTCGAGGTGGGGCAAAGCCTGGGCATCCATCAAGATCTGGTAGTCAGTTCCAAGTTCAGTCCCCGGCACCACGTGCTCGTGACCGGCTGCCTCGACGGCAAGATTGTCTGGTATGAACCATACAGCGGTGAAGCGTTGTACTAATACTTAATCAAATATAGTCTTACCCAAATAATTGTTGTTTTATTGGCATTGGTACGCACCAATATATATTTAATGATGACAGAGTTCCTCATGTTGTTATTGGGTTTAAATATATACATATGAAGATTCAGATATTTGTGCGCCGTTCTAACGGCAGAATGTGTTACATCTATTTTTAACTTTTTGTAATACCTATTTTGTACTCGCATTATAATACAAATAAATTATAATAATAATTATAATGGTTTTATAACCTTCTCGCCTCTCCCTCGATAAGCGAAATGAGGAAGAGACGGTATGACCCGCGGCAAAGGTACAGTCGGCCGGGGTTCAGGACCCTGTGAAGAGTAACCGGCGGCGGGCGAATCGGGTGGTATCGAGCAGCACCACCTGCTGCATCATCTGCGGAAGCGAGCCGCCCACGGAAACCCAACGTTATACACGTTTATATGGCCGGCTATGTACGAATACATTCAATGTTTTTTAGATGTAGAAACCACAAATTATTTTTTTGTAATAACAATAAAAAGTTTGTATTTTTTTTTATAAAATATTTTTTATTCAACAGAACAATAGCTACAGCACTGACACAATTTCTCTTAACATCTCATACAAATTTACAAATTCAATATACTTTTTACTATGATTTACAAAAACAGATTTATTACTTCATACAGTGATGAAATTTCATTACACTGCTTTTATACATTAAATATTCCCATAGATTGAAAGTGGTGACTGAGGATCCCCAATATTTAACGCTCCTAACTTAATATTGAGCTCTTTAAACGTTCTTTAATTTAATTTGATTATTGATTAAAATTCTTTCTCGTTCAATGATCTTATGCACCAATACCCAGATTTGGACTTGTTTTACTGCACCTTGCAAGCGTTTTCCAGGACGGCAGTGGACATTCATTACTTAGTTTTTGCATCAAAATAGTTTTTATTGTAACTATGTTAGCAAAGTAACAATTATAAAGGGCCCCGATTAGGCGTATTGGTGGGAACACTGTAAAACCTACTCAGGTAAATAAATAAAACTGACAGAAATAAAAATGAACGTCTTTAAAAAGTTTAAAAAAATAATGAATGTCTAATACAGAATCACCACTTTCAGTTTCCAGGCAATGTCACTCTATACACAGGCAATATTAAACGTGTCCGCCCTCCTTGAGCTTGACGATTAGCGTGTCGACGTCGGGCACGATAGATCCAGCCTGTCGCACCGGCGGGTCCTCCACAGATACCACTTTAATGCGCGGCGACAGGTCTACGCCCAGATCTTTGGCGGTCACCTTCTTTAGAGGCTTCTTTTTGGCTTTCTGGATATAATACACAAGGAAGTTGTAGGATTTATTTCGTTTTTATACAGTATGTTTGTTTGAAAGATTATTAAAATATATTATTTCTAGACTAGCTAGAAGACTAGCTTTTGCCCGCAGCGTAATTGCTTTTAATTATGATTCCATACAAAATCTGACAACCTGTATTTTAGTCCCTTGACAGAATTTTGAAAAGCCGTGAAACACTTGTTTAATTATTTGTGTTGTACAATGTTTGACTTTGACACCCTATTTCACCCATTTGGGAGAAGGATTTCGAAAAATCCCTTCTAAGGGAGTGCTTACGTCATATATAGAAACTACTATACAAATTTTGTTTCTAGCTTCAGCAGTTTCGGCTCGGGAGTCAGTCAGTCAGGACATCTCTGTTCAAGAAAGTCTTTTCGTATTTTGTAGATATGAAGTTGTAATAAAATATCATTGGTGGTACATTTGTACCTGGCCATACCATTAAAAATTGACTTTCTAAAAAAAACTAGATGTGGATCACTTACGACAAGAACGTGCGAAAAAGATTTAGCCACTCAGTAAAAATTTAGAGAGCTTGGCTGGGAAGCGTTGATGCATCCACCGTATATATAGCCCTGACCTTGCCCCCTCAGATTTTCGCCGCTTTCGGTCACTTCAGAACTCTAAGTTGCGTAAGGTTGACATCAAGAGAGGACTGTCAAATCTACTTGTCGTAATTTTTAGGCCAGAAATCCCTGAATTTCTCTACAGCAATGGGATCATGACACTATCTACAATACAAAATGGCAACAAGTTATCGATCAAAACGGTACATATTTATTGTAAGTAAATGTAATTAAACTTTTAAAAAAAATGGTTTGAGTTTCTATAGAAAATACGAATCTAAAGAAAATAGAATATTTTAAAAAATTAAACTCTATTAACAACAAGCCTGTGAATTCTTAAAGATTTATTATATGCATAAACATACTATTTTAATTTACCAATGATTGGAACAAGCAGTGATTTAATGGAGAAAGTTTCTTCGTATTTACTTCAAGATTTTTTTAAAAAGTTTTTACTGATAATAAATATGTGCCGCTTTGATCGATAACTTGTAAATAAAATTTTAATACAAGTCCGTATTAAAATATGTAGTCTCATTTTTTCAACTATCACAAACCATCGAAACAAGTAGAAAACATTTAATCACTCAGACTATTGACCTTTTATTGTTTTCTTTTGTTAAAATTACACCGGTGGTACTTCGCCGCCGTAATGGTTTGCAGTTCAAGGTTATTGGTTTCTGGTAATCCATGTTATTGGTAACGTTATACTTATGACGTAAATACCAGAAATTATTCTTCCTATTCCAATCACTGATCACCAGTTGTGGTAAGCGGAAGTTAAAGCGGGAAAAGCATTGGCCAACTTTTGTTCGCATAATTACTAACTTCTTTTGCGTTCGTAAACAAGTCATTACTGTGCTTTGAAGTTCATTTAAGTTGATCTAGCTAAAAAGTTTGTTCTACAACGTTCTATTCGCGGTGAGCGCTGCCTGACCATTTATCGAATAAATTCATAATGAACAGCAAAGGAGTTCGTATTTGTGTGAACACATAAATGAGTACAGTAATTCCCCGAACTTACGCGATAGATGGGACTGAGCGATAACCGCGTAAGTCGGGGTATAATTTCGCATACATATAAATATGTACATATGTATAAATTATTTTTAATTGGGACCGCCAACCAAAGTTATTTTGATGTAGAAGGCTTCATAAAATCTAACAAAGTAGTTTGATGACTCAAAGATTTTTTTCTCCCGCAAAATTTCCTCGTAGCATGCTAATAATTTTTTTATTCCTTGTTTTGTAGAAGAAATGCGCTCTTCGTTGGGAGTCTATATTTTCTAAAATTTGTAACCCCTTTTCAATTGAACTGAGGCCTTCAGTCAAGCTTCCAACTGCCATTCGATCTTCTGATTGAACTGGATCTAAACAATAATCGAGAGTTGTGTGACGCTCAAACAAAAGACGAATCGACGAGATTTGAAAATCGCGTAACTCCGGGTTCGCGTAAATCGGGGTAGCGTAAGTCGAGGTATTACTGTATACTAAATTTATAATTTTGTTATAAATATAGAAAAATCTATCTTAATTGTACATTGTCGTACAAGTGGGGAATGAGACGAATTTGTGCAAAAGAAAAGTTATGAATTCGACTAATTACGGATAGGACGTATTAATTAAAATGTCATATAGGGAAAGAAATGACACCGTTAGTATAACGAGTTGTTTCATCTACCGATAGATCTTACCATGATGTTGGGCAGCGTGGCGTACCGCGGCTCGTTGAGTCTGAGGTCGGCGCTCACGACGGCGGGCAGCTTCGTCTTGATCACCTCCAGACCGCCGTCGATCTCGCGCGTCACCGTCAGACCAGAGTCAGATTTCTCTATCTGGGACAGTTGGGACAAACGATTTTTCTAGTGATCATCATCATGGGGTACCATCTTCAAAATGAAGTTTGGCAGTCAGCTGGTGAAATTTTGTCTTTTTTTTTTATGTACGAAGGCGGCAGACGAGCATACAGTCCACCTGATGGTAAGTGGACAGTCGCCCATAGACATCCGCGATATATACCAACATTAGTCTGGAATAAACAAACGTTGGCTGTTCTTCGCCGCAATTTTCAAGTCGTGATATTTGAGGACAGATTATTCCAAGTCGTCCATCCATTTCCTTCTCTGGCGACCTTAGTGATACAAGGTGACAGACAAGCACCGCGTTGAAATGGAGATAAGCTCTGGCATATGTCACTTACTACCGAAACTCATACGTATTAGGGATAGGGTGAGTAATGTAATAGTACATTTCACTTTGTGAAAAGTGGATACTGTAGCTTTGCGGCATCCGCGATACACAATGGTAAAGAATGATAAACGTTGGCACGCCCCCAGATGCGCTGCCTGCCTTTGGAGATTTAGGAATGGATTTGAAGGGTTCGGAAAATAGGAAGTATAACAAGAGGGTTTTTCTCACCTTCACCTGTAATGGAACCTGCCAATGAGACCCCGAAAGAAAACAAGAATCGTTACAATGGAAATTTAAGGTAGAAAATCCACCACGTAAATTCAAGGTTCGGCCATCGGCCGGTAATCTGATGGCAACCATTTTTTGGAATGTGGAGAGGATTCTATTGATAGATTCTATTTACAGCCTCTAGGCGCACTCCACTGGCTACGTTACCCCTCTCTAATAGAAAGCTACCTTGAAATATACTGCATTTCCCACTTTACCCTATTTCCTGATGTATGTACGCGTTTCGGTAGTGAGTGAGATGTGCTAGAGCCCATTCCCATCCCATCCTATCACTCTCCATTTTCCAAATCCATTCCTATATATCCATAGGTAGGTAGCACAATTGAGGGGCGTGCCAACATTTGTCATTCTGGACTTATGTGGGCATGTATTACGGTCTATGGATGCCCATGGAGTATCCACTTACCATCAGGTGGACTGTACGAGTATGCTCATCTGCCACTTTTTTCCATAAAAAATAAAAAAGAATACATGCCAAAAAATAACTATGATGAATGCTGCTTAATATACTGACTTGCTAAGCCTACTGCTAGCAGTGATAAAAGAAAACAGAAGAGGCAAACTCCATTAAGGAGTATTCGTTTTGCATGACAATGCCCCAGTCCACACAGTTCTAACTACAAGCAGGCTCTAACTGCAACGTTGGCTTTAAATAAAGTGGGTTCACAGAAATCAATCATCCGCCTTATAGTCAACGCCCCCTGTGACTATTTTCTGTTTAGAAATTTGAAGAATATATTAAGGAGACAGATTTTCGACTGATGATGAGATGAAAGCTGCTGTGAATGATCATTTTGATAAACAAACCAGAGACTGTTTTCTAATGGCTTGATGTTACTTATTGGCAAATGTAACAAGTGCAATGTAGTTGCAGGGGACTATATTGAAAAATAAAAAAATATTACCCATGCAGGTCTTTTCTTTCATGCTTAGGTAGATTACTTATCAGCCACCCTTCGTATTTTTATAAAGGGCTTAATATACTAAAAATTACCTTAGAAGCGAATGTGCCTTGTGGCCAATCGAGTAAGGCGGCAGTCATTTGTGCAGTCTGGTTGGCGTCATCATCAATAGCCTGCGAAACCAGAAGTATAATGTGTTGAAGGTTATAATGCAGCACTCATGTTTCTGCTATTGTCTATGGCTCATTCTATATTTGAGAGTTGTGTCACATATTTTGTTTTATATTTTTCTCCTAGTATAAATAAATGTAATCCTTATTTATATTAAATGTTTTATTAGCTAATGCTAATTTCCTCTATCATAATGAATGATGACATCATTATTACAAAATTCTTAATTCATATTCATAAGGTAAAACTTCATATTCATAAGAGAAATTTCTAACCGCACATCAAACAACTTAACTTATCAAGCTCGGAAAATTAAAATCAATCAAAATAACTTCGACATATAAATCAACTACTATATAAGTAACAATACAAGACTAATAAACTACTACTATAATGACATCAGAATTATACCATAAATAACTATTAAGTAAAACCTCAAAATTCTAATCAAGCTAACAGAAATTTTATTGTTATTCCAAAATACTATCTGTGCAAACAGCATTTTGTTTTTCATTTAAGTCATTCCATTTCTTGGAAGTTATTCGTCGAGTATACAACTGAGGCCAAATATGTTAAAAATTAAAAAAAATACCTGTTTTCCTACAATGACAAGGTCCACCTTCTCATCCTTGGAAAGCTTGGCTAGGATCTTGGCAATGTGGATGGGTTGTAGTGTATCCAGCTCACCTCCAGTTACTTCTACATGGATGGCCTTATCTGCACCCATTGCCAAGGCTGTTCTTAGGGTTTCCTGGTGATTTTTATATCAAAATCTAAGTATATAAATTATTTACATATTATTTCATTTGTCTATTACTTGAAAATGGTAAGATATTTGACTGGTGCTTATGCCAATATTACGATGAGAGCTTTAGGTAAAATTTAAATATTTGATCAGGATAGATGCCCTTTCTAAATTTTGTTTGACCTGGTTGAAGATAGGTATTTGGGGATTTTAGAAGACGTAGATCATGAATTGGAAGTAGATTCTTGATTTTGCAATTTTATAAGATGACCACCATACAAGTGAGCTATCTTCTAAAAACACTTAGATTTTATGAAGCCATAGAGCAAGTTCTGCATAAAGTTTTATGCACACATTGATACAAATTTCTCCATGTTATACTTGTGACTGAGCAGGGCCACATGAGACAGCAATGACTTCAGTAGCCAACTTCTTCTCCTTCATCCTGACAGCCTCTTCCACTGCAATCTCATCGAAAGGGTTCATAGAGTGTTTCACGCCTTCCGTCACCACACCAGTCTTGTCTGGCTTCACGCGAATCTAAAATTTTTTATTTTTTTGTTTAGAAAAAGCTTAAGTGTTCAGATTAAGTATTATCCTTATTTCACTGTCTGAGAAATTAAAATAGAACATATTATTAAATAGAATACCGCAGATAAGAACTCATACTAAAATTATTCATATTGTGGTTTTGTATGGCTAGGTAACCAAAGTCCAGCGACTCACAAACTCAAACCAGTCAACCCAACTGGGAACGATCGAGTTCAGAACCCGTCGCACAATTATAAATTGTCGACTGAGGTTATCAGGTTGTTTAAACAAAACTTCATATCTACGTTAAATAAATACACGAGATAAAAATATAGAAGTTAAAACAACCAATGTGCCAGAGTATATCATATTGATGATAATAAGTATAAAATAATGATTAAATTTTATAATGATCTTGAAAAGTTTAAAGGTCTAAAATAAGCTGCAAAGTAACCTTTGTACTGATAATATATTTATAACTTACTTTGACGGCGTAATCAATAACTCTCTTAACTCCAACTAATACACGAGCCATTTTTATATAAAATTAAACTTTAAAAAAACTAAATAATCTATAAAATTAAGTAGTAAAAACAAATGAAAATGAAACTTTAGTTAAAGTTGTTAGTACGAAGTCCAAATTAAAAAATACTTATTAGTTTTTTTTTTCTTATATGGCAATGGTGCAGTTAGCACATTCTGCCAGTGCCAAGTTTTTTTTTTGTAATAAACAATTTCCAAGTCTAAAACGTATCCTGTCACTGTCCAGTCCCGTCGGAGTAAGTCAGGAGTTGCTCAGTATAGTGATAGCAGGTTTACTCAGAACAGAAGAAGACACTTTGGAAGTACACGAAAAACGCTGTTAGCTTTTGTTTGATTATCAATTTATCACAAATACCATGCACGAAAAGCACTTTCGAGTTTAATAAACTATTACTATTAAACCACAAAACGTCTAATACACATTTTTTATAACAATCAAACAAAAACTCAACCTCACTTCTCGACTGCCCGCCAAAAAGTCAAATGCTAAAGTTGCCATAAAAACTCATTACCAGAACGAACGTCTTACGTCAACGCGAAAACAGAATGTAACAATTGAGTATTTTTTTGTCATCGTGTTAAAACAGTCGAAACAAAATAAAACAAATTAATTATAAATAAATAAATTCTAAGAACAACAGGTGGCTAAGTTGCAAATAATGCACTAGGACCTGACTTAAAATAACCGGAATCCATGTCAATTATATTGAAAAAAAAAACGTTTAAGTATTATTCGCGCCACTAACATTGGTGCTTTTTAACTTGTAGGGTAGTGTCCGAATTACCCACATCTCACATAATAACTTCACATTCGTTTTTATATCGCTACGTTTTTGCATACCGGCTAGTCTAGCGATCGACCCCTACCGTCGCCAGTAGTTGATTGTGAAGCTCACAGTTTGGTGGTCTCTTGGACCCTGGAATTAGCGCACGCTGTGCTTTTCCATACCGCGAATACATCTACTTTAAGCTGCATTGTAGATTAATATCGAAGGACTTCTAAACCAAATAGAAAGTCAAGAAGAAGCCGAGAAGAAGCGCTACCAGACTCGGAATCACACGTGGCGGTTATGAGCTCACTAGGCGGTCGTGAGCTTGGTCAAAGTTTAGCTACTCTCTGGATATAAGGTCAGACTTTCTATTTGATTATCTTTTATTTATATTTGACCTATGGATTTTCTCGTGGATTAGCATACGGCTATATTGCTTAATTGTCGCGTTTAAAGTATAAGTATTATTTTCTCTTCATATAGGGCAATGGTGCAATTAACACATTCTGCTAGCGTCAAGTTTTCTTCGTATTAAGCAATTTCAAAGTCTAAAACGTATCCTGTACATGTCCAGGAATGGCTCAGTAAAGTGATAGTAAGTAGGTTTACTGAGGATAAAAGAGGGCTCCTTGGAAGCACACGAAAAACGCAGTCCTATGCTTTTATTTGATTATCACAAACATTACGCATAAAAACACTTTGAAGTTTAATAAACTATCACTAAAACGTACAGTACACAATTTTTACAACTACGAAAACTCAATTACACTTATCGCCAGAGAGTCCTAATTAGAGGGAATAATATAGCGAATATATCATAAAATTACAATATGAGAACTATTTGGCGGGAACTATAAGTGAAGTTGAGTTTTTGTCGGTTACTATAAAATTGTGCATTTTATGATTTAATAGGGATAGTTTATTAAACTTGGGTGTTTTTGTGCATAATATTTGTGATACTCAAATAAAAGGATAGGACTAGGTTTTCGGGTTCCAAGGAGCCCTCTTCTGTTCTCAGTAAACCCTCGAGTTCACGTTTGGTAGTAGATTTTTTTTTTTGTTGATTTCATGACTGCGTAAACGTATGTTTTCATTTTTATGTCTTTCGTCTTTTTACAATTTCATAGGCTTAAGTTGAAAGTTATCTAGCGCTTTTTTGAACCACAAATTTCATCGAATCAAGACCTATTAACTACCGTTGTTAGCGCTGAATAGGTTTTTTGATCAGGCAGCAGTGCAGGGTACAGAGTTATGCTGGTGTAGTAGTACATGTAGGTCCCATCGTTCGACGCAGTTTTGAAAAAGTCATAACCGCGGCTCGGGCTTATGCCAACTTCCCTAGCAAAATGTTCGAACCCCTTTTAAAAATGTTAAGAGGTTTTTCCGAAACCCAAATAGGTGTATCATTGTTTATTCTATATATTAGATCAATGTTTGATTCTAGTTTTGATCAGCAATAGTATCTAATTATAGATTGATAAGCGGACAAAGTGAGTACGACCAGCTCTAAAATTAAATGATTACTAACAAAAATTACATAAAAATACTTTTGAAAGGGATCAAATTTAACATTTTTCTGGGTAAAATGGGGTTCTAAGTGAATAAAGTCAGGGCTAAATACTAGTTATGATGTGTGATTTAAATTGTTAAATAAAAAAAACATAAATAAAGGTAATGATTCATTCTCTCAAAATTTTATTCCTTATTTATACGTCTATAAATGTTTTTATACATTTCTCCACATTAAACAGTTCCTATGCTTAAAGGTAATAATTATTAATATTAAATTTAAATTAACACTATAATTAGAACTTGAATTCTTTGTATTTCTTTGACTGCTTTGAATCCGTGTTTTGCTGCCGCTTCCTTTTGTTCTGTAAAAGAAAAAAAATAAGTACATACTTGTGAATAAATACAGAAATAAATCCATCTTTTGTGTAAAGATTGGGTATCAAGATTACAAAACTCCTCCATGAAGACCCTCTTGTCCTTAAGCTCAGATGGAAACTGTTAATGACCGACAATAAACTGCTACGCAGTTTGGCGAGATGTGTTAACTTTATTGGGAGAAATAAATAAATAAAAAAAGGATATGTCTTCGTTGAAGGGGAATCACAAACATGAACAAGAGTTATTTTGCCCTCGTATGAAGAAAAGGCATAGTAACATTTTTAACGAAAGCATAAATTACATTGTGTTCGGAAATTAAAAACAAATAAAGAAATAAACGATGGTCATTCTTTTTGATTTATCCGATACTCCAAGTTTTTTACAGTCATTTGAAATTAATCAAAATTTTACCAATTTTTTTACATTTTTCTCGAAAGTCGATAAAATACACCTGTGCCTTTTTTCTAAGGGTCGATTCAAACGAAGCGCAGAGCATACTCGCGCATTTTGGTGGGTCATTCACATCGAGCGCAAAATCTTCGTGATAGCGCGTGAACTCTCGAGAACACGGGAGATTAAGCGCTCGCAAAGCATCGAACGAGTCAAGAATGCAAGTGCTATTTCGTAGTGATTGGTAACATTGTTCAGACTGTACATTGCTGAAGCGCGGACTCTGTAGCGACGGTGCGCGTATACTCGTGTGCGTCTTGCTACTATCCGCTGGCTCCGCAGTTTGTTGCAGCATTGCACACAAATTTCAACCAGTTTATTTATTTACTAGCTGTGCCCGGCACGCGTTGCATGCCCGTAATTTGTTTTGCACATAATATATAGCCTATTTCCATCTGGAATAATGTACCTTTCAAATGGTGAAAAAATTTTTGAAATCGGATTAGTAGTTTCGGAGATTACCTCCTAGATCCAAACTTACAAACTTTACTTCTTTATAATATTAGTATAGATAAGGCACGCCAACAATATATAGTCCGTTTTAATCCAATTTGTCAATTTTTTCTTCCAAACATGGCGGCCTAAGGTAATTGACACAGCCTTAAACTAAACAGTGAGATGATAATTGTTTACATATCCGTAATTTGATTCGTCGAGAGTGCAAGTTTGTCCTAGATTTATAGCTAAATGTTGAAATCATTGTTTTGGTTTTGTTTTCGGTAAATTGAATTGAAATGGACTTTACACACCTTATTGTACAAACAAATATGACAAAAAATATTTTATGTGGAACATCACTTAAAGACATGCTCAGCATGTTGTATGGATGTATGTATGACCAACTGTATGAATAATAATAATAGAATAATTTAAATTTATAAACCTACAATAACATTATCTAATATTATAGTAACAGTTTAATAAGTATATTATTATATATGTAGTAAAATATTGTTTTTTTTTTAAATTCAATTGATAAAGTTAACATTTTCAAAAATCGCTCTGCGTTGAGCTGCGCTCAGTTTGAAGTGACCCTAAGGAGGGCAGTATTCTCACCTTCTGCCTGGCGACGTGGTCGGCGAGCATGTCGGAGAGGTCCTCGCGGCGAGAGGCACGCGTCTCGCGCATATGCCGCTCGTAGCGCGCCGCCACCGCCTCGGGCTCCAGCTCCAGCTCGGACGGGTCCAGCGCCACCTCCACGCCGCCGCCGCCGCCGCCACCTCCACTTTCCGTGCCCGCAGCGCTTGTGGAGCTCGCTGCGCCCGCTGCACGCTTCACTGCAAGACAATCGACATTTGTAAACTACCCACATTTAAAAACCAGAGCTACTTTCATATAAAACTGAGTTTCGGAAATTTCGATAATTTTTTTCTAGTGCAAAAACAGTGAAAGGAGTTCCGAAATTTTTGTATGGAGCCTGGCATATCTACTTTCCGGCATTTTGAAAATTTGCACACATTGATTTGAAATAGCGATGAGTAACTCCAGATTCAATGAATCAAAAGATCCGAAAACGCGAGCGGAGCGGAAACTCTTAATGATTCTCAGGCTCTTCTAAAATATAAGTAGTAGGTGAATCAAAGAAGTCAAGGAATCGTTAAGAGGAGTCGGATTCGCGAGCGGAGCCGGATTAAGTGAGCCGAAACACTCCCGAGTTGTGAATACCCACAACTAATTTGAAACCAAAAGATTGTAAAAAGTTCATTCGTTAATACAATCCGAATTTACAATTTCTACAATGTCACTTACGAAAATGATTCTTTGTAAAGCCTAACCAGAAAAATAAAAAACTTGCTGTGGGGGCGCCACATTTGCTTTTTTCATAGCTAGTTAGTGTTGTCGGTAGAAGATATTAGTTCTATTAGTTTTACGCATCATGGCGAGGTTTTTTATTTTCTTGGTCAGGCTATAACAAAAAGCTCACTAACAAAAAATCATGTTATATAGCAATATTTTTTAAGAATATTCTACAATAAATTCGATTAAAAGCTTAATTTGATAATATTTAAAAAACTATTGTTGACATGGCAAAGTCTAAATGTTATTAAGTAATGATTTTTTAAGGAGAGTTATAGTGAATGCAGCATGTAAAAAATATTTGAGACTGTCAGTTAAGCTGCTTACTCTATGGGCCGAAAGTGAAAAAAAAAGTTATTGACGTTATTAGCTAATAATTGTGATCCATGAATATAGCTTGATATTGACTTAAAAATTAAATTAGTATTGACTTATTATCAAATAATAATCGCTATTTTTTTTTATGGACGAAGGTGGCAGACGAGCATACAGTCCACCTGATGGTAGGTGGATACTGTAGCCCATAGACATCCGTGATACATGCCAACATTAGTCCAAAATGACAAACGTTGGCACGTCCCCGGATGCGCTGCCTACCTTTGCAGAATAAGGAATGGATTTGGAGAAAGGGTTGGGGAAATGGGGAGGGATAGGATGGGAATGGGCTCTGGCACATCTCACTCACTACCGAAACACGTACGTACATTAGGGAAATAAGATAAAGTGGGAAATGCAGTACATTTCAAGGTAGTCTTCTGTGAGAGAAGGGTAACGTGGCCAGTCGCGTGCGCCCAGCGGCTGTTGGATTGCAGCGTGCACTCTCCCCCTCATAAAATTAATGTTGTATTACGTATAAATTAAGCTTTGCGCGCCTGTTATGGCGTAAAATTTAATAAGGTAAAGTATGGAACCATGGAAGTGCACAAATGTAGTAAACAAATAATTACCCGGGTTGGCGGCATTGACGTCGTAGACGTGCGTGGAGGCCATCATGCCGGCCGTCAGCCCCACGCGCCGCTCCGGCAGCACCTGGTACAGCGCTGGCGTGTCGCCGCTGTGAACAACACACAACATTACAAATACAAGCACTAATTGTGGTAAACGTTACACCTTTTTTTCTTCTGATGCAATTAGCACATTCTGCCAGTGTAAAGTTTTCTTCATAATAAACAACAAAGTCTAGTCTAAAACGGATCCTGTCAATGTCCAATCCCGTCGAAGTAAGTCAGGAGTCGCTCAGTGTATAAAACTGTATAACGTATAACAAAAATCATATAATAAAACTGTAGAACCATCGTGTCTGTACATTGAATATATTTACCAAAAACTGATTGGGGGCGATGAAGGAAGAGTATCAGAATACAAAAAGACGATTTTGAATTTTTTTCTCTGTCTGTTTGAACACGCTAATCTCCAAAACTTCTCAACGGATTTTCATGGGGTTTCCACAGGTTAATTAAGCTTAGCTTGGCGCTTCGAATAGGCTTTGTTTCATCGCAATCGGCTGACTAAAATTCCACGCGTACGAAGTTGCGAGCACAGAGCTAGTGGACCAATAAATTATGAAAAATAAAACATATTGTAAAAACTAGTAAATTCGATTCTATTCTCGATATGAACGATATTGTACACATTGAATGTTTTAGCCGTGACGTCATTACTCTCCATCCACAATGCTACGGCCACACTCACGAACAGTCGCGACATTAAGAAGTATTCGTAGTTCTTTGGGAAATGTAACGAACGTTTTGGCCATACCTATCGCGACAGCGCGAACCTCCGCCGAAGCCAGACTGTGTGGCCATAGCATAAGTAGCGTGAAGATAATACAAGGTAGAAATAAAGTCAGATAAAAGAATTAATTATTTTTAGTAAACTAGAACACGTAGTGGCTCACGATCCGGAGGTCAATGCACTCGTTAACTAAGTGCGCGGTGCCTGTGCGTATAGGGGTGAGCGGGTGTGTGTTTTTTTTTTATGGAAAGAAGGCGAAAAACGATCTTACAGTGGATACAGTGGTTGTGAGTGGATACTGTCTTCCATAGACATCCACGGTACATGCCAACCTCAGTCCAGAATGACAAACGTTGACACGCCGCCGGATCCGCTGCCTATCTTTAGGGATGTATTTGGAGAAAGGTTGGGTAAATAGGGAAATCGTGAAGCCCGAAATAGTTTCGGGCATATGTCACTAACTACTGAAACACGTATTTACATTGGGGAAATAGGATAAACTGGGAAATGCACTACATTTCAAGGTAATCTTATGCATGTGTCTGCGCGTCATACCCCTCGTGGTCGCTCTCGACCCTGCGCTTGCGCAACTCGATGGTGTCGGGCGTCTCGACGCCGGGCGGCACGGAGGTGATGCCGAGCGGCGTCACGAGCCCCTCGCCCGGTGTGGCCGCGCCCGCGCCCGCCTCCACCGCGTTCGCGCCCTTCTCAGTGTCAGAACCGGACTCCTCTGCACAACGAAAATAAATAAAGCTTTATACAACGTGTCACTGTAAACGCAAAACCTGAAACATGTCAATCGATTAAAAATATATAAAACATTCTATCGGAAAATGAAATTATTTTAAGGAATAAATCAAAAGTTATAAATATGTAACGATTTGTTGCCCGGTCTAAAACGTTCGTAGCGCCCATTAGTCAGACGGGGCACCTAGGCGCGCACGCTCGCTGCTCGGGGGATGTGCGTAGAATAAATGATATACTGGCATTGTACTATAAATTATATCCACACTGGACACTGAACACCATATGTTCAGCGCTTCAGTGACACATTGTATAGTGCTCTATACATGCTGATTTTTTTCTGATTTTAGAGCCGTGGCCTAATAATTACTCTATTAAGGAAGTACAATCAAGTGCTACAGTAGAACCAGCTCTGGTTCTCTGGTTTGCGCAACCAACCAATACGCAGACTATGCTGCACACATAATGATAAATTAGTGTCAATAGATTTATTTAATAATTCATTACTAAAATTCAAATAGTTTTAAATGTCGAAACTATTCATTATTATTTGACGCCTAAAAGGAAATTCCGTTTTATGTTCTTAGTGAGCAATGTATAAGGAGGTGGACTAAGACCACTTGTTCATTTTTTATTTTAATTAGATTTATTGTGTCTTTCTCTGTAATTTCTCCATAAATAAATACGTAAAGTCAATACAAGGTAAAAATAAGTGTAAAAATAAAAAAATACGTAGTAGCACAGGGCGCGGAGAGTCGCGCGAGTTGCGAGGCGACTCGCGATGACACGTGATTCGTGCACGTGCACTACGAGTTCTCGCTACTGCACTCGTATTATTTCTTTTTAATTTTGAGAGATTGTTTATGCTCATATTTTTAATTTAACCTTTTGATACTACAAATACTTAATAATAAAGGGGTCGCGGCTCTAAAACCATTAAAAATTCAGCGTGTATAGCCTGAAAAAAAAGTGGCAGACGAACAGACAGTCCATCTAGTGGTAAGTGGATGCTGTCCTACTGGACCATCCGGGATACATGCCAACATTACTCCAGATTTTCTTTTATTTATATTTATTCTTATGGAAAAAAGGTGGCATACGCGCTGACCGTCTACCTGATGGTGATTGGATACTGTCGCCCTACATTAGTCCAGAGTGACAAACGTCGGCACGCTCCCGGGTGCGTTGCCTACCTTTGGAGATTTAAATGAAGGATTGGGTAAATGAGAAAGGATGAGAATAGCGTCTGGCATATCTCAATGACTACCAAAAGACATATGTACATTAGGGGAATAGGATAAAGTGGAAAATGCAGTACATTTTCCACTTTTACAGTATATAGTAACAGTAGTGTTCTGTAAGTGTCCAAGTAACTGGGCCAGTTCATGTGCAATAGTATCCACTTACCAACAGGTGTCTGTTTTACTGTCACCATCTTTCTATGTAAAAAAAATACCTTCTTCTGATTCCTCCTCGGATTCTGATTCCAGTTCTCCCCACATGGTTCTGTCAATGTCTTGATCCTCTGCGTCCTGCAATGATGAATTAACGTGACATTATTACAATCATAAACAATAAAATGTAATGTGTTACTGAAGAGACATAAATAATTAATTGAACACTGATTAGTTGGTAGCGCCTCTGCCTGCTGTATAAAAGGTCCGGGTTCCATTTCTGATCGGACATTAATTTGTTTAAAGACATGTTTGTTTGAGTCTTGGTAGTGTGTATTTTGTATATGTCTTTGGAACCACGACACAGAGAACTCCTAGTGTGGACTACTAAGTGCTGCGTTATATAAAAAAAAATGTTCCGTGAAGAAGTATCAATCTCGAAAGGTTCTGTTATTTTCCAAATTTCCCAAATTATGCATAATATGAACCAGAGAATTGTTGAGTACTTCCAAGTTCCGATCAACGCAATCTTCCGTACGTCGTCTAAAACGTCATTTAGTTCGTAAAATATGGGCGAAATGATGTCGCCGCGCGAACTCGATCTCGCAAAAAATATATTAATCATGTCCGATTCGCGTGTGAATCCATTAAGAAACCATCACAGTGCCAATTGGAAGGATTACAGAACAGCACCTGTGGTGGCGACAATGGCGGTCCTTGGAGTGAGCTGGCGGTTGCTCGGTGAATGCCCTATCCACATATTCTTTGCTTTACAATTTAAACACGTCCCCGTAGAGCGGCTTGCCCGTCGCGTCGACGTACCCAAACGCGTAGCCCTCGGGGATGGGCGCGTTCAGCCCCAGAACCTTCAGGCTGTTGAATACTCACGTCCTGTCCCTGTGCCTGGTGTCCGAACACGTCCCCGTAGAGCGGCTTGCCGGTCTCGTCGACGGGCGGCTTGCCCCAGCCGCCCGCGTGGTACCCGAACGCGCAGCCCTCGGGAATGGGTGCGTTCAGTCCCGGGATCTTCAGGTTCGGATACGAAGGCGGCGGCCCGTACCGCTGTTGAGCGATCAACCATGGCGGCGGCACCTGCGCAACGGAACAATATTATACTCAACTATGCATACATTGAGATATAATTAAATAAACAGCCGAAAATACTACAACGTGCGTCCCTGTTCAACCCAAAGGTTGGTGGAGAATGCCTCTAAGCATCGCCTTTTGTACGATTACAATAATTTTACAAATAAATTAGTGAATGGGCAGCAAATTTACAACTGGTGTTAGGTTTAAGTTCTCTGGTGACAAGAAATATGAGTACCGCAAAGTGACAGTTCGTCGACTTTGTGATAACATTCTTAATAATTTAAATTATTTATTTCAGTTATACAAACATAGTTTGTTCTCTTAATCGTGATTTGCTGCTCGTTTAGTATTTTTTGCTGCCAGTTAAAATACAAGACACATATACATTCATCGCCTTTATTTCTTTAATGTAACTTTTAATGATGATAATGGCAATGGAGAAATATACTAGGTTCAGAACTAGCGGATTTTTACTATTTAAATGAAAATATACGCTAAAATATTATGTATGGTAACAACATTTTTGGAATCTTTTGGAAAATGACCGAAATATTCAAAGTTTCAAACGCGCTACTCGCGATTATGGCGTCAAAATATATCTTTACTGAGCCGATGGTAAAAAATCTGTGATTCATTAAAAAACAAACATTAAAAGCAAAGAAAGATTATAAAACTGGCAAATCTTGCCATATTATTAAAATATTGGCATGCTTTTTAAAAAACATCCTCAAGCTCAAAAGTCGGACAATCTAATTCGAAATAATTTCGTAATCGACACCTAGGGATAAGGACGAAATGGAATTTAGATAGATGTACTTTATTGTACACAAAGACATACAGAAGAGAAACACAAAAAAGAACAAGTAAATAGAAGTATAGTTTTAGATGACGAAAAACTCTGATGACTTATAGGCATCAGAGGAAACCTATAGTTCAGCGGTGTCTAACCTTATGTGAGCCTGGTCCAACAGGCATGCCGAGTGCTGTTCTAAGTTCCTCTGACAGGTCTCCAGGCTTCTTTTCTCGCATGCGTGTCTCATACTCCTTGCCCTCATAGTATAGGTCGCCGTGGATCGTCATGCGGGGCTTGGTTTGCCATCTAACAACACAAATAAAAAACAACTTGTTTTATTTTTGATTGCAGCCATTGCAGACCTGGTCATTATGCACTTCGGGTACAAAAATATGGCCATAGAAATTAGTTTGGCCGGCCTGACCTAAAATCACTAAATTCAATCTGTTGTAGCGAGCTTGAAGTAATCACATCATCACCAATCCAAACTTGATTAAAATCACTAAAATTAATCCGTGTGACGTTAGCGAGCTTAACGTCACACGTCATCAATAACCCATGCGTAGTTTCCGTTATATCATCAAGCTAAATGTCACGACCGCCATATCACCAACAAAAGCGTTGCACATTTCTTGTTTTAAAAAGGCGACGATCAATCAGATATGAAAGTCACTGACTTTTAGATTCAATTTAATTTGTGTAAAACGGTGACTCGTTTTACGGTTTTATAATTGCAAATGTTTAACTTGCAGTTTTTGTTAAGAAATAATATGTTTAACTTTCAGTTTTTGTTAAGAAATAATCCTTTCATATGTTAATATCATACAATTCTGTGATGATAGTAAATTAGGTAACCAAGGAGAAGATAGTAGTCCAATCAAGTCAGGTGCTACTCATCTAATAAAATAGAATACGTATTAAATATTTCTTAGTGTCCACTTGTCATAAACCTATTGTGATAAAATTTAATGACCAGTTATTACACCGGTTACAATGAGATCAAAAATTAACGACTTACTAATTCTTTTTTGTGATCGTATTTGAGGATTCGAATTGTTACAAAAGTGAGGTTTATTAAATCTGATTCTTTAAAAAAGTGATCCCGAAGCAATGTTTTTAAGTGTTTTTGTTGGATGCTTTTCTAATGTCAGTGGGGGACTAATGTCACTTACTTGAAGAACGCATCGTGCAGTTTCTGGTAATCGATATCGATCTTGCCGAGCTTGGGCCGTGTGCGCTCGCGCATCTTCGCCTTGAGCGTCTTGGTTTCCTCCTTGTCTTGCAAGGAAGCGCGCATCTCCATGATTCCAGTCTTCTTAATGAAGTCCGGCAGGTCGAATGGCGGCTTCTCTATACCACGTTTGCCTTGCAAATACTATAAACAGAGATAGCAGCAAAAAATACTGAATGGGTAGCACATCGATGGTAGCAAACGAGAATGCCCATTTGTAGGCCCCTAATTTTACAATGGCGTACACTCGTAGTAGAGTAATTATAACAAAAATTCAAAACATATTTTAAGAGAGTCTGTAAAAAATATTTAAGCAATTTGGTTAAATATTAAACATGTTTACAGCTTTCCAAGATTTTGTCAGGGGGCTAAAATACAGAGTCCCAAATTTTATCCGCACGCTTGGATTTCAACAAAAATACCATGCGAGCGCAGCGGCGGGCACCAGCTAGTATTACATAAAACATAATATTACATTATAACTTTTTTTACATAAAAACACGAACGCACCTTCCTCTTGTAGCACCAGTGTCGCGGCACCTGCACTGTGTTCCTGTGAGCCTTCAGTTGCACAAGCAATTTGGGATCTCGCGCAGTCACGTCATACATTTCAACCACATCCGGCCTCGCCACAAGTTGCTTGAGCTCAGCGACAGATAGTCGAGACAGTTTCTTGAGTTTACGTTTTGACATACGCTCCTTTTCGTCTTCGGCATTTTTCTGCAAAAAATATTATTAATTATTTCAATTATAGTATGTTGTTTGATGAGCCATAAAGCATTGAGCCCCAATTCGGATAGCGCGTCGTTGGACAGAGTCAAGAGGGTCCAGCTGGTACTTCGGTGCACCGGCCCAAAGGTGTAACCTCCACATGCTCCATAGGTAGTGCTCCATATAGGGCAAGGGTGCTCAAACGGTCGATCGCGAGTGCTTTTTGAGTCGATCTAGAGAAAAAATATCCGATATAGAACTATTCACAGATTTTGTTTTAGTAGGTAGGTAATTAAAACAAAATGTAATGAATAAACAACTAAAATTTATTCGATCCACAATTAGGCCAGAATAACCCCTTCATCACTTTCTTTTATCGTAATAACCCCCAACTAGCGGCAAAAGGCGGCTTTACCAAAGGAACGCGCGGTACTTGTCAAAGAGAAGCCGCGTTTTTGATTCCCGCCGATTTTTCTAGAAACTTCGGGCGGCGTGTTTGGCGGGAACATTCGAGACTTTTCGCCGATATAAATGTTGCGCCTGCAGGAATAGGAGTCAGTCTGAGTTGTAACTTGAAGGCGATTCGTCGATACTAAGTTTATTAATAAATAGTACAAAATGAGTGCGGCGAAGAAAAGTAAAACGTATCATTTTAATAACGATTGGGAGGAAAAAATTTTCTTTTGTATGGTAAAGGATAAGTGCATTTGTCTCATTTGCCGTGCGTCAGTTGCAATACCTAAGCGTGGGAACTTAGAGAGGCATCATAAAACGGTTCATAAAAACTATGAAAAGAATTTTCTGTCACAGAGTGAATTAAGAAAACGAAAAGTACGTGATTTGATAACTTGTTTGAAAAAAGAACAAACCATGTTCACAAGACCAGCCAAACAATCAAAAGCTGCAACGATCGCGTCATTTAAAATATCTCATATATTGGCGAAACACAAGAAACCATTTGAAGATGGATCGGTTGTGAAGGAAGCATTTATTGAAGTGGGTGAGACTTTATTTGGAGATTTTAAAAATAAAACAGAGATTATGTCTGCTATTACAGAACTTCAGTTATCTCGTCCGACTGTCACAAGGCGTGTTGAAGTCATGAGTCAGGACATGGCAGATAAACTAAAACATGATATCATGTAATGTACATACTTTTCTTTACAGTTCGATGAATCCACCGATATGACAGACACTGCCCAGCTGTGTATTTTTATTCGAATGGTATTCAATGACATGTCGGCTAAGGAAGAGTTTTTGACAATGATTCCTCTGAAAGGAAAGACCCGTGGCGAAGATATATATGACGTTTTCTTCAATTTTGTAACAAACTACAAGCTACCAATATATAAACTAGTGTGCATTACAACCAATGGAGCACCAGCAATGACTGGAAACAAAAACGGTTTTGTGGCATTGTGTCGAGCTAATGACAATTTCCCTTCATTTTTCTCCTTCCATTGCATTATACATCAACAAGTTTTGTGTTCAAAAGTTCTAAACATGGAGGAGATTATGGGCATTGCAATAAAAATTGTGAATTCCATCCGTGCACGTAGCTTGCAACGACGGCTCTTTAAATTGCAGTTGGAAGATAGTGAGTCAGCTGAACACACTGATTTAGTTCTTCACACGGACGTCAGGTGGTTGACTCGCGGAAAATTCCTAGAAAGGTGTCAAGAATTATTGCCCGAAATAACAGCTTTTCTGGACGAAAAAGGTGATGACACTCAGATGCTGCTCAGTATCTTCAGCTGCTGAAATTCATCGAGAGTTATGCCTAGTTTATGGACCTACTGTAATGAATGAAGGAAAGGTTAGACAATGGTGTCGTGATTTCAAAACTGGACGAACAAATGTTCATAACGAAGAGCGGAGTGGTAGGCCCAGTATGCAAAACGATGAAATCGTTTCTCTGGTGGACCAAAAACTGCGATCTGATCGTCGGTTGACGATTAGTGCCCTGGCTGATGAATTTCCTCATCTTGGACGCACTACTGTCTACACAATTGTCACGGAAAAACTTGGATACCACAAATTGTGTGCAAGGTGGGTACCAAAAATGCTTACCGACCAGCACAAAGAGCAAAGACTGTCCAGTGGACGAGAGTTTTTGAACCGTTACCGACAAGATGGAGATGATTTGTTTTCCCACATTGTTACCGGTGATGAGACGTGGATATCCTACATCAATCCAGAAACAAAACAGCAATCAATGCAATGGCGCCACTCAACTTCACCAAAACCAAAAAAAATTAAGCAAACTCCTTACACGAGTCGAAAAATGATGGCTACCGTTTTTTGGGACGAAAAAGGTGTTCTTTTGGTTGATTTTATGGAACGTGGGACAACAATTACAGCTGACGTGTATTGTGAAACGCTCAATAAGCTAAGACGTGCGATCCAAAATCGACGACGTGGTAAACTGTCATCCGGTGTAATCCTCCTTCATGACAATGCGCGTCCTCACACCGCAGCCAAGACCCAAGAGAAAATTCAAGATTTACGTTGGGAAGTTTTTAACCACCCACCGTACAGTGCCGACCTTGCACCCAGTGACTACTTCCTTTTCTTATATTTCAAAAAATGGCTCAGTGGACAACGCTTTGAAAACGACAAGGAAATTAAGAACGCCGTTGAAAACTGGTTCAACTCGCAGGCGGTGAGCTTCTATGCAGAGGGGTTAAGGAAGCTGGTGCAGCGGTACGAAAAATGCTTGGAAGTGAACGGCGATTATGTGGAAAAGTGAAGTAGATTTGTAGTAAACTAAATGTGCTAATAAAACCTATTTCATATGATTATAATTTTTTTTATGACGAAACGGCCCTTACTTTTCGAATACGCCTCGTACTATAGTAACAGCAGTTAAAATTGGAAATGTTTTTAGCAACCATAACAATATGTTTATTAGGGTGTCCCTTATATGGGTGAAAAAAAATTTTTTTCGAATATCGAAATGCATACCCCCTAATTCTTTTTAAACTACCCAGACTTACTCAAATACAAAATTTTATCTTCCTACGTCAACATTAACCCGTGCCGACAGGGCTCTGAAGATTTTGAAAATTGCTCTTTTTAACCCTTTCCGTTATGTAGCTAAATCAATTGAAATATTTATATTTAATAAAAATAATCAAAAAGAAAGTTAGTAAATAGGTACTTATTTATTAAAAGAAGATAAAATTACACATCAGCCAGGATATTTTCTTTTGAGGGTCTCTTTTTTACAGTCTGGATACAGATTTCTATGCTCTTGCACACAGCGTAGCAACAATTGCTTTTCTTCTTCCTTTGCAGTGATCAAACCATGAAAATCTTGCATAAGTTTTACAGCTCTTTCAGCTGTATCATTAACTGCCCTTAAAGAAATAACCTTTCTTTTTGCCTCTAAATAGGCAACATCTTCTTCCCACGTAGAAACGGGTTTCTGGAGGAAGTTCTCATCAATTTTTAATCGAGAAAATAAATTTGTGCTCTTGACAGACACAAAATCACTTAATAATTTTCCTGCAACAATATATAAGGCAGTATTATTATCAGTTTAGTGAAAACAGTGTAAAAAATAATACTGTGTATTCCCACTTACCATACAAATAATCAGACATATTGTCTTTCGATGGAATGTATCTCTTCCCAGAATCATACAAACTCTCTCTTTGTAAGTTCATTACAATGTTTCCCTTGGTTTGTTCATCAACTTCGTCATCAAAGAGTGATAAAACGGCAATTTCTTCTGACAAGTACCAAAGATGTTGACTAAACTTGCTCAGGGCTGCTTTGGAGATCAATTTGTCAACAGTTTCATATTCCTTAAGCCTCTTTAAAAAGCACAAATCTTGATTTGGTGCCTTCACCGCCTGACTACATCCAAGCCATGGTTTCACATACGAGTATATAACCGCAATGAATAAACAAACGTCTTGAAGTGCTCGTTTATCCTTGTCGCTAATTTTGAGCTGGGATTGCAACAAACATATTTTTAAAGAGTAAATACCTCTAGCCATCCACCTTGCTTGATGCATCGCTCCAGGAGGTCTGATTTTAATTTTTTTCTCATTATCTCCTCCTAAGAAAATAATATATAGTTCAATCAGTTCCCGATAATCGTCACGTACAATGGATTTTTGCAGTTCTTGATTATAAAATGTCAACAATTATTCTATTGTTGTATTACAAAAATGTTGTGTGACGATATCGGTGCATGTTTCAATAGCAGCAGGATTAATAGTTTTCCAGTTGTCTCTAAACTTTTTGAACATCGGGATATCAGGGCTACTTGTGATTTGGTGGATTTTTGTTTCGAACACACATTTTAAAACCAGTTCGTAAACGTGATGGCGGCAAGCAAAGAGTACTAATTCTCTGTCTAATTTTTGTTCCAAAAGTACACAAGCTCCTTTCAATCGCCCTGTATTAGACGCAGTTGTATCACAGCACATTATTTGTACTTTGTCATCGAGGTTCCAGTCATAAAGTGCGTTTAACACAGCTTTAGCTTGATCTTGACCAGAAGAGCTCTCCAGTTTGGGCACAGCCAGAAGTTGTTCCTTTTCTCCAAATGAAATAAGAATTGGCAGGCGTTCTTCTTTAGAACTTCTCACGTCCAGTCCAGGTAATAATTTCCCATCCCAGTGAACGGTCACCATTTCAGGCATATTATTCTGAAAATCTGATTTTATAGATTCCGCTCTAACTTTTCTACTCTGTGTGCGAATGCGTTGAATGGACGATTTGTTTATCGGGAAATCATCACAGCTAAGATCTAGTGCTTCTATTACAGCTTGAAGTATATAGACAGAATCCCTTATGCTTAATTGACATCTATCTACAGCTTCAACTAACTTAGGCGTGATAAAGTTTTTCCTTCCTCTTTTTGTAGTAGTTCCAGAACTTACCGTTTGAGATGTCGATGGCAAGGGTTCCTCAAGGCTTTCATCAGAGCTGGTAGGTTGATCGTGATGTCCTTGCGTTTGTATAAAATCTTGTGTAGTAAGAGATGACGATAAACTCTGGGAACACATTTGCTCATGTCTTTTTTTCTCTTCTTTTAATTTTCTCTGTCTTGCCCTTTCTTCTTTCTCGGCTAACTTTTTGTCTACACCCGCTAAACATCCTGGACGCCCTGGTTCTCTTTGTTTTTGTAAAAAGATTTTATCTTCCTCTATTTTCATCCGTTCCAAAGCATCGGCGTGTGCTATATCGAATAAATTATCTAAATTGTTTTGAAAGTCCTCCTCACGGCGCTCGTAAACACCTTGTGTTTTTTTGGAATTTTTTTGCAACTCTCCAAGCATGGTGAAGATCCACAAGTTTTTTTACACAGTTAGGTATAGCTCTGGTAGGGATTCTAGCTTTTTCCCAAAATATAATACACTCTCGAATGACGAGATTTGCGCTTTCACTAACAGTCATTTTAACTTCGCGAATGTTAAAAAAAAATACTGCAAGAACTTGACGTTTAGACGGTAACTTTGCGCCTGTTATTTGATAATTTACCTCACCAACTAAGAAAATACTTTTTTTATTGCTTCTTAATTCCACTGCCATCTTCTAAATGTAAAACAATGCGTGTTAATCACGAGAATAACTGAGAACAAATGACAAATATCGCCAGTACGCGCTGCTACTTCCGCGCAACTTGTATGAACATGATTCGATGCAAGTCGTCACGGGTTATCGTACTCCAAATAAGGTTAAAATTTATTTCCGAGTGTTTTAAGAGCAAATGAACAAAACTAAGGCCTATGCGTTAGAAAATAAAAACTTTGAAAAATAAGGGACACCCTAATGTTTATGTTAAAATGATCTCACCTCAACAGCCTCCTCATCAGCAGCAAACTGATCCTGTACTTTCTCCTGGGGTTTCGTGGGTAGTTTCGGTGTATCCTTGCCGGGCTCCTGTTTAACATCTTCATCTTTCTTCTCACTAATCTTGAATGACTCTAGGACGCGGTGGAATTGACGATACATTGGCTCCAACTCATGGAATTGAATGTTCTCCTGGATGTACCTAGGTAAGTGTTAAGAGACTTAATAATGCAATTTTATGTAGCTAATAAAGTATTTTACTTTCTTCAGAAGTATCTTAAATATCATCATAATGATAATTTTATTTCTATTTAATCAAATCAATAAATGGCCTGAAACAGCGTTTAGCCATGATGTCACAAAAACTTTGTTTACTCTAAGAGTGACTTCACATCTTAAGGGTGTAGATCGTGAAAATCACCGAAAAGAGTGTTACGATTTTTCATATTTAACCTATTTACATATGATTGATATCAATGATAATTTGTATATATTACAATCAAAGACCAATAAGTATGTTCATGCTTATATTAAACTCTTAAACCTAATAGTTGTTATATAATAAACGTCAACAAACGCACAAAATTGAGTAAAAATGCAAAAACATGACTTCGTATTTTTCAGATTTAACCCCATAAATCAACACAAATTGATAAAAAGAAACACTTTTTGAACACTGAAGAAACCAATAAGTATAGCTGTATACTTCTTTTTATACCTTTACAAACAAAGACTTCCTCTTTTAAAGCCCTAAAATCTAGATATATTTTAAGGTAAATTTTTCATACACAAATGTATGGGATAAAACGTTCGTTTCATTCGTGCAATCTCGGTGGTCTGCAGCGGCAGTTCCTTTCTGTAAGTGAACGCGACACCACGCTTGTCGGCTGCAGACAGCAGAATTACGTATTGTGAATTTGTGTTTTTTGTAAAAAACTGTAAGTATAACATTTTTATAATTAATTTATTTTCAGTTAGTAGAAAGTATCGATATAATGAATGTCTGAAAGAAAACCATGATGGAACTAGATATAAATCGTAAAAAATACAATATCTACACTAATAGGTATTATAAAGAGGAAAGATTTGGATTTTTGTATGTAACGAATAAACTCAAAATGTACTGGACTGATTTTAATAATTCTTTTATCATTCGAAAGCTACATTATCACTGAGTAACATAGGCTATTTTTTTCGCAGGACTGATTGAATTTGAGTGGCATGCCAGGGAAAAGAAAGTTTTGTACGCATTATAAAAATATGAAAGCCAAAAGATCTCGGAATAAAATGTAAGTTCCTCCCTACTTATTTATTATCGCATTTGAACAGGGTACATTACAAAGCTAATACAATATGTCATATGATTTAGATCGCCCGATTCAGACATATACCTACAATAACATGTAAATATTGGTTTGTATTATCTATATCTATACTGATAAATAAAATTGAAGTATCTGTATGTAATATCAAAATAATAGGATTTTTAAAAAAAAAAAGGCGATACGGAGTTCGCCGGGTCGGCTAGTATTGTCTAAATATCAAATTGTGGAAGTAGGTAGGCGACAGCGCAACTTTGTCGACATACCTATACCGCCAAACAGACGCGAGGCGCCTAGCGTCTGGCTTAGGGTTGTACAAAATAAATAAAAAGTGGATAATATTGATGAATAATATTTCCAGTATTGAAAATAAAGAAAACCTTGGGGCCGAGACTCTGAGCAACAATGCTACGCGCTGTATAGAGGTAAGTTGTTATACGTAATTCTTGTAGACTTGTTACATAAATAAACAAACTACTTAGTTAGTGATGGGCGAAGACAAAATCTCAATACCTACCTATAGATTTTTCTTGCAATATTTATTATTTTCATCGAGAGACAAACACCTTAGTACCGAAATACTTCTCAATTACTTTCTCAAAAGAAAATTTACGTTCAAATAGGTGACGTCATAAAAAAACAATACCTAATGCGTAAAGAAATTATAATTTCTATTCATCAGGAACCTAATATTGTATTAATTCTTTTGCATTTTTTTAAATTTTTAATTAGTTTTTATAAAAAAATCAAGCCATTATCTTTCTTTACAGGAACTAGTTATTGAAAACGACCAAGAGGGAAAGGTGGATGAAATGGAAGTTGGGCGTAGAGTTGTAGACGTTTCTTTTTTTTTTAAAGCTCTTCAGGCCATAGGGGACCACGGTCCAATGGATTGTAAGTTAAGTTACCTCAGTATAATAGGTGAAGTAAAAGTTGGTCTGGACTCAAAACTCATCATGAAATGTAGTATGTGTAGTATGAAATTTACTGTGTGTTTGATTGAAAAGAAAGAAGATAGAATGGAAGTGAATCATCAAATTGTATCTGGTATCATATCATCTGGTGGGAGCTACTATCAGTTAAAAACATTAACTGCCGCAGTAGCCCTACCAATCATGTCACCTTCATTATACAATGAAATTAATAATACGGTTTGCGATTGGTGGGAAAAGACAGCAGCACATTCCATGGCAGAAGCTGTCAAGGAAGAAGCGGAGTACGCAGTGTCTATAGGTAGTGTTGATAAAAATGGTACACCATTAATATCTGTTGCTGTTGACGGTTGTTGGAGCAAGAGATCTTATGGTAAGAATTTTTCCGCCTTGTCCGGCGCAGCTGCGATAATTGGCATTAAAACTAATAAAGTATTGTTTTTTGGAGTTAAAAATAAATACTGCGTAGTTTGTGCACGAGCCGCAAAGAACGACAGTCAGCCCTCGGAACACCGTTGTTTCAAGAATTATTCGGGATCATCTACCGGTATGGAATCGACCATAATAGTTGAGGGGTTTAAACGTTCCATTGTTGATCACGGTGTAATTTATAATAAATTTGTAGCAGACGGCGATTCCAGTACTTATAAAAAAATATTAGATTCGCGACCGTACGGTAATTTAACAGTAGAGAAAATTGAATGCAAAAATCATCTTTTACGAAACTACTGCAATAGCTTGGAGAAACTGTCGAAAGACACTAAGTATCCTTGCGAATTGCGGAAATTCCTAAAAGAAAGGTATTTGCGTTTAAGAACGGGTGTAAAATGCGCTATTAAATATTGGGGCGATCAAAATCAGTCACTCGAAGAAAAAATAAAAAATCTTAGTGAAGATATCCTAAATGGTCCACAACACGTATTTGGTAATCACCAATATTGCAAGGAGTATTTCTGTAGACCTGATACTCGTCGAATAGAACCTGTTGGGTTGCTTCCAGCAATTGTTGGATGCGGATTAATGGACGCGGTACACATTTTAAGTAAAAGACTGTCATATCATTCTAGAAATTTAATTCATAATTGTACAAGTAATATAGTTGAAAGTTTTAACGCAGTGATTGCCAAATTAGTAGGGGGTAAGCGTGTAAATTATTCTTCCCGTGGTTCTTATGCGGGCCGATGCGCAGCTGCTGTTGTGTCTTTTAATACAGGATCGATTCATAGTAAAACTCATGAAGTAATATTTAAATCTAGTCCTAATCCTTTGATCGCGAAAGTGGAAAATTGTAATCGTAGAATCCGTTTAATTGCTAAACCTAAATTAAGATTGAAAAAGAGCCACAGCGCTGTATCGAAAGACGCTCACTATGGACCAAACTGCGAAAAACCTGATCTGAGTCCAGAATTATATGAGAAAGCCAAGTCATCTTTTTTAGCCGATTTAAAGTTGTCTTGTGCTGAAAGAGAGGAGCTTGAAAGGTCGACCCATTTGCAAAGAAGTAGTTCTGAGTGGATGAGTACAAGGAGAAAATTACTAACCTCATCATCGTTCGGGGAAGTTTGTAAAAAACGAGAGAGCACAAGTTGTGCTGTTCTTGTTCGTAAAATCGTTTATGGTAGTAATATCTCCAGTTTGCCTGCTGTACGGTACGGTATCGAAAACGAAGAAACCGCAATTAAACAGTTAGAAATTCAAGAGAATATTAGTATACAAGGTTGCGGTTTGTTCGTCGACGATCAATATGAATTTCTTGGTACTACACCAGATGGCATTTATGCAAACGGTTTAATTGAAATTAAGTGCCCACATTCTTTAGCTGGCATGACTCTTGATGAAGCAATGGCCAAACATACCTTTTGGGTTAAGGACAAGGCTTCCAAGGGTTATGTCATAAATAAAAATCATAACTGGTATTTCCAAATTCAGGGACAGGTACATATTACTAAAAGAAACGTTTGCATGCTTGGCATCTGGTTTGGTGCTACTGTACCTATGAAAGTTTATATTATAGAAAAGGACGACAAATTTTGGGAGGAGAAAATGGAGATGAAATTAGTTAGGTTTTATTACGATTGCCTACTTCCAGAATTAGTTGATCCTCGGCAGTCACGAAGCATGCCCATTCGTGACGCGCCCAGTATCATAGAGGCTATGAAAGAGAGGAAAGAAAGAGCTTTACGTGTTATGAAAGAGAAGAACGCCTAATGATTTTGAAAGATACAGGTAACTTAACTACCCAGCCAGTCGATTCACGTAAACACGCCAGTCCAAAAGTCGTTTTAACTTAGGAACTTAGAAATCGCCTTTTGGTTTTCTGTTTTAAACGCACTTACTTATCTAGTCTTGGATTGTCATAAATCTTCCAATAGCTCAATTACTATACAATTTCTGAGTTACCTGGTGTAAAGAATCATAAAAATTGGTTCAAAAATACAGCGAATTGAGAATTCTCCTTTTTTTAAGTCGGTTAAAAGGGCTAAATTTGCAAAAAACGAAGTGACGTCACTGCGCTACGGTTTTTATTACTTACGTGAATCGGGCAGCTGGTAACGTTTTCATTCTGATAGGTTTTGTGATAGCCATTGATTTTATCATCAAATTAGCAGAAATCAGAACTTGATCCGTAATCGAATGAAAAACCATTAGAATTTTGAACTCATATTTCGTTATTGTTTAATTACATACTTTTAATTAGTATATTAATAATTTACAAACTTCTGTTAAAATTAGTAAATAAATGAATTATTTACTAATTTTTGTACAACCCTAGCACGCTTTTGAGATAGCGAGTAATGGCGACTCATATTTGTTATTGTGTAGTAAATAAATCATTTTTATACTTGTGTTTCATTTATTGACATTTTTTTTAAAACCCTAGGATTTTTTTTAGATATCGACGAGGTGATCGTAAACAAAAAGTAAGTATTTGAGTTTACGCAATAGGCACATTTCCTTGCGTAGAGATAAACACACTTCCTACTGAATTTGCAATTATTTTATTGAATGAATATTTTACGAATTAGAATAAATTTTGGTAGTGAAATTACAAATAAATAAATAGTTGGAATTTTAGGTAAGTAGAATACAAAAATGTCAGATGTCAAATGATAGAAAAACATAAAAATTGTGTCTCAACTACTCTTATTAATCTATTAAAAAGAATCAACAGCTAGTTTCCAAAAATTCAACGTTATTGTTATGCTGTAAATATTCAAGTTCAATAACAATTTCTCAACGTGGAACGTTTGTTGCAAAACATTTTGAAAATCGCGCTCTCTAGGTCATTCATCCGCCCCGTCGGATGTTACATTAAACTTTGGCGCTGCGGTCGCTCGAAATCGAGATCTCAGGCCAACAATCTACACCCTTAAACATGTTGGCATTCTATACAAATTGATTACTTGTATAGAACATCAACATGTCATGCATGACTCATGTAGTTTTTAAAGCATAAAAATATAGTTATATTTAAATTTCAAATATAACATAATATTCATTATTGCAGACCTACAATTGGGTTTTTGAAAAAAAAATTTTTTTATCATTAATGGAAAGATCATATACACATTTTATAACAAAACTATTTTTAGTTTTTTTTTTTTCGCTTTAATTAAAAAGTTATATTTAATTACAAATAAATTTTTGAATCCAGTACCGAAAACACGCGGACAGTTCCCGAACAAACCCGAGCGCGTGTGACGTCGCAATGTTAATTTCTACTCATTGTAGCACACAGCTAATACAGTATTTTGACTATTAATCGATTAAATCTTGTTATTATCGTCAATATATTAATAAATATATCGAAAATGTCTAACCTTAAAAGTTATCGTGCTTGCTTCGTACCATTATGTACGAATACTACAAAAACAACTCCTGAAAAAATGTTTTTAAGTGTTCCACAAAATGTTAAACGTCGAAATAAATGATTCCAAGCAGTGCGACGACCTAATTCCAAAACAACATCAAATTTGTTTTGTTGTGAAGATCATTTTGATGTAAGTATTTTATAATAATATAGTAATTAAAAAATATTTATGTAAACGTATAAATGAAATAAATAGCATTCGATAAATAAAAATTAATTATATTTAATGACGAATAAATCATTTAATATTTTAATTTACAATATTATTTTTTTATAAACTTACCTTGATGCTTTAGCACCTCGAACTTCAGCTGAATTAAACCGAATATCATTTTTAAGAAAATCTGTTATCATAAATATATCCACATCAGGTATATTATCGGAATTAGCCTTTATAAATCCTTTATCACACATAACTAAATAAAAGTAGTTAATATAAATAATTTTTTAAACTAAATGTCGGATATTTGTCGTCAATTTACATGTAGAAGCCTGTGATACTGTACTATCGAGAAATCCTTTTAACATTATGACGTCACAAACATGGCGACCAATCGTAACGCGTTTGTAGTCACGTGATTCTTTTTAAAATTTTATCAATTTTAAATTGTTTATAATAAAACAAATAAACATTTTTAAGAGTATTTCGCACCGATTATTAATATAATTTATGATAAAGTTTTAAAATACATAAAAAAAATTGATATTTTTTTTTTTTCAATAACCCAATTTAATAATAATAATGATAGTCTTTATAGCATATACGAGAAATGTTATATACTAAGCACAATTAAATAGCTAGATAGAATTGGTGGCCTTATTGCTTAATTTAAGTCTTGTATGTATATTACAAAACTATTTGGGAACATCTGTACATTGAATATTAATTTTTGTTAGCAATTTCCACATCTTAAATGCAGTTTACATCTGGAGAATTTAACTCAATATAGTATTTTCAAAACTGCAGGGCCAATATTAATAAAAAAAATACCTATACAATTGTGATATGGCAAGGCATTGTGACTTTTTACTGAGTTATCCTTTTAACTACTTTTTATTTGCATCAGAGATACAAAACTGTGTTCAGAACATAATGTTTACACCTACATTCTATTGAATTTAAGATGTACTTACTCTATTTCAATTTCCTTTTCATTCTCTTTGTTATTAGATGTCTTATTCTTGCCATCATCTTTGCCAGTGTGTTTATGTCCATTCATTGCTTCTTTCCTTTTCTGTTTTGCAACCTTTTTTTTCTTCTTTTTGCGTTTATTCTTATTTGCTTTATTTGCCTGACCCTGTTGAAATGTATACAGACAAACATGTAGAATATCAAGTGGTCGTAATTTTTCGCAATATCACATAGCAAATACTGATTTTTATAACAACAAACTGAAAGAACTATATTGAAAGGGCTAGATAATTTAATCTATAATTTATAATAATAATCTGCTTAATTTATAAGTATAATTTATAATTAATTTTGCAGGGGAGGTACACACTGCAACTGCCCAAATCCCCTCTCTCACAGAAGGCTACCATAAACTACATTTCCTACTACTTCCTTTTCCCTCAATATAGTACAATATACGTTTCAGTAGTGGGTGAAATATGCCAGTGCCCATTCCCATCCTATCCCTCTGTATTTTTCATTTTCCCGAATTTCTAAAGGTAAGTAGTACCTACATCTGCAGGTGAGCCAACATTTGATATTATAGACTGACGTTGGCATGTATTGCGGATGCCCAAGGGAAAGAGTATCCCACTTGCCAATAGATGGACTGTCTGCTCATTTGCCACCTTGTTTCTATATAAAAAAAAATATAAGCAATACCTTGTCATTTATTTTAAGATAATGTCTTACATAATTTTATATTGTATAATAAATACAATTTAAATACAAATATAATCATTATTTTAGTGTGAACCTACCTCTTGTTTAGAAATAATGGGTGGCTGTGGTGCATCAGGAATGTTATCTTCATCCGAATCACCTTCGTCCTCCTCTGCATCATACTCGGTACTGATCACAGGGGCTGGAGGAGCTTCTGGTGGATGCTCGAGTGCTGAAATGGAAAATAATCTTATTTTTATCTTCTTTATTACTCAACTTCTAAAAAGAAGATTCTGCATATCGGGTATATTCACATTCAACCACAAACTTTTAAAGTAGATCTTAGAAATAGAATATCTTTTCAGAAAACAATAAAAAATCTCACCTCCATGCAGTAAAACAAAAAATAATAGGTATAAAGTAAAATACTTCATTAGGTATACAATATCAACTACTGTAAAGTTTTAATTATTTTAGCTGTTAATTTTATAATAGTTATAATATCTATGGCAATAGCACCAGCCCTTTTATTATCCACTGCTGGACATGGGCCTGACTCATCAACTGGCTTGAGCAACATAGCATTTTAAGGTTATACATCCTTCATGCATGAGATGTATTTATCAATTTTGTGTATTTATTAATGCCAATTAGTCCAACAATGGTGTTTAACAGAATACTGTAAACAAATTATTATGAGTATGTATAAATGTATCTTATTTTTTTACTTTATTAGAAGAATCTGGGTCAAACCAAGTCAAACTAACAATAGTTTAATGGATATTTCCGTATATATATAAAGCTCGATTACCACTCACTGACTGACTGACTGACATAATTGTTCTCCCAGTTGCCGCCTGGTGGGTGAGAAACTTTGAATGAGAAAGTAAACCCTCGGGGTCGGTGAGCACCAGAAAAATCCGACTTCTTCGAGTTGCCCAAACCTGATGAAAAATTTCAACGGCCAGCACAAACGGTAACAGATGCGCGGGGGGTGCTCAACCGAATGTCATAGGGAACCGCCGGCAGATGCCAGAGCGCGTGGCGAAAATTTGAATTTCGAACGTCCAGCGTCGCCTCCATACAAAATGAAATCGCTCGTAGCTCGGAAACGGTAAGAGGTAAGTCGGGGGTGCTCGACCAAATGTCATTCGGGAAGGTGTAAGCTTTCTCGTGGTCAAAAAATTTTTTCAAAACGGCCGATTCAAGATGGCGGCCGATTTTCAAGTTTGTCCGAGGGGGGTGGAAATCGGCGTCCGGGGGGTCGTGGGGGCCCTGATTGCGAATTTCGGGTCGGTTTTTCGATTCCGCCGTTTCCAAGATGGCGGCAGTCAATTGAAATTTCAAATTTCGATCGGCCGTAACTCCCGCGAGGCCGGAGGCCGAGCGGCGCGGGCGAGGCCGCAGGCCGAGCTCGCCCGGGACTTGCACCGGGAGCGGGCCCGTCCTCATCCGGTGGACCTTCAGCTCGACGGTCGACGGCCTGCCTGAACGGTGAGAGGTAGTCACGTGATGCTCGACCGAATGTCATAGAGAACCGCCGGCACTTTGACGAGAGCGCGGTGAAAATTCAAAATGGCCGATTCAAGATGGCCGCCATACAAATTTATTTTGACCGTCTCTCCCGAACGGTCGGAGATATCGGATCGGGGCTCGAACTAATGTGGTGGGGCGAGTCGATGTCCTTCCACTGGACTAATTTTTTTTTCCAAGATGGCGAATCCAAGATGGCGGCCATTTTTAAAATTCCTCCGATCGGGATGAAATTTCATACCCGGGGAGTTCAGGGGACCCCGATTCGGGATTTTGGAACATTTTTTTAATTCCGCCATTTTTCAAGATGGCTGCCATACAAAGTGGAAATTTCGATTTTGGGGTCCGAGGGCATTTCCGAGGCGGTAGCTCGAATCGGGCGAGGGACGCGAGGTGGAATTTCCCCTCGTTGGAAACTCTGGTCTATGGGGAAATTAGGCGGAAAAAAAAATCCAAGATGGCGGACACAAAATGGCGGAAATTTAAAAAAAACTTTGGGAAATTTAGAAATTTCTGAGCGAATGTGTTTCGAGGTGGAAAATCGAGGAGGAAATTTGAGGATTTAGGGTAGGTGCCGAAATTTTCCAAGATGGCCGCCATACGAAATTCTCTCAGCGACGGCTCCGAAACGGTTAGAGATATCGGGTTGGTGCTCAAACTAATATTGTTTATCATGACGATTTCATTCCACTGAGGGGAAAATTTTTTTTCAAGATGGCGAATCCAAGATGGCGGCTATTTTTCCAAATTCATCCGATTCGGATAAAAATCGATATCTGGGGGGTTCAGGGGATCCTGACTAAGGATTTGGAATTATTATTTATTTTCCACCCTTTTTGAAGACGGCGGCTATACAGCGAGGCCGCAGGCCGAGCTCCGCGTAGGGCGAAGCCCGGAGCGTCCGAATTCGATCACTGTGTAACTTACGCGAGGCCGAAGGCCGAGCTGCGTCTGACGAGGCCGCAGGCCGAGATCCGCGTAGGGCGAAGCCCGGAGCGACCGGACTACGGCACCACCAGCCGCCGCGCACGATGTGTAACTTACGCGAGGCCGTAGGCCGAGCTGCGTCTAACGAGGCCGCAGGCCGAGATCCGCGTAGAGCGAAGCTCGGAGCGACCGGACTACCGCACCACCAGCCGCGTACTCTGTGTAACTTACGCGAGGCCGTAGGCCGAGCTGCGTCTAACGAGGCCGCAGGCCGAGATCCGCGTAGAGCGAAGCTCGGAGCGACCGGACTACCGCACCACCAGCCGCGTACTCTGTGTAACTTACGCGAGGCCGAAGGCCGAGCTGCGTCTAACGAGGCCGCAGGCCGAGATCCGCGTAGGGCGAAGCCCGGAGCGACCGGACTACCGCACCACCAAAATTTCAAGTTGTCCAATCTGGATGAAAATTGATATCTGGGGGGTTCAGGGGAGCCTGATTAAGGATTTATGGTTATTTCCAAGATGGCCGCCACACAAAATTCTTCGGAAGACATCTCCGAAACGGGTAGACATATCGGATCGGTGCTCAAACTAATATTGTTTATCATGACGATCTTTTTCTATTGAGGTAAAAATTTTTTTAAGAATGCGAATCCAAGATGGCGGCCATTTTTCGAATTCATCCGATCCGGATGAAAATTGATATCCGGGGGGTTCGGGGGAAGCTGGTTAGGGATTTGGAATTCTTATGCAGATCCCGCACAACATCAACTACAGCGATCTCTCTCAGTGTGTAATTTAAGCGAGGCCGCAGGCCGAGCTCCGCGCAGGGCGAAGCCCGGAGCGTCCCCCCCCCATTAGGGGGAGGCCGGCGCCCGGGGGGGCGCCGCCGAAACCTAGTATATATATATATAGTTGGATTTTTTATTCGAGTCAACTTCAACTTTCACCTAACTGGCTTCTATTGTGATAGCCACAATAATTCCGCCACAACCACGTGGTTGACAGAACATGGTGAGTATGCTAATTTCAGTGTATAGATAATTTTGTATCAGAGTTGTAGGAATGGTCATGACAGCATGCATCATGTCAGGGAAAGAACCGAGGATTGAAAAGAATATTTGGTTGGACTTTTTATTGGAGTCAGGATATGACATGTAGAACTGTCAATAAAGTGTCATCTCGATACAAATATAACTCTGTTTGAGTTCTATGTCATATCCCCAACTCCAATAAAAAATCTGACTTTAGGTCCATTAAACCATTGTTTCACAATATTTTGTACCTGTATTTGAATAAAAAAAAATGTATAAGGAGGCCTATGTGGATATACCTACGTATGTACTTGTAATGATTTTTTACCTACCTACTACCTTTACTAATTATTAGAGGTTAAAATATGAAATTGCCGATATTGCCTTTGCGATAGAACTCTGGGGATGTAGATTCGACAACCTGTGTGAAAGCATTTTGTACTGCCTCTTGGGAAGAAAATTTTTTACCATGTAGAAAATTGTCCAAATCACGAAAAAAATGGTAGTCCATTGGAGCAAGGTCTGGCGAGTACAGAGGATGACGTATGGTAAGGATGACGGAGGATGCAGCTCCTATAGAGTTACAACGGTCTCTCCTGCAGTGTGAGGTCTTGCGTTATCATGGAGTAATAATGGTGAAGATCGATTCACGAGTCGGGGCTGTTTCACTGCTAGTTTCGCCATCATTGTTCGAAGTTCGGCACAGAAAACATCTGCTGTTATTGCTTGACCACACCTGAGAAAGCTATAGTGAATAGCACCATGAATAGACCACCAAACAGTTACCATTACCTTTTTATTGGTAAGCTTTACCTTAGGGCACTGTTGCGGCGTTTGACCTGGGGTCAGCCATTGCATTTTTCGCTTTCGGTTATCGTAAAGAATCCACTTTTCGTCACATGTCACAATTCGATCCAATATTCCTTCATTTCTGTACCGATTCAACAAGGCAACGCAAGTTTCAACACGCGTTTCTTTCTGCAGATCAGTCAAATCATGAGGCACCCATTTTTCATATTTTTTTATCTTATTGATTTGACACAAATGAGTCAATATTGTAGGTAAGGTAACGTTAAACCATGCCGCTAATTCCTGGGTAGTTTGACTTGGATCGGCTTCCACCATCTCCTTCAATTCAGCGTTATTCACCTGTGTGGGCGGTCTTCCACGTGGTTCATTCTTCAAGTCGAAGTTTCCATTACGAAAGCGTTTAAACGAAAAATGCACGGTTTGTTCATTAGCAGTCTCCTCTCCAAACGCAGCATTGATATTGCGAGCCGTTTCTGCCGCGTTAGTTCCGCGTCGGAACTCGTATTCAAAGATTACTCGGATTTTCGAAGTATCCATCTTTCCCGTCTAAGCTGAATAAAAAAAACAATTGAAAGTCGAAAATCGAATATTGCACATTTTTTAAAACAAGAACCTCATAGGTATCATGTGAAAAAAGTTTCACTCGAAAATCTCACACCATGAAGGTTTTATGTCAATTCAAAGTATCTATTACTATAAAACGGCAATTTCATACTTTAATCCCTATTACTTTATTATTTTAACTAATTACCTTTATTTTTATCCTCCTCTCCACCAAGAGCAGCTTGTCTCTGATCTTTATATGCCAAGGCTTCCTCCAAAGCTTTAGGCAACACTACACCCCCTACTGGAGCAGGCTTGTTCCTGAACTCCTCAGGGGTGTCAATCTTCATTGTCAGCAGTGAAGGCAAAGCTGTAGGTGGAGCTTTAGGTGCTTGATCTTCATTGTTACCCTCATCTTCATCTCCGTCGTCACCATGATCCTCCCATCCAGGAGGGCCATCTCCATGACTTGGCCGACCCCACCCCGGAGGTCCCTGTGAGGGATCCCAACCAGGTGGTGGCCCCATATTCGGCGGTGGTCCCATATTTGGAGGTGGGGGCCCCATATTGGGGGGCGGTGGCCCCATATTTGGAGGCGGTGGGCCCATATTTGGAGGACCCATGTCCATATTTTGATTAAAGTTACCCTTCATGTTAGGACCGCCACGCATCATAACAGGTGGCATTCTAGGTGGAGGTCCCAAGCCTGGCGGCCCCATTGGCGGTCCCATGCCCATGCCAGGAGGCCCCATACCAGGGGGCCCCATGCCAGGTGGTGGGGGGCCCATTCCCGGGGGACCCATCCATTCTGGGGGTATGTTTGGAGGTCCGCTAGCTGAACTAACTGGTGGCATGGTACCAGGTGGGCCAATTGGTGGAGGATGCATGCCGCCTGGCGGCGGACCCATAGCCCCTGGCGGTGGTGGCATCGGAGGAAAGTTTGGCATTCGCGGTGGGCCTATCGAACCATCATTGTTAGAGGGGCCAGTCCCAGGAGGACCATCCATATTGTTATTGAAACTGATGAGCACGCACTTTAGAAAACCGGATTAATGTTACAAAATGTACACAAATGTTAGTAAATTTATAAAAATAGATGAAAACCTAGGTTATTTTGACACTATATGAAGGGAAGTCATAGAGCTTTTTATTATAATTTATTTGGACACTGGCATAGTCATTGGTCAGTGGCATGGTCTCTTCTGTCCTCAGGTAAACCTACTATCGCTATGCTGAGTACCTCTTGACTTACTTCGACAGGACTGGACATTGACAGGATACGTTATAAACTAGACTAGATTTTGAAATTGTATAATAAGACTAGACTTTATTGTTTACTACGAAGAAAACTTGACACTGGCAGAATGTACTAATTGCATCATTGCCGTACATGAAGAAAAAAAAAATTATGGATTTAAAAGACAACATTTAATAGCCATCAGGGTTGCCAGATGAACTTGGCAAAAATACCGAACAAGAAAAAAATACGAGGAGGAAAAAGATGAGGAATAGCAAGAAAACACATAGGACACATTAAATTAAAAAATATATTTATCATTATTGTTGCACGCTCGTGGCAAATTGCGATTCCCTTTGATATTGAGGTGAAATTTACCACATGTGGCTTTCATATCACAACGAATGCATAATTCAACCTTTACCGTGTCAACGGTTAATTTGTTTCGGCTGGCCGTCCACAAAAGGTTCGCAATGGCGCGACAACTGCAGAGAAAGAAAGAGATGGAAGACGATGAAAAGTCATAATCATGATTATTCGATACTACACTCATGCATGCGCACGTCTCTCCTTTCACTCACTGGCTATCTCTCTTTCTTTCTTTTCCCCCTCCACGGTAGAGTTAGAAAGTAACACATACGTTAAACGCGAGGACCTTGTATAAGAAGATTCACTTCAAAAATACCGAACCACTCATACTTCGGTATTTTTGTCATACCGAACACCGAACAAGGGGCTGAAATACCGAACAGTTCGGTTAAAAACCGAACACCTAACAACCCTAATAGCCATATAAATTTTGATGCATCTATTCATAACCATAATTTTGAGTTCTTTAAATTTCCAGAATAGTAAATTATTTATTCTTATGGTATCTCTACAGTCAAAGGGTATTTATTTAGTTATTTTTAGCTACAATAATATTTTAATAGGTACTTAGCCGCTGATTTGCGATGATAGGTGACGTACCAACTTACGATGCGGTTGGTTTTAAGCGGAGACGTTCGAAATTCAAAATTTCACCAACCATGAACTTATGCGTTCAAACAAACAATAATTGTGATTGAACTACATCACCTAATACTGAAATATAGGTATTATTAGAAGCCCTATTAAATATACATTGATGGATGTAAATAAAATTGTTACATTATTCTATGATGTTCGAAAAATACTTAATTTTCCGAGAAATGATAACCTACGAGAAAAGAAACATTTGTGGCGTCGAGAGCCGACCTCTTTGGTCGAGCTCCTAATTTGATTTATTTAATTGTTTTAAAGAGTGTTCTTTTTATAAGTTTTACTTTTGTTATTTTGGATAAGTCCTGTCAACAATTTTCTATACATACTGATGTCACTAGACTAGAAGGAAGTTCTTACCATATTAATTTACCCTGTTTTAATTCTAATGTAGTTGTTTTTATCAAGCTTATTCCCAACGCTACAAACGTTGTACTGTGCGTTGGTTAAATAAATATTCTTATTCCGAAGACCTTAGTTTCTTCTCAAGGTAGCTCAGTAAAACTCACGCACAAATAATTGGAGAGCATTCCTCCAAACATTCATTTACAATTGATTTTTATCGTGGTGATTATTTTCCTTTCCTTTTTATTTTTAATATCGTCAATTGGGAAATTTTATTCCCTTTCAAATGAAGTATAACACAAATTTTTACATTGCCAACAAAAAATGCTGTGACGAAATATAAACAAAGAGTCGAGTGGTGTCGACAAGCGAAGAATTAATTTCGGTGCACACCAAGTACGCGACATAACTTTTGTTGTACATTTTGGCGGGAACTCGAGAAGGAAAGATGACTTTTTAATTAATTAGTGAAAAAAAATGTGTATAGTGCGTTTTGTAGTTTAATAGTGATAGTTTACTAAATTTCAAGGTGTTTCTTGTGCGTAATGTTCTTGATAATCAAAGAAAAGCTTAGGACTGAGTTTTTTGTGTGCTTTCATGGAGTCCTTTTCTGTCCTCAGTAAACTTACTATCACTTTACTGAGCGACTATTGACTTACTTCGACGGAACCGGACATTGAGAGAATACGTTTTAATTTTGAAATTGTCTATTATAATTTTATAAGAAAAATACTTGACAGTGACGGTATGTGCTAATTGCACCATTGCCTTAAATAAGACAGAAAAAAAAATTATAATCTTTTGTTGTCGTTCCTACGTACTACCTATTGTCGTCAATCGTCGTCATAATAACACAAGAAGCAATAGATTTTTTTTATCAATCAAATTAGCTCGTGATTATCATCAGTTATTCTTGCGTCACTTGTAATATTTTGGTTTCTTACGATATACGTTTATTTAAGGAATATTGGTGAAAATTGTCAACATGGCAGAAATGAGTGAAAAATACAACATAAAATGTCCGGGTGTAAAGAGACTTATGAGAGAGGCTATGGAGCTGGCCGAAGCCACGGAAGAATATTGTGCAAGACCTCTGGAAGATAATCTGTTCGAGTGGCACTTTACTGTTCAAGGGCCGAAGGGTACAGATTTCGAAGGTGGTATTTATCATGGCAGAATATTGCTACCTAAAGAATATCCTATGCATCCTCCCCATATCATACTTTTAACTCCAAACGGGAGGTTTGAAGTGAACAAAAAGATTTGTTTATCCATATCAGGACATCATCCAGAAACGTGGCAGCCGTCGTGGTCTATTAGAACTGCATTACTAGCACTGATAGCATTCATGCCAACACCCTCCGAAGGAACAATAGGATCAGTAGATTATTCTCCAGCAGAACGCAAAATTCTTGCTAAGAAATCTACAAAATGGGTATGCTCTCAATGTGGTGAAATATCTACATTGCTATCATCTACTGCAGCAAAACCTATTACAGAAGAGGAGAAATCAGTACTGAACCAAATTGCATTTAAAGGAGAGGAAGAGCAAGCTTCTAAGCCCCCTGAAGAACCTGTTCAAGAAGTGGAAACACAAGTTTTGGAGTCAACAGAGTCTGGTACAAACTTCTTAGACCAATTAACTGAAATACTGGTGGCACTGCTTGTGGGGGCAATAGGCATATTCATTTACAGGCGCTGGAATGCACATTATCCAATAACTGAGACAGAATTGTAATATTTGAGTTATAAATTAGGCTCAAACCTAAGATTAAATTTATATTATAGTTTTTTATAACAATGTTATTATCAATGGTGTTCACGATGTATTGAAATTTAATTTTTACTACTTAATAGAAACAAATTTTAATAAACAATATTTATTAACTAAAATCCAATTTCAGTTGCAAAGAAATTTTTTAAACTTGTGCCTTAAAAGTGGACACACAACTTGATGAATTTGTAAGAATTGTCAACTTCAGGAGATTTATGTAAAGTATAATCATTGATTACTTTTTATAGATATGGATTAATATTTTATTTGATAATGTAGGCCAATATTTAACCTTTTGTATTGTATGGTAACATTCCAAGGGCTTAGCTGTTAAACTACAATAATCTTTTGGAATAAAGTAAGATAGGAAATTATTGTAAATTTTGATCATTTTTAAGTATAATTTATAGTAATATATTTGCTTTATTTATTGCTGTTTTGCATTGTTTTTGTTTCACTAGCAATCAATAAAAAAAATCTAATTCTCTTATATTTTTATTTAGAAAAATAACATGAATCGGAGCCACATTTAAGTAGACAGTTAATTTTCACATATCATGATTACCTACATCAGTTATGTCCAAAAACTACAAACTTTAGAGAAAACAAGGCATGATACACTTACATGGTGCCACCACTGGTGACCAATAGGAATAATCCATGTTGTCACTAAATTAGTGTATAAGGACAAAAATTGATAAAAAGAACAACCAGATCCATCCTGCAGTTAACTGACTAAGCAAGTCACATTTGAATATTATGTGTAACATGCTGTAATGGGTCACCTTTGAAACTGTATTTCTTCAGAAACTAAAGCAATACAGCATTTTTATTCAAGATTATAATGTTGCAAGTTTATTGCCAGATCACATGTTCATTTTCATTTATGCAATGCAAAATTACCACATGCACTAATGAAATAATGTACCTACTTTTTGTAATTATTACACGGGGTCATTTTGCATGTGTAATATTAATGGTAATTATGGTGTTTCAAGATGTGACTAGTGTTTACTGCACTATTGTCATAAAATTAGTTTCATATTTATAACATACAAAAATTTTAAGATAGACAATTAAAACAAGGATTTGCATTAGATTTTATATTTATGAAAGTACATTTTACATTTAGGTATTCCTAGAGAAAGTATTTCCACTCCTTATATATAAAGTGTCACTGCAATAAGAAATCGTGTGAATGATGACAGTTTCTTCCACCGTGCAAAAAAAATGTGTCCAGGTGTTGACAACTACTGGGTATAAATTAATTTTTATTATCGTGAATTAGATCAAATCTGCAACATTCATTGGCATCTCGTCTATCTGTGTTGAGTAATACTGTTCAATGTCTCTCAGAATCCTGATGTCATCAGACTTGACAAAGTTGATGGCGACACCTTTGCGTCCGAAACGACCCGATCTACCAATCCTGTGGATATACAGTTCACGATTGTTTGGCAGATCGTAATTAATGACTAATGACACTTGCTGCACATCAATACCTCTTGCCCAAACGTCGGTTGTGATTAATACACGGCTGTTACAAAAAAGAGAAATTTATTATTAACTTCTAAATCTTATAATTGTAGCAATGACAAAAAATATCAACATGATATAGTTCTTGCAACTCATAAGCATGCATCAAACCTTGCTTATGGATATGCATATAACTTTCACATCAATATATATATATATATATATATTTTGTTTTTTACATTTAAGAGAATACAGGCAAAATATAAGATACATAAATTCTAGATTAGAATACTATGAAAACAACCTGATTCAGGGAAAGCTACGCACAAAGACACATGCGAACAATAGAACAACTATGGGGACAACATTACATACACATTCTCATTATTCTCAAACTTACAATTATTACAAAAAATACTAAAGTAAATTGTAATTAGCTAGAGGGAAGAACACTTTCATAGCTATAGATTATTTAGGTGTTATAAATATTTTCCAATTGCAGCGACAAATAAGATTAGAGAGATAAAAAAATCTAATAAATGTCTCGTGTAAGTCCTATGAACGTTTTTTAGGCACTCGCATCAGATAATGCCATCACCACACCACATACGAGATTTTGTGTGTATGTGTGTTATTACTTTATTGATTAATGATGTTATTAAGTTAGATTTTGTCCTATAAAGTTTCTCACACATGTCTTATTTCACACAACTGTAGCAGAGTAGCAGAAAATGTCAATCAAGTGATGGGTTTTATTATATTACACATTCTGCGCAAGGGGGCTCTTTGGCCAGAATTAGTAGCAATATGGGGATTGCAAATAGTTCTCTAGATTAATTTCTAGCGATTTGTATGTTAGGTACTGAAAATCTTATAAGCGGCGTTAGATCTGGGCTATTATAATGATTGTTGCAAATGTCGAGACATTTCATATTAGAGATGATTCGACGGTCATTTAATGACTCAAGTTTGTATTTCTTTAGTCGACTATGTAGTGTAGATCGAGGGACAGATGTTGATTAATACCATAGAGAAATTTTTGTTGAATGCCCTTAATTTTCTTAAAATAAACTGCGTAGAAGGGATTTCAGGTGGGAAAAGCATATTCTAATTGCAATCACACTAATGATTTATAGTGTTAAGCGAGTGGATACGGTTGTAAAATGCTTAGTGCTCCGGACTAAAAAGCCTAACATTTTGTAAGATTTATTACATATTATGAATCTCTTTTGAAGCAAATGGACACTCATGAGAGAGCTCGTGAGTTGTAATAACTGTATTAGATTAGAAGTATGTATATTATTATTAATTACTTTATATATGCAAAATATGCCTGACATATTAATTTTCTAAATTAATTATAAATGAAAAGACATATACCTTTGACCAGAGCGAAACTCTTTCATAATGTTGTCTCGTTCTTTTTGTGGCATATCTCCATGCATTGAGCTCACTGTAAAGTTGGCCTCCTGCATTTTCTGTGTCAACCAATCAACCTTTCTCTTGGTATTGCAGAAGATAACTGCCTGTGTGATGGTGAGGGTGTCATAGAGATCACACAACGTATCAAACTTCCATTCCTCGCGCTCGACAGCTACGAAGAATTGTTTGATGCCCTCCAATGTCAACTCATCACTGTAAAAAAAAAAATTAATATTAATAATAAGAACATTAGCACTATTTTAGGTACATTTTCCTAAATACTTTATTTAGATGGTGGTACTCATCACTGTCGAAGACAAATTATAGAAATAAATTACTATTAAAAATAGTAGCATTATTTAGGAACATTTTCCTGAGTAATTTGTTTATGGATGGTGTTAAACAATTGATCTATCTACAAAACAGCATTTATCCTATTATCTATTCAAAACACTAATTAAACTGATTGAAGCAAAATTATCTTACCGTTTCACTAAAATCCTGATAGGATCTGTCATGAATTTGGAAGTCATTTCAAGTATCTCATGAGGCAGTGTAGCAGAGATAAGCACTACTTGTGTGGCCGGCGGCAAGTAGCGGTACACATCATATATCTGCTCCTTGAAACCTTTGTTCAGCATCTCGTCAGCTTCGTCGAGTACCAACATTTTGATCGACCTTGTTCGCAGCACTCTCCTTCTAATCATATCTAAAACATTATCAAAAAAAGGTATTTGGGATAAATTTTTTTAATGATTAGACATGTATAACATCTATGAGTTTTATATTTTTTTGGACCAAGGACTAGGAACATATAGTGAAAAATGTAAAATATAGGCGATTCACAGTTCACAGCTGTATGGATTGCAACTTTTGTCATGATAATACTTATAATGTATTAACGCGGGTCTTAACGCGTCTTAACCGAAACGAGTAAAATAAATAAACTTATTTATTTAAATAAGTTTATTTATTTTACTCGACGTTTCAGTTGGACTGCACCAACCGTGGTCACGAGCTCACTGACGAGGTGGGTTGTTTACGTCGACAGTTGCGAGCAGTTTCATCAACTACCCGCATTTACTTTTCATACATACACACAATACTCACAATATCAGAAGTAGCATCAGACGAAAAATCGCGAGTTTAATTTTGTTAATCACTGGATTCTATATCGAGGACATTTTGTATCCATGTCCTCGATTGAAATCTGTTTTTTTTATTTCAATTGCTTCACGCACAATCGTGGAGAAATAATGGAAATCAGTGTTGAGGATTTTTGGGCTATGGAGTTCTATCTAGTGTATGATCCCGGCGTTGAGTACATGGTCTGCTATCGCCGATTTACTCATCTGGTGATTCTTCACAGCTGCAATATGTTCTTTCTGCTACGGTCCGTTTCGTTTGGCCTATGTAAGAACTACCACAGCTGCAGTCTATCTTATAGAGACCTGGCATCTGATGGGATATTACATCCTTTGGTGTTCATAGATTTTCCCCTATTTAGGAGGCCGGTGTATATGTATAGTCTTAATGGAGTATTTTCCTAATACTGTTCCATCCAACTTTGTCTGTCACTCCTTTAACATACGGTATAAATGCCTGTTGTCTGCTGACCTCAAGATGTCCACGATAGCGCCGTGGTTCAAATGTTCAGGGTCACAGAGGCCTTGTGCTTTAGTATTCAAAGAAATGGCTACTGTTTGTAGTTGTCGAGGGTGGTGATGTGAGGAGGCATATACATATTTATCAGTGTGTGTGTCAGATTTTCTATACAGTGTGGGACAAGGAACCATCTTCTCTAACCATTATTTTAACATCTAGGAACACTAAAACTCTGTCTTTCTCCATTTCACATGTGAATCTAATTTTTTGACGAATGGAATTTAGGTGTTGAATATATTTTTCTACTTCTTTTGATATTACTGTAGGACTCGTCAACATATCTTCACCAAACTCGAACACCTTTTCTTCAAACTGTTCCATTAAGATATTGGCAATAACTGGTGCAATGAGACTACCCATAGCGACACCATATACCTGGAGATAATACTGACCTCGGTATAGGAAGTAATTGCCTTCCAGACAGTGTTCAAGCAGAGTAATGAAATCTGTTGATAGGTTACAGAGACCAGCTTATCCTTTATGAGGTCTAGACATTGTTTATGAGGAACATTAGTGAAAAGTGACTCAACATCAAAGCTCACCATGAATTCATCGGGTTCCAACTTTATTTTGTCTATAATTTTTATAAAATGGGGAGAATCCTTCATAAAAGTCGATGTTAAACCTACCAGTAATTGGGTGCATGGGAACATTGGGTTTGTGAATATTCGCGTTAAGACCCGTTATAAACAGATGTGTGAAAAAAGCGAAAATATCAAAAAATAATGTCACCACAGATCAAAATAAACTTCATTGTCACCTATCATCAAGGTAAACAAACAAAAGCATAACCTCTATTTATGGCAATAATAATAGGGGTTAAAGTATGAAATTGCCGTTTTATAGTAATAGATACTTTGAATTGACATAAAACCTTCATGGTGTGAGATTTTCGAGTGAAACTTTTTTCACATGATACCTATGAGGTTCTTGTTTTAAAAAATGTGCAACATTCGATTTTCAACTTCCAATTGTTTTTTTTATTCAGCTTAGACGGGAGATTCTTCGAAATTCCGAGTAATCTTTGAATACGAGTTCCGACGCGGAACTAATGCGGCAGAAAGGGCTCGCAATATCAATGCTGCGTTTGGAGAGGAGACTGTTAATGAACGAACCGTGCGTTTTTGGTTTAAACGCTTTCGTAATGGAAACTTCGACTTGAAGAACGAACCACGTGGAAGACCGCCCACACAGGTGAATAACGCTGAATTGAAGGAGATGGTGGAAGCCGATCCGAGTGAAACTACCCAGGAATTAGCAGCATGGTTTAACGTTACCTTACCTACAATATTGACTCATTTGCATCAAATCAATAAGATAAAAAAATATCAAAAATGGGTGCCTCATGATTTGACTGATCTGCAGAAAGAAACGCCTGTTGAAACTTGCGTTGCCTTGTTGAATCGGTACAGAAATGAAGGAATATTGGATCGAATTGTGACATGTGACGAAAAGTCACATTCTTCTTCTTTACGATAACCGAAAGCGAAAAATGCAAGGGCTGACCGCAGGTCAAACGCCGCAACAGTGCCCCAAGGCAAAGCTAACAAATAAAAAGGTAATGGTAACTGTTTGGTGGTCTATTCATGGTGTTATTCACTATAGCTTTCTCAGGTCTGGTCAAGCAATAACAGCAGATGTTTACTGTGCCGAACTTCGAACAATGATGGCGAAACTAGCAGTGAAACAGCCCCGACTCGTGAATCGATCTTCACCATTATTGCTCCATGATAACGCAAGACCTCACACTGCACGAGAAACCGTTGTAACTCTACAGGAGCTGCAGTTAAAAACCATACGTCATCCTCCGTATTCGCCAGACCTTGCTCCAACGGACTACCATTTTTTTCGTGATTTGGACAATTTTCTACGTGGTAAAAAATTTTCTTCCCAAGAGGCAGTACAAAATGCTTTCACACAGTTTGTCGAATCTACATCCCCAGAGTTCTATTGCAAAGGCATAAATGAACTTCTCTTTTCTTTCTTTATGAGCTTGAATTTCTGGTTATTTACAACAATATTGCATTCAAAACTGCGCAATGATTGTTGCTGCTCCATTTGTAGGGGCAAATTCCCTTAATTTACCTAAAATTTATATACTTATGCATGATTGTAGAGTACATTGAAGACCACTGACAAGTCTGTAAGTCTATCCATACAGCCGTTACTGTGACGTCCACTACTTTAAATAAATGAAAGACTTTAAAATGTTATAACTCTGTGATTTTACAGTTATACACTGCCACTTTACACTATACACTGCCATCTATATTGGTCTACTCTATATAAAAATACGCAAAATCAGGGTGTTTAAAAATTGCACCATCCCATTATCATGTGAAATATCGGCATACTTGAAATTCTCATTATTCAAATATCCTAATACTAAGTAGTGAGAAATACAACATTGTCTCTTTCTTACACGACTAATATTCCCATGCTTTACAAGGGTGTAAACCATGGGAATATTGTCATCTGACACATTTTTTTTTTGCTAATGAGTTTATGACTCACATTTGACGAATTTTCTTTTGGACAAATTTAGTATTGGACATTTGTCATGCTTGGACGTAATTAAATTACATATTGGACAATTATTACTTTCGACATGAAGTCATCAAATTAGAATTTTAACCATGCATATATTCACTATAAGAGTCACTCAAAATCAATTGAAGACATGAGTGAATGATGTGACATTTTTTAAATGCTTCTTTTTTGTACAGAAGATTTTATTTCCCTACGAAGGCCTTAGTGGCTTTTAAATACCATGTTTAAAAAAGTCACATATCACCTTCATCTACTGTTACCTTCCATTATCACATGGTATTTTACTAGCTGTAGCAGACAAACATCCTATCAGTCTCTTGTGCAAATTTACTCTTTATATCAATTAGTCTCGAGATTAATAAAAGGTAGTTAAATAACACATATACAATCAAAACTCTCCATAGCGAATCTCAAGGGACCAAACAATTTCTTTCGTTATAATAAGTTTACGTTATTCAAGCAGAGGCAAAACAAAACATTTTTAGCGATATTTACATGTTTAATTCAAAAAGTAAATTATGTAGTAATTATACATTAATACAGATGTTCATGAATGCATTGTCTACTTTGGGCTGGACATTGTGAGTAGTTTGAATTTACCGAAGATAAATAATTGCTGATATTACACAAATGTGCATTCAAAAATGTGGGATTTTTTGTGTTAAATCAGGTGACCAATGTGTTATAGTGCATAATCAATGTATGAAAAAAATAGCAAACCAAACAAATGCATGTGATTTAGGTCTTAAAGTGAGTTTTTCGTAACATTTTCGTAGTTGAACTAATCTACAACTAATAAAATCTCATAAGAGCCTACATTATTGGCGAAAACATTGTTTACATACCAAAGACTCGACCGGGTGTGCCAGATACAACATGCTGACCATAATCCAACTTCCTGATATCTTCACCAAGGTTTGTGCCACCAATGCAGGCATGACATTGAACATTCATGAAATCTCCTAAGGCTAGGATCACTTTCTGGATTTGTGTGGCTAACTCGCGAGTTGGTGACAACACCAATACTTGAGTTTCACGTAGAGTAGTATCCAACGATTGAAGTATGGAGATTGAAAAGGTTGCAGTTTTTCCAGTACCAGATTGTGCTTGAGCTATTACATCTCGACCCTTTACAATTGGCAAAATGCTTCTTTGCTGAATAGCCGAGGGTTTTTCGAATCCTGAAAAAGTGAAAGTAAAATAGATATATAAAAGTTATCTTTCAAACGGAATAAAAACCAACATGATGATATAAACACTGAAAATAATACCGTATGTATATATTCCTCGTAATAACTCATCACGCAATGCCATAGAATCGAATGTTGGAATAACTTCCACATCTTCACTAGTGTCGAACTCTACATTCGACAAATCTTCAGATATTATCTTACGATTAAATGATACTTCCGAAGTCGTCATGTTATTATATTACGTAGTAAATATAATGTATTGACAAATTAATAGCACAACTTTCAGAAATAAAAACGATGACAAAATTTTAGACAAAAAATAGAATGCACGACGCACTGAGCGATAACCAAAAAAATAATGTTTCCGTAAAGTAATCACTAGTAATCAGTGAACGGAAAAGAATGTGTGAATTGAATATTGAATGTGAATTGTATGCTGCGGCAAAGATGGCGGCATGGACTAGTGTTGCCATCGGTAGTAAACTATTGATATTCTGTTGATAGTATATCGATAATCATATATCGACACAATTATCAAACATATCCAAATCAATTATCAATATCAATCAATTATCTAAATAGCGCCGATTATGATAATAAAACAGTTTTAAAAATTATTTTCACTATTTGTACGTACAATTAATGTAATTATACTATAGGTAGTATCGATGCTATTGATAGTTTTGGAATGCAAATCCAGTGTCATCTGAAAATCCGTTTTTTTAAGGATTTTCATGTTATATCCGGGTAGTATAAGAACCGCATTGGCAGCAGTAATTGAGTTGTCGAGGTCTTTTAGGATGTGCCGAGGATGACGACGATAACGGAGAGGTTCATTCATAACGGGGACATAGGTTAGGCTGGCAACTATTAGGGGATTGGGGTGGTGAGGGACTCTGTCGTAGTAACGTCGGACGGAATCTTTCACGTATTTGATGATGGAGGGAAGTTCCAAGTTATTGTGGAGGTCGACATTGCGAGCACACCATGGGGCAGCCACGGCCTTAAGCACGAATTTATTTTGGAGGTTTTAAGTATTTTAATGTTGGAGTGGACTGCGTATGCAGAGAAAACGCTGGCAAAGGTCATTATAGGATGTACAATACTAAGATTTTGTACAATGTCAGCTTACTTCAGCGACATTTTACTTCTCTCGCCTATGAGAGGGTTGATGCGACCGATTACAAAGTCGGCTCGATTTCGGTAACACATAGTTTGTATGTGTTCTCGGAACATCAGTCGATGGTCTAGTGACAATATTGATATTATCGATAGCTTAGTCGCTATTGATATCCTATACTATCGTTCGTTAATAGTATTATTATCAGATAAACCCATTATTTACTATCTATCGATATTTATGTTAAGTAAGGTTGACTTCTATAGTTGTTTTAAGTGTTGTCATAAAAAAGAAGAAAAAAGATGAAGTCTGTCAGTATAAATTATATTCGTTTGTCAACCACAATGTATGTTTTAATTTCGCCGTTAAAAAATACTTTCAACAATTTAAATTATTTTAGTCAACTATCGATATCGGGGCTATCGATAATTATTATAACTCTATCGTGGTATCGAGAGGGTAAAAGAGGAGTGGAGTAGCTTTTTCTGTCAGCAGTTGGAGGTGGGGTCGAGTAAAAGTTACCATATTAAATAAATACATTCGTTTCACTATTTAAACTGTATTACAAATATAGATGTCATTTTCATTGATCTCCCTTATTTATATTATGACTATGTACGATTTATATTTTTTATGTACTTTTTTTAAATTTGAACATTGCCTGTGCGTTTTATTATTGCAATATAGTATAACTGTTTTTATTTCTTTTTTATCTAACTTAGAGATAAGAATGGTAATAATAAGAATAATTTTATATTTGCATAAATTCTATACCAAAATATATAATTTGTACATTTTATTGAACAAAAACATTATGAATATTATTTCTTATGTCAATAATGAAACGCTTTTAACAACTCATTCGGATTTCAAGTTTATTTTGTAGTCAAAAAGAACGATCATATTTGAACGAATCAAAATGGATGCTGGGTGTGAATGAACTACCGAAAAACGAACACCTTTATGTCGAGTTGTATCGTGGACCCTATTATATCGGGAATCCGGCGTCGCGCTTTTGTTTTGCCATTTATAGCTAGTGACAAACGTACAAGTGCAACCATAAACGCGATTGATCAAAACGATTGTTTAGTTTACTAGTCTCCGTGTCGGAAATGTGTTTATACGAAAGTTTTGAAGGAACTTTTATCTCGCAGGTGGCCTTAGTAGGATGAAGACTTTGACGATCATATTGAATGTCAATCGGAACTCGCGATTGATATCCAACCAAAGTCCTCCCGTGCCCGTCTCTCCATGCGACATGGCGAGAGCGTTCGAGTTGGGGTGTCGCTCGAGTGCTGTATGAGCGGTCAGAGATGAAATGCGTATACAGGAAGGAACAAACACAACTCTGACAACATGTACCAAAATGACAGAAGAAGTAGACAGAAGACATGGCGTGAATGGTAACAGCAGTAAGAGTGTAAATGAGGATGCTCCTGTGCACAGTTCTCCTCACTCTGCAACTGGTGGGCGGCTCAAGTTTTTCAAAGGTAAATACAGTACTTTTATCAACTAAACTTGAGGCTGAATAGAACCCAATAGTTTAATTACATCCCTAAATGTTAATGGTACGTATTGTGTGTTAAGAAAAACTAGAAAGTCATTCATGCTCTGATAATCATACACAAGCACATTTAACTGAACTATTACCAATTGTCTGAGCACAGCCTCTTGTGCTATTGTTGTGTATTTCGTAAGGAGGGATGATCAGCCTAGTGGAAACAAACACATTTTGATCTTGAGTATATATCTTGAATTACATCTACACATGAACAATCCAATCCAAACATAATCATAATAATAGTGCATTTGTGCAAAATTTTAATTATTTATTTGTTTTCATGAAATATGTGGTAAATGTGAAATTTTTATGAATCATTATAAGTTTTCAATGTTTTTCTTACTTAATTCTTATACCATAAGTAACACTCCAAATAAATGGATGACACTGTGTTGTAGGCATATAAATATTATTATTTAATTAATCTGGCAGCAAATATGTATTCATACATACATTTTGTTACATAATTATACTACTTATATTATAAATTAAGAGAAAAATATATCTTAAAATTACAATATTTTAGTGAACTCATGTCACTAAACTGAGAATCTTCATCCTTGTAATTTCTTTGTGATACAAATCCACAGAATTTTAGGATATAATTTTAAAAATTATGTTTTTTTACTGTTAGATCTTCTCTTCATACTGAAACAATAAATATTAACAATAAAAAGGTGCTCTGTATGTTACATAGTACAAAACAATGAAATTCCAGTATGTACAATGGATTGAATGTAGTTTTAATACCTTTGAGAAGACAAGAGATAAAATAAACCACTTTCTCTGTTACTATAGCCCTATAGCCAGATGATTGTTTTACTTATTCGTGAATTTTAATCTATGAATTACAAAAATACAGATTTACATGACAGGATATTCAAAAATAAATTTTTAAATACCAGACCTATGTCTAATTCTAACCTATAAAAACTCAAATCAAGCCACCCTGCATTTTTATGTATAATGGCCTGAAACAAAAATAATGTTAGGTCAAAGAAAATTTTTTACACAGTTTTGAAACTCATTTTCAGCATCATTGTTCCAAATTTGAATTCACATATTTGAACCACAGAAGAAAAGCGAAAAAAAATATTTTGGAAAAAATAAGTAAGCAGAAAGTTTGAATTGGAGTAGTTTTTTTATTTAATGGTGTTATTTTTCAATACAAGTTTCGTTAAATTGTTTTTTGTGAGTTTTGAACCGATTTTGACCTTAAACTTATAGAAACTGCACTTGAAGTAGCCACTAAGCATTAGCACTTCTTCAGACTGGGCTTAATCAGCGAATTGTGAGTGCACAATTTCATTTAAAAAGAGTGTACCATTGATACCTAGAGACTGGCAGCTTCTTTGCCCTCCAGGAGGACCACCATTCCGAGTGACAGAAAGACAAGATTGGTTTATCTTTACGACCAGCTTACGAAATCGTGACCTGACCTCTGTACAGATCCAAGAACAGCTTTGAGACTTTCATGAAGTGGCTGTAAGTGCTCGAAATGTTAGAAGAAGGTGCTATAAACCCACAAGCCAACCAATTTGTCTAAACTGACACAAACTCACCTAATGGTGCACCTTCAGTTTGATGTGAACAATAGCATTGTACTCAGTCAATGGAGCCAATTACTCTTCATTGATGAATCCAACATTATACTGTATGGTAATGATGGAAGGAGGAATGTATACTGAAGACCCGAAGACAGGGAGAGTGTGTTGGGCAGTGCTGTATTGAAGAGAAAGTGAGTTATGGTGGGGGGTCATGGACAGTCCAAGGAGGAATTTCCACAGAAGGCAAAACTGGACTTCAAGATGTGACGGGACCACAGCTGCCACCACTAAATGGCCACTGTTATCTCCATCAATGCCTAGGGACCCATGTGATGCCATATGCTGGGTTTGTTGGCCAAGATCTCATTTTTAAGCATGATTACTGCTATAGGACTATAGGGTCAGAGTCGCGAATTTCTGTGAAACCACACTTTCAAAGAGCCAGTTTCGCAACTGCGGCAGTGTGGACAGGTGCATTGTAATGGAGAAACTGCACACCATTGCCTAGTTTCCACCACATTTCTGCTTGATTGCTTCTCCTAATTGCTCTATAAGGTTAGTATAATAGCTCCCCGGTATTAGTATTGCTTTCTTTTATTCCTATAACCAATATTTCTTGACAATCCCAGAATATCAAAGCCATAATCTTTTTGTTGGACTGAGTCACCTTTGTCTTTCTAGGCGGTGCTTCGCCAGAACGAGGCCACTCCATCAACTCCCTTTTGGAAAGGGGATCATAGTAAAGAACTATAGTTTCATCCCCAGTAACAATTGACTCCAAAAAATAATTTCCGTTTCTCTGAAAGACCTTTAAAAATTCTTTAGAACATGCTACTCGTTCACTTCCCTGCACACTTTAAAAAAGTTATGGCACCCACCCGCACCAACTTTATATATATGAAGATGTTCATGAAGAATTGTAAGTACTATAGTTTTTGAAAGCACTGTCCTTGCTGCTATTTCTTTCATCTTTAGCAGTCTTTAGGTCGCTCAGAACTTCTTGCACCAATTTGATGTTGTTTGGAATGAGTGCCCCAACGGGTCAACCGGAGCGACGTTCGTCGTCGATGCACTCTCGATCTAAACGAAATTTGACGGTGGAAAATGATGTAGAAGAATCCCCATTTACATTATTGAACTGTTGTTTGATATCGTTTGGGCTAACACCTTCCTTTATAAGGATCTTAATCATAAAAGGATATTCCAGTTTAAACATTTTAAAGAGTCCAGGTATCAAAACTAACGAGGGTTGAACTCTAAAAATTATACATAAATTAGCAGGATAAATGACAATTACAATGACGTATAATTTGTTTTTTTTTACACATCTAGAAATATGTTAGCCCAGAAACTTGTGGACTTTACTGGTAAGTGTATTTGTAAAATTATCATCTATTCATGGATTTAATGTTTCCGGCTATAAATGTTTTCCATCCATTATAGTTTCCGGTCTTTGGGGAAAATAATCGACCACACTATGTATATAAAATAGTCTAACAGAGGTTCGAATATTTTACTAGGGAGGTTGGCATAGTCCCGACCTGCTATATTGACTTTTTTTCAAAACTGCGTCGCACGATGGGACCTACATATCTCGATACATATAAATATATGCATAGACAAACAAAAAATTTTATATAATATTATGTCCTAAAGTATTATGGAGATGTTACAATTGAAAGATCACTATAAAATAGTAAGACTTTAGCAAATGTTACCTCAGTGTTACTTTTATACCTGATGTAAAAATAAAACGAATATTTAGATGCCAACTCATTATTTATTTGTTATCTCAAGTGCCACCTTACCAAAATACTATTATCACTGTCTGTGATCTAATTAGATGTTACTGAGCACTGAGTGAGTTATGGTTAACAATAATTCCCAAAGTGTATACTAACGAAGCCATTACTTCTATTACTACACGCCTACCTACCATCTGGACTACAACCGTTCGTCATTCATTGTCATTCAAACGTATTTCTCTCTCGGTCCCTGCACTATAATCGTTTCATTTTGCCGACTGAGATTTAACACATGATTTTTTACCTTTTACGTATACAGCGTTTACGAAAAAAATAATCTTCAGATCAGTATGAAAAAACAACTTGTCTGTTTAATAAAATAACAGATTGGGCACTAAAATATGAGCAATAAAAAATGGAAAGGAGGAGTAACATATATAGCTCAAGCAATATTTGATAGCTCAATTAATATTTCAATGCGTTAAAATCCGATTATTTATTTATTTAAATTGCAAGTTGTTGTACATGATTCATTTTTAAGACATTTTAATTTATTATTAATACCATACCATACCATCAGCCTATGTTTAATTTATTATTAATACTGCTGGATATGTCTCTCCCTTGGCTCGTCACCACACACGATCCTTGGCTCTTCTCATCCAACCACCACTGGCGAATTTCGTGAAGTCATCGGTCTACATGGCCGGAGGGCGTCCTACACTGCGCTTCCCAGTACGTGGCCTCCATTTGAGAACTCGTCTACCCCATCAGTTATCGGTCCTGCGGCAATATGACCTGCCCATTGCCACTTCAACATGCCGATTATTAATAGTTAATTTTAATTTAAAGAAGTAAATATGTTTTTGCTTAGTTAATAGAATATAAATTTAATTTGTAATACCAATTTTTTGTACTCATATTCTGATACAAATAAATTTATTATTATTATTACAAAATAAATTGGCTACACCCGCGCTCCAAATAGAGTTCTTACAATAGGTAATCCATTCTCTAATATGTCGATATTACAAGGACCTGGATGACGAGTTTCACATATTCTATCTAAGTAACGCCCTTTCAAAATTCTGTTGGATACATAGACATTTTCCTTATAGATATAGATAGATTATATATAGATAGTTTTATTATACATATTCTGCATGATTATAAATGTTTTATAAAATGTGTCTGTAACTAGATAAGTTGTTGTACCCAATAAATAAATAAATTACACATGAATGCATTGATAAATGCATAAACATAAGTTTATTTCCCACTATGCAAAGTAGATCAGATAAAGCTGGAAGAGATTTAATGACAGGGAGGAAATAATTCACTCTCATAACATAATTAACACTTATATTGTAATCAATTTCAGATGGCAAATTCATCCTGGAGCTGGTGCGCGGGTGCGCGCGGGAGGGCGAGCGCGCGGGCTGGGTGTCGGTGCCACGCAAGACGTTCTGGCCGCCGGCCGCCGCGCCGCCGACGCCGCCTGCGCCCGCACACGCGCCTTCCGCCTGCCTCAGCGTCTCTGACGACAATAGCTCCATACAGTCCTCCCCTTGGCAGCGCGACCACTGCTGGAAGCAGACCACCCCTCGCCGAAATATATCCAAAGAGTTAACCATGTATTACTGCAGGCCGAATACCCTGCTCAATAGCGTCATCAACGCGGGCACCCGCGCCAAGAGGAGGAGGCCTTACGATACGGGGCAAATGGACGCGCTCGCCAACGGTTTCCGGAAAGCTCCGAACGGAATCTGCGACAAAAAACGAAATGGTGATGTTGAGTCCCCAGAGAACAAGGGGTGTAGGAGCGAGGACGTTATCGATGGCGCGGCTTCCAATGACGCCAAAACGAAAACAAATTCTGACGACGATAGGTGGACGGACTTCGATAGGGAAAAATACTATCATATGAAACTCAAGAAACCATATCAGTATCATAAGTTAAGGGTGTACAAGAAGACGAGGCCTCAGATTAAACGCAAAATGTTGAGCAGAACTGTGGATAAGCTGCGCGAGAAGATAGCCTCTCTGCCGATGCCGGTGAATGTGAAGCTGGCAAGCTGTCGGCAGGAGCATATGATGGTGTCACCTCGGAAGCGTATCTTGCGCGAGTTGGAGCGCGTGAGTCTCGAGGATCAGGGCACGAAGCGGCGCGCTAAGACGGTGCCGACATTGAGTACGGCCTCGTATCCGCCTTCGCCGGGGCCTTCACATACGGCGCACAAACCGTCCGTCGAAACGCCGCCTCCGCGCGCGCATAACGGCATCGCGTCGCGCAAGGAGACCGTGTCTAAGAACGTGAGCAGCTACAGCATACACTCGCTGCTAAGCATGCCCGAGGAGAGCCCGACGCGGCGCTCGCCCGAACTGAAGCGCTCCCCACACTCGTATCCGGCGTCGCTGAAGACGGAGTCGCCGTCTAGCGTGAACTCACCGGACCTGAGCCCGAGCCCGGACAACTACCGGTATCGGTACTCGTCGCTGGCGCTGGGCTCCCCGGGGCAGGAGCGCGGCGCAGGAGCAGCGCGTCAGTGGGCGCAATACCGCGGCTCACCAGCGGCGGAGGAGTGGCGCGAGGTGCCGTACGTGTACGGGTACGGATACGTACCGCCGCTGTACCGGCCGCCACCGCCGCTCTGGATGCACTACGCCATGCCGGCGGTGGCGCCGGGCCCGTGGGCGCCGCTCGCGCACCCGCTCCTCACCGACCACATACCCAAGGAGGAACCCACTTCAGGTTAGTTCATTTGATGACTACTCTGACTACTTTTCAAGTATTAGCTCAGTTACTCATTACAATGTCTAAAAAAGTATGTTTGTATAATTAAGGTGGCGTCCGGTGTCAGCCGGCTATAGAATAGCGCCACCACATTTCTTCCCGTGGGTGTCGTAAAAGGCGATTAAATGATAACATAGCCGCTACCACAAGCCCTGAGGAACTACACCACCTCTAAAAGAATGGACTTGCCAATCCACTTGACCAGCGTGGCGTTTTGCAATGTACATGATAGGGACCATGTCCAGCAGTGTATACTGAAAGGACTGGTTGCAGTATACACTTTGTTGTTTAACTGATTGTGATTCAATAACTGGTTGTCCTGATTCTTTTCAGATTTGCCATTGAACTTGTCGAAGCACTGAGGCGCAAGTCTGACTCGCGATACTGAACACAGCACTGATCGTTCCTCAGGTCGGTTGTTCAATCTCTGTATGTCCTGTTTGTGCGTTAACATGCATTCGGCGTGTGATTGCTTCCTGTAATTTTCCATGCGTATAGTAGCCACGTGTGAAAGGCAATCGTAGACTTTTAGGTTATTAATGTAGCATAGAGAGTATGCAATATCATTTTTATATTGTATACATATTGTCGCGGAGCAAGTTCGAACAGTAAACTAGTGGTGTCGTCACGTGGTCAACATCTGCCCCACGAACATTCCATTGTCACACTTCGATTGGCGTGTATGAGGTCCAAAAACTACATCCCACCTAACCCATCGTTTTGTAATCGCTTTGATACAAATACATTTAAATTATAATATTATAGCAAAGATCTTCTTGCGTATTGGCAGGAAATATTTTTGTATATTGGTGTTTTCCGACAGACCTTTATGTCTGGAAATCTATTTACAACATGATGTAAGAAATATTACACTGAAATATTATATTTTAGTATAGTTGTATGTATGCAGAGTCATGTGTGTATTTTCATACAAACTATTTGTATTCCGAGTTAAATATTTTAATATTGGCTATTATTTTAGGGTAAGATGATAAGTGGATCTAAATATTACAAAAGAAACAGTTATCAAATGTTAACGATCAGTGCCTTGAAACAAATAGAGATATTATCAACATATTTATGAATGGAAGTATTACACGAGAATCCTGGTCTATTTCTAAATTTTATAAAAATGTAGATGACCTCTTGGAAGGTTCTTCATGTTTCTGCAATATTTATAAATTTCGAATCGATGATAATAATTTTATATTCACTCATTTGAAAAATTCCACAAATGTTTATGTTCGATCTCATTATTTAATTTAGAAAATAAAATGAGATAAAGACTACAGTTTTGGGATCAAATTTGGATGTGTGTTTATGTAACATGTATAATTAATATAAGAGACATTGTATATAATTTGTGAATGGTGTATTATTGATGGAGCTCGGGCGTAGTTTATTTTATCAAAGCATTAACCGCTTACGTTTTATTCGGTAAGAGTTTTATTACCTTGAAATAATTGTGTAATTGTACAGTATTTTTGTAATGAGTATTTTTTAATGACGGTCGGTGTTTGCCGTCAGGACTCTCGCGGAGGCGGCCCGCCCGTGCGGCCTCGAGGCCTATTGCAACTTGCCGTGCTAATAATAGCCTCCACATACGATCAGTTAAAACTGTCAGTTTTGTCTGAACAGTTTAAACTGATGTTAAAACTGACCGTGTATACTATGAAAACTGTCAGTTTTGTCTGAACAGTTTAAACTGATGTTAAAACTGACCGTGTATACTATGAAAACTGTCAGTTTTGACTGAACAGTTTAAACTGATGTTAAAACTGACCGTGTATACTATGAAAACTGTCAGTTTTGACTGAACAGTTTAAACTGATGTTAAAACTGACCATGTATACTATGGAAACTGTCAGTTTTGACTGAACAGTTTAAACTGATGTTAAAACTGACCATGTATAGTATGAAAACTGTCAGTTTTTGTATTATAAACTTTTAATTGATCATATGTGTCGGCCGTAACTTCCGTTCAAGCCCACCACCCACGGTTTGTTTGTTTGCGTGACGCGGTGACGCGGTGACGCGCAACTACAGAAACGAGGAATGAGAGCGCGCACTGATAGTAACTGTGTTATTGGCGAATCGAGCGATTGAACTGTTTGAACAAATACAAACTTATTTGCAGTACATTCATTATCAACTTATTTAATAGGCGGCCGGTGGCGCCAACCGTATATACAAATTGTAGACAAAACCTGATTATTCATTAAAGCAACGAATGAACATCAAAATTATCGCAACTCGTTTACGAACGCAAAACGGTTTGTAGTCCTGCGAACGCTCGCTTGGCCAATGCTTTACCCAACTAGCAATAACAAAGACGGGTTGTACAGAAGTTGCATACACGTTTATAGAGGGAGATTTGAGCAGTTCTGTTGCAATTTAGCGATATAGTCGCCACTGTAATTGTAACTCCATCTGTGACAATTTAGTTCTATAAGGGCCTTTCTTCACCACCTTCTGATGAGGTATGAGAAGGTGATTATTGTTAATCTGATCTTGATATTGATTAATAGTGATATCTGATGATTGTTTTATAAGTGTGCAGTTGCAAACGACAAATTACCGCAATGGATACTTTAATATATATATGCGATGCAATCGGTTGTATAAATGTCACGTTGCTAGTTGGGCGGTTGCGTGCGTGAGCCGCGACTCGCGCGCGCACGTGCGACGCCACCCTGTAGTACAGTCGAGGCGTCCGCGGGCGTCACGCGCCGCACTGGCTTTGAGATTAAAACGTAGAGGTAGTTTACTGCAATTTTAGTTGAAGTAATGGGGTTATGTATTTATAATAAGGACAGTTAAAGGACGGTTAGGGACTGACTTTTGATGTAATATTATCATTAATGGAATTGTATAAAATAGTTGTGTAATGGGAGGCCTACTGTAATGGGAGGCCTAGCGCAACGACCGCGTTTGTCCGCCAACCAAGTTGACTTACTGTAAATGTAGCTGTAATAGATTCTGCTCAATTATTTGTGAGTACAGTTAGGGAACAATGTAATACAAGTTGAATGTGGCGTCCGCGGGAGAAACTGTATTTTTTATTCCAAGAAAATATTGGTGTTTCTCGAGTGTTTACAATCCATTTTTCTGTGGCTTGTATGCACTTGACGCGCATATTTTTGTGAAGTGTGGAATATCAATAAGTAAAAGATTTTTATTTTTGGAAAAATTAAAGAAGGTATGTGTGAGAAGAAGTAAATTATCTTAATGCAGTTCATAAGAGATATTGCGCATCAATGCCAACCTGTGACTTGTGAGGTAAATAGATACAGTCACATTACTGGTTTTGAGAGGGTCCCAAGGGATTTTGTTCTTGTTTTAATGTTAATATATATAAACATTAAAACCCCACAAAACAATATAAGTTCTTCTAATAAATCATCAATATAAACATTAACAATCATATTGGTATCATGAAAAAAACGGCAATATCTACACATGTACAGAGAAATTACGAAAACATTGGCCATCGGCTAATCCAGATACACCCGAACGCGTCATCCACGCTTATGCAATAATAAAGCATGCAATTATATAGAGGTTCAGTAGGTAGGCGAATGTAACGGCTTGCCGCGTAGAAGTAATTCTCTCGCGAATGTTACACGCCGTGTCCCACGAACGGTAAGTTGAAACTAAAGAGATCTTTATCGTTTTGATCTACTTACTTTCCCTTTAAAATCCACTATAAGTTGGAAGTACTTCCAGATTCCCTAGACCCTAGTTAAGTTCCTAGCTGGCAGATCGCGTTGGGTGCGGAATGCTAACAATTTCTTTGCACTTGCACATATTTTATCCTCGATTAGAGTAGTCTAACTACTATGCCACTACAAGTGTAGTAGATACTTTAAATAACGTAAGCGTCTCGTGCAGTGCACAAACGATTTTCATTTCATCTGTCAGTACTTCTTTCGTATTTCTCAATAATAGTATAGTGAAACGATCAAGTAGTCGCGTGCCATTCGTAAATGCTCCCATTTGTGTGAAATACTTAATAATTTTATGTAAGTTTTTCTTTTATTTATGGTGGAAATATTAAATGCAGTTTCTCCCATCTGCAATGCTAACCGCTGTAGTTGAAAAATAACATATATTTCTAAAAAAATATACAAACACAATCTTCGAAATATGTGATAGCGCTTTTCGAATAGAGATGTGAGTATGAAGGTGTCTTAAAATCCATATTAAAACGTATTTATCATGCGGAAATAGTTATTATCCATTTATATATTAAGATGTAGTTATGTACTCGAATAAATATAACTTTTTCAAAAATGTTATTTTAATTTGTCCTTTTATATCCAGCATCGGCCCCCGTTCATTAGGATCCCCCGTGGGATTCATTTATATTTTTTCTCCAATTGGATCCTCTGACTGACATGAATCCCCCAGGAGATATTACTGTTTGCGAGCGCCTTCTGCGCTCGCCCTAAATCAAACACGATCGCTGACTCTTGAAAGGCCACTAGGGTCACAAGAATTTAGCCATTCCGAAAAAAATATAATAAAAATAAACTACCAAAGGCCAAGAAATTAAACAATGTAAAAAGGGATAAATTGATAAAAGAAAAACAATTCGAATTCATTAATGGAACTAAAACTATCAGACAATTCATGGAAAAAGTAACAAGTGATACTGATAATTGGTGAAGCAAGGTTACTAAAAAGGGCAAAAATCCTCTGGTTTAAGATAGGTTACGGAAGAGATTTTTATTTAGTCAGAAAGGCATACTACAGTAAGGGTAATTATACTTTATTATAAATATAGTTATTTACTACGCCTAAATCCAAATAATCCTCTTGCCCGGGGAATCCCTGTAGAGAAAAAATCGCCTCCAATTGAATGTCGCATAGAATTCTGTGACTAGTGATCCCTGTGTAGAAAAAAATCCAAATGAATCCCAGTGGACGGTATTTCGATAGTCGTAAGAAACCGATACTTTTTTTTAATTTATAAAATAAAATGTTTATATTGAAATACTTCCAAGTCTAACCAAAGGAACGGCATATTTAAAAAAAATAGGCTGGTGAATCTTGATTACTCGGGACAAAATGAACTCGATGCACAAATGAAATTCAATTATTATTTATTATAAATATAAATCGCATACAAACCAAGTAACTCCTGCGTGATACTTAAATTTTAAAGGATTTTTTAGTGAAAAATTTATTTTATATTTATCCAAGTATTGTCCATCTCTGTTTTATAACTTTTTACCATCTTTATAGCAATAAACCTTGGTTGCGGAGTTTTAATACATCCTCCATACAGTTCAACATAGCACCTTCGGATTATCATTTATTCCGCTCTTTATAAAATTACATTCAAGAGAAGTTGTATAAATCATTTAAATCAGTTTTTCCCTTAGAAACCCTAAAGAATTTATAGCGATGGGATAATGGCTCTGCCAGAAAAATGGAAAGATTAAATGGACAATATTCCGTTCAACAGATATTTATGTAAAACAAAAAAGTTCTTTTTTTTATAGTGAAGAGGGCGGACGAGCAAGCGGTCTCACGTGATGGTAAGTGTTACCGCCGCCCATGGACACCAGGGGGTATGCGGGCGCGCCGCCGACCTTGCAAAATCCTATTCACAGCTCAATAAAAAAAAATTCAATTTTCCTATTCAGCAAAATATTATTTTCACTACAAAAAGGCCGCGAACTTATTGAACTACCTAATATAAAATTTAATAAACATAAAAATAAATAATATATATATATATATATATATATATGGAAGTTCGATGTCATAAAATATGCAATTTTTTTGGTGCAAGACTGTTTCGTCTTGGGATAGATCTTGACGGCACCAACCCAATACCAACAGGTAGTGGTTCGCTTTGTTTCTATACATTTTGATAGGTTTAGGATTATCGAAATAGATCCACTTTTGATCGCCAGTCATGATTCGGTGTAAGAATTCAAATTCAAAATGTTGCTTTGTTGGCATGTAGCTATTTGACAATTTTCGAGAAAGTATTTTAAAACATGCGTAATATGTTAATTACCCTCCACAATTGCTTTATTAAAGAAAAACAAGAGATTCAATAAAAAAATAAACATTTTATTATTAATTTAAACGCGCGAAAACATGACGTCACAACACTATAAACCACTTATATTCTGAAAGAAAGGTTTATATATTTTTGGAACGAAGTTCCTTTACGCGGCTTGCGGTAGGTGTGATTCGAGAGGAAATGTAACGTCACGTAAGATTTTTACCCCCTCCATACGCCTTTCTCTTTCTGTGTGTGCGTGCGAGAGCGAGACTCGAGCAGAATAACAGACGTGCAGACTAGTGCGTGGCCGGTTGTATAACCTAAATTTTTGATTTGATTCCTTATTTTAAATTATTTGCGTTGAAAATATGATACAAAATAAAAAAAAAATACATGAACTATACAGATTTTATTTCGAATTACATTCGGAATTTAAAAAAATGCGTGAGGATCTTCGTTCCAGTGATCGCACGTTTAATTTTTTTTTCTCGCTCGCAAGTCTCGCTCTCGATACTCGCACGTACACACACAGAGAGAAAGAGAAGGGCGTATGGAGGGGGTAAAAATCTTACGTGACGTTATATTATCTCTCGAATCACACCTACCGCAAGCCGCGTAAAGGAACTTCGTTCCAAAAATACTTGAACTATACAGATTTAAAAATGACTTAATTATCGTACAAAACGTGTGCCGTACTTAAGTGTAGACGTACGACCATTACAAATTGTTTACATGTTCCAAATGTCAAAATCACGAAAACAGTGGTTACAGTTGCACGACGAGACCCACCACATATAATATTTAATATATTACCTAAATGTTATAGATATAAATAACCGACAATAATTAATTACAAAACAACGAATTAACTATATATTTCTTTTTACTTTTCATAGAAATTCAAATAGCCTACAAACTTTGTTATATGCTTAAAATAATAAAGTAGCCAAGGATATATTTACATTCAATTTTAGAAATAATATATTAAATACATTTTTTATATACTTGTAGAAGTTTTCGCGTTTCTGATTTCAGCTGAGAAAAAGTCCGAATTGCAAGCAAAGATATTTGCAATCATAAAGTAAAAGAATCTATTTTCGGAAAATTTGCACCACCTTCCATTTTGTGTAGACTTAGAACAATCATCAAATCTATCTTTCAGAGTAGAAAAAATACGAAATGCTGAAAAATTTTGGTTAGGTTGTTGTGAAGTCACGTGGTAATCAATCATGCCTTCCTGCGTTTCGGTTCTCGTAAAACAGATATTTATTTAAAAAAAAAACAACATTGAAATATTTTTTGTATGAATATTATATATTTAATCAATCGAAGTTATTGTTCATTATTATATTTATCATTAATGCACTTTTTCCATTATAATAGAAGTTGAATGATGCCTCTGCTATAGAACTCCCGGGGACGGGAATTGATGAATTAATTCTTTGGGGGCGTTTTTCGCAGCTTCATAAAAGTTGTTTTTTTTCTCCTATTTTTACAGGCAAACTACTGTTTTTTATTGAATTTGAAAGGGCAACGTCTGATGAGTACGGTGAGTCACGGAGAATTTCCAGTCGAAGCTCCTGTACCTTTGAGAGTCTGTCGTGCAGTTTGCGGGCGAGCGTTATCATGGAGAAGCAGTGGACTAGAGCGATTGACAAACTCGGTTGTTTGATTGTTTGTTAAAAATCCTTTATAATTAAGTATCACACATACTAAAATAAAAATGAAACAATATTTTATTTCGATTTGTGCTTTATTTATGAAAAAAATTGTAAATTATCCTACAATGAATCTCCGAATGAAATAGACTTACATATCATTTCATGTATCAAATACATTATTCGCTCGACGCCAGATCAAACCACATAAGAACAATATAGTTTAAAATATTATCTACAGAATCCATCCTCGGCGATTCGATTACCAAAAATACAATCTTCGTTTTATAGTTCAGTGTCGTCGCGTCGCGTCACGGTACGTATTTACATCGCGACGTTGTATGGTTGCTGTACATGCGGCGGGTGGTGCGCTCATCCGAGCAGCGCCTCCATCGTGTACGGGTGCGGGGCGTGCGCGGGGGGCTCCTGTCAGTCGAGGATGACCAGCTGCAGCGGCGGCGCGCCACCCGCCGCCTTACCACCCGCGCTCACCGCACCACCCGCACTCGCCGCCCCACCGGCGCCCGCCGCACCGCCCGCGCTGCGCATCGCCCGCCACGGCGCGCGCGCGCCGCGGCGCACCTCGCCGCAGCTCAGCGTCCGTCGCGCGGCCCTGTGGAAATAAAGCGACATTGTACAAGAAATAAACAATAGGTTTAATACCAAGGTCCCCGGTGACGGTGTCCAATGTCAGCCTTAGAGCATTACTTGTTTTAAACCGGGGGTCGCATTCTCATTTTGACGCCAATCATTATATATTCTATACTAATATGAATATGGAGTGGGGTGATTAAAACGTCTGCTCAAGTGTATAAAGATACGATTCTTGAGAGGGTCGTAAAGCCTCTTCACAACACCCTGTTCCATAACCAAGAATGATCCTTCAGCAAGATTCAGCGCCAGGTCATAAGGCTCGTTCAACACAGCCATAGAAAGGAATATTCCCGATTTCATTAGACCTGAAGGGTGGCCGTCATCTAGTGCCGATCTTAGTTCGCTCGATTATGATTCATGGAAAGGGGCTAGTAAAATGTCCAGTCGCATCTCATTCTGCTTCCCCCTTCCCGTGGTGTCAAGATGGGATAGCATAGTATAGAATGCATCCAGTTGGATCCTATATACTCTTACATCCTGCTTTCACTGATTCAAAGAGGAAAATAATACGGCACAGTGTGGATTGTGAGTGGTGGTAAGTGAGCTGTGAGTGTTCGTGTGAGGGTTACACCGCCGTAATGGTACATATAGCGTTTTTGATTTGTTTATTGAACTGTAATCAGCGCGATGTAAGCTACAAGTGTTACTATATTTTCTCTCCGATGTCTAGAAGTTACCTAAACTAAATGTCATAATTGCAGTAAAAGCTCACTCTAAAGTTTTTATTCTAAGGAATAATCTATCCTTAAGACTGCCATTTTTCTATGATTTTTTTTTCAAGATAAAGAACTAAAAGTCAGTAACCAGTGCATCCTCATTAAGTAATTTCAGTTTTTGTTGGGTTATAAATGTTTTTAATTACCAGCAAGATAGTGCTTGTAGAAACGCACTAGAAAATGTAGAAATATAGAGCACATACTGCGTTTTAATCTGTTTGCACCAAAAATAAATGTTGCAGTAAAAGATCGTATTTTTAAAACTTTTGCCATAATTATTTGAATAAAGATAATTTTCCATTATTTTTATATTTATTATCTTTACACGTAGATGCCTTCTCTATTCCATGCAACAAAAGAAAAATACCAAATGTAACAAGAAAGTAATTTTATTCAACGTTTTATAGGTTTTTCTGGAAAGTGCGATTTTGCAATTACGGCGCTTTAGCATTTGTACGGCAGAGATAAGAGGTGTGCACTCACTTGGCGACGTTGGTGGCTCTGAAGTAGAGGTCATCGGGCGCGTCCATCCACGAGATCACGTGGCGGCGCCCACCGCGACCTGTCAGGTTTGTCGGTTTGCCGTTTACCTGCATCAAAACCAAAAATTATACATTACTAATTGTTCCGAATACGAACTTTATCACCCTGTTTCATCCCTCCCAAGTTAACATCCTTTCTTAGTAAGTCTTTACGTCATAAAAGGAAGCTATTGTCGAAATTTCATGTGTTTTAGTGGTTTCGGCACTGTATTGATGAGTTAGTCGGTCAGGACATTTTTCTTTATACCATACGTTATAAATTTTAAGAGTAGCAATATATATTTAAAAAAAACCGCTGGCGCATGCTAGTCGCAAAGAAGTTTTAGGTATTCCACGCGTTTCAGAAAAATATAGGACTTGAAACCTCGTATTCACTACGGGACAAATGTCCCACCCATGATGTCGCCAGACATCGCGTGCTACTGTGCAATATCACGCCACATATGGATTTGTGTGATTGATGTCGCGGCTCCAGGTGTTGTGGTCATAAAATTGGTTTCCCCATATTTTTCCACGGGGAGCCACTTACTTTTAAAACCAAAGCTATAGTGTATTCGCGTTAAAAATGCAGTGACTCATCGGCCAAGACAATAAGCATCTTTTATACTTAGTGTTTTTGAAATTCTTATGTCTGTTTCACAGTAACATGCAGTATATACTCAGTCTCACTCGATACTTCGTGTAGATCAGTAATACTCTTAGGAGAAAGGAAATCTAAATACAAATGATACGGGGGGGGGGGGGGGGGGATTCAAAAGTAATGAGAATGATATACCTAAAGGTACTGTGAGAAAAAAAGTACTGTCACATATAGCCAAGACTTTTATTAGAATACCCCCAAATATTATTATAAAACTGCCACTCATTTGTTTACACCTTGTTGTGGCGGTTTGGCAAAAAAGGATAAAATTTTAATTCGTGGGCTGATAAAATATGTTTGAAAATTTTTACTATCGAGCAAGTTTTTCAAGACTTACAGGAAACATTAGGAGAGCATGCTCCACCGTATTCTACAGTTGCACGTTGGTGTGCCGTGTTTAAGCGTGGAAGAACATCAATCAAAGATGACCCTCGCTTGGGTCGCCTTTCGACGTCAGTGACTGAAGAAATGGTCAAAAAGTTGAAAAATTAGTTATTGAAGATCGCCGTGTAACGTGTGAGTTTCATTCCTGAAGAGCTGAAGATATCGATAGGTAGCGTACATAATATTTTACAAGATTCCTTGGGGATGAGAAAGGTATCCCGCGCGTTGGCTACCAACAATGTTCACGGATGTGCAAAATCAAATGAGACTTGAGATTTCGAAACGCTCGTTGGTATTGTTTCAACAAGATCTTGATCTTTTTGGCCCGATTCATGACAATGGACAAAACATGGCTTCACCGTTATGACCTGGAAATAAAACATTGGTCTTGTCGCTCTAACCATCCATCATCTCTAACCCAAAAAAAAAATCAAGATAAATCCATTCACCGGCAAGATCATGTGGCCTTTTTTCTGGGATAGTCAAGGAGCAGTCATGATTAAATACCTTGATCATGGAGCTACTATTGCAGGGAATTTGTATGCAAAACAAGTTTCCAAGTTTGCAGTAGCGACGATGGTGGCAATTTAAGAAACTGGCTTTGAAATTCTTGAGCGTCCTGGATATTCACCAGACCTAGGCCCCAGTGATTTCTACCTCTTCGAAACTGAAGAAACATTTGAGGTGCCAAAAATTTGAGAATGATCATGCAGTGATAACCAGCGTACATGAATTTTTGAGTGCCCAAGATGAGATTTTTTTAAAGAGAATTTTGAGTTTAGAAGAAAGATATTCAAAGTATTACCCTAAAAGGTGATTATGTGGAAAAATAAAAGTATAATAGAGGTAACTTTATTGTAATATGGTCATTGTCATTAGTTTTTGAAAAGCCCTCATAGTTTGAATTAACATTCTGGATTAATAATTATTTACGATTTTCTTTACAAATATTTTAATGTTGTATATACACATATTTTTAGTAATAAATTTAATTCGATTACTTTGTATTTCGGTATAGTTTTTTTTTCTATCTAAGCCAATAAACATTATCATATTATTTTCAAATATTGTACACAGAACGAACATAACGTCTTTACTAGTGATGAGTCACTACATTCTTAACACGAATGTGTTATAGTAGTCTATAGGCTAGGCGAGCATATACATAGGGGACATGACCGCCGAATTTTTCTATATAGTTTCTTGAGTTTATTTGAAAGATCCAATCTAAGGACAGAAGATCGCTTATTAAAATGAAATAATTAGCAGTTCTATAAAAAATTTAGCAGTAGACTAATACTCGGTACGTTAATGTATACAAATCCTTCTCAAAAGGGATTTTGTGGCGTAGTCATAAACAGCCATTTTTTTTTTCAAAATTGCATCGCACTTTGGTTATCGATGCATAGACAAACAAAAAATGTTATATAATATTGTCCTAAAGTGTCACGTTACCGAGATATTACGATTTAAAGATCGCTATATGTTCTTATGACCTTAGCAAATCTTACCTCAGTACCTCCCCAGTACAAATATCAAGGAATGATGGAAAACCAGACATACACACACAAACAAACATGCGACCAGATACTTATTTATTATTACAAGTAGTTTGAATTTTAAAAAAATGTACTCCATTGAAATATCAATTTGACACATATAATATATATATATATACACATAATTTATATATATATATATATATACCTACATATTATTATTAATTAATATTTCACACGGGCAGTATTAACCTTGTGGCAGTCAAATGTAGCTAGTAATATAAAAGAATTTGGTTGGGTATGCATGAATGAATTTGGTTCTAGTACAGCGGTAGCACACAACTTACTCGAGCGGTTGACTAAATAAAATGATTGAATGGGCAGTTAGATAAATAGTTCACCAGTTCTCGGCGATCGGTAAAAGTCGAGCGTCAGTTTGGTTGAAAAGTCTTTCCTACCCAGAAACAATTTGGCTCGTTTAGTATGAGGCATAACAGAGTTCGTGGTTATTTATTTTTAAACAACGCGAAAACCCCTCCTCTTCAAAAACAATTTATTATAGGTAAATAATTCATATGCTATTTATTTACTATTTATTCCAATATTTGTAGCGAAATTTATTCTAGTAAGTGCTCACGAGTGCCCACTTATTTGTTTTACTGCCTATTTTATGAACTACAACTTGCAAATTTAATAAATGAATAGATCATGGCATTTTTACGCATTGAAATATTAATTGAGTTACTCATTTCAAGATATGTTACCCCTCGTTTCCATTTCTTATTGTCCAATCTGTTATTAACACACACAATTTGTTTTTGATACTGACCGAAACTGTAATAATATTACTGCCCCATTAAATCATAATCTAATAAAATATCAGTCTATTAGAAAAATATTTTATTTTCGTAATGCGTAAAATGTAAAAAAAAACGGGTCAAATCTCAGTCGGCAAAATGAAACGATTACAATGCAAAGAGAGAGAGAGAGAGAGAGAGAAAAAAAAACGTTTGCGTACAATAAATAATAGTGGCAAACTGGTGCAAAAATAATCGGCTGTAGTCCAGATACCTATGTTGGACTACAATGGCAGACGTTTACCTCTTGTGATAACTTGATAATATACACTTTGGGGACTATGATTAATCATACTTTAGTGCTCAGTAACATCTAATTAGATCATAGACAGTGGTAATAGAATAGCTCAAATTATTTTGGTCACGTGACACTCGAGATGACAAGTAAATTAAGACTGATGAGATGAGTTAGCATCTAAATATTTTCATTTCAGTTTTATTTTCACCAACAAGTACAAAAGTAAACAAAACTAGTTATTTGATAAAAAATTAATTAGTAGAAGCACGTGATTTGTACATTTTGTTTATACAATGTGGTAAGATTTGCTAAAGTCAATACGATTATATAGCGATCTTTCAATCTTAATATCTCGGTAACATAACACTACGAAAATATTATATAACATTTTTTGGTTGTCTATGCATATGTGCCTCTATTGATATATGCACGTTCCATCGTGTGACGCAGTTATAAAAACCCGAAATGTCGACGCTAGAAATTTCAGTTGGCGTAAAGGACAAATCACAACTTTTGAGGACGGGCAGAGAACACTTTTTTATAAAAATTTTCTTTAACTATATGTCACAGGAATCGTTTTAATCTTTAAGGCCCTTAAGGTCAAAACAATAGCTAGGATATTTCTAGGACTGATATCTCCAGAGTCCTGATTTAGGGCACTTGATCGTTTCATTTATTTAAACTTACAATGATACAATTTTACAAATTACGATATACAAAAGGCCAATTTAATACGATCTCTAGCAGTCGACTACCAGATTATTCAGAAAAAGAATTGCAGGTGCAGTTTTGAGTTAGAAAACAGAAAGGTCAAAGAGTAATATAACGTGATACATACATATACGAGTACAACGTGTCACAGAAGTCACGCAAGTCGTGAAAGAAAATACATCAACTAACTTACAAATATACTAAACCGTTCCAGAGGAAAATAACATTATCTTAGGGAATAAATCAAAAGTTACAAACATGTAAAAGCTTTGCTGTTCTATCTAAAATGTTCGTAGCGCTCATTACTCAGTACAGGGCCGTGACCAGGCGCCAAGGCGTGCACGGCGTGGGCGACGTGCGTAGAGTGCAACTGCGCGTACAATAAAAGATATACTAGAAATGAATAAGTTGTGGCGGAAAAAAAACCTGTTGTAAAAACTGGTAGTATGGATTCCACTGTCGACAGTGAAACACCTATTTTCAGCTTTTGCGTGACTTCAGTGACACGTTGTAATAAATAAATATACATACATAAATGCAGATACATACGAGTACACTCGTGCATACATACGCATATATACATACATACTTAATATAAAGCATACACCAAAATTGTACAAAAAACTGAAAGTAGTGGAGATAATAGAATTGAGAAAATAAGCTCCTAACTCTGCATTCAATAGTGTTCCACACATCAACTTTTAAATTTGTTTTTTCTGGAGGCTTTCTTAATGTCATATGGGAAGCGCATGCCAGAGATTAACTGCTTAAATAATTTTTCTCCTACTTGCTCGGAAATGGTTTCATTATTTTAAAAAAGGAATACGTCAATCGGCTCTTTTCTGTACGCACGCCAGCAATTTCCAACACGACATTAATAGTATATTGCTGGACAGTAGCGAGGTTATTTTTAGTGCACAGTAATATAAATTAGGTTTTTTTTAGATACACGATATTTATTATTATAAAGGCTGAATGTGGATTTCTATTCAAAAGTTAAAAAGAACATTAATATAAATTAAACTTCTGTTTCTTGAATTAATTTGTTTATTGTTTCCTCGCAAATTAGAGAAAAATACTATACAAGTCTCGGCCGAAATAGCAATTAACGGCCTCATTTATTTAAAAAGGACTCGGCTTCGCCTCGTTCTTCCAATATTACTCGGCCGTCAATTGCTTTATTTTGGGCCTGGACAGTAATGTACTATTATTGACCACTAACGAGCCGCCCTCGCTTCCCTTTGGTTTGTTCTTTTTCAATTTTTTTTTCTTATTTCAAAATAAAATATAGCCTATATTAGACACGGGTAATGTAGCTTCCTATTTGTGAAAGAATTTTTGAAATCGGTTCAGTAGTTCCAGAGATTACCCCCAACATACCCACAAACACACAATTTTACCTCTTTATACATTAGTATAGATATAGATACCATTTCATTCCATCAGTCTAGACCTCCACTGCTGGATATATGCCTCTCCCGCGGCTCGCCACCACACTATTCTCGGCTCCAACCGCCACTGGCGAACTTTTTTATGTCGTCGGTCTATCTGGCGAACGGCGTCACGTGTGACGCGCAGTGTGGGATCCATAAGTTCAAAGTAACTAAGCGAGCTATGGCTGTATGCGAAATAGGATTCTAAACCAAGACATTCGTCAAAGAACTAAAGCCACTGTGACATAGCTCGTAGAATTCGGATGCTGAAGTGGCAATGGGCAGGTCATGTTTGCCGCAGGATCAATGACCGATGCGATAGATAAGTCTTCAAATGGAGGCTGCGTACCGGGAGGCGCAGTGTGGGACGCGCTCCGGCCACGAAGACCGACCACTTGAAGAAGTTCGCCGGAGGTGGTTGGAAGAGAAGTTCCGAAGGCCATGTATGGTGGCGACCCTTAGGAGGGGCCTATATCCAGCCGTTGAAAGGCATAGGTTGATGGTGTTGGGAGCTTTCTTAAGCGCATTCTAGAGATCAACTGCTCATTTTTCTTAACATTGTACGAAAACAAAAGCTTTTCTTTTCATATATGGCAATTGTGCAATTAGCACATTCTGTCAGTGTCAAGTTTTCTTCGTAATTAAAGTCAAAGTCCAGTCCAGTCACGTCGAAGCAAGTTAGGAGTCATTCAGTAAAGTGATAGCAAGCAGGTTTACTGAAGACAGAGATGGACTCCTTGGCAGAACACGAAGAATGCAGTCTCATGCTTTTATTTGATTATTACAAACATTATTCACAAATACATTATGCATTTTGAAGTTTAATAAACTAGCACTGTTTAACGACAAACCCACAATACATATTTTTACATTAATCAAACAAAAACTCAGTCATCACTTCTCGAGTTCCCACCAAAAAGTCTCTCATATTTCTTAACATGGTATAAAAACAAAATCTTCTGTCCATTATCTCTCATATTTCTTAACATCGTATAAAAACAAAATCTTCTGTCCATTAGGATACCCTGACTTAGATCCCCTGGGGGATTCATTTGGATTTTTTCTACACATGAATCCCCTGACTTAGTCGGGGTGACATGGATATGGATCCACTGAGGATATTACTGTTTGTGTAAAAATAAACTATCAAAGAAAGGCCAGAAAATTTAACAATGTAAGAAGGATAAATTGATTAAAGAAAAATAATACGAAATAATTAATGGAACTATAACTAACGGACACTTTATGGAAAAAGTAAGATAAGTGATAATTCGTGAAGTAAGGTCACTAAAAAGAGTAAAAAAACCTTAGTTTAGGAAAAGTTAGTTTTATAGAACTTTATTTTAAAAGTTCTATATAACAACTAGTAATAATTGGCTTATCATATCACTATGTTAGAAAATAATAAAAATATAGTTCATATAGTAAGCACGTGCTATATAATATCATTTGTCTGAGCTAACTATGGTTCGCACCATTGGCAACATTCTACATGTGTGCGTGAGCGCTCGATGCTGTGCGCGAAGCGCCACGTGTGGCAGCGCCGCATACCGCTCGGCTATGTAAGAGACCCTTAAGAAACTCCCTTAAGTATTCTAAAACAATCGTAATATATATACTTTATTACGAAAACATAGTAAGTTTTTATTACGCCTAAATCCAAATATTTCTCTTGCCTGTAAAGAAAAAATCCAATTGAATCTCGCATAGAATTTTCCTGTGATTCCTCTTACCCAGGGGATCTCTATACAAAAAAAATCCAAATGAATCCCCGGGGGATCCATGTGAGGGGATCATAGTGGACGGAGGCAAACAAAAGCTGTTTTGGCGTGTCTTATACTCACGTGCGTGAACACGTGCGCGGGCAGCGGCTGGCCGGTGGCCTGCGCGCGCGCGCACATAGCGGCGTATTGCTCGCGCGACGGCCGCTGCATCGGCGCCGGGTGCTTGTTGGGCCGCTTAGCTGGCGGCGCTGCCGCCTCGCGGCCGACCTCACCGGACCCTCCTGACCACACACACGACACACGTAAAGTATTCATGAACCGACGACAACTATAAATGTTTACAACTCCTACTATCAACACCTTAGGCTTTGCCTTACTAGCAGTGCGTTGCGGTACGGCGCGTCGCCAAGTGGCAGTCGTGGACGCGATCACCCACCTCATCGTCAATAAATACTATTTCAAATTTTGACATAACAATACATAAAGGAAAATGCCCATTTGTAGGCCCCTAATTGTACGGATGGATGGAAATTCAATCATATTTTAAGGGCATCTGTAGTAAAGATTTACGCAATTTGGTTGTGGGCATAATATTTCATTAATTATGTCAGTAATTGTAAACAGATTATAAACACTTAACTTTGACTCTAAAGTAATATTTACGAATGTTCTTTGAGATTATTGTACTCTTATTTTGACAAATATTATTTTACAATGTTGAATAAAAACGTTACTCGTTTTGTAGATATTGAATTATATCTTGCTTGTGATAATATTTAAATACGATTTTTCTTAATACACAAAAACATAAACTAAATAGCTTACTTCGTAAATGTTTTGGCGGTGTCAAAACAATGAAAACCGACAATATTAAACTAAAAATCATTAATTCCTATATTATTTTCTGCGTAATGCCACATTGGATTAAAAAAATATTTATATATATTGAAATAATGCAAATAGTGCTTCATATTATAAAAATTTTAACACTATACGAAATTTTCGAAAAGGGGCCCGAGCATAGTTTCGTCGGCATTCCCCTTTATCTATTATTATTGAACGAAAACAGTTATTAAAAATATTCTTATAAAAAGACTTTTTGCTTTTAAGTATAAAAACACGCGACGCGACGTATTGACAACAAAACGGGCGCGCGTCACACGCTGTAACGCTAGACGCACAGCTCACGTAGCACACACGCGTGCACAGCGAATGTTCGATATTTTCGCGCCGCCGAGGAGATCATAGGGACGAGGTTTCGAGGGATCCAAGTGAACTCGCGAATATTTCATAATTCATTTTCATAGAATCGCTTGCGAAGGGATTCGAGTGCGTAGTGCGAAGTCAGTAGGATCTCTTGAAGGATCCTGCCAAGGGAGCCAGTCAAATGGACAGAGAGCAAAAAATAATGCTAAACTTAATCAAACATTTTTAAATAATCCTTATAACAAATATATAGCTATGCATTGATATTACAATATACGATTACGTGAGTGCGACAACACAAACTGAACCTTTCACCTTAATAATAACACACACAATACATCTGTTTCAGATTTTTTATTTAAATACAGCACAATTGTTAAGAATATGACTCTAATTATTAGGAAAATTGCAAGTATTATATTCTAAAACACACCTGTCGCTGTTTCCAATGAGAGCAAGAAAAATAAATTATTAATAGATATCATAGGGCAACAAATAAGTACATAAATTATACATTATATGTAACGAATGGAATATCTTTTGTTCTATGCAGAATCCCCAGTCGTGTTCTAGTATGAGACAAGCAAGTTAGATGGACCATAGTTTCATCATTGATCGTTGATTTTAATTTCTATCACGTAGGCGGGATGATAAGTATCTGGCCTAAACTATTTAAAAAGAACATATATTTAAAAAAATATCTCATTTTACAAAACAGATTTCTAGCTATCCATATTCTAAATTTGAAATCGACGGCTCCAATACTTTTTAATAATCTGACATTTTAGAAAATCTTGTGTTGAATTTTTCACAAAATGGATAAAATTGAACAAAGAGCAGTGATAAAGTTTCTTTATATGAAGGGTTTAAAGGGATCAAAAATTTTTGACGAGTTAAAAAATGTTTTAGGTGAAAGTGTTCTTTCATATGCTACAGTCAAGAACTGGGTTGCCGAATTTAAGCGCGGCCGTACAAGCGTCCAAGATGAATCCCGATCCAGACGTCCAAAATGCGTCAACATTCCAGAAATGATCTCCAAAGTCCATGAGAAGGTCTTGGACGATCGAAGATTGAAATTATCCGAAATAGCTGACAGTGTAAGCATCTCGAAAGAACGGGTACATCACATCCTGAGTGAAGAATTGCATATGAAAAAGCTATCCGCCCGTTGGGTGCTGCGCTTGCTTAATCTCGATCGAAAACGAATTCGTATGCAAGACTCCCAACACTGTTTGAATCGTTTTAAGAGTAATAAAGTGGATTTTTTGCGAAGATTTGTAACAACAGATGAAACGTGGGTCCACCACTGTACACCTGAATCCAAAATTCAATCAAAGCAGTGGACAGAAGCTGGGTGTTCGGCTCCAAAGAAAGCCAAAGCTGTGAAATCGGCAGGGAAAGTGATGGCATCTGTATTTTGGGACGCGAAGGGAATTTTGATGACAGATTACTTTGCGAAGGGTCAAACTATTACCGGCGACTACTACGCTGATCTGTTACACAAGTTACAGGAATGTATTCAGCAAAAAAGACCAGGTTTGACTCGAAAAAAAAAGAATCTTTCACCAACACAACGCAAGGGTTCATACATGCGTTAAGGCAATGGCAAAAATCAACGAATTACACTATGAATGTTGCCCCATCCACCTTATTCGCCTGACCTAGCACCGTCGGACTTCCACCTGTTCCCTAAGCTCAAAACTTTTTTAGGCGGACAGAAATTTGAGACGAATGACGCCGTTATAACTTGCTGTAGAGGAGTATTTTGCCGGCCTTGAAGAAACGCATTTTATGGAGAGAATAACTGCTTTGGAGCGAAGATGGACTAAATGCATAGAGCTTAAAGGAGACTATGTCGAAAAATAAAAACGACTTCGTTACGTTAAACTGAGTATTTCTTTCCTAGGCCAGGTACTTATCATCCCGCCCTCGTATCTTCAACGTCAATAAGCTGAATTTCATTTATTAAATTTAAATGTGTATGTTAATCACGCCTTTTCTTTTGCTCACATTTAATGCTGTGATAATAGCGGTACGTCGTTTGATTTTCACATCCATTGAGTTGTGTGTGTATTTGTGTGTGTGCGGGTGTGTGTGTGTTGGTGCGTGCGTATGGGTGTGTGCGTGTGGTGTATTTGTGTGTGCTCAACGACGAACCGTCTAGTATTGAGAATGTCAACGAATTGATTGTATAATTTGAAATTTAAATTGTTTGACACTACTATTGCAATATTATATTGTGATATATTTATTGACTGTCCAACCCGTCTAAGGGCTCCGACACCGGTTAACTGGCGGATGAGACAGACCTCTGCTTAGGGTGTTGCTTTGGAAGAGCAATGAGGGATCGCGAGTCTGTGAGGAATAAAATATGTAGTATAGTATACTGACTGTCGAGCCCGTTGATGTCGTCGTAGCGACGCTTGAGTGGGAGCGCGGGCGCGGGCTCTGCGCGGCGCGCCTCCAGCTCCGCGCGCGACGCCACGCGCTCGTACATCAGGCTGCCGTCTGATGTACAACACGACATATCAGATCATTGTCTTTACGCCTCGCACAAAATACACACATTATTCACCTCTTTCTTCTGTCTTTTGAATCCTTTTTTATATATATTTATTTATTACCACAAAATAAATGTTAATTTATTTGTTTTGGTACACCAACAACACATACTCGTAATTAAAAACAATTTTAAAAAAACATATGTAAATATTACAAATCGTTTTAAAAAGTGATATATATCATATTAGGTAGTCGGATAAGTTCACGCCCTTTTTATAGTGAAAATAATATTTTAACTTTTTTGTATTACATAAATATTTATTTCAACAGAATATTGTCCATTTAATTCGACTATCTTTCGTCATTTTTCTGGCAGAGCCATTTTCCTATGGCTATAAAATTTTTGGGGTTTCTGAGCGATTTAAACTTTAAACGTTTTATTTAACTGATTTAAATGGTTTATACAGGCTTTTCTGGAATGTATTTGTACTCCATTTAGAGAATTTTGTAAAGAGCGGAATAAGTGATAATCCGAAGCTGCTATGTCTCTGGACTGTATGGAAAATGCATTAAAACTTCCCAGCCAAGGTCCATCAATTTTTGTTTAGTCATCAAATATGTATGCGGTGGAGCAGTGGTCGTGATGAAAATCTACACCTTTTCTATTCATTAATTCTGGACGGTTTGTTTAAATTTTACTAATTGCCGACAGTAGACATTAGAATTAATCATTCACCCTTGTGGTAAAAGCCCGTAACAAACAAGGCCTTTCCAGTGCCACCATACACATAACATGACTTTGGTCGGGGTGACTTTGGGACTATTCGTGATGGTTCACCTCGCTTAGACCAAGATCGTTTTCAAACATTGTTATCATAGGTGATCTACTTTTCACATCGCCTGTTACCAATCTCTTCAGAAATGGATCAATTTCATTTCGTTTTAGCTACATCTCGCATATGGAAATTCTATTCAACAAGTTTCTATCATTTAATACATGCGGCACGCAAACATCTAGCTTTTTTACAAAATTCAGTTTATGCAGGTGATCCAAAACTATCGAGTGGTGAATGCTAAGCTCTTCTGCAATTTGATGACTGCTTATGTGTCACATTAAAATTACCAGATCTGAATTGACTGAACAATTTTTCTGCAGTAGTCTTAGATAAAGCATCTTCGTAAACATCTCAATCACTTTTCGAATACTAGAAGCATTCATAACCTTGTAGAAAAAAATTGTAACACTATCATTTTAAAATTGTTAAAAAATATGATAAGATAAATTTTTTAACTTGTAATTTCAATTTGCCGCCATTACAAAAAAGCCCGCTGTCAAACGGTATATAACTTTACCGCCAGTGATCAGTGTTGCCAGAAATATAGCACGCTAAAGTCAGATGTTCAAATAGGCCGCGAATTTTTCCGACTAGTAATTATATTAGTAAGAGGTATACACAACATTGTTATTCGTGTTAAGATACATAGGTCAAAAGTTAAAATTATTATAATAGCTAAAATTCACACAATGATATAAATATGGTATCTGTATCATTGTGCTGATTGTGATGTTTGGGTTACTAAATTGGAATTAACTTGGAAGACGTGGCGGAGAAGCATCTTACTCTATAATGTTCTTTCTGCATTACGGAAAATGTCAATAGACAAATCATGGCAAATTACATTATAAGTAATCATAAGTCGCACAAGTGGGGAATAACATGCCAGGTTGGTCCTTGTAGAAAGAATAAAAAAAAAAAATCACAAGATTTGTGGCAAGAATTAGAGAGCGGAACTACAATTTATATTCTCCGATATCTCTCGACTATGTACGTTATAAGGTTATACATTAAAATCATGAATGTTGTATGGTGTATACATTACGGCGTCATGCATTGGTTTCTAAACTAGGTAGACGTAAGTGGCAGTAGACACGTGCCTACTGCCAGACGAATATTGTTTAAACCGACTGATAAATGTCAGGAACAATCACCATACTGGGGACCGCTTGTGATTTGCCCATGTTAGCACAGGTGTAGGAGCCAGTTAGCCCTTACACTTGCTTGTAGTGTTGGAGTGCGTTGAAGGAACATTGAAGTTAGGTTAAAGTTGAACTGATTAATTATAATTAAAGATACATTATTATGTAGGTAAAATAATGGGCCGTTCCTTCGTTGCCGTTTATCGTCCGCGTGTTAGTTATGCACTGATCGGAAAAATGTTGGTTTTTATTATAAATTACGCGGTCTCAAGTAGATCGCAACGTAAGCTAAAACATGTACAGTCGACACTGTACAACAGGTTTATCCTAAATAAGTAGTTGTTAAAGATAAATTCTGCTGGTATGAGATACGCTCTAACGGCAGTTACTGTTAATATCTTATTAGATACATATATATCGCAATGGCTCATACATACTCTCACATAATTTTTAACTTATAGTAAGCGCTAGAGCGCATCTCATATAAGAGGATCCTTAACAACTACTTATTCATGATAAACCTATCCTTTAACTACACGGGCGGGGTCTAAGCGGACCCCACGCGTCATTTTCTAGCTGTATTTTTTTAAATTGACAAGCTACGTCCTCGCTCTTCTGGCTAATCTCAGTGCGCCCCAGAGGCTCTGGACGGTTGGATTTACGTTGCGCGGGAGCTCAGGTAAGTACCAATACCTGGAGACCCCCTGCGTCATATTACGTAAGTACTATTTGCATTTACTTATATTTGTTTTGCTTCATTTTCAGAATATTAGTAACATATAACGAAAACAAAGCACTTTGCAATGTGTCTTACAAAGCCATATGTTTGCCAAAGACTGGAAAATAATTGAAACTTGACCAAAGACATACGAGCAATAATGTGCAAATTGGTTGACAAAGAGCAGTCTATGGCCAGGTTAGATGAGGCGGTCCTAGTGCTCCTAAAATGAAGCGAAGATGCTACGTTTGCCCCAGATCCAAGAACAAAAAGAGTATTGTTTGTAAAACTTGCAAAAAAACTATTTGCAAGCCACACTCAATGTCAGTTATATTATTTATTGTTTGCCATGTGAGCCCAAAGAATAATTTTCTAGTTTAGTGAGAGACAGTAAGGTTTCAGCCAATACATTTTTCTCTTTAATTTGATTATTGGTTAAATTTTAAGCCATTAGATAAGTGCCTTAAAAATATCACTGTGAACAAGTTTTTTTTTGTAAAAGACTAATATTACCTAAAGACTGATTGTTTCAGTGATAATAAATGCTTTTCATAAATATTGTCGTTTTTTGCATTGTGCATTAATATTTAAGTAATTTTCATAAATTGTTGAAAATATTATAAAACATTTATGGGGATACTTCTGAACCCCACGCGTGACTGTACGTTACCAAAAAGAACACGAGTACTTAGACTATTATACTAACATAGCTAACATAACATTAGCGATCACCAGTGTTGTTATCACCAGATCAGGCGGTTGAAACAATTTTCATGTGGCAGTGGATACATGTCTACTGCCATGTATTTACCTAGTTTAAAAACTAATGCACGACATTGTAAGGCTAAGATCGCACTACGATTTTTATTCACCGTTGAAAAAATCCGCAAACCGCGTTTTGTAGGATTGCGTATTGTGCAGTGTAGCGTGCTGTGTGGGTCACTCACCGGGCGCTTTGGGCGGCTTGGGGAAGGCGACTCGATCCGGCAGGGGCATCGCGTCGCGCGGCGTCAGTGTAAGCCACTCGTGTGCGCGGCCCGGCGCGGAGCCCAGCGCCGTGGCGAGCCGCACCGCCACCGCGCCCACGGGGCCGCGAGCACGCGCCGTCGACGCGCTGCTGGACCCGCCTGCGCGCAGCTCCGCGCCGCCCAGGCCTGCCATCGCTAGTGAGCCTGCACACGATCATATAAATTAAATCTTGTTATTAAATTAATAAGATTTTTCTTGGTATTGTAGAACGCAGGAATCCAGTAATGTACAAATCCGCTTTTAAATTCGTATATTCTAGCTTTTAATACAAATTAGGTACTAACTGTCTGATCCAGAATCATGTTCTTTTTTCTTGACAGTCAAAACATCGGAATCCCGCCTTTTTGTGTTGACATAACAAAAAATACATTCTAACAATTATTTTCCACAGATGTTATAATAAAACATTTAATCGAAACTTTTGTAAAAATAAATATCTTAGTATTAATTATTTAGTGGGCAATATCGCCGAAAAGAGGCGTGTTGGTGGCAGGAAAAAGTCATGGCTGCGTAACATACGGGAGTAGACTGGCTTCGCGAGTACCGCTGAACTATTTCGCCTCGCGAGAGAGACGAAAAAATATTAGGAGATGATTGCCAACCTCCACTAATTGGACAGGCACCACTACAAGAAGAAGAAATTAATAGGAAATGTATTGTATAAATTGATTAAAAAATGTAGTTTTTTTTTCTTTTCATATATGGCAATGGTGCAATTAGCACATTCTGCCAGTATCAAGTTTTCTTCGTAATTAATAATTTCAAAGTCTAAAATGTATTCTGTCAATATCTAGTCCCATCGAAGTAAGTACGGAGTGTCGCTCAGTAAAGTAATAGTAGGTTTACTGAGGACAGAAGATGATTCCATGGAAGCACACGGAAAACGCAGTCCTATGTTTATATTTGATTATCACAAACATTACACACAAAAACACTTTGAAGTTTAATAATCTATCAAAAATCAAAAGATTTTGCGTTGTCATTAGGAGGTTTATGTTATGATCATAGTTCAAAGGATGGGCAAGCTGAAGTGGCAGTGGGCAGGTCATATAAGCAGTAGGACCGATAACCGATGTGGGAGACGAATTATCGAATAGAGACTACCAGGAAACATAGTGTTAGACACGCTTCGGCCACGTGAACTGATGACTTGAAGAAGTCGCCGGTAGTGGATGGATGAGAAGAGCTGAAGACCATGTGTGGTGGCGTTCCTTGGGAGAGGTTGATGTCCAGCAGCGGAGAAACACAAGCTGATGGTATAGTGACACCAATGGTGTCACCAACACCAATGGTGTCTGATGGTTTTATTGTACACCAACACATGTTGCCAAAAGAATAAAGTAAGCACCACGAAAAATACAAGAGGCTGCCTTATCGGCAAAGCGACCTCTTTCAGGCAACTTTTGGGTGGTAAGGAGAATAGATAACAATATCAATAGTTAATACAGCATGCAGTTGGTTGTAGCAACAATAGAACAAATAACAAACTTCAATCAGAATGGAACCAACCCACATTCATACTTTTTTTCATAATAAAGAATTTTATGATAAAAAACCAAAAATATAGTGGATATTTTTTCAATTAAAACGCTTTTATAACCTTGGAATTAATATATTGTACTTAAAACTTAAACTTATTGCAAAATGCTCCAGCATCTTAATACTACATGAATGTAGGTTGGATCCATTATTCTGATTAAAGCCGGTCAATTATAAATGCATAACTCACACTCCTGTTTGACCTGCTGCAGGTTGATGGGGCTGAAGGGTGATCGCGCGTAGTGTGTAGGTCGTCTCAACGCTCGCGTGAGCCGTCGCGCGAGCCGCGTGAAGGGCGAGGCGCGCAGGTAGAAGGCGGCGCGGGTCTTCATCACGGGCCGGCCGCCCTCGCCGCTGCCGTGTGCCGTCGCTACATGCCGTGCCAGATGTGCGCGCAGCTTGAACTCCTGTACAGAACACACACACGTATTTTCAATTAGGGTTGCCAGATTTAGCCTCCTTGTTAACGACATGGTTTTCCGCCGTGAAAACCTACGGTCGTCAGTGTTGTATGGGCCTTTATGGGAGCTTGTTAACACACACGGCGATGCCAAGGGTAGCGCACTCGCCATCTTGACTGTACGCAGCAGATGGACGCAAAGGGCTAGGCGCCATCGAATATTACGCACGTGGCAACGAAACCGCTAAGGTCGGCATTGTTTATACTAGAGATGGGGGAACGAGCTCAATCAACGCGAAAAGATGCCAATATCAATAAACTTCAAAATAATAATAAATAGTAAATATGATTTTAAGAGCAGTGATAGCCTAACTGTATACATATATGCTTGACTAAAATTTGTGTGATCATGAGTTCAAATCTTCGGCGCGTATCACCGAGTTTCTACTTAAGTACAGATTTTTTAAAATTGTCACATGCTCCAAAAATAAAAATCTGGGGTATGTGATCCACCAATAAGGACTGGTCCCGCGTGCTAGATTACGCCCCTCAAGTGATTTATTAGGAGAGGCCAGCTCCTTGCAATGGGACGTTATAACAACTTATTGTATTTATAACAATAACTTTAACATAGCTATTATTGGCGGCAAATAAAAATGCAATAAATCGAAATTAATATTTTATTATATGTCTTAATTTATTTATGTATGAAATTAATTAATAGACATCACATAAAAACATCCAAGTTGCTTTTAATGAAGAAGTTCACTAAATTTATAACTAGCGTATTTTTCGTGATTAAATAAAAATATACGCTACACGTATGGTGAAAAAAATTTTGAAATATGTATTATGTAGGTTGGAAAATTACCGAGGTACCTACCCTATACCTATTCAAAGTTCCAAATGCGCTACTGGTTGGTGATGATGACGTCTCAATTATACAATGTTAAAAAGCCTTCTATGGTCTAGGGCCGCGGTTTAGATTACAAATTTTATACTTCGTAATTTCTAAAGATTTTGCTAAAAAATTCAGACCTTTTAAAGAAAGAAAAAAAAAATGGTCAACATTATTGTCCACCAAATCTACGATGTGTGAATGTATGCAGTGTTCCATGCGTGTGGTACCTTGGCACAGTTGAGCACGGTGCAGCGGTGTGGGCGGTGCGACACGGAGAGCGCTGTGTCCTCAGTCTCGCCGCGCGCGACCTTGCCGCCCTCCGCTTCGCTCTCGCCGAACACGCCCGCCGTCTGTAACGCAGACACGCATCCTAATGGCTCATTTACACAACGAGAGTTTCTCGAACATCGTGTTCTTGTGTTACCTTGAAATATACTGCATTTCCCACTTTATCATATTCCCCAATGTACGTGTTTCAGTGGTGAGTGAGATATGCCCGAGCCCACTATCATCCCATCCTATCACATCCCTTCTCATTTCCCCAACGTTTTCTGCAAATCCATTCTTACATTAACAAAAGGTATTCTTCGCGACTTGTCGCCTTGGCAATCGAGGTACGCGTGGCGCCCACGCTGCTCTGCCTTCAGGTGTTGTACGCATCGTGCTCACGCAAGCACCGATCGATAACCTGTTATCATCGAGATTTTATTATCATGTGAACAGTTGTAGGCGAAAATTGTATGTAGTTTGGCCGCATACTCTCCACTCTCTTTGGGTAAACGAGTCATAAGTTAGTACCACGTAACGGCATACAATGGATGCCGTCCATGAAGCCAACATTTTATTAGGCTAAGAGCGCACTGAAATTTTTGATTCGCTGTGAAAAAAATCTGTAAGGCATGTTAACACACGCATTGTGATTTATTCCACCTATTTCTATTATTACCATAGTAGACTTCTGGAAAAACTAATTTGATCAATATACAATCGGAGACGTCCGTTTCGCCATCATATATTCTGGATACATTCATTAACACCAAAGACATAGATAGGCTATTTCGTAAGACTATGTCATAACTTGAGAAACAGTGTTGACAAGTTTTTAATTACTAAAAAATTTATATTTCTAAATTTGATAAAATCTTTTACAAGAGGTGGGTCCATAAATGTAATTGACCTGATGCACAAAATTCGCACGCGAATTTTCGCCGTACGTATGCCACCATAATATTAAAGAAATCTGACTGAATCCTGACTCCCAAACTAAGGAAATCTGTATTTCAAGAGCCGGTTCCATTCTATACTATTAGGTCTATGAAGTATGTCGAAATAGATTATCATGACAAGTCTTTCAAAGTACTATATAACATTATAATAACAAGTTCAAAAATTAATCGATAGATTAAGTAGGGCGTTCAACTAGGGTTTGAAATTGTTGCACTTCAGCACCTCTATTAACACTTGGTGACCAGTGACTTTAAGGACGATGTAGATATGGAAAGGGAATGCAGAGCATTGTCGGTCCGGGCGAATATGCTAGCCTCAGCACAGAATCACCCGATGTACAGACGAATCTGCACATCGGTTAAGTACTAATCGGTCTGTACTGTCTGTAGATGTAATAATGCTGTTTAAGGCAGCGAATACATCAATGTATTAGGGTGGGTCTGTAGTTCAGATATATCCGAAGGGGCTGCTGTGCTCTGCGGGTGCAATATAATAATGCTTTCAGTGCCGTTGCGGCTGCCACGATTGTGCAGTGCATCGACAATGTTCGTGGATGCGTACACAATTTTGTTCGGAAGTGTACATGCGTGTTCTTATCCCCACCACTTGCCTAGACCCAACATACGTGTCTCCGATTGTAATAGGATTAAATCTCTTTTATATATTAAGTACTAACATAGGATAAGTGATTGTTGCTAACGCACGTGTGGGTGTGTATTGTCCATTAGTAAATAAATTATTATTAAGTCTCAAAAGGAATAATAGTACTTTACTGTCCAGGCCCGAAATAAAGCAATTGAAGGCCGAGTAATATTGGAAGGACGGGGCGAAGCAGTCTTTTTTAAATAAACGAGGCCGTTAATTGCTATTTTGGTCGAGACTTGTATAGTATTTTTCTCTAATTTGCAAGGAAACAATAAACAAAATAATTCAAGAAACAGAAGTTTTCCGAGAAATAATTCGCTTTTTTTCAGTTTTCCACTTGATGAAATCTTCATATGCCTTTTTATATTTTTCTCTCGATTTCGGTAGTAACGGGTTTTCAGAAAGTATCTTTGCTTCTTCAGCTATGTCTGGTGGCGTTAAATCTAATTCACCTTCCAACTAACTGGTACTCATTGTTTATTAGACAACTTAAAATTGTAACATAACATCCACAATACAGAGTGGGTATCTGATTTTCATTCCCGCCAATTCGACTGCGCGCGGTCTTTGTTCTTTTTTTAAACATTTGAAAAGAAATGCACAATCAGCCTTTATAATAATATATATCGTGTACCTAAAAAAACCTAATTCATATTAGTGTGCACTAAAAATAACCTCGCTACTGTCTAGTAATCTCTATTATTGTCGTCTTGGAAATTGCTGGCGTGCGTACAGAAAAGAGCCGATTGACGTATTCCTTTTTTAAAATAATGAAGCCATTTCCGAGCAAGTAGGAGAAAATCTAATTTCCCGTGACCTTGTATAGAGGTGACGTTGTTTGTCGTAGTTCTACATGATGCAGTGCTCACCTTTAGTCCACCGTATTTTTTCCAATATTGCCAACACGACCCGCAAAGTCTGTACTGTAAATGCTGCGGGCCCCACGTATACCACTGGTTTGAGTTCGTCACTGGAATATAAACAGAAAATGATTTGAATTGAAATTAAACATGAACGAACATGAAATAATTGCTATTATAGACAATAGACAACACTTTATTCCGACATACACTAAAACACACAATATAAATATAACCATAACCAAAAAAAAAACAATCTAGGCAACAAGAAAAACAAAAGAAAATTAAAAAAATACAAGAATTAACAAAACATTTATTTATTTATGTAATTAAATTATTTAATTAAAAATAATTTATGTAATTAATTTGTGTAGTTATTTATGTAATGTACAGCCTTTTATGTAACATATTTAACTAATATATTGCTAGTGCTAATGGCCAAATACAGATTACACTGACATTATATACAGTATTTAATAGATTGTCCGCAAGTAATAAGTGATTTTTTTATTAATAATACATGTTGATTTGTGTTTGCATTGGTGTGTCCGATTGTGTGTATGCGCCCCAGGGTGAGGATATGTATGTAAATAAAAAAAATGGCAGTTGCTATGACTAGTATGTGTGTGTTGTGATTCCGGAAATGGTCTCCAACTCAGCATATGCTGTGACTGAGTGTCAGTCAGAGAGCTGATTTTCAATGGAGGCATAGGTGTGGCATGGACAAAAGTATATTATTTAATAAATTAGTAACTAAATAGTCATATATAGCATTGAATTAAGGATAAATGTAAAATGTAGTTAAATTAAAAGTAAAAAACTAAATGAACGAAATGGATATAGGAGTACATATTAAGGACATGTTGACAAATAGGAAAAGAAAACTTATAACATTGTCGTGTTTGATACTCGTACGGTACGACTGTGACGTGATATCATTGAATCATATATTATGATTGTCAATGTTCATTTAATACTGCCAAATTAAGAATAAAGAGTAGTGACTCAATAATTAAATATTGTGACTGTAGAAAACTTTAACATCTTGGAAATTAAGCGATAGTGCGACAATAAAAATAAAATATTTTGAAAGATGACGGAGATAAAAGGTTCAGATACGATGATACATGAAAAACAGACCATCATATAGGACAATGACGTTATTCTTCTATAGTAACAGAATAACAGTAGCTCTCCACCATGTCAGCCATTCCAAATATTTCACGTAAATCTCTAATGAATATTGTAAATTCTTTTTGATTTCTCTAATTGTCTCTTACTCTTATACTCTCTACTCGATTAACTTTACAAATTCTTCATCTCCACCCATTCTATGGCTATATAGCATACCACTTGTAGGTAGTGGTTACGTGGTATGAGTATAGTGTGAATGCAGTTCAAGCCTTAAGGCTCATTTACAGAAGGAGTTTCTCGAACAATTCGGGCGAGAATATTGTATACGATTCTCATATGCGAGCAAACTACATACAATTCTCGCCTACACACATGATGATGAAAACTAGATGATAACTGGGTAACAGTGATCAGATGATGATAATAGTTGTCTATACTAATTTTTGAACGACGTTCGAGAAACTCTCATTGTGCCGCCCTGTGCAAGATATTGTGCCTCTCCTTGTGTATACGCCTGTCTGGTGTGTAGAGCACCTCCAATTCAAGGCGGGCGGCACCTGTCGCACATCTATATAGGCGGCACTGTTGTGTGTTTGTGTGTCTGTGTGTGCGCGTGTGTGAGAGAGAGAGAGGGTGTGTATGTGTGTGGGCGTGGTGTGCACCTTGACAGGACGCGCAGAGCATGGCCGCGGTGCCGTTGGTGCCGCCGTTGAGCACGGCGCCGGGCTTGCCGCCCGCGCCGCTCGCGATCAGCGCCGGGTTCGGTTTGTTACTGCAACGCACAATGCAAGCACGTCAGTACACGAACACGTGTTAACATACATTAACCGATGACAGGTTCATTGTTATACCATTAGCATAATCGGGGCGAATGAAGCGTGTCTAGCGCGCCGGAGAGAAAATCTGCAGCGTCGCAAGAGCAGCGGCTTTTTGTGCGTATAAAAAGTAGATCGAACATTTTTGTAATAATTAATATTCTAATGTGTATTTATTTATAAAATATATAAGCGAGACGTAGTGAAAAACGGCACTATATGTGGTGTCTCAAGTGCACATATTTATGAACAACGATAGTTGATAACTACAATATGCTCGGTTTATTTCATAAAACAAAATTAAAACAGTGTCAGAAAATCAGATGAAAATTCAGATTTCCGCTTGCGATGTGGCGCGGTTAAAAACAATCTTTACATGGGTTAGAGACAGTCTATCTAGAAGACCCCACTTACCACCAGGTGGACTGTCTGTTCATCTGCCGCCTTCTTTCTATAAATTGTAAATTATAATACTAAACGTGATAAAGTCCTAAGATTTTGTGACAAGATAAACTGTCACAAAATCTTAGGACTTTATCACGTTCAGTAAATTAAAGCATATCTTCAATTACTCCTGTTTGTGGATTAGTCTTGAACTTAAACTAATTTGAGTTCAACACTGACATTCCACTAGAAGTTGTGACACATCTAAAAAGATGACTTGAACCATAATGACAAACTGTTATAATAATACTGATGGAATTATTTTTTTATGACAGCAAGAACAATGTTATTGATAGTTACAACTACTAAAAAACAATTTAAATCTTCAAACTGAGCGCATATTGTAAACCTTATAGAGACTGCACAACACAGTATGGTAATAAATGCAAAGACATATATTAAACGAGTGTTAAATACATACATATTATTATATTTAATTCTCTAATTTAATTTCACCTGAAATCACTTTAGGATTGCATAGAAAAGCATAGAAAATAAAAATGTGGGTAGTTCACTATAAGAATTATGAGAAGTTACCTCAATAACTTTTATTGAGTTTATCACATATTTTATGTGTGAAAAATGAGAACATCTAAAACGTTCAATGAATGCAATGTTTTGAACATAAACTTGGTTGTTTAATGGACCCTTTAATTGCAACCAAATATGTACATACTACAAACAAGATGTTCACATTTTGACGTACTCAGTTGTAAGTTTTGATAATAAATTAAGAAAAAATTCATAGCTTCTAACTTACATAATTACAGTTTAACAACAATAACGTTCATCTTTGAGTGGTAAGATACGTCTCTTTGGTTATGGTGAATGAAAAATAACAAAATTTTATGAAAGAATACATTGTTCATTTACGTATTTAAAAATCAATTTTGAATGGGGCATAATGTATTTTGGGTTTTTTACATCAATGTTGTAACATATATACAGTGGTGGTCACAAAATTAAAGACACTCAGGAGATATTAAGTTAACTGAGATTTTTGATTATTTATTTCTTACTTCAATACAATAGGAACTTGCAACAATATTTAAATCATTCATATAGGCATTGTGAGATGTTAAAATTAAATATTTTCGATAAAGTTGAGACGACCTACATTTTTATTCGGTTTAACTATATTTCAAGCTGTATGAAGCGAGCAAAGGTATGGCCAACTAAATAAAGACACACTAAGTAACCAAGAAAAAAGAAATATCGTAAATATTAAAATGAAGTTTATTATAATTAATTATAGACATATTTTAAAGACATTATAGTAAAATTATCAATATTTTGTCACATGTCCTTTAGCAGCAATAATAGCCCGACATGGTTTTGGCATTGAAGAGACCAATTTTTTGCAAGTTGATATTGAAATTTGCTCCTATGTTTCTTTAAAAGCCATATAAAGTTGATAAACGTTAGTGGTACGTTTTGTGGCCACCATTCTTGGTACCATGGTACCACAAATTTTCAATAGGGTTGATGTCGGGACTGTACAGGGGCCAATCTAAGACCGTTACTGATTGGTTCTGTAGAAAGTCTTTAACCACTGCTGCTGTGTGTTTTGGATCGTTATCTTGTTGGAAAGTCCAAACCACCGGCAAACTTTCACAGTTTCCTCTAAAATATTCTTGTACTGGAATTTATCCATATTGCCTACAATTTTCCTGACGGTCCAACACTATGTCCGGGAAAACAGCCCCAAACTTCGATATTTCCTCCCCCATGTTTCACTGTTTTCTTCGTATACTTTGGATCCATTTCTTTATTCGGAGGATGTTTCACATATTGTTTTCGGTCAGAATTAATCATATTAATTTTTGTTTCATCCGAAAATAGTACATTTGTCCAATTACGTTCAGTCCAGTGTTCATATTTTTTAGCAAACTCTAATCTAGCTTTAATATTTGCTTTCTTTAAAAGTGGCACTTTACGAGATATTCTTCCAAATAAGTTTGCCTCACATAATCGCCTTCTAATTGTTCTTGCCGACACACCTCTCGACCCACCCTCCTGCACCAAATACTTCCAAACGAATAAGCTCTGATCCTTTGAACGGTTCTTTTTTGGATAACAATATCATTCTGGAGATTTCACGCGGGTTTGTTTAGAAAAAGGTAGACCTAGAAAGGTCTAGATTTCCTAGGTACGTTTTCTGTTGTATAAAACTTTTTGAAATGTTTGATAGCATTCATGACCATACCTTTAGAACATCGCACGTGATTCGCAATTTTCCTGTATGACCAACCCTTGTCATAAAAATTCAGAATGATCTTCCTTGTAGAGGAACCGCAACTTTTATTTTTCACATAGTAGCTCTTTGAATATGATGAAAATGATATCAATTTTGAGATAAAGTTAAGCTGGTTTAAGCTTTAAGCGTGTTTCTTGAAAATTCCCGGAAAAATGGAAAATATAAGAAGGCTGTTTTTTTTTAATTTTAAATTAAGAACATATAACATAAACTGTCTTTAATTGCCAGTAACAAGTAACGTAGCCTTTAACGTAGCCAGCAACAAGCATATTAAAAAGTTTGGGATTTAGTTAAAAAACAAATAAGATCTCAACTATTGCTAAATACAAGTCTTTATTGTCTTCATTTTAAGAATATGGTGTTAGCGTAATGATTAATAGTAATTAAAGTAGAACTAATACTTATCTTCACTATTAATAATACTATCAATAAAATTGTATATAGCTAAATAGAAGGTGTCTTTAATTATGTGACCACCACTGTATAAGTACATATAACCAGGTACTTCATCCCGCCCCAAGTCTGACTTTATAAGATCTCTTATATATAAAATTGTTTGCCTTAAGAGGGCCTCTGCTCTCAAATAGCCCCGGGCCTCCAATAACCTTAATCCGACACTGAATATAACATAAATATAAGTATAATTGTGTGTCGGGTACAAACACTCACTAGTTGGGAATGTAGACCTGCTTCAGCTTGGACTCAGCTTCGACTGCTTTCACACGCTTCTGCTGCACGTAGCGGTCTGTCGTCTTCCACATGTAATAGTACTCGACGAGGTTCTTTAGCGTTTTCCACGGCAACTGCACACAAACATCAAAATTAATTATAAAGAAAAATAGTGAAAGGCAGACCTGGGCCAATGATATACTCATTTATTGCATAATTATCAAAAGTCAATTATTTTTGAAATATTGAAATTATAATTAAGTTAATATACAAAAATGTAAATTAAAGTTAATCTTTACATACAAGTCACGTCATTTACTCAAATTGATAAATTCCTCGACGGTATAGAAGGCCTGCTCGACAAGCCATCGCCTCAACCTCCGTTTAAACATTGGCAAGCTTGAAGTGTCGGTTAAATTTTTAGGTAGGTGGTTGTATATTGTTGGACCTAAAACATGAATCAACCTGTTGGGTGTAATTAAAGAACGCTTAACGGCCGCTAACATACTCGCGTTCCTAGATAACAATAACTAGACAATTAGATAGATAGCTTATTATACAAGATAACCAGTAACCAGCCCTTATCCACTGCTGGACACGGGCTTCCTCACGCACATTGTCTTGTGCACGAGGGTTGTGTGGCCTTAAAACGTCACGCTGGTGAAGCGAGTTGACAAGTCCACTCTTTTAGAGGTGGTGGTAGTACTTCGGGGCATGTGGTAGTGGCTTTGTTATTATTAGTAGCCTTAAGACACCACACGGCCGAAATTGACATAGACTAATATTAATGACACAACTCCTGAGTAATAATACCATGTGTGCGTGACAGAGATAGCTATATTTATTTATTTCTAATATTAATATTTGGCATTTTATATTTGGATAAACACATCACCAAATCGAATGTCGATTTGTCTGCGATGTAGTTAAAAATATTTCATTCTACGTTAATTTTGTGTAAATCCACAGAATTTATAAGGTAACATTGTTTACGATTCACTAAATTACATCGTTACATCGGAGGTTCACAGGGTTCATATATAGCAGTGATAATAGAGAGATTAATCTGAAATACTTTAAATTGTCTCTACCATATTGTCTATGATAGAGTTAAAGTATTTGTTCTAATAAAATTGGAAGTCTTATTGAGTTTGTTTTCATCTTTAGTCGATGAATAAACTAAAGGTTATTATTGATTTTTTTTCTACCTTGTCATTACTGTGTATAATGGTACCAATATATAAAAGTTTGATTTTATTTCGTGATAATGAAATACAGAAAACCGAAAACGTGTCCAATACGGATGAGTTTTTTTTTCTTAAGTGGCTTTATTTCTTTATATATTATTGTTTTTACTTAAGGCAGACTTACAGTCAACCCTGGGGCCACAAAATGATGGTATGGTACTTATGGTAGGCTTTTTATTGTGTAAAAATCTAATAAAATTTTATAAGAAGATTAATATCACAACTTCTTTTCGTTGTCAACATAAAACTATCTACACAAACTAGATGTAGCAGATGGTGTCATCATCTAACTAATATCACTAGTATTCATACCATTTAGTATGGCCAATAGCGAGCAATTAACACCTGTACTAATGTACTCGTGTTTACGATAGCGATACATGAAAATGTACCCCGTAATGCGTGAAAATAGCTATCGCAAGCAATCGTGGTAGCAGTCACGTTGACATCGAACGTGGCTGCTATCGCGATAGCTATTTTCGCTCATTATGGTTGGAAAGTGTGGCTATCGCAAACACGAATACATTACTCGTAGTTCGGGGTAAAAGTCGAGGCAATGAGCACTATTGCCATGCGTAATGGTACGGAGTATAGGCATTCAATGACTATGTAATGGTTAGTGATGATACTCACGAAGTCCTGCCGTATATCTGCGAAGTCCTTGCCATATTTATCGAGCGCCTCCTCAAAGAGGTTAGCCTCTGAGGCGGACCACTCCTCCATTTCGTCGCGGCACAACACTGGCCCCGACGCGGGCACGAGGGACGAGAGTGATGTTTCTATGCTGTATCCAGATTTGTGCAGTGTGTCCATTGCGTGGAACTGGGGAAAGATAATAAATTTTATTCGTTTCATAATCTTTGACAGTTTGCTTTTATCATTGAAAATAAATTGGGTGCACGCTGCAATCCAACAGCCGCTAGACGCACTCGACTGGCCTCGTTACGCCTCTCTCATCACAGAAGACTACCTTGAAATGTAACGCATTTCGAATTTCATCCTATTCTCCGATGTATGTACGTGTTTCGATAGTGAGTGAGATATGCCAGAGCCCATACTCATCCTATTCTATCCCACCCCAATTTCTCAACCTTTTCTCCAAATCCATTCGTACATCTCCAAAGGTAGGCAGTGCATCTGAGGGCGTACAAACGTTTGTCATTCTGGACTGAAGTTGGCACGTATCGCGGATGTCCATGAGCGACAATATCCAGTTACCATCAGGTGGACTGTATGCTCGTCTGCCGCCTTCTTCATATAAAAAATATAAAAATGGCCTCTACAACGGGATTCTGAAAAACGGCGGCGGCAATGTCTTCCATCCCATTATACTCCTTAGTCGCACTCGGTGTCCCGTCGCATCCAATCCCATCGAGTAAAGTGTAATGGGATAAAACTCCTCGTCTCATTAACCATTTACTCTTCATCCCACCCTGTGCCCGTCAAGAGGGAGTATAATAGGGATAAAATTCATCACTTTGTTACTGGCAACAAAGAATGCCTCGAGACTTTACGTCCATTATTTCTGTACAATCCACACTAATACTAAAATCCGAAAGTGTCTTTGAATCATCTGTCTGTTTCTTTATTACGTATTCGCGACTAAACTATTGGAACTGATTTCTAGTGGCGGATCGAAACTGATTTTGCAGCCGAAACCGAAACTTTTCTTAACGACTGTATTTGCTCATTCTGTAAACATAGAATAGATCATTTTGAAAGATCTTTGATCTATAAAATATTTTTCATATTCATTCCTATAAATAAATAAATATTTACGTGTATACAACACACAGGTAAATACATATTTATTTGAATTAACAGTTCATATAATATTAGGTAATCGGATAAGTTCACGGCCTTTTTGTAGTGAAAATAATAAAGACTTTTTTTGTATTACAGAAATATTTATTGAACGCAATATTGCCATTTAATTCGATTCTATCTTTCGCCATTTTTCTGACGGAGTCATTATCCCATCGCTATTAATTTTTTGAGGTTTTTGAGCGAAAATCTGATTTAAATGGTTTATACAGTCTTCTCTTGAATGTAATTTTACTACATTTAGAGGATTTTGTAAAGAGCGGAATAAATGATAATCCGAGGGTTCTATGTTTGGACTGTATGGAGTATGCATTAAAAGTTCCCAACCAAGGTAAATCATTTTTTTTAGTCGTCAAAGATGTATGCGGTTGAGCATTGTCGTGAAGATGTAAAAATTTTCTTTTATGCATATCTAATTTTCTCCTTATTAACTTCCATTTTAAAATTGTCAAAAAATATGAAAGATAAGATTTTTAACTTGTAATTTCAATTTGCCGCCATTACAAAAAAGCCAGTGTTGCGAGAAATATAACACGCTAAAGCCATACGTTCAAAAAGTCCGCGAACTTTTCCGACTACCTATTATATAGTGTACAATTATATTTAACTAAACCAAAGGATAATTTCTAGCCAATAACAATTTCCATGATAAAATATAAAATTAATTTTATGTGAGTAAGCAGACTTGAGGAGACTTGTAGTTATATCATGGACAAATGAATACAATTTAGCATGTACATACATAATTGCGAATAGTTTTATGAGTATGTTTTTTAGCTGGTGTACAATATATTGAAATATAGTTGCATGAAACATGTAAAACTAGTTTCGATCGGGCCGAAGATTCGGACGGTTTTTGGCCGAAACTCGGATTTTTGGCCGAAATAGGCCGAAACTGAAACCTAAAATTCGGTCGGGCTACTGATGATTTCAATGAAATTTGACAGAGAGGCTGAAATTCGGGAGGATATAGGATACCTTTTATTGTAGAAAATTGCATAGTTTATGCCAGTGAGAAAACTCGCGCGAGCGAAGCCGCGGGTAAAAGCTAGTAATGTATAAATAAAATGTATGTAAACTAACTATGATAGTGATTTACTAGGAGAGGCCTGTGCCCTGCAGTGGGGCGTTAAAAGGCTGACAAAAAATATGAACTACGGTGGTGTTCGCTTGCCGCTCTGTGATGTATGCGGCGCGGGACTGTATGGAACATAGAACGTCGAACAGTCGAACATACCGGATGTACTCATTTAACATTAACAATTCAATACAAACAATAAACAAATAAAGGTTTTTATATTTAAACAATATAAGTGAATGTAACATCTCATAGGTGTGTTACTCACGAGCGTGATGTCCCTACTGGCCGCGGCGGCGGACATGTGCAGCGAGGGCTGCTTCACGCTGGAGGAACAGTCGAGCGCGCGCGCGAACGTGCCCACTGAGCGCGACACTACCAAGAACTGGTCAATCTGCCGGTCCGTCAGCCCGTGCTCCGGCGTCCACACTAGCGTCTCTAGCTCCTCGCCGTTGCGCGGGTCATCCTCGCCTGACGACACATACAAATCTTTTGAGGTCTTTCTCACCACCTCTTGATTATTTATCAGAAGGTATCAGAAAGTCCGTTATACTTTATCAGAAAGTCAGTATGAGCTAGATTTATTTGACAGATAATGGTATCAGATTGATAACAGTTACTTTATCAGGAGGTCGTGAGAAAGACCCTTAATCTCTTATCATATCGCGTTTAGGGATCATTTAGGGACGAGAGTTGTGAATAGGATTTTGCAAGGTCGGCGGCGCGCCCGCATACCCCCTGGTGTTGCAGGTGTCCATGGGCGGCGGTAACACTTACCATCACGTGAGACCGCTTGCTCGTCCGCCCTCCTCTATAAAAAAAAAAAGATATCACATTTCCGCTGCAAAACAACTTTTAACATTCTGCGCTTTTAATGTCTGGTGATGTCAAAATGTTGTAAGGGGTGTCCAGTGGCACGTTTCAAACTTTGAATAATCATTAAAAAAAACTACACCAGTTATATAAAATATGTTTATTGTAATTTACAAACGATAAACGAAGATTTTATTTTTTAAAAACGACAATTTCTAAATGGCGACCATCAAGCCTCACACTCTTCCGAGTCTAGCGCGCATGTTTATAAAAACACGTTTACAGAGCGATTGAGGAATCCTGTTGATTTCAGCATGAATGTTTTCTTAACTGCACGACAGTGGCTGGATTGGTCTTGTAAACCACGGATTTCAAGTATCCCCCCATAAGAAAATGTCACTATGGGTTAAGTCGGGCGACCTGGGTCGCCACGGTATGGTGCCGTTGCGGAATATGTTTTTTTTAGGAAATAACTGCTGCACCGCATTCATGGACAAATTTGCCGTATGAGCTGTTGCCCCATCTTGCTGGAACCACATGTTCTGGTTAAAGTATGGACTATTCTGTAGTTCCTGCCTTAAAAATAATTTGGATTTTATAACAATTTACAGTTCCACCCGAACTTAAGTTTTTTTCGCATAACCAGCATTTTGCACCTGCAATGTTGATTTTGGAATTCCCAATATCGACGAACGTAAGGATTGATAAACGGAAGCCATAACACGTTCAACATTTTCATCCGTTGCTACCGTGGGCGTAGGTCCCGGTCTGGGTCTATTCATTGTTGATGCCATACCTCTAAACCTCGCTACCGAAGACTGGATGAGGTTAATCGACGGTCCATTACATAAACGACGAATACGGTATTGATTGTTAAATTAACGACGGGCCTTAGACAATGAAAAACCACTCGAAATGTAAGCCTCAACGGCAAAAGCACGTTGCTCTACGCTCCACTTCTCCATAGCTACTAAAAATCCGCAACGCTTGCGCTTCGAAAGACGCCTCCCCCGCACCTCTCCCTTGCCGGGTACAGAAACTAGATGGGTTCAATGTTTCAAATCTGCCACTGTACACCCATTATTAGATAAATTTCGAAGAAATCAGCCTATTGCGTTCACCACAACTATCGAATTTCGGAAAATTTCGCATATCTCAACTAAAGGTTCCCAGTTTCAAAGTTTATATCTAGATCATCACTTGTCAGCCTTCTCAGTGTCACTAACAATTAGGTGCTAATTATGTTTATCACCGTTTAACATTTGATTATAATCATTAATTAAATAATAAAAGGTTTTTCGTGAATAAGTGCTTATTTTTTTCTGACCAAATGCGACCCTCGGGTTGAGAAACGATGATCTAGCTAGATTATAGATATAACTAAATTTGTGGATAAATTGCAGGGCGCATTTCTCGATAGATTGAAATAAAATAATGAATCTTATCACGAATAATAATGTTATGTATACCTGTTAGTCGTGTCAGTAATATACATAACACGTTTGTAGTATTTACTTGTTTGGTTAAAACGTTTTGTATTTACATATGTATATTGTTGGTGTACCAAAATAAATAACGAAATAAAATTTGACAAAAAATATTCTGGATCATATCTCGAAGTTCGTATCCACGAAAGTAAGTACGTTAGCTCAAAAAGCTTTTGTAAACTTTTCGGTAATCAATCACAAAATGAAATTTAACCACTAATATAATAAATGATATGTTGGGCTATTTTTATATAATATATATAATTATTTATATATAATGATATAGGGCTCGTAAATCTCTACCAACTTATGACTAAACTTTTTTTTTAAAGGAAAATATCGAAATGGCGCCAGCCATAGTTTGTTTTTGTAGAATGAAGGTGGAACACGGCCAGATTGTCCATCTTGTGGTAAGTGATACCGTCGCCTGTCAACATATAGGAAACGAGCAAAAATAAAGTATAAACTATTTTACCTATTCACTCCTAAATCTAGTAATTCTTACAAGAGAAAAAAAAATAGGAAAGTACAAAACAATGTTTAGCAATTTTATAGCGGAATAAAGAATAACCTGAATAAAGAAAAATCAGTTTTCTATTTTTGGCGTTTCCCGGTAGCAATTCAATATTTCGTTATGTTTATCATTTACAATTTCAAATAAGAAAAACTAAACTACTATTATTACGATAGTACTACGACTATTAACTCAATTTTAGATTTGTTAAAAATATAAGGTACCTACCTTCTTTTAATAAATTAGTTACTTCAGTCTGATATCTACTTCCAACTCTGATTTCACCCTTATCTGCTAATAAAGTCTTTTGTGAAGGATCAAATACTAAACAATAAAAAAATGCGTCCTGAAACAAAAGAAAAGTACACATTAAAATAAATCATGAAAAAAGTTTACACACAATACTGTGATTAGATTACATAAAGAATTAATTTAGGAATGTGGCTCTGTGCTGCGTTCTAAAACATGTGAAAATCGCTCTTTCACAATATAAATTATGCTATATCACTATGTCTCTTTTTGTATAATATCATATCATGAATCATACAAGAGACACTGATATCTTCAAGATACTTCTATCTTCAAAATTCACCATATTTAGATTGAGAAAAAGCAAACTTCACATTTTCATTTGTCACTCTGGACTGATGTTATCATGTATTGTTGATCTCCATGGACAACAGTATCCATTTACCATCAGGTGGACTGTATGCTCGTCTGTCACCTTTTTTCCATAAAGAAAAACAGAAAATTTTGTAACTCTGATCTAATATGGACAAGTTACAAGTCTAAATACAAGTATGTTACCATGGTAACCTTTATTAACGACAGACATTAACAAACCCGCCATTTTTCGGAATAGGTCACTTCATTTGATTGAATTTAATCTGATGTTAAAGACATGTGGACATCTAAATCTAAAGGACATCTAAAGGTTGCGGATAGATAAATATGCATATGTGTTTATGTATAAATGTATATTATGATTAGCATCGTAAGCTATACAACATATCACTTATTAAGGTTACAATGTATGATGAGTATATTTTAATATAACTTAATGTTTATTTTTATATTTATTACTGTCCTTTTATCCGCTGCACTGACGTCCGTCCGTGACAGGGATCTGACAGAATATCAGCGCTGCAGTGTATGCTGCAGCATCATGCTGAGTCAGGTACCCATTTCCTGTTACAGTGATAAATTTTCTTTGTTATCCTTGCGTTTTGTTTTAATTTTTTGGTTGTACTTGTCACTGTAGACAGGAAATAAATCATTTTTCTCTCCATCTCTCTAAATTGATAGAAAGTCTGTGATTATCACAACGTTAGTTCAAATTATATTTTAGATTATCGTGGTTGCCACGACAGCAACATTTTCAATTAAGATTATCTATAAGAATTATTGTTGATAACCAAAATATAAAAATTGGCAATAATCGTTTATTTGTTTACTAAATAATAATAATAAATAATAAATTTAATTATTAATAAATTAATTTATTTCATTTATTGCAGTTTTTAATCTTTCAATGATTATATGTTTATAAAATGATTATACAATATGTGCAATGTTGTTGTTGTTGCTCTTTATTGCACTTATAATGAGTTGTTACAATAAGACATTACTGTATTACCACATGTACAAAGGCGGACTTATTCATATTTGATGCAATGCTATTTTTATGTAAATATTAATTTACGAATGTAATTATATCTGAGAACATGAATGTAAAGTGAACACATGGCAAGTGATGAGCAATCGATCATGTACTGCCCCTTCTGTGTGTTACACAAAAGTTAGGTAAGGACCATAAATTATATTTCATTAGAATTATTTTTAAATAATCTCTAGAGACAGGATGTGACATCATTTTAGGTGTGACATTTTCTAAAAAGGCTAGGTATAGTATAGTAATCAAATGATATAAACCTTTAACAAGTACAGTTTGTAACGATGACTCAATGTCGGCTCACTGATAAGAGGTTGAAACTTAAATTATATAAAAAATATATTCTCAGAACGCTTCGCACCTCTGTTCCCGATACAATTATGACTTTTATTAAAATAAACGAAGAATAAAACAACTTATTAGAAAAATACTAAAGACCAGTAAGAATATTCGTAATCCTCTGTGGCAGCGTATCTCATAAAACTGCGAGTGTAAAATGCGATGGTAAGTTGCTTACTATCAGGTTGAAGTCTACGTCATTGCCATTTATTAATAGAGACAATTCACGTGATTATCGAACACTGAAAGGTACAATGCGTTTGTGTATGTGTCCGTGGGGCCGGTACATACTCACATCCTTATTGAGATAGCTGAGCAGCGATTCCGTTTCGTTTAGGAGCGTCACTGTACATTTTCCGCGGATGTGCGTCGCCGGCAACGTCTCCACGTGCCGGGAGAGGAATAGCTCCCGGTGTTTCGCTTGATGTCGCTGCTTTGGCGCCAGGCCGTCTGTGCCTGGTAAGTCAGAAGATTCCTCCTCCATTGCCACTGGAACAGAAAACGAGACACGGTTAGGTTTGATAAAAGGATTAATAACAACTTTGCATGATGATGATCATCATTATTACTATTGATATTCTAATATGATGATGCAAATCACATGTAATTGATAGCTTTTTCTCAAAATATGCTTTAAATATATTATATTCTCTTGCATCTATTCGTCATCCATTGGTCGACGGGTAAAATAGTTATAATTTGTCAATGCGTCTAAAATATAATGCTTTCGTACTGAGTATATCAATTGCAACATTTCCAAAAAAGGATACTTGAATCTGATTAAATTCGTAACTCCATAACTCAAAAGCGTTTCCATATTTTAAAAGTACGATAATATTAAATACTTATTTATTAGCAACATATTATATTATTATTAGTAACATTCTGTGTTTACATTGACTTTGTAATGAGTGGAGCCTCTCGATCAGTATGCAATAGTGTTGGCCTGCCGCGGCACCGCCTCCGCAAATATGGTTGATCCGAATGTGAGCACGTGCCAATATTTGTTTGCATGCTTGTTTGTATATGGACGCTATCCGATTTCATGCGAGTGGTTTAATGTAGAGTACCGTTGTACATTTACAGATATCACATGATGTTCACATATTTAAAACTCACATTGAGAGAACTAGGGACTAAAGAATTGTAGAGGTTGTTGTTGTAGTCGCTGGAGAGCGTTAACTCTTGAATTGGTGATTCTTTAACTCATTGGCTTGGAATTTAGGTATACCATACCATAACATCAGCCTGTCTCTCCACTGCTGGATATTGGCCTCTCTCAAGTGCCGCCACCACACACGGTTTTCAGCTCCTCTCATTCAGCCACTACCGGCAGCTTGCTTCAAGTCGTCAGTCCACCTGGCACGGGGGCGGTCCAGGCTACGTTTCCCGGCACGTGCTCTCCATTCGAGGACTTACCTCCCTCATTGGTTATCGATCCTGCGGCATATATGGTCTGCCCACTGTCACTTCAGCTTGCTGATTCTTTGAGATATGTCGGCAAATTTTGTCGGAATTTACGTATGTAGGGCGTGAATTTTTGTATTATAATTAGTGTACAATCGTTATGCAGAGACGTGAGTAAAGAGTCGTGTAATGAGTTGTCAGCTAAACTTCTTGGAAGACTTAGGCTCGGTGAAGGTGGTATGTGGTCCAAGCACCAACAAACGGAACATTACAAAAACATCTTGTCTGGCCTCAAAACTAAGTATAATATCTCAAATTTCTATATACATATTATAGATTATATTTTCAGCCATTAAAAAAACAACAAATTTTCAAACAATATTAGAAATGCGGGAATCATTGCCAACAGGGAATCGGTCAAGGACGACAGAAAGATCAGCTGGTACTATTGTCTCTTAACGTATTATATTGTAGTATGACATCACACCCCCTATGTTAATCGTCTGCTGATCCCCAATAGTTAATCAGGGAGTAACTAAAATTGAATAGACGAGGGTACATGAATATTCTAGGACATCGATCTTCACAATGAGTTCGAGATAAGGGAGAAGATGTTTAAAGAGGACTGAATATGAATCTCATCACTTCACAAGATTCTCGTAGTTCTAATGACTGCATAATGCATATCAAGGATGAATCACTAGTGTGCCGTAAACGAGTCGAGTCCGTTGGAGCGGTTCGAGTGAATTGCGTAACAGCGGAAACGCTGTTGCCTTACGAGTGATCCTGATGATGCATGTAGGGACTTATTCCGTCAACGCCTACTCAATATTGGGGAATTGCATTGAATCAGATTACTTTTGCGGCATACGAGATTGCGATCGTAACGTAATTCCGTTTTTTCAATCGAAGTGCCGCTTTCCAGTACTGCTGATAAATTAATAACATCAATACATATATATATTTATTGGGAGGACATCAGTGCGTCATTTATTTATTTTGGAACATAAAACAATTATAATAGGTCGGGGAGAAAGTCTTTTCGTATTTTGTATGTATGAAATTGTGATCCAATATTTTTGATTGAACTGTTTGTACCTGACTGGTTATGATACCATTAAAAAGGTAACATTTAAAAAAAAAAGAAATAAAAACTGTTTCCCGCCATTTTTCAATCGTTTTTCTGTCCAAGAAAATGAGTGAATCTAACGAAGAAATTCGATACATTTTAAAGTTTTATTAGAAAAAGGGGGAAAATGCGATACAAGCCGAGAAAAAAATGTGTGCCGTTTATGAACCTAATGCAATGTCAGTAAGAGTAGCACAAAGTTAGTTTAAGCGTTTTCAGTCAGGAAATCTTAATGTTAAAGATGCAGTTCGCTCCGGTTGCCCTGTTACCGATAAAGTTGATGCCATTTGTGAAAAAGTGCAGCAAGATCGGCATATAAGTAGTTAGGACATTGCTGATGAACTGGGCATTGACTACAAAACAGTTTTGACTCATTTGAAAAAGCTCGATATTTGGGTACCACGTGAGCTCACTGAAAGAAACCTAATGAACCGTGTACTCCTCGTTTGCGATTCTCTATTAAAACGCAATGAAACGGAAACATTTTTGAAAAGACTGATCACTGGTGATGAGAAGTGGATCACTTACGAGGGACGTCCGGAAAGTAAAGATACAAGGCTTTCCAAAAACACCCAAAACCGTTTTATTAATAAAAAATTACGTATATCTCATCATTTTTCGACATAGTCGCCGTTAAGTTCCAAGCATTTTTGATAACGTGGGATGAGTTTTTTTATGCCGTCGTCGTACTCTGTTCCCGCCACCTCCTTCAGCCAGGTGGTCGTCAAATGTTTGAGGTCCATCGTCTTCGAATCTCTTCCCCCCCAAAGCTTCTTTCAACTTGGTGAAAAGATGGTAATCGCTGGGGGCTAAGTCAGGACTGTGAGGTGGGTGGGACAAAACGTCCCAAACAAATTTCTGCAGTAACTCCTGCGTTGCCCGAGCAGTATGGGGGCGAGCGTTATCATGGAGAAGACACACTCCTTTTGTCAGTATTCCCCGTCTTTTGTTCTGAATGGCACGCCTTAATTTTTTAAGGGTTTCACAATATGCTTGTGCATTAATGGTAGTGCCACGGGTCATGAAATCGACCAGGATAACCCCCTTCCTGTCCCAAAAAACGGAGGCCATGACTTTACGGTCCGAGAGAGTTGTTCGGATTTTTTTGGCGCTGGGAGAATGCGTATGGCGCCACTGCATCGATTATCTCTTGGTTTCTGGCGTTGTGTAGGTAATCCAAGTTTCATCCTCTGTCACCATACTGTCCAAAAGTTCCTCTCCCTGTAGGTCATAACGTTCCAAAAACAATCTTCCTGACTCAATCCTCTTCTGTTTGTGTTCATCCGTAAGCATTTTTGGGACCCAACGAGCACACAGTTTCCTGTAATCAAGTCGATTCGAGACCACTTCGTGCAGAACAGATCGAGAAACACCTGGACACTTCTCAAGAAGTTCGTCGAGAGTCAAACGACGATCTATACGGATGAATTGTTCGACTTTTTGGACAAAATCGTCGGTCACCACAGATGGCCGGCCGCAAAACTCGTCCTTCCTTCTCGAAATTCTCGTACCCATTTGGCGACGTTTTGGCGGTTCATAACGTCTGGTCCATATGCCTGGACAAGTCGACGATGGATTTCAGTGGGAATGATTCCTTCTTGGGCGAGAAAACGGATCACACTTCTCACTTTGAATATTCAGTAATAGAGGTGGCGGGAGCGCGCGATGACTTGCCCATCGTGAAAACGTCTCACGGATAGAGATGTCCACGTACTGAAACGGTTTTCGTCTTGATTTGTTCGTTACATCCCGCACTAAGTCGCAGTAGTGCCAACGTTCGAAAAAAAATCCCTACGGCCGTGAGAGGGCTTGTATCTTTGCATTCCGGACGTCCCTCGTACGACAAGAACGTGCGGAAAAGATCGTGGTCTAAGTGTGGCCAAGCTCCACAGACTGTGGCGAAACCCGGATCAACGCGCAATAAGGTGATGTTGTGTGGTGGGATTGGAAGAGCATCGTTCATTATGAGCTTTTACCGCCGGGCAAAACCATCGATTCGGATCTCTACTGCCAACAGCTGATGAGACTGAAGCAAGAAATTGAGAAAAAACGCCCGGAATTTATCAACAGAAAGGGTGTAGTCTTTCATCATGATAACGCCAGACCACACATATCTTTGGCTACTCAGCAAAAATTGAGAGAGCTTGGTTGATGCACCCATCTTATAGCCCTGACATTTCCACTTATTTCGGTATCTTCAGAATTCTTTAGGTAGTGTAAGGTTAACATCAAGAGAGGACTGTCAAAACTACTTGTCGCAATTTTTTGACCAAAAATTCCAAAATTTCTACAGCAACGGGATCATGTCACTACCTACAAGATGGCAACAAGTTATAGAACAAAACAGCACATATATATTATAATTAAATGTAATTAAACTTTTAAAAAACATGTCTTGAATTTGTATATAAAATACGAAAAAACTTTTTCCCCGACCTTATACAAAAAATACTTAAAAACAACTTATATAAATGTTTTACTAGTTGTACAATTAACAACAATGTTCACATATTGACCAAAAAAAGTTATAATAAAACAATCAAGTACTAGCCTTACATTTCATGTGTGGGAAAAAACATAAGTAATAAGAACAGGTTAACATTAATAATTATGAACATTAGGAACACTACTGTAATTGAATGGTTGATATGTTGTATAATATGTACCTAGTCTAGCCATAAATATTGTTACAAAGAAAACATTGATATTGTGGAGGTGTGTCTCACATGTTTGCGGAACACAAAGTTACTGACTTTTTTGAAGTCCTAAAGAGACTGGTCCTCCTTCGAGCGGAGAGCTAGTGCATCTCAGAATATAATCATAGATACTATTTATATACAAGGGATGTTATATTTATTTTTAATTGATAATGATAAGGGATGTTTCTTCAAACATTCAAATATTTAAATAATTTTGATTATAATTTTTAAAATATGTACCTTGAAATTTATATATGTATTCAAAGTTGTAATTTTATATTAATATGGGTCTCGTACCGGACGCAAAATAATTAATAATTTCTTTTTACACTATAATTTTATTAGAAGAATTTGTGTTATTTTAGGAATAAATAGGTAAGCGTTTTAAAAATATAATGTTTATTCTAAATGGTCACTATTTGCTTTTATGCAATCTTTCAAACGTTGTGGCCAGTTTACAACTGAAATACGCATCCCTTTCATGGTAAAATAGGCAACTGCCACCCTTATGGAATGTTTAAGGGATTTAATATTATCATGATGCCATGCTCTCTAAAACAGACCATAAATCATAATTGAGCGGATTAAGATCTGGACTAGATGATGGCCAGTCTTCAGCTGTGTTAAAGTCGGGAATATTCCTTTCTAGCCACGGCTGTGTTGAGCAAGTCTTATAATCTGGTGCTGAGTCTTGCTGAAAGGACCATTCTTGGTTATGGGACAGGGTGTTGTTAAGACGCGTTACGATCCTCTCAAGAATCGTATCTTGATACACTTGAGCCGACGTTGCAATAATTTTTTCACAAAAATATGGTTGACACTCCTTGATAGCTAACACCTCACCAAACCATCATTGAAGTCGGATAATGGCCAAGTTGCACCCTATTGACCAATTGAGTAGCTTCATGAGTGATGAGCTTAAACTCGATCATTCTGTTTGTTAAAATGTTCCTCAATGGTAAACATTTTCTCCTTTTGCGTACCACCGAAAAAGTTGTATTGATTTGTCAATCCTATTTTTCTTTAAATTATCAATTTATCAGTTAAGAAATGACAAGTATGACTTTTGTAAGCAGCACTCTTAAATCGTATTTTAAAATACATCATATGGTTCTGGGTGCCAGCTCCCTGGATACAATCTTTTGCTTCGGACGAGATTTTTTCGGATTCTCTCCTTCAGTTTTAATCGTCTGTTTAGTACGAATAGTGCGTGAACGGCCAGACCTTTTTCTGTTACATACAGAGGACGTTTCAATGTACCTGCCAATAGGCCGGTTACACAAACATTCGGCTAATACCGAGCGGATGGCGAGTTTTAAAAATTGCATTTGGCTCCATGCCTACTTTGTGTAATGCATTAACAGGTTTTCATTATCACCCGACTCCATTTTAATATTAATACAATATTTAATAATGATTGGCGCCAATATGAGAATAAACATTGTTTTTTCAGGTGAGAAACAGATTCCAAATTCAAATGGTTCTAGATCAAACAATGGACGTAAGGGCACCCTGCGCAGCGGTAAACGCGGGACGTGGTATCGCAGAGTCCAATTGCAAGTTCGCGTTGTTAATCGTTTAATTGGACTAAAAGCGATGTCCGTGTTAATCCTGCAGGTGTAGCTGGACCGTATTAATAATGGTCAGAATAAGAGCGCGGATCATTATTTACATGCCGGCCGCAGCAGCCGGCGAGGGTGACCGGCAGGTGCGTTGCGAAACGCCTCAACTTATGATTTTTATGCGTCGATGTACTACACCAACCCACTGGCATTACGACACGCGTCATATCACAACATGTCCGCCATTTCACTTTATTATTATTAAATAGGTGTGGTACTACAAACACGGGTGTTGTTTACTGTCAACTAATAGAGTAGGAATAAAATGTAAGAAAGTTCTATTTGCAATATTCGTAAAACCCTAACAACAACAGGTTTTACAAATCTGTCAACTTCGGACTCATAAAAATAGTAATAAATGTATTCTGATAAAGGTTCTTTTGTCGATGTAAAGATTTTATGTCCAGGCACCAATCTTTTTTCCTATTCAGCTTTTCATCAAGTGAGGTAAGCAAGGGCTAAAAACAGTGGTAATACAGATTTTTGGGTTGATCTATTCGGAGTGTAAAACGATGAGCAAAGCCAAGTGTGACTATAAAATACATTGATTCATTTGATTAGTTCAAAGGCTCCGATAAGATGCAAATGTGACATACGCGTGTCACTGTTTCAACATCATCTAAGTATATACCATGTAAGAGATAAAATACAATATTTTCTTGTGCTTCGTTATATTTGTTTGTTATTGCTGTTTGTAAACTTAGTCGTGCATGTATTTTGTGTTTAAATTCGTATTGAGTAAGCAGTAGAAATCTGAACGTTCCGAATAAGTAATCACAATCAGTATGGATGTTGTTTTCCTATATCATTGTTAAGTGTCGTAGGGCGGTGTCGTGGGATACGTAGTATACACGGGGAACAATCGTCCCGCGGCTGACAATAATGCGAGCCACCCCTGCGGGGCAAAGCCGCCGCCGGCCGGGCCCTTGCGTCGCGTCACGTGCCAACACACCCAACCAAACGATATCGCAATCCAGCATCATGTACTCAACGCATACTAGGGTCAAGTTTTATAATTTAGTCGGACACAATGAACCGATAAATGTATGTTTTAAGATGGGTTTGACTTTTTAGAGGCGCTGTGAATGTCGCGACGTGTGCGGTCGGCGGGAGGGGTGTCGAGAGGTGTTTACCGGCTTGCTATTTATTATTACCAGGCAGACACCTCACTAAATCACACACGAATAACAATCAAATCCACGTTTGGTGAGCCCAAGCGTCTTTAGCGTTAAATAGGGCGCATGGTACACGACAGATGTTATAAAATTTTGAACAATTTTTCTGTTAAATTTTGTTTTTGATTCAAAACTTAAATTTTGATTTAAGCATATAAACTTGATTTAAGTTCATATCGTAAACATACGAAACTTAATGTTTGGTTCCTTTAATTAGGTCCCAAGTTTAAAACCTATAATAAAAAAATGCACTAGCATACTAGAAAATTAACCCATTATTACGATTAATAAACTAAGAGTGAAGGGCACAAGACGACAGGAATGACGCTAAAACAGGCGAGCGAAATTAATTCCATCGGTAATACCAAGATGAGATCTGGTGTGAGGCAAAAACTGAAAACGCGATTGTGCGGTCCTCCCGGACTGAGCACTGTACGAGGGTAGCACACGATTGTCTTGTATCGATATAGGGTATCCTATTTTATAAATTAACACTTATAAAAAATGTTTAAACTTAATTTGACGTGTTATTATAATATAAGATTACCTAGAGTTACTTATCTATACATATAATAAAACTGTAGAACCAGCGTGTCTGTACATTGAATATATTTACCAAAACCTGATAGGGGGCGATGAAGTCTTTTCATATTCTGATACTCTTATCACAATACAAAAAGATGATTTTGAAATTTTTTACTGTCTGTTTGTTCAAACACGCTAATCTCCAAAATTACTGAACGGATGTTCATGGGGTTTCCATAGGTTAATTAAGCTTAGCTTGGCGCTTCGAATGGGCTTTGTTTCACCGAAATCGACTGACAGCAAGAGAAGATATCCCAATTTAGAGTTTAAAAACTAAAATTCCACTCGTACGAAGTGGCGGGCACAGCTGGTAGATTATATCAGAAATAAACGGATATAAGCATCTATAATTTATTACTAATTAAATAATGTCGGTCCGTCATCTTCGTGTTCTGCAATCATTGCAGCAAGAGTAAAGAAAGAAACAAACATTCTTATTATACACTATCCGAGTACATTGCGTTACGTTGTAATCAATCACTCTATTTTATGAAGTCTTTGAAGGTTCGTTCATGGTCGGAAATAAAGATGACCGACCGATCGGCGTTATTTAATTAAATAGTGGTACATTAAATACGTCCTAAAATTGTTTACTTTGCAGTAGTTGATAACGTTTTACTTGTTTCAGTCGTACATCAAAAATTAGATGAGACCAACTATTTCTACCCTCTAAATTATTAAATATTCTTTCGAGTCTAATTATGAATATTATTTTTGTCTTCAATAAATAATAATCGACGTTAGAAGAAATTAAGTATAACGCAGTGCTTTAAAGCACTTTGCACGCTTATCATTTCGATCTGTAGTCTTCCTTTTGTATTCATATATTAAAAACTTATTCCCAACAATGTTAACATTCCACATTTTCTTTGCGGTGACAGTCTGTAAGTACCTAACGTAACATTTAGCTATATCATAGTAGTTGACTAGACTTAGTATTTACTCTTGTTTCGTTGTATGGCTTGTTGGCTGTTAAGCAAAATAAAAAAAGGAAAACAATTTACTGTGTAATGTATAAAACGCAAATTCACCGTTGGTTGGGTGACATGGACCTACGTAATGTTTGAGCAGTCTCGCGCTGATTAATCTTCTATCGGTTTTTGCAACGAACGCAAAAGACTAAGTTGACCGGACAAACAAAAACGCAATATACGCAAAATGCAATGTTACTGCAATTCGCATCATGCTTGTACACCGTTCAAGTATTTCACATTACATATTTCACATTACATATATCACATTCTATATATACCTACATTACATTCGTCTGGACCCATCTTTAGATTCGATCCTTAGACAATTAGATTAAATCCTTAAGGACATAAGAAGTTATTTGATCTTAAATCGCTAATATAGAAATAAGCTAGTACTAATCAGATGTTATTTTTTTATCGATAGGATGCATCTTCCCCGACACCATCACTATTACGTCGCGGCGGCACGGGCCCGCCATTTACCGAGCTCGGGCCCGGGGGTGGCCGAATTGTGGGGGATTTACTTTATGATAATTATTTCGATTGCCATCGCGAGTAGTCCCGGACGCACTCCACGCGGTCTCGAGACCGACGCGAAGGAAAATCACAGCTTTTACGCCGAACCACTTTTTATCGTCACCGGACAATTTGAGCGGTGGTAAAATTAGAAAGCAGTCTTGAAATTTAAATTAAGCCACTCAAGTGTAATTGATTACAATTACTAAACTGTTTCGAGAACATTGCAGCAAAATTGATTATTTGCATGTGTGAGTATATAAGAATGGTATAATTTATATATATATCGCTACGTATAAAAAAGAAGTCTTTATCGAGCAGAGGACGAAACGTAAAAATGATGATGATAGTAGATATAAGAAAGATAAATAGGTAATAATTTATGAAAATATAACATATTATCTTGATAATTCTAAGTGTTATTTTTTATGTCTTTCAGTATCATCATGTAATCTATGCCCTAATAAAATATGCATGCATTAGCATTAGGTGTAAATGATACATAGGTACAATTCATGGAAACAGATGGAATGCGGAATGGCGGTAGACGTCATGCAAGGGACGTGAATACAAAACAGCTATAATAGGCAGAAATCATCGCCTCATGCGAGTTTGTCGTCGCACTACTCAGTTTACACACTAGATGAGATGAAAGGAACGTGTAAATGTGCATTAAGATGATTGAACCGATTTCATAAGACTTCATAAGATAGTAGATGCATCGCGGCGGATATGACCTGGGCCGACAGCACTGACAATTTTTTTTTTGAAAATGTGCTGATGAATCCCGTTGTGAGTTGCACATTGAGGTTTTGCAAATCTGATAAGCAACACAGCAGCCAGCTCATAAATATGGAAGAAGCAGCGCAGCTTAAAAGTACGTGCATACAAAGAAAGCGCTTTGTTGGGGAAGGTATTGCAGGCATAGCGCGACGAGTAGCCGGCTGTTTTATCTAATCTCTCTATTAGTGGGGAGCATTGTATAAAAGTTTATTACACGTTTTCTTTTTATTGAAATAGTTTACTGTGGTCCCTGATATACCTTCATCGCTTTCAAACAGTCTGACATTGGATTTGTTTGAGCTTTCTTGACAGACACTACTACCATGTTTACGTCATTTTTATGATAGTTTCGGATAAAACGATTTGCAGTTATTTCTATTGATAATATTGTATCCATGTGGATATACAATTTCGTTTAGGTAATTTCATCGTATATGAACTATAATGCGAGATGACCATCTTCGGTCGGCGCTTGGCGGAACTTACTCAACAATTTAATAACACCGGATTAGGGTAGCACACGCGTCACTACGCAACTAATTAAAGCGTAGGCAAAGAGAAAATAGCAATCTGTGGAGTCCCCCCCCCCCCCCGCTAGTGGAGGGAGGGTGTCGGTTACGTGTGCCCCCTTGGGGTGGTCGGGTGTATGGTTTTTCTGCTCGGGCATCCTTTGCTTACTTATTGATCCAGTCAAATGTGTGGAGGTGGCGCGGTGGGTGGCGCGCCCGGCCCCGCGCCCCCCCTCCGAGGAGGTACGGCCAAATAAATCTGCCCGCCCGCGAAACACCGCAGTGACAACAGCGGCCGCCGGTAAGATGCGCCCGCAATGTCTCCACTACATGAACAACTGATCCCGGTGAATCCACTCATTCACGTGTTTCGGAGTCCTAAAAACTAAATGCCATTTTAATTGGAATGATTTTCATGGAAAGGTAACGTCGGGCACGAGTTTAAGAACAGGCATGCGCGCAACCGTCGAGCAGCTAGCTACCTAGTGGCGAAACCGCGACGCTCCTACTCACTTGACGAGGTCAACGACGCAACATCAAACAACAGATATCATACGTAAATTGACCCCGGGGCGAGGGTTTCCTTGATAACTAAACAAAGGAGAATCATCTACCTTTACCAGGGAAATACCTGCTTGATGTATGCAGGCATGCAATGATATTATTATTTTAATTAAGAAATTATGATTCCTATCTTATTGCTGTAAATTATATCATCATACAGAACGTACTTACCGTACGTTCTAAACAATTTTAGATTCAAAACTAAAATCTGATTCCTGAAAAGATACAAAAAAAGTTTCAGGTCTTTCAACGCCTTTCTTCTAAAGAAGCTTGTTCAATGAGCTTATTGCGAAGTCGAGTTTTGATTGAGAGCTTAAATTATTTAAATCTTTCTCAAAAAAAAATATCTCAATAATCTCAATCGAATCCTATACGAGGGGTGATCCAAAAGTAATGATAATCGGTTACTTCAGGTCCGCATAAAAATCCAAAAAAAATATGTTTTGCTTGCTTATATACTCACTACGTCAGCCTAAAAAAATCATATAAATAGATCACGATTTCCGGGAGATACATTCATTTGAATACGAACTGTCAAAGAGATAACATCAACATGGAGAAAAACGAAATTAGAGCTGTCATCAAGTACCTCTGTTTGAAAAAAATGTCTTCAAAAGACATACACAGTGACTTAGTGGAAACATTGGGGGACTCTGCTCCTCCATATTCTACAGTTGCACGCTGGGCCAAGGAGTTTAAACTGGGCAGAACATCCACTGAAGATGAACATCGCGAAGGACGCCCATCCACGTCTCTCACTGAAGACAACGTGAAAAAAGTCGAAGATGTTGTGTTGGCAGATCGAAGAGTGACCATCAGGCATGTAGCTGAGGTCACAGGGATCTCATATGGCAGCGTTCAAAGAATCCTTGCGAACGAGTTGCATATGAAAAAGGTCTCTGCGCGTTGGGTACCCAGAATGTTAACCGACGAGCAAAAGAAAAATCGAGTTGACATTTCGAGGGTCAATCTCGAAAAGTTCCAAGCAGATCAAGAAAATTTTTTGTTCCGTTTTGTGACTATGGACGAGACCTGGATCCACCATTTTGATCCTGAAACGAAACAACAATCGATGACTTGGAAGCGAGCCTCCTCACCGACGCCAAAGAAATTCAAAGTTTCAAGTTCGGCGGGAAAGGTTATGGCATCTGTTTTTTGGGACGCTCAAGGCATAATTATGGTGGAATATTTGGAAAAGGGAGCCACTATTACGGGCTCTTACTACGCAGACCAAATAAGAAGATTACGGGAGGCCATTAAGGAAAAAAGACGCGGCAAACTGCGAGCTGGAGTGCTGTTTCACCAAGACAACACACCGGCTCACAAAGCCGCAGTTGCGATGGCTGCCATTCAAGAAACGGGATTCGAACTGCTCGAACACCCTCCCTATTCGCCAGATCTAGCTCCTAGTGATTTCTACCTCTTTCCTCGGCTCAAGGAACGCCTCCGAGGCAAGAAATTCGAAGACAATAGCAAAGTAATGGCCGCTGTTGAAGCGTTTTGGGAGGGTCAAGAAAAAGAATTTTTTTCAAAGGGAATCCTGGGTTTAGAAAAAAGATGGACTAAATGTATTGATTTGTTAGGAGACTATGTAGAAAAATAAATTATTATTTTAACTTTAATTACCGTGTTTTATTTTCATTATCATTACTTTTGGATCACCCCTCGTAGGTATTTTCCTACTTTTCTCTTTATTCGTTACTTACAATCTCAACAATTTTTAGATTCATTCTTCACTTCCTTAAAAAAAGGCTAACCCCACTAGCATTATGAAGAAAAAATGCCGTATTTTCACTGTGCCTCGAAAGCGATTACAATAGAATTTGTTCATTATTTGAAATCTTACTTCTTCTCGCGATGAACAGATGGACAAAATTATTATCGCTACGAAGTCGAGGAGCTAAACAGCCAAGGCGGAACGGCCGCGCGAGGCGGCTATGGACATGTGGCATTGCAAAAAGATGAAAGGAATAACACTATCTGTATATCTGTAATACACTGAACGTACACCAAAATAATCAATTAAGATTAAACCGTTGGAATGATCGTTAGTCGTTCCATTCGTACCCCCTATTTTTATGGCTAGGAATAAATATTTCTATTTTAGTCATCTTGATTTCGATGGGTGCACATTACAATTATAGCCAAAATTATAAGGAAAAGCGCTAAAAGTATCGTTTCTCAATGGTGCAATGGTGTATTAATAAAAAAATATACGATAATAACATTCGCATCAAATTTATTAACACCTTTTCGCGTTGAAGATTAACAATATGGATTTTATGTGGCGGTCGCAATTACTGCAGGTGCAGCTGAAGCTGGTAGCATGTTGTAAGCAAAAATGACGTTGAAACAATTTAAAAAAAATATATACTCGTATATCCAACAGCCCCGATGTTTGATGTCAAAATGTCAAACTTTAATTTTCAATGCGATAAGTGAGTTGATATAGATATACGAGGTGAATCAAAAAGTTCTTCAAAACGCATGTTAATAAAACCTTTTTGAGGGTAGTTTATTTTAAAGATTCCAATATCACCCAATATTTATGTCAAGTATCACTTGATTCGATCGTACTACTCTAGCCATTATTTTGTGTAACGAGTTGTTAAAAATATCAAATTAGGGAAAAAAGCGTGTTACGTGCGGTAATAAAGTGTGTCAGACACAGGTGTGTATGAAAAAAATTCCACGTAGGATGCTGGATTGGACATCCAGCAGACACCAGGGGCTGATGCTTTTCCTTTTTTAGGGTCACTTACTGGGCTGCTGAATTTAAAAGAAGCAGATCGAGCTGTGAAGATGATCCCTGTTCTTGTGGGCCATCCACCTCCGTCACGGAAGAAAGCGTCAGAAAAGTGGTGAAATTGGTTTTATAAGACAGAAGAATCACGATAAAATATTTAGCAACGATAAAATATTTAGCAATGATAAAATATTTAGCAGACACTTAAAAATTTCATTTGGCAGTGTTCAATCCATTTTAACGGACCATTTAGAAAGTATTGGCAAGATGAGTTCCGCGAATGTTACCTGAAGAAAACCGACATTTGGAAAGCGGAATCTCGAAATCATTCAGCATGATCATGATAAATTTTGTAGTTGTTTTGAACCATGGATGAAACGTGGGCCTACCTTTTTATTCTGACACGAAGAAACAAACCATGTCTTGGAAACGGTCATCTTCTCCACCCATGAAAAAAATTGCGAGTTGCTTCGACCGCAGGGAAAATTATGGCTTCTATGTTCTGGGATTTTGAAGGAATCCTTTTTATTGACTACATGCCGTAAGGAAAATCGATAACATGTATCTATTATGTGGATTTGATGCCAAAAGAGCGAGAAGCGATTAAAGAAAAACGTCTAGGAAAATTGTCATTGTCAGGCGTCAGGGCGTGTTGTTTCACCACGATAATGCACTAGCACATCGATCCGATGTTGCTCTCACGGCAATCCTCCGCAAAGCTGGCTTTAAAATTCTTAATTACCCACCATATTCATCGGACTTAGACCCTAGTGATTTTTACTTATTTCCAAAATCAAAGAAGCATATCCGTGGAACAAAATTTGATGATGATGCCGCGGTTATGGCTGCCGTAGTGGAGTTTTTTGAGACTCAATAAAATGATTTTTTGGAAGGAATAAGGAAATTAGAAATACGTTATTCTAAATGTATCGAGTTACAAGGAGATTACGTAGAGAAATAAAATGTTTTTATTTAAATTTCTTTGTGTTTTAATGATGATTCTAAGAACTTTTTTATTCACCCTCGTATAAACACATCTAACGAAGAAGCCCCTGCTGATATGTGAGGTAACGAATACAAAGTCAAAGTAGCCAACATTGCAATTAACTGACATTCATTATCTCATTAAGGCACAGGATGAAGAAGGGTAAGTAGGAAATACATGACCCATATCACACTAATCATGATTGTGTGAAATATCAATTAATCAACAGTAAAAATAAGTTCAATCGTGAAATATTCGATTACAATGAGAATGTGAGGGTAAGAGTTTGGAATGAAATTGTAATGTTTTAAGTTTCATAGAATATTGTAGTTACCCCAAATTTACATCTACGTAACCTACTCAACACTAAAGAAGTTCTACGCATGATTCCTTTATGATTTTCAAGATTCCGTTACGAGCCGATCAGGAATAATACTTGCGCGAAAAATAAAACTAGTGTACGAAAATTGGAGACGTATCCTACTAGAACATAATATATTTTTTACTACAAACATAGTTATTTATATCGATACAACATTACATATAACAATGAAGGTCACATGCATGTTTTCTTAAAGCTCTTAGAACATTTATATCAATGTAAAGGCCGTGATACACATGCCAGGCGGAAGTAACTGGCATACTATTAACTAGCAAGTGATGACGAATTTTAACATGCCAGTAAAAAGCGTGAGTGCCAATTGAAAACCACAAAATAGATGCTCGTAAATTCGTAGTGCCTCTCCCCGCTTCAGCGCGTGAACAAATCTAAGTAACAAAAGTGAACAAAAGGCGTGAAAAATCTAACGGCTTGTGATCTACTGGCGTGCTACTAAAAGGAATGCTTCTGACTGGGAAAATCTGAATACACATGTTAGCAACACGCAGTGGCAAGGTAGTGGTATGCTTTTGTGCGAGTTACACGCACACATGCATGTGCATCACAGCTCTAGGGAATGTTCAAAGCTTGCGAATGTGATTCAGGCATTGATTTATTTAGGCAAGGCTCCAGTCGTTCTTCAGCTATTTATTCTGTACAAGTAATTACTCTGTGAATGACATTAATACTCTTAAAAGATTTATTTAATGATTTGCTTTCTACGAGTTATTAAAAAAAAACGAAGTGTGTACTGAAAGTGAATTTGACGGCGAAAATTTAAAGAAGTAAGAAAATTACTGCTTTTCTCTATGAAGTACAGAACATGAAGGATAGTTTATGACTGCCCTTGGCAGACTGTCCTCGATACATCGACGAGAACAAAGAATAAACAAATGTAGTAAACAATAGAGATCCCTATTTGATAGTACGTTTCATAATAATTATTATCAATCTGGAATATTTCCATTGTTGATTTGGCTTTCGCCACGACAGCTACGAAAACCTTAGCTACGAAAATATCGTACAAGCAGGATAAATATCCGCGATCTTGTTCAAAGACAAGTTGTCTATAGTGTTGGTAGATAAACATAATACATCTCCAAAAAGCACACGATTTTATGAAGAAACCAGCGAGACAACTGTTGCACATGTGTTATTAGTTTTTACCTAGGCTGGACAGCACATCAAATGCCTATAAAATAACGAAGCTGTATAGGTGCAGAACAATTATTATTAATTCTGTCTAAGTGCATAAACAGTGGCAAGTCAGTCGCCAATCAATAGATAGTTTGAACAGAATCTTTACGAAAGTGTTGTAGTATAAGTGCAGTTCCAAAATAAACAAGAGTTATTCAACGCTCTTCCCCACGGTATACGAGTACTTATATTGGAAAATGGGATACGTGTGAAGGGAAGATGTGTCCATACAGACAAAGCTGCAGGATACTCTTGGTAACAAAAAACAAAAAGCGTTTCATGTAATAAATAAAAAAACCGTATGATAAAATGAATTTTAAAATTAACAAGAGCAGATACATATTTCATGAATTTACAACCGCAAAAAGATTAGTAAACCGTTATGTGGAAAAGGTCAATCGTTACCAATTCCAAGTAGCTAATGACAACATCATTGAATTTTGTATGAGAATGTTGATATCGAGATACTGAAAAGACAGATACGTTAAGGTCCTTATACTCGTACACTAAAATAAGGAAATCCCTAATATTTTTGCTTCGCAGGTAAAGATCATCTATGAATCTGCAGTAAAGATACAGCTTCACTACCTGTGATACAATAATAACTTGATTCGATCGCTCGTTATACTGAAGAAAAATCTCTTAAGTAAACGAATACGATAGTAAGCACAAGCAAATCAAACACTGTTGGAGTCTTCAGAGGCTGTGGCGTTTAGGTGTGTAACAATTCATAGAAGCATTCACACTAAAATGGGCCGTGGCGGTCGCAAGCTACGCCCCTTTGGCCGCTATCGCTCGACTGCCACTACTCATGTAGTCGCGGTATTACAGCGGTGGTGAACAGCTGATTTTTTGAAAATCGACTGCGGTATAAGAGTGTTTTGTTAAATAGGAAACACGAAAATATTCTAAAAATTGTGAATTGTTATTGTACATTTGAACGTCACTGTGTAAGACACTTAAAGCTGTGCAAATGTTAATTGTTAAAACCCAACGTGTTACTAAAATTAAAACGGACTTTGTTTAAAATCTCCTTCTACTTATAAACACATAAAAAGTTTGTCATCAGCACTCGCGAATCTTGAATATCTGCTATGTAACAAAATTTTGAATTCATATAAGTTCTTTAGTGTGCCATGAAATTTATGGGAAGATTAGCGAGCAAGAATTACGATACCACGACGAAGACCTCGAAGATACAGGTGATCGGGACCTTACTCGATATCCATAGAGTACAGAGTCTTTATCAGATTTTTAACGACCCGCGAACCCAAAATGGACGGAATTCGTAATCTGTCATATATGTACTTTAATATACTTACTTAACACTTACCATCAAGTGGAACCGCTTGCACATTCGCCTATTCCACAATAAAAAAGAAACAATAAAATAAGACTATACAAATATAAGCGATATTCGCAGTACTGCGAAAATAACCAGGCGATAATATGCCATAGAGTATTTTGAATGCGTTGCCCAAAACATACGAATCTGCCGCTGCCTGGTAGAGATCGCCTAGGTAAGAGAACTACCGCTTGGTTAAACGATACTGTTCCTGCCTGGAATGACGGTACATTATCGGAAACATTGCAACGCAGGTTGGCCATCATTATAGCGCAGTGTTGACGGTATTAACGTATACTTAGTTTGGCCATAAATACCGTTAAAATATATATATATATCTGTCATTATTACGTGACAAATAAATGTTTTTCTCATTTTTACGCCAATCATTATTAAATATTGTACTAATAGTAAAATGGAATAGGATGATAACGAAAACACCATTGCTGTAATTGCATTACTCAAAGTAGGCATGGAGCCAAATGCATTCTTTTAAAACTCCATCCGCCTGGTATTAGCCGAATGTTTGTATACCGGGCTATTGGTAGATACATTGAAACGTGCTCTGTTTGTGACAGAAAAAAGTCTGGCCGTTCACGCGCTATTCGTACTAAACAGACGATTAAAACTGTAAGGAGGAATCCGAAGAAATCCCGTCCGGAAGTAAAAGATTTTATCCAGAGAGATGAATTATAGCACCCAGAACCATGTCACGTATTTTAAAAGACGTATTTTAGGAGTGCTGCTTACTCTAGAGAAGCTGTTCAATTGGTAAATAGAATACAACGTGGCCATTATCCGGCTGCAGTGATGGTTTGGTGGGGTGTGTTAGCTATCAAGGAGTGACTAAACCATATTTTTGTGAAAAAGGTATTAAAACGTCGGCTCAAGTGTATCAAGATACGATTCTTGAGCAGGTCGTAAAGCCTCTTAGCAACACCCTGTTCTATAACTAAGAATGGTCCTTTCAACAAGACTCAGCACTAGGTCATAAGGCTCGCTCAACACAGGCGTGGCTAGAAATGAATATTCCCGACCGACTTCATCAGAACTGAAGACTGGCCGTCATTTAGTCCAGATTTTAATCCGCTCGATTATGATTTATGGTCTGTTTTAGAGAGCATGGCATGCTCTAAACTGAACGCAATGATATTGAATACCTTAAACATTCCATAACGATGGCAATCGCTAATTTTGTCATGAAAAGGGTGCGTTTTCAATCGAAAACTGGCCACAACGTTTGATAGATGTTATAAAAGCAAATAGAAAAAAAAGAACATTTTTAAAATGCTTACCTATTTTACCTTTAAAATGCTTATTTCTAAAATGACAAAAAATCTTCTAATGAAATTATAATGTAAAAAAAATATATCAATGTTTCATTGTAACAATAATTTTATGCCTAGACTAGGTATTAGGTAGTCGAATAAGTTCGCGGCCTTTTTATACTGAAAATAAGTTTTTTTTGTATTACATAAATATTTATTAAACGGAATATCGCCATTTTTCTGACAGAGCCATTATCCTATGACTATAAAATTTTTGGGGTTTCTGAGTGAAAAACTGATTTAAATGGTTTATACAGGCCTCTCTTGAATGTAATTTTACTCCATTTGGAGAATTTTGTAAAGAGCGGAATAAATGATGCATTAAAACTTCCCAGCCAAGGTCCATCAATTTTTGTTTAGTTATCAAATATGTATGCGGTCGAGCATTATCGTAATGGAAAACTACACCTTTTCTATTTATTAATTCGGAGCGGTTTTCTTCAAGTGGTTGTTTTAATTTTACTAATTGCTGACAGTAGACATCAGAATTAATCGTTTGGCCATGTGGCAAAAGCTCATAATACACAATGCATTTCCAGTCCCACCATACACATAACATGACTTTGTTCAGAGTGAGGCCTGCATTTAGAACTATTTGTGATGGCTAAGGCCCAAGATCGTTTTCGAACATTGTTATCGTAGGTGATCCACTTCTCATCGCCTGTAACTAATCTTTTCAGAAATGGATCGATTTCATTTCATTTTAGAAACATTTCGCATATGGAAATTCTATTCACCAGGTTTCGGTCATTTAAATTATGCGACACTCAAACATTTAGATTTTTCACAAAATTCAGTTTATGCTAAAACTGTTGACTGTTGACAAAATGTCTGTTACCTTCAGAAATGAATCGACTTCATTTCGCTTTAGCAACATCTCGGATATGGAAATTCTATTCACCATGTTTCTGTCATTTAAATCATGCGGCACTCAAACAAAATTATGTTTATGCAGGTGATCCAAAACTGTTCGAATGGTGAATGCACAATAATTCGCAATTTAATTCGCGGGTGCACGCTGGTTTTGTCACGTTTTCCTCAACAGCCAAGCGAATGATTAAAATACTTTAGAAGAAACTTAGTGATACAAATCGGGGTTCGAACTCATGACCCACGAATGTGAGTTGACAAAAGGTAGGCTACCACTATCTTACCACTCTTCGTCATACATTTCTGATAATCAGCGTTGTCGACATTGCCCTGTTGATTCTGTTTCTATTTACGATTACTACTAAGAGTAATACAACCGACCTGTCGACTTGTACAAAAGAGCATCAGCCATCGGAACCGTTGTGAGACGTTTTAATAGTAGTTAACATTTTTTTTTTATGACGTTATAAGACGCTTAGCCCGATATGTCAGAATATAAGACATCGGTGTTGCAATCGGTGTGTTAGCAGCGACTGTGATGGAAACTGAAGGATCCGACACGACTTAAAACGCAGTCGGTAGACTGCCTTTTGTCTGCCTGCCTGAATCTTCATCGAATCGAAATATGTCAATAAAGTGCATTTCCGCGAATAAATACTCATGTCGTATTAGACATTGTCGTAGTCTGTGAACAAACTACTGCTTTATGTCGCGTTTTACTTTACTTTTTCACAATACGAGGGTTGTTATTTTATCTTTTATTTTACGATGATATAACCTTCATTTTAACAATATCAGTTGGCAGTTATGTTCATTTATAGTCGTTTACAGATCGTTTAATATTGTACCTTGAAATAGGAATGATTAAAGGCGTTTTTGTTACATAATTCTTACGATATGAATACTTTTAAAGCTACACCTCGTAAAAGGGCCATGAATCTGTCGATTGTTATTGCATTCGTTTTGTATGGATAAATAATGAAGGAGTTTATTGACAGTTTGGTGTTATCGTGGCGATTGTCAATCGTCGGTTGTTTGCGTCGGTCGGCGGCGGAGTGGTAATGTGGTAAAAGTGTAATGAGAGGGTCGGCGGGCCCCGCGTGGCGCGCCGCGGACGGCCTGAGCGGGGCGGGTGGCGCGCGGAAGGAATGCGTCGTTTTCGCATCGGGAGAAACGAATGCGTTTAAGCGTCGCGGGTACACAATGGCGGCGTGACGAGATCCGGTTCGCGGGCGGCGTGGGGGCAGGGGACGGGGGCTCTAATCGATAGCCGGCGAGCGACAGCCGGGCGACTGCGGCGCATAGGTGACAGCTAGGGCCCAATCAAATTACCGGCGGTGGAGGAGAGCTGCAGCGAACGGCACGCATGCCGGAGAAACACACGCCGCACGCGGTCTGTCTACCTCGCGCACGACCGCCGCCGAATCTGCACCGACTAAACCTATTGTCCGATACAATCTATGCATAACATATCGACGAGCAGTCCACACTTATCACGCCGACGGATATGTGAGAGCTCCCACCCCCTAACTCCTCGCCCCTCTTTGTGCGATTGCAATTTGCTTTCATACGCAGTGAGGAAGTAGAACAGCAATACAATGGATCATGAATATTTCGAATATAGGCTAAGATTGTTGATTTTTTCCATCAAGCATGTCGATTGGAAACGTTTGTATATCGTAACTTTTAATTGGTCATATAAAAAAGAAGTACCTGCTTACACCCACCTGCGCTTGCACATTGCCTGTCGTTGCAGGAATAATAGCGCAATCAAAAAATCGGAAATGAGTCTCAAGAACAACAAGTCCTCAATACGAAACTACAAGGTCCTCAGTCAGTTGTAGTTATGATGATCCGTATCCATTGTAGTACCATAAGCCCATAAGCCTCTTCCAAGGTACTAAGTTAAAGATTTTTCTTTTACATTATTACCATATCCGGTATAAGAAAAACGCCCTTCACTTTATATTTAGATATTTATAGCTACACTGAAGGAGTATATGCGCCAATTCAGCGACTGTTCTGTATGAAATTGTTAGCGGATGTCGAGTGAACGATACGTCCACAGTTCCACGACTGAGGATTGGTGTACGCGCATCTAATTATAGGTTATTCCACCCGCGAACCACACAACAGATCCACGTAGTACCCCATTAACGACCTGTACACGAATGTGTAGCCCGCCTGTACATGATACATGCTTAATTATAAATATACGTCTATGTATGCTTTCGGGGTACATTGTGTAATTATATGCATTGAGCAATGTGATGTCAAATCGTTACGCGGGGTGAATTTGTGTCGACTGCGTCGAAGTATTCTCATGGTACCAAGAATTATAATAATTAAAAATAAAATTAAGGCAGTGGTATAAGAAAGAAAAAATTGATGACAACAATCGCGGTATGAAAAAGGGAATGGATTTAACAAAAGAAGAGTTAAAAGTCAACACAGTATCGGTTATCTCAGTTGTAATAATGTTAAAAATAATAAATCATAAGGGGTGTTATACACATATTTGAATCGGTATATCCGGCACAGCATTAGGCTCCATTCACAAAGACCGTGCGGAGAAACGTCCGTGTATTTTAACAATGAACTTGTCTCCTACGTTCATGATTCAATTTGCATGACACGGTGTTAAGTTCTATACACGGCCGATGTGAAATGAGCCTAATAATGCCGAGTCGGATGTGTATAGCGCACCCTATACTCTTTTGTACTTCTAGAATTTTATTTTATGTCCGGTTAGACACAAGGAAACCTGAAACTGAAAATTATATGAGGTTAAACGAAAATGAAAGGGCAAACGACCTCGACATTACTACAATATTGTATCAAACGACGATGACGTCATAAAGTTTCCACAAATCGATCAGCCGCCTGAGAGCCACCTCCACCTACTTCGGTCGAAGACTAAACAAATGTCGTTTAACGATTAATATATGTAATAAAGCGGTCGCCACAATTAAATCGATGACATCATAGCCTCAATGCGAGGCGCGATGGGAAATAAAGGCACAATTCAATCAACGGAACGGTTTCACCTCGCTCACATATCAAATTATTCAGCATCTGTATTATTTGCAGTAACGTTCAAAAGTAATATTTGAAGAAATTGATGAGGAAAATGCATCCAAATCCATAATTTTGATTTATTTTAAATAATTTAGAGGCCACGATGATAACAGTATACAACACTATCTCAAAGCCTCGATATCGTGTAGATGTTTGTATAGTCTTTATTGCAAGTGGACTTATATTATTTATAACTCGTAATAACATCTAATACTTTCTTTAAAAACGCACTTATTTTTTCTACCGTAAATTCCATTAGCATCCAAAAAATGCTTGGTCTATTAATTATAAGAGTAGTGAAAACGGGTTCGGTAAAAGTAATGAGTCTCAAAATTGTGCAACGTGTAATTTTTAACGTAAATGGTATGATGTAAGAGGAAACCAGTTTCGAGTTGGAGGATAGCAACATGCGTTAAGGAGGCACTCGAGTACGAGAAACTATTTTCTACATTAATATGGAATGGATGCACGATGCTTCTCACCGAACTGAGACTTAATTTAGACGATAGTTAAGTAAAGTTATCTACAAACCTGCCCGATATAACCGTTCAAGACTTGGTCGGATTAAATATCTGTCATTTTAATTAAATCGTCATCTTTGTATTTGCTATGAATATCGATCTATTATCTTGACTAGATTACGAGTATTTTTATCAACAAACCAATTAAGTAATTGATAAAGTATATCGACAACTTATTATATGTAGTAATCGAGGATCACGTAAAAGGATCATTATTAAACAAACAACTGGATGCATTTGCTGCACAAAAATGCGAGCAAGCATGCAGGCAACTTTAAGAAGGTTTACACTAACACAAGTTAACGAGAAGCTTATGCTATACGTAGCTTACATTTAACGTCTTCGCGTCGCGTCGCGTCGCACGGCGCTAGGCACTGAAGGACATGTTAGCTCGCATCTGGTATTCAAGGCTTTGTTATAAAAATGAACTAGTGTTACCTAGTGCAGGGTCAAGGACTGCTTGTGCTGCCTGCTCCTCGCCGATTGGCGTCTTTAGGCATATTTTCTTGAGTTTCATCGCGACTGGTGAATCTTCTGACTGGGCCACTGTAAAATAAATAACATGTTACTATCTTCGTTTTAAGTCTACTATTGTTACAGGAGTGCACAATTTTATTCAAGGGATTAAGAACCAATTGAGCATATTTCCTAATTCGCCAAATTCGTATGTGCCAAAACGATGTTGCATATATTCTTTTTAATAGTTTTGCTAAAATACTTATTTAAAAACAAAAAAGGCGTTTGCATATGATCTAAAACGAAGTGTAATAAGTAGGTACCGTTAAAGTAGATATTATAATGAAGAAGTTTTGGCAATACGATCCGAGTATTAAGTAGAAATTATGTGAGCAATGAATCTTTATCAAATAACTAACAGTTAAACTTATACACGAATTGGATTAACCAAACACGATTTAGGATCTGTAGAGTAGTGACTAGTGTCGTTTATGACATCTGCAACATTTAAGAACATGCAGATTCGTTGAATTGAAGCGATGTGTTCCACTGAAGGGTACCGGTTTCTTCACGCAATCGCTAATGTGTTTTTGATCCATAATCCACCATGCGATCCAGTGCGGATTGGAAAATATTACACATGCCAGAGTTTTTTTTATTTACGGACACGAGAGTTTCATCACGATGTTTTCCTTCACCTAGTGATAACTAAAAAACCCTTATTTAGCAGAAACGCAGTGATATGGGACGGGATTTAAACTCGCGACCTCACGAATATCAGTCGAGAATATAAACAAAAAACCCGCCTGCGTACAACCCGTATATATGGTAAACATGTATATTGAAATAAACTAGAATTAATGAATGAACTAAAATTAATTGAAATAACTTAATTAAGTTTGCATAATTACTGCATAAACTAAATGGTTTGTTTTAATTACTCTCCTATTTTGACAATTCAGTGTCGGACTTAAAGCAATCGGGAGCAGGTTTATATATTTTCTAACTTGTACCTGACTCGGAATTTAAAAAATTGGACTAGTAACTCCCGAGATTTTTTTTTTATTTTTTATTTACGGTTCACAAACTTGACGTAGCAGCATAAAACATAACAGCAACAAAACATAATATCATGATAGGCTGAACGGCCTTCTAAATGCGAACACAACTTGCATAAAAATAGTTTACACTTAATAACAGTAGAAATAAAAATTTAACAATTAATAATAAGGAAAAAAAAAAGAAGCAGGAAAGATAAAATATGATTACAATTTAGAATATAAGAATCGTTTGAAACTGTTAACCGATGCAATTTTGATGATGCTGAGATTAGCGCAAACAGGCAGACGTTTGGATTAATATACTCGTACATTGTACATTTGTATAACTATGTTTATCCATCAAGGCGTATGTATGTATGCAGCCTACTCTTAAAAGCAATTTGCTACGTTTGTCGTCAAGAAGGTCGCTGTTTGTTATTGGTTTATTTATTCAAGTCTTTATCGTTGTTGGTAGCTTATAACGATTTTAACGGATTCGTAGCATTCCAGCGTACCTGATGGTAGAAGCTCGTAAATTTCATTTCGTTCAAAGCTTTGAATAGGATTCTGTAAAGCCGGCAGCGAAGCAGCAACCTCTGTGGGGCTGCAGGTGTTAATGGACGGAGGCGACAGTTGCGAGATATAATCGGATGTTAATAAAGGTACGGATATTAGAATAGGTTCCCTAGTTTCATATACTTCTGCGACCTTGACGGAGTCGACTTTGGCCACCGGAGACTAGGGCGCCGCGGTCTTGGAGGGCGAGTCGAATATCCCCGTACTTGTAAAGGTACGCGCACACTGCACACTGCAATACACGACCTACGGCAACATCGACAAGCAGCAGTCGATTTTTACACTTGGACGCTTTATAGGACGTAGTGTCGTATAAAGGTATATAAGACCGAACTCCACCTTGAAAAGATAAAACTAGTCGAGTTGCCCTCTAACGCGATGTAAGTATTCTGCAAAAGCCTAGTTAAATATATATTATGATTACTATTATTGGTTTGTGTAAACTACTGTTTCGAATACTGCCCATTGTACTTCTAAAAATGTTTAAATTAAGCACTAGTAAATTAAGCATAGTTCTCGCCAGATGCAACAATCGTGAATTGATGGACACGCGCGCGGGTTGACCGCGGATAAGTGGTTCAATCACTGTTGGAATTATTGTGATTCGGTCACTATTGAAAAGTATTGATGATTGATTCGATCTGTAAAAAACGGTGATCGACAGATGACTACTCAGTAAAAGGGTTGAAAGTGGAGGTAGCCTTATCTTAGATGTGGATCGGTTGACAAAATGTGGTGAGCAGTGTACGCGGTTCATTTCTCGTGCGATGTCGATGTCGCTAGTGTGTCGGTGTCGTGGCGGTTAGGACCCGGGCAGGTGCAAGCGGGCTGCACGCTGCGTCGCGCGGAGGCTGCGGCCACCCCCACCAGTCCGCGTCACGCTAACCCCCTCCGCATACGCCATCTTAACAAATCGATAGGATATGACTGTTCTCCACATCGTGAGTGCGACTTTTGGGCGCGGACCGAATGACCCCCTTGATTGCGTAATACAGCTTGCGTAAACAATGGAATATGGTATCGACAATTTTCTTCCCTTTAACAAGCAATGTTCAATCCAAGTTGTATGTGATTTTCCTCCTCAAGTACCAATAACCATTTAATTAAGTCGTATGTACGATTAATATAATCACTAAGTACGTTGCATATATATATTACGAGTACTTTACAATTATTTTAGTAACTATCCTCACTGAAAAAAATAGTACATTTTTAATTTAATTTATTTTTTATTTATTTGGGAGCTGATAGCTACCTACAGTACATCATATTTAAATACATACTTAAAAGTTACCACAAGTAGAAGCTCTATTATTATATTATATTTAAACGGATAGTATAGATAAAATGAAAGAGAAGATAAAACTTAGAGTTAAAAATTCAGAAGCATTAGTCACTAATACATAAGTGAGTAAGTATTTAATTGCCTTTATGCTACAAAAGAATAAGTCAATGCGTTCGTTGTCACGTATGATATTAACTGCAGCGCTAGGCTAGCTTTTGGCGTTAACACACGGAATGTGGAATATAGTTTTGTATCGTGGCAAGTGCGCAGGAATCCTCAGCGAAAGTTTACCCAGCAGTTCAGAACAGTCGATATACCCATTCACAATCTTCATAAGGAGTAATGTCGGCAATATTTCTGCATACGCTGAGCGGTAGTAAGTGAAGCCGAATATAACGTTGATCATATCAAGTATAGGCAATTTGAATTTAAAGAACATGAAGAGAGTAAGCTTATTCTGAATTTTTTTCAACCTGTCTATGTATCTTTGCTAACGAGGGTTCCAAATATGTGAAGCATACTCTAAGTGTCTGCGAACACAGGCACAGTAAATAAGCTTAACAGTATACATTTCTTTAAACGAGTGCGAGGATAGCATTAACGAGATAAAAGATAGCTCGGATAAAACCGAGAGCTTTTGGATGACTTTACAGCTATGTTATTAATATTACAATCGAAAGAGAGTTTGTTGTCATGAAAGACTCCAAGATCTGTACTCTACACTTGGTAACTGGTGGCTTTTGATTTCATAGTTGTAGTGGTAGGGAATATTTTTACGAGTGAAATAATGGAACATTTAGAGACATTGAGATCTAGTTTGTTTAATTAATCGACAATAATCATCTAGTCTTAGTAAATCTTCCTGAAGAAGTACTGCGTCTCAAATACTATTGATAGATCGGAATAGTTTCATATAGTTTGCAATGAATAAATGTTTAGAATTTTTGAAACAGGTGCCATGTCATTTATAAATATAATGAACCAGAACGGACCCAAGAGAGAACCTTGCGGCACTCCTGGTGGGATGCTCATCCAAGAAGAGGTGAATCCGTATAGAACCTAGTTTGCACCTATTTGCTTGAGACCTATTTTGCACATAGGATGAAAGCCACCTAAAAAGATCGTCTTGTATACTAATTTTATACAACTTCAGCAAAAGCATGATATGGTCAAATGCTTTGCTGTAATCGGTATAAACTGTATCAATCTGAATCTTATTATTTAAGTTGGAAGAGATGAAGCCATTAAAAATTATCAAATTAGAGACGGTAGAGCGGCACCTTAAAAATCCATGCTGCTAGGTATTGAAGCAATGCTTTAGACTATTATATAATTGATTAAACGATTCGTTCGAGTACACAACACCCTTTTTAAAGATAGGCAAAATGAAGGCGGACTTCCACAGCGAGGACATAACACCCTCATTAAGAGATCTAAACAAAAACGCTATTGGTACAGACCACTACTTATCACATTTCATTAAGAAAAGGGAGGAATGGAGTCAGGTCCAGCAGATTTACTGAGGTCTAATTCCTTCAGTAATGTATAAACAAAGTAATCTTTAATCTCGATAGATGTAATATCAAAAAGAGAAATAGAAGGCAATAAGCAATCACTCGTGACTTGATCAAGAAATATGTAGAGAATAGCTTATATATATCTTTACCTTTACTGCAAGACTTCCAAGTATATGAAATTAAGAGAAAGACAAAAATTAATACAAGTACAATACAATAATAATCCCCGCAGTCCCGTGTCCCGACCGGGATGGGGAGAGAAACCGCGGCTCGCACCCGCCATCTCTACTTAAATATTCACGCCCTCTAATGACACGAGACGTCGGCTCATTTTAACAAGGTTCTAGGTGGATATGCTACCGAGCGATACCTGGAACTCTGCCACGTTATTATAAAACTATAAAAGTAATTTTAAACCAATAAACACTTTTAAATCTCGATAAATTTCAAGGAAGTTCAAAAATTTGCAATGTGGGTAAAGGCACAGAAGACGATCATAAATTACAGAGGATATTAAATATTTAAAAGTATTTGCCTACCTAGGACTTCGCCTACTTAGCTCATAATAATTTAACGAGTGCTAAAGCTATAATCTGAGCAAATTTGAATTTAACACTATAAACTAAACAATATGACGGGTGGGTATCACATGGGCACTGGGCACAGTCTATGGGACTGTGCACGACTTAAGCGATTGTACGACACTTTCATGTGAATCATAACAATCATTAGCTGATAATCTTCTACTAGAGACCTTGGGCTTGTTCCAGCCGCATGGCTAGAGAAAGAAAACCACTTATAGCAAATTCCCGATTTTTAAAAGAGTTCGCGATGACGTTATTTTTAAAATAGTCAAACACCTATTAAAATAGATGCAGATGCTATTAAAATAATATTAACAGGCGGCCAACAATCCTAGAATTCAGCATTAGAGGAGGCATAGAGGAGCTTCGTCCGCTATCGGATGACAAAAAGCTTACATACTTTGTGTATTGTATATAGTGTATACCTTTTACCAATTCATAAAAAATAAAATCTAACAGCAAAACATGTTATTAAATTTCATAGGGGGACAGCAGTTCGAGTCGATTGCATTAAACGGTCGTTGTTTGAATGGACATAGAATCAAATTTTGGTAACTTTATTGCGACATTCTATTCAGAGTATTTGTGATGAATTCTTGCATATCCATCAAAGATCAAAACTGCTGATATTAAAAAGGTAATTTCCAGGAGCACAAAGAGAAATCAAAGAAAACACCAGTTAATTAACAGCATTAAGAGTAAGCAAGGTATTTTTGAAAAAAACCAAGTTCTTGAATGTTTGCTCGAGCTGACTGATCAATATAATTATTATAGTCAAGAAGTCCGTACATTTTTAAAGTACATTAACAAAAGGGCACTAAAGCCGACAACCGCGTCATTACGTGTACAAAAACCGGTCTCACGTACGGGTAGAGTGACGAAGCGCGGACGCCGCCAGCCGACGCTACTCCACACATTTATTTCATTTGCTATTAAAACAAAACCGACGCTTTTAGAAGAACGCATAATCAGCTTGAAGTATTGTGTTAACTTCGATTTCAGTTGATGACCCATAATACAACGAGACAGCGGTAACATTTGTTGTTTTTACGTAAGGCGGAGATATACTGGGTACATGATAAATATGGCAGCTTTTATAATAAAATAGGATAACTGATGTCATTTTTAGCTACAATATTATTCCAGCTCTAGATGGCAACCGGTTACTTAATAAATTGGATATGACTATTCATTTTTGAAGTTTAACATAGTTGTTAAGGTGGCAGGTGGGCATGAGGTCCACGTGATGGCAAGTGGCTACTGCCGCCCATGGACACCTGCAATACCAGAGGGTAATCGAGTGCAGTGCGGGTCTTGTCCTATCCATGTATTCATTGCCTTAGTGGCCGGTATTGCTTAAAGCCGTTGTTAGAAATCAAATTCTCAAAATACAAATTCTTTATGTGTATTAAACATACTTAATACAAATTTATAGTGAGCCTAATTCCTAAACTAGAAAAAATCTGTATTTTGGGAGCCAGTACCTTCCCAAAATAAATGTCCTAATTTAATATAACTTAATTTTTTAATACAAGTACACAAGTTATACGGTAATTGTCACTTATAATGTAGGTTACAAGAGAACATCAAGTTTACAAGAAGATAAGCTAGAAGAATATAAGTTTACAAATCGTTCAATATTGAACAGCCACGGATATAATATTAATAAATTACATACAACGAGGACTTGTAAGATGTCGTGACATCTTGCAAAGATCTCTAACGTAAAGTTCTGAATGTGTTATAGGGGTACCTATGTAACGAAATACACATTACCTATATAATATCCCAAATATAGTTTTTATGACGAAATAAGTCATCAACGGGATAATTTTAGCGTAGCACGTTGCGTCTAGTGTGCCGCGGGCAGGTTTGGGCGGCACCTGCAGAGCCTCAAACCGTACGACCTTGATGTTAAAACACAATATCTAGCTACTTGAACGGTCAGCGTCAATATTCGGTAACGATGTGAACTATAATTATATTATAGTCTACGCGCCAATTAAAACAAGAGACAGCAATTTCACCGAATATTGGCGATGTGCTAGTTTTTTCATCAATACTACTGAATAAGCACCTTCAGTGTATATTACTTAATATATAAATGTCAATCTTAGAATTATTAACACAAACAAAATGTTTTAAAGACGATACAGTGCAAAAAGTTTAGTTGAAGTTTCTTGACTGTCAACAGTGTTTTTCAGTCGACATCATGAAACTTTCTGATTAAGATTATTTTTTTACTCTATTGGCGACGATAGTCTGCCAGAGACGACATAAAAATGACATTGTTACTTTCTTAGAGGATAGGCAAACAGGGATGAACTGTTCATTGGATTTCTTCAATATTTTGATAACGAGTAACGTCAGCATATTACACTACCATCTTTCAGTAAGCTAATATAGACACCTTTTAATAATAGGGCGGGCGGCTCACAAGATGGTGAGCGGTCACCGTAGGATAGTAGGATGACCTAGTGGATCCTATTCACAGCTCTCTTGAAGTCGCAGTTCGATGGAAGAATTCAGTTGACAGGTCATTCCACAACCTTCGTGGTATAACATTAACATGAAGAGCTCACTGTACGCAACAGCCTCTCCGTCAAAAAGTTAAAGAAGTGCGTCTGTCGGTCGACATCGGTAGCATGAAGAATCATCACGTCATATGTAAGGTGATTACTGATTGTTTTATAAGTACATTTGATTGTACTTACGTGAACACTCTTAACAAAAATTTCATTTCATAATAAACCAACTCGTGTCACCCATACACAAGACTCCCGTGACAAGTCACAAATGAGCAGAGCACAGTAACGGATACTCGCTTCACCTGTTCACTTCCGCTCTGGATAATTGCCAAGAAACGTGCAACCTAATGAAACCTGGTACTTATTGCAGTTTTCCCTATATGGTAGGGACTGTTATCATTTGTGAGTTACTTTATGTAAAATAGGTATGTTCCAAACGAGACCATATTTTACACGTTAAACTTTACAACAGTACAGTGTAAACGGAGCCATTTACATGTTGCGAATGAGAACGTACTTATCTGTATCAAATACTTCAAGTCCGGTTTCAATGAGAAAGACGCTAGCTTAGCTAGAGTCTAAACTACGGGATGTTGAAACAATGCGACGGTCTTGTACAAGTGTGGATCGGTTGGATGCGCGAGGTTCGTCGACCCGGGGCCCCGTGCCCCCCGCGCGGCCGCCGCAGTCTCACTTTCGATGCGCCTGCGACGCGGCCGAGGCCTCCACGTGCCCGCGCGTCGCCATCGACGCCGTCGCAGGTGACGTCACTGCCTCCAGGACGAGCGTACCACAACAGTGTAACTCGGTGGAGCGTAAAGCTTGTTTGTGCCCATGAGGAACCCCCATGGGAACGGTGCAAACAACGACGCTTCACCTCCTCCCTTACTGACATAGTGAGCTAGTTTGGCAGGTCACTACCAACAGATTTAACATCTATCAATATTCTAACTTCGCTTAAAGCATAATAGAAGAATTTTTGAAGGTTGCAAGAACATTTGAAAGTAGAACGTTATTAAAAACGACCGTTGATGGGACTAGACGTCAATTAGCAATCCAGTTACTGAAACTTGACAATCGCTCCTGTAATTAATGAAGTTTAAAAATGCCAGTCTAATATAGTTTAGCACTGAAAAGGATAATTAATGGACAGAAGAGTAACAGAAATTAAATTGATGTGGACATAAGTTAAGGGAACATACTAATTAGCGACTACAAATATTAGCATTAGTAAAGATTATACAGAATGATGACCAGTGCAGTCTATTGATAACGTAACATCGTGTATATTAATATGGTAGGGCTTCCAATGGCGTAAGAAGAAAGTGCGAAATGTCGCGCCTTAGCGCAAATGTTAACCATTGTACGAAAATATGTGACTCACTCTCGATACACTATAAAGAATACTACAGACTACGAGCACAGAATCCGAGATATGGAATCTAAATTTACGACTTGTGTAGGTGGTTGAAATGTGCGATTACAGTTTTAATTCATTTTGGAAGAGGGAATGTGTCGAGACATTTGTAAAAATTAAAAAATTACGAACACTTTCTTTTAAGTTGTAGTAACTAAATGGCAGACGTGTATTTAAATCTGATATTAAATCCTGTATTATGTGATGAGCGGGGCGGAAAATGTAATCTTTATGAAAACGGAATTTAAAGGATGTTTAATAGACTTAAGATAGAAAGAAAGGACACTGCTCAATCGAAGTTGACGCGAATGATACCGACCTCAAGTGTTACGTTGGACAAGAACAGGTTGTTAAGGATCCAAAAGAACGATTAAGTTAAAAGTAATTAGAATATGTAATCACTCGCTAATCACTACAATGAAGTACTAACTCCACATATTAAGCTCAGTAGTCTTAGCTTTAATAATATTGCACTAACCAATAGAACTCGTGTAAGCAACAATTACACAATCTGGGTATAACTCCGATAGGTATAAATTGATTTTTTATCTTTCAATCATGTTCACATTTTTAATTTAGAAACATTAAAATGTCATCGGCTAATCTCGATCGATAATGTCAAATTTGAAACTTTTCTTCGTTGTCTGCTAGGTATTGACATGAGTAATGGTAGTTTACTGACGAATAAGGCGTGCTATACATATATTCGATTCGGTATATATGGTTCAATATTTGGTCCAATTGAGACCGACCATACGAAAGTGAGCGACACAGTTCGGCAGATGTTTAATTAATATAGTTTAATGTAATTTTAGTGTAAGTTAATTAATATCTTCTAAGTTTCCTAGCCACAGACACAAAGTTATCCTGAGACTTCTGTTAAATATCGATGATCGATCTATTATTCTCTTTTATCCTTCAAGTGTATAATATGAAAAAATACGATCCATGTTCTGAATTACAAGAGAGGTGATTGCGTCTTATCAATATCACTGATGAGCTAATATCGACTTAAACACTGAAACTGATAGTCGAAATAGACATTTAAAAGCGGCGTCTAAGTACTCGTCTCGATCTCATAGTTAACATTCTGAGGTTAATGCCATTCTAGTTGGCAGTAAGCTCTTTATTAAGTGATTTACAAATATTCAACAGACATTAGATGTTTCAAATTAATCTTACGAAAAATTGTGATGACTATCAATTGGCGCTATATGCATAGAGGGCTTCCTGGCCTATACACATATAGTCAGATAGTTACAAGAAAACGGATTAACCGATATTTTAATTACACTTTTTATGAATGTTTAAGGCCATTTGTATAATCGTTGGTAGTCATGGAACAGGTCGTGTAACGGTGTCGAGTATCGAAGTTGTAGGCGGGGGGTCATCGGCGCGTGGCGACAATTAAAACCGGGATAAGTGTTGCGTGTACCTGCGAGATGAGGGCGCTACGGTCGATACGAGGGGGTTACCCGCTCAGGAGTGGGTGGCATCCAGTTAGGAGTTTAGAATACAATTCACCGAGTATTGATGTCCCCCAAGCACTTTTTATTACAAAAAAATGCTATTTCTAAGAAGTTGCGCGGTAAGGACTTATTGTAATTCTCGTCATGTAATGTTAGTCTAGCTTCGGGTCAATGCGGTCACACTTTAATCACCGATGTACAAATGTATTTTCTCACGGCGATGAGACATATTCTAATATAAAAAAGAAAATACTATAACATCGAAGGGTAAGTATTGCGCAAGTAAGTGGCCTTTCACGATAATGAAAACATATTCCGATAAAGTACTGATCTTTTTAACAATTTTATCTACGTCGCAAGACGTGTGAGCGCCGAAGCGGCAGATAGAGGACGCGGGGGCGTGGGGGGGTTGTAGGGCAACTCTTCATTCCCATTTAGCTACTGAATTGTACAGCGGGAGGACGCAATGATTATGTTTACTAACCCCGGCCACCCGCGCCCCTTGGTCTACTCAGTCCGCGAATTAGCGGATCTTTGTCCCGAAATGTTACACACTCTATCGATTGATCGCTGTGTGCAATGTTCGCGGATTATTCCTTAGCTATATTCAATTTCGAGTCGTACAATGGAAGACATTTTCATAACATGCGGATTCTTAGATATGATGTCGTAGGTACTACCTAGTACAATACAACCAATGTTCGATACAGATCAATAAAGGTTAATTTATGTACGCAATGAAGTTAGATTATTTATTATTGATTATGATAACGTGACCATCATTATTAAATAATTTTTGCAATAAATTTATTTATTTGTGAACATAAATCCAGAGCAAAACAGAGAAACACTAGTAAGTAACTGAAATATATATATCAAATTCATTGCTAAATTCTACTATGTAGTTAAATAACTACAATATTAATTTTACACATATTAATTATTAAATAAAATATTATTATTAATAAAATTATTACACATATTAATTTTCAAATTTAGGGAAGGTGGAAATTTAGGTATATGTTATGTATTAAATAATGTAAGAATTTAATACTATGTTAACAAAAGTATGCTGTCAATAACGATTTGATTTGATAACGTCGAATGAAATGACGGAAATCTTTAAATATAAGGTTCGCGCTCTCGGAATCTACTGGGCTTATTTTATAGTGGTTTTACAGCTGTGTAGCATGTTTATCAAAATTGTTTTTAACCAGAATCCGTCGAACAGTTTTGAAAAACTGTTATGATTTGATGATGATCCCTGGGTGTTTAACCCAGGGATCATGTACAGGATCATCACGGTTTTGATATCAGGATGGTATGATAGATATTGCAAGATCTAAGGTGTGATAGATTAAACCTATCAAGCCGTGGACAAATGGTAGTTTGTAACTTTTGTTACTAATAACTAATAACAGATAAGGAAAAATAAAAAATTATATAGGTTCAATAAAATGTAAATAATAAACGAAGGCACGTGCTGTCGCGGTGAGTCGGTAAACCGTTGAATGACCGCGTCGCCGCCTGCTCCTGACCACTGGACGCGGTAATACTTGTAGCTGGGGGTTGGGAGAGACTGTATAGTTTAGTCAGTACAGATTGAGAATGGTTTATTTATAACAAAGCAATGTTTACTAAAGTAAGTTAAACAAAACGGCGCGTGCTCCCGATTGTGAAGTAGCAGCAGGGTGTCGGTAAACCACTCAGTCGTTTAAAAATTTTACCACGTCGCCGCCCGCCCCTGACCACACGACCGGTAAATCCGGTAATGCATGTAGTAGCTGGGAGTAATGACTGTAGCAATAGCAGATTACCAATGAACATCTACAATCAACAAAAGATTTTACCTTTGAATGAAACTCAGGACAGATGTGTCCAACAATTAAAAAAAGGCACATTGCCTTACAAAAAGAAGTGACAATAATATAATTTACCTGTATAAATGTTATTACTTGTTATATGTATTTATTTATCAGTTACAAAGCGTACAGCCTCACAGGTCATTACTTCGACTTTGGGGGCGCAAACCCATCCGCTCCCCAAAGTCACAGTACAAAGAATACATCACAGTAACTGATTTCGCTATAAGTTCAATATGAATGTGCAAACCCAAATTAGTCATTATTCGGCACTGGTATCTTTTAACTTGTTTTTGTTTAAAAAAAACATACATACATTTTTAAATTGTCAAACGATAAAAAAAGTAAAACCATCCCCATATTTAAATATAAAACACCAAGTAAACCAATATTGTAAGGAATGCTTAATTGACCGACTTTAGCCATTGTAACAAACATTTATAAAAATATTGGCCTGCTGATATTTTATAAATATTTGCTCTAAAACTTGCGCCGACTATAATATTATCGGTTCATATATTTCCATATTAACATGCTTGTTGTTGTTGCTCTTTATTGTACTTAAAATGAGTTATTTTTTTTTTAAATCGGCCGGCGAGCGTACAATCCACGTGATGGTAAGTGGATTCTGTCGTCCATAGGCCGTCGGATGCGATGCCTACCTTTTCAGATTAATGGATGGGAATGGGCTCTGGCATATCTCGCTCATTACCGAAACACGTACGTACATTGGGGAAATATGATAAAGTAGGAAATGCAGTACATTTCAAGGTGGGTCTTCTGTGAGAGAGGGGTAACGTGGCCAGTAGAGTGCGCCCAGCGGTTGTGCGAATGCAGCATGCACGCCCCCCCTAACAATTGTATTTGTATTGTGTTACAATGTGCATTCTGTATTTATATGAATGTGATCCCGACTACATTATTTTCGTGTGGCATGGTATGGAGTTCATACCTATTAGTGCACACACAAACAAGTAATTAGGACTTGAGAAATATCTTAGGAGTTTGTTTAAAGATGCTATACTGTGTTTCGATACAGTCCACTCCAGTACCGTTTTCGTAATATTGTTAGATTGTTACCGATCTTGCCTAAATAATAATCAGCATAAATATCAATAACTCATGCTGTAGTGCTGGCAATATCTTACTCTGGTAGACTGGTGGTAGACAGACAGGCGGTCTAATTGGTAGTTTAAAATCAGTAAATTTGCTGGAAAAGAGTCAAACCCACGGGATGCCGCATAGATTTGTATTTTTTTGATTTGAAAATAAAAAAATATTTAGTAGTTTGACAAACTTATTTTTTTTTAATAGAAATCGACAACAATATTTCTGTTAATAAAATAACATTAATTTGAATCAATAAATGTTAAAACTCTTAACTATACGAGTAAATCGACATCTCTTATAAATTAAAATAACTTTGTGTAAATGAACTTTTAAATGTAAATTATTTAGTTCTGTGCCTAAATCTAAATTAAACTTAATCAAGTAATGGTTAAAATCAGTAACACTAGTTCTCAGCGGTTTGTATGTCATATCTAAGCACTGTTATGAATTTTGATACAATAATAAATCACATTAGTTAGTATATACATCGATCACCCAAATTTTAGTTAATCGAGATTTAAAGAAATTTATGTATGTAATTTTATGTAAGATAGCAGTCTCATTAAATTTCATACAATAATAATTACAGATCACATTGAGTTGTAATATAATTAACAGGCTTATTTTCAAAATTTTGGATTAATTGTTAAATCAAACATCACTTTCTGCTCATGAAAGAATTATCTTCAGAAACAAATAGCACCGATTGTTTCGTCCGTCAACCTAACTTTCAAAGAACTGCATGCATCTACGTATATCGAGCGGCAGAGAAGGCCGTGTCTGCCTCTATGCTTGTTGGTTTAATAATTATCATCGAATAGTCATAACTTATTTTCATCTCACTCCTTCACATTCAGACAGTTGTTTAATTTTTTAACCATTACGGCGACGTTGGGGTTTCTGCATCCCACAAACAATAGACAAACAATTACTTCTAGGAATAAGTTCGCCTTGGGCTTTGTAATTATGGTAATACTGTAATGTCTTATTGTAACAATTCATTAAAAGGGCAACAACAACAACAATAGAAGATCAAAGGTCATTGCTTGAGTGGTTAATATTAGTTAAAAATCTTTCTCTTTTCTGGTCTCTGTCTGTTTGCAGTTTTCCTTTTCTTAATGTTAAATAGTAGATACTTGTATCAGCCTATAACGTCTCACTGCAGGGAACAGGGCTCTTCTCGTAAATCACTGGGTGGTTTCGCGCCTTAAACCTCCAGGCGGGATTGGTGGATCACATATTCCAGATTTTTTATTTCTGGAGCATGCGGGTTTCCACATGACTCCTTACCGGCGAGCTGGTGACAATTTTTAAAAATCCGTATTTAAGTAGAATACTTAGTGGTACGGGCAGAGGATTTGAACTCACGATCACAACGAATGTGAGTCGAGTACACATACCCTTAGGCTACCACCGCCCTGCAGTGTTAATTTGATTTGCAAAAAATCTTGGTTATCTTCTACGGTGAGTAAATTTCGCTTCAGTTTTAATATTTCCAGTGCAGATTCAACATTTTTATTGTCATCTTTATTAACTGTTCCTTGCGCAGACACAGGTTCGCTCTATATTTTACGACTATGTGGGATCCGTGCGGATCCGCATAGTTGTTTGCAATCCCTAGTTGCTGCGATTATAGGTGACACTAACTCATTTTTCATTTACTGGCATACGATGGTTTATCGTTATTGTACACTCTTTTCCGCTACATTTTTGCAATAGTTCTTGTTTTTTATATTACGAAAAAGATATAATAAAAAGACTCTTCTTAACATTGCGAACATATCAATGGAAATTTGTGTTTCGCTGTACATCGTAATATTCATTTTCATATTTTTCTCAGAATAAATCTGATAATGATCTGTATATATTTCGGTTATTTATTTACAGTTCTCATTTCAAAACATACTTTGATAGATTTAAGTTTTGATCACTTCTGAAATAAAATTTATATATTAAATGCTATACGAGTAATTTTACCATAAAACAAACTTAAGTCGCAACAAACTACGAGCTCAGTGAAAACTTACAAAAGCAACAATATTCAGTAATCATATACAGTCCCGCCTACAAAGTTATAGGCACTATACGCAGGTAGAGGTTCGCCTAATGAAAGTCGATGAGATGAATGTTTCGTCTTTAATTAGAATTGATTAAAGTTGGCATTCGCTTGAACCGCACCGCAGACTGGCTTCAAACGCACAGGTAAATCAAAGAGAGATTTGGTAATTGTAGCTTGTGGTGAGGGGAGATCAGTTACGAGTACGTATATATTCGGATGTATGAGGTAGCCCATTGATTTGCACAATGTATCGTGTGTCTGTAATGTTGTCTATTTATCTGTATAAATATAAACAAACGATGCACTTTTCATGGTAGCTTACCATAGTTTACACTGCTTTTTAGAATTATGTGAACTATAGCTATTGATATCAGCTTATAACATCCCACGAATATCCTTGCAATCACGAGGGGGTTTCAGGCCATAATCCACCACTCGGACTCAGTACGGACTGCTAAATGGACACATGACTCAAACTTTTTTTTACTCTGGGACAAACAGGTTTCCTCACGATGTTTTTATTCACCACACAGTTAATTGAAAAATCTGTACTAAGTAGAGGAACCCCGTGGTACGGACCGAAGTTCGATGTCATGAAAGTGAATCGAAGGTGAATTCCTTGGTTATCATCTCTTGGTTACTGTACATACGCCTCTCTAATCCTAATTAATATTATACATTTTTTATGCCATGTTATACATGCCAAAATTTATTTGTTTGTTGTCTAATGAACAAGAATCGCTACCAAATTTGATATACGTTCTCGTGTACCATAGTTCGTGGGACGGATTAACATCTACATGTTATATACCGTAAGGTTATACAGTTTATTTTTATACACATTCGATTTGATTTCTCAAGAAGTACTTAAGACTTCAGTACTTAAGTTCTATTCTTAAACTTGGATCATATCAGCCGAAAACCGCAACGGAGATGCAATGGAAGTTGGTTGGGGAGGAATAGTCGTTAAGCGACCACGTGGTCGTGGCGCGCTAGGTCTACTCTGATTTTATACTTCTGATATTTCGAGCCCGATAGAAGTTCGAACAACCCTACTGGAACTTTCTGTCGGTCCGAGCTCTTTACATCAGGTATCTCTGAGTAACTAAAAGGAATCTCCTTGGTTATCATGAAATTAGATTATTGATATCGAAGTATCTCTCTTGTCAAAATCTATTTTTCGATCGGTTATCTCACGCGAAGGCAGCAAAATATGTCACATATTGAATTTCGTTCGGGCCGATATATCGGAGTGAACGTTTTCATGGCGCCGAAACTTCGTTTTTTGTGATTTCGGAGTAGATTCCCAGTAATGTAAATCTCCTTGGTCGAGTATTCTCACAATGGCCGACCCCGATAGAGAAACATCTCAAGGCTAATCAAGTGCGACCACAGTGATATACTGTCATCTTCAGGACTAATTACCACGACAACCATTATTTTTATTTTATTTTATTCTATTTTATCGGATAACACAGATCCATAGCAAGTGTTAGTATAATAAAATAATTAAAGAAAAAGACTTATAAAACTATGTTAGTGCTACGAATTAAAGTATATTAACTTAAAATGAATAAAGTGACCCTTCAGCTGGGATGTTAATTAAGTGTTATTTTAATTTATCAACATCCGAATGAAATGCATAGTAATAGGTGGGTCACAGTAATTTATTTGTCAGCACATGTAGCATACAACAACGCTTCATGTACTGACAGTCGAACTTGTTCGAAAACATTTCCAGGATACCGTTGGCGCTGGCCCGGACCCTGCGCATCAGGGATGCACACCGTTTGCGCATGATCGCGTAAAAACAATCTACCCGCGCTTCGGCAAACATCCCCGATGCGCTACAGAATCGGGGCAACCCCATCAGCATCCTGAATGCGTTGTTGTATTGCACGCGGAGGGCGCTATACTGTCTTTGAGTGTAATTAACCCACAGGCTGCTCGTGTAAAAGGATGTACAAAAAGCTCTAAACAGAGTGATCTTGACTTCAGTGGAGCAACGAGCAAACCTGCGAGCTATCATGTTGGTTCTCACAGACAACGCCCTGCGTTCCCTTTCAATGTCTGCATTGTCCCCCAGGTCAGAGGTTACGAAATGTCCGAGAATGTCAATTATGTCAATAGTCAATATTATGTATATCAATACGACTAAAAAAGGTGTTCATGTTTATGACATTACACAGAGAAGAGTTTTATAGGATGAATATTTTAAACATTCAAAATTTATGACGATATTTCTTAAAAAACGGATAGATAAATAATATATAAGTCATTGAGGTGTTTACACCTTAAGGCCACCGATTCTGTGCATTAGTTTCAAAGATATGACGTCATGAGGCTTTCAGAGAACTCGGTAGTGATTTCTACCACACATGTTAATTATGGTGAGAAACATGGCGGTTATTTATGTAGAAATGATAATGATACACAATAATATAATGAATATCTTTAGTTTTTGAGACGAGTTAATAAGGTCTGTCGATCATCAGATTCAAATAGGAAGAGATACCTATCTTTAAGGGGTATAAGAGGTAGCTCTGTGGAAAAACCTCAGTTAGCAGTTCCACAACTTTCGGGTTTGCGGTATAGTGTATTGTATACCACATTGTATGCAACAGCTCCTTGTCATGGAAATGTGGATGCCCCGCTTTACAGTGACGAGATGTGAGATGGTAAAAATCACTAGATTGAACAGCTCTTCAGAACTTGTTTGATTCCACTGTGGTTCTTATTTGCGTTGAACCCTCTTGAGTACTCTCTTGAAGGAGTCGACGACGGGGTTTTCCGTTTCGAAGAGCAGGAATGCGGATGCCCTACCTTCTCTACACGGATAACCTCAAGATTTTCGGCCACACTGGCCTCATAGATTGGATGAACTGCTTAATATCACGGACGGTTCTATCAGTGAAGAAGTTCTATTAGAGTTAAGCTAGAAGTCGAAAGAAGTTTAAGGAAGGACCGAAATGGAAAGAGGTTTTCTTGTACGAGCAGAGGCTGCGAGTTTTGAGTTTATCTGAATGTAAGGTACCACGCGCGGCTTATCCTGCTGAATTCGGAATTTGGTCATTCAAAGTTCAGTCACCCTGGCGTCCACGTGAACATAACAAAAAATCATCTATTAAAAGCGGTTTGAAATTCTGTTACCGATATTTTTGTGCCAACGAAACTGAAATAAAAAAAATTGGTTTCACCTAAAAAGTATGAGTAAATTTGAAACTGGTTTCAAGCTCTATCTAAAACTTATCCATTTATATGAAGCACTCATCGTAAATTTGAATTTCGCTAGTTTCGTTGCAACTTGGTTTCTAATTTAATCTAGGGACATCAAACATTCTAATTAAGTAACTCTAGTCTAAAGTTTAACAATAATTCCTTTAGGCTCTTCTCTTAGTATTAGATTCCGAATTAGCTTAACAAACCTGACTGTTCAAATCTAACCCATAAGCGATCAGAGCGGAAATATTTAGAGCCAGTAGTTATTAAATAACGTACGAGCTGCCATAAAATTGTTGTCATAATTGCTTACATCACGCGGTTGTCAGATCTGTTATCGGCCGCTTATCAGTGAATTATAACTGGGCGACCAGTGCGGCTACCGACTGTGGTACTAACAAACTGTGATTTCCAGAGAAAAATGTTTTATGAACATTATCACTTCCTATAATACCTAATGAATAATGATTCATTGAAATAAATTGTAAAATTGAGTCTTTGTTAAAATATCTTCTCTACATTTACAAAGAGCAACATCCGTCTTTTTGTTTGTTAGGGCTAATTTTGGTAATAGCTAGTGTAATTTTGTTACAATTATTATGTTGGAATCTTTTTAGTGCACCTTTTATCAAAATGAACAGTTGCCGGTGGCGCGGCGTTGACCGGCTTTAGAATGACACCACTCCATCTCTTGCCGTGGGTGTCGTGTCGTGGCCATTAAGGGATAACAAAACCGCTACCACAAGCTATATTGAGCAACCGCACCGATTCCAGAAGAGTGGACTCGCCAACCCGCTTGGTGAGCGTGGCGTTGCAAAGCCATATATCCTTCACGCATGTGCACGAGGAGGTCCATGTCTAGCAATGGATACTAAATGGCGCTGGTTACTGTTAATTATGAATGAGTTGTGGACAAGATACTGAAAATGTTCCCACTAGAAACTGGGTACCAGCAGTCTATAGTAGCGGCAAGATAAATATCTAATTTTCACCGTCGACATTGTTGTAAGCAGAACATTATAACGCTGTCGCCACATAGATGTTAAAAAACGTTATTGTCAAACTGCACCTTTTACCTTACCGCTAGTATGATTTAATGAATTATAAAGCGGAAGTGCGGAGGTAATGGTCGGTTTCCGGGTGAAGCATGCGGCCGCGATGCGCGGTCATCGATTCCACTCAATTTAAACGTAAGTAAATGTTTATATAAAAGATGTTGTCCAAGGACTAATGCCGGTAAGAGCTGGTATCTGAACAATCAGCGTGTTCGCGTGTTCGCTGCGAGGCATGGATCGATGTCAAACTGAACTTATGTATACAATCCATGACCTAAAAAAAATTTGGCGAATGATTCAGAGACAATATCCTTTTTAAGAAGTGCGGAAGAGGCGTCAGGAGACATTGATTACTTATAATTATTGTAACACTTGTGGCGTTTATCGTTGCTAATGGGATAGGGCACATGATATCTATCTCGCAGTAAGTATGACGGAGATATATTGGCCAATCGAACAATAAATAAAAGCTCCTGTGCAGCTCATTGTAGTTCTTGCAGCAGAGCGAACGTCAACCATCCTTGTGGATAATCTTCTTAAGCGAAAAGAAATTTAAAGATTTAGAGTATTTAAAGATAAATTGTGAAGGACATAAGGTCTCTTTGTACGCGTACGGACACTCACCACAACACAAGGCTGACCTGCGCTTATGAGTTGTAACGAATATATCAGCTTATTCCGTAGGTGGCTAGATAGAGTAACAACCGCAAATATAAAGTTGTAAAACAAAACAGTACCTACTTCAATTAGAGCAATGAATATGAACATTAAAGTAATGAATCGTTTAAGAGTGCAAAAAAAGTTTATTGTAAATGCAAACGCTTGGTTTAGATAGGTGTCTGTCGATTTTTTTTTTTTATGGACGAAGGTGGCAGACGAGCATACAGTCCACCTGATGGTAAGTGGATACTGTAGCCCATAGACATTCGTGATACATGCCAACATTAGTCCAAAATGACAAACGTTGGCACGCCTCCGGATGCGCTGCCTACCTGCAATTGCAACATCACAATATAAAAGAGTAATGCTAATGACTCGAAGTAAGTCTAAAACGGTTATCAGCGATTTATTCTGTGTTCTATGAAGTTGGCGTCATCATTATAATGAGTAGGTACGCACTAGATATCTATTGGAATGCATAGATTAAATTAATTAAACATGCTCCAATGTTTATCTGAACTGACTACGTAGTTCTTATAGACGGCTTCCAAACGTCTACCTACCTAGAATAAACGATTTTAAGCAGTTATTCTGTTGAATTTTTAGAGAAATCCTTGTACTTGTTGAATATTAGGTCTTATGAAATTGTCGTTTTATATGGAAAAATTCAAGATTTTTTTTTTGTATAAAAATTATATATGTATTTAATTAATTTAAGCATTGTCCATTATTATAAATAACTGATGCCATTTTAATGGAAGTTGATTAATTTTAATGGAATTCCTGGGCACGGGAATTGATGAATTCTCTGAAGGCGTTTTTCATTGCCTCACCGAAGTTGAATTTTTTTCCGTTTAAAAAGTTATCTAAATTCGAACAAAAATGAAAATAGTGGCAAGGTCTGGCGAGTACGGTTGGTGAACAAACTTAGGGCTCCGTTAGGCGAGAAATAATAACACTTCAGTACAACTCACTAGCACTCGGCGTTTATTCTTTGAAACGGTTGTCCTTAAAAATATTCCTTACACTACTTATACTAACAGAGGTAACGAAACCATAGCGAGTTCTAACCTCGACGTCACAACGCCATCTATCGAGCGCATAGGAAAACTTCTAATAATGAATAAATATTAGAACCCGCCGTGGTTTCGCTACATACTTAAACATCTACTTAAACATACCGCCCACCAAGGACATAATGCAGAATGTCCTTTAAACCGCCCACCATGCCACAGTCAAGGTAAGCAATGCTAAACAGAAATCTTATTTTGCTATGGGCAATATCGATAATTTTGATGTAGGTCTTTTAATTATTGCATTTTTGGTACGGATGGTAACTACCCGTGTAATTCGCGTTTAATTTTGGGTTTTTTCCTAACCTTATCTCTAAACCTTTTAATCTTTTTTCAGCAATACTCCTGGACTCACCAAGCCTGCTGACCGGGTCAGCGTCACGTAGCGGTAATTTCACAATATACCTGCCCTCCTTATTTCTAATCGTGGACGCTGTAAATAGTTTTTCGCATTTAATTTCATCCTCTGTGAGCATTCTTTTTGTTCCTGATGTTTCAGCCTCCAGTTCCCAGAACTTTTTCAGCATGTTGTCAGCATCAAAACTTGAGTGCATCACATGGATGTGAGAATGTATATTGGATGAATTATCTACCTCACAGACCCCTGATATTATCCATCCAAACGCAGTATCCTGCGCCAAGAGAGAACCACCCAGATTTCTTTGAATGCCTTCTTGAATGATTTGGCTGTATACCTCAGCACCTAATAAGATATCGATCTTATTAGGTCTGTGATATTCAGGATCAGCCAAATCATCAACTGACAGATTCACCCATTCTACCCTGGTTACTTTGGTAACTGGGAGAAGGGACGTAACTGATTTCAAGATATAAGCATCAACCTTAACCTGAAACTGGGGATCTACTCTCGACCTTATATTAATTTTGACCGTGGACTTCGAAGTCACACTTTTGTCACCCCCTACACCTACTACAGTGTGTTTGGCCGCAATCTTTTTTAATCCTAAGTACTGAGCCATAGCTTCTGTAATAAAAGATCCTTGCGACCCTTGGTCTAATAATGCCCTAACCTGAAGATAAGTCCCGTCTTTCGACTCAGCTTGCACCACAGCTGTAGTTAATAAAACCGTTTTACAACAGTTCCCTGTCGAAAGACAAGATACAAGTGGCTTACTAGACCCCTCCGCTTGCGCGGTAAACTTATTGCTGTCTGATGCAGCGTTTTCCTCAATCGACTTTTTACTCGTCGATGAAGCTCCCTCGTGAACCGTCTCAATTTCTGCACTAACAGAACCAGAATCACCACTAGGGTGCAATAATGAATGGTGGCGGCGTTTGCACACCCGGCATCGGACCATGTTTTTACAATATTTAGCAGAGTGGTTGCTGTTCAAACACACAAAACATAACCTTTTCTCCATTGCAATATCACGTCGTTTGTCGTTAGGTTCTTTAGCGAATTTTTTGCATGTAGTTATTTTATGATCTGCAGTACAATACGCACACGACGCAATTTTATTCTCTTTCACAATGTGAAAAGATTTTGTATTTTTGCTCTCTACTTTGTTAGACTTTGAATCTAAATTTTCTAAACCTCTAAAACGCCCTATCAAAAAATCAGAAAATTGCACAAACGTTGAAAATTCATCAGTTGGATCTGAGGCCACTTTTAATTCCCATGCTTTTCGGGTATCTTTATCTAATTTAGCGCTTATTAGATGGATAATCAAAATATCCCAAGAGGAAATATTTACACCTAGATTTCTTATAGACTCTAAACAATCTGATGTTGTACTAATTAACTTCTTAATTTCAGAGGCAGATTCAGACCACAAACTTTTTTGATTTAGCAGCCGATTCAAAATGCCATTAGCCAAAAACCGCTTATTGTTGTACATACTATCCAATTTCTCCCAAGCAACTTGATAGCTATCAGATGTCACTTTAATGTTTCGTAACAACTGTTCCGCTTCACCTGTTAAATGTCCCCTGAGATAGTAGAACCTTTGAGCATCATCCAGAGACTTGTTTTCATGCACAAGCCCTAAAAACAGATCTCTGAACGTCTGCCACTCAGTATATTTCCCGGAAAACGTTGGTATTTTAATTTCTGGCAACTTGAAACGTCTAGCTAAACTTTCACATTGATTATTTGAACTTGAATTTAACTCTGCCTCTGGTGTTTTTAACTTATATAACATTTCTTTTAAATCAGTCTTAAATTGTACATACAATTCTTCTACATCATCATAGACATTGTTTTTATGATAATCCGAACTATACAAATCACTTCGCTTAACTTGACTAATAATCTCAGTATGAGTGCTTGTAAATAAACTCCACTGTTTCTCTAAGTTATCTAGTCTAGTTTCAATATATGGAACAGTCAAACGCTCTTTAGGAGACTTTTTAAAATTAGTCTTAACTTTCAGCATTTTTGCTCTAATATCCTCCTGTAAATCGTTAAACGCTTCCATTTTAAATTGTTTATCAAACTCTGTAATTGACTTAAAAACACTCAAACACAATAGTCTCACAATACCACAACAAATAAAAACAAAGCTAAACAGAAAAATGAGCAGAAGTCTTTTTGTCCGTACTTCCAATAAATGTATACCAAGTTAAAACACAAATTGGGCAAAATTTTACAAGTCTTTTTGCAAGTAATTCTGGTAAAAATTGGGCATGGATTCCCCGTCTCAACCAACTATTACTTAAAACTATTACAAGTCCAAACTAACTAAATTATTCTAAGTTAAATCTGACTATCTTGCAGGATTCTTGAATTTTTCTAAGTTCCACCTAGTCTTGACTTTAAAGTTCAAATTTGCATGTACTTCTCAAAATTTCAACTTTATTTCTTCTAGTAAATAAGAGCGAAAATGTACTCACGATTGAACACTGCACTCACTGTCACTGATTTTCTTCGACGACACGCGCCTGCTACCAGTGGCGCCCTCTGGCGCTCCGCAACCTGCTTTTCACCTCCCGAATTCACCACTCCTCCAGATGTTGCCACCCGGCTCCACCACTGCCTTGACGCCTTTCCAGCCGCCTTGCTGTGGGGATGATCTGGACAGCGATCCACTGCCCAGTAGCGACGAAACGGGTAGTAACCACTACCACCACCGATGATTACCAAAAAACACGCCCAGCCACATCCGGTTCGAAGGACCATGAACAAACTTAGGGCTCCGTTAGGCGAGAAATAATAACACTTCAGTACAACTCACTAGCACTCGGCGTTTATTCTTTGAAACGGTTGTCCTTAAAAATATTCCTTACACTACTTATACTAACAGAGGTAACGAAACCATAGCGAGTTCTAACCTCGACGTCACAACGCCATCTATCGAGCGCATAGGAAAACTTCTAATAATGAATAAATATTAGAACCCGCCGTGGTTTCGCTACATACTTAAACATCTACTTAAACAGTTGGTGACGGAGAGTTTTCTGTCGAAGCTCTTATAACTTTGAGGGTGTCTGTCATGCAGTGTGTGGGCGAGCGTTATCATGGAAACGTTGGTTTGAAATGGATCCGCTTCCACTATTGCTTGAAAAATCGTCATTATTGAATTTAGTCTCCGGTCGACCACGAGTCATGTTCTTGACATCAAACTTTTATGATAGGGAACGATCAAACCGCAAACGCACTATACGTTCGTTTGCGGTGGTTTGGTCCGCATACATCGTTGATATTGCGTGCCGTCTGTGCTGTGTTGCTGCTACGACGGAACTCATATTTTTAACTTTTAATTTTAACTTATAATTTTTAACTTTTCCATAGTCGCAAACACAACGATTTCTAAGCAAAAAGTCGTTTGAGGAAAAACAAATGAATAACTAATTTTTAAAAACAATGTCATAGCTATAAATTGAAATTAATTTGAATTTGGAATTCGAAGTTAAACGCAAGATAACTAAGTTCAAAGTGGCCACTGTGAACAAACGGCAATTTCATAGGTAAGGACGTAATAAATATACATATTAGGTTTTTAAGCTTTAATGTATGCCCCGTTCAGCGAATAAACATATATACATATTGTGTAGCGGCTGGATGAGAACGGAAGATTGTGAGCGGTGGTGAGCGGAGCCTTGGGAGAGGCCGATATTCATTCAATAGTGCAGTGATAGGGTGGTGGTACGTTATTACGCGGGGAGCTGTAGCTGTGTGTAGATTTTAGTTCTTTTCTTTCAGGCGACATAACGATTTCTTAGGGAACTCAAACATACTCGTAGGTCGATCTGCATTAGTTTATCTTTGTAAAATCTAAGGAATTCTCTAAGTCGTTCCGTTCCAGTAGTGTTTGAGTTTACCTCTTACGTGTAAACAAAAAAAAATTCACTCGCGGTTTAAAGTAAATAACTTCATGATCTGTTGGTTAACTTAAAAATCAGCTTACTTGTTAATTCTGGAGTAAATAATATATCTATAGGATAAAAGGCAGCGGGCTGGATGGCCCACTTCACGGCGTGTGGCTTACTGCCGCCTCGCTATTGCAACCCTCTAAAGGCCGGTTTACATTAGTAGAGCAAGCAGTAGAAGGAACTAGTATTATTTTTCTTTACTCCACTGCACTTTTATAGTTTTGGTGGTATTGATTTACACAGAGCCAGTAATTTTAATAGAGCTCATAAAAAATTAGACACAATGAACGTCGCACGTGGTCGTCAATCATATCTGTTTATGCGCCCGATTATTACTCTTTATGGTAATTTCATGTCGGTGAAATGACAGTAAAGTATGTGGCTATTCTGTCACACATTATGCTATTCACTGTACTATACTCTACCCTCTACTATCTTTTTTTATAGAATAGATGGCAGGCGAGCGGGCGGGGCTACATGATGATAAGTGGTCACGGCAGCCCATGGACATCTGCAACACCAGGGGGCATGAAGGTGCGCGCTGCCGACTGAGCTCAGGAACAGGGACTTTTTGAAAGTCGAATCCTTCGAATTAACAATATTAACTATACAAGATTTCAAATGTTCGCGTTTTTCACACATATTTATCCATTGAAACGGGCCTTAACACGAATATTTACGTTGTTTGTATGTAGCGAATGTACGAATGTAGCGTAGATAGATTGAGGTGTTGTCACCATGGTCGTAAACATACTTTACCCGGTAATTTTCGCATAAAGATTCAATTTCCGTGTATTCTCAAGTAATGCACAACGACCTATGATGAGCATCTTCGGGTATTAAAGGATCGTTGCAAACTGTGACCGAGAGATTGTTATTTGATAATATTAAGTCTAATATACGTTGATTACTATTAAAAATATTGTTAAACTGGCTAAATTCATATGTAGTAAGTACATCGACAAAATTAGAGTGTGCATCTCCGATGTAGCATTGTGATTGTAATTTCATAGGTAAGGACCTAATAAATATACATATTAGGTTTTTAAACTTTAATGTATGTATGTCATTCCAGTATTAATAAATCTTTAGTATTTAATGTTACTATCCCAATGGGTGTGAATTAGGCTAGTGCCGGGATTGTACGCGTTGTACTACCGTGCTCTACGATCGATTGGACAACAAGTCCGATATACAGTTGTACGACTAATGTAAACCTGCCATAAGCAAAGCAAATATAGCACTTGTATAGCAATCGTAGGCAGGTATAGTATTAAAAATGCTTCTTGATCTGTAGGATTTTGATTCGGAAAAATTTATTGCAAATCTGTTTAAAAATGGTCTAGGAATCTTTAAATAAAAAAAATACTCATAGTATGTAGGTAATGTAAGGCAAGTTCGAGGCTCGGCACCCGCTGTGCAAACAATTAGAATCCTAGTGCTGATTTAGGAAATTGTAATCGACTATTTATAAAGTGAATATGTGCAAAGCCCTACTTCTTATTTGGTTTTATTTTTCTTTGCTTTCAGTTAGTAATACATTATTTAAAAAGTTCATTAAAAAATATATCAGTAACCGAAACCACATCTATACTAATATAATAAAGAGGTAAAATTGTGTATTTGTTTGTGGGTATGTTGGGGGTGTCTCTTGAACTACTGATCCGATTTCAAAAATTCTTTCACAAATAGGAAGCTACATTATCCGTGTCTAATATAGGCTATATATTATTTGGAATTTTAAAAAAAAGAATCTTATAAACCGAAGCGAAGCGACGGCGAGTCGCTAGTAAGAAATAATTTCATATTCGTATCTGTATCCGATATCGCTATAAGAGTATACAATATATCCGTATCTGGATCCGAAATAACATATCCCTAACAACCCTAGTATTTATGAAACGTTGAAAAAAGAACTAAAACAGACCATACCATAATACCGTACCAATGAGCAGTGCGGTGTCGGTCAGCTTGAGAATAGCATCACCCCCCTTCCTCTGGTGGGTGTTGTAAAAGGCGAATAAAGGGTAACAAAGGCGCTAACTACAAACACGAGGAATTACACCAACTCTAAATGAATGAACTCGCCAACCCGCTTGCCAACCCGCCAACCAGCGTGGCGACTTGTGCACGAGGATACGGCCATGTCTAGTAGTACTACGAAAAAAATATATAAATATAGGGAAGGTGGTATACGGATAGACAGTCCAGCTGGTGGTAATTGGATAATGTTACATATGAACAACCGCGACACAAGTCAACCATCTGTCAAGAATGACAAATTTTGTCACGCTCTTTAACGGATACGCGTTGTCTACCTTTCAAGATTTAGGAATAAGATTCAATTAAATCAAATAAATATCTTCATATACTCCTTGATAAAATTTAAGTTTGGCATTTTATACATTATTATTGTTTTGCGCCTCACATGGTATTCACAGGCGACTTAATGGTGATCGGAATAGAGGACGGCGCGTACCTAATTTTCATTTAATACTAGCATTGAGAAAATCAATTATAAAAAAAAATGTACGGTCAGGAGACCCCCGTCAGGAACGAAGATCCTCACGCATTGTTTTTTAAACTCTGAATGTAATTCGAAATAAAATCTGTATAGTTCATGTATTTTCTTTTTATTTTGTATCATATTTTCAATGCAAATAATTTAAAATAAGGAATCAAATCAAACATTTAGGTTATACAACCGGCCACGCACTAGTCTGCACGTCTGTTATTCTGCTTGAGTCTCGCTCTCGATACTCGCACGCACACACACACAGAGAAAGAAAAAGGCGTATGGAGAGGGTAAAAATCTTACGTGACGTTACATTTTCTCTCGAATCACACCTACCGCAAGTCGCGTAAAGGAACTTCGTTCCAATATCTTATTTAATAACTTACACACTAAGGGCGAGGGTGTAGGCTCTATTGTTCCGAATTATGCGAATAAAATAATCAACAATCAACGCGTTTGCAAATTAACTTATTCAGAATATTCAAGGACTCAAAGAAAACCTAATGTAGAAGACGCTGACGTAAAGGTGACGTAGACTCCTAAGTGTTCAAGGCCACCCGCAAGTCACTAGACTGATAATGATAAGGGTTCTCTATTTGTGTACTGTTTTAGTTTGTATCACGAAACACTACTTAAATTCCGAGGTAACCATTCTTTCTCTTCTTTTCTTGAGATTTCACTATTGTTTAATTTTATTTTTTATGATTTATAGCTTAAATTAATAACGCGATATTAATTAATTCTCCAATTTACTATGTCGGAAACTTCAAAAATTGCTAATGTGGAGTTGCTGTCCCTAAGCAATTTCTGTTTATATCGCTCAGCGTCACAATTCATTATTTAAAACGTTAAACATAATTAATGGGTTAAATGGGTGTTCGCAACCAATCATCGCAAATATATGAATCTTAAATTTAATTGGGACACATATTTTAAAGTGCGTTCAGAAATGCATCAACATGAGATCAAATAAGTGACAGCAAAGGATTTTACTAATTATTAAAAAAAAATGCAAATGCTTATATTTGAGCGTTTAGTTAACGTAAGTAATTCGCCCAAAAGTATTTTCGGGTGGTTTATGTTGCGCGTTAAGTAAAGACGGTAACTAGAGTATATTTCTTATGTTATTTAAAAAAGAAAGATATTGGTAAAAAAATTCTATAAAATATGTTTACTCACATTGATGCTTATCTGCTAATTGTATGAGGGGGTTGGGCAGGTCTCGCCGCCGGTAGAAGCACATGACTTTTGCCTCCACGTTGCCAGACGCCGTTTTGTTCAGCTCTTCTATTCGCCGGATTTGGTACGGAGACGTCGACGACGTCTCGAAGTAGACGCAGTCTGCAAACAAACGGACACACTATTTATACAATATTATCCATATTACACTTTAACGTGTACAGTCTGAAGATGTGGCTAGTGAACCTTTGAAGAGAACTATCGAGTATTAGCAGGACATCTCTACTATCTATGCAAGCTGAAAAGGGTTGCGATAAAATTATTTCACTAGCGTATTCTTTGTTGTTATCTGGTTGTCGGAACCAGTAATAATTTCGAGAACATAGCAAGTACGCCGAGGGAGGGTTGCCATCACGAGTTTTTCAAATTTTAGCGAAAGGGACAAAAGCACGAAATGCCTAATGTCAAATAGTGATGATAACCTAAAGATGTATGTCTATGTATAACTATGTAAGTAAAAAATATCAGAACATTCATGAACAAGTCCAGTTTTATCAACTGGATCAGAGTAATTGTTTGGTCAAAACTATAGTTACGCATATTCAATTACAAAGGAATGTACGTATTCGTAAAAACTTGGAATGAAATTCTCTTGGAATTGAACTTGGAAGCAGAAAATCATATTTAGTAACAAAAGTGTGCATAATATTGCTGTAAACTAAACAGACACCGGAGATCGAAATCATTCGAGAATTTCAGGCTGTTCATGTTTATATGATGAATAAATAAATATAAGGTTTTGTTAAGAATATTGCATTTCCCATTAAGATAAATCATACGTATTGTCTCGAGTCTAATACGCAATTATTTAGGTATATGTAATAACTAATGTAAGTTATTTAATTACGATTATATTAATCATTTAATAAGAAAAAGAATTACATATTTTTTGTTATTTACAAAAAGGCTTCAATATTTTAATATTGACACATGCACTGACATACTTTTAAGTGTTTATTTAGGATTAGCATTATTCAATAAACTATACTTTATATGAGGAATCAATTTTCTTATGTGAATAATGCAGTTTATATGAAAGTAGTGCATAAACGTTGTGGGTTAATGTTTCAGTAAAAATCTTTTAACTTCCTCATTACGCTGGCGTCATTGCACAACGTTCTATTCAATAACAATCAATTTCAAATTAGTTTGGTGGTTAGACAATCTGGTGCGATCTGGCTATAGAGCAGCGGAGCGGAACGGATGCTATGTCTGCCAGTGCTTAGCGTGAGCATACCACACCACATGGACAACTAAAAATGGCGCACTTTACCGTTACACGGCGCGATAACAAAACGCGCACAATGACACAGTCCAACGACAATAAACCTTTCATTGTAAACTAGGCCTAAGTAACTGCATTAGTTTTGGACAATTAATCTTTGGACAATACCAGCTTTCATCTACAACAATAAAATTACCAATAGGTGTCAATAACCAGGTATACGTATAGAATATTTACATACATATTTCTCATAATTCGTTAATCACTACATATTATGCTGTTTCCAGTCGATTTAATTCTGACATTTCGTATGAAACTTTCCATTCTAGTGCGATCACGAGGTCAACTAAAATTAACTTCCTATGAGACGGTGTAAATCCACGTGTTACCTAACTGATAGGTAACAGCAACAGCGCTTCTTTATCGTCACGATTTGAGTATCATTCACATAGCAATTAATAACGATTATATCAATAACGATACAAACTGTAGCTAACGGTCACCTATAACTGCATATTAACTTTTTTTAAACCAATATAGTTATTGATAAATTTTTGTATCTCAATAAAACCTTTCTTATGATATTCACTCATCAAACAATGACGACGAAAGGCTTTCAGAAATATCCCCATAACATATGCGTATATAATTGTATATAATAAAGCCGCCGTCGTAAACAGAATCCCTTGCGGATCCCGGACATGTGAGTGCAGTCCCGACGCGAGATCGCTATAGAACAAAACTCGATAGGTATGCCGGTGTTAGTCGTTGACGTACTGGTTCATCTACATAGATAGAAGGCGGCCCAGCAAGTGTGGCGGATACTGTACACCACACACATTCCATTACAACATTTACCTTACATTTACAACATATCGTGTACACTTACGTACATGTGTAAGTTGGGGCATTATGCGTCTGATAGCGATGTTAACGCCCGTTTAGTTTTGCCAAGACTTTAGTGTATTTTTGGAACGTGTCAATAAGTAAGTGTATAGCAGATTTAGCCCGTACACGTCATTGGGAGTGCGAGGAATGATTGAATTCTCTTTTGAGATTTCACGGTGCGACGCTCGTGTAAGGATGGAAGGACACGTGGCCCTTTGTTGTCAACTGTGAAACTAGCCTCAGGGTCGTCCATTTTAAAGTAACGCTATCATTAAGGAAACATAACGGAAACAGATCTATAAGCATAGAGTGTGAATAATATAATATGACAACAATATATATTCAACTACTGTTGACGCAAGAAGCAGTTAGTTCACATTAATTACATATTTAACGCCTAGCTACTCCCGTAATTATAATATCTAATGGTAATTATGTTGAATGAAACCCCACAAACTCCAAGGAAATGCATACAATTTCTGAGAGCAATCGATAAGTTTTTATGGTGAAGCAATGTCCAAAATCCTTTTAACGGTTCGGTGAGTGTTGCCTTCCTTGATGTAAAATATCGTCGCCAACAAGAAACTGTTGACATCCTATATCATATAAGTCGCGAACACGAGGTAACAGTTTGTTACCTCAAGCTAATACAGTTAAAGTTAACAGTTAAGCGCATCCGAGGGCGTGGCAATTTTTGTCATTCTGAACTGATATTGACATGTATCGTTGATGGCCGCGGATAACAGACCACCGTCTTGTTTCAATATAAAAAATAAAGAAATAATTTACCTATCTAGGCAGGTTAACAAGACTTTTTAATTTAGGAATAATCTAAGACTACTTACGAGCTAATATCCATTCGGGCTAAGCGTTATTATTTTCAGGCATAGTTCTACAAGCGTACCGCAATAATAAACCTAAAAATATCGGTCACTATCAGAACTCACTGTGGATGCGCTATGATTTCTTTTATATAAAATTTAATTTATGTAAATTGCTATGTGATACAACACCCACTTTAAAAAAAAAAGTCCCATCTTAAAAAGATCCTTCAGTTGCTAGTGGAAATTGGAAATCATCTCTTTTCACACCCAGAACCTTAATTCAATTCATGTTGGAAAAACGAGTTAATATTTATTCCAGCAGCAAATAAACGTTCAATTTAATATCGTTTGTCATTGTTAAATCGTGTTACATGTGTGGGAGCTATTGCTACAAATAGGCCGTCCGCAAGAAATATTAGAGAACACCCTATAACTTCAAGAATACTTTGTCGAATAAAAAGGGGAATTGCCCGTCAATTAATTTGAAATGAGCTTTCGATATTAAAACATTTTCCGAGAGAAAGAAATTTTCCTTATTGGTCTGTCTCATAAACGCAACGCGAGTAATGAGACTTGATGCATGCGTCTATCACAAAAATGCGAAAAAGCCATGAACTAAGCGATTAAGGGTCAATTGGGGTAAAGATCAACGAATCACGATTGATCCCCATTATCTTGGTGACAATGAATGGACTGTGATAAGAAAAACCTAATCATAAGAATCGCGTGAACAGTTAGCCAGTTCACTTCTAAAAACTCAAGTTGCTTTATAATCTATGTACTTTAGAATGGAGTACGTAAAAATAATAAAGAACATATATATTTTTTTTGTTTATTTTTATGGACGAAGGTTCACTTATGCGTTCACTTAGTGATCTTGTCACATTTTCTAGGGATTTAGCATCTGTAAGTAAATGCATAACAAAATCGAAGACATAAGTCTTGCCTTTCTCGAGCGCAATAATACCTGCTAGAACGGATGGCTTGCATAGCTCACCCGATTCAGACAGTCATTCACTAGTTTTTAGTGACAATATATCCTATTAATTTCACTGTTACTTGCCATAACTTTAAATGTCCGCTGTAAAACAGGAGGAACAATCATACCACTTCATTTATTTATTTGGAACATCCGTTTAAACAGTTTATGGGTTCGTGCACACAACTTTAGTGCTACTTAAATAAATAATAGAAAGAAATCAATGTATACGTATCTTGAACCTCGACAGATTTTGATAATATTAAATACATCGCCTTATCATTCGATTCCATCTTATACCTATTCAGTTTTGGTTATCCAATTTAATTAACCAGTATAATAATGACGTTGCATTTTACAAAAAATAAATTCTGTAATTGGTTTCTTTAGGGGTTTAGTGTTAGGAATGAAATGAGTGCTTACGCGACGCCTATATTAGGTTTACGAGTAGGTTTCAAGTATGTTTTCATGAGTAGATAAGTATACAAGACAATGGTCTACCTGCGTCCTGATACTAGTGATTGTCTTACATTCCACCGCTAAGCCATGTGCATTAGAAGATTGTAGTGAATGTGATGCAAATTTTACATTTGGGGATTTTTGGGTGTATAAGAATCGCAGACATAATTATTTTTGGTTTTATATAACATACCATCAGCTTGTCTCTCCACTGCTGGATATTGGCCTCTCAAAAAGACCGCTACCAAAAACGGTCTTTTGATCTTCTCATCCGGCCACTACCGGGGGCTTTAGGTTGTTAGTCCACCTGACTGAAGGGCGCCTCACGTTTAAACGGCAACGAAAACGCAATAATTTCATAGAAAGATAAAAAAAAAATATCTCAATCAATCTACTAGCTAGGGTTAAAAACACGCAAATTTGTATAGGACGTGCATGTGGTGTGTGATATACAATGCTGTGACTGAAAGTGAGTAGACTCACAGCCATTATATTTTAAGATTTATCTAATAAGCTTCCGCCTGGCCTAGTTACTTCACTCTCAGAGATCATCGTGAAATGTACCAGTGTTTCAGGAGTGAATAAGTGGTCATCCCATTCATCTCATCTCACCTCCTACCATCCATGCAAATCCATCTCGTTTCAGGGGGGTCTACTCCGAAAACAACAAAAAAAAACAAGTTTCGGCCAATATCTCGGTACGATTATCGGGATTAACATTACGATATATGAGCCCGAACGAAGTTCATTTGAGATTTGAAACTACTCCAATCGCACGAGACAACGATCGAAATGTAGATTTTGACAAAAGATTCTTGGAGATCAAACGTCAAATTTCACCATAATAATTTCTCACCTTTTAAATAATCGGAGATACCCGATATATAGAGCTCCGAACGCACTTTTTTCGTTCGAATTTCGGTCGGGCCCGAATCTTTGGAAACGTTAAATCAGATTAGACCCCCAGAATCCTATCTCTCGTATAACTCCTATTAGCCAGAGCCCATTTCTATCCTATCCCTCCCCATTTTCCCAACTCTTTCTCCAAATCCATTCTTATATCTCCAAAGGTAGGCAGCGCATCCGGGGGCGTGCCACGTTTGTCATTTTGGACTAATGTTGGCATGTATAGCGGATGTCTATGGGCGACAGTATCCACTCACCATCAGGTGGACTGTATGCTCGTCTGCCGCCTTCGTACATAAAAAAAGAGACGTGAGTATAACGGAACGAAGAGCTCCATCGCTCATTCCATTAAACGCCTAGCCCGAACCTCCTCGATTTTGATTTTGCATATATCTTGATTTCTTATCCCTTAAAAGTAAGTGGTGCATTTACGGGATGTTATCAGTCATCATAAGTTAGTGTTTATCACTCTTGACTTAAGTTGGTAGATGTTCGTGGACGACAGCATCCGCCTACCAACAGACGGATATTTTATTTTACACTTATATAGCCTCTTGTTTACCTGTTTAAAACTGTAAACAGGCTTGAAATAAATATTAGTGCAGTCGCGAGAGTAAAATAAACTGTATGCGCCACGTTCGTCAGGAAATTGTTAGTAAAATAATAATTTACAACTACTGGTTGGTCGGGTTCAGGCTGCGACAGGACCAGTTTGTTGTTCAGACGCGTACTTAGGCATTGCTTTCACCAGCAACCAAACATAGGCCTGAAAAACGTCACAGTGACGTTTCTAATCTAAATGTTATAAAATGGAAAAACTCCTAGGACACCCATGTCAGGATCGAGCTTTATTTTGTCATAGGTTTATGCTGTTCCATGCTAATTGCGCTTTTGTGCAATGCAGTACAGGTAAATATTCTCTGACAAAATTACAAACTCGATTTAACAAACGTAACTTTTTTTTATAAAAACAAATGATTTTTGATAAAGAGTTAGGGTGATTAAGTTCCCTTTTAGCTAAAGCTTTATGTAATGCTGATATGTTAAGAAAGGCCATAACTCAAGCAAGATGGATTAAAGCAAGATGGTTGGGTTAATAGTTGCTTAAACAACTATTAAATGCAAACAACATGAAAGGAGGGCCTTTCGTGTTGTTTGCATTTAATAGTTGTTTTTCAATGTTATGTCGCACTTGAGAAGAACAGGCATGAAGTAGTTCAACTACATATCTGTGGTGCGAAGTGAAGTACGTGGCATAGTAGCAGTTACTAATATATTTTTATATAGAAAAAAGATGGCAGATAAGTAGACAGCCCACTTGGTGGTAAGTGGATACTGTCGCCCTGCGACATCCGCAATACATGTCAACATCAATCCAGAATGACGTACGTTAGCATGTTCGTCATTCTGGATGCGCTACCTTTCTTTAGAAATTTAGGAATGGATTGCAAAAATAAGGATATTCTAAGGCTAAGATCTAAAAAGTGCGAAAATCGCTCTATACCCATCTAATTCACATACCTTCGCCTCTTTCTATACATATTATGACATAGTAAAATGCACCAATATTAGATAGTGATTTTCGTTTCTAAATGAAACGTTTTTGAACACGACAACTAGTAGTATACTCGTAGTAAAACGTCGATGAGACAACATGAGAAATATACTTCGTTTCAGAACCTGAAGTGTCCACTGTAGATCATGCTAAACTACTAGCGAAGAAGTCAGTCAAATGAAGGTAAGAAATAGTATGAATCGGAACCTTAACCTTCTGCGACTAACCGCGACTTCGTTAACGTGGACTTTAGGGTATGTACCATTAGTTCATTGTATTTCTATTTGATCCATTCATGTTTATCATGGTTTCAGTGGTTTTTATATGACGACTGATTTTGTACATGAGGACTTGATGATTCCTGTGGGAACTATGTAATGGGTCTGGATAAAAAGTACTCTAAATGTTAACCCGGCATTAATTAAATTTAATCATTAAATTCATTTCATTAAAAATCCGAAAAACTGTTGTTTCGGACTCTGTATCACTCATACTTTACATTGCAACGACTTTTTCAAAATATATTACATGTAGGTATAGACAGGACTTTGTTACGATTTTATTATATATATATATTGATTAAGTGTAAAGGTCAATTAATAATAAGAACAAAATAAGCGAAATACAAAAAATAAATTGATGCTTGCAAGACTTGGCGGAGTCCACGCGGAGTAGCTTGCGTCTCCGCGATTAAAGAAACGATATGCGGTTCTTTAACATACTGTTATTGGAGCTCTCTGTGTGAATTGGGTGATTTTTTGTGTGAATTGTAATTTAAGAATACGTTGTCTAATTCAAATTACATTGTGCCGTGGAGTCGTGGACAGGGTCATTGTGAATAAACACATAGCTTGTAAGATTGTAAGAAACAGGGCTATTAACGATTTAGAAAGCGCACGTGTCGGTATTGCCAGGTACTTTTTTAGAGAAAGATGGTGTAGTCAGTCATGTGGTAAATGGACACTTCAAAATCAGTCTAGCTAGGATGACAAACGTTGGCAACTTCCCGAATGCGCCGTCTTCGTTCTAAGATTTAGTTCAGCGGATTTCGAAGAAGAGTTCGAATGAATGGAGGATAAGGGCTATGTTAGGAGTTTTACTCATCTCATTAACTCCCCATCTGTCCTTGGGATGATGTAGTTGGATGGAAACTAAAGAGTATAATAGAATAAATAGTTTTTTTGAGCCCATTATACTGTCTACTGGATGGGAGAGGATGCCATGGGACAGGAAATGGACTCTGGCAGTGAAGTGCATTAGTTTTGAAACTTTATAAACGGTAGTTCTCAGTATGAAGCTGGTATCTATAAAAATATTTTAATCCAAAATCCGACTGGAAAATGTGAGAAACACTAACTACACTAGCGACTGCTCGTGACTTCGCACACTCTGGCGTAGGTTAAGCGTAGACAAGTATTGTGTAAATGGTAAGTTCTGCATATTTACTTATATAAGGTGCACGTCTCTGGATTTCACTCCCGAAGCAGGTACGTGGTGCATTTTAAGATAGTCTTCTGTGAGAGGTTAAGTTAAATGAGAAATTAAAAAATTGGGCTGCACTCTATTGTAAGCTCATCGTGTCTATCATTAACCTAGTGCGGCTGCGTATAATAAATAATAATTTGTAGGTCTGTGAGCAAAGTTCAACGACCTCTATATCTACGAAAATCAATTTTGAATATCATTGGACATAATAAACTATTACTTTAGGTACTCGGCATATTCGCAGTTCAGGCACGTATTTCTAGTACAGGGGGGTCTGTACTAGCTCCCTTTTTTCCTCCAAATCCTTTCGAACTTACACTAAATGGGAAGATTTTTCTTGGAAAAAACTTCGTTAAAAAAAAGAGAATGAAAAACAGAAGACGAGAAGTTGAAGTAATAGTTGTTCTGATTCTTCTTAGTTCAGTAGTTTAAACTTTACGTATTTTTGGGCCACCTCGTGTACTTGGACCCTTTCTTACAGCCAAATCCAACAGTGGATACGTGCGTGTCGCAGTCCTATGAAATTTCAGGTGATACAGGCGTCAGTAAGCCACTTAACATCAGGTGAACCGTATGTTATCTAGATGACAATAATCTGTTGTATAAATAAAATCAGGAAATATTTCATAATTTAAAAGCAAAGATTCTCTTATCTGTTCTCTTTTACAAGCTGGTAACGTTGTTTATTTCAATAGGTATGGTAATGCAGGCCAACTTACACGAGTATAGCCGAGTTCAATGAACTCTCACTTTCACACAAGTGAAGGCTAAATTAACAAATAAATAGGCAAGAATACATTTATGTCGCGATAAGAACTTCAGTTACTTGTTAAACAAGTTTTAAAAGATATTGGCAACATTTGCAACCCTAGTTTGCTGGGTGAACATCCTTCAATACCCTTACGCTTACATTTACCCTTCAGTAGAAAATAAAAAGAGTATCTATCAGTTTTGCACCGCGTCCATACTATTGGAGTTCCACTCATGCACGATTTTTTCAATTACCACTAACTCGACGGTGAAGGAAAACATGTGAGAAAATCAGCAAATACGAGAATTAAAAAAAACTAGGGCATGTGTAATCACCAATCTGCATGGTCTGCATGTTGGGCCTGCATGGTAGATTATGATCTAAGACCACAACTCATAATTACTAAGGGAAGTCTGTGTAGTACAGTGGGAGAATCAGATATTTTCAGAATTGGACATTTATTGCATGCTTGACCGTTTCGGAATTGGACATTATCTGCAGAAAGGATAGAGTGGTATTGATGAGTCAATCAGTAGAAACTTTCATAATATTCGTTTCTTAACAAAATGCCACCAACTGTTGATTTGTGTTTGTTGATGCCACTTAATGCACACAAAATGCCACTTAACAAATGTTTGTTGATTTGTGATGTGTTTGTGTTGCCACCAACCAACACAAACAGTTGATCAACATGCCACCAGACTGTACCTAGTACTAAGCTGCTCAGTGGAAGCCCTTAGGAATTACAAAGGATGAATTGTGGTTTATAAGTAAAAAATATTATGAGGAAGTGGTTAGTGTATTTGCAGCAAAGATGAGGGACAGGTTGTACACAGCAATACAACCTTCCCCAATTGCTCTACCCAGCAATAAGCTGTTGGGCGCAGTCGATTGGCCGAGTTACTCCTCTCTCATTGCAGACTGCCGTGAGACGCACCACATATGTATTTTGAAAGTGAGTGAGATTTGCAATAGCCCATTTCCCATCTCATCGAGTAGGAGGATGTCTAATGGAATAAGATAATACAAGTTGTGTAATTTGTGAAAATGAGGTGTCCAAGTTAATTTAAGTGAAACAATGAAACCTATGAAACAAAACATCTCTCTTGACTCAATTCAGTACTTTTGACTAATTTTTACAATTGATTGTATAGTTAATTATGCATTTTTGTGTTTTGTAACAAAAATTTACTAACAACACCAGTGGGAACAAAGCGAGCGAGTGCCGCGAGAAGTGAGAGTTTAGCGCCACCTTCGCCCACATAGTGATGGACAACTTACGTTATCTATCCCTCTAAATTGTGATTCTACCTATTCCTGATCCAATCCAAATGAAAGGAGTACAAAGGTATAAAGGAAATTCCTTGGTCTCATTATACTCTGTAAACTCATTCCCTCCAAGGAAGAACTAGGAGTGTAATTTAAAGAGAAAAACTCTCCTGTTATACTCCGTATTCCTCATCCATGCCAATCTGTTTTTCCTGATCCATTCCTAAATCGCCAAAGATAGGCAGACACTGTGCTACTGTTAAATGTCCACTGTCGCAAGGCAACAGTATCCACTTACCACCAGATGGATTGTGTGCTCGTCTGCCACCTTCTTTCTATAAAAAACAACTTTAGTAAAGATGAAAATGTTTCTGAATCTTTTGATGCCAAAGATTATTTTTTGGGGTGAAAAATTATAGAGACGTTTATTTTTTCTCAATTCTATTTAATGTCTATTGTTTTCTAAAGCATGGATGCTCATCATTTCATAATTTTGTGTCACGATTTGTGAAAATATAATAAGAATTTGACTGAATTTAATTTTCATTTTGCATTTCAGAGACAAAAAAACCATATTTAATTTCTTAGTACTCCCTTTATGAAGTACTCTATTTTATATTTCTGATTGAACAAAGTTTGACTGGTAGACATTAAGTCCATCTTTGGTATGAAAAATAAACGAATGAGCATTTTTAAGTCATCTAGATGATGGTGTTAAAATTAAAAATGATACAATTTTAATTTTAACAAGATTCCACATGTATGGTCAAGATCTAGTTATTTTATACATGTAGTATGATTTGTTACTAGTAATACTTATAGGTATAATGAATAGGCAAGAATTCAGAAAATATTATAAGATACAGTAATTTCATACATGTATCTCACTTAGTCTACTTACTATACTTTGATCATTTTGTGGTCAGGATTTCTTGTCTTTGAATTTGACAATGTAAAGAAGGAAGTAATGTTTCTATATGGCCTTGATAATATGGTTATATTAATGTTACTTAATTGACAATTAAAAGGGAAAACACTGACTTAACTGTTTGTGTGTTACGCGTAACTGGGAGGAAGATAAGAACAAACAGACATACAAACTTTTTGAAATATTTAGTTGTGTTATTGCTTTAAATTTGCATTTAATTTAACAAACAAGTGCCAGCGACTTCCTTCACAAGAACATTAGTAATTCCCGTGGGAACTTTATAATGGGTCGGGATAAAATGCAGCCTAAATGTTAACCCAGGGCATAAGCTATAATTATGCCAAGTTTCATTAAATTCTGTTCAGTGGCTTTTGTGTGATGCATATTCAGAAAGACAAACAAAAATTCTAAAAACTACTGTTTTAGGTTCAGTATTGTTCCTAGAGTACACTGCAACCTCTTTTTCAAAAAAAAAATCTTGTACAGACAGATCTGTTACGATTTTATTATATGTATAGATAAAGGAATGTAAAGCTGTTGTTAGCTTTCTTTTCAGTCTCAAAGCAATCTAGATTCAAAGCTTATAAAAATGTAAAACTCATTACAATAAAAGCTCAAGGTGGTGAATGCAGGTCAAGTAGTCTGAAGAAACAAGTTATATTTTTAGTGGTCCAAGAGTCTGGTGAGAGATATTGAACCATTATCTAAAAGTTACGATAACATAATTTATGCAATTGATAACAAGTAATGGATAAGTGTTTGTACAATTATTTATAATATCTTCAATCTAAAATAAATATATATCAACACATTCTTTACTTTTTACTTATGCCAGCAAATATACATTAGTTAATGTAATGTGAATTATTTCTCTACTGCTTACATAATATAATAAAAAAGTGAGTCAGCATCCTTAAAAATTATGAAACTCCATTATTAAAATGAGCAGAAATGCCATATAATTTATTATAGTGTTCCAAAAAATGCAATATCACTGCCAATCAAGATTTACAATGAAATGAATATGCATTTATAGAAACAAAATGTTTACATATATCAGGTCTTATAATATTTTTTAAATAACAACAATATAGGAAGAGCTCATTAACATTCAGTTGGGCGATCTAGGAGCGCGAGTCGCGACACACGAGGCAGTAGGGATCTCGCGAAACACTAGCTACCACCCCAGCAGACCCAAGCGCCGTCACACCAACCAAACAAATCGTAACAATTATAACTCTCACTCATACAAACAATACACTTCAATGACCTTACTTCCCGGCCTGACCTCGCAACCCATAAACGGACCAAAGACCCACAAAACATCGAAAAATGGCATAAAAATATTTTGACAACATTGAATATAACCTAAAATCTAACGTCAAAACTACTACAATTGTATCAAAAACTCGCGAAAAGATGCAATTCTTAATAGTAATCGACGGCACTTCATGTCTAACCAGCCGCTCTCAGATACGCAAGCCGATACAATGATACCTAGATGCAAATGCTAATGTCCTATTTGACGAAATTTGGTAAAATAAATAAAACCTTCCCGCAAACACAACTTTACCGCTGTACAAAAAGCACAAAATCTACCAATTCGCGGGTAAATTAGGTTAAACTATGAGATGTAACATTATTGAACTAATTAGTGTGAGCGATTAATGAAGGTACGACAATCAAAGCAAAGCACCGCTAGACGGCTGGCGGTGAACCGGCGAAGCTACAACAAAAATAACCAATTATTGTTACTTACCGCCGACTCTGTACATATTCGCAGCCATTTTTATACACAATCACTATTCATTAACACTTAAATAATCTACATCTGACACAATTATTAACTATAACACTATGTAATTGAGCTTTTAACAATGTTTTTCATCACGTTAACTCCGGACGCCTTTCGCTGATCGCCATTTTCTTTCACACTACTAATTTGGCCAGTGCGCAGTCGCACTTTTTGGCGTAAACTTCCTGCTCTTGAAACAAAGCAATGACATGTCTTTATCTTTTAATCCACAATCTGTATTGAAATGATTGTTGTTTTATAAACTAAATGTGAGATATTTTACAAATCATGACCATAATTGAAATTTATTTTACTATGTCCTAAAAATAAAAAAAATATTTCATTCAAAACGTTCCTTTCTAGGAATGAGCTTCGGTCATTCATTGAAGTTTTCAACGTTATTTAGAACACATATAATAAAAATATCATTGATTAGACCATAAATTAAATTTCCATTACGGAATTGAATGAAAACATAAATAATAGCTATAGAATATTACCTATAGCTATTTTGTGTATAATATTTTTTATATATCGAATTGAAATATTTTTATATTATATGTAGGTGTAACGAAACGTAATGTTTTCTACCATAGACAAGGACGCTTATTTAGTTTATGATTTCACTCTTTTGTCTATGCCTAACCATAAACAAGTATATCTTTAAGGATAAATAATATTTTTATAAAACATATCACGAATATACTTTTAAATATATTTAGAATAATTCATTACCTATAATATGTTTAATATATTTTTTAAACAGCTATAAATATTTGATGTGTTTTCAAAAATGACGTGGCTTATGTGACAGTTGTGTTCTCTATGGTTTTGACAATTGCCAAATCAGCCCAGTTTGTTCCTCGGTTATAAAATTTATAGCAAATTTATTACAATACAATTTTTTGAATGAATCTGTAGTTAGTGTGATACGTTGCATGTTTGACTGGTCTTGAGTCGCCGTATGCTTCCTTGGTATGTACAGTATTAAACTTTCAGAGGTATATGAGTTTTTACTATGGCTACTATAGTTATTTCATTAATGTGTTTTTTCTGTTCCTCTTGAAGACTAGTGATGGCGACGACGTACGAAGAGTTTATTCAACAGAATGAGGATAGAGATGGCATTCGGTTTACGTGGAACGTATGGCCTTCGAGTAGAATTGAGGCTACTAGGCTGGTTGTACCATTGGCTTGTCTGTACCAACCGCTGAAGGAGAGGCCAGACTTGCCACCTATCCAATATGAACCCGTGCTCTGTACACGTAATACATGCAGGGCTATTCTCAATCCAATGTGCCAGGTGGATTACAGAGCTAAGTTATGGGTCTGCAACTTCTGTTTTCTAAGGAATCCTGTAAGTATTTCTTTTCATTTAGTACCTTATTTGTATAATTATGCTAAAGACTATTTACAATAACATAGAAAGGCTCAACTGTACAATGTATGGTAGCGAGTTTTTGGCTCATTTTTTTTATTTAGATCCTATAAGTAATATGGTACCTGACGTGCTATATATTATTATGCGGAAAAGCATAATTTTGCGAAAAAAAAAATAATTAAAATTTTAAATTTTACACTTGTGTGTCCGACATTTTGACAGGTTTCTTCAACGCGTTTCGTTACACATATCAATGAATGTATCATTTTATGTTTTACATGTGAATATTATTTATTAAATAATAACTGAATACAACGCGCGAGCTGAGCGGGCAGCGGCAGCGGCCGGTGAAGCGCCAAATCCGAATCCGGCCTGTTATTATGTTCTGGGCACTCCGACTGCTGGGTTAGGTTACGTTTGTCTTGTGAATACAACGCGCGAGCCGAGTGAGCGTGCCGCGGCAGCGGCTGGCGAAGCGCCAAATCCAAATCTGGCCTGTTATTATGTTCTGGGCACTCCAACTGCTGGGTTAGGTTACGTTTGTCTTGTGAATACAACGCGCGAGCCGAGCGAGCGAAGCGAGCGTGCCGCGGCAGCGGCCGGCGAAGCGCCAAATCCGAATGCGGCCTGTTATTATGTTCTGGGCACTCCGACTGCTAGGTTAGGTTACGTTTGTCTTGTGAATACAACGCGCGAGCCGAGCGAGCGAAGCGAGCGTGCCGCGGCAGCGGCCGGCGAAGCGCCAAATCCGAATCCGGCCTCTTTATTATGTTCTGGGCACTCCGACTGCTGGGTTAGGTTACGTTTGTCTTGTGAATACAACGCGCGAGCCGAGCGAGCGAAGCGAGCGTGCCGCGGCAGCGGCCGGCGAAGCGCCAAATCCGAATCCGGGCTCTTATTATGTTCTGGGCACTCCGACTGCTGGGTTAGGTTACGTTTGTCTTGTGAATACAACGCGCGAGCCGAGCGAGCGAAGCGAGCGTGCCGCGGCAGCGGCCGGCGAAGCGCCAAATCCGAATCCGGCCTCTTATTATGTTCTGGGCACTCCGACTGCTGGGTTAGGTTACGTTTGTCTTGTGAATACAACGCGCGAACCGAGCGAGCGAAGCGAGCGTGCCGCGTTAGCGGCCGGCGAAGCGCCAAATCCGAATCTGGCCTTTTATTATCTTCAGAGCACTCTGACTCTGACTTTAAGTTTGTCTTGTGACCACAACGCGCAAGCCAAGCTAGCTCCAGACCCGAATATAAAAACATAACTAAAAACACAGATAACCTCAAAATTTTGAAAAAATAAATTTAAAAAAAATTCGTGCTTTTCCGCACTTTCACAATTTCAAAAATACCATGTCTATACACTCCTCTGTCTAAAAAAAAAAAGCTCACATAATTAGGCTTTACCATACATTGTACAGTCCTTCCCATAGAAATCCTGGCAGCAAATCTAGAGAGAAAATGTTTTTGAATTGTTTCAAAACAAACATTTTTGTGACATTCTCTAAGAAAGGGGACTTTATTGTCAGTGCTATTTTACTAGATATTGAGACTAGTGAAATCGAAACAAATAATATTTTTTCATTGCTCTTAAAGAGCAGATGTTAGAGCATATTTATATTTGAACACAATCTTGAGACCTGAATATTTTAATCTTAACTAAAATCAGTAAGATCCTTTGGTAAGATAACATCACATTTTATTCTTATTTGTATACTTATACCAAACATCAAATGTAACACACTACACAGTAGGGTGAAGTGATGCAGAAGGAAAAAAATCTCATTCCTATATGCTAAAAAGTAGGACTACAGTAGTTGTAATACACAATTTTGTGTATTACAATATTTTAAGGTGTACAAAGGTAAACAACAAAATTGATTGATTATTGATTTCCAACTCATTGATTATTTTTTTATTAAAAACACCCTTTAATGACCTTTATGTAATGTTTTACATTCATTTATTATTTATTTACTTGCAATATTATAATTCAATACAAAAATAAATAGTTGGTTCCCTATAGGATAACCATTATATATATTCAATGATACTCATAAAAATCTCCATTATATGCTTTATTACAATTATTGTGTCTTCTAAAACCATTTTTTATTTTTTCTGACATTTTCTTCAGCTACCTAATTACCAACTGTGTAATAAAGCAGTGCATTATCTTCAAATGTTTGCTACATATCTTACAAAATATGTTTACTTACTGTCTGGCCACTGAGAGAATGCGTTCCTGACAGGTTGTGAGAGAATGGACGATGTAACTTTGAAGTGGTGAAGAATTTACGATAAAATTATTATTATCGTTTATTTGCTCTACTAACGAATAATATCATTAAAAACTATATCATTATGTTAAATAAATAAGAAAACAATATTTTTTTAAATCTATACTGGGCTGTTACAAGGCTATGTCAACTGTTTATTTTTGTAGTGATGTGCCAAAAATACTAGGCAATTGTAACGTTATCTGATCTGTTCTGTCGTTATACTATAAAATAATACAATTTTCTTTAGATAAAACTAATAGAATGTACTAATAAAGTTAATAATATTATAAAGCTGCGCCCAAACCGAACGCGCGAAGGCAAGTAGCGTAATATGAATGTAGCTACTCATTTCTGGTAAAAAATAGCAACCCTACATGGCAGACTGGGCGAAGGTCGTCGAAAAAACGAAAAATATTATTTTCGAAAACTTTAACCGAGATATCAGAATTGATACTATGATTGATAATAATATAATTTGTAGGCGAAGATGACCTCCTTTAGCGAATCGGAGTCTGATTAAATTTGTTTGAACCCAGTCGCAACTATTTTTCAACATACTTTTATTGTTATATTTTATGTTAAATATTTCCGAATATTACTATCAAATTTTTTTGTTCTTTGCACTAGTTACATTCAGAAATTAGACGCCAGACAACTATGTTACTATGTATTGAACTATGTAACTATGTATTAACTATGTATTGAAACTTATGTTACTCTTTTCTTGGGTTGGTTGAAAAAAGAAAAATAATAGTGTTACTTATTGCCCATCACTAGTCATGACTAACTGACAGACGTCAGGAACGCATGCTCTCAGCAGCCTGAGATTAGTAGACATTTTTTCAAATACAGTTTTTTTTTATTATAATGCACATTTTTTATATACTGCATAATTTCAAACTTAAGCCACAATTAGTTGCACAAAAACTAACATTTCTAATGAATGAAACAATACAAAGTAATTATTATTTATCTGAATTTTTTTTTTATGGACGAAAGTGGCAGACGAGCATACAGTCCACCTGATGGTAAGTGGGTACTGTAGCCCATAGACATCCGTGATACATGCCAACATTAATCCAAAATGACAAACGTTGGCACGCCCCCGGATGCGCTGCCTACCTTTGGATATAGGACTGGATTTGGAGAAAGGATTGGGGAAATGGAGAGGGATAGGATGGGAATGAGCTCTGGCACATCTCACTCACTACCGAAACACGTACGTACATTAGGGAAATAAGATTAAGTGGGAAATGCAGTACATTTCAAGGTAGTCTTCTGTGAGCGAGGGGTAACGTGGCCAGTCGAGTGCGCCCAGCGGCTGTTGGATTGCAGCGTGCACTCTCCCCCTCATAGTGCAATAGCAACTTGTCGTATTGATAATGTAATTAGTCTCAAAATATTTATGTTCCACCTAGTATAGTGGAAGAAACTTTAGTTCTAGTATAGAACTCCCTGTTAGTATTGACACCTGAAAGCAACATCCAATGGCGCTCAGGTTTCACACAATTATTTTATATCTATAAAGACATCTTTTCCCCAAATAGGTAATCGCAACTTTAAAAAAAAAATCCTCTACCCTAACATAAGCAGATGTTGTGAAATTGCATACCTCACTATGCACTGGCTCACTATTGCGCTCACTACAAAATGATGAGCACAATAAAAAATTATTGAATTGTTATTCTCCTTATAATGAACATTTAAAAAATCTTTAATATAATTTGTCTCTGAAATATGATAGCAATTTATTTATTTAGTGAGGGGTCATCCATAAATTACCCACACGTTAAGGTGACATCGTGTGACAAGGGGGGACGGACGAGTCATAAACTTCGTGACGTCACATGTATAAATCTAAAGTATTAAAACTAAACTTCAACTCTAATGACAAACTGTAAAATATTACCAACTCTATAAATATTGCGGGCACCCGCTGGATGCAGGTCGCTGCCGAAAGGTCTAAATGGCGGACAATGGGGGAGGCCTATGTCCAGCAGTGGACGTCCAAGGGCTGAGAAAGAAGAAGAAGAAGAAGAAATATAATATTGCTAAATATGTGACGTCACACTAGGGGTGGGGGGGGTCAAACAAATGTGATCACCTGTGACAAGGACGGGGGGAACGGGACTCCAAAAATCATGAGATTCGTGTGACGTAATTTATGGATGGCCCCCAATGATAAATAACACAACACCAGAAATTCAAAATAAAGCATCACCTGATACCCTATTTTGAGAGCAACTCTACCCTTAATGGCTTTTTAATTATAATTTTAACTTTGACGACCTACCTTTGCAGTTCAGAGGAAAGCCACGTTTTTGTTTCTAAATTAAACATATCGTAACACCTTTCAATACAAAACAGCATCCACCATATAGATATTAATTAAAACCACAGGTTGAAATTACGTATGCATAATATGAAATAGATACTTACGTACTTCATTATTATTATTATAAGAATTATTGCTATGGATTAACCATAACTCGAATATTGCTGGTAAATGTTTTAGTTCCCGCCCCAATATGCTGCAATATCTGAACAGCATCAGCCTGCGGAATTGATCCCAAACTTTTCTACAATTGAGTACACCATCACCCGAGCTCAGACGATGCCTCTGATCTTCCTTCTTGTGGTAGACACGTGCATGGATGAGGAGGAACTTAGGGCATTAAAGGACTCGCTTCAAACGTCACTTAGTTTGATGCCCCAGAATGCACTGGTTGGTCTTATTACTTTTGGGAGGATGGTACAGATTCACGAGTTGGGTGAGTAAAAACAAATCAAATAAAATTGATTATTTTGTGAATTATAGCTTCACTTTAAAATGTTGTTAGTATTAAATGTTGTAAATGTTGTAAAAACATAATATTGTATCATAATTAATGTTAATTAATTAATCCTTATTAATGTCCTAATTACTAATATATGTGTCCCCCAAAGAAATCTAAAGGCACTGAAATGGCACTAGAATAACTACAAAAAACATTAGTTTGTACTATTCTCTATTACATGTACAACACCTTTGCAACAAAAAGAGACGTCCATAGTATTGTCGATTTCGATAGTATTGTTGTAACAGGCTTCATCATGACCATAGACGAAAGACTTTTTTCTAGTGATTCAGCAGTAGATAAAAAATTTGGAAATATTGACATTTAATTTAATTTTAGTCTATGGTCTGAACACTACATTTAATTGAGTATTTCTTTTAAATTTTTAATTTTTGTACTCTGAATTTAACTGCTTCAAGATTTTGTATCGATGCAAAAATCAAATGTTACAGGAAGTTTCTATTTAAACATAGTCTCGAAATAATCAAGTTTCATGTTAAAAATCTTAATCAAAGTCAATAATTTGGTTTCCTTGCTCAGACATCGTCACATTTTGGCTGGCATACGAGATGTGGCAATTTTAATAAATCTTAGGCTTCTTACAAATCTCATAATACTTTCTGTTCCGAAACTTGTATGAAACAAAAATAAATTATTATACCTAAAGTCTAAATCTTGTAGCATGTTTTTTAAACATTTTACGTGGCTGCAAGTCAGATTCTTGTTTGTTAAAACATTTTTTTTTAACTACTAACTTCTATGATTTCACTTCTATTAAATTACAAATAAGCTAAAAAAGAAACAACAACTATTAATTAATATTTATAGTATTTATAAATATTGATAACTATAATGAGAATAATAATAAGAATACTATAATACTATAGTTACATGATCTACAAACATGGATTTACAAAATTTTAACAATAATTTTAATCTTTAGATTATCCGTTCAAATTGCCGAGCGGAAGGAGGTCAAAGTAAATGTTACACGACGCATATATGGGTAGGGTTAGGAGAAAAAGGATACTAATTAATATTATTATAATATGTATTATTTACGAGATAGAACAACCTCGGTGGAATCTTGAGCACTTTTTTGTAATTTAGTCAAATCTCAACATTTCACTGCATGAGTCTCTTTCTATTTGAAAGTACTCATGTACTTTTATAATAATATTTCGTGACTCACTTTTGAGTGGACCACGTCGTTTATTCATTTCGAACAAATTATAAGGAAAACGTAAAGAATAAGTAACAAAAATTATAACAATTAAATTACAACAAAAATAAGTCAAATCGCTCAAAGGACAAATGCACATTCGATACTTTTCCAAAACGACACTAACAACAAAATGGCGTAGCGTCATCAACGCTAATCGAGCAATATAAAAACAAGAAGGAACATCTCAATGCGACAGAAACAGAAACACGAAAAACGTTTAATTTTACGTGATAGTTCAGTATAAAAAAAAACACATTATTAATTTATATTAACCGTTTACGTTGTGGACTGTACTAAGTGACGTCAGCCGCTTGAAGGTCGTTCCGCTCAGCATTTTAAACGGATAGCACATAGTATGAAATAAAGAACTATTGCTTGACATGATGATGTTGCATGATATTTGTAAGGGTACTTTCGATTGCTCTGACATTGTCACATCCATCCTCTATTTATTCGCACCTAAAATCCCCACTCGGTATATTGTTCTCTTTCATGAGCTATTGTTCGCACAAAATGCATACATAATTCTGTCGTTCTCCGCTTACAGCATACTTATAATAAATACTTATAACAAATATAAATTCTCGGATGCAAATCCCTTTTGCCTTAGGAAGGCTTCTGTTATAAAACAAATAATTCTTTCTCTGAAACTGCAATCACAAGGAATGACTTATAATGAGTACACGCACAACAGACTAAGCTTGTAATTAACCACATGTATATACATAACCACTAACACTACCACATTGTTCAAATAACACACAACCAATGTTGAAACAACACACACACCACACAAAATTAATCTGTATTAATTGATTTTTATAATATTAGTTTGTAATTGGTTTGTAAACTTAGTTAACATTGTTAAACTACTCCTTATTTACAACTTTGTAAATAAATAAAAATAAACTCACCGATGGAAAGCCAACATGTCATCGAGGATTTGTTTTCGCGATATATACGATTTACACACATTAACGACACGCGAGATTTTGTCAAAAGTTAAGAATTAGTTATAAAAACGATATTGTGGCCGATAATCACGATATAATACATTTTTCTAGGAAACCAAATAATAAATCTCACAATGTTTACATGAAATTTATCTATTTATTACATTTATCTTTCTATCTATTAAATTTATTACAATGCGACAAAATAAAGTTGACAACGATAAATCATATTAACTCTTATGATGAAGCACTATTTAATTTAGTAGCATTAACAATAGAACCAAAGAGATGTTGGGGTCCTAGCGAAGTGGTGGGGATAAGAACGCGCATGTACACTTGCGAACATAATTGTTTATTTACAAATAATAATTAATATTTATTATTACAATTGTTCATATTGTTTGCAATATTCATTTTATTATATTACTAGTTTTTCAATATCATTTAGGCTGCGGCTCCATTTGGGAAGAATTTTGGTATTTGGAACATTTCAAAGAAATTGAATTAGTTCTTTTATTTTTTGTTATAGATATTAATTTAATAATTTTAAAAATAAATTAAATACATGTTATGTATATGATAAAGAATATTAATTACTTACTTTAATCTAATGGCGATGAAACGATGTGAACATACAAAATAAACAATGGGGTAATGAAGTACACAGAATAATAATAATATATAGTATCTACGATAAAGAATAAAGACAGAGATGAAGTAATCATGTGGCAATCGCTATCTGTGTCTAATGGCACTAACACCTTCCATTACATCACCTGACTGGATTTGCATATACTTATTTTAATTAAAAACACTTCTTAAAATATTTAATATATTAATTTAATATTATTAAAAATATAAATAATAAATTTGCACTCGACTGTACTGAAAGGGGCGTGTTTACGACTGATGAGCTAATCGGCGGGAGAACGTTGCATTGTGCTGCGCCCGTCCCGCCTCATTCATATCACTAAACAGTCCTAAAAATTGACTACTGCGCAGGTGACCTTGAGACCCCAAGATGGGTGTCCAATACTATATATGATCGTAAAAAAATAGAAAATAATACTATATAGCGATCTCTTTCACTCTCGTTAAGTTAACTATTGCAAAAAAATGACTGCAAATTGTAACTATGACTGATCTACCTCTAGAGATAAAGCTGATAACACATTTGTTTTTGTAAATAAAACATTAAGATAACCAATTACCAAATAATAAAATATTAACGATAATCAAATATTAATTCTTACTAAAATATTTAAATCATTTTATATTTCAGGCACAGAAGGTATATCAAAGTGCTATGTGTTCAAAGGCACAAAAGACCTAATCGCCAAACAAATTCAAGAGCAACTTGGCATTGGTCGTGTAAACACACCAAATCCACAGCAACAACGCCCTGGATCTGCTGGCCCTCAATCACCAGCACACCGATTCTTACAACCCGTCAAACAGTGTGACATGGCCTTAACAGACTTATTGGGTGAGCTTGGAAGGGATCCCTGGCCTTTAGGAATGGGAAAACGGCCTCTACGTAGCAGTGGAGTTGCTCTTTCTTTAGCAGTTGGACTCCTTGAAGTGACTTACCCCAATGCTGGTGGTAGAATTATGCTTTTCCTTGGTGGTCCTTGCTCTCAGGGTCCAGGCCAAGTTGTCAATGATGAATTAAAGCAGCCAATCAGGTCTCATCATGACATTCAAAAGGATAATGCCAAGTATATGAAGAAGGCGATAAAACACTATGAAGCATTGTCACTCAGAGCAGCGACAAATGGTCATTGTATTGATATTTATTCTTGTGCATTGGATCAAACTGGGTTGATGGAGATGAAGCAATGCTGTAATTCAACTGGGTAATATATGGTTTTACATAATTTTATGTAATACTCCCTAAACTATAGGCACAAGCTATTATAATATATTACATAAGAACATGACCAAAGTTAGTACATATATTAATTAAAGTAAAAAGTATTCTCGCCTATTTTGAAGCAAATATAATTACATAAAATTGTACGTGTCATAATAATTCATACAGGCAGTCACCTACAATGCGGGCTTTGCGTAGTGTAGAGTCCACTGTATCAGGTACAAATTGTAGGACATTCATAAGAAAGAAATTTATTTAGAAACAAATTTTCTCTCAATTTTGATGTCACTTGGAAGTGAATATTGGTTTAGTTTATAACAGTGTTGTAACAAGAATGTTGTCGTTTTTCTAACTTGACCCTCAGGTATCGTAAAATAGTTGTTAAAAAGGTGCCAGAGTTGTTAATATTCTTTGAAATAGTTTTAGAAGCAATTTTTTTTATAGAAATAATAGGCAGACGGGCATACAGTCCACTTGATGATAAGTGGATACTGTTGCGATACATGCCAACATTAGTCGAGAATGACAAACCCTGACATGTCTGCGGATGCGCTAAATAAATAAAAAAATATAAAAAGGTGCTAAGTTTGTTCTCTGATATTGTGTGTTCTATAAGTATCCCATGGGCGCTTATTGGATGAATGACAAAATATCAATAAGTGTTAATTTTTCAGCGGTCACATGGTAATGGGTGATTCATTCAACTCTTCATTGTTCAAGCAGACATTCCAGAGGGTCTTTGCCAAAGACCAGAAAGGGGATTACAAGATGGCTTTCAATGGTTCTTTGGAGGTCAAATGTAGCCGCGAACTTAAAAGTAAGACTTCAAATGTATTCATATTTCATGATGACTCGATCATGTCTTCTCACGATCACGTGATGAGAAATAGCGACAATTGTCTGTGACATTCATTAGTGTACAAGGAAACCTTTTCTTAATATTAGAATCAATTGATATTGGTCTTCATATGATAATCCAGTTTGAGACACAAGCTTCACTTTGTATCATCAGAGCTATATTTTAAGTTAAATTAGAAAAATAATCTTAACTTAATTTGTTAGTGTTGTTAATTTTAATGATAAAAATTCAGTGTTAAAAGAGTATAGGTATTTGTTATTTAACCCTGTGATATAGAACACACAATTCAAATAAAATACCAATTTGTGTTTGGTCTGATTGTCTATAGTTAATAGTCAAGAGCATTTATATCCCGTGCATAGATATGATGATGCTCTATAAGGACTATAATATGTTGTTAATATGAAATTGCAAGGTAGTTATTGTAACGAACGTAAAGTGGCTGGCAATAAGAGTTCTTAATAATCTTGGTCTGACATTTTCTATATATGTACACCAATTCAATTTGTCCAAAATGTAAACAAACAGTGAATTTGCCCTAGATTTAAAGCTAAATATTGAGATATTTCATTGATTTCGTTTTGTTTTCGGCAAATTGGATTAGAACAAACATTAAATACAATGTGACATTTTTGTTGCCAGTAACGGGTGCGATTGGTTCATGCGTGTCTCTCAATGTGAAGAGTCCGTGTGTTTCCGACCAAGAAGTCGGCATGGGCAACACTTGTCAGTGGAAGATGTGCACGTTTACATCCAGCACTACTATGGGGATATTCTTTGAGGTACGGCCAAGTGTTACCGTCGAGTAGTTACAGCAATATTATAGCAACTGATACTTTTTGTTAAATTTTATAAAAGTCTTGGGAAAATTGGAATTAAGTACAATATGATGAACCTCTTTTCCTAAGCAGTAAAGTTTTCATAGCCAGAATCTAAAACTCTTCAAACCGGTGTGTCCACATGGAAAAACGCAGGATGTGAATTCGTATGATTTTGCTAATGAACTTTTGCAACCTGACGCGAACTCCCACTAAGCATACACTCTTTGAATCATGTTTTCTATAAACGTCATTTTCTTTCGAAACAGATATACTATTTTACTAGACTTATTTTACTTTATATTAGGTGCAAAAAACATATTACACCGCGACGGGAATTCATTCAAATTTTAGTAATAAGTTACTTAGTTACTGTCAAATCAATGCGATTTTGTAATCAGGATTATGTAAATCAGAGTATAAAATTAATAACTTTTTCTTTCGGTAATTCTTCCAAAAACGGCATTTTGTAACGCTCGTTGAGCCGTTTGTCTCACATGATTTGTAGCATCAGAATGAACTAGTCAATACGTACTCGCTTGCAATGAATGTCAATAAATTCGCCTCCTGCGTCCCATTACGGAGTCGCATCAGTTTGAAGAGTGCTTAAAGCGGATTGTCAATATAGATCTTATTAATATTTTGGTTAATGTTTTGGACTCCCCGTTATTCCTTTAGGGTGGAATTATATCATTGTTGCGACATGCCGTATAGGTGGTAAATCAGCATGCGGCGCCGGCGCCGCAGGGCGGGCGCGGGTGTGTCCAGTTCATCTCGCAGTACCAGCACTCGAGCGGACAGCGCCGCGTCAGGGTCACCACTGTCGCTCGCAAGTGAGAATTCTATTTTATTTATTTATTTATTTCTAGCGCTGCCTGCGACCTCATTCGCGTGAACTTATGATTCCCGTGGGAATTCCAATCGATCTGGATAAAAAGTATCCTAAATGTTAACCCGCCACATAAGCTATAACTATACCAAGTTTCATTAAAATCCGTCCACTAAACTTTGCGTTACGTGCGTTCACACAGACAGACAAATATTCCAAAAAATTGTTCCTTTGGGCTCTATATCATTCGTACTTTACTGCAATAACTTTTTCAAAAAATATTTCGTGAGACATGGGATGTTATTATGTGTTATAGATTTATTTAGAAATTATACTGTCACTTATCATTTATCAATAATGTAACTATCAAATACATAAACAGACTGAGGTTTCATTAAAGTTTTCCAAAAAACAAGAAGTGCTAAGAGTGAGTAAATAAATTATACTATATAATTCTACAATAATTTAATGCAATGTTCTTCAAGACCCCCATTGGGATGTTGATATATCTAATGTTAATAGACTTCAACACCGTTTGACCGATCACCATGAAAGTTGACACATATATGTATTTTTTCATGGAGAAGGTTTTTATGCTACCACTTTGTTGTAACTCGCCACTAGATGGCGCTGTAGCATATCAACTTCTATACCATTCAACCGATCGCCATGAAAATTAGTATTTGAGGATGGAGAATATTTTCGAGCTATCGACTTTGTTATAACTCGCCTCATTAACTCGTCTTACCTCATTGAATGTGTCGACTTGATCACCCATATTTCCCAGTTGGGGCGATGCAGCTGTGAATCTGCACCACATCGCAGCCGGCTTCGACCAAGAAGCGGCGGCGGTTATAATGGCGCGGCTGGTCGTGTATCGCGCTGAACTTGAAGACGGGCCAGACGTGCTTCGTTGGTTGGACAGGATGCTTATTAGATTGGTATGTATATAAAGATTTATTTCCTGAAACCCCAGGTTTTTTACTAACAACATCTTTTAGAACGTTTCCAGCTCAGATAAAATTGACATTGAAAATTTCCCTTTTATTGAATTGACAATTTGAGATTGATTATATTTCAGTTGAGTTTGCATTCTCAAAAGTGATATGTGTTAAGGCACATATCTCTGAAAAAATGTTAACCGGATGTTACTTTTGTTTAGTTACTTTTCTTACATGTATAGTCTAAATTAAATTTAAAATTTTGAAATTAAAATCTAAAAATATATGTATAACTTTTTACATATAATATATATAAAATATTTATATACAATTTCAAACTTCTATTATAAAATATCACTAATAATGGCTAACTGCTGTGTTTGCCTGTAAGTGATGTGCCCACTCTATCACACTGCCAATCATATTGCAATATTATGTATTAAGTGCAATTTGTGGGTGTGCCTATTAATAAATACATTTTGCTATGAGTACTTTATAAATAAATAAATGACCAGAGGCACGCGCCAGTTGGAAGAAAGATTTTGCTATTTTCAATATTGTTTTTGAAAAACAATATGTTCATGCAATAGTTGCAGTGTTCTCGATAGGACTGTATGTAAAGGCATTCAAATTTTTTTTGGAACCTTTTAGTCAATACACCTTTATAATTTTGAAATCAATAAATGGATAAGCCATCCATGAATTTAACATAGATATTGACTTAAAACTATTTATCTGCCAAATTTCATTTCAATGTGTCGAGAAAGCCCTCTGTAATTCGTCCACAAATGTCGTTTCCAAAGTTGTGATCTCTGCAGTAGGTAGGTCTTGTTATATTGCTTCGAAATGAGACTAAATTTTCATTTTAAATTCCTAATAAATCACCCGCATTTCAGTGTCAAAAATTCGGCGAATACGCAAAGGACGACCCTAACAGTTTCCGTCTATCAGAGAACTTCAGTCTGTACCCGCAGTTTATGTACCACCTGCGCCGCTCGCAGTTCCTGCAGGTGTTCAACAACTCGCCCGATGAGACCACATTCTACAGGTGATACAACTTGACACAACTTTTTTATTAGCCTAGCAAAATTGGACCAATTAATCGGTGGGTGGGGGTGCATTCCCACACACTATTTACACGTCCCCCATATTATGTTATAGTTGTGTTGTAGCCGGATTTGAACCAGCGACCAAAGAGAACGCACGCGTAACCACCCACCGTGCGGAAATCATTTTAGGCGTATTGCAGGTGACCATGAGTGGCGGTGACCACTTGTCATGACGTGTCTCCTCTTTCCACTGCCTCCTTTACTTTAATAAAGCCTCTGCTTATCTCTGCCAGACAACGACAACGTTTGTGTAGAAAGGAAATAAATAGTTTGATCACAGGTAGATGGTGTACACTGTACAGTATTATATACATCATAAGTCTATACATAAAGTAGTTATATTTAGTAGAAGCAATAAGATAACTAGAATAAGGAGAAAAGTGGTAATGCAAGTGATGATAGAAATGAAGAACAATATAAATCATACTTATTGTTTATATATATAGGGTGAGACAGAACGAACGAGATTTACAAAAATGTCAGATTGTGTCGCCTTTGTACCACATTAAGTCCCAAGAAACTATGTTAATATTCTTGACTGTTTTCAAGTTACAGCTTGTCAAAGTTTAACATAATAAATGGCAAAATTCAACCCTAAACAGGTGATCATCGGGTCAGCGATACTTCTAGGATTACTAGTGTTTGTAAAATCCAATCGATTTTGTCCTTTTGACACAAATGGTTCATTTTTCAGAGTACAAAAAATAATTTTAGCAGTGAGCTGAACATCGTAACATCACTAACGACTTCGAAATAAACATCTTTAATTATTATTTCAATATCAATGGATTTATCTTGTTGCAATAAGTCATTAATTGTGGTGATAGAAAAGTGAGTTCGAAAACTTTAATAGCGGTATTTTTTTTTTTATGGACGAAGGTGGCAGACGAGCATACAGTCCACCTGATGGTAAGTGGATACTGTAGCCCATAGACATTCATGATACATGCCAACATTAGTCCAAAATGTCAAACGTGGGCACACCCCCGGATGCTCTGCCTACCTTTGGATACAGGACTGGATTTGGAGAAAGGGTTGGGGAAATGGGGAGGGATAGGATGGGAATGGACTCTGACACATCTCACTCACTACCGAAACACGTACGTACATTAGGGAAATAAGATAAAGTGGGAAATGCAGTACATTTCAAGGTAGTCTTATGTGAGAGAGGGGTAACGTGGCCAGTCGAGTGCGCCCAGTGGCTGTTGGATTGCAGCGTGCACTCTCCCCCTCATTGGCTGGCTGTGTAGGTAGGTACATAGCGTACGTTCGGCACGTTACGCGGACGGATTGCGCGTGCATTAGGGTTCACATGCAATGCAAAAATATTAATTTTGATACTAAAAATTCTCAAAAAAATATATATCTCCAACCATTACAAATCGATTGGACATCTCATCTCTAATCTGTTCCATTCAGTACGCTTATTCGAACAATAGTGTCAGAGGTCCTCACACTAAGCAGAGCCACTATCGTGACCTTCAGCACCAGCACACGCAGTAGTGAGCAATTACTTAACAATTATTTAAAGATAATCAAATACTCATTTGTTTTGTATTTGTTTTCTCTCCTCAGACACATGCTGATGCGTGAGGATCTGACTCAGTCCCTGATCATGATCCAGCCAATTCTCTACTCGTACAGCTTCGGAGGAGCTCCAGAGCCGGTCTTGTTGGATACATCCTCAATACAGCCTGATCGCATACTGTTGATGGACACTTTCTTCCAGATATTGATCTATCATGGAGAGGTTTGTCGTTTGCTATACTCTGTTCATGTTAAGAGAAATGTCGATGGCATATCATAAAGGTAAATTTCAGTAATTAATAATTGACGAGCCTTGTCCAACAACATCAACGATTTTTGTCCATCAATGAAATGATGTCTTTGACAGTTAAAAAGGAATGCCCAATTTTGTAGCCAAAAAGTCAAAGTTAATTTGGAAAAAAAATAACGGAAACAATCATTTAGTATGGGATTGGATGCATCCCATGTCACCTCATTCTGTTTGTCTTATCCATCTTGTTAATATAGATTTGACAATAAAATTTAATATAACCCAGAGAAGAGCTAAGCTCAAATGGCTAGAGGGCATAAACTAAGGTATTCTACAATATATTTGTTACATTTACTTACACCCCTATCATTTCATGTCCTGCATAGCCCAAAGGTACTGTAAGGCAAGGCACTGGTACTGTAAATACTGTAAGGCATTAAGTCCGTCTTTTTAAAAAATAACACAAAAGTAGAAAATAAATAAATGTGAAAACAATTGGCATACACAACTGGAAGGAGAAGGCGACCAACTAGGCCGAATGAAAAAGGATACTAAATCAGGCCAAGAACCACTCACGGCTGTAGAGTAATAGATGGAATAAAATTTGAATATTAACATATTATAATAAATAATGCTGTCAGTGTGATGTCCGTCGGCTTTAGAATAACACCACCCCATATATTCGCGTGAGTGTCGTAGAAGACGACATAGAGATAAGAAAGTGGCTACTACAAGCTCAGAGGAACTACACCACCTCTTAAAAGAGTGAACTAGCCAACCCCTTTGGCCCGCCTGGAGTTTTAAGGTACACGCATCGTGCACGAGAATGTGCATAAGGAGGTCCGTGTCCAGCAGTGGACGACAAAAGGGCTAATTACGGTTTAATATAATGTAATGAGAAAACGTGGATTCCAACAAATTTTGTAACAACTTTTAATTATACACCATTTTTATAAAGCAATTTGAATTCAAATGTAAAACTAAATGTTGCCTTATTTATGTACAATTTTTTTCAGACTATAGCGCAATGGCGCGCCCTCCGTTATCAAGATATGGCTGAATACGAGAGCTTCGCGCAACTGTTGCGAGCTCCAGTAGACGACGCGCAGGAGATATTGCAGAGCCGCTTCCCCGTGCCGCGGTACATCGACACTGAACACGGTGGCTCACAGGTGAGTGTTCACTGTGCGGGGCAGACATGACTGAATGTTCACTGACATGTTCACAAGATGCAAACATATTATGATTTTAAACTTTTGTCATTTTTGGCCAATGTTCAGCAGTTAAGGAAAATAGGGGCTGGTGAGAGATGAAGGAAAATATCGTAAGGAAGCTCTCATGTCAATTAAGGAATAAGGAGTAAGGAACCCTCATAGCAGGCTACAATAGGATTCCTTGTGCCCCGTGGATCCAGAGACACACAAATTTACTTTGCTATGCAGATGACAGCATTGGGGATGCCATATAAGGGGCCGCGCCAACATCTCTCCGGTCGAAGTGGAAAAGAGTCGCGTTAGACTCTTTTCCGGAATTGAAAACACCTTAGACAAAGTCTCGATTTGGAGTTCTCTCAATTTGGTTGACTTCAACCCCAGTGTAACAGAAGTCTGCTTTTTCACCGCCAAAGAAGCCACTTTTGTCGTAACAACCCGCTTTCAGAGCATACCCCTTAGGATCTCGGAGATTATCACGATTCTTGGTGTCGACCTTTCCAACAGAGTCTAATTTAGGAGTCATCTGGAGGACATCATCAAAAGCTCGATGTGCTGAATAGTGAAAAGTGGTACTTAACCCTGTGCAATGTCTGACGCTCTATTAAGCTCAGATACTCCATATGGAGTACTGCTCACATATCTGCGTCGATGCACCGAAATATCAGGGCACTGCACGATCCAAAAATGTTTTTTCCGCGAACCTGCGGAACAATCTGCCTCAATACGCCTTTCCCCTATTGCTACGACATGGGGTTCGACATTATTTTATGTTCGTTCGAACCAGATTTGAACCAGCGAACAAAGAGAGCGCACGCGTAACCACGCACTGTGCGGAAATCGTTTTATGCCGCAAACCCGTAGGCTGTGGAACGAACTGCCTCAAGAGAACTTTCCGGTTTGCTACGATATGGGGTTCTTCAAGAAAGTTGTGAATAAAATTATACAAGGCAGGTAGGTCACCCCCTGGTGTATCAGGTGTACATGGGCCGCGGTAGCCACTTACCATCATGTGGACCGTTTGTCCATCTGCTTCCTTCAATTAAAAAAAAAACTATCCAGAGAAAGGCTTCTTTTGCAAAGCTGGGCAGCGACAGGTGGTACCCGACTAGACTAATCGGCCGACAAATTTGAATAAAAGGATATTATGAATTTCAATTAATTATTTTATTATTAATAATGTACAAACTTTTCTGGTTCTAGTCACATTATGAAGAATTAAATCTATTTTGTACGTACATAAGTATGAATATAAAAATATTAAATCGATACCACATCTTCCACTTCATGTTTCCCTTCGCCGTCCAACATTGTCTCTAGGAAGGAATTCATCTTGTTTTGACTCTTTATTATGCTTTGCACAGTTTTGTAGTCGTTTTTCATATCATTCATAGGCAGTTGATATCTGGGTACCACCTTATCTGATCTGAAATTGTCTGCTTCGATACTTGTTTCCTTTAAATTTCGCGAAAAATCGTCTTCAGGTGTTTCCAAAATTTCGTGAAATTTCTTTGGGTTCAAAGAAATTCTTGATGGAGGTTGCGCCTCCTGACTATCAATTTCTTTGCCGTAGTATTGTGTTCCTCCTTTTTGCATTTCGTATTTTACATCATCTCTGTACTTACCTCTGTTTCTATTCTTCAATTCTTTTAAGCGATAACTGTTTAGGGCTTTGCTACCTAAGTCTCTATTAGCCGGCCAATAATTGCTATTTGTTACCCTAATATTTGAAAGTTTGTGTAGTCTCGGTTCTTTACGATTATTTTCAACGTTGTCTGTATTTGTAAAACTCCAAGGGTCTCCATTATTAAGGCTACTGAAAGGACGTTCAGCCGTCACAAATAAATTCTGATGAACTAATTTTACTGGCTCTAAAACAGGTACTCCTATTGGCGGTATCTCATTTAAGTTAGTTTGCACTATAGATGGATTTTTTGGTGCCTTGGTAAATGATGTAACTATGTTGTTATTTATGTTTCTATATGCTCCCAAATTTTGCATTATTGGTGAGCCGTACCTTTGCTGATAATTCTCAAGTGGGACAGCGAAGTCGTTGAATCTGTTTTGTTGAATTTTCGCCATAAACGCATTTAATGAAGATAAGACTTGAAAATTTGTCATATTAACAGGATTTTCATTTTCATAATCATTACTGCGTTCAGTTGCCGGATTGATTGGAGGCCCACCTGGAGGATATATGTTTATAGGACTGTATTGGTAAGGAGGATTTGTAAGTTTTTCAGGATGTTCCCTCATTGCTTGAAAGTTTTTGTACATATCTCTTAGATTTCCAAATATTTCAGAAGTTTCATGTATTTTTTTAAAATGATGCAGTTTTGGGGTTGTCCTAGATATATCTGGAACACGTCATAATCTCTTAAGAACTACAACCATAATGTACAGATTATGACTGATGTGTACCCGAAGACTCGAACCATGGATTCCGTTATGATTCTGACAATATTGAAATGAAAGTTTTAACTTTACATTGACATCAACATCATAAACAAATATCAACATCAAATTATCAATCATGAGCAGATTACATGGTTTTAGTCTTTGGAAATACATCTGACATAGTCTGATATTCGCATTTTTATTCAAAATAGTGATATAATTAATAATGGGTAGTAGTTGTGATGTAAGAAAACTTTTGTTTTACGATTCCGGAAAAAATCCTAGAATAACGTGCACAAAATTCGTGCTTTTTGACGATATGAAAGTTGTACGTTTTATAGTGTTCCCTATTAATAATGAAAGTCTTTAATTGACAACATTTTATTTGTGCATCATTTGTGCATACGGTGCATACCTCCTGTTGTAGTACCTACAGTAGACTTCTCCCTCATTGCTCGCATTTCTCGGTACATCTCCTTGAAATTTTCTAACATTTCATAAGTTTCGTCTGATTTAATATGATCCTGTTTCGGAATCGTTGTCACTATTTTTGAAGCTTCTGGAAGTATAATGCAATTTGAAGGTTTGTTACTCTTAGGTTTTGTTACTCTTACCCTAAGTACGTACCCCTAAGTACAATTGTACGGTTTAAACTGGGCTTGTCATATTTTCGAATGACAATTTACCTGACTTTAGTTACCTTTGCTATAATATAGTTACCATACCATAACCATTAGCTAGTCTTTCCCACTGGTGGATATAAGTTTCTCCCAAGGCTCGCCGCCACACATGGTCTTCCGTTCTTCTCATCTAGCCATTAACGGCAACTTTCCAGAGATTGATATGGCCTCCCACTGTCATTTCAATTTGCTGATTCTTTGATAACTTAGTTCCTCGTCGAATTTCTTTTTTCTATTTTTGTTCGGCAAAGAGACTCCGAGCTGGTAGCTGGTTTAGCATAGCTGTTGTCACAAATGTCAATCAAGAACAGTTACCCCTAGGCTATCACCGCTCTCATACAACCAGTTTGTTTGATATATACTAATATAATTTTAGGAACTTATCATGAAGTCGTATTTCTGCCTGAATGCCAAGCCAGCCGCGGGCAAATGCTATTTTTTTATATAAGGCATACTTGTTATTGTCGTTGCTAATGGCGTCGTAGCATACATCATCGAAGAGGTTCTGTTGCTATGGTTTCTCATTGATCGTAATTGTTGGTATAGCTCCTTGAGATTATTGAATATTTTAGACGCTTCATGTAGTTTATGGTCTTGTTTTGATGGGGTTGTAGGTGTTTCCGGGGACTCTGTAATTGAAGATATAATAAAATATTTATCTGGGATTCTCATTTGAAGAAAACTGTATTAAATAATTACTTTTGCTGTACTAATAATAAGCCAATAATATTCAATCGAGCTATTATTGGCCAATTTGTTAATATTTGTATTAATAAAATTTAGTTAAGAATATTTGTCGGAAACACTGGAATCGATTAATGCATGATAATATGAATGAAACCATACGGGTATATCGGAGCCTGTAAGCGTTAGAAAACATTTTGAATTGAGAACGATATTTAATCGTTTAATTTATATTTAACTACCATGCGTACCTTCTGTTGTAGTAAATTCGGTAGAAGTAGACATTTCCCTGGTTGATTGCAACTCTTGGTACATCTCTTTGAGACTTTTTAAAATTTCAGACGCTTCATTCAATTTAACCTGATCCTTTTTTAGCGTTGTTCTATGTATTTCTGGAACACACAACTATTTCATTGAAATTTAAACTTTATTATTTATAACTGCTACAATTGTCTTGTATCAGCCTGTAACATGCCACTGCAGGGCACAGGTCTCCCCTAGTAAATCACTGGGGGGTTTTCGGGCCGTAAACCACCACGCGGGCCCAGTGCGGATTGGTGGATCACATACTCCAAGTTTCTTTTTGTTTTTCGAGCATCCTCACGATGTTTTCCCTCGCCTCCGAGAAAGTGTCATTTTTTTTAAAAATCCGTACTTAAAAAAAAAGTAGCTACGTACGTAAAAGTAGAAACTCAGTGGTACGGGCCGAGGATTTGAACTCACGATTACGCGAATATGTGAGTCGAGTATAGATACTCGTAGGCTATCACCGATCCGCATCTCTAGCTACGGTTAATATTTTCAAATGTCTCACCTTTACAGTGTACAATATGAGACTAATAATGTACATATATTATGACTAAATTGAAGTTAACAATGACAGTATTGATGTCAACAGAATCAAGTAAATAGCTGTCACTTATCAATTATCTTTATCATGCATAATAACTGTTTTTGGGATCCGGTGTTAACACCCAGATTATTCTCACTCTTAATTTCTACATCTTTGCTTGCTACATTGTGGGTACAGGCAATTTGAAAAAAAAAACATTAGTTAGTTGGTAAATTATCCGTAACTTAAAAAAAATGTTTTAAACAATAATTGTAAAACTGTATGCGTCTTGTATGTCGCACGATACGTTTGGTATGAATAAAATATATATTGTATATAAAATGTACTAAAAATAAGCCCATGTCCATCAGTTAGTGGACTATTAGTCCAGCAGTGAGGCAGTGGAAATATTTGCCGGAAGTGCTAAGTACTGGAAACGATTGATGCATCATATAACAAATGAATAGATTAATTCGCCCTGAAATTAAGTTCTTATACCATATTCTGAATAAGACAGAAAATTCAGACTGAACGGGATTGGATAAAAGTATGTATTTAGGACACAATCTGAATTCAGAAGACTATTCTAGTCCTTTTTTAATTTGTAATTATTGATTTAACGTACCTTTTGTTGTAGAAATTTCGGTCGAGGTGGAAATTTCCTTGGTTGATTGCAAATCCTGGTAGATCATTTTGAGGCTTCTTAAAATGTCTGATGCTTCATTTAATTTAGTCTGATCCTGTTTTGGTGTTGTTGCACATTTTTCTGGAACGCATATAATATCATACTTCACGGCTTAGAATGTGAATGGTAACAGTAAAAGGTGTACAGTACAGTACAGCAGTACAGTAATAGTATGATGACAAATGTCTCATATGTTTTACAGGTATTAATTTCTCTACTACATTTTTCGTTCTTAAGTGATGTGATGAGTGAAAGTAGCTCTGGTAAAATCAGCATGAATAATTATTTTTGATATTTTTGTTTGTTTGTCCAAGGTTCATTGAAACTACTGGATGGATTTTAATGGGACTTTCACTATAATTAGGGTCATTTTAACTATACGTGAACTATTCTCAATCTTAATTTCTACCAGTGGCTAGTAATAAAAAAAAATGCTCGTGGCACGCGCCACTCGTAAAGATAGCACGGATTCACTATTTTTAGTATTCAAAAATGTTTAAACTAACAGCTGTAGAGCTTCGTGAGCTCTCTTCAATAACATTTAGTTTGTATGTAGCCTTCACAACAACATATACGACAGAATTTGATGACAACTTCGAGTTTTTAGCATCGCACCCCACGTCATCGTCGTGCGGTTAACCCGCACTTCCTTGACAAAGAGTCGCTGTGCACAGCTGTGGAATGAACTACCAGCCGAGAATTTCCTGCTCGCTATGCTACCACATGGGGTTCCTCAAGAAAGCTGTGAATAGGATTTTACAAGGTCGGCAGCGTATCCGCATACCACTCTCGGTAGCCACTCTCGCAAGTCCCCGTCTGCCATCTTCACCATAATAAAAAATAGGATTATTTGCACCAATGGTGTTTTTTTAAACTCAATATCAAGAACAATATTTTGATTTATAGATGATATAAAACGATAAAGATTTTATAATTTTTGCTTGTTGTGCATGCATACCTGTTGTTGTAGTGGTGGTCGTAGAGAATGTAGTAGGACTGCTACTTTCCGTCGTTGATTGCAACTGTCGATACATGTCCACTAATCTTTTTAATATTTTTGACGCTTCATTGTTATTTTGATATTGTTTCTGAGTTGCTGAACTTGCAGTTAATATTTTCGGGACTTCTGAAATCGAATAAGTATAATTCAGTAACTTAAATAGTAATAATAAACTTTTGACCGAGTGTACGGAAAACTAGGTCTCGTTTGCGGTTTCAATCGCTTAGATGCTGTTGTTGCTTTCATAAAAAAATATTTCATTTTGTAAATCCGGGATTTTTATACTGACCTGTAATTTAATGAAAACTATAAATCGAAAATTTTCCGAACAAAATGCGGCTCTGTAGTTTCTGAAATTATCGCGAACAGATAGACAGGTCTTATTAAGAGAATAGGATCTTGCAAGGTCGGCAGTGCACTCGCATGTCCCGTGGTATTGCAAGTGTCCATGGGCGGCGATGACCACTAACCATCACGTGGGCCGGCTGCCCGTCCACTACTTCTTTTCTATAAAAAGAGACCTACGTAAAATAGACATACGTTTTTTCAACTTTTGTGTTACCGATGCCCAAACACTTGCACAATAAAAAGTGCAAAAACATTTTTATATTTTATCCTTTTTTATTTTTAATATGATAATATTAAGACTGAAAACTTTTGACAGAATTAAATCATCAGTTCCAAGAGATTAGTTCGCACAATCACACTCATAGAAATTTCCCTTTACTAATACTTACTGGAGAGATATCAAAGTGGAGGGATAATTTAGTTTCGTATAGGCATTATAATGTAAAACTTAACTTTTTATTGTCCACTGCTGGGCACGGCCACATGCCTCGTGCACAAGACAATGTGCACGAGGCATGTACGGCTTTAAAGCGTCGAAGCGGGTTGGCGAGTCCACCCTTTTAGAGGTTGTACACTTCCTCAAAGCTTGTCGTAGTGACTTCGTTTATCACTTAGTCGCCTTTTGCAACAGCCACGCGGAGAGCTGAGGTGATGCTGTTCTAAAGTTGGCCTTTAGAACAGTTGTGGGCCCCACACCACGCGGACAATATAAATATCAGTAATTGATACCAGTTGCTGCTGCGGTTACAGTAAAACTTGGATTATCAGTTGTTAAACGCAACCGTTGGTAAATCTTCCTGTAATATTCGTCTGATCTTTCGTCCGATGACTCATCATGTAAATTCATTTCGTCTCGTTTTCGGGGTGTAGTAGACATTTCTGAAATTTTTGGCGCAGAAATCATAATCATTTGATATACTCGTAAATTGGTCATTGTGAAATGATTAAAGTGCAGATATGAGAAAATGCTGATATACTGATTTAAAATTTATTAATATTCATAATAAATTTAAAAAAGTTAGATGCAAAATGAAATTTCAACTAATCTACTTATAGCTAATCGTATTGTATGTCTGTTTATTAATACCTCTTAATGTAGCAATCGAACTGGGTTTTTTTCTCATGAATTGGATCTGTTGATACATTTCCTTAAGATTTTTCAATATTTCAGACACGTCATGATTAGGCCAACTCTGTTGTCGGGCTGTTCTAGATATTCCTGCAAATGTTTGTTGATATAATCTACATTTTTTAATTAATAGATAATATATCTAATTATTTTATTGTTTTTGATGGTTCTTATATCAGGGAATTTGACCATTAGATACGATGCTGTTTTCTCTGACGTGGAAAAAAATATTAGACTGAATTACAAAAATGTATAATAAGTACTTTTTGTCCCAATAATTGGAAACTTTTATTGTAACTGCATTCGACATAACATCTATTTACTCTGTATGTATATTGGTTATGTATACCTGCACTTGTAGGAATTACAGTGTAAGTAGGATTTCCCCTCATTGATTTCAACTGGTAGTACATTTCTCGGAGACCCTTATACAAGTCAGAAGCCTCATTTAATTTAATTTGACCTTTAACGGTTGTTGTAGATATTTTTGTGATTTCTGAAAAATATAACAATTATATGGTACTATATATTTTATTCAAATTAATTATTGCATTTCATAATCTAGCAAAATTTTCAGGATTGTAACATTATTTATTGTGGGTAGAAAAGGTACATTAAAACATTGAAACAAACAAGGGAAAAATATGTCAAAATAGGAAAATAATTCGGAAAATATACTAGACATATCATCACTTTAATCCCACACAACAACTTACAGTAAAAATTTATACCAAGAGTTACACGTAGAAGAAGGAACAGAACAAAGAAGCTGCGCCTCCTCTTCAAATAGGACTTCTTTAATTACAATAGTGGGAAGTATTGGAAAATATTTTAAGATTTCTTTATATTCTTGTTAAATTATACTTAAAAATAGTATGAATAATTTAGTTTATTTTTATTTCTTTTCTTGTGTATGATCGTACACACCTGTCGTTGTAGCAGTGATAGTAGGACTAGGATTTTCCTTCATTGACTGCAACTGTTGATACATCTCCCGGAGATTTTTATACATTTCAGAGGCCTCTCTTATTTTAATCTGAATTCTTTCAGTCGTTGCTGTAGATGATTCTGGAACTTCTTAAAACAGGCACTATCGTTATCAACTCATCGCTACTCGTACACAGTTTAAAGTCCCCGAAACTGTGTGTAAATTTCGAAAATTATTTATGTAATTTTATTGCCTTTTGCATCTTCGAATGGTTGTAATTTAAATACAAATATAACTTATTTTATTCATACTAATAGGCGTAAATATGAGCTTTTGCACACATTTCATAATGAAAAAAGTATTACATTTTGAAACTATTACATTTACATTTCAAGTTGAAATATTCATTACATTTTGAAACTAAATAATTGGAAGATTAAATGTGAAATTAATTTTGAAATACAGCGCAAGATACATGTTGTAGGACATTTGTACTCTGGGTATTATAAAATTCTGCGCGTAATTGGTTTATCAAGAGGATACATGAAATAACTTAGTATGCCTTGTTCGGTATTGAGACAATATTACACAGTATGTTTTCAAGCTTATTGCCAATAACGGACTTATTTCTTCTTACAAATATAACATTCTAATTCAATATGTGAGAGGACATGTGCAGAGAACAATTTCAGCAATAATTAATTTATCAAACGTTGAACGTTTGATAAATGACCCTAACCTAACCATAATAAATACAGGAAAATAAAACGGATTGTTGACTTCACATTTAACGATCATGCATACCTGTTGGTGTAGTATTTATAGTAGGACTACTGGTTCTCTTCATTGAGTTCAACTGCTGATACATCTCTTTGAGATTTTTATACATTTCTGATGCTTCATGATCATTCATTTTATCTTGTTTATGCGCAGCTGTAGATATTTGTGGAGTTTCTGGAAAATATTACAAACAATGGAAAACAAACACAATAACTTTATTTTGTTATTAACCCTATTATTGGTAAGCAATAGGTTCCGGATTTGATTTCCGATCAATCCGACAAATGTTGTTGTTCTTTATGGTACCTACTTATAACGTAATGAATTGTGATAATAATACATTACAATAAGTACAAGGGCGGACTTATTCCTAGAAGGAATGTTTGTTTGATGTTCATGTAGTTTGCCATGTTATGACTTTTTGTGTATCACGTTACCTACATCCTATTCTGGGTCATTAATTACTAAAATAGTATGTCCATGATAAATATACCTACATTATTATCAATTAGAATGGGTTGTAATTTAACTACATGTGACCATTGTACGTACCCGATACTCTTGTTGCTGTTGTTACAGTAGCAATAGGATTTGTCCTCACCGATCGCAATTGTTGGTACATTTCCTTGATATTTTCATACATTTTAGACATTTCATGATTAATGTGTTCCTGTTTTGTGGTAGCCGTGGACATTTCGGGAGTTTCTAAAACTGTACTAATTTTAATTATTTATGGGCCTGCTGCTAAACAGCCCGGAATTATTTTAGGGGAATTGATTCAGAATACGTTTTATTTGAAACAGGCGTATATGTAAATAATAATATTTTTTACTATTAGTGTTTGTCAATGTCGTGGGCGGTACTGATCGCTTCGCGCGGTACGGCGGGAGCCAGGAAACATGAAACATTAGTTGACATCTATGAACCCTAACGTTCATACATAACTTACAATATTTTTCGATTTCCGTCCGTTCCACGCGAACCAACAGGCCAATGAAGTTGAAGGACTATATATAATCAACTTTATTCGTTTGAATTTGCTCTTTACTTTTTTTTTAACAAAGACCTAGATCTAGGTAACAGATTATAGGTTATAGCTATTTATTTAGGAAAAAGAGAAAAGATATCATAAATTTCTAAAAGGTTTGTTAAATTGAATCAAATACGAAGCAAACCTTTTGTTTTTACAGCAGACACCGTGGTTGGAGGTGGCGGACCTTTCTGTAAATATTTAGATATAATAGAGTTTATAGTTTCAGTAATTTCTTTAAACATGTCCTCTGGTACAATTGTTAAATTTTGCTGATTTACACAATCATGTTCTGTTTTTTCATTTGATTTTTCATCTGTTTTCATGTCTTTTATTTCTGTGTAGTATCCACTTTCTGTAAAGTTATTCAGCTCGGACTTCTCTTGTTTTTGTTTATTTTCCGAAGAACTTCCAGAATTACGGTCATCATATTCATCATAAATCACAAGAGGATAATTTCTTAATTGAGTGTATTCGGGAAGATTTGGTTTAGGTTTTGCAAACTGTCTTGATACATTAAAGTTGAATTTATGTTTCACCGTAGAAACGTTCGATGGCCTTTCATGAAATAGTTTTTTTGTCCTGTAATTATTCCTTTGTCTATTGTCACGTTTTGTATTTGGTTTGCGTTTGCGATCATTTGTAACAACCTGCCGGGAAAATATATATTGTTCCTTTTGTGAAGTTGGAACGTTGAATGTTACAATTTCTCGGAATGCATTGTCTGTTTCCAATGGTCGATTGATAGAAAGAAGTTGTGTAGGAATCTTTCGTTTTCTGGTAATGTACTCCGCTATAACTCTACTAATATGTTCAACTTCATGTAAGTTTGTAGCATTGGTTGTTTCATGTAACTTGAGAAGCGTGCCATTAAAATTTATGTTATTTAAACTAAATTCAGGAGTAGTTGATGTTGACCGATCTTCTAGATTGTCCACCGCCTCTTCCTTCGATACAGTTGTGGTTCTGTTATTGTTATTATCTGTCATAAAATTTCTTCTTTGAATATTGTTGTTTGATACTGCTTCTTTTATTTGGCTATTATTAATTTTGTCTATATTATTTTTTTTATTCTTTTGTTTGTTCAAAATGTGTTGTACAGCTAGTTCCAAATCGGACATTTTTATGGTTTGTTTTGTACCAGAAACAATATTACCTGTAAGGGATGAATATTTTATTATTAATATTTTAAAAATCAGTTACACTTATAAAATGGACTCACTTTCATTTACCGTGGAGTAAGTCTTCATTGTAGTTGTTTGATTATCATTAGCTAAAGTTCCATTTAAATAATCATAATTTGTATAAGATTTATTTAAGCACTGCTGATGCAGTTTACTGGAAATCAACAAAGAAGTTGCATTAAGTTTTTAATAATTTACATTATTTCAGCCGAAATAGGCGAGTTGTTAACAACTACCAGCGATATACTCACTTAACGTCGCCGATATCATCTATGTTTACGTTGTGCCGCTGCAGTTTCCTCAGCATGTTTACATCCAGATCTTCCTTTTGTATTCCGTTTAGCCACAAAACACATAACACATCTAAAACATTAGCACTACATGAAAATTTAATCACAACTAGCTTTCTAATGAAAGTTATATCTGTGCAATAATTATCACAACTATTTTGTATTTAGAATGTTGTTAATGGAACCTTTTATCTCTAAACGCTGTGTATTTTGACCGAGTACAATTGTTTCTCGTGTGAACGTACATGTGGCGATGATCGCAGTCAGTAGAACGCGGCACAACATCTTGCCGCGTTATCGCGACACACGTTGGTAAGCATTCATTGTTCTGCGATATGTGGCTAATTCGCCACGCCACGCAAGTGCAATGTCTTGATTGTTTATTCGTTTTGTAGACGACGACGGTCATGACCACGGCCGACCTTTTTTAGGATGAATTTTTTCTGTGAGGCAAGTGTTAGTTAGGGAGCTGGTGGCAATTGTGGTATATGATTTACTCGTCGTTAAGAATTATAGGTATGCAAGTCTTAGGTCTTAGAGGATACGACTAGGGAAAAAAGGTTTCAAACTGCGATGTCGCAGATTTTATAAATAATTTATTTTCGAAATTTGCACAAAATATTCCCTATATCATTTGCTCGTATCTGCCATTTATTTATTGCATTAAATTAGATACCTAGATACCAGAAATACCACTGCCAGCTCCGGGCGTTTTTTTACAATAATAATTATAAACATGTACAAAAATGCTGTATTAAATCATTTGCTGGTCGTTATTTTTTTTTAATTTATTGCGTTTTATACCTAGAACAAGAAATTATTATTATCAGACGTGGATGTCGCTGAATTTTTGAGATATTTGTAAATTACTTTTAAAAAAGGAAAAATGCGTTCAATAAATTATATTAATATTAATTGAATCTTCCGGGCTACTTGGCCGAGGTCTACTGGAATCTCTTCTCTTTCTTCCAAACGTTTCGTCAACAACTGCGGTTGACATCTTCAGTGGCGACTGCGCAACTGCGCTCGAGAAGCCGAAGAGATAACATCTCTCCAAAAGTGAACGCAGTCGCCACTGAAGATGTCAACCGCAGTTGTTGACGAAACGTTTGGAAGAAAGAGAAGAGATTCCAGAAGACCTCGGCCAAGTAGCCCGGAAGATTCAATTAAATGGACACCGGCCGAGAAAGCCTACACTCCACTATAAATTATATTAACTTTTAAATATAATTACAAAAACATTTACATTATTTTTATAAAAAAATATTTGATTTCTGTAAATATGTATTATGTTAATTAAATATCATCATCGCGTTCTTCGTAAGCATACATACGGAACACAGTATACACAGCTTCGGAAGCATCATTAGTATCATTGAACGGCTATCTATTATATAAACCTTTGTATTTACGACATGCAACATATAATCTTCTTTAATTTTGGCTAAAACCGTCTGGCTTTAAAAAATCAGCGATATTAACGTCTGGCTTGGTGATATTCATAGTTTTTACATATATGGTAATAATATAATAGAATAATTCGGCCAAACGCCCGACGCGAGCAATGATTTAGTATTTAATTTTTCTTTTTTTCTTCCTAAACTCAAGTCCTCCTTTTATATACGTCAAATATTTGTGTAATGAAGTTTAGATAAATAAATAAATATCACTGTTAGACTAAGAAATATGTGTTAAAACAAATGCCAGATGCGAGCAAATGACTTATGAACCCTTTTCTTTTTACATTTTCAATGAGCTGTTAATTATTAACGGGGCGATAAAACATAGTGCCAGACGTGGTCATTAATGTTTCTTATAAATAGATTTTCACTACTTTCCACTTCTGGCACACGAGCAAATCATTTTAAAATGTCTGCCACCAGCTCCCTAACTAGTTCTCGTTAGCTTGTTTGTAAAGGATGTAGTAAAACGCGTTCAGCTTTGTTATAGTATCGTGGGCTTGGTCCATTGATGCCTCAGAAACTAACGCAAATGGTTTTATAAAGTCAAACTAGTCGCAGCGCAGATAACACGTTGATGTTACAGCTTGTGTCGACTACGAGTAGGACCGTCAATGGTGCAAACGTTGTTTTTAGTGAGGAGATGAGGTTCTCAACTCTGTTCTAATGTATAATATTTTTGAGTAATCAGGTCTCGTTTGTGATTGGAGATAAAGCAGATGTGAACCTTCTACTGCTAGGCTTGGCCTGTGATATGCAAAGTTGAGCATTTCTCTTTAAATACATTTAAATAAATTTCAATACATTTATTTTATAAATAAAAAGTACAATTATATGTTTGCCGTTTCGGCGAGTTCTAATGGAACAAATATTATACTTCCTTTTCATAATATTAAATTCATAAAGTTGACACGTGCACGTTCGCGCCGATTTAATCTGCACGTGTTTATGCCACACTTGCCATCAAAATGTGAATTTCATAACTTCTATTCGACCTTGTAATATGTGAACATACTTATACGATTCATCTATCTAAACTATATGTTTAATAAAGTACGAGTAGATACCTAGTTTTGGAAATAAATATATTTATTTATTTTTATTAAATATAAATAATAATTTGAATATCGAATACTAATACCTACCATCTATTTAAAAACTAAGGTCCCAAATACATCGTAAGACAGGTGCGGATGCGTCTTTATTAAAATGTACTGAAATGTATCTCACGTTCACAAAGCGGTCTTGGGGGTAATTTAATTTTTTTGAATGGGGCTGCTTCAAACCGCTCTAGGCCCATTTAGTGAACTCTCCTCGTTATTATTAGGGGAGGCTTGTGCCCTACAGAGAAACTTTAAAGGTTAAAGTCGATTTATTTATCTATTAAGCTGTTTCAATAGTTATGTTTGTAAGACAAGGCGATCAAAAGAAAAAACAGTATCCTGCGCATTATGCAGATCTGAGGGAGAACATTACACTATAATACAGGATTATACCATGTCTTCTCAGTTTTATTTGCACTAGTTAATTTATGATAGTAAAAAAAGAAAGGCTAGAATTTAAACGAGCGACAAGAAACACTAAAGCAAAAAACATGACCGGCAACACAACCTATTTTTGAATAAATAACATTAAATTACTAAGAATGTCGGTATCAATGTGTATGCTGCATTCCCACAGCCGCTGGGCGCACTCTACTCGCCACGTTACCCCTCTCTCACAGAAGACTACCTAGAAATGTACTGCATTTCCTACTTTATCGTATTTTCCCAATGTACGTACGTTTTTCGGTAGATATGCCAGAGCCCATTCCCATCCTATCCCTCCCCATTTTCCCAGTCCATTCCTTAATCTGCGATGTGCCAACAACGTATGTCATTCCGGACAAATGTTGGCATGTATCGCGGATGTGTATGGACGACAGTATCCACTTACCCTCAGGTGGACTGTATGCTCGTCTGCCGCCTTTTTGTTATAAAAAAATATATCAAGCGATGGAGCCTCCTATTTGTTTATTGTCATCAGATAACCTAAACCACCTGGATTTGCTGCCCATTCAGTATTTTGTGCAGTTTCTTTTTGAGAAATAATGAACTCTTTCAGAAACTTTAATTTTCAACATATCGGGCAGACTAATTTGAAATATTTTTCGTCTTTTCCAGGCTCGGTTCCTGCTATCGAAGGTCAACCCTTCGCAGACACATAACAACATGTACGCGTATGGAGGGGTGAGTTCGACAACAATATGATAGTTCATGATAGTTTTAACGCATTTCAAATTAGAATTAACCTTTGATGTTAGATAATTATTATAGTTTAATAGTAAAAACTTAAAAATTGCATGGAGTTGTTTCGTAGTGTCAATGAAATTTGTAATTACATTTTTTTAATTAACTTCCTGCATGTTGTGAGAAGTACATTGAAATTATGCCATCAAAGCATGGATTGTATTTGACTTTTATTTTTTTTGTTCCATCATTGTTTGGCGATTACCAGGCGATGCCGATACCATCAGCGGTAGATTTTTTTTGAATTATTTTCTTAATGGGCTTTTGGTGTTGGATGTTTTTGCTTTTTTAATTTGATACTAATCATTTTTCTGCTAAAAAGCTTACAAAAAGAAAAACATTTTTAATCATTCATTATAGATAATTCAAACTAAGTTATAACTGCAAAATTATAATTCAATTAAAGAAATCTTTTTTTTGTTTTTTATCTACATTCACTGAAAATATACCCGGGTTATGAATTCTCCAGAATTCACGAACTCCAATATAAATATTTTCTAGAAATATTCATATTCATACATCCAGGTATATTTGGAACCAAAAAAAATAATTATTTGCATATTCTTAGCCTATAAAAATCAATCCTATCACGGAAACTATGCGTGTAGTTTACTATAGATAAAAATTGTTATAGATAAAATAGACGTATAGGCACATGTTTGTTAAAATTATAACAAAACCTTTATTTGATTAAAAATAATACATTTCGTTTATTTTTGTGAACCGCCCTTTGTTCCTATATTAAATGGTTGTCAGGCATATTACATTTTACACAAAACATTTCCGCTTATTTACATAATTCATACTAACCTCATATTTTATCATTTTACCTTACTTTTAATGAAACATGTTAATTTAGTGCACTAAATGTTTGTTTTTGTACAAATAATAAGTTAGATTTATCATTTATTATAAGTCATACTGTAGGTATATACTGTCCCTTATACGTCTACTAACCGCTGGGTGCGCTGTTGCTCTGCTGTTGCTTCACTCCTCTCCTAACACCCGTCACCACGCATCATCTTCGACTCCTATATTAGCAAATATAATTTTCATGCAGTCATTATATTAGCATTTTATAAGTACGGGGATCAATTTTGGGGCAACATACGCATTGGTGGTGGTATTTTCAAACATTCATTATCATTTCATACTAAATAAGATTGCTAAGCAAATTGTTAATCTATACAAGCGGGAAAAGGCAGTCCATATCGTCGAAGATAGAACATTATATCATGGTAATAAGGACGGTATCATGCATGTATTTTTCTAAATTGGGAATATAGTCAATGAAAACACGCACAACATTCCGGACCTTACGTGTAGTGGCATAAAGTTGATATTACAATGTTCCTTCTTTGGCATTTGGAAACTTCAAACTTCCCATCTTGAGGCTGGGTTCCAAAACGTGTAAATATCGCTCTTTGACAAATTAAATCATACCCTAATCTCTTTCTGTATTCTAATCAATAATCATACTTTTCCGTCTCCTGTATTGTGAAGATAGAAAAAGATGCACGATGTGTAGATTGCCAAAAAGCGATTTTTGCACGTTTTATAACTTAGTGTAGAGCTGAGTTTAGAACGTTTGAATATGTCGTTCTTGTACAAATTTAAATATGGTACATCTTTTTTTATCGTCACAGTACAGAACAGGACGCAGCATGAATTGGATTCTCAAAGAGCAATTTTCGCATGATTCAACATACTAACTTACCACTGATATATGTAGTTATACTAATGCATCTTTTCACAAATAGGATGGTGGAGCTCCAGTTCTTACGGACGACGTTTCTTTGCAAGTATTCATGGAGCACCTGAAGAAGCTAGCAGTCTCATCGACCGCTTAACAAAAACCTCCATCGACGATAGGCTACTGGAGGATTTGGCAGGACTGATGTTGGTTAGCGGTTGGGGAGCTTTTAACTGAAGCTACTGGCAAAAATAACATTGCCATATTTAAAATGTCTTTTTACATATGGCAAGTTTCAATCCGGCTCGAAATACCATATTGGTTAATTTGAGTCAAAATTTTAGGCAATATTTATTCAGTGTTGGATAAATGTAATTATTGAGATGCATCAAAATAAACAGTTATTAAAAATGAAATTTAATGTATAAAACATTGTAAACTGCAGCGGACGGCACGGAGCCATTCGAGTATCTAATAACAAGTCCTGTAGTTCTATCGACGTTTTGCAGTTTAAGGTGAAATAATATGTTCTAGTGTAAATTGGACTATTGAAATGTTTATGGAAAATTATTTCTTTTGTTCTTTACTCGTGTAATAAGTAATTAATCATATTATTTTTATGTAAACTATTCACTCTTATGATTCTGTTAATTTTCACTATAATAAAATTTTATATTTTTAAATTATGTATAAAACTTTTTTTTTGTAAATAAAACGAAAATGTTTGTTACAAAATATAATTGATTTATTTATCTACATAATAAATATAAAGTAAATGTCGAATTTTAACAATTATTTCATTTCCCCCACTACTGTTGTGAAATAACTCTTTTTACCAATAATGTCCAAAGAGAGCTAAAACAACACACTGTGTTATTGGAAAATGTCTAAGTAATTGAAATGCACAATAAATAATGCCACAGTTAATATATTTGATTGACTTGTAATTACAATAATATTCAATTAACAAAATTCCAATAATAACATTTTAATCTACGTAATTTCCTCCCTAAACTAATACAATTCTGTCCTAAGAAGAAAAGTCATTAGTAACATGTATATGGACATTTTAAAACGAACAAAGAGAATAAACATTGGTTATTCTTTATGTTTCATTTAAAACTCCCTGGTTTCTGGTATGATTTTAAATTAATGAAATTTTCTTTTTGCATTTCTCTAAAATGCAAAATGCACCTAGCCTTGTTTACTAAGGAGGGTAAAATTATTGTTTAACCTAAAAATGTATACTCACAATCACAACTGCTGCTGCATCTATTGGTCAATCAGGCGTTCGAATAAATACAAACTCCTTTGCAGCTCATAATGAACATACTCAATAGGCGGCTAGGTAGCGCCAACCGCAAATACAACATTGTAGAACTAACCTGTACCTTGAGTTAGAGCAACAAATATGAACGCTGAAGTGAGCAAGTCCACTTGTAAACATCACTATTTGATTTTTGTGATAGTTCTTTCATCTCGCGAAGGCGGGTTACGCTTAGTAGTTGTTGTGCTCGTACATGTACATTGTTTTAGTATGTGTAACCTTGACAACGTTCAGTTGGACGGCGCGCGCCGACCGGGTGACCAGTGTATATTTGGTTTTGCATGATGTCTCAAGTAGCGTCAGCATGACCACTCAAGCGGAAACGTAAAGTTGTTAAAAAGTGAGGTAATGTTATTTTGTTGTACCTACTGTTCTATATATTATTATTTATTGTATCTTTGTACTGAAATTTTTATATAGCAAATATTTTATATATAAGCTATGACAACTTACTTTATAGATACATAAAATATGTAGGTATTTTTATAGTAAAATGGCAAGTGTTTCTCTAATTTTTATTAAGTGATTTTTATTGTTTATATCAGGGCCGCCAGATATAAGCTGACGTTTACATTTTTTTGAAAAAAAGAGTGCAACCTTCTCATCAACCATTAATACACAGCAAGTGATTTATCTCATTTGCGTAATATCACAAAGTACAGCAGATGCGACAGGCGTTAGTAAACGAACTGTTGAAAGAAGAAAGGGAGCTTCCGTTTGGTTCTGCCAATTTTATGTGCCCAACGAAGAACGAGAAATAATGATGTTGATACACAGCTGATGTTGTTCGGAGTACAGTACAAAATTTCCACATTGTACACAAGCAAATTCCAACGTTGGCTAAATTAACAGTTTTAAATGAAAAAAGAAGACTAACGGTTGCCTAGTTACACTTAGATCATTGTTGCAGAAATTAGGTTACAGGTGGCGTAAAACTGACAATAATAGAAAAGTAATGATAGAGCGGCCCGATATCTAGATGTTTCAAATATTAAAAAAGGTCAATGAATACTGCTCTCAAGGTCGGCCAATTAATTATATACACCGACAAAGAAAAAATACCAACTTCAGCTTCGATAAACGGTGAGATGTAACAGCGGTTAAACACTAAAGGAATATTTTTTAAAGAAAACTTACGTAAAGTCGAATTATACGACAAAACATTGAAATAAAAAAATGATTTTAACTCGTAACAAAATTATACCATTCTCAATTGCATACGCTTCCTCAACGTCAATATTAAAGTAAAGGCGAAGTCTACATAATGAATGACATTAAAATATTTCTCAATAATTTTGTAGGACTTTTATAAACATAATATATGAATGCGCTTATCATTATACAAACATATCTATATATATAAAACAATGTCGGGTTAGTTACACCATTTATAACTCGAGAACGGCTGGACCGATTTTAATGATCTCTGATTTGTTGGTTTCGTCTACGCCCCGAATAGCAGAATAACTATTAAAATATCTGAAAAATTCACGGAAAAAATAATAAGAAAATTAATCTAGAAATATATTGAAATAGAAAAAAACTGGGTAAGCGCCATCTGTTGGGCAGCCACAGCAGCGCGTGGCCGGGCACAGCTAGTAAATAATAAAATATACATACATATACACACTTATTATAATAAACATAGAGAAACACTAACCCTGTAACGACGCAAGATTTAGTGTATTGTCGATTTACGTTTTTATTTTACTAAAAATAAATGAAATAAAAATATTCTTAAGCTTAGTTTGCTAATGCTACTGACGGGAGTCGACATTCCACGCACACAAGTGCACGTGTATTTATGTTGCACCACCACAAACAAGGATACCCCGCCTTCGTGAGATGAAATACCGTATTATGCTTCCGCGAATTCAATCATTGATAAAAAGACGATAGAAACTTGAACTATTGTTATTTAATTCCTGAACTTGTAACCATAACACGTAGACTAGCCTTCCAGTGATATTTTGTAGAACACTTAATAGGCCACTCAAATAGTACGAAAAAATGAGACTGCATGCAAAAGGTTTGGGGTGGCATTGATTTTTTGATTATTGCGTTTGGTGGAAAAAGTTATACATTTATAAATTAAACTAAAGTATATTTGCTACAAAGTGAGTAGTGAACGATTTCCCTACATCATATAGTTGTGAAATGGCTTTCCAAAAATCGGAATTTGTTACAAAAAATGCTGAACGAAATCGAAGTAGGACTCATTTTTCTTCGGAGATAATTTGGATGCTTCTGACCTTCATGCCCTGCGGAGTTACTACCAGATACAGACATGATTGGGTAATAATGTTTTGGTCTCTCGCCCCACAGAACTGAGATTCAGCTCCAGTCTTTGTATTGCCTGTAGCTCTACAAAACAGAACTGTAACGTCGAAAATCTCGCGGATTATTCGAGGTGGCCGTGGCCGCGATCGTCTGGCGAGGTCGAAAATTTGCATTAAATAGAGCCCGCTACATACAACTACCCGACCTTTTGCATGGTATGATATATAATTTGACTGGACTATAGATAATTCAATCGTTTTTCTTTATTTACGTAGTTTGGCTTTGACGAACTAGCGATTTTTGTAAGTGGCCTACTTATGTAACCATAATAAATCATTTACGAACGCAAAAAGTTTGTAATAATGAGTACACTCGATTGGTTAATATAATAGTATTATACTAATACCTATTGGTGGACATAGCAAGTCTCAGGTCCGGATAAATAGACGTTTCTAAGACAGAGTTTAAGCCAAAACAACATTTGTCACTAATAAACTCGATTCCCACCGGCGACCGCACGGCTTGAAGGTTTTCTTTATACAGAAAGGAGACGGCAGAAGAACGTCCAAACCACCTGGTGTGTAAGTGGATATTGTCGCCCTGCGATAATATACGACATCAGTCCAGAATGACAAACACGGGCGAGCCCCCAGAAAAATAAAATAAAACTACGTAAAGGATTTTATCGATTATTTCATTTTATTTTTGTCGGAAAAACAAGTTTAAAATATTTTTTGTGAAATCACTTGAAAATTGTATTTTCGTAAACAGATGTTTTTCAAAATATGCATCACTATTTACTACACTTTGTATAATGACGAATCCAAAGAAAAGTTGTAAAGAACTTGTTTATTATAAAAAAATCCGGTCCTAGATCGATCTAAGTTGTTGAAAATCATGATAAAGAACAGTCTCGATATAAGACGCCATCTGTTTATCTAAGTACTGTCTATTATAGCGACAAAAGTTGCGGTGTTAGATCTAAAATACGATCTAAGAGCGTGTTCAGAATTGCCTATTTATCTGGGCCACACAAACTCCAGTTTTCACATCCCATATGTTTATGAAGTATATTCTATAATAATCCCTATCCCATATAGCGGGAGATCTATATTAAATAGGTGCCATGGTGTCATACTACAAATTATGGAAATATCGACACCATTCTACAGTATGCTCCCTAATCCATTTGATAAAAACCTTACAAGACAGCAAGGTAGCCTGAAACCGCGTTGGTATCTACGTTCGAATGCAAATAAAATTATAACGCCAAAAAAACGTCACGTATACTCAAATTATAGAGGGTTTCAAAGCACAAACGACATAAGGGAACCGAGTCGCTTGATCGTAGTAAGTTATTAATTTTACTTTAGGTTGTTACTCCACCTATTTGGTCTATGTCGATCAACAGCAGCATCAATCAATTTGCAAATTAAATCAGTTGACATTGTTCGGCATGTGCTACTACACTAAATAAACCTGGCTAATCGGTTGACACGAAATCCATTTATATATCGACATATCATCCATCGATAGACACTCCACGACAAATCTCTTGACGACGGCTGGAACTATCACACCAAACGATTGGTGTCGACCAACGGGATCAGTTCGACGTTAGATCGAGCAGGTTGTCAATCGATCAACATTTGACGTCGATGGAATGGATGTGATTGATCGAGCCCCGTCCATTGATCGAGTGGAAGTAGCACACCAAACGATCGATGTCGATAGATGAAATCGAGTAAGTGGGGTAACATCCTAAGAGTATCCTCTTATTTGTAGCAACCCTAAAGCTCAAAGAAACAACTGCAGAGTGTAGACACCTTATTTCTTAGTTAGCAGCCCATAGACAATAATAACAAGCACTATGGTCAAGATGTACTTGATGTATGCGGTTCAGGAACTTGGAGGTCAGTTGAGGAAACGGATGGACATCTTTTGTTCGACGTCTGTCCGCTCCAGCGCGCGACAAAACTCCTCGTAGGAGATCATCTGGTCATTGTTGGTATCGGCTTCAAGAATTGTTCTTTCAGCGATGCTCGTTAGCTGCTCTTCACTGGAAAATGAAATGTTTTCATTGTTTATGATGATATTAGAAAGCATTTTTTTAAATTGAGGTATTGAACACGTTTGGTGCATATTAGAAAAGTTACTGATTTGACATATGTCATATTAATGTAACTATAGACAATCGTAGCAGTAGCATTAAATATTTTTATTGACGGGTAATGATAAAACTTTCGTTGATGTGATAGAATAGGGAATACGAAAATAAAAAAAAATGTCATTGCGGCTAAAATGTGTTTTATTGAGTATTTTACATTACTCTGAATCAGAATCACGTGAATTACTGCTATCGTCGGCGCTATCAGTTACTTATATAATTATTCCATTGTTAATTATGGAATAAATCCTAATATAGCGGTCATAGTCATCCAAAATTCTAGGGTCGGCGGACTAAAGCACATAAGTCAAAAAAAGGCCAATATTTATTATGTATGCAAAGTAATGCTTGTGTATTGACTCGTTACCGGACTAAAGCACATAAGTCAAACCGAACTGTAACTGTATAAAGAATAATGAGGACCTTTTCAACAATCTCATTTTGGATGTTGATTGGCACTTACTATTATATCACATAACTTGATTTATGTGAAAAAGAACATTGGAGCCGCTTAGGGTATGTCATTGGCGGTTTGACTTATGTTATAAGGTCTCAAGTGGTATGTTGTGTCTAACTTTATTGTAATATGAAGTGGGTACTTACAAAAATAATTTATTACAATAAACAAATGGGTAAGTTTTGTATTTAAATTAAAGTTTGTCACACATTGAGTTTAGTTACACAAGAGCAGTTCTAACGGCATATTGTGGAATTTAAGCTTTGCATTGTTTCTGTATTAAACGACATGAATAGAGGACGAATATTATTGAATCTTGCATTACAGAAGAAGTCATCTGATGAACTCGATCATACTGGTGAGTAATAAATCAATATATTTTATTGCTAAAAATATTAATTTTAACTCCGAAAGTTAAAAATAATAAGTTCAATTTTTTTATTTTAACTGTTACCGTTCATTTTTCTGATTGGTTTCGTAGTTATTAATTTTAAATTTTTATTTAAAATTTCGTGTTTTTGATATAAATTAATAGTTAATGTTTACATCTTTTTAGATACACAATCAGTTCGAAAAACTGGGCCAGAACCAGAGCCTCAACCATCCACATCTTTTCAATTGGCCTCTAATGCTTCACAACAAGATCAGGATTTTTGCAGTGATGATTCTGTACAAGACCCACCTTATCAGCCATTTTCAAAATTGCCTTCGAGTTCAAGTGAGGACGAAACAGATATTCATCAAACACATATCACTGATAAATCTGCCAAAACAAGCTTACGATTCATAAAACAAGAAAAGAAAGTCAGACGAAACCTTGGTAAGTCTTATAAAACTCTCAAAGGTAAATCGATTCCAGACAGGAAAATGATCGAGTTAGGTCATTGTAGGATGAAATGTAAAGAACGTATTTTACTAAATGATAGACAGACAATATTTAATGAATATTGGGGTTTAGGTTCACACTCTAAAAGATCAGCATACATGGCCTCATTGATGGAAATTGAAGATAAAACTACAATGAGATTACGTACCTCAGATCCTGATAAACAAAAATTTAGAACAAAAACTTACAAATATACTGTAGTTATTCATGGAAAACGTGAGCCAATCTGTCGAGGATGTCTGTTAAAGGTTTTGAATGAAACTGATAACTTCATAAAGACAGTCGCATTAAAAAAAAGAGCTTCAACTGCTGGTACACAAACAGATGATATGCGTGGAATAAACTTTGTGCCAAAACATAAAATATTAGATTCTGCTCGTGAAGAAATTAAACAGCATATCCTGTCATTTCCATCCTACGAAAGTCACTACACCAGAAAAAGTACATCAAAAAGATATTTGCCATCTCATTTAACCATACAAGCAATGTATAACTTGTACCGCGAAGGACGTGAAAATCCACCCTCTATAAAAGTTTATAGGCAGGAATTTCATAAATTAAACTTATCCTTTAAAAAGCCCAGAGTCGACACATGCTTCACTTGTGACAAATTCCAAATGACTATACAGTGCACTCAAGACGAACAAGTGAAAGCTATAACTATTAGTGAACATGAACACCACAAGATGTTAGGAGATCAGGCCTATTCTGAAAAAGCTTTAGATACTTCTATGTGTAAAGATGACGATAATAATAATATAGCTGTCTACACTTTTGACTTACAACAGTGTTTACCAACGCCAGCATTAACTTCTTCAGTTATTTTTTACAAACGTCAGTTGTGGACTTGCAACTTAACAGTACACAACAACAAGACAGGCAGAGCCGTTTGCTACATCTGGTATGAAACAGTTGCAGCACGAGGTGCAAATCAAATCGCATCCTGTCTTTTTAAACATTTGCAGACGTATGTACCTAATAATGTAAAACATATAATATTCTATTCTGATACTTGTGCTGGTCAAAACCGCAATTCACATGTGAGCTCAATGTTCACATGGGCTCTACAAAGTTTAAATTTAGAAAAAATTGATCATAAGTTCATGGTTCCAGGGCATAGCCACCTAGAAGTAGATACCGATCACGGTATTATTGAAAAAAAAAAGAAAAAACCAATTTACAGATTTACCATCCACATGATTGGATTCAACTTATTAAATCTAGTAGCACTAAATTTGAGGTATACGAAATGAAATCTATAGATTTCTTTGACTTTTCTTCTCTTTTAAAAGGACCTCTAGTCTTAAGGAATAAAGATAATGAAGGACAACAGTTCAAATGGCTTGAGAAGAGGTGGTTACGCTATGAAAATGATTTTGGAATGATTTTATACAAAAACGTCTTGGATAGGGAGGAGCCATTTCAAATATATAATTTAAAACGTCGAGGTGGTCGTGTACCCGAAAATATCCCGAATTGTTCCCTCAATCCATTGCCAATATCAGAAGAAAAGAAAAAAGATCTCATCTCTTTATTTCCTTTAATACCTGAAGTTTTTCATGACTTTTATAGATCCTTGCCAACACAGGCAAGTATTCGAAATACAGACCCAGACATATTCGATCACGAATATGAAATCGATTTTTAAATTCCTTGTTAATTTCATGTTTTTATTTTTAATATTTTAGTAGTTATTTAACACTTAAGTCTATTGTATATTTCATTAATATTTTTACTTATGACATAAGTCAACTTAAGTTAGTTAGTCAGTTATTAGTTTGTTCGACCTTAGCACATAAGTCGTACAAAAAGCTTAATAATTAGTGTTGTTTAGTTAAAAAAAGTGTTTAATTATATGACAACTTGTTAGTGTTAAGCGAAGTTATGATTTAAATAAACATATATTATTTGGTTCAAATTTTATGAAGTTTTTTTTAATTCCTGAAAAGTTGCCATTTATGACTTATGTGTTTTAGTCTGCCGACCCTAGAATTATTTTTCTAGTTTTTTTCAACTACTCTCGCCCAGTCAGTTTTCTTGTATTCAAAGCCAATCTTTTTTAAATATTTGTGACAATGACAATGTGACAATTTCCTCCACTAAATAAGCCAAGGACGTCAAAAGCATTCTTCTATTCGGAAATTCATTTCTTGAATAATTAAATTGAAATATGATTTCTGATCAAATTTGTAAATACGCGTCTGCATCAAAATTGTCAACATCCATCACAGGATTTGTTCTTGTCTTTTTCTTTGGTGTCCATTTTCCTCACTTCCAAGTTTTTTTTCTTTTTTTTTATGGACGAAGGTGGCAGACGAGCATATAGTCCACCTGATGATAAGTGAATACTGTAACCCATAGACATCCGTGATACATGCCAATATTAGTCCAAAATGACAACGTTGGCATGCCCCCGGATGCGCTGCCTACCTTTGAATATACGAATGGATTTGGGGAAATGGGGAGGGATAGGATGGGAATGGGCTCTGGCACATCTCACTCACTACCGAAACACGTACGTACATTAGGGAAATAAGATAAAGTGGGAAATGCAGTACATTTCAAGGTAGTCTTCTGTGAGAGGGGTAACGTGGCCAGTCGAGTGAACCCAGCGGCTGTTGGATTGCAGCGTGCACTCTCCCCCTATAAAATCAATAAAGAAAAGTGGGCCGAACTTTTCTTTATTGATGTTCAAAAGTGTTTTTATACTGACTCCAAGCGCCTGAGATACGCGCTCTTCTACTTAAGTGAAAACCACCAAAGGTCCGCCATTTTGCGACTCAAGCTCGAAATAGTCCTGTAATTTAATTATAAGCTTGCGGCATTGGCTATTTAAAGTTTGTCCACGTTTCGGCATTTTTATGCACTAACACAACACGTCCAAAGTACGAGTACAAAGCAAAAGCAAAATCCAAATTCGCGCCAAGGTAAACGTAATAAGCAGCAACAACAAACAAGATAACCACCGGCTCACAAAAGAAAACACCAGACACTAGCAAATACTGTGCTCACGAGTACGAACGACTGATTGACTAGTCAGTTAATCAGTCGTCCATCAACTAACAGTCGTTTTGCAGTCACAAAATGGCGGCGTTAGAGCAGATTGGAGTGATTAGTTAGGCCAGTGACACCATTTTTTTCCCGATAATATTAAAAAATGGAAAGATTTAATGACCTTTATAGAATTAAAAAAAAAAATTAAGGATCTTAATCGTAAATTGGATCTGTCACAGCTTAATTGTGATTAGACTACAAATCACAATAAAATCACATAAAAGTAATCGAATTAGTAAACAAATATCCGGTATATGTATTCAGTATCTTAACCTACATCACTATCTTTAAGAAACAAAAAGTGACACACGACGTAACATTGCAACAGTGCGTCACGGATTGAAAAAATAACAGCTTTCTTAGTTATAAAAGAATATTTAGGGCTCTAAACAATTACGTTTAGTGTAAAATTACCTAACCCTGTCATTTTCGCGTGAAATTAGTTTTGAGATCGCGTATTTACGATAAGATTTTTTTTGTCGTAATTTGTACGTCACTTCAAAGTTATTTCAACCAACTGTTCGGGAACTGTCAAATCGGTAATCTGTCGACGGCCTAACTATTACATAGACCAAAAACTGAAAGTGCCGGCCAAACAAAATTAATCCTATGACGTGTTTATTCTGCCAGGACATATTATGTTGAACATCCTTTGGTAATTTGTTTTTGTTAGTTCTACCAGCCCTTTCAGTGTCCACTGCTGGACATGGGCCTCCTCATGCACTAAACAATGGATTGATCATGACAGCTGAACATAGTTTTATAGTGTGGTCGGCTAAAGCAGATTCCGCGTCGATAAGTGTCAGAGGACTAATAACAATAACCTTATAAAAATAAATTTGTATTATCTATAGATTATAATTATCGGTATGTTTTTATAACAGTAAAGATAACAGGTTTTTATGGATAGCAGATATGAGATATGATAGCTTAAGAGTTTTTGAAATAATATAAAAAATACCACTTATTCATATTGTCAATTTACAGACAGAATAATGATTATATTTTCTTCACTTTGCTAATTGCAAGAATAATTCCCACCCTCGAGCCAATAAAGCCAATTAATTGGTAAATGATAACTTTGTACAGCAAAAAAGTGTTAAAAATTGTATATTATGAGTTTATATACACGATTATGTAATATATATAATAAAACTAATAAAATTCTAATCATTATCTTAGGTATAAAAATATTTTATTCTTACAAAACTACTCAAATGAATTTTTGGTCATAATATTCTTAAATTTTGCGATAAAATTATGAAAAAGATAAATTTATCACACGTGGACACACGTGAAATATAAGGCTGCATCATATAATGTAAAATTCTGTCATTTTTGTTTAGATATACAGATACTAGTTTAGACAGAAAGGACAAGAAGGTACTAATATTAATAAATTATTATTATTAGTGTTTAAGTGATTTCGTGTTTCACATATATAAAGCATAGTCATATGCTCAGTGAAGAGGCAGGTAGACAATGTCGGGTATATATTTTTCCAACTACCTGCATTTGCTTTTTATAATCCATAACCATGAGTAAAACTAAATTGGTACCTAAATTGGTATTGGTAAAACTGTTTATGTAAAGATTAGTCTTTTAACTATTTTTTTGTCAAATACAAGTCAATTACCTAATGTTGACTCCCACCATCATATGAAGTATAGCCAGCAACTCATCCCTGGATATCTTGCCATCATTGTCCAAGTCATACATTGAAAATGCAACTGAAAATATTGGAAAAAAATGTATGTAAGTTCAGTACTATATAACACCAGGCAGACAGGATGTAATTGAAACTTTCCCAAAGAATTCATTGACATGAATCATTGAATGAAATGACATTTGACATGAAGATGATGATACGGAGGTGTCGCGTACTGTTCGGTCCAAAAATTATTTTATATCGCGAACCCGTAGGCTGTGGAACGAACTACCTCAAGAGGTCTTCCCATTAAACTACGACATGGGGTTCTTCAAGAGAGCTGTGAATAGGATTTTGCAAGGTCGGCGGCGCGCCCGCATACCCCCTGGTGTTGCAGGTGTCCATGGGCGGCGGTAACATTTACCATCACGTGAGACCGCTTGCTCGACCGCCCTCTTCTCTATAAAAAAAAAAAAAATATTACCTAATTTTTTATTTATAGATTTTTCCAAATTTTTCATACAAATTAGCAAGTGCAAAGCATAAAAAACATGATATTTATAATATTTTATGGTATTAAATAAGAAATAATTCAGAATCATGAGTAGAATCCATGGTTACAGTCAGAAGAGTAACAGAGAGACTTCATATAAAAGAAATAACATTCCTTTTTGGGAAAATATAGAATAGTCAGAGAATAGAAATTTATAACTTTATTTAAACTTTATTGTACAGACAAAATGTACAATGGGTGGACTTATGTCAGGGGTGATCAATTTGTTTAAGTGTTCTACTTAAAAAGATTCTGACCAACTATCAACTGAACTAGCAATCAACTAATAATTGTGCTTTAGAGGGACGAATAAAGCAATAATTAGATAGATTTTTATATTTTTTATTATTATTAATAGATACAATTAATATCAATAGGTAACAAAAAAATAATGAGAAGTTTGTGATTGCATTTCTTCAGTCAAATTGACAAGAGTACAATCAGGAGTATAATATGATAATGTCAACCTTAACGAAGATTTAGATACTGATCAAAAATTTTTATTTTCTTTGGCGATCGACGATCAATTGCAATCAACTTGTCGATCAATTGCAATCAACTTGTCGATCAATTGCAATCAACTTGTCGATCAATTGCAATCAACTTGTCGATCAATTGCAATCAACTTGTCGCCCAACCCTATCTTATGGCATTCTCTACCAGTCTACCTTTGGGCAAACAGTGAATCAAGAGGAGTCCAGTTATAAAGTTTATTTATTTATTCAAGATACACCAACAGCATTTACACAAAAAATATAAATGACAAAAGTTTGTATTATACTCCTAAGAATTGAGAGTTTAATTATATCGCCGGCCCCGGAGAATAAAATGGTAATCGACATTACCATAGTTTTAGTGTTATGCGATATTTGAAGTATGCAGAGCAAAATACATCTACTCAATTTTTTTCGTAATTTTTCTATCGTTATTGACAAAGTTATAAGATAATACAATATTACTCATCGTTTTTTCTAAGACGCACATTAATGCCAATTAATTAAATGCCAATTAATTAATGTCAGAACATTTTTAGGGCTCAGAAAAATAGCTTTTATTTGAGTCTTTATTAGATTGTCTACGTCTATTACCAGTTAAGTTATAAGCAAATATCGGTTTTTTATTTTTCCTGAAAAGTTAAGTTTTTGCGATTACCATTTTATTCTCCGGGGCCGGCGATATCTAATTAACTCGTAAGATATAAATGTAACACATAAAAGGTGATAGCTTTTTTGTTTTATATACAGGCACTTTTTATCTGACCTTGTATATAACATGTCAATGAAATAATGTAAAACTTGAAACATGTCAACTAATTTCAAACATATCAAAGAGTTCTAGAGAAAACAGAAATTATTTTGGGAAAAAAACTAAAGTTACAAACATGTAAAGTTTTGTTGCAATCAATGCAATGCAATCAGCCCGTTCAGTATCTACTGCTGGACATGGGCCTCCTATTGTACATTGTCTCGTGCATGAGGGATGTAAGGCATTAAAATATCACAACGTCAAGCGGGTTGGCGAGTCCACTCTAGAGGTGGTGTAGCTTGTGATAGCCGCTTAGTTCTAAATTATTTCCTCAACTCGAGTTTCGAGGCCTCTCCCGCCCTGCGGTGCGGTGTGGTGCACCTCTTTACTGGCCATATAAAGATATCAGTCGCACGCCTGCGCCATGCCATCTACGAGAATTATGCATTGTGGCAAATCTCTTATGTACTGAATGTAACAAATGTTCACTAAAAGTTCAAGTATTCCTATCTTTAATGGCTGTAGTATATTCTGCTCTATGCCATGTCAATCTGAATCTCATTGCTAAACAAAAGTATAGTGGAAAAATAAATACTATATGTGTAAATATATACATGGTACATTTTTTTTTTTTTATATAGATTAGTGGGCGGACGAGCAAGCGGTCCCACGTGATGGTAAGTGTTACCGCCGCCCATGGACACCTGCAACACCAGGAGGTATGCGGGCGCGCCGCCGACCTTGCAAAATCCTATTCACATTCTAGATCAAATATGATCTAGAAAGAAACTTTTGCTGATTTTTGAGAAACATTGAGTGAATTCAAGAATGTACTGCAAATAAGCCATCTTGAATGAATGAGTATTCCATAATCCAACACTGAAAGGAGGCACCTTACACGAGTCTCTTTACTGGCGCGGCTAATGATGTTAGCCGCGCGCTTGCGTTGTGCCATCTACACAAATTATGTGTTATACCAAATCCCTACGTGACAATGGAATACACCGTTTGGGTTCTAAATTGTTTACATTTTGACTGTTTTGCTATGTCGCTATCTCCTATCTCGTAAACAACAGCAAAATTAGCAATTTGCCATTGACATTTTTGACTAAGGGATACCTTAGTCTTCTTTTACGACATCCACGGGAAGAGATGAGGTGGTGCTATTATATAGCAGGCTGCCATCACAAGGCATTCGTTATTATTTGTTATTTTGTTATTTCTTTCATTACGAAAGTTTTGTCATTCTATCTAAAACGTTCCTAGCATAAGTAAATATTCCGTTCCGTAAATAAGCATTTATTCAGTATATACCGGCGCGGCGGAGCGGCGTGCGTAGATTGCAACTGGGCGTAAAATAAAAGATATACTAGAATTGGACAATAAGTGAAGAAAAAAAACTATTGTAAAAACTACAATCCAATTCCAATTTTTAATATGGCCCCATGGAGACTTTGATGATTCTGCCAATGTCAAGATTGAATGAAACTCATAGAATTGATTCTATACTCTCCATACTGAATAACCTATTTGCAGCTCTCGCATTATTTCAGAGACATTGTATACATACATAATTGTTTAAAACTCAGAAACAAAGAACTCTACTCACATCGCAGTTTCTCCTCCCTGCTGTTGAGTTTGTTTTCTCTGTTCTTCCTGATGGGCCTGAAGTGTGCCAGTACTCTCATGAACTGTAGAAAATTGACCCTATCATCATGACTCTCTGCAAAGAACGAATGCACTATTCTCTCACTGAGTGGGTTGATGGCCAGTTCTGGAATCCTGAGGAAGTCCTCCCGGGACAGAGTACCGCAGTCATTCTTGTCTAGAGATGTGAATCTTGAGTACAAGCGCTCTATTTGATTTGGTGTAACTGAAAGAATATTTATGACTAATGTATATCAACAATATGTATAAATGTCTATCACCCTCTGCTAAGATGGACCGAAAACTTGAAAAAGTTTGCAGATAGGAGCGACCTATATCCAGCAGCAGAGAGATGGTTGATGGTATGGTACATCACAATATTATAATAGAGTATTTAATTCCTTTTAAATAACAATATAAACCAATTTGTGAAACCAAAATATCTAGACAAATGACTAAATTATAAGGTTTTGAAGTAAAGTTAGAAAAGACAGTACATTAAACTAATTAACACAATAGCATTGATTAATTAATAATGCATTGATTTTTTTTATGGTTGAAGTCGGCAGACAAACATACAGTCCACCTAATGGTAATTAGTCCAAATTGACAAACGGCATGCCCCCAGATGCATTGCCTCCCTTTGGATATATAGGAATGGATTTGGAGAAAGGGTTGGGTAAATGGGAAGGGATAGGATGGGAATGGACTCTGACTCATCCCACTTACTACCGAAACACATATGTGCATTAGGGAAATAAGATAAAGTGGGAAATGCAGTACATTTCAAGGTAGCCTTCTGTGAGAGAGGAGTAACGTGGCCAGTTGAGCAAGCCCAGCAGCTGTTGGATTGCAGCATGTCCTCTCCCCCTCAACATAGTCACTTACATGGTCATGGTGGTTATATGGCCTTCAATGTTACATTTACATGGTAAACTAAGCATTGATATAACAATATTTAATTAATGACATGAAGAATACAACAGTACAATCCTTTCCAAGACACATGGTATGTCTAAAGAGAGACAGTGATAGCTCTGCCACTTCAAATACTTTCAAGGACATACATACTTAATTTTGTAATGAATTTGAAAAAATCTTTTTGATGTCTCATGTGCAGCTTGGGCCAACAAGGCCACTAATATAAAAGAGAACAATTGGTTAAATATATATAGTTAATATAATATATATAGGTCATATAGTTAAATAGGGTTATTGTCTTTCTTTACAGAATTGTTTACTAACTCAAGTGTTGTAGTCACTTGAATGTCTTTAACAATATCATTGCATTATCACTATCATGGTAACATCACCCTCCTAAATAGTGTGACCTTATTTTGTTAGTCTTTTAGTTTAATTTCGTTGCAGTTTCAAAGTTTTCAAAAAGTAACTTACATCCAGTTTCCTCTTGAATTTGTGCGATTTCCTCTTCTCTCAGCAATAAAGAGGATTTATTGCCCATTGTAATTCCTGTTCGTTTTAAGCTTTTAAGATTGCGACCTCTTGGTATGTAGATTACTGATAAGCAAAGGCTACGACATTAATGTTCGTTGCACAAACAATAATTGATTTTCTTCAACAGAATTATGCACTGTTATAGGTTATATAACTCGTCTGGATACCATTGAATAATGACAGTGGTACAAATAATTAAATTATTAATATTTGCTGTAGTATTTAGATTTGCTGAGTTTATCAAACGAACTTTGATCTTTGTTTCTCAAGTTAAACTTTGTAACGAAAGTAGAATTATGTACGTTGTGAAACAACTCCATAATATGACAGTTAATGTAATCAATTGTAATCGTTGTCAAAGTGACAATTGACACATGTTTATTTGACATTAGCATTGTATAAATTTTAATAAAAGTGCTTAACTTGGTAACAATTAGTCTAATCGGATGTAACTCATATATTTAATTTCACAAATATGTGTATTGGATCCAGCAGTAAATCCCAAGAACATTTAATTTAACATCGTTTGTTGTTTTTTTCCCCGCGGGACATGTTCTGTGATCTAATTCAGATTGATTTTAACATTCAATAATTTTATCATATTTATCAGGTTTAAAGTACATTGCTTCTTATTATGTTATACTGCATGATGTATTTTTCTACTAAAAATCAATGTATTTCTATAGTAACGCGATCTATATATATTGATTCTTTAAAACCTATATTTTAGATGGTTTAAATATTGAACATGGAATGGAGCCATTATGTTCTAAATTGTAAAGGTTATTATTATTATCGATCTTGCACGAAAACATTGGCCATCGGGAATTTTCGACGACGTCGAATTCATAAATATATAGAGCTTAGATATATATATATATTCCCACTCTCACGGGCAGTTTAGAACCCCTCAGCGTTCGGAGGGACGTTGCGTCTCTCTGTGTGTTCTACCGCCTGTACAATGGGGAATGCTCTGAAGAATTGTTCAATATAATTCCCACCTCGGGTTTCTACAACCGCACCTCCCGTCACAGAAGTGCGGTCCATCCGCATTTCCTAGATACGGAGGTGTCGCGTACTGTTCGGTTTAAAAAATATTTTATATCGCGAACCCGTAGGCTGTGGAACGAACTGCCTCAAGAGGTCTTCCTATTAAACTACGACATGGGGTTCTTCAAGAGAGCTGTGAATAGGATTTTGCAAGGTCGGCGGCGCGCCCGCATACCCCCTGGTGTTGCAGGTGTCCATGGGCGGCGGTAACACTTACCATCACGTCAGACCGCTTGCTCGTCCGCCCTCTTCTCTATAAAAAAAAAAAAAAGCTACTGATACTCCAAAATATTTTTTTGCATAAATAATACATTTTATGCGTATATATTTGCTTTCGTCAACTGTTACCAAACTCATTTTAATAACTTTTTATATTTAATTTTCAAAAAGGTATCCTGTCAATGTAATTATAGTATGATGGATGTCGAAATCCTTCACTAACGCCTTAAAAAGCCACATTATTATCCATAACAGTCAACTATATAAAAGACTTTCAAGACCTTTTACTTTAGAGTTTATCAAAGCTCACAGATCTAATATTTTTAGCTCTTATTTGGCTTGAATTATGCTTGAATTACATACTCTGAAGATTTATCAATAACTGTTACTTAGTAACTGAAAACCTGAAAAAATTTAATGTTGTCATTGCAGTCTTAGTTACTCTGTGTTTTCAAAATACAAATTTATTTCAAGGTTTGGATGGATTAATATTATTACTTATCATAAGTTATCTTTTATTTTGAATTCACTAAAGTATGAGCCTCCCAAAACTGGCATCTGAAATACCATTGGACAAGAAACCCGAAGCAGAGCCTTTGGATCCAGTTATCGAAGTTAATGAGAATGTACCAAGTGTGATCTTTGATCAGCCTACCGAAGAAGGCAATTTCGAGGAAGTCCCGCCGAAAATTTTCAGCTTAAAAAATATATTAGAACCGTTATCTAAGGAATCATTGAATAATGCAATTTATGAACTGGGTGTAGTGAATTTATGTTGGCCAGAAATAAGTGAACCCATATTTGAAACACGCACGTGTTTTCCGAAAAGTTATTATACTAATACAACAAAGGAGCGTCTTCTACTTGCTTATGCAGAAAATTTCAGGCGACAGTTTAATTTTCATTTTAAATTTCGGAAGCCCCTGTTGTTACAAGCACCCAATGAATGTAGTTTGCAGGCAAGTGTATTTGTTAAATTTGTTTACCTATATCGGTAACTAGATGGCGCTGTAGATGTTGATTTAAATATTGAACAATAATATTATAAGATTTTAACTAAACATTGATAAATGGTGTAAAACATTGTTATAGAAAATGGTGTGTACGAGTATTCGACCAACAAAACTCTGTTTTACCGGTACCAACACATGGCAAGGAGTTGCGTCGTTGGTGGCAGATTACTTTAACTTGGAACCACTCACGAAACCTATGTTACATGTAAGTAGACAAATACGTTCTTAACTTAGATTAAAATATTGGAATGTTTATTTAAAATTTAAGTGTCTCTTCGGTTGCTTTGTCTTTCTTTTGTATAATAAAGCAGTGTTAACTAAACACTACAAAACAATTCAATTGCTTTACGCGAGATTTGTACAAAATGCGCACGGTGCAGATGTCGCTACAATGTACTATGTGACGGTTATTAGTTAGATAAATATTTACAATAATTGTAATTACATTTGTACATTACATTGTATTTTACATTATTTTACTTTACATTATATTACATTGTAATTACATTTACATTTATTGTAAATATTTATCTAATTTTTTGTTAATAAAATAGGAAAGGTTTACGGGTAATTAATAGATCGGATAGTAATACAAAGTTTTTCATTAAAGGTTTAATCTTTATTCAACATTTTCGAGATCACAAACTCTGTGATTAGAGAATCATTTATAGAATTAAATTTCAATTTTGTACAAAATATTTTCTCTCAAATAGCTCCAGTAGAGCTAATATTAACATGAAATGCAAATCAATTGTACAACTATAAGTATTTACCAAAAGGGAGACATGTTATTTGAACTTTCAGAACAATAGACATTTATGGTTGCGATTTGACATACAACATCACAATGAAAACAAAGTTTCATAACATTATGATAATATGCTCTATTAATTAGGAATGTATTTATACATTATTAATAATCTCTCAATAATTTAAATTTTGATCACAGTTTCCTTGACTGTTAACTATAACATATACCTAATACAATTCCGAGTGACATCTTCTACCATATAAAATACTGAGCAATAGAAAACAATTACACAACGATTGCCTAGCCCTAAATCAATAGTTCTCTATATCTTAACAGTATTACCTTGTTCGTACGATTGGCACATTGAATACAATCGCATCCTTTCATTTTTTGGTATCGTCCATGAAACTCGAACACCAAACGTAAACGGAACAGACGGGCCTGGCAGCACTAATTATGAAACGGTTGAAAGGACGCCCTGACTTGACATGAGGTAGAACATAACGGAACAACTATATACTATATAGTACAGAGTACATACAGCTGGGAATGTTATTCATTGAATGGCAACAAACAGCAGTACTATCTATCCTAATAAAATACTAGTAGTATCTTTGCATCAAAAACAAACATCAATTGCAGTAATATACATTTAACAGTTCACTAAGTTTGATATAATCAGAAACCGAACAATTATCGACGTAATCACTTGACAAAGCGAGCTCTGCGAGCCTCATTGGGAACAGCGTCACGTTCACAACTTACAACTAATCTTAAAATTAAAGGAAAATAATGCATAGCTTTTCTTTTAGAACAAAGAAGTTACGCAATTTTGGCTACACATATCACAAGTGAACGCTTACTGGCGACGACATAATTATATATATTTAAATATATAATTGATATATTCCCTGTAGCGAGCTGGGAGCATCGGAGCGTGCTTATGCGCGTATTTACTTGCGCCGCGCGGCGTGGTCGGTGAGAGCGAGTGGCGAGCGGCGCGCGCGCAGGTTGTGCAGCAGCGAGCGCAGCTGGTGCACCTGCATGCGCGTCACGCTCGGGTGCGCGCTCGCCTCCAGCCACGCAAGGAACTTGTCCCCGTGCTCCAGCGCTTCCTCGGTGCCTGCTTCCCACTCACCGTTCACGGTGCTGCCGCTACTTACTTCCTTGGACGCTACGGCATTGGTGTTGTTGAACAACAAGTTGTCTAAAACATTACGCGCTTTGGTTTGACTCTTCCCTGTTTCGTTACCTTTCTCCGTGGCCGGCTCCTTGTTCTCGACTCCGACTCCAGGACTGGCGGCCGGCTCGGTTACGCGCGGCTCTTCGTTTGTCGATACACGTACGGTTTTCTCGCTCTTTTGTGATTGCACTGGACTAGTAATTTCCACTCGTTCTCCTTCAGTCTTTCCTTTTGTCAATTGAGAGTAAAGGATGTTCTCTGATGTTTTCTCTTTTGGTACCTGTGAGGCTGATTTAACTTTGTCTTCCGGCAGAGGCATAGCACCGCCGAACTGCTTGTAATACTGCCATAACCACGAATTTCTGTTGTAGTCTAGATGCGAGTTGACAGGAGCGGCGGGCACGGCTGGCCTCGGAGGTGGGCTCGGTTCCACAGTTTTTCCGAGTTGTAGTGGATGAGCCGCTGTCTGTGTGGTCAGATCTAACATAGCTTGTTGTGTTTTGAGCCAGTACCATATTGTATCGTCCATTGGTTGGCCAGCGGTTGATGTTGTCGGGATATTATGGTGAGTTGAGCTCGACAAACTACTCGTTCGATAAGGATCTGAACTATGGTGACTTTTGCTGCGGTGCTTGTGGTCGTTTAAGTTGTGAACTCCATTATGCGCGGGCTTTGGTGAACGAACAGAGCGTAGAGCTCGACTAGCTGGCTGTGCTGACAAGGTGGAAAGGCCAGGGTTCAGGTGAGCTAGAAGGCTAAGATTGGTCGCAATTTCATTGAAACTCAGACCGAGATGTGAATGTGAGAGGCCGGGTATGTGTCCGAGGCCTGAAAGAGGACTGATTGCACTCATAGAGACGCTGGCACCGGGATCTAGGCGGCGCTCCCGAGGTGGATGTGGTGTGGGGGCGGGATCGGAGCGTTTTGTAGTGAGCTCTACTGGCGCGTCCACGGGTGGCGCTGAGGGCTGCGTGTTGTTTGTGACGGTGGCGGGTGTGGTCAGATCGAGCCCGCCGGTGGTAACGGGCGAGGATGGTGCGGCGGGCGAGGGTGTGTCGGTTCGAGCGCGTTTGTCGCGTGGCTCCCCGTCGTTGCTCTTGTCTGTGTCCGGCGAGGAAAGGCGTGACGTCATGTATCGTAGTTTGTCCTCGTTCTTGCACCAGCCACGCAGCGTGGACTCGGGTACGCCGATATCTCGCGCGACCGACGCCTTGGACTCGCCGTCGTTGACGCGTTGGATCGCTTCGATCTTGTCACCGGTGGTCATGGCACGCATCGGGCGTTTGCCCTTTGTCGCCATTTTGGCGACTCGCTGCCTGTAATGAAGAAAAGTCCAGGTTAAAATTCAAGTCAAAAGCAATCTTAATGGATTCAGTTTAAGATATTTTCTTTCCGTAACTAATTCGATTAAAATAGTTAATGCTTTTAATTTCAAGAATTTTAAGTTTAGTCAAAATTGTTGTTGTCGTATGGTATTGAATGGTATTGATATTGTACTAGGAGTAGAAGGTCAAGGTATAACTTCGCTAGTTAAGTAAACGATGTTCCGCTAAAGCCATTTTTAAATTCCAAACATTTGATAGAAATACTTTTTGCAAATATGATTGTATTTTACGCCTATTTTTCTCAAGATCAGCCTGTGGCAGGGTTAGATGTAATAAAATACAGTCCTTTAAGGTATTAATAACTAATAGGTAAGTTTTATTAATTTATGTATGAATTTACTATTTATGTATTACGCGCGTCATCCTATATTATCAACCAAAAATATCGGGTAAAATTATTACGTTGGAAACTAATCAAGTAATAAAGAACAAAATGAACCTATTTCCACGTAAAACGCAATAAGGATATATGTATTAAGTATTAAATACTAATAATACTAATACTTGATATACTAATACTAATGCCTAGCAATAATACAGTACGTAGTATTTTCAGTTTTTATTGGCCTTGTTAACTGTGTATAAGATAAAATGTCAATACAATTATTACAACTGCTCGCGTAATGGAATAGTAGCAAATAAGATTCGGCAAAACCTTTTACGCGCACTGCTATAAAGTTACGAAAAAGATAAACAAAAAGAAGACATAAAATTATGACCTACGACAACAGTGGGCGGCAAAAGTTGTCGGGTCGTTGACACAGTGACCTTGCGGCGGCGCGCACTCGGTCACCGGCAGATGGCGCCGCAGTGACGTTTGTATAAATTGCACTTGTTTTGATTTGATAATAACAAAGTTTGTTTTTACAATATTTGTGTTTTATGTTTGTCATTACATTACGTATGGATTTGTAATACACATAATAATCAATATTTTATGGTTATATAAGTTCGTTTACGGTCAAAGCAGGAGTATGTCACAAATAATTCGTAGAAAAATTAGTAGGTACCGGAAGTGTCAAGGAAATCTTTCTATTTGCCATTACTAAAAATCAGCAAACCCACGTTGTACTTACGCTTTATGGAAATTAAAATTATTCTTTTAAAGATGTTTCGATTTCAAATACTAGAAACAAAATAAATAGTAGGCACTTATTATAGCCTAAATTTATAATTTCATGGATAAAATTCGTTAGTTACGAAAAATACGTTTTTGCGCTACAGTTCTCAAAGCTGCGAGGTATGAAAGGTTCTGCGAGCTACGAAAAGCATGTGTAATTATCTAATTAGAATTGATTTTTGATCACATACATTATCAAACCAATTAAATTTATTTATCAGTCTCTTATACTTTACAAAATTTTAAACGAACGATTTCATGGAATTTCTTAAAACATTTCATTACCCTTCACAGAATTAATTTATGAATAAGTTTTTAAAATAAAGGATTAGGGTTCTTGAATAGAGTATGCAAATGAACAAACCTTAAAATTTTATTAAATAATTTAAAGTTCTTAAACAATTTTAAACAAGGAAATATGTAGTTCTAAATTTCACACTATTTTTTTTTACTCGATCTAGTTTGTTTATTGACCAAAAGTTATACATTTGAAAATTCTGTCAAAATGGTTGAAAGAAAGAGAGTGAAAGTGAAAACAAAACTTTGTAACTTACTTGGAAGCCGGCGGCACGTGCGTTGTGTTTACAATTTTTGACAGATCCGTCCCTATTGCGACGTTGTAAACCACTTTGAATGGGAAAATCCAACCAATAATAGGAAAGCACGGATGCGCAGTGCGCGACACGTACTCAAACAAATTTCAGTTCGGGTTTCACTGATCACAAGACACTGTCGAGAGTTCGCAGAGTTGCGGACGCTTACGTACATAAAGACGTCGGTGGCGGAGCGCGCGAGGCGACTGTCTGCCGGTGATAAGGCCACCCGGCCGAGACCGGCCGCTCCTCTCCTTTGTGTCCGTCCAGCACCGCCCCCCGCCCGCCGCGCCCCGCCGCGCCGCGACCCTCGCCACCTCCGATCCGCGCCGCGCCGTAAACACCAGCCTAGCGGCTAGCCCCCGCACTTTATTAACGCAATTAATTCCTTCGACGCATCAACTTTCTCGCGCTGCAAAAAAATAAGAGTTCCTAAACTTTTTTTCGAAGTTTAACAAACAACGAACCTCTTGGCAAATAATCGCGGTGTTCCGTAACTTTTCTAAGTGCAAAACTTTGTCTGGTAATATCATCGTCTCGCGGCCGTCTACGAAGTAACTAGTTAGGAAGTAATTAATTACACTGTTTCGTTCTTTCTCAGTTACAAGTTACAAGGGAATTTCATTGGGCATAATTTTGACCTTCCGTAACTGCTTAGAGCTATGAATATTCGTAGCAATGGTTACGTTAATGGAAATACCTATTGTCAAGCTAAAATATTTGAAGTCAGTTTCTGAACATATTTTTTTAAATGTTACATTTAGTGTATTTAGTAAACATTAAATATTAGTGGATTTAGCCTTAGGTTTTAAAAAATGTGTATATAATTTATATTATGAGTATTTGTTTCTATCGTACGTGACGAGTAGCAACAACTAGCCAATGTCGTGGTGTCGCGACCATGAACACGGTTATGTATGTTATATTATGATATACATAGGTAATGTAACTACAATATGGACAGTGTCAATTTCTGATGCGTCATGTAGGTATGTTGTTAAAAGCTTTGCAAGTAACTATCAACAACGACCTCAAACGTAAATACAAGTTTTTATCCGGCCATGTCCAAGTTCAAAATGGTTAACTTGTAATGACTGATAAGTTTGTAATGAATAATATACGTACGTATTGACGAAAAAATACCAAATTTTTAAAGAACGGATTAATAGAAACTTAATCTGTCAAGTTGTAGCTTCTTCTTTTCTTAATGTGGCAATAGCGCAATTAGTGCGTTGTGCCAGTGTTGTTTTCTTCGTAATTATAAACTTCTCAATGTCAAGATCCGTCGCAGTAGTTAGGTTTCGCTCAGCACAGAACAAGAGTTGGACTCCTTGGAAGCATACAAAAGCGCAGTCTTATGCTTTTGTTTGATTATCAAAAGTATTACACACGAACATTAGGCACTTTGAGGTTCAATAAACTATCACTATTAATCGGTGCGGCGGTGTTGGGACTTCTGCATCCCACAAATAATAGACAAACAATAAAAAGTCAAAGGTCATTGCTTGACTGGTTAAATCACAAACACCACAAATACACAATTTTTATAATAATCAAACAAAAACTCGACTTCTCTTCTCGAGTTCTCGTCAAGTCTCCAAACTTGTAGCTTTTATAAATTCCGCGTGTTCCTTTTTTAAGTTCCCTATGGGTACGTGTTTATCTATGTATTAGGTACGAGTAGGTACAACACGTCCACAGTAACTGGCCATGCGTGTCAAGAACTAGCGGTGATTAGCGAGGCAGCGGGCGTGAAGCCCCCGGCTCCACTGCAGATCAGTTGGCACCCTGCCAACCTCCTCGAACCAGGTGTCGTCAACTTTATGCTCTAGTCTCTGACCATGGCCGTAGTCTGCAGTTATTATATGCTTCCTTAAGTAATGCCTCGCTTTAGTTCTTATGGCTATTACCCGCTACCCTAAGTTAACTATCTATACTTATGTATTGTATACATGTGTATCCCACTAATATTAGAAATGCGAAAGTTCGGACGATTAGATGTTTGTTACTCATTTACATACAGCATACACCTGCGATGCCATGCAATCAGCCCTTCCAGTATCCACTGCTGGACAAGGGCCTCCTTGTGCACGTCTCGGGCATGAGGAATGGCCTTAAAACACCACGCTGGCCAAGCGGGCTGGCGAGTCCACTCTCTTAGAGGTGGTGTAACTCCTTAGCGCTTGTGGTAGCCACTTTGCTATCCCTCAGACGCCTTTTATGACACCCGCGGGAACAGATAGCCAGCCGACATCACACAACACCATACGTCGGCGACGTACGTAGCGTAATTGTATAGGGCTTGTACGATCTTTCCCCGAAGCCTAAAATTATGGATTCCGACGATGTCGAGTTCAATGGATAACATTTTACGATTCTTTTATGAGATTTTACTAAACTTTTCATAAAATGTGCTAAATAGAAAGTCCTAAAACTAGCTATTCATACAATTATACATTATACGAGTATGTTAATCAAATGAGAATTATGAGCAGAATCCATGGTATCATACTTTGAGAACACAACCTGTATATTGCTTCTAAGTTACTTGACCTTTGATTCTTAATTGTTCTTTTTTATATTAGTCGCATTATCAAGCCTAAACGCGCTTGACTGGTAAGGAGAAGACTTTTAAAAATTTTGTAAGTACTAAAAGAAGAATAATTGCTGGTTATCATAAAATACAGTTTTGTCTCATCAAATTTTCAGTTAAAATTCAGATTATTTTATTTAACAAAATATTGAGTTGCAATAAATATTTGCCCACCTTGAATAGACATGTAAAAGTCAATTTTACATGAAATTTTTACTTTTTACATTTAAAATTAACATTATCATTATTATTAGACTCAAGTTATTTAAAAAGGCTCATTTAATCCTCTAATCTACCAATCCGATATTGAAAAATGATATGTTGTTTTTGCATCTTGCTAATGCTAAATGCAGTGCCTAATACATATAATCCGACGCCAAAGCCGTAGTCCGTACATTCAGGCAAGTGATCGTCGCGTCGCTGTTAAGCTGGATAACTTCCTACCTGGCCTTATGTTACTATATATAGGTTTCTAAGCCTGTTGGCAAAGATTAAACTATACTCATACTATAAGTAACTACACATCTACTCGTAAACGTAACCAGCTCTCTTATCGTCCATGCACACTGTATATGAATGAGCCATGTATGGACTTAAAACTCCACGCTGACCAAGCGGGTTGGCGACTCCACTCTTAGAGGTGTCGTAGTTCCTCAGAGCTTGTGACTGCAGCTTTGTTATCCTTTAGTCGTCTTTTACGACACCCTCGGGAAGAGATGGAGTGTCCCAAAGCCGGCCCCACACACCACATGATCAAAACCACTACACATCTATAGTATACCAATTATGGTTATTATCAGTGGCCCTATAACAGAAACAATTTTCTGTTATAAAAGTGACCATTAATATCGTCGTTTACTTGATAAGCAAACGTCTAAGGGCCGGATAAATACAAATGTTCTGAAGAGCTGTTCAGTTTGATGCCAACTTCGGGTTTTACCATCACTCATCTCGTCACCGGGAGGCGGGGCATCTGCACTTCCTTGACACGGAGCTGCTGTGTAGAGTGCGATTTCGATCACCTCGATCCAGAAAGTTGTGGAATGAACTGCCAATTGAGGTTTTTCTAGTGAGCTACGATATGGGGTTCATCAAGAGGACTGTGATCATGCAAGGTCGGCGGCGCACTCGCAACTCCCTTAGTTTTGGCAGCAGTGATCACATACCATCACGTGGACCGCCCGTCTGCCACCTCTTTTATATAAAAAAAACGATTATAAGGTATAAATAAGTCAGTTCTGTGTCAAAGATTTTAGTTCGATATCTTCGAAATTTATATCTATGCAGAGTACATAAGTTTCTTTACAACCCCACTCGTGCTAAGACCGAAAAACATTTATTTATCCAGCTCTAAGAGTACGTAATTTGACATGGAGATAAAAAAAAACTGACAAAGGCAACAATAAATCAGTCTATTCATTCATTTATCGGATAGTCTAGTCATTCATTTATTAGCATTACACAATAATGGAAATTAACTAAGCAATCCCCCGAAGGTGTTTGTTTAATACGGAGAGGAACTCTGTATTTAGATTTTTACAAAAAGTTGGTGTTCATACTAAGTTCTCACGAGTAGTAAGCAGCTTGATAGATATTCATGAAAAGGCAGATGTGAGAATTCCAGCGTTCTAAAAATTGTTAAAAGTTGACATAATATTTATGATATTCTTTCAAACAATGAACGATTCCACGTAATTGAGTAGCGAATTATAATCAAAAAGTAGAAGTGTAAAACTTTTCCTTGATAAAATGATCTGCCGACAGATTACGCTTGCTTTTTTTTTATAGAATAGATAGATGGTAGACGAGTGGGTGGACCGCATGATGGTAAGTGGTCACCGCCGCCCATGGACACCCGCATCACCAGGCCCAGGGACACCCGCATCATTGCGGGTACGCAGACTTCATTACCGATTATTTACTTACTTTATTTACCGATTCAAAATATGATAACGAAACGAATTTTGTTACCTATAGGTAAACGAAATAAGAGTTCCACGTTCATGTTACACTCCCAAATCAAGAAGAATACTTGCTTCTTGTCTAAGGTTACACTTATATTTAATAAGCGTATGCTGCGTAGTATCATCGCCATTTTCGTCAACTGGAGGCCACACAGCTTTAACTATAGAACAGAATACCCGAATCACGCGGGCATTAGTCGTATAATGACTGAACTTCAAATACAATCATTAGCGACACTTTATGTTTTAACGGTTGTGTAGTGTATATGTATAAAATAATTTATTTCTTTTACCTCTATTATGTTGACATTATGTAAAATTGCACCATCTACCTTTATTTGATACTGTTATCTGTTTTCTCCTTACCACCCAAGAAGAGAAAAGATCGCTTTGGTGATAAGGCCGCCTGTTGTACTTGTCGTGATACATATGTAGTTAAATTGTCTTTAGTGTTGGTGTACAGAAGAGTTTATCTAGGTATCTATCTAGTCGCGTCACCAATAGTTGTTTTTCTAGATGACAGCATCTTTGGACCTAGACAAACTTTACTTTATTTTGTATCTGTTAAAATATATTATAGAGTCTAAATATAGGTAGCAGTCTTTCACATTTTCCATTAAACACAGTTTTTACAATTGCGTAAAAAATTGCAAATTGACTGACTAGCCGGTACCTAGTGATATTCTAGCTACACTTGTTTTCAACAACTCGAGGCCACACAAAGACCCTAGACGTGCCGCCGCGCGATTTACGACGCCGCGCGCCGAGCCCTGCACTGTATTTCGGGCATTGGCGATTCGCGGAATGCACGAAGAAAACCCGATGCGGCAGCTGACAGCTGACTTATGCATTCCTTTCCTTTATAAATTATATGTGGAGTGTGCACGTGGGATTTTTGTGAACACTCAGCAGAACCATTTTAATTAAAAATTGGACAGAGTAATTTAACAATTAAGGAAGATTATCGATGTTCGTAGATATTAGTTTTTGTGAGAGACCAATACGATTTATGACTGAGATTTTTAGACGGCAAAGTACTATATAAAAATTTTGGTCGTGTCATATTGAAATGTATTTTGAGTTTATTTAGTGGCTCATCTAAAACTTACAGTCAAAGCATGTAATAATAAAATTCTAAACTTGAGACTTCTTAAAATGCTTTATATACGTTTCTAATATATGTACGTTTGTCTGCGATAAATATTCGTACATATAAGTTTTTAGACCTTTCTATACTTGTATTAGCCCTAATGTGCTCTAATGCATACTACAAGAATGAATTACCTTAAAAACATTAAACATTAAAAGATTTCGTTAAAAGCAGGACTCCGTTCAAGACTTTTTCTCTTTTTATACTTATATTATGAAATACCTGTTTAAGGAAAGAAAGTGGGATTATTACCATGCCTCATCCAAATAACAAAGACGCATCCGTAAGTGATTTTGTTATCGGCGACGCGGCGCGGCACCCCCCGGCGACATCCGACGCCGCGCGCCATTACCTCGCCCGTCGACCCCTCCCTCACCCCGCCTCGCTGCCCCCGCTCTCGCCCGCGCACTCATTAGCCCGATGGCGCGAGACCGGCTGCACTCTGACGCCGCGACTTGAATTTTTAGACGCTGTACTTATGTGTGCGTAGTTCGTTCTAACTCATATATCACATGCAAAAGAAAAAAACAGTTTTAAAGTAATCGCAGCACAGTTGAGATTGATTCGGATAGGACTCCGTGCTACTTATCGTAAATAATGGCATTTCACATAGAAACTGGCTAGAAATCCAAACTACCTACCTAAGTATGAATATTTTCACAACACCCGGAATTCCAAGTTAACATTTAATCCTCTGGTATAGTTTTGTTATTAAATAACAAACTACATACCATAATTCTTGTCATCCTCATTTGAATTTGCCATAAAGTTTTTCGTCGCCACTTATTATTCTAACTAAAGTTGAACACAGTCAGTCGAGCAATGGTTTATGCCCGCGCCACCACGTAGTGCGTTTCGTCAGTCGCCAGTAGAGTCGATGTTGATAAAAAGAGCCCAACTTGCATAATACATACCTACCATCATTATCTAAGTGTTGACATTAAGTTGCCTGTTGCTTGTGATTCAAACGATACGGATACGACAATTGATACGGCAGCAATTACACAATTTCTTTGTATTTCATTAACGAGTGAGTGGGCAAAGAAACCAAAAGTGTAATGTTTGTTTAACTTCGATAAAGATGTTAACTAACCAATTTAAATGGATTCCTGTATGTTCACTAAAGTTGTGAATTTGTCACAGAAAAACTATAATAATAATATGCAAATTCATCACAGCCCAGTTTTTTTGTGTTAATTGTTCACAGGTATTTTTTTGTATGTTACTAAGCTCGAAAAGTATTATCGTTCGAAAGAAAAGTAGAATGCTGTTATAAAACCATTTCTCTGCTATACCTACTGCTAGTACAAGTTAGATTTGTCGGTATATAATTACCTACCTGTGGTACAGAAATATTAATAAGTAAGTACATAAGTACATTATTGCACACCAGTGAAAGTTGTAAAGTGATACAATTAAATAGGGTTACAAAATGTAGGCCTATCGAAATGTCCAATGTATCCCTTCGAGCCAACCTTTGGGCGGGAAATGTATGCGAACACAAGAATAATAGGTAAATAGTGTCTCTACATATTATAATTACATACATATACTAGAAACAAATATGTAATATGTATATTTAAGTATATACATTGTATAACAATGAACTGAGAAATAAATCTCACATGTTATTATAACATGTAAGATTTATTTCTAATTTAATAATACATATTAAATACCATATATAATAATACTGTTATAGTAGGTAAATCAAAAAGATACAATAAATACAACACAAATTAAACACAATTATTCATCAAGCAATTAAGCTTGTGGCGTATATTACGCGTAAAATCAATATTGACTTAAAAACCTGGTAAATTTACAACGTGGTGAAAATACAATACAGCTTCATCGTTTAAAAACATTACATAAATAAAGTACCGAGGCGGTTCGCGTTGTGTTTTCTGAGTAATTGTTATCGTGACATTCGCGGTGCAACAGGGTCGTCACCGCGCGCCGAGGCCGCTCGCCCGTCAGACGCGCAGATAACGCGCCCTGTGACCTCGCACAAAAACTCATCGACGAACATGTATCTACGTAGCCTACGTACTTACTATATGTACGTACGTACTTTAGGATGATATATTATGGTATCCTTTAGATTCATGCCGTCTACACGGTTTTTGCTCTGGGAAAATAAAAGTGCCTTACCTTTCACATTATGTTTACTACTACTTCTGTTAGCCTGCGTAGGCCTCTCCCAAAGCTCGCCACCATACTCGGTCTTCTGCTTTTTCGTTCACTCACTACAGTCAACTAAGTCAACGGTCTACCAGCCCGGAGGGCATGCATGCATAAATAAGGTCTAACACAGTAACTGGTAGGAAAGGTTAGGAGTGTAGTTTTTTGGTTAACGAGGCTCACTGCAAACATTTTGAAAACCTTTAAATCCAAATATTAGTTTTTGTATTAGAGGATTTCAGTATGTTATGATGCTCTTGTATTGGGGCCTAGTGGTGTGGCCGGCTTTAGAACACCACCACCCCATCCCTTCCCGCGGGAGTCGAAAAAGACGATTAAGGGATAACAAAGGCGCTACCACAAGTCTTGAGGAATAACAACATCCCTAAAAGAGTAGACTCTTGCCTAGAGTGACGTTTTAAGCTGGTTTAAGTTTTAAGTAGAGGCTGGTAACGGTGTGTGACAGTTTTTAAGTAAACTGAATGATTCTGAAATAGATTAGGAAGTTTTAAAGATTATCATGTCAATATAATGTGAATAAGTCATCCCTAAATTTACTGCGTTTTATAATCATCAGCATTCAGTTAATGCGATTTTCTTGCTTTCGTTTCGACATATTAGCGACAGTACGAGTACGTGAGTGCGTCTCAACTCAACACACAAGTGGTCTAAGAAGTAGGTCAGCGGTTTCTTGACGCGGCATCGTTGATAGGCATGATGACAGATAAACTCAACACAATCGATGTCCTCGATTACCTACTGCTTTTACACGCCATGTAAGACCACACACTGCACAACAGTCTGCATCAAGATCTGGAATCTATTCGTCATCCAGAGTAACGAGGCCTTGCATTTCCTTTTTGCTTCCTTCCTTTTTTTTGGAAATCGGATAGCTTTTTATTATATGTTGTAAAAAATCCAATTCTCTTTTTTCGTTTAACCAGCTAATTGCCAATATCTATAATAGATGAGATTTAATATCTATAATATAATTAATCTATAATGATGACGAATTGGTATACTTGAGAGACTTGATAGCAATATAACTTCAGTATGCAAATCGTGTATTTCAACCACAAAATGGAGCTAAATCAGCAAACGCTTGTAGATAATGCAGTGATATATGCACTGGCCGTGTGGTGTCTCTCTCACCACATACCACCAAACTTATCACATCTCTTTCCGTTGGTAAAAGACGACTAAGGGATGACAAAACTGCTATCACAAATCCTGAGAAAAGTTACATCACCTCTAAAAGTGTGGACTCGCCAATCCGCTTGCTAGCGTGCTGTTATAAGGTCATACACAAACCAATATGCATGAGGCCCATATCCAGATGTGGACGAAAAATAACACGTTGGTCGCGGTATACACGGTCTAAACAGCCAGCACCTTTTACGCGTACGGACAGCTAGTGAAGCAGATCACTGTTATCGACGTGCTTCATACCGCGCTTTATTTAAACAGCAACACCTGGTGGCCCTTGAGACAAGAAGGAATATAGCAGATATCGTATTTCTTTAAACGTGTAAGTATGTAACGTAAAAGACCTTATTGTCTGTTCTAATTTCCCGGATATTCATTAAAATAAATCGTAAAATAAATTATCCTATCTTAAAAATTAGATATTGAAACATGTTTCTATGATATGGTTTCTTTCTATTTAAAATAATCTTGACAGCTAGAAAATCTTAACCAGAGTTCCATCAAAATCAATAAGTGCACAATATAATAGTGTCTCATTATGTCTATCGGCAATTTTTTTTATCGCTCGATAGATTAGTCTTCAAAGTGCGTTGGGCTACAAGTTCATTATCTAAAGAATTCTGGACGTTAATTGCTCGTAGTTTGGGCTGATAATGACGGTGATCCTATTCCACGAAACGCGATGGACGGCTCAAGCATGTACAAGAAATGTACGCGTCATAACAACGCGATGACGCGTTCTCGGGTAAAAAGCGTGAACGGTAATTGGTACTTTTGTAACTATGCGCGTTACATAACGTCTTACTATGTATCACCCATCCTATGTATTACATTTAATGTTGAAATCTTAATTCTTATTAGCGTTAGTAAAACTTATGATAGAAAAAAGAAGACTTGCGAAAGTGGCTAGGAGATTTCTACCAGCAAACCTGACAGAACGACACGTGAGAGATGAATTCTTCAGCAACCGAAATAAATAATTTATAGAATTTCTCTCATCTTCCTCTAGAAACTGAGCGATCCGTCAATGGTTTGACGCCGAAAAATTGGCGCATTCGCGATCCACTTGTGGATCTGAAATTGTCGGAGGCTTTTTCATTAGACAGTCCACTGGACTTTGATGAAGTGGACAGTGAAGTGTGGTTCAGGAGAGCATTGTGTATTGCATGTATTCTATAGATAGATTACACCTGTTCATACTCCTAATATATGTGTTCACATATATAAACTGTTTATTTTACATTAACATATATTGCAAACACAAATTAAATAATAAGTAATTTAAGTAACACGAAAAGTACAAGAGGCGGCCTTATCGCCTAAGCGATCTATTTCAGGCTGGCTTTTGGTAGTAAAGGGATAATATATAACAATATCAAATAAAGGTAGATGGTGCAATTTTTATATAATGCCAATATATAACTGAAATAAATTATTTTATGTATATACACTTACTTGTGATGTATACAATAGATACAAACATAACATATATACATACATACATACATAATATGGTAAAAAACAAATTAGGTAACCAAGTTGAGGAACAAGTAGTGGGAGAGAGATTGAGTGTGCCGACCAGGTTTTAAAACTAAATAACTAATGCGCTTTATGGTTCTATATTGATGACTATTAGAGATGCGCCGAGGACAAGTTTTATCGAGTAGCCGAGTACCGAGTATTACTCGGTTTTAAGTTTGCCGAACCGAGTACTCGGCTGAATTACTCGGTTCAGTTTTCGCAGGTATGGGGCGCGAAAACACATTTAAACATGATCGCGACGTGCGGCCACAGCACAGTAAACCTTCAACAGTTAACGGAACGTGAATGGCAAATTATCACAGTGTGTAACATTACTTAAATCATTCGAAGAAATTACCAGCTCAACATTCTCGTCGATTTCAGAAGTGATACCCCGTAACAATACTCTTTCAAAATATTTATCAAAGCCTGAAGTTCTTGAAATATGCCCAAATATAACAGACATGAAACAAAAGCATCAAGATGAAATGCAAAGCCGCTCTCGAGGACAAGATGACAAATATTACGCTTTGGCTACTTTACTGGACCCCAGATTCAAAATGAGATTTTTGCTCCAGAGAAATATGAACTAATAAGGAAGATGCTATTTTTAGAAGCCATTCAAAGAAGTGACGTTCCGGAGACTTCAAGCAGCAGTGATAATGATTCGAATTTTAACAGGTCAAGATCTTTACAAAACCTCCACAAATATTTTAGAAGAAAGTCATGCAGCTTTTTGGAGTTGCTATAAGGAACTAGTTTCTACCAAGCCACTGGAGCGCGAAGATCCTAAAAGTCCCATCGCCCTAGAATTAGAAGGATATGTAAACGAACGTTTATTATCACGAGATAAAAGTCCATTCGACTGGTGAGCAAGGCATAAAACAAGATATACACACTTGGAACATTTGGCAAGGGTGTTTTTATATGCACCTGCAAGCACTGTATACAGCGAGCGATTATTTTCGGAAGCTGGTAGTGTGTATGAGGAGAAAAGGAACAGACTGTTACCAGAAAAGGCAGAGTGCTTAGTATTCCTGCCTCTGTTAAATTTCGTCTATTAATTGATTACTCTTTTACTTGTTTGCTTCATTTAATTCAAATTAATAAATGCTCATTACTTTATTAAATATGCTTATTTTTACACTATATTATTTTAACCGAATATTCGTCACTTAAACCGAGTTATTCGGCCGAGTACGAGTACTAAAAAAATTGCCGAGTATGCCGAGTACCGAGTAATAAACGAGTACTAGGCGCATCTCTAATGACTATATAGTTCATTACTGTAAACTAACTTCAGGAATTTGATTACCCTAATTTTAGTTTAACTAAATAGTTGTACTTAAGAATGGTACTTACATTATTAATCACCAGATACTACTCTTCGTTGAATATACATAGATAAATCTATCTCAAACGCGATAATTTAGTTACTATATTTTACAGTTTATTTTAAGTTTATTATTCATTTTAAATTCTGCTACAATTACAGTTTACTGCAGACTGAGGGATAATAAATAAATACAGTAACTACTGTATTCATAAACTTATTTACGTATTCTTTATCATCAAAATGCACTACGCCGCTGGACTCCCAATTCTGACAAATGACAGATACAGTATGTCATAGATTGCAGAGGAAGTAATGGAGCCCGCGCCATAACCGCGCTGTCACTCACACGGACGGAATAAATCGTGTGTGCCTCTTGCCTCTTTTTAGCGCCGCGCCGCACCAACCAAACCAGTCTTCTTGACGAGCCAGAAAACTGGCTTTACTGTTCTAGTGATAATTCTTTATAACGGACTAACGAAATAAATGTTTAGATAAGGCCTAACATATGCTTATATTTAGTCCTATAAAGAAGTCACAGCAAGAACTCAATGTCCTGACGTTACGAGTAACTCTCCTGTTATCATCTAATGTGGCTTTTATAATAATAATAATATTCTAAAAATGAAACAAGCAAGTTTTCTTTTTCCTTGTTAAAATAATTTTAAATGAACACTAAATTATTTATTCATTATTATAAATAATGAATTATAATTATTATTAAATAATTAATTAATATTTTCAAAAAGAAAACAAGAAAGTTTTCATCTCTGTAGAAAACTTTACTCTGGCATTGGTTGTCCGGGAAGTATCCCGTCTTTTGTGTCACACTGATGATAATAATGCAAATGCTGATTGGGCCAAATAGACCAGCGGACATCGTGACAAAAAGTGCGTGACGAAATATGATCTCTTATAAAAATTCAAATTTTAATACTGTCTTAGAAATGTACAAGTAACTCTAATACAAAAGTATCACATTGAGTCGTTATTGCACCCATTGTGGACGGAGCACAAAAGAAAGCGTTCTTTATGAATATTTCGACTCGCCCGCGGCGTTTTTTTCGTTTCCTTCTAATAAACAATAGTCGTAGGACAAGGAAGGGTCATTGGAGTAGTGAAGTAAACGTATTCACTCGAAACCGACTTTGGAGATAAAAAAACAACTGAGTCTTGGATGCACGTGGGAGCCAAAGACCAGTACGATTTAACGGTTGTAGATTAATAATAACAATTAATAGTCAACATGAGTCACGTGGAAGTCGTAAGAAGCCAATTTAGAGGTACATTATTGGTAGGAGGTACATTATTAGTAGGAGATACATGGTAGGAGGTACATTATTTGTAATTGTTCCATTAAATATTTGTAATCGCTCGTTGATCACAGTTTGTATTCATACAATGAAATCCAGAAGGGAAAACGTTTCCAGATCTGCTGGAAGAAATCACCGTAGGAGATAAGCTTGCCTTTTGTACATCTTTCTTTTAATTCATTTCATGTTGTATGTAGGTACAAAAATTACTTAATTGATGAATAAAAAAATCATGCAATTTGCAATGATAGTGGTCAGGTCATATGGCCACACATCACTTATGGACAAGGCAATGGCTTGTAATTGAACGGGCAACAAAAAAATACTAAATCACGATCAACAAAACAAACTACATATTTTAAAAAAAATAAAGTAAATACTAACTTTATATTACTAAGAATTGTAATCCATATCAACGGACACCTATTTCTTTATTTTCCTATTCTTTTTATGGTGAAAGTGGCAGACTGACAATCAGTCCACGTGTTGTCAAGTGGTCACAGCCGTCCATGGAGACCTACAACACCAGGGGCTATGAGAGCGCGCTGCCGGACTTGTAAAATCCTATTAACAGCTTATTTGAAGAATCCCATGTGGTAGCATAGCGTGAAAACCTCAGCAGGCAGTTCATTCCACAGCTTTCGGATTCGCGGTATAAAGTGTCGTGACGAGCGCACTGGGCGCAGCGACTCTTTGTCATGGAAGTGTGGATTAACCACACGACGATGACGAGCGGTGCGATGGTAAAAACCCGAAGTTGGCATCAAATTGAACAACTCTTCAGATCATTCCCCGTTATACATGCGGTAGAACACTCAACTTCGCTCCGATTTGCTGCACGTTTAGGTTTTTTCTGCTGCTCAATTAATTAGTTCTCCTAGACAATGTGCATAAGGAAGTCCATGTTTAGCAGTGGACCAAAGAAAGTCCTGGCTGGCTATGGTTACGGTTGGCATTACTTTAATTATTTCTTGGCTGTATCTTTTTCAATGTAGTTTTGAACATTTATATTTTCTGTACATTTGTTTTTTTTTATTTATGGACAAAAAGGTGGCAGACGAGCATATAGTTCGCCTGATGGTAAGTGGAAAACGTTGTCCATGGACATTTTTTTATGTACGAAGGCGGCAGACGAGCATACAGTCCACCCGATGGTAAGTGGATACTGTCGCCAATAGACATCCGCGATACATGTCAATATTAGTTCAAAATGACAAACGTTGCCACGGCCCCGAATGCACTGCCTACCTTTGGAGATGTAGGAATGAATTTGGAGAAAGGGTTGGGAAAATGGAGAGGGACAGGATGGAAATGGGCTCTGGCACATCTCACTCACTACCGAAACACGTAGGTACATTAGGGAAATAAGATAAGTGGAAAATGCAGTACATTTCGAGGTAGTCTTTTGTGAGAGAGGGTTAACGTGGCCAATCGAGTGCGCCCAGTGGCTGTTGGATTGCAGCGTGCACTCTCCCCCTTTAAATCCGCAGTACATGCCAACATCAGTCCAGAATAACCAGCGTTAGCGGTCCCTCGGATGCGCTGTCTACCTTTGGAGATATGGGAATGGATTTGGGGAATCGGTTGAGAAAATGGCAAGGGATAGGATAGGATGGGTAAGAAACTACGAAAATACTACCGAAAACACGTACGTAGGATAAAGGCAAAATAGGATAAAGTGAGAAATGCAGTACATTATTATTATTATTTCAAGGTAATCTTCTATTTGTTAGATGCAATTGGTTACAACAATCTTCATTGTATCAGATGTGCGGTATGAAAAATCATATCGCATGCATCGCGGTGCATGTATTCACAAATCATGCAATGCGCGCACACCTCGAGAAATACCATGGGACATGCGTTTAGTTAGGGATATTAGCGATTTGCATATTAAAACAAGCTCGGCACAAACAAATAAACAAACGTTACAAACATTTAGGTACAAACACACCTTTAAAAACGTTTGGGTATGGCTGTAGTGTGTGCGGAGTAGACAGCGGTAACGAAATATGTCTATTTCCGATTTTTTTTATTCGTATTAACAGTATAGGTAGGTATATAGCCCATTTGATGGTAAGTTACCGTCACCTATTTACATTTGCTACAAAAAGAGAGCATATCCAGACGCAGTTATCTATTCGCAGTCGTAATCCCATATTTTATTTTAAATTCTCATAAAAGTATGGCTGTCAATGTCATAGAAGTAATTTAGGCTTGGTAATAACTGGACACAGTCAACAAATACATACAGTCAGCTGATAGGTACAGCTTATCTGATATTGTCATCCAGTTCACAAATAAACGATATACTTACCTAAATTGCTGTCAACATCTTGAATTTAAGATAAGTTTCTCTGTAATTTATATAATTAATTAGCACCGTGTAAAATACTACGTTGTAGTAGCGTGGTCAATTTAGTGTTGATGCCGCGATATTTATTTTAGCATCGTCTCACTACTGTACGACACCTTAAATGGTCTTAAAAAGTGCCGAATAACCTGCTGACCGTATCGCACTCACTGCGCCTATATCTTTTGTGGTGTTATTAACGAGAGACCTGTTGCTTTTCCCCGTACATTCGCGAGGATCGTTTCTACTAATTAAATCGTTTTATGAGCTTTTGTTTTGTCTCTTAGTGCGTTTACGGCAGACTGTTTTACGTAAATTGATGTCCGACGGCGACGACTAATTACACGTGATGTCTATAACGACACAAGTAAGGAACGAATGGTTTTTACTGAAAGTTTTTGTTATCTGTTTGAAATGAAACATTTCAATGGTGATATTAATTTATTGAATAACTAGCAGTGCCCGCGACTTTGTGCGCACACGTTAAAATATGTATGGTCTAGCTTGATTCCCGTGAGAACTTTACAATTGATCTAGATTAAAATACCCTAAATATTAACCCGGTACATAAGTTATAACTATGCAAAGTTTCATTACAATTCGTCCAGTGACTTGAGTGATGCGCGATCAGACAGACAGCCAAAAAAATCCATAAAATGTTGTTTTGGACTCTTTATCACTCGTACACATCGTTATAACTTTTCTTCAAAAAGCATTAGATGTAGAGACGGCTTTGTTACAATTTTATTATAAATAAAACTAACAAAGGCCGGTAAAATAACGTAGGTGTAGTGCTTAGAAATACATTAGAAATACTTACCTACACAGGTATCTAGTATAAAAACTAATCTGAATAAAAACAACGGGACTCTCGGTCGCGCCATCTCGAGCGTAGGCGACTTAAAGTTTCGTTTGAACGGCTTTTTCGAGTTTTATTTCTTTTGCAATTATCTTGTAAACGATAACAAAACAATTTTGTCATTAAATTGTACTTAATAGTCGTAACCGAAACCAATCCTTTTTCGTCCACTGCTGGACATGGGTCTCCTCATGCATATTGTCATGTGCATGACAGATGTATGACCATAAAGCGCCACGCTGGCCAAGCGAGCTGTCGGTTAGAAGTGGTGTAGTCTCGTGGCTTCTGGTAGTGGCTTTGCTATCCCTTTGTGGTCTTTTACAACACCCCCTCAGCAGATGGGGTGGTGTTATTCCAAAGCTAGACACCAAACACCACACCAGAATAGTCGTAGCCATTCAATTATAAATTTACGGGGAGACAAATGAAAACGGATGCGCAAGATGTGAGTGACCTCCGTGCGTGTTGGCGGCTCCGCATAACCGCGATCAACTTGACACGTCCGCGCAGTCTTGTACCCGTATGATTTTATTTATGTACTGTTTTAACAACTTATCTGAGCTGAGTAAATGCTTCCCTCGTTCCTTTCCAAGTCCCCGGTCATCTTTCACGAAAAGCATCGAGGTCGTTTCGCGTTCTTCTTCTGGGTCTTAATCGGCGTCCGTGTCCTTACTCTTGAGATTATCCTCATACATCACCTCGCCGTCATCCTATACCTCTCCACTGTTGGATATCTAAGCGCTATCCCAGGGCTCGCCACACACGATTTTCCAATTTTCTCATCCACTCACCATCTCGTCGCAACCAGCGAACTTCTTCAAGTCGATCGGTCCATCTGGTCGGAGGGCGTTCTGTTGTTACAATTAATCCACATCTAGGGACGCTTAAAGAATGTCGCCAGTAGTGGTTAAATGAGAAGAGTGAAAGTCCGAGTATGGTGGCGTACCTTGGGAGAGCCCTACTTATATCCAGTAGTAGAGACAAAGGCTGATAGTAGTAACAGTAATAACTATCGAATATTATTTCAGACAAGGAAATGTTTCACAAGCTCACAGATTCATTCACAAGCTCGGAAAGTTATTTAGTTGAAGAAAATTTTTTTTCTTTAAAATAAACTCATGTTTCAAAACGGTTGTCGTGAACCTAATGTCATTATTACATAATATATTATATCAAATTCGTCTACATATCCCTCAAGAACACATAAAGAATGGAGATTCAGGCTACGTTCATTTTGTTCATTTGATTCATGTTTGATTTACGATTAAGTACTTTTATTAGATTTTATTGTCATACTTAGTTGATTAAAATCACACTTGTAATTGCGCTGTATAAATCAACGCAATTTCATGTTTTAGTTTGAATTTAGAATATCGATTTTTCATTACGTTTTCATGTTCGTGAGTAAACGAAACAAGACTGATGTCTCAACTCATTACTATACGATGGCTTTATCATGTACTCGAGTATTGTTGGTATGTGGTGTGCTGAATATAATTACACAAAATTATTAATTACTAAGTAAACTTGTGGCAAATATGTAATCAATGGACTTTTAAAAACTGGGCTTAACAATATGGTGAAAACCCACGTGAAGATATATGTGAAATCTAAAAAATTTAATACAGTTATTAGAAATTACAATGTATAACGTTATTGTTGTACAAGTTATATAAAATGTTAAATAGATTTTAGGTGATAGAATAGTTAGGTTGAGCTGATACTTGTAATTTAACGAAACTTAGAAAAAAATATATTTTTACATTATCTTTATGAGCACTCCCCGAAATCCGTGCTTTTATAATCCCCTTCTTCGAAATAATTGTAGAATTCCAAAACAATTATAAATCGGCGCTGGTTGTTTGTGGTAAACAGATAATGCGCATTGACGATAAGGCCCACGCTAACACCGCACTTTAATTCCCCGAAGCGCCCATCAGTCACTTTCCCACAAACGTTTCAAAACTCAAACTAGTCATTAAGTTACCATGGAGCAATAACAATAGCGTTGCTGTCCGCGTCCCTTTCAATTAGTTTTTACGCAGGAGATAATAATTTACGACGGTCGAACGGCATGCACCGCGGCAATCGCGCGCGGCCATCTTTTCCGGGAAAGGCGACAATGGTAATACGCGTCCGAAGCGAAATGGGGAACGTTACGCGGACCCTCTTTCTACGTTCCTTCCCTTTACAAAAACAATGTTTTGTTTGTCGGTTTATTTGTTGATTGATCCAAAGAAAAAACTCTTTAATTCTGTATTACTGTGGTTAAATTGGATCAAATTTTATGTACTTACCCAATGTACATTTATGAACCTTATTTTAACTGGTGTATTTTTTTATATCTGTTCTAAAAACTGTCTACCTATAGGTAATAATATAATTAATCTGCAGTGTAATGTCGAACTTAAAGACCTTGTGCTTGCTTTAGTATGAGTCAAAACGCTTTTCAAAACTCTCTACCACAATTAGTTTTTAATGGCGTTTCATCAAACTGTTTACTAAGTATGTGGTAGGCATCGGAATAAGCAATTGGAAGACCATGTCTGATAGTAACAAAACATATAATAGCTTTCATGCTGGGCGGATGTGAGTGATCTTTAATCTTCAAGGTAGTGTGTAGAATCGTGAACCGCGTGAGACGATCTCGTCTCGGCTCGTGGTATATTTCATCTTGTGGATAGCTCCTGGCTGTTGGATAGTGGATATTTGGAGTTCAGATTCATTAGGTATGAAGCGATCGATATATTCATTGGAATATTTATATATTTTATGCTCATTATTAACCTTTATTTGTTGGATGATCCAGCGATTGCTGAATCAAATTGAACCTTGAAGATTACAATAGAATTGGAAAGAAACTAATAACATAACAAACGTAACATACCTATTTATTTTTTGGGCTATAACAAGTATTTTTTATATTTTTAGGACTGTTTCACATATAACGGCTATGGAAATTAAATCTAGAGGAGACAAAAATGAGTTTAAGGTACAAACAAAAATTAATAAATGAGGAATATCAAATTGAAATATAATTATAAAAGCGGCAAGAATGTCCAGAATATTATAAATAAATTTAAATATTAGAGCATTGATTTCTGTTAATTTGACCACTCTAACCGATTCAATTCAATTGCGTGAAGCGTAAAGTACATATATTAAATTCAATAATTTATTATACTCGTATATTAACTCCGTAATATCTATTCCATCTGTGTGACCGAGTTGAATCCACCCATCTCTAAAATTAATTTTGGCGACTGCTCTCGCCTGTCATTTTGTGTGTGCGTCATAATTACCACGTATCGTCAAAAGGGCCAGTCGACGTAAAGCTGGCACACCGTCGCGGAAAAAACCCGAGGCGTTACAATAGTCGCGGTCCGCAATTAGGCGCGGCGCACGCAGGTAGAGGCATAATGAGCCGATGGGTTATATGAGAATATAAATATAACAAATAAGGTAACTTCATAAAAACACGAATAACACACAGATGCCGTGTATTTTGCATCGCGATACAGCGCCACGGGGATCTCTGGGGATGTCTGGCTAACGAACCGAATGCGCTAGTGTGCGTGTTCCGTGATCTTATACAATTTTACATACATTACCACGCAAGACGCGCGAGTATGCGGAAACAATGCTGACCCGTTGCATTGTCCTGGTAACTTAACAAAAAATGGAACCACAAAATCGTTTTTTGCTGTGACTAAATGAGGAATGTTAATTTTGATGAAGATAGCGGTCGACCTGTACTGGCTGGTTTACCGATGAGAAAACTCTAATTTGCAGTTCAGCATTCAGTCGCCAGAATGTCGGTCTGGAATGCCGATTATGATCAATACAATTAGGTGCAATGACTTCTCACTATTTGAGATGGTTAAATGTTACGTATGTAGATAATTTTTAGTATGCGTGTAAATATATGTACACTTCTCGGCCAAAAGTAATACACATCGGCCTTTAGAAAGAGACTATCGGCTAGCTTAAGGTTTTGTAGAGACGACGCTCTACAAAACTGAGCCAGCCGATCATAGTCGATGTGTATTACTTTCGGCCGGGATGTGTATATGTGGGATGTGTATAAGGCTTATTATTAGTCCCTCGCGTCCCAATATCACCATGGGTTCCAGCTGAAAAACAGCGCTGTCTCATCGGAGGTACAAAGCAGAGCTGGACGCCCATTCTGGGCAGTTATAGGACACACGGATAGCAGCCTACGCTACAGAAACATCTATTTTTTTCACTTTCTTAAAATGTATCTGCTGTATGTGTCTAAATATATATGTGTTTGTTTCTCCCTTTGTAACTGTAGTGTCTAGTAACTGTAATCTGAATAAACGTCTTATCTATCTATCTAAATTTTGTTCTCTGTGTTTCTGCCCAGTGCCGGCGTTAATGACGATTGACGCCCCGGGCAAGATTGTCTTGGTGCCCCCTTTTATGGGTACAAAATTTCAGTAAAAAAAATGAAACGTAAAATCTAGTGGTTTAGTTTTGATCTTTCTAGAACCATTTTGACGCTTTGAATCTTTCCTTTAGCATGATCAAGACGTGGACGTAGAATGTTTTTGTAGCTTCTTATATTTTTATTTTGAATTTCCGGTTATCGGGAAATTCAGTGCCCCTGCAAATTTCTTGCCGTGGGCGATTGTACCTCGCGACCCCATAGTGCCGACACTGCTGCTGCCGTATTGTGTACCATGAGAAAACACCATGAGAAACCCCAACGTTCTGCTCGTAAATAGTTTTAGGGTTTAAAATTCATGCCGTGTTTTAAATCGTCCGCTCGGAGCGTGATGTCACATTGCGCGACTCTCGGGTGACGATTGATGGTTGTAATTTCGCGGCCGTGCCCCTTCAAGTTGTACCCACGTTGTAGCACGTGCATCTGTGTGCGGCCACAATAAAAGTAATACGAACAGTACATCAACATACGTTCAATAAGACGCTTGAATATGTTTGGCATTCATGCTTTAGGCCATTAATCGATTAAACACATAGACATCACTTTATTTTGACACAACAACACAAAACAAAGGTAGAAAGAAATAATTTTCACATAACAGATAGAACATTTAACAGTCAAAATTTACCAGTCAGTAGACAAATGCTGTGGTCATTGATTTTTGAAGTGTACCCACCTAAATAGACTTTAAGCTTGTTATTTTTGTAATAAATAAATAGGAAAAAGAGCCACAATAAGAGACCCGCTGAGAGCTCGGATGTGCATTGCGATGCCGGAAATGGTCTCCATTAGCTACAGATAAACCACAGCGCTGCTGGTTCAAAACACGTCACTTGAAAAACATCGAGAATGACTGGACGAGAAGAGTGGAAGATTGTGTGAGGTGGCGAGGTTTTCATGACGCGGTGCGAAAGTTAATGTAAAGCAACAACTTTCCGCTTCAATGTCACACTTGTGTTGCTCCTAGAATTCTCCGTCTCCTGTAAATTCCAGGTCTGTGTGCGTCAAATGCTGTGTGCAGTTATCTTACTCGTTTTATCAGTATTCTGTGTGTCACGAACGGCGGCATGGAGGCGGCGATCGGTGACTGGCGCGTAAATGTGAGCCCGTGGCGTGCGCCATCCGGCCGTCTCGCGGCCATTATTTAGCGGGAAAACATACGAAATGTTTTGTAAACGCGCACGCAGCATTTGCTTGCTCCAAGAAGTGAACAGTATGAAGGTAATGACTAATGACATCACTACTGCACGCGGCTTTTCTTCTCATCTGAGACGAGTACTATCTCAGCCGGTATACGTTTAGATTTGAAGACACGAGGAAACCAAATATTTTCCGTTTCGCGGTTTCAAACTTTTGAACATGAATTTCCGCTCTCAGAAACCTAGAAACTTATATTGATGAAACTATTGGATTCATTCATATGCGGGAATCACGAATACTTCTGGATTCGGATATACTATTTTACTACGTAATTGGGATTCACTGTTTTCTGGGTCGTTTTTTGTACAATCGTTTAGTCCAGAATTTTGCGAGGTCACCCGGCGGGTACGACTGCAAAATCACGTTGTATGTTTCTTGTCTTAGCCTCTCGCCACCCGCCGCCGCGCCGCACAGTCATCGCGGGCGTTACGTAAAAACTTGAACTGTCGCGATAACATATAACACATATACTCGTACATAGGTATAGCTCAGCGACTCTCCGGCTAGGTACAAGTATTTTGTATTCTCTCTATATGTTTCTATCTGTTGTTGTGTCGCTTGTATTACGTAATTAAACGATCTAAGCCATTAAAGGTTCCAGTGGAAAGCTTATAATTTACAACCATGAGTATGTTCTCTGTCTCCATATATATTTTAGTTAGTTGCATGTATTTGTATGGTTATTTTTCTACACTAGGTAGTATGTAGCTTGTTATTCGTAGTTATTCGAGTATGAACGAGTTCTGGATGAACATTTATTGAAATTTCTCTAGGAGAATTAAGATTTATATTGTCCAGATTGGTATTAATTGTTCATATGAAACCAAATACAATTGGCTAGTCGCGTTTTAATGTATGGTTGACTTAAAAACAGCCATGGCGTTAATAATTAAAATAACGCCAGTTAAAGTTTACCTAAAACAATATTTTTTTGATTCTTCTAACATGTAGTGAGTGAGATATGCCAGAGCCCATTCCCATTCCATCCTATTCCTGCCCATTTTCCCAACCTTTTCTCCAAATCAATTCCTACATCTCAAAAGGTAAGCAGCGGATTTGAAGGCGTACCAGCGTTTGTTATTGTGGCCTGAAGTTGGCAGGCACCGTGGATGTCTATGGGCGACAGTATCCACTCATAACCAGGTGGACTGTATGCTCGTCTGCAATCTTCTTACTATAAAAAAAGCATTGATATCCGTCGCGTTGCAATGTCAATTCAATCACGTCAACAAAGGATGTGCATCTTTTACATATATGTAAAAAAGGATGTCTGGTAAGCGATACGGTTAACTCACTTTCTTCTTGAGCCAAGATTTTATTCTAGAATGTTTTAGTATAATTAATAGCGTGGCCAGCCAGCCCTTTTATCGTCCACTTCTCCCGGACCTTCTCATGCATATTGTCTTGTACACGAGGGATGTATGGCCTTAAAATGCCGCGCTGGTCAAGTGGGTTCGCAATTCCTCTCTTTCAGAGATGGTCACCTTTTACGACATCCACGGGAAGAGGTCGGGTAGCACTATTCTAAAGGCGGCCAACACTACAGAGCACATATTGTATAATTATTTTTATCAAAATCGGTTCAGCAGTTGATTTGAAAATACATAGGTACATCTTATTTTATAGAACAAGGTAAACAGAAACGATTTCAAATCGGGTTCGATTATAAGCGGAACAAGCCGCGGGCAGTGACTACTATGACAATAGAGTTTTACCATCGTCAATTGATCAAATAACACACAATGCTTAGTAAATAGTTAGTTAATAAATGCTTAGTCATCAACCTGGCGGATATAAGTTTCTCTCACCGCTTTCCACAGCTCACAATCTTTCGCTTTTCAGGGATATCCTCCGGTCCACCGGTCCGAGGGTGTCCCCACATTGCGTTTCTCGGTACGTGGTCTTCATTAGCAAATACGAAACAAAAATTATTACTCTAGAATAAATTGCTTCTAGTGCTGATTAAATTTGATTATCTTGAATCATGAGTGATACGATGATGACTTGTGTCACATTTTATTTTTATTTAAGGCAGACCGCCTTCATACAATATTCCTTGGAAAATATTTATCAGATCTGTAAAAATTATTCAGAAAATCGATCGGAAAGAATATCGATATCAACTAATCCATAAAATGTATTTGAACAAGTAAAGTTAGTTTTGATCGCTATAGTTCTTCAATTCGCCACATATTTTTCCATTGATTGTGCTGTGGGTATAACAATAAATCCGATGAACAATAATATGAAGCAATAACAAGTCTTGGACAAACCGTGTATTATCATTTGCGTTATCTCCCGTTCGCGCGAGTTTATAAAGATACGAAGTGTATAAATAAATAAATACATAACCTATCTATACATATATGTACGTAATCTCTATTCAATCGTACTACATCGTAAAAAAGGCGAGCTTAATGCTTTAAGGCATTCCCTTCCAGCAATCATACTCTTATCATACTCTTGGCTTCTCCAATAGGAATACTAAAATACATATAGATAACATTCAAGATTTTTTTGGGGTTTGATGAAAAGTCTTGCTTTCCTAACCTGTTTAAAATGTGATTATCCAAATTTAGTTCCGGATTCCCACGAACATTTGTTTCTTACCGGAAACAGTGCATTATTATGGGCAGGTCATGCGCTGGCTGACATTCTTTCTATTAATAATGTATCTATTGCACATCGGGGAGACAATCTCCGATAAGTCGTGATTGTGTAGTACGCGCGCTGGTTACTCAAAAGCAGCAGTGTGGCGTGACTTATTAGACGAAGGTTTTCGGGGTTCTGTACTTATTAAGGGATTGAAGCTGAAATTGCATTGTTTCTGTTATTTTACAAGTATAACTATGCTAAGATACATTAAAATCAGTCCAGGATATTTTGCGTGACGTGCGTTCACACAAACAGACCAACAAAAATTCCATAAATTGTTGGTTTCGGCTCTTTATCTTTCGTAATTTACACTGCAATGACTTTAAAAAAAATGAATGTAGAACGCTTTATTACGATATCATTATATGTATAGTTAGTATACATATAGGTATAGTTAATACGAGTATATATAAAAGACAGAAGATTAGTAATTACATTACAACGGTTCCTATTGCTGTAATAATGACATTGATAAGGTGTAGCTGCAGTGAGAACCTGTGGATTGTAACTTTGTGACGTAAGAAAGAGACGAGCTTTAACTACCAATGACCGCCCAGAGGCTCAAATGTCATATTCACAGTCATACTCACCGTCAGCTTCAGTGTATTTTCCGCGGAATCTGCGATACAGGCATGCCTAGTGCGGGGACTGGGGCGTCACGAACCTTCGACTTTCTGACCTAGCGAGTACTTGTAGCGTTTGCTTTGCTTACTGTAAAACAATTCTGTTACGCTTGTTTGTGGACAATAAATTATTTCTTTCAAAATCTAGGAATCGGGTCTTTTTAAATTCCGTTTGAAGACGATTCCATAACAAAAAGTCACGTTTTCCCCGCGCAGCGGGACCCTCCACGTACGGACAAAGTTGCCACTTGGCCGATTTTTTGCCGTCGCGAGAGTCGACGCTCCTATGCAACCGAGTACAAAGAAGTTACTACTAGAATAAAGAACAAGAATGTAGGAGATATTCGTGGGAATAAAACGCGAAGGGTTGGAACAAAACTCGCGCGGAGCAAAAAATTAATATACGTATACAAATAATGCAAGTAGTTCACGATATATTACGCTGTTGGTCGCGTGAGAGCGACGTCTTGATGTGCGTTAATTGGAACCCTTTGGATTGATGTATCATAGGGAAATAATACTGGATTTTTTTATCACTCTTATGCATGCTTTTATAATCCGCGATTACGGCGACTAATACATAGGTAGTATTTCTACGTCAATGTTAGATTATATATATGTATATACTTATTTATTTGAAACACCCAACAGTTATACAATAGGTGCAAATTAGAGAGTATTGTAACAGAGTTTTACTTACTGTATAATCAACACCGATGTGCATATACCTATGGACAAGCTAGTAGTACTTTAGGTGAATAGCCTTCACACAGACATACTGTAGTGCAAAGATTATATAGATTGACTTTGACGTGACCGATACGATAAACCACCGCAGTAAGGGCCGTATAAGATTTAGTCACAAATTTAAATTATTATGCTAGGTTTGGAAGATTAAGTAACATACTTTCTGTATTACACTATCTTATTTTAAATTATAAGAAAATTGTTTGCTTTGCCCCATCCTGGATAAAATTGTTCGCTTTTGCCCCACGCTGGATAAAGTGCTGACTACGCCCTTGTCCACTCGGCCTATGCAGTAAGTATACAAGTATTTATTATTCGGACCTGTATGCCTAATATAAGTATTACTCTGAGCGTTTAAAAAAATATTTAGTAAGGATGTTTATGTACTCTATGGTTTATAAAATGTGTGAATACTTTAAATAAGTAGTATTTAGGTAGTAACGATACCTACCAAACAGCTACCGATGGCACAATGTATTTATAAATTTAATTATTCTTAATTCTATCTCGGAAAAAACTCATTGCGTCACCACAGCATTTATATTAGTGATAAATTTTACCGAGTACGTGCGAGGAGGTGCAACAAATACGCAATTAGGATTACGTAACTAGCTATAGTTATTACGAGTCTATATGCTCGTTATCGGTTTAATACCCACATGCGCGGTTGTCCGTGATCTCTTATCACTGTCAGGTTTGCCTTGCAACATTATTATTCATTACCCACCACTGAACATGTTGTATCTGCACGTTTCATTATTGCACTCGCGTTTACTCCCCTCGTTAACTTTACTATCTTAATTATGGTTAAACTTAGGTTAATAGGTGCAGGTTTAGTTGCTGTGTGAGTTGATTGCGAGAGCGCGACTGGGCGCGGTCCAGTCGGCGGTTCTTAACAATTATCTGTGGCTAATTATTTCCGCCGAACGCTGAGTCATTTGAGAATCAACTTTTGTAAGGTTGAAACATCTGCAGGCAATAGATGCCGCGCCGCATAATGCAGTTCACGCGTGGGGGCCTCTCTACCTGACGTTGATGCGCGGTCTTATTACACGGTTGAAAAAAAACAAAGGAGGCACCGGCACTGCTAAGCGAGCTCTCGGAAATTTATGGAGGCGTGGCGCCGCCAGGGGCCGTGTCCCCCGAATTGCCGCGGCTCGCGACTTCCAGGAAACGCGATGCGGGCGAGGGATGGCTTGCACGGCGAATATTGATTACCCGCTGCCCGTACTATTAATAGGCGTCGCTTCCTGGTCCCCGGGAGTTCACCCTACCCACACTCGACCTACGCGAACATTCGCCTTGCCGTCCATTTCGCTAATTGCTTCAAGCCGCAGCGCCGGACAAAGATCTTGCTGCGATGTGTATGAATATTAGTAATTACAGTTTCCTGTTAGGAACTTTAAATTAGTTGACGGGAGCGTGTTGGACTATCCCTTAAAAACATTACTAAAGCATAACAGGCCGTCTTTCATGTTTTTGTCTGTGGTGGATAAAGAATACTTTTATACTCAGTCATATAATAAAATATTCAAGAAAGTGGCATCTTTTGATTTACATCTTTTGATTTACATCTTTTGAAATACGGTTTGATTTAGTTGGAAGACAGTTTCATCAGATGTTTGATAGCGTGACCCAACTGATGTTATCAGCATCTATCATTACGTCAATCAAACAGGGAAAGCGCCGCATCCAAATGTTAGCGGCTAGAAAGTTCATACACGGCATTAATCGTTCAACTTGAACTGGTAGACAATAGAACTGCACTGTTTGCCATTGTTTCTCTAAAAGATGATTTTTTAGATCGATGAAAGAGGATATCTACTTTCGAATCTTCTCACTTTATGAAATAAGTTAATCATTTGTAATTTGTGAATTATCCAAATTTGCAGGTTGTTCTCTTCCTAATTGTTCGTGTTCTATTTAAAAGCCTATATGGAGACTTGTAAGCTGCGTAAATGTAAACGTAGCCGTGTTGATTATGAACCGTCTTGATATCTGATGACGCCCACGTTCTCGCACAGTGATGTAGTCGTATTTTTTTATGGAAAGTATGTGGCAGACGAGTAGGTTATCCAACTGGCAGTAAGTGGATACCGTCGCTAATGAGTCGTGATACATTCTAACATCAGCGTTATACATTCTAGATGCACCGCCTAATTTTGTAATGGCTTAGTATTAAATAAAGAGGTGTTTGTATGAGTGGTATGAGGTAGTCGTTAACCAACACTAGCAGGCAGTGACCCGCGGTTCGTCACGCGGCCAACGCGTGCGCGCGCGCCGTTGGGCGCGACGCGAGGTCACCGCCGCGCCTAGCGAGTAGCTATGGTGCATTCGCTGCAACATAATGCAATACATTCCATAATGCTCTTTCTTCTTTAATATTTTCTTATTCCGATTATTTTAGTCGTCGCTGTTCCTATTGTAGACCTGTCTTCCGTCGTATTTGACGTATCCAAATCTCGCAACATTGTCATTCATGTCCTATTTACAAGATACAGCAATATAAAGGCTTTCATATAGAATGAGATATATCTGATGTTGGTACATATACATACAGTGCAATTTCAATCTTTATCTTACCTATTAAAAAAAAATATCCAAACACAATTGACACAAAGGAGTTTCAATAGTAATTCCGTTTCAAACGTATTTTGTCTTGACAAAGCAATGAATAACAATTGCAAGTTTCACAATAATCAATCGCGTATGGTAATGATTCATCTTAGAACAACGCTATCCGGCCACTGATAAGTGCTGAGAACAGACGGTAATAGAGATGTCTGCAGCCTGGCAGTGAGATTGTCGTTTGAATGTGGCGCATCGCCCTCGTCTTTCCCCCAGTACAAATTTAAAAACAAATAGCGTCACCGGTGTTCAGTTGAGCGTAGTGTACGTATACTGTCGCAGCAACGTTGCGTCACCGCATCGAACGGATATAGCAGCGATCGATCAGGCAGTTTCCTTTATTTTTGCGTCGCTATCGCTGCAGTCCCGGTGGGTAGAATGTTCGCTACTCGCGGTTCTGTACTTTGCTTTCTATTTCTATTCCTTCTTAGTTCTTCCCAAATTATTCAAATACCTAAGGTCATTGTAACTGTATGTACGAGTAGCTGTCAAACTTTAACCTGTAGCTTAACCCGTATTACAACATTTTCGCTTCTAATTTTTATAATGTCGAGAATTCTAGTGATCTTAAATGAACTCGAAAATCATCCAAAAGAACTGCTTATTAAAAAGCTTGTTGTGAAGATTTAAGTTACTAAAAATAATGATAAATATCAAATTGGAAATTATATTGCATCAAGGTGAAATTGTCAGCGACTTCAAACGCTCGCTGATTTCATTCTCATTTCTAATGTAATTTAGTAAACAAGTTAATATAAGAGATAAGATTCAATGTAAGTATAAATCTATACTAATATAATAAAGAGGTAAAATTGTGTGTTTGTATGTTGGGTGTAATCTCTGGACTACTGAACCGATTTCTAAAATTCTTTCACAAATAGGAAGCTACATTATCCGTGTCTAATATATAGGCTATATTTTATTTTGAAATTTTGAAAAAAAAATCTTATAATCCGAAGCGAAGCGAGGGCGGGTCGCTAGTAATATATAAATCTACAGTTACTGGGAACATTACAATTCGACCTGAAATCACAGCCCTTGTTTACACAACTTTTAAAGTCTACTTAGATAATAAGTTCGCGCCGAGCGCCTGCGCGCCTGGTCAAAGGCCTCGTAATCTTGACAATGATATATTTGGTTTCATTAACAGTGGCTTGACTAATTAACCGCGAAGTATGGAAGCGCTTGAGAGGCGAATTATCGCCATGTTTAACATTTATTAATTGATCATTAACCTAATGATAATGACATTGTTTGGTAATTACACAAGTTTAAATTGATTCATTGCAATTTAGATTACATATTTAGTTTTTACATTCTTTACAATAATAAAAACATAAATAAATTATTTTCCAAGATAATGAGAACTAAACACGTCATAAGGAATGCCAATCAAACTGTTTCCAAATTAATATATTTTTTCGTTTAATAATATACTTACCTGGTGATAAGTGGATAATGGATATGTACTATCTCCCATGGAGATCCGCGATACATGTCAACACCAGTCCAGAATGACAAACGTTGGCACGCTCCCGGATGCGCTGCCTACCTTTGGAGATTTAAAAATGGATTTGGAGAAAGGGTTGGGAAAATGGGAGGGAAAGGAAAGGAATGGGCCCTGGTATACCGAACCGAATCTCTTCACTACCGAAATACGTACGTACATTGGGGGAATAGGTAATTAACTGTTTTTAGCAAATAAATTTAATTTGAATTTTGGATTAAGTGGGCACTGCTGCACTTTTTACAGTAGTCTTCTGTCTGTGAGCGGGGTCATGTGGCCAGTCGATTCCATCCAGCGGCTATGGAATTGCAGCGTGCACCCACACCATCCCAAAATAATATTTTAAGTGAAGTAATTTTATAAAACCAATGTTACTAAAATAATTTTTCATTAAACATTTGTTAACTTGTGATAAAAGATGCAAAATTTGAGTAAGCAGCCACGGCACGGAAGCGACGGAATCTCAAAAGTAAATCACGCTGTCGCAAACCGTTGCCCCTAATCAGCGGCGATAGCACAAACGTGACGATAACTTGGGAGATATGTTCGGTGTCGGGGGTATCGTTGCGTTTTCATACGTGCTCGTTTGCGAAAGATCGTATGGAATATCAACGGTTCTGAATAATCGGTGAGATGTCAATTAATCGTTGCATTAACTGTGTCGATATTTCGTCGACTCACGGTGACGAGTTCCGCGTGAGTGAACCGTGGACTTACGGTCAACGTCTTCTAAATAAGAAATCCATTGATGCTCTAACATTTCCCGCTGAATCTGTTTCGAGATAATATACAACATTGTACGCTGTGTGATGAGATGCAGTTGCTGTTTGATTGGGTGTATTGGTGCGTAGCTTGGCATGGACATGGTAATAAGTTTGACGGTTTTATTTTATGTTTGTTCCACGTGTAAGGGCAGTTGGCGTGTCGTGCTCGCGGCTGGCAACGACATTAACTATTCACAATATGTGAACGGCGTGTCGTAGGTGTAAACTGTCTTAATAGAGTTCGCCTCGAGTATATAAACGTTCCAAGATAATTTTGAAAGTATTTTGAATAGGATAATTTGATTATACTTAAGCGCAAGATCCATGCTGGAAATTAGTGGCCCTAATTAATAATGTTCAACGAATAATAAAGTTATTACTGTACAATTATTTATTGGAATGTGTTTAAAAGTTGCAGTCTTTTAAAAAAAGTTTTCTTTTGGGATAATTTGCATATAAAACAATCGAAGCGGTAGTCAATTGAATCTCTGCTAAATTTTCTGATTGAATAGCAAATGAATTGTGGTTTGGAGCTGGGTTAGATGTGTGTAAAGATTCATTTAATATTTTTAGAAAGGAATTGCGGATAAGTCTTGATAAATTCTGACAATGTATCCTTTTTTTCTGTTATTTTACTGTCGTGTTGCTTTATTTTTTGGGTTGAATATCTTAACTGTAAAAATCTTAAATATGGTAACATGAAACATTAAATTGTTATTTTTAATAATTTGGAGTGATTCAGTCACACTCCGGTTTATTGGTTTGTATGATCACTTTAACAGACTTTATTAATATGAATGCTGTGTTCTCCTGTAAGAGGTTACCATATATGTGTATTACCTATAATGTTTATCATGTTTGTATAGAATGAAAATGTATGGTGTGTCGTTGGCGATGAAATAAAAATACAATGAACGTTAAACCACATAGCTTTATCTTTAATTATGCCTTAATCTTATATTTAATGTAAAACCTATGTGGTTGTTTGGTTTAACATAAATACGTGAAGGGGTACTCCATCCGACAATTTGGCAAATTCTTCGAGATAATACTGTAGGTTGTCTTCAGAGGTGACTTCCAGATGTTCCCGCCTTATTACGGGCTCAAATAAACAGTTGCCTTAATAATAATTATGGAATCCGATTATCTCCGTTATGATTATGTATATTAGTAGATTGGTGGCGAATCTACTCGCCTATAATTTTCAACGTATGATTATTATCTTCATAATTCCCTTATATTTTTATGATTAACTTTAAATTTTGAAAGGCTTTCAAATTACTTTTAGAGGATTGATTAACTAATGACGTGTTTAGATCAGCAGATACAGAAGATACAGGCCTCCCCTAGTAAATCATTAGGGGGTTTCGGACCGTAATCCACCACGGTTGGTGAATGCACATGCTCCAGATTTTTTGAATTCTTAAATATGTCGTTCTTGATGTTTCCTCACGATGTTTTCTTTCAACGCTATCGATAAAAATTATAAATACATATAAGTAAATAAAATAAATAAATAAATATTGGACTAGTCCTCAAGACACAGGCAGTCCTAGTGTGAGGGCTGGCTAGGGTTTACCTTGTTTTAGTAAAACTGTGCGTTATGTAATGTTTAAATAAATTATTTTTTTATCATATACTTATCTAACTATGTATAAGTCCGCCTCTGTACAATATAGTGCAAAAATATTAAAAGAGAGTAAAATAAAATAGGGTAAGTAAAAATTATCACTGTTTTTTTTTAAAATCCGTACTTAAGTAGAAACTCAGTGGTATGAATCTATGATTTGATCTAATGACGATTGAGAATCATGAATAGAACACCTAAGCTATCACAGTGCAGTCCTCTTAGAGGCCTGAATTATGACGTTATTGAACGTCATCGTAGTCGGTTGATATCAAAAGTAACATGCAAACAAACAACATATACGAAGCACTATCAGCAATCGCGGTAAAAACATTGGTTAATTCAAGTGGCGTCCAGCGCGTCCGGCGGGTGAGCGGGTGAGTCAGCGCGCGCGCCGCTATCGCTGCCTGGCCTGCGGTGTTGGATCAATGTGAAATGAATAGACAGTCAACTGTGATGTGCTTCATATTTAAATTCATTATTAAAGCAAGCTTTAATTGCTAAGTTAATTGCTTATTTTTTGTTAATTCTTTGTTAACTGCTTATTCTTTCTTTGCTATGTTAATTGCTTTAATTGCTTTAAGTTATTACTTGTATGTTTTGATTTGTTGAGAGGAATTTGTTTCACGTACAAATAAATGTCCTAGAGCCCTGGATTTCGATATTTGCGAAATCGGTAATCTGTTTTTCGTTGATGCGAATTGTTATCGTATCGATGTGAATATTGCTCTGCAATCAATCGGAATAGCTTTTCGAAAAAATGCGTTTTAAAGCTTTGACAAAACTTTCATTTCTAATTATTTATAAAAGCACTATTTTTTTTTAAACAAGTGTAGATATTTTTTACGGAATTTCTTTAATTAAGTATTTAAACATAATATATATGTTACTAGTCCTATAATTCTTAAGATAACAATTCTTTTTAATTTTACGCTCTTTTATGTAAGTTAAATTAATAATAATTAATAATAATAAGTCTAGCCATAAATATTGTTACAAAGAAAACACTGATATTTTTATTTTTACATTATCATTTTATTACAAGAATTCGTGTTATTTTAGAAATAAATGGGTAAGCATTTTAAAAATATAACGCAATAGTCAATCGAAATGGGCAACATTTGCTTTTATACAATCTTTCAAACTTTGTGGCCAGTTTTCGTTTAAAACACCCACCCTTTCCATGGAAAAATTGGCAACTGCTACCCTTATGGAATGTTTTTGGGATTCCATATTATCATGGCGTATAAAGCATGCCATGCTCTCTAAAACAGATCATAAATCATAATGGAGCGGATTAAGATCGGCACTAGATGACGGCCAGCCTTCAGCTCTAATGAAGTCGGGAATATTCCTTTCTAGCCATGTCTGTGCTAAGCAAGCCTTATGACCTGATGCTGAAAGACCTTCTCAAGAATTGTGATACACTCGAGCCAACGTTTTAATCTCTTTTTCACAAAAATCTGTATGGTTCAGTCACTCCTTGATAGCTAACATTCCACCAAACCATGACTGAAACCGGATAATGGCCACATTGCACCCTATTCCCAATTGAGCAGATTCTCTAGAGTCATGAGCATAAACTCAACCATTCTGCTTGTTAAAATGCTCCTCAATGGTGAACATTTTCTCGTCCGTAAATAAGAAGTTGTATTGATTTGTCAACCCTATTTTTCTTTAAATTATCAGTTATGAAATGACCAGTACGTCTTTTGTAAGTAACACGACTTCCACGACTAAATCTTTTTTTAAAATACGTGATATGGTTCTGGGTGCTATATTTATCTCTCTGGATAAAATCTGTTGTTTCCAGACGGGATTTCTTCGGATTCTCTCCTTCATGGGGTTTTAAGGTCTGTTAAAGTTTAGTACTTATAGTGCGTGGACGGCTAGACCTTTTTCTGTCACAAACAGTGGACGTTTCAATGTACCTAACAATAGCCTTGTACACAAATATCGGCTAATACCATGCGGATGGAGAGTTTTTAAAATTGTTTGGCTCCATGCCTACTTTGTGTAATGCAATTCTAGCAATACGGCATTCGTTATCACCTCACTCCATTTTAATGTTAGTACAATATTTCATAAATTTAATAATGATTGGCGCCAAAATGAGAAAAAACATTTATTTTTCACGTGTGATTTCAGAATGACAGATTTCAAATTTAAATGTTTTTTTTTTCTTTATTGTATCGGTATTTATGGCTGGATTAAGTACTATTTGTTACACCAAAGCTACTGTAAGTAATACAGACAACCAGACCAATTAACTCTTTCTACCTCTCTCTCTCTCAGTACATAATAATAGGTAGTCGGAAAAGTTCGCGGCCTTTTAGAACGTATGACTTTTGCGTGCTATATTTCTGGCAACACTGATTACTGGCGGGAAAGTGATATACCGTTTGACAGCTGACTTTTTTGTAATGGCTGCAGATTGAAATTACAAGTTAAAAATATCATGGAAGTATGTGTGACAAGATAAGACGTATCCATACATTTTTAACTGTTTGAAACTGTGGCGCTGCGTCCGCGCAACGCGTTAGAAACACAACGCAGCTGCGCGCCCGCACCGCGTGGTGGGCGGCGCGCTGCGAAAAAGGGGCTATTGCCAAATTGCACTGTTTCACACGTGACAACGAACGAGGCGAGACGCTTTGTATTGTATTATTATTGCATATACCACCACGGTATATTTAATATTAATTTACCCTTTACCTATACAAAATATTTACCTAACCAAAACTATAAAAAGGCAGTAATTACATACTGTCAGAGTGCCGTGTGGTGTGCTGTCAGCTGGCTCCGGAATAGCACCACTTCCTCTCTTCCTGTGGGTGTCGTAGAAGGCGACTAAGAGATAACAAAGTCGCTCCCACTAGCCCCGAAACACTACAGCACCTCTAAAAGAGTGAACTCTCCAATCCGCTCGTAAACTGTTAAGGCCCGTTTTATGGCTATAGCCTTAAAACGCCACGCTGGACGCTGGACAGTGCGTCTCTCATGCACAAGACAATATGCGTGAGAAGGCCCATGTCAGCAGTGGACGATAAAAGACCTGATTATAGTACTCTCAAAGTATATAGAGTAAATAAAATTATGTTATACTAAATTGACTTGTCATTATTCAATATTATACTTTTTTAATATAAAATATAATTTTTAGTCGTGCAGTTTGCACGTCTGAAAATTTAACACACCATCTCTGGTAAATGACCATTACAAATTACAAATTACTCACATTACAAATAAATGATTTGATTTGGAGCTCCATTTTCCTCGGGTAACTGTCTAAAAACGTAAAATTTTAATAATGCATTTGGACAACAGAGTAGGGGACGAAAATACTATACTAACATTATAAAACTGATTCAGACCAAAACTGATTCTACCACGTCACACGAATAAAATACAAGTTTTAGCTTGCTGCTGGGCCTGTGCGGGTGGGTCTTATCACTTAATAATAAGAATCATGCATTGTTGACAAACGTTTAGATTTTCTTGTTGGTTACCACCTAGGCAAAAGGATATTCAGAAGTGAATTCCGTGGTTTTTGTCATGTCTATCATATTTTCATTTAAATTCTTTGCTAAAGATTCAAATCTGCCATTGATAGATTAGCCTTAAAATATAATCGGTTCCATAGGTACGACGCGTTCGCGAGCTTCGTGTCTGTGGGTGAGTCATGTTGCGTGGCAAAGACGGTGTACCGCTCCGCTCCTAGTAGAGGGCGTTCTACCGATCCTACGCACGCTAAAATTGTATATTCTAATTTCTATTCTCTAAAATAACACAGACTATGCACGTGAAAATTGATAATACCGGAGTGTTGATGAGTAACGTGACTTATTCAGGTTTGCGTTCGGGAGTTTCACGTTGGTGATTTACGGGACACGGTGCGGCCAATGGATTAAAATTTTGGATTAAAGAAACTATCCTAAACAAAATTTTGCTGTGTGGTGTCGGCTGGCTATAGAAGAGCACCACGTCATCTCTTCCCGTGGGTGACGCAAAAGGCGACTAAGGGATAACAAAATCGGCTACCACAAGCCCTGAGCAAAAAGATCACTTCACTTTTAGAAGTAGTGTACTTCTAAAAGTGTGGACTCGTCAACCCGTTTGGCCAGCACGCTGTTTCAAGGCCATACCTATATCCCTCGTGCACAAGACAAGGCCTATGTCCAGCAGTGGATACCGAAAGGGCTGGTTGCATTGCATTGCGTGCTCTGTATGCTAGAATTACACTATGTCTCTATTTTTATAAATTATTTATTAATGACCTACTAATGGTTCTTCTAGATGATTTTAATGAATCCTTCATTGTAATAAAGTAACACACACGAGCAAAAGAGTCAACCAAAACGAGTTCCGAACAAAAAGCTCTGCGTACGAAATAAATACTCATTATCTGATTGTGATAACATCATTGCAGACAGCTGATCTCAACGTCCAGTAACATGTCTGTTAAATCTTTTGTAACACAAAACATCTCACTAAACTGCTGAATGGGACAATTGTAACTCCACTTTGAAATATAGCTACTGTTACCATGCAACAAAGTCCGAATCCAAACGGAATATAAAGGGCAGTAATAATAACAACAGGGCAAAGAAACACCAGTATTTAACGACCTGCTTCACCTCCCTCGTTTCCACATCGTTCAAAGGTTAAAGGGAAGTGCTGGGCGTTATGAGGGCTCTCATGAAAATGGTCGATTTATTGAGTCGACTCCGAAAGTTTTGTAGATATTGAAACGAATGGCGCCACTTGTTGAACTCGGTTCGCAACTTTGTTAATGGCCGGTTTGTGTACGAATCGGAACATGAACTTGGCAGTAGTAAATGGGAATTTATATCTGTATTATGGATCTGGTCATCCACGATTTCATTCATATTTGTGACTTCATTCACGTTGAATTAGACATTTAATAAAATGCTATAAAGACTGAGCCTTACCCGCCTGGAAGGTCTATCTATTTGTATATTAAAATGAGTGAAGTGCGTTCCGCTCCGGTATTGTTTAAGATATCAAGACAAAATAAACAATGAATGCATTCTACGAGTATATATAGATATTCTTTGCGCTCTATAACTTGTTATAGATATCAGTCTATATCGTCCAGGTTATAGATAACCTTTCCAAGAACGTTTCGGGTCATAATCCTCCACACGGATTCAGTGTGGATTGCTATAGTCCATTCACTCTAAAATCTAGCGAAGAACAACAAACATATGAAGATTAAAATCAAGCGTAAGCAACAAACATATTGGTTGAAAAATATTGTTCCACTAAACAATCGTTAAGGAGTTTTAAACGCTACACGCATTTAAACGTACTTATAAAAATGCGTTTGAAACAAGACGTTTTTTAAACTCTACAGAAATTCGATAGTAGTTTCGATAGAGTTAAGGGCTCACCAATGAAACTGCCGTTTGTTCATAGTGGTGGTCACTTTGAACTTAATAATTATCTTGCGTTTGGCTTGCCATGTCAAATTCAAATTGATTTTAATTTAAAGCTATGACATTCTTTTACAAAATCAATATTTATCGTCATTATTTTTCTTTTTTATAGAATAGATGGCGGACGAGCGGGTGGGGTACATGGTGAGTGGTCACCGCCGTCCATGGACATCTGAAACACCAGAAGTCTTGCGGGTGCGCTGCCGACCTTGCAGAATCCCGTTCACAGCTCTCTTAAAGAGCTCCATGTCGTAGCGTAAGGGAAATACTTCAGCTGGCAGTTCATTCCACAACGTTATGGGTCGCGGTATAAACTATATGACCGCACTGTATGCAGCGACTCTATGTCAAGGAAGTGTGGATGAATCACATGACGCTGACGAGCTGTGTGATGGTAAACTTCCGAATTTGGCATCAAATTGAATAGCTCTTCAGAACATTCCCCATTATACAGGCAGTAGAAAACGCAACGACACGCACTTGTTGTACTTGTTCTTTCCATTTTAATTCTCGGTCAATAATTATGCCTAGGTCAGTTTGGTCAGAATATTAGGTCAGTTTGGATTCCGAAGCGGTGTAGGCACTCGAGAGGCGCTGTTTGCAAACAAGTTTTATTGCAAAAATGTAAGGACATACAACAAGATGTATTCCTTTCCTTGTCAATCAAATGCTGTTTTTGATATAGTAACAGGTGATGAAAGCTGGATCTACTGCTATGAACTAGAGTAATCTGCACAGTGGGTCTTTCCTTTCGAAGAGTTGCCGACGAAAGTGAGGAAAGGAGTTGAGTGCCTCCCTTCTTTGGCAAATCGGGCCACTTTTTTACTATAAATTTAGAAAATAAAAGAACAGTAACTGCGGACTGGTATGTGAACAGCTGCTTGCCTTCTGTATTGGAAAAAGTCAAAGAACGACACCCACGAAGCAGAATGATCCTGTAAATGTAGAGTTAATGGGTCATCCGCCATACAGTCGCCATACCTCTTTCTCACAGAAGACTATCTACCTTGAAATGTACTACACTTCCTACTTTATCGTATTTCCCCAATGTACGTATATGTTCCGGTAGTAGTGAGATATGCTAGAGCCCACTTCCATCCCATCCTATCCCTCCCCAATTTCCCAACCCTTTTTCGCAATCCATTCCTTAATCTGCAAAGGTGGGCAGCGCATCCACGGGCGTGCCAACGTTTGTGATTCTGGACTGATGTTGGCATGTATCGCGGATGTCTGTGGACGACGACAGTATCCGCTTACCATCAGGTGGACTGCATGCTCGTCTGCCGCCTTTTTACTATAAAAAAAAGTTACGGCCTTGCGCCCTGTGATTTTTATTTATTCCCTAAAATTAATGATAAGCTCAGAGGAATACGTTTCATAAATGCAAAGGAGGCAGTAACCGCCTTCCAAATTGAGTTGAAGAGGTGCGTACCTAAAGAAATATAGGTGCCTAAAGGTGGGCTGAATGCTTCACACAATGGTTTCATCGCATGAAAAAGTGTATCGATTGTCGCGGAGAATACTTCGAAAAGCAATAAAACAACTTCCATCTTTATATCAGATTTTATTTTTGAGATTCTAAAAATTTTCAGTTGGACCCATGTACATATAATTAAATCTTAACAAATGTCTGTATAATTAATATTTTTTGAAAAAGTAGCTATGGTGTAAAATACGAATGATACATAGCCAAACAACGATTATTGCAATTTTTGCCTATCTGTCTGTCTATACGCACATCACGCATAAACCACTGGACAGACTAATGAACTTGGCATTATCCTAAATGTTAGCTCATGTGATGAGCTAACATTTAGGGTACTTTATATCCAGATCCATTACAGAGTTGCCGCATTCGTTTCTTAGCTTTTCTAATATAACTTTCTTGAATTTTGATAATGAATCATTAAAAACATCGACGGAATCCTCAATGTGTAGGTTGTTTGTGTACAAACCTGTATTTGCGGATCGCGTCACCTACGAGTACTTGCCTATACAGTATGCTGATAAAGAGCTCTAATGGAGTTTGTATTTGTTCGAAGGCTCGATTAGTCAATACTATACATGGGTTTTTATTGGTTCATGCCCTTCTAACAACAATTAATGTAGCTGTGGTCCGAAGGTGGTATGTATGTCTTTGAGTTAAGTATGAAATATTAATGTTTGCGGTTTATAAGTTAAATCATATACGTAATTTATTTATTTATTCGGCGAATTACGAATAGGTGTATACCTAGAGTATACCTAGACTCTTGTGACTAGTGGACTATTCTTGTTTGTTGCCCTGTTTGACCTACGGCTCCAGCCCTGAAGTGGGCTGGCAGCAAGTGCGCGTTTCAGACGGAAGATGGGCCAAACGAGTCAGTATTTTGGCAGATCCAAGTGTCAACAGAGGCAGAATTCGACCCAGAGAACGCTGGTCGAAACACAAAAAGTAGCTGTAAATAACCAATGAAGAAAGACAGAGTCCGCGAGTGCCTGCAAGCGGCTACGACTGAAAATCAGCGCCGCAGTTCACGCTGCGACATATGCTGAGTTGTTGCCGCCGACTTGCAAGGTCGGCAACCTTCACAGCTTTCTTGAAGAACCCCATATTGTAGCTTAATGGGAAGACCTCTTGAGGCAGTTCGTTCCACAACCTACGGGTTAGCGGTATAAAATGATTTTTGGACCGAACAGTACGCAGCACTGTTGCGGTTGTAGAAATCCGAGGTGGGAATTATATGGAACAATTCTTTAGAGCATTCTTCATTGTACAGGCGGTATAACACACAGAGAGACGCAACGTTAAATTAAACGTTAACCGTTAGAGACCATAATTTTCTAAAAATAATCTATTCACCATTCAAACTGATGCGAACTGAATTTTTTAACATGAATTTCCAAAAGTACTAAAGTATTCTCACCGAACAAAAGTTGTTTTAACTATGTTTTAAAGTGGAATTTATATTATCTTGCTTGCAAAATATTATGTATAAGCAATTATCACAGAACTAAATACTAACTTTCAACTTTTTGTCCATCTTCAACATCTTACTGTAATAAGGCAGCTGAACGGATCCAAGATCGAAATGACTCCGTTGAGACGTGCGGTCCTCCGAGCGTCATTGGTGACGTAACGAACGCAAGCCAAGCAAAGGGGAGCTTATTACGCTTCGCAGCTTTATGGTTGCTGGACCTGGCCCACAGTGAAGATGACAAACAGTAGTGTTCACACTAGAATATTTAATAACAAAGAGGAATCAGTTCACTTTAGTGTTCGCTGTAGTGTTATTAAAATGAGCGCTGATACCTCGGCGCTAATCTTAGATCATAAAATTATTATCTCCTTTGGCGCCTGATAATGAGAGTGCATCAAATGTGAACATGCGATAAAGTATCTGAAAAGACACTATACGTGCAGAGAAGCGAAATAAGCGATCCAAAAGTGACTGTGCGCCAAAACTATAGAGATATAAAAGAATTTCTGAAAGTAATAGTAATAATACTCGTAGCTTAATAAGAAACAGTATCGTACAAGCCACTTTTAATAAGTTTTCTTTTCTCTAACTTAACATGTGCGATTTTGTAGTTGTCAAAAAGTGCAACGACACTTATGTAGTAACACCTACCACTGTAATTACTAATTGCAATGTAGGGATTATATTATTACGTAGACAATCCTTAAATAATTCGATTATGAAAACATGTCAAGCACTTAGTATGTCTTCAGTAAGTAGCAAGTGTGTGAGTATTTTGAAAATAACGCCGAGATTCTGTGTTGCGTGTTTATCTTGACTGTAGGCTGGGTCAGCGCTGGTTTTTTGTCGCGGCACGTTCTGGGAAGCCGCCCCCCCCCCCCGTCCGCCCACCGTCACCCCCGCGAATATCACGCGCGACTCGAGATAGGGGTGGCTTGGCTTTGCAGCGCGTACGGGAATCGTCGCGGTTCAAGTCATTGTTTGTTAGCTGATTTATTTTGGTGTGTATCAGATTGTTTTTGTTCAAACATTTTTAGACTAACCTGAGTGTTATTTCCTTTGTTAAATCAAATATTAATTATTTAATTACTTGACCTGTAAATTTAAACTCTACAATTCAATACGTAATTACGATTGAAAAATATAGGTTAAAATAGATGGAAATCAAAATGTTAAAAGTACAACAACTACAACTTATATCTAAGATTAAACTAAGTAAATAAATAATGCTTTCAGTACTACTATACAGTATTTAACTGCAATTAAAATGTGCCACAACGCTTCCCCGTATCCCTGATCCACGGGTATCGCCTTCATTGTAATACCGCGCCCGAGGCCGCGTCGCGTTTCCATAACAACCCATCGCCGAACTACCCCCTCTCCTCTCCAACCCTGCCTCCGCGCACCGTCAGCCACCTACCTGCCCTCATTAATATGTACCCGGGCTGGACACCGTCTTTGAGATGTGAGCAAACCTATTGATACGAATGGAATTGACAACCGGCTAAGAGGCAGCTTGCTGTTTCGGTCTGGCTATACAAAGGAGGCACCAATTACTTAGATGAAAAGCTGATCGAGTCTTAATTATGTACTTAGTGATTTGCAGGACATTTACATAGAGATTTCGAACATACGATACGTTCCTATTTTGTTGAACTTCTTACTTATAAGTTTATAGTTACTACTCGTAATATCTATACTAATATAACAAATTGTGTGTTTGTTTGTGGTTATGTTGGGGGTAATCTCTGTAACTACTGAACCGATTTCAAAAATTCTTTCACAAACAGGAAGCTACATTATCCGTGTCTAATATAGGCTATATTTTATTTTGAAATTTTGAAAAAAGAATGTTGAAAATAAAGTTGTTATAAACCGAAGCGAAGCGAGGGCGGGTCGCTAGTATAATATATATGGTAAAGTATATTTTAATATCGTATTACCTAGGTACCTATTTATAGAACTGCTCGAGACTTCTGTTATGTCAATTACTAATGAAATCACGTCTGATTGTTGAATTGTACGCAGAGGGTAGATACTAAAATAAACTCAGAGACCAAAACTATACAGTTAATTATATTCGAGTAGAGTATAGTAATAAAATTGTAACAAAGCCGTGTCTGTGCATTTAATATTTTTTGAAAAACGTCTTAGCAGTGTAAATTACGAGTGATACAGAGTCCATAACAACATTTTTTGGAATTTTTGTCTGTCTCTTCGTCTCTCTATCTGTCTGTCTGCCTGAATGCGCATCACGCATAAACCACTGAACGAATTTTAATGAAATTTAGCACAATTATAACTTATGTGCCCGGCCAACATTTAGGGTACTTTTATCCAGGACCATTATAGAGTTCCCACGAGAATGTATTAAGGTATGAATGACCGATTTGTATGAGAAACTGTTTTTTTTTGTTATAAAATATTTATTGTGTTAGTCGAAATATTGATCCATATTATGTATACCTCACCACCTCGCGGGCATTTGATTGATGCCACTCCTGTAAGTCTCGTGGACGGGTATCAATGAATTCTTCAAAAGCCCTAATCAGCTACTTCAGAATCAAATTTTTTTTCTAGCAAAAAGTTGTCCAAACTTCGAAGGAAATGGATATCTGTCGGAGTAAGGTCCGGTGATTATGCTGGGTGAGGGTGAGTCTCCAGGTTCAGCTCTTGAAGTTTTAAAACTGTCGTATGAGAAGTGTGAGGGCGGGCATAGCATGAGGAAGAAGTGGAGATGAGCGATGAGCGAGCTTCTTTATTTTGCCGATTTGACGCGGATGAACCAACATTGTTTTATCACTAACATCAAACCCTGCTGCTAACTCAGCTGTAATTTGAGATGGATTTGCTTCCACTATAGACTTTAATTCATCGTTATTAACCTTTGTCGTAGGTCGTCCGTGGAGCTCATCCTCAAGATCGAGATTTCCAGAACGGAAGCGTTCAAACCATCGACGCACGGTGCGATCGTTTGTGGTGTTTGGGCCATACACACCATACTTTTGAAATTGTGATCTGTCTGACTTCCGTTGGTGCCGCGACGAAACTCATGTTCACAAATAGCACGAAATTTCAATTTATTCATTTTATTTTCAAGGCAATCACTTGAACAAAATTTAGGTACAGAAAACACATTACATACTGATTTTTACATAAGAACATCGTGGCTATTAGATGCATTTTGTTTTATTTTGAAATTCGCATTAGTACAGAATATATCGAAACATAAAGTAGCCAGTAATAAATGAATTATTGTAGCACCTCGCTTTCAGAGCATACCTCTTAAGATCTTGGAGAGTATTGGGATCCTTGGTATCGACATCTCCAGCAAAGTCGAATTTAGGGGTCATCTGGAAAATAAGGCCAAAATGGCCTCCAAAAAGCTCGGTGTGCTGAACAGAGCGAAGCGGTACTTCAAACCTGGGCAACTCCTTATGCTTTACAAAGCTCAGGTGAGGCCCCATATGGAGTACTGCTCTCATCTCTGGGCCGGCGCACCGAAATACCAATTGGACCCATTTGACTCCATCCAACGACGTGCTGTTCGTATTGTCGACGATCCCACTCTCACGGGCGGTTTAGAATCCCTCAGCATTCGGAGAGACGTTGCGTCTCTCTGTGTGTTCTACCGCCTGTACAATGGGGAATGCTCTGAAGAATTGTTTAATATAATTCCCACCTCGGGTTTCTACAACCGCACCTCCCGTCACAGAAGTGCGGTCCAACCGCATTTCCTCGATACGGAGGTGTCGCGCACTGTTCGGTCCAAAAATTATTTTATACCGCGAACCCGTAGGCTGTGGAACGAACTGCCTCAAGAGGTCTTTCCATTGAGCTACGATATGGGGTTCTTCAAGAGAGCTGTGAATAGGATTTTGCAAGGTCGGCGGCGCGCCGCATACCCCCTGGTGTTGCAGGTGTCCATGGGCGGCGGTAACACTTACCATCACGTGGGACCGCTTGCTCGTCCGCCCACTAATCTATAAAAAAAAAATTGGCCATTTCACAGGTAAGCACCTAATATACCAATGAACGTATATACGTACTCTAAGCGAAAGAAGTCGCGGGCGCGAGTTAGTATTAAATTAAAATATTATCAGGATATACACTGTAACATTCATTAACGTTTGGTCGGCTGTACATATTTTAATCAAGAGCGCATTCGATCGTCGACGTTCATTAATTTCACACGGTTCCTTGCGGGAATTAGCAATTTGCGAGCTAATGGTCGGTCTCGGACGATGCAAGTCGACCACGTGGCCCAGTATAGGTAACACGACCGGATACACCGAAAACACTAGGACTTTAATTTAGGTGTGCTGAGAATGTTTAATTATAATTACAGTAATTAGAATTACCCTAGTGATAGTCTATTTATTCATTTGCATAATAGTTATACCAGTGTTACAAATATTGTTAACAAAAATATAAATATAAGATTGTGGACATTCATTAATTTTATTCGACTTTTTGCGTGTATTAGTAATTTGAGGTACGTACCCTAAACGTACGTACGTACTGCAAAACGTACCCATCTACTGGAATTCTTACTCGTACAATCAAATTATATTTAAAATATTACACCGCCCCAAGTCTTATCAATTTTCAAAAAATAGGTAGTTTTGAAAAAAATATAGTATACAAATTATATTTGCACTTTATAGTAACTAAACGCTTCCTAATACAGCTACATATTTTGTAAAAATAAATTATTTTTGCACTGGCCACTATCAAGAGGTTTAACTATTTTATAAAATAATACATACCTTTATTGATTGTTGTCAGTCAATCAATAGGTAAATTTTATAACTCACAACTTAGCCATACTGGTACCTATTTTCAATTGCTTAAATGTACTCGTATTTAATAGAAATTATATTGAGCGTTTTAGGGCAAAGGGTCAGGGAAACCCTTATAATCACAGAACATAAACAACGATTGCTTTTTATGTTCTGTGGTTATAATTATAACCCTATATTTATTTATTGTATTATCGTTCTCTTATTCTCATTAATTGATTGTCTTTTCATGGCTCGGCATATTTGCTACACAATGAAAAAAACATGAAATTTGTTGTTGTTCACACAAATGTAAAATTTGTTGAAATCATGTAATTTTTTAATTTGTATTTTTGTATTTTTAATCAAACGAAATCAATTGTCTATTTTTGCAGTATATTTATTATTCCCTTCGTAATATTTTCAATGACCCGTGTGTTCTGTTAATAAAATAAAGTAATGGACGTGAAATCATGGTGTTGTTTTAAATTCTAAAAATCCGAAGAATCCAGGAACATCCATAAACTTTGTACACTGAAATGTTACATTTTTCAAATTTTTAAAAAAATACTGTATCTGTAGTAAATCCGTCAAATATATATTCGTCGAAAAGTATTAAAAAATAGATTATTCACACACAATTTGTTAAAGTTAAACTTATAACATCGAATTAGTTGTGTCGTGAGGCCAGCAGTGTCGGAACCCTTCTGACAACGTTGATGTCTTTATAGAAAAGAGTCCTATTGTGTTTTTATATCATCCACTTTATTTGACAACGCTGTCCTATTATAATGATAACTTAGGTAATCATTTTATTGATGTATTATTGTGATCGATCCTGATATAGTTATAATATTTATATCTAAGTGTGTTTTTGACTTTTTGACATGGTTCACAATTTTTTAAACTTATTCAAAAATTATTATTTGGAGAAGTAATAATTTCGTAAGCGTTAAAACGGAACAAGTGCTTTGTAAATACTTTTAGAGGGATTTCCAAGAAATATAGTTATTGCAGAGATCACAACTTGCAAATTTTTGAAAAATATCTTTACATTTTAACTAAAGGGTGACCATCGGACTCACATTTTATATACCTACCTACATCTTCCAAATTCAAGTTCTAAAATTACGACACTTTAATTGATGAATGTAAGATGAAGCAAAATAATATATACATTATTTAATTGACCCGTGTCCTCAAGAGCTTTCACACATTTATTTACATGTTTAGTTATTTACCTAACAGATAGGTGGTCTTCTTATACTACCATCTCATTAGACTGTGTCTCCCCAACTGTTGGATATATCATGAAGACCTCTCCCAAAGCTCGCCGCCCTTCCGCACTACTCATCCAGCTACTACTTACTGAGGGCCGATGGTAACTTAGTTACTTTTAATTTACAGACTTTAAATTTTGGTTGCATCTATTATGCTTTCCACTCGATGGTATAGGAGGCTATAGGATAGAATGGGATGGGAATGGGCTTTGAAATATCTCATTCACTACCGATGTACATTGCGGGAATAGGATAAAGTGGGAAATGCAGTACATTTTACATTAGTTGAACGGTAACGTGGTCAGTTTAGTGCGTTCAGCGCACTATATATCGCGCATATATACAGGATTGAACTGTGCACGCTCCAACTGCAGGAAGCCGTGAAAAGGATTCTGCAATTAATAAAAACACTGAAACTTTACGGAATTAATAATTTAGATAATGGTTGATACACAGTAAGAAAATAATTAATTTTACTACATCTCGACTATGTGTGGCGTCGGTCGGAGTTACAATAGCACCACACGGTCACCACCACTTCATCTCTTCTGACTAAGGGATAAAAGTGGCTACCACAAGCCCTGAAGAACTACACCACCTCTAAAGAGTGGACTCGCCAACGCGCTTGGACAGCGTGGCGTTTTAAGGCCATACATTTCTCATGTACAAGACAATGTGCATGAGGAGGCCCAGCATTGTATAGCAATGGATGTTAAAAGTGAAGATTACAGTTACCGATTATGTGTAATCAGATGAATCCAATTGAAATGAAATTCGGCACAAAAACAATATTCTCCTAATTTCGTTTAAGTTCGTGGATGGGCCAAATTGATTCAGTAGTTTCAAGACAAATTAACTAAATTGTTAAATTAACTAAAATAAAAAACAAAAAACAAGAAATTCAGGGCTGCTATCTATGAACGCTATGTTGTTAAATAGAGCTGATGAAACAACAACAAGCGTATGCCTTTTTTACTTTATATAAATATCTTTTATTAAATATTCTTAAGTGATGGATGGGGTTGCGAGCAGTTGGCTAGAGCTAGAGCAAGATGACCACACATAAAGCTTGATGAAGCTTCGGTAGTGGGTGCGCGCGAACATCTGCGCAGTGCTCGAGGCTCGTACGTGCCGCATCTGGCGCGGTGCGTCGCGCATATTGTAGAAAGTTGCGCGCGAGGTTATAGCAAGATTATTGCGCGCGAGAAACTATTTAATAGTCCTCGTAAAGCATTAGCCAAATTAACCTTCGCATGTTTTTTTTTGCGTTGCCTTTGCGTTCGCAAACGAGTTATTATGGTGTATGTAACGTTCACATTCGTCGCTCTAACCGAATGAATAGGTTTGTTTCACAACGTTGTATTGGCGGTTAGCACCACCTAGCCGTCTATTGGATATTGATAATGAACTGCAAAGGAGTCTGTAGTTTGTATTGCTAGAACGTTTGAGTAACTAACACAATTGGCTAATACGAATGATAGTATTATTTTTTATACATATCAGAACATGTGTTCGTTCAAAAATACTCCGTGAGCGACAAAACTCGTCACAAGACGAGGCGAGGCAGATGAACAGATGTCCACCAAGGTGGTAAGTGAATACCGTCGTCCAAGGAGTTCCGCGATGCAAACGTCAGTGCAGAATGACAACTAAAAGAATTCAGATTAACATATCGAATTTTTTCAAAAAACGAATTGTTTATTTTTAAGAAATGTTCAGAATTAACGATTTTGCCAGCCGCAATAGAGTATTCTGTATACATTCTATATGTATATCGTAACAAAACCGTATCTGTATATAAAATATATTTTCGAAAGGGTCATTGCAGTGTAAAGTGTGAAGGATGCAGAGCCCAAAGCAACATTATCTCGAATTTTTGTACATTTTCTGAATGTACATCACGCAAAACCTAGATAGACTAGATAGAAATAGATTTTATGAAATGTGGCGTAGTTCTATTTTATATGTGACAATGACAATCAATCAATTTTTATCCATATCAATTATAAAGTTCTCACGGGAATCAAACAAACCACAAATACTCCAATATCTACGCGCACGAAATCGTGGGCAATGCTAGTATATATATATATATATATATACCCATAACTATATAACTGCAAACATATAACCTATGTAAACTTCAGTAGAGATACTCATGGCCACATTTTGTTTGCGACTGCTGCTTAGTAGCGGGGCTTCATTCAAGTTCCAGCAGTGACAAAGGCAGTTAAGACCAGACGTCGCCATATCTGAGCCGTGTCACAACAATAGTGATATAAGAGCAGTATGGAATCTTTGTATAAATTTCACATATCTCGTTTCATACAGATAGTTTATAAAGATGTTTGCTTGTTTATTTACCTGAGTAGGCTTTACAATGTTCCCCCGCCAATGCGTCTACTATAGGACATACGATACGATATTCATCGATTCGCCATCGGTTATTGAATAGTTTAAGCTCTAAATATGGGGAAAGGAATCACTTAACCGTGAAATGTGATCGCATATTTTGTGTCTAATTAAATAAATTTTACATTATAAAATACACTATAATTTAAAGTTTATGTACCAGACCATACCATCCGCCTATCCGTACCATATCATACCATCTGTCTCTCCATTGCTGGCTACAGGCCTCTCCCAAAGCTCGCCACCTCACATGATGCTCGGCTCTTCTCATCCAACCACCACTGGCGAACTTCTTTAAGTCGTCTGTCCCACACTTCGCCAATCAGTGCGTCCTGCCGGTTATGACGTACAGTGCTAGAACGAGGCCTCTGACGGTGGGCCCGATCCATAAGTTCAAGGTCACTAGACGAGCTATGGAGAGAGAGCTATACTTGGAGTTTCTTTGCGGGATAAGATCCGAAACAAAGAGATTCGCCAAAGAACTAACGTCACCGACATAGCTCACGGAAAATTGACTATAAAATATCGCAAATTTTATATTGTAAATCGAGTCGGAATTAAAGGTATTAAAGTAGGTATTTGTTTACCTTTTATTACTATTTGACGTACCGGCACGGGATACACCAGCCGTGGTCACGAGTTGACTGGAGAGACCGGTAGTCCAGGATGGGCGCTGCTTATCAACTACCCACATTTGTTCTTCACATTCAGAAAGGCTTCGACACACTACACTAACGATGTCCGCGGTCGTATTCAGCGATAAATCGCAAGGTTTAAATTTCTTAATCACTGGATTCCACGTCGAAGACAGTTCATATCCATCTTCCCGATTGAATTGAAATGTGTACAAAACACGGAAGTTTAAAAGTGATAACACAATAAATTGTTTAAATGCACTAAAATAAGAAAATAATGTTATATATCCACACTACTATTCACTTTATAACGAGTGAGTTAAAAGCGAAGAGATTTTGATCATATTTATATTGTAACTAAAAATAATAAGCTACAAGTTTGTACGATTATAGTTGTTCAATTGTCCTGCTATATATTGATTCTAATTCAAATTAAATTTATTTGTATAAAACAAGTACGAGAGGAGATATAATAGTTTCCGCCCTGACAAAGAAAACGGTCAAGTTTATTTTTCAACTAAATATTTTTATTTTTTAATATAATCTCCGTCTATTTGAGTACACTTTCGGATCATTTAATTAGCATTTATATCCCACTATGAAGTTTAATACTATCAGAAGTAGTATCAGAAGTTTTGTCTTCATGCAATCATATACCGCTGCGGTCACTTCATCATCAGTGTAAAATCTTCTACCTCTTAAGTCTGCCCTGAGTTTTGAGAACAAATAGTAATCACTGGGAGCCAAGTCATTAAAAGGATGGGTAGCGAATTTCCGTGAAGCCACACTTTGAAACAGCAGCTTTCGCAACTGCGGCAGCGCGGCGTGGAGAGGTACATTGTCATGGAAAAGCCGCACAACTTTATTTAGTTATTCACGACGTTTCTGCTTGATTGCTTCTCGTAATAGCTCTATAAGGTTAACATAATAACTTTCAGTCACCGTAGTATTGCATTATTTTATGTCTATAAGCGGTATTCCTTGACAATCCCAGAATATAATAATATTTTTGGTGGACTGAGTAATCTTTGCCTTTCTAGGTGGTGCCTCACCAGAACGACGCCACTTCATCGGCTCCCTTTTGGAAAGGGGATCATAGTAAAGAACCATAGCTTCATCCCCAATAATAATTGACTCCTAAAACTCGTTTCCGTTTGTCTGAAAGGCCTTAAATGTGCCTTAAAGCACGCTACTCATTCGCTTTCCTGCACACTTGAAAGAAGTTTTGACACCCATCTCGCACTAACTTTATTCATATGAAGATGTTCATGCGGACTGTAGTTCTTGAAAGCCCTGTCCTTGCTGTTATTTCTTTCGTCTTTAGCCGTTACACACGAATTAGCAGGATAAATGACACTTACAATGACGTGTAATTGGTTTTTTCTTTGGACATCTAGAAATATGTCAGGCCAGAAACTTTTGGACCTCACTGGTAACTACAGATGACATTAAAATTATTGCGCAGCTATTATGCCCTCGCGGGCGTACAAATTTTGAGTAAAAAGAAAAAGAAGGAAACTTAAAGCATGGATTACTTATCACTAATTTATTTTATCTCGCTACCTTAACCAATAAAAGTCACACGGTTAGTTTCTAAGAAAATCTAAAAGCTCTCTCGGATTAGTCATTTCTGAAGGGCACAAAAATCTCTGTACACGGAAGATCTGTTAAACTTGTTGGAATACAATTGTATATGTATTATTATTATTAACGCCATATAAACGCAATTCTTCCTGAATAATTTAAGCTCCGTAGCTGGCATTTTTAATGGTAGATGCATTACTAGATGCTTGCTTGAGTTGTAATTTTTGTGAATTAGAAATTAGAATTCATGTTTTGTTTATCGAACTTCGCCATTTCAAAAATATATCTATAGGCTACGGTTAGTAATTTTTGCGTTTTGAATACATCGTTACAGAATTTCGTTTCGGCCAATGCATGCTGGCTCTCATGCATTTCTTTTGAGCTGTGAATACTCTCACTGCATTCGATGAGTTACCCCAAAAGACAATGCCATGTTTAACGTAAAAGCATGTGGAGCTCGTTATTCTTTTTTTTTTTCTATGTTTTTGAGGTGTTCATGGTAATTCTTCATTTGGAAAATCCGGCAAAATAGTCCGGTAGTGAGACGACATCGTCCGAATATGAAGGTAGCATTGGGTGAGGTTGGTGTGGGATTGTGTTCTGTGGCGTGAGAAAAAAATGGCCTATTGTAAAATTGTTGCTCCATGGTTTGTGAGTTTACTTTTTAATGACCGCATACGACAAGAATATGGCTATACAAACAACGTTTCGCAAGATGATTCATGTTTGTTTATGGAATACCTAGATAGCTCAGAAATGGCCCATCAAGATAGCTTACCGCCACCGTATATGTTACTCGCAAACGTTTTAGGCGTTTACATAATCCCAGAGGAACTACGTCACCAAATATTCTGCTGACGTAGTCCTGCCGTTCAATGTAAAGCTACTTAGTGGTACGTGGCTTTGAGTCAGACATAGTGACTATTTTACAGACAGTCCTGTGTTTCTACTGTTCATACATCTGTATTGTGGTAGAAACTATAGTGCATACTAGTTGTATGTAGATGGTCTACTAGGTGCGGGCTGGCCAAGAGGTTTGCGAGCGGCGTAGATTCGGCTGCGGCAATTATTGTCCGTCAGCAAGGTGGAAGGGGAGTACGGAGAGGGGTGGGGGGGGGGGGTTAAGATGGCCACCGTAATTAATTGGCGCGACGCGAGGGGCCGACCGCGGCGCGTCTCGCAGCGCGGTATTGCGCCCGCGAGGGCAGTTTCCATGAGTTCATATTTAATTAGGACTTTAATTTTTCTATTGAAGGTGTAAGAGGACGGCGGAATTAATTTTAGAATTGAATTATTCCACTTATTCATACTAAAAAACCCACAAAGGAAATACCAGATTTTTTTGTTACAAAAATCACCTAGGATTTCGGTGTGAACATTTGGAATTTTATTTATCATTTAAGATAATCTCGCGCAATTCCAATGATATTATATAGAAAGTTATCCCCAATATCTTCGAATTTATACCGTAATCAAATTGGCGTAGGATAAAATAAATTGTTAATTGACTCGAGTATGCGATGCGAATATGTAATGCGAGTATTTTAATGAGAATTTTAATAAATCAAATACATTTATAGGACATTGTTTAGGTATATTGCTCAATTTCCGGACGAAAAAAAAGGGATTTTTAAATGTGGATAATGGAGTAATTAGAATGATGTTTCATCTTAGACTTGGAGCTCATTTATGTGATAACGGTGAATTTAGGTCGAATTAGTTATATAATTTGTGAAGTACGTATATAAGCAGCATTTAATTATCGAGTCGGATGAGACTATTGTTGAATTTTTTCCTCTTCCAAATGGAAAGTCTTATATTACAAAATAATAACCATAACAAATACATAGTATTAGTCACAGGCATAGACTTGGTGTTAGATTTCCCGTTGAAAATGGATTTTTCAACGGGAACAAGTTATTTGATAGCTGAATTAATTTCTTTGATATGTGTTATAAATCAGCTTAATAAATATTAAACTAACTTAATAATATTCTACCAGTATTCAAATTATTGTAATAAAACAATTGATAGACATGTTATCAACATTTAATAGATTTTTTTTACAATCTAATAAACTCCCTTGATTATTGGAAAATATAACCTGCATACAATTTAATTACTGTACCAAATGATTGATTGAGCAGACGCATTTAAACTGTGACCAGACGTAATTTTATTTTACCTACTGGTTATTTGACAATTCGATTATCTCAAAAATTTCCTCTTAGTGTCGATTTATTGAAAATACTAATGACTTTCGGTTGACGTGGGTGGAGCTTAGGACGCCAAAAGCTAACGAGCCAATTAGTGTACTATTCCAATCCGATTATAATTTTATTTTCCTGTTACTGTGACCTGATTATATTTCATTTCAATTACAATTGCATTTTTATTTTACTTTTGCATAATAAAAAAGCTTATAAAATATATATAGTATAATAAATAAAAGTGAAACTTAATAAAATTTTCAGTCATATCTCCGTTTAAAATTAACAATACGTTGTATAACAATATTTTTTTTTTGTACGGCATAATTACTCTTAGAACTGATCAAAACAGTTTTAAGTAAGTATAGGTTTTATAATGGAGTTCAAAGTATATCTATCAGAAGTATTTGAAGTCCTAGGATTGTATATTTTGTTAATCGTTTCAGTTTAGAGCAGTTTATAATAAAAATAACAGACGATCGCTTTGTCCGCTGATCACACAACGCTGATCAATCAATCATTTTCGTGTATCAATTTATAATTATCACTGATCAAAATTCGATTAAAACGCTGATCAGTTAAATCATACCCCTTTTCAACGTCTATGTATCATATGCGTGTACTCGTATGTCGCAGAAGATAAAAAAACGGCTACTTCACATGCCTCAGATATAAAAGACTTTCGAACTAAACTGAATGTTCTAAAAAGTTTTTTATGCAAACTATCTGAAGGAGAAAGGCTTCATTTTTGGCTTTATTTTATTCAGTTTTAGTATTATATATCTTTTTTATATTAAAGGTGGCAGACAGGCAAACGTCCCACCTGGTGTTAAGTGGTTATCGTCGTCCATGGACGCTTGCAATACCAGGAGGATTACAGACGCGCTGTCTACCCTGCAAATAGCTATCTTGCTCTCTCACAGCTCTCTCGAAGAGCATCTCCAGTGTCTTTTATTAAAGAGGCTATAAACAATTTACGACTTTATTCCTCAACATACTAGAGCAACTTTATATAAGTCGTAACTTTTTTGGAGATAAGGAAAATTAAAGCGAATACTAAAATACGGATGGGAAATTCTCATTTGTAATTAATTGAAGCGTGGTCACAGCAGCGCCGTCGACCAGCGATCCAACCGTAAACGTCTCACCCACGCCGCGAGCGCTCGCCACTCGCCTCTACATACCTACACCAACATACACTGACGACCGTCCACTCTAAGAAGACCTGTTGCCATGCATTCAAAGCCCCTCGACACCATAACTCTACCAAACAACACGCGAGGAATGGAAGATCAGTGTAAAGTGGCCAGCTACTGATACCGCACTATAGCACAGTTTGTCACGTCAAGAACTCTCACCGCCGACGTTCTTAACCCCTCAGTCGCCTGTCACACTAATAACTGAGGGGGGCGAGGTAGCTCTCCACAACCGGTGAATCAGTTCATACAAATTGCATGGGTGTGAGTAACGTTAATGTTAGTGGACCTCGGTTCGCTTAAGCGTAAATTCTGTTGCGTAAGTTAGAAAAGACGTCTGGGTTTGGAGATGTAACAAACAGTACATCGAGTGAAATGGTTTTACACTTCTTCTCCTGGGAAGAAGCGGAGCAAATAGTTATAACGAGCCTTCTAATAGTAGTGGATATTAGGTTAGAAAGCGCCCACGCCACTTAATGAAATTATGAATTGGATAGCTGAACATATTTAAGTTAATGAGTAAAACACATATCAATTAAGCAATTCAATGACAATGAAATTTGAGGAACATTATTTTTGTAAATAACTTTGCTCTATATACTGAAACAGCAAAAAAGCAATAGCATAAATAATTCCGTAACTGAAAGAGCTTAATCTTAAATTGTTTTAATCAGTGATGTTAAACGTTTTAGGGTATAAGCAAAAGTTAGCGTAACACGGTTGGAGTGAGAAAAACGGAAAATCGTATATGATGGCGAACTTTACGAAAGGTATATATATGTAGGCTGGTAGTATGGTATTTTTAGGTTGGTTGTGCACTGTTTCGATCCGAGTACGTTTGACAAACGGAACTATGAGAAGGATGACGATAGTGCACTGTTTAAGAATTGGGCAGCTATCGAGAAGTGACGTTAGCTATAGCTAACGTGAATCAAATCCAAACTAACAAAAAGTCAAAGTGTGCAGTGATAAGAGATGGAACGCAGATAATTGAGGCATCTGCTGGATATGTGTTTCCTCACGCACACGGTCTTGTGCATGAGGGATATATAGCCTTAAAACGGTACATTGGCCAAACGGGTTGGCGAGTTCTCTTTTTATAGGTGGTTGTAGTATCTCAGGGTTTGTGGTGGTAACTTTGTTATCCTTTAGTCGCCTTTCACGATACCCGCGGGAAGAGATGGGCTGTGGGCTGGTGCTGTTCTAAAGCCGGCCGACACCATATACCATCTAAATGTAAACACTGTTACTTCGAACCGTTCTCTCAAGATTTTGAATTCGGATCTCTGTTTGGAGCAGTGCACTATCGCCTTTATACTTTCATCATGATTAAAGAATAAGTTGCTACACCTGATTTCGAGCCAGAAGTAACCATTTATCAGCGCATAGCGGTACCTATATATACTTCTTCGTCTGCATAGCTGAGCTGCGAGCTTGCTCAGCATTCCTTAGCTGGCGGAATGTGCTGGCACGCTCGCCTATCGTTCGTATATACATACCTATGGGGCAGTACGAATAAGCTTCTTCTTCATGACCTCTACATTAGAGCGGTGATAGCCTAGGGGTATCTATACTCGACTCACAATCGTGTGATAGTGAGTTCAATTCCTCGGCCCGCACCGCTGAGTTTCTACTTATATATGGATTTTTTTTTAATTATCACTATCTCGGTGGTGAGGGAAAACATCCTGAGGAAACCCCTCATGGTCGAAAAATTAAAAGAAACTAACGAGAAATTAAAAATTAAATCGGCACTGGACCCGCGTGGCCGCGTAGGGAAATCATCAGTAGGGGTGAGGTGTGGTGGATACGGTGGGTGACGGAGAGTTTCCAGTCGAAGCTTCTGTAACTGTTTGAGACTGTCTGTATGGGCGAGCGTTATCTTAGAGACGTTTGGGACATTGGTTATCTCCCGAGTTCAACAATTGTGACAAACGTTTCAAAATTATCATACAGGATCCACTTCTCATCACAAGTGACAATACAATTCAGAATCCCTTAATTTTTGTGACGGTTCGCCGGTTTTTGTGTAGGCAAAGTAAGACAAGTTTCGACGCGTGTTTGCGACTGACTTTTATTGAGCTCATATGGTTCCCACTGTTCGAACTTCTTCACTTTCCCGGACTTGGTGCAAATGAATCAATATCGTTTTGTCATTTACACCGACAGCTGCTTCTAACTCAAACGTGATTTGAGATGAATCCGTTTTCATTATTGCTTTCAATTCGTCATTATCGATTTTAGTTTCCGGTCGTCCACGGGACTTGGTCCTGAGGTCAAAATTTCCAGAATGGGAACGATCCAATCAAAAACACACCGCCGCGCGCGTTCGTTTGCGGTGTTTGCTCCGTACACATCGTTGATATTGCGTGCCGTCTGTGCTGCGGTGCTGCCACGACGGAATTCATATTCGAAAATAATGCGAATTTTAAACTTTTCCATGATCACAAACACAATGATATCTGAGCAAACTATGTTTGACGGAAAAACAAATCAATAACTAGTTATGAAAACTGATGTCATTGCTTTAAATTAATTTGAATTTGGAATTCCAAGCCAAACGCAAGATAACAAAGTCAAAGTGGCCACTATGAACAAGCGGCAATTTCACAGGTAAGACCCTAATATGTAGTCATACTATGCCGATCGATCCCAATATGACCAATAGCAATTTTTAAACACTCACACATTCTTAAACAGGCTGCTTCAGTTTGTTGTTCATTGCAATGCTGTCTGTACTTTTATATAGACTGTGTCTAAATCCTTTAAGGTAAAAAAGGTAGCATATCTGCGGATGTGCCAATGTTCGTTATTATTGACTATGCCTCTGTACCATTATGTCTGTGGGTGACAATATAATATACTCGCTAGCAAGTGGGGGCAAGTATGCTCGTGTGTGACCTCTTTCATGAAAAACGCTATCTCTAAACTCATCATCATGGCGTACCATCTTCAAATTGAAATTGGACGGTCACCTGGTGAAATTTCCAGCTGTCCTGCGTCGCAATCTTCAAATCGGGGTACTTGAGGCCGGCCCACTCCTTAATGTTGTCCAGCCATCTCCTTTTCTGGCGATCTGGTGCTCTGTTTCCGGCGATCCTGCCTTCTAGGAACAACCTTGGATACTCGTACAGGTATCCCCTTACGATATGCGCGAAAAAGGAATTCTCTAAACTAGCAAGGATAATCCTCTAATTTATCAAAGCAAAGAGCGCGACATAGCTTGCGGGTATCTGTCATTTTGCCGTTCCGGAACAGGATTTACAGTGGTCGTACTGCCTCGCATATTATATTATGTCTTGAGATTACGTTATACATCACTTGTTAGTAGACCTTCGTCGCGTTATTTAGTCCGAGAGCCGGTCGCGAGTTTACGCCTTTTGAAATGACCTTGAGCTGTATGTTACATGCACGGATGTAAGTATATAACTGTAACACGCCTTGTGGTTCTAAATGCGTCATCGTCGAGCTAGAGATGTTCGCTACGCAACTCAATTAAGTCGCCTGAGGTCGGAGTGTTCGCGCGTTCGCGCGTATGAACTCCAACTATGAATCGATCGACCGTTGTACATTGACTCCAAATCAACAACAAATACATATAAATAATATGCATATTGTAGTGTGTTGTATGCAGAAATATCTCTTTATTTCTTCCGTTCTTTCTAACTGTTAAAGCAGAGATAATAATGAAAATTTTAATTTGAATCCTGCCGATTCTAGTCGGTTGTTATCAAATGGCAAGCTTCAGTCGAGTGGAGGCGCACACCTTAACATTCGAGCAGATAAGGTGCCAAGAGCTAAAATAGCCGACCGTTCCGCGGAACAACTACGAGAAAGCGATGAAAATTCACGCGGGAAATTATGGTGTGAATTATATTCAGTGAGCTTGTGAAAACAACAAGTTTGACCTTTAAGATAGTGTTCTCTCCTCCACGACATTAGACATTTCATTATTTTCGGTTTGACATAGAGTAGATCTGTGAAATTATATTATATTAATGACTCACTCTAGCTTCACTCAGATAGCGTAACTGTTTTCTAAACATAGTAGTCTCCTGCATTTGTTTAACTTCTCAAATGGGACAGAATTTTCAAAATCGGTTCAGTAGTTTTTGGGTTACTACTACATACAAACAAAAAAAAAACAAGTTCGATTTAAAATATTAGTATAATAAACAAGGAGGAAATTATAGGAAAAATGTGTTAATAAACTTAAGCTTTGTGTTTTTGTGTTTCAATTAAATTTAATTCTTTATTGCACTGTTGTTCACATACAGATTTTAAAAATAATGTTGTTAATAACTTGTTTTGAACTTGTTGAGTTGTTTTGAACAAAATCTTATTAATAGCGTAGATATCTGAAAAAAAAAATATGTGGCAGTAATTTTAATAGTTATCTGTAATAATTATAAATTCATCTATCGTATATTAACCTTTCGTCAAAAAAGATTTATATTAGGTATTATTGTCAAAATTGTGGCCCCCCAAAAAATGCTAGATATTATGGGTAATATCACAATGTTACATTTAATACAATAATAATAAATATTTCTTTTGAAATGGTCCAAACTCAAAAGAATAAGGATTGATTACTAAAAAGTGCAACAGATTCATGACTCTATGGAAGAAATCTGTTTTTATGACTCCCAGTTTTTAGCAGTACAAATTACAAGTAAAATTTATCGCAATAATTGACCACTCACAATTTTTCTAAAAATTGAACGTGTCAATGTCACGCTATCGAGTGGCGATTACAACACCGTAGTAGGGGTCCAGTTTCCTCATTACGAACAGAATTCCTGTCGGTCCGCTATAAACCGGGGTCCTCGCGAGCCGAATGTAAAATGGGACTCGTTTTATGTGGACGGCTCTTTGATGGCCTTTTAAACAGGCACCGCCGTTGCCCGTCTGCACAGGCCTTTATACGCGCACTTTATGTACCTTGTGCGTGTTTAGTCGTAAATAAGATCGATGTTTATGATCGAGTAACTGTGATTTAGGAGTTATCGATGTTATTAGCGTTTGACCTTTGCGAAAGTTGAAAATAGATAGTGGTCAGAACTGTATAATAAATAACAAATAAGTAGCTAAAATTTTAGTATCTCGTATTCTAGTTCTTAAACACTAATAGATAAATACTGTAGTGTGTAAGGAATGTTTAAATTTTCGAAAAATTTAAAGTGTTAGTTTGCAGCCACGCGTTCTAAGTTCCCTTTGCATTATAACAATGAAAAGGATTTCTTTGGTGTAGGTATTTATTATCGTGTAGATTGGCTAGTGTATTTAGGTTATTCTTGGGCAGGTGGACAAGTTGTTCTTGTTTCTTGTATCTCTGAATTTCAATTTATTGTTCGTCGTCAGCGGCGACCGATAGGCCGACGGCGCGCAGCGGGCGGGCGATCACTCCCACGCGACACGTTTTCGGCCCCCTACTGTTGTGCTTTACCTGCCAAACTAAACAAACGCGAGGAAACCGTGCGAGGGGCACGAAGAAGGGGCGGGGGAGGCTGCGACCTCCCGTCGTCCGCTCGCGCGTGTTATCGAACCGCGGCCCGCGAAAACCGCAGCCGGCCCTGGTGACAGCTACGGATACTGGCCGGAGTACGTCTCTGTCCACTTTATGGAACATTCTCGAAGTTTCCGACCTCCGTCAATTGCGACAAGTTACAGAGCCGTCTGGAAATTGCCTGGGTTGAAGTCATAACACGTAGCGAGAGACTGTTCAAAACTTGTTTACAAGCGTTAGATTTATTACTGCATATAAAGCAAAACGTATAAACTAGAACAGATAAGGATTAACCCCACAAAATTCTATTTTTATACGATCGTTATGAAGCAACTAAATGGAACAAAAACGTCAATTTAAGCGCGTTGTGCACGCGCTCGCTTTGCGACGATAACAAACAGAATTCACTGAAAAACCACTCGACGCGACCGATTCGATGACCGAAGCTTTATTTCAACTTTATCGTTTTTGCGCCGTCCATAACTTGGCACCCTCTAGGTGCGCCGAAAGCCAGTAAGTATGTAAATTACGGTCGCGAGCGACCGTTCTCGGGTGCCCACTTATCTATTCAAATTCGGCTTCGGGTGCGGGGCTGCGTCGCCGGCCCGCGCTAATCAAAATCCGATCAGCCATTAAGTCCTCTCGCTATCTGTGCTTAGTTTACGAGCGGCGCGAACGGGGGCGCCGAGGGGGGGGGTTGCCGTGATCACTTATTTATGTGGCGGGGGCTCGGCGACTGAAAAACTACCCTCGCGTCGTCGGAACGGCGGCGGCAGCAGTGAGCAGCGAGGCAACGAGGCGGGCACGCGAGATGCGCGCCCATAAACCCGGCGCGGCTTTGTAATCAACCGAGCCGCGCTTTTTATGAGCCCGCCTTTTGCAGTCCCTGTTCGGGATAAATTTAACCCGCTATCTGATATTGACGTAGTTAGTATACGCGTATAAAGTTTTATACGTATTCGGTACGCAGCGCAAGAACGAACGGTTAAGAACGACTTCTTGCGAGTACTAAAATTTTATCTATATTAGTTCAAACCATCCATAGCATTTTCATCAATAAATTGATACAACTTTTTTATATTCTTCTTGTACTTAGGTAGTTATTTTATTAGAGAACATAAAACCAAACACGTGTATGCAAATATACCTACATGAGTATATGGCGTGGCGTGGCCGCGTGGGTGCGAGTCCGTTATTGCTGACCGCCGCGGATCGCATGTATTTTTACGGCGCGCGGCGTAAGCAAGTGTAAGGCGAGTATTCACTCACAAGCAGATAGCGGAAATGACAGTCGTATAGCCAGAGTAGTTGACTTTAGAGTTGAGAGTTTAGCTATAAGAAGAGTTTAAGGTCCCTTGCAGAACATACTATTTATTTTATATGGAAATATACTTACGATTAAATTAGACTTATAATATGTACCTATGTAAATATGTGTGTATTTATTAGCAGAGACCTATGTAGATATAGGCCTATATGTAGTACTAGAACACTGGAAAAGCTGTGAATTTTGATGCCAATTTAGGTGTTTTTATTATTGCACCTAACTGCGGTTCACAAACCTACTAAAAAGTAAAAGTTATAGAAGGAACTGCCAACTAAGGTTTTTCCAATGACACTTTATAAATAGACACGTTATACTCTTACTAAATGCACTCTAAGCACAGCTAATATTATTATAGCTACTAATATTTACATATTTATATGACGAAAAGGCTAAAAAATCACAGCCCAATACAGGAACCCTGTTGTTAAAAAGAGATAAACATAGATTTTAAGTTACGCGTCATAATAAGCGGTCGACCACGTCGCGTAGCGCTTAGGGGATATTGACAAGATAGTTACGTCACCCAAGCCCTTCCTGTTGATAGCTATCAACTGGGTACCAGCTGGGTCAGCAGAATCGGGTGGTCGGCCGACTCCATAGTTTTAGGAACCTAGGGCTTAGTTAGCATTTAGGATGTAGCCATAAGGTACGTGTTCTTCAGGTTAATTCGATAGGTACGAATTGTTAGATTTCAAGGTCTTCTTTAATTGTAAGATACAATGTTTGTTCGAGAGATTTTATCCTTATCATAGACTCTATCGATTGGTTCAATAAAATAGTGACTGTCTATTTTTTGCATTTTTAGTTGGTTCGAATCCCGGCTCAGGCAAGCTTTTTAAAAAATGTTTGAATGCGGTTATTTTTATTTTAAAAAACAAAAGAATGTTTCCTTTGAGTGAAATTTGATATCTTCAATATTTAATGTACTTTTCCTCCATGTCCCGTTCATATTTTCCACCCTGTATATTGTCACTTTTTTATAGAAGAAGTTGAAAACGAGCGACTGGAGCGAGCTGAAAAACCTATATAGTTAGGTTTTTTAGCTTAATTTTTTTTGTCTAGTCTAAGTAACATGCAATTGAAGAACCACTCACCACAAATAATCAAGATAGATATTTTAACCACTAGCGGCAATATTTTCTGTTTTCCGCTTTATCTTTGTTACTTAGTGTAATACCCTTAAATGCGGTGTAGGCAATACACGGTATTATCGTATTTTTATCGAGATCGATGGGACGACTCGGACACCACCTGTGCGTTCACGTCTCGATACATTGATTATACATGTATAGTTGGTTATATAAAAGTAGATTTTGCCCAGGGGTCTTGCAAAACTGTATTTTCGAAACGAATGGATAAAAATACATTGAAATCTTAAATGAGTAAATACGGCTAAAACACTGAGAACAGTTATAAATTTGAATCAGTAGCTAATTTCTAATCACCAGTAGTTCCTAAGATTTTCACGAACAATCAGACAAATGAAGAAACACTGTTATTTATATGTAGAAGTATGCAGCAAAGTACATAGAATACATAAACTGAACACATTACTACACGCGATGTTTTCTTTAATCTATCTAAGTAACATAATTTAATTTGGTTTTAAAGTTACTACCACAGGGACGTAACGCCTATGTATGTTGCTGTAAATGTCCAACAGTGTTGCGAATGTCGAAATTCACCACTGTATGATGACTTTGACTAAGCGTATTAGTGAATTACTGAAATTGTTTCATTTTTGTATTTTTTTAAGGCTATGTATCCTTCATGCCAAGGCAATGTGTATGTCCAGCAGTGGCTAATATAAGGGCTGGTGACGGATGCAAACTTGGGTCCACGTACACACACACGCATGCACACACAAAAGCTGGCAGCATATACTTGTATTTAAATTAAATAGATCTATTAAATAAAATTGATATACGAGTAAATTAAAAAAGGCACAATACGTATGCTTTCCATTTTATTTATTGAATTTTCTATAAATTAAGTACCTACATTATATATTGATATTAATGTAAAAATTGTACCATCTGCCTTTATTTGCCGTGTATTTTCTCCTTATCACCTAAAACTTGCTCGGAAGAGATCGCTTTGGAAGAGATAAGTTCGCCTGATATACTTTTCATGTTACTTAGTTTGTCATTTTGCAACATGTGTTGGTGTACAATAAAGAGTTAAGTTAGTGAGTAAGATATGCTCCAGCGAATTCTCATCCCATCCTATCCCTCTCAATTTGCCAACCCTTTTTCCAAATCCATTCTTAAATCTCCAAAGTTAGGCAGCGCATCCGGATGCCGGTTGTGCCAACGTTTGCCATTCTGGACTGATGTTGGAATGTATTGCGGTGGACCATTTGCTGGTCTACCACATGCTTATTATAAAAAAAGTTAATAAATCTATACCGACAATAAGGTATATATTTGTTTGTTATAGATAATTTTGTTGTGGGATGTATTAATTTTTACAATTACTCTGTTTGACCAACGATACCTACTGGTGATTAGCAACATTCACTGGTGGATGTCGATTATCACCAATATCGGACAATCGAAGTAACATACACACTTAGCCTAAATAAAGGCGTATTTAGGTTTTAAATATGTCTCGCTCAACGATACTCTTGTGCTTTTCTTTTGATAATAATTTGTACTTTAAATATTCATTTCATTGCTGCGTAGGTACAGAGGTGAACTTTCTTTTGTATTACCTAGAGATTACCTAGAGACCTACTGTTGCTACTTACATGTAATTTAAAAAAAAATAAAACTAGAGAGAATATTTTGAATAAATCCAATGTAGCATAATAGTGTGCATTTTGTTATTTAATAATCATATTTATATAATAATAAAAACATTTTTCGTGTTTATTCAATAATAATAATCCTAATAAGTCCGTGGAGTGTGTAGGTATAGAACAGTATAAATGCTATACTAATGGCTCATTTACGCATGGAGGTTTCTTGAACGATTCGGGCCAGAATTGTATACGATTCTCATATGCGACCAAACTATTCGTACATAAAATTCTTGCCAACAACTGTTCACATGATGATAAAAACGCGATAATAACAGTAATAACAGTGATCAGATGATGATAACAGTTGTTGATACTAACTTTTGACCGATGATCGAGAAACTCGCGTTCGAGAAACTCTCCTTGTGTAAGTGAGCCATAACGCAATTTACAAAATGCGTCAGCGTCGCCCTCTCTCGATATATGGCGATGTGCTGCGTTGGCGTTACCAATAAAGAAATAACGCCACCCCTAATAGGGTTTCATATGTCGTGAGTCCAGGCACATGCAACATGTAGAACACACCATTCAGACCTGAAACAAATACCTGTCTTTAAACAATTGAATGTCCGACCGCGAATCGAACCCGTTACGAGTGTTTAAAACTTTAATGGTTGTGATGGGAGCGATTGCCATAGTATGGCTACGTGTCAGTACACATTTCACCGAAAGGCGACCTTACCTCTAAAGCCTATGTTGTGGACGTTTACCATGCCAATTTACAATTTATTAATCCGCAAATAATAAAAGATTATCGCACTTCAATATCTTGTTTACGCGACTTTAGCTACCTTGGCGTTTCAATTAACGCAACACAATGCTATATCAATCAATCGACATTGGACGCCGTGTCCCGGGCGGCACGTGCAACTGGCGGGCGGCGGCGTAGATCGTGTACCTACTTATGTGGGTAAAACAAAACACGGCCGCGGGTGGCTGACCGTCATAGGTAACGTGACGCACGCGAGGGCCACGCGGGGCATGTGCGGCGCGAGGCGGGTGCGACAGCGGGGACACGGTGTAACGGTAAACTAACTTTTAACAAACCCGCAAAATGTAATAAATCCAGTAATTTACAGGTGCAGGAAGGCCTGCAGGTACGCAAAAGTATTGTTACATCACGCGTAGCAAGGCGTCACGTTCTGTGCGGATGTTGCCTCGCAGTTCGGTCTATCATGTAACCTTATAATTTGATTTTTGTCCACGTAATTCGACTGTGCAAGTTACCCCTCTCATAGAAAACTATCATAAAAAGTAGTGCCTACATTTCCCGTCCCTATCTTGTATAGATCTGTCGGGAACCTAACAGCTTTCTCAAGTTTACGCATACCAAAACGTAATCTGTCTTCGTGAGATGTAAGAAATATAAGCCAAGAAATATATGTACATATGTAGGTATGTGATTCGGTAGTAAATATCTCAGACCCTATTTCCCATCCCATTCCAGCCTATCCTATCCTTTTCTATACTATCGAAATGAGAGTATAGGTAATAGAATAAAATATACTCTTTATACGATAGACAATATACGCTTCCAAATCCAAACGTAGGTAGCGCTCCAACGTTTGTCATTCTGAACTAATCTTGGCATGAATCGCGAATGAACATACATACATGATTACATTCGATACATGAACATTGGATACTGTCGTATCCACTTATCACCAGGTGGACTGTCTGTTCGTCTCCCACTCAATTTCTGTACCTATATTTAAAAAAATCGACTAACCAATTTACACTTCTCTCTCACAGAAGACTGAAATGAAATTTATCATGTTCTGAAATGAGGGTATATCTATTACAGTCTATTCTTCATCCCATTCTATTCTATAGAGTGGGGAGTATTATACTATTTCTCTTCCCTATTTCTCTCGTTCTATTATACTCGTTCTATATATAGTATAATCGCGTTATATTTCTTGTTCACCATCCTTCGCAATCTCTTTTCCAAACGCATCCGGGGACTTGTTACATCGCATCGTAGCAAGGCGTCATGGTCTACGTAGAGCTTATATATTCATGACTCCGGAGAGAAATAGGTTTATAGTTCTTCAATAAGGCATTGTCTCCTTTGTTGAAGAACAGGACAATCACACTGACAGTTATGCTGCTTTGTGAGACGGCATTTGATAGTGTTGCAGCTCTCCGGCCTTCAGAAGCTCTAATGTTATACCGTCTTACTTACCGGTCTTGATCAGTCCGAGGGCAATACTAATCTCTCTCAGATTGAAGTCCAGAATATCGTCGGTGTTATAGTGTAATGGTGTATACCACGAACAAATAGATCTATATACTTTAATTTAGAATGGATGTTAGCGTACCGTATATAGCTCTATTGTGAGTGTAGGTGAAGTGGTTATGTGCGCGAGTGTGCGTCGCGAGGAGGCCGCCCTTGCGCGAAGGTGACGCGACAATTAACGTCGCGCGGTCATTCCTCCGTGCGCTGGCGCGATGTCAACGATTCCGATCATCCCGCCGTGATAGCGCGCGACCGGACGCGACGCCCGCGCCCGTACGCCGCGCCACGTTATTATCGCGGTGTATAGGGTTGACATTGTTACATATCCTTAGAATTTCTATTGTATCCTTTACGATATCATTATTAGCTCATTACTATTATCATACTAATGCCTTGTTTTCCTAATTTCCTTGTTTACCCCTGTATCATTAATATTAGTAATGACTAAATCGTTGTTCACTAATAGTTTACTCTTCTCATGTAATTAGTCTAATGCTTTTTATACTCATTTAGTTTCACTAAGCGAATAGTTCCCAAACATAAAGCAATGTTCCTTAGTTAGATAGTTAGTACAGTCCGAGTCCACGTTCACGGCAGTTCCTTTTAAAACCCTAGTTCTAAAAAGCAGTTGTAATAATATTAATTGTAATTCAAATAAATAATATTTTTTTTAAAAGTGTTTATTCGTTGACCGCGTAACAAAAATTGGCGCAGTCTAAGTCTATTGATAGACTAAATTAATACCTAAACGGAACTACCTAAACCATTTTTAATATTAAAGTAAGCGATGACATCTCGTCGATCTCGATCCAAATACTAGAATTAGTCACTAGCCTCGAAAACGAGATTAACGATTGCCTCACAGGTATTCTATTTGCTAAATCTAATATAATTCGTCCCTCTATTATATCATTAAAATATATTATATCATTATATCATTATTATATCTATTATATCATTATATCAAATATTATCAAGAACTCTTTTTATCGAACCATGCCAGATCAAACAAACAATTAGTCAGTCCCGTTACTATCCATTCCATATATTCTATCCCAATCCAACATCTCAATTCCTCACTCCATATAACAATCCACCCAGAGCATAAGTTTTTGGCTACGAACCCCAGCGGTAAACACTACATTTCAACGAGCTTATTGGACAAATGCAAGACATACGCTGAAAGGAGAATCGTTTGTAATAACCTCGTCATCTACGTTGCCGACACCCGTCCAATCTGCGAGCTCCAAGTCCTGTTCAGCATAACCAAAGAAATCCCGAGTACCTGCACGACTTCAACATTTGCCGCAAACATTAACACTTTCCAGCCACTAGACGACAGCAGATGGCTTTATATACTCACCAAAGCGACTCAATGCATCCTTTAATGCAACAGCGATATATCACACCATGAACTACAAGGAACCGAAATTCTAACTCTAAAAAAAACTGCAAGTTTCACACTGGATTCAGTACGTTATCGGCATTCCAGACAACGGAGGAAAATGTTACGTATCCCGTCATAGTTTCTGACATACGTACAGAGGATTGTTTTGAAGAAACTAAATTATTACCAACTTCTGATCTACTTCCAATCCCTATAAATGAACTTCCACTGGACTTATTGAATACATTAAAACATCAACTAGACTAACATAATGAGGAAATTACAAAACACCGGAAACGGTCTTTCATCGAACACCACCAAATTGGACTTTCATGGGTCTCTATCTTTTCTGGAACAACAATTCTTCTATTTCTTCTCTACCTTATAAGGAAATACTGTTTGCGACGCCCTGTTCGACTAAGCAATACGCACGAAGCAAGAAACTATCGCGACGGTTGTATACAAATTTCTAACAACTGTTTTGATACTTCCTCGCGCCGGAGACCAACAAACTTCAACGCCATCCCGATGACGGCTATGACTACAACAGCCTGCATCTCCGAGGATGAAGACGACGCCTCAAGCACCTCCCAAAGATCGGACGCTAACGCCCAATCTTTATTCTAAGGGGGATACAATTCAATAAAAGATACAATAGAAATTCTATGGATATGTAACAACATATCCTTAGAATTTCTATTGTATCTTTTACCATATCATTATTAGCTCTATACTTTTTTTTTTTTTTTATGGACGAAGGTGGCAGACGAGCATACAGTCCACCTGATGGTAAGTGGATACTATAGCCCATAGACATCCGTGATACATGCCAACATTAGTCCAAAATGACAAACGTTGGCACGCCCCCGGATGCGCTGCCTACCTTTGGATATAGGAATGGATTTGGAGAAAGGGTTGGGGAAATGGGGAGGGATAGGATGGGAATGGGCTCTGGCACATCTCACTCACTACCGAAACACGTACGTACATTAGGGAAATAAGATAAAGTGGGAAATGCAGTACATTTCAAGGTAGTCTTCTGTGAGAGAGGGGTAACGTGGCCAGTCGAGTGCGCCCAGCGGCTGTTGGATTGCAGCGTGCACTCTCCCCCTCATAGCGTGCACTCTCCCCCTCATAGCGTGCACTCTCCCTCTCATAGCGTGCACTCTCCCCCTCATATCATTATCATACTATTATCATACTAATGTAATTTCCTTGTTTACCCCTGTATCATTAATATTAGTAATGAGTAAATCGTTGTTCACTAATAGTTTACTCTTCTCATGTAATTAGTCTAATGCTTTGTATACTCATTTAGTGTCACTACAGTTAGTGGCACTAATTAACTTTAAGATTCTTAACTTTTACCGTTATAGACTCGAGCTTTTAACACCAAAGGTTTAACACCATCAAAACATGAACCATAGTGTTCATGAGCCTTTAACGCTCAAGTCTAACTGCCTCAACGATTGTTAGTGCTACGACAAATGTGACCGGCCCACTTCAGCTTACTTGTCTTTTCTGCAATCTCGATTACTTTAATGCTTTGGTGAATAACTTCGTTCCGAATTTTAACGAAACTCTCGGTAAACTTTAACGAAAATTTGCGGTTTAATAAAGGAATATAATTAATTGAATAAATAAATCTAAAATTTAAAATAATCTATGATTTTATTTATAAAAACTTACGTTTTTTTATTACGGCAAGCGGCCCACATGATGGTAAATGGTGACCGCCGCCCATGGACACCTAACGTTTGACGCAAAGTGGATCATCTGCGCATTGGACTATCCGTGAATTGGACCAACCGTGAATAGGACTATCCGCAAATTGGACTATCCTCGAATTGGACCATCCGCGAATTAGACTTTCCGCAAATTGGACTTTCGCGGACTGGCTAACGTTAATAGGACGTTTGGACGTTTTGTGAATTAGACCATCCACAACGCTTGTACCTCTTTGTTTATTAATGAAAAATTAAGAACTTTTCTCTTTTCTCAAAATGTTCACTTTGACTTCAGTCAAGTTTCTTTAATACACGTTTCTATCAGTAATTTAAGTAAATACACGGTAAATTTGTTCACTGAAGTTATTAATTTAATCACCTACCTCAGTGGCAGCCCTAGAGCTGCGGTCGGCCATGTCGCCGCGCTAAATTGCGAGCTGCACGCGCGCCTTCAGACGCCTGCGGTTATCGCTGCCCGAGGACGATAATAAACGCTCATACCTACTTAGCTACCTAGTTATGTTTCACGTTTTTCATCCAAGTGCAAAGTGAGCATCGTGACTTGAAAGGTAAACAGTAAATCATCGTCATCAGACCTTTAGAAGGCCCATGTCCAGCAGTTATGGTGGCGGTTACTATGTAAATAGAAATTTGATACGAATAAAGAATTTATTTTGAAATCATACTTATTTTGGATAATCATGTTTTGAATACCAATGCGTAGTTCAATGAAGACCGATGACACGCTGCTTGTTGACCTACCTACAGTAGTACGGTACCATAACAACTCGAAAAGTGTGACAATGAGAAAAGGCGCATTGAAATAATCAATTGAAACATCAATTCTGGGGGTCTACTTCAGCATCGTAACTTCAGCATCGTAAAATCAGAATTTTACGATGCTGAAGTTCGGGCCCAACCGAAGCTCCAATGAACGAAGTATAATGTCTATAACCCTATTCTGACTCTCCTCAGTTCGTTGCTTGATATATCAGGTATCTCAGATTATTTAAAAGGTGATATATTGTTATCGTGAAATATGACGTTCGATCCCCCAAGTATCTCTCTTGTTAAAATCTATATTTCGATCGTTGTCTCGTGCGGTTGGAGTAGTTTCAAATGTTAATTAAATCTCGTTTGGGCCGATATATGTCGTAGTGACCGTTTTCGTGGTGGGAATCTACCGAAATATCGGCCGAAACTTTGTTTTTCGTACACACCCATATTGAAAATTTGAATGTCAGCCTTTAGCAGCTAACAAGGCACAGGTCCCCATTGCAGCCACGAAGGGTTTCAGATGCTAGTCCACCACACGGACCCATTGTGGGTCGGTAGTTATCGCCCTAATTTGTTTTTAATTTTCGAGTACGCACAGGATTATTGTTTGGATTATGACTTCTTTCCACACTTTCAAGATGTTCAAACGTGGGTTATTTAATTAGATGCACGGAGTTGACACTGCTGATTTTTGGCCTACCATACCATACTATCAGGTTATGTCTCATCTCTGTGGTACAAACTGCCAGAGGTTTATATCACTTTTCTAAGGCTCGTCACTAAACCGATCTTCGGCTCCCCTCATCCAGGTACTTCAGGCGAACTTTTATAAGTCGTCGGTCCATCTGGCCGGATAGCGTCCCACGATGCACTTCCGGTAGTTTCTTCGATTTCCATAATAAAATAGATTCCAAATAATAATTATACTCACATACCAAATATATTAGATAGTTTTGAATACAAAAAAATATCATAACTTTATTAAAACTCACGAATGCTTTCCCATTTTATTGAAGATAATAATAATGCCGCGTCGTCAAAGCTACGAAATATTATAATTGTGCATTGCAGCCACTTCGTAGCAATGAATGTTGCTACGAAATTGTTATAATGCTACGATTTTTGCTACAAACGTACAGCGTGCGCTAATAAAAGCATAGCAAATCAGAATAATTCAATTTTTGAGAAGAAGATTATTATCTTCATATTCGTAACCCATTCAAGTGATTCTTGTCCCATTAGGGTCATTAATACAATCAGGGACAATGAACTAAAAGGTTTTATTTCTTGATGAGGGTCGGTACCATAACAATGAAAACATTCAAATTCAAATCTTATAAGTATCTTAGAAACTTATTGTAAATTATAAATGGGAAAGTTCTTCTATTCCAATGCTTGTTTGATAGACTGATAATTAATAAATTTGAAACAAATAAAATAATCACATTTACGTATAATTCATGAGGCGGAATAACATATAGAAATGGGTTTTATTTCGGTCAATGCGAGAGGAGCGGTATGAAACAGTTAGTTTATAATAAATAGGTCATTAATGTACTAAAAAGTTAACTGAATCAAAAACGAGTAACTTTCCTACTGTCAGAAAGTGCAATTGTTTTGATAACAATTTGCCGTTCCAGCTGCCGCCCATTCGCTTTCATTCAAGCCCAGTGCCCAACTAAAACAAACTTTATTTCAAATTATAAATGTGTGTGTCACCTTGCCAGTGTCAACTGCGCATGTGTGCGTTTGCTTTGACAAAGATTAGACGATGCGTAGATGTTTGTATAGTGTTCTTACTGCACCTAAGATTATAGTGCATCTGAGAGTGTTTCTTTTGATAAGTAATTAACCTAATATTTTCTTAGGTTTTCGCGATTACTATACATAGCAATTAAACAACTTTGAACGGTTTAAATCGCGTATATTTAACATTATTTATATCTCGACGTTTCGAACACTTTGCAGTGGACGTGGTCACGGGGTGACTGGTCACGGGACGGGGTCACCCCGTGACCACGTCCACTGTAAAGTGTTCGAAACGTCGGGATATAAATAATGTTAAATATACGCGATTTAAACCGTTAAAAGTTGTTTAATTGCTAAGTAATTAACCTGTTGAAAATATTGCAATATGTATAACATATTCCTTTAAAAGTATATAATGTCTTAAAATTTTCAAATAAATGAACTTTTTAAACATATCTTAACATGTCATAATTTTGTTTACCTTTTATTTCTATTTGACGTTTCGGCGCGGGTTACACCAGCCGTGGGCACGAGTAAATGGGAATTTCAATCTCGAAGATGTATATAAATTGTCGTCGACGTGGAATCCAGTGATTAACAAATTTTAACCTTAGTTACCGTCGAATTCGTCTGTGAATATTGTTAGTGTAGTTTGTCGCAGCCTTTCCGAATGTGAAAATCAAATGTGGGTAGTTGAAAAAACGGCAGAGCTACGGCCTCTTCAGTCAACGCGTGATCGATCACGGCTGTTGTAGCTCGTGCCAAACGTCGAGTAGAAATAAAAGGTAAACAAAACCTTCAATATACGCGTTCAGATCCGATTTACAACATAAAATGTGTACAAAATGCAAAAGTTTAAAAAGGTTATAACTTATCTTTTAAATTCCCAATCACTTCAACTCGAATGGGCTCATTTGTTACTCTGATCCTATCGTCTACTTCTGGTCTCTATAGATGATAATCACATACTTCAGGGTATCCGATATTCGTGGAAGCCCATATCTTTCTAATTTATCAAAATACCGATTCTGCATCTACCAATACTTTAGTTAATAAGTTAACAAAGCTTTAATTAATAAAGACTTATTATTAATATTTACTGATATTACTCAGATTTGACAGATATTTACGTAAAATAAAACACAAGTGTAAAATACTTTATAAAAGAGTATAAGAAATGTAAATTATTTTGATTTTTGAACTATGACTATATATCGGTGGAAAATTTGGAGAACGATAGGATATCGCCGGAATCTTTGTTATGTCGTACTGTAAATATACTCTTAGTATCGTCATCTTGTCATATCATATGTGTGACATGAAACAAATGTCCGTTCTGTTACAAATTGTAATAATATTCATAATCTTTGACACGTCGCAGTCACAAACACATAAATATGTAGGAGGTATCACCGCAGATAAACTTGTAAAAAGTTATGAATGAAACCGAGAGTGCTCGTAGTAGAGTTGTAGACTCCCCTCTCCGGTCTCCCCTTCCCCCTTCCACCCCTCGCCCTCGTGGCAGACGACTTTGTTGCACGCATTAGTTTTATTTTGTTTTGACTTGTTTTATTTCATGGAATCGTGTAATGTGTAGTGAGTGTCATTTCGTAGTGGCATTTCTATTTTAATGGTGTGTTGAATAATTATGTTTTATGAGTTGATGGTATGGTAGACTGAGTTTTATTTGTTTATGTAAATGTCTACGCGTTTATTTAAAATAATTGAGATGATTTTTCGTTTGGCGCTTATCAGCGAATACAATGATTATAATTAGATTTTCCAGAATACGCACGTCTTTTCACTATGCACGTATTCATTATGTTCAATATCTCTTTGCTTTTTTCTCACTCATCTTACTTTCTTTTCTTTATTTACTTTTGATGTGAATTAGATTGAATTGCATATTTGATTAAATTGTGTACAGTACTACGTGGGTGACTAGGTTAGTTTTGAGATACAAAAAAATATTTACAACACAACACAAATTTTTATTACAACTTCTCAAAATACTCTCCATTAGTCTCTATAGAGCGATTCATTCGTCTAAACCAAGATTTAAAGCACTGGCTATAGTCTTCTTTAGCGAGGTCCTCAACACCTGCTATAAAAGCATTCTGAGCGTCTTCTGGGCTGTCGAAAAAAATGCCACGGAGTCTAAGCTTCACTTTTGGAAAGAGAAAGAAGTCGCATGGAGATAAATCAGGGCTATAAGGAGGGTGGCTCAATTCTTGGATCTCTGTGGTCTTCAAAAATTTTTTGGGTAAGTTTTGCTTTGTGAGGTGATGCATTGTCATGATGCAAGAAAAGTCCTCCCAAACGCGTGTTAGGACGTTTTTGATTTAACATATCGAATACAGTTGGTAAACACACTTCACTGTGACATTGGGCATTAAAAGTTTTTTGAGCGTCAAAAGAAATTGTCGCTAAATGAATGTTGAAGAATGTTGCCACCATTTTCTTGCCCACACTATACCCACGTTTGACCTTCCTGGGAGACTCTTTCGTCTGGGAACACCCAAACCGTCGATTGCCGCTTAGTTAGTGGGTCATTCTGATAGATCCAAGTTTCAACCACCAGTAATAATAATAAATATGTATATTCCGTCTCTCTCCATTCTCGAATTTTACAATCATTTCCCTGCACCATGTCTCGCGAGCTTGTTTTTGTTCAGCAGTCGGTGAATGAGAAACCCAACGCGAACAAAGCTTGTTAACTTGAAGGTGTTGTTACAGCAAATCTTACAAGATTTCATGAATGACTGGCAATGAAGTCTTAAGAAGTCTGAAGTCTCCTCTATCTGTTTGTAGGTAGTTTTTGGATCTTCGTGGAGCATTTTCTTTACCGACTCGACGTTTTTATTCGTTACAGAAGTCACAGGACGTCCACTTCTCTCATCTTTCAAGCAAAATTTTCCTTGTTTAAATTGAGAAAACTATCTAAAAATTGTTGCACAGACGATATGAGGTCCCCAAAAGCTGATACTAATCTATCTTTACACTCACTTTCATTTAAACCAACTTTAAAATCGATATAAAATCATTGCACTTAAATGATTATATATTATATAGTTCTACGAAATGCGTAGCTATAGCATTTGTGTTGTAATGTAATAAATATATCTTTGTAGCTCTACGAAATTCGTAGCATTTGTGTTGTAGTGTCATCTTTGTAGCGCTACGAAATGCATAAGTATCACATTTGTAGTGCATAAGTATCACAAATATTTTTGTGGGGCATGACGTCGACTGAAATCATCCCAGTCGTGTTGTCCGTAAACGGGTTAATCCTCACCAGCTTCGAGATCAACCTGAGCCGGCTGAGCTTCCGTGGTGGCTGGCTTACAGCGAAGATGCAGGTGATGCTGCTCAATACCGCGCTATCGTCCGCCGGTTTCTCATCCTGGGATCCTGAACCCCGGCCGACTGTGCTTCCGCCGGGGGTTATACCGTTTCTCCCCATTTTCCCTTACTCAGGGAGAGATGAAATGGTTTAGAACCATGTTTTAAATAAATATTTCCATAACTAAAATGTTACAATTTCAAACTTATAAGAGTAAAATTCAAAATATTTGTATAAAGCATAAAGGAAAAAATATAGACACCATATATAGATACCAAATATTTAGATCGTTTCCAGACTAATTCTGAAATAACAGGAAAGAGACTTAGAAACAATAATAACTTATATGTTCCAATTAAAAAATTACTCTTATCTATAAATGTATTAATAATCAATTGTAGGCAATATTTCGTAACGTATGACAATTTATAATCAATGTATTAATAATCAATTATAGGCAATATTTCGTAACGTATGGCTATTTATAATCAATGTATTAATGAAATCAATTATAGGTAATATTTCGTAACGTATGGCAATTTATAATGAATGTATTAATAATCAATTATAGGTAATATTTCTTAATGTATGGCAATTTATAATCAATGTATTAATAATCAATTATAGGTAATATTTCTTTATGTATGGCAATTTATATGATTACTCTTATCGTATTTATTATTAACAGGTGTTATTACATACTACATACATAAATATCAAAGAGTTACAATTATTGTTAGATAAATTAATTGACACAATTGACAAATTATAAACTGATTATATTAGTTATTGACATAATTGAATATTATCTATTTTGACATTTTATGAAAGATTTATAAATAAAGAGTATGCTATTAAATTCATTACAATTCTCACACCGACTTGAGCGGCAGAACATGTTGGATTATTATTTAAAAGATCATTAATGTATCATATTCTGGAGAAATAAAGGACATTATTATTATTGATCTGCTCAGTGTGTTTAACCTGGTTACATGATATTTTCTATCAAAGTAATTTCGGTAATTTTGAAAATAACGGACAGAGATTATCACGCTTATACTCGTATATCAACGTGTTTGTAGAAATGTACGAGTATAATTAAATGGCCGATAATTAGTGCGGTTGACCGGACTGTTATTTTTTTGAACAGTTTCTTATTTGAGTCCTTTTGCTGACTTAGCCACTGTAGTGTTATAGCCACTGACACTGACTGAAGTGATAGTCCGGTTGTACTGTATCACCAAACATTTGAGCCGCTCTTGTATCAGTAGTCCGCTTTACCGGACTACTGATATAAGAGCGGCTCAGACGTTCGGTTGATGCACGCAACCGAACTACTGAGACTGAAAAGTCTCAACAGTCCGATCAACCGGACTAATTACTGGACTACTGATACTACGCCAATTAAATCATCTAGGACACCTATTTATTTATATAGACGTATTACCAAAATGTTTTGGAAATAGAGTTTAAAGCGTATAAGCTACGTGCAAATGCATGTAAGAGAAATACATTTGCGACGTATCTAAATACATAATATAATACATATGTATTTTATGTGCGTCGTATTTATTCCGACCATTTGCAAACTGGGAGCATTTAGCACGCTGCACGGCGCGGCCGGGCGCGCACCGCTCATGGTAACTGGAGCACCGCTAAGGCAACTAAGCCTGCATTTATATCACAGAATATATGGACGACAGTAGCGTTATTTTGACATATTTGAATTAAAAAAAAAACGTGTGCGGTCAGGGGACCCCCCGTCAGGAACGAAGATCCTCACGCATTTTTTTTTAAACTCGTAATGTAATTCGAAATAAAATCTGTATAGTTCATGTATTTTTTTTTATTTTGTATCATATTTTCAATGCAAATAATTTAAAATAAGGAATCAAATCAAAAATTTAGGTTATACAACCGGCCACGCACTAGTCTGCTCGTCTGTTATTCTGCTTAAGTCTAGCTCTCGATACTCGCACGCACACAAACACACACAGAAAGAGAAAGGCGAATGGAAGGGGTAAAAATCTTACGTGACGTTACATGTTCTCTCGAATCACACCTACCGCAAGCCTCGTAAAGGAACTTCGTTCCAATAAATATTTATGTCGACACATAGATATATGTCGCTTATGATAGTTCTGCGGCTTCTTTCTTGTTGCGATGTGATGAACGTCAGCCTATGTTACTCCACTGCTGGGTTTTACATAGGTCTCTTCCAAGGCTCGTCACCACACACGATGTTTAGCTGTTCTTGTTTAGCTATTACCGGCGAACTCATTGCGTTTCCCGCCAAGTAGCCTCCATTCGGGGACTCGTCAATCCCATAGATTATTGGTTCTGGGGCAAATATGACCACACATTGTCACTTCAGCATGCTGATCCCTTGAAATATGTCGAAGACTTTAGTTTTTTGTCCGATTCTTTTCGTGTCGGATCTACAAAGAAATTCCGAGCATATCTCTCACTATAGTTCACTTAGCGACTGAACTTATGGATCAGGCCTACCGTTAGAGGCCATGTTTGTACACCGTAGTACCGAAGTAGCACCGTTTTACTTCATTATAATATTTGACGGCACCGCGCCGCCGTACAACCAGCGCGACAATTTAAGTCAAGTACATTTCAGTCGCTTAAGTAAAGATTACCTACTGTTAATTATTGAAATTGTGGCTTATTCAACACACATACGAGCGGACATGTACGTAGTATATAGTAGTAGCAACTGTAGGGTAAACACCGAGGCGTCGTTATCGTGCGCCTCTGTCCGAAATCTGGGCCAAGTAATTTGGCTACACGTAAAAGGCATGCAGAAATGAATCACATTTAGAAATTAAATCGTCGCTAGAAATCTATAGAGCGATGATAACCACCTAATGAAGTAGTCAAGTGTCAAGTTTACATGTATAATTATAGCCTGTACCATTAAAATTACTATTTAATTGCTTATTTTTTAAGGACTCGAGTTGAAGGAAGCGTCTTAACGAAGCCTATACGCCTGGAAATTGTACCATGAGTGTGTGCAATGGTGACCTAGAACATTTTTGTTTTCGACCGATTTAAAATTACAGTTCAGCAGTGTAATTTCTAACAAGATTTTCAGGCATTAGAAATATGTACCACCAAATAGCTCACCAGAAGATATAAAATGCATGTTAATCTCGTGTGTCACCCAGCTGAAATTAGCGCTGAGTGTCTGTATTAGTCCTCAGTATTATGTATTATGCTGAGTTGGACACCTTTTCGACATGGTATCGTATTTCGAAATAAATGTTTCGTTCTTTCTTTCTTTCATATTCTTTGGGCTGTTCGTACAACTAAGTGAACCTTCTATTTGTGACCAATTCACAAAAACTCTTGTCAAAGGTGAAAATATCACAGGCAGCGTTCTAATTTTCCTTTTGAGAATAGTGAAATAATTCTTAGTGGACTGGCCACTCAGGAATCGAGCTGAGTCGCCGGGTCGCGCGCTCACTCAGCAACTGGGAGTGCCGAGGTTGATGTTCGACACACAGGCAGTGCGTGTGGCGAACTTATACTAAAAGACTCGTAGTGTTAAAATTGAAGGTTTGCAAACGTTACTGTAGCGTTTGCGTCAAGCGTTTTCTATGTTGAGAATAGAGTAGCGGTCATATAGAAAAACTTAAAATTTTCATACACAAAAGATATAGTTATTAATGTGGTAGAAACGTTTGCAAACGATTGAAATTTATATACGGAGCACTGAGAGATGCAAGGGAGAGAAATACGTGTGGCGAGAGTGAACCGCTGGCCACAGAAATTGAAATTGAGATTTAACTAACTGAATCTCTGGGCGGCATATTTGATTCTCACAATCAATAATTTCTAAAGAAAACCAAATAGATGGGCGTTACAGTTGAAGAATCTGCCATAATTGCAATTTAGACAATTTGGTATAGTAAAGGTATAATACAGAATAATAAATTTTATGTGAGTGTTGAGGCCGCGGTGTCAGTGTGTCAATGAAGCTATACGGTATTTTAGCTGCGTCAACGCGAGCTCGCTTCGAGATTACGGCAAAACACGATGCTGTGTTACCACTAGACCGCGATTAATTAACAAGCTAGCGAATCGAATGTGAAACATAGAACAGCAAATAGAGACATGTGTTTTTTTCATTAATCGTTTATCTTTTCATTAATCACAGTGCATACTGCGACATATGCTAAGCCGATTGGCACAACAATTTATATACTTTTTTTACTTGTCTCTCAATTTATTATGTCTAATATGTTGTTGTCAATAACTTTCCTTCTTTCTTTCTTTATGTTCATATTATTTCGACTTTTATTCCTTGGACTTCGATGCATGGTATAGAGGTAAGATGTATCTTAAGCCCATTATGACCATGTTTATACCATGAAAGATGGATATTACAAAAAAAATATTAGATTTCTGTGTGCACTTTTACTTTTAAACATAATCTCAAAAGTCCCTATCGATTGAATTTTAACATTTAAACATAATCTCAAAAGTCCCTATCAATTGAATCTTAACTTTTGAACATAATCTCAAAAGTCTCTATCAATTGAATCTTAACTTTTAAATATAATCTCAAAAGTACGTATTCAATGAATCTTAACTTTTAAACATAATCTGAAAAGTCCCTATCGATTGAATCTTAACTTTTAAACATAAACTCATAAGTCCCTATAGGTTGAATGTAAACCAAAAATAATATAGGGGTAAAGCGAGGGTAAACAATGACAAAGAAGATCAATTTCATATATAAATAATATCGCTACTAACATAAAAAGTATTGTAACATCAAAAAGCTAGAAAAATCCGTGAATCCTCTTATGAGAAAAGTCAGAGCAGAGAAATACAAGTGAAGTTGAGTTCCAATAAATTTATGTATATTAATCGACATTTAACACTACATAGTAATAGGTAGATATAGTGCAAGTCGCAATTTCACGAACAGTGGTGATAAGGTTTGCTAAAGCTCGCCGAAGCAAGAGCAAGACCTCGCTACCTCTATAAGCGAGTTAGATACATACGTTGTAGGTATGTACAGCGCTATGTATTCTCGTTACATAAACTGAACGGCGACGTCGAGTTGGAGCCGACCGACCAAAATACAGGCACCTGACGCCCGCACTCAACGTGGGGTGAGGGCAAGGAAATGTGTAAAGCGGACTTGAATAATGTCAGTGGCGGCTGTAGCGATAACTAAGCCGCGACAATAAGCCATTAGGAACTACACCACCTCTAAAAGAGTGGACTCACCAACCCGCTTGGATAGTGTGCTCTTGTAAGGCCATACATCCTTCATGCAGACGGCGATATGCATGAAGAGGCTCATGTTCAGCAGTGGCCGATAAAAGGACTGGTTACGGTTTATGGTTAATTAAGCTGTTTAATTTGATATCAATTCCGATTTTATCAGTTATGAAGCTCATCCGCTTTCATCATTCCATCTGCACTTTATTTCATCCGCGCTTTTTTTTGATGTAAAGATGCTACGTAGAGTGTAGGTCTCGATAACAGTCTATGTCACGAACACGATATAGACTGTTGCGACAGGGTCACACACTGTCAATATGGCGAAATGACGCCAGCACACCCATTACTCCTTGGTGTTCCAGGTATCCATAGGCAGTGGTGACCACTTACTATCAGGTGATTAGGTATTTGCATTATGGTCTGTCATAAGTGATCTAATCTGTTCCGAAAATCTGCATTTCTTTCTGTCTTCCACTGAGTCTTTCTGTTCCCTGTAGGTATTCACGATATACGTCATCATTAGTCATAAATGACAAAACTTTTTAACGCTTCCGGACATAACGCCTTTAGAAAATTAGGAATCACGAAATCACGAAATTTAGGAGTGGATAGGGAAAAATTATAGAGGAGTATCTCGTATTCTTCATGGTGCCGATATTAATGAACGAACAAATATGTGCTCCTTTGGAAATAATCAGAAAATGCTCTCCGCTCCTCTCGTAACACTGCATGAGGTGTAATTTAACAGCGAGCTCGCACAAAGCCTGCCCGCTGCGGTCTCTCGTCTTACCAGAGCCACCCGATTGTGCGCTGCACATACACCTACCAACATATATACATATCAGCTACGAGTGTGTTCCATGAGATGCTAGAATAGGTAGTAATCATAGACGATAGAGGTTTCAATGCAGGCAAATTGCAGTACTAGCCGCAGTTGGGTCTTGTGTGTGATCAAGTTTTTAGGCTTTATAAAGAAGAGAGAGATCAAGGAAGGAAAGGAGCATGATTTTTTTTTATTATTCTGCTGTTGCTCAGGTCTTTGTTGCAGAATGGGATTCAGCAACATGTACTTGAGTAGCGTGATGTTGATAGTGTAAATAGCGGGATACTTTTCAATATTTTTCATCGAATATAACATTTTCGCTACACTATTGTTATTATCAGGAGTAACTCGATCAACAATTTCAATTAGATATTTAATTCTGTTCGTAAATGGGGTAGTTATATATATTTAGTTGTAATTGACATGTTTGACGACAACTGAACATATAGTAAAGAATCCTATAATCAAACTATTTTTCAAATTCATTGGAAAATTAGACAGATGTGAGCGATTATTTGAGGTAGGAAACAATTGAGGACCCCAGAGGTCAAGGAGTCTAAGTACACATTATCTACCTTTTATTACCTATAAATGTAACACAGATGATTTTAATAATCTATTGTTAGTACTAATTAGAAGCAAATGGCCAAAGTGTTGGCCTAAAATGGTCAAAACAAAAAAAAATAACTTTCCCTCTTACAAAATTTTGTTGACTTTTGGTTCAATTATCTCAAAACATAAATTTTGTCACTTAGACCCCTTTACCTCTGGGGTCCTCAATTGCGGTCTTCGTTACTCACGCGTAGTTTAATGGCCCTACTGTATTTTGGTGACGTATTATAAGTTATTCTAATATTTATTAAGCATATAACACATACATTTTATAATAATTTATTACATTTCCACGAGGGAGAGTGCACGCTGCATTCCCACGGCCGCTGGGCGCACTCTAGAGAGGGGTAACGTGGTCACACGTTACTTCTCTCTCACAGAAGACTACCTAGAAATGTACTGCATTTCCTACTTTATCGTATTTCCCTAATGTACGTACGTGTTTCAGTAGTAAGTGAGATATGCCATTCCCATTTCCATTCTATCTTATCTCTCCCCATTTTCACAACTCTTTGTCCCAATGCATTCCTTAATCTGCAAGGTGGGCAGCGCATCCGGGGGCGTGCCAACATTTGTCATTCTGGACTGATCTTGGCATGTATTGGGGATGTTTATGGACGACAGTATCCATTTACAATCAGTTGGACTGTATGCTCGGGTCCGACTTTTTTTCTATAAAAAATAACCATAATATATTAATTAATTGTATAATACCTATATTGTGAAAAATAGTCAAATACTATTAATACCACATTAATAGGAACCTCATGGGAATATTAATAGGAATATCGCAGTTGAAAGCGATAATCAACATTAGAGTGATTACTTTCTGAAGTACTAGGTTCCTATTCAATCTTAACGCGATTGAACCGCATCGAGAGTACACTGATTAATTAATAGAGCTGAATACTGCATAACGAGAGCCTTTTCCGCGGACAGCAAGTCGGTCAGGGCCGGGTTAAAAGGTGCAAGCCCGCATGCAGAGCTGCGCGGCTCTGTACCAAAGGGACGCGGTCAAGTGCCGCTGCCCGCTGTCCGGAGCTCACGCCCGTTGGCACAGTTTATGGTATTTGAACTCGCTGAATCTCCCTATACACATTACAAATATTTGTTAAAATCCGAGCCGAGGACATACTAAAATACAACGTTTAATTGAGTGAGTATAAGAAGAGTATTTATTTATTACCCGAAACACCACAGAGAAGTAATCCAAACACACACATGGACGAATACAAAATATTGCATAATATATACATAAATACAGAATCTTAAAACATTTTTTCTTTAAAGAAACGTTTGAGCGGCTAGTACTTATCAAGTTTGTACAACGATTTAGAGGAATTGAATGAGTTATAAAAATATAAATATATTTGAATAAATATTGATTGGTATCACACAATGAAGGGCACAGGCCTTCCCTTTTCAATGACAAGGGGATTATTGGACTTTAATCCATCACGTATGCTCAATGCGTATTAATTAGTTATTTTTTTAATTCGAGTATGTTTTCTTTCACCGCCGGGCCAGTGTAAACTTCATACTTAAGAAGAAATTAATTATCACTGATACGGGTCTAGCTTAAAACCAGTCGTGACTTCAAAGCCGAAAAGAGAGTCTAATAATTTAACATAAATATCTTCTTAGGCCAACACTGTTTTTCTGAGTTTGTTATGAAAATATGTAGAACAAACAATAATAATAGAAACTATTGTTTATATACAGCTTTTGATATATCAATTAATTTTGCATTAATGTCTTTAGTTTTTGCAAAAATGAAGAAAGACTTAACAACCAGCAACCTATCGTTCGTGATTTGGATGCCCGCGATAATGGTAGCTCGTCTATACTAGCGAATGCGAGATCCAATAGAAACTTTATGTACAATAAAAATGTCATATAAGATGTATATAGGTATATTTTGTATAATAACGCAGATTATATAATTTACTTATAATGAACTTAGAAAAGTGTACTAGCACACCAATTTAGCAAGACAATGTAGCAGGGAAAAGGTTACAGGAAAAAGATAAAAATAAAGATGAGCAAGAAGCTCTTGGAAAGATAGTGAAATGAGATCGAAATCATAAAACATCCTCACAAAAGATTTCTGAAAGCGTGGTTGAGGTTTAATAGAATACTTCACAAGATAATCTTTATTACAAAGAATTTTGTTTCGTCGTAATATGCATCCGTATCAACTCTTTCTACCGGTGTATAATTTTACGTAGGTTTCTAAGAAATCTACTTCAAAGATCACGAATTTCGAATTTGGCAAAAAATTTAACTACATTTCGACTAAGGGCGCCCAGCACACCTAGTGTATCTCTCTCCACTACCGGGTATAGACCTCTCTTAAAGCTCGCCACCACACACGACCTTCGACTCTTCTCATCCAGCCACCACTTGGTGAACTTCTGCAAGTCGCCAGTCCACCGTGCGCCGTAGGGCGTCCCACACGGCGCACGCCTCCATTTGAGGACTCTTCAATTCCATCGGTTATCGATCCTGTGACAAATAAAATATGAGTACATATGTCAAAGATGGATAGGTACAGTATGGAAAAGGGCGACAGTAACCATAGCAGGACCACCACCACTGGACATGTCCAGTATTGATGACCCTCAGCTCATCAATATAAAAAATTGAGTATTAGTATAATCGTATAATTAGTATAAAGGTTATTTACACAACGTTTCCACTTTCAATATGGGGCGTTTTTATCTAAAACTTTATTGTCCACAGTTTTCCTGCATTAGGATTACTCATAGATATCTAAAACAAGCCCCGAAATAAGGCTTAACCTTACTACGTACGCACAATTCCTTTTAATCACAATTTGAACGTTTTAGCGACAGCTCAATAACAAACGAAAATGTTTAACAAATAAAACGAAATAATAAAAAGGTGCACCGCTTAGTTCAGTCGAATATTTCAAACGGAGTACATGGAGCATAATCCGGCTACGGCCCGCTGCTCGCACGCGGGTCGAGCACATTGAGTACACTAGTTTACCGGTCGTGCATTACAATCCACATGACAAAGGCTGCCTGCATGGCTGTACAAGTGTTTGCGACGAAAAGGAAAATCTAATTGCACGCGAATTGGTGCCAATACGGGTTATCAGAGCCAATAAGGGTTTGGCAGTTTTCTCTGAATGAGATTGGTAATGGCGCGAATTTCAGACCAATTTAAGCCAGTTATTAGTGCTGTAATGTAGGCGTAATACTCTGATAGGTACTGTAATATACTGTACAGAGGAATTACATTCAGTTCAACATTAAATGAAATTTTAAGTTTCGGAAATTTCGATATTGTTTTAGCAGGGAACTCGAAATTTATAGAAATCCGGCGATAGAAATGTTGGGGCCCGTTACTCTGACTTATCAGTAATTAGGAAAGTACGTAGTCTTATAACAAATGTGACTTTTGCGAAATGTTTATAAAGGTATTTCATGTGTGGTATTACAGCCCTAAAGTCCAGAACCCGGTACAGTTGTATCCGTATCGTCGGGCCTGTTTTCCAGTGCAAAAACAATAACGTAGAATACGTTAATTAAATAAATATAAAAGAAATCTAACTTTGGGAGACTTTCGTATGTTATTAATTATTATTGATCCTGTAGTTAAATTACTTTTTAATAATTCGTGGATACTTATGTCTAAATATAAAACAACAAATAAAATAACAGTTTCTACGTGGCAGGAAGGATTCAGAATTTTTACATACGTATTTGACAGTTCGACCTCAAATGAACATTTAGGCTCAAATAAACTCAAGTTTAGACTCACCCTTGACTAATAGCAGCCTATGTTGAAGCTCGAGATCTCTTGATTTGAAGAGTATAGCTATTCATCAAACTCACTTCCATCAGAGTGCCAGAGTACCTATAAAATCGAAGTACCACGCGTGTCACTACTAGTTTTATAGTCTAGCAGTCGACGGACGTTCTGTCGTTGAACTGATGACGTCACTATACAAGTCGTCGACGACTACCCGTTTTACGATTGGCGCTTTGATAAACTTGGCCGCGTCGACGCTGCAGATGCTGATACGAGTTGGGAGTGGGGGGGGGGGGGGGGGGTAAACAGCAAAAAGCCGAGGAAATTTAAAGGCGCGCCCCTTTTGGATGCCATGCCGTTTTGCAGCACCGCGTTTTGAAACTGAGAAATGTGTTTTATGCAGTCGAAATTGCTGGTTTAAAACTTCACGAAAACGGTTATGCACTTGTCTTGAACAAATATTACGTGTAACTTATGTATTATATGTAGATATATTTACTTGTGATACTAATGGCTGCGAAGTGTCGGCAGGCTCTAGCCCTATCTCTACCCGTGGATGTAAAACGCGACTAAGGGATAACAAAGCCGCACAACACAATCCCCAACACAATCCCCACTGATAACAAATCACGATCCCCGAGGAACTCCACCACCTCTAAAAGAATGGACTCGCTAACCAGCTCGGCCAGCGTGGAGATTTAAAGCCGTAAATCCCTCATGCACAAGACAATGTGCATTAGGAGGCCCACGTCCTGCAGTGTACCTCCGTTAAAGGGCTGGAGTCGATGTGGTAATAAGAACGTGCAAACTATAACTCGTGTGAAAGTTATATAAAAGTGAAATTTATGGAAGCAGGCGGAAGACGAGCATACAGTCTACCTGGTGGTAAACGGATACTGCCGCCCGTGGACGTCCCCGATACATGTCAACGTCGGTCCAGAATGACAAACGTTGGCATGCTCTTGGATGCACTGGAGATTTGGAAATTTGGAATATACCTATTTGGAGAAAGGCTTGGAAAATTGGGGAGAGATAGGATAAGATGGGATGGGAATGTGCTCTGGCATATCTCACTCACACCTGAAACAAGTAGGTACGTACATTGGGGAAATAGAGTAAAGTGGGAAATTCAATACATTTCAAGGTATTCTTCTGTGAGAGAGGGGTAACTTGGCCAGTCGAGGCCCAGCGGCTGTGGGATTGCAGCGTGCACCTTCCCCCTCATAAAATATATTCTATATAATATATTAATATCTTTTTATTCTTATGTTTCACGAGTTATAAAAGGTATAAAAGTTTCGTATAAATATTCATGAAATATTTTTTTATAGAGGGGACTTTTAGCTGAACATCCATACTCAATTATTTCTTATTGAAGTTAAATTTTACAGTGTTTATCATAATAATATGCTATGAAATCATTCTACTCTGACAGACAACACAGCCCGTAAGTAGTTTTATCTAGTACTGCATCATTCTAACTGTCTTCTGCTCAACGTATTAACCTTTTTCACATACCAAATTTGACATTACTGACTTCTCTCCAAAATCAAATGATTCTTCTTTGAGTATTACATTCCGTATGTCAGAATGCAATTCCTCATTACCAATACCCTAAACAGCGGGTGCAAGAGACTCGTTATACGTGTATACCTAGAGCTGGTAATGACGTTATTCAGAGCGGATGGTATCGCTCTTCAAGTTTCTGTACATTGCTTTGACAACGCAATAGGGAAGACAGTAGCTCATCGTCAAATAATTTTGAAATGTGCTTCATAAATACATATATACCAACAGATTACACAGATTCCTTGAGAACTATTAGATTTGACACTAATTATAAGTATATTTATAAGATATTTGCATTTTTCCGTGTATTTATTGATGCGTATATTTCTTATTGATTGCACAATGTATCGCCCTTCGTATTTCTGTTTAACCAAAGTTGTCTTGCAGAGAATGCCACTAGGAATTAAGTCCGCCTTTTGTACAAGTGTGTGCAAGTGTGTGGTTGTACGCCTTTTGTACAACCTTTTGTGCATTAACTAAAGTTTAAATAAATAAATAAATTTATTAAACGGATCTTATATGCGTATTTTTTATTATAATCGATGTACACCAACACCAACAGTCAAGAACTGACTGTAACCGCTTGATCATAGTGTCACTGGCCATGATTGTGTAACCTGCCCAGACTTCGAATAAAATAAAAAAGGTAAACATATGCGTTTGAGACGCGTTCGACATAAGTAAATATAAAACATATGTAACGATAAATACTCTTTCATCTATTTTAGTTAAAGTGAGATACATATACCAGTTCAAATACCAGTGAGAGAGAGGGACAATCTTTCTTACAACCACCTTATTCTGCTGCAAACATCTCTAACCCGGATACATGTCTTGCCGGATATGCATCCGGGGGCGTGCCAACGTTGATGTTGACATGTATGATCTTCATGGGTGACAGTATCAACGAACCATCAGTTGCTTGTCTGCCAGCTCCTTCAAATGAAATAAAAAACTATTGGCTTGAAGTCGCTTAAACAACTATTGAATTAGGAATTTCTCCTGCATTTGTTTTAATATTAGCGCTGAAGTCTTCTACTGCTCACGTTTCGTGACATTTCTCTTAAAGCTTCTGTATAGCGCGCGGTCGTTTGAGATCGCGCGCTCGCGTTTACGATCCGTCCGACCGATGCGCCGGTTTATTTTAGCGAACGGGTAGTTCGGTGCGCGGCGTATTACGTGTCAACATGGAAACACATTGCTGTGACCTAATTTCTATGCTAAAGAGAATTCCTTTGTCTTTAGGCGTTAGGTCTTTTTCTGTAGGAGGTCAGGTAAGTGTAGGAGATGTCAGCAGGGCCATGAGGTGAAGTTTTGTGTTCGCTACTCATATTACATTTATTGGTTTCTACGTCCCATTTTTCATTTGTAAAAACGTTTGACGATCACCTTCTCTATCCCCACTTTATAAAGCATCCGTTGTCAGTTTAATTAAATTAAGCGAAACGCTCTTCGATGGTAGCTAATTCTGAATCTCGAATTTATTTTTCAATTAAATGAAGGAATCTTTTACAAAGTAGGAGGTTAGCCTAGGAGCAAGAAAGAGTTAGGGGTACACCTATCAAAGTATTCTGAAATGTGTCTTATGTAAGTTATCCCCCGTTCCACTTCATCTTTCCCCAAAGAGGAATAGAACGTGTAGTGGGAACGTGAAGAAAACGTCTTGTCCCGATATACTCGTATGTATACGTATTTCTTATTCCCCATTCTTTTCAACTTTTTTCCAAATCTATTCTTAGATCTTTAGGAGATGCGCTGCCAATCTTTATTATCAGGTGGACTGTCTGCTCATTGCCACGTTCTTGCCGTAAAGAGAGTTACATCACTTTCTTTGGCAATTACGTCATCTTTCCTTTCCGTCGTGCCATTGTGTTCAGTGGCCATCACCTCTAATGAGCACATTCTTCGTTACGTAATAAGGTCGGTACAGCAGGTGAGACTCAGTGCGCTCTTTACGAGCCGCCGCTAACGAGTTCACCCGTGATAATAAACGCGGCGTAAATAAAGTCATTTGCCGCGTCGTGATCAGCGTATTCTTGACGAAACTGACAGTTTTTTAGGAATAAATATCAAAGATACATACCACTCTAGTAATAGGTAATTTATTTCAAACGTTGAAGGTAAGTAAAACTTTCATGACTCACCCATGGCTACACAACATTCTTTATATCATGATTAATTATTATTGACGCAAGTTTCAGTTTTTTGAGGGTTCCTTCCGTAACCAGCCGTTTCATCGTCCACTTCTGCATGTGGGCCATGCAGATGTTTTGTACCTGAGGGATGTATGACCTTAAAACACCACGATGGCCAAGTGTGTAGTTTCTCAGGGCTTGTGGTAGCGTCTTTGTTGTCCCTTTGTCACCTTTTAGAACACCTACGGCAAGAGATGGAGTGGTGGTATTCTAAAACCGGCCCACACCACATGACAACTCTATTACTTTCACTATTACTCTATTAAGACTTTCACTGCTGAAATTTACTACTCACGTAGAAAATTCTTTACTTTTTATTTAATCTTTTATACTATTTTTGTATTTGTGTCCTGCGTCAGATATACTCGTACATGCGAGGTACATGCAGTACATGCAGCTTCAGAAGTATTCCGCGTACAGTCTCCAAGTGGGGGGATGGGGGCCCAGGCAGGGTGGCGTTCGTGATATCTTGCTCTTTTTTGCTTTTCTTTCCGATGCAAATTTCCCGTCACGGGGAACGCTAGCATGGAAATGGGAATTTGGAATTTTCACTAATGTTTTTTGAGGGTTGCGCCACTCATTATGTCCTGTGTACCTACTTGTATTCTCCAACGATTTCGGAAAAAAATGGTGTTCCAATTTTCATTCGCTTAAGCGAATGAATCTCGTTAACGTTTTCAGGTGAACATAATCATTTTATAAAGTTTCAGTGATTTTTATTAAATTTCCTTTACAGTAAACATAGATTCTAAAATGACATGAACATTGCAGTTTGCGTAACAGCAGAAAATTTTATTGCGTGATCATCAAATATACAATTTAATTAAAATCTTCTTTTTTATCGAAAAACAACCCAAGGTGAAAAGCGTTGAAGAATCGTGGAGATATTTCGCGTCCGTTACGCACACATGTACAATTACACACGTAATTTGTATCCAGGGGCTAGCGTATTTGGATCATTATTCCTCGCGACCCGGAGCGTCTCAGCACACTGGGTACCTCGTAAATCAATATCGGCGGACCCTTATTAATTAGTGCGTTCGTTACGCGGACCCCCGCGGGTTTCTCCGACCCCCCGCGCGCCCTCCGCCTCTGCTCGCCGGTCTTCCGGCTCGCGATCAACATTTTTAATTAGTATCCCAACGGAAGCTAGTAGACACCGTAGTGTTGACACCTTACGACTTAATTAAGGCAGTTTGAAGCAGCGGGGAATTTTCTTTCATATCTGTACAATCACGTAGGTGGTAGTTATGTAGCTGCGTCATCAAGAAAAGATTATCGGCCGATGCTGTAAATCGGAGTGTAAGCACGGACTCCGGAAGGCGGAGCGCAGTCCCCGCGGGCGTCGTCGGCGTCCGGTGCGGCGTCAATTAGACGGGGTGGGTCGAGTGGGGTTTGGGGAGGCACGCGAGACGCCGCGCTGCCCACGTATCTACGTTAGGTATATGCCCGGAAATTCGAGCCTATATACAGCGCACATAGCCGCTCCGCCTTGGGCACCGTAATTAATAGCGAGAGGCCGGATCGGCCGGCGCGTCAGGCGCCCGCCTAATCTTGAATCCTAATTATTATTCAGGGAGTTTTTCTCGGTGCTTGTTTATGCTGCCGGCAGGCGACGCCCCGACGAGATGAAAGAAATTGTTCGATGCCTCGCTAAACTCCTTTATGCGCTTCCCTCGACTTTTTTTAATTCGGAATTGTTGGCGGGTCGTAAATGTACATTACTCGTAAATGCTGAGGCGCTTTCCCTCATTACGATTATTCGAGGGTTTTCCTTTCCATGTTTCTACATCACTCTTAGTTATATTAGTATAATAAGAAGCTTAAGTAATATTAAAGTGGGGTTGATAACTGCGTTCGGGTGGCAAAAGTCGGGCACAATAAAAGTTGTATGTTCGTAAAGTGGGTCAAAGTTGTGAGAGCGGGAAATATGTATGTAAGTAGGTCTGTCTGGTATAGCCCGCCATATTCAGGCTGTCTGGGAGAACTGTCTGCGGCACGACGTGAACTGAATTCATACATTTTAATTGCTCCACCCTTTATTCTTTTGGCGGATATTGTGAAATTGTGTTTTCCTTTTCCGTCATTGTAAATTTGGATTGGATTGACGTTTGTCTTTTAGTAAAGATTACGCCAATTACTTTATTTATGGCAGTCGGGGGTGGTTTGTATGGTGTACTCTTTTGGATGTTGAAGTAGTGGGCACTGAGCGCTCGAGCGCTACTTCAGCGCTAATGAACCCTATAAGAATCTTAACCGCTATTGACATGAGCCTTTAACAGCAGGCTATCAAATTCTAAGAATTTGGACTATAACGCTCACGCACGTTTAACCCTCAAATCTTAGGTTGATTAGCGCTCACTCAGTTCTTGAGGGTTTACCCAATAAAATAATTTTGTAGAGTCTACTATAATTATTGATAAATGATCTGAATATTTTTTAATAATCTGCGTTATCCACCAATTTGCACTGTGTCTGCGTGGTGGATTATGGTCCGAAAAGAGGGAAATGCATTACTAGGTGCTTTACTACAAAAGACAACTATAGAATCGACCGAGTAGAAAAAAGGTCTTTGAATATTAATAGTAACAAGTACTATAGATGAAGTAGATCAGAAAATCGCAACCTCATAAACAATCTATATTAATATACTGACCGTCAGACTGTCAGTGTTTTTTTGTTTGTTTGGGTATATTTAAAAGATAAACTTCAATCAAACTAAACTAAAAACCAAAGATCAAAGTCCAAAGACTAAAAACTAGGAGCTAAACTAATAGATATAGGCTTTATTTGCATTGCCTAGATTGCCAGAGTAAAGCCAGAGTAAGACGCTTGTTAGATTATAAAACTAATCGACCGGTATCCATACAGAAGGACCGTTTTTTAAGTTTAACGTTATAAATAAAGCGTAACAATATTATATCTACCCACATAAACTGCACACATAATTATATGTGTTGCACACTATTACACACACACTCGGGGTATCTAGATAGGTAAATCTGAATAGAAATGAAGACATTAAAGGCTCGCTCGGTCTCCGCTCGTTAGGATGCCCACGGATCTGAAGATCTGATTATTACATACTGGATGAACGACGTGGGCGTACTCGTTACAAACTGGTTGGATGCTTGCTGATGAAGTCAAATGTACAGAATGATGTGGTAGTTTCTTCTGCTTCCGTTTTAAGTTGTATCTTTTGCGAAGATGTAGATATTCTAATATCTACTGTAGACAGATCTTCATGGATGACAGCTCCGCTTACAAACCGAGCGTCGGTCTGATTGTCTGCAGAAAAAAGTTCTTTCTGTAAAAAGATCATTCTAAAAATTTGGATGAGTATTGTGACGAAAAATCAATCTTAGAAAACCTGATCAATTAAAACAAAGAATATGAAAATAATATCTCAACATTTAGCTTTAAATCTAGGGCAAACATACAGCCTTATGCAGGAATAAAATTATGTATATTTATTTAAAAAACTTTATTGCACATTGTGATACAAAAGGCGAGCTTAATGCCTTAAGACATTTTCTATCAGCTAACCTTTGGGTTGATCAGAGAGATACATTGGGAGGTGCGATGAGAGGTGTACAATATATATGTAGGATACGTATACCATTATTACATTTCTATTTAATTTAAGACCGTGTCAGATATCTGAGGCCGCTAGGTTTGTTCACATTTTGGTGAATTTGGATTGGAACGGACACAGATTACACAGACTGTTTCCCCTTATAAGACGAAATAAGTTCCAGTGTCATTTCTATCAACTCAATACATCTGTTTTCGTTGTGACCAAGGAAACATTTAAGTACACGGAATGGACATCTGCAATAACTCTCTTTAATCTGCAGCTATTTGATACCATTTGTTTTTGCAAGAAGAAAATAATTAAATTGGAAATTTTAGTTGATAACTTCGCTGTTGATTTCACAGGTATGTTTCACACCTTTAAGTATATTTAAACAAAACTACCTATTTGGAGATATCATGATATACCACACCACACCATCAACCTATGTCTCTCCACTGCTGAATATGCACTTCTCCTAAGGCTTGCCACCATACATGATCTGTTGTTCTTCTCGACCAGTCATTAACGCCAAACTTTTTCAAGTCGTAGGTTCACCGTCCATCTGACCGAATGGCGTCTCATGCTGCGTTTCCCAGTGTATGGTCTCTATACAAGGATTCCTCCGCCCTACCGGTTGTCGATCCTGCGGCAAATATGGCCTGCCCATTGTCACGTCAGCTTAATAATTCTGTGAGCTATGTCGGTGACTTTCGTTCTTTGGCGAATTTCTTTGCTTCGGAGCTTATCCTGTAAAAAACTCCGAGCTTGCTGAGAGACTTTAATTTGTGGATCAGGCTAACTGTTAGAGACCACGTTTTGGCACAGTAAGTCATAACTGGCAGGATAAATAAGACTTTCCGTATAACAACTTCGATCAGCACGCCTCCGATTTGCAAATATCACTACCAACATATACCAACGATATTTTGTTGGAGAACACTCATTAGGTTTTTATTGAACGCGATTTATAGATATACTCGTATATATATAATTACGTTACTTAATATGAGTTTGTACACTACCTGCATTATTACCTCAGTCGCAACAGTCTTCCTCGAGATTGTCTGGAAGAAATTGATATAAAGCAGAGGGCTGGTTGTATTCTCTTCTTATAACGTTGTTCCTTAATTTTGTCATAATGTAACAGTTATACAATAACGAGATTCATCTATCTATCTATATGATTTGAATTTTGTTAATGTTTCTTATTTAAAGTGTGTACTTTGTGTGGGAGGAACTGGCGAAGATTTAAGTGTTTCTCAGTATATGTAAATTAAACTCTACCACATACCACTATTATCATTAGTCAGCATCAGTCTACTGTCAGACGGACCGATGATCTTCTTCAGATCATCGGTTGAAAATTGGAAAAATGAAGGATATATTGATGAGATTCGTTTTCATGTTCCTTTGCTTCTTTTTTCTATTAAACTTCTAACATAATTTTGACACTACCCAATACGTGCCAAGAAAGCGCCCTTCTAGCGTTTATGTTTCTTCACGAGGTGACGGGGGTTAATCCCCCTCGCTGGTACAAACAGAGGGGGTTGGGGTGGCTGACCAGTGGCCATCCCGTCTTAATTCTCGCGGCGGAGCTATTACGCAGTCATGTCTCAGCCTGATAGCTGAATAGTGAGGCAAAAACTAGACTAAAATAACTAGATGCTAGATTACTATCGGCTAGTAAGAATAGGAATTAGTTCTTGCGTTGTTTTATGCAAAAAAGGAAACATCTCGAGAAATACATAAAATAATTTTGAAAAATGTCTTCACTATGCAGAGATTCGTTACCGTTATAGCCATATTGTCGTCCACTGCTGGATATGGTCGTCCACTCCTCAATGAGAAAAGGCCTTAAAACAGAACGCTGGTCAAACGGGTTGGCGATTTCACTATCTTAGTGTAGCTCGTCAGGGTTTGTGGTATCGGCTTTGTTATTACTTAGTCACCTTTTATGACACCCGAGGAAGAGATGAGGGAAGAGAGGGAAGAGAGATGAGGGCCGACACTACGCGGCCACTGTTAATCAATAGACCCTAAAATTTAGCAACAAAATAGTCAGGATAAATAAAAAAAATTCTCGGTCTTAGAAGTTAGTCAGTCATATTTTATAGCACTTTATGTCGTCGACATAGAGGTTAGTTTCCAACGACACGGTCTAAATCTAAGCAAAATCACGCCGGTCTTTAGCATCGTCCATTTATCCGGACCTCGATTTGTATATCTCAGATAGACCGTAGATAGGCCAAATCGTTTCAGTACATACAAAATTATGACCATTTAAGTTTTGCAAACATTTACAAAAAGCTATATATTATTGTTGATCAGAGCCAAGAAACTTCTGTTTCTTGGCCACTTCAAGAGCCAGAGACTTCTGTTTGAACATTTTATTTCTAAAATACACGTTAAATACTTAAAAAAAAATTTAGACTAGCATGTGCATTTATGGATTGATGATAAAACAGTAAGAAATTATGTCAGGTAGAGGTCTGTAAGGTACTTTGATAGCGATAACTACGTTTGTTTTTGCTGCCAACAAAGAAGATATAATAAATGTTATTTGCCGAGTAATCGGTGCGTTCTCTTTGTGCGTTGGATATGTCAAAGTGTCAACTGAATGGAAGGCTAGGTAATCCGGGCCAGACCTAAAAGGCAACACTATTTACCTAGCCGTATACATAGACCGTATATACACGTTCGGTGGGAACGCAGAGACGTGAGATAGTGATGTTGGGATGCCTTGAGGTATCGAAATCGACAAATGTATTTAATAACGTTTTTCTTCTATTCTGAACACGACCTAAAACAGAGAAACTTGATTTAATGTCACTCCTGGTAGCCGATAAAAATGATTTTTTTTTGTTTATTTATTACCACAAAGAATTATTCAAATTTATGCATCAAAAGTCTTTTGAATTTGTACTGACATTAAGTTATTTGCCTGTACATGAATAAATTTTGTAAAAGATATTCAACTTTTAGCATATATAAGCTACAAATATGTAGGTACATTAATACTAGTAATTATACATACTTGTCATTACGAAACATTATTATTAATTGAGGAAAATTTGTGGTGTATCGCATATAATATTTGTATCTACCTAGACTTTACATCAAAAGTAATTATTGAATCCGCGTGCGAGCAGTCTAAAAGTTAAGTCAGTGTATAAAACTTAATAATATTATGGTAAGGTAAGCCGTATAAGGTAAGGCGGGTAGAATATATGCTTATTATTACAGCTAGGCATACGTCGCACAACTAGTTGTACTTTGACCGATCGCTACAGGTAGTCTCAATAACCGATACAGGTTATTCAGCCAACGGTAATGTGCACATAGAAGATTAGATACGGTAGCTTATTGACGAAGATCAAAACCGGTGATTATTCTGTGTTGGATAACTCTACCGGAATCGACTTCAGTCGTCTGCTGACAAACTTACACAAGTGACGCAAGTGATTCACACTTTCTCTCAATTTGTTATCAGCGTTATAATCACTTCATATCGACACATTTCACATCTCTGTCGAACGGGAGCGGCGGCGGCGAGTGTGCGCGTCGATAAATTCCGACCGCGTTGTCAATCGCTCGCGAGGAACGTTCAGGAATTAACGGCGCTGCGCTGTCAAGGCGCCCGCCCTGCGTCCCCCTTCTGACATTCACCATAGGGCTGATACAAAATATTTTCCAGAATATTGTAGCTAATTTCGTAGCTCTAACACTGTGACGATTGTTTAGAAACTTGTTATTTTTATTCTTTGGCTTGAACACCTTAACTTTTTAAATCGTATATATGTTAATATAAAATGATAAATTGTTAATTTTAATTAATTGGCATGATTTCGTGACGCACTCTGGCTTATCTCTCGCTGTTACAATATGAATGCTGTGTTCTCCTGTAAGATGCTACCCATATGTGTGTATCATAATGTTTATCGTGTTAGTATACAGTGAAAATGTATGGTGTGTCGTTGGCGAACACAATACAATAAAATAAAACTAAATTAGTTCTGAACAGAATGTTGATTATGTATATTTATTTGCATAGCTAAAAATGCGAAAGCTAACGCCGTTAGTTTCGAAAGAAACTCTGTTTCATGGAAACTAAGACTGATCGCGTTCTGTAGAAAGATCGCTGATTCATTTCTTGGGGATTGAACCAGCAAGCAGTCTCCATCATGACGTAGGTTTAAGATTTTTAATAAATTATTTAGTTCAGTTCTACAACGCACCTATTCTAACCTCCAAAGCATCTCCAAAATATAATAATTATATAAGTATTTATATGCCCTAATCAGCACGATAGTGGATGGATGAGAGGAAGCCTTGGCAGAGGTCTATAACCAGTACTGGAAAGAAACAGGCTGATGATATGACGCAATCACTTCGGCACAAATAGAGGGTACTCCATACACGAGAATGGAGTACCCTCTTTTAGTACGAACTAGCTCTCTCCTTTTGTTTAAAAAAATAATTTTGTTAATAAACTCCTCCTTTTGTTTCCTGACAAATGGATCAAAACGTCAGTTCCGTAGGGTCGTCATGGAACTTCAGTTCGGTGGTAACCCTGCGCAAATTGCCTGTGTTCGTAGAGTGAATTATAAGTCGGCGACGGCGCTGGCGCGGCCGCAACTGCGCCGACGACGCAAGACTATACTCTGTTCAAGTTAAAAAAAAGTGATGTCATCACTATCAGTCACGTGATTTCACATATTGACCAATTGTTTACTGTACCAACTAGGTTTTGTAATTGTAACTTTGTAAATTAAATTAGTGTAATAATAAACAATAACTATTTTGTTAATTATGAGATGAGCGTTCCTCAAATGACCAATTGACGCCTTGGATGGATGACGTTACTTTTTACTTAATGCGAATATAGTGCTTGCTGCATTCTCTACTTTAAACTTAAATTTGTCAGCTTCACACAGATCTATTCTAGAACACATATCTTTTGTTTGGAGAACAGTTGTTCAATTAGAGATATAGTTTTCTTTCTGTTATTTTCTTACTTGCGATTTTGGACTTCTGTCAGAATAGTATCATCAGAATTATCTGACCCATTTTTTTAGGCACAACTCTCAGCATTTAAAATTCTTCTTTAATTTTAAAACCACTCGTTGTTTTTCAAATTAAACATCTAAAACTGGAAGAATGAAGAAGGTAATCCCTACTAATATGTCTATAAATATGAAACGATGCCTAAATCTCTTTGTGTGTTTGTTTGAAATGATTTTACGTATCGACTATGGACGAATCGAGCCGTAATCCATGGATCGTCTTCGGAACCACAAAAACGTACACGATAAGGTTCGCGTGGAATAGCAAGCAGCAAGCATGCGGGCGAAATCGCAAACAAAACCTAGTTAAATAAAGAAGAACAATTTTTTAATCTGCACATACAATATGTTATTCAAAGTCGTATAGATTCGTATAGGTACCTATTATACCTACGCTTTCAGAGAAAGTACTTTTAAAAATGTCTAATCAAATCACATTTCTGAGACCCCAACGTCGTGTGCCAATTAAAAAGAAACATTCATTCAGTTTTTAGTGACATTTTTATAAACTTTTATAGCGTAGCTGCAATGGCTGTTACCTATAACGACACTACGACTACGGCAGCGCTCACAGTGTTAGCAAAAAATAAGGCGGGAATCGGGATATTTTCTCGTACCCGCGGGCTGTCGCGCGGGAATTAGAACGCTGGCTGTCGGCGGACGTTTCCCTTGTCTGCTTTTGTGTGCCGCGAAAAAATAAGTTTACGACATTCGCGGGAGGGGCGTGCGTGGGGGAGCGGCCCGCTTTGGCGCGAACGCTATAAACGTGCTGAAACATGGAATAATACTGCCGTATTGCAGTTTGCCTTTTATATCATTTGCAAGTCATTTATTAAAAGATGTTTTTTCTGTCGACTACCAACTTGCTATAATAAATAAGTACCGAATAGATTCGACTAGATAAATAGATTTACGTTCAAAATAATAGCCAAATGATACGAGCAAAATCCTTTCCTAAGTGTTTTTTGTAAAAAGTTTAGGGAAGTGATTTTAGTTTAGGACTTGATTTTCTCAAGTTCACTTCCCGCAAAAAATGGTAACATATCTATCTAGTTTTTAATTTTCCAAGCAATAAGAATTGTTGTTATTTAACAATATGTTTATGCTTTAGCTATGACCACTTTCTTCTCCTTCGGTATAGGTCCTTTTCCATAGTTATACTTGCCAACCTCCTACCTATATTATATTACTTTTCTTAGTCGTTCCCCAGTCAATGTAATAATGTAGCAAAGAGTACCAGAGTTGGTCAGAAGGTCCTGTCAACCGCACATAATATGTTCTCGCTGTAACTCGATCCCATTCTAGTCTTTCTAGACTTCTATTTATATGCTATTATTTGAAGTTGCAAGCTACTCGAATCAGTTGCCTCGACACCAATACGACTCCCGTATTTACTCCGGTGTTAGAGGTGCCCAAGAGCGGTGATAACCACAAATTCAAATGCAAATTCAATTTATTTGTTTAAAACGGAGCCAACTACAGATGACATTCAAATTATTGCCCTAGCGGGCCTACAAATTTTAAGTAAAAAGAAAAAGAAGGATACTTAAAGGATGCATTAGGTACTTATTATCACTAACTTGTATTATCTCTCCACCTTAACACGGATATTATCTAAGCAAAATTTAAAAGCTGTCTCGGATTAGCCATTTACGAAGGGCACAATTAAAACTTAGTACACGGCAGATCTGTTATTTTTTTTGGAATACAATTATATACCTTAATGATGCCATACAAACGCAATTTTTCCTATATAATTATAACCCCGAAGCTGGTATTTTTAGTGGTAGATGCGTTACTAGACGCTTGCTTGAGTTGTCATTTTTGTGAAATAGATTCATGTTTTGTTTAACGAAGTTCGCCGTTTCAAAAATATATATACAGGATACGCTTAGTAATGCATGCTATATATGGCTCTCAGAATTTCTTTCGTGCTATGAACATTTTTACTGCATTCGACGAGTTACCCTAAAAGTCATTCCCATAATTATCGGATTATAGAGGAGACAAATGCATGATATACTGTCAAGGTTGCTTTTATACAAGTATCCTTATCCTTTTTAGGGCGTAGACAAATTTGTTTGTTACGTTTTGTTTGTTCACTTATGTTCGCAATATGGTTTTTACGAGTACAATTTAAATTCTCGTCAACTGTGATATCCAAAAATTTTGTTACAGTAATTGGTTTTACTTATTCATTGTGATATCTTATATTAAGTTCTAGGGCTTTTGATTTAATTGTTCCAAATTGTAAGTAGATCGTTTTTGAAAATATAAATTGTAAATTATATCCATTAAGCCATGTGGTCGTACGCATGCCTGGCTTCGCGGGTAGATGGCACGCGTCGTAGCCATGTACGTCACTGAGCGCATTATTTGTGTCATTTTCCACTGTTGCTTCGTTTTTATTTCTTATGATAATTATGGTGTCATCGGCAAACAGTATGCTTTGCTGGTTGATGAATCTAGGCAGGTGGTTAACATACAGTAAGAAAAGTAACGGTGCCAGAATACTTCCCTATGGAACTCCAAACATGTTGATTCAAGGACTAGAGAGATAATTTTCTAGTGTATTTGTATTCAGATTTAATTTCTTTATTTTCGTAACTTGATGCCTGTTAACTAAGTAGGGTTAGAGCCATCTATATGTTGATCCCTTGAAACCACATTCTTTTAATTTATTTAGTAAAATGGAATGATCTACATAATCAAATGCCTTGCTAAGGTCTGAGAATTTTGCTGGGCATTTTCCATTGTCAGTTAGGCTATTTAAGATTGATTTTCAGGCTATTTCAGTTTGTACCAAGTTGTATATTGCTGATGTTGTTAGTTGATTTCATTGTTCTAAAGCCATTGTTCGATATCAGTATGAGTTTCTCAAATATTTTTGATAATGTCGGAATGAGGGCAGCGGTTTTGTTATTGTCCTTTCTGTTATTTCTGTTTTCTGTTTTTGATCCTTCTTTGTAAATAGGCCTGATTATTGAGAGTCTATCAGGAAATCGCCCTGTTATCAAGATAAATTAACAATATGGTACAGAAACACCGCGATAAAGGATGATATTTGCTTTATTAGTGCCGTGTTAAGACCTGATAATCTTTATTATTTCTTGCTGAACTTACCATCAGGTAAGCTTGCCGTATGTCATCTGTGCTATAAAAATCTGTTCTGTTTCACACTCACATAATTGTAGCCTTATTAACAAATATTTGACAGCCACTTTACAAGTTTCGGACCATTGTCCATGTTCATAGAATTTTCAGGAATTCTCTGAGTGATTTTTTACAATCCACTAAAGCAATTACAAAGCTTTAACCGCTTTCTCCTCGTCTATTATGTCTGATGCGCCCTATCGCCACCGAGGCTGCACTTTAACCATTCTCTGTGTGTGTTTCAATATTATAAAATTTTAACAGTTCTTTGGAATACTATATTACATTTCCAGAAGTACATTAACATTAAAGTATGTAATTGAATAGTCTTCACTAAGAGAAGGAAGCCTATTTTCAACAGTGGAACTAAAGAAACAGGTTGAGAAAAATAGAACTGCATCATACAAAACTACTACAACATTCGTTCATATTCATAGACAATACAAACAAGATCGAAGTACATAAAATAATTAATGACAAAGCTCTCCTTTATTTGTAGACGCGTGCTTCTGCTTTGCGAAGCGGTAGGAGGGTCGCTTGGCCATTAGCGAGTGTTGGCGACCGTTCGTGTGCAACATTATATTTGCGATCGTATTGTACTTTAACAATAGGCGTTAAAGCCTAGTTTTGTGTTACTCCCAGAAGAGTAATATTGTTAGAAGCGTACATAATTTACGCGGGTCCGATAGACGTCGCGATTGTTATTACGCGGATATTGGATTTGGCGGGAACGCAAGCAAGATAATGGCAGCCGCTGTGGTAACCTAATAATGCTAATAAAGTATTCTTTCGCTTCACTTCAAGGTCCAATTAAGCACGTTTTGCAGTTGATAAAAATGAACGAACAAACGGAATGAATGAAGGAAAGACTGATGAACGTGGACAGAAAAATAAAGATGCAGATCATTAATTGGGACCGTTTTTAAAACACACAAACCGTTATTATATTAAAAAAATACATAACAAGCAGTGAGTATAGCCCCTTCATGATGCACCAACGCTGCCTAGGTTTATTCACGCTGATTTCTCGATCATTAGCATCTCTTTAACTATAACTTACCTAATGTCTTCGTGCTTTCAAAAGACGACTGACTGATTGTATATTTGAATATCATGTTTCCTTATCTATTAAGCATTTATACATTTCTCGTTTTCAATGCTACGGAAACTAATGAATAACTAGTAATACTTTTCAATATATTTAAGAATATGGTAATTTATCTAATGCAAAGTTCAATTTGAAAGTCCAATAAGTAAATTATTCGAGAGTGCACATCCAATCAATCAGTGCCATAAAATGTCGGTTGTCCTCAGAAGGGGTCGACAATGGGTCCGCGATTATGTTTGCAGGCGCGCTCGGGGGCTACCTAAGCGGGTATTAACTGAGGACGCGTAGGTTATACAGCGACAAACGTAAATAGACCCCCAATGTTTTATTCCACTGATGCCTTTACTTCTGCTAAGCAAACAAGCAGGGGAGGCGAGGTAGACCAAATAATGCTGGCACAGCTAAGTAATTTACGCGCGAGCGGTCACCGCCGCTGGTGATTACACTCGCTTTTTGGCGATGTTGGCTCCAACCATCCAGCTAGAACGTTGCTGGTTAAATAAGAACTGTGTGGCCAAACCTTGGCGTATTTGGCCAACGCGTGGGTTAGTCATTAAGGTAGCGTGTGCATGCCTTGTCGAGACTTCGGTTACCGCCCGAGGGTAGATTGTTCGTGCTAGCTGTAGACGTGTGCGTTAACTTAATTATACCATGGCCATATACCGTACAATAAAAACATATATTACATATCAATATGTAAAAGGTTACTATTAAATGTTAGAAAAATTCACACCCAAAAACTCTCTATATCAAATCATAAAGTACCTACCTATTAATCGCGACGAGGTTTTCATTAGAACATTATTAAATTTTAGATAGATAATTTCGCAGCTAACCGCGACATAATAATCAGCACGTATCGCGACATCAAATTTTGGTTCAAGTAAACTTTTTTAAAGTACAGTTAAAAATAATTTTTGCATCTACAACACATGTTTAGTTACTCAGTAAATATTATGCAATTTTGATATTTTGAGGGTACATAATACCAATATATCCTTTATCTTCAAACCATATAATTGATAATGGTACGAAAGTATCCAGCGAGATAAGCCGCCAGGATCCTGGGTACCTTTACACAGGGACCAAATTTGTACAATATGCTCAGTATATAATCCTATATTTTGAGCATTTTTTACAATAAACAGCTATTATATTTTGAATATTTATTTTAAGTTTTAAGTTATTTTGTAATATGATAGTTATTAGCAAATAATTATTTTCATAACTAAATACAAATTTAAAAGTTACCCATTGCTTCAGACAAATTTTGAAAAGAGATCCCATTACTTTAAAACGAAGGACCAGTGTTTGATTATGAATGAGACGATCTTATTTGCAATGCTGAGTATTCAGTATTCAGTATACTTATAACGCAAAGTACGCAGAGTATTTATTCATAATGAGCTTGATGTTTTTTTTAACAAGACCTTAATCCGAAAATATTAATAAGTTTTAAGCAAACATGTATTCCTATGTATAGCGATAAAAGTAAATCCATGAATATTTTCGTCCTCCCGTTGCCTCTAACTATCTAGCGGGCAAATGCCCGGAGCCAGGTGCCATATCGCGTGTGCGCGGCCGACGACGGGGGACTACGACCGAAAGCGGCCCGTATCTCCACCCCTACTTCACCCTTCAGAACCTTACAGAAACGTGCAGGGACTTTTGGGACGCGCGGCCTGCGAAATTCCATTTAAAGATGTCGGGATAATTTAGCGCTGACGAGGCGGAGGCCAAATTGACGCGCCCTCGGGCCGCCGTGTCGCCGAGCACTGTATCGATCACGGTTTTACAAGGATCACCTCGGGGGACGGCTCTGTACGTAAATAACCCTCATCCGTTTTCGCGAGGGTCGCGACAATCGAAAAATCTTAGTTTGCAAAAATATACCGTTTCGTAAGCGCGCGAGCGCGATCCAGTGACGTTGAGTTACGCCCCGCGTTGGGCGCAAATTTCTTAGGTTGCTATTTTACGCTGAAGCGAACTTAACATTTTCAAGAGTGTTATTTAATCAAAAAGAACATTTTGTAAGACTTACAAAAATATAAAAAAAAAAAACATTTTTACTTCTTATTTCTGTAGCAAGAATAAAAATCAATAGAGAATGTTTAAAAACGATCGCTTTTCACATATAGGTGTGATAAGTATAAGACAATTGGTAGATACAGTACGCAGCAACGCAGTAGTGCGGTTGGGGTATGAGTTTAATCGTTTTAGTTTTGTTGTATGTAGAGCGGTCATAGTCTAGGCCCTAGACTCTAGGGGTATCTATACTCAACTCACATTCGTGTGAACGTGAGTTGAAATCCTCGGCCCGCACCACTGAGTTTCTACTAAAGTACTTACTCATCTAAAAAAAAATAACACTAGCTGCGCGATGAGGGGAAACTACGTGAAGAAATCTGCACACTCCAGGAAAAAAAAGAATCTAGAGTATGTGATCCACCAACCCATACTGAGCCCACGTGGTAGATTACGGCCCGAAACCCCCTAGTGATTTACCAGGGGAAGTGTGAGCCCTGCATTGGAACGTTATAGGCTGATACAATATGCAAGTTTATCAATTTACAATTTACTGCCAGCCCTTTCAGTGTGATATTTTAATACGTAGTCGGGTTTCAGTTTTTAACTTTTTTTTTAATCAATTTGGGATTTACGACTATGTACTCGTAATTCTCTAAATCCTGGAAAACTCGTACCGTAGAATGGGGTGACTTTGATCAATTTTAGAATTAAAACGATTTTTTTTCTTAAAATATACGAGCGAAAAAATAATAAAAAAAATGTCAATATCGGTTTTGTCTATACTTTCAATTTCTTGAATAAAAATATTATTTTTCTCATTATTTTTCGAGAAAAAAAATAAAATGTCGGTGATCAATGTTAAACTATGATCGGGGTTACATTGATACCTCCCTTTTTTCTTACGGAATTCGAAAGCATCCCCAATCAGGAACGAAATACAAAAAAAAAAATTGAAATCCGTCCGTAGGTGTAGGATTTATAACATTTTTTATGTCTTTGGGGTTACTTTGACAAAGAAAAACAGGCATTTTACGAAATAATGAACTTTATTATGAAAACTAACTTTTTCAGACACGTTTTTCAGTCTTCGATAGTATAAATATTTAGAAAATGTTATTAAACAATTATAAACTCGTATTAAGTTCAAAAACTTAGCTTATGGTAACAATTATAACATTTATAACAATCAGTTCTTTGCATAACCTTCCAAAATTTAACTTATAAGTAAACTAGTAAATATAACACAGTCTAAGATTATTTCTTTGGAGATCAATAATTTATGATTAATGTTTACTTTAACTAATACTTATTTAAAGTTCTTTAGTACTAATATCAAATGGGAACTCAACGTAGTCTTCTTTTTCCACAGGCTTAGGTAAAAATGCAATAATGTCACAGCGATCAATTTCTGAAATATCTTTGGGTATTCTCTTAAAATTCCTTTTTTTATCTAAGGACTTGTATCCTTCAACTAGCAAAGGATCTATTTGTATAATTTTACACACGTATTTATACATTTACTTGCCACGTATAGTAAAAAATTTTACTAATACGTATCTTCCTTCTGTGCATTCAGTTTCTTCGTCTTCCTTCTCATCAACATTATCATCAATGTTACTTTCATCTTCCAGCTCTTCTTGATAATTCTTATTAGCTGATTCTGGCCGTCTTGTATCTTCTTCAATTGGGTCCAGTTGGTTTACTTCAATCGGCAGGTGATCGCTAGTCGATCCCGTATCATTTTGATATTGATTATTTGTTTGCACCTGAGGCGAATCAGTTGTCGCACTACCATCTCTAGTAGCTATGCTCTTGCCAGGTGCGACATCTAATCGCTTCTTTTTTCGGGCAGGTTTATTAGAGCTGTTACCATACCGGGACTCTCTCAAAAAAGTTGTCAATGTGCTTTCAACTTCTCGTTCACCGGCTTCATCTTCTCTGGGCAGTCGATCCAAAACTTTGTTCTTATTAAAAGGATAAATGCCAGTGGCACAAAATCCACTCATTAAATTGCGTTTTAGTCCGGAACTGATGTTCAAATAAGGGGAATTAGGTTTCGGTGTTACCTGATCCATTTTAATCAACGCTTTCGACAGAAAATGTGGAAAAGCATCTTTTGGGACAGTCGCCAGTCGGGGATTTTGGATTTTCCAAGTTGTTAATGTTAGTCGCCAAGCTGACTTCATCGGTCGAAAGAAAGCCACATCGAGCGGTTGCGTGAGGTGAGTAGAGTTTGGGACTAGGCAAATGAAATCTATATTGTGTTCGCTGCATAATCTGATCACCTCATCGTCTAAGTGGGATGAAAGGTTGTCACCTAACAAGACTTTCCGGCCGGGTAATCTTCTTGCGTGAGGTAAAAATGTTGTTTTGAACCAGTCCCTGAACGTAGCACCGTCAATCCAGCCACTAACTGTTCGGTTAAACCGAGAACCCTGTGAACAACAAGGCTGATCACAACAAGGCGAGCCAGCTGGCGCTCTTTCCTTCCATGTATCATATAAATGAGCACTTTTGTAAATAATATATGGGGGTAGAAGAACGCCATCTGCTGATCCACAGACCATAACTGTTGTTGCACTTTTGGAAAAGTTCATAGCCTTCTCCGGATACTTAACTCCCCTCTTAAAGATGCCAATTTTCTTTCCCGGATCGTCGCTCATATTGGATTCATCATAATTAAAGATATTAGCAGGGGGAACATCCTTAACAACTTCTTCAAGGTTCTGGAAATATTCACCAAGCGATTCGCGAGACACGGCGGCTCTTGCTTTTTTTATATTTGTAGCTACTCGTTGAGAGTATTCAGTCTTGTGTCTCTTTAGCAATGAGTAAGCCCAATCAACTCCAGGAATATTGTTTGTGAACTTAGTCACAGATCTTCCTTGCTTGTCCAAGAGCATTTTCGCGAACATCCGCAAATCTAGAAGAGATAGTGGAAATCCCCACTCTGCACATTTCGCTACCGATTTCAATATCACAGACTCTTCATTTTCGGAGAAAACTGGTTGTGCACCAGGTCTTCTGCCAAATTTACCATGGTACTTGTTATATATTGTTCCATAGGGAATATTATACTTTTCAGATGCTCCACGTAACGTCAATCGGTTTTCAACTACTCCTGTAGTAGCCCTATTCAAAATCTCTTCGGTGTAGTTCCGGTAATCTCGGGAGCCTAAACGCTTTTTATATGTTCTTGGCATGATGCTAAAACAATAAAAAAAACATTATGGTTAATAAGAAGAATAAAAATCATTATTCAACCTAAGTAACTCAAAAGAAATAACTTCGTGGGGTAACATTGACCAATGATCAAAGTAAACCCGTATAGGTGATCAATGACACCCCGTACAAATAATGCCGCCAAAAAAACAATGAACTTTAAGGTTATGATTTGCAATAAACGTCCATGTTATAGGTGAATAAACTTCTGATCCGGTGAAATATATACATTTGTTGTATTTACGATACTCAAAATTGTAGGTTAGAAGTTATTCAAGCTTTTGAAATTACACAAAACTAGTACTTACCTATTTTTAATATTTTTTCACTAATCGGCACCGATCCATTCACTGTGACTGATCACACGATGACAGTGGTGTTCAATGCTGCCAATCATAAAAACAAAAATGGAAGGATGCGTTCAGCATTCGAACAATTAGAGTTTAAAAATGAAACGAAGTTTTTATCAAAGTCACCCCGGGATTCAAAGTAACCCCATTCTACGGTATCTAAAATTATTGAGCGTGTGATAATATTTTTTTACTTACGTTTTTTTCCCGAATGACTAAATTCTTTTTGCCCGAGTGGACTTTCAAGAATCACCGGACATCATGTTTAATTATGTTGCACTAGGACGGATATCTATATTAAAAAAGTATCCGATCCAGATTTATACCCCTCCAACGTCAGCCCTCTCCCACCATGTAATCTACGCGCGTTGAAACAGGCTTCCCAGGAATAAAACCTCAATACGAGACAAACTGGCTATGATTAAACTGTTGATGTACTGCTTAGTTATCCGAAATTTTAAACTATACTGAAATGTTACGGAAACTGTACTGTGCTGAAACCACTGAAAACTAGTATATCTACTACGAACTGTAACGGACACTGCACTGAACTCCTCTGAAAACCCCAAATATAGCTCAAAATACCAAACCAAAAATCGTTTCGATAGGGGAGTTCTAGGTTCCATAGCAGCGCCATCTATGATTCACATTGAAACCAAACCCTATTTAATATAGATACTCGTGAATCTTTCAACAATAAGTATTTATAACAGGAACTAAATTCTTTAATATTTATAGCATACTTATTGATAAATAATTATTTACTTAAAAAAATACTACATCACATTTACCTATAAGGGGGGGTTACATATTTTTTTAACAAACGAGGAGTTAAATTGAACAAATAGGGAGTTAATATTTTTTCTTGACATATTTTATTATATTATTACGATTTTTTTTAACTTTCACGGAAAATGGTCCATTTTTATGTACACAAATTATATATTTTTGGAACATGCACAATTGCACATTAAAACCTTTCATTTGATACTACACACGATACATTTGTACGCATTTTTGTTCGCAATGCGTGTTTTCATGTTTCATAACGTATAATGTTCTCATAACGTTTCATAACGCGTTTTCCAGCATATTGGAATATTGGATTTAAAATTGACGTCATATACCCTATGTTACGAGGAAACATCAAGACAAATTTAACGACACTTCATTTGTGAAAATGTAATGAGTGGTTTAGGAGCTATGAACACAAACATACCAACATAGACTGATGAAATTATAAACCTCCTTTGGCTTTGTCGTAGTCGGGTAACAATAATACAAATGAGTATCAAAAATAATACAAAAAGGGGGTTATCCTAAATTATCCTTTATCCTTTATCCTAAATAACATTTCTACTCTACCAATATTAATATTCTGCTGTATGTGAATGTCATCGCCGTCGCTTTGAAGTTTATGCGGACGAAGTCGCCGCTAGTCAACAATAAATTTTCCTTGGGCAATGACGAGACTTGTCCCAAAATAATTCCCAGTTCAGGCCTCGTTTAACTTTGTATAAATGTGCTAAATTTGGTTGATTCGGACTCGCGGTGTGTTCTCTGTAGACGACAATCGCAAATTGAACAGTTAACGGTCTCCATTCAGATTTAGTTGGATTATATTTGTTTGGTCCAAAACAGACCTCCGATCTACGAGTATATAGTGATGGCTGAAAATTGATAAATTGATAGCACGTAAGTTGCAGTCAGATATAACTGCAGTAATTAGTGGCTCCCCGAATTCAGATCTACTACTCAGGCTTCTTCAACAAAAGTTGTTCATAACTTAAATAAAAATATACACTACCTAAACCTTAAGTTTATAAACGCGTACAATTTGTACTTCATATGAAAAATAAATCATGGATATGGATATGACAATACATAATTCTTTTTTACTCTCATGAAAATAGCAGTTGAATAGAAGTGGGAAAAACGGATAAAAAGGAAAGATATGAGGAATGTCGGACAGTTCCTCCTTGACGTCTTCGAGTATAGTTTAGGTGTTTAAATAATAATGTTCTGTATAGTTTCGTATTTCAGTGTTACAAGTGACTTTCCAAGTAGATTACGTTTCAGTTGGTGGTTAGTTATCGGCTGGAGGGGTTAGAGGGGGGAGGCCGATTTTTAGACCGCATGGTCATTTTAGAACATTAATGGAAACTCACTCGTAGCACATATTTTACTAATAACCTAGATGTTAGTATTTACCTACCACACACGCTACTCAACATTACATCAATCCCATGACGGCTTATTAACTTTTCAATTGCTCTGTCTTGCATCTTTATTGAGCGTACTTAGACAATCGAATTATATTAACTAAACACAAGTAGGTAGGTTGAAGTGACTAGTACCTATATGGCGAAGGGAAGCGGTAGTTCAGCGTTATGATGACATTACTGGTATCTTTACAGGGGGTTACACCGATTTGTGTTAGAAAGTAATGTCAATCAATTTCCTGATGGTTATTTATCCATAAAATAAGTGTGGAAAATCCATCAATTATTATGACAATTCGACTAAATATTAATGATAATTATTACGCACATGGAGCATTTAAAATTAGTGTATAATTATTCTATCAAATATCAAACATTTCGGTGCCTGAAACAGAAGGCAAGATCCAAAACTTGTCGGCTCCTTGATGTTTCTTAGTAATTACCGAGTGGCTTGCGAGCATAAATCATTTTGACAAGACATGAGGCCGATGCGCTGACATCGATGACGTAGGTGAACATTGTTTCAAACGTTCAAGTTATACTAGTGGCTGTTGGCGGTTTTGTTCCTACTGTTGTGTATACGAATGTACTGTAGTGTTTTTCTTGTGCTTCTGAGGAGTCCTCTTCTATCCCCAGTAAACCTACTATCACTTTACTGAGCGATTCCGCTCTTTCACCGACGGGACTGGACATTGATAAAATACGTTTTAAACCGAAATTGTTAATTACGAAGAAAACTTGACGCTGGGAGAATATGCTAATTGCATCGTTGCCATATATGAAAAAAATATTTTTTAATGAAATCATAAGTAACTTTATATTTATAAATTAAAAATAAACGAACATAATAATTAGAGAATAGTTAGGGACTTTCACACCACCTTCTGATAACGTAACTGTTAACAATCTGCTATATAAATTATCTGCTAATTAAATCTAGCGGATACTGGCTTTCTGATACTTCCCGATACCTTATCAGAAGGTGATGAGAATGGCCCCTTATACTGTTTGTTTTATCAAAAACTCCAAGGTTTGATTTAAAATTAATAAATATTTTAGCAATGTTTTTGCATTTTTCTCGAGTGTCATCAAAATGCACTCGTGTCTTTCTTTCTGTTGATAATATGGACACTATTGACAACTATTGACAAAAAGGACAATTGGACACTATTGATAATATGGACAACTTCGTTTGAACTCTGTTAAAATTGAATTAGTAAATGAAATTGCTCATTTCCATCCCATCCCTCCCTATTTTCCCAACCCTTTCTCCAAATCCATTCGTATATCTGCAAAGGTATGCAGCGCGTCCGGGGGCGTATTGCAACGTTTGTCATTGTGTATAAATGTTGGAATGTATCGCGGATGTCCACGGGCTGCAATATCCACTTAGTATCATGTGGACCGCGTAGTATCATGCTCGTCTGCTGCTTTCTTCCAAGAAAAATAATAATTCTGGAATGAGGTTCCCCCTGACATTAGGAAAGCTCCGATTAAAAATATTTTCAGACCCATGCTTCGGCCATCACTACAGCCTTAGTGGTTTTGAATTTTTTGGTTATTTAGTTGTTGTATATATAATTATACGACATATATTTATGTATGTGTGTATGTATTCATATGAACGAATATTGATAACTAAGCATTACTAGTGCTTTGTATTTGTGTAAAATATTTAGTAATCATCGTTTAAGTTATATTTATATGTTTCATTACAGCCTCGAACGGAGAACCGTTCAACTCAAAGATAAGCTCGCCTTTTATAAGACTACGTGCAATACAGTTTTTTAAATAAATAAATTTCACAAAATAAAATTTATAATTTTGAAATGTTACTAGTCCCGCAAGGATCATTCATTACACAATAAACGTAAACGGACGTTTACGATTTTTTTTATATAGGAAGAAAGCGACAGACGTACTAAAAGAAAATTTTCCTGTATCTCTAGAGTATCATCATCTAATTATTTCGTATTTGTTTACGCAATAGAAGAAATTCATTAGTATTAGGAGTATAATATACTAACACAATTTGAAGCTATTAATATTGAACCAGGCGATAAAGGGCCTCCTCACGAAACCTACAGAAGCTTAAACGTTGTAGTTACACGTGTCGAATCCCTACAAGGGCGGTTACTAACAGCTAATTGAAAGGGCCAAAGTGGTCGATTATCGATTACTTGTACATACAAACATGAATTTGTTACAAATAGTTATACGATAAGCGGTGGTAGCATTGGTCAAGAACTTAACACACCATTAGCCTATATCTCTTTACTGCTGGATATAGGCATCTTCTTACTCTACTCTGATTTTACAACACCGAAGTTTCGGACCCGAACGAAGTTCGAACGATCGAAGTGCTATAACCCTACTTTGACTTTCCTTCGGTCGGAGGCCTATACATCGGGTATCTCCGAGTATTTAAAGGTTATCGTGAAATTTGACTTTTAATACCGAAGTATCTTTCGTAAAAAATTATAATTCGATCGTTGTCTCGTATTGGAGTAGAGTTACTACGCAAATGAACTTCGTTCGGGCCGAATTGTCGGAGTGAACGTTTTCTTGGTAGGCATCGCCCTAAATATCGGCCGAAACTTCGTTTGTTGTGATTTCGGAACTTCTCCAAGTCGCAGATCCATCTGGCTGGAAGGAGTTCTACACTTAGATTCCTGTTACGTGATCTGTATTCAAAAAATCATCTACTTCATCTGTTGGCAGTCCTGCGGACTTGCCGACTTGCCTATTGCCTCTTCAGCATGTCGGTGACTTTCGCTCTTTATCGAGCATCTTCTTTTAGGAACTTACTCCGCAAAGACACTCCTAATGTCCAATATTCCAATCCAACTTGTTCAAAATATATAAATAAACACGGCGGCTTGATGTAACTGACACTGTTTTAAATTAAATGATGACATGATTATTATTTACATATTCATAATTTGATTTAAAGCTAACTGTTGAGACACTTTATTGATTGTTTTGTTTTCAGCAAATTTGATTGGAACGGACTATACTCACGTTTCTCGGTTAATTTGCTAGAGTTCATTAAATCAGACGACAGTTTCCTAAACACTAAGTTATGAATCATGAATGATAATTATTTTTTGAATTATCCCTATGCATTTCAATGATGGAGGAAAATATCTTTTTAAATTATTTTGTACTTATATATCTTTTTATGTAATTATATGCACCTAAATATATTACGTTTGTATTATATTTTCATATTTATTTACACTAGGTAATTTCATTTCTATTTTATATATATTTTTAATTATATTTGTTTACTCCCCTATAACTTTATGTACTAAAACCCTTAAATTAAATAGGAGATAATTTTGCAAATCCGCCTTCTATAATATTTTATAAAAAGAATATATATAAAAAATGATTGACCTATTTCTTTATAATAAATGACTTATTTATAAAATTTATTTATATAAACCGATTTATTTATAAGTTAAATCAATCAATCATCATCATAAAAATCAAATCCACATTTTATTATTCACCAATCTGTATTGGGTTCCCTAGATTGTTTATGGGCCGACACTCCAACGAGACCCCCATATAAGCGACGGTTAAAACACACGGATGTATGAGTAATCAAAATGTAGGTAAAGTGTAGTAGTAGTAATGTGTAGATAGAGTTTTACGAGGCAATCTTACCCGCGCGGTGCGTGGCTGTTCTTTTTTACATCCCCTCTGGCAGGGTGACTGCGCGAGACAAAGAATAATTAAAAGAGAAACTTATTTTCCTTTAATATAAGTAAATAACCTATTTATTTTTTTGAGTTTTTAAGAAAGCCTTGCAAATTAACTGATTGGATACCCAATAAAGTGAGATATAAATGCAAAACGCTCTCTCTTTCGGGTTTGGATTTATACTCTTTAAACTAGCCCACTCATTAAGATTTAAAAAAAATAATTGTTGTTGGTATCCGAGCAAGAAGGATCCAGATAGGCGTTATTAGAGTTATGGAACTAGAAACTAACTTTAGTATAACTAACTAGAGTCTGACTACATAACGTAAAGAAAACGATAGGTTAGATTAGGTTATTGAGAAAAAACTATCCGAAATTCGAAGTGTTGCATACCGAGGATGGTGGGTGTACGGGCGGCGGGTGACGAAATAAAATTCTAGTCGGGTCGCAATGAAAACTACGCCCGAGGAGCTTGCCCGTACTGACGGTACACGAACATACACAAAGTCGGATGCCTCTGAGGTGCCGATCAAGATGCAGTAGAAGCAGGCGTTGAGACACTATTCTTGAGAGCGCGGTGTCGTCGTTAACACGAAGTAATAATTATATTTCGTATATATCGATAAAATTGAACATTAAAGTTTGATAGGGTATAATTTACAGGTAGGTATTATGAAAACTTAACAATATTTCTCAAAATTTTACTCAATAATTCATTATACTGCAATAAATTAATTAGACTATAGACACAAGTACGAGTAGAAACAATCTAAGTTTAGTAAAAAAGGTTCCTTTATATGGTATTTAATTAAAATTACACAAAACATTTCTAAAATATATCTTTTTAAAAATTGTAGGTTAGAAACGTCATAGAGGATGTGGCATGAAACTGTATGCACGAGTACGTGACCAAAGAATAATATACCATACAATAATTCAAATTCAAACTTCCGAAAAATGTCTCGGAAACTAATAGCCGAGAAATGGACTCTCTTTGCTTGGACACCCACATTAATTATTGTTTACGTAATTCGTCGTGTCTGCTTATATAATAAACTTTGCTTACATAATCTTTGCCCGTAATCGACGAAGGGTGGTGGGTGGGTCGCGAGGGGGGAGTTTTAATTAGAGCTCGGACGCCGCGGCTGTCATCAGACTCGGGGGTTCGCGATGTCCTGACCAATAGTCGCCTCTACTGATATACTATGCTTGTTCTTTGTCTTGCACTCGCTTTGTGCGAATCTAGGTCGGATACAGGTAGAAAACGAATCTTATGACTTTTTTCTTTGACTGTACCATGTTGCGCGGCGAATTAGTTAGGGAAAAATGCAGCTCCGAGCGAGCGACGAGCGAAACAATATAATATTTACTCGAAAAGATTGAATATTTCGTTCATGTTCTGATGGTATTTTAAAAATCGAGATTGTAAATACTTAATTTCGTAGAAAATTACAGACATGAATCCAAAATGATTACCTATACTTACAGACAACGACAACTGTAGAAGTTCGTTGGTGGTGGTTCGATGAGAAGAGCCGAAGACGGTGTGTGGTGACGAGCCGCGGGAGAGGTCTATGTCCAGCAGTAGAGAGGCATGGGCCCATGGTAACAGGGCCCTTACCTATGAAATTGCTGTTTGTTCATAGTTTGAGCTTAGTTATCTTGCGCTTGGCTTTGAATTAGTTTGGCTTCAAATTAATTTTAATTTAAAGCTATGACATTCTTTTTCAAAATCAGTTATTCATTTCTTTTTTGTGAAACGACTTTTTCCTTAGATAGCGTTGTGTTCGCGACCATGGAAAAGTTGAAAAATAGTGTTATTTTCAAATATGAGTACCGTCGTGGCAGTAGCGCAGCACAGACGGCATGCGTTATCAACGATGTGAATGGATCATTCACCGCAATCGAACACACGGTGCGTTTTTGGTTTGATGGTGTCCGTTCTGCAAATTTCGACCTCAAGAAGAAGCCCTGTGGACGACCGGAGACTAAAGTCGATAATGACGAATTGAAAGCAATAGTGGAAAGCAATTACACTTGGATTCATCCCAAACCACGTCTGAGTGAGCCTTCGGCGTAAGTGACAAAACGATATTGATTCATTTGCGACAAACGGGAAACTGAAGAAGCTCGGAAGGTGGGTACCGTATGGGCTTAATGAAAGTCAGCTGCAAACACGCGTCGAATTTATCGATTCCCGTCCCCAGGGGTTCTATAGCAGAGGCATCAACTACCTTTAAAATAGAAAAAATGCATTGATAATAATGGACAATATTTCAATTAATTAAATATATAATATTAATAGAAAAAAACAATTAAATTTTTCCATATAAAACAGCAATTTCATAAGTAAGGACGTAATACTAACAGATATAGACATACCCTTTTTATACAGAGGTTTAGCTGACGACCTTATTATTTTATAGAATGAGTGTCAGACGAACATAGTTGTAAGTTGACATTGTCGCTCATAGACCATGGAATACATGCCAACATCATCCGTGGTACAATAAGAATGACAAACATTGACAGGCCCCCTACAAGTCTCCATTTTATATCACAACTTATCAGATTGCAATCTCCCTACCACATATTTACTGACAATAGATTAATATCAATAAAACGTGTCGCCTTTAATGAGATACGATAATTGCCGTTTGAACAAAAACCAACTACACAGAAGATTCAAATTTATTTAATGTAAAAATCACAGATCATAGAAATAAGATATATTGTGTAACACTCTCTGTAACTGGATTTCAGTACTGTGCCCAGACAAAATATTTACTTTATAACTTTTGAAGAATGACGAGGACTGAAAGTGAGCCAATCGTGTTTCCAGTTTGTCCTAGATCTGCAGTCACACTTTTCGCAGGTTGGAGTTCATAAATCATGAAGTTTTTTTGTCAATTTTCTCACTGTTTCGGGATTGGGAAGTCCATTTTAAAATGTTCATTTCAGTTTTCATCGTTATTGCTATAGATTTGGGTTAAAAGTGAACTTGGATTAATTATTGCTTCCAATTTTTATTTAACAACTTAATAATAAATGTAATAATTATGTAAAAGGATTTTTTTTAAGTGTTATTTATATTGGAAGACAAAAGTTTTAATCAGTGTGGATTTGAACACATGATCACACGAATGTGGATCGAATATCAATACGCCTAGACTATCATCGCTCTAAGTAGATAAGTTTCTAAGAAAAGTAAGTATAAAAGTCATTTGTAATTAAGATCAGACTAGAAAAAGTTTTCCGTCGTTGCCGTTTTCCGTCCGTAGTTGCTCGTCGATTCTTATTTACTGTTCTCTTGCAAACATTCCTTAAGGGTTGTAATTATTTAAAAATTGTAAGAAATTTTGATATCTGCTAAAATTGGGTACGATTCACTAATTTGACGTCAATAATTGCCATTTGTAATGAAGATTTGCCTAAATATTTACATTAAAATAGACGGCTGCCCTGTATCAAAACCCAGTATGGAAGAGATGTGTTTGACATAATTACATTTACAAAGCTAGCTTTCAAACAATGCAAAAACACCCATATTCAAGTTGTATGTGTTTATGGATATATGAATATCTCGAAAATTAGTAAGTGTATCAGGTGATGCTCATAAATCACTAAAAACCTGCAAAACATGTAATAAATGAGATAACTATAATATTTTAGGCATGATATATGTCTCCTCATGATATATGTATGTTTGTGGCGTTTTAAGGCCAAACAATATGCATGATGTGGCTGATGTCCTGCAGTGGATACAGAAAGGGCTGATTGTAATACTTGCAATATGTATCTAATATTTTTTATTGTGTGTAATAATAACCTCAGATTAGAAGAAAAGGGTAGATACAGCGCGAAACCGAAGCGGCGAGGCCCGTATTCAGATATGTGTGCGTGACCGCGATGTAAAAACAATTACGTCAGTGCGTGCGTAAGATTGCCAGGGTAATGAAAAAAATGCATTGTTGATATTATAATAGTTGATACTAAATTTATTATTTAGTAATATTTTTTAACAGAAATTAAAATATAAATTAGAAATACAGATAAGTACCTCTACGTATCATTATCCTATGTCATTGCAAAAAGCTCTACTATGAAAACTAACATAAATTACACAGCGTGTCGTCGTGTGTCGACCGCCGTGTCGCTACAGTTATTTTATTTCAAATTATTTTATTTTTAAGGAAGATTACGACATGTTAAAAATATTGTTGAAGCAATATGACAAGAAAAATAAATTTGTAGACATGCCATTTAAAGTCTCCACAAATATGCATAAGGGCTAAACGTTCTATTCTGTGCTGTATGCCACTATGCTCTATGTTCTATGCCACCTGCAGTATAAAGGCATATTCAACAACACCTTACTTGTCTAAATCGGTCCAGCCGCGAGAGCTCAAGAGTGGACTTTTCTTAATATACGAGTACAAACACATAACTACAGACATACAACAGACCCGCGAAAATATACCACACCAGCGTAATCAGGTAATTGCATAAATAAATAATCAATCAATTAATCGGATTAATTTCCTTGTAATTCGGGGAAAATATCTCTATATATCCTCGTAACACTAACCGATTTTGGTTGAGGTTTGGTGTTCCAATTCATCAGTAAATACATATTAAAAACGAAATTTATTAACAATAATAAAATATGAAACGGATGAAATGTATGATACCTATGAAACGGAAACTGCCTTCCTTTAAATTTTCTGTATTTGGAACAGTTTTTAGAGTGTTTAACAACACAAGATGGCATTATAAAAAATATGACATACACACGTGAAGTACAATCTGTACGACGCTTTGTTTCACACAGATTCGAATTTATATTTGCTTTAAAATTTTTCGCTTTGATGGCCGTCAATACAGATAAATCCTCCTGTATTCGGCGCGTAGTATCATCTGCCTTTTTCTTCTAATCTGAGGCAATATTTATGCGATCAAATTTTTATGTTAACATCCTATCTTTACATATAACTTGTTGCTCGAATATTTTTGGATTTTCCTGTAAAATTTGTTAAAAATTACTTAGTATAGCTCTTTACTATATACTTATAGGTCTTTTGTGGGACAGCCGTAAAGGTTATAATACTATGCTAGTATATGTATATCCGTCTTAAATGTACATGTACTCGTAATATGGTTCAGCACACTGCGTCAGCTGTGTGGACGTGCACTGCCAACCGCCCCCATCCTCCCCTCACCCCGTACCGTTTACACACCCCCTCAGACATCCGACCATTCCTCAAGCTCTTTGGAGCGGCACTAAAAGATATCTGGAGGTGTATTTTTGGTACTCTCTGACAGAAGGGTCTTATAACTCTTATGGGAATAGGATTTTTTTTTCGGGATTATAGACATAATTTATGAATGTATTTCAATTTCTATATTGGTATGTATGTTAGTTTATGTCGATATATAGTGTTGTCTATTGTCTAAATCGGGAAAATACTTGTTCACGATTACATAGCGGTACTAATCATTATTTCTTTTGGAAATCCACGGTGATGAAAGGCGATGATTCCTTAGGAGGGGTTCCTATCCTAGATTTACCATCGTAAGTTCTCGCTAGCCTATCATACAGATTGTATGTAAGTAGGTACGAATTCTTAAATGATCACTAGTTTGATGTTGAAGGAAACATTTCTCGATGTTATAATGAGCGTAGTGTTTAAAAAAATCTGTGGCGTTGGTGATTTTGTGGATATTACACATATCAATCTGCGCTGAATTCGCGTAGTGGATTATTACCAAAAACCACCTCATGATTGCAAGGAAGGAGAGCCCTACAGTGCAGTGGCACATTATATTATAAATTATAATATAATTATAAATTATTATATTAATTATCTATTATATCAGCATATGCTGATTACAATGTTATATAGTATCTACTTTTTTTTTGTTACTTCGATAATATTTTTCTTTGTAACCAATTTTTTTGTGAACAGTATTTCTTATTTTGTATTTGTTATACGTTTAACGCATTCTTTTTATCCGACTGTTACAAGCTTCTCCATACGTAGGCTTAATCTAACTCCTCTCAATATCGTAAATAGTTCTAAGTAACCGTAAGAATAATAAATAATACGCGTATTTATTATTCTTACGGCTTCACTTCCAATGGACAGTTTGAGTAGTTTTCCAAGAAAGTCGTGCCTTTGAGAGGGTTATGATCTTCCAGGAACTGCCGCTTTGCCGTCTGTTATATTACAATCTGAATTAAACCACGCGAAATTATGCGACAATATGCCCCATAATTATGTCTGGTAGTATGTCACGGTAGTATTATGTAAAGTTCTGGGTGACCGGGTAACGCCCAGTCGGCTGTGGGATTCTAATATCGCCTTCTCCTGTCTAAATACTAATCGAATTTAAATGTCTAAAAATAAATAATCTCACTGAAGTAGAACTGAACTATTTCTTACCGAAAATTAAATTCGCAAAAATAAATGGACCTCCTGACGCACTAATGAATGATGATTGATGACAGAACCTGAGTTATAGATTTATAAATAAACAAGCATAAATAATATATCAAACGCCAATAGTAATTACTATCGAGGCGAGTTGGTCGAATACATTTTAGTTCCATTTACGTGACCGTCCCAGCGCGCGACCCGTTTAAAGATTCAACAGCACCGCGGGCAACGGGCAGTCGGTCTAACAGACCCCTTTGAAGATATTCACCTTCATTAGCGCGGGGTCCGGCTGACCCCCGGGGGACAAAACTCTCAACTCAAACGAGTAAGGCTTATGAGTGCGCAAGGCCAACTTTGACCTCTAAGTTTCATTTCATCGATAACATGTGAGGGTTGTTAGGAAATTACAGGTTATTTTTAGGTAAGCAAACCATGTACACATCCCGGCCGAAAGTAATACACATCGACTATGATCGGCTAGCCTCGGTTTTGCAGAGCGTTGTCTCTGTGGTAACGGCACACGATAGAGACTACGCTCTACAAAACCAAAGCTAGCCGATAGTTTCTACTCTCTTTCTAAAGGCCGCATACTTATTGTATTACTTTCGACCGGGAAGTGTCTGTATATGTATAGTATATTATATACTATAGTATATACAGGATCTTCGAACCTTTCCCGAAGTCTAAAACCATGGATTCAGTTTATTTTTACGTGTCAATTGATAAACATTTACAGATCTTTATTTTTTGCAAAAAAAATTTGTTTGAAGTTGTTTGTTTTTGAAAATTTTCATACAAATTTGCAAAAACCATTATTCCACGACTTTTTAAAATTTCATACACAAAGCACTACTCGCACTTACATAATTAAAAAGAGACTTAATTAAAAAAACGTTTGTTTTTAATTAAGTCTCTGACATTGTTACTCTGTACTACTCACAATACTACGAAAGGTAACGCCCCACAAACCTTTCGCTCATCTGCTAATTGAACCGCTACTATTAAATGCAAGTGTGATCTACGCGGTGGGAGTGAGTGAGTAGGTAGATTGTGTGAAAAAGAGTGTTAAATTAAAAAAAAAATTAGGATTTCAGTCGTTAATTTTCACAAAGAAATTCAGTGTTAAGATGGTGCAGGTATTTTTGAACCCTGTATAACAATAATACACGATTATGGTCCAAGTTTCTTGACATAACGGCTTTTAGTAGTTTATCAAAAATTGGGGCAGTTTATAATGTAAATATTTCCATTTTAAAGCGCTTTACGATTTGTTAAAGAATGAAAACAAATTGTATCAAAACAAATGTAAATAATTTGTAATAATATCACGGATTTTACTCATAAATAATCGCATAAACCACTTTACGCTTTTACAAGTTTAAACCGTCATTAATAATTCTTAATCCAGCCGATGCCCGGCAACGGTGTCTCGGTTCCGTCCAGTCCGAATCCCCACATTTGTTTCAAGTGGGCAAATAAAGAAGGAAACAAGTTAGATGGAGTGGAGCCGGACCGCGTTCGCGACTAATTAACCTCCACCCTCACCCCGAGGGGGCAGATTCGCCCCCTGGAAAGGGGGGAATCCTCGCGAGCGGTTAAAAATGTGTGGCTCCCGCGAGACGCGATGCGACGGTTTTTCCTGCGCCAAGTGCAAGCTTATAAGCTTAAGATACTGCTAGTTTTCATTTGAGTACTTTCTAGGTGACGTAGCTTTATCAGTTAAATAATCACCTTGGCCCTAAAGTAGTCATACTAGATAACAATTTTGACATTGTTGAATTGTTACCCACTTTGTATTTTATTAAAATTTCTCTCAAACTTTGAGAAACAATGTTTAAAATAAATGATAACGTTAAAGCACATTATAAAATATTAAATAAATATTTTAATATTGTATGCTGGATGAGAAGAGCGTAAGATTGTGTGCGTTGACGGACTTTTGGAGAGGCCTATATACAGTAGTGGCTCTCTACTATCTCTATCTAGTTGAATAGTAATAGGTGGTGGGTGAACAGTTTGAGAATTACTGTCGACCTTACACAGGATGCGGTTATCACAGGCTTACAGATGCCGTTTCTGTCTCATATACAGGCAGTATAATATTCTTTATTTTTTGTCTATTTGGCCATGTGATTTCTATGGTATTACAATACCATACCATCAGCCTCTCCACTGCTGGATACAGACCTCTCTCAAAGCACGCCACCACACACGTATTTTCGACTCTTCTCATCCAGCTAGTGCCTCTCATCCGAAGTGCATCCCACACTACGCTCCCACTACGTGCATTCCATTCCAGGACTCGACTACCTCATCGGTTGTCGGTCCTGCGGTAGTGATGACCTGCTCATTGCTACCTTACCATGCTGCTATCATAATTTGGTATTATTTACATTATATTGTATCAATTGGCAATATTGATACAATATAATGTAAATGTATACTATACTAATACGTGCAACCGGTGCACGTGTAAGCCGGCAGTCCCTCGCAAATCGGGGCACAGCCACGTGGCGGCGCCGCGAGGCGGTGCGGTCCTTTAATAGAGCACGTGACACGTGTAGCGAGCACCTATTTATTTTACACACAACATACAAATATCCTACAGATACACATTGGATAAGCTTTGTCAGTGTGAATAAGATTAGTGTTGTAAAGTTATATAATTTACTAGCTGTTGCCCAAGACTTTGCTGGCATTAATTTAATTGTATTTGTACTTGTCCGCCTATAACATCCCACTTCACAGCTCATGCCTTCACTAGTAAATCAGTGGGGCGGGTTGACCATAGTCCAACTCGCGGGCCCAGTGCCGATTGGTGGATAGGTGGATACTTAGACTTTTTTCCTCGCGATGTTTTCCCTCACCATCGACCAAGTGACATTTTTTAAAAATCCGCACGTTAGGTAGGAACTCAGTGGTACGGACCGATGATTTGATCTCACGATCACACGAATGTGATCTTTTTTTTCTTAAACTGGCGAAAAAGAGCAGAAGGTTAAAAGTGTTTGTTCAGCCTCCTAAACATGGTCATCCGACGATGCTTAGAGGCAATAGTAACAAATTCTGCCCTCCAGTCCAGAGATTCTCGCCGACATCCAAATATTTTATGGAGATCTCTACGTTGCACATGCACCTGCGTTTGCAGCTCGTCCCGATGACGATCGCCAAGCGAGACTAACCCGCCATTACACCGACGACATCCTAGACATAAATCTAGGTGTGATTTTTTTTTATATAGAGAAGTGGGCGAACGAGCAAGCGGTCCTACGTGATGGTAAGTGTTACTGCCGCCCTTGGACACCTGCAACACCAGGCATGCCATGCGAGTACGCCGCCGACCTTGCAAAATCTTATTAACAGCTTTTTTGAAGAACCACATATCGTAACTTAATGGAAATACCTCTTGAGGCAATTCGTACCACAGCCTACAGGTTCGCGGTATAAAATGATTTTTGGACGATCAGTACGCGACACCTCCGTACCGAGGAAATTAGAATTGTCCTTGGACAGCTCAAGAACGGCAAAGCATCAGGTGATTATGGAGTAACGGCAGAACTCCCGAGAGCCGAAGGGCTCCCGTTCTGAGGGAGCTATGACTCTTCGATATCGTTCTCCAGAATGGTATCACACCCAAGTGTAGTTGTCTTGTTTTACAAAAAAGGAAACAGGACATTACTTTAGAATTATAAGACGAACTCACTTCTCATAAGCTGTTCTTGAAGATTATCACGAACCGTCTTGCCCGAAAGTTAGATGAATTCAGGACTATAAAAAGATACGATTACTCTTAATTTTTTTTAAAGTCCGCGAACTACACGTGTGACCGAATATTTGAATAAAATAGTAGTAAAATAGGTTTAATAAAAAAATAAAAATACCACCGGAGGCGCATGTGGAACAAACTGCGGGTCCTTTTTAAGGGTCTCGGCCGATTTACGACCTGTTTACGATAACGTCGGGCCCCGTTAACAGTTCTCACAAATGTGCTTACGGCAAAAGAATTATACATATGTATTTTTAACACCTTTCACACATATCAATGGGAAAATTTGTAATTAGAAATAGATTAGTATGAGGAAGAAATACTCTTATATTAACGTTATGTAAAACTCTACAGGTTCTAATTATAGAAAGTGAAATAATAAAAACTGTAAAAAAATGTTATTCTTTCTTACTTATTGTCATAATTTTTTTTATTATTCCTTCCGTATGTTTCAAATAAATATGTTGAGGAAAAATTTGTAGTTCCACGAGCCAAGCAACGACATATTGGGATACAATACCATCTTTACAGCTTTGATCTTTTTCCGGGTTTTTTTTTAAAGTGGCACCTTTAGTCTAGACAAGGCGAAAGATTTCTGAAATTGGAAATGACCTCTGTAATGGATACAATTCTGCGAAATCTTGATAAAATACTATCAGGAAATAAAAATTGTTCACAATATGGAATTGAAAAATATTTTATTCTTTTGACGGGCGGTTGACGGGCGGACGGCCCTATTAGTGAAATTCTTTCAATCCATCCGCTCGTAGTAAAACTCAATAAACCTGTTGCTGATTGATTGAGAGTTATTGCCAAGAAATAGGTACTTTGAAAAGATAGGAAATTCTTGGAATCATTTAATGCTTATGTAAGTACGAGTAAAAGTAAATGAGTATTAAGACATTAGTTAATTATGTCCGTACTATACATTTAATTAGTAGGGATTTTCCTGGCTCCGACTAAAAAATAATTTAAAATAAATTGAGACGCATTCGACTACAAAATAATAATAATCTCAGTTCATATTGAAGCAAAAAACATGTGGCGAAGGGAAATTTGCTCGGCCTTGCGGTCGGCGAGCTTTACCGCGGGCGGAAGCGCACTCGCGCGGTTCGTGCGCGCACGCATGGGACCGGTGGGCAACGGGGAGTGCGGTGGTCGTGCGGGACGTACAGGATGTGGTCACGCACTTCGCGGAGATCGTATCGCAGCCGCCGGGGAGCGCGGCCTCACGCGATAGCCGCGGAGAAACCGCGACGTGATAGCTGACAGTGGTGTGACGTGTTTGCGGTAATATCGATATCGACCCACTGGCCACTGCGTGCATTGGTTTAAAATTTGATAAACGGTAGTGGAATTATGCAGGTATATAGATAAATATTGTGTTTAATCGATTGGAAAATTTGAGGAGCACTAACAATACTAACGATCCCCGTGACTTCGCTCACGCTAGGTTTAGCGTAGATAAATTTACGAGTTTAGATATCTTTTTATTTGCTTACACGAAATGTGCATGGTAACAACTTTGTTTTTCACTTAAGTTTTTAGTATGTATTATACTCGTATATGCATTTAAGATAGTATTAATTAAAGCGTCGAATCTCTTGTAACTTTTTATTACTATTCCACACGCTTTTAATACTACATAACCAATTAACAATCCTTTTGACAGCTCTCGTGGGCGGAAGTGCGACGGCGTGCACACGCTGCTAACTAGTGTTGCAGCACTACCGCTTATTAGCGATAGTGATGGCACTCCATCACAGTGCATACTGACTGATAATATTCACTGCTAAATCGATCGATATCGATATCGATCGATAACACTATCGATATGAATATCATATCTCGATATGTCTAATCATGTAAAACGGGTTATTTTGAAATAGAAAAATACAAGCAATTAAATTATTTCTTCTGATTAAATGCCTTGAATCAAAGACCGTTGTGAAGTCGGATTTTTTATTCGAGTCAGGAATATGACATGTAGAACTGTCAACCACAGTGAAATTTGTACGGATATGACACTTTATTGACAGTTCTACATGTCATATAATTGACTCGAATAAAAAATCCGACTTTAGTGAATACAATATATTCAAATGAAATAAACTGGATTATTTTTCTCGTAACGACAAGAATAGAACTACATTTATTGTGAAACTTAATTTATTATAATATCAATAAATATTTTTCAACAATCTGACTTTGCGTCCCACTGCACAAGGCAACCCACTGCAATCCTTGGCTTCAAATTTCTGTTACAAAATAATTAAGAAAAAACTAATCGATAAAGCTCGGCACCACCGTAACGGATGCGCGGTCGAGCGGCGCGCGCGCACTCGGGAGACACGTCGTGCGAGTCGTGCCCTCCCGGGGGTCCTCCGCGGGGCCCTCATTGCGATGCGGTACACACCTGACAAACCACCGAGACTGCTAATTTGACGCTGTGAAAATCTCCATGAATTATTTGATGTAGGTACAGTTTTTAGCTATTTCTTATAAGTAGAACTCACAGATTTTCAGTAGTCAGAATCTCTGAAGTTCATTTGACTATGTATTTGTTCGGGCTAATTTCGTCGTGGATTTGTTCGATTTTGTTGTCATTTTCGCCATTGATTTACTTTTAATTTTTTTTAAAGTCCGTGAATTACACGTGACTGAATGTTCGAATGAACACTAGTTTAATAAACATTAAATTATACAATAGTATAAACATTAAATTATAGTATTAACATTAAATTATAGTAACTAACTAAATGAGCAGAAAAATATACTGAATGAGCAGAAAACTGATGGTAGCCGCTGTAGAGGTGGGTCAAGTAATAGGTTTGGGTTCTTTGTTGACATACTCAATGATGACATTCTAGTAACTTAAAATTATTTACTTAAGTTGTTAAAAAAAATCTATTTATAAATCTTTCTTCACTATAGAAATAGGTATGATAATTTTATTAGAATGACGCACATTTATAATACGAGTATTTATCTATATTTGTTATTATTATGTTTCGTTTCTCGACTTCTTGCGTCGATATTTTCCGTTCCTTCCGCCCTGAGTCCCTCAAAGAAGAAAAGGTTCGGCTCTCCCGATTTATTCATCCAAAACTTTTGAAACTATTGTCATTGTGTGTATGGCAGCTTGTTTTTGTAAGATGTGCGTTTTTATTTTTGATTCCAGCATGTCACAATATCTGGTTAAACTTTTAGCAATCACGCCGGTTGCTCCTATTACTATGGGGATTATTACTGCTTGTGTGTTCCATAATCTACATATTTCTATTTTGAGTAAGTCGTATTTAGTAAGCTTTTCCATTTCTTTTGGACTAAATCTATTTATTTTACCTATATTTATTAATATATATCATTTCATATTTATGGTTATTGTTATAATAAATTATAAATGAATAAATTATAAGATTTATTGGAGATAAACCTTATCTTTATCTAATAAAGAATTAAAATTGAATTAAACTTATCGTGTAAAGATAATGACTTTCTGATTTCGGAAAAATATTATTATATCTCCACTAACTGGTCAAAGTCTACAGTTAACCTTTGCACCTTTCATAATAATCTTACAAAGAACAACGTACAAAGAATGGTGTAATTCACTTTTCCAACAGGCGCCTGCCAAAGTTTATTTTTTTCAAAATACCATACATTATTAATCCGTGACAACTTGTTTTTTAAGATGTTACAAATTGTCAATTTTTGTGAATTAAACCAATACTTCTATATATGTAGATGCATAGTTCAGTTCCTTAGATTTACAACCTGAAAATAGTCCAGAATAGCCATTGATTCACACCAAGGGTCTATTCTAAACTATCCTGTTTTCGATGCAATTGGAACTCAACAAAACAGTCTACAATAAAACGTACATATAACTTAAAAACGAACACATTGCGTATACTCGTGAAGCTAAAAATTGAGTACACTTGATACTGACACTGCTATATAATAACTTAATGTCACCTGTTGCTCACTCTTTTCGTCGGGGACGGTTTGTTGCGTAACAAAAATTAATGATATGAACTGATCATAACTATTCTCCTGTGAATTATTACTGATTCTTTTTTCAGGTTTCTAATATTTTGTAATATTAGTTAGTGTAGTTCTGTGACATCATATTATTGTAATAAATAACGAATACGAGCTCGACAACCAAATTTTATTATTTTTATTTTTATTATAAATAGGTGCATTTTGGTCAAGATTTTATAAGTTAATGTTTCAAGATTCAGTTTAAATAAAGTATGCTCTAAAATCGGATTTTCAAATTGGGGCAATAAAAACATATGTTGTTTTTGTTAAGACTCCATTAGTTACAATATCTAGAAAATTAATAAGATCCGCTTTCGTGGATAATGTCATCTATTGCCGCTGCTGTTTATCCATTCTCAAAACTAATGGCCGTCATTGAATCCCGCCTGCATTAACCACGTTTCCCGCGCGTCCCTTGTGTCAAACAGCAACGAATTAGGGCAGAGCACGCACCTCGTGAATCGATATCGCATTATCATCGAAGATAATTTGTTCGCTCACGGGACTGGTATGCTATTAATATTTTTTTAAATTATTAACAACTTTTTTGTCTTATTACACTTTGTATGAGTAGCGATAACGGCAAGTTTAATATTGTTAGAAGTTATTTTAGTTAATATCGTTAGATGATAAATGTCACAATATTGATGATGACATCAATATGTGTAATTTGACATTTAACCATCACTCTGTATGTCTCCATAATGCTGAAGTCTTAGACACCACACACGGCTACCGGTGATTTTCTTTAAGTCGTATCTCAACCGGATTATTCGCAAAATTAGCAAGCTCAAGTGACTAATGAACATGTAATATCTGTCGAAGAACTAACGGATAGAGGAGACCTGGATGGAGACCATTCAAGTTTATTGACAGAATGTCACTAGAGAATAACTTAATAATCTGGATCACTGGAAAGGAATTGCCTGAACTGAAAACGCGGATTACCAATCCTACTTGTGTAATACATAATAAGATTTAATTTAATATCAATAATAGTTCATGATGGTATTGTCAATTATTATTTATAAGTATAGATTGAAAATGACTATGACAAATAAACATAGGTAATTTCAATACGTTTTAATTAAGAACTTTTGTTGCTGCTCAAGTTAAAAGATTGTCTGTTGTCGACTCGATTTATACTTATGTATTTTTATTTTATTTCATAAATCGTTATTAAATCCCCAATGAAAATAAACAATCAATGTAACAGCATAAATAACATGTCGTCATTAAATTTAAATTTATTCTTACGCCAAATCCACTTTATAAATTAAACTAGGTTTCGGCGGCGCCCCCCGGGCGCCGGCCTCTCCCTAATGGGGGGGACGCTCCGGGCTTCGCCCTGCGCGGAGCTCGGCCTGCGGCCTCGCTTAAATTACACACTGAGAGAGATCCAGATCGGACGACTTGAAACATTGGTGGTTCAGTAGTCCGGTCGCTCCGGGCTTCGCCCTACGCGGATCTCGGCCTGCGGCCTCGTTAGACGCAGCTCGGCCTACGGCCTCGCGTAAGTTACACATCGTGCGCGGCGGCTGGTGGTGCCGTAGTCCGGTCGCTCCGGGCTTCGCCCTACGCGGATCTCGGCCTGCGGCCTCGTTAGACGCAGCTCGGCCTACGGCCTCGCGTAAGTTACACATCGTGCGCGGCGGCTGGTGATGCCGTAGTCCGGTCGCTCCGGGCTTCGCCCTACGCGGATCTCGGCCTGCGGCCTCGTTAGACGCAGCTCGGCCTACGGCCTCGCGTAAGTTACACATCGTGCGCGGCGGCTGGTGGTGCCGTAGTCCGGTCGCTCCGGGCTTCGCCCTACGCGGATCTCGGCCTGCGGCCTCGTTAGACGCAGCTCGGCCTTCGGTCTCGCGTAAGTTACACAGCGATCGAATTCGGACGCTCCGGGCTTCGCCCTACGCGGAGCTCGGCCTGCGGCCTCGCTGTATAGCCGCCATCTTCAAAAAGGGTTGAATATAAATAATAATTCCAAATCCTTAATCAGGATCCCCTAAACCCCCCAGATATCAATTTTTATCCGAATCTGATGAATTTGGAAAAATGCCGCCATCTTGGATTCGCCATCTTGAAAAAAGTTTTCCCCTCAGTAGAAAGAAATCGTCATGATAAATGATATTAGTTTGAGCACCAATCCGATATCTCAAACCGTTTCGGAGCTGTCGCCCAAAGAGTTTCGTATGGCGTCCATCTTGGAAAATTTTGGCACCTACCCTAAATCCTCAAATTTCCTCCTCGATTTTCCACCTCGAAACACATTCGCTCAGAAATTTTTAAATTTCCCAAAGTTTTTTTTAAATTTCCGCCATTTTGTGTCCGCCATCTTGGATTTTTTTTTCCGCCTAATTTCCCCATAGACCAGAGTTTCTAACGAGGGAGAATTCCACCCCGCGTCCCTTGCCCAATCCGAGCTACCGCCTCGGAAATGCCCTCGGACCCCAAAATCGAAATTTCCACTTTGTATGGCAGACATCTTGAAAAATGGCGGAAGAAAAAAAAAGTTTCAAAATCCCGAATCAGGGTCCCCTGAACTCCCCAGGTATTAAATTTCATCCCGATCGGAGGAATTTTAAAAATGGCCGCCATCTTGGATTCGCCATTTTGGAAAAAAAAAATTATCCAGTGGAAGGACATCGACTTGCCCCACCACATTAGTTCGAGCCCCGATCCGATATCTCCGACCGTTCGGGAGCGACGGTCGAAATAAATTTGTATGGCGGCCATCTTGAATCCGCCATTTTGAATTTTCATCGCGCTCTCGCCAAAGTGCCGGCGGTTCTCTATGACATTCGGTCGAGCACCATAGGGTTAGCTGTTACCGTTGAGGCAGGCCGTCGACCGTCGAGCTGAAGGTCCACCGGACGAGGACGGGCCCGCTCCGGGTGCAACTCCCGGGCGAGCTCGGCCTGCGGCCTCGCCCGCGCCGCTCGGCCTCCGGTCTCGCGGGAGTTACGGCCGATCGAAATTTGAAATTTCAATTGACGGCCGCCATCTTGGAAACGGCGGAATCGAAAAACCGACCTGAAATTCTCAATCGGGGCCCCCACTACCCCCCGGATGCCGATTTCCACCCCCCTCGGACAAACTTGAAAATCGGCCGCCATCTTGAATCGGCCATTTTGAAAAAATTTTTTGTCCACGAGAAGGCTCACCCCGGCCCGAATGACATTTGGTCGAGCACCCCCGACTTACCTCTTACCGTTTCCGAGCTACGAACTAAAACATTTTGTATGGAGGCGACGCTGGACGTTCGAAATTCAAATTTTCGCGACGCCCGCTGGCATCTGCCTGCAGTTCTCTATGACATTTGGTCGAGCACCCCCCGCGTAGCTGTTACCGTTGGGTCTGGCCGTTGGAATTTTTCATCAGGTATGGTCAACTCGAAGAAGTCGGATTTTTCTGGTGCTCACCGACCCCGAGGGTTTACTTTCTCATTCAAAGTTTCTCACTGTGATAGTGGCAACCGGGAGATCAATTATGTCAGTCAGTGAGTGAGTGAGTGGTAATCCAGCTTTATATATATACGGAATGTCACATTACCGTACGCACGGACGAAGATATAAACTTGAAAATAATAATTCCGCGTTACTTTGCCGTTCTCCCACGCTAGCAACCGTTACCCGTGGGACTATTTGACGGATTTTAGCCCCCAACCGCCACAGATAATTCGAGCATTATGTATAAGGGGACGGTCCTAATGATTATTCCTCAAATTTTCAGGAACAATATGACAGGATTAGGATTAGTTAAGTGTTGATAGTAATCTTTTTGGTTACTTTTAACACAGTTAAAACAGGTATTATTTTGATATAAGAATTTCAATGTATTCATTAAAGTACACAGAGCAGAGCCAATTGAATTTGAGTCTGAATGTTGAAAGTATGTAACTAACAATGATTGACGAATACTATACCATCAGTCTGTCACTCTTCACTGCTGGACATGGGCTTCGGGGAAAGATCGCCACCACACATGGTCCTCCGCCCTTCTCATCCAACCACTACCAGCGACCTTCTTCAAGTCTCTTCAGTCCATCTGGGCGGGAGCGTCCCACGCTACCTTTCCCGGTACATGGTCTCCATTCGAGGACTCGTCTCTCATCGGTTATCTTATCAGTCCTGCTGCATATATGGCCTGCTTACTGCCACTTCAGCTTGCTGATTGGTTGAGCCATGACAGAAAATTTAATTCTTCAGTGACGACGGGACGTTGACAAACATCTTACTCTAATCTAATTCAATATATGGTAAATAATGTCAATATTTCTAAAATGTTCTTAACATGTCGATGTTATTGCCAAGTGTTAAACGTGGTATCGATATCGATGAAACAAATTGCCCTCAAATCGTTTGAATAATTTACTGCGTTTTGATTGGTCATCCCGAGTGCGATTTGCATAATTGCCCATTAGCAAGTTTTTGTTTACCGTCGACTTGGAGGCGCACAAAGCATTCGTGTGTAGCTCGGGGCGACATTTCTACCGTTCACGGATACCGATTTGCATTATTTTATACAAAACGTCTCGGTTTGATTTCAAAGGAATGCGTCTTTCAGAGCGTTACGAATTGAAATGAATGTGTTGTGTTACGAAAGTAAATATACTGTAAATATTTTTTTAAAGAATTAAATATAAATGAAAATCAATAATAATTAGATAGGTCGTTTGAAGGCTTGGTTTCTAAGTTGTCTTAGGTATGTTAAAAATGTTTCTTCTCTTCTATATATCGTTTAAATATATCTACCTTCTATATATGTACATAACTGTAAATGATATAACTATATCTTTGTGTGCCAATCACCTTAGAGCATTATTTCTCAATCTACGGGTCGCGATCACATAAGGGTCATAGTTGGAAAAGTTAAACACTTATGTAGGTATGAAAAAGTCATTATCTATTAATTAATTAATGATTTACAAGCAAATGTTAAACGGGGATATCCATAATTTTGTTTGTTTGTTTTTTTTTGTTTAAATATTAAATAACGATATAAATAAATAAATAGCACACACTAAAATGTCTTGTGTTGTGGGTCCAGAGACAAAAACCAATGCATGTCCGACCGGGATTCGAACCGGGGACCTTTTGCACAGCAGGGCACTACCAACTGAGCCGATCTTTTACTAATAACAAAGACCTAATTGTTAGGGGGTCGTCAGGTTAGGTAAGAATTTTTTTGCCTTTCACGGGGTTGCGACACTAAAAAGGTTGAGAAACAATGCCTCAGAGAATTACCTCGATACTACTACAGTACGTGAATTATTATATAACGTAATCCGTCAACTAAAATTAGGAGCTTTGAGAAGTCTTATCTTAATTGATTCTGATCCTGAGAAAATATCAAAGTTCCAACTGCTTAGCAATACGGGTCTATACAAAATTTCGTCTCGAGTATTCTAGTCGGCCCTCGCCTGTAGGTACGTAAACACGCAAAATCCCTCTAAAGGTACGCCGCGGTCTCTAGACATGTGCGGGACATAAATTTGGCGAGCGTAGGTACAGGCCGGCGGCTATGTGCCGCAGCCCGCAATACATAAGGCGTATGTACCGAGCAACACGGGCGTCACTTATCCGCGCAGAGGATGCGGTGGTCGTCCGATCACCCCCTTGTGCCACCCTGCGGGCGCGACCCCCACCCGCCTCGCGATTCATTAAGTCGGGCGCGGCCGACGCGGCGGACGCGTCGCGGAGTCTCCGTGAATTCAAATTAGGGGCGGCTCGGACGTTGTGCTCTAGGGATGCGACGAAGTAAAAACTTAACGCTGTTCAAGATTTAAAAGCATAACTTGATCGTTCAATAAAGCACGGACATTTGTCCTTTATCCACCCAGACCACTCTATGAGAATGAGGTGGACGTTTCAGTACATTTAGAAAAGACGTAAGGCGCAAGGACTTAATTAGATTAATTCTAAATGGTTTAATATTTAGTTTAATCATAAAGATATTAGTTTAATAGCTAGTTCTTTATGATTATTATCATAAATTGTGCTGCAGAACAGTTTGCCTGACTCCATGACATAACTCCCTGACCCCTGACTCCAGTAGGTAGGTACATTAAAATGTACCGTACTTAATTATATCTATCTATTTAACATAGGGAGAAAGAGGTAACAGAAACAGTTATAATTAGATTGTTAAGGAGTCTGAAGTATGCCGTACATATTCGCAGTCGTATGTCAGTAACGCTAATGATATAAATTACTTAAAATGACACAAATAAAAATGCAAATGTCGATATAATAATTTTATCATAGCAGTAACAACACTATTGCCCCTTTGTCTCGACAAGACAGACGCGCTGCGCGAGTGCGGGTGGCACAGGCTTGCGAGGGGCGTGCTGCGGGCGCGCGCGGGGGGTCCAAGCACGTGCCGGACGGAAGTCGCGCGGGGTGCCGGCCGCACCGCGCTAAATGATTCAAAACTCGCCCGGACCTGCAAGATTTATGCCCCTACCCGATCCTGCCTAGATTAAAGATGTCGCGCCTTTATTGAAATACGCTAAAATATTCCCGCGGACGATTGTACCGAACGGCGCCGCCTGACCGCGCTCGCTATTCATTCACATTCAGTCGTTGTACTCATTTCATTCAGATCTTTATTGTTTGTTTTTCGGAGTATTTTATTGCGAGATGCCGCAGGCGAGTTTCCTCGTTAATTTTTTTCGCTTTCTGCTACCAGTTTGTGAATAGATTACTTATATTTATGGATATGAAGTATCTAGGTACTTGTTTCAGTGCACTTTGATTAATTACGCAGCGGACCCTCATTAGGGAGAAAAACCACAAAAAGAAAATAGAAGATATAGTATTACATTATAATGAAGAATATTATGATATTATCAGAAAAAATCTTATTAATCTCAGTTAAATGCTTTATTAAATTTTAATGTATGACACTTGCGCTTCATCCCAAATTCTCTTAATAGAAACTTCCTAATAGAATCCATTAGTTAATAGATTTTATTGTAGAAAAATATTCAATTTTGCATATTGACCGACTTTAAATAATTATTTTTCAGAAAATACTTTCTTCTTGGCATAATTGATATTAATAGTCAGTGCAATATCAATATACATGTGTACTTGTCTTGAGGTGCAATAATAATTAACTTACAAACTTAAATATGCATAGTACCTACTATGTATATTTGTAATTTCGCACTCGTTGCTGATGTAGAGCTTTGAAAAGTTTGAAGTAAAACTTTTCGAAGCAGAGGCCAATATGTAAATGTGAACTTTCCCTCTTTCATCGGAGGACGTCGGACGGGAGTTTCCGAACTCGCTGCACTTGGCCGATTTACGACCCTTCCGAGCTTTCAATTGAAACTTACTACTACTTCAAATGTCGTATGCACGTTAGACCTTCTCCCTTGTACTTTAGATAATTTAAAGAAACTTTTTCGTCTTATCTTGCTTTCAATTCATATTTGGAAATCTCGCTGAGTTCATTTTCTCACTTTAGTTATGCTACGTACGTTCACGATACTCGTATTATCGATTCTCTTGTTCGTTACCGCTTGAGTAATTAACGTGATTGCGAGCTGTATATACTGGAGCGCAATTCGAGAGAGCCTTTGGTTAAGATTCGATGCATATACGAGAGGGGTAGGGTATCAAAGCAACGTTGCTTAGCCGGGCGGCCGTTGGAGGCGCAATTCGGGCCTGTTCCTTGCGCATATTGCATGCACGTACCAATGAAGTTTGCTTTGTAGGCGGTAATCTGCGGGGGTGTATCGGCTGGGGTGGTGGGTGGCGGGTTATGTACACACGAGCTTGAGGCGTCGAGGTAGGCAAATGGCCGGCGAGGCGGGCGCGTAGGCTGAGATCTCGAGCTGGCGATATCGATCCGCGGCCGGCCTGACTCCCGCGGACGCTCGTCGCCACGGACACGACACGCGGCAGGGGGGCGGCGCCGCGATACAAAAACACTCCTTTGTTTGCCTACAACGAGGTGCCTGACACTACTAAGAAAGGGCATGGTGTGTATATCAGCGGGAATACAAACAAATAAGTTATCTTTGCCAGTTCAGTCAAACCTGTTATAGAGAGTCATCACTGAGTATCTACCATAACAAAATGTAATGACCCTTAAGGAATAAAAGAAAATATATTCCGTATTAATAATAAATCATTACTAATATTTTATACTATTTTATTTAAAAATATTTTGTGTGATACAATTTATTCGCAAAACAAAAAATATTTTATCGATATCGTCATAAAAATGTATGGTGTATCCTCATCCCTAGTTAGCAACGCGACCACGCGGCGGCGGGTGGCGCAAATCACTCGCGCGGACTGCCGTTCTTGGAGAGCTCTCCCACTTGCGGCACCGATGTTTGCCTGTTTTTTTTCGGTTATCGATAAAAAGAATAAAATTTTATTAGACATTTTCGATTATTTCATGTAGCGGAAAATAAGTTGTTTGTAATGTAACGGTGTTTTTACTTTCAAGAAGTAAATTTTAGCGTTTACTCATGGCTCCACTTCGAACCCCATTCACTTTGTCTTGTGTTGTAAAACCTGCTGAATTTGATAAAAACCTTCCACGATAAATTCTCCCCACAATAATGAATCAACAAAACCAACCTAATGAAATTTGCGCAAAATAACGTAATACATTTTTCTTTTACGAGGTATACGTATAAATTGAAATCTATCCTGTGGTTTTTGCGTGATGTGCGTTCAGACAGACAATTAGACAGACACAAATAAAAAAATGGTAGATGTCAAAGTACCTTTATATAAAAGTACAAAAAATGGTCAAAGTACAAAAATCAAAGTACCTTTATATTGCAAACGCTTTTATTGAAAAATCTTTCATTTACAGACACGACTTTGTTACGATTTCATTATATGTGTAGATGTTATTGTTATAGATGTTGTTAATGTCGCCAAGTACTGCCAAAGATGGAAAAACATCATAAGAGAAAAGGTACTTCCGAAGTAGGTCACCACCCCCAGGAAAGAAGCGAGATAGAGATAGAGAGATACTTGCAAAAAAGAATTATAACCCTTCCATTTTGGCTTTGCTGTAATTAGGTAAAAAATTTATTAGTAACTTATTGGTGATGTTATTAGTTAAAACCGTAAGTAACCACCCATTTTTACATGAGGAATGTATGGCCTCAAAGCGCCAAGCCAAGCGGGTGACCGAGTGGGTTGGCGAATCCACTCTTTTTCGAGATGGTGTACCTCGGGGCTTGTTGCGGCTTTGTATGGGATGGTGCTATTCAAAAGCCGAAAACATGGAAATTTTTTAGTTATATAATCACTATTTTGTAACTAATAAACTTTATTTTCTTTTGGAATTGGAACCAAAGATTTTATTGTGAAGTATAATCCTCTGTTAAATTTGCACATGTCAACGTTTCATATGAGCATATTAAGAAAATGCATCAAAAAAAGATTCTGGTCTATCGATATCGATAAAAAATGTCTCAGCGTATTCAATTAGAGGCGCAGCACGTCTCGCATGAGTGGCGTCTATTCGCGTCGCCGTTGCTCGCGCAAACCGCCCGCCCCCTCGCGACTGGACCCCCGCCCCGCTCGAATCGATACTTGCGATAGCTCGAGTGTCTTGCTAGCATCGATAAGTACAGCTCACGCAACGCACAGCTCTAGCGCGGTGGGTCATTCTTAAGGCAATTGACAAATTTAACTTTCAGATATTTGATCACATTAATATACCTACAATAGTTAATGTGGAAATAATAAAATATGTACATATGTACTCGTATTGTAACAGGTATACCTACTTATATTAAACGTCATACCACAGATTATATAATCCTAAGTCATACACAATAGCAATCTGTGTTTGTGCCTATGTCTCAACAAACAGAGAGTCGACAAACATATACAGAGTAAAAATACAACTACCTACCTATGTTTTAATTAAGCCCTAGCCCATGGGTCAAGAAACACAGTAAAATCACAAAAGGACCGAATCCCGTAGTAATATTTCTTTTAATACTTAGATATTGGCTCACGTGAGTTTTATAACCTTTGGATATAAGACACATACATTAACTGGGAGAGGGAGGGTGCACGCTGCAATCCCATAGCTGCTGGACACTGTTGGCCACATTACCCTTCTCTCACAGTAAACTGTACCATTCGCCATCTAATTTACATTCTACCATTTCGCATTTTATCCTGTACGTACGCGTATGGGTGAGATATGCCAGAGCCCATTCCCATTCTATCCTATTCCTCCCCATTTTTCCAACCGTACCTGCAAAACCATTTCTAAATCATTCTAAAGATAGGCAGAGGCAGCAAATTTTAAGGCGTGCCTACGTTTGTCACCTGGATTGATATTAGCATGTAGGTACCGCGGATGTCCGTGGGCAACAATATCCATATACAGCTAGGTGGACTGTATTCTATTCCGTCGCCTCTTTTCTATAAAAAATAAAAATAATTAAATAAATTAGACATTATTCTATGCTATTTTCTTGTTCAAGAAGTAGATGGACGATCCACCTGGATACCAATAGCAGTGGAGATGCGGGTGCGCACCTTTCAAAATCCTTTTACAGCTTTTTGAAAAGCCGCTCGTCATAATTTAGTGAAAAACCTCAGTTGGCAGTTCATTTCTCTCCTCTCTGACTTGTAAATGTCATACCATTACACTCCTTTTTGCCTATTCTTCCAAATCCTGATTCATATCCGTTCATTAACTTTCGGGTACGCGGTATAAAGTGTCTGGAAGGTCGCACTGTACGCACCAGTTATTTGTCAGTTTGGATGAACAGCGTTTCGGCGACGAGAGATACCACGATAAAAACTCAAAGTATATGGATTTTATTTTATAATAATTATAGTAAGTTTTATAATAATAACATTTATTCCTCTAATTGACAGACAACTTTTAAAAACGTTGAAATATTAGGTGCTTACCTATGAAATGACCGATTTTATTACTGACCACTTTGAGTTTCGACATCTTCTGTTCTAATTCCAATTTCAAAATAAAGCATAATGCATCTAATAGCCACGATGTTCATATTTCAAAATCGGTATTTCATTTGTTTTTCTGTACCTAAATTTTGTTCATGTGATTGTCTTGAAAAAAAATATGGATAAATTGAAAATTAGTGCTATTTCTGAATATGATTTTCGTCACGGCACCAACGTAAGTCAGACAGCTCACGATATCAATAGTGTATATGGGTCAAACACCACAAAACATCGCACCATGCGTCGATGGTTTGAGCGCTTCCGTTCTGGAAATTTCGATGTTAAGGATGAGCCCCACGGACGACCTTCGATCAAGGTTAATAACGATGAATTAAAGGCTATAGTGGAAGTAAGATCCATCTCAAAGTACAGCTTAGTTAGCAGCAGGGATTGATATTAGTGATAAAACAATGTTGGTTCATCTACTTCAAATCGGCAAAATAAAGAAGCTCGAAAAGTGGGTACAACGCGTCGATGTGTGCACTGTGTTATTGAACCGTCACAAAAACGAAGGAATTTTGAATCGCATCGTGACTTGTCATGAGAAATGGATCCTGTATGATCACCGCACAAACGTTCTTATCAGTGACTGGATCCAGGAGTTGCAGCCCAACAATGTCCAAAACGTACGGTAACTAAGAAAAAACTATTGTCAGTTTAGTGGTTGTGTGCCGGCATTGTCCACTACAGTTTCTTGCGAGCCCGTCAAACGATTAATGCAGATGTGTACTGTAAGGGGGTGCAGACGATGATGGAAAAGTTGTCAACAAAGCAACCAAGTTTGGTCAATCGCTCACCTCCACTTCTTCTTCATGACAATGTCCGCCCTCACACTTGCCCCGACAGATTTCCATTTCTTTCGAAATTTGGACAACTTTTTGCAAGGAAATTGATACCCGTCCCCGATACTTTTACAGGAGTGGCATCAATCAACTGGCCGTGAGGTGGCGAAAGTGTGTAAATAATATGGGTCAATATAATAAATATTTTTATAACAAAAAAACACTTTTCAGTTTCTCGTACAAATCGATCATTTCATCTAATAGATGTATACTTAATTACAATTTAAACTAAATCAAAATTAATTCTAAAATCCTATCATTGACTTATTTGTGAACAAGAATTATTAAATCCTTATTGTCTCGTCTACCCCAGCACAGTTTACCCTGGAATCAATAGCTTCTTTCTAAAATATCTATCATAAAAAGGATTTATGCACGACAACCCAGAATCTCCCCATGGCGTCTTGTTCGAGTTTCGAATAACGCTTGGTCAAGCGCAACTCAGCTCAAAGCGTGGAGCGTGGCTCGGTCTAATTTGCGCTAGCTCTGCGGTGCCCGTATTCAAAGAGCCCCTTTTGTACTGAATATTATAATAGATACGTGCCAGCCGAGGAACGTTTATTTCTAAGTTGAGAGTTGAAAAGTACTCGTATTTGGTTTCACGCAGTGCAAAGGTTTAGAGGTACTTTGAACCACGGTTAATTAAGAATAGGGAAAGAAAGCATATATTTGAAATTTATACGTTTTAAGAGTTATTCGATAACTAAAAAAAAGAAACTGTAGATATTATTCTACAGTTTGAAGAAATCAACCCAATGCGGAGAACAAAATTTAGAAAATGTTTAATTACATTTCTACTGGCTTCGTGGACGTATGGCACCACTAATATTTGGGGGCCCGCCCCCATGCGACTAACCGGAAAAATATATTTATTTTCAGTGTGTCTCTTGGGACCACCAATTTTTTAAAAGGAAATGCTTTTGACGACATTAATTGTGATAATAATTCACATTACTAACAATCACAAAATTAAATTGGACGTTAACAACCTACTATCGTATACTGCACCGAAGCTTTTCGACTTTGAATCGATCACCAGCTGAATCTAAATCCCTTCTAGATGATAACGAAATTTGTAGACAACCATTAAGAAATCTTAACGGAGTGCAATGAAATTTGGCAGAAAAGTAGTTTGAGTTTATATTTTGTTTTTATCGAAAAATGGCGGCAAACGAGTATACAGTCCACATGGTGGTGAGTGGATACTGTCCTCCATAGACATTCGCGATACATGCCAACATCAGTCCAGAATGACAAACGCCAGCACGCCTTCAGATGCGCTGCTTATCTTTGCAGATTAAGGAATGGATTGGAAAAATGGGGAGGGATAGGATGGGATGGGCCCATTTCTATACTCGATATTCCTAGCCATAGAGTCCATACTCTGGTATATCTCACTCACTACCGAAACACGTTCTTACATTGGGGAAATAAGATAAAGTGGGAAAAGAAGTACATTTCAAGGTAGTCTTCGAAGTCAAGATAGTAAATTCGAAGATGAACCCAACGATATAGTAACCGTAACCAGGTCTTTGATCGTCCACTGTTGGACATTGGCTTCCTCGCACACACTGTCCTGTGCATGAGGAATGTATGACCTTAAAACCAGAATATTTAACCATTAACCGGCACGCTGCTGCCCAAGCGGGCGTTGGCGAGTCCACTATTTTAAAGATGCTGTACTTCCTCAGGACTTGTAGTAGCGGCTTTGCTATCCCTTTATCAACACACAACACACAAACATCAAAGTTAAGCACTATAATAATTAGTTTTTACATCTCAGTCAACAAATGGCCACCAATGGCTACTAAATCGTGTTAGTAATTTCAAAATTACGTTGCTGCCAATTTAAAAAAAGAAATCAATTATTGTTCGAAATCTAAGCATACAAAATATATAGATAGTGCCGATAAAACTACAATTCTTGTCTGAATACTTTTTCTAAAGCGTACGGGAAATAAGGAAATCTCTCTTCCGACTGGCGCTGTTAACGGTCTTTTTCAAATTCATTAGAAAATAGTTGCCTCTGTTTGAAAGGACGATGGGAAAAATGTATGGATGTCATCTCAACTCACTAAACAGCCATAAAATTAGTGACAATGTATTTGTTATTTTATGATGCACCATAATCGTTATAACGCCTTATATGGGTGTTTTTTATTAAAAGATATGAAAAAGATTTAAACAAATAAAAGATAAGAATAGAACAGTGGTTTATATCATGGTTCGCCCACGGTTTTCACGTTAACTATCTTAACAAAAGATCTGTGAATTAAAAGCTTTCATTTGAGGTACAATACTCGATAATATAAAAAAGCCATCGTGTCGAGACAAGACATCAGTCTTTTCGTTTATTCGAGAACGTACTCGTATACTAAAAGAATGAAAAATCTTAAAACACCATATTTAAATTATTGAATAAATACTTTATGACAACAGCAATAAAGTTCAGAATAGTTATGTCACTTATGTTACTTGTTAGTGATGATTGTGAAGAAGTAGTTTTTAAAAATTCATAGAACATTATTTGAATCGATGGGTATTCTAAATTCAAACTAAACGTGAATTTGCTTTGATTTATATAGAGCAAATACAAGTGTGATTTTAAGCAACTAAGTGCGACAATGTAATTGTACAACATGCGACAACAAATAAGAATACTTAATCGTAAATCATTTGTAGCATGAATCTCCATTCTTTGTGTTCGTGAAGGATGTATAGACGAATTTGGTATTTATTACGTAATGACATCAGGTTCACCTTTTGATACCTACACGAGTTTATTAAAAATGAAATTTTTTTTCATTAGAAGATATGATTACCTTCAATAAAATAACTTGCCGAGCTTGTGAATATATAGTTTTCCCTTTTTTAAAATCAGGTGGTACGATAATTATTTTGTTATTTATGTTATAAGTTATAACTGCTCTAAATACATATTCGTAATTGAACGCGACCTACTCGTATACTGTCTCAAAGGTAACTAATTACGAGTCGTGTAAGTAATTGCGAAAAAGGGACTGCGAAACGAAAGTAGACGATGATACACGATGGCTTTTTCATGTTCATGAGCACAAGTATATCTCAAGTGTGTTTGGCACATGTTGATCTTTTTGAGACACTTACCCATCGTTTTAGAACAACATTACATTAGAACATTTTTTTTCTTTTCTCCCATTCATTGATAATCCCACAGCGAGCATAAAACGTTTGAATGAATTAACATTGTAGTTAATAATCTGAATTCAATATCATATAGAAGTTAATACAAAATTAATAACTGTCGAGGTGTGATACCGTGGCGCGTGGGTGGCGGCGTTCTAATTGCTGTCCGTAAGGGTGGTATGCTCGTTAGTGATGGCGAATTTAAAGAAGGGATGTGATTGGCGGACATTCTTTCTTTAAATATGTCGTTTAGGTCAAATTAATTGGGATTTACTATGGTTATTTCCCCCAGTGTGCTACTCACTAGTGAATTTTTTCGATCGCGTATCGGAGACAGTCCTCGAGCACCCACGTGATCACTGGTATTTAATTTTAGGTCATTTTAATATAACAAATGCTCAGTGGTGCTTGTTAACAATAACAATACCGCGACACTAATAGCCGATGATGTTGACGCTTTGCTTCCTGGATAACCAAGTTTTCACATTTCACTTTAAAGAGTATAATTTAATTCCCAATTTAAATAATAGACAACTAGGTTTAATTACCAGTAAAATGTTCAGTAAAACAAATCTGTATTTCCACTAGTCAAGGAAGACAGTCATCATCCGTCCCTAGATATCAAAGTCTCTCAAATACTCGTATGTTTGAACACATTACGTCCTCGTCCACGTACCGTGCACCTCTTCCAGAAAGCTGATTACCATACCATAAATAAATCAATATCCGAAATTGACTGGTGGTTATGTTATACAAATGTTATCCAATAAACCAATTATTATTGACGACGCTGTCGCTTGCTTTTACAGTGTAATCCAAAATATTATAGTCATCTAACGTGCAAACAAAAAAATTGCAAAACGGTAATAAATATTCGATTTGGTATTCTTCTGCTCTAATAAAAACATTAAACAAAAGTTAAAATTTCACAAAAAAATGAAATTTATATGAACTTTATAGCTATTATCGAAGGTTTTCGTTGCTTCGTGATAGGCAAAAGTCCGTTCAAAAGTCTTGTTACGAGTACTACAATTGTTGAGCTGAACACAATATAATGAAAGATAGTAAAAAGTTTTGGACTTTTGTAAAATTAATAATTATACTAACGAACTCCCAGCCATTCTAGTTAAGATGTAAGACCTCACATAGGAAACGTTTCTTCATCTATGGTCATAAAATAGGTAACCTGTTTAATGTAGATTTCAAATCAATTTTGAGATCAAATCTGTATTAAATAAATAAATTAAAACTGTGATATAACTTTTCTGTGGGCGAGACTTTTAATTCGTATGAGTACTTTTTTTTACTATATGATACTCTTCAATTTGGAGTAGTTTCACTGGAATATTTTAAAATCATTTCTTGCTCATTGATGAAGGACAAAATCGGGAGGAAATCCGCGTGCCTAAGGATAAATAAAAATCGGGGGCATCTATATCCACTAATCCGTAATAAAATTAAAAAGCTAAAGGTACGCCTCGACCCTTTTAATAAATAAATATGTTTAAAAAACGCAAAACCTCAAAAGTTATAATCCGCATTGGGGCTGTACCCTGCAGTGGGATACAATAGGCTGATAACCGTACTAAAAAGATGCTTAGAAGCTGTTAAAAGATGCATAGTATCTAAAATGACCAAAAGCTTCCGCTTATTATCTGTATTCAACCAGACATTGTCATCGTCTCTCTCAGGTAGGACTCTAAGCGCTAACTGTACTGCAGGACAATATTTTTTTATAGAAATAAGGTGGCAGACGAGCATACAGTTCACCCGAGGGTAAGTGGATACTGTCGCCCATGAACATCAGCGATACATGCTATAACGTAGTGATTATATTCTCTTTGATATATGCCAACATCAGTCAAGAAGTCGTTGGGATGCCCCTCGATGCGTTGCCTATCTTTGGAGATTTAGGAATAAATTTGGAGAAAGCGTTAGGAGAATGAGATCGGAATGGGCTCTGGCATATCTCACTTGCTATCGAAACTCGTAAGTACATTGGGGAATAGGATAATGTGCTGTAGGAATAGGATTTTGCTGTAGGACAACACATGTTTGCAAATATATTTCCCTCGCCAACATCCCTCGGGTCGAAGTGGAAGAGAGTCGCGTCAGGCTTGTGTCTGAAATTAAAGACGCTTTAGATCAAGTCTTGATTTGGGGTTCTCTAAACCTAGTGGATTTCAACCCCAGTAAGACGCAAGTCTGTGCACTCATCACTAAAAAGCTCCTTTTGTCGTAGCACCTTGCTTTCAGAGCATGCCTCTTAAAATCTCGGAGAGTATCGGTGTCCTTGGTGTCAACATTTCCAGCACAGTCGAATATAGGGGTTATCTGGAAAATAAAGCCAAAACGGCTTCCAAAAAGCTGAGTGTGCTGAACAGAGCGAAGCGGTACTTCACCTCTGCTAACGCTCTATAAAGCTCAGGCTAGGCCCAATATGGATTACTGCTCACATCTCTGGGCTGGCACACTGAAATATTAATTGGACCCATTTGACTCCATCCAACGACGTGCTGTTGGAATTGTCGCAACGATCGCACTCTCACGGGCGGTTTAAAACCCCTCAGCGTTCGGAGAGACGTTGCGTCTCTGTGTGTTCTACCGCCTATACAATGGGGAACGCTCTGTAGAATTGTATAATATAATTTCCACCTCGGGTTTCTAGAACCGCACCGCGAATCCGTAGGATATGGAACGAACTGCCTCAAGAGACCTCAATAAATATGTATATCTAGTTAGATAAGTAATAGAATGGTCGCGTGTAAAATTTCTCCAGTGAGTGACCGCCACAAAGACAGTACCTCTCCTCGCGTCGCGATGTCGGTTTTGAGCATGCGCCCGCGCTGAGTTCACGCCTACCATAAGACAATACACCTTATAGCACCGTAATTGAGCTCAAGTGTGATGGAAACTTATTTATAACGTTATAACAAGCTATGAACGAATTATTTTTAGTTTAAACATAATTTTTTTAAAGATGCGCATTGGGCATATATATGTAGGTAATATCCATTGCCTACAGCCTTTAGGTGCAACATAAAATGGTGTAAAGGAAAATGATAATCGTGGCAAGACATATCGAAACTTTCAGCAATTCCTAGATACTTCACATTGTACCTAATCTCTAGAACAACAAAAAAAAAAACTAAGCGAAAAGGAAGTGTTAGTGAAAGTGCTGAAAGTTTTTAGCGAAAAGCGAAAGTAGAAAGTCGCAAAAGTTGCAGCATGGACTTTGTTTTCGTTCAACTTTGGGTTGAATTTGCCGGGGGTGGTGCCACCCCTCTCCGCACCGACCGTTTATGATGGGGGGAACAATGAATACAAGTTGTTCAGAACGTAGGCAAAGGTTAAATTAATTGTTGATATTGAATGTGTTGTTGACCTCTTTGTTATTGTTAAATAATTTACCAAGAAGCTCTACACGTTTGATACGATGAGCGGTTAATAATTGTGAAATTAAAATTCGAAATACGATGTTATTTGCGATAATAGAATCAAATATATTGCGAGTTTTTCATAAAAAAACAAATGTACTTAATTTAAAATTAAATATTTAATCTGTTTGTCACATGATTGCCAATTAGCCGTCAATGTGTTTCAGGTGTGATGTCACTATTAGGTACAATAAATAGAATAAGGAGACAGATGGTGTTCCAAAAAGTTAAAACCTTAAAACTACCTTTGAAACTCCAGCGTTAAACGCTTGTATTGTTATAGATCAAGTTTTTGACGTTTATAGTATTAAACCCAGGGCCGTCTTTAGGCATGGGCCCGCTGAGCCAGGGCCCAGAGCCCCGTGGTTTAGGAGACAATATGAGTCTGGGATGAAGAAAAAGGAGGCAGCATGAATTTGGGATTGAAAAAAAAATTATTACTGCTCCCTGAGTTCGATCTGAAAAAAACTGAAAGGAATATTAATAAAACAATTTGATATTGTAGATAATTATATGTTTGGAATATTATTGGAATTTTAGAATCAAAATCGTAATAATTTAAAATTACATTTCATCGACACATTGTTTACATGTTCTTAGAATTTTGTGATGGTAATAAATGTATAAAATAGTAAAATTAATATTTTCATTTGTATTCTGCCCATGATTTTCAATTGTTTACAAGGGCCCTCGACTCATACTGCTTAAACCTTTTGGTAAAAGTTCGAGTTTAAAACGGTTAAGATTCTTAAGGTTCATTTTTACAATACAACCTGTAGTGGAACGGTTTAGGTGTATTGTAATCGTATCGTATCTTAAGTGATGTTGTAAATACAATACGTTATTCGCCTACGACAAGTTTATAATCTCTTCATTCAAAAATATCACAGTACTAGCCCGACCGAGGTCGAGCCCGAACTGTGAATAGTTTACTCAATGGCCATAAACAAATGTCAGTAGCGGCATCTAACGTACTTTTGTTAAACTAATTTCTAGTTGTAGGGTGAACCTGAGTACTGTCTAACAAAAGTAAGAAGTTTACGATTAGTTCATTTTAATTCTCACAGATGTTGATGAACATAATGGAAATAATCATGCAACAAATACAAATCAAATGCAAAATAAAAAACTATATGAGAAGGTATAAACAACGAGAAATACACAAATTCAATTTAATTTATTCGTAGAACAATTATTTCTACAACATTTATTTGTAGAAAAAACTGAATGAGCAGCAAGTCTAAAGGTGGGTTAGGTTTAGGTTCTCTGATAACAACATAGACTTGGGGATGATGACATTCTCAGTAATTTTAAATAATCTACCTACTTCAGATATTTAATGTTTTGTTGATCATGATTTGGTGCTCTTTAGCATTTTTATGCGGCTCGTTTAAATACAAGTCAAAAAAATGTCTTGAGTACCTACCTATTTGACTATAGTCCATCAGATTAAAAACTTTCAGAGGAATTCTATGAAAATTCCTAAATGTCCTCTATCCTAAGAAATAAAATCTAAACAATAACTTTACAAAAAATAAAACACTTACACAATAACTTACAGGACTGCCAGGTTCAACTCTTCTAAACACGCCGCCGCTCATAATCTTCTTTTCCTGTCATCCAGACACTACATGCGACTTAAATCTTAATCATGCGTTTACCTGACAGAAGGGCGACTATTCGATTCGAGGATTCACCTGCATCGGTTATCAAAAAACACAGATCAATCTTTTACAATGTCGCATTTCAATTTACGGGCAGGATGAAGACTTCCCTCTTCAAACAATGTGGTTATACTCCTATATAGGCACGAGAAATGGTGTAAATACTATAATTAACAACACAAGTTATTACATATACTATGTAAATAACAATATATCACAATGACTATTATATATTGGATGATTTTCTACAGCCTGAACGCATCATGTCTCCGTACACGGCCATCATTCGGCGAAGTGGCAACACATTCGAACTGGCCCACGTGCTCGCCTCCTGGTTGATCGGCGCCGGATTCGACGCGTACGTCGTCGTCGGCTGCGCTCAGAGAGACACCTGCATGGGCATTCGGTACCGGACCGTCTGCCCTGAGATACCGGATGAGACACAGGTGAAAATATACCTACACATAGATTTCCTTGGGAATGAGCTGTTGCGTACATACAGTGCGGTCTTTAAGACACTTTATATAAAGCGTTGAGGCCGCCGGTTGTACTTTTGATTACTTGTACTCTGTATGTTTTTGGTGTACAATAAAGTGTGTTTATCTATCTATACCGCAAACCCGAAAATCATGGAATGAACTGCCAGCTGAGGTTTTTCACTGAGCTACGACATGGAGCTCTTTAAGAGAGAATACGAACCTGCAAGGTCGGCGGCGCACTCGTGACCTCATCTATTGCCTTATCTATCCATCTATATCTGTGGGTGAGAATATGTTAATTGTTAGAATTGTTAGCTGAACAAACTGGTCCAAACATCAATGACATCTGATTTTTACAGATTCGATATAGAATATACAGCTTTGACAAAAATTCAAAGTACGTTTTGCCGGGATCTCGAGAAGTGGCGGTTGAATTCTTGTTTGATTATTATATAAAAATTGTGTATTGTGGATTTTGTGGTTTAATAGTGATAGTTTATTAAACTTCAAAGTTTTGTTTCAAAGTTTCTACTGTGATAAACAAGACTGCATTTTTCTTGTGCTGCATTTTGACTATAAAATTGTTAATTACGAAGAAAATTGGACACTAGCACAATGTACTAATGGTGATATAAGAAAGAAGAAACACATTAATGTACAATTCCGAGGCACGCGGCAGACGGCAGACGGCAGCGATTGACGGCGACGGCACTTGACGCGACGGCAGACGGGCACTACTTTCCACTATTATGTCGCCGGGCACTTGCAATTGTGTGTCAGAAAGGATCTCAAATAATTTAATAGCGGAAAGTAGTGCCCGTCTGCCGTCGCGTCAAGTGCCGTCGCCGTCGGTCGTTGCCGTCTGCCGTCTGCCGCGTGCCTCTGGTTTCAACAATCAGTGATTGTATGCTCGTATGGCATTGCTCGCTGTTACTTCGGTTTATTCCACAGTTTCTATGATAAGACAAAAAATCTTTGATATTATAGATAATTGAAGAGCTTTCTCCACCCGACGAGGAGCCCAGATACCGACTGGTACCGTTACCGGACTTCACCTCGAAGTACTGTCAAGATATGGACAAGAAGGCAGCAGATTACAAGCAGAAGGAGCTGGATAAGATCGAAAATTCACGACTCCAGAAAATTGCCGTAAGATTATCTACACATATAATAAAACCGTAACTGAGCCGTGTCTGTACATGAAATATTTTTTTGAAAACAGTGTAAAGTACGTGTGATCCAAAACCCAATACAACAATTATGAAATTTTTGTTTGTCTGTGCGTCTGTCTGTCTGTCCGTCTGTCTGAACGCGCATCATGCAAAATCTACGGGACTGATTTTAATGAAACTTGGTATAGTTATAGTTTATGTGTCGGGTTAACATTTAGGGTACTTTTTATCCAGATCGGTTAGAATTCCCACGAGAGTCACAAGTTCAGGGGAACGAAGTCGCAGGCAGCGCTAGTATACAATGTATCACTGAAATAACGCGAAATCTAAAACATCTCAACTAATTTAAAATGGCATGTCCTATTAGAACGAGCAGTAAATATATAGCAATTTGGTCAGCTATAAAATATGCGAATGGTAGCAAAAATATTGGCAGCAAATAGTTATCAGCTTATAATGTTTTTATCGTCAACAGTATTTTATTATTTTAGGCAGCCAATAATTAGGGGCGATAGCTAAAAAATAAAATCATGTGGGAATTTATAATGTGCCATCAGATTTAGAGGATCAATTTTTACTAAAATAGACATCTATAACGGTAATGTTTTTAGATAGGTACCTATATATTTTTTAAATTGTCCAACAAATAATGTGAATCAGTAAATGCAAATTATGACGTATTCAGCTTCAACCGCACTGCTTAAATTCAATGAAATGAAGTCAAAAAATACTGAATGAGCAGCAAATTATGATCAACAAAACAACGAATTTTTGAAAAACTAAAATGAAATACTCTACGTTACGTTCTTCTACGCTACGCAACTCTACGCTGCGCTAATCCACGCGACTTGTTCTACAGTTCAGTAAATTCTTATAAATTGATTCGAAATTGTTTAGTTACCGATTGGACTATTCTGAATTATTATACATCGGAATTGATTTCAAGCACTAAATATGTATACAGTATGTGTCCAGATTATTCCATAAGCCTGAAACCATGAATTTCATTCAAGATTCTGAGTTCATTGATAAAACAATTTTACAAATCTGTTTTTGCTTATATTATAATATATATAGTATATACATACATATTGGTTTTCACCTAATTTTTCATATGAATTTGCCAAATATAAAGCCCCAAAATAATGGTTATCTTTAGAAAAATCAGAGCAGATTTTATTTTTCGGGAATAATCCGGACAAATTCTGTATAACGAAAATCACATATTTCAAGAGCAAAACGTGCAAACAGTGCAGATCTATGGAGTGAGTTTGAAGGCGACAACACCATAAATGTATTCTAGCCATTGTTATTCGTTCTTTCCAGCCCTTATTGTTTGTTCATTGATCTGTTACCAATTCTTTTTGTTCATTTGAAAATTAGAGAGGCATACCTACTGGAGTATTAATAATCCCAATAATATTATAAATGCGAAAGTTTGGATGTTTGTTACTCAATGAGGTTAAAACGACTGAACTGATTTCGTTGAAACTTGGCAAATAGGAAGTAGGCAAAAGCTATAAGTGTAGCATATCTTCCGGACGAGCGCCGTTTCATCGCACGCAACGAGCACTGTAAAATTATTGTCGCCTTTGGTTTTAATACTGTCTGAACTGCAGAAAACACAAAGCCTCATTTAATTATAAATTGCATAGTGCTGCTGAAGCTAGGAGAGGTAATGCACTCTAAGCATAATACTTAGTTGTAAAACCACGAATCTTTGGAATAACTCATTACTAATGAGTCATTAGTAATGAGTTATTCCAAAGATTCGTGATGAGTAATGAGTGATGGTGATAACGTAATGAGTTACGTTTGTAAAAGCTTAACAATTATTTGGTCTATTCTCATATTAGGATTTAGAGAAGCCCCCACCTGATAACATAGTCACGTGGCGCACGCACGGCTGGGTGCTAGTTCTGCCAGGTTTTATGGGAGTCGAAGAGCCATTCTTTATAGAGCCAAGTGAGGGTAACAAGTACCCTCTGGACACGCCAAAATACCATTACATTGATAGCGTTTATAACCAAGACAATTATTATGTAAGTACAAATTCAAGTAAGGTCCTTGAAGGCGACAGAGAGCGGAATAAGTTCTTGGCGCCCTTGTATCAAATTTTGAAGCGCCATTAACAATTCACTCGTATATATATAATGTGTGACCGTCAATAATACCTTCTTATGTGACACAATTTAAGCACCGGGAGTAATTCTGTCTATACACAAATACTGGATTTGCTGGACTTTACTTTTATGAAATAAATAGGTGCGGGCTACCATCTACCTGAGTATACCATTTAGTCAACTGTAAATATTCCTCCAACTCCAATATGAAATAGCAGTATGAATAGAATAAACTCCAAAAAATTTGCAATCCGCTTTAAGGGCGCTTATCTGATTGAACAATTGATTCCTTTAAATACGCTTAGATAAAATTAATATGTATGAAGATGCTAGCCATCATGCCCTAAAGGATTCTTTCTACCGGGCATTTCTAGGACTCAGGATTCTTATGATGTATCTCCATTAGAGGCAGAATAAAACGAGTCAAGACAAATGAAGAAGCCTTTTAGCGACGTATCGCCTCGATAATGTGTAAAATATTGGTCAACCAAACGTTTTTCGGATAACACACACTTTTGCATTTATATAAGAGTTATTTTAACATTTATATTCGTTGCTAGAACTGAAATTCTATACTTTAGTCTATACCAGCCATGTCAAACTCAAAGTCACTGGTGGGCCAAAAGCATGAAGACCGTAGACTAGGTGGGCCGCAAAACCTAATCATAAAGAAGACAAACTACTGAAAATCTTAACGAAAAAAAGTACTATTATAGGACAAGTATATTTATTAAATTTCCAATAAAAAGGACATTACAAAAAAGCATAAACATTAACTTCTTTTGCCAGATATTTGACATCTTTTGTCTTTAATTAAGTTGTCTATTTGTGGCGTGAATTTATCGGCGGAAATAACTTTTAAAACTGCGTCCAAGCGTGCGTCCGTCAATCGCGATCTCTTGGGGGAGATTTGTATTGTTGATAAGTATTGTAGAGTTGATAATTATTTATGATGGTTGTAATTAAAACCAACTTACATATATACAAAATATATGTTAGAAAACTTACCCTTCTCTGAAAACTGTCTTCCTAATATAGCATATTATCAAAGCTTCAATATAACTAAACAATTTTAATTAAAATCACATATACAACAACAGACAACTTACGTCGGTCGTCGAAAACGGTCGTGATACATGTATGGACTTGTTGCAGCGCGCGCGTTTTCAAAACACTCGCAGGCCGCATTATCTGGCTGTTTTCAAAATTGATTCGGGCCGCAGGAAAATGCTCAGTGGGCTGTATGTTTGACATGGCTGGTCTATACTCTAGAAAATTCAGTTCGAGCGTAGGTAATATACGTAAGTATGTTTTACAATGTTGTAATTGCGGTTGGCGCCTACGTGGCGGCTTATTGAATAACTTGATTATGGACTGCAAAGGTGTTTGCCCAATCATATAGTGCCTTTTGGAGGTCTTTGAGATGTTTCTTTGCTTAGACCGAGTGATTGAAAACTAACCTCTATGCATACTGCATAAGGTTCATAAAAACAAAACACTACTAAAGCCAAGGGATTAATCGGATCATTCCTCTTATTGTTAAGCCCTAAAACGGCCTATTATATCCTGCTTCCAGGTAAATCTCCAAAAAGGCGATGACGGTCTAGGTTCGTTGAACTATGATTTATGTGATCTGACATGCTGGGAGCATCTGCTAGCTGGAGAGCCTGACCACAAGAGGCAGCTGGTTGGCATAGACCTTCAGAACAAGAGAACTGCTGTTGACTCGGAGAAACATTTGGATATGCCGCCTAGTTGGGTTGAAAAACTGGACATCACTGCTGATGGTGAGTGGTTTTTGAAACTTGACATGTCAAAGTGCGTCCAAATATGCTGCGTGTCTTTTCGACTAACAGACTACACAGGCTCTAGTGTAAGGTTTTCGTTTACAAATGCAACTATCGCGTTTGTGTGAGGCGTTTTTTCTGTGTCCCGAGTGTAGGACGTCGGACACGGTGTCCCGATCCACGATCAGATGACCAGTAGTTACTTGTAGGAGTTGTATGAAATCGCTTGAAAGTGTTCATACGGCGTCGCATCGCGCCGCAGATGCTGTCGCTTTTAACCATACGAGAGCATTTATTAAATGTTTACATAATATGACGTATGATAATACGACTATCTCCTCTATGATATTATCAATCATTTGCGGTTGTTATGTCTTACTGAGCAGCAACGTGACAACACGGGCTGCCGCGCGACCACGCGACTAGCGACACCGTGTGTTCGACGCTTTTGTATCGCTTACAAACGTTATTAATGCGTTCACGTCTGCTCCTTTTTTTCTACAAAGATTTTGAGTTTATCAATACGACCACTCGAGGCACTATGTTCACAGAATTCGAGCAGCGTTACCCTGGCAGCCACAAGGTGATCCACTACAAAAAGGTGATGTACGAGAAGTTCTCGCCGTACTCGCAGCCAACTGGTATCGTGAAGCGGATCAGCATATACGAGGACTACGCGCTAACTGTACTGTTGCTTACGTAAGATGCTTTTGCTGTTCAAGTGTGTAGTCAGAGATTTTTTTTATGGACAAAGGCGGCAGACGAGCATACAGTCCATGGTAAGTGGTCCACTTACGATGGTAAGTGGAAACTGTCACCCATAGACATCCGCGATAAATGCCAACATTAGTCCAAAATGACAAATGTTTGCACGGCCCCGGATGCGCTGCCTACCTTTCGAGATATAGGAATGGAGTTGGAGAAAGGGTTGGGAAAATGGGAAGGATCCTATCCCTTGCAGGAGAGTGCACGCTGCAATCCAACAGCCGCTGGACGCGCTCGACTGGCCACGTTACCCCTCTCTCACAGAAGACTACCTTGAAATGCCGTCCGGCACCGGCTCCGGCCTCTTGCAATTTCTTATTTGCGGGTAAAACTTACGTAAAATACGGGTAATATTATACGTATTTTATATGCAAAAATAACTGAATTTCATCAGGCCACCAGGAATCCAACTCTGGAAAAACGATTCTACGATCCAATTCGTTGTTATACTCTGTGATTTTTTTGTTTTTAAACTTCAAATAACTTACTTCAAGTGTAGCGGTAACTACACCACCTCTGAAAGACTTGTCAACCCGTTTGGCCATCGTACCGTTTTAAGGCCATATATCCCTCATGCATAAGACAACGAGGGGGAGATTGCACACTGCAATCCAACAGCCGGTGGGCGCGCTCGACTGGCCACGTTACCCCTCTCTCACAGAAGACTACCTTGAAATGTATTGCATTTCTCACTTTATCTTATTTCCCTAATGTACGTACGTGTTTCGGTAGTGAGTGAGATGTGCCAGAGCTCATTCCCATCCTATCCCTTCCCATTTTCTCCATTTTCTCCAAATTTATTCCCATATCTCCAAAGGTAGGCAGCGCATTCGGGGGCGTGCCAACGTTTGTCACTTTGGACTAATGTTGGCATGTATCGCGGATGTCTATGGGCGACAGTATCTGCTTACCATCAGGTGGACTGTATACTCGTCTGCCGTCTTAGTCCATAAAAAAAAACATACTGCCATATACTATTCTTCTCAAGGAAAAATGGAAACTGTGATGGCGTAAGGTATAACTCCTGACTCCTTACTATTCCTTATCCTTTCCAATCCTTTTTATTTATTTATTCATTCATATATTTTCAGTTACGAGTGGTACCTGCACAGAGTGGACAAAATGGAGACTTCAAGAATAGATCATGTGAAGCGCGAAGTTATGGAGACATTCGGCATTGGCCGCAGAGAACACCTTTTAAGTAAGTAGGAATTAAAGGCGCTCAGCCAGGAAAAGTGTGAAGTGTAACGGACTAAAACTAAAACCTTAGCACAATCATGATGCACCTTTGGAGATTTAGGAATTAGGGTTTTAAAAAGATTGAATAACAATTAAACAACTTTCGTCACCCTGTGACCACGTCCACTGCAAAGTGATCGAAACGTCGGGATATAAATAATGTTAAATATACGCGATTTAAACCGTTCAAAGTTGTTTAATTGCTATGTATAGTAATCGCGAAAACCTAAGAAAAGATTGAATAAGATGCAGAAAAGGGAGTAAAGTATCCAAGCTCATACCACGGTAAGACAAAATTATTAGTAATTTACTACGGAAATTTTTGATTGTCGTAAGATAAGAGAACGTACTAAAGAATTATCCATTGTCTGTCTACTTACGAAAATAATAGGTAGTTGGAAAACTTCGCGGCCTTTTGAACGTATGACTGTAGCGTGCTATATTTCTGGCAACACTGATCACTGGCGGGAAAGTGATATACCGTTTGACAGCTGACTTTTTGTAATGGCGGTAAATTAAAATACAAGTTATAAGTTTTATCTTTTCATATTTTTTTAACAATTTTCAAATGTAAGTTAATAACATTTTTTTTCGACAAGGGTATGGAATCCTTCTAGTGCTCGAAAAGAGATTTGTGGTGTTTATGTAGAATTTGCTTTATCTAAAATTACTGGAAAATAATGGGATCAGTCAATTCAGGTCGAGTAATTTCGATGTGAATAATGTTCCTCGCTGTAGTCGTCCTATAAAAGTAAATGTTGATGTTATCATTGAAAAAATTTAATCAGGGCGACACATTTGCAGCTATCAAATTGCGGAAGAGCTTAGCATTCACCACTTAACAGTTTGGAATCACCTGCATAAATTGAATTTTATAAAAAAGCTATATATATGTTTGCGTGTCGCATGATTTAAATGACAGAACCTTGGTGAATATAATTTCCACATGGGAGATGTTGCTAAAACGAAATGAAACCGATCCATTTCTGAAGAGATTGGTCACAGGCGATGAGAAGTGGATCATCTACCATAACAATGTTTGAAAACGATATTGGTTTAAGCGAAGTGAGCCATCACAAATAGTCTCAAAGCCAGGCCTCACATGAACTAAATCATGTTATGTGTATGGTGGGACCGAAAAGGCATTATGTATTACGAGCTTTTGCCACAAGGCCGAATGATTAAATCTGATATCTACCGTCAGCAATTAGTAAAATTGAAACAAGCACTTGAAGATAAACGCCCAGATTTAATTATTAGAAAAGGTGTAGTTTTTTATTATGACAATAATGGACCGCATACTTCTTTGATAACTAAACAAAAATTTATGGACCAAGGTCCAAGGCCAAAGGTACTTATGGTATTTATATAAAAAGGTATTTATGGACCAAGGTTTAATGCATCCGGATTCCTTACCGTCCAAACATAACACCTTCGGATTATCATTTATTCTGCTCTTTATAAAATTCTCCAAATGGAGTAAAATTACATTCAAGAGAAGCCTGTATGAACTATTTATATTAAATCAGTTTCTCGCTCAGCAACCCCAAAATTGTTATAGCGATGGGATAGTGGCTAATATTATGCTTGTTTGAAATGTGTTTAGGTCCTCAATTCAGAGCTATGTGACCATTTCAATAATTTTGTCGCCATTCATTAATTTTCAATATTTTTTAAGGAATTAATATACATTTAATTTGGACGTACATCCCGACGTAGCTCGTTATTATAATGTTGTAACTACGAGCAATGAGCAATACTTTTGATCAACGTAATAAATGCTGAAATGATAAAATGGTTTATTTATTTTTATTTTATAGAAGGAGACGATAGACGAGCTCACAGTCCACCTGGTGATACTGTCGCCCTGTGACATCCTTGATACATGCCAATATCAGTCCAGAATATGTTGGCACCCCCCCGAATGAGCTGCCTATCTTTGCCTATCTCTTTCTTTCATGAATAGACTTGGAGAAGGGTTGGGAAAATGAGGGGGGATAAGATAGGATGGGATGGGAATGGGCTCTGACATATCTCACTCACTACCGAAATACGTGTCATTTGGGGAATAGGATAAAATGAGAAATACATTTTACAGTAGACCTTTATTTATTCACATGAAGCGATCTTAAATAAATACTGCTTGTTGTAATATTGTCGTGAGCAGAACACGTGTACTCTATGGATGCACCCCCTGTCTCTGTGGAAGGAGTTCGTACATTGGAGTTTAACTACTACCCGCGTCTCGATCACTTGACAAAACTGGTGTGCACGCCACTCACCTTCGACACATATTATACGGACAGAAGCGATAGGTAAGCTAGATAAAGAATATCAACTTTCTACATTGCATTTCTGCACACAAGTACTAAATATTGTGTATCTAATCTTAAACGATGTATCTAATGACTGTTATTATTTTATACTAAATTGGCCTTATGTCGGCCGGATTTAGAATAACACCACCCCTCCCTCCCCTCCCATCTCTTCCCGCGGGTATCGTGAAAGGCGACTAAGCGATAACAAAGTAGCTACAGCTACCACAAACCCTGAGGGACTACCTCACCTCTAAAGGAGTGGACTCGCCAACCCGTTCGAGCAGCGTGACATTTTAAGGTCATACGGCCCTCATGCCCGTGTCCAGTAGTGGACGATAAATTACCTATGTATTCGTATTATACCTATTTTATTTTACTCAAAGTTTCCACGGAGGTTGCAGTTGCAGTCAGCTCGTGGCCATGGTTGGTGTAATCCGTCAGAAATATCGTTTAACATACATACGCATTTAAGACCCATTTTTAGTATATACTTAAATATATGGATTGTTATTTAGAATTTAAGAATCTATTCTTTATTTCAAAAATGTCTGAATGCAAAATATTGATAAATACTTACTGATAATTTCTAATAACCCATCCTTATACTCGTTGATAGCGAAGCCAAAAGGATTGTAATGTTTTTTTTTTTGGAATCCGTGACAATGAGGTAGACGGACTACCTTATATCAAGTGGTATACTGTCTCTTATGCCACTTATATAATTATAATTCTTTCAAATACACAGTGATGATACAATGATTCGAGGTGGAGCGATTTCTCTGCATGGCATAGCAAATCGTCTGTGATTCAAACTGGAAAACTGTTTTAACACTACGTCCACTTACACTTCATTAGATTGTTTAGATTTTAACCAAAGTTCTTTTTCTTTTCTGGTTCTGATCCTTGTATTAAACTTAGGGTCATCTCACAGGCTTGAATCTCGAATAATCGTATACACAGAAGGTACTAAGGCCCAACCAAAACGACAACTAAAAGAATTCACGGAGACCTATAGCCGAAACTTCGATATTCTTGCAAAAGACGACATCTGGAAGAAAATCTTCCACATTCAGGACAACAGCATAGAGCTGGTGTACCATTACGCTTACAACTTTGTGACGAACAACACTAGGAGTTATATCAAACCGAATCTGGCTGAAACTGGTGGCAAGATCCTGTTCTATCCGGATAAAACTTCCGGTTATATTGTAAGTGGCTTTATTGTAAAGAGTATTTATGATGGAACAAAGTTTTTATGCGACATTTTTTTTATTTCTATAGCAGAGGAGGCAGACCAGCCCACGTGATCATAAGTGGCTACCACCGTCCACAGACATCTGCAACGCCAGGGGTGCGGGTGCGCTGCCGGCCTTACAAAATTCTATTCACAGCCTTTTTACAGAACTTTATGGCGTAGGGTAATGGAAAACAGTTCGTTCCATAACTTACAGATTCGCGATTTAAAGTGATTTTTGGAACATACGAGGGGAGGTTCAACAGTTTCCGGCCTGACAAAGAAAAAAGACACTTGAGTTCGTGAAACTATTTTTTTTTTCAATATAGTCTCCGTCTATTTGAACACATTTTCGGATCGTTTAATTAGCATTTCTATCCCAGTATAAAAATTGTTAGAAGAGTTTTATTCAAAAGGGGCGAAAACCACAGCGGTCACTTCATCATCAGTGGAAAATTTTCTATCCCTAAAATCCGTCTTGAATTTTGAGAACAAATCGTAATCATTGCGTGCCAACACTTCGAAACAGCAGCTTTCGCAACTGCGACCGCGTGGACGGGTGCATTGTTATAGAGAAGCCTCATACCTTTGTTTAGTTTTCCACGACGTTTCTGCTTGATTGCTTGCACGTAATTGCACGAAGAAGCCTATGTCCTGCAGATGGTATTACCAGATATCGATGGCAGTGGTCTTGCAAGAATTTGAGTCAAGGATGCGTAAAAAGCAAAAACACTTCATCGATCCGCAATCCCTAGCGTCCCTGCTTAAAAATAGCTCGCCTCAATCCCTTTTTTACCTTTTTATAAGCTTCATTAGGCGCATTCGTTCCGTAACAGAAAAGGTACGATAAATACAACTAAAAATAAATAGCAATAGGCCTTGGGTGCGCCCGTATAGCAACAAAATGAAACATCACACGTACATATCCAACTATATGAATAACCCATACGGATGATAGAAGAGGGGAAAGCAACGTGGAATGGAATTCTATAGCCCAATGGGCATGTCCATCGACTAAAATTAAACCAATCTCAAAGAAGTCTGCGTCTATATTCAAGGGTGCCTGCCATCTTATTCCAAGGAATACGTCTATTCCGTATCAGTTCCATCATTTTTCAAAACCTGATTCTCAAATTACCAATGGTGGGCAAGATATGTATTTATCGACATGCCAAAGTTGACCAAAATATGGGTGACAGAATTCTGGCCATAATTTACCACGCAGAATCAGTCCGTATTAATGGATTTTATATCACAGGTTATTTTATACACGAGATGAATTTTATACACTCCCAGACTCCATACTTGGGCATCGTCCTTGGTTTTCCTTCATCGTCTAGCTAGGGATAACTGAAGAAATCCGCATTTAAGTAGAAACTTTCGAATTCATCACCTCTCAAATATGTGTCGAGAATATCGCCGCTCACTAGAGAATTATCACTCTGTTCATCTTATTCTGGTATTATCAATGCGTTTTTACCAATAAACTCTTTGAATTAGAATATAACGTCAGCTTCTTTGCAATACATTGCTTTCACTCATTTTCCAGTTGCCTTATAAGGTTTGTTGTTTGTAATCCCTGACTTTTATGGTATTTTTAGGAGTGAAAGACGATTGGAATAGATTGGGAATAAGGAGTTTTCCCCAGTGCATTATACATCCGTTCTTCCCTGAACAGGATAGGGTGCGGAATAAAGATTATACGGGACAAATACTTTTTATTTTTACGACTCGAAACATTTTACGAGTGGTTTGGTGATTTTAGTGTTCTGTGAGATTGGAGTACTTCGGACAGTCGGGCGCGCCCAGCTGCTGAGGAATTGTAATATTCACTCTCCCTCTTAATAAATCTCTTACTGCCATCTCTTTTTTCAAGTTCTATATTCTAAAGAAGGATGGACTAGTCTTATAAACAATGTCATCTGACTAAATCACAGCTCATCTCTTTGTAACGAAATACAGCTAAATGTTAAACAGTGCTGGAAAAGCAAATCCTCGCGGTCAGATTGCTGTGGCCAAGTGGAAATCCCCAAATAATTTGACAGTTTGTCACGAAGCAACAATTTATTAATGTACTTAATTCTTTCTAGGCGGATCCAATCGCAAAACCACCTCGTCCGCTGGACGTGTACCTGGCCCTCTGCGAGAACATGTCTTGGGAATACAACACGTGCAAGTACATTAGGGACATTGAGATCGACGTCAACGAGTACCTGAGGTGCCGGTACAGGGAGCTGACGGAGCCGATGCTTTTTGTTTATCTCTTTAATACAGAGAGAAATGAAATCGCTAAGAAAGGGTGGAGTGAACAGGTAAGTTTATGTTGGATACAGTGGCGTGGATTGGTTTTGAAACTAGGTAAAGCATAGACTTGAGCATAGATAGCATAGATAGAGCATAGAGTATAGATATGAGAGGTAAACAGCAGTTAAATTCTACTTAAACATTTTAAATTTCAACGTCAACTATTTATATCGCGAACCCGTAGGCTGTGGAACGAACTGCCTCAAGAGGTGTTTCCATCAAACTACGACATGGGGTTCTTCAAGAAAGCTGTGAATAGGATTTTGCAAGGTCGGCGGCGCGCCCGCATACCCCCTGGTGTTGCAGGTGTCCATGGGCGGCGGTAACACTTACCATCACGTGGGACCGCTTGCTCATCCGCCCTCTTCTCTATAAAAAAAAAGAAAACTGGCGTATCGTAAGCAATCATAACGCGTTGGGTTTCAGTTCCTGTTCGTCGACGTTATGCAGACTAACGTATTAAAATCCTCGTTCTGTTGGTTATTTTGTAGTTTATTTCTTTATTTGAAGTTTCAGTAACAAAAAAATGTTGCTATAGGTAACGCCAAACTTCTTGTTCGCTCTGAACTCGAGGCGAGTGAAAGTTCACGCAGGTATTATACTCAATACCCCAATACAGATACCCCGCTGTCACTTGTTTTATGCTGATACGACGCTACACGCCTCGTGTTCAGAGTGAACAAGAAGTTTGGCGCAACCTATAGATCGTTCTCTGCAGTTAACCTTCGAGCAAACAATATTATGTTTTTGTTTGTTTAGCTTGATGACAAAGGGCAGTGAAGTTTATTTTGATCTGTGGCGACATTACTTGTTTTATACATTATGACAAAAGTAGCATTCCATACAGCTGTAACTGTGACGTCAACGCGTATATTTCACATCTTTCGCTATAATTTCCTAGTCCAAAAAAAAACTCATATGAGATGTTGTAGATACATCTTTAATTCTTTCTAAAAAATAATAAATGAATCATTTAAAAATGTCCATGTAACGGTAACCAGCCAGGACATGGGCCTCCACGTGCACATCGTCTCGTGCATGAGCGATGTATGGCCTTAAAATTACACTCTGGCCCAGCAGGTTGACGACTCCACTCTTTTGAAGGTGGTGTAGTTCCTCGGGGCTTGTGGTAACCGCTTTTATTATCTCCTGGTCGCCTTTAGTCGACAACCACGGGTTGGGGGGGGGGGGGGGGGTGTTGGGCACGACTAATCCGCGCCTCTGTTATACGTATTATGCCTCTGTTACGTCATCAATACAGTGTGGTCGTTTTCTAACTTGTAACTTCTAAGCCCTCCATCTTGATATTTAAGATATATTTTGATCTTAATTACACACACTCATTTCCAATTCTATGATCTTAATTATTATTAATAATACTCTTTATTGAGTACACAACAAACAAAAAATATACACATACTTAACACAATTGGCGGCCTTATCGCTTAAGCGATCTCTATTATTTAGTGATTATTTAGTTTTCGATATATTTTTTAATATCTCCTTTATTATTAATGGGATATAATTGTTCTGGCAGCAGATAAATGATTCATCAAAACACTGCACTCAATTAAAATGACTCTATGGAAGTCAGCAAGAAAAAAAAATCTATGCATCCCGTTAGCTGCACAAGAATCCGATAATAAAAGCACTAATTTATACCAAATTTTATATACATATTACCATAATAATTTACAATATAGGTTTTGAAAAATGTGATTGTTTTGAAAACAGCATAAAAGTATATTTCTGACAACATTTAAGGAAATTTTAAAATTGTCGTGGGATCCTGAAACAATACATAAGTTTTAATTTTTATCTCTGGACATCTGATTTCGTAAAAAAGTGTATTATGGGTACGGTACGGCGGTGGATAATGAGAAATTATTAATACATGCCATAGACATTAGTAGGTACAAAATGACAAACGGTGGCACGACCCCTGATGTGCTGTTGCCTGACCTTTCGGAGATATAGGAATGGATTTGGAGAAAGGGTTGGGAAAATGGGGAAGGATATCTGGCATATCTCACTCACTACCGAAACACGTACGTACATTAGGGAAATAAGATAAAGTGGAATATGCAGTACATTTCAAGGTAGTCTTCTGTGAGAAGCAATAATTAAATGAGCAACGAGTACAAGCAATTGGGACACATGATACTGTCGTTAACCAACCAAAACCTGGAATACTATATGCCCCATTAAATACATCACGGTGTGGTTCGCAACGCTAAGGCGAGCCCTGTGGAACCGTATATATATATATATATTATTGTTTGTTCGAAGGTTAAGGCTTTTTCATAGCTAGGCGTGGCGGCGCAGGACACACGTAGGACGTAGAACACAAACGTGCCCAGCTCATGGGGTAACTGCAGATAACTATATAGCATATTTACGTTGTTGAGTAAACTTGAAATATGTTTATTTTATGTTATTATATAGGAAGCTTTAAAGGCGGAAGTATCGGAGCGCGAGAAGGAGGCGGAGATCGATCCATTGGCGCCGTACCTGGCGCGTCTACGCGGACTCGCACACGGACCCGCCGCGCCGCTCTCCTTGCGCGACGCGGCGCTCGTGCGCGAGCAGTGCGTCAACGACTTTCGAACAAAACAGCTCGCTAGACAGAACCTCGTGCAAGAGAGATATGATAAGGTACTACTTCACTCTACTCCCGTTAGGTGTCGTAAAAAGCAGAAGTATCGGAGCGCGAGAAGGAGGCGGAGATCGATCCATTGGCGCCGTACCTGGCGCGTCTACGCGGACTCGCACACGGACCCGTCGCGCCGCTCTCTTTGCGCGACGCGGCGCTCGTGCGCGAGCAGTGCGTCAACGACTTTCGAACAAAACAGCTCGCTAGACAGAACCTCGTGCAAGAGAGATATGATAAGGTACTACTTCATTCTACTCCCGTTAGGTGTCGTAAAAAGCAGAAGTATCGGAGCGCGAGAAGGAGGCGGAGATCGACCAATTGGCGCGGTACTTAGCTCGTCTACTTGGTCTCGCGCACGGTCCCATCGCGCGATCCGGCGCTCTTGCACGAGCAGTATGTCAACGACTTCTGAGCAAAACAGCTCGCTAGACAGAACCTCGTGCAAGAGAGATACGATAAGGTAACACACAAGATGGTCGCTACTTTCAAATAATTGTGAAAAAGAGCCCGTCAAGAAGAAGAAGATACGATAAGTGTCCTCTCCCATAGGATCACATTCACCTTTACAAAATCTTGAAAAAAGTAGAAATATGAGTTACTTCTCCTCTCTTCAAAATTTTGTAATCCATCCAGAGAGTAGAAATAATCCACGAGCAGAAGCTCTTGGATTACATCGAATTGCAACATTTGGAAATGATTCAAAACATTACTACGTATTAGACGTGGGTATAATCTAACTGAAGGTAGATTAGAATCCAATGCAGTAGGTGTATATTAATAAATTTATTCTGTTACAATTTCAGCTCAACGAAGAATACAAGAACAAGAGGTTGTGGTACCTAGCTAACCAGTTCATCCTCTCACCAGAAAAGGAGAGCGCTTATTTCGCTTTGAGGTATTACATTTACCCGATTTGACTTGTAATTTAAAACTTATGGCATTCACCTTACTTGCCATGATGCCATTGAATTATGATGGCATAGTTCAATTTTATCAGATAAATGACTTTAAGACCATAATGGTCGACATACTATCTATGGGCGACAGTGTCCACTTACCATCAGGTGAACTGTGTATGCTCGTCTGCCACCTTCGTACATAAAAAAACAGAAAAAAATAAGTAATATATTGTTATAATGATTACGCATTTCGTAGCCTTTAATATCTGAAGCCTGTTACTACTCCTACTGAAGTCATACTGGAACCTGCGCTCGCGCGACCTCAACGTATGTTACGTTATGTATAAGACATTTTGAAGATATTTAGGGTTGATTTGATGGATTTATTTTTAGAATTTTGACCCATTTAATTATATGCTTCTTTATTATAATGTATAAATGATACTTCGCTTTTTCAGTGCGGAATTGGCATTCAAAGTGCACACGTTAGAAGTGCGTCTGACTCGACACAAGGACCTGTCGGGCCCTCGCTTCAGGGCCGTCGAGGAGTATTTGGACAAGCACCCTTTGCTCAAGGAGTACACACGATACAAGCTCTATTATTCCACAAAACATTAGAGTACATTACTTTTTGCTGCCAAATAAATATTTTATAGGAATTTCGTGCGTTGCGAACAGATCTACGGTCAGGATTAGTGTTCCGTGAGGGATTATAGTTAATTTTCAAATAGTGTTTATCGATAAAGGTGCGAAAAGTATTTTTGGTACTCCAAAAACATTGGAACCCCAAATATTCCTGACAATTCTCGTATAAAACGCACATTTTCTTTCAGCTCAAAATGAGTGTCAATGCAATTCACAACTGAGGTAATCGCCTCTGATTAAACACATTTAAGACCTAATTTACAAAGGAGTATCACAATATATTGTATTGCTAGAGAAACTCGGGGGTGAAACCCCCATTACCCCCCTTTGACTAGGGACCTGCTGGTAGCAGAACTATAGATTGAAGATAAATACCTCGACTTCATGAATTTACTTAATATACAAATGTTCTTCTACACTTATGTTAAGTTTGGATATATTTTCTTTGTATTAAAATATATTTCTGATTATTAAATGTTCTGTTTACGCGAATAAAACGACAATGGTTTTATAATAATTTGTTTTTATTTCAGTGCGAGTGTTTTATAATATACAATGAGATCCTTGAAAGTTCCAGCAAGTACGTGGTTCTAGGGTTCAACGGTTTATTGGCCAATCTCCTTGTAGTACAAAATTTTAAAATATTTTCCTACTTAATTTACATTTTTAAAAGACCAACGAAAGTTTTGGTAGATTTAGATCGCCCGCATCTCCAAAGAAGTTGCCTCTTAGCCAGTGTCCTTTGCAGGTACTCCATAAGTAGATTATTTTATTAATTGACACTAATATTCTTGATCAATTTGGGAGGTTTTATAGTTTTTGCGAAATAACCACACGATTTAGATTAGTGTTCAAATCATTATTTCCTTGAAGATCCTGGAAGGTTTATTGGTAGAACTTCCTTGAAGAGAATTCATGACTTGATTATTTTCTTATTTAACATTGACGACCGACGTTGTCGAAAGACCTTGTATTTAGAGAGTAACCACGAAGCTTCTATATTTCAGCTCCCAGTGCCAACGAGCAAGTTGCACGTCCACGAGTGGTCAATTTAGGACTGGGGAATTTATTGGCTAGCGTATTTCTAAAATAATTCAATTGTGATCATTTTTTTCATCTTATTTTAACTTTCTCGTAAGATTTCGAATGTTCTAGTGTTTGGGCTAAGATTGTCGATAATTAAGATCTATATTTCAGTCCCCAGTGTCATCAAGCAAGTAACCTCGGCCACGAGTAGCTAGTGAATGTTTGGGGATTATATTGACGAGTTTCTTTTATTGACTTCCTCGAAAGGTCTTCAAATTTCGAACTTTACGAGAGTAGCTACGAATATTTATTGGATTTTTAAGATCTGTATTTGTGCCATTGAGCAAATTGCGTCCTCCAACGTGTATGCTGGGCCTGTGAACTGAAGAATTTATTAGTGAGTCTTCTTTGGATTTGTGATTATTTTTCTATCTTTCTCGAAAGACCTCGAAGGTTCTAGTGTTTGGGCAGTAACCACGAAGGTTGAGGGTGATTTAGGTCTGTATTCCAGTCCCCAGCTCCACCAAGCAGATTGCCTCGGCCATCGTGAGTGGCTAGCGATAGTCTGGAGAGTTTGTTGGCGAGTCTCCTTTGAGGGGAGTCCGGACGAGTAAGCGGTGGCAGAGATATGCTGCCCGAATCTGTTGGGGGAAAACTATTGTTAGAAAGAATGATTAGGAGCTAGTCCACATGCAGAAAACTGAACTATAGAAATTAACTTTAAAAATTACGAGTACCATCATGATTATCATCGATTCTGCGGTCAGTGACCACTTATGGAACCACTTCTTGTAATGATCACTTCTATATGTGACGTTATCGCAGCAAAGAGACTTTATTGTAAGTGTGAACTTATTGATTTTGGTTAAGATTTTCTCACGAGGTTAAATAGAAACATTTTCTATAATACCTGATTTTTAAGATAAAGCAATATATTGTTTTTTAGATTTCACTAAATTTTCAATATTTGCTCCCTTATTAAGTATCTTTAGAAGTTATTATTAATTTACTAGCTTCCGCACGCCACTTTCAGAGCGTATATTTTCTTTTACAAAAAAAAAAATACTAAAGGGGCTTTCTCACCAGCTCCTCACACTTTATCTGAAGGTATCAGAAAGGCAGTTATACTTCCCTAGTTCGATATATGACAGATTCTGTTTATGACATATTCTGGAAGAAGTTATTGTATTCTTGTTACAGACACGCTGATTCTACAGTTTTATCATTTGTATTGATGTATAGAAGATATTTTAGGAAGCCGACATTTAGAAAAGCAGACAGTTTAGAACGAGGACATTATGGGAAAATGTGAGGAAATTGTGGGTGCGGATATGGAGGTGTAGATAATAAGAATCCATGTACCTAGTGTTGTAAAAACGAGCGCTGAATGCTTGACGCTCGAGCGCCGAGTGAGCGCTAATGAACTTTTTAAGACTAGCACTAAAGGCTACCGAGCGTTATAATTCAAATTTTAACGTTTGATGGTCTCAAACTCTAGTAGTAAAAAAAAACTTGAGTGCGAAACGGTTAAGGTTAAATTCCAACAGCACTAATATAGCGCTCGTTTTAACAACACTATATGTACCAATGTATGTTGAGCATTTTGAGACTGGTGGGTAGTGTTTGGGATGGGAATGACGTCTTTTATACGTAATACCGGAGTGGTAGTCGTAGTTGGCGTCGCTGGGCGTGTCCTGCCCGAGCCGCTTGCGGTACTCGCCCGCGAAGTGCTCCACCAGCGTGTCCATCATCACCGCCTGCTTGGAGAACACCTGCAATAGTACAGCTTTTGTAGAACGACGCTGACAGATGAACACACAGTCCATCTGGTCAGGCGGCTCGCTGTATGTGCTGTATCTTGAGGTCTATATGTTTAATAGTTTCAAGTACCTATAGTGCAATTAGCACATTCTACCAGTGTTAAGTTTTCTTTGTTATAAACAATTTCAGTTTAAACGTATTCTGTCAATGTGCTGTCCCGTCGAAGTTAGTCAGGAATCACTGAGTAAAGTGATAATACCCCTAGGCTGTCACCGCTCATAACCCTCATCCTTTACCTGCAATATTTTAGAGACTCGCAACCCATTCTCCACAACCATGAACTGTAGGAAGAGACAAGGCAAACAATCTTCATTGTCGTCTGAAGGTAGACCAATGTCCCACGACAGTTCCTCATAAAGCAGACCAAGAAGTACCGTCTGAAAATGGAGAAATTCACTAGGTTTACAACTAGAGGAGTTAAATAGTTAAACTAGATTTAAATACAAATATAAGCTGAAACATATGATGACCGAAATGACTGAAAGCTATTCAAATGACCTCACAATACGAGTATATACCTACAATCCTTAAAAGGCCTTAATGTACAATGTTTTGGTGCTACTAGTTCCATAATTATATTCTTAATGGATCAAAAAGTTCCACTTGTTCCGTTGGTGGAACTTCTGGGACAAATGTTTAAAATGGAAATTCGGTTATTTTAAATCTGTTTTTAAAATTTTTTTTTAGACAAACGTCGCGTCGCTTTGCACGATTTCATGAAACACTATTCAATAATATATTATCACTTGTGTCGTGACGTCACACACTGCTCGGTCCATATTCAACTTTGAAATACTATAACTTCGTCATTTTTAAAAATATCGTAAAAACAATACTGCATCAATGTTCAATAATGTTCAAGATACTGCAAACTGCGATAATATCAACATGCATAATGTTCAACACGCATAAGTAGGTAATATTTTGCGTATTGAACTTATTCATTTACCACAACGCTACCGCCTCGCGCCGTTGCGAGCTGGACAATATACTCTGTTTGTTCCCTTTGGCCGTAATAAATGTCCGCATATAGAAACTATATTTATATTAAAACATCGTTTCTCAACCTGGGGGTCGCGTTCTCATTTTTTTTATAGGGTAGCAGGCGGACGAGCAAGTGGTCCCACGTGATGGTAAGTGTTACCGCCGCCCATGGACACCTGCAACACCAGGGGGTATGCGGGTGCGCCGCCGACCTTGCAAAATCCTATTGACAGCTTTCTTGAAGAACGCCATATCGTAGCGTAATGGAAAGACCTCTTGAGGCAGTAAAAAATGTTAAACGGTTTAAAAACATAATTAAAACCTAATTATGTATTGTTTCCCACTTTAACCAACTTCCTCATTGTAAGTACGTGTTTCGGTAGTGAGTGAGATATGCCAGAGCCCATTCCTATCCCATCCTATTCTATTCCACCCCATTTTCCCAAACCTTCCTCCAAATCCATTCCTCTAAATTTCCAAAGGTAGGCATCGCATCCGGAGCCGTGCCAACGTTTGTCATTCTGGACTGATGTTGGCATATATGTATCGCAGATGTTCATGGGCGACAGTATCCACTTACTATCAGGTGGACTGTCAACTCGTTTGTCGCCTTCTTTCCATAAATTTAAAAACAAATAGTAAGGGTTTAGAATTATTTACTTTATTTTTAATCTTTTTAGGGGGTCGCTGAATTAAGAACTTGAGAAACGATAAGAGGAATACGAAAGGTAACTGACACTCTCTGTATCATCAATGACGTAAACGCCATTAGCGTTAACAGCCACCAGTACTGGGATGTCTTCATGAGTCAATAGGCTGGTGAGGCTGCGAACAGGTTGTTCGATTTGTCCTTGAAAAAACACCGCACTGGAAACAAAACAATGATCAATTAAACTGATGGTGCACCCCTGCAACCTGTTTCTGCAACCAATGCAACCCCCCAATCACCGTGCAATGTACAAAATAGGCGTTTCAGGTGTAAAGCTACGTTTGTCGTCGCCTCAGTCCGAGCCGTTCATTCAGTGAGACGTCTTGCCTTCCGCCGCGATTACCGCGAATAAAAAAGAAATGAGAATCTATAGAAGACTGACTCGCGCTGCCACACCGGTAAAGGGTGCCTCGGCATCTGCTTCAGGGTGAGTAGCCTTAGGCTGAGGCTGCCCAAATCTCCATTTGGGCGTCCATCGTCTCCACGCAGCCTTTAAATGGCCAAAGCATTTCCTTTCGTTCATCTCTCCCCATTCATTCTTTTTTTTCACTTCCTTTCTTCATCCTCCCACAGAAAGAAAACGCCGTGAGTGAAACTCAGCATCGGCTTATCTCACTACTGGCCACTGGCTACCCTTGGTAATCACGTGGGTGTTTTCTCTGATAATAACCACAATTCACCACATAGGCCCAATTACTGGTGGATGGTAGCTACATATATCCCAGATTTTTTACTTTTCGGACATGCGAGTTTCCTCAGTATGTTCTCCTTCACTAGCTAGTGATCATTTCAAAATTCGTACTTAAGTGGAAAGTCAAGTGGGACGGGTTCGGGTATAAGCGTTCTCCGGAATGAGAGTCGAGTACCTACAGATATCCCTAGCTTATCTATTACCAGTCTTAGCACCTGTCCCGTTACCCACGTCCACTGGTGGGATGGTTCGTCATTTTTAACTGAAATTTTCATTTATCGCAGATGTCTATAAGCCGACAGTATTCACTTTCCATCAAACAGATTATTTGCTTGTTTGTGACATTCTAAGGTACGAGTAGGCAGCGCAATCGGGGGCGTGCCAGCGTGTGTCATTCTGGACTGATGTTGGCATGTACCGCGGATGTCCATGGATGACAGTATCCACTTACCACCAGGTGGACTGTATGCTCGTCTGTCGCCTTCTTACTATAAAAAGAAATTTTATCAAACCTCGATAGGCGTTAGCACATCTTCAAATGCTCTGCCTATCTATGAGCATTTAAATGTCCTGTTTTCTTTTTCCCAAACAACACCAAATAGGTAATCTCTGATTTTCAGGTCAATCCGTAGCAAGTCTATCGAGCCTATTATAGCACTAAGCACTAAGCACGGTTACTTTAGGAGCCCATTTACCCGTAAGTGGGTGTTGTCCGTGTATGTTGTAGATACTTGTGGCGTAATTTCCGTGGTGGTGCAGCGGGTGGTCTTTGAGTCTGTTCCAGAAGTCTCGCTTCGGGGCTCCCTTTACGGCCCGCAGGCAGCAGTTGAGCCCAACGGCCCGATCGCGCATGTAGCGGCAGGTACTTGTCTTGATGCTCCCTTGAATACGTCATCAGACTTGATTATTTTTTTTTATTTATACACTTCATTGCATATTATCGTACAAAAAGCGAGCCTTAAGAGGAGAGGATGGCTGAAGCGAATGAAACACTGGCTTGATGTAAATTAAAACTATGACTATTTATAACATACAAACAAAACATTCCAAATTAAAACTTCCCTCCATATTTTTTTACGAGCTGAATAAAAAAATCGTGTCTCATTAGAAAATGGAAATTCGAAGGGAACATTTCCGCGCTATGATTTTGTATGATTTTAAATGTTGTAATCTGAAGATTCTTTTATTACACTTAACTGGCGTTTGCAGACAAGTGTCCTTCGAAGGCAACTGCGTATTATTGGTTGGTACAGTAAATTTAAGCGTGGTCGACTAAGTTTGGCTGACGAAGAAAGAATCGGTCGCCATTTAATGCCATGCTGTACCTACTCAATGAAATATCAACGCTTCAATGAAATATATTTTTGGTATTTTTTTAACTTTTTGTAGGTGTATTTTATGGCATTGTTTTTCTACCGGACTATTTGTTGGATGTTTGTTGTTTTTACTAGGGAATGAATATAAATAACATAATTCTATACAAAAGTATTTCGTAATTACAGTTACCTACCTACCTGAAGAACTTAGCAGTGTGTCGATGTGGGTCATACGGTCCCAGCTGAATCCTAGCCTGCAGTCCACCTAACATGACGGCTTGAGCGCTCTCCAGTGGATAACGACCAGTTACCACGTTGTGACGAGCTTCTTCATATAGCAGCTCTTGGATGCGAGAGTCCCTGTAAAGGAACGTCAATGAATTCCCTGGCATTAACTCCTGGTATCTGAGATTCTACGAAAATGGATCATAAAACAATCGCGAGTTCCACTTGGATACCTCGAAAACACTAAGGTGTTGATACAGAGTTTTATGTTTTACTGTTAAATGTTCTAATAAAAAGAATCTAAGTTCAAATTCATTGTTGTAGAATCGCTGCCAAGGGATTCAAGTGCACTACAAAGTTCACTTCCTAGTGAACTTTGTAGTGCACTTGAATCCCTTGAGGATCCTTCCCTTGAGGGGACGTACCATAGGAGCCCAGTGGGCAGAGGGATTCTGCAGACCACGAAACTTAAAAGGATACTTCACTCACTTTATCCCCTCCTCCAAGTGTTTGGGAAAGAACACGTTCCTCTGCAGCCTCAATACGGGTTGGTCTTTGGCTCGGCGCGACTCCGAGCCGTGTCCGTATCGCTGCACCAGCTTCTGCCAGTTTGCCCAGATTCGCCACGGACAGTGGTGGGGCTTTAACTGGATCTCTGGAGTTGGAAAGAAAGGAGAAAGAACAAAGCGTTTATTTAGCCGAAATTACAACACAACATAGTACGACAAGGGTTACACCAAAGATAATTAAGACGAGAGTTTATGAAGACTATAGAGAGGATATGGCTGCTGCTATACAACTGTGATCACAGTTATAGAAGGATAGATAACGCAAGCAGTTCGTCTCTGCGTGCCTGAAGTTGACGCTAAGCTTCTACTTCTCGCGCTGCTCGTTGTTGCTACAAAACACAAAAATGCGTAATTGCGGTGTAATCAATTGTAAAATTTCACCAAAAGAACTGTCTCTAGAAACAACTATCATAGAAAGTGAGAAAAGATCTCACCAAGTAGTGGACTACACATCCACAACGCGAAAACATTGGCAGCAAGACTTCTGGTAGTGGGTTGCGTGAGGCCCAATTCCTCGGTCGCTAGCACTGCGTTCAGAAACCTCGCAGCCGTCACGCATGATGGAATCTCCTCAGAGGACATCTCAACCATGATGGCGGTGCGTGACATGAGGTACACGCAGGTTACAGGGTTTGAGGATACAGTAGATGAGGAGGCTGTGCTGCCTGATGAACCTGGAAGAAAAAATCATAGATCAGTATAAATATAATTCTTCTTGGAATATCTTATTCTCAGTTCTTAACTTTTTTCTGTATTGACTTTGTTTAAATTCTATTTTGTCCTTCTATTTTCCATATTATGTATGTATGTTTGTATGTATGTATGCATCTATGTATTTATGTACTGTATTCATTTTAAGTAAGTGTATATGTACAAATTATTATTATTAAATCATATTATTTTGATTTGATATTATGAAAAATTGCACCATCTAATTTTGATATTGTTATCTGTTTTCTCCTTACCATCCAAATGTTGCCTGGAAGAGATCACTTTGGCGATAAGGCTAGAGATGGGTAACCCTGTCTTCAATGAATGAGAAGATCCGAAACCGCAAGCAGAGCCGAAACTCTTAATGATTCCGGCGATCTGTTATCGACTCCGAGGAGTTATTTATTCCTTTCAATTTTGGATTGCTGAGTTACATGAACGAACATGATGCAAAGCGAATGAGTCGCTCTCAGGCTCTTATCAAATATAAGTAGGTGAATCAAATGAGTCAAGGAATCGTCAAGAGGAGTCGGATCCGCGAGCGGAAAAGGATTACCTAAGTGAGCCGAAACACTCCGAGGAGTCGTGAATACCCACGACTAGATAAGGGCGGCTATTGTACTTTTCGAGTCACATACTTAAATTGTCTTTTTGCAACATTAGTTGTAGGTATATGAGTGGCTTATTTCTGATAGATGTGCGCAATATATCGCAGATGTTGAAGGATGTAAGAAATTCAAGCTTTCCTCTCTTACCTTTCTCTTGTCAAATTTCCTCTCGTACAATATCCATACGTGTACGACATAATTATTTTTGTTTTTACTGAAAAGTTTATTGTAAAACTACATGCATATCCACTATATAAAACGCTTTCTTGGGACATACAGTCATGCAACAAAGTACAACAGAGTCGTTTATCGTCAGTCTGATTGACTACTCGATTGTTACATTCTTGCTTAAAGACCTAGGCTCGAGATGAGACTAAAGAGGTCTGCTTTATCTGCCGATTTAAACGAACTAACCGGCCCGTATTTCATTAGATAAAAGACTATCGTACCAGGTAAAGGTGGAGATATAGCACTGGATGAACTGCCTCCGCTGGTGATTGGCTCAGTCGTGCTGAACGAGCCAGCCGCTATGCTGCTCGAGCCCGTCTGGTTGGAGCAACTGCTCAGGTTTGATCCTGGAACACAAAATACGAAATTCGGGAATTAAAATAATTGACTAGATGATTTTAATTCCATACTATTTGATGTATAAGTCAATTATTTCTAGAAATGTAGAACCTTCATTGATCTCCTTCCAAATTTTAAATTATTTTTTTCCTTTTACGTGACATTGGTACTAATGCACAAACCCGTACTCTTGACATGAAAAAGAACATGCTTTAATTTGTGGTAGAAATTAAGAATTGATTAAAGTATGTTCTCACTTACCTCTAGTTCATCCTATATTTTCTAATATGCGCAAATATACCCATATTTGCGCAAAGTTCAGGCAAGCTAACCGAAATTGTATACCTTAATTAATTCGATAGTGAGTGAGGTTTCATCATCATCATCATTTCAGCCCTTGGATGTCCACTGCTGGACATAGGCCTCCCCCAGGAGTGAGGTTTACCAGAGCCCATTCCTATCCTCTCCATTTTAGTAAAATATCTAATAATTGGAAAAGTTGTCTTACCCATAACACTTTTCTCCAGTGAATCCGAGCTGTTGCTCTCTTTAGAGTCTGGTTGAAGTGGTTTGTGCGGATCATGTTTATCCCAGTCACTGTGACGACCTAAAGGGCTATAGGATAAATGCGGCAATCTTTGTGATACCGAATATAGATGCGCATTCACTTCAGCTTGAAGTTTTTGACTCTGAACACTGTAATATTCTTCACGGGATCTGAATTCGCTGAAACAGAATAATTATAAAACGTTTGGCTTTATGTTAAAAATATCTTTACCCGATAAATTCGCTAAAAAGTAATTAATAATTGTGGGCTCCGTGGAGGTGAGGTTTCAAAAAGAGATCCTTGGTTTTGGTTATTATGAGGGCACATTAAGGAACTACAAAAGTTGCCTTAACTTATTATTATTACACAAAAAATATTACTGAACACTTTTTATACAAAACAATACACATAAATCATTCGTTAAAGTTCGTTAGTGTTCGCTAAAGAGATGGTGTTGTAGACAGAAACGAAACTGTATAAAACACCTTTTCTTTTCGTATAAGGAGGGGTTCAAAAGACTTACTTGTATTGATATTCCGCTTGCATAGGATATCCACGCCTTGAATATTCAACGGGGATGATTGTGATATAATTTCCAGAATTCTGTACATTTGGATTTTCGCCATAAGCTCCCATTTCAGACTGGTGTTCCATTTATATATTTCTTTTAATAATTTATTACTGTGTATATCATTTTCACTTTATTGAATTTAAGAGAAAATCACAGTATGTGTAACATAAACCAAGCGCAAAGTTGGACTTCACGGGTACGAAGTAAAAAGCTCGATTCGAATAATGTTATTGAAAATATTGATCGGACTTCGCGCCACCCGGTTACTGGATTACCATATATCAAATTTAAAATATTACTATTATTGAAAATAGTTTCTTTACAAAACTAAGCCTAACTATTGGAGTTTGTTGGGTATAACATTTTTTATCATTATTGTTTCTTTACACAAAAATATAATTCATGATGAATTTAAATTTCAATATCATATATCTACCAGGAAATGGATTAACATTCTATTTGTTTAGCACCACAGATCTAATATTTTTGGTATTCGATGAGTATTTACTTGTACAAATATACTTTTGCGAAATTCTATAATTTAATTATTTGACGACGTAAAAGTAATTGTATCCGTAATTTCTTTATTGAGTGTAGTCAAATCGTGGGATCTCGATATGGTTTTGATCACAACTGCAAAGCCTCATAGCGACAACTTCTGTGAAAGACGCTTACATAATAAAATATTTAAAGGATATTAAAGAGAAAGTTTTTTTCCTATTTGTGTTCTTTGATATTATTTACAAAAATTTCACATGCGCGCTTTTAACTTCTAAACGCATATAATGAATGACGTGCCAAAGATAACAGTTGATTTGAGTTGACACTGACACAGGAATATAGTTAATGCCCTACAATGAAAGAAGTTTTCTTTCTATTTTTCCAATTTTAGTCGCTGTAAAACTAAATTATATCATTTATTTCATAACCATTATTCATTATTTCTATGTTTTAATAGTTTCTAGAGAACACAAGTATTATAATTTCAAAGACAAGTTAACTTAAACTTTTGTGTAAACGTGTAAAAGGTACCTACCTATTTTACATTTATTCAAAACTAATTACCTGAGAAGTAAGATAAATTGATATTGTTATCAAAATAATCTGACAACTGAAACATACGAATGGAAGCAAAATTGAAGGAATATCGGGCGTTACGACGTCGTAAAGAGTTAATAGAAAACGCGAAACAGAAGCTCGAGGAATCTAAAGAAAAAATCGTTAACATGTTCGTTCCAAATATTTTTAAAGATGATTTGCACAAGAAGAACGAAGACGACGCTGAGGCTTTTTTGGTAAGCACAGTTTTAGGTATATTATATTCTATACATCATACCTAAATGTATTAAATAAAAACCATTATAACAGACTTAATTACTAGTACATTATTAATTACTGTAGATTTATAACTCGAAAATTAATCAAGAAGGCTTATAGCATACTTACTTCCAAATAATCACTTATTTGTTTACATTTCAAAATCTTTTCATCTTCAACATCATTATTTTCATCAGCATCTTTTTTTAGCTTTATAACACAGAAAAAGATGCAGAATTATTTACATTTTTGTATATATAGAACAATATTCACATACTTTGGAACTCGCCTAAATATCTTGATTGATCAATGTACCTAGTTGTTAAATTTATTAAGACAAACTATAAATGTTTGATATTTGAAAGTAGATGGATATCCTTAAGATTCCTATATGAATACTATATGATAAATAAACTAAAAAGAAATCTCAAAAATCTTTTTAGACAACAACTTGAAACTAAAGCTAGATAGATGAACTCTTTATTGCACACCAAAACAAAACAAGACAGTAACAGACATTATCTAACACGTGAAATGCACAAAAGGCAGTCTTATTGCTAATAGCAATCTCTACCAAGATACCTAGTGATTTTTATGTATTCCTTTTCCAGCTCCAGGAAGAAATGGAAGAAATCATAGATGAATCAGCAGTGCCTCTATTGCAAGTAGAAGAACAAGCGATTGTAGCATCTGAAGTCAGCGAGCTCGAATCCTTTGAAGAACCACCGTCTGAATCATGGAGACGTTACATCTCTAGATGGCTCCTCTACCTCTCACTTTGGCTGATAATGTACTCATACTTCTTAAAAATCCAATTTGGTGCAGTATATTTTGTTGTAACAGTTTTAATCGGAATATATTTAAATACACGGACAAGGCCTAAGAAGAAAGGTGAGGTGTCGGCTTATAGCGTGTTTAATGACAACTGTCAGAGCATAGATGGGACTCTAAAGGCTGAACAGTTTGAAAGGGAGATAAGATATGGAATTGGAACTGTCTGACATACATTTGGAATTTACAAATTGAGTGCCACAAAGATTTTGGCTTCATAGGGTTGATATCCCTAAAACATAAAGACATGACTTGCTAATGTTTAATAATAATTAGTATGAATTGATACTTGGCAAAGGTAAGTAGCCTGGGCTTCATAATATGAAATTAAATGAAAGAAAATTAAGACAATAAAGTCTAATTTTATTAGAGTAGCAAATGAAAGTAGAGACTTGAAGAACCATGCAAATTTAAAACAAAAAGATAAGTTATCACTAAAAATAGAGAAATAATGTTGATACATAAATTCAATGCTAATTTTATTATTGAATTCATGTATCAAAATTATTTTCTCAACTACATTTAGTGATAACCTATTTTTTTTTTCATTTGCATTTCCTGTCTCAACTCAAGTAAAAACTTACATAACTATGTTAATAAATATGAATGTAATACTGAAAGGGTCTACACTTACAGGAACTTTTCTACAAAATTTCGAAAATTATTGTTTTGTGTTTTATATCATTTTTGTTTAGTGTGTAGGTAATGATTTTTCAAAAAATGTTTTGATGCACAAACACGAATTGGGTACGATTTTTTAAGTCACAACCACATAGTTTAAGTTAAGGGAAGGTCAGGGACATTGTAATATTTGGCCATGTCTTCTGTGATTGATGTGATAATTATAAAGAGTAGATGAAAGTGCCTGTGGTAGAATTTGAAACTAACCACTCTTATTTCGTAATGAAACATAACATGTTAGTTTCAATAAATTGTTATTTTTGACACTGCAAATATAAAGTATTGGTCAACTGAGCGTTTGCACGATTACAAACTTTTTTGGCATTCGTAAATGAGTTAAGATGGTATATTTAAAGTTTAGATTTATTGCTTTAACTGAATAAATAGGTTTGTTCTGTAATTTTATATTTACGGTTAGCCCTAACCCTAATCGCTTATTGAATGTTTATAATGACCTGCAAAAGAATTTGTATTTGTGTGAACACTATTGGCCAATACAGTACTCGGTTGAATTACTGATAATATTACTAATATTGTCTAATATTGCAATGTGACAATATTAGACCTATTTGTCTGATTTCCTGATAAGGATTTTGTGTATGCAAAACATACAGTTTGTATTTCAATACACATTTCATAATTTTTTGCATAGCAGTTGAAAATCATGTACACAGTTACCTCTGAATGGGTAAGCAATAGTCACTTCTACTCGCATAATACTAGGATTTACAGAAAAACAAAATCCTAAAGCTGTAAGCAGTGTTCCATGTTTTCCTTTATATCAAATGAACAATCTCTAAAACAGAGTTTCCTTGGTTTACTAATGTACTAGTACTATGTTTCCTAATATACTAATGTATGCTTATTTTGTGATCTAATGTTTTTAAAACATTGTGTTTATGCAAAAATCCTATATGCAGGTTTTTTTTCTCTTTATATATGGCAATGGTGCAATTAGCACATTCTGCCTGTATCGAGTTTTTCTTCATATTAAACAATGTCAAAGTAAAACGTATCCTGTCTAGTGTCATTGAAGTAAGTCACCAGTAAAATGATAGTAGGTTTACCGACCACAGAAGAACGCACGAAAACGCAGATGCTTTTATTTGAAGTTTAATAATTTAATAAACTATCAGTATTAAATCACAAAACGTACTGATACACAATTTTTATAATAAATCAAACTAAAACTCAACTTCAGTTCTAGAGTTCTTGCCAAAACATCCTTTTATGCAGTTTGTATGTTTAGAGAAAAACAGGAGACTTATGCAATGTTATAATAGTGGTCATTATAATACACTCCCTGACACCCGAATCGAGCCACCCAGTATTTTTATGTATAAAGGCCTGAAACATAGAAATAATGTTAGGTCAAAGAAAAAGTTTTTATGTAGTTTTGAAGCTGGCATATTCACCATCATTTTGATGTGCTTTTGCTTCAAAACTGAATTCACGAATTTGAACCACAGAAGAAAAGCAGAGTCAGTTCATTGTTTTTAAAAAAACAAGATAGTGGAAAGTTTGAATTGGAGCAGGTTTTTTTATTTAATGGTGTTGTTTTTTAATAAAAGTTTCGTTAAATTGTTTTTCCTTAAATTTGAATCGATTTTTACCTCAAATTATGGACACTGCGCCTAAAGTAGCCGGCTAGTTGTGACACTTCTTCAGTTTGGGTTAAGTCACCCAAATGCGAGTGCACCAACTTCATTTAAGCCGTCCTGCTACCTGGGTAGTGTACCATCGATACCTAGAGACTGGCGGCTTCGTTCGTCGTCCAGGAGGAGCACGATTCCAAGTGACGACGGAAAAACAAAATCGGTTTACCTTGACGACGATCTTACGAAAAATCGTCACCTGACCTCAATACAGATCCAAGAACAGCTTCGAAGTTTTCATGGAGTGGCTGTTAGCGCTCGAACTGTTATAAGAAGACTCGAAGAACGTGATATAAAACCACATAAGCTACCCAATGGGCCCAAACTGACACGAGCTCACAGAATGGCGCGCCTTCAGTTTGCACTCTTCAGGGAATACCTTCACGTCTGTATCACAGTCATGGAATGGCTAGCAAGAAGCCCAAACATGAATCCCATAAAGAATTTATGGGATGAACTAAAGAGACGTGTTCGAGCTCACCACCGCAGAGCTTGCAGGAGTTGAATACTGCATCGACAAAGAATGGGAGAACATTCCACAACACGTCATAGTGACGTTGATCGATTCCATTTCAAACCGCATGACGGCCGTCGTAAGCGCTCTTGGAGGCAATACAAGTTACTGAATAAATGATTTTTTTTGGGTAAACCATTGTTTCAAAAATCCAATACAAGTCTTCTCCATGAGAAAAACGGACAGACGACTTGTTACCCTTAAACTCAATTTTTTTAGTACTCTGTATTTAAATTTCGAACAATGGCATACTGAAATGATGGTTAATATGCCAGCTTAAATACGGCATAAAAAGTTTTTGATTGGTCAAACATTTTTCAGGTTCAGGCCACGCGGTTCAGGTGTGCGGGAGTATATCTTTGATCATTAATTCATGCAGGATTCATTCTTGAGACATTAATTGTATAATGTCTCAACATAAATGCATTGCAATTTGACTTTAGTATAATTGCACCAATATAATTACAAATATACATATTATTTCAATATATTACTTTAATGTAAAACATGTAATAAAAGATCTCATTTGTATTTTTTTTTATTTTCCCTAGTTGAGGGTATACCTCTACCTTCATTTGAATATGGGCTAATTTTTATTCTATAGAGCAGGGATGCTCATACTTATACTATTGGCTATATACTAATGAGGCTTGTTTACCCGCTAGTTCAACTGAAGCTGTTTTGTGTTAGCAATTGAACTACTAGAAAAAAAAGGCTCATTAGATAACTGATCACTGGAACTAGTGGAGGAACGCAGGGGACATGTAGGCAACAAAAACATAGTTTCAGGATAAATAAAATTTTGGTTTTATTATATCACATTTACAAAGAGACAACAATACAGTAAACTTCGTAACTACAACATAACCGTTTCATTTCAGCACAGAACAACTTCACAGAAAATGGTTATAGATATAAATTCATTCTATAGAGTATCATGAGTATCATCTAGAGTCTAGATTCTAGACCTTATTACTAACAAGTTAAGGTGTTCAATATTGGATGGGTTTGGTTCAAAACGAAAATATGCCTAAAAACTGGCTCATCTGGCTTTGCCTAAATTACAGTTATCAGTCTGCTGCTGTGTGTATATACATCTATCCATCGATAGAACCAGTCGTGTATTCGAACAAATGCAACTACTTTGCAGCTCATTTTATCAATTTATTCAATAGACGGGTAGATGTCGCTAACTGCAAATACAACGTTGTAGACAAACCCGTACCATACTGTCAATTAGAACAACGAATTTGAACGTTAAAGACAACGCAATAACTTGTTTACTGACGGAAAAAATATTTGTAAACGTGAAAACGCTCAGTTGATGTCAGATGTAAAGAGCGACGTTCCTTTAAATATAAGCGCTCTCCGCCAACTTTTAGGTTCAATTTAGCTTGCGCGGAATATAGACTCGTTTCGGTAGGCAAATTTTTGTAGGAATTTGGAATTTTTAATAGACTGTTAACCTCCCGCCTACTAAAAATTGCATACCTAATTAGAATACATATTCTCTGGTAAAACTTGACCTGAGGCCTATCGTGTGTATTGAAATTAATGTAATTCTAGGTTTGTTGGACTGTAGATTTTATTACAATTGGGGCTGCTTTTTAAAGCGTGAGAAAATCGCAATTTTTCTGTATAATAAAGATAGAAAGAAATGCATTTAGATTACTTGCACGTTTTGGAATTTAGTCTTGATACAAAATGCAAGAAAGTTTTTTATGTTAACTCGGAACGGAATCATGAATTAACTCTTGACCCCCAAAAATTGACACCATGCATGGTTTTAATGTTCGGAGGTGCAACGGTTATACCGTTAACCTATGTCCTGCTGGGTGGCGGGAAGCAAAGCATCGCTTCGAGCGTTGCGTCGCGAAAATGTCAAACATTCGCTGCCCACGCGTGTTCTACGTGAGCAGTGCGTCTAATGTTGGGGTGCGTCTGTTTAAGACTTATTTTTCTACTTGCCGTTATAAATATAAATATTTTAAATAAATGTTTTCACTGAGTAATAAGCGACAAATTTGATATGTTATCAAATTACATTCGAATAATACTGACGACAATCGTGCGTCCCACGTAGGACACTGCGACGCGACGTGCCTTGACGCAACATGCTGCTAGCAGGACTAAGCCGTAGAAAGACTTTAACCGAATCAAGTAGCTAATTTCACACGTTTTAGAACACAACCTTAATTTTATCTATGTAATAATATAGCTTGAAAATCAGATTATAGTGCGTATACAATGTAAATACCTGACAAATTGTTATTAGAATTATAAAAATTTGAGCAAAAACTGAAAGCAAGGAATGTATACAACTTATGAAAAAAGAAGACACATATGTATATAAACGTTCATAAAATTATACATAGGTATTTTTGTAAACATAAAGCGCTATGATTATATTTATAAATTTAGATTAGTAAATTGACTATTAAATTGAATTATATGTTACCACTACTCAAAAAATAACAAGGAAATATGTATAAACAAGTTATAAAACGATCTAGATTTAATAATAAAATTAAATTATGCATTGCCTAATTTGTAAATTAATTAAATGATGGCACATTTCTATGAATTGTTCATGTTACTATGCACTAAGTTCGCTGCTTAGTCAAGTCATGTCTTAGCAAGCAATCCCATAGTCATTTTAAGTTATAAAATCTTAACCGAAGTCAGTAAGTCCATGCGGAAAATAAGGTCCCTTTGCTCAAATAAGATCACAAATCATATTTAATCTTTGCGTTATACATAATAATAATTAATATAATTCTTTACAACAAAAATTTCAGAAACTATGGTCTATGAAAACATATATATCTTCAATCTTCATTGAAGACCTTACTGATCTCTTAAAATCTCTGTAGATATATCGCTACCTCATTTTTTTCTCAATAATATCAACTTAACAACATTAGAAAAGAACAAAAATAATTTGATCGGACGATAAGTTTACACATGAGAATTCAATATAAGGCACCTTATTCAGAAGTACTATTAATTCACTTAAAATTACGAGTACAGAGAACAGGAATATTTAATTCTAATTGCCACAACGAACGGCGATCACAAACATGAACATCTTTAGTGACACACACAACGCCAAGAAACAACAAAATATATAACATACCTATACATTGTACTATAGTGAGGACGACGACAGATTAGCGATTTGACAGTTCATGAACAGTTGGTTGAGATACCTTTGAAGTGGCGTACAAATTACGACAAAAATACTTTCATCGTTAATACTTAACAAATTTCACGCAAAAATGAGAGAGAGCCCTAAATATTCTTTAATAACTAAGAAAGCTATTACTTTTTCAATCCGCGACGCGCTGTTACAATGTTACGTCATGTGTCACTTTTGGTTTTTTAAATATAGTGATGTAGTTCAAGATACTGAATACCGATACCGATATTTGTAACGTAGTCTGAGTAAAATGTTAGAAGTGTATGAATTTACTAATTCGATTACTTTTGTGTGATTTGATTAAGTCTAATATTAAGCTGTGACAGAACCAGAAGGGTAATTTACGATTAAGATCCTTAATTAAGATTTTTATAAATTGTATATTACTACCATTACATCATTGCAATTTTTAAATATTGGTAAAAAATGGTATCACTGGCCTAACTACAATCACCCCAACCTGCACTAGCGTCGTCCGTTGTACGTTCCCCCAGTATTTGTTGTTGTGTGGTGTTTTTTGTGACCTGGTTATCTTCTGTTTGTTGTTTCTGCTTATTACGTTGACCGTGGTGCGAAATTGGATTATGATTCTGCTTTGTACTTTTTGACGTGTTGTTTTAGTGCATAAAAGTTCCGAAACGTGGACAAACTTTAAACAGCCAATAGCAATTCCAGGCCTATAATAAGTAAGCTCACCTTATAATAATTAAATTACAGGACTATTTAGAGCATGAGTCGCAAAATGGCGGACCTTTGGTGCCTGTCACCTAAGTACAAAAGTGCGTTACTCAGGCGCTTGGAATCAATATAAAAACACTTTTCAACATCAATAATGAAAAAAATCGGTTCACCTGGAAGTGAGGAAAATGTGTTACGGACACCGAAGAAAACGAGAAGAAGAAAGCCCGTGATGGATGTTGACAATTTTGATGCAGACGCTATCAGAAATCATATTTACAATTATTATTCAAGAAATGAATTTCCGAATAGAAGAATGCTTTTGACGTCGTTAAAAGAGGTTGGCTTATTTAGTGGAGAAAAAACGGCGTTGTCAAAAATATTAAAAAGATTGGCTTTGCATACATGGAAACTGACAAGAGAAAAATTGTTATGGAAAGATTGGACATAATACTCAAAACACGAGTAAACTATTTTTTAAGGGAAGCGATGAAAATTACAAATTGAGAAACGTGGTGTTTATCGACGAGAAGCAATAGTTCACGTGATTCTGAATCAGAATAGTATAAAATACTAAATAAAACATATTTTAACTATAATGACATATTTTATTTCCGTGTAGAATAGGGATATTCTATCACATCAACAAAAGTATTATCATAATCTGTTAATAAAAGTATTAAATGCTATTGTTAGGATTGTCTATAGTCCATCACTAGTTACATTAATCTGACATATGTCAAATCGGTAATCTGTCGACGGCCTGACTTTAATAAATTATTTAGCATCTCTGTCTATTCACATCTGATCAAAGAAAGCTTATAAACTATAAAATGCACTAACAGAATTCTAGGCCAATAAGCCACGGAACTAATGGTGGTGCAGAAATATCGGGAAAATAACATTTTAGCGCACCTCAAAGGAATGCATCAAGCGAAGCAACATTTTATAATACAACCATAGATATAGGTAACGAAACTACTTACAAAAAAATGTTATAGAAAAACATTATGAGTACAAAAATCATTCTCATAAACGAACGGGGTTACTAAACTTCCGACTATGAAACCTCTCACAAGGAGTTTCTCTAAGCAAACTTCGCAAAATTTATGAGATTTTTTTAATTAAAATTTTATAGTAGAATTTTCCAAATTTGATATTGTCATAATTTCTGAATAAACTTATGTAAATGATATTTTTGCTGCTTTGTATTTCGTTTTTAATTATTTTTTTGAAAAATGAAAACTATACGATTTTCATTTAGGTTAAGGACAAATTTTGTAAGTAGTTTAGTTTTTTGTAAGTAGTTATGAGTTTCTAAGGAAAAGTTTGAAGTTCTGAATATTTTTCGAAAACGTTTCTTTCATTTTGGATAGTTCAGGTATGGATCATCCTACTATGATTATGAAGGACATCATCCAAAAGTAAAAAGAATAATATTTTTATTGTAAAACGACTTATCCAAGTCACCCATCTACAGATTTTGGGAGTGATTTTCATATTTTTATAATTAAACTAATAATTTTAACTACACATTGTTCAAACATATTTGGTATGTATAATAACAATATAATTTACAATAAACATAATCTATCACAATAAGCATCAGCTCACCTTTAGGAAATGTCATGCGTGTGTTTACAGATACATTACGAAAACATTGGCCATCGGCTAATCCGGAAACAGCCGAACGCGTCATTCACGTCTAATACGTCTATGCAATAAAGTATACAAGTAGAGGTACAGTAATTCATAGACGTGGAAGACCCGTTCGGCTGTTTCTGGATTAGCCGATGGCAAATGCTTTCGTAATGTATCCGTACCTACGTATTACTAAAGCAGAGTTCAAAAACTGATTGATAATTGCTTTTTGACAATTAGAAATATGTTGCATCCTTTTTATCACCACAATGTAAAAAGAGACGTAGCATGACCTCAACTGTCAAAGAGCTATTTTCGCACATTTTGGAACGTAACCGAAATCATGTGCGTGTGTATTTATACATACGCAATATTAAATCAATCAAAATAAGCAAAAAATTCAATATTGCCTTGAATTAAATAGAGCCTCTCTTTGACTCGCCACTTTGTTTAAAAATTATAATTCACGTGACGCATTATTTAAAGCTTACTAAACAATTATAGTATGTTATCGTGTTCAGTTTTAAGAATTACTTTCTTTCTTTTATTTAGAACACATATTCACTCATATTTATTATTTAAGCTTACAGTCTTTAGCATTTAAAAATACTCATCTCATATATCAGTGTTATCTATATAATCTATGTTTCTATTGTCATGTGTACTTTTAAATTACTTGTAGAAAAGTTAAAAATCTTATCGTACATACAAGTATATGCTCATTAAAAAATCTATAAATTTTTCTGTTTGGACTAAGTTGACTAGGAGAAAAAGATAAAAACATTTGGTAATAACATTTATATCCTAACTACAATGATTATTTGCATCTTCATTATTTATAAGGTTAATTTTAAGGATGAAAGATTTACTCTTTCACTCTGTTGTCATCGGCGTTTGAGATCTATTGAAAACCCTGCAGAATTGTAACCTACAGTAATTGGGGCTCGGCAGGAAAGGGTTTACATCAACCCTTTTAACATCTGGTAACAAGAACACGACACTTAACGCTACGATCATATGCCATACCGAATGGACGATTTTATAATTCTGCTCAGTCTGTAGAAAACCGTACGCGATGAGACCCACCGATACAAAAACCAAACCTAACGGCAAATATCTAGTGTAATACGTTCTAGGATACTTCATCATGCCAATTTTTCTATAATCCAAATACCACGATAGAAGTAATGTAAATACCCCGACAGCTACTGGCAGTAAGAATGATACAAATGAATGCATGTTCCACGTTGTCAATAAAGCTATGACTATTGCACCTATCAGTTGAAGCGATGATCTTAATCTATCGCTAATAATGCTCATGGCTAGTAATGTGACCCAAAAGGACATTAAACCGCAGTAAAAATCGCCAAATTGAAGTATGTTACCTCTAGTTATGCAGTAGGCTATCTGTGCTGGAGCGTCGCAAGCGTGGTAGAATGTTGAGAACACCATAGTAAAGGCGTACATCATGCCTTCGGTATAGTAAAAGCGTATGAGTGCTACGTATATTGAAAAGAAGAAAAGTAAATTGCTCAACGTTAACAGTAATACAGATAGTAACATGGACGCTCGGCTATCCATTCTCGAGTCGTCTGAGCAATCCCAACCTGAAAAATAAGAAAAAAGAATCTTATGTCGATAGTCGATACTATTCGATAATGGTGGTTTATCTGGCTCGAAGGACCGTTTTTATTAGTCCTTTTTATAGTTACAAAAAGACTATAGAAAAATGAATGAAACTTTTAAGTTTAGCTCACTGTGTTTTACCATGAAGGCAAGAACAGCAGATGTCGAATTAGTTTTAAAAAAATGACTTTCTAGTGAGTCCACAAGGCAATTCATATCTGCAATATATTTTGTTATATTTTTGGTATTCAGAATAGTTTAACTTTATATACACAGTAAAATAGTTCGTTTAAGTATTCATAACTCTTTAATATGCCTACCCATCTTTCGCCGTAAAAGTGAAAGAATTAGTCAATTGTAACCCTGTGTCGTAGCCACTTGTATGATACTGTTTCAATAAAAATGTGTATGAACAATAGCAACAAGATCAATCACCTGTTGCTGATGTCGCCGACGGCAGTAAATCATTTAAAATGATGACGTCTTACCTCCGTATCCAGCAGGACACGAGCAGAATGACATCACCAGCCCTCCAAATGTATTCAACATACAGCTCCCGTGGTTGCTGCACCTCCCACCTACGCACGAAGTTGACGACACTGACAATACTACTGTCGCATTGCACTCCAATTCACCGTCTTTCGTACTGTTCAACTCACGTGGATATTCAACCAACTGATCACCACTAGCACTCACATAGTATTTAGTACCGTTATCAGAAGTCCGACAAGGGCATACCACTTCGTCACAAAACAGTCTCAGAGTTAAATACCAAACACCACTTTCTGGAAACGGAATTATCGTCCTATCATGAATTGACGCTGAATCTGTACTATTTAGAACGAACAACGCTGGTTCAATTACGTCATTGTATTTACAGTGACCAGTTTCTAAAGGAATACTGGCATAACCGATGTCCATACAAATTACGACTCTAAAAAACTGGTTGTCTTCGGTAAACGCGAGCAAATCGTCTTTCGCTTCCCTCCTATATCCCATATAATATCTGATGCTCATGAGCAGACTTGCTTCTATGGTCAACGTCCCACCGATATCCAGGAACTGGTTAACTTTGAATCTCAACGTTTTTACCTCATTGGAGGATATATTGACTAAGCTAGTAGCGTCTTGCAAATCTGTTGTGGGCAGTCCGTAGTCGAATGTGAAGAATCGGCCTTTGTCATCTCGCATTAAGTCGACAACAGTGTGGTTGTCAACTTCTTCGAGATCGGTAGTTCGTGTGTAAGACTCGCAGTTGGCATGCTTCTTGACATTTTCGTCTGTGATGTGTTCAAAGGTAACATAGTGCCATGCGTTTGGATTCGGACTGAAGTGCACCGTTATCTCAATGGTAGGGTTAAAGACACATGACAGAAGTTTGTTTTCTTCAGTTGGTAGAGACAGGGCGTTAAGTTGGAGCAATACTTTGCTTTCATTATTTGGTGCGTTCTGAGTAGTTGTTGTGAGGGGAATGAGATTTGTACTGCCTATTGACATACATTTGTAGGAAACTGGTATGCTTGTGTAATCTAAGACTAGACGCTTAAAACAGTCTATTAAATTGATATCGTCTTCTCTTTTCACTTGGAGATCTGTGTATAGTATTGTGTGGCAGTTTGCGACTAGACCTGAAAGGTAAAAGAAGATATTACATTACAAAAAGACTATTGAATCACGCGTTAATCAATAACTCGATAATCAGAAGCATGTTTTAAATATTTTTAGCGATTAATTCCAAAATGTATAACTTTTATCGTCACGTTGATAATGACTTAGAAGTTCATTTTTATCATTAAGTATATACATTAATTTATAGATTAGAGCGACCTTCGGCCCTGTGTCAAAAATATTATTAAAAAAAAAACTATTAGCGCGGTGAGTAGAAAAGAACAGAAGGGGAAAACAGCGCGTTGACATATTCATCATGATTATTTCGGACAATTTCTTTAATTTCTTAAGGTTTCTTTAATCTTATCAACAACCTAGAGATTATAAACTCCCATATTTACAGTTATTCATAAAATCGAGTTTCTTTACACAGCACTTAAGTAAAATGTCATTTTGCGGCCGTATCAATCATCGATTCCGCTAAACAAGCCGTATCGCTGCTGAATATAGGACGCTTGCGTTCCATAAGTTAATGATAACCGACTGTTTTTCCCATTGGACTGAAAGTAAAAAAAAGGTCCATGTATTTAATTTTTTGTCTATCTGTCTAAACGATCAAACAATGCGAAACGTAGGAGACTGTGTGGTGGCGGTTCGTGGGACAGGCCCATGTCCAGAAATAGAACACAGAATATAAGCCCATGGTATGTACCATATGATATCAATCGATAGAGCTTAAATATATTTGATTACTGAAATTTATACAGCTTATATTATAATAAAAAGTAATAACACGTCTTGGTCAAGCTGTCTACAACAGACTATTTTAAAGTGATAACATCAAGAGTTCTAGTTCAGGTTATTTTCCAAAATATTCAAAAACACAACATTCTCTCTGTGTTATCTTCTGTAAACAATTTATGTCTTAACATACAAAAATAATATTCTATCTATATAGGTTTAATTCCGCATTTTTGTTATCATTATATCTCCAACTAGCGACCCACGCTCGCTTCGCTTCAGTTTATAAGGTTTTTTTTTCAAAATTACATAATATATAGCCTATGTCCATAATGTGGAATAATGTACCTTTCAAAAGGTGAAAGAATTTTTCAAATAGGTGCAGTAGTTCCGGCGATTATCCTCTACATACACACAAACTCACAAATCGCACTCTCTTTATTATATTAGTATAGATGGTTAAGGTACTACACTCAGACCTTACAAGTGGATGGGAATGCTCAGTTTTATTGAGAACGAACCCGCGGACAATCGCTAGCAATATAGAGACCATTAATAGGCCACCAAATGTACAAATAGACGCAAATATGTCAACCTATAGGGACCTTAATGTGCTAGTAATAAGAACCAGAATAGAAATTTAGGTAGATTATCGTGTCGAAAGTACGAAGTACAAGTTACACAAAGCATTGTGTAATACACGTGTGTCGAGAGCGTACAGACAGGAAGCTGGCATCGGGACAATCAAGGCAATGCAGCGAGGTCAATATGGCGCGGCTGCAGTGATTCGTGTGGGTGGCACTAACGGACGCAACCGACAATGTTTGCACATGTTTTTAGACGAGAATTAGCGTTTTTTATTAACACTCGCCAAATATTTTCTTGGATTCCATCGTAATGTTTTAGTGAAGAAAATAGTGTTGTTAAAACGAGATCTGAAAGCTTTAAGGCTCGAGCACTGGCGTGATAGGTTAGTACCCACTAACGGTTAAGATTAAGATTCAATAGCATACCAGCGCTGTCAGCGCGCTGAAGCGTTCAGCACTCGTTTTAACACCAGCTCTGGCATATCTTACTCACCACCGAATCACCAATGCCGATTAATTCCATAAAAATGGTTTAAGATGTTTTACCTTCCTGCTGAACTTTCTGTGTCCTCGGATCCTCCCACTGTATATACACCAGCGCGTACCAGTTACCCGGTTTGGGGTTCCTTATTGAATAAGTTTTGTTTCGTCCATCAGAGAGCAGTTCTATAGTGTGAATGCTCTCTCTGTGTGCTGAATTTATAAAGTCTTTAGGAAAACTGAAGCCATCTGGGTTCACTGCTGGGTAGGAACCATGTTTTATGTTTATTATTACATCCTGTGGACTGCAGGAACCTGCAAAGTAATTTTTTTGAAACAAATGTACTGTTTATCATCTAGTTATTTACGTGTTTTTGTGATTGAATGTACTGAATTTTATAGGCCCCCAATATAGAATCATTTCACTATTTTATTGTATTAGCCTAATACCGTACCTATAATAAAGAAAACGATAGGTCGTATATATATGACCTTTCACCAAGTTATACAGTTTTATTTCTTTCTTTAATTTATAAAGTTATACTTATAGCTTGATGGCTCGTACACACTTATAATAATCCATCACATACTTGTAAAGTATGTGCCATACATTGAATCTGTAGTCGACGTACATTTTGACGTATAATACGAGTAACAGTAACAGTCCATGACGGCTAATCCGGAAACACCCGAACGCGGCATACACGTCTATGCAATAAAGTAATAAAGCATGTCGTAATAAAGTATGCAATTAGAGGTACGGTAATTTATAGACGTGGATGACGCGTTCTGGTGTTTCCGAATTAGCCGAAGGCCAATGTTTTCGTAATGTATCTGTACCTAATAAAGAACAATGTAAAGTAGTTTAGTGCTGTTCGACAGGATGAAACTATTGAAATGGTTCTGAATTAAGGCTCCGATGATATGTAGGCCATGTATGTATGTCCATGACCATGTATAGGATAATATATATGATGTCCGTCTACAATCAATCTATTTACTAACTCCTTGTAAAACTATTGTACTCCGTTACGACTTTAGTAAAGTTGACTTCAGTACTTCATTGAGTTCTTCAGTACTCAATGCTGAAACATCTGAAGATATACACAATTGACGTAATAAATGTCAGCAATGCTATTTTCTTTATAATTAAAACGTGGTAGAATACTCCTTGATTGGAGACCAGGTACCGTAAAGCGCAGCGTGGGACGTCCTCCGCCCAGATCGATATGAGGAAGTTTGCCGGTAGTGGCTGGATGAGAACGAAAGACCGTGTGTGGTGCGAGCCTTGGGAGAAGCCTATATCCACCAGTGGAGACTTGGACAGACATGGACAGACAGTATGGTATTATTTTAACCAGGGCCGTCTTAAGTCTATTCTGCGCCGGGGTGCGGGAGTGTATCCTAAGACAGTCAAACATCCTATTGTGTATCCTATGACAGTCAAATATCCTATTGTGTATCCTATGACAGTCAAATATCCTATTGTGTATCCTATGACAGTCAAATATCCTATTGTGTAATTGTTTACTATAGCGTTATATTTTTTCATTACCTTTAAAAGGTGAGCGCCCGGGGTGCACCGCACCCCTTGCACCCCCTGGTAAAGACGGCCCTGATTTTAACTACTTAACCGATAGGGATAAAAAAAACCTAAAATGCCCAAAATATACATTAGTAGTGCTAGTAGGCCAAGATTAAGTAGTACTACTAAAAACTTATGTATACGAAAAACCAAGTCACGTCTTCTATGTAGATACAAAAACGAAAATTAAAGTAATATTAGGTCCTTAAGAAATTGTCATTTTAGTCTAATTATATTGAGCACTGCTAGCGACACACTTTTGCCATTTTAATGGTTCTTATTGCGAGACTCAACAAATTCTTGGAAAGTGTTCTGCATTGCATTTTGACAATTGAATATTCCAGTGTAAAAAAAAGGTCCATACCATGCCTTACGTGTGTACCGCAGCTCGCCACCACCAACCATATTCTGCTATTCTAATCTAGCCACTACCAACGACTTTTGTCTGGATTTCGTAAAACATGGAAGTTAGTTAATTCAATTTCCGGTGAATAGGATTGATGACGGGGATAAGAAAACGGCAACTTCATACACAGATTTAGTAACCGTCACCAGCCCTGTTATCGTCTCCTGCTGGACATGGGCCTGCTCACGCACATTGTCTCGTGCACGAGGGATGTATGGCCTTCAAACGCCACGCTGGCCAAGCGGGTTGGCGAGCCCGCTCTTTTAGAGGTGGTGTAGTAGTTTCTCAGGGCTTGTGAGAGTTTTGTTATCCCTTAGTAGCCATTTACAACAGCCACGGGAAGAGATGAGGTGATGCTACACTATAACCGCCCGACATATTTTAAACCGGTGTGGTATCTACCTAAGTTTGTCTGTCTGACTTAAACACTAATATTTAAATCAGATACAGTATTAAATCAAATGTATACATATTAATTCACAACTTATCACCTTTGACGTTAGTATAATTTATAAATATGAATAGTGGTCTGTGTTGTAAAGGGACGCAATGCGAAAAAGAAGGCATGCAAGCGTAAATATTGGAAGGTCAAGGTGAGGACTCAGAAGGTGGGCTAAAAGCGATCACACACATTTCATTTCGCCTACGGTAATTCAGCTGACCTACACCCCCTTGTATCAGCCTATAACGATCCACTGCAGGGCACCGGCCTCCCCTAGTAAATCACTTGGGCCGTAAACCCAACCCTTTCTCCAAATCCATTCCTATATACAAAGGTAGGCAGCGCATCCGGGGGCGTGCCAACATTGTCATTTTGGACTAATGTTGGCATGTATCATGGATGTCTATGGGTTACAGTATCCATTTACCATCAGGTGGACTGTATGCTCATCTGCCACCTGCGCCCATTAAAAAAAAAAAAAAAAAATCCACCATTCGGGCCCAGTGCGAATTGGTGGATCACATACTCGATTTTTTTTTCTGGAACATAGAAATTTCCTCACGATGTATTATGAGACCCTAAAATCGTCCGATCCCAGGTCGCCCAGGTAGATTTTGGATCTTTGTGTAATATTTTCGTTACCGCCTCGATGTTTTCATTCGTTACAGAATTCTCTCATCATCTTTCAAGGAAAATTTTCTTAGTTTAAATTGAGAAATCCATCTAAAAATGATTGCCCGGGATGGTGCGAGGTCCCCAAAAGCTATTAATCTACCTTTACAATCACTTTCATTTAAACTTAAAAATTGTATAACATCATTCATTGCACGGAAATGTTCTGGTTCGAATGCCATTGTTGCAAAGAAAAGCGCGCGAAATGCAATAAAAAAGTTAATACATTTTTTTTTCCGTTTTGACTATAAAATAGCTTTCGGAATTCGAATTCCAAATAAATGATGTTTTATAAATGGTACAGCTCCAATGAGTTCTCTTTCTGAAATTTGAGTATCTCAAAATTTACGAAGTCACCCTATGTAAAACAATTAGTTACGTAATAATTGATTTTTCGTTTTTAATACTTCTCCTTTAATCAAAGTTAAAATAACACAACTCACACTAAAATTGAAGTACAAAAAACTAATTGTGAATAAAAATCCAACTTGCTTGTATGGTGAAACTTGCAGGCAGGTAAAAAGGATCAAGGTTGGTTGTTGCGGGAATTGCAGGCAGGAATTCCATGCTGAAGTTAAAGTTCAGTGGTGCATTGGGATTTGAACTGACAACCTCATGAATGAAAATACAGAATAGATACCCCTAGATCAACGATGGCGAACCTTTCGCACACGTACCATACAGACAGAATATTGTCGGCACAGCACTAATTTAAGTTGTAAATAAAAAGAATTAGGAATATGTTTGGTGTTGCCAAAAATTGGTGATCATCATTCAGATAACAAGTGTAACTTTCTTTCATGGTCCTGAATGTAAATACTGAAATAATTCTTGTCACCTATGCTTAAGGTCATGGAACCTTGCATTATATTTGCGATTTCGATCGACGGCCGTTCATTCTACTTTCCTCGGGAAGAAATCAATTTGCATTTCTGTTAAAAGTAACGAAATGTTTCTAATATCAATTATGTATTTGGCGTCCAAGATGCAACTGTAGAAGTCATCTTTTTTCTTTTAATTTTATTAATTTATAATATAACAACTATAAATTATAATAGTACAATAGTATAATGTTGTTTTTGTTAATAAAGCATTTGCAACTAATTTTGATTGATTATTTTATTATTAATTTTATTTTTGGTTGTTGGCACATCATGGTAAAAAAATATTTTTGAAAAAAACTGGCATGCCAAGTCAAAAGGTTTGTCAACCTTGCCCTAGTCTATCATCACTTAATTATAGGAAGTAAGAATCAGAAAAAAAAACTATAACATTGAGTAAAGCAAAATATATAAAAACATTTGCATTTATGGTCTGGTTATTATAGGAAGAGTGCTGACAGTTCTGTATTTAATTCATTTTATAGAAATACTCTTTCTTTCTAAGTCATAATCGTAACATAATACAATAAAATAAAAAAAAAAATCTTAAAGGACTATTGAGTTGTAAAATGATTTTTACTACATGTTAAAGATTTATGTATAAGATGTAAGTCAGCTGTCAGAGCTCTTCCTATAATAACCGGACCACAGGGTCTGTGTTTTTTAATGTGTGCCACAAAGAAAAGCCCTATGTGACTGGGACATAAATTGCTCTGTTTTGGACTGTGTAATACTTTTATTCAACTTTTTATACTTTTTTTATGTTACACTTTTATCAGGTGTGGGGGAAAAAGAGAGGCCTGTATATATATAGGAGATAATTTTGGATTGATATGAGAAACACAGTATTAATCACACATCCTCAAGATCTCAGAGAGTAATGCAATCCTTGGTGTTGACATTTCCAACACAGAGTCTAATTTAGGAGTCATCTGGAAAACAAGGTGAAATTGGTGTATTGACCAGAGCAAAGTGGTACTTCACCCCTGGGTAATAATCTCAGTAGGGCGTGCCTAATGTGACATGTAGCATCACCCTGCATTTGAATTGTGTGTGATGAGTTGATGACACAATGTGTGTGATAAACACACTTGAGAACAAATGTATGTTCAGGTCTGGGTGATGTGTTTGTCTTTGTATGTGTCTCTGACTGGACCCACAACACAGAATTGTAGTGTGGACCATTGAGTGTTGTAGTGTGTTGCATGTCAACATATTAACGTTTGTTTACTTAGTTAAATTTAAATTGTTGTAATAGACGAAAGATTTAAGATTAATCGTGCCCAGGAAAAACCCAATACTAAGTTAACGAATTGCTAAAATTAAAATCTTATCAAAGCTGTGTTTGATAATGGTTATATACTCATAATGTTATGATACAAATAAAAACTAAAGCAGGTGCGTTAGTGTCAGACCTACCGATGTTATTCAAGTGAAGCTCTTCAGCTTGGAATGTGAAGCGTGCATCGCTAACGTCCCTCATTACCGGATAGAACACGACAGACACCGCGCGGTAACTCCTGTACATATATACATCTGTAGCCACTTGTCTGGTTACCAAGTGATAGTCATCTAGTATAACTGTCCGAGTTTTCGTCAATTGTTCAAGTATCCTCTTCCTGTTCGCCTCCTCTTCGTTCTCTTTATCGCCATTACTTGCCACACTACACACATACAACAGCAAAAAATAGGAAACTTTCATTTCGTGTATCTCCTACCTTTAGATTTTATATTAGAATGTGTAACACCAATTGCTATATTAGAATTAATAATAAATTTTAATGAGTTTCCTAGATTTCACGGACGGCATCGAACGACCGTCCGTCTAACTGCTATGGTAATCAATCACAACAACAAAGTGCAAAGTGAACTGAACTGTCAAGGTGACAGCACTGACAGCTAGACCCATGACGTCATAGTACGTTTAGAAAGGAGTTAATAGGCGCGAGTGCTAAAAATAGTTTAAGTACATTAATAATTTTAGGTAGTACCTACATTATAATTTCTATAGTACACAAAAATACAAAAGAAAATACATATAAGATCTTAATCGTCTTTACTGTATCGATTTCGGAACGTATTATTATGTAACTAAATTGAAATGTATCTACAAAAGATAAATATTAATCGAATATCTCTGTCTCACTAACAATATAGGCATCTTCTTATTTAGTTGCATTATTACATTATAAACAGTGTTGTCAATAAATTCTTTTAACCAATTGTCACGTAAACATTTAGTCACGTAAAATTTTTAGAAAAGACAAAATTTCACTCAAACAATTATACCTCCACATCGAAGCAAAAACTTTTTAGAAGTTATTTGAAAAAATGTTATTCCCTGATTTGAATTATAATTAAATACAAAGAAGGTGAATATTGTATGGAATACGTTTAACCCCTTTTACTTGAATGATAATTACTTTTAAAACTCAAAAACTCTACATTGTGAATTGTAATGGTACACGGCTAATTAAAAAAATGTGTAATATTGTATTCAACAAATTTTGTTGAAATAATTTTTACTACTGGGGTATTATTGGGGAAGTTTTCATTTTATAATATGGTATACCAAAAATCTGTTTGCTTGCAATCGTTCAGCGCATTCTGTGCGCGCATGTTTCGCCCTTGCGTATAAAATTTCGAACTTTCCAAAAATGTCTTTAACGAAACACACTGAATTTAACGGTGAGATATGCCAGTGTCCATGCAAAAAGCATAAAATGGCAAACAAAAATAAAGTGACTGTAGTGTTGGGTGCTCAGTGGGGTGATGAAGGGAAGGGAAAACTTGTAGATTTATTAGCTGTGGACTCTGACATTGTGTGCCGCTGCCAGGTTAGATTTTTCACATTTTACACTTATAACTTTTATTCTGATTTGACTACAAATATTTCTATAGATATAGAAATAATATGATGATATAATAATGTAATTATTTAAATCAAGTTTACACTCGATTTTGAGGTTATGATTAGTATTTGAGGAGTCATCGATTTAATTGGATTTTTGTGTAAATCTACAGCTTTAATTTTATTGTTTCGAGATTCTTGTAAGATTTTTGTGAAAAACTTTTATTATTGGCGACGCGCCAAATCGTGTTTGAAAACATTTCATAAATACAATGTTTTTGTACGGAATCACGAGATGTGCCAACTCTTCTGGCGGGAACGGTTGGTTGTATTGCGTAAATCCGTCTCAGCCCAAATGTATTACGTAATGTAATAATATTTACGATTTTTTAACAGTTTATAATATACATTTCAAGTTAGTATCGCGATCACATGATGAGAAGTTTATATAGTGGCGGTAAACGCTGTAGCTACGTAAATAGACCTTGTCAATGCTCGAACGCTAATTGTGGATTCCTGCCAAGGTCTGGGACATTTATTGTCACGGCTATGCTGTTGATGGACCACCAGATTGATCTTATGAGCAATCAAGATTGATTGATTTCAAGTCCTGATATAAAATTAAATTTTTACTTAATTCGTTTTTGTGTAACAGATGATAATAGAGATATCAACAGGAGATAGTGGATAAAATAACAGATAACACGGCTAAAATGAATCCCACTAATATTATAAATGCAAAAGGTTGGATGTTTGTTACTCAATCACATTGACAACAACAACAGCTCAACAGATTTAGTTGAAACTTGGCAATTGTAATCCAGTATAACACATAGTCTATTTTTCGTGTAAACCATGCGAATGAATTCACAGGCAAAATTTAGTATTCCATAAAGGTGAATAAGGCGTTTATAACACATAGTTTGAATTCTAAAACAAGTTGCGTTTAGCATAGTACCCAATAGAACTAGTTAGTTATTCATATTACATCATTGTAGGTAAATTCAGATAAATGTCTTTTACAGATGTATCCATCCACTTTACACAACATGAGACCGCTTATCATGATATCATGTGTGTTAATTACGTAGTCAATCAGTTCTGTTTTATTCACTGGAATTGTTGGCTACTTACTGAACAAAGATTACTAATTCTTTCATTAATGCATCTGTTTTTTACTTTGTGTAATATGCATTTTCATTAATGATTTTACTTAATATAATTAATATACAACAATTTCATTGATTAATTTAGTATAATTAATATACATTTTAGAACTCCAACACATTGTTAGATAATGCAGATTGTGAAATAGTTTTTAAAACAATAATTTAATTAACATTTTTATTATGGAATATAATTTTTTATAGTAACAAGGCGGTAGACGAGCATATAGTCCACCTAGTGGTAGTGGATACTGTCGCCCATTGACATCTCCTATACATGTCAACGTCAGTCCAGAATGTAATTACTACTATTACTAACTATTGTTTCATTATTACTTAGATATTGAATTTAAAGATGAAGTCAATAGAATTAAATCTACTATAAAAATACTATTCATAACTAACTCAGAAATCTTGTTATTTTTTGTTTATTTAAAATATCTTATTGCCCTTGGTCATACAAAAGGCGAGCTTAAAGCCTGTAGGCAGTCTGTACCAGCTAACCTTTGGGTTTAACAGAGGCATGTTGTATCTGAAAAACAGTAATTAAGAATGAATGCTCATTTTCAATTCATTCATTTTTGAATTTGTGGCCTACATCCCTCGCGCACAAGACAATGTACATGAGGGGGGCCATTTCCAGCAGTGGATACTGAAAGAACTGATTGCATTGCATGCAGATTGCCTTGTGCATGAGGGATGTATGGCATTTAAAACCCATACTGCCCAAGCAGGTGAGCAAGTCTACTCTTTTAGAGGTGAGGTAGTTGCTCAGGGCTTGTGGTAGCTGCTTTGTTATCCCTTAGTCGCCTTTTACCACACCCATGGGCAGAGATGAGGTGGTATTATATAGCCGGCTGACCACACAGTAGATGAAAATGTGCATTCATTCTTAAGAAAAAGAGTGATTTTTCAATCTTTTTTTATATATAGGGTTTATATTTTTTCTAAGAGAGGGACTATTGCAAAATGTAAGGTATTGTTTCTCAATCTGGGGGTCGCCATCACATATACAGGGGGTCCCAGTTAATCAGGAAAAATGAAGCATTTATGAGAAAACACATCATTAATTAATTAATGATTAATGTTAAACTGAAAAATAAAATAGTTCCTAATTATTAGTAAGGGTTATTTATTTTTGTGCCTTTTCAGGGGGTCGCGACACTAAAAAGGCTGAGAAAAAGTAATGCTAAAAAAGAAAAATGAAAAAAAAAAAAATGAGAAAAAGGTTTATATTTAATTGTACCTAGAACCTCTGCTCCTGTACAAAATTATTGTCTATTCTTAATTAAACCAAACAAATATAATTACGGCAGACATATTCCACTTTCATCAATTGTTGCAACTTATAATAAAATTTTATAATTAGTGACAGTTTTTTATTAGTTCTATAATAAATTAAAATTCGTGAGATTGATATAGATATTTTCTTAGATATATCATTGTAAATTTAAAAAGAAAAATCTTGTTATTTATGTCAGCAGAAGAAAAAGATTGTTTGATGTTTTAGGTAAGTAAGTTTACCTAATAGTATACTTTTTCTTAAATTATATGCTATGTGTATGGAGGATAGACGTACTCATAGAATGCAACAATATAATAATTACAGAAAAAGCTATAAGTTTAAATTCACATTTATTTAAATAATTAGATAACTAAACTAACAGCTTATAATATATATTTTTTTTGTCTCAAAGCATTATATTGTTAGATTGTGTTGAATTTGGGGCCCCTTTCTCTGGCATGTTTTGTGCAAGATGTGCACACATACAAAATACGTCACTATATGGTTGTAATGCAATGCTTCCGTATGTACTCTAGTTGGTAAACCTAATTAAACAGAATTTTGAAGCAACAAAATTTAAATTTTAAACCATAGTCGATTAAGTCAATACAATAATAAGGTCTAAACCTTAGTCTGATAAAATTGTGACTTTATCTAAGCAAGTTTGAAAGTTCTGTGAAATATTTATCAATGTATCCACAATGACTATGAACCCATAAATACCTATTAAAAAATAACTAGATCTAACAGATAAGAAATCACAGTAATGGTTATTTCATTTTGTAATAATGCAATAACATGTTGCAACAATTTGTTTAGGAATAGTGTTGTAAACAAATTGGGTTGGTGAAATCCATTGTGTCTTGATAAGTTTTTAAATTCAAGGTCTCTTCTATAATTGTTTATAATAAAGCATTATTCGTCTGTTATGTATCCACTGTATTTCTGAGAAACTTGTAAATCTAATTATTTATTATACATACGTAACTTTCTTATAAGAATTGCAAAATCAAATGGGTCCACGTTTTAAAATACTGCTCGAACGTTGTCGTGTTTCCGTGGGCGAATAAGAAAGTTTGTGGCCCTTTCTTTCCTTCTTACCGTGTCTGAGGGCCTCATCGCTTCATACACCCTTTGCAACCTTTTACATCTTCCCAAAGTTTCTTAGAAACCCAAAAGCTAAGTGGCATTGGCCATCCTCGGCCGGAGTTTATATCTGATGCGGAGTGTCGATGGGCGAAAGTGATTGCTTAGATCAGGCTGTCTGCTCAATATACCTATTAAGCGCCATGTCTCGCTGTACTCTAGGATTATTGCCGGTCGATATTGATACCGAACAAAATAACCGAGCTAAAATAATCTATAGGAGTACATATATTTTTAGAAAAATGTGATTGCAATATAAAGTACGAATGATACCTATAGAGCGCAAAATATATTTTTTAGGAATTTTTGTCTGTTTGTCTGAAAGCGCATCACGCAGAAACCACTGAACAGAATTTATTGAAACTTGACATAGTTATAGCTTTTGACTTGGGTTAATATTTAGCGATAAAATTAATAATAATATTAAATATTAAACTATTAAAATAAATAATTACTATCTTGTGGGCCGCCCGCTCATCTGTCACCTCTTCTATATAAAAAATAAACTTGTTCGAAAAGTGGAAGAAAAAATTAGGCCTGATATCGTTTCAGGTTATGCTGCCAAATCACCCCTTTAATCACAGAGAAAGGAATGTCCTTTACATTGCGGCTTTATACATTACATATAACCGCCCTAAATTCATTTATTAGATAAAGTAGTGTACAATACGCGGCTTAAGTAAACAAAATAGGTATTCTTCGAGTTGCGCAACGTTTCATCAAATATACCTATTGTGTTTATTTATCTATCTACATACATTCGTTATCTACGTTCGGTTTGCCGTGTTTTGTTGCCTGGGATTTTCCCTGACAGTAGACAAATGACCAAACGGCGTACACCCGTTGCCTAAAAAAGGCGATTGTCCCGAACTGGCCAATTACAGGCCAATAGCGATTACCTCCTCTACAAGATGATGGAATGTGTCATTAACGCACAACTCCTTGTGTAGCTAGAGGATCGCCAGCTGATAAGCGATCACTAGTACGGATTCCGTCATAATCGCTCAGCTGATAAGCGATCACTAGTACGGATTCCGTCACAATCGCTCAGCTAGCGATCTTTTAGTGTATTTTAGGTGGAAGAGAGTCGCGTAAAATTTGTGTCCGAAATCGAGAAATCCTTAGACGGACTCTCGAATTGGGGTAAACTGAACTCGGTCCAATTTAACGCCAGCAATACAAACCTGTGCATTCACCGCTAATTTTTCCATTTCTCCTGGCACCTCGATTTCAGAACATTCCTCTCAAGATTTTTGAGAGTTTTGGGATCGTTGGCATCGATATTTCGAGCACAGTCGAGTTTCGGAGTTATTTGGAGAGCAAGATAAATCTTCCCAGTAAAAAGCTCGTACGTGTACTGAACAGGGCGAAGCAGTACTTCACTCCGGGCAACGCTTGTCGTTTTATAAAGCTCAAGTTAGACCCCACATGGAGTACTGCTCACACCTTTGGGTCGGTGCACTGAAATACCAGTTGGACCCCTTTGACACCGTCCAACGACGTGTCCGAATTGTCGACGATCCCTCTCTCACAGGTGGTTTAGAATCGCTCAACATCCGGAGATCTCTCTGCGTTTTCCACTCCCCTTTATAATGCGGAATGTTCTGAAGAGCTATTCAATTTGATGCCAACTTCGGATTTTTACTATCGCACCGGTCGTCATCGTCATGCTGTTCATCCGCAGTTCCTTGACATAAAGTCGCTGCGTACAGTGCGGGCAAGAAATCACCTTTTATCGCGAACCCGAAAGTTTTGGAATGAACGGGCCAGTTGAGATATTTCCGTTACGCTACGATATGGGGCTCTTCAAGAGAACTGTGAACAGGATTCTGCAAGGTCGACAGCGCACTTGCAACCCCTCTGGTGTTGCAGGTAGGTATCCATGGGCGGCAATAACCACTTACCATCATGTGCCCCGCCCGCTCGTCTGCCATCTATTATACAAAAACGGCGGCGTACTGTTACAATAGTGTTTATTGGAACTATAAAATTCTAAATTCGTTTTATGAGTACTATAGTGTTAAGGAACCTTGTTTATTCCACTGTCAGTTGCCTGCAACTACTTTGGTCGGGACTTTACCTATTCATGTGTCCGGACATTCGCGATAAAGCATGCGTTATTAATAGATTCCGTAACTAAGAACCGTTACAGTTTCATTATGTCCGTTGATTTGTATATTACAGCTCTATTACTCTTTTTGCTTTTAGTTACCTATCTAGAGCTCACGAAGTTCTACAACCTTCATCTGAACATATTTCTACCTTTCCAATGTATGCCTGCCTTCGGCGTTTTTTGTTTATAGGTTTTTTCAATTGTCTGATGATTATTGAGATGGGTGTCAGGGGGACCATGGGTGAGTCATATATGGCGCAGGCCAAACGATGATGTAGACGAGTCCATGGAGTCAATTTAAATCAATGGAGACTTAAAAAAATGGTCGCTAGTAGCTGGATGAGGGTGAGATGAAGATTTGACTATAGTGGCGAGCCTTACTATAATCATAAAAATACAATTGAAATAAAATATGACTCACACAGTAAAATGTGAAGATAAAACATTCACCCATCTCGATTTTAGTTTTACCACGTTTAGCCTCGTGACTCACCGTGAGTAAACTAGTGTTATCTATTTAGATTATAAATTATAAGTAAGGGTCTTGCAAAGTACATAGCGTTCTTACATCATCCTCAATCACAGACTCCCTTGAAATATGCATTTCCCTATTTCCCCAATGTACGTACGTGTTTCGGTACCTAGTGAGTGAGATACGCCAGAGTCCATTCGCATTCCATTCTTCCCCATTTTCCCAACCCTTTCTCCAAATTCATTCCTATACCTCCAAAGGTAGGCAGCGAATCCGGGGGCTTGCCAACGTTTGTCATTTTGGACTAATGATGGCATGTGTCGTGGATGTCCACGGGCTACAGTATTCACTTACCATTAGGTGGACTGGAAGGAAGTTCGTCTGCCGACCTCATCCATAAAAAAATCACTATACATACCTATAAGAAAATAATAACAGTATTTATTTTTTTATCCAGGGTGGCAACAACGCTGGTCATACGGTCGTCGTGGACGGCAAGGAGTTTGACTTCCACCTGCTACCCAGCGGCATAATCAACCAGAAATGTGTGTCAGTTATAGGTAAGGGAAAATATCTGGTGATTTTTGCAGGAATGAGAGGGTAAACATCTGACGTTCACGGAGACCTTGAGTATACATAAAAAGTATTTTGGTATTTGATGCCCCATTATCTTATATTTACGTACAGTGCTGAAACATAGACTTGATACACCAGTCCTACCTGGTGTATAAGTTCAAAGTGGCTCCGCAACCCACGGAGAGAACTATGCTCGGAATTTCTTTGTGGGATAAGATCCGATTCGCGGAGGAACGAAACTAATCGATATGCAGTCAACATGCTGAAGTGGACAGCTCAATCTGCCCTAAGATCTATCTATGACTGTGGTACACGAATCCTTCGAATACAGACCGCGTATGTTAATAGTATCAGCGATGTTTTACGATGTGTAGTTTTGAAGTTACTGTACTTCTAATATCTTTACGAGATCCTTCTCACTTCCGTCTTCATTCGTTCGTTTCATATTCATTGTACTTAGAAACAGATAAGAGACACAGATGCGAGAAACTGTTAGTATCCTTAAGTAAGTATGGAATATTCTTTATTATAGCCACTTTATGCATTCTACACACTTCTCGATTTAAATGAAGCGAAAAACAATCTAAGAAACATCTATTTATCCGGCTCTAAATCTGTGAGTTTAGACAGTGCTAATTATGACATTTAATAACCCATATATCACACTTTTACATAAGTGTTTCATTGATTATGTTACCGTCCGCGTGCTAATAGCAATTATAATACTAGCATTTTGTTTACAATACGTTATCGAATATTGAGGTTGAATATGAACGTTAATTCTAGCAGATATATTTATCAGGAAATTTACTCGATTTGTAGACGAAAGTACAGAGATCACTATTATCGGAAGTCCGTTGACCAACGACATTAATGTCTAGACCAGGGGTTCCCAAAGTGTTTCGCTCGCAGACCAAAAATTATTAAAACCGTTGATCCAGTAATTTACTTTACTTACTCAAATTGACAAGCAACACGTGAGGAAGTCCAGACATGCGACAGTTTTCCACTTGCTTTGCTTCGTTCGATGAGACAATGCACAGACATGTTTGTGTTACGTGTTATTTTATGCATTCTTACGTGTGACTCTTTTTGCGGTGTACATAGAGATAAAAGATCTATATCTTAATTAGGTACCTATTGGAAACAGATATTTTGAACTAACAAACGAATAGCAGTGGTAAGAGCGTTTATTTTTAGCTGTCGTCTACCTCCAATTTTTTTTTATTGAAACTTACGATAGTTTCCCTAGAAAGTTCAAATCGACCCCAGTGGGTCGATATCGACCACTTTGCGAATGACTGGTTTAGACTGAAACATGAGTGCCTACATAGATAAAGGTTTCGGAATATTTTAGCCCTGCAAGGAATTTTGATTATTAAAGAACACCTATGTGTTGACAAACATTTATTAGCAACTAGTTGCTTTCCTGCGACTGTGACCGTATTGGCCCTAAAAGATCGTATAACGGAGGCGGGCACGTCTTTTCTATTGAACTGTCTTTTACTAGATCCACGAGCCCGCTACCTCTTTTACAGTTTATTTGGGGTTAGAACTCTATTTTTCCATGAAATAGTTTTCTCATCATCTTATGGCCGACTTTAATAAATAATACACTAATGCTTTTTGGGATAAGCATCGTTTACCTGGGTTCCCTCACTACGAAGGACGGCGGTTGTACTAATGAGCTGGGCCGTCGTATAGGAATGGCTAAAAGCGCAATGTCAAGCCTCGAGAAAATTTGGAGGAACAAGGGTATACGTCGAGCTACCAAAATACGTCTAGTGCATTCCTTAGTGTTTTCTATTTTTCTGTACGGAGCTGAAACCTGGTGCCTCAAAAGTCGAGACATAAGCAAAATAAGCGCTTTTGAAATGTGGTGCTGGAGACGAATGCTAAAGATACCATGGACGGCCATGAGGACAAACGAATCGATTTTACAAGAGCTCCACATCAAAAAACGACTCACCTCTCTATGCAGAGAACGTCAACTAAGCTTCTTTGGACATACGAGTATAATGCGATCACATATGCATGAGTTGGAGAAGCAGTTGATCGTGGGACAGATGCAGGGGAAGCGCTCCAGGGGCCGAATTCCAACACGATGGTGTAAAAGTATTATAGAGGCAACAGGAGAAACTCTACAACGATCTATTGAACTGGCGCGGGACAGAAGCAAATGGAGACAAATCACATATGCTCACGATCCTCATTAGTAAGGGAACGACAAAAAGAGAGAGAGAGATCAATATATACAACACCAGAATAATCCGCCCAAAAGTTCCCTAGTTTAGTGCGTATATGTAAATCGCTAGACATCCTTTATACTCGTATACCTGCAGAAGATATCCAGATCTGAGGAAATGTTAGGAGTTGGAATTCTAAGATTCCATGATTCCATTCCGTTTTAGGTTTTTCTTTTGATGCGATACAAGTACATATACATATACAAGTCAAACTAATTACTGTACAATACGATAGAGAGAAGAAAACAAATTCAAATTTTAAAAATGGAACTCTGCTTGTCATGCGCCATGAAGTTTTCAAAGCCGTCATTTGTTTTTTCATTTCTGGCGATAATTTGAGAATTAAGTGTTTGCGTGTTTGTGTTTGCATCTAGTGATGAACCCCCATTCAGTGCCACTGTTTAATAAGTGGTTCAGTGGATGTAAACGTGGTCGTACACACCTTAGTGACGATGTTAGAGAAGGGCGTCGTGCGACGGCGGTGACGGAGGAAAACATCAAAACTGTGCGGCTCATTATTGAAGTGACAAACGAACGACATATCAGCAGATACGTGCATCATTACCCATTGGTATGAGTCAAGTTCAAACAATTTTACACGATCACCTACAGCTACGGAAGCTTTGTGTTGATGGATTCCTCACAATTAGAGCGAAGCTCAAAAACACTGCCGCATGGAATGGTGTCTCCAAAGGCTTGAAAAATTCGACAATGGTCAATTGAATGCTGTTTTTGATATAGTAACAGGTAATGAAAGCTAGATCTAATGCTATGAGCCTGAAACTAAGAGACAATCTACGCAGTGGGTCTTTCCTTTCAAAGATTTGCCGACCGACGTGAAGAAAGGACGGAGTGCTGAAAAGGAGATGATTGCCTCCTTTTTTGGCAGATCGGGCCATTTTACTACTATAACTTTAGAAAATAAAAGAACAGTAACTGCGAATTGGTATGTGAATAGCTGCTTGCCTTCTGTTTTCATTTTTAAGACTTTAATAACTTTTTGTGTCACCCACATATCAGTTGTATCAGTTAACGCATTGCTAGCAGCAGGGCTAGCTGCCTTTCGCTCACATTTCTCCAGATTTGCCTTACTTTGGAAGTCATCAATGGACGTTCAAAAAATATCTTTAAAATATCTAGGTTTCAGAGTTCCGACATGTTTAAAATTAAATTAAATTGTTTCATATTACCAATCGACGATTAAGAGTGTTCGTAAAATAACCCAACATTAAGTGAAAAAATCTAGGACTCCGGAGGAGTTGAGAGGAGATTGTCTTGCTTTAGGAATTGCGTAGATGAGTTTTATTTACGATTCTAATTATATTAGATAATTCGGGGACAAATTTTAATCCCTCGATATTATGCGTAGATTATTACAAAAGTATTTTGTTACGTGCATAGATAGATATAGCTGAGCTTCAAATAATCGCTGTAATAATTTCTGTTGAAAATATGCCGATAGCGTGTTGATTAATTATGTCTCAATGAGATCCCCATTGGCATCCGAAGGTTACGTATAATTTACTGCTGCGAAAAAATATTTCCGATGCGAATTGCAGTAAACAATGACAGTAAATTGGAATTATGAGCCAAGTGGGTCACGAGGGCAAACATGTTTAATACGAGTAGAACCTGCAGGAGAAGAAAAAAATGTTGATAGTAGCCTGTATCTCTACTGTTGGATATAGACTTCCACACACCATACACGGTCTTGCGCTCTTCTCATCCACCCACTACCGGCGACTATCTTCAAGTCGTCAGTTCACCTGGCTAGAGGGATACCTATACTACAGATCAATTCAACGTTCCTTGTGAAGTATATTATCGACATATATGAGTAAAATAAATTAAACGTGTTTCGGCTATGATAGGTATGTTAGAGCCCATCTCCATCCCTTCCTATCCCTGCTAATTTTCTTAACCCTTTCTCCAAATCCATCCTTAAATTCCCCAAAGGCAGGCACCACATCCGGGAGCGTGCCAACGTTTTGTCCTTCTGTACTGATGTTGGCATGTACCGCGGATGCCCACGTGCGACTGGTATCCAATATCAACAGCTGGATTGTCTGTTCATCTGATGCCTTCTTTTTATATAAAAAAATCAAGTTTCCTTTTTTTTTTTATAACTAAGGATAAGGTTTCTTTTCTTTGTTTTGTTCTTTTTTCTTTCTTGCTTTGGTTTCTTTTGTCACAATTACGTAATTAGTTTCTGCTTTGTTATAAAGTTTGTTATAATCTTATTTCTGGGGCTGACATACACAATAATGTAAAAGCCCCTGAATAAAATAGAGAAAAAAAAAATATTTCAACTAATAAAACCTTGAGTATTAAGCATTAATAGTCCTTCAACATTAAAACGATTATTCCTCAATTTCATTTAACAATTCTGATGTCGTGCAATCAAACCGATATGCTAATACCCGCAAACGTTGATAAGAACAGTACAATATTTTTTTATTTAGCAAACGAAAATATTGTGCTGAGCCATGCCAGGTACGGTAATGATATCTGAAACTTGTACCTTGAAAACGGTTAATTTACTGAAGGTCATGCTAATTCGCATTGTAATGCAGGAGTTGGATCTGTTTATAGTAAATGACGACGTTACGATTAAATAAAACCATAAACATGTGAGTATATACGGAACATACCTATTGTTTACTCATTGGTCTGTTTCACATTCCATTGCTACACCACCGATAGCATATTTAACCCTTTTTTCCTTTCATATATGGCAATGATGCAATTATCACAATCTGTCAGTATCAAGTTTTCCTTGTATTTCTAAGTCTAAAATGTATCCTGTCAATCTCCAGTCCCCTCGAAGTAAGTCAGGAGTCCATCGCTCAGTAAAATGATAGTAGGTTTACTGAGGAAGGAAGAGGACACTTTGGAAGCACACGAAAAACGCAGTCCCTATGCTTTTATTTGATTAACACAAACATTACACACAAAAACACTCTGAAGTTTAATAAACTATCACTATTAAACCACAAAACGCACAATACACTTTTTTACAATGAATTAACCCTTAATAGCTACCCACCCAAAAGTGGACATTTTCTACTACCCATGGGTCAAAATGACCCACCAGTTTAAAACAAAAATAAAAAAACACATGAGACAAAAATGTAAATTTATTCAAAGAACTAAAGAAAAAGGATACAAAACAAGGCACTACAAACTAAAACATAACTTAAAAACAGTTTGGGCACACATTTTTGACGCATTGACGACACACTGGTTTTTTACAGTGATCACATGACGTACTGGTTTTATGATCCTTTTTTGAAGGGCAAAATGCGCATCTTTTTCTTTTTGAAGCTGTAGTGGGTTGAACAGGTGTTACCTCAACTTCCAAAACAATCCCCAAAATATCCGCTGTCAGACTTCTTAGCTTACGTGGAATTTTAATATTATACTCGTAAGTGCGAGCCGTCATATGCGGACGGCACAAACTTCGTGCTAAATCATGTAAAAATGAACCCCTTGCTATTTCTTTTCCATAGGAAAATTGATATAGAACTCTACTGTTAATGCCTGCAACATTCAAAATCATATGAAATAATGCCATAGGCCAACGGCGAGTTTTTCTAGAAGTGGAGTAATTTTCACATTTTTGATCTAACGAATCCACTCCTGCTTTTGTATCGTTATAAAATAATACAATCTCTGGTTTTTTTGTTACACTGTCTATCGATTGTTCATTGTGCATGCTTGAAATTAAAATGACTGACTTATTAGCTTTTGGCACATAGGAAACCAAGGTCTTGTCCGAAGTAAAACAGAACTCTGAAGACATTATTGGGCGGGATTTAGATGGTAAGAGTTCATTTGGTATGAATCTTTTGTTTTTTTTACAGTGCCTACATATGTAAGATTAAGCTTTGCTAATTCCTGGACCAGTTCTAAAGAGGAGTACCAATTATCTCCAGTTATATTCCTGTTAGTTCCAACTACGGGTGTAACTAGACGAAGAACCACTTCTGTTGGGTGAGATAATTTGCTCTTACTTTTCTCGATGGCTTTCCATAAACCTCAGCATTTAACATGTAATGCGTCTTTGAATCAGCAAGAACCTGTACTGTACATCTGACATGATGCTTTCAATATCGTCAGAGGGCTCCCATTCTTGCTCGCTCTCAGAATCATGGTTGCTTTCCTCTTCTTCGTCCACTTCTTCCTGGTCACTCTGATCCCCGAGATTAAAGAGGCTTTTACATGCATTACGCCCATCTTCCTCCTCAATGCCTGGATCATCATTTTGGTTGACGCGTTGGTCTTCTGATTTATCCTCTTCCCAAAATTCATCACTTTCTATAATTGCCCCTAATTCCTTGTCAGAAAGTGGTTTAGTCATGTTTTCTGCAAAAAAAACTAAATTATTTTTTGGAAACTAGAGATAAGTATCAATTATTTTTATAACCTGAAACTCAACGCTAAATTATACATACCTTGGCATAAAAATAAAACCAAAATGTTTACAAAAGTATCAAATTTAATTTAACTAAACTTCGACGTTTTTAATACCCACGGGTCATTTTGACCCAATGGTATTTATTATGACCGTACGCTACACAAAAATAGACCAAAATCACGACGCACACCTTCCTCTACAAATGCTTTAGGAATACTAAGGCGAAGAGCACGCTCGCGCGACTTTTGTCACATGTGCGCGGTGTTGCAGAAATTACCGGGTCATTTTGACCCATGGGTAGCTATTAAGGGTTAAACAAAAAGTCAAGTTCACTTCTCGGATTCCCCCCAAAAAGATAAATTGATTCTTTATATCAGTGATTTTAAAAAAAAACGCCTTGAAGTTTAATAAACTATCACTGTCAAACCACAAAACGCACATAACACTATTTTTTACAATTAATTAAACAAAAACTCAACTTCACTTCTCAGGTTCTCGCCAAAAAGATATATTTGACTATTTAGATCAGTGGTTTTAGAAATTAGAAACCTTTTAGAAATGAGGGACCATTTCATCCATTCTTTTCATTTTCACCATTGGTTTGGTGAAAAATAAATAAAACTTACTATGGTATTAATAATTAAAAAAATATAAGTTTTACTAAGAAATAAGTACTCTGAAGGCGAATTCAGTATTGGTTAATTACATAAATACAGATAAAGGGTTGCAACAACATCAGAAATATTCGTCATGAAAATTACATTCAGATTCTTGACCTTGCATTTGTTTTATTGCTGGATTCTCGGTTCGGTGTCGAATTTTAAACAAAATTACTTATCATTCGCGAAATAAAATCTAAAGATTTCGACTATAGAGCCAAGTGCTCGGCTCTGCAGTAGTCGCCGACTTTCGCTCGTTGACATTAACGGACAAACTTTGTTCATCAACGTAACAAAGAGCTATATTTGCCAAGACCATCAAGTCCCTTCCAATTGTACGCATCTCTAAAACTTAAACTTTGAAGACCTCCGAGAATTTGCTGTAATTTGTTTTATTATAAATACTAAAAGTTGAGGAAAATTTTGGTAGAAATTACGAATGTGGAATCTATTTTTGAAAGTAGTTCAATTATACCATAAATACCTACCTATTTAATTAAACTCGAACTAACTTTCAGAGATTGCTTAAAAGTACTTAGTACATAAGTACATACTTAGATTGCTTAAAAATAGTAAAAAATACTTAGTACTTCAGTAGCTTCTCCTTTTTTTATTATAGGGAATTTTGCTTGCAGAACGTCCGTAAACATACAGTTTCGCGGTCGCTAACTACTTGACGCCATTTCTGCACGCACAAATCGCACAATCAGTGTATCACGTCAGTCACCTTGTGCTGGGTGACTTCGCTAACTAGTGCGGCCAGATGAAGAAGGCTAGAAATATGTATTACAAATTAAAAAATCTTTGTTTCCTGTATGTTTCCTGTAACATGTTTTCTGTAAGATTTATCTGTAGTTGGGGTTCACTTTGTTCATCTACGAAAGATACTAATAGAATTTCTGCAGTCTTCGTAGAATTGTCATTTTTCTGTAAAGAGCATACCATCGATTTTTGTGAGCTACAGGAAGTAGGAATTAGTACCACCGGCTTGGGATCCAGTCATTAAATTAATTAAATCCCAAGGCCAACGCAATACTGCAAGACCTCTGGACACTGTGAGTGAATACTGCGTGCATAGGGAATGTTATGATTAAAAAATCCAGACGGTAGTTCAAAAAATTTCAGACGGTAGTCCAAATAATTTCTTAATAACTCAAGTGACAAATAAAATCAATTAGTCACCCCGTGACCACGTCCACTGCAAAGTGTTCGAAACGTCGGGATATAAATAATGTCAAATATACGCGATTTAAACCGTTAAAGTTGTTTAATTGCTAGGAATATAGAGTTTATATATTTCGATGTTTTTGTGTGATTTTTTTTTGTGTTTTTGACGATATATGTCTTTCTTATCAACATTTACTATCGAAAGATCAGTTGAACAATGAACGAATGATTGAATGTAAATGGGCAAAAATGATTCCAAACGAAATCGCCATAATATCTACACACCCACAACATTAGGTAATTCCTAGGGTTTCCGATTTCTCGAGGTTTTTTAGTTCTCGGGTGTCGAGAGTTCTCGAGCCTGATTTCTCGGGTCTTCTCGGGTTGTCGAGAAAAAAGTAAATTTTTGTCTAGATTTTTTATTTAAATAATAAAAAGAGTCTTTAATTTAATTGTGTTTATTTTAAATGATAAAATCAACATAATTTGAAACAAAAAACTAATTCTTAATAAAAAATCAGCTCAAAACAAATATACTAACTAAAAACAATCATATTTTTTCTTCTCACCATAACTAATCTCACTAATTTTTAATAAAAAACAAAATCTCTGTTAACAATCAGCTTAAAACAAACATTTTTAACTAAAAACAATCATAAATTTTCTCATCATAACTAAAAGTCACTCACTAATCTCACTATGTGGGTGATATGGTATGCATCACAATTTTTGGCAGTTTTAATGTAATTAAATAATAGGTATCTGCTATTAATACGAAAAAAATAACTGTCTTTAAGCCTACTTATTAATTCTTATAAAATATGCCTTAAGATAAACTAAAGCATTAATAGATTTATCAGACAGGCGGCTTCTAATCTTACTGACCACATTTCCCGATATGGAAAATACCCTTTCATTTTCTGTTGAAGTCGGCTTGACTGAAATTAATGCCTTGTATAGTGTTTCCAGATTAGGAGTCCTCTTGCCTGTTTTTTCAAATAGCAAAAACTCTTTTTTTATTATTGATTTTGAAAGCACCACAGCATTAGTTGATTCATCATTTTTCGAAACACCTTTTATTGCTCTCTCTAATTGAGCTGCAAAGCTGTCTTGTTCAGGTTCTGATTCGCTTACGCCTGCTTCAACAACTTCTGAATTATTTTCTGTCAAAGGTTCTGTAGTAGTGGGAACAGTGGGGTATAGGCGATTGAATAAGTCTTCAGCATATCCAATTAAAAATGTCTTGCTATTATCGATAAAATAATCACTCTTTTTGTGCATAAAATTATCGGGGCTGTTTAGGTAGCGTAGCAGCGATATTAGAGGTGTATTCCGACGATCTGATATTTTCATTTTAAGAGATTCTACTAATTGAAGAGCCAAAGGGTGGTCGATATTTTGTAATTGTTTTAGCAACACGTCTATTATAGCCTCTGCAGTTAGTAAATTGGCACCTTGTCTGCTCAATGCTTCTACTGCAAGTTTCGTTGGCGTCAATATCAACAGCAATTTTTGTAGTACACAAATATTTTCCTCCTTCCATTTAAATGAGCTATCTAAATCAATCAAGGCTTTTTTAATGGAATTTTTTAACTTCAAGAAACGCTCAATCATTGTTAGCTTTGAATTCCACCTAGTTCTGACATCCTGTAATAAGGCTAGTTCTGCCCCGAATTCAGTCTTCACATGTTTTTGTAGTGTGATATTTCTGAGAGGACTCTTTCTGAAAAATCTTATGATCGAACGGGTCTCATTCAGGACTTTATTTATGTCGTCATCAGGTTGCAATATAGATTCTTCATCAGATTCGTCGTCGATATCAGTGCTGGCTTCATCAGAGCTGCTGTGTTCATCGTCGCTAACAGGTGTGTTTCTTCTAGCAACTGTAGTTTCTGGTTTTTTTTTACAAAAGGTATCAAGAATAGCCAAATGGATGGCATGGTTTACACAGAGGACCATCTCACAGGGGCTCTCTCTGCCAAATTTTTTCATAACATTTGGCCCGTCGCTGGTTACGGCCAAGACGTAATGCTCGAAGTTTACCCCAAAGTATTTCAAACGCTCCTCTACTATTTCTCTAACCTCTGCGGCACCGCATTTTCCGGGTATGTAAACTAGCCCCAAATTGTAAACTTTTGCCTCTGCTGTATGGACACAGACGCTAAAATATCGTCTGTTTCGTATGCTTGTCCACTCGTCAATTGTCACACTTAGCCGGTTTCCTGATGTGCAAATCTGAGAAAGCTCTTTTATCATCTCTTTCTCCTTTTCATCATAAAACTTCAATATTAGGTTCATTACTTCGGTTTGGGTCTTTGGGAGTTTATACCCCTTGGCAACAAGTGATTCACGGATAAATTCACTTTTAGTAATGCCTCTTATAGTAAAACCGTCTTGGGCAGAAAGTTTAGCTAAAATTTCACCTAACGATTTTCTGGGTTGAACGTCAAATTTCAGTGTCTGCTGTACGTGCATAGTTTCAAAAGCACTTCTAGATTTTTTTGGTGCCGTCACCCCGGAACTGGACGAGCTGGTAGATCCGTCTTCTGTGTTCATTTGAGCCTCGGTGGATCTTACATCAATTTTGTGTACATGAGCTAAATGCCTCACTAGTCCGCTTGTGTTTGATCCTTTACAGGATATGGTTTTAGGACATTTTAGACATTGCGAATTTGAGGCGTCCTTATTTTTTTTGAAATATTTCCAAACTTTGGAAGTTTCCATTTTGGTCCATCAGTTGTAAAATCTATAACAAACAGTTCAAGGATTAGTAAGTATTTTAGTACCTACAAAATAACTGACGCAACAGTGGGGAGGCCTATGCCCAGCAGTGGGTTGATGTGGTTAGGTTAGGCTGATGACGGGCGAAGCCGTGGACGGAAAGCTAGTTTTAAATAAATAATAACAAAACTTACCTGTTTGTTCTGCAATTCTATTACTCGTACGTTACTAAATAAGTACACTATGCTGGCTTTATGATCCGATTTTCAATCCGAAGTAATCCGAACACGGCGGGAGTTGAAACACGAATGAACGAAACACAACTGGGGCCGCGCGGGCGCTTGCGTTTGTCGGCGAAAACAAAGGATACCGACAGACACGAGCCGCGCTGTCAAAGGATGCCGCCGATTGCCGCCGCCACCTCGCATTTACAAAGAAAGCTAAGCGTAAAAATGTTTATTTAAATTTCTCGATGTCTCGACTTTTCTCGAGCTGAATTTCCCGGGAACGAGACCAACCGATTTCCCGGGAATTCCCGGGACGAGAATTCCCGGGAACAAACCCTAGTAATTCCCCAAACATCACACCCATCTGTGTTGCTATTATATTTTGCTGAAGGATTTAAAAACTATCAACTGAGGAAAAATCTGTATGAAAAATTTGTAGATCGTGAAAATCTGTACAAAAAATGTGCGAATGGTGTAAATTTTTATATAAAAAAAAAATCTACAATACAACGATTTACACTAAATACAAACGTCACTTTATTAATTTAAATGTCCATAATAAGAGGAAACGTGACCGTAAGTACAATGTGATATGTTGGATTTTTCGAGGTTTATTATTGAAACAAATATGACTAAATATTTTGTATTATTTGATTTTTACAACAGATCTTCAAAATGTCTCCCACCAACTCTAATACATAATCGATATCATCTTAAAAAAATCGTCTGACTCCAATGCAATTAGAGTGCAATAAAATACGCAATTAGAGGTACGGTTATTCATAGACGTGTATGACGCGTTCGGCTTTTTCCGGATTAGCCGATGGCCAATATTTTCGTAATGTATCTGTACCAACTGGGCTAATCAATCCTCAAGCGTTATTTCTGAAATGCTATTTAAAAAAGAAAGCAAAGCTAAATTATGACAATTAAACTTGTGACGCTCCAATTTTCCAAATTGTATACTCAAATTGAAAACTTTTTATTCGATATCAACCTATAAAAATAGAGTGCACTAGCGTCACGTTGCTAGTGCGCTTCCTCTTATAGGGAGATCCCCGAATAATGTATTTTTGTAGAAGTATTTTATTCGATTGTATTACTTTATTTACCAGGTCTTATGGTACTTTTTACTTCGTTAGACAAACGTTTGTGCGTACCTACTTCGTTATGAAAATAATCTGTAAAGGCGCGCCCCCGTAGGGGCCGTGCGGCCTGCTAAGGCTCAATCGTACCGTCCAAGCCCCGTGAATGCGTGCGTGAGTCATCATGGCCTGAGCCGCGCCGCCGCGCCGGCCTCAAGCCAGCCGACGATTGTCGGTCCACTTCAAAGGAAGCTGTGGGGCTCTACGCAGTGGCGAAGTGGTATTATAAAAACCTAAATAAAAGGCACGATGCTCTGATGGAAATAGCCGATTAATTATTTTAAAGTTAACACAGATGCAATCGATAGGATGATTCGCAGTCTTTTAAGTTTTTATAATAATACATGGTGCCGAAGCCAAAAGCGCGTCTTGTTCATCGTACAATATGAAGCTCGACAAGCGAGGCCGGGCCGCATGGCTTTCTAGTAGCCTCGCGCGGCCTTTACGATTTTCACCTTCAACAAAGCATATTCAATAGAATGAGTCCAATTTCGTTGTATAAATATTTAGAAAAGTACGAAAAATAATATAAAATACTATATTAAAATAATATGTTGTTTTATTTACGTAACATTAATGTGAATTCAGCAGTTTTATTGCAAAAGATTTAGCAATTTTTCACTTTAGTTATGGTAGGTTTTGGAAAAATAATCTGGTAACACTGCTAGGAGGTTTCGGGTAGTAAACCACCACGCGAGCTCAGTGTGGATTGGTAGATACACATCCTTTTATTAATTCTGGGGCTTCCTGGGTGTGGGTTTCCCTCAATGATATTATAAACAATTTTTTATATAATATCATTGGTTTCCCTACGATGTTTCCCTTTACCGCTAGGCTAGAAATAATTTAAAGATTCGTATTTAAGTAGGATCTCAGTTGCACGGGCCGGGTTTGAACTCACGATTTTACGAATGAGAATCGAGAATAGTAACCTCTAAATCTATTATTACTCTTTAATTTGCCTTTGGCCTATGTGCATTAGCTTACAAAAAGTTCAAAGTCTGTTTAGTAATTTTTGAGTTAACTTCATATATAACAACAAAAAAACTCAGTCTTTATATAAATTAGTATACATAATTTTGGGTGACTTTTTTAATTCATATACGATATCATGCGTATTGCGTTATAAACAATATGCATGATATTCTAGGCCAGATATTCTAGATATACGTTATATTCTGGGCGACCCCCTTAAAATTAAAAGGATGGATAGATACTTATTTATGGAGACCTTTATATATTTTTAATTAACATGATATTAATATTTATATTCATAATTATTAAAAAAAAAATACTACTATTACAGGCAACGGCGTGGTGATCCACTTGCCTGGCCTATTCGAGGAGCTAAAAAAGAACGAACTAAAAGGAATGATGGACTGGCAGAACCGGCTCATCATCTCGGACCGAGCGCACTTGGTCTTCGACATACACCAACAGGTAATGCAAATCAGTTGTTAAAAAGTGCTTTCGGACCGAGCGCACTTGGTCTTCGACATACACCAACAGGTAATGCAAATCAGTTGTTAAAAAGTGCTTGAACCATACACTAATATTGCCACCTGTGCTCCCGGACACGGCCATCCGAGACTAGTACTTCGGAAGTGGTCGCTTAAAGGTGGCGACAGCGATGCCTATCGCGGATGTGCGGCGGCACTATTGCTCTTATGGATTTGTACGAATGCAAGCGATAAGTTTTTTTTATAGAAAAAAGACTGCAGTGGACTGTATGCGTGCAGGTGGACCTGATGGTAAGTGGATACTAACCATCCAGGTGTACATGCAGGTGTAGTCCATAGACATCCGCGATACATGCCAACATCAGTCCAGAATGACAAACATTGGCACACCCCCGGATGCGCTGCCTACCTTTGCGGATTAAGGAATGGATTGGGAGAAAGGGTTGGGAAAATGGGGAGGAATAGGATAGGATGGGAATGGGCTCTGGCATATCTCGCTCACTACCGAAACACGTACGTACATTGGGGAAATACGATAGAGTAGGAAATGCAGTACATTTCTAGATAGTGGCCGGTCGTGTGCGCCCAGTGGCTGTGGGAATGCAGCGTGCACTGTCCCCCGACAAGTGTCCCAGAACTACGTGTCGTCGAGGCGACTGGCGACTCCTCGCTGTCGCCACCATCGCAATCAAACTTAAAGTGTTCACACGGCGTTACACGATTTGACGGCCGGCTGGTCGCGCTGTAGAGCTCATCCAAATGATTATCGCTGTCAATGCGATAATCTTTTAGCATTTGAAAAATGCCGTGTGGCGTGCATCATACCCCATCTCTTCCCGTGGGTGCCGTTAAAGGCGACTAAGGGACAATAAAATCGCTAGCTACCACAAGCCCTGAGGAACTACACCACCTCTAGAAGTGTGGACTCTCCAATCCGCTCAGCCGACGGCGTGACGTTTCAAGGCCAAGTCATTTTCGAGGCAACCCCTCACGAACGAGACAATATGCACTACATTACTAACGTGTGTAAAGTCCAAAAGTAATTTTTCTATATACCTACAAGTAAAATTCTATTTGAAATTTGTTACGATTGATTAAGATAAATTGCAACCGATTGCAATCTTTAAAGACAAGTATATGTTTTTTTTATAGAAACTAGATGGCAGACGAGCAGACTGTCCACCTGCTGGTAAGTGGATGTTGTCGTCCATGAACATTCACGATACATGCCATTATCTGTCCAGGATGACAAACGTATTAGCATGACGTTCGCCTCCGGATTTGCTGCCTACCTTTGGAGATTTAGGAATAGACTCAGAGAGTAGTGAGAATGGGGAGGGATAGTAAAGAATAGGATGGAAATGAGCTCTGTCATATCTCATTCACTACCGAAACACGCAGAGTGGGCCAATGATAAGATTGTGCGCCGCACCCCCCCCCCCCCCCCTCCTATATCTGAACTCATGGTGATAGTACATACATTGTAAATCAGAGAATTACTTACAGCTTCTACGTATTACTCATATATACTCGTATATATATATTATATAAACATGCAACTTTGCTAAAGTACATTGCCATCTATTGTACTATAAAAGGACACAATGTCAGAAACAGTGCAAGGTTTAAATAATGACTTGTTCAGTAACAATAGATCGTTCATCGTTTTCGTGTAATTATGATTTCATGGAATTTATACAGCGATAATGAACTTTGTTCGTAACACACTGCATGTTTCACTTGGAATTTACAATTAATGAATTCGTCTCTAATTCGTAGGCTTACTCCAATATATTCTTTGCATGGTGTGTTCAGATAGATAGACAAAAATTTAAAAAAAATCTTATTTTTGCCTTAGCTTTAGCGATTGCACACTGCGCTCGACTGGCCACGTTACCCCTCTCTCACAGAAGACTACCTTGAAATGTATTGCATTTCCCGCTTTATCTTATTTCCCTAATGTACGTACGTGTTTCGGTAGTGAGTGTGATGTGCCAGAGCCCATTCCCATCCTATCCCTCCCTATTTTCCCAACCCTATTTCCAAATCCATTCCTATATCTCCAAAGGTAGGCAGCGCATCCGGGGGCGTGCCAGCGTTTGTTATTTTGGACTAATGTTGGCATGTATCCCTGATGTCTATGGGCGACATTATCAACTTACCATCAGGTGGACTGTATGCTGGACTGTATGCTCGTCTGTCGCCTTCTACCATAAAAAAATAATGTGCATGAGGAGGTCCATGTCCTGCAGTGGATACTGAAACGGCTGATTGCATCGCATATATTTATCTATGTATATTTATTTATATATGTATCTATATATTACGTTATTTTAATTTTCGTGCTTTATATTTTCTAATTGAAAACTGCACCTGCGATCCTTATTCTGTATAGTCTAGTGGATGACTGGTAGAGAATGCCTTATAAGCATCAAGTCCGCCTGTTTTACAATGAAATTTAAATAAATAAATAAATTTTCCATTATTTTATGTAATATATACATAAAATGTGTACTGTATAGCTTTTTGCGCATACTGCTCAGTATTATTGTTATTATAGTATAGTGTTATTATTGAGTGAGACTAAATTGGTGTTGTTTAGAACCCCCATTTATTGAGCTAACTTACAATACTACATGAAAACACAATTTAAAGACTTTATTGTCATATGCATAAGGTTCAGGAACTACATTTTACTAGTCTGAGGGAACATGCAAGAACATAAGGGGTTTTAACACTCCACATGGTTGATTTTCTAGGTTGATGGCTTCCAAGAGGCAGAAAAAGGCAAGAATTCATTGGGAACGACGAAGAAAGGCATCGGTCCAACTTATTCATCGAAAGCTAGTCGCAATGGAGTCCGAATTGGAGACTTGATGGGAGATTTCAAAACGTTTGAGGATAAGTGAGTCAGGGCCAAATGTATTTTTCTATGACAAGAAGGTGACAGATAAGCAGATAGTCTGGTGGTGGTAAGTGGATAATATCCCCATAAACATCCACAATACATGTTTACCTAGGGTTATATTTGCTATCAAACTATTCATAAGAAATTGAACAAATGTTATTAAGGGTTGGCACGATATCCAGTGTCAAAATCATAGAGGATTGGATTACGCCGTTAGGGTTGGATTACAGTTTGTCGTTAGTACGCATTATTGTGTCTTTCATATTTGAGCAAATAAGCGTAACCAAAAAAAGTCTAACCTAATTGGGGTTCACCCCTATTCAGACAAGTGAGGTAACGATAGGTGCTCTGTGTTGGTCTCTTGTTTGGATTGTAACGCGGCCTCGGCTGGTGTAAACAATATTTTATTTATTTATTATTTCTAATACAATTTATATTTGGATAAACACATTACAAAACCGGATGTCCATTTGTCTGCGACGTAGTTGCAAAGTAATCCGAATTACTATGTATAATACATATAGGACAGTCCTGTATACCATAATACAGGACGGGGACGGATTACATTAACAAAATTGTCTACAATAGGCGAGCTCTACATCATTTTGCTAGGTGAAATCTTCTTAAGAGATTTTTTCTACCAAACCCGGCGGCAGTGATCAGCTGGGATTAAAGGCTCATGAGGCAGTGATTAAAGGCTGTGTTTTGCGTCGGGGCCCGTTTATGGTGGACAAACTTTTTCGACGCCAACAAATATTCCAAAAGCACATAAACAGGAATGGACACATATGTAGGTTCAAGTTGAGCTGAAGTTCTATAAATTATTTGTTTCGCTCGCTTTTAGATCAATCGTTTTCAAAATTTTGCTCTACTATGAAGTTTCTCGCAATGGGACCTTAATCCGACCCTTAATTCAGATAAAGCCATTGAAGTACTCGAAGTATACTTGAGCTATTATAATGAACACAAACATATTTCAGGTTCCGAACACTTGTAGAGAGCTACAAGCGTATGTTCCCCTCCTTAGAAGTGGATGTGGAGAGTGAACTAGAAAAATATCGTGAGTATGCCGAACAAATTCGACCTTTGGTCCGGGACACTGTGTCGTACCTTCATAAAGGGCTCACGGAGGGACGAAAGGTGCTCGTGGAGGGCGCCAACGCCGCCATGCTGGACATTGATTTTGGTAAGTTTTGGTAGTCTAAATTATGTACATATTCCCTGTCCCTTATTATTTTATCTGTTTTCCATATTGGTATAAAAACCCTGACAAGTCGGGCCAGTGAGAAGGGACTTTTCACTATTTTCCGTACGTTTTAGAAGATGTTTAGACAAGTTTAAGAGCTTTACGAGCCCCATCCAACTACATTCGTTTATTTATAGCGTTAAATAATAATACCTGCTTTAACACAGAATTTCTATCACTAAAGCGGACAGTTTTTGTTCTGTGACTTCTTTATAAATTCAATATTTTTCCCAAAAAAATAGCTAAAGGGATTCAAACGTTTGTGGCATACTCTCGAGCCGATATTGATATTGATTTTTTCAAACTTACGGCGCATGATGCATGCTCGCCACCAAAGAAGTCTCGCGGAATTTAAGGGAACTGAATAGGGAAGACAAGACGCCATTCTGCAAAATAAATATTATGTGCCTTTACAATTTACTTTCTAATTTAGATACATCTTTATTGATAGGTGTAAATAAAATATATAATTTGATAAGGTAAATTGAAACTAATAAGCTGGAAACATTACGTCGGCCGATCACAGCGTCGTTGTGGCGCTCTTTTGTGGCGCCTACTCTATGGTATCAATGGTATCATACGCATAGACAAACAAAATGGATATTATGTCCTAAAGCATCACGTTATCGAGATATTACGATTGAAAAATCGCTATATAAGCGTATGATCCTAGCAATTCTAATATCAGTGAATAATCGAACTACAAATTCCCGCTTCTACTAATTAAATTGTTATCAAATAACTATTTTAACTTACCTTTATACCTGTTGGTAAAATGAAACAAACATTTAGATGAGAACTCACAATTTATTTTCAATTCTGTATACAGGCATTATTTTTCTTTAAAAATAAAAGTAGTATTTAGGGGCTCAAATTTGAATAACTTCCTTTTTATTTTAATAAATTTAGAACCATTCCTTTGATTCGTAAATAAGTACAAATGTACTTTATGGTAACGTACTCGCTTCCGCAGTGCACACGTGTCGCTACACGTGAGGGTGGTCAAGGCCACCTCGCGAAGCATATTATAGTGCTCGCATTGTTTATAAAGAACGATGGGAAAAAATGTAAAAGATGTGGTCCCATGTTTTGTTATCAATTATGACACTTATGATATACAATAAATGTTATAATCAATTGTAACTGCTAAAGCGTTAGGGCTTTTTTACTAAAAAAATATGAATAAGATATAAGATCTTTTAATTTAAGAAGATAAAAGCGATTTATATCATAGTTCGGTCACGGTTTTGACATCAACTTCCTTTCCTATATCTCCAAAGGAAGGCAGCGCATCCGGGGTCGTGTCAACTGCCAACGTTTGTCACTTTGGACTAATGTTGGCATGTATCGCGAGTGTCTATGGGCGACAGTATCTACTTACCATAACAAAAAAAAACTAAGTTAACATTCAAAGATCTATGAAATAGAAGTTATCTCTTGACGTATGTACGAGGGGTGATCAAAAATTAGTGAGAATGACATATATACTCCTTGGTAAGAAAAAAAATAAATACTGGCAGGCATAGCTCAGATATTTGTAATATTAATAAAGAAAAAGTCTTCGATTCTCTTTTGTTTTTTTTCTGAATGTAGTCATTTGTTTGCTTCGTGTCGGAACGTGTTCTCGAAAATGGAGAAAAACGAAGTGCGAGCCGTTATTAAATACCTCTGTTTAAAAAAGTTAACGACGCAAGAGATTCACTGCGATTTGGAGGCAACATTAGGAGAGTCTGCTCCGCCGTATTCCACTGTCGCAAGGTGGGCTTCTCAATTTCGAGTAGGGAGAACGAGCACGGAAGACGAACATCGTCGCGGCCGCCCATCGACGTCAGTCACCCAAGAAAATGTTGTTAAAGTCGAGAAAATTGTATTGAGCGATCGAAGAGTTACACCATCCGTTACTTAGTTCAAGAAACGGGCATTTCATATGGAAGTATTCAATCCATATTGAAACAATCTTGGAATATGAGAAAAGTCTCCGCAAGATGGGTGCCGAGAATGTTAACAGACAGTCAGAAACAAAATCGACTTGACATTTCGAAGACATTGTTGGACAAGTTTCAAGAAGATTCTGAAAACTTTTTGTCTCGTTTCGTAACAATGGACGAAACATGGGTCCATCATTTTGATCCCGAGACAAAACAGCAATCTTCACAATGGAAACGGCCATCATCACCGACCCCGAAGAAGTTTCGTGCCGTGGCATCGGCTGGCAAGATTATGATGGCCTCATTATTTTGGGACTCAGAAGGGATATTGTTGATTGATTACCTGGAGCGTGGAACCACTATTACAGGCCAATATTATGCAGAATTAATTCCCAAGTTGAGGAATACCATCAAAGAGAAAAGGAGAGGGAAACTTCGAAGGGGCGTGCTGTTTCATCACGACAACGCACCCGCGCACAGCTCGGCAGTTGCGATGGCTGCCATTCAACAAGCTGGCTTCGAATTGGTTGACCATCCCCCTTATTCACCAGATCTGGCGCCTAGCGATTTTTATCTGTTCCCCAAATTGAAAGAATACTTAAGGGGAAACAGGTACGAAGACGATAACGAGGTGATAGATGCCGTGGAGAGCTTTTTGCAGGACCAAGACAAAACTTTTTTTGAAAGGGATTGAAGCCTTGGAAAAGCGCTGGACTCGGTGTGTAGAGAGACTCGGAGACTATGTAGAAAAATAAATTATTAAGTTATCAATAGTCATTATATTCTATCTCATTCTCACTACTTTTTGATTTCTCCTCGTACATCAATGACAATCATTAAAATATATGCGATATAGTTTTTAGACGCACGAGAAACGCTGTTTTTAAAGGGGCGCTGCAATATTTCCGCCCAGGGCGCTAGACACGCTTTATCCTGTATTGGATCTGCACTATATGTAGATTTGTTATTGATGTCCGTGAGATGATTGTATGTATATATTGTATGTCAGGTACATACCCGTACGTGACATCGTCGAACTGCAGCATCGGCGGCGTGTGCACGGGGCTGGGGCTGCCGCCCTCCGTCATCGGCGCCGTGCTCGGCGTCGTCAAGGCGTACACCACACGCGTCGGCGACGGACCCTTCCCCGCGGAGTTGCACGACGTGAGTCACACACGCTCGCACTCGTACATACACATACATACAACCACACACAACATTATTTGGTACACAACTTTGGAACTTAGGGATACATGGTGATATTTTCCTTTGGCTTACATGTTACTAACCGACGCAGGGATGTTGTAATAACGCAAGCCGTGCCACTCGAGGGTTACATTTCTAATTATAAACTTACTGTCTCCATCGTTCCTCAAGACTTCCTCTTAGGACTTCTGTTCACTGGTATACATTAATGACATTGCATTAACAATTCTACATTTTGTGCGCTGATGATGCAAAGTTTTTATTCATTAGGTCGGCTCAATATTGCTAATTGCTTCAAGACGACCTTACACGTTTTGCTTGCCGTCGTCAAGAATTAAACCACACACGTCGGCGACGGACCCTTTCCCCGCGGAGCTACACGTTATGAGTCGTCCCACACGCAGTCGTCCCACATACATACATTCCTAACTAATTTCTATTCCTAACTAAATTTTACATACGTGTTTGCTAAATACAAAGTACAAAAATTGATTATATTTTACAGAACCAGAGGTGCCACCGAGTGATTCTCATAGGAACTCTATAACCGGAATCGGGGCAAATTGTACCCCACCCTAAATGTTAACCCAAGTCATAAGTTATAACTATGCCGAGTTTCATTTAATTCTGTCTAGTAGTTTTTGGGTGATGCGCGTTCAGAGAGACAGACAAAAATTCCATATATTGTTGTTTTGAGGTCTATATCATTTGTACTTTATACTGCAATCACTTTTGTCAAAAAATATTTCATAATTTTTGACACACTACACACGCCTCTGTTACGTAACATTTATGTATTAATTATATATACATATAATAAAAACGTTTTTATTATATGTATAGATAATACATCACGTTTCATGTCAATTAACTAATCGTTTGCAGAATTTGGGCTTTAAATTGTATTAGCGACTTTGTATGAAATATGTAGTTAATAAAACAAAAAATATTTTCGTTGAAGAAAACGATCCTAAAATTGTGATGTCAATTGGTTCATTCATGCCATCCTATCCTATCTCAAGCATGTGTAACCGAGATAAAGAAAGTTCCTCATCCCGTTATACTTCGTATCTCCCATTTCCTCAAACCTTTCTCCAAATCTATTCCAGAGTCTCCAAAGGTAGGCGGCACATCCGATGGCATGCTAACGTTTGTCATTATTGACTGTTGTTGTCGCTCTTTATTGTATGTATAATGAATTGTTACTATAACACACTATAGTATGTATAAGTGCCGTTATAGTATGTATAAGACTTCTTCCTAGAAGGAATTTCTCCCAGTCAACCTTAGAATAACCGAGAGGATATTCTGAGGCATGTGTGTTGGCATTTATCGCGCATGTCCACGTGCGACATTATCTACTTACAATCAGGTGGACTTTCTCACAATCTTTTGACATTAAATACATTAAAGTAACTAATATTATTTTACTCAGGACGTGGGCAAGTTGCTACAAGAGCGTGGTCACGAGATCGGCGTGACTACGAAGCGGGTGCGGCGCTGCGGATGGTTGGACTTGGTAGTGGTCAGATATACTGCTTTGGTGAACGGATACACCGCGTACGTAATCTGATATGTATTTGATTTGATGTGTTTTGGAGACCACACGCACATGTATTTCTGTTTTTTAAATAGTTCGTTTCACTAAAGCTTTTTTTGTTATTTTAAATATTATTAGATTTAAGGCCTTTCTCACCACCTTCTGATAAGATATCTGATAAAGTAGCTGTTAAAAATCTGATAGATAATTTATGTGCCAATTATCTGCCAATTAAATCTAGCTGATACTGACTTTCTGATACCTCCTGGTACCTTATCAGAGTGTGGTGAGAAAGATCCTTAAATTAAGGAACTTTTTAATATAATAGAATTTTTTTAAACTTTCATGTTTTGTACACAATTTATATTGTAAATCGGGTCTGAAAGGTTTTTGTTTACCTTTTATTTCTCTTCTACGTTTCGGCACGGGTTACACCAGCCGCGGTTACGAGTTGACTGAAGAGACGGGTAGTCCAGGACGGCAGCTGCGAGCCGTTTTATCACACACACATTTGGGTTTAAAACGACCTTCTTGTCTTAAATTGATAACTACCCACTACCACATTTGATCTTCACATTTGGAAAGGCTGCGACACACTATCTAACACTTTATATAACATGTCACTGAAATAACGCTAATGTTGAAAATAAGTTATCGATAACGATTGTACTCGTTATTGCGAGTACAATCGATTTTGCTTGTTTTTACATTATGTTTCTTTTTTTCATAACTTATTGTTCATTTCTAGTGTATATCTTTTATTCTACGCGCAGTTGCATTTCACCTGCATAGCCCGCGCCGCGCCGCCCGGTTATTACCCTATACACACTGAGTAATGAGCGCTACGAACGTTTTAGGTAGAACAGTAAAACTACTACATATTTTGTAATGTATGATTCATTCACTAACATAATTTTATTATTGGTTAGAGCGGTTTTATATTTTTAGTTGACATATTTCAGGTTTTACGCTATTTCAATGGCATGTTGTATATAAACTTGCGTATAACGTGCGTTGTATATAGACTACCTTGAAATGTACTGCATTTCCTACATTATTGTATTTCCCCAATGTATAATTATGCAATATTTATTTATTATAGTTGAATGTTGAATTAGTTTCATGTTTAAATTTCAGTTCTTTACTTCTCTGTTTTGCTCTAGGTTCATGTACACAAAAAAATTAAATAAAAAAATCCTGTTCAATCCACTTATGCATGTCAGGTTTAAAATTTTACTATGTTTTAGCAAATAAATAAATTATCACGTATAAAACCTCCATAAATGTATTGAAATAACTAGTTGTGCCAGCGACTTTGTTCGCGTGAACTCTGAAGTAATTCCCGTGGGAACTATATAATTGATCTGGATAAAAAGTACTCTAAATGTTGACCTGGCACCTAACTTGTAACTATGCCGAGTTTCATTAAAATTCATTAACCACTGAACAGTGTTTATTGCGTGATGCGCGTCCAGACATACAGATAAATATTCTAAAAATGGTAGTTTTGGGTTCTGTTTCGTTCGTAGAGTAAACAGCAACAATTTTTTTTTAAATATTTCATGTACAGCTACGGCTCTTACGATTTTATTACATATAAGTATTTATAGATATTAAATGTGTTCAACATAAATCATAAAACTCATGTTGTTTGTTCAATTTGCAGGTTGTGTTTAACAAAATTAGATATACTGGATACGCTCAAGGAAATCAAGATCGGTATTGGATACAGGTTGAACGGGAAGAAGATTGATTACTTTCCTTCCTCAATGACTGATTTGAGCAATGTTGAGGTAATTAATTTTGATTTATATTGTATTCCACTCGCACTTGGCTGGTCAATTATGTCAATAATTGCTCGTTTTAAAGTATAAGAGTATACCACCGTTAGTCGTCTTTAGTGCAGAGGTTTACAATCTTTTTATTTCTTACCTAAAAACGTTCAAAAAATTACAAAAAATCATGTGATATTTTTTATTACATCTTTAAAAATGACGATTTTGTAGCCTTTAAAGTTGTATAATTGACAGAGCAGTTGGTGACGTCACGACACAGAAACGATGCACGGTGATCAGTGTTCACGAACCTACGTTTGTCTAAACATTTTTTATTTATATATTTATTTAAACTTCATTGCACAAGTAATTTTTACAAATGGTGGACTTAATGCTATATATATATATATATATATATATATATACGTTTTTTTTAACTGGGACAGTATGGGGAAATCTGAAACCATAAGAGATACAGGGAAACTGTCTTAGGAACCATTAAGTCTTTTTTTGTGAAAACAATTTTGGCGTAGTATTTTTTTTGGTCAAGCGTGAGTTGTCCATAAAAACGAATAAAATTGACTAATTTTTTTTTTAATGCTGATCGACTCAGTTTCTTATAAGGATCATTTCATTGTATTGGAAGAAAAAAATCGGGACAGCAGAAGTTGCTCAAATTTAATAAAATGTTTTTTCATGCAATAGGAGAATACAATGTACTAAATCATAGTCGAAGTATTTACTTGTGCACAAATCATTTAAAAAGTGTTCCATAATTGAATTTCATGTCGATACGTGCTACACGAAACTGAAATATGGAACGCTTTTATGGCACTCAAATATTTTTTCACAGATTTACGAACTCCATGCTATTACGAACTTTTTGAACTAAATTCAAAACAAATTCAAATTTAGAATCAACATTGTTCTAACTGTCACCCTCATTTGTTATTATCGGTTGATGCTAGTGATTCATCATGGCGTTATCTAATACGCATAAAGTTGATTTAATTGAAGCGTATTTTCTTAATTATCGAAGCCCAGATAATGCATTAAAGGGTATAGGGAACACTATCCTGACCGCGAGCTACCTAATCGTAAGATATTTGATAGATTAATTAAAAATTTAAGACAAGAAGGTCGTTTTAAACCCAAACGTGAGAGGCCAACAACAGTCGTAAATGAATTTATTACCATCGCCGTATTAGGATTCTTTGAAGCTTATCCAAAAGCTTCATTGCGGGAAGCGGCTGAAAATATCGGTGTGCATAAATCCACTCTACGAAAAATACTAAAGACATACAAGTACAAATGTTACAAAGAAGGTCGACTTGTGCAAGCATTACTTCCTGGCGATAAAGATCGCAGGTTATCATTTTGTCATTGGTTTGTAGCACGGACTGTTAGAAGTTGTTATTTTCCAAATCAGATCATTTGGACGGATGAATGCAATTTCTCTAACAACGGTATGTACAACAGGAGAAATAACCATTACTGGTCACGTACTAATCCATTTAGAACTACAGAGACGCATAATGAAGTCCGTTTTTCCTTTAATTGTTGGTGTGCGATTTTACATAATAAAATCTTCGCTATTAAAATTTACCACGGAACGTTGAATAGTGAAAAATATCAAGAAATATTGAATATGGTCGTGGATTTAGTGGATGATACTATTACATTAAGCAATGTAAATAATGTTATCTATCAACAAGATGGTGCACCTCCTCACAATAGTAGAGTGAGGAAACGGTTTTTAGATGAACATTTTCCGGGCCGTTGGATGGGCACATGTGCTCCTATAAAATGGCCACCACGTTCACCCGATATGACGCCGATGGATTTTTTCATATGGGGTTACCTTAAGGGTCGAGTTTATGAATCCCAATACAACACCATACAGGAGTTAAAAGACGCCGTTTATTATCATTTAAACACCATTCACCACACGTCTTTGTCTAAAGCCACTAGAGGTGTTCTGAAACGCGCCCGTACCTGCATACAGCAAGATGGAGGTCATATTGAACATTTATTGAAGCATTAGTTCTGTTAAGGTAACAAATTGTATGAAAAAACATTTTATTAAATTTGACCAACTTCTGCTGTCCAGATTTTTTTCTTCCAATACAATGAAATGATCCTTATAAGAAACTGAGTCAATCAGCATTAAAAAAAAAAATTAGTCAATTTTATTCGTTTTTATGGACAACTCACGCTTGACCAAAAAAATTACTACGCCAAAATTGTTTTCACAAAAAAAGACTTAATGGTTCCTAAGACAGTTTCCCTGTATCTCTTATGGTTTCAGATTTCCCCATACTGTCCCAGTTAAAAAATACACACTATATATATATATATATAGTTTTAGCATTTCTAAAACATACGTAAATAGCTGAATCTCCCGTTTAAAGATTGTAAAGTAAGACCTTTTAATTTCACATAGATTGCGATATCATCATCGCGAGTAGTGGCGTTTGAAACTTTCATTTTTCCAATGGATTTCAAATTTTTTTCACCATTCGTAATACTATAGCCGTACAATTTTATTTAAATAGAAAAAATCCTCTAATTTTAAATCCTAGTGAACTTCTTCATTACTCGTTTACAATAAATAAGTATAGCAATAGTTAGTCGTTTACCTATTGACCCTTAAACTTTCAATTCTTGTGGCCCACAAATACATTTACCAATTAAAATTAATTGGTCAGTTATTGCAAGCTAGTATTACATAAATATAATATACTAGGTCTTGCCCGCGACTTCATTCGCCTGAATTTTGTTTCAAAAGTAATTATGTCTCTGCAGTAAATCAACTTTCCGTGATAAAAAGCCCTATGTCCTTCAGACTTCAGGTTACCTTTCTGCCAAGTTACATTGCAATCAAATGAATGGTTTAGTTGTGAAGACGTAACAGACAGACAAACACACATTCTAGAATTTATAATATTATATATAGACCGACAAACACACTTGCGGATTTATAATATTAGCGTATGTATCAGGTTGAATACATGACACTGCCTGGGTGGGCGTGTAATATAGAGGAGGTGCGGGAGTTCGACAAGTTACCAGAAAACGCCAAACACTACGTGAAGGCAATCGAGCACTTCCTCGAGATACCCAGTGAGTACATTAATTATTTATTTTATCATTACACTGTGTAAAATAATTTGTTTCTCAGTTCGGCGATGAAGGAAAACTCGAGGGGAGAAAATCTCGGACATGTAAACAACGATCTACACTGGGCTACACTGGGTGCGGTGGATTGTGATCCGAAACTCCCGTGTGCTTGTAATGGGACTCCTATTACAACCTCTCCGCTCTTAACGCGAATGTTTACTTTATTTATTTTACTCCACGTATTTAAAATGAAAAAAAATAGAAAAGATAGATAGATAAATATGTGTGAAAAAAACGATATGTGTCTAAAAGCAAATATGCAAAACCATATCTCTACATGTTTTAATATATTTTCAGTAAAATACTTGGGTGTAGGCCGAGATCGATCTTGTATGATCGAGAGATTCGAATTGTGTTCCATTTCTGAATACCAATACTACCTGAATCTGGTATAATAAGAAATGTGTTAGTAAATTAACATTATTTTATTTTAGTATTTATTATCCCAGAACGAGATACCTAGCACTTCGAAATATACGTAATTGCTTTACACTATCGGTCCGCGTTAACAATGCAGTGAGGTCATCTCTCAAGACAACTTTTTTAATCAACAATGTTCTTTAAAATGCTTACGTCCGTTTCACTATTGGTAAAAAAAAGGTGACGCGTACTGTCTTAAGACTTTTACTGCATTGTTAACGCGAACGGAGTTTAGATTAATAGGCATGATGACAGTATCAAAGAATTAAAGAATAAATGATTTTAGAGAAAAAAATATGTTGAAAGAATTCTAATAAATTAACCAGTTTTAATGTAAACATTGAGATTAATAATATTTTCAATAAAATAAAAGTATAAAATACTGCATTCGGCCATGTTAACTAAAACGCCAATCAGAGCGAATGACGTCACGCCTCAGTGAACATCACCGTGTCGCTTGAATTTCGATTGATTTACCTACCTACGTTTACCTAGGTGTGACGTCACAAGCGACGCCATGACACCTGCGAGTGTTTTCGCGCATAATTCAAAGTAGATAGAAAAAAAATGCATAATTTGCGTTAAAACTTATTTTATTGCTGAAATAATGTTATTTTCGGTAACAGTAGACGTGAATCTACATTATAGAAGCGGATTTCAAAATCCGTCATCATGCCTATTGTTACATTCTCTTAAAGTTAATATAGGTATGTTATGTAGATGCTTATCACTTTTGTTACATAATAACTTTTCTTGTAGATATTCTTATAGATTTTACCGTTTTATAGATTCCTTCATAGATAAAGTTGTGAACATTAGGCTTTAGTTGCATACTTGTAGCTATTACGCGAACACCGAATACTGAATAGTATTGTTTTTAAGTGTTTTTTCCCACGAAAATTTAAATTTGAAAGTGGTTGCCGTCTGTTAACTAGAAGGCGGTTAAGTGACAAATGGACGATTTTGACCTATGAATAACCGTAACTGGCCAAATATTTCCTACGTTCTCCGCTCGGCACTGGTTTCTTCATGCACATTGTTTAGCGCGGGACGCTGAACGCGGCAAATTTTAAAAAACGCGGGTTTTAAAAATGAAAGTGTGTTGGCAATTCTACTCTTTTAGAAGTGGGAGGTGGTGTAGTTCCTCAGGGCTTGTCGTAGCTGCTTTGTTATCCCTTAGTTGCGACGACACGACACCAACGGGAAGAGATAAACTGGTGCTGTTCTAAAACCACACGGCAACATGAATTCCGAATGCAGCGTGTTAAAACTGAAAATTCTTTATCGATCTCTTTTAGAAACATGCTTAATTTTTAAATGTTTTAGTTTTAGAAACAGTATACCAAGTTTTTGAAAAGATAGTTTTACCGCAAGTAGTTCAATTGAACTTTTTTATTATATTCCTAACTATAAAGATGATTTTTCAGTTGAAAAATCTCTAAAAGTGTAAGAAGCTACCATTATATTCAAAATCAAAATTCACATTTGTCACTTAACCACTTTCTAATGAACGAACGGCAGAGTGTATAGGGAAATCATACTGCACACTCGGCGGCGTTTGTTTATCTATTTCATTTTACTCAACGGATCAGCCGAGTTAACATCAACCATTGGTCACAATGACCGACTTAGTCAGCTCATAACTATGGTTGGCAAGGACCTAATCAGGATTTTTTCCAAGGAGAAGCAACGTAAATATGTTATCATCGAGTATTTATCATCATGTGAACAGTTGTAGGCCAGAATTGCATGTAGTTTGTATTCTCGCACGAACCGTTCGAGAAACTCTCCTTGTGTAAATGAGCTTTAACTCAGCCGAACCATCGAATGAAATGAAATAGACAAACAAATACAGGTTAATATATAGATGTAAATACATTTAATTACCATTTTTTTTTTTCTAGTAAAATACATCGGCGTGGGCCAAGGGCGGGAGTCTATTATCAACGTGGATTAACACAACATGTCACAAGACCTAGTTTAGTGTTACGATAATTATAATTACAGCTAATGCATCATAATGCGGACGCAATGCATGCAATATGCAATAGACACTTAAATTAGTTATCGAGGGTGCCACACGATAAATATGCAATATTGTCTTAACGCTTCCATGTTTCACGAATGCGGAAAAACTGCGTATGTGCACTATACTATACGGTTTGGAATTGTAAACAAAATCATTATCGTTGTCCTTACCGACAGGAGTGAGGACAACGGTCATAAGTTTTGTGTTCGAATTTCCGTTGTCCCCGCCTTAGTTGATACGAAATACCTAATGCCAAAATAAAAATCAGCAAAGCAGTCCGGTGTTATATACTAAAATTACAACTACTCAAAATTAAACTGTTCTTTTTATTCTGATCTTACTTTAGCGCATTTTGTAATATCTGTAGTGGACATAACGAAAATACAAACACAAAACAAATGGGTAAACAATGTCGCTAGTCGCGGCGACATCAATATTTTCAGGCGTACGGGACGAATCACAATTTTTCGGGAGCAGAAAACTTTTTTATACATAATTATCTGTAACTTTACTGTAGTACAGATATTATTTTGAACTTATACAAGCTTTAACATCAAAGCAATAGCTGTAACAATAATAGTCACTTTTTACTCATGTATGACAAGTATTAATTTGTCCCGCACTCGTATGTTATGTTTTTAGAGATCGGATATTCGGGTGCATTTACCTACAAGGTATAAAGTATGGAAGCGGCTTCTTAAAATAATTTATTTGAAAACCGATATCCCGGGTTTTCGCAACTAATAGGATGCCTATTTATGAAACTCCTCAGCAGTTTCGAAGGTCTGATGGTGACCAGGACAGAGTCGATAGGATCTAAGGCACTATTGAAGATATAAACATCGGATTTGGACTCCAAATTCATAGTTCCAATGGCAATTTGTAGGAATGCAGTTCTGAGGGTCTTAGGGATTAACTTTACAACTTTAGGTATATGCATCGTATTCAATAGTCGGAACATAAAATTTGTGGATCCCGGGATGGCGGCATTCGCCCGATACAAAAGTGCACTCCATACTTATCCAACACCTCAACTTTAGGTAAATATGCACCCGAATATCCGATCTCTAGTTATGTTGATCCTAAATGTTTTCACCAAGTTAAAAATAATCGTTATGCTTATGTACTGTCCCCGAGGTATTTGACTTAACGCATAACGTTGAATTATAAAAGGAAAAACATTTTAATGCACGGCGCTCTCATACTATCATTACATAAACCTCTAATACTGATTATTATAGATTATTATAAATGTTGTTTAGTGAATGTGAAAATTACAATTTTGAAGTATTAATTAACCACCTTACTCATAAACTCTAAATTTAATTATTATATAAAATTCTTTATCGCTTTCTAATACTTAATAGCGTCTATGAGTAAAGCGGTAAATGGCTAATTAAAAGTTAATGCGGGAATTTTAATAGCCAGGCTACAGTTTCATTGTTATGATATAAAATACTAAAAATCATTGTTATGATATAAAATTATACTTAAAAATCTGATGTATAAATACGATTTTTTTATAACATATAAACCTTTACATGGGTAGTTTCTAATGGCAGTGTTGCCACCTTGAGGGCGTTGAAATGATCCATTGGGGCGACAAAAACTTAATTTTTCCCTGTATTAAAGTTTGTGGTCTAGGAGTATATTTTTCTTTTTCTTGTCGGACAGTTGCGATCTATGTCCACAGTAATGTTTCTATCGTTTGTGAACGTTACTACCGCAATCGCGTTTACTGTTTTTCTGTATGGAGATTTTAAGTTTTTCAATAGGTTCTCCGTAATTCTCTATATAGAAAAAAAAAACAAGACGCCAAATCGATAGTAGGCGTTTGCAAACAAAAAGAAACAATATTTGGGTCTCTAGCCTCGGCTCCGATAAACGACTAATCTATGTATGTATATTTGCAAATGATATGGTATATATAAATATTGTTCGTATGTATTAACCGGTCTGAATTATTAATCAGCGGAGATAAATGATTCAATGACGATGAGACATAAAATGATGTCTCATCATATTTATTAATTATTATCTTTAATAATAAAATTATTGTCAAGAGGAGGGATATTGTGTAGATTTTGTTCCGGAATGGGTATATCAAATTAACACTGGAAATGTATGGCTTACACAGTGAATGTTATTTATTTAACGACCAATTGACTTGAATAATTATCTAAATGAAAAGGATGTGTGTAAGGTTTATAATGTGTTACAAAAAATCTGTATTTTGTGTTATTGACGAATTTTAAACACTACTTCTTTTGACATAAGATCCAAAATTTGTCACAGACATGTGACGATATTATGTTGGTGCTTAGTACAAATATGATGTATTATGCCGATGTTTTTAGATCTAAAACGGTATGGTCTCCTTTCACAGCAATAATTATATAAGACATAGTTATTATAATCATTCTTCCTATGTTAAATTAAAACCCATCTGTGAATTTGTGATTAACACATATATTTATAACGACACCAAGTCATAGAATTCTATGTAATCTGTTTAGGTTAGTATGAGGTGGACAGAAACACGAGTGGTCTAAAAATCAATTCGTTTAATAATATATTTATGGAAATATACTACTTAGACATTGTACAGATTAGACAAACAGCGTAAACAGACTTTATGCTTTTTAGATCACAGACTGTTTGTTTTTTGACTAGTTGTTATCATAGAACACTTGCGTTTCTGACCACCTCATATTAATTCATATGTTTGACATCCTAAATATAATGCCTTCTTTATCTTCAAAAACACAGCATTACGTCAAGAGCGAGAATGCCACGTTTTGGAATAGTCTCAAAAGTGCAATCACGTCAGTGTATGACTGACACGAGTCATATACTGACGTGAGTCGTGACGACTGTACATGTGGACGACGGTGTCGTTATGAGCACAAAAAAACAGCAATATTTTTAAAGAGCTTGTTTATATTTATGACTAAAATAGAACTGTTGACATTCTGTTTGAATGTTTACTTTCCGATACTAAACTTGTTCGTTTCGTTTCCATTGTTAGGCTAATCGCAGTTTCACTGTTTTCTAAGACATTTTCTATGAATTTGAATAAATAATTATGATTTTAGACTAAAGTACTTATTTTTAAAAATGTATCTTTTTATACGAAAGACCCATTCCAAAGATCTTTTCGAAATGAAAATGTAGTACTTACATTATGAATTATTCAGTGTTTTGCTTTTACATTCTTTATGATGTTTTTATGTGATATCTATACCTACCTACTACTTATGTAAATAATTATTTCAATACAGTTACTATGTCAATAAATGATGGTTTATTCTTTTATTTATTTGTTTTATTTTAAGGACCAATCCTTAATGAGAAAATGAAATACCGGACATTTTATGTCCCACACAGGGACACTATTTATTCATCGAATTAAATTTCATAATCACACATATAATAACATCATTGTAGTATATAATAGCATGGTCTGGATTTACATTTTCATATAAATTACAAACAAGCACGATCAAAATTTAAAAATTATTCATTACAACTAAAGCATTGGCCAATCGAGCGGTCGCACGATTATAATCATTTTTTGCATTCGTAAATGAGTTTTACGATTATGCACTTTGTCCTAACTGAATGAAAAGGTTTGTTCTACGTTTCTATAGTTGGCGCCACATACACGTGTGAATAAATTGTTACAAAATGAACTGTAAAGCTATTCATTTCTTAATCGTGATACCACTAGCGGTACTATGGTTACTTTTTCTCTAACCCTGGTACAACCCGTTGTGGTACATAACCGTGGTACCACTCAGTTTTCAAGTGAGTTACTTTGCAATGGACAAGTTCGTCAAAACATTCAATTTTCATTTTACTCTAATCTTACGTGTTTATCTTTATCTTAATCTAATTTCTTTAAGTGTTTTAATCATTATTAACGACATATTCATATAGTAGTGGGACATATACCCCTTAGTGGGAAAGCAGGAGTACCTTTTGTTTACATATTGTGTAGCACATATGGTACATATTTTTTATTGTAGTTGAATTTAGCCGGTCAAACATTAGATTATTATAAGTTAGAAAGTAATTTTCCGTTCATTACGAATAAGAAACATTTCAATTTACCTACTTAATTTTTATACATTTTAATATGTTTAGGAATGGATTTGTAAAAAAGGACTGGGTAATGTAGAACAGGCATTACAACAGTATAGCGGGATGAGAAATTTCGTCAAAAATAGCCTGAAGACAGAAATGTTGGGTCCATTACTTCGAATTATTAATAATTGGGTTAGTCTTGCAATAAATGTGGTTTTTAGGGATTGATTATACATGTATTTCATATATCATATTACATAGGCCCCTCTAAAGTCCAGGGTCCAGTACAGCTGTACCAGTAGTGTTCCCTTATCGCCAGGCCTGCTGTCCCCTTCCATACACTAACCCGGTTATAGTTCTGTCTAATCCCTTCCATTAGGAGACATGTTCCGGTCACGCTTAGTTTTCTTCGGCTGAGCTCGGTGTCTGTCCCTCTTTCGACTGGAACTGGAGCATGAGGAGGAAGGGCTGGAGTCCGGAGGGGAGCCAGCCTCCTCCGCTACAAGCAGTGTTTGAGATTCAGGGGTGGTTGGTTCTAGAACACTGTGCCGGAGTGCCCGTCTTTGTTCCTCTGTGTGTTGAGGGCAGCGGGTTGATCTGCAAATTTTAAGTTTTGTAAGACTGATTTTGACTGGGTGATTAGATTTGACTGATTTCGAGTTTTAGAGCCTAAAATCGTGCCTAAAAGTGGAGAAACATGCCAATAGTACTAAGCATGGATGGTGAGATGTGTTTTTACCGATGGTTTTGTATAGTATTGGACAATCAAGCTTTTGAATGAATTCAAACTTACTTTGCAGCTTATAGTCAAATATTCAATAGATGGGTAGCTGGTGCCAACCGCAAATTTAACGATTTTGTCTTTTAAGCGTGATTAAAACGACTTTTTATAATATTTTTGATTTTATAACAGTGTATTTTAATTTTTGCAGGAAGAGATATCTAATCACAAACTATAGAAGTCATTACTACTTTTTAATGTCCATTTGGGATGTAGATACAGCCAACAAATATAATGATTTAGAACAAACCTATATCTCAGTTGGGGGCTACAAATGTGAACACTAAAGTCACTATAATAAATCATTTCTAAACGCAAAAATATGCTTGTAATTGTGCATACGCATAGCCACTACTATAAAAGCCGTGCTGATAAACATGTTGAGACGATTTGGGTATAGACATGAATTTGGTGCTGACAATGTTCAAATAATTCAAACAAGTTATATTTGGATTCCTTATATTTGAATTCAAGATGCAATGATATACTTATCACAAACTAGTGGTTTCGGTTAGACCCCAAGAGAACTATCTTGTTTATTATTGTTTAAAACATCATACCTAGTGCACAATTTCTTAGTGTGCTCTGAGACGACGCCGCAGATCTGAAGCAATAGATTTTTCTTTTCATTGGCCGACATTGTGTCATAAGTGGCGCCGCCGTCGTGGGTTTCAGTCGACTGGTTGCCATTGTTGTTTCGGTTGTTGCCACTGAAAATTAAGATTTGCCATTACATCAAAATATATTATGAATTTAGATTATACACTAAAATTTTATAGGTGTTCGAATATTTCCCACAGTCTGAATCCATGGATCCTGCTCATGATCATTGTGACATAATATAATGTAACATATTTTTTTGGGAAGTATTTAAAATGCTTTGGGCTTTGTATTTGTCTGAATTAAGCAAATTTGTATGAAAAAAATCGGTTACAAGAGAAAAATTCTTTTGCAAAAACATGATTTGTTTAGCATGATTTGCAAATGGGTAATTTTTTATGGGTCAAATAAAATTATATCCGGAAATAAAGGAAATTATTATTATTAGCAATATGTATGAAATTTTTTGTAAAAGTTAACCTTTAAAACCTTTTTGTATTTTTTTTGCATCAAATTTTCATATCACCTCCAGTTTGTAGTTTCAATCTCGAGGAATACATTTGAGACATTCAATATTATTAGTGTGAGGATAGCCATGGTGATCAGGATCACAAACCTATTAGAAGATGGCGTCACAAGAAGTTATATTATTTATACTTAATAAAATAAGTTGTTTTGTTCATTAGTATTTTATTCTGCTCTTTTAAATGCACAGCATATTTAATTAGTAGTATTGCAACACTGTAATACTCACTTGTGCAACTTGCTAGGTTTTTTATTGTTATTGTTCTTCATCTTCCGCTTCCGTCTCTCACTGTGCATGGAGCCACCGGCCCAGTCTGCATCATCCTCGTCATCACTAAGTAGCCCAGCATATGATGTAGGCTCGCGGCTGTTTGACGCGATGCGACGAGATGCAATTCGAGAGCTATTGCGGCCCATACCTGAAAAGTAATTTTAAACGAAAAATTAAGAACAGCTAGCAACTAAATGATTTGAAAGTTTTATAGGTAATGGTTTTGAATTGCAATAACGCATAGCATAGTATGTAGGTCTTAAGTAGACGCCGAGTACATAAGTGTGACCCGCAACATAATTTATTACATTTTAAAATGCATGTGAACAATAGGTGCACTTGACAAGCAAGCACAGGAGCAGAGCAGCAGTCACTCACTTCACTTCTCAGCAATTTCTCACTGGGAGTAGAATATTGTTGAATCCTTCTTTATGATTATTATTGTGTAATGGTATGCCTTATGCCTATATCTTGTGTTAGCTGGTGCTACAAGTTTGCAATATCTCTTCTGGAAGCCATTTGTCAAGTCTGTTCTTGTAAGTGTTTACAGTTGGTGATTAAATTATTTCTTGTGGTAACTTATTCCAGATATCCACAACCTCTGTAAGTATATTTTGGCCCCTGCTTTTTTGTTGGCCAGTTATTTAGGAATGTATGTCCCTTTTAAAATTTGTTTTCAAGAGCAATGGTTGAGGCTGTTTGTGATAGTAATCATATTGTGCACTTTTATATTGTTGCAGTTCACCTAGTGAATCAAGGGGTGAATATGTGGGTGTTCAAGGAAAAAGGGTCCAGATAGGCAGTGTTGGAGTTATGGGCAAATTTGAAAACTAGAATTGACTTCTGATTACACAATATAAAGAAAACGACAGGTTAGAAGAGGATTATTCAGAGAAAAAATATTCTATATGTTTAAAGTCAAAAAGTGTATTTTTTGATCAAATATGAAATCAAACATTGATGTAATGCAGGGATAATGTATTATGAAAATTTAACATATTTTGTACTTTAAGCATTACTTATAATTCAATCAAATAAAAAAAACTATAGACAAAACAGTTAACAATCTAAGTTTAGTAAAAAAGATTCACATTCCAGTGTTTAGCACAATTAATAAAAACGTTTTCACTATGAATATATTAGACAGCTTTATTAGTTCATTACTTATTAGTATTACACATATCATTATCTTTTATTTAGCTTTATTTCATTTAATTCTTGTTCAGTGTACAGTTAATTTTGTATGATTATGTAATTAGTTTGTATCATTTGTAGCCTTGCAGTGTAATCTTAACACAGGTGTTTAATTTTATGCACATAGAATTTTGAGCATGTTTTATTCAAAAGCTAACTATTCCTATACTTTTTAATTAATTGTATCACATTAATGTTTCATCAAAAGAATTAAAACATTCTTTATTTATGTCCATAACTTTGTAAATGTGAAGCCAGACACTAAAAGTAATTGGTATGTCGTAAAACTAGTAAATTAGTAGACTAGGTCTGAATTTGTTATAAAACAATGTACTTACGATTGCTATTGTTCTTACCACCCAAAGGGCACCCAGAAAAAATGACTTTATTGATAAGGGTAATTACTTGGAATCTTGTGGTGCATGTTTTGATGTACAATAGAGTATATATATCCACTTACCCATGCATTTCTCGAGATGTGGCGCAAACCGAGTAGCCGACACCGGCCTCTCACAGTTCGGGCACGAACAGTTACTGTCTGGTGTTTTCTTCATCACCGAAAAGCCAAAAACATCACATTCGGATGAATTCACTATCTTATAAGGGTCCTCATCTTCCTTTTCACCTTCTAACAACTCCGTCAGGCCTGTCTTCAGTCCGTGATGGAACTCGAACAAAACCCCCATAGTAACATCATCAAATATGTTCTCGTATATAAAATTCGCTGCTTCTTCCACTATGTTCTCATTTTGCATAAGATCGAAGAATCTGCGGGTCAAATCGTGCATACTAAGCTCTGTCGGTATGGCATTCATATTTGCTTCGATAAATTCCAGTTTTCGAAACTCAACAACAGATCCGACAACACACGAGGAGCAGCACAAACTGTTAACTGACTTCAAAATACGAAAAGCGCAATTGATCAGATGAATTGAAGAACCATCTCAAATTAAAACCAAAATTATTTATGACAAAGTAATAAGTAAAGGAAACAATCTATTCTATTACAGTCAGGGAAAGTCTAAGAAACAAACATTCATATAGTGTTGTACATTCTTTCTTCTGTCATAAAAAAATGATTGTCGATGTCGATATAAAGGTTACAGACATTCCAAATAAAAATAAAAGTTCATGGGAGAACAACGCTTTTGAAATTCAATAAAATAATGTATAAATTTATAAATTATTACAATGTTTTAAATACATTAGCGATAAATTATTGTTTTTTAATGACAATTATTGTGGCGATTCGAATTATCGCGGTTAACAATATTTATTTCACATTTATTTTTCTTTACACGCATACCACTCTCATAAATTTATTCTTATAACAGATGTTAAAATACATCATAATTTGATTCAAAAGAATTCAGATCTGATTTATATTACATGTTATTGTACATGTTTATTATTAGTGGGACCACGCAGATTATAGAGTTGTCAATCTAAAAATTAAAGCATAATTGATTTTTAGGGAAAAAGTTTCAATTCTTTACCTTTTCTTCAATGTACCTTTGGAGGAATGCTCTCCAATTAGAGGAAGCTCTCCTGTCAGAGGAAGCTCTCAATTAGGAGGAAGCTCTCCTGCTGCTCATCATCACGATCACGTCGGGGTCACCAATTTGGAGGAATGCTCTCCAATTATTTGTGCGTGTGTTTTGCTGAGCTACCTTGAGAAGAAACTAGGATCTTCGGAATAAGAATATTTATTAAACCAACGTACAGTACAACGTTTGTAGCGTTGGGAATAAGCTTGATAAAACAACATACATTAGAATTAAAACAGTGTAAATTAATATGGTAAGAACTTCCTTCCAGTTTAGTGTCATGAGTATGTACTGAAAAATTGTTGACAGGACATATCAAAAATAACAAAAGTAAAACTTATAAAAATAACACTCTTAAAAACAATTAAATAAATCAAATTAGGAGCTCGACCAAAGAGGTCGGCTCTCGACGCCACATACCTATTTCAATACCGTTTGATAGGAAAAAAAATATGACATATTAAAATGCATTGTGGGGCAACTATACGCGGCGTATAAGTATACCCAGTGAACTTTGTGCTAGGGTGATATCAGGCCATTGTCTGTAAACAAACAAACTATAATTTACATTCAGTCGCTAATGTATTGTACACAATAGTGGTGCTCGTTGATAGCTCGCATCGAAATTGAGATATATTCACAAATTCCATTTCCGGCTGTTTTCTTATTATTTTTTGCAATATTCAATTGCAAAATTTTTATATTACAAATTACTACATTACATAGTACAAAGCTTTATTATTTTAGAAGCATTCCTTTCAAAACTTCGTATAATTACCCCACATGACTATTGGGGATAACATATCGACGGTAAAATGGTTTTTAATTGCGGGGCTGGTTAGCTTTTCTTGCAACACGCCTTGGTAATTAGGTAGTTCTTCCTATCCCTAAATTTTATACAGGAGACTGGTTTAAATAATATTGATTACAAATTTAAATAATATTGTTTGTAAATAATAATCGTGTACTGTTAAATAATCTGAATGCAAGAGACTAAGTACATCCATAATTACTGTAATATTACCATCTGTATGTTAATAATTCTGCAAATAAACAACTTGACTTGATTTGATAACATTTCATATCAGTGTACGAGAATTCTTTTAGATGTCAATCTATGAAGCAACTGTGATAACACGAATAGATTTTTTATGCTTAGGCGCTATATACAATTAAAAAGAGTCCCCGACATCCGTTTGTGTGAAATGCGTTGTCTATTCGCGTTAAACTCAAAAGCTACTCAAGGGATTACATAGTATTCACGGATGGATGAAGTATTTAACCTAGTGTCTAGGTTTTGGGTTAGTTTTTTGAAAATCCATCTAGTACTTTCAAAATAAAAATAGTCGGTTTTGTTATGATAAGGTTATCTATTAGTAATCTTTACTTTACTGTAATATAAATGTTCTAATTGAGTGAAGGCGCGGACAAACGCTAGTTTAATATAATTTGATAACCGGCATGTGTAAACAAACGATATAGTTGTTAGATAACAATTATACAAGTAAAGGCATAATAATTCAAGCAGTTAGATTTTGATGCCGGCCAAGTCACGTCGTTTATATTATCTATATTTAAAAAATATATAAAAATGGTATGTAAATTGAAATATAACAATTGCATGTAGACGGTTGTCATGTGCTTATCGTGCACCGGACAATTAACATTATCTAGACAGGTTTTATTTTTTTGTAAAATATTATTTACGGTCAATTATTCAATATTTTTAAAATGGTAATAATTTTTTTTAATAGAATATCTATCTCTTTATTATAGAACATAATTTACTTAATTGATTGATTTTTTAGGTGAAACTAACAGCTCGCGGTCTGATGCCTCCAGTGTTCACACCCCTCAACGATGACCTTACTATAAACTACCAAGTTATTCCAGTCTATGCCAAATACCTTGTGCAAGCTGGAATTAAATCAGTTCTCGGTAATAAAAAAGTAGTAGATATAGGGTAGCTAGATATAGGTAGTTAAATATATTAAGGGCCCTTTTCAGCACCTCCTGAAACTTTATCAGAAGGTATCAGAAAGTCAATTATACTTTGGTAACAGTTATTTTATCGGGAGATAAAATATCAAAAAAAAAGTATAAAAATAAAATTCTTCTCGTAAGGAATCAGGAGGTGGTGAGAAAGGCCCTTAGATTTATAATTAGATATATAGAAGATATAGGGCATTCAGGCGGATACTCTCCTCAAATTCCGTCTCTCCTTGTTATTCGGGGCACACTACAGTCTTAAAAAAAATTATGACCTCTAAGCAATGAACCATTACGAATCATTGCGAACCATTCTTCCGCTAATTCTGGTTATATTGTAATAATTTTATTTCCAGTGGGAGGTACGACAGGAGAGCACCAGTCTCATAAGGTAGCAGATAGAAAGAAGGTTATTGAAGCATGGGTGAAAGATGGCAAGTCTTTAGGGCTCCACATTCAGGTCCAAGTCGGCGGAGCACCACTACCTGATGTTGTTGAGCTGGTAGGTAATAATACTTTTAATTCATTATCGCTCATTATTATCGTCTCTTTCGTTAATTATCTTTACAATTAATTATTCGTCATTTTCCCACCCTTTTTCTAAATCCACTCTCTCCAAAGGTAGACGCCGCATCTAAGGCCGTCTATCGTGAATGTTAATGGGCACTTCCACTTACCACTTACCGTACCACTTCCCCTTACCACTAGGTACCATTACATACAGATACAGAGCGCCGTTATTATCAGTGAACAATCGTGGCGCACAGGTCGTTAGGTGAAAACAATAAAAAAATAAAAGAATGTCAAGTACAATGAGTAAAATCTAAAATAGATAGGGTATATTACATACCTAGAGAGATAGTTCTGGAAATATTAAAAGTTGTTTTGATTAATTTAATATTTGCATTTAAAGTAAGTATACTAAATTCAGCATATGCGCGCGGCTTCGCTCGTTTAGAACCCATTTTTGAGTTATAAATAAATTTTATCGTTCTGTTTTACGAAACGGATAAACCAGGTATCTATATTTTGAAAACTACTGAACTAAATCTCATAAAAAATATACCTCCTGGATTATGTATTCATTACGTTACACCTTACATAATCTAAGGTACGTAACGTGAGTGAAAGATTGGTGAAAGTCATATCGAAATCCGTTAAGTTTTAAGGTTTCATGCTTTTAACAGTGATAAGTTTATATTATTATGAGTAGAGAAATACTTAGAACGCTGTTTGTTTATAGATAAAGAAGGCGAATGAAAGAAAAATACTTTTTTATCATTCTTATATGATTGATTACAATACATACCTCCCGCGCTTACTTTTTATCTCAAGTGCAAGATAATTGGAATTATTGACTCAACGTAACAACTTGTAGCTACGTTATCCACGAAAATTTCACTATATTCCACAACATTATTATAAACATTCGTAATATCTATAGATTTTTTAAATTTATTTATTTAAAATAGTCAGAAATCATACAGTCACTTATCATGTTAACACCAATGTAACAATTGGATATACAAAAAGATTGAGACGTCATTAATTTTTGTAAAAAGAAAAACAAGAACGCTAGCAACAAGTAAATAATACTATGATTACCTACATAATACTACATAATGATCTAATGCAGAGTTTCCCAGTCTTTGTTTTGTTAGCAACACACTTTTAAATTGGATTTCATTGGCATATTAAAAATTACAGAATAATAAATAACAATTTTTACACATACTTTATTTAAAAGAATGATTTTTATTAAGTCCTTAAATTACCGTTTTATGGGTATGGAAAAATCAATTATTTTTTATATGAAAATCATATATTTAATTAATCTACGATAAGTATTATCCATTATTATTAATGCACGGGAATCGATGAATTCTCTGAAGGCGTTTTGCACTGTCTCATCGGAGTTGAATTTTTTTCTCGTGTAAAAAGTTATCCAAATTCAGAAAAAAATGGCAATCAGTAGGGACAAGGTTGGGACTTTTGGAAAAAGGTCCGGCGAGTTCGGTGGGAGACGCAGAGTTTCCAGTCAAACACCCTGTAATTTTGAAACTGTCTGTCGTGCAGTGTGTGGGTGAGTGTTATTATCATGGAAACGTTTGAGATATTGGTTGGTTGTCTCCTGAGTTCAACCATTGTGACGAACGTTAACGATTATCATACAGGATCCACATCTCATCACAACTGACAAAACGATTCAGAATTCCTTCATTTTTGTGCCGGTTCAGCAAAGTAAGGCAAGCTTCGACGCGTGTTTGCCGATGACTTTCATTAAGCGCACACGGTACCTACTTTCCGAGTTTCTTCACTTTCCCGATTTGACAGAAATGATTTGAAATATCGTTTTGTCATTTACGGCGAAGGCTGCTGCTAACTCGGAGGTGGTTTGAGATGAAGCCGCTTCCACTATTGCTTTCAATTCGTCATTAGTGAATTTAGTCTCCGGTAGTCAACGAGGCTTGTTCTTGAGGTCGAAATTTTTAGAACGGAAACGATCAAACCAAAAATGCACCGTGCGTTCGTTTGCGGTGTTTGGTTACACATAGTTGATTATGCGTGTAGTCTGTTCTGCGTTGCTGCCATGACGGAACTCATATTCGAAAATAACGCGAATTTTTAACTTTTCCATGGTCGCAAAACAATGATATCTAAGCAGAAAGTCGTTTGACGGAAAACCAAATGAATAATTTGATTTTGAAAAAAGAATGTCATTTGTAAAGCTTTAAATTGAAATTAATTTGTATTTGCGATTCCAAGCCAAACGCAAGATAACTAAGTTCAAAGTGGCCACTATGAACAAACGAATTTAATTTTAATAAGCTTGTATTAATTTTAGTATAATTGTTTTAATTTTAGAATATTTTTGAGTTTTTGTACCTCTTTGTCGCAGAAGCTCCGATTCGCAAAACGTCATGCTTAAAAAAATGTCCCATTCTCAAATAGTCCCTTATAAAAAAAAGCTTTTTGTAACTTTTAGGCCAAATACTGCGCGACCGCTGGTGTAGATTCTCTACTGACGCTGCCAGAGCTGTACTTCAAGCCTCAATCGGTGGCTGAGCTGGTCTCATATGTTGAGCTGGTGGCCAATGCAGCTCCCAACCTGCCAGTACTGTACTACCACATACCGAGTATGAGCAAGGTTGAAAGTAAGTAAGAAAGAGTTGATAGTAAGTATTTGCTACTCCAATATTACCATATCAGTCCCACTGGATCGCTCATAGGTAGAGTGGGGCGTAAGTTTTGAAAAATTGTGCGTTTTATATGGAATACTAACTTTTGTCTTTAGTCTACTTGAATATTAGCCTATGTGTTAATCCAGATAACAATCTACCTATATGCCAAGTTTCAACGAAAACGGTTCAGCCGTTTTGCCGTGATTGAGTAACAAACATCCAAACTTTCAGATTTATAATATTAAGTAAGATCTCTCCATAGAAGGGAGAATAAAAAACTTTCAATATTCTGTAGAAACAGACAAAGCGCTTTGTAAGGGGTTAACTGCTAACTTGAAATTGTCTTAGTACCAGATTTTGAGTGAGACTAGATGAATAAGCTGTATCTTGCACACCAGTGTACCAGAGATAATTACATTAGGCCGTCCTATGATATAAGGGAGATTTTTTTTTTGCGAAATCAGATACGTATAACCTGTATTTAATTACTCGATTATGAAATATTATTGCCTTAGGATAACGAGGACTCGTGCCGATTTGATGTCAAACTTACAACTTGAGAATTTGTACTGAGGTATAATGGATTGACTTAAGAATTAATGTAGTTTTGGAAAATAAAACATCAATTGGTCCAATTCGTGCATTTACTACTATTTTAAATTTAAAAATCAATTATGGAGCATATTATCTTTTCAAAGTTTCTTTTTTACAGTCAGGATAGATCTTTCTGTGCTCTTGTAGATACACGACCTAACAAAAAATGTTTATGTTCCTCCTCAATCGCAATCAATCCATGAAAGTCTTGCATCAACTTTACAGCCCTTTCAGCTGCATCGTTTACTGCTCTAACGGTTGACACAGTATGTTTGGCTTTTAGAAACGAGGCGTTAGTCCCTCATAAAGACGGACATTCGTAGAGAAAACTGTCATCAATTCTGAGACGAGAGAAGAAATATTTGCTCCTGACTGATATAAAATCATAGATCTCTTTGAAACAAAACAGAATAGTTAGGGTGAAATTACATGAGATAGACAGAAAACTAAAGAAACAACTACACTATTTATCTGTCAAACTAACCGTACAATGAACCACAAAATTCTTTTGTTGTTTGGTGTGGACCAATTGTTTTGACAATTGGTCCACACCAGTGGCAGGATAGCTGCTTCATCCGTTAAATACCATAAGTGTTTGCTAAACTTCTGTTGAGTTGCTTTCGAGATACGTTTGTCAACGTTTTCTAAAGCCATTAATGACTTCAGAAAGCACAAATCTTGGTAAGGTAATTTACTGTGCAAATTGCATTGAAGCTATGGCTTGACATAGGATGTCACAATAAACAAGCAGACGTCTAGCAGAGCTGCCTTGTCCTTATTGGTTATTTTGAGCTGAGAACCTAGTAACGATATTTTCAGAGAATTGATCGTTCTCGCCATCCATCGAGCTTGGTGCATGGCACCTGGGGGCCTAATTTAGAATTTTCGCTGTGTATCTCCATCTATAAATATGAGTGAGAGCTCTATCAATTCTCGATAGTCATCTCTGACTATATATTTTTTTAATTTAAACAGAGATTTTTAGAACTGCGCAATTCTACTGACATGTATATTGACTAAAAGCAATAGGTTTACTGACAATACAACTGGAAATCACATGCACGTCGACGCGTAAGCGCGCGCTCGACGCGTAAGTATCGATGCATGTTTCGGTACAAGTCGCCGCGGTTTGCCGTAGTCCAAAGATCATGAAATTTTATTTATGTGTGTTTTGATATAAGTCAAAAAACATAAGAGGGTATGCGTTAAAAAAATACTTTGAATTTTTTAGGACATCCTAACCTACATGCCACAACCAGTTAAAAATGATGAATGTTGCTAATTCTGTAGATAACAAACAAGGAAAAAAAATAAAAAAACAATTGTAATACATATAAAATACTAAACTTAGAATAATAATGTTTCAGTAAACATGCCAGCGTTCGTAACTGCGGCTACAGCGAAGATACCGAACTTCAAAGGCATCAAGTTTACCTCAAATGATCTGAGTGAGGGTGCCCAGGTGTTGAGGGCTCTTAAAGATGACCAAGAGATTTTCCTTGGAGCTGACACTGTAAATATGTATATGTTATTATTATTAGAATAGAATTATAAAGCGACAAGTATGTTGTTGTATGTTGCAATCGATGTCGATGTAATAATAACATCACACGTTTTTTACAGCTCATAGGACCTGCGGCTTTATTAGGAATAAAATCCAGTATTGGTACAACATTTAATCTGTTCCCGCGGCTGGCTCAAGATATAGTGGACGCCGTGGAAAAGAATGACGTACAAAAAGCAAAATCATTGCAAGAAAAACTTAGCTTAGCAATTGAAGCACATACTGTTGAAGGTGAATAACTAATGGTATTTGTCATTATAATTGACCATTCAGGCGATTCATAGCCCAATCGGACCACTAATATATCATATGCTATAAAATGTCATATAGTTTATTGCTAAGGCTGTATTATGGCACTAGCATTCAGAAATAGCCTATAATTGTCCCACTGCAGGCACACCCCACACATTGCAATCTAAAGGGGATTTCAGTTAATAATAAATAATCCAATATCTAATGCTGGCCCAATGCGGATTAGTAGATTTTACACATGCCCCAATTTTTTTTAATTCTCCGGAACGCTGCGGCGATGTTTTCCTTCACCGCTGAATTAGTGATAATGATAACAGATAATTTAAAATCTTTGACGAATTTTCACTATTGACTATAGCACAATTAGGTATTTTTGTGCTTTGTAACGAGTTGCTAACACCACGGATGGGAAGAAACTCAACAATTACGTCTTAGTTCAAGAAGTAGGAACTTCTTGACAACTTCTGGCACCCCCTATATCTATGGCTCTAATATTAACAAGAGTTATAGCTAGAAGAAGAAGAAGTGGATGGCAGCCACTGTTCCCTTTCTTTCAATAATAATATTATTATGATTTGTTACATTTTGGTTTTAAGTTGTCGTTAAAATATTAATATTATTCACGAAGTGGTATTGATTTATATTCTCTATAAGAAACATAAACATATGTCCTCACTGAGCAGTTTGTATCAAAAGTCAATTTTATATTTCTAGGATCCTGGGTTCCTATAATGAAGGCTGGCATGGAGATTGTGTCTGGAATTAAAGTGGGCCCTCCTGCATTACCACAGAAGCCGATAACTGTTGAGGCAAGGACGAGAATTGAAGGGAAACTTAGGACCTTGAATTTGGTTAAATAGTATACAAAGAAAGTCACAATGATCGACGTCGGCAGTTTATTGTTAAAATACATGTTGCATTAATGTTTAAATAAAAATCTGTATAACATAAATAAAATTACTTAATAATAGTTATACCTACCAGTTGGACGCACTTCGGCCAGGTGGATTTGAAGATTTAGTTTTTTTTTTTTTATAGATTAGTGGGCGGACGAGCAAGCGGTCCCACGTGATGGTAGTGGCTGCATGAAAAAGGGAAGATCGTTTATAGTGGCGGACCTTCGATGAATGTTATCTAGTGTCTCCGTTCACATGGATATACAATCTGGCTCCCCGGATGGCTCAATAGATAATTTTTCCTCCTCTTTGTTCCACCAATTTAATTCAAATATAATAGGTACTTAACATTTTTTATGTCACTTCGATGCATCAATTTCGGGTCCAAGTACAATATTGCTAGGCCACTTCAATCCACACATTTATGTGTCAAAAGTAATGATTAGAGATAAATACAATAACAACATATTTTATTTCAAACAACAAAAATGACAATTCATTACTAACAACCCGTTCAAATCGAGACAAATGGATGTCGGACCAAGATTATGGAGGAGCATACACCAGCACAACATATATGCACATTAGATGCTGGTTGCTTGCCTACTACATAATAATAAGAAAAAATGCTCTAATATCTAATTTATAAGATGAAATAATAAAAATATCTATCGTGACTCACTCCGGCGACGAAAAGTTGTTACACGTTGAAATAAATACAAATCGCGTATTTGGGCGCGAACGAAAACGTCTATGTCAGGTACTTAAACAAATATATTTTATACTATAAGCCTATAGAACATTGACCAATGGTCCGTTGTGAAACACGGCTATGCATCCGCTGTCCTCAACAAAGACTTAAAAGTATTGAATAACTCTAGCGTTCGAACTAATAATTGCAGTTAGGTGGCTTTTTTTTTCGGAATGGCTAAATTTTTGTGGCCCTAATGGCTTTTCAAGAGTCACCGGACATGTAATGGGATGTTGGCGAGTATCGCGGATGTCCGTGGACGACAGTATCTACTTACCATCGGGTGGAATGTATGCTCGTCTGCCACCTTTTTCCATAAAAATAATAATAATTAACTAAATAAAAACTCGTCACATTTTTTTTATAGGGAAGTAGGTGGACGAGCAAACAGTCTCACGTGATGGTAAGTGGTCACCGCCGCCCATGGTCACCTGCAACACCAGGCGGGTACGCCGCCGACCTGGCGAATGTTATTATGCTTACCCAATATGGCTTTTAGGTCATTGTCAGTCAAATATTTTAAGTAGTTTGGAATCGCTTCCAATACCAGTAGTCCCGTCGGAGAATGAGCTGAATACTGGTGATGCGATGCCTTCAATATCAAAGGAAACCTGAAAGTAATGAGAAGGTAAATTAGTACAAAAAGTAAGTATGTATGTATCTATAATGTATATAATGTCTGTAATGTATCTACAATATAATCTTTTTTCTGTCTCTACATAATATATAAATTTCAAGAGCCAGTGGTTCCATTTTGTTATAGTTTTCTTTGTTGTATAGGGTACATATTTATTTCAGAAGAATTTATCAAAATTACTAAAATAATTTACGAATATTAAAAAAATATGGCGGGTTAAGAAATCTGTTCCGTAAGTATTTAAAAAAATTTTCAAAGATAAGTAGCGCATCCGGTGGCGTGCCAACGTTTGTCATTCTGGACTGATGTTGGCATGTACCGCGGATGCCCAAGAGTGAGAGTATTCACTTACCTCCAAGTGAACTATATGCTTGTCTGCCGCTTTATTTCAGTAAAAAAGTAAGAATTTCTCTGTCAAAATTGGGTTTCAAATAGGCGCAGACGCTACGGATAAGTTCTAATAAAATAAATTACAATTTTTTCTTCACCGCCTTGCTAGCACTAAACGGAGACTGTTGAGAGGCAACGAAAACAAGATAGACAGACTGGTACAATACGCGATACTGACCGGTTGACGCCGCTAGAGCGGTGTTGCGAAAGTCCACATTTCGAATAAGTATTGACTGTTCTATCGTGACGAAAATAAACCGTATCTCAATTTAGAAAAGTCTAATAGAACGCTGGAGCGACCACGACATGAATGAGGATTTATTATGTAATTTAATTAGTAATTAGACCATCGATATGGGAATATCGATATCGATATATATTATATTCCCATATTTATATAGTAGAGTGCCCTAGCTTGGCTCAGGTGCTATTTGAAATATAGCCTATGCCAACTTACAACAATAGTTTAGCTTCCCAAAAGTGAAATAATTTTCAAATCGTTTTTGAGTTTACTTTTTATAGGTACTTATAAATAAAATTAATTAAACCACAGACTTATATAGCATACCATAGGATCAGCCTATGTCTCTGCACTGCTGGGTATAGGCAAGTAATATTTGCCGCGGGACCGATATCATCGATGGGGTAGACGAGTCCTCGAATGGAGGCTACGTAACGGGAAGTGCAGTGCCCAACCTTTCCCAACAAGTGCCCTCAAGCCAGGTGGACAGACGACTTAAAAAGATTCGCGCGTGGTGGTTGGATGAGAAGAGCCGAGGATCGTGTGTGATGGCGAGCTCTGGGAGAGGCCTGTATCCAACAGTGGAGAGTCACAGACTTATATTTAATATTAATTTTTCGTTTATAATATTTAACGTTTAATAATTAATGTTTAAAAAGAGATTGTGAATATTGTAACGATAACAGATAATTATTATTGTCTATTAATTATTTTAAAAATAATTATTTCAGATGGATGTGTATTCATATTATGGATGCCTGAGATATAGAGACAATCGCAGTAGGGTTGCGTTTAAACCTTCCTTTTTTTCACAAATAATTTATAATCTATGACAATATATTTTAATGTATTTTCTTTGTGATTTGTCACATCACATGCTAGCAACACCAGTTTTCTTTTTTTATCAGAGTTTCCATTGACTCACATGTCGTGTTTATTAATAATGTCTCAGTATTCAAGTCTTCAGTCTCACTTAATTTAAGACGCCGCACGCACGCACGTTAAACATGTTTTTATAGAAATATTTATATAAAATAAATAGATAACGAATCTCAAATCTCGTCAAGGCCGCACGGCTTCATTGTCTTTGCCTCTATTGTTGTAAACAAAACCACGTGGTGATGCAATCAACGAATGAAATGTCGGAATTTACTGGTGTAGAAATAAAGCGGGAAAGTATTCAAAATGGCGCAATTGCAGCTACGTTGGCTACGGCTGACGTGAATGGAAAATTGGAAAATGGTGTTTGTCCAAAAATAGCAGCTAAGGTGAAAAAAGCTAGAAGTTTTTTGGAGATGTCTATCAGCGCAAATTCAATAATAAGTCTTGATAGAAACGAAAGAAGAGTTTTAGTTATATACACTGGTGGTACTATTGGAATGGTGAAAAATACCAATGGCGGTAAGTTTATTTACAAAATTTTTTTAATTGGATACGGTTGTTTTGTTAAACCCATGTACATTCACATACGAGTATACATTTGAATTGAACTTGTTCAATTTTATGTGCTCTCATGGCACCGGTAATTTAAGCAATTTAAATTGATAAATCGATGTCATTTAATCACCTGCCACTATATTGCCACTACAGGCTTTCTCTTATTATCCTTCCATCAATCAAATTGCAATCACGTGGTGGTTTCGGCCCATAAACAAAAAATAATAATTGTGGCTTGATTTAATTAATAAATTCCGAGTGTACATTCTAATTTTTAAATCGGGACACAATCTGTAATACAAGGAAATGAGTGAATATTGCGTGTAGAAGATAATTAGACTTGTATAAATTTATAATAATTAATAATGAATGAATGATTACCGGTTCCTCAGAGAATATGAAATACCGCCAATCGTCATCGTTAGTTTTCGTTACAAATACAATGTGTATGAAATATTATTTGAAAAAAAAAAAGAAATAAAAAAATTGTCGCTGTTTATACTATGAATGCTACAGAGCTAAAAAACCATCTTTGTAATCTTATCTATATTTACCTAAACGGGTATCAAAGCGTGTGTTTACCTTATTTATTTCACTCGACGTTTCGTTTGCGTTGCATCTTATTGCAAACATTCGCGTTAAGACTCGTTTAAATAGATAAATATGTGTGAAAAACGCGAAAACCTCCAATGTTATTTTGTAATCTTTGAATGTAACTCAAAGTATCGAAATCTTTTCCGATTCATCATCAATTTGTTTTCTAATTATGAGGTATGCGGTTTTGCTTATGACGTTTTCCTTCTTCGCAGAGTTTAGATAACTCATTTAGATAAGCGATATCGTACTCGTAGAGCGATGAAAGCCTATAAATAGATACAGGGGGATTTTTATTAAAAGAAATTTAGTAGGTAGGTACTAGGATAATTAGATTTAAATTTACGTTGCAGCAATTTGTATTCCTCTTATTATATGAATTTCTATTCGTACGGTTATTATAACTTGCAGCTGCGTGCAGGCAAGTAATTAAGATAAGATAAGATAAGAAAATAATATAAATATCATCATCAATGCTTGATTCATTGGTAAACTTATTATGTAAAGGATACCTCACGCTGCTTTGTTCAAGAACAAAAATGCAAAAAAGTTTATTTTCACGTTAGATATTAATTGAAGTTAGTTTTTTATAGTGGTAGAGTAGTAGTTAAAAAACGCTTAAAAATCAACTTAATTTTCTTAGCTAGGAAACTTAATTTTCTTTTTAAGTTATCTTTTTTAATGTATTGTATTTCATTTACCATTCAACAGTTTTAATACCTCAGAAAGGTGCATTCGAGAATCTTATACGCGGGTATCCACAACTTCACGACAATGCTTATTGGAGGCAGAAATTAACTGTACCTGGATTCGACACCTCTCTTTTAGCGTTGCCTGGTAAGCTTTAGTTATCTTCAACATCAATGTTTAAAAGGCATGATAACTTTTTTTCTCAGTCAGCACTGACAGTTTGTTGCGCTAATTATACCGGCTTCGATTTCTGATCCAGATTTGCAGGGCCGTCTTAAGTCTATTCTGCGCCGGGGTGCGGGAGTGTATCCTAAGACAGTCAAACATCCTATTGTGTATCCTATGACAGTCAAATATCCTATTGTGTATCCTATGACAGTCAAATATCCTATTGTGTATCCTATGACAGTCAAATATCCTATTGTGTAATTGTTTACTATAGCATTATATTTTTTCATTACCTTTAAAAGGTGAGCGCCCGGGGTGCACCGCACCCCTTGCACCCCCTGGTAAAGACGGCCCCGCAGATTTGTTTCAAATATATTTGGAACATTATCAGAGTAACGGATTAACCGACAATAGGGTTATTGTCGGTTTTAATTTCCCAGATATTGATTCGTAAGTGAAATAATAAAAAACAAATGTTCTATCCTGTTTCAATTTAAACAGAATCTTGAAACAACTAAATTTTAAGTTAGAATATCTCAACCAAAGTCAAAATCTTTGTGTTCTTTCTATTTGTGCGGGAATTTGTTAGAGAGGGAATCCCATTGTTTGAATGTAGTGAAAAAATGTTGTCTTTTATTTGCAGAAGCAAAGGAAATGAATTTGAGGATATTTTACAAAATATATGAATATGAAAATCTCCTAGACTCTTCTAATATGACAGAAGCTGAATGGATACAGATAGCGGAGGATATAATGGTACGTTTGTATATCTACGAGTACCTATCCTAATCATATATAAACTATGGTCTTTTTGTTAGTTTGTTATTAAAATTTAGCCATGCCTTAACGAATTACCATTATACTTAAAACAAGAGGGTAATATTTGCAGGAGCCTACTTCTTGAAGTTCCCGGTATAGGTACTACTCGTACGTTGTCTTCCAGTTTACAGTATGCAATGATGTTCTGGGTGTTTCCGAACTCTTCCCTAAGTCTGAAACCATGAATTTTATTCATGAATTGGTGTTACGTATAATATTATCTATTTTTTGTAAAACACCAATCAATATCTGGGCTATAAATTTAGCAAATTCGTATGTAAAATTGGTAAAAAACGAGAAAATAGTTTTTTTTGCACAAATGATTTGTAAATTTTTCATGTCAATGAACGTAGAAACGTGGTCACCGCCGCCTATAGACAGTTGCAACACCAGCGGGCTTGCGGACCTCGCAGAATCATGAACGAAATCTGTGAATTCAGGGTTCGGGAAAGGTTCGGATACACCTTTGTATGAAAGGAATAAATGGAAGGAGATGATATTGCGATGAGCTGCATTCTGGTCCGTAAATAAGCATGAGGCTTTGAAGGCTTGCGCATGTGGAGGCGGGCCGCGTCGCAGCGCATAACATTTCAAAATTCCTTCTGAATCACTTTCATACAATTTGTATACACCATAGCACGCTTCAGGCGGGCCACATCGCGCCGCAGCGCAGCGCAGCGCCGTATTCATGCGCCGATGTTATGTGGTGTGACGCGGCCCGCCTCAATGTGTGTTGAACTGGAGCAGCTAACGGACATAATTCGAGAATTATTGAATGTCAACAGCTAACTGACTTAAATTATTGCGTTGAGGTGCGGCCCGCCGCGTCACGGCTTTAATGTACGCGAGCGTTTAGTGTGTATTTTGTAGAAAGTCTACTGTGTTTTGTGTTCTAGCTCTAGTGTATTTTCTATGCTAGTGCATTTTGTGCGCTGTGAGGGACGCCCTCTGGCAAAGTGGACCTACAACTTGAAGAAGTTCGCTGATGGTGGCTGGACAAGAAGAGCCGCAGATCTTGGGTGGTGACGAGCTTTGGGAGAGGCCTATATTCAGCAGTGGAGAGACATAGGCTGATGGCATGGTGCATTTTATATCGTTTTGTGTATTCTACTATAGACCAGGGAATTTTATAGAAATTCTACGAAGAATACGACGGGTTCGTTGTACTGCACGGCACCGACACACTGTCCTACACTGCGTCCGCCTTGTCATTTATGTTTGAGAACATCGGCAAGGGGGTCGTGCTCACCGGCTCTCAGGTACCAACTTTTTTTTTTCCATTAAAACATATTATCATTGTATTTTAATTTTTATTGTAAATGATTAAAAAAAAAATTATAATGCTACTAATTTCAATTCAATTCAATTATTTGTAATGTGCGTAATAAAATAACGAATAGTTAGTATCAACATTTTCGAAAGCCTGAAACCATAAAATCTGCTTATGATTGAAGTTAGTTGATATATAATGTTACGTACTTTTTCGCAAAAATATCATTTTTGCAGGTTATGAACGTAGCAAATTTGTATTAAAAATTTGTTAAAAACTAAGAAAGAGCATTTTTGACAAAAAATACTTTTGTCATGTCAAACAACGCCGAATCATTAACCAGAATCCATGATTTTAGGTTTCGGCAAAGGTTCGGGTGCACTCTGTATACAATTTAATCTCACATTTGCTAAATTTTTAAGAAATTAGTAATTTTAGACTATAAATAATAAAGATTATCATCAGACCATGTTTTTTTTTGGCACTTATTACTTGTCCCAAGTTTCGTTGGCCAGACTTTCTTATCATAATCACATCGTGGCCATCATGTGATGACAATGTCGCCTACTGTGATGACAGCGTTGTTGTTGTCATTATTATCGACATCGTTACCGTTATATGATGATAATTATATTGATGGTGGTCTATCACGATCATAATCATTGTCATCATAAATGATAGATAAGCTCTTTGTTGTACATCAACACATGTTGCAAAAAGACAATTTAAATAAGTAACACGAAAAAGTGTAACGGGCGGCCTTATCACCAAAGCGATTTCTTCCAGACAACCTTTGGGTAGTAAGGAGAAAACAGATAACAATAACAAATGAAGGCAGATGGTGCAATTTTACATAATATCAATATATGTAACTTAAATATGACGATGTTATTATCTGACACCATCATTACCGTCTTTTTATCATGAAAATGATGTCGATGATGGTAACTTATTGAACAGATCCCGATATTCGAGCCTCGGAGCGACGGCGCGGACAACTTTGTGTCCTCATTGCTCATAGCTGGAGGGCTCAATATACCCGAAGTTACTGTCTTCTTTGGGAGCAAACTTTTCAGGGGGAACAGGTAAAACTAGAGAGAGAGAGAGAGAGAGAAATGGGAAAAGAAAAGTTTATTCATTGAATTGTGTATTGTATTTGTGTGCTTTGTGGCCACGAACACGTGGGCTGTGGAACGAACTCTTCAACAGGTCTTTCTATTAAGCTACGATATGGGGTTCTTTATGAAATCTGTGAATAGGATTTTGCTCCTGGTGTTGCAGGTATCCATGGGCTGCGGTGACCACTTACCAGCACGTGGGCCGCATGTCGGATGGACATTCTTTATTGTTCTTTATGGACGGGGCGTTCTTTACTATAAAAAGGATTTCTTTATTGTTACAGACCTTGCCAATTTGTACTCCATAGCGAATAAACTGTAGTGAATATACCTATACGTAGTGAACCATATGCCAAAGCAATGCCAATGCATTATTGAATGGAAATCCATTATTGAATTAAATAAAAAGGTGCATTACTTATTTAGGTACATACTTCAACTAAGTGCTCATGGCACGACAATTAAATTTATAATTCAGTTCATAAATTTAGATCGCCACATAATCGTTTATATAAAGAAATTACCAGTACTTTCAACGGCTTAACCAAACTTGTCAAATCTAAATACTACTTGTGTAAATTTTGAATTACTAACTCATTCTTGCCAAGAAAATCCGAATAATTTCTCTCATAGTTTTGAGTGTTTGTTAAAAAAACAATCCCAAAGGAAATGAAAAACCTTATTCTTTGACACTGAACTGTGAATATTTCTTTTGGATCACGAAAATTGAGGATAATATTTTGGTGTACGAAATGTTGTACGCAGCGAAAGGTCTTCAACCAAAACAAATTATCAATCTTCATAAAATTGATATCTTCGTATTGTACATAAAATGAATTAACAAAAAGATGTACAGTCAGCAACACAACAATGTAGCCAAAATCATTTTATTTTAGTCTTTATCGGCGAGCTTATTTCCTTAGGAGATTTGTACCAGCAAACCCACCTTATCAATGTGCGAATGTACAGTACCAAGACAAACCTCTATGATTTTTTTTATATGGCACCAAAGAACATTAATTATGTACGATTGTTTTGTGTTTATTTTTTTTTTGTTTAGCAACAGCCTTATGATTTCACTAGCGTTTAATTATCATTTGTCTCAGAACCCGTAAAATCTCTGCACATAATCTCCACGCGTTCGATTCCCCAAACTGCGTGCCGTTGGTCGAAGTGGGTATTGATATGGAGGTGAACAAAAAAGCGATATTTAAACCTACCGTCATTGAGAAGTGTCACCTGCACGCCAAGTTGTCAAAGAATGTTGGCTTGTTGAGAATATTCCCGAGTATCAGCTCGGCGGTGATACGGGCCTTCTGTCAACCTCCCGTTGAAGGTAACTACATTAAAGTGGACGTCTGTATGTTTTCATGTCGATGTCGTATATATGGTGTGTCATATTTATTCTGAATTTTTTCGTAACACAAAAATTTTGTCCCTTTGATTTATGTTTAGCAAATATGTATGAGGAATTTAGCAAAATTTAAAAATAAAAACTGAATATTTCGCAAAAAAAAAAATTCATTTCCCGTATTGAATTTGTCTGATTTGTATGTTTATTGAAGCTAACATCTACTGGAGAGATCTACTGGGTGGATTTTGCTGCGGTTTATATTTTACACAAACAATATTCTTTTATTGTTTGTGCGAAATATGTATATGCGTTTACTCTCGTAAATGCTATTACAGTTCACTTCGCGAGCTATTGTGGTTTGTGGAAGAATCCTTTTATTTAGCAACTAGCTGTGCCCGGCATGCGTTGCATGTCCGCCAACTTTTTTGCACATAATACATATTATGTGCATCCTATGCATCCAACATATGCCTATGTTCATCTGGAATAATGTACCTTTCAAATGGTGAAAGAATTTTTCAAATAGGTGCAGTGGTTTCGGAGATTACTCTCCACATACACACAAACTCACAAAATTCGCACTCTCTTTATTATATTAGTATAGATTAATCTGGTTTTCATATTTACACTACTTAATATCAGTGAGAGGAGTTTTATACCTACCTATTTCTAAAGCAGTGATAGAATAGGCGTATCGACACGGGGAACACGACATACGGAATCCTAATAAGGATCATTGAATGCCGTGTTATTCACATTCATTTACTATCCAATTGGGCAAGACCAAGCGGCAACAGAGGCAGAGGTCGATCCAGAAAGCGCCGGGTCGACGAAATACCAAAGGTAATACCGCTGGTAATAGCTGGATAAAGAAAGCGACAGAAAGAAGAACCTGGAACAAATTGGAGGATGCTTATACCCGAAAAGGGGCGTTAACTAAATGATTCCGACAAAAATCAGTTCAACATTACATATTAATAGGGGTTAAAGTATGAAATTGCCGTTTTATAGTAATAGATACTTTGAATTGACATAAAACCTTCATGGTGTGAGATTTTCGAGTGAAACTTTTTTCACATGATACCTATGAGGTTCTTGTTTTAAAAAATGTGCAACATTCGATTTTCGACTTTCAATTGTTTTTTTTATTCAGCTTAGACGGGAAAGATAGATACTTCGAAAATCCGAGTAATCTTTGAATACGAGTTCCGACGCGGAACTAACGCGGCAGAAACGGCTCGCAATATCAATGCTGCGTTTGGAGAGGAGACTGCTAATGAACGAACCGTGCGTTTTTGATTTAAACGCTTTCGTAATGGAAACTTCGACTTGAAGAACGAACCACGTGGAAGACCGCCCACACAGGTGAATAACGCTGAATTGAAGGAGATGGTGGAAGCCGATCCGAGTCAAACTACCCAGGAATTAGCGGCATGGTTTAACGTTACCTTACCTATAATATTGACTCATTTGCATCAAATCAATAAGATAAAAAAATATGAAAAATGGGTGCCTCATGATTTAACTGATCTGCAGAAAGAAACGCGTGTTGAAACTTGCGTTGCCTTGGTGAATCGGTACAGAAATGAAGGAATATTGGATCGAATTGTGACATGTGACGAAAAGTGGATTCTTTGCAATAACCGAATGCGAAAAATGCAATGGCTGACCCCAGGTCAAACGCCGCAACAGTGCCCTAAGGCAAAGCTTACCAATAAAAAGATAATGGTAACTGTTTTGTGGTCTATTCATGGTGTTATTCACTATAGCTTTCTCAGGTCTGGTCAAGCAACAACAGCAGATGTTTACTGTGCCGAACTTCGAACAATGATGGCGAAACTAGCAGTGAAACAGCCCCGACTCGTGAATCGATCTTCACCATTATTGCTCCATGATAACGCAAGACCTCACACTGCACGAGAAACCGTTGTAACTCTACAGGAGCTGCAGTTAGAAACCATACGTCATCCTCCTTACTCGCCAGACCTTGCTCCAACGGACTACCATTTTTTTCGTGATTTGGACAATTTTCTACGTGGTAAAAAATTTTCTTCCCAAGAGGCAGTACAAAATGCTTTCCCGCAGTTTGTCGAATCTACGTCCCCAGAGTTCTATCGCAAAGGCATAAATGAACTTCCGATTAGATGGCAACAATGTATAGATAATGAGGGTAAATATTTTGATTAAATAAATATGTTACATTTTAGAAAAAAACGAGTTTTAATTTCTCAGTACAAATCGGCAATTTCATACTTTAACCCCTAATATTATATTAGTTATGGAAATAAAGGTTTATAATTATTATTATTTTTAGGCGTGGTATTGGAAAGTTACGGAGCCGGCAATATACCATCAAACAAGCAGATATTCCACGAGATCGGTGAAGCGGTTAAGAGAGGAGTGATATTTGTGAACATCACGCAGTGTACTACGGGAGCTGTCGCCTCGCCGCTCTATGAAACTGGCCGGGTAAGCAATCGAGTTCGGTTAATAGAAAGGCATATAGGAAAAAGTTTATAAACACTGGAAAAAGAATATAATTGAAATAAAGACAACGAATTGTAATGTAATATGTAATTTTAATAATATGTGAAATTTGCTGTGCCCTAGCAGGGTGTTGTTGGTCGTCCAGTTTTGATTGTTGTACTGCATATTGTAAATCGATAAATAAATAAATAGATATAGTAAAGGATTTTTTATAGAAGAGGTGGCAAACGGTAGGTGGCTCACTAAATGGTAAGTGGTTACCGCCGTCCATGACGTCACGCTTAAACAAACGCCCCGTTCGCAAAACGTCCCCTTTGCATGATGTGCCGTTCGCAAAAGATGTCCTATAGCTTGGTAACAATTTCCATTTTTCTGGTTCATATATATATTTATATACCTATTCATGTTTACATAATTATACATTATGTATACAGTATACTTTATTATACATTTATGAATATATGAACCCTTTAGGTAGAAGGTATAAAATACGTAGTTTACATTTAGGTAACATATATACATAAATGTATAATAAGGTATACTGTATACATAATGTATGTATATATATACAATATTATAAATTAATAAAAAAATATACGATAATGAACTTATACCGGAATTTGTTATCTGTAATCTGTGCTATCATCGCCTATAGGCATCATATGCCAATTGGCCAAGAATTGTCGATGTCAGCATATTGTATTAACGGACGTTCGCTGCCTACGGAACTTATGAGAAGGAATGACTAAAATAAAATGTGAACTATGATAGAAGAAGTGGCGTGGGTGGAGGAGAAGGAAAGGATTCAGTTTTTTTTTAATTTTTATTTTCCTATGAGCTCTTTTCTACATTTAGTCGAACAGAACCATTTTGTGTGACAACTTTTCTTAGAGTACGGCTTCTACTCCAGCCTCTCTAGCACCTTGGTGGCATGTTCTAACCTTCCATGAATTCTTTGCATACTGACGAAAAGGTGCTTCTTAAGTGGACATGTTCCGTTAGCGTTCCTATTATTATTTTGATTAATTAAGACTTTATTGATATTTAATAATGCTCAAACGTATTTAAATAAAAATGAAGCCTGTAGATGCTGCTCCTATCATTAATTCTATAGATATGTGCAGTCTTGAATAAGCTTCCGGGAACGATCAGATTCTCTTTTCTGCAGAGATGATACCTTTCGAATTTAGGAGCACTACTTACATTTCAATTAAAATTTATCAGCAGATCTAAAAATCAATCAATAGGTTCAGTGTCAGCTCAGTTCAGTGTCACCGATAACCGCCCCAGTGCGTGTTATCGGCATTTGTAATGGTGTCAGAATGGAATTGCCGAATGTTTATGACTGCTATTTTATAGTTAAGTTTTGAATTCGTAAAGGTCGTCTATGCACGGCTTGAAACTATCTAAAATTGAATAGGGGTAAAAACGACTGGGAAAATAGGAATTTCTATTTTGTATTAGCATTTTGTATTTCGTTTAGAAATGATCTCTTCGGCTGTTCATCAAACTGTTTGTTGCAGTTAATAGCAGAATGCGGGGTAGTTTCCGGGTACGACATGACGCCCGAGGCGGCTCTCACTAAACTGTCCTACGTGTTGTCCAAGACTGAACTTAGTTACCGGGAGAAAATTGAGGTGAGACACATTTTGAGACTTTTTTTTTGTACAAATGACGTGGCTGATGAGCAGATAGTTCAAGTGATGGTAAGTGAATACTATCGCCCATGGACGATATACATCAACATCGGTCAAGCATGACAAACGTTGACAAGAATGATTGGATGCGTCGTATAACTTTGGGTATTTAAGAGTGGATTTCAAAGTATTTGAAAAGATGAGGAGACGGGGTAAGGGGTAAGGGGGTTGTTATAACGGGGCGTGATCAGGAAAAATTTAAGCTTATGTTAAAATCTTTCATTTGATATTCATGTGGTCTACCGACCAAAATAAGGCATCTTTCTTTGGGGTGAAAGTTCGCACATCGACGGCACAAATAGACAAGCAGATGAAAATCCACATCCGTAGGTAGCCAGCCCTTTTTTCATCCACTGCTGGACACGGGCCTCCTGATGCACATTGTCTTGTGCATAAGGAATGTATGCCCTTAAAGCGACGCGCTGGCCAAACGGGTTGGTGAGTCCGTTCTTTTAGAGGTGATGTAGATCCACAGCACTTGTGGTAACCAGCGTTGTCATCCCTTAGTCGCCGCGACCTGACACCCGAACCCGTGGGGGGCGGGGAGGGGGGGGGTGCTATTCTATAGCTCGCCGATTCCACACGGCTCTTTCTTCACTCCCTATAAATTCTTGTGCTCTTGTTTTTTTTCCTTCAACTCTGTCCTTTCTGTGGCTCTATGACACAATGACAGTCTGGCACCAGTTATTTGTTTGCCATTTCAGATGATGTCTACGAATATCAGGGGAGAATTAACTGGCACAACATCTATAGCTATGAATGTAAGTTGATTTTGTTTATCTCTCTTTTAGACGACAGAGTCTCGAAATTTGGAACGATATTTTTTCTTTTTTACTGCTAGGCATAGGTCGTAAGCGGTTTCGGGCCATAGAATTCCACGTTAACCTAGTGTGGGCTGAAATTTTTTGAAAAATAGAAAAGTCTAAGTAACACTATATTCGGAAATTAAAAACAATCAAACACAATAAACAATGATCATCCATTTTGTTTTATTCATAATTTCAAGTTTCTAGCTCGATTTTAAATTAATGAAAATATTACGAAAATGTTTTTGCATTTTTATTTTGGCGTTCAATTCAAATGCGGCTCATTTGTCTTTACTTTAATTTAATTTCAATTAATTTCTGCTTGCTACAATCCAATTAATATTTACTACAATTAATAGTTCATATTTACATTAATATCTATATCTGTGTATCTCATCTATCTTGGATTCATTCTCAAGATAATTACTCTGTAATTAAAAATGTTGAATCAACAATACGCCACTGGCTAATTGTCACAATTAATACAAACGAGCTGTTTGTCCATTTGTTGCAACGGCAAGTTGTCATATTAACCAACGCCTTGACCGTCCATTATCTAATAGAAGCCATTAATGAACATGTTCCAACATGAAAGCATATCGGTCAGCAGATTAGGTAATACAATTACAGATTAAGAAATCAATTCGGGCTGATGGATGGACATGAGGTTAGAAGGAACAATAAACAAGGTATTTAAATAAACAATTAGGCACAGCAAAAAGCTTAGCAGTAATGGTTGGTTCAAAGTGACTTATTTAAAATATTAAAAGAAACTCCCCAAAGAAATGAATTCTTGCTGAATAAATAAAATACTAACTTAAAGGTGTTACAGGTGCAAGATTCTACCTGTAGGTAAAGTCCTACAAGTAGATTACCAATGCACAGGTTAGTAGGTACTTTATGTTCGAATGAAAAACCTCAGATTGAGTAAATATGGTTTTAATCAGATTTTTTTTAGAAATAATTTCTCAGCACAGCACCTAATGCTTAAGAGGACCATTGGTCTTCTCGATATTCGAGCCGTTAACAGGGGACGACAGCAGCGTCTTGCCCATAAAAACGTATTTCTCCGTTTTCTCCCTGAATTCTGGTAATACAGCAATTAACATGTTACAGATATTTACCATGAACATGTACCTACGCTTTGATTTTGTTCGATTAGTTGTATTATTGTATTATTCTTATAGGAGCTAGGATCCTCCAAAAATAAAATAGTCGCCCGTTAAAACGCTGCAAAACAGAAGACCAGTCTTATTTAAAAAAGCAAAACGTACCGACATAGAGAAACTATTCCTTAAAGAAAATCAGAAAAAAAAAACAACAATAGACAATGATCAAGGCAAGCAAATATTTAGTTGTACAGCACTGGTTTATATATTTGTATATATAAACCAGACCTATATATACCTATATATACCATAGACCGTTATGTAGACGGGCTGTCAGAGAATAATAAACTGAAACAGCGTATCCGTATGAGTGTCGATGTTGCCAGAATGCTTTCGGGTGCAGTAGTGTACTCGATTGCACAGTGTACAACCTACAGTTCGGATCAGACCAGATTTTAACGACTTTGAACTAACATTGGCAACTCGATTACACTGCCGGTTGTCACTGGGGTTATCTATCTGATGTAATAAGGAATGTCAAACGTTTTGCAACGATGTTTTCGTATCAATCTACTCGATACCGTGTCAATTTCGACCTTATATCATCTTTACTATTTACATAGTGTGTGCCAGCTTATAACATCCCACAGCAGAGCACAGGTCCACCGTAGCAAATCAGTGGGGGGTATCGGACCGTAATCCACCACGCGAGCCCAGTGCGTATTATTTAGATTTCTATGGGTGGATCACATACTCCAGATTATTATTGTTTTATTTGTAGAGCATGCGCGTATCCTCACGTTGTTTTCCATCACTGCCAAGCTAATGACAATTAAAAAAAAAACCGTACATAAGTAGAAAATCAATGGTAGTGTTACGGGTCAAGAATTTGAACTCACAATCACATGAATGTGAGTCGAATCCCCTGGGCTATCATCGTTAATGCTAAATTGTATTATTTGTCTAATTATTGCGATTCGATTGGCTCCGCTTGACACAATGTTTTTTAACCTTACAATATGCCATCGCGGTCACGATCTCACAATAAATCTTTTAGGTGGCACTAACTCAAGCAACACTCTCTTAAAATTCTAAAATACATTCTCTGCTTTTATGACAAGATAACAAACAAAACAGTGAACTCAATTCGATAATCATTTAATTACGAAACCAGCACAAACTGCGCACTTAACTGAAGGAAATTCTAAAAAAAAATATATGCACCTATGTGTCCGAGATGAAATCATCAATAAGGTTTCTGATGTTATTGCGACTGTCGTCGTGTTTCTCTAATTCTGTTTTTTTTTTGTTCAAAATATATTAATTTATTTTCGTTACTTCAACACAATTATTACATAGTAAGTCAGTATGTGATGCAAGTCTACTTCATCATGTAATAGGGAAAAATGTAATACAGGAAATAAAATTAAAGGGTGTCTTTTTTGATAACCTGTTGAAACTATGATAAAAATATTAAAGGGTGTCTATAATCGAATATTAAACTATTAGAACCCCTCAGTTGCGACGTTGCGTCTCTCTGTGTGTTCTAACGCCTGTACAATGGGAAATTCTCTGAAGAATTGTTCAATATAATTCCCATCTCGGGTTTCTATAACCGCACCTCCCGTCACAGAAGTGCGGTCCATCCGCATTTCCTCGATACGGAGGTGTCGCGTACTGTTCGGTCCAAAAAATATTTTATACCGCGAACCCGTAGGCTGTAGAATGAACTGCCTCAAGAGGTCTTTCCATCAAGCTACGATATAGGGTTCTTTAAGAAAGCTGAAAGAAATAGGATTTTGGAAGGTCCGCGGCGCACCCGCACGCCCTCTTGTGTTGCAGGTGTCCATGGGCCGCGGTAACACTTACCATCACGTGGGACAGCTTGCTCGTCCGCCCACTAGTCTATAAAAAAAAAATACAGATTATTTTACAAACAGATTCTCTGTACGACAAAAGCTGGTACAATCAACCTGAATGTTTGAGTTTCGGATTATTTTGAGAAGGCTTTTGGGTATAGCAAAGCTTTTGGGTATTCTACTCCTCATACAAGCAAAAGGAAATTATGTAAGTGGAATGTAATTTTATTAATGGATTTAGTGAGTTTCATTCAAGAAATTTATTCCGTTTTACAGCTATTTCTCCACGCTAATATTGTTAATTTACCTATTAACAAAATAATAGTCATCGTATGAAATCATATGAATCGTATGACGCGTGCTGACGTAAATGGCAAGCAAACATGGTTTGTGTTACGTCAACTTGAGGACACAGAGTTACGATTATTCTGCAATGATGTGTGGTGACTGTAATCATGATCCGAATAGAGTAACCCATCAAATACACTAACCAAAAGCGAAAAATACACAGTTTTGTAACAAATACAAATAGCAAAGAGATAATGTTAAAAAATTACAAAGAGATATATCATCTACATATATCATGTACAAATAATTTACAGGATTATAGGATTATAGGTAATTATAGGATCGCAGTAGAATAATTATTTATTTAAAGAAAAATATTTTATTTATATCCAATACTAGAATCGATAAAATTAAAATTCAAGTTGAAGGTCACAAAATAGAATAAAACTGAAATACAGAATTATGACGTTACTCTTAATACAGTGCGTAAGCGGCAGACGAAGCGATACCTATCTATAATATTTATTATTATCAAACCGATTTTTTTTTGTAAATTGGTTTATTTTTCTTTAATTAATTGTCGGTTATGTCATGTCGTGAACCTTATAAATTTTAACAGCAATCGATTAGGTATCCAATTATTTTGCTTAGTTTATAAATACATTTTATAAATACATAGTTTATAATCTCTTGGTGACAATTAAAAAAAACAATGTCACGAGCGGTGATAGCCTAGGAGTGTCTATACTCTACTCACATTCGTGTGATAGTGAGTTCAAATCCCGGGCCCGCACCACTGAGTTTCTACTTAAGTACGGAAATATCGTATAGTGATGAATAATCGTGAATCTTTACCAATAGCTTCATATCTTTATTGTAGCTATCCTAATGGCATCTCACGCTACATATTACTCTTTCCATTCTATCTTCCTTAGGATAATACACTAATAGACGCGTTGGCGAGCAGTCTAAACATCCAGTCACCTAAGAAGCTGATGGAGGTGACTGAGAAAGTATTCAACGCACTACTTTTGCACGCCATTGACAATGACGATGACAGATCTGTCAAGAAGATGCTGGGTTTGTATTAAGCTCTTGATTGAGTGAGCTGCCTCATGGACATCCTCGCGAATTATAAGCTCGCTCTGTGGAGATATTTTAATAAGTTCCCACAAAAATAGTGTAAAATGTGTACTTTAATATGTCAATCACGACATGGGGTTCTTCAAGAGAGCTGTGAATAGGATTTTGCAAGGTCGGCGGCGCGCCCGCATACCCCCTGGTGTTGCAGGTGTCCATGGGCGGCGGTACACTTACCATCACGTGGGACCGCTTGCTCGTCCGCCTGCTTTATAAAAAAAAATCAGTACACTAAAACAATTACATATTATATATCATGTTTTTTTTATTAGATAGGTACATTATAATAAATAATTGACGATTCATTACTCATATGTGCATAACGCGCGTACTTATAGAACAGAAGCGAGTGCGTTCGAAGGTCAAAGACCTAAACGAACGAGTATGGATAGTGTTATGCACATATGGAATGGATCGCATGTATTTTTAAATAAAAACAATGAATCTTTAACAATGAATTTCTATAATTAAAGCTAAACACCTTTTGTTTTATGACTAATTTTTAACCCTTTTTTCCAAAAATGCATGTTATTTTTTTTAATGAAGTCTCTGACTTGATCCCTTTTCTTATTCTTTGTCTAACACTCGTACGTCATCTGCTTTTAATTTCTATATATCAACAGTGACGATATTGCGTATTTTTTTAGTACCTAAATATAATAAAATGCTAAATTTAAAAAAAAATCGTATAGCAAAAGTTGTTAGTTTTCACGAAATCAATTCTGCGTTAAGAGGGTACTGGTATTTTTATTTCACGCTGTATCTTCTAGACATGGGAGCGGATGTGAACGCTCAAAATGCGGAGGGCAGGAGTCCGCTCCACGAAGCAATACTGCGGGGGAATGTGGACATCGTCGAGTTTCTGCTCAAGAACGGCGCTAATGTGCATTTGAAGACCAGGTTAATATATGTATTATATTTTTTTGGGAACAGGTACTCCAAAAGTTTGGTTCGGTTCAATAATGGACTGTTCCGTAATATTGCTTTAACTTTTATTTAAAACTAGAAATATAGCACTTGGTCGTACAAAAGGCGAGCTTAATGCCGTCTGGCCTTTTCTACAAGCCAACCCTTTTAAATGCAATATCTGCGGCAATTGGAGGGATAATTATGAAAATATGAACCGTACATGAAATAATAATGTTATTTTAATTAAACACTTGGGGTCTTATATACCAATACTACAAAGCGGTGGCATAGGCGGCTTTTCTAAGTGTACTGAAGCAACCTCCTCATTCACATCTCTATGCACTCTTGCAGTCGGATCTTTGCGGATAATGTCAAATATTGAGGTACGCGGACGCACGGGTCCGTTATTCCGCCGTGCTAAGATGTAGGGATTATATCGATACTCACATAGTTGATATTCACTATCCAAGAGAATCGAAAGTGTGACTCAGTTTCTCGTGGTGCAACTTCGAATTGGCCGCGGCGGACATGACTGAATCCCCCAGACCATAGATTTCCGAACTTATTTGGTTTACCATCCACTTTCAGACAAAACATACTCAATGGTCCTTTAGATTGTATTATTTAAGTGAATGATCCTAACTTATCCCTCCCTATTTTTCCAACTATTTCTCCAAATCCATTCCTACATATTCAAAGGCAGGCAGCACATCCGCGGACGTGCCAGCGTTTGCCATTCTGGACTGAAGTCGGCATGTACCGCGGGTAACAACGGGCGACAGTATCAACTTACCTCCAGGTGGACTATACGCACATATCTACCGCATTCGTCCTACAAAAAAATAAAAGAAAGGACCAGGGAAAAATATGTATTCAAAGATTCCATCACTTCCTCGGGTCATTTTATCGCCCATTAGGTACCACCACCTAGGGATGTGACATTGAATGAAAAAAATCGATTAATTAATAATCGATTTTGCTTCGCTACTTATAATTCGATTTTTTAAAAAAACTATTTTTTTAGACAAAATAATCGATTTTTCGGAAAAATCGATTTTGTTTTTTAAAATACTATATAATAATAAAACCAAGCTTAAGGTCTTAAGACGAAGGAATATGGGTATCAATAATTGGGTTGGGTTGGGTATCTATCTATGATAGCTTTTTCCCAGGACAAAGAAGTACTCACGGGTTACTAGGAAATAATCACCATCGGCCTCAACCGTCAAGTTTTATAAACGTTAGTTTTAACGTAGTACCTACCCCTAGCCCTACCTATTTCAAACATATACACACAGATGGCGCCGTTCGATTTATTTGTTCCCGTTAAGTGAACGGGAACAATTTCTTTCATCCGGCGCATAGATGGCGCTGTATACAAAAATCGATTAAAATGTGTATTTTACATAATCGATTAATTTATAATCGATTTTTTATTTCACATCCCTACCACCACCCTAGACACATCCCTTAAATAGGTATATGATGAAGAGACAGATGGGTTTTTAACAATCATTTCCAGGTGCGGCGAATCTCCCCTCCTGACAGCCATTCACAACGATAATAGAATTTTAATAGATCTGCTCATTAAATGCGGTGCTCACATCAGTGGCATTGATAATAAAACTATAGCAGAGATGCTTTCTTTGGCGGCGAGGGTGGGAAGTGTTAATAAACTGGAGTCCTTGAGAATTGCTGGGGTCGACCTTAATATACCTGATGAGATACTGCAGACGCCATTACATAAGGTAAGATCATCTTTGTCATTTTCACAAATCTCACTCCATCAAATTCTATCGAAAAAAAATTCTGTTCCTATATTCAGTGATTTAAAAGTTGTCTGTCTAGTTCAGGCTGAATACCTATCAATAATCTTTATTATCAATTCTTATTGCTATTTTTATAGCACCGTTTTTAACTCTACCTTATAGTAAGAACCCGACACACTATTTACCATCAGATAGGTACGCCCTTTGTATGTGCAAAACCAAATGTAAAGAGATCTACTCGTACTTCCATTTCAATCTTTTATTTTGCATCTCATTAGCATACTAATAAATATTTCATTAATCTTGTCTATGATCTCAATTGATCTCAGATAACGTTTTGTGAAAATTCATTGCCTTATCGTTGTCTATCTTTTTCAACTCTTTGTTTTTTTAAATTGTTTCACAAATGTTTAGTTTTCTATGTAAACGTAAAACATTATCGCAAAAAAATGTATGGCTGTTGTAAAATTTTCTTTTTTTCCCTTAGGCCGTCCTCTGTAATCAATCAGACGTGGTACTATATCTTTTAGAACAAGATGTGGTTGCGAATAACAGAGATATCGTCGGTTGCACCGCTCACGACTATGCCGTCAAACTCAACCGGCATGATTTAGCCTCACTTTTAAATAAATAAATATTGAAAATGATATGTTTTTTTATTGAGTACTTCCTGGGATAGGTAGTAGAATGGATCTATCTTGTATAACATTGCCGTAAAAAGAGATTCACAGATTTTGCTAGGATACATAGGCTCTTCCTCACCACCTTCTGATACTTTAACATAAGGCATGAGATAGACAGTTATTCCTTATCAGATAGTCTGTATCAGCTAGATTTAATTGGCAGATAATTTATATATCAGATTGTTAACAGTTACTTTATCAGGAGGTGGTGAGAAAGGCCCTCAGGGTTCTTATTAGTGAGATCTATTTTTACAATAGCATTGTTAGGTCTCTTGGATAATGGGAGTCGTTATAAATAGTGATGTCGTTGGTTGCATCGTTCACTACGATCACGATGTTTCAGGCCTAAACGGAATGATTTATCACCGCTTTTACACATATTTAGAAAGAGATATTTCCTTTATTTGAGTACCTACTTGTTAACGACGGAATAAATGAAAATGTAAAAAGCTAGGGTACTTGCATATGTATAGATAATAGTTTCGCTTGTATAGTTGTTTCTCTTTAGTGTCTTATAAATGTATGAAAATGTATGAATATCTCTTAAAATCGTTAGGTTTACACTATTTGTATAATGTCCATTTTATAACTATGTATTGTGTAATTGATATTAAAATAATCCCTAGTGTGTCTTTTATTACCCTATTAGGATAATTATTGGTGAATAGGGTAAGTAGGGCATGCTAGGGATAAGTTGTGGGCGCTATGGCGTTCGGGAAACAACTGAGCGCTCCGCCACCTGGCGGACGAATATAATATTTATAGTCCTGAAGCGGGGGACGGGGTTACGTAAATATGTCGCGCAAACCGCGCACCCCGTCCACTCGAAACCGAACGTTATAGCGTCATGATCTTATTAGATCCCTCTTAGGCTAGTTTACATCTAAGTTTTATCTAATAAGAATCTTGTAAATGTATAAAAATGTATAACAGTGTCTTGTATGAATAAATGATCCCCCGCGGGGTAGCGGGAGGGGTACACATGTAGAAAAGTAGAAGGGGAAGCCAAAATGGAATAAAAGACGAACCATTTTGGGCTTCCGGCATTCCGATCAGCCATTCCGATCAGCGGCACCACTCCGAACACTACAAACGGTCAACCAAGTGACTAGGACAAGTAGTAGAACAACAAGTACCTCTGCCCCCTGCCCCCGGCTCTGCTGATATTATCGAAGAAAAGGAAATAAGGCGTTATTATTGTACAACATCCCTATATATACAGTCCACATCCCCCGGCGACCTATAAGGTTGTAGGACAATACTGTCCTCGATCTGTTGAAGAGATCGCAGTAGACAAAAGTGTCCTCAACACTACTGTTGGAATATCTTATTTTGATATTTTATCTTTGCAATAAATACAGGTAGTATATCTGTTGTAAAATGAAGTCAGTTACGGTAGTAAAGATGTCGCCGGTTGCAGCGCTCACAACTACGTCGTCAATCTCGAGCATAATGATTTAGCCTCACTTTTAGATAAATGAATGTTTATAAAGATGTTTTTCTTCAGTGTACTTGATTTATCATGATATTTAGAGGTTAGATAATGGCCCTCTCCATTTCATAAAAGCAAACAGTTGAAGTTGGTGAGTGGTGAACATCCTGCGGTTTGAGTTTTCCTTGGTAGGTACACTTGTTGCAACAAATACTAATAAGGTTGTATGTTTTTAGAACGCTCATGGCTATGTTTTCAGCCTCAACCTCAGTTGACTTAGTTGCTGCAGTAGCAGTTTTATCAAATAAAAAATAGATAAATTAAAGAATATTTGCGTTATTGAGTACCCACACTTGCTACTAAAATAGATTGTTTGGTTACAGTTAGATTTTTATTTATTTGATTTAAAAAGACTACAGACAGGCATGCAGTCCACCCGATGGTAAGTGGAGACTGTCGTCCATAGACATCCGCGATACATGCCAACATCAGTCCAGAATGATAAATAAATTATATTCTTTGGAAAAGATAGGCGATATATTTGTAGAAAATCATGTATTGAGGATTTTTAGTCATTTTAACGAAATGTTTCAGGTTTTTGTTAATATGAAAAGAAATAACTGGTCAGCACTGAAGTATTAAAATAAAACAAACAATGAGGCCACGTCATGTCATTCTAATGTCAACAGCAATGTTTGACGCTTGTATTGATTGATCTTGCCGTCGCATAGGCAATCAAACAAAAATAAAAATGATAGTTGTCTAGAAGATCATGGATAAAAATAAATTTAGGGTTACAAAATAAAATGTATCTGTAGATATGAACACCTTTACGTAGGGCAAAACCAAGAAAACACCTTCAGTAAGTATTTTGCATTACCAACTTCAGATATGCCGATAATTTTCCTCGTGATGATGTCAGACCACTTGGTCTGAGCTGATGACCGTTAGTTAGGGTGCACGCAGCTGAGCGCACTCGACTGGCTTCGTTACTCTTCCCTCACAGAAGACTACCTTGAAATGTATTGCATTTCTCACTATCCTATTCCTCAATATAAATTCCTATGCCTCCCCATTTTCGCAACCCCTTCTCCAAATCCATTTCTACATCTCCAAAAGAAGACAGCGCATCCGTGGGCGTGTCAACGTTTCTCATTCTGTACTGATGTCTATGAGCGACAGTATCCACTTACCGCCAGGTGGACGGCTCGTCAGCCGCCTTCATCCTATAAAAAAATAATAACGCGTCACAATCATACAAAATAAAGATTTAAAATATCTTTGTAAAATATTAATGTACAGTTGTGAAGTTTGAAGGTACAGTGATGATAACCTCACGATCAGTGATACTGAGATCGAACTTAAAGTTATAAGAAAAAATATTTTCATCAGCAATCAGGGTGACAATATGTAGGGAAATACTTAAACTTTAGTTACCAATAATAAGTTAACTAAAACAAATTATTATACTTCGCAGGTCATGGAACAAATATACTTAATTGAGATGTTCATAGATAAAGTAACCATTTTCGCCTCAGAAGAAGACGAAAATAGCGGTGCTAATAAAAATTTAATAATCAAAGTAAGATTTGGTCCGAAGTTTAATTTTTTTATTAAAGAAGAGCCAAGTCAAGAAAAGAAAGACGATATCATCGAATGTGATGAGCAAGGGCGAAGAAAGTGGACTAAAATTATTCGAGTCGGTAAATCCTACCTATTTCCTTCATATCCTGACACTGTGCTGACAACACTGAGTAACTTTCCATTAGAAATAGAAGTATGGAATGATGATGAAAACGAAGTTGGAATCTTTGTTGGAATCGGCACTATGACGTGGGATAAGCGTTTCTTTCATATGTTAAAAGAAACCACTGATGCTTACAAGATACACGAGCCTCTTACTATTAAACAAGACACACCATTATTCGCAGAATGTTGCTGCCGGCAATGCGGTGAAATAGCTTTCATACTAAGGGTAAGTGCCTTAGGGGAAAGTATCATTACAGAATTTCAACAACTTATGAACGATCCAGAAGAAGCGTTTGTTTTTAGAACTGACAAAGCATCGAGTATGTTTAGATGTAAAAGAGTAAACGGCGATGACGTTAACTTTTGTATGATTGGAAGCCTGTATGAAACAACTACTTTGGAAGATCCAGATGTTGTTAATAATGCTCAAAAGAAAATTGAAGTATGTACAGAACTCCAAAGTTGTGGGATTGGTCTTACAAATGCAGATTATAGCTGTGAACATAATGCTGAAGGTGAAGAACAGCCAACGAAAGAGTATGCTCTCGAAAAGATTAAAATGGGAGAAATTACAGGACCCTGCGGAAATTTTAACTGTCCTTTAGCTCACAAAGTAAGAACATACATTAGAAGTCTAAATAGTTATAAAGAAGTTGCTGGCAATGTAACTGGTGTTAAAACCGATGCAACTCCTAAAAAGGTATGCGGAAAATGTGTTTGCAAAAATGATCGTTATCACCGCGAAGAATGTCCAGAGAGGTTAAAACAGGAAGCTAGAGAAGCGAACAAGGAGAAAGCTAAATGTTCGGCTTGTGGTGGCATAACTGCTTTAGGTCACACTTGTGAAGACAAAATGAAGCAAATGCAGGGACAATCTCCAATTCCAGGCGACTTTCTGAAAGACGACAAGACTCAGGCGAAGAGAAAATCTCCATCCCCACAAGAGTCGCCGACGGGCGGTAGTAACACAGTCAATTATGTTTTAAATACAACTGGTTTCCCCATTTTTAAAGTATCTGCACAGGGCAAAGATTTCACTATTCAAAGTTTAGATAGTGATATAAATTCCACTTATTTTGATCAGTTCGTAGGCAGCTATTACTGCAATGATATAGAAATGACTTCAGAACAAAAATCAGATAATTTACTCAAATCTTTTAGCAGCTCTGACGTAAAATGCAAGAATTCAGCATATGGGAAAGATTTTACTGTTCAGAATGTAGAAACAAATGGAAATTACACTAAAAATATTGGTCGTTTTGGAGGTGGTTGCGGCTGTAGTAGGCAGCATAAACATAATGCCACTATAAACCCCACTAGTAAACCTAATATAGAATCAAATATTTCGACATATGGAAGAGATTTTACCGTTAAGGGTTTAGAAGCGAATATCAACAACTATGGAACCAATGGTCAATATCGAGGAGGTTGTTGTTGCAGTAGGCAAATGGCTCCAAAACAGTTAGCGAACGTAACTAGCAAGCCCAATATGATACCGGCTGATAACATAGTGTCAAATCGTAGTTTAGGCGTCAACAGTCCAATGGTTTACAACATGGAACTTAAGGACTCGAGACGAAAGGTTGCCGTTTATAGTTGCACAGAGATTAGAGAGGATAAGGATTGTAAATGTGATCCACCAAAGCCGACACCTCCTTGCAACACTTTTGACTGTGACTGTATAACTGAAACTGCTAACATCGCAGCGAGGAAAACTCACAAGCCTTACTGTCCCTCTTTCAAACACAAGAGTAACTGTCCTGTCACTATGAAGCACGAGGAAGAAGAGAAGAAAGAAGATGATGAAGATGAAGCAGAACCTTTGCCCTACAGATTGCCACCAATAAAACTCGGTCCATGTCCCGTGATGGGCAGACCGTGCTGTATCCCAGACGGTTTCGCGAGAATGTACAAGACCGCTGCTCAGGCTGCGCTGCCGGCTAGCTACAGCGAGGCCGGCAAGGTGTGCTGCTCGAAAGAGTTCGAGAGGATAAAGAGGGCGATACAGGAATATATGAAGAATGAAAAAGAGGACGACTATCGGTGCATAAATAAATTCTATGTGGATACTGAGAGAAGGTGCTGCGATAAAGAACAAGTTCTAATGTCGATGACGGGCAAGTCGTGCTGCGCCTCGCACAAAGTAGCTTTGAAGGATAAATATAAAGAGCAGTAAAAGCGAAATCATGGAATTATATTATTATATTTTGTAACCCAACTGTTCAATATATAAATTAAACTTAATACAACTATTTAAATGTTTATTTCATACATTACCGAATGCATTGTCTCAAATTACAGCGGCTGTGGGCCGCCTGAGTTTGCAATTATCTGCCAGTTTGCTTATTTTTTAAGATTATACAAATTATCTGCCAGATTGAATTTTGTCTTACAAAATTTATTAGACGACTAATATGAAAAAATATAAATACAAAAAATTTATAGCCAATAACACAGTTTTAACCTAATAATTAAAGTGGGTTTTAAATATTAGATACTACTTCATGTAAATTTCCATCGTAATTTAATCTTTTGTTTTACAAAATCAAGTTTTAACCAGAATGATAATAGAAATAATTAACAATGCGTGCCCATTTCATTGCTCGCCAATCGCTCTCGCAGCTTTGCTGCTAGAAATCATCCAAGGGGATAAGCACGCCTTTTGTATGTATTTTCTTTTGTAACTATTTTTATTATTTGTGTGCGCAATAAAGAAAAAAAAAAAAACAATTCATTCAGTCTTTATTTGAGCACAAATCAGGGTTTATATCAACATATAACTAGATATTTGTTGAGCTATGTTTAATGAGAAACAAAGTACAAAAATAAATCGCACGGGATACGTATGTTCATTTTCGAAATGTTAATTTAGCAGAATTCTAACAATAAGAAGAAAAGATTTCGAAAGAAGTAATCTTCGAGGCCCCCAAAATAATAATTTTATAAAGGCGTTTGAAGATTTCTACTTCGTAAGTAGGCATAGTAGTGTTACCTTTTTTTAAAACTGCAACCTTTGAAACCCATAAGTACGACAAATAAGTCGTACAATGAACTTGTTAATTGTTAATATATAGACAGCTTAGTTACGATTAATATGTGTACACGTTTGATAGATATTTATTTCTGTATGTTTCATTGTTGACCAGTTATCCAAAATGGCGACACGTAAGTAACTTCAAAGCCCTTCATCGACCGTTGTTTGATGAATGCCTCCCAAAAGGAAATTTGTTTATCAGCTTGACTAAGTGTTCTTCATCCAAAGGGCATGGTGTATACAGGTCGCAATTTTTCCCATTTTGTCCATATTTTATGGCATATTCCATTATCGTCGTGTTGAACATAGATGATAAGATGTCGTTACTGAAATTAAGACATTACAGATATTAATTATAGTTGGTGATTTAAATATACACTATCCTATGTCCTGCTAGGCGAAAATATCAAACATTCGCTGCGCACGCTTGTGTCCTACCCTACGTGAGGTGCGTCAGCGTGGCGGTGAGTGACGCGCGTCCGTTTACAACTTAATTTGCTCCTTGCCTTTCTAAATATAGACATTTGAAGTAAATGTTATCACTGAATATATAAGCAACAAATTTGATGTGTTGTCATATTATAATGGAACAGTAATGATGGCAATCGCGCGTCCACGAATCCCACGCAGAGGCAACACTTTTACCAGGTATCGGCACGTGCCTGGGCGCTTCTCATCGACTCGCAATCTAGCCGTACCCTTCCAAAGCAACGCCCTAAGCCGAGGTCCATTCCTTCCGTCGGTCTAGCGGCGGGGGAGCCCTTAGGCTCGTTGCTGCACACACTCTTTGCTCCTGGCTGAGCGCCTTTTGCGCTAGCCCTAAACCATAGATGTCCGGTGATTCTTGAAAGGCCATTAGGGCCACAAGAATTTAGTGATTCCTAAAAAAGAAAGCCTCACACGTAGGACAAGGCGTCCGCGGCGCGACGCACCGCAATAGTAGTTCTCGATAAAAATGAATGTCTTATTAGTACTTAAGGTTCAAATTTGACTTTTTAACGAACTCCTCATCTGCTTCACAAGACACTACTGACGAAGGATGTACTTAATCCTTGTTATTGTTGTATTTTTGGCTTTCTAATTTGTAATTTCAGAGTCCTATATTTCATTCATTTTATTCAAGATAGTTTTTATTTGATTTCAATATAGGATTTTTGAATTTAAGATAGTGTAAGTATTTAATTTTTATTTTCTAAAAACATACATAAATGGGCTAATGACCTGATAATTTGATTCAAAATCTTTAATGATTTTGCATCAGTTTTCTGCCCCATCCAGCAGGCAACGCGTTCTGCACACCCGTGAACTGCATTGGGGTCCCTCATTATTTGATTAAAAATATCCAGTACATCAACGGCTCCAATTTCTGTATCGTCTGACACTGGGAAAATAAACAAAAGGCTTGTATTTAAACGAACAGTAAAACAATACTAAATTAGCAGCAAATCATAATTAACAAAACACTCAATTGATGTATAATTGAAGTAAATTATTTTAAATTACTAAGAAGTCGATGGATTCCCAGAGAACTTAAACCTAAACCACTTTTAAATGTTGTATCTAGTATTTTTTAAGAAAAAACGTAACGTTATTTGAGCAAATGCATCTTATTGTCGGCATCTACTTATTGACTTTGGTTAAGATTCTAAAATTTAAAATTTCGTTGTTTAAATATTTTGTTTTAGTAGAAACATGGTCTAATATCTCAATTTTAAGATAATTTCCTTAAGTTTTCATAAGATTTCACTACAGTCTGAATATTTGGGAACTACAGGGCTACAATAAGGTCCCTTTCTCAGATAATTTCACATATGTATTACATCAATTTATTACAATATTATTAGAAAAAGTTTCTAAAGTTAGAGGAAATGTAATATGGTGTCACTAAAGAAATTCCGCAGCCGCAGCGTTGTGGTGGTAGGGAAAAACGTTGTCATACCACGCCATCAGTATGTGTTTCTCTACTGCTGGATATACGAGTAGGCCTCTCCATAGGACCGGAACCCCACACGGTCTTGTGTTCTTCTCATCCAGCCACCACCGGCGACTTTCGCAGTCGTCAGTCCATCTGGATGGGGGGCGTCCAATGCTACGTCACCCCAGTGAAACCTCACAATGAAACCTCGAAAATATTGCCATATTCATTGATATTAATTATCTATTGTTTCCAAAATTAATAATTAATTTATAATAAAATACTTTGTTAATTATAATTTATTAAAGTTACATTTTACTTTATTCTTATTATATTTTTATTCGACAAATGAGATTTGTTCTTAATTACAATTTAGTGTTATGCAATTTACTTGAGTAATACTTATAAAAAAATACTTGATGTGATCGTTATTAAAAGCTTGACATGTTGTTGATTGTACACAACCTAAAAAAACACGAAACTCTACGGCCACGTAATTCCAAATTCAAGTGTTCTGTGTCAGATAATAAATAATACAAATGACAGTTGTATAAAGGTTCCAATGAAATTTACTTTCGGGTTACAAAATAAAAATTTCCGTGTAATTATGAATACTGTAATTGTATAGTGGGAGAATCACAGATATAAATTCCGTAAGTAGTAGTATTTTTTGTAATTTATAGTTTGAGTTAGACGGACGGATGGCGTTGCCTACTGGAGAGTGTTGTAACCACCTTGTCAACTGGAATCTGGTATCCATCACTGGCTATGGCGTTGGGGGAGTCAAGGAGAAAGGCCGAGAGAGGCCTCTATACAATAATGGTAAGAAGACACAGGCTTATTGTATGACTTTCGGTAATTTAATTATAGCCCTGGATTAGGAAGACTTGGCGTTAGATTTAGGAGTGCATATTTTATATGTATTTACTTATTAGATTATGAAGGACCGCCTCGATGTTACACAGAAACCAACTTTTATTTTTTGGTGAAACTAAATACAAAAAAAAAAGTTTCATAAGATCAATATTTCAGTGTTGTAAATTTGTATCAATATGAAGAAATGAAGCGAAAATTTGAAAACTGACAACATGTTGAACTCTGCAGGTCATGGAGCAAATGTACTTGGTAGAGATATTGGTAGACAGAGTGACCATTTTCGCATCAGAAGAAGAGCAAGGGCCAGTGAAAAAGAATTTAATTGTAACAATTAAATTTGGACCGAATTTCGAATTTATTGTAAAACAAGGCCAGCTGGCAGTTAATGACGATAAGAAAGAGGCTGTCATACAGAGTAATGAAAAGGGGCGGATATCGTGGACCAAAAATTTCAGAGTCGGCAAATCTTATCTGTTTCCGTCTTATCCCGATACAGTACGAAATATAATAAGCAAGTATCCATTAGAGATAGCCGTTTGGGACGACGATATAAATGAAAAAGAAATATTTGTTGGGGTTGGTACGATGCCTTGGCACACACAGTTCTTCCACATGATAAAGGAAACAGCAGCTTCTTGCAGGCATCATGAGCCTCTCAGCATCAAGCAACTTACGCCTTTAATGGATGAGTGTTGCTGCAAACAAGTAGGTGAAATATTTTTTATTCTCAGATTAAGTGCACTCGGTGAGATGATTATTACAGGTTTTCAGCAGCTCTTAAAGGACCCAGATGCGTTCAATTTTATAACAGACAAAGCTCCAAGTACGTACCAGTGCAAAAGAATAGAACCTGACGATCCTAAGTATAACATGGCGGGCAGTATTTATGAAATGACCTTAGCAAAAGGTGCAGAAGCAATTGATAAGGTTCAAAATAAAATAGAAGTATGTACCGAACTTCAAAGTTGCGGCATCGCTAAGGAAGGTAAAGATCGTAAGTGGGATGAAAGTAATGGGAAAGAGAAGGAAGGAAGTAAAAAGTATCCTATCGATAAGATTAGAATGGGAGACATCACCGGTCCTTGCGGCAATACTAACTGTCCTTTAGCGCATAGAATGAGAATATACTTAAGAAATTTAGATAGTTACAAAACACAAGCTGCCGGTACAGCTGCTGAGAAAGGTAAAGTAACAGGCAAAATTTGCGGCAAATGCGACTGTAAAGACGATCGCTATCATCGCGGAGAATGTTCGGAAGAAGTTAAAGATATGACTGTATGTAATGCTTGTGGTGGCATAACACACGTGGGCGAGACTTGTGAAGATAAAAGGAAAATGCTATTTGGAAATGATGAGATTCTCTCAGATGGTAAGACGACCCAAGTTGCTTACGTCTTCAATGCTACTGAGATACCAGATTTTAAATCTTTGGTACTTGGTAAAGGTTCTCAGTATGGGGAAGGTTGTTGTTGTAGTAGACAAGTAGCGCAGCAACAAAATCACAATGTAATAAACCGTAATAATAAGTAACGTGTAATCAAACATTTCGGCATATGAAAGAGATTTTATTGTTCGGGATTTAGAAGCTAAAATATACGGAAATAATGGTCAATCACGAGGAGGCTGTTATTGCACTAGGCAAATCGCTCCAAATCAGTTGTCAGCAATCCAGTATGATAGCGGCTGAAAACGTAGTTTCAACTCGTAGTTTAGGCGTTAATAGCGCAATGGTTTACAACAACATAGCATTTAAGGACTCAAGAGAAATGTTGCCATTTATAATTGCACAGAGGTTCGAGTCGATAACGATTGCAAATGTAATCCACCAAAGCCTACACCATCTTGCAACACATTAGTTTGTGATTGTATAGCTGAAACTGCTACCATAGTAGCGAGAAAATGTCCCAAGCCGCGCTGTCCTTTTAAACACTTGTGTTCGCTTGTAACTGTCATGTCGCTATGATGCATAAGGAAGAAGACAAGAAATAATTTGAAGATGAAGCAGAACCTCTGACCTACGGAGTGCCACTAATAAAACTCGGCCCATGTTCTGCGATGGACGGACCGTTCAGTGTTCTCGACGGTTTTGCGAGGATGTAAATAAATTCTGTGTGTACACCGAGAGAAGATATTGTCTAATGATAATGATAGTGTGTAATGATGGGCAAGTCGTAACGCGGCTCACACTAAGTATTATTAAAAGAGAATGAGTAGTAAAATAATAATCATGTAATATTATCATTTTATTTTGTAACCCAACTGTTTTAAATATATATTAAACTTATACAACTAAACTCTTATTTTTTTAAAGTCTTATTGTATAACGTAATGAACAATAATTATAATGAGATTTAGTCATCAATTGTTCTTAGAATACTTAGAAACTTCTATCAAGATGGCAGAAGACGAGGATACTGATAAGAAAAAGAAAAAGAAGAACTCGTCTAAATACAATTACACATTTGGCGATAATTATCCAGGTAACAAATATAAATATATGTACCTTATTTTATGCTTACCTTATTAATTGAGTGCAGTTAAGCTTTAATCTAATTAAACAGAAAGGATTTTTTGAAATGCGTGTTGCTAAGATTATAAGATTAAGAAAGTGCCTAATAAAAAGCTTATTCTTAAAAAAATCGCCCTGGAATCGGATTTGTAACGGTAATTTTGAAATTCCCTTTACTGAATACTAAATTTTAACTGATTTAGTGTCTGAGTGACTAGGTTCTGAGGTTTTTCATATCTAATTGCACTGTTTATTAAGGGCGAATCATAACTTGAACAAGTAAGTAATTTTTACTAATGGCAAAGCAATTTTTTTAACTAAAATTTTAAATAAGACAGCTATTTGTATCATTTTAGGTGTTACAATCGGACACAAAATCTGTAATCCTTTCCTTAAGCCTGGGTATCCGGTGCCAGGCCAAATGGGCTGGTTATGGAATGCCACAGACGTACCAGGAATAAAGGTTGGTGATCCAATTGTAACAGAATTTGAGTGGGACTGATGTGATCATGACACGTCAATTATATTCGAGAGATCTTCATAGCAAAAAGAACACACCTAATATCTATTGATTTAATTAAACATACCAACTGGTCGAGAGGTACCAGTTATAGACTCCTGTTCCCGCTTGTCTGGTACTTGCTTAATAGTAAAGTCTGCGAAATTTGTGTAGGTATTTTAAAAGAAATACGAAGAAAAGAAGCGATGTGAGTCACTGTCGTGTCGTGGTACTCCAATAAAGTTTTTATTTTCATGAACTTTAGCCACGGAAAGGCTGGCAACCAGGAGTTATCGGCAAAAGTGTGGCCAAAATGATGACATTCAAATGTGCGCGTGGTGGACCAGATAAGGACAAAAATAAGAAGAAAAAAAAGAAGAAACAAGGGATGGATCTGGGTGGAGGGGATTCTGAACCTGAAGAACCTTTGGAGCCAAAACCTGCCCTCAAAGTTCAAAGGAAAGGCGACACCTTCACCATCCAAGTAAATCTTGGAATGTCAAATATAACCTACTCTTATGTAGGCAGTTGTAGCATAAGAATAATAAATAATACAAATATGGAAAAGAAACTGGCGCTCCGAACGCGTTCAAGGTCGCGATAATAGCCTGCAGTTTCGCGTCGTATCATACAAGCCGCCAGTCAGTGCCGCGCCGCCTGACGCCTTACGTTTTTAGTTTTAAGCAAACTAAATAAAAAGTTAAGGCAACTAAAAACTGAATTAACTAATAAACCATGATACTTATCTAAACTTATACCTAAGTACCTAGAGAACCTACGTATTGTCTGTAGGTACCACTGGGGTTGGCTCAGACCAGGCGAAGAGCAGCGCAGCGCGGTCATCAACAAACAACAATCAACTTTGTCGACATTGGAATAAAATCAAAATTTCCCAACGGAACTACTAGTCTTCGAACGCGTTAGGCGGTAGGTGCGTTGGTGAATTTTTGATCTTATTCCACGATAACGTTGACTGTTATTTGTTAATGAAAACCGCGCTTCGCTAGCCCTTACTGTGTGCAACTTATGGAGTTTAAAAAATGAAATCAAAATAATAAATCAAGCCAATCCGGGTGCAAACACATTTTATTTGTATAGTAAAACAGTAAACTACCTATATACATACGCGCACCATTTTGAATTGAACTTTGATAAGGATAGGAATATCAGGTATCTCAAAAAAATATCTTCAGGACTATAACATGACGTCCACTCTAATGCTTGCGCACTCACTCGTGAAGTGTGTCTACACTTGTGCGAGCGAGAAGGCGTGACAGAAGAAGTTGTATAAAAAATGGTTTCTTATGGTGCAGGTTCAAAATAGATTTATACGTAAGGCCGTGGCTGCCCCATGATACTCTCGCATTGTCGACCTCCACGAGGACTTGGAACTTCCCACCATCGTCAAATGCGTGAAAGACTTTGCCGACGGAGTCCCTCACCATCCCAACCCCCTAGTGGTTGATAGCTTAACCTATGTCGCCGATAGGAATGATCCTCCCGTTGCCGTGTTCGTCCTCGGCACGTCTTAGACGACCTTGACGACCCAATTACTGCGGTCAATGCGGTTCTTACACTACACTTACAGGCTTCACACATACACCGTCTCTGGCTGCGGAGACGAGGACGTCACCCTCGCTACACCGTGAACATAAACCGGCCTTCAGCCTGTTTTCCAGGTATCGGCACGTGCCTGGGCGCTTCTCACCGACTCGAAATCCCGCGGTACCCTTCCAAAGCAACGCCTTAAGCCGAAGTCTGTTCCTTCCGCCGATTTACTGGCGGGGGAGCTCTTAAGGCTCGTTGCCGCACACACTCTTTGCTGCTGACTTAGCGCCTTCTCCGCTCGCCCTAAACCATACATGTCCGGTGACTCTTGAAAGGCCATTAGGGTCACAAGAATTTAGTCATTCCGAAAAAAGGTGCGTGTTGTATGCAGATTGATATATTGCTACCTTGCTTTTTTATAAAACTATTGATAAACAAACGATTTCATGTTTTTTTATAATTAATAATTTAACGTTTTAATAACTATATAATTTAATTAACCTAATATGTATACGGATATAATAAATTATTAAATAAGTGACAGCCCTCACGGCATTCGTGGGCGACAGAGGGACGTTACGGGCTGAGGGGGGAAGTAGGTGTTTATTTCGCAGCTCTTTGGGACACGCACAAAGGAGATTGTATTATTTATACTTGTATTATTTACTATTATTATGGTTGTAGTTAGGACGCACAATGATCTATTATTAATTATATTAAACTAGTACATTCTAAATGCAATGTACCGGTTTACAGCATATACAACAGAAAATTATTTACAGAAAAATATCCGAAGCTTGTGATACAAGACTGGAATTGATGACAATAATCGTATACATTTCTTTATCGTACGATTCGTACGACAATAATCGTATATTGTCAATTTTTCAGGTAAATCCACTTAAAGACTTGACAGAGATCGCACCAAACGAGGACCCGTACGTGGACTGTGATCCTATGGTTTTCAAGATCATAAAAAAACGAAGTCCCGAAGAACAAGCGAAGGTTGAAGCCCGAAAAATGGTTAAAGTAAAAAAGCAGCGTGATGCAGATATTAGAAAAGCTTTAGCGGAGGCTGTTGAGGATATCTGTAAATGTGCCTATATGGACGTTTACTGCAACGATCTGAGTGCCATAGATAAGGTAATAGATAGTTGTCCAGCGTTTAAAGAGCCTGGATGCGTTTGTCAGGAGGAATCATTGAGCTCTTTGTCCAGCAATGCTACTTGGGATATTGAGTACACCCCTCCTTTTGGTTGCTTTGATCTATCTCCTAGGAAGCGCAAGAATTTCATTCACGTTGAAACTCAGTATATACCAGCTGATGCGGGCATCATAGTGTCTCCTAAATCGAGCTGTAAAAAGTCTTGCACCTCGGTAAGACCGAAGAAGAGAACTGCCAAGAGGAGTTGTTGCGGTCCCTGTCCATAATTTATTTTTTTTAGAATTATAAATTGAGGTGTTACCATTGTATTGTTAGTGAAATCTTATTAAAATTTAATAACTTCAAAAGTAACCGAAAGCCATTTATTTTTCTAACGAAGGTAAGACCATGAATACCTACGTATAAGTATGTCTGGCAATGGGATCTCGAATATATTACGTTGCAGCTAAATAGTACTTACTTCTAGCACGATGCAGATGAGAATAGTGACAACTATGACCCTTTAGTAGTAGCGGTAGCAGGGTAGACGCGAAAACAACAATGCCGCCCAATACCAATGCTGCCACATTTATATTCATAGTTGGTAGACCCTATAAACAAAACTCCATTAAGAGTTCTTATCTCCACTTTAGACGAGTTAGTACGTCGTTTCTGTCTGGCAAAGCATAATCTAGGCTGCCATTATAGAGCAGAGCCCTTTATTATGCTCATACAGTGATCCTGCGTGCACTGACTGGAACGAAAGCTGTCAATGGGATTTGGCAGTGCTCCTCTAATTTTCCTGGCCTCTTAGGTGGCTAAGTGGCTATGATTGGGTTATGATCCGTTCCACATATATTTTGGATGTTTCATTAGTTACGTATTCATTATCATATAATACCATCAGACTATGTAGAGACATAGTCTGATGGTATTATATAGTAGTCTCTATATAATAGACATAGTAGACATAGTATAATCATAGTATAATCATATAATAGACATAGACATAGACATAGTATAATCTCTCTATATATAGTAGACATAGTCTCTTTGGGAGAGATCTACATATATCCAGCAGTATAGAGATACTGCTGGATATATGTAGATCTCTCCCAAAGACCCACACCACGTAGATCCCTCCCAAAGGCCCACACCACGTAGATCCCTCCCAAAGACCCACACCACACTCGGTCTTCTGTTCTTCACATCCAGCCATTCCCGGCGACTTGTTTCAAATCGTCAGTCCATCTTGTCGGAGGGCGTCCCACACTACGTTTCCCGGTGCGTGGTTTAAACGATATATTCGAGGACTTGTCTTCTCCATCGGTTATCGAGATTCTTCTTTGAGTTATGACGGCACTAACTTACCAATAATTTAGCAACAGCTTTTCAAAAGAGTAAATGTGCCAAAATATTTATTTATTTAAACTTTATTGTACAGACAAAATGTACAATGCCTTATGGTAATTTCTACCAGTCAGCCTTTGGGCCAACAGAGAATCAAGTAGGGTACATTAAAAGTTCACATTAATATATGGCGTGAGAAATCTATTTTTTGGTAATTCGCTTTGTTGCCTCTCCAAATTATTATTTTTTCACAATATTCAAAGATGGTTAATATCGCAAGTAAAACGGGAAACGGTGAAGATAGCAATTAAAATATCTTACCAAACCTGCGAATCCAAATGCGGAGTCCATAGTTGTTTTGACTGGTATCGTAAGAAAAGGAATGTTGAAATCTAGGCTCACCTGGAAGATTTTCTTTTTTGATTTTTCTTATTTTGAGTACAGTACACTGGACGTCACATTTTTATATATTGTTTTTATATAGAAAAGGCGGCAGACGAGCATACAGTTCACCTGATGGTGAGTGGATACTGTCGTCTATAGACATCTGCGATACATGCCAACATCAGTCCAGAATGACAAACGTTGGCACGCCCCCGGATGCGCTGCCTACCTTTGCAGATTAAGGAATATATATAGATAATCAAGAACGAATATATATAGAAATGCAACAACAACAAAAAATACAAATCCATTCAGTAAAACTGAGTTCTGAGGCTTACCATTTTTATGTCTAATTGTCATAGACTATTTCTCATATGGCCTATATAGCCTATATAGCGCAATTAACGCATTGAGCCAGTGTTAAGTAATTACAACTCGGTAATGTCCAGTTCTGTCGATATAAATTAAAAGTGGCTCAGTAAAGTTAAGTAAGGTTTACCGAGGACAGAAGAGTTGGACTCTTTTGAAGAACACGAAAAACGCAATCTCATGCTTTTATTTGGTTATCGCAAATAAATATTACGCACAAACATTAGGCACTTTGAAGTTTAATAAACTATTAACCACCAAACCCACAATACACAATTTTTATAATAATCAAACAAAAATTCTACTTGGGATTAATGTTAAAGTTCATTTGTTACATTTAACTTACCGTTATATCGTCATTCGAAGTGTTGAAAGAAAGGAATCTCGCGTCCTTAACAACATTTTTACTGAATCTTCCTTTAAAATTACCGTCACTTGACACCAAAACCAGACCCATAAAAATAAAAAAAATTTTCTTTAAGGACATTTTAAATAACACAGATTAATCAAACTTTGAACACAATCATTTTTTCTTTGAAATATCTACACTAGAATTTCTTTAAATCTCACACCACATTACAAAAGACTACAATTACGGATTAAAATAAAAAAAGCCACTTGACACTTGCAGAAGATTTCCCGCTAAAAGCTAAGAGCGTTTGGCGCCAATTTCAAGTTGTAATAATATTTTATAGAAATAGGCAAGGAAATTACCTAAGTGGACGCGTTTTCCGTGTATTGTGTAAAAAAATGTAACAAGTTTAACAGCTTGAGGATTTAGCGAGATCGTGTAAAAGTGACAAAGCATAGGGTTTGGAAACAAATAGACATGTATACAGATATTTTATTACTCGTATATAGATCTTTCAGAGATCCTGCAGTTGTATGTGTGGGATCGTAGGTTTTGATAGCCTGATAGTGATCGGAACGTACCAATGAGTATCAAACTTAAGTATCGAATTATTAACTCAGCGGTGAAGGAAAACATCGTGAAGAAACTAGCATGTTCCAGAATTAAAAAAAATATGGCGCAGGTGTAACCAAAAAATCGTAACCACCAGTTCGTAATGGGCCTGGTGGATTATGGTTCGAATCTCTAGTGATTTACTGGGGGCGGTCTATAATGTAAATTCATTTAAAGTTCCGAACAGGAAGATATAAAAAAAGAAAGGTCGCCTTCGTCTATAATTGAACTCAAATAATTACAAAATTTGCATGTTGTTCCTTTGTTCGCATAAAAATAGATTCCTATATAATTAATTTGGGGTGTAAGAGGCTCACCTACCATCTTTGGAGCCTAAGCCAACCTCACCTGCTAGTGGTGCACCCTGCTGTTAACTGATGAGGCAATGGCGTTCCCTTTTTGCGGTGGGAGGGTTATTCCGTCGGCAATGCTACCACCCTTCCGTCGGAGTCCGCCGCCATAATGGTGCCTTATAAGCCGCGAGGCCCGCATCGTGTTCCGGCGGTGAGCGGAAGAAGCCGTCCCGAGAGAGAGATTGTTGCGTGTGGAAATGAGGACCGACGGTTGCGGGGAATTACAGACGCGCATGGGCGTGACATGGTGGCGCGGGGATCAGGGAGACCCGGTGAAACGGTTGTCCGCTGACCGCCCGCGGGTTGTTGGGGGCCCGAGCCCGGGGATCTTACTTTAATCTCCACCCCAGGAGGCTGCCCCGCCGCACGCGAAAAATCCCTTGGGGTAGCAATTGTGCCGGAGGAGACCGGAGTGGAACCCGACTGCTGCCCCCAGGGGGGGACCGGGGGCCCTTCCGTACCCCGTGCCAACAAATCACACAACCTTTGTGACCTGGTTTTTCTCTGCTCCGTGCTTTGTCCTTTGATCCACATGCAGCCATCTCTCTCTCCGTCCCCCCTTTTCTTCTTCTTCTTCTTTTCCCTATTCACACTCACTATGATGGCCAAGAAAAAGAAAAAGTATAATGTTCACTCAGCTGCCCATCCCGTAAGTTCCACACTGCAAGTGGACTTTTGCAACATCAGAGGGATGCATAGTAACATCGACGCCGTCCACTACCACCTTGAGACGGCAAAGCCGGCCTTACTTTTCTTGACGAAGACACAGATTTCCTGCCCGGCCGATACATCATATCTTCATTACCCTGGTTACAAACTGGAGCACTGTTTTGTGCGACGTGCTGGGGTATGCATGTACGTCCGGGAGGATGTTTGTTGCCGCCGCCTCAGCCATTTTGAAGACGGGGACCTGTCGATTCTCTGGGCGCGTATTGACTACGGACGTTCCACTAAAGTCTACGCTTGCCTTTACAGCTCCCACAGCGGGGATACGGAGACGATTCGTTTTTTTGAGCGTCTACAAGAGACGACTGACAGCGTGCTTGAGCAGTTCCCTTGCGCGGAAGTGGTGGTCCTGGGTGATTTCAACGCTCATCACAAAGAGTGGTTGGGATCCCGAACTACCGACCGCGCAGGGAGAGCAGCCTATAACTTTGCCCTGGCTTATGGTTTCTCGCAGTTGGTGTCCGCACCTACGAGGATACCTGATATCGAGAGCCATACTCCTTACTTACTGACATTCCTTACTGGACCTCCTGCTGACTACGCGGCCGAATGACTACAATGTTGTTGTTGATGCCCCGTTAGGATCATCCGACCATTGTGTCATTTGAACTGCTGTGCCAGCTAAGCAATCCGTGCCGACCCATTCACAGGGAACGCGCAAAGTCTGGCACTACAAGTCAGCAGATTGGGATCATCATCATCATCATCATCTCAGCCCTTGGACGTCCACTGCTGGACATAGGCCTCCCCCAGATTGGGATAGGTTGCGTGAATTTTACGCCTCTTATCCCTGGGGGCAGCTCTGTTTCTCTTCGGGAGATCCGGATACCTGTGCAGACTCCGTTGCCGACGTGGTGTTGCAGTGCATGTTATATTCCTTGCACCGTGATACCGGTAGGCGGAAGGAGCCAACCATGGTTTAATCGGTCCTGCAGAGAGGCTCGTCGTAATAAACGGGCCGCATACAGGGCCTGGGCCATAGCGCAGGTGTCTGAAGATCCGAATACCTCCGACTTGAGGAAGAAATTTAACGCTACCTCGAGGTGCAGTAAGAAGATCATTGTCAGAGCAAAGAATGAGCACATCCGCAGAATTGGCGACCGACTAGCTAGCTGTCCTTCTGGAAGCCGGGCTTTCTGGTCGCTCGCTAAGGCCGCTGAAGGTAACTTCTGTCAGTCGTCACTCCCTCCACTGCGGAAACTCGATGGGTCACTGGCCCATGGGGCGAAGGAGAAAGCCGATCTCTTGGGCTATCTCTTTGCCTCAAACTCGACTCTGGACGATAGAGGTGCCTCATCACCGTCTATCTCAAGGTGCACAAGCTCCATGCCGGAAATCTGTTTCACACAGCGTGAAGTCCGATGAGCTCTAGCATCTCTTGATATCCGAAAGTCGAGTGGGCCAGATGGTATTCCTGCAGTGGTGCTTAAATTTTGCGCTCCCGAGTTGTCCCCGGTGCTTGCGCGACTCTTTAGGCTCTCATACTCTACAAAAAGCTTCCCGTCAACATGGAAGGTAGCTCATTTTCACCCTTTGCCTAAAAAGGGTGACCGTACAGACCCGGCCAACTACAGGCCAATAGCGATCACCTCCCTCCTCTCCAAGGTGATGGAGCGTATCATAAACACACAGCTCCTTGGGTACCTAGAGGATCATCAGCTGATTAGCGTCAGTCAATATGGATTTCGCCATAATCGCTCGGCTGGTGATCTTTTAGAGTATTTGACACACCGCTGGGCTGACGCCATTGAGACTAGCGGCGAGGCTCTGGCTGTAGGCCTAGACATTGCGAAAGCTTTTGACCGGGTATGGCACAAATCGCTGCTTTCCAAGTTACCATCTTTCGGGATACCCGAGGGACTATGCGAATGGGTTGCCAGTTTCCTGACTGGACGGAGCATCAGAGTCGTTATCAATGGTAGCTGCTCCGACACTATGTCTATTAACGCTGGCGTCCCGCAAGGCTCCGTGCTGTCCCCAACTCTGTTCCTTCTGTATATCAACGACCTGTTGCAAATTGGTGACATACGTTGCTATGCAGATGACAGTACTGAAGACGCATTGTACAGGGGCCGCGCCAACATCCTTCGGGTCGAAGTGGAAGAGAGTCGCGCCAGGCTTGTGTCTGAAATAGAAGACTCTTTAGATCTAGTCTCGATTTGGGGTTCTCTGAACCTAGTGGATTTCAACCCCAGTAAGACGCAAGTCTGTGCATTCATCGCTAAAAAAAAACCTTTTGTTGTAGCACCTCGCTTTCAGAGTATACCTCTTAAGACCTTGGAGAGTATCGGGATCCTTGGTATCGACATCTCCAGCAAAGTCGAATTTAGGGGTCATCTGGAAAATAAGGCCAAAATGGCCTCCAAAAAGCTCGGTGTGCTGAACAGAGCGAAGCGGTACTTCAAACCTGGGCAACTCCTTATGCTTTACAAAGCTCAGGTGGGGCCCCATATGGAGTACTGCTCTCATCTCTAGGCCGGCGCACCGAAATACCGATTGGACCCATTTGACTCCATCCAACGACGTGCTGTTCGTATTGTCGACGATCCCACTCTCACGGGCGGTTTAGAATCTCTCAGCATTCGGAGAGACGTTGCGTCTCTCTGTGTGTTCTACCGCCTGTACAATGGGGAATGCTCTGAAGAATTGTTCAATATCATTCCCACCTCGAGTTTCTACAACCGCAACTCCCGTCACAGAAGTGCGATCCATCCGCATTTCCTCGATACGGAGGTGTCGCGCACTGTTCTGTCCAAAAACTATTTTATACTGCGAACCCGTAGGCTGTGGAACGAACTGCCTCAAGAGGTCTTTCCATTGAGCTACGATATGGGGTTCTTCAAGAGAGCTGTGAATAGGATTTTGAAACGTCGACGGCGCGCCCGCATGCCCCCTGGTGTTGCAGGTGCCCATGGGCGGCGGTAACACTTACCATCACGTGGGACCGCTTGCTCGTCCGCCCACTAGTCTATAAAAAAAAATACAGATTATTTTACAAACAGATTCTCTGTACGACAAAAGCTGTACAGTCAACCTGAATGTTTGAGTTTCGGATTATTTTGAGAAGGCTTTTGGGTATAGCTTCCCTTCATATTAAACCTCTACTGCTTTTGTTTATCTAAGACTACACCACCTCTAAAAGAATGGACTCGCCAACCCGCTTGGCCAGCCTGGTGTTTTGAGGAGATACATCCCTCATGCACACGACAATGTCCATGGGGAGGCCCATGTCTCCAGTGGATACTGGAAGGGTTTGAATTGCATTGCAAGACATTAAGACTGTTAATTAAGATCAAGCAGGTATATTGTAGATTCAGAGCCTTTCTCACCACCTGCTTATCTGATATGATGAGCAGGTGATCTGATCTCATCTCATCTGATCTGATATGATCTGCCAATTAAATTCAGCTGATATGACTTTCTGATAAAGTATAACAGACTTTCTGATACCTTCTGATAAAGTATAAGAAGGTGGTGACAAAGGCCTTTATTCTCGCAATGTGTGCGAGAATCGCTAGGTATTCATAACAATTATAGCGTTTGCTATATGTTTGAAATTGGCGCGAGCATCTTTGCATACCCGCATACATTGATTATTTGAAGCAACATTTTTTTGTCCCCGCCATAATGAAGGCGGTTTGATATTTTTGAGTAGTAACACGCGCTCGGCGGCGAGCAGAGTTAAATTGAGATAAATTCACACCGCGGCCACGGACAGTTGATTTTGTGATTCGCGCCTATTAATTGGACTTGCACGCGGATCTCCTGGAGCCACGCGAGTGTTTTGGTTGGATTTGCTGTGATTGTGCTTGTATTGGAAGTGATATCTCGAGGTGATTTTGCTGCCGTGTGTGAGTTGCCGAACTGTAGCGGCCACCGGCTCACCACAGGACGAGACTTGGATTACTACACAAGTATTTATTGGAAATTTATGTATTTATTCAATCACACTAAGATAGGTCACGTCTAGTAGGGACTAGCGTAGGTACACTTTCCAGATTTGTGCGTGGGCAAAACCACCTGGGGTAAGTGAGACCTTTAAATTGTGTAAATTGTTCTTTATTGTGCTTACCCACCATTTCGGTGGATATATTGAGTAAGTTTTACATTTGGGCCCGAGTGCACATTCCTCGGGCTGTTTTCGCGTAACGCGAGGCAGGTGCGCCTAGTGTGCGCATCGTAAACACTATATCTTGAAAAAAAACGAAATTTTAAGTTAGAAAATATCAAAAATAAGGTCACCTTGCTCAGATAACGTCGCTTATTACAAAAGTTAAATAAAAATCTCTCTAAAAGTTAAATAATATTTGATATATTGTTATTGTGTCCGTCAGTTCTATATTTTGTTATTTCTGCAAATCAAAATTACGTCCAATTTATAGTTTTTTCACGGCCCGTGATTTACATGATGTTTTTAAAATTGTATAAAAAAATGTAAATGTATTTACCTACAACATTAACTACATGAATGGAAACATTACTTAGTGACATTTGCCTTTATTTTGTCTCTTTTAATACAAGAAAGAGAAATCTATAGAGTACATTTTTTCTTTAGAAAAAGAAATTGTAGTTATTTAAAAGCATTTAAAGAGTTAATTCCAATATTGAATAGGTGGTTGAAAGACTGTACTTGAGTTGGGAGTTTAAAGTAGTATGCGTACATATAACTCCAGTGGACAGGGGCCTCCGTTCATTAGGATTCCCTGGGGGATTCATTTGGATTTTTTCTCCACATGGATCCACTGACTGGTCCACGGACCTAGTGGACGGAGGGGGACAGAGATGTCATAACTCCCTTTGTCCACTAAAATCCGAAATATTTTAGGGATTCCGAAAGTTACCTATTTCTATCCGACAGCAGCACGCGAGGAAGGATATTTTTGATTTTACGAAAACGTTTTACTATCGATCAATGTATACGACTAGTTTCCTTAGGTTGTACTCGTATGTAGGTATAAATATACATACATATATACATATAAATGTTATTCAAGCAGAGACACATGCAATAATAATTACTTGTGTTAGGGAAATAATGAGTAGACTTACCAACAATAAGACTATTTATATTCTCGGTGACAGTCAAGCTGCTCTATAGGCGCTCATGTCCTTTAAAATTGATTCTAGGTTGGTGCTCAATTGCGTTAGGAACCTCAATAATCTAGGTAAACGCAATAGGGTGAACCTAATTTGGGTCCCGGGACATGAGAGTTTTAAAGGCAGACGAACTGGCAAGAAAGGGATTAACGACGAAATTCATTGGACCAGAACCCTTTGTAGGTCTTGCATTTGGAACAATAAATAAGGTATTTAGAGAACGAGCCCTACAAAAGGCCCAACAGCAATGGGAGGCTTTAAATGGCTTAAAGCAGGCAAAAACGTTTCACAAATCCAGGTAGGACAAGGAAAATTTTATCCTTCAGCATAAAACAGCTACGGCAACTGACTGGAGTATCGCGGACCACTTCAGTAGAAAAATATCTCCTCTGCTTCTACGATTGTAGGATATCCTCAACTATATGGATATATATAATATTCGGTGAGCGAGAGTAAAAGATAAGGTTAGGGGAACACAAAAGATCCCATTGGGTCGAAGTGATAGGGAATCCAAATGTATAACCACCCCCGATAAGACAAGACAAGGGAAGAGAAGAGAAGACAGGGGAATAGAAGGGATGACAGGGGAAGAGGAGACGAAGAAAGGAAGAGAAGAGAAGCCAAGAGGGGAAGAGAGGGGAATAGAGTGGAAGAGAGAAGAAGACAGGGGAAGAGAAGGGAGGACAGGAGAGGATATGAGAGGGCAGAACGGGACAAGAGAGGACAGAACGGGACAGGAAAGGACAGGGCGGGACAGACGAGGACGAGATGAGACAACGGAGAACAAGACGGGACAGGAGAGGACAGGGCGGCACAAGGGAGAACAGAACGGGACAGGAGAGCATAGGACGAGACAGGAGAGTACAGGACGGGACAGGAAGGGACGAGCCGATAGGGCCGGACAGGACGGTACAAGAGAGGACAGGACGGGATGGAACGGGTGAGGTCGGGACAGTACAGAATGTACCTATATACATATAAATAATAAAATTATAACAAAGCCGTGTCTGTAGTATATGTACTGTATTTTTGAAAAAGTCATTGCAATAATAACTTAATTTATAGCATGATATATTTATTTATTTTCATGATATTATTTTCATAATAAACGCGTTGCATATTAAGTAGGTAAGTTATTATACGAGTAAAGACTGTTCAAAACTAAGATAAGGTAACTTGTCATTTGAATATGAAAATAAACAATGCACATACTTTACGCTCTGATTATTGTTTCTATAATTTACCGTAAGTAGGAAAACATTACGAGACTGGTTGCAGATTGTTACTAAATAATTCTACTCACTTTACGACATACAATTAATAGCATCTAATCAGGCTTTAACGTTCAACTGCAGGACATAGGCCTTGTAATACGAAGGGGTTTCTCGTCGTAAGTTGTCCGTAAGTTAGTTGTCGTAAGTTGTAATGTACCACGCGGGTTGATAAAAAAAAACACCTATAAAGATGACTTTATTAAAGAATAACGGAATTCATCTATCTATATATAGGTTATTAAGTCACCCGACTTTAGTCGATGTAAATTTCGATCGTCTTGAATAAACCGACGTTGTACTTTTTGGCGAGAAATCGAGAAGTGAAGTTGAGCTTTTGTTTGATTTATTATAAAAATTGTGAATTTGTGCGTTTTGTGGTTTAATAGTGATTGTTTATTAAACTACAAAGTGTTTTTTGTGAGTAATGTGTGTGATAAAGTGATAATCAAATAAAAGCATAGGACTGTGTTTTCATGCTTTCAAAGAGTCCTCTTCTGTCCTCAGTAAACCTACTATCACTCTACTGAGCGACTTCTGACTTACGTCGACGAGACCAGACATCGACAGGATACGTTTTAAACTGAAATTGTTAATTACGAAGAAAACTTGATACTGGCAGAATGTGCTAATTTCACCATTGCCATATATGAAAGAAAAAACCGACGCCAGTTACCTCTCATGTCGATGGTATTACACTGTCAAAGCGATTTGGAAATCATTTTCTAAACAGGTGTGAAGGTGTGAAGCAGTAGGCAAAGTACATAAGTTCATAATGCATAAGTCTACCTCGCGGTTATCTAACAAAGTTAATAAAAACATTTTATTCTGTTGCTTTGTTGTTTCCATGAATAAGTAAGTATACTGTGGTCTCCCCATCAGCACTAGCACAAAACTAGATAGGTACATAATGTACAATTGAAGATTTTCAATTGAGGTTCAAGTAGTTTTCTTGATAAGTTCATTTGATACCTACAAAATTAGGCGAAGGGATTTACAAAATCAGTGCGTGGTGAACACATTCGGGTTCTGAAGTTGGTCGCCTGTTTTGAATTTTGTAATAAAAATACTACAAAATTCAAAACAAAAATACAATTTTATAAACTTTCTGCGGCGTTACAATCCGTTGTGGGTTTTAGTCACTTTCACAATCCTGTTCCAGTTGGTTCTATCTTTGGACTATCTCTTTGGCGATTCGCAAAATCTGACCAGCGAAGTCGAAGTCTTTCGCTACGAGTTCCATTTTTCTTTACTTACATGACTAGCCTTTCGTCTCAAAAACGGGCCATTTCTGCTCTTCTGCAGAGAATAAACACCAAGTTTCGTAGATGTAGATTGCCACCGGCAGACAAACTCAATTTCTGGTTTTGTATTCAAAATCTAAAAAGTAAAAGAAGTTACACAAGTAAAAGCTATTGTTGCCTGCGACAGTTCGCGCTTTCAGTTCCTCGTTGATTTTGTTTTATGCCTTGCCCAGGTATTTAAATATTTTAATGAACTAAACGGACTATAAATTAGAGGGACAGAAAGTTTAGTTAATGACTTTGAAGGCTTAAAGTATAGGTAACGTTTTAATGGAGCGCTAAAATAAAATGGGAAGTTTGTATTTTACGGGTATAGACAGTGTCTGTATTTTCAGACGATACGACTTGGTAGGTACACCAATGTTTTCTTAAATCATTATTTTTATGGAAATCTCAAACTGTCACCCACCATTCTGAAATTATCATGAAATATAGGAACTTATTTTGTATTCGTGGACGTCACACAAAATACTCACGTTCATATATTTCATTAGATTCGGCCAACAGTTGTTATTAGTCTGTGACAGACAGATGGAAAGACCAGAACGAACGGATTTGATTTCTTTGTGATTTTTACCGTCTGTGAGCTATAATTCTATCATTGTGGATGGTTTTTAGTACATATTTTTATCAAAAATGGAGTAGAAGTTCCAAAACCGGGTCTTTGGAGAAGTGGTTAGAATTAAACGGTTCTGTGGGACGCCAGGATGAAGTTGAAACCGAGTCCTAACAGATTAAATAATACAATCCTGATGAGCTTCCGTCGCGTCTTTCCCTCATTACCCACCATCCTGAATTCAGAACTTCCCCCTTCGATACCATCTCCGCATAATGCGTGACCACATTGTCACAGTAAAAGTTAGCTTACGTAATAACGTACACCTTACAAGCTATGACAATAGTATTTCCCCATACAATTGTCTCGACTCAAGCGATGGAACGTCCCGTATAAAGCATATACGGACGTGGGACATGGCAGTTATGCTCGTGATTTTGACAAGATGAGTCTGATTAAGAAGACACTGGTGCCCTATTTGTTGCTGGTTTCCTGTTTAGTTAATGCAGAGTACATGAGTGATAGGTAAGTGAATACTAAATTGAATATTTCATTACATATGTGTATACTGATTAATTCCTCGGATTAGTGCTGTTAGCCGAGAGTCCGTACGAATACAAACTCCTTTGTAACTCGTCATAAATTTATTCAATAAACGGCTAGGTAGCGCCATCGATATGGGAATAGACTAGATGACACATCATACGTCCATAACAAAGAAATCTGGTTGACAGCTTCTAGGGTCGGAGTGGGGGGGGGGGGGGGGGGTGTGAAACAGATGAGGAGAGGTTCATGGAAAAGTCAAATTTGAAACTTAAGCACTACGTAATAAGAATGTTCCATTTTTAAAACATATATGAATTAAACAATTCCAGAGCTACTGAACATAGAACACTAAGTCTAACGTGCCTGCACTAGAATGCTTGTATAACTATTCTCAGTTCGATTGGTAGCGCCTACCGGCAATGTAACATTGTAGAACAAATTTAGCTATAGCAACTGTAAAATCACAGGAACTATTCGTTTTCACGAACGCAAAGAAAGTTTGTAATCGAGTGAAGCCTCGGTTGGGCAAGCTTTAGGTATATTTTAGGACTCGTTCGTTTTGAGCATAAATTACATAGTAAATGGACTACATTTCGTGTAATCAAACAGATTATTATACATAAAAGTTTTACCCCTTCGGAACGGTTTGACACCCTGCAGGAAGTTTTACTTTTAATGGGCATCACTGCCTAAATAGTTATTCTTGCCATTGGACTTTACGTTCAACGTTAAATCAATAGTTAAAATGGCTTTTAAAAATCTCTTCATCACTGAAACTTCCCTTCATACCACACCATACCATCAGCCTGTGTCTCTTCACTGCTGGATATAGACCTCTCCCAAGGACCGCCACCACACACGGTCTTCATTTCTTCTCATCCAGCCACTATTTCAAGTCGTCACTCCACCTGGCCAGAAGGAGTCCCACGCTACCTTAATATGAACGACCAAATTTCGTAGAATAATTTCATGACAATATACCTTTAGTAAAGTAGAAAATTGTTAATTAAAAAAACATTTCCATTAGCCATCTCAGTTTCGATTTCAGAGGCTTCATACCAAGCTCCAGCTACCGCACTGAGGATCAACTCGCAGAACCTTCAGCTAGGGTCGATAAGAACAGAGACGAGAGGGATAACCAGTCAGATAGGACGCAGAGGTTCGGCATATCGGCGTTTGGGAGTACTGGAGCACAGGTATGATGCCATGGGTCGGTCAGTAGATGATTGTCGTAAAATGAGAACTTATTCTTTAAAATGAGTTCTCAGAGAATTAGAAGATTTTAGATAATCATGCGGTCTGCGGCTATCATAAGCTCTAAGGAACTATACACTACATCTAAAAGAGTGGACTCGCGACCTCGCTCGGCCAGCTTAGCGTTTTTTAAGGCCATACTTTCTTTCTGGCCAAGACAATATGCATGAATAATGCCAATATGCCGTGACCAGTTGTGGATATCAAAAAGGCCGATTACGGTATGCGGTCTGCATAAAGTTTAGTTTACAAACAATCGGAAACCTTTATTTCGGTTACCGTGTTTTTTATCCGAGGCAATTATGAGCGTGATAAAAAGAAAGAATAACTTTCTGCATCACACAGTTGATCGTGGTAAAGTGGTGGTGGTGGTACAGTATGCTGTGTAAAAGGTTTAAAGACAAATGTTTGTTCGGGTCTGGGGGGTGTGTTTGTCTTTGTATGTGTCTCTGGATACACGGCGCAGGGAATCCTAGTGTGTGTCGTAATTTATTTATTTATATTTCATGGACTATTGCTTATACGTATGTTGTGGGGACCGTAAATAAATATTACACTGGTTATATACACTGGCACTACATTTTAGATGTAAGAAATTGTGTAAATAATCTCTGGCTGTCGTAAGGTACAAATAAAAAATGTGGTTTATTTTAGGCTCCCTACGGAGGCTCAGCGCCAGGACTTTACGGGCCTCTGAAAATTGATCTGGGTGGAGTCTTGATTGGGTCCATATTGGGATTCGGTGCTGTTATCATCCTGCCTAAGATTATTCATGCCTTGTCGTACGGTTACGGAGGGTATGGACGCAGTGAGTATTATTGTTTATTTTGATAATCAGAGTTTATTTTCAGTAGTTTTCTAAAAAAAATATTTTATCAAACAGGAAAAGTCTTCTATTCTAGTAGAAAAATTATTTTGCCTTGATCAAACTGTTATTCAAGTACAACAAGGAGTTCAGTAAAACTATATGTACTGTTCAACTATATGTAAGTAGGTATATGGTTTATAGGTACTCTTTGCATAAATAAATAAACCCTCTCCTAAGTAACAAAGACGGTTCCACCAAATCGCAAATAGGAAAAGGCGTTTCAAGTTTCTTATTATTGTTATTGAAAGTTCAACAAGGAGTTGACTATATATACTGTCCAATTATATGCAGATGTTCAGAACAACTATATGATGTCTTTGTATAAATAAAATCTCTCTTAATCTAATTAACTTGCAAATTTTAGGAACAGGTGTTTGAAGATTTTATTAGATGAATAAAAACCTTGAGTTATTTTGTCATTATTTTCAAGAAATATTGAAAATATCAACATTCCAGGATGTTTAGATTACTTTAATTTCATTCACATTTCATACACATAAAACATAGTCCACTCTAATGCCTACTATGCCCTACTATATTTATGGACAGCTACTGGAGTGGCGAGTCTTTTTTCAGCTGTATGATGATTTACGTATAAAGAAAGATAAAGAAATGACTTTCTGTTCATTAGGCGCAGATTCGAACCCCCTTCAAGTGTCCGACATGTTGAACAAGTTGGACGAGATGCTAAGCCGGTACAACATAGACTCGGCGGCGTGTACGCAGCGGTTGGCCTGCTCCTATGTGCAGTTAGCTAATGAGAACATGGTCACTGGTAACGCGACGGACTTCGACGCTTTACTCGCATCTTTATCCACGTGAGTACACCTTAATTTATTCTGCCCTCAGAAAAAAAGGCACAAATGCATTTGTATGACATTCGAGAAGAATGTAAAAAAGCAATTAGAAAATTGTAATTAATTCAAAATCGAGCTAGTATCTTGGAGTTTTGAATAAACCATAAATAATAACCATTCTCATTGTTTATTATTAATTTCCATTTATAATGTTAATTACTCATTCCTCAGAATTGTTACAAATAATGCCCTTTCTTCTTAGAAGGGCAGTATTAATGTCTTCGAAATGGAATTGTGTGGTGAAAGGTTCCCTATGGTCTTTCCGATATGCTACGACATGGAGTACTCCAAGAAGGCTGTAAACACGGCTTCAAAAAGTCGACAGTCCATTTACATTTCAAGCGATACATAGATGGTGGCAATCACTAAAATTAAAAGATTTCAACGGAAGAACTTTCGTTGCAATATTACAAGTGTATCGGGGTATAATCCATCACGCGTGCCTATTATATACCAATATACCCCAGATATTTTTTAAATTGGGTTTCCCTCCTGGTCAGACAGGATTGTCTTACTACGCGTAGTTATTTCATTCCACAAAACATTATTATTGGCAACTGTACCTTTGTTTCGCGATCTAATCAAGAGGAACCGAACAAAAGGATCGTAAATTCCTCCTGATCGGATCAAGTGGAAAATAAATAATAATGCGTAATCCGGCTAGTAGGACAATTCAATCGTACCAAGTGGAATGCAGTTTTAATTACGCAGGTTTCATCACGATGTTTCCCTTCAGGCTGGAGCTAGTGATGATTGAAAAATCCGTGCTTGATTAATATACGGGCCGGGATTTTATTTGATTCACGATCTCACGAATCTGACTCGAGAATAGATAATCCTAGGCTAACATCGTTCTTCAAAAAAGTTAAAACTAGTTAAAGTTTAACTAGGAAAATTATCATATTTTCTTTTTTTAATATTCCACTTGGTGTTGCCCTGCGGTATCCGCGATACATGCCAACATCAGTCCCAATGACAAACGTTGGCTTGTCTCTGATGCGCTGCCTACATTTGGAGATTTAGTAATGATTTTGGAGAAAGAGGTTGGGATAAAGATGAATGCGTAGGAAGTATAACGGACCGACAGGTTTTCGTCATGGGCAGCGAACCCAAAAGTTGCGCAATAAATAGATTCTGTAAGGTCAGGAGCATACCGAATGCTGCACGTGTGCCATCTTCTCTTCTATAAAAACAAATGCAGATAAATTAACATATTCGTGATTTGTTATCAGCTTTATTTGTTAATTCCAGTAATTCCTTAATCCGGCGCATGTTAGACGGTACGTCCATTTTTGAGGCGGTATCCGCGGGCAGGTCTTTGGACACCAACTGTCAGCAACTCTACCCCAAGTGTAAGCTCGACAAGAAAACCGTCGTCAAGATGTTGACGCAGCTCGTGCCTTCGTAAAAGCATAGATTAGAATATCATACTTTTTATGTCTATTGCTGGATATAGGCTTAATACTCGTCACGACACTACATTTTAATTTAAAAAGTGGAATTGCAATTGCGAATTGATTTTTTTTATAAAATCAAATATATTATGCTTAAATTTTTTGACGAATACCAGTAGGTAACTATTAATTGTTTTAATACTTTGGATGAGTTCCAAAAGATACGAATATTGCGTTTTGATATTTTTAATGGGTTATGTATACACATTGCATTTCAAAATGTCTATCTGACGAAAAATGTGCACTTCGCATAATGTAGTGGACATTGGGAAAGTTCATTAAACACCCGATATAATAATGTAAGTAATTTAAAAAAAAAATGACAAAATTTCTGGTGTCACCCAAAACAAAATGTTTTATTTTCCTATCTACGTATATTTTTAGGTGTTCAGAGCTTTAGGTATTAATAAAAAAAATATCTCAATGTTTGATTGATTACCTTTCTAATTACCTACACTACATGACAGATAAGTATAAAATAATTCTGAATACAAAAAATATTACGTACTGGACAATTTGAAAATTCATTTATGACTGCATTTATCAAAAACACAACAATTTTCATCAAAATTGTTAGTGGACGTTACTCAGCGCCATTTCGAGTTATGAATGTTACCTAACTATAGACTGTTGTAATGTGCGAACATCGCATATCTCAAAGGTATTTTTGTATTTACAAAGAATAAAGTTTTTTTAAGTTAATATTTTAACCATTATTCACAATTCCTAAATCCCTCTCCCTACCCAAAGTAAGCAGCGCAAAACTATACATATAATAAAATTGTAATAGAGCCATGTAGATGAAATATTTTTTGAAAAAAAAAATTTTTGCAGTTTACGAACGATACAGGACGTAAAATAGCTATTTTTAGAATTGTAATAAAACTTGGCATAGTTTTAGCTTATTTGCAGGGTTAACATTTACGAGGGTCGATGAAAAAGTTTTCAGAATCGGATATTTCTAGTTATGATATATGAAGTTTTATTTTTATTTTAACGTAAAACTCATTGGTATATATCGACGTGACTTAGCATTGTACCTTTTACGTGTGTATAAATTGTAATAAGTTTGAATTGCGATACCCTGAGAGAAAACATGATAAAACTGAAGTTCGCGCTGAAACTAAATCATTGTGAAAAAAATATCTACTAAAGAATTTTTTCCAGAACTACTGGCTACTTTATGAGTTGATGCTCCATGATATTCCACATTAGCATTTTGGTGTTCGGGACTTGAAACGTTGAACCACCTGCAGAGATGAAGACCGCTCCGGAAGTCCCTCCTTGTCTACCACCGATGAAAATGTTAAACAAGCTGAAGGAATTGTAGTTAATGATAGACGTGTGACCATTCGTTTTATAGCTGAGAGTCAAAAGATTTCGTTTGGTATGTTAATGTTCAGAACAATGTTAACACCGATGGAATTATGTTCATTGATTATTTAAATAAAGGACGGACAATTACCGGTTCGTATTACGCCTCATTCATAGAAAAACTACGGGAAGAAATTACAATCAAACGACTGGGGAAATTGAGTGCACGTGAGTCCTAGCGGTGACGTGGCAGCGTGAGAAATCCAAGAGTGATAGAAAAAAATATATCATCTTCTGACAAATACACTTTTAACAATGCAGTATTTTACCAAAAAACATTATTGGCTATCCACCCCGAAACCGCTAGTAGTATCGTCTCATCCAGCTACTGCTAGCAAAATTATTTAAATCGTCGTTCCCCGTGGCTGGTGGGCGTCCCACGCTGCCCTTGCTTTTCATTCAAGGACTCGTCTGCTCCATTGGCTGTCGGTTCTGCGATTGTAGATCTCTTTATACTTTTCGTTTTTGATTGTGTGGAGTCGATGAAACAAATGTTAAAATCAAGTTGAAATATTTTAATAAATTTTGTAAAACTTGCACCCAAACGATAAGGCATGTTTGAGGGGGAGAGTGCACGCTGCAGTCCACCAGCGGCTGGACGCGTTCGACTGGGCTCGTTACCCCTCTCTGACATAAGATACCTTGAAATGTACTGTATTTCCCACTTTATTTTATTTCCTTAATGTACGTACGTGTTTCGGTAGTGAGATGTGCCAGAGCCCATTCCCATCCTATCACTCCCCATTTTCCCAACCCTTTCTCCAAATCCATTCCTATAGCTTCAAAGGTAGGCAGTTCATCTGGGGGCGTGCCAACGTTTGTCATTTTGGACTGATGTTTGCATGTATTGCGGATGTCTATTGAGCTACAGTATTCACTTACCATCAGGTGAACAGTATGCTCGTCTGCCGCCTCCGTACACAAAAAAAAGCTTACATACGAAAATAAAACCATATTATTATAAATTTAACAATTTATTAACTAAAGTCAACACCCCACCTATCTACACAACTGATATGCCCAGCAAATCATTCTCTTACAAAAGACATACTTATATCTTTACTCACATCAGTACTTTTCGGCTGTCAAATATCGGAACTTTACTAAATAAAATTAACATAATTTATTATTATCTAAGGGCCCGTACACACTTGCGAATAGCCGTTGAGACTCACCTTTCCATTCCTTAAACAACGGGCAATAATCGTGTATTTAGTTGGACTGATAATATGCAAGTTGTTACGAAAATAATTCGTAGGTTTCGTTCTCAATATGAAAACGAGGTTAAAACTTACTAATGACACACAATAAATTGGTGTGCTACATGTAACATATACATTTGTGTTAAACATAATGACAACTTGCACAACTTTACAGATACATTTCTCCTTTATGAAGAATAAACGTGTCGGTGTAAAATTATAATACGCGACAAATTTACGCACAATTATGGTGCGTTTTAGGCGGTTAGTTGCAAGTGCGTATGGCCACCAGACGTGTATAAAATCTATGCCTTTGAGCATGTTATTGGCTGTTCTTTTTGGTGGTCGCCGATTATGTTAAAAGTACGTATTGTTCTCTATCTGTGATCCCATTGGTCAGAGAACAAGCAAATAAATGATAATGAAACATTATAATATTTACTGTTTCAAACTTTTTTTCTTAATGTGCTTTGGATACCTCCCTGTTGTTTCAGCATATTAGAAAAAAAAGAGCGCCCGATCTTGGGGTCTAAGAGACTTGTTAGTAAAATAGAAATAACATCTATATGTTTTTGTTCGTGCTAATCACGAAAAATATAGTTTCTATTTTATTACAGTTAACACTATCGTGAGTGGAACGATATTTATCCCGGAAGGTTCTACTTTATTTTTCATTGAAGACTCACATATTGCGTGCTCACCAATTATTCAGCGACCACCAATTACAATATTTAAGTCGTATGCACACAAGATAATAGGCATGATGACAGTATTAAAGAATAAATGATTTTAGAGAAAAAAATATGTTGAAAGAATTCTAATAAATTAACCAGTTTTAATGTAAACATTGAGATTAATAATATTTTCAATAAAATAAAAGTATAAAATACTGCATTCGGCCATGTTAACTAAAACGCCAATCAGAGCGAATGACGTCACGCCTCAGTAAACATCACCGTGTCGCTTGAACTTCGATTGATTTACCTACCTACGTTTACCTAGGTGTAACGTCACAAGCGACGCCATGACACCTGCGAGTGTTTTCGCGCATAATTCAAAGTAGATAGAAAAAAAATGCATAATTTGCGTTAAAACTTATTTTATTGCTGAAATAATGTTATTTTAGGAAACAGTAGACGTGAATCTACATTATAGAAGCGGATTTCAAAATCCGTCATCATGCCTATTATTATAATGTTAAGCCGTGTAAGGCAGTGCTTACAAGCTTCTTAAGTTAACCTTTTTACTATGTATACATCTTAATACAGGCTACAAATCAACCTTGGTCGTTGAAATTCGATAAAATTGTTATTGCATTGTATAATTATGCTAGTTATTATAATTACAATGAGTACATCATTTAAATAATGCGTAAGGGTTGGAAATACGCGTGTTACTTCTCAGTCGTGCGATTCTGAGACTTAAAAAAATATAACTAAAAAAAATATGATTCATGAAAGGGATCAAGTCGAGAACAGTAATACTTGAGCCTAGAAATGCGAGAAAGAATGACGTGTTTGAAGTAATTTGTGACGTCATCTGATGAAAGAGCCCTTTTATGACTTTGGTTAAGATTGTCTAAATTAAAATTTAGTTATTTCATGATTCTGTTTAAATATAAATATGATTCAAACATCTGCTCTAAGTATTAAAACTGTTAAATCACACTAAAAAGTAGCACGTGTGCTTCTTTACTTCAGAAAGAGTATTAGTAAATTGGTGGTAACTAAACTTAAGAAAGATATTATAGATAAATAAATGCGTTAACATACATTCATCTCATAATTGTTCAGTTTAAAGTATCAAATATATAATTATATACATTTATTATTTAAAACTATTGCCAGCATATGTGACGCATTTCACATTTGAAAATATTGTTCTAAAATTAAAATAACATAATTTTTTCTTCTATCTATAAATATCTTCTAATAATAATGTTTGTTTGTTTGCGTTCTATAAAAATGCGTAGATTTATACGTATAAAAAATTAATGACAGTAAAATCAATTAAAATACATACTCTACAAGTAAATTCGTGTAGTTCTGATTACAAATTAGCAGCAAACGATAGCCGCGGCTGGACTTGTACTCAGTAACAGGTCAATCTATATTCATTGGGACAGTCAGCAACACGCTATGTATCAGAAATCATTCCATTGTATCCCTTATTACTAACACATTAAAGTAGCCACGGGTATACATGAATACGAGTATACGTATGAATACTTTAAGCTAGTAATAAGTGTTAGAATGCAATGGGTTTCGGGTACAATAGCGTGTCATTTTATTGTTAAAGATAATTAATTTCAGATAACTCATTTACTTTCACGATTATTATAAGTAGTAAAAAAGATAGCAAATAAATTTATTAATAGACTCAGAGTCCCATAATCGTTAAAAATATCCCCATAAGCCGCTACATGGTATTGTTTTTTGCTGCCTCAGAAATGTCAAGAACTATCAAGAGCTATATGTATTGACTCATAGAATATATATAGTATGTAATAAAACCAGAGTACAGCTGTTAGACTTCTCTATTTCATATCATCATGTGAATTTTGTAAGAAGTTTTCTTATCGATAAAAATCATCATCTCAGTTTTAAGTTTGAACACATAAATTAAAATACAAAAAAATGACAATTTTCTACATCTGAACAATAATGCAGTCACAAACCTTTGCATTTAATAATAATTTACAGTACAATTGACTTTATTGTACTTTAAAAATGTAGAAATAAAGTGTGATATAGGAAAAAAGACTCCTATAAACGTATATGTACAGTAAGGAAATTGCAACGCACGAGAAAACAATCGCGCGGGAAACGTGTAAAAATTGTTGCCAATTTTTAAAGTTACCTATTTAATCGTGACCTATTGGTACCGTGAATTTTAAACGTGGCCGGGAAATCCTCAAAGATGATCCTAGGTCGGGACGACGGCCGACTGCTGTTACCCACGAAAACGTCATCAGGGTGGAGTGGTTAATAAAGGATCATCGGAACATTACACATCGAGATTCAGGCTGAACTGAAGATTGGATGACGGGCGGTTTCCACTATCCTGCATGAACATCTTAAAGTCAGGAAGGTTGCCTCGCGATGGATATCTCTTCTCGCAGAAGAGCAAAAATCCCGACGTGTAGATTGGTGCAAGTTTATGGTGGAAAAGTTCGATGGAGGGAGTTCGCAACAAGTATCCTACATCTTAACTACTGATGAATCTTGGATCTACAGCTACGACCCGTTTACAAAGCAACAATTCACGCAATGGTATTCGAAGAGGATGATTTATCCACCAAATACCTTAATTTTTTTTCCGACGTAGTGGTCCAGTAGCGATAATTCCACTAGAAGATCGTAAAACGGTTACTAATGAATGGTATTGCGAAGCTTGCCTGCCCCAAGCCTTAAATGAGTTGAACGACTACCGCCCAAGGAGCGGCGCTAGTGGCATTCTTTTCACCAAGACCAATGCTCCTGCTCACATGGCCGCTAGAACCATCGACTTTTTAGCCATTATGGGCGTTCAATTGTTACCCCATCCACCCTAGAGCCCAGATTTGGGCCTGTACGACTTTTTTTTATATCCCACCATAAAAAAATGCTACGTGGACTAAAATTTATGACTTCGGATGAGGCTGTCGAATCTTTTTTAAAATGTTTCGGAAGCTGGTTCACTTGAATGAACAAGTGCATAGAGGCTGAAGGGGAGTACTTCGAAAAACTGTATTTTTTTTTTTGATACACTTTTATTTTTGGTTTCGCGAACATTTTACGGAACAGCCTAGTTATGTCGTCCGGCTTCTAACTGCATCGTTAGACAGTTACCTATTGGTACTAAGATTCTTTATAGGTTTGGTTTAAAGTTTCGTCAATTTGGTGTAATATTTTAAAAACAATTTTCATTATTTACTTATATTTGTATTAAAATAAAATATCATCTAAATAAAAAAAAGAATTACAACAAAAAAAAACATGCAATTACATTAAAATCATACACTAAAAAGGTATTCCTTTAAAATGAGTATGTATTAGCAAAACCCCAATGTTTAGTCCTTTAAGAAATTGTCGACGTTTCGAATGATATAAGCGTCAAATTAAGGCTTATATCATAAAGACATATGTATTAATAGAACTGTATTTAATTATTGTATTCAGTACAAAGGCGCGGCTTCGGAGTAAAGTAGCGACACTCATATATGTAATCAAATTTAGTAGCCCTCAAATAAGTCAAGGTATAAAGAAAATAGGTTTATTCAAAACACGTTTTAAAATTTACAAACTACAATTTGTTTTGCCCTATTGGCTATTGGGTATTGCGTGATTTTATCGTATTAAAACGTGTGTGCGTATTAAAAATATTAAACTATGTTTGAGGGGTCTAAAAGCAAAGGCGACACTGTCCATTTTGGGTCAACGTTAAACTTTTTACCCAAAATGGATATTTAACATTGTTGATATTTTTTAAAACTAATATTGCTGTTTCGTAAAATCACTTTCAAAGTAGGCACTGTCCCATAGAAAACAGCGCTTGAAAATCAGATCTAAATTAAAAAATGACACTGTGCCATGTGTACCTTTAATTTCAAAATTGTTCGTGTACAATGCGACCAATCAGCGGACTCCATTAAGTGCAAACGTGACACTGTCCAATGCAATGTGGCTATTGAGAAACAGAAACGCCACCGTCCACACAATTAGTGGCAAATATCTCTCAATTTTGCAAACTTACTAGAGATCTGGTGATTTATTTGTGTTCAGAAAATATATTTTGACCTAGAAATCATAAATGCCTGACTAAATGTCATTTGAAACACATCATAAATGATTTTCCAATAGTTATAGTTATAGAATAGATGGCAGACGATGGCTTGGCGTCAGCGTCAGGAGTCCGGACAGTGTCGCCTTTGCTCTTAGACCCCTCGTTTGTCTAAACGGATCTTAAATGGTATATTGACCTATTTTAGGCAAAGTAGGTAAATATTACGCGTTTAAGATCGGTCCAATATATAAATAATATGTGAGGAAAGGGCGTAGTCCTAAAAGTTATAAACCATTGGCCGACCGAGTGTTGGTATGATTACAAACTTTTTGCGTTCGAACGAGTTATTACAGTGAGTTATGTTCTATATAGATCACACTGAAAATTTCCAGAACTGGCCACTTACACAAACAATATTCAAAAAGTAATTACAATATTTGAAAATGGACCTCTTTTATTATTTAAAAATTGCGTCTGCATTACGATGGATTTAACTAGTGAAATTTTTTGCTGTATGATTTTCTATGAGTTTAAATTTAATTCGACGGCTCAGCAGAGCCTCGCTCGGCTTCAGACTGCTTTTGGCGATGAAGCAACAAGCGTGACGACAATTTATAGCTGGTTTGCAGAATTCAAACGCGGTCGTGTCAATCTCAGTGACGAATTTCGTGAAGGTCGCCCGTCCACCGCTGTCAATAACAAAAACATCGATACTGTGCGCCATATGATCGAAACAGACAGGCATCCTTAGGCATAGGCACGAGTCAGATACAATCAATCTTATACAAACAGTTGGCTGTGCGAAAGCTGTGCTCGCGGTGGAGCTCACACAATTTGACTGAGGCTCGAAAAACGGAACGCGTCATTTAGTGCAATGCCATGCTTACTAGATTCAACGAAGTCATCCTCCATACAGTCCCGACTTCGCAACTTGCGACTTCTTCTTGTTTCCAAAAATTAAGAACCAATTAGGCGGTCAACGATTTTCATCGCCCCAAGAGGCTGTCGAAGAGTATGAAAAACATGTTTCCGAGGTCGCCACGGAGGAATAGGATAAATGTTATGGAAATTGGTTTTATTCGTATGAAAATGTGTATTGACGCTCACGGAGAGGAGAATATTTTGAGAAACAATAAAATTATTTTTGGCCATTCATTGTATTTTTTTCGTATTTATTCCGGAATCTTTCAGTGTGGCCCTCGTACGAGTTTATATTTGCAGTTGGCGTGAAATAGCAGCTTAGTGAAATAAGTTGATTGAGTTGCAAAGAGGTTTGTATTTGTACGAACTTTCGATGGCTTGTGATTTTGTACAGTTGCTTAGGTTTACGCACGCATAGTCATAAGTACTTTTACGGTACACAGATACGGGGGGGGGGGGGGGGATATTTTATATAGGTATATTTGAAATAGTAGAGCGAGTTATTGTCGGAGTTATAGTGTTTTTTTCTTCTAGTATATTTTTCACATTAGTGGCACTTTATGTAAACGCGCGCGTTTTTTTCCCGACGAAACCGCGAAGGTTCCGTAATTAAATAAATGTTTTTCTTTCTAATTAAATGTTTATTTTATAAGTGTTATTACAGGCATCAACGGTGTGTATAATCATTGGCAGAGCATACTGAGGAATGAGTTTGCGTAGGCCATCGGTTTTACGTCTGGATGTGGCTGGAATAAATATTGAAATATTACATGTAGTGTTTTTCATGTGTCATTCTTATAGCAAGCAGATTATAAAATGATAAATAATTAAAGAGTAGCAAAAAATACGGAATTGGCAGAAATGGATGGCAGCAAATTTAAAGGTTAGTTTAAGTTCTCTGATGACAATAAAGAAATGAAGAGTGCCGCGAAAGTCGATCTGGTGATGAAACTTTTACCGTAATCGGCTCATTTATCGTCCACTGCTGGATACGGGCCTCCCCATGCACATTGAATTGTGCGTGAGGGATGTATGGTCTTAAATTGTCTGTAAACTTTCAATCATGTGGAAAAAAAAATTCCACTTGTTCAGTGAACAGAACTGGACAACTGAACTGGGGAACAAACGGATCATACGATGAAATTTACGTTTATGGTATTTTCGATTGTATATTAATCCGTTCGTAGTTTGTTAGCCGCCAACAGTTCACTTTATAGTTTTAATATTGACAATGAGACTCCATTCAATTATTAATATTTTGCATTATAAATGACGGTTATTATAATGGTACAAAAGTGGAATATGTGTCTTTATAATAAGCAATACATACAGTCAGCAACAAGGTAATTTATACCTATCGATATCTTAATGCGCTTGTAATAAGGACTAAAATCGAATGGTTTTGGGTACATTATCGTGTTGCTGATTGTACAAATTCACAAATTGTCAATATTTGAAATGAGAATAAATTCTATTACTATTCTTGAAATGTAGAAGTAAATCATCATTTGTAATTTTCTAAAAACAAGTAGCAAGAAAAACATTTTGCATCCGTTTGCTTTGCACGTTTGTAGTTAATTTTTTTTCAATGATTCTATTCATGTTTGGTAAAGGTGTATGTATAAATTAAAGTAGAACTCACCACAGCCTCGTAAGTGGTAAAGTTGGGGTTCAGGTCTTTGCCGTTCATCGTGATGAAAGCACCCAGGTTACCCATTGTGTCGCTGGTGGATTAAAAATAATTTTATTTTGCATTACGATCACGTAAAAGATATTAAATATAGGGCACATTATAGTTTAGATTAAGAACTTAGATTAGATGTGATGCATATTAGAGTTTATTGTTAGAATTTAGACTAAACCTGAAGCATATTAGTGTTCATTCTAAGAAGTTAGACTAAATTGTGAAGCACATTAGAGTTTAAACTAAGAATTTAGATTAGTTGTGAAGCACATTAGAGTTTAAACTAAGAATTTAGATAAGCTGTGAAGTGCATTAGAGTTTAAATTAAGAATTTAGATTACTTGTGAAGCACATTAGAGTTTAAACTAAGACTTTAGATTAGTTGTGATGCATATTAGAGTTTAAACTAAGAATTTAGATCAGTTGTGATGCATATTAGAGTTTATTCTAAGAATTTAGATAAGTTGTGAAGCGCATTAGAGTTTAAATTAAGAATTTAGATTACTTGTGAAGCACTTTAGAGTTTAAACTAAGACTTTAGATTAGTTGTGATGCATATTAGAGTTTAAACTAAGAATTTAGATAAGTTGTGAAGCGCATTAGTTTAAATTAAGAATTTATATTATTTGTGAAGCACATTAGAGTTTGAACTAAGACTTTAGATTAGTTGTGATGCATATTAGAGTTTAAACTAAGAATTTAGATTAGTTGTGATGCATATTAGAGTTTATTCTAAGAATTTAGGTGAAGCACATTAGCGTTACGACCGAGAATTTAAATTAGACGTGATGCAGATTAGATTTTAAATTAAGGATTTAGATTAGATGTGGTGCATATTAGAGTTTAGACTAGATGTGAAGAACATTATACTTTAGATTAAGAATTAAGAATAGATGTGATGCACATTGAAGTTTATTCTAAGAATTCAGACTAGATGTGAAACACATCTAAGACTTATTATCTAACAATAGAGTCAAGTTGATGATATAGTACTTACCAGTAGTTAGGAGCCGAGAACACAGTGATACATTTTCCATCATGAGCTAACTCATACCCATCATTTTTGACTTCGTGGCTCCTTATGATGTAATCGAGTCCGTTCCGTTGCAGGAAGTTGAGGGTCACATCAGGACCGAATTGGCAGCCAACTCCTCGTTTTGATGGAGCACGACCATCCATAGGCTGTGGATCCGACCAGAGAAGTTCGCACATTATACCTGAAAAGAAGACAATTTATTCTGTATTTTTAATCGGTGTTGATAAAAATCATGATTTTTTATTTTACTCAAATAAATCACGATTTTTTGAGCTACTTTGAAATTATCGGATGGGGCAAAACCTAGTAACTAAAACACCTACCATCCTCAGGTGGCTGCTTGTTCCTATCCACCTTTCTTATGTCATCCAACGTGATATCATCCTTTGAGAACAATCCACCGTGCATCACTAGCACCCTATTGTTGATGCAGTGTGCCAGTGGAAGCCAATTGTAGACTTCCGTGAACAGATCTGCCATTTGAGACGTGTATTTTGACGTCACTTCCCCTCGAAAACCGTACATACGGTTCATGTCTAGGGTTTCGTGGTTTCCTGGAAGATAAAATTAAGATTGGTGAGAACCGTGATAGCTTGTCGTGTGGTGTCGGCCGGCTTTCCAATAGCACCACCGTATCCCTTCCCGTGGGTGTTGCAAAAGATGACTAAGAGATAACAAACACGCCCAAAGAATCAGAATCCAATTTCGCGCCAAGGTCAACGCAATAAACAGGAACAACAAACAGAAAAAAACACCATACAACAGCAAATATTAGAGGAACGTAGTCTGTGCGCACGAGTACGAACGACGCACGATTGAATGACTGACTGTTTTGCAGACACAAAATGGCGGCGCTAGTGCAGATTGGAGTGACAATAGTTAGGCCTGTGATATCATTTTTTACCTATAATACATATTAAAAAAATGCAATGATTTAATAATCGTTATAATTTTTTTAAATCTCAATTATGGATCTTAATCGTAAATTACCTTACTGGTTCTGTCAGAGCTTAATATGACTTATCAAAGCACACAAAAGTAATTGAATTAGTATAGTAAATTCATACACTTTTATCATTTTGTTTTAAAGGCAAGCAAGCGTTGGTAAGTATGTGTTACCGCCGCCCATGGACACCTGCAACACCAGGGGGTATGCGAGTGCGCCGCCGACTTTAAACAACGTTATAAATATCTTGCTCTACATCATTATCTTTAAAAAACAAAGAGTGACACGTGGCGTAACATTGTAACATCGCGTCACGGATTCAAAAAATAATAGTTTTCTTAGTTGTTAAATAATATTTAGGGCTCCAAAAAATTACGTTTAGTGTAAAATTTCCCAACTCAGTCATTTTGGGGTGAAATTTGTTTTGAAAGCGCGTATTAACGATGAAAATATTTTTGTCGTAATTTGTACGCCACACAAAAGTTATCTCAAACAACTGTTCAAGAACTGTCAAATCGGTAATCTGTCAGCGGCCTAACTATAGTGCTCGATATTCTTTCCAACTCCTGACTGTTGTTCTATTATTTAAAAAAATAAAATATTATGTCTCGCATTTCCATGTATATGCGTGGAAATTCTATGTATTTATCATAACACCACTTACCTCTAGACATATAGAAGTGATTCGGATATAACAATTTAAAGCTGAACAGTGTGAAAATACACTCCACACTAAAAGATCCTCGGTCTACGAAGTCTCCATTAAACAAATACGGGTTCTTTTCCGACGGTAGACCATTTAGTGTGAATATGTTCATGAGGTCATAGAATTGACCGTGTATGTCCCCGCATACTGTGAATTTCTCATCGTCTGGAACTTTTATATCAACTAATGCTGGTTGTTGTTGGAGGTACGCTTTTACCTCGATTAAGATCTGTGGAGATAATTATAATTTGTCAGAAGCTCTTGCACTGCTTACAATAAATTAAAATTGGATATTGACTATATTTTCTATGAAACTTATAAAAACATCATTTGTCGTTATTTTTCATTACTTCTTTAATGGAGGAAACTTTAACTGGTTTAGGATATTTAGTCTTTTATAATATTAGACACCGATCTTGTGGTCTCAAGGTCACCTGGGCAGTAGTCAATTTTTAAGACTGTTTGGCGGTATGAGTGAGGCGGGACGGGCGCGCCACACTGCAACGCTCGCCGATTGGCTCATCAGTCGTAGTCACGCCCCTTTAAGTACAGTCGAGTGCAAATTTATTATTTATATATTTTTAATAATATTAAATGGGTATTTCAAGGTTTGTTTTCATTAAAATAAATAAAGCTGCAAAGAAATGTGACTTGACGAAGGCAAGCGAGGAAATAATTTATGATGTCTGACTACATGTTGTAACGTGTGACATGTATATTTATTAATTAAATACACTCATATGTAACATATGACATGTAAATTGATTAATTACACTGTCTTTATTCTAACCTAATGTATTTCTTTTTTGAATCATTGTGGCTCCGTCCGGTCGTGTAGGCTGAGAGGGCGAGAGAAGAGAGAGAGCCCCGGAACTGCGTTTCGTTACTACATTAATAGAACTGCGTGTCGTTACTACAATAAGTATATGCAAATCCAGTCAGATGATTTAATGGAAGGTGTTAGTGCCATTAGACACAGATAGCGATTGCTACATGATTACTTCATCTCTATCTTTATTCTTTATCAAAGATACTGTATATTATTATTCTGTATACTTCATTATCCGATTGTTTATTTTGTATTCTCGCATCGTTTCATCGCTATTAAATTGAAGTAAGTAATTAATATTCTTTATCATATACATAACATGTATTCAATTTACTTTTAAAATTATTAAATTAATATCCATAATAAACTAAAACTAATTGAATTTCTTTGAAATATTCCGCCAAATACTAAAATTCCTCATAAATGGAGCCGCAGCCAGTAATATAATAAAATGAATATTGGAAATAATATGAATAATTGTAATAAAAAATATTAATTTTTATTTGTAAATAAACAATTTAAAGTAAAAAGTACATTTCGAGAACATCAAACATTAAACTTAAAAAACGCAGTTCTAATTGGCTGTTATACAGAGGATGATTTATTATGAAAAATTAACATTTAAAAATTTACTGATGAGTATTGATGTTATAATGTGCAGTATGAATTATATTGTATATCAAACATAATTTCGTAAATAATAAAATTAGGCATGCCGACAACTAGTACCCACAACTGGTTTCACAATACATTTCTGTTTAAAATATGAGTTAGTAATGTCATAAAAAAATGTTTGTGCTATGAAAGTGTAAATAAATGTTCATAGAATAATATAGTTCCAATCAAGAAATATAATTTTTCAACCAATTTGAAATGTGAATATCTCAGAAACTAGAATTTGAGATCTGGACCCTTTTTGGTTGGACGCCCACATAATGGCTAAATTTTAATGGGTTTGGGTATATCAGCGTGTTGCTGACTGTACATATATATACATAGAATTGGCTGACTGAGAATTTGCGCAATTAAAGTTCTGGTCAGATTTGCAAATCCTCGGATTTGCATGATTACAAACTCTACTGCATTTGTAAACAAATTATTAAGGTGATTTTTAAGTTCATTTTCATCACTCTAACCGAGTGAATAGGTTTGTTTTACTGGGTTTGTTATATTTGGGGTTGGTTCTAGCTAACTGCTTATTGAATAAGTTGATAATAAGCTGTAAAGGAATTTGTATTTGTGCGGATACTCTATTGGCCGATACTCCACAAAGATTTTTGCTGTGACTATTGAAAGGTCATTAAGGCCACAAGAACTTAGACATAGCGAAAAAAAAGTTGCAAAATGACAACTTAAGTATGTAATGCAAAAAGTACAACAGGCGGCCTTATCGGCGAAGTGATCTCTTCCAGGCAATCTTTGGGTGGTAAGGAGAAAATAGATAACAAAGAAGCAGATGATGCAATTTTTACATAAATGCCAGTATAGAACTGAAACAAATTATTTAACAACATATACTTACTTACTAATCTATATATATAAAAATGGATGTTGGTATATCTGAGATATAGACTACGACACCGTATGCTATCCACTTTGTTGTAACTCGCCACTAGATGGCGCTGCAGCACATCAACTTCTATACCGTTCAACCGATCGCAAAAACCATATCGACGGCAAAACAGAATAATATGTGATTTTATATACAGAGGTAAATAAATATACACAGGCAGGACAACGTCTGCCGGGTTTTGCCAGTAAATTATAAAGTAATCATCATGATATGTAAATTACCTTATAAGCATATTTTTTGTGCAACTTCTTCTGTTGCTTGTAGTGTTCCATTAGGTTTGTGATGAATTTCAGTGTCACTTTACCATCTTCCAAAGCAGGGCCTTCGTACTCATCTTCAATCGCTGTGTGAAAACAGAACAAAGTTAGATTTATATTTAATTTTTTAAACAGTCAGGTTTATATTTATCCGCTCGTGCACTTAAAAGGGTACGGGTGTCGTAAAATAGATGTTTTATTGCATTCCGCGTTGACGCGCCGCAGTAGGTCAAGCATCTCCGCACAAGGAACTCATCCACAAGGAACCTCGCGCTCCCCAGTCGACCGGTTAGACACAGTTTGAAAAAAATGGGTTTAAAAAATATTAAGCCATTTTTTTAAATATCGGTTATTGTACTTATATTTTACACGATATTTTAGTAGAAGTCCAAGTGCCTTTTAAAAAAATCTAGTACACACGTAAAATGTTTATTCATGTAAAATTACATTTTTGTCGCTTGAATCAGAGTTATGCAGAATGGTAGAGAATGCCTTTAGGCATTAAGTCCGTCACTGTACAATATAGTGCAAAAAAGAATAAATAAATAAATAAAAATGGTCTCCAATTGACGTAAAGGACAACCAATAATCTTCAAGGACAATTAAAATTATTGTTTTAAATCTTATATAACTTTTATAGCTATTGTTGTTTGGACCTTAAGAGTTTTAATATCGAAACAATAGCGGTAACATAGGGGTCCCTTACGGCAATTAAAATTTCTATGAGTGTTAGTATTTGTCCTAAACATCAAATTAAAACTATGTTCCTAGAACAATTTTGTTTTTTGGGATCCATGTAACTATATATTTGTAAAACGTATTTTCTTTAGAAACGGCTTTAGAGTACCACCAACCTATCTCTTCCGTAAAAAGCGATTAAGGGATAACAAAGCACTTTCCACGAGCCCTGAGGAACTACACTATTTCAAAAAGAGTGAACTCACGAACCCGCTTGACCTGCATGGCATTTTCAAACCATACATCCCTCACGGACAAGACCATATGCACGATGAGGTCAATGTCCAGCGGTGGAAAATAAAAGGGGTTGGTGTCACACAGCCCTTGTGCTGGTGCTGGGCTGGTTCTTTGGGAAATAATGTTCTATAGTGGATACTGAAGGGGCTGGATACGGTATTTTCTTTTTATGTCACAAAAATGAAATGAAAAACTATTTTACGCCTTAAATACGTTAGAGAATAAACTGAAATGTAGCAAAAGTTAGCTGTTTTTTAACTATCTGAACTCATTACTTAACTATCTGGTTAATAGTCACATGCTTTCCCGCGCAGTAGCTAATTTCGTAATGCAAAACGCATGACAGCAACCGTGGTAAGGGGTCATCCATAAATTACGTCACACGTTAAGGGAGAGGGAGGGGGTCAATAAAGTGTGACATCGTGTGACGAGGGGGGAGGGGACGAGTCATAAGCTTCGTGACGTCACATGTATAAATCTAAAGTATTAAAACTAAACAACAACTCAAACGAAAATTTTTAAAATAGTACTAACTATATCAATATTATTATAAGGTTGTTTTAATTTAATAATTTCTAAATTTAAAATTGCAAAATATGTGACACATAAATGTATATATTCACATAAATGTGGTCACCTGTGGCAAGGATGGGGGGGGGGACTCCAAAAAACTGTGACTGTGGGGGGCGGGTAATTCGTGTGACGTAATTTATGGATGGCCCCTAATTACAGTAATTGTAAAATGAAATAAATATTGTAATACTTGATACACTTGATCTCCGAAAAAATATTCCACAGAAACACATTTCAGAACTTTTTATATTTAATGTCCTCTTGATATAGATAAATAAAATTAAAAATCGCACATTAAACTAAACCACTTGTTTTATAAATACTCATATCTATAAAATTACGAAAATATAATTTGTGAGTCGATTTCATAGATTGAAAATTTATAGATCATTCGCCTTCACAAGTGACTTTGCTATAAACTTAGTGAGGAGTGATTATTTATAATTAGATAATGATACAATTAATCAATGTAATTGAAAACAGTAATGATAAAAATTAGATACAATGAAAAATCTGATAATAAAATTATTTTTCATGTTGTTGTGTCTTTGATAATGTTTGATGTCTCATAGATAATTACATCAAACAGTGAGTTATTATCATCGGGAATCAAACTAGGGCAAAGATGGTCAATAAATTGAAACCAGAGTTCAGACACGATTCAGTAGTTTCAGTATCGCCTGAGTAGGCATGATGGTTAAAGAAAGTAATTTAGATGGCTTGTATTTAAACAAGTCGCAGAAAAACTGAATGAGTAGCAAATCATGATCAACAAAATAAACTATTTTTGAACGTGTCAGCCCATTGCAGGGCACAGGCCTACCCTTATTAAATCAATGGGCCGCCGGACCGTAATCCACCAGTGGGCCGAGTGGAGATTTATGGATATTTTTAATTGTAATACTTTGTAAATATTTTTTGTAAATACATTTAAATTACTGAGAATGTCATCACAAGGTTGACTGAGTTTGGCTTCTATATCTTTATTGTCATCAGGGAATCAGTATTTTCCACTGCTCATTAAACTATTTCTCAATTCAAATTCTTTGTAAACATTTTCTTTTTATTAAAAAGGAGATAGCAGATGAACAGACAGTCAGACAGTTAATGGATACCGGACCCATGAACATTACATACATGCAAATATTAGGCAAAGCCAAAGTGCAAACCTTAAGACTCGCCATTATACCATACCATCAGCCTATGCCTCTCCATTGGTGGATATAAGTCTCTTCCAAGGCTCCCAATGTGCTGAGAATTATGATCAAGTTCTATGACATTTTTACAACCATTATTACAAGTCACTATTGTTACATGATTATCACACTGTAATTTATATAAAGATGTAGTCTTGTAATCAGGGCCGTCTTTACCAGGGGGTGCAAGGGGTGCGGTGCACCCCGGGCGCTCACCTTTTAAAGGTAATGAAAAAATATAACGCTATAGTAAACAATTACACAATAGGATATTTGACTGTCATAGGATACACAATAGGATATTTGACTGTCATAGGATACACAATAGGATATTTGACTGTCATAGGATACACAATAGGATGTTTGACTGTCTTAGGATACACTCCCGCACCCCGGCGCAGAATAGACTTAAGACGGCCCTGCTTGTAATAATACTTACTTGTAGTGATGAATGTGCGTAAGCATAAAAAATACTTTATATCCTTAACAATGCATTGACGCTAAATTTATTTATAGGGTGACTAGGTAAATTTTGAGATACCCAAATTTCAGAAAGAGAACTAACTCATTTGACCTGTACTGTTTTTAAATAAATATTTATTTGAAATTTGAATTCCGAAAGTCATTTAGTCAAAACGAACGAAATAAAAATGTTGTATTCACCTTTTTATTGCAATTCGCGCGCCTTTCTTTGCAACAATGGAATTTGAACGAGAACATTTTCGTGCAATGATGTTATACGATTTTACAGTTGGTTTATATAAAAGTGACTGTAAAGATAGATTAGTATCAGCTTTAGGAGACCTTGCACCATATCGTGCAAAATTTTTTAGATGGTTTAAATAAGGAAAATTTTCCTTGAAAGATGATAAAAGAAGTGACCGTCCTGAGACTTCTGTAAGGAATGAAAACATCGAGGCGGTAAAGAAAATGTTGCACGAAAACCCAAAAACTACCTACAAACAGATACAGGAGACTCAAGATTTCATCGCTGGTCATTCATAAAATTTTACCAACAAACACCTGCAAGTCAAAAAGATTCCTTCGCATTGGGTTTCACAACAATGCATTAGACATTCACTGACTGGTGACCAAAAACAAGCTCGCGTGACATGGTGCAGGGAAATGATTATAAAATTCGAAAATGGAGATGGACGAAATATATTTAATTTATTACAGGATATGGGAGTTGGATCTATCAGTATGACCCACTAACAAAGCGGAAATCAACGGCTTGGGTGTTTTCAGAGGCTTTTCAGGCTTGCCTCTCAGGGAGGTCAAACGTGGGGGCAGTGTGGGCAAAAAAAATGGTGGCAACATTCTTCTCTGTGGGTAGCCATTTAGCGACAATTTCTTTAAACGCTCATAAAACTGATAATGCCCAATGGCGTAGTGAGGTGTGTTTACCAACTGTATAGAATGTCTTAAATCAAAAACGGCCTATTCGTGCATCATGACAATGCATCATCTCACTAAGCTAAATTTACCCAAGAGTTCTTGAAGATCACAGAGATCCAAGAATTGAGCTACACTACTTATAGCCCTGATTTAGCTCGATGTGACTTCTTTCTCTTTCCAAAAGTGTAGCTTGGTCTCCGTGACATTCTTTTTGAGCCCTGAGGACACTCGGAATGCTTTTATGGCAGCTGTTGAGGATCTTACTAAAGAAGAGTATCGCCAGTGTTTTTTTTTTATTTCCAAATTTACAAAGAATAAGTATAAAGCTAACATAATTGTATCTAATAACTGTATTGTAACATAATTGTATTGTACCATACAGATATGTCTAAGATACAAACTAAGTAGGTACTGCTGAAATCAGTAGTCGAGACATTAAAAACCTACCGTGAGCAGTGAACAAATTGTAATTTGGACAAGAAATATCTTCTTAATTTATATTTTAAATTATTTTCCCTGATATCTGTTTTAAATTTAAGATCTAATTCATTTATTAACCTGGGAATAGAGTAAGTGCTGGTCCGCTGATCATATAACGGTATATATTGTTCACGAATGTATAACTGTATATATTGTTCGCGACCATATAACCGTATATATTGTTCGCGACCGTATAACTGTATATATTGCTCGCGGCGCTGATTACCAAATGCTTATGTGTTATACTACATGTAACTACAGGATGTGATATTAATGTTTGAATTTTGGTATTGAAATATTGTTCTTTTAATATATTGTATTATATGTGCTTTTAATATGGACCCGAGAAGTATTGCAATGCATAAAGAGTTTAAGGTCATTGTTGGCATATTTTACTTTAATATTGGTGGGAACAATTGTTTTTAAATTTTTAGTTGTAGATTTATACATTCTACCATAACTGCTAATACCATAAGCTACTATTGACTCAGCTAGTGCATTGTATAACATTAGTCGTGTTTCAAAGGATAACCGGTTCTTAGCAAGATTTATAGTAGACAGGAAAGACCTTAGTTTATTACATAAATAAAACGTAGTTTAGATGAATCAATTGCTCTATAGACTAATGGACAGTATTTTGAGAAGTTGTAATAAAAATTTGTGTTGTAGCCCAAATATTTTTTTTGTATCTCAAACAAAATTTACCTAGTCACCCACATGGCCATTTATTCACAAGCAAAGTTGATGTACTCGTAAGTTTAAGAACTATATAATGAGATGATGTTTTGTTTTTTATTGTATGAAACATTTTAGCCTGTGTTTAATTAATCTGGGCTCTGTTTAAATAAAATAACACTAACTCATTGCATCCAAATTGATAGAATCAGCTATATTAACTTCCTTCTTATCCACAGAGATGGCTTTTTCAAATGCAATCTTCTTCACAATTTTGTTGCATTCATTGTATTTCATTTTTGCATCTTGGTCATTTGACCTAACTTTGGTTACCTGGAAATTAAATGAAGTAGTAAGATTTTAGAGTACAGTGATAGCCTTGGAGTATCACTCTCATTTGTGAGGTTGTGAGTTCAAATCCTCCCTGGTGGTGTAGTGGTTCTATTGCCTTCACCTGTGCCATTCAGTTTGCCATGTTGCCATGTGCCTGTGCCATGCATTATTGTCAAGCATTCTTATTTACTGACTATGTTTTCTTTCATCGCCGAGCTAGTGATAATATTTATAAATCAATACTAAGTAGAAAATCAGTGGTACGGGCAGAGAGGATTTCAACCCATGGCATCAAGAATGAGAGTCAAGAACAGATACACTAGTAGGTTCTCACTGATAAAATAGCGAAAAGGTAGAAAGGGATAGAGGAGGATTTCCCAGAAGGCGGACAACTCTGTTATTGTTACAAATATAACCATTTAATTTTATAATTAAATGTAAATAAAATGTAGTTGCAAGATATGATGAAAGAAAAACATAAAGTAACAATGATGTACCATGTTATGTTAAGAAACACCTAAAATAAAAATAATTATAGATATATGAAAATTTAACAAATTTTTGTTTGCATTTTTCTTAAATGTCACCAAGCCTTGTGCCCTTTGTCTAAGGAGATATAATATGTTATTGCTAAGTCAGTAGCCAGTTAGATATAATTCATATTAAAGTTACTGGGTAAATAATATTCTAAATTTATAAATACCATGGTTTAATAAATAAGTTAGGATATACTTTTTTTATGATTGTTATTGTTATAGCTTTGTTGAACATCATTACTGTAACTTACCCTTTTCTTTTCATCATATCATGCAACTCCATTCATGTCTATTTATACTTAAACACTAAATTAAATTGTTAAATTTGCAACCATGTTGTGTTCGAAAAGGCCTACCTCCTGACTATTTCCCAGTGCTTCGATAATCTGATTGCTACTAGGGTTGCCAGATATAAAACCACTTTTTCTGGGACATTTTGAATATCACATTTGAATTTACAACAAAACCACAAGTAACATTACTTTTATAAGTACCTACTTTAATGTAAAAAACTACTATAAATTATGAAGATCAATTTTATCAGTGAGAATTTCCAGGACAAAACATTTAAATTACTGGACATCGCCATGTCCCCACAGCAACAAATTCTGGAACAATCTACAAAAATCTAGTACCCTTGACTGTTACCCACCCATATAATTCCATTTTCTAAACTGTTTTTTTTTATTTTGTCTTTAAAATGAAAGTAAGTCTTGAACAATAAAATGTTAACAGCTCATAAACTTTCAGTGCTTAATAAGTGGATGAGACATCTTGTTCTCTTATGAAATATAAAAAAAATGTAGTATGACAATCTGCTTACATACAAAATAAATAAATGCAGTTTAACTTTCACATTAGTACTTACATATTCAAAATCCTTAAGTGCTAATTTGTACTTTCCTAGCGACATGTGAGCAGCTGCCCGCCTGTAATATGCCTTTGTGTAAGACCGGTCTATTTCAATGGCTTTCGACGCATCAATCAGTGCATACCCGAAGTTCTCCAGCCTCAGGTTCGATATACTTCTGTTCGCGAAGTACACAGCGTTCTTGGGATTCTTCTCTATTGCTTTTGTATACAACTCTATTGCCAAATTGTAATTTTGCTCTGAAATTGAGGTTATGACAATTTAAATTTCAACATGCGATTGATAGTATGCAATGAAAATATATGTCCTACATAGATAACAGCTGCGGTTACGAGGAAAATCACAGAGGAATCATACTTACTTTTAAAATATTCATTTGCTTCATTTTTTAGTTTTTCAGCTGCTTCAACGTCCTCCTGTGAAACAGGACCGATGATTTCTTCGTTTTCAGCCATTGTTTTACCGTGAAAATGTCAATAGAATTAAAGCGTATAACGATATTATGATATTATTATAAAACGTGATCTTTTTCTCACATTTGCTACATGCTATGCGTAAATCAAGAAAATGAATTGATGGATGAATGACTTTGAAGTTTGACTTAATATTGGATGAACGAATAAATGAATGATTGCCAAACGGTGTTGCAATTAATAAATAATGTAATTTGATTTGGAACATTACACACTGAAACAGACAAGAAATTTACGTCCAGAACATTATTTTATTTAAAAATTATATTGGAACAACATTTGTTTCATGGCAAGGATATTGGGTAAATTTAGATCACAGGTATAATTTATTTTTTGCTACCGCTATTTAATTGGTACCTATTTGATGTGTCAAAAACGCTCTTTGATAATTTAATTCATTCTGAGATTCCTTCTGTATTATGGACATAAAAAAGGTGCACCATATTTAGATTGGATCGTTTTCCATAGGTATTATGATTCGTGAAGACAAAAGTAACATAGATAGATTGTCATAGAGCGACAATCGCTGTCGATAGGTATTCATTTCGTATTCTCATGCTTTAATCACATGTTTCGAAACGCAGCTTTCTACACACGTAACTTTGCCGGTGGTCAATTTAGGAACTAAATTTTACATTAAAATTTAGGAAATAATTTAATTAAATAATTAAATTTAGGAATGTATAAAGTATTGAACGTAACATCTTGCTTAAATATCAATGATCATAAATCAATACCCATAAATTCAGTAAAATGTTTATACTTTATTAATACTGTCGTCGATAGCAACGACATCCTTCATCGGCAAAGTTATGTGTGTAGGTCTATAAATCGGGAGAAAAAAATAAAACTTACAATTGGAACTTTTTGGTTGAACTTCACTTGTCCAGTTCCCGCCAAAAGGTCAAATTGTTTATTAATTATAATTATTAGAAAGAAAACTGACACTGGCCATAATATGAAGAAAACAAACTTATAATAGGTGTGCTTAGGTAGTCGGATAAGTTCGCGGCCTGTTTATAGGAAAAATAATAAAGACTTTTGTATTACTTATATATTTATTGAATTATATTATCCATTTAATTCGATTATCTGTCGCCATTTTTCTGGCAGAGGCACATTCAGATATGTTATCAAAAATTGGAACATTTTTCGTTTTATTTGTGGTGGCGCATAATTTTCAAGGAGCCTGTTCATGCAGGGAAATGGGGAGGGATAGGATAGGAATGGGCTCTGTCATATCTCACTCACTAGTCACTACCGGAACACATACGTACATTAAGGAAACAAGATAAAGTGGGAAATGCACTACATTTCAAGGTAGTCTTCTGTAAGAGAGGGGTAACGTGGCCAGTCGAGCGCGCCCAGCGGCTGTTGGATTGCAACGTGCACTCTCCCACTCCCAAAACTGGGTTTAAGAAAACTATATAAATATGATAGAAAATAATTTAAATCAATTTTATTACGCGATATTTACAAATAAATTACAAAAATAACTGTACAATAATACACACTAGCAATGCAATAACACTGTTTGTAAGTAACGGAGCTGCGTTAGGTTCTTCACAATCCGTACTTTGCGGGATTCTAATGAAGTAAGGTTGGAAGAGTTCCTCTCTTTGCGCCATGTATTGGTTGATCGCTGTATTAGCGGCAGCTGGCAATGATCGTGTTCTGCTTAGTTTCCATACGGCAACTGCAAGAAAAAAGTTATAAGGAAGATTTTTTAAATACACTTTGGACTGGAGTACGGTAAATGAATGTTGAGACTGGAAAAGCACAGCAGACTAAAGAAAAATAGGGTTTTCACAAAAAAGTTGGAAAATAACATACTTGAATTCAATTATAAAAATAGTCTATACTTCGTGCCATTTAGCATAACAACAGTGGTTACTGTCATGACTTTCACCCCGAAAGTCATCCGGTCGAAAGTCCCCGTTGACACCGAACGTGGCTGCTACTATGATACGCTAGCGATATCCTATTTTCATTATGAGAACCAATTACTACTTCAACTACCTACATACCTGGCTTTTAATTTTAAACATAATTTTGCAACCAAATAAAACCAGCTGGTTTTGTAGAAAAAGTTATAAAAATGTCACAGGATTTCATACCATGGATTAATGCCTAATTGCCTACGCATAGTACATATTTAATATCACATTGCATATTACACCTAAAGCGTCTGGTAGTGCAAGGCCATACTGGCGGATTGCTATTGTTTTTATTGTTTCTACATTTACAATGTGCAAGGGCGTAATCAGGATTTAATCCAAGGTGGGGCAAAGCAAACAATTTTCATATAATTTAAATAGAGGTAGTGTAATGCAGAAAGTTTGTTATTTATTCTTCCCTATGCCGGGGGGGGGGGGGGGGGTTACGCCCCAACCTGCCCCACCGTGGCTACGCCCGTGGCCGCCTGCGCATATAGACTAACTGGTAGGTAAGCTGTACTTTTACTAAATAGGTTCGTGCGTAAGGCCGTGGCTGCCCCATGGTATTCAAGTAATTTTGACCTTCATAAGGACTTGGAACTCCCTCCATTGTCAAATACGTGAAAGACACCACCCGACGTTACTATGGCGCGATTCCGCACCATCCTAACCCCCTGATCGTTACCTCCCTCACCTATGTACCAGATAGGAGTGCTCCTCTCCGCTACCGTTGTCCACGGCACATCCTAGACGATCCTGATGACCCAATTACTGCTGCCAATGCGGTTCTTACGCTACACTCACAGACTTCACAGATACACCGTCCCCGCCGGCGGAGACGAGGACGTCACCCACGCTATACCGTCAGCACATGTCGGCCTTCAGCTATCACTTTTACCAGGTATTGGCACGTGCCTGGGCGCTTCTCACCGACTTGCGATCCCGCGGTATCCCCCCATTGCAACGCCGTAAGGCGACGTCCGTTCCTTCCGCCAGTTTCCCGGCGGGGGGGCCCTTGAGCTCGTTGCAACACACATTTTGTTCATGGCTGAGCGCCTTCTGCGCTCGCCCTAAATTAAACACGACCGGTGACTCTTGAAAGGCCACTAGGGCCACAACAATTTAGCCATTCCGAAAAAAATTAAAAGCTGTGCTTTTACTCACCCGATCTTTGGAACTCGTTCACGTTCAGACAATTGTACACCAGTGAATAACTGACGTAATCCGTCGCAAGTACGTACAGTTCCGTCGACACTATCACTGCAATAAGATGTTTTACTTCTAAATCATTAAATAAAAAATAAAAAATGCCTATTGTACTTCTGATTATGTAAGACGTACTTATAGGAACTTTCGTTTACGAACATTTATGCCTACGTTCCCACTAGTTCAACTGACCAGTTCAATTATTGAGTTGTTGTAATGATTGAACTACTGAGACAAAAAGTCTCACTAGTTCAATTTTTTCGCAGATTAGTTTAAAAAAAAATAATTAAAAATAATCAAATACATATATTTTTAATGGTCCGTGATGGCCAGTTTAATGGACACACGTCACTCTGGCTAGAAGATCACTAAATCTAGTTCACTCGTTAGATCTCTGGCGACTTTTGAGTTGATAGCGACAACGCCAGTGCTATCGTCCGTGCATAGAAAAATGAATCGCTATCAAGTCTCTGACGACATAAGTCGCTGTCGTGAAGACATCGCTTTTGTCTCCACATCTCCATGACAAAACTACAGAAGCATTTCTAATAAAAATTGGCAGAGTACAGGCTCATTTACACAAGGAGAGTTTCTCGAACGAGGGCCTAGAGAGAAAATTGGCCAAGAACATGCTTGCATAGTATAAACAACTGTTATATCGTGTGATCACTGTTACCGTCGAGATTTTATCATCGAACAGTTGCAAGCGTATGAAGTTTGGTCGCATACGAGAATCGTATACAATGTAATCGCTTGAACCGTTCGTGAAACTCTCCTTGTGTAAATGAGCCTATAGATTGAAATCCGGAGTAATACATTATATGATACATTTGATCCTGGAAAGTTAGTTTTTCACTGTAGGCAATTACTTTTACAACAAAATCCATGCGGCCGAGGTAATGCTAATACTGAGGGCTCCTTAGAAAAAAAGGCATTATTGCATTTTGAATATATTCGAGAAAAGGTAAGAAATACTTCTTACTTTTTTCTCGAATATAATTTCCGTTAATTTAAATTAAAGCCAGAAACTTAAGGCTACGAATATACAAATAAAGGATATCTTATGAATTAAACACTCATGTTGCCTTAAAAAGAAATAAATATTAGATCACATACGGCTGTCATGTAATCTAATGAAAAAAGAAAAAAATTACAGCAAAAGAGATCAACTTTTGGTATATATATATATATATATATATTGAAAATGTATTTTCTGGAATTATTTACACGTACGTTGTTCTGAAAATATGTATACTATATACCAAATTACAATAATCAACATGACTGTCTACCCAGGAGAAGTAGAGACATTTTACATCCACTATTGATTTAAAAACTCTTCTGTATTCCTAAAACTAAACGCTAGCATTTTATAACATTTATTTATAACAATATCAACATGTTTTTTAAAGTGCATTTCACCATCGATAGTGAGTAACACCATCGATCTAAGTCCTTAACGGTATCCGCTGTTTTTAAGATTCTATTATCTATCGTACAATTAGTTTGTAATTTATTACGGTTTCGGGAAAAATGTATGTGATAACATTTGTCAATATTTAGCTGCGTGACATTGTTCTTATTGCAATGCTTACACCATCAACGTTCTTTTGTAACGACTGTAAGAGAGATCCATTTAACCCGAAGTGGATGTTTAATTTGCGTATTAACAAATAATGATATAGTGTCAAAAGCGTTGGCAAAACCACTGTAAGCAGCAATAACTTCATTACGAAAGCTCATCTCGTTAAGTGTCCAATCAACAAAAGTAACCAGATTTGATGCTGTCGATGATGTGTTATTAATTGATTGATATGCCATTTAAGATACAGACATAGCAGGGATTGAAACACCTTAACTACGACGGGAAGAACACTGATAAGTCTATAGATCTTAACATTAGTCTTATCTCCAGATTTAGTTACAGATACGACTAATTACTCTTTTCAATCCTTGGAAAATATGCTGTCTCTGAGTGATCGATTATGAATAATGAATAAAGGAGTAAAGAACAAAGATGCACATTTTCCTAAGAAAAATTCCATCACATCCAGTACTTTCGTATAATGTTACATATTGCTTAAATTTATTTTTTCATGTTTTCTTTGTAGAAGGGTAGAATTACTTGCGACAACCTGCACGCGGGCGAAGGCGCGGGCTAAAATTAGTGTGTAATACTTACTAAGTTCACCATAAATCGGCAGATGCAAGATCATTCTAGTAGGTCCACCGTCAGTGGTGTTCACCGTTCCACTCCCTTCCACTACCCTCAGTTCTCCGTCCAACACGTCCCAGTTCAGTAAATTAAATTGTTCCTCTTCCTCGTTCCAGGTGTACCGTGTACCGAGACAAGTACCGTCCTGATATAATCTGGTGTACCGGAAGTCTGGTACTGTGTACCGTTCGATATGGTACCAGGTGCCGGTGTACTGTAAAAAGGAAAATATTATGCTGGTATAGTCGTGGTACATTGCATAGGGCGGCATGGCATATGTCTCAATAAAAAACGACCGATGGCATATCACAAAATCGTAAACCATAAATGTTAACTTTTATAAAAATAATAAATGGCTATTAATAAATGTTAAATGGCTATCCATCCGACAATGCAGATGTGCAAGATTGCCACACTATGTCTTTTCTCATAGCACTGGTTTCATGACTAATCCCTTCCCCGCTCAGGCAACAATACTCCAGAACTCGCTCCAACTTGTCAGTGGGAAGGCTCCTAATAAAAACAGCCTCAAGAGGGAACTCTGAGAACTGAGAGAAAAGTATCATAAGCTTGTGAATTTCGGAGGTAGTCCTCCGAAATTCACAAGCTTATGATACTTTTCTTCCCTTTTCTCGATATTTATATTATATGTATTATATCTAATATATATGTATTATATATTATAAGTATTATATCGTATAAGTAAATTATGAATGTATTATTATATTATTATTATTTACACAGACGAATTAAGCTTTACTGTACTCTTTTCTTGTGCACCCCCTAAAATTTTTCACATTTAACCAAACGGTCGACTGGTATAGAATGCCTCAAGTTAAGGCAATAAGTTCGCCTCTCTACTGAATAAAAGAACTAGTACAAAAAGAGTAAATAAAGAAATAAAAAGTTATACAACATTTTACAGTTTTTGTTGCTGTACTGAAAAGTTATCATATTCGGGTCATATAATATGTCTTTATTCTACTTTTTTCAACTAGCCTGTAGTTGAAGGAAGAATCAAAAAGAAATCCGGATGTCCTGAATGAAAAAAAAAGACGGAATCTCCCATCCGGTCAGAAAGAGTTGTTTGGATGTGGAAAAGAGAAAGGCGTTTTATTCATCTAATGAATAAGTCGAATCCTATTAGTCGAGATGTAGTTAATTTCGAAAAGAAATAATATTGAAAAATTAATTCATTTTGAAAAAAAAATGTACAATAGTACCTAACATGTGTATCAATTCCCATTAAACTGGCGTAGTGGATTATGCCCTGAATCTCCCTTGTGATTACAAGAAAGGGGGAGAGGGTGTGCCCTATCGTGGATGTTAAAAACTGTTATCTATAGAATTACCATATCCGTCTGGAAGTCCTGTACAGTAGGTATGCTTGTATCACACTGTCCAGGTAAGACGACCCTGTCCCCAGTTATCGTTGGATAGTGGAAGCAGGCCCCATCACTCTGGTTCACTGATACATAGAAATCGTTGTATAGGAGATCATTGTTCTCAATCACTAGGGTCATTGCTTCTTCTGCTTCTTCGGTCAACAGCCGAGACTTGCTATGTTTTGCGCTCCAGACTGAAATAAATATTTAGATTTTTATAAAGTAGCCGTAATTTTTATTCTTTTTAAGTAGTATTTTTTATTTTATGTCCAGCCTTGGCTGACCTCATGTCAAAGGCCGAATTCTTCCTGCCCGCAGCATGCGTTTTATGTTCATTTCCCAAATAATAAGTATTCGATATGAGAGAACATACATAGTGATTTATTCAATAGCTTTCCGTATTTTTGTGTTTCAATTTCATATTTAAATCAATATTTTTAATAATTTAACTCACCTCTTCTATACTCATCATCTATATTTTCGCAGGTATATAGAAGGGAGTACGTTTCGTAGTCTGTTGCTAGTACCCAAATATCTGCAAGAGGAAATATTATGTCAGTAGTGGTAAATATTAACACAAGTTACACTACAATTATCTAAAGAAGTCTCCTCGGTATATCTCGGTTTTTAGTCGATAAAGCTCGTTTTTACAAGCTTTTATTCAACTCGACTTGTTAGTATGTGTGGGTCAAATTTTGCAACTGAATTTTAAACCAGTTCCACCTAACCGATTGAGCTGAAATTTTGCACTAATTTTTGGGGATGGTGACAATACAATCTGGTATACACAGTAATGTTTTTTTTTCAAAATGGCCGCCGCTACAAGATGTTCATAATTTGTTATTTGTGGGTTACGACATTTGCCTTAGGCTAACGATATACTAACTAAAACGAATAAAATAAAATAATATAAAAAAGCGTTTTTGACAACAAGCTAAAAGCTTCACTTATGTGAAGTTGCAATTTTACATATTGTGTGACCTAAGTGATCAAATTTTGCTTGTTCAATGTGGCAGAAAAATAATATTAAATCTCTTTGCATTAAGTCAAAGCATGAGCAGTAATAAAAAGATAATTACTTAAAAATATAACAATTAAATGTGAAGAAGAATTTCTGACACATGAAGAAAATCTCGATATATTTTATGACAGCTATATGATTCATGTTTCCGATTCAGACAGCGAAAGTGACTGTAGTTGATTCTGAAGATTAATACATAATTTTATAATCTTTCCAAAGGTGACTGGAACCGTAAACGTAAGTAACAATTCTGTATATTCATAAGTCTACTGTTAACAAACTACTATCAGGGTGTTGAGGTGTCATCACATTAGATGACTTACATTACTTCTTACAAACTATCAGGTGATGTTTGATATTCTATTAGAAGGCAGCAATGTACTTCGCTAATTTGTTAAAGTTGCACTTCCGAACTGCTCCGATAATATTTGAGACATGCCGATGAGACTTCTTTAGATAATTGTATTGTACACCAGTTATAATTAAACTGTAGGTATATTTTATTTCTTTGAAATCTATCAAATTACTACAATACTTTTTAAGATTGTAATATTAGATTTTCTCACATGAGCACTATCATCTAGCTTCTAGTGAAGTAGGAAATATTTAATTACCTACCTAATTAAACAATGATTGTAATTAATTTTATTTATTTTCAAGTGTTGTTTCAGCGTACAACACGGAGCGGTTACGGGTTGACGCGGGTCAAAATGAATGCTTTAAATGTGAAACGTCATTTTGAAACCGCGACGCTTTAAAACGGTTTGACGGTTTTTCGCCTGATGCCGGCTCTACACTCACGACGTGAAGGGCCGCGAACAGCCGTTAAACGCAAGTGTGGATGGTTTTCGCGGACTTCTTGGCGTTCACGGCTTGTTTACCGACGGGGGTCAGTTTGTGAAAACCATCCACGCTGAGTGTAGATGACCGGCATGAGATTGACAGTCAAGAATTAATGTGCTTTGTCAATATGCTTAGTTTATATTTTGAATGAATTTTGAAAGTTACAAATGTATTAAAAAGCGTATTTCTAACAGGTTAAATAGGCTGTAGATTGCTGAGGGTCTTCTCACCAGATATACAATATTAGTCATTATTATTATTATTATAAGATTTATAACATATTATGTAATGAGGCCATGTGTACTGTCGACAGACTGTACTGCATTCTGGCAGTTACAATTTGTAATGGCTCGGTGCATTTGGTTTTTTTGTATTAAAAAAAAGAAGTGACTCACCAACCACCTCCTCATTGGCCGAGGTTATCCTCAGCCTTCCGTTGTCACTAGCAACCACAACGCTAGTGTCAACCTGGGAAGTCTGGCCGTAGACAGTGGTGTCCACTACCACGTATTGATCGCCTAATGACTGGTACTGGGAGCTGAGGCAGTCTCCGACTTCGCTGTCGGTGGGGTATCGCTCGATCTCGTGCCACCAACCCAAGTACTGGAAAGAGTTTTGAAAATCATTAATGAACATGCAGATTTTAATTTTTTGAGGATCAAAGATATACACCAGGTGATATTAAAAATTCTATCCCTCGCTCCAGGAGCATATTGAAATTTTAGATCATACTATAAGGCAACGTCAGAACAGTATCCAGAATCCGACAACTAAGATAGTCAATACAAAACATGAAATATCATTAAAAGTATATTTGTAACTTTAGCAACGTGGAATTGAAATTAAAAAATGGACTGTTCCGTATCCAGATTCTACCAATTTATATGTTACTATTATAGGTTACATGTTACATGATGAGGTCGATTATACTCGTATAATGAAAATAAAGGAAACTTTTTATTCCGTTATACTTCTCACAAACCCATTTCATCCTCCCTACATCGCCATGTAAGTATGGAGAATATAATGGAAAGATTAAACTCTTCATTACACGGGTTGAGGAATACCCGTTATCGAGGAGAGCACCCATTCCCGTGATTGAGGACTCTCTATTTGCCTAACTACGGCATGCATGTGTTTGTATTCACAGTAATTCAGTTACAGCCAGGTGAACTGGCTGCTCTTTTGTCACTTTATTTCTATAAAATTCAGGTAAATGTCACATTTAAAAATACTTAGTTTTCTCACCCTTTGGACATCAAAGTCTACGACACCAGTGATATTTTCGCACTGTCCCCGAAAGATGACTGATCGATTGGAGTCGAACTCAGGCACGTAGAAACAAGCCTCGTCCGTCTGCTGGGTGTCCGTGTAGTATTCTTCTAGAAGACCACGGGTGTTGGCTATCACGTTATTGATGGCGTCGTTAGAGGTACTGCTGAGAGTCGGCTGCCTACTTAACTTCCAACTTGACACTGAAATGGACGAAGAAAGAATAGAAAGTAGGTGTCTCACAGAAGATTACCTTGAAATGTACTGCACGTCCCACTTTATTCTATTTCCCTAAAGTACGTTCGTGTTTCGGTAGTCAGTGAGATATGCCAGAGCTCATTTCCATCCCATCCTATCTTTCTCCATTTTTCCATCCCGTTCTCAAAATCCATTCCTATATCTCCAAAGGTAGGTGGCGCATCCGGGGGCGTGTCAACGTTTGTCATTTTGGACTGATGTTGGCATATCGCGGATGTCTATGGCCGACAGTATCCAATTACCATCGGGTTGACTGTATGCTCGGCTGCCGCATTTTTCCATAATAAAAAGGTAAAAAAAGATGTTTTAGCGTTCTCGCTAGAAGTACCATACAAGTTTAGTCTTGAAGTAATAATAATTGAGGCCAATCTTGGAATAAGAAAAGAAAAGAGAAAAATATACCCGTCAGATTTCCGATTTCCAGATAGATTTCTGTTTTTCGTAAATTTAAAAAAAAAGTGTTTAGACAAACGCACCACTGTACCGAACTGGCACATCTACAAACGTTATATTTCATAAATACTTAGTATATTTATATATGGTTTTCGGTTCTGTTGGATTAAGCTGGTCATCCCCCTTAGTTGATATGTAATGTTCCAGTTGATAAAATTTTTCCAAAATTTTAAATTCATGAATTTGCCACAAGTTAGTTTTGAAAATAATAGGTACTTTACCTAGACTGTTTCCATTATCCAAATTGCTGCATGTGTAGACGACAGCAAAGTTATCGTAGTCCGTTTCAAGCACTAGGTAATTCACTGAGGTCGTCACTGAAAATAGAATTTTCTTTTATTGTTTCATTTAATAACACATTGTAAATAATAAAATAATACATTGTCTATGTTGTATTGGTCTCATTGGTTTAAACATGAATACATGTAAAGTAAAAGCAAATAGATTGTGTTGGAATATTTAAATAAATAAAATAATTTATTTCAGTTATTAAAAAATAAGTTGTTTTGTTGATCACGATTTAAGTATATTAAGTATTTCTTTTGGTGCTTTAAATACAAGTCATAAAAATGTAGGTTTGTATTTACGTAGATGACAAACCTTCTTCAATATCTAAGGTTACACTCAGCACGCCATCTGCGCCAACCTGTATCACATAGCCTTCAGTGGATTCCAGGGTTCTGTTGTTCACGATCGTGTTTCTCACCACGAAGTTGCTACTGACTAAAGTGTCATAGACGTAGTGGACTCGTGCGCACTCGCCTACAACTGACTCCTGAGGATATTTGGCTATTTCGAACCACCTTCCCAGGTACTAAAAATAGAATTTGGTCCTTAATTAATTGATCTCATTATTATCATTAGTTTGTTGTATTGGTTTGCAATCAATTAACCAATTAGTGAAGAATTAATTAATTTTGCTTCTATACAAGATAATCATTGGAAGAGTATTAACTAACCGAGCGTTCGCTCGATTACAAACTTTTGTAGCGTTCGTAGATTGAGTTATTAAGGTGACTATAAAGTATATTTTCGTTGTTCCAATTGTATGAAGAGGTTTGTTCTACAGCGTTGTATTTGCGGTTGGCGCCACCTTACCCTGTTTTAAATAAGTTGATAATGAGCTGCAAATGAGTTTGTATTTGTTCGAACGCTCGTATTGGTGAAACCAATACAGTTAAATTTTGTATTATTTGTATATTTCGGTAAAGTTATTTTTTTATAGAAGGAAAGCAGCCGTCGAGGAGACAGACCACCTGTTGGTAAGTGCATTATTGTCGCCCATGTACATTCGCAATATCAGTCTGGACATTCTGGACATCAGTCCAGAAAGACAATGCACTGCCTACCTTTGAAGGTTTAGTAATGTATTAGGAGCAAGGGTAGGGTAAATTGTGAGGGATAGGATATCTTACTCACTACCGAAGCTGTACCAACATTGGAGGAATAGGATTAAGTGGGAAATGCAGTACATTTTACGGTAGACTTTTATGAGGTCGAAGTAACTTGGTCAGTCCACTGCACCCAGGGGTTATTGGATTGCAGCGTGCACCCCTATCCTGCTAAACAGAGTTCTGCCTTTTGTTAGCTATTCGATAAAAGGAATCGATCTCTTTGCAGTCGTCAACTTACAGCAGACAGGTGGAAGTCAGCTTTCGCCTGGATCCTCTCATCACAAAGGCCTGGCAATTCAATGAACGATGGACTGTCTTCAAACACTGGATAGTAGAAGCAGCTGTCGTAGCTCTGTTCAGTGGTTTCGTAGTAGCCCTCGTACAGGTCTATGTGGTTGGTCACAGCTTCTTCTATCCTGCTGTTAGCCGTATCTGATAGTGCTGATTGTGTTCTGCTGAGCTTCCAGCTGTAAACTGCATGTAATTATGACTTGTTTAATGAGGGTTAATAGGAATTTTCATTATAAGTCACGTTTTTAAAAAACGGGCCCGTATTTATTTATAAAAATTCTAATTCTAAACATTTGGCATCGGGTACACGATTAGAAAGATACACACAATTTTATATTTTATACATATAGAGACACATGTTCTTACTGACTGACTCATTAACGTCGAGTCGTAACCGCTCAAGCTAGAAACATGAAATGTGGACAATACCTAGTTTCCTTAGTTCCTTAGTTCTAGGACATACCTATAAGAGATTTACTAGTAAAGCATTTTTTGAAATTCTACCCCTGAAGCGGTGAGAATAATCTTTACTTCAGGGGTAGAATCGGAGGTCGTGTTAACCTGAGACTTGGTTTAAATATTCTAGAAAACAGAACCTTTTTACAAGTTTTTTCGAGATTTTACCAAATGTTTCATATGAATTTGCTAAATATACGGCTATTTTTTTATGATATGACAGCTAACCCAGAATCACAAGCGGTTTGGTTACACTGTGAATCTTTTGGGATTTATTTTTAAATACTGACCTTGTTTGGTATCAACCGTAATATTCCTGCAACTGTACAGCAATGCAAATTCCTCGTAGTCAGTATCCAAAACGTACAAATTTATTGGTGCCCACAGTCCCCAATCTACAAAAGAATTCAGTCTATTTTTATTTACTTAATAACAATTGACAAGTAAATTAAAATTATATTTTAAATTATAAAAACAAGCACACATCAAATGACAGGGTGCATAATCTAACAGCTATCTGTATTCAAAAAGGCCTATGCTAGATAGAATGCGCTATATTAATTTGAGACGTGACTACTCATGGACTCATTACTTACTCATGGTAAGTAAGTTTGAATAAACAGTTAATGAAGCCAAGTTTTTTTTATTGATTACAGTAAGTTCCTCATTAGTAATCGTCCTCCATTCTCCTTCCACTTTAACTTTACAACTCTATTCGTTCTCAAATTTCCTCACTCCCTGCACTCATCTCAACCTGGGTTTGGCATGTTTTCCATATCTCTAAGATTCGCTCATTATTTTTTTTTGGCGGCCTCTCCACATCCACCAGTCCCCTTGTAAGCATTTGAAACAGATCTTACCAGAACCACCATCAAATGATGAGTAGATGATTCCTGTTCCATTGAGGTAGAACGTTCCCGTACCATAGACAGTGGTCAATCTTTCATTATCTACAATAGTTTGCGTAATGGTGAAGTCTGAACTGCTTGCAGTTAGCTCATAATTACTGGCAGCGCATTGTCCCGTCTGCAGCTCCGACGGGAAACGGGATACTTCGAGCCACGTACCAGCAAACTGAAAGAATCATAATATCCCAGGTATTGTATAAAACAATTAAATCCTAAATTTAAAAGTCAAACGCAAATATTTAAAATAAGTTGTAGGATCTTTAGAAATACTTTTTTTATATGGCATAATCGCACTTCAGTTGTAAATTCTATTACAGTTTGTAGACGTGAGACTATACGATTTGTGAATGGACGTTCTGCTGAAGAATATTTTGATTTTTTATACATAAGTGTTCTATGTGTAATCAAGACGAAATAGATCGACCTAGTATTTTAGTATTTAGTAGCCTAGTATTTTAGGCGCTGCGGTAGAACATCTATACATACATACCCGTCTAAATTCATAATATTTCCATTTTATGCTTCGCTAGAGTTGGATGAAAATAATAAATAACTACATTTAGATAAGGAACACTAATCGTACTTAAAAGTTTCAAATAAGTTTTAGATTTTTTAAAAGGTTTTTTACATATGCTGTAGTCACACGTCCGTTATAAATATTATTAAGTTTGTAAACGCGCGACTACGCCATATGTAAAAGGAGTCTTTCTAAAGAACCTAAAACTTATTTGAAACTTTTGCGTTGTCGGGTTGTCTTTAAACATATTTTTTTTAAAGCATTTTGGGGTCTACGACTTTGTAATTTTCTAAATCCCGGATAATTCCTATAAAAAAATATTGAGCTCGTAATAATATATTTTTTTTAATTATGTTGCACTAGGATCGGCTCGTTAATAACTTTAATGGGGAATGGCACATTTTTGTGTATAATAAATATATATTTTTGGAATGTGCACATTAAACCTTTCATTTGATACTAAACCGGACAGATTTATCTGTATTGACTGTTTTTGCTACGCGTATTTTCGTATTTCATATCCGCCATATTGAATTTAAGGTGACGTCATATAACCCATGTTACGCGGAACATCAAGACGAATCCAACGACACCTCATTTCTCAAAATGTGATGAGTGATATAGGAGCTACGAGGGAACAGATGAACATACATAGATAGTAACATAGACTGTTAAATCATTTGGCTTTGCCGTAATCGGATAAAACATGACATGACTACCTACCTGACTACCTGACATGACTACCCTTAAAGGGCTTCAAAATTACTAATATTTTTTGTAATCCTGTTTTCTTTTAAACAATGTAAACTTGTTTAAATGTTTACTTTCCGCTGCTGAGTTACCAATAAGTGTAAAATTGTTGGGAATTAAGAATGCAACCATTATGTTGCTATAGTTCGATATATGTTTTTGAGTCGGCAACACTGTCTAAGATGTAAGCTTGTCCCAATATACGTTTCTTGCATTTCTCGAAGTTCACGTTTTTATTTCAACCTAAATATCAACAAAAATAAAATAAAACTAAAGTTACCGCATCAGCATCGAAATCATCAACGACATTAGAAATAACATCTTCGCATTGGCCGTTCAAAATCACTGGTCCTCCATAGTTTTCGGGATAGAAAAAGCAGTTTTCATCCGAATGTCCTCCGACTTCGTAGTACTGCGGGCGTAGAACTTGCACGTTGTTGGTGACATTGTTGATGGCTGCTATGGAGGCCTCTGATAGGATCTTGTTTCTGCTGAGCTTCCAACTCGACACTGATGAAATGAAAAAATCTTTATTCAATTTCTGTATAACTTAACTATTAGTTGAATTTATAGATAGCTTCAAAAAGAGATGGCTTCCTTGCTATCATAAGAAAAAGAGTGGCATCGATGGTTCAATGAGAGTAACAATAGCAACACAATTACAATAGGTAGATGTGCATTAGAAGTGAGCAAAACATGTTATGTACATGTACCATGTATGTATTATGTTGAATTGTAATTATCTACAACATAACTTGTAAGACTTGAATACTAACAAAATATAGACTGTCTCTGAATAAATCTGTGACTGTGTCTGTTTGAACAATCCGATTAAATAAATAAATTGAATTTAAGATATACAGAAGCAATATCCATCGGGTAGTGAATGACTGGCATTGCCTACCTCAGGCTATGCAATAACTTAATACAAATGAATTAATAATATTAATAAAACTTATTTTTTTAATATAAATAATGTACTATCGCATTAGTGTCAAAATAACCACAAATAAGCAACTAGCAGTAACTCCCACGTCAGACTTAATCAAATTCATATGTTTGTTTTCTAATTAATTCACAAAATTAGTTTTGATATGAGCTTTCTTTTCTTCTCTAATTGTTATTATTTGTTATTTATTCTTTATTGCACAAAGTAACAAAAGGCGGACTTAATGCTTAGGAGAATTATCTCCCCGTCGAACTTTGGACTAAGCAGAGATCCAATGATAGGTAAATTTAGTAAAACTATATCTAATAGTTGCTAATTGTCGAAAGGAACACAAAATGTATCAATTTAATTGATGTCAGTTTGTCGGCTAATAGAAATGCTTGGTTATAGACAGGAGACATAAATTATATGAAATTATAAGTAGGAACATTATTACGTAATAAGTAAATTATGCAAAATAACTTATAAGAAGTGGAATGTGAGTACTTTACCTCTTCTGTACTCTTCATCGATTTCAGTGCAAGAGTAGACGAGAGCGTAGTTTTCGTAGTCTGTTGCCAAAACCCAGTACGGTGAAGAGATGTTTGCTGAAAAGTTACAAAAGAAAATGTTATTCATACTAATGCAATAAGAAGGACTTTAATATAATATTGCCAAATAAATATAGAAGATTATCAGGAATATCGAAAAATGTATTTGAAAGTTAAAGTAATTAATAATTTTGCACACCGGTACACCACGCACCGGTACACCGCGCACCGGTACACCGCGCACCGGTACATCGCCCACCGGTACACCGCGCACGGGTACACCGCGCACCGGTACACCCCGCACCGGTACATCGCGCACCGGTACACCACGCACCGGTACACCGCGCACCGGTGCACCGCGCACCGGTACACCGCGCACCGGTGCACCGCGCACCGGTACACCCCGCACCGGTAGAATGAATTGGAAGCCAAGATCACATTACCATTTGTACAAAACCATTCAGTCAGCAAATAAATATATTGAATATGCCAAATTTATAAATATTTGTAAAGTTTGGAAGCAAAGGGGTCACTTGTGTTTACGATCCTTGATGATTCACTTAAGGTCGAGTTTCGCTTGGTTGGTTTACTATGCAATGAAAGACGTGTGTTCTGTTCAACAGTCTATTGGACACTACCTTACTTTAAAACATACTGATATGAACTCAACAATCCTAAACAGAACACACACTTGTACACCAATGATAAAGATCAGGGCGCTAATGCAAAAAAATATTGAAGATCGAAAGTATCAATGTGGAAGGAATTAAACTAATGAATTAATGAATCTAGGAAATTAAACTTGTTTCTTCACTTTTATTCTGGAGACAGTCTCATTTTAAAGCGTGTCACTCGAATATTAGTAAAATAATAATATTTTTTTTTTTTAGAATCATGTAACATGCAGCAGGTAACGGTCTATTTATACTTCGTATTTCCAGCTACGGTGGTCGGTGGCTAACGGGTTTATTCCTGATCACATTAATGGAGTAGTCATAATATGGGTAAAAGGTCAATAGCGTTGAAGATTTGAAAGTGATGCAAAATCACGCAATTTGGAAAAGTGAAGCAAGGGATATATTCTGATCGAACGAGGTAATTGGAGGAAAATAGTGAAGGAGGCGAAGACCCACAAAGGGTAGTAGCGCATCATTGCGTTGGAAGTAATTAAGAAGTAATAATGTGGGGATTAAGAAACAATAATAGCAGATTCTGCGCAGGTATTTTAAACTAAACGTATTACTTGAACATAAAGCTTTACTTACATCCTTCTATAGAAATCGTTACATCCATCTTAGCTAATGTCTCAATACTGGCTTGAAGTTCCGCAGTGCCGTTGATGGAATACAGTCTTTGTGCGATCACTTGAGTGTTCATGATGTCTATACCTTCGTAGGTCGAGGAATACACGGCTGTGGGACAGGTGCCTACTTGGAAATCTTGAGGGTAGCTTTCAATGTCGTACCAAATTCCCAAGTACTGAAATTACGATATTTTTGGTATTAGTATAGTTTATGTTTTTGATATTAGAATATAAAACATAGGTACATAGATAGAAAATGAGGTAACCGAAGAATGAATAAAAAAGTTTTTGCCCTTAAAATAGCACTACCACAGGTCTTCCCTACTTATAGAGAGTTAGAAGAGTGTAGTTATTGATATCACGGTCTAAATAGTATCAGAAAGTGATTATCTGAACAAAGACATTTGTGTAAAAATATTGCCAATCCTCGCGACTACTTGGCCGATAAAAGTGGTGAGATCTAAAAGTCGCAAGTCTTGTTTAATGGAATTATACTTCTTGTGGCTTGCTTATTTTCATTCGTGAATCTCTACCATTGATAAATCTAACGGCGCCCTATGTGAAATGGTCAAGCCAAAAGAAGTAAATTTAAGTCAAACAAGTCTTGGCGTATCACCACAATTGGTATCTCACAACTTTTATTGGCTAAACAGTCGCGAGGATTGGCAACATTTTTACACAAACGTTTTTCTTAGGATTTAGATTACGATCTGTTTGAAGCAGAAACACCTACAGCTAATACAGAAGAAGTAAAGCTGTAATTTCAACAGTCCAAACGGATACAAGTATTTGATCAAAATATGCTTTATATTAATATATAATAATAATTATATTAAATATAATAATTGTACTAATGAAATTTACTGATAAATTTCCATTATGCTAAAGAATAATGTCTTAATATCTGAGAGAAAATAACCAATAATTACCTCTTCGAGGTCAAAATCACTAACGACGGAGAGTTCCTGGTCACACCGTCCACGGAAGATGACAGGATTACCGTCAGGCTCCGGGTAATAGAAGCAGCCGTCATCAGTATTGTCGTAAGCCTCATAGTAACGGTTGTTGAGGACATTGATGCTGTCAACGACTAGCTCAATGGCGTTGACATCTGTGGTGGAAAGATCTCTGGTACGACTCAGTTTCCAGCTCCAGACTGTAAAAAAATGAGTGTATACTTGTTATATATTTATACTGATGTGCGAAGCGAGTGGTTCCTGTGAATATGAAAGTTGATATTAAAAATTTATAACAGTTAAGTATAAATTGAAATTTATTTTTTAAAGAAGATGAGTTTAAAGACGAGTTCACCAGCCGGTATTTTACTCAACCCATTACACTCCTCATTTAATGGGATAGCATGGGGAATATCGTTTGGTTAATATCGAAAGTCAAAGCAAATTAAAAGCAGACTATTAGATGGACTGTTTGTTTATGTCTTTCATTTTATCAACACTATTAATGGGGCTGGCGAGACATTGCAGCGCATCAGGCATGTTTGCAGATACTCGTTCCGATGGCTTCCATGTCATCCCAAGACAGATAGGTGTAGGTCAATTCTCGAAGCAAGGTTTCACCGTTGTTGACATCGGCGAGCTCACGGACGTAACACCCATGAGATCGTCGTTGCGCGCAACGTTAGTTTCGCGGACGTTAGAGCTTAGAGAAACCCAAATATCATACAAAAAATGACAAATATTAATTACGCCTCGCGCCGTCTACATTCTTGAGTCGCATGTGTTGGTGTATCCTTAGCGAATGAATACCAAACGACCGGCTCGCCGATGTTTCAACGTTGAACTCAAAGTTGTAAGGATGCGTGTGCTTAGAGAATCGCACTCCTGTTTCGATGCAAAGTTTTGTCCGTAGCTGCGTCAACAGCATCCTACGCGATAAAGCCGGCAGAATTAAGTACTCAATACTGTGGCGGCTGATTGGCCACACACGGATAAATTAAGTAAATAATTTGAATTGATTTGAATATGTAGCGATAGGTCATACCTCTTCTTTGTTCGGTGTTGATGTCTGAACAGCTATAAACTAGTGCATATGACTCATAATCAGTTTCCAGTATCCAATATTCGGTGGGCGCATTTTCTGAAAACAAACGTGAAAACTAGAATAATCACGAAAAAAACGTAGAGCTCTTGGAGATATTGTTTCGGTTGCAAGTGAAAATTACTCCTATCGTTCTTCTACAGTCACGGTGTATCAATATTAAGATAAATCTCATGTCATCACTTACCATCATCATTTGAGGTTACAATTAGCTTTCCGCTGCCATCAGACTGCAATTCAAGTGATCCGACGACCAGAGTTTCATTTACCACTTGGGTACTTCTTATTGTACCATTACCATCTTCATATAAGGCGTAAGTGGCATCGAGACATGATCCAATTTGAGAATCAGTTGGGTAGCTTTCTATTACGTGCCACCTTCCACCAAACTGTAAAGTTGATGTGGCGATAGAATATAAATGTTAAAATAGAATAGAAGTACCATAGGCAATTAAGGAAGAGCTTGCTTTTATACATATGTACTTGTATAATAATGGTCAAATAACCACAACATTTGCAAAAATATCGGCAAGGTCATATCGAAGTATCTATTATTGTACGGAAAATGGAATTACTTGAATAACAATAAAAGGTTTTCTTTCATTGAACAATTGCAAAACACTAATCCAAAAACATATATTTATAATTATATTAATATTCGCATTAAAACATATATTTATAATTATATTAATATTCGCATTAAAAGAACTTACACGTGTTGTATTGAAGTTCGACACTATAGTAATATTGGGATCGCACTGGCCGACAAGAACGATAGGTTCACCAGGAAGTAGGTCAGGCAAGAAGAAGCAGGCCTCGTCGGACTGATCAACCGGTTCGTAATAATCATTACCGAGGACTTGGATCGTGGATATAGCAGAGTTGATGATAGTTGAAGCGTTTTCAGAGAGTTCTCTACTTCTGCTCAGCTTCCAGCTCCAAACTGTAATTAAGATTATTATGGAATATATGGAAGTGAGACAGACGGTGTGTCTGGTGGTATACAAAACTGGTAAAAATGAGTAAAATTAGTCATATACATATTACAGATGATGTGATACTTGAAATATCTTTAAAACTCGATTAGTGTTTTTACCTTGCCTGAAGTCGTTATTGATGTTAACACAGCTGTAAGCCAATGCGTAGTCAGTATAGTCCGTGGTGAGTATCCAGTATGGAATTGAAATTGTTACTGAAAATGTTTATAAAATAGATTTTAATTTAATTAGTAGACAAATACAAGTTGATGTAACTAAATATACTATAACTGATACCACCATTTAGATAAGTGATGGCGTTCTGTGAAAAAATGAAATAATTGCTTTTAAAGTTAAATTAAAAAGTAGACTAATAACTTGCGTAGGATTCGTTTTCTAATATTTTATATAGTCACTAAACAGTTTCAGATACAGAAATCAGTAAATTAAGTCCTTGCTTACCCCCACCGATGTTCAAAGTGAGATTTAACTTTGCGCTTTCTTCAATATCATCATAGTCCACATAACCCCGGGCTTCTAGGAGGAACTGATCCAATATCTGGGAAGAGACTAGGTCGATAGTGTCGTCAGTTCCCAACATGTATTCATGGTTGACACACTGTCCCAGGACTTCTATTGTAGGGTATGCTTCGATTTCGTACCAGATGCCTTCGAACTAAAATAAGAAAAAAAAAATATCTTTTATAAAATCAGATTTTTAGTTATTTATTTCAGGAAGTAAAGGCCTATAGAATATTTATCGCTACTTAGATACATATGTATAACTATAAGGTATTCTAGGTTGAGGTAACTATTAGGAGAGATTTTATTGTTGCTGTCCCGCTTCCTTAAAGTGTTCGAACACTATTCTCTCAAGCTAAAATTCCGGAGCGAGGAACTTAATAAAATCTCCAAATCCTTTTGTTGATATTGTTCTTTTATCATCATTATCAGCCAATGTACAGATTACTGTACTGGTATTGGATGAAACACGATACTTCGATTTTCTGATGTCCTTATTCAATCATAATTGGTAATTCGTTGACCCTAACATGGCTTTCAAATATTCAAATATGAGCATGAACATGATGAATAGAATATCATTAGCATTTTAAATGTTAATATTACTACATGTAGTACAAGTACAGTACATGTACAGTAGTTCTCTAAAAAAAGTTCTCTTACCAGGCTTATATTAAAGTTGTTCTCTACTGGTATATTTTCTTCGCATTGTCCAGGGAAGATCACAGGTTTTCCGGGCTCCGGCTCAGGGTAGTAAAAGCAACCATCCACAGTTTGGTTCCGATTTTGGTAGTACTGCTCGTCGAGGATAGCTATGGTACTGGTTGCGTTATCAATTGCTGTTGCTCCTTCGTCTGATAATTGTTTTGTTCTGCTGAGTTTCCAACTCCATACTGTGAGAAACAGAAGCATTTAAGCGAATTTTCCAATTGTTTTGGGAATTGGCTTTGATTGCATTTTGATACAGCCCTTGTAAATTTCACAATAGTTTCGATTTGATTATGAGCTAGTACACATAAAACAGTTAAATGATTAATAAATATTGCTATACTGCATTGCCTATTTCCTGGGTTCAGCAGAAAAACGCAAACTACAGAAAGCCAAATAACCATTTGTCTTTAAAGAAATGTTTATTCGATCAAGAGTGGAGCTTCGGACCTTCCGAGCAACAGGTCCCTAAGTACCACCAACTGGGTCAATTGACAGTTAAAGATGATAGTCTACTACATGTTTACTGTAATGTGACTTCTCATCTTCAACTCAATGACAATATTAAAACTATTGAAAATACTAAATCTGAACCAATCGAAAACGCCCATAAGGCTCTTGACAAAATGTGAACCCGGAGACAGTGTTGTAGAAATTCTTCTGGTTCCTGAAGTACATATAAAACAAATAAAAATAATTATGATAAAATAGATAAAACATTTATGTACCTCCTCTTTGATCATCTCCAATATTCTGACAAGTGTAAACGAGGGCGTAGGATTCATAGTCCGTGTCTAAAACCCAGTAGTCATATGTAACTGTAAAAGAAAAACAACGTTGCTATGGTTTCTTTGAAAAGTTTTCTGCATTTCATCATATGAAGACTGCAACACCACATCACACCAAAATAGAGATAGGGAAAAGAAAGATGCTTCTGGACTGGACTTTTGGAAATTTTTGCAGTCAATTTTAAAAATCTATATCTACGAGTGTCGATGTGGTGATTGTAAGTTGAGTGTAAGTGATAATCTGATTATAAGTCTAATTTAAGTCTTCAAGAAGATCTAATTAAAAAAACCCTGAAATCATTGAAACGAAATATTTATTAGAAAACTGTTTAGAATTTTTCTATCCATTAAATTGTCGTTGGATTTTTTCTATAAAATAAATGACGACTGATGGGTGCGTGAAAAGTTCTCGCATTTCTATAAAAGTATTTTACCAGTTTCGGATCCACCAGTGCCTGCGACAGGGAATGTGACAACGAGCTTAGCACTCCCGTCCTCAGATACAACTTCAGCGATACCGTTGATGGAGTCTAAACTTTCACCAATGACTTGTGTGCTGTAAACATCTATTTGGCTGCCGTTTTGAATGTAGTTTACATTGTTACAAGATCCAGTCTGGTGTGTGGATGGGTAATACTCGATTTCGTGCCATAAACCCATATACTGTAAAAATATAAAATTAGAGCTACATTGAAATGTACTGCATTTCCCACTTTATCCTATTTTTCTAATGTACGTACGTGTTTGAGATATGGCAGAGCCCATTCCCATCCCATCCTATCCCACCCCATTTTCCAAATCCATTTTTATATCTCCAAAGGTAGCAGCGCATGAAAAGCATTTATCACTCCGGACTGATGTTGGCATGTATTGCGGATATTCATGGACGACAGCATCCACTAACCATCAGGTGGACTGTATGCTCGTCTGTCACCTTTAATCCATAAAGAAAAAAAAACAAATATCTTTACTTGTAAATAACTATCTATATTTTATGTTTTTCATAAGTAAATATGTAACATTTTACAAGTATCAGAAAAGTAATATATGGACAGAACTCGTAGCAATGTCCGAACCAATCAAATAATTCACATATTAATGTCACACATTTTGTTTGTTTGAAAAATGGGATAAAAACTAAAAACAAATATTTTTTTGTAATAAGGGCTTCAAAACAGTTCTAAAATCTTCATATGAATGAACTCAGACACACGAACGGAATCCATAGCTCCAAACTACGGGAAATATTCGGACATATTACAAAATATGTGAAATGATATCCCAGTTCTGTGGGACATCCCTTGTATGTAGGCGATATATCAACATTGCTAAGTCTTTTGAATGGTTTCTACTGCCACGTCATCACAAGCTTTGCTTAGTGTGAGATTTATACGTATCATATGCAATGCAATGCCACCAGCCCTTTCAGTAGCCACTGCTGGACATGGGGCTCCTCAAGCACAATGTCTGGTGCATACAGGAGCTATGGCTTTAAAACGCCACGCCGGCCAAGCGGGTTGGCGAGTCCACTCTTTTAGAGGTGGTGTAGTTCCTCAGGGCTCGTGGTAGCCGCTTATCCCTTAGTCGCCTTTTGGGACACCCACGGGAAGAGAGATTTACCCATTCCTACGTATCATATACGTATAGGTAAATCTGTAGGAGTAGGTAGAGTATAAAATAGGTATTATTTTTTGTATTCATCAAGTTATCTACTGTATTATATGTTATAAACCAGGTGTAAAGGTGACCACGGTTAGTGTAACCCGTGACGAAAGATCAAGAGTAGAAATAAAAGGTAAAAGAGGTTTTAATTTTACGCATTTAGATCCGATTTAAAATATAAAATGTGTACAAACGCAAAAGTTATATAGCTATGTACTGTAACTATTGTTATAAATTTATTGTTGTTCTTAATGTTGATTTATTAATATTATTTCTATAGTGCGTCCCAATCCAATTGATCCAAAATGTAAACAAACATGACGACTAAAGGTAACTGATGAGGCCTTAAATTAAATAGTGAGGTGATAATTGTTAACATAAACACAATTTGATTAATCGAGACTGCAAGTCGACCCTAGATTTAAAGTTAAATGTTGTGATATTTCATTAATTTGATATTGTTTTTGGGAAATTTGGGTTGAAACGGACTACAGTTAATCGCATTTAGATTAAGGTAAAGTTGGAACTACGAGTATGTAGTGTGATTTATAGCACATAGATACATTTCGAGATCTAATCTAATAATCTGATACAAGTAACTAGATTTTCTTTGTTATAGAATGGATGGCAGACGAGCGGGCGGTCTACCATGGACACCTGCAACACCATCAGGGGGCTTGCGGGTGCGCTGCCGACCTTGCAGAATCCTGTTCACAGCTCTTTTGAAGAGATCCATATCGTAGCGTAAAGGAAATATCTCAGCTGGCAGTTCATTCCACAACTTTCGGGTTCGCGGTATAAGTGTCTTTACGCACTGTACGCAGCGACTCCATGTCAAGCAAGTGCGGATGAACTACACGACTCGAAGTTGGGATAAAATTGAACAGCTCTTCAGAGCATTCCACATTATAAAAGCGGTAGGAAACTCAGAGAGATGCAACATGTCTACAGATGCTGAGCGATTCTAAACCACCTGTGAGAGTGGGATCGTCGACAATTCGAATAGCGCGTCGTTCGACGGAGTCAAAAGGGTCCAGTTGGTATTTCGGTGCATCGGCCGAGAAGTTTAAGCAGTATTTCATGTGGGGTCTAACTTGAGCTTTATAAAGCGGCAAGCGTTATCCCGGAGTGAAGTACTGCTTTGATCTATTTAGTATATCGAGCTTTTTACTAGCAAGTTTTATCTTGCTCGCCAGATGACTCCGACTTTACTCGAAATATCGACTCCAAGGATCCCAAAACTCTCAGAGATCTTGAGAAAAATGTTCTGAAATCGAGGTACCACGACAAATAGAGTTTTTTTAACGGGCAATGCACAGATTTTTGTCTTGTTGGGGTTAAATTGGACCAAGTTAAGTTTATCCCAATTCTTTAGACACTCAGTCTAAAGAGTTCTGGATTTCGGACATAAGCCTTTCGCGACTCTCTTCCATCTCGGCCGGAGGGATATTTGCACGGCCTTTAAATAAAGCTTCTCTTACTGGAGTCAGCATAATAACGCATGTTACCGACTTGGTCGTTGATATGTAGAAGAAACAGTGTGGGAGAAAGCACAGAGCCTTGCAACACAGAGCCACAGAGAGTCAATTAATGGTGGTGCCCCACCACCATTAATTGACAGTGTCAGAGCAGCTTCTGTCAGCAACGACTTTGATGCTCCGTCCAGTCAAAAAACTGGAAAACTATTTGCATAGTCCCTCGGGTAATCCGAATGATGGTAACTTGAAAGGCAATGCTTTATTCCAGACCCGGTTACAAGCCTTTGCGATGTCTAAGCTAACGGCTATAGTCTCACCTCTACTCTCAATAGCGTCAGCCCATCGGTGTGTAAAATACACTAAAAGATCGCCAGCTGAGCGATTATGACGAAATTGGTACTGGCGATCGCTTATCAGCTGGCGATCCTCTAGGTATCGAAGGAACTGTGTGTTAATATTACTTTCCAACACCTTGGACAGGAGGGAGGTTGTCGCTATTGACGTGTAATTGGCCGGGTCGGTACGGTCGTCTTTTTTAGGCAACGGGTGGACGTGAGGTACCTTCCAAGCTTTCGGAAAGGATCTCGTGAAGTAAGAGAGTTTAGAGTCGAGTAAAATAGATAAATAGATAAAGATTAAATCGATTATTTAATCTTATCAATATTATCTATATTATTCTATTCCTTATCTACATAATATGGTATATTGATTTTTATGATGGTATTTGAAAAGTTTACTCACATCTACAAGACTAAAGTTTGCCTTAGCTGGTATCGAGAGGTCGCATTGGCCAGGGAAGACCACTGGTTGGTCTAACACAGGTTCGGGGAAGTAGAAGCAGCCATCATCCGATTGATCAGCTTGTTGGTAATATAAATCGTTGAGGTCGACTCGTGAGTAGATCACTTCTCTAACAGCTGCTTGAGCTGTGGTAGAAAGTTGGCGAGATCTGCTGAGAATCCAACTAAACACTGAAAAGGAAACATGAATGACTTAGCACAGTTTAGTGACTCAAGAATATGGAAGATATTGCTACCATTTTTTTAGAGCAAATTATATGCAGAGTTTTCTGACACAAGTTTTTTTTATAGGAAAAAGGCGGCAATCTACCTGATGGTAAACGGATGCCGTCGCCCATGGACATCTGCGATACATGCCAACTCCGGAGATTGGAGTCCGGAGTTTGGAGATATACGAATGGATTTGGAAAATGGGGTGGGATGGGATGGGATGGGAATGGGCTCTGCCATATCTCAAACACGTACGTACATTAGAAAAATAGGATAAAGTGGGAAGTGCAGTACATTTCTAGGTAGTCTGTGAGAGAGGGATAACGAGGTCAGTCGAGTGCTCTCAGCTCACAAAAATGTAAAAATGAGCCCTCAGCCGTCGTCGACCTTACAGTGCTGAGTGCTAATAAACTTTTAGCATTCGAGCGTTTAACGCAATTGAGCGTTATAGTTCAAGTTTTTGTCGTTTGCGTGTATTAAATCCTTGAGCGTTAAAGTCTATAAGAGGTGAAAGAAGGCGATAGTGAGTAGCTACTTGGTGAGTAGTGGAACTATCACCAATGGTATAACAATACGCGATGCATGCCAACATGACAAACGTTGAAATGTCTCCGGATGCGTTCATCCATGCGCCGCTTGCAAGAGACGGCGGCTTGGCTTTTGTGGGACTGGCGCAGCTGCATGCGTACTCACCAGATGGCAAGGCCTTTCCGCCGGACTGTAAAAACACCGGACTCGACATCTAAGTCGCCGCCCGTTCCGGGTCCCTCACTGGGCTTTCCACAAGCGGAATCCACCCGGTGGGCTTGATCGCGCGGGCGGCGTGAACAAACTAAACACCTCACCAGCTGCAACCCGATGCACTTGGGAAGCCACCCAAGGACCTGCCCGCATTAGCGGGCAGCGAAGAAATACTGGGCAAATAGCCCAGGAGCAGAACTCCATCCCCCATGAGGGGGGTGAGAGACGGCTCGGATTCTGCTTATGACTGTGAGTTCACTGACATAAAATGTTAAGTGATTTTTGTAAGAATATACATTTTTGGGCTTTGAATTTAGTAAATTTGTATGAAAAATTGGGTAAATACTAAAAAAATGGAAAGTTGCAAAAAAAAATACCTATTTTTAATTTTCATATCACTTATGAACGGAATCATGAATCAGGCATTTCATCTACATTAAATTATTTAAGAGATTGTTCAGACACGGCGGAATCAGGTTTCGCGCTAAATTAAACGGCAGAACAACCGCGCGTAGTGTATTTATTTAACTTTTTTCTTTTCTTATATGGCAAAGGCACAATCAGCACATTCTACCAGCGTTAAGTTTTCTTCTTAATTAAAGTCAAAATAATTTAAAATTTCGTCGATATCCAATCACGTCGAAGCAAGTCAGGAGTCGCTCAGTAAAGTGATAGTATGTTTACTGAGAAATGAAATAGACTCCTGGAAGTACACGAAAAATGCAGTCTGATGCTATTATATGTTATTTTTTTATTAGCCTATTATTGTGTCCCACTATTGAGCAAAGGCCTCCCCTCTTTTATGACCGCTTTGCTTAACGCCACGCTGTGCCAAGTCCTGTGGTATGCATCTAAGTCATCCCTCCATCTCCTGCTCGGTCTGCGTCGGTGTCCATTTTGTGGCATCCACTCGGTAACAATTTTCACCCAGCTTTCTGGATGCATGCGACAAGCGTGTACAGCCCAGTCCTATTTCAGCTTAGCGGTCTTAGCACCAACATCAGTAATAATGGTTTTAGAACGCAGTTCGCTGTTTTTGATGTTGAGTGATATGGTGTTCTTGAGCTTACGGTCCTAACCCCTTCACACATATGGAAAACGGGCCTTATTTGATTATCACTAACATTATGTACAAAAACTAGACAATTTGAAGTTTAGTAAACTATCACTATTATACCCATAATACACATTTTTTGTAATAATCAAACACAAACTCAAATATACTTCTCGAGTTATCGGCAAAAGTTGTGTTCTTGTGCCAAAAGTCACCGAACTTGTGTTCGTTGTCGCGCGGATTCCGCCGTGTCTGTACAAGCACTAAGGGTTACCTTGTTTGTAGTTGTCCGGAAGATCTAGGCAAGCATACAATACGGCGTAGTCGTCGTAGTCAGTGGCCAAGACCGTAGTATTATAATATGCTTGCTCTGTAATATAACGGAACAAATTAATTTTACACAGTAAAAAATTACAGGTTAATTTCGTCACACTTCAGGTCTTTACAACATATGAAGTGATCAAGGAAAAATGAAGTAGCATATTAATAAACGTTTAAACTTCAATACAAATACAATCTAATTCTGGAGCGGAAAAAATATAAATTACAAAAACTTATAATTCTACATACCGTGTGCAATACATAAACTGCAGGTGCATAAACTTCAACACAAAAGGCATGTGAGTAGTCTATACTAATATTATAAAGAGGTAAAGTTTGTAAGTTTGGATGTAGGAGGTAATCTCTGAAACTACTAATCCGATTTCAAAAATTCTTTCATCATTTGAAAGGTACATTATTCCAGATGGACATAGGCTATATATTAGCTTTGTTCGCGGTAAGGATTCAGAACTAATTCGGAACTAGTACTGAACTAATTTGGAATCGTAGTAGAGCGCATGCGCGGTTATAGACCGATTCGTGATTTTTATTTCCGCGAACGATTTCGGAACCAAACTGCGTACGATCTACTGTCATCGGCAGTGTTACCAACTCTCAAAAATATTTATCCCTAAAGCTTAAGTCAAAAACCCCCAAATCGCCCCAATTACTTAGAAATCCCCCTAAAAAAATATATAATAAAAGAAAAAATATAAATTACAAAAATGCAATGAAATTTCTTTACCTTTTAAATCTGGATCTGTTTCCCAAATCTACGTGTACTTCTGATTGTCGGCACAGCAGTACAACAACAAAATCGAATTAAACAAGTAAACAATAATCAACGTACATATGTATTTCCAGTAAGCATAGGCACAATAACCACCAGTCACCACAGAGTAGTTGTAATATATTTGTACTAGATGTCGTTAAGTCGCTGGGTCAACAAATAAATATGATTAGCTATTATAGTTTGGATTGTCCCAGGGCCTATACTTTCACATAATATATGAAAAATATATATTCAAAAAAATATATGAAGAGTCAAAAAATCCCTAAAAATACCCCTAAAAATATAAAACCCCTAAAAAAACCCATCCCACTTATTTACCCCCTAAATTTGGGGGGAAAACCCCTAAGTTGGCAAGTATTTAAGTGGACCCACCAAAACACATTACTCTTATTAGAGTATTATATAAACTTATTTATATAAACAACAAACAAAACTAACCATATTTTATTTAACCCTTAATAAATTAATAAAATTTATATTTTATTTAACTATTTAACCAGTTTATTAGTTTCTAACCAACTGAATATAGCCGCAGCATGTATGTCAAATGTCGTTAGGTAAAAACTGCGCATGTCTGGAACTACGGATTCTTGCCAAAGTTATAGAACTGATAGAACTAATTCTGAACCGATCCTGAACCGAGTTCGACGGTTCCGCGAACACAGAACTGTAACTAGAAATTCTGAACTGTGTGTTCCGCGAACGGCATTATTTGAACTGCGCATGCGTATAGTTCCGAATCAGTTCTGAATCCTTACCGCGAACGAAGCTATTATGTGCAAAAAACTGACGGGCATGCAACGCATGCTGGGCACAGCTAGTATAAAATATAATCAGAATAAAAATTAGATAAACACAAATAATTTAAATAAATAAGGTACTATATATTATATACTATAAGGTACATTAAACCGTTTAATTTAAAAAATGCAAACGTTCGCGTCTGATCTTTTTTTTCTTTACATATGTATATGGCAATGGTGTAATTAGCATATTCTGCCAGTGTCAAATTTCTTAGTAATTAAAATCCATCACGTCCAATCACGTTGAAGCAAATTAGGAGTTGCTTGGTAATGTGACAACACATTTACTGAGGACAGAGTTGGACTTTTTGGAAGCAGACGAAAAATGCAGTATGAATGTCACGGTCGCACCATTTTGACAAACAAATATGATTACGACGAAATGCCTTATGGATCAACTTACCTGTCGAAGTAACATTCAAACTGACTTGCATCACTCCATCAGTAACGGAAGCCTCTCCGTTAATGTTTGATAGCGCCTGGGAGAACACTTGGCTTTGCACGATGTCGTAATACTGGGAGGCCCCTTCATTTATTAACGTATAGAGTGTCCTGCCGCAGGTGCCTTGCTCGTAGTCCGTTTGGTAAAACGATATGTCATGCCAGAGGCCCGCAAACTGACAAATTATTACATGTAAGTATAGTATGTGATATTCCACGATGATATATTTTTTAATTCTTTTCGAAGTTAATGAAATGAAGTATTGAAAGTATTCTGTTTTGATCGAAGATGGCTTGATAAAATTTTGTTTTAGCAAAATTTCATCAGGCCAATTTTATTATGAAATTAGTGGCATCCGCCATCTGGGATTTAGAAACACGCTTCAAATTTAAATAATTTGTTCTTGAGTCCGTTGAATGTGACAACGATCATCAGTTTTTAGTTGAGTCGCTATCTTAGATTCGAAATCTGGTTTGAAACAGAACAGAGGAAATTTCACACAAAATTTTAATGTTGAGTGGCCGTCGACAATTTGTACTTGAAATACGGTTTCAAATTTGAAATACTCTACCTCGAAAATATTGGAAATAATACATACGAAAATTTTTATTTTTGAATGTCAACCGCCATCTTAGATCCGCAACTAACGGTAAATTCTAGTTTCTTAAGTTTGAAAGCAACGAAAAAGTACCTATTTCAAAATTGCAATTATGAGTGGTAATCAACTTGAATTCAAAAAGTAATATTAAAATCGAATTACGCGAGCTCGAATCCATTGACAATTCCCTTCACAGAATCTTAGTTTTGAGTGGCTGCTGCCATTTTACATTTAAAAACTGACTTAAAATTCGAATCATTTGACTTTTAAAACATTTAAAGTATTCCGTTTGGTAAAACGATATGTCATGCCAGAGGAGCGCTAATCGCAAATCTTGAACTTTTAGTCGGTTCTAGATTTTTTTTGTACAAAGAAGGTGGCAGATGAGCAGATAGTACACCTGGTGGTAAGTGAATACGGCAGTATTCACTTACCACTCAGGCAGGCTCATGGACACCCGCGATACATGCCAACATCAGTCCAAAATGACAAACGTTGTGCCGCGGATGTGCTGCTTACCATTGGAGATTTAGGAATGGAGCCCCTGGATGCGCTGAGGATTTAGGAATGTATTTAAAGAACGGGTGGGGAAAATGGGGAATAGAAAGTGGTCACGGCCCCCCATGGACACCTGCAATATCGGGGGGCTTACGGGTGCGCGCTGACTTTATAGAGTCTTGTTCACAGCTCTCTTGAAGAGTTCCATATCGCAGCGTGGAAAACCTCAGCTGACAGTTCATTCCACAACTTTCGGGTTTGCAGTGTTGTGTCTTTTTGACTGCACTGTACGCAACGACTCTATGTCAAGGAAGTGCCGATGAATCGCATGTACGATGTTAGTATTAAACCTACGAGAGTATGCTTCGTAATCGAAAAACGGTGTGCAAATTTTAATCCTAGATCCTAAATTGAAACATAATTCCTGCTAATTATGTCAATCAATCAAGAAGTCAATCATTCCAAAATGTCTGTCAATACAAACTTCATGTCTGGTACCGAATTATAGATAGAACTCTGAGAGGAGACAACGATATCATTTCATAGTCTTCCCTCTCGCGTGTGTAATTGTATTTTATAGACAGTTTTTCTTTCTAAAGACTTGTGTAAACATTGAGGAATAGAACTGGGAAGGAGGAAATTGACTTACCCGACTCGAATTAAAGTCTGGCACAGCTGGTAGATTTATTTCACATTCCCCAGGAAGTACAATGGGCTGACCGTCTTCTATGACAGGCAGTATGTAGCAGGCGACGTCAGTAAAATTAATGCTTCTCAGTAGAGTGTTCTCAATATCGAGCTCATTTAAAATAGTTGTATTTATGAGCCCTGATTCTAATTCCGAGAATTGTAGGTTCTTGCTTAGCTGCCACACGTTTACTGAAAATATGTGAACAATTAAGTCTAATTCTTGTATTTATTGTATATGTACATTCGACCACCATTACTTGTATTCTACAAGAACTTGGGATACGTTTATTGTGTGTGGAATGCTGTACTAGCTCTAAATAGTTAAATATATGAAAAAGCAATTTAATAGATATATAATACCTAGTAATTTAACAATAGAAAGTAGGAAATGCAGTAGGTACATTTCAACGTAGTCTTCTGTGAGGGAGGGGTAACGTGGCTAGTCGAGTGCGCCCAGCCGCTGTGGGAATTTAGCGTGCACTATCCCCTACCAATTACTATTACTCAAAGATCAATTACTTAATGAATTACTCAAAGAACTCTCGAGTCTTACGGAGTCGCACATTTTATAGCATAAGACGTTAGCACACATGTTTGTTGTTATTCTATGAGTTCGTATCAAAATATTTTATTTTGTTAAAATATTAAGTAAGTACTCACTGCGTCTCTGCGATGCGCTAATGTCTTCACAGCTGTATAGGACGGCATAGCTGATGTAGTTAGTTATTAGCATCCGCAAATTTATTGCTGAAATGTGAAATTGAAGCGAGTGTCTGACATTTTTAGTAAATTGTATATTTTTTTGGAAGATATTTAAATATTAGGCCACGTTCATATTAGGCTAATAATGGTTTCAAAGCTAATTATGTAGTGGCAAGTATTAGACGCTTTGAACAATTGTGAATATAAAACTTGCATTGTACCTATATAAGGTTCTTCAAAAATTGTGTAAATTATTCTAGTATGTCATTCAATTTAGAAAATAATATAAGAAATTACATTCATTTAGTAGTCCAAAACCCGTGAAAGTGTTTAAGTAAATTATAATAAAAATCAAATTATAACTGATTAAAAGTTCAATTTACTAAGTACACGTAAGTAAGTATGCAAGTGAGTAAGTTTGTAGTAAGTATGTAGTAACTCGAATGCCGGCACTTTCAAAGAGAAAACCCTAAGCAAGCGAATATGGACAGTTTTATGCAAATACATTAATCACTAATTATATTTTAATGTAATGAAATTCGGGTTAATATTTAGTTTTAGTCTACTGATATTATTTTTGTAGGGCCTTAAAATCAACTGTATGAAAAATTATTTACACGTCGCCGACGAGCCAGGGTATGTTTGGACTCGGTTAGTTATAATACTTTTATGGTAATAAAGTACTATTTATCTATATAATTAGTATGGGGTCCCATACTATGGGACATATAGAATTTGAATCAGAATAAAAGAAAACACTTATGAATCAACAAATCTTACGTTCAGATGATGAAATGAGTTGCAGCGTAAGGCTATCCGTTCCATTCTGGTGTACAAGAGTACCACTGTATGAGTGGAAAAAATTGTCGTTCACGACTTCATTGTAAAAATATATTGTGTCATTTTCTGCTGTAATACTAATTATTGAACAGTCGCCTCCCCAGTCTGAACCGTCTGCGCTGTCTGTTCTCGCCAGTTCGTTCCAATCGCCTATTAACTGAAAAGATAAAGTAGACATGTCGATCCCATCGTACCATATACTAATTACATTCCCACAGATATAATTATACTAACACTAAATCATATAACATCCTAGCTGCACGGTTAATGCTTTGAAAAACGCCAATATCGAGAACGTTGATTTTAAATTTAGATAATATCAACATTCTTTTATGCCTGTTCTTATCACATTCCCTAAACAAATGTTGAGCGTCCTCCAACTTCCCACAATATGACCCGTAATATCCCAGATATTACCTTTTTCATCAAATAAAGGAATTAGTACATGGGCATGTGTCATTATCATTAACGAAGCTTACGGGCAGTCACTCAATTTGGTCTGCTGGAACCAAGGTACTGGAGGAAGCTCGTATTGTGTAGTCCTGTACCAAATATCTTTAGTTTCTAATCTTTCGTCAAAAGGACAATACAATTAGTTATATTAAGATCATCTTTCTCTGACCATATTCGCCCGATGATGGTTATAGCTGTTGGATATTCGCTCCCTGTTCTTTCTCAAGGCCCAATTTATTTAATTTTAAAAGAATACTGATGGTAAGTATGCCTATTAATTTATGTATACCTTTATGTTGCAGATTAGTTTTTATTATATTTTCTAAAGATTTGGACATCACTCTGACTACACGAAATAACGATCGCTATTATCATTTCGAATTTTATGAAATATAACAAAAAACACTTTATAATTAATTAATGAATTGAATCAGGCCTCATATCTTTACGATACGTACCTATCATGTAGGAGATTTTATACAATTAAGTAGATAACTAAATTTTATTATCCTCAGTAAAAAGACAACGCCTTAGTTTTTGGAAATGCAGTAATATTTATTATGAAGTTTGTTTGTATATATCAATTTATCTGTCTATAGTGTTACAATCATAAAATGTTTAATTTAGCCATATCAATAATTCTGGTTGATCGATGGATTTAGCCTAATACCTTCCATTTTGCCTCTAGCATACGAGTAAGTAGGTATAGTAAAAATAATAATCTTATCCTTATCGATATCTATTATAATCTTCTATTTATCAAATTTCCAGTAATAAAACAGATTTATATTTTGGTATTAATAAACCAAGCGTATTATTATTGAGGATTATGGATTCTGCACGTTGACAGTCTCTTAACACTGCGACATGTGATCTTTCTTATAGTTCGTTTCCAATGCCTATGGCCTGCAGATGCTTATTTCTCCATGCCATATTGAAGAAGCGACTGCACAGTAACAAAGAGACACGAACTCAATACATTTTTAGACAGTGTTCTGGGCAGTTAATTCAATACAAAACATTTGCTGCTAAGCTTTACACATAATTTAGTCTATGTGATTTTCTCAAGTTAGAGCGTTAACAAACTCGAAACCCAGGAAAATGGTTTTTATTTACTTGCTGTATTTGAACACCATCCATAAACATTTAATCTTTTTAATTCAAAAGGAGACTAATAAATCAATAAGCTAACTGCATTGCCGTGTCCTTCAAGCGCAGCACGAGTTGATCAGTGCAGTAACTATCCCTGCTACATTATCCGCATACATAAATACACAGGTGTACAAGTATGAAATGCGGATTTTTTTTCCAAATTCTAGTTGAAAATTCAGAAGAATGATAAAAAGTGGTTTATTCAAAGTATGTTCCATTGCTAGTTACACATTTTTCCCATCTTTCGGGTAATTTGTGGATACCACGCCAGTAAAAATCTTCCCCTTTTGCCGCGAACCATTCATCGAGCCATTTTTTCACATCTTCGTACGAACCAAAGCGCTGCTCAGCAAGTGCGTGACCCATCGATGCAAACAAGTGGTAGTCGGAAGGAGCCAAGTCTGGTGAGTAAGCCGCATGGGGTAGCACTTCCCAGCTGAGTGTTTCCAACGTGCCGCGAACGAGTTTTGCCGTATGTGATGCAGCATTGTCATGGAGAAAAATGACCTTGTGTTGCCTTTTTCGATATTCTGGTCGTTTTTCGAGTAGCGAACGGTTCAAATCAATCAATTGTTGTTGGTAGCGTTTGGTATTAACCGTTTCATCAGGCTTTAATAACTCATAATAAATCACACCCTTCTGGTCCCACCAAACACAGAGCATCGTCTTCCTGCCAAAGCGATTCGGTCTTGCGGTCGATGTGGATGTGGATGGGTAGACCCAGGCGGTCTACCCATGATTTTTTGCGCTTGGGATTCTCAAAATATATCCACTTTTCATCCCCAGTAACGATACGATGCAAGAACGACTTTCTTTTGTGTCGTTCGAGCAAAATTTCACGTGTTTTTGCGCCTCTCCATTTGCCTCTCGTTCAACTCATGTGGTACCCATCTGCCGACCTTCTGAATCTTTCCCATCTCTCGTAGGCGATTGGAAACAGCTTGTTGACTAACGTTCAATTGCTCTGTGAGTTGTTTTTGTGTTTGTGAATCGTCTTCGTCCAATAACGCTTGCAATTCTACATTTTCCGCAATACAATTCAAATCCGCATTTCATACTTGTACACCTGTACTTTGATGTACTCTGGGAGGTAATTCAAAAGTTCAAAAATTCAAAACATTATTTTCGAGACCGACGCTACCCATACCCGCTACGCTGGCTTAGGGCTCGTTTATCTCGGTAACGATGGTTACTCGGGTATCGTACCTGTTCTTCACTAGTGAAGCGCAGGTACGGCACCCGAGGTACCAACTACAACCTGAGACTTGTCTGTCTTGCAGTAAATTGATAGCAATTCAAACGGCCGTTCTCCGAGTCCAAACCGTTTCAGTGTCTTCATTTGAATGCAAAGATCTGTCACATTGAAGGCACATTGATAGGTTACAGCAGATAATAGCTACATGCAGATTCTCTTCTCGAGCATCAGTAACTTTAATCAGGACTTCGCGTGCCAAGGATATGGTGGATCTTTCAAGCGATCCTATACAATTTGCGCTGTTGGTCGTCAGGCGACACAGTATGGTCTCAATATTGCTTACGAAACGCTAGTTCATATTTGATCTAGCACTGCCTTATGTTTACGCATCAATACAGTAGGCAGACGGTAAGGTAAATATATCCGCTAGGTATGCGATATTATAAAAGTGATAATTGCCCAAGGATCCACAGGTTTGATTACAGTAATCAGTTAGAAATGCGGGCGTATCCATGGTCGCATTTACAGAATTCATAGTGTGTATTATTTTCGGATATGGAGCGGATACCATATCCACTTTTTCACTTCCCTTTTGGCCGGATACCGGTTTGTAGAGAAAAGAATATTTTAATACATATAAGTAATAAAGATTTTCATAGATTGTTAGTCAAGAAAAAATAGTGTATAAAGTTATTGTAACCGGATTACTGTATACACCGATTACTGTTACAGTAATCGGTCCGTACACCGTAATTGTACATCGTTGAACACGAGGCTCTATTGAACATTGTCCCGTGTAGTTCCTCAGGGTTTGTGGTAGCGGCTTTGTTACCCCTTAGTCGCCTATTACGACATCTACACCCGTGGGATGGGGGGATGGGGGGGGGGGGGGTAATTTGAGAGATTTGGGATTTGTTAGGTAGCCGAGCTTTATCTCTGATCAGTGCCGGTTTTATTGGTGTGTGACTGGGGCGCCTTGAATTGGAGGTGATCTACACAGTCGGATGGTCGCAGAGGCAATCCACAATCTTGCGTAGGGAGGCGAAACCATTAAGACCGGCACTTTGATATGTGTAAACAAAAAAAATCTTAAATATTCTTACTGATTCTAAGTCCAGATCTCCATCTACGGCCCCGTCTGGGTCACACTGTCCATTTTGTATCACTTGTGCTACACTTAAACCTAACAATCCTACACTTAACAGTATTATTTTCCACATTTTTTCATAATTTACTACCGATCACCGCAGTCCATATGATACAAATGATGAATTATCTTTAGACTTTATCATATATACTTGAATGTTATCATCTGTAAGGTTTAATCATCAATAAGGTTTATCATAGATTCCAAATCACTAATCACAAAAAATATTTTGCGCTATCTCCATTGTCGACCTATTAATGATAATATTAGGTCCTTACCCATGAGATTTTCGGTTTATATAGAGAAATCAATTAATTATATATTTAATCGAAGTATTGTCCATAATTATCAATGCACTTTTGTCATTTTAATGGAAATTGACTGATGCCTCTGCTATAGGACTCTTGGGAACGGGAATCGATGAATTTTTTCTGAAGGCGATTTTCGCTGCCTTATCGGAGTTGAATTTTATCCCCTGTAAAAAGTTATCCAAATTTAGAAAAAAAAATGACAATTTCTTGTGAGTACGGTGGGTGACGGAATGTTTCCAGTTGAAGTTCCTGTAAATTACAAACTGTCTGTCGTTCAGTGTGTGGGCGAGCGTTATCATGGAGAATAAATGGACTGGAGCGATTGACCATACTTGGTTGTTTGATAGCGAACTTGTCCATCATCGGTTGCAGTTCTTCACAGTACCCATCTGCATTAATTGTTGTGCCAGATCTCTAGGAACTGTAGTGAATAATACAGGCACAGGACCACCATAGTGTTACCATGAGCTTTTTTGACTCAGTTTACTCTTGGGACATTGTTTATGAACAAATAGCAATTTCACAGCTAAGACCGGAATATTTGATTAGTTATCACTTAGGCAAATCCTAGTGGTAAGAATCAGCAAATTGTCATTACACTGTGCTTAGTAATTAATAGTTCACACGTTGTCATAATAAAAATATAACAGTAGCTTATGTTCATATGAACGCACAAATGTTCATACAAACAGTGACTTTGAATGAGTCACTGTTTGCTTGTACGCAGGCATACCAACATGCGCTTCACCTCAGTTTCACTACTAATGTACGGTAGCTAGGTTTATGGTTAAGAAATTGCATTAGAGATTACGCTCCGCGTTGTTCATTTTAGTTGCTTTCTTAATTTGTCTGTTTACTACATTTGTGTACAATATAAAGTAAGTACATAAAATCTATCTAATTATCTTCACGAATGACGTCACTGAAGTTAAACTACTGTTTTATTTTCACTATGTCTCTATGTTTATGTTTCTATCTCTGAGGGGGATCACAGTAGAGTAGATTTAAATACGCGCAGTATGATAAAGTAATCCCTGGATGTATTTAACTTGTCGAATGATATAGGGCACGAAGGCTATTATTACCAAAGGTCTTTTCTGTTTCAATGGTCTAGTCTTGCACATTTCATTATCATCATAGTCACATCGCGGCAGTCTATTATTTAACTACGGTCTCTTCTTGTGCTCTCCATCATTCTCTGTTGGCCGCTGCAACTTCTTCATTCTTACTGCTGGGATAATATCTGTGGCGCTCCTGTGGGTATATCCTCTCTAAGATAATGCGCGAGAGAAGATGCTGAAGGGGATAAAGCGCAAGCAGGATAAAGCTATAAAAAGCGCTATCAGGGCATCGTCAACTCGCCGACGAACTTGAGATGGCTAAAACAGTTAGCATACAATTGGCAGAGAGAGTCTAGGAGAGTTGGCATAAAGAAAGAAACTGGGTGGCGGTCAGGAGAAAAGGGAGAGTAGATTAAAAGAGAAGACGTTGTATAGGAATTTGTAGGACTTTTTGGCGGAAATTCAAGAAGTGAAGTTGACTTTTTGTTTGATTATTATAAAAACTGGGTATTAGGCGTTTTGTGGTTTAATACTGATAGTTTATTAAATTTCAAAGTATTTTTCGTGCGTGGTATTTATGATAATCAAATAAAAGAGAGGGACTGCGTTCGTGTGCTTCCAAGGAGTCCTCTTCTGTCCTCAGTAAACCTACTATCGTTTATTGAGTCACTCCTGACTTACTACTACGGGACTGGATATTAACAGAATGCGTTTTAGACTTTAAAATTGTTTATTACGAAGGAAAATTGACACTGGCAGAATGTGCTAATTGCACCATATCCATATATGAAGAAGAAAAAAGAAGAATTCGTAGGCAGTACAAAAGGAGCGCGTTTATAAGAGTTTCCTACAATTCCACAGGTAGACGAAGTATACGAGGCGTGCGAATGTTTGTCAATTTGAACTGTTATTGACATGTATCACAAATGTCAATGGGGGATAGTACGAGTGTCTACTTACCATCAGGTGAACTGTATATCTGCTCATCTGCTCTTCTTAATGCAAAAAAGATACCTGGTGATAACCGATCGCTATGAACATGTACTTGTACATGCACTGTAAATGACGCATATGTCCAAGATACTCTCTCGGCCACTTGTATCGGTCGAGCACTCTCGAGTACAAGTGGTAAATCGTCGTCATTATGTCATTAGAAATTGAAATAAATTAAATAAAAAGAGAACACAATATCCAAGGCCCGAGTCGAGGCTGGCCACGCTAAATTGGAAAGATTAGTGTGTAAAAGATTACACTGTGTTTGTACACAATGGGCGCTATGTGGGCGTTTCGTTAACAAGCGCTTCCAGTTACTATGAACCAAAACGGTTCCAATAAAAATATGTTATTAATCTATTAAATGAAGGAATCAGTATCGTGTAGGCTAATATGTTTTTAGTACGCTGTATTCTCCTTTTTATACGTTATTAGAAAATAGGAGGGATGACATAGTCGCTGAGCGTACTCTGGAGAAAGTCATGCTCGGAGTTTCTTTAGGGATAAAATCCTAAACGAACAATTAAGAATTAAGAAGTTATCGTAAACGAACAATTAAGAATTAAGAAGTTATCGTAAACGAAAAATTAAGAATTGAGAAGTTATCGTAAACGAACAATTAAGAAGTTATCGTAAACGAACAATTAAGAATTAAGAAGTTATGGACATAGCTCACAGAATTAGCAAGCTAAAGTGGTAACCGATGGTTGCCACTAGACTAGTTCTTGAATGAAGATCACGTACTTCCCAGTACATAGGTGTACGGGAGTGTGTAGGTGTACGGAATCAAGGTGTTTGCCAGTAGTGGCTAAATGAGAAGAGCGGTTGATCGTATCTGATAGGAAGCCTCAGGAAAGGCCTATATCCAGCAGTCGAGAGACATAGGCTGATATGGTGTTGTATGTTAAGGTAAAAATGTCAGGCCACGCCTTTCCGGCCTGATTATCTTTTTCAAATGAAAAAAAAATCTTATTATAAAATTAGGTAGTCCATTTTTACTTTTATCTTTTACAGTGATTCAAGTTGAAAGTGTGTATATAGGGTATGTGTCAATAGGGATCATCGATTTGAGAATACATTCCCATATCGACGATAGAGATAGATAACAAAGTAACAAAGTAATGAAAATGTTTGTTACACGTACTCTTGGCTCACGAGGTATAATAGATATATACTCGGCTCACATTCATATTGTCGTCAGTTCAAACCCAGGCTCATATCAATGACTTTATATTGATGTACCTATAGCTCGGTATATAATGGTGTGTCAACCGGCTATAGAATTGCACAACCCTATCTTTTCGTATCCAATAATTAAAATAAATCTGGGCCATGCTTAATAACCACAAATTCGTACGAGGCGTGATGGTCCAAAGACCCCTTATGACTATAAGGTAAATGTCCAGTCCACATTATTTTACCATTAAAATATACCGTTATGTTGCAGGGATGCCACAAGATGGAGCGCCAAAAATCGTGATAGGCTGGATCCCACAACAAAAGAGATCACGAGGCAGGCCACAAAAGCGATGGATAGAGCGTGTAAAGGAAGAGGAGGCCAGAGATAGAAACAAATGGAGAAGGATTGTGGAAGGGGCCGAGACCCACAACGGGTTGTGGCGCCGATGAAAGTAAAGTAAGTAGCAAGAACAAAAATAGATAAATTCTTTAAGAAATCGGCTACGGGCTGTAGCGACCAGACGACCGATAGCTTAAAGGGATTTGTATGGGGTCACTTAAAGGTGTTCACAAAGCGACTTGAAGACTGGTCGCACGATAGAGCGGCCGCATAGTGTAGTTTCACCTCTATACACACGAGGGCATTTTATAAATGTTGTGACGTATGACGTTTGACAGTACGACTGACCCATCCATGGTTTATTTGATAGATTGCGGTAGGTCGTGTTGCCACGCGTCTTAGAGCAACTCTAGATGTTTAATTATATTGAGCGATTTTATGGATTGAGTTATGTTTTTGGTTCATTAGCGAATGTAATGAAAATTGTTGTACCCGACAAGGCTCGATTAAATAATATTGTGCAATGTTCGCTGTTGTTGTATAAAATTGTTTTATTATAGGTATAGGGGGGGGGGGGGGGGGGATCTTCCGTAGCGAGCTTTAACTCGCCCTTACTAATAATTAATATTATTAGTTGGGATTTATTGAAAGCTGTTAAAATCACTTACCTAAGTATAATCAACAGGTGCTTATATTCTTCGATTGAAGCGGGGGACGGGGCCGAGAATCTCGATAGTTACTTCCCATCGCGACAAAGAATGGCAGAGTTCTGTGTGAACTTCGTCTAACAAGGATGAATCAAGTATAGAAACTTTGTTGGAACATTCGAGTTGTCCACTTACTCGATTATAAAAAAAGAACGATCTCGATTCGCAGTCCCCCGCAGCAACACATTACTCAATTGAACGAATCGCCAAATTGTTGAATCACCCTCTTCCTCTAAGCTTTCCACAATCGTTCAATGCATTCTATATCTGCTGATTATTTGTGATCTTTCCGGAGTTTATCCATTCTTTTACTTAAATTTCCATCCTAAGAAGTGAAATCGTGCGTTCGAATCCTCGACCCGTGCCAATAATTAAATTTCAACTTAAGAATGAATTTTCTATAAAAAATATCATTAGTTCGGTTGTGATGGAAAACATCATAAGAAAACACGCATTAAAGAAAAGTCTTGGGCATGTATATCCGTCCACCACTGGGCCTACATGGTGGATTAGGGCCCGAAAACTATACCCTGCAAATAATAATATTTTAACATTGATGAAAATCATGTAAATAACCTATTATGTAAATAAAATAAAAATAATAAGGGCAAAGAACAAGAGCAAGAGGTTTTAAGGCTGAACTTCCAAAATTGAAATAATTTGATAGCAGGGTTACGTCGCGAATGGCGTAGACAAAAGCCAATTGCTTATAGATCTATGAAATCAAGTATCTACTCATATCTATCTCATAAAAACACCCACAATTTACATACAAGGTGTCGCAATTTGTCATATTTATTCTGATTAACCTATTAGTAACGCCTTTGTGGTCACTTCACGCTCTAGTTCTTTGGAACTGATCGATGGTTACGGATGGCATGTGATCAGCCCTTTGTAGGTCGGTGGCCATTTTGTTGATGCTTGTTGTTGGTTTGAACCTATTGGATTATTGTACTCGTAGTACTGTCTGTGCAAATATTACACTTCTTAGTTTTATTATTAGCCATATCCAAAGAGCTTGTAGACTGCTATCTAAAAATGTTCATCTGTTTTACTTTCTTTTTACTTTGTAATTGAGTTGCAGTTGCCAGAGCTAATTTTCCCATCCCATCTAAATTTCTTCCCTCATTCTAATATGTCTCATTCTATTAATCCTTTCCTAATAAATGCCAATTTCTAAATTTCTCAAAGTGCATCTGTGGACATTTTCAACTGATGGCAAGAATCGCAGATGTTCATTGACAACAGTAACTTGAGGCTGAGTGTTTGCTAGTCTACTAACTTCTTTATTTAAAAATGGTATAGGATTTATTGCTACGAGTATAGCATTTTTAATTATATCAATCGGTTTGTAGAAATGCATAGGCGGTTCTAGAAAAAATCATCCGCTTCGACCTCTGTAGAGACGGTCTTCAATTAAATGATCCTGTTGAAAATTGTATTCTGCCCGTGACCTCTAGCCGGGCGCGGGTATAAAAGGATGTGGTTCCAACCACATCGGCCAGTATTTCGTTGGCGCCCGTGTGAGCTGGCAGGGAAGACTTAATTTTTGTAAATAAAATGCTGCGTTATTTCGTATTCACCCTAGTGGCGGTGGCGTCGGCTAATGTCGTCCACGATGGAAGGTGTCCTGATCTGAAGCCCGTGGAGAACCTAAATTTAACTGCGGTAAGTAGTTTTTATTTATTATTGTACATCTAGTAACTTTTGGGAATCCTTTCTTATGTCCCTTCTAAATTAAATCCTAATTTTCTTCTAATCAAGCCGATAATTTTAACTAGTTTTTAATACTGCTAATTTTTTAACCCTCAATTGTAGGGAAACGTTTTGTATGTCAACTCTTGATAAAATTTCTGTTCTTCTTTAGCTTCAGTTTTCTTTACTTTGACTTAAGAAAAGGACATATGCAGAAGAAAGGATCCACGAAACCATACCCGACTAGATGATAATTCATTATCTAATTCCTAATCCGACTGTTCAGCAGCGCTCTGAATTTATTTTTTGGATAGAGTCACTGTGATTGGTTAGCACAGTCAGGGAGCGGCGAAACTAAATTTATCTTGACTTTTATTCGATTCCGTCCAAATTCAATTAATGACCGTTGCATAATTCAAAATTCCCTTTTTGTGGTGCAAAATGAGTCCTATCTTATATATGTAGCCAGTGGCTTTGGTTATGAGGTAAGAGCGTAGATTATATCTCAGTCAGGAGAAGCTTCTGAAGTAGAAGATTTAGGACCTTTCTCACCATCTCCTGATACTTTATCACAAGGTATCAGAAAGTCAGTTATACTTAGTTATATTATGCAGGCGTATAAAGTCGTGAGATTAATTATTTACAAGTTTATAGATATTTCATATTTAAGTTAGTCTACTCTAGTCTTCAATAAGTTAATTTTTAACTTAATTAATTTGTAATAAATGGATATTTTAGGCGTAGTGAAAATTAAAAATAATTGACATTACCTACGTTCTAAAATTAACATAACATTTTAGTTGTCGATATTCTAGGTTTATTTATTAAGATGTTGAATTTAGGAGTCATTTGGAAAACAAGGCCAAATTGGTCTCAAAAAAGCTCGGTGGGCCGAACAGAACATAGCGGTACTTCACCTCGGGGCAACGTCTAATGCTTTATAAAGCGCCGGTTAGGCCTCACGTGGAGTAGTACTGCTCACATCTCGGGGTAGGTGCACCGAAATATCAATTGGACTCATTTAACTCCATCCAAAAACGAGCTGTTCGAATTGTCGACGATCCCACCCGCACAGGCGGTCTTAAACCCCTCAGCGTTTGGAGAGACGTTGCGTCCCTCTGCATGTTTTACGGCCTGTATAACGGGGAATGTTCTGAAGAATTATTCAATTTGATGCCACCTTCGGGTTTTTACCATCGCACCTCCCGTCATCGTCGTGTGGTTAATCCACACTTCCTTGACAAAGAGTCGCTGCGCACAGTGCGGTCGTCAAGACACTTTATGAAAGTACTCTATAAGAAAGCTGTAAATAGGATTTTACAAGGCCGGCAGCGCACCCGCATACCTCCTGGTGTTGCAGGTGACCATGGACGGAGGTAGCCACTTACCATCATGTGGACCGCATGTCCGTTTGCCACTTTAATCATAAAAAAAATAACACAATTCCATAAAATTGGTTACAGTTGCTATTTTAGAAATATATTGATATTATAATAAGATTTAATTACAAGCATTTCAAACAGTTTCTTTTTAAATAGTGACAATTTCTTCTTAGTGACAATCTCGTATGTAATCGGATAACTTATTGTATAACTTAGTAGCTGTCAGAAATATACTTTTACTACAATAAGCGTTTTCGAGGAATGGATGGAAAACCAGTCATATTTATTCTTATTCATTCTGAGATATTTATTTCCCCGAATTCTAAATATAAAGAAATGGAAGAGTACGTATACGTAAGTTTTGAAAATGTTCTCTACAGCTAACCATTTGCTTCAAACCTAAAATTGCCCTGATAATCTTTTTTTTGTAATTTCAATATCTCCCAGTGCATTTCCCCAGCGCAGTATACTATGGCGTAGATTAAAAGCTACATACTCATGATAAGCACAAATTGCTTCTTCCCTTGATACGTACTGTGGAAGTTTTCTGAATGCAAATATGTATGTTTGTAACCACCTTGTGTTATTATCAGATTGCCTGTTTTTTTCACTAAATAATTCTATTGAAAAAGTGAGAAAAAAAGTTGTTTGTTGACCTTTTTACCATTCGCTGTTGGGTAATATGCCTCCAGCTGTAGTCGCAAGACATTTTAAGGAGTTTAAAATGCTTCCCAAGCTATTGCGAGTTGATTAGTTTGTACACTCTTTTCGAGACTACTTAGGTCCCATGTCTCGTGATAGGCACCCTGGCAAGCCAGGGGATTTTCATGTTCAATGCACCCTACATGTGTAACGTAAGGTTTTGTATTTCAGAAATTAGCAGGCCAAAGATTACAATTTCGTAGAATGTATTGTTCGAAAATCTTCTAGCATTCGCTTACTAATAAATGTCCTTTACCTAATCATTGCTTAAAATTCATTGTCATTTCTAACCAGTTTGAAGTTGTAGGTGCAAGAAAAGCGCATTAGACTAAATTCAAAATGCGTTTACAATTTACCTTTTTGTTTTTGATCATCTCAATTGAGAAATTGAGAGTTAATTTATTTTGTCTATTTTTTTTTATAGAATAGATGGCAGATGAGCGTTCGGAGTACATGATGGTAAGTGGTCACCGCCGCCCATAGACACCTGCATCATCAGGGGGCTTGCGGATGCCCTGCTGACCTTGCAGAATCCTGTTCACAACTCTCTTGAAGAGCCCCATATCGAAGCGTATTGGATAACCTCGGTTGGCAGTTCATTCCACAAATTTGGGGTTCGCGGTATAAAATCTTCTTGAGCGCACTGTACGCAGCATAAGCCAAAATTAAGCATAACTTCTGATTAGCTCAATTTTGAACGGGAAGCGGACTTTTTTCGAAAATTAACAAATTTAATCTTTCTATATTAAAAACTTCAGCATAGAATGCTTAAGTTTTTAAGCTAATGATCAAACCAGTATCTACTCTTAAGTGAAGTAGAAACGGATCATTTAACACAATGACTCAGTCTGTTTCATAAAAAGCCATGTACTGTGACCACATTAATTAAATTGCTCTAAAAACACTAATCGATCTAATAAGCGTAATTACGATTTTCCACAATCGATGTTCCGGTAGTCCGGTCATCTTAATCGTCGCATCGATGAATAGAACTGATCGAGTGAGTCATCGATGTTGATCAAGCGTGAAGGTTGCTGCAGGGAGGGCTCATTCCGTATTATTTAGTTTTTTATTGTAATAATGCAACACAATAATAGTAGCAGGCACTTTGATCAATACAACAATGGTTTACTTTACGAATGAAAAAATGTGATCGTTAATTTATTTTAAGATAAGTACATGCGTATTTACGAACTAGTTTTGTGAAGGTCGCAATGAACCAAACGATTTTCAGTCCTACCTATTTCATCATTCAGAGATTTCTCCAATTTTAATTAACTAAGATCAAAATCTTCTTTAAAAGTCGGGTAACTATGGTCCACGAAGATAACCCGTAAAAGATTGTTCTCTATATTCAATGTCTATACAGATTCGTCAGATGCCGCTGAGATTGTTTGTTCTTTTGGGTGGCATGTATCGTTGACGTAGGACTCAACTATTTATCTATTAAGTATAAGGGTACTAAACGCCCATGTTAATCTATTTCATTTTACTGGACGTTTTGTCTAGGTCACACTGACCACGGTCATAAGCTGACTGCTTGACTGGTCGTCTAGTTTTATAGATAATTAATATTTGTGAAAAATCGTGAAAATCTCCATTGGCACAGGTCTAATGCATATAGTGTGGTGTGCCAGATCATAGGTGTAAATCCTAAATGTTTTAGAATCAGTTCGGCTATTATTTACCCACAGGGTGGACGAAACATTATTAGTCTTTCCAATTTACATTAACTTTTACATTGGTATAGTTCTTTCATCTTACGAAGGCGGGTTACGCTTAGTTGTGGTTGTGCTCGCACATGTACATTATTTTAGTGTGCGTGAACTTGGTACCGCCACGAGAACGCTCAGTTGGGTTCCCGACGCCCCGCGCCGCAAACACTACTAAACGTAACCCGCCTTTGTGAGATGAAAGGACTATAACATATTTATTTTATTTTATACATTACTAGCTGCATTCGGCAGACGTTGTCCTGCCTGTGTATATTTATTTACCTCTGTATATAAAATCACAAATTATTCTGTTTTGCCGTCAATATGATTTTTGCGATCGGTTGAACGGTATAGAAGTTGATGTGTTGTAGCGCCATTTAGTGGCGAGTTACAACAAAGTGAATAGCATAAAAACCTTCTTCATGAAAAAATACACATATGTGCCAACTTTCATGGTGATCGGTCAAACAGTGTCGAAGTCTATTAACATCAGATATACCAACATCCTCTTTTATATAGATTATACGAACGAATTGCCTACTCAGTAAAGTTTTCCCACTTAGTTGCGACATGGCGCTCTTCAAGAAGGTTGCGAATAGGATTCTGCATGCACCCCGGTGTTGCGGTGGTGACAACTTACCACCTTGTGGGTTGTGGCAGGTGGGCCCCGCCCATTAGCCACCTCTTCTATAAAAAACAACAATTTCTATGTTTTCCATCTCTTTTTCCAGTATCAAGGCACGTGGTACGAAGTTCAGAAATATCCGTTAGACGGAGAGACCAAGGGCAAGTGTGCATCAGCCGAGTGGAAACTGGAAGGAGAAGAGATTAAGCTGAAGAACACTCATGTGGTTGATGGTGTTCAAACATACATTGAGGGCACTGCTAAATACGCTGCTGATGCTAATAAGGCTGGGAAACTCGCCGTGTCTCTTAAGTTTGGGGGTGAGTTTACTATTTGTAGAAGACGGATCTTCTATTTAGTTATTTTTTTAATAAAAAGCAAATAGATAGATATAACTCTTTATTTTATAATAAAATTGTTAATTATGCAAAGTTGAGGAACAATGTTATAAGAAGAGAATACACCCAGGCGGCAGAAGTTGGAAGTCGTCTGCCATCTTCTGGTAAGTGAAGATTGATGTTAGTATGTATTGCAGCCATCTTCGATACACGCTAACACCAATCCAGAGTGACAAACGTTGATACAGCCCCAGATGCGCTGTCTATTTTTGGAAATTTAGTAATAGGTTTGGAGGAAGGCTTGGGAAAATAGAGAGGGATAGTTTAGAATGGGATAAGAATGGGATCTGGCATATCTTACTCACTACTGGAACACGTACTTACATTGGGAGAATAGGATAAAGTGGGAAACGCAGTCTTCTGTTAGAGAGGGGTAACGTGGTCAGTCGAGTGTACCCAGCGGATGTGGGATTGCTAAAATAAAGCTAAATATAATTGATCATTCTCCATTTAGCAGCACCCGAACACAATGATCCAGTGTAAATATCCCACTGTGACTACCCTGAATTATTACTTTAGGTTTAGCCCGTTAAAACTTTATGTGATTGAAGATGGGAGTGCAGATAAATCAGTCAGACAAGATTTTTTTTTTCCACAATATTTAACATTTTTTTGAATCAATGTTATATAATGTACATATATTAATGTGGATTTGGACTGCAGATCAGATACTTAACTCGGACATTTAATGCAATACAACATAAACTTTGTTGTGTCGTCAAGTTTATATGAATTTGTCGGTGTTACGATTATAAGTATGTAATCGTAACACCGACGTATGTAATCGTACGTCGTATATGGTATATGCGTGTATCATTACTTTTGTTTTCTTTTTTAAATGAATATCTATAATATTATCATTTCTATTATCCACATAATATTATCCTTTATGCTGTACATTTATATTCTCTAATCTATACATATAATAAAACCGTAGAACCAGCGTGTCTGTACATTGAATATATTTTCCAAAAACTGATTGGGGGCGATGAAGGAAGAGTATCAGAATACAAAAAGACGATTTTGACACGTTAATCTCCAAAACTACTGAACGGATTTTCATGGGGTTTCCACAGGTTAATTGAGCTTAGCTTGGCGCTTCGAATAGGCTTCGTTTCATCGAAATCGGCGTACGGGAGGAAAATATATCCCAATTTACAATTTAAAAACTAAAATTACACGCGTACGAAGTCGCGGGCGCAGCTGGTTTAAATATAAAGTTATTTAAATCTAATTATTAATAAATAATAAATTACTATTAATCTAATTATTAATAAATCTAATCTAATTATTTAATAAATAATATAAACAATTAAAATTATAGCAAAGATAAATAAATACCTAATAATTAATTAATTTAATGTTAACTTTATACGAGATTTTGAATTTACTTTTACAGATATAGTCAAAGAATCCCCTCTTCTGGTTCTGGCGACCGATTACAACAATTACGCCATCACTTACAACTGCAAATATGATGAGAAGAACAAAAACCACGAAGGCAAGTATCAATTTTGGACCGCCGTTTTGGATGATCAATTGATCACATAATGTTATGATTGATTATTATATTCACAGATGACGATGATGATCATTGTCTTGAGCGATTGATGATTTGAGGGGTAGTCAAATCATCAATCCTCATCAATCTGGAATCATCAATCATCAATCTTGAGGCCGGGGTAGTCAGCTAGGAAAGGGGAGATATATTTATTCTATAGAATTGTTTCTATAGAATGATGAGCAGATGGCAGTGGCAGATGAGCAGAAAGTCCCAATAGTTGTAAATGGATATTGTCACGTATGGATATATGGATATCCGTGATACATGTCAACATCAGTCTAGAAAGAGAAATGTTTTCACGCCCCCGACTGCATTGTCCTTTAGGAAATTAGGAATTGATTTGGACAACAGGTTGGGAAAATAAGGAGAACGGGATACGGTTTGATGGGATTGGGTTCTAGCATATCTCATTTACTACCGAAACAGGTACGTGTATTGGGGGAATAGGGTAAAGTAGAAAATGCAGTACATTTTACGGTAGGCTTCTGTGAGAGACGGGTAACGTAGTCAGTTCGAGTGCGCCTAGGAACTGTGAGATTGCAGCGTACACCTTCCGCCTCCCAAATATTTTTCATTCCACGTTAAAAACTAATTTAGAGTGTTTACAGAACAATTCATTATCAAATATCAAGCTTGGCTTTTAACAATGTAATGCTCGCTTTCTTGCCTTGTCAATAGATGGCGTTACAAGTCTCATTTTTATTCTTATTCTTGGAAAGACACCGGGCCGGATAACGGTATATGGAAATAAATGTTGAGTTTGGTGTTTTAGTGCGATATAGTTAAGGCAATTAGCATCGTGTTTGGTAAATATTAGTGTCAGTATTTTTCATCACGGCGTGATCATCGTAACCTTTTATTTGAATTTTATCACCGTTATTCCTCATTGTAGCAGCCTTAAGCAACGCCCTTTGGGGCGATCACTCACGTTAGGAAAAGCCAAGCAGAAAACAAGGCAAGAAGTTAGTGGGCGCGTGGTAGCTTATGGGGTTCTTTCAAGATAGGCCTAACGGGAGACGATTCTCGCCAGAGTTGATGCTTCTTGATGCTTCTTGACGTAATAGCCTTGCTCTCGCCTGCCCATCTGTTGATTTCAGCTCGTGTTTGTCGCCGAAACCAATGTTTAGTTATCGCTGAGTCCCTTTTTATGTACCTGTTCCTTAGCTGCATTAGACACACAAAGACTTGGTTCGGGAGTACAGTTGAGGACATTGTTAGTGGTAGTCTTAATTAGTTGTTATTGTAAGTCAGTTTACTTAGTTATTGTTAGTTGTTGGTGCCAGTATAATAAATAAACAATACATACATTTATTAGCATTTGTGATGCCCGTCAATTATATTTACTGGTTGTATGATATCAGTTATTGTCGTTTAATTTAAGCGAAGAATCCAACCGGAGCGCAATTATTTAAACCTACGTTCATCACAGCAGCCCCATATAAAGTTACTGATTGCATCGATATCAGTGAGATTGTTGTTATCGCGTAGGCTATCTCTTTATGCTCCTATAAAGGAATTCTTGTTATGAGATTATTATGTCTCTCGAAGTATTACTTCTTTTGACAAAAGGTTTTATTGGTGACATTAGATACGTAAAACAAAGATATGATTAATGATTAGTAATAACTAATGTCGCTATAATGGAGTAGACTATAATGGAAAAGGCAAAAAAATATATAACAAGTAGAGAAAAGTTTCTAGTTAATTAAGATAAAATATGACCAACAGTTGCTCTATTCATTACAGATTTCGCTTGGGTCCTGTCAAGAAACAAGAAGCTGGAAGCTGATGCCAAGTCTGCCGTCGACAACTACTTGAAGAACAACGTTAAGGAACTGAATACAGCCAAGTTCCTGGAGACAGATTTTTCGGAAGAGGCTTGTAAATTCAACAGCACAAGTCTTATCACTGAGCCACTGAAGCCTTGAAGACTGTTTAGAAATAAATCGGGAACTGTTTAGGTTTAAACTAAAATTTTTAAGTCGTTGTCGGCGCGCTGTAGGGTTTTTTACTTTAAAATAGTTAGACTTATTTGTTAAATGATCTATCGTTATCTATAGATTCATTAGTTTGTCTTTCAGCATTGACTTGGAGTTTGAAATGATCAGACTCAAGCAATGTATTGTGAAATAAGAGTGAACTTTTTTAGATTGTACGTGTTTCCAACACTCTTTCTATGACACTATAATATTCTTAGACTGTAGAAGGTTTAAATAATATAATCTTGGGATAATCTTGTACTTTCATCTAGCAATCTTAATGAAGTCTCTTTTGTTTTTGGCTATGCGTTTAGATTGTTACTTTAGAATAAGTTACACAACTACAACAAAGTCTTCCTTTACTTGTCTTCAGTACATTTGGATATGTTTGTGATAAAAATGAATGACCGGTGACTCTTGAAAGGCCACTAGGGCCACAAGAATTTAGCCATTCCGAAAAAAAAAAAAGTATTTGTAGGATTATTTATTGGACAATAAATTGAATATTTTTTATATATGGTTATCTTTTTAATTAACTGCACCCCATGATAAAGATTTTGATGATAATGCTAACGATGATACAGATAACTAATATTTATCTTATCGTACACTTATAGAATTGAAAGAAATAATGACTTTTCTTTTTTACGAAAGATGAATTATGAGAACATTGAATAAAAAACGAAATAACAAAGACAATAAGAAGTCCCAAATTAATTAATAATTTTATGAGAACGTAATATCAAAGGCAAAGTCAAGAGTGTATTCTAAATATACAAATCTTTGGACATCTGGAAAATCAGCTGATTAGTGATTGACCATATCGATATCGCCAATGGACAGCTTGCTCATATGATGATATAAAGTAGTCAAATAAAAAATATAGTCAATAAATTCAAATAAAGTAATGATTTCAGAAGATACAAAGGTTTTTAATAGAATTAAAAATATTTACTTGATCACAGTCTTTATTATCATTAATTATAATCCAAAATTACCAGAAGTTGCTAGTAAAGAAATCTGTTTCTAACTTGTTTGTAAAATCGCAACTGGCTTCGGAGAAATCTTTGAAAACAAAAGATTGTCTGTGGTCGGCCAGTTCGGTGTATTTCGAGAGAGCATCCTCGACGTTCTTCAGAGTTTCACCTTCCAACTTTTCCTTCTTGCGGGACAAGACCCACGTGAACACTGAAAAGATATTTATGAAAATGTATAGTCTTAACGTTTAATTTCTTACGTAAAAACTAACACCTACCTACGACTGTTCTACGAGTTTTTCAAAGTCAACACTTTTTCACTCATCGATTTACATATGTCTATAAAGGTTGTCAGGGATATGATATTTCGGATCCGGGTGCGCTTTATCTTTTTACCGATTTCGGTTACGAATACGGAATTATTTAGATACGGTATCGGTTGCGGAATACTGAATAAACTAAAATCAAATACCAAATTCCTTGAAAGTAGAGCCGCAATAGCTGTACTTTCAAGGAATTAATTAATAATAACATTTACTGCTTTCAAAACAAAATTATTTGTAATAATATCCGAAACTTTTATTTCGAATTCGGTGACAAATATTTTTTATATCGGATATCCGATATTTTTGGTTACGGTTACGGATCTCCATAGTATCTCTAGTAGATATAGGTATCAACTATTAGAGGTAGGTTCAATTAGCAGTCGTCGGTGTTGCGTTCATAGTAGCGTATAGTGAATAAATAACAGAGTCATAGACTTCATTTAGAATAAAAACTGGTTTTTAGATAAAATATTAAATTGTTAGTTTTAACTGTTACTTTTTATAGATCTATCTAAATTATGATCTGAAACAAAGAGCATTATTTAAAATGTAGTTCTAAACCATTTCGTCTCTCCCTGGGTAAGCCAAAATGAGGGAGAGACGGTACAATCGCCGACGGAAGCGCAATCGGCCGGGGTTCAGGACCCCAGGGAGAGAAACCGGCAAACGATACGCACGGTGGTGTGATGTGGTGTGCTGTAGTGTAATCTAAATGTGTAGTGTAAAATATTAAATTGAGTAGGTAAAAAAGTAGTAAGAGTAAGTTTAGTTTGTATAAAAAAACATAACAGCGATTTCTTCGGTAAACTGATTTTACTTACATTTAGATTAGATTTCATTGAAAGAGCGGCGATTGCCGTCATAGTCTCGGGGCTTCTATTCTCTATTTACATTTATAATACCATAAATTTGAACCCTACCTCGTATAACTCGAACTGGAAGGAAATCGGTGTGTTATCTTATCATCACTGTTAAGGAAATTATTGTTAGAATAAAAAAAAATCGGAAATATTCCACCGCAGGTCGCAAACTTGATCTAGGAAATCATTGAGTTTTCGGGCCATAATCCATCTTTTTATACTATGCTAATAATAACATATTTATTTTATGTTTGAAAAATCCTTTTTCTAAATATCGACAGGAAAGTGGTACAATACCTAACATAACTGACATTGATATACCTTTTTTTATAAAATACCTATAAAATGTTTATCAATGTAAGTTAATACCTAAATGATAGTCTTACAAAACAAGTTGCAATGCTATACGATTAGCAATATGACATCATCCTTGATAGATATTTTTTAAATACTGGTGAATCAGCATTTATCTATAGGTTGATCAGATAACACTGACTTGACATCATGTTAGGTGACAAAATAGTTCCTATATACGAGAGGAGGACCGAAGGTTTCCGGCCCGATAATGAAAAAAGACACTCAAGTTCATGAAACTTATTTTAGTTATTCAATATACCTAGTCTCTGTCTATTTGAGCACACTTTTCACATCGTTTAATTACCATTTCTATCCCAGTATAAAAATTCTCCGATATTTTGTATTAAAAAATGGGCGAAAACCGCAGCGTTCACTTCATCATCGGTAGAAAATCTACCCCTTAAAGTCCCTTAAATCTTAAAGTTGGCCATAAAATCCGTCTTGAGTTTTGAGAATAAATAATACCTAATCACTGGGAGCCAAGCCAAGACTATAGGATGGGTGGAGAATCCAAGCCAGGACTATAGATAGGGTGGGTGGCGAATTTCCGCGAAGCCACATTTTGAAACAGCAGCTTTCGCAACTACGGCGGCGTGGACGGGTGCATTGTTATGGAGAAGCCGCACAATTTTGCTTAGTTTTCCACGACGTTTCTGCTTGATTGCTTCTCGTAATTGCTCTACAAGATTAGCATAATGGCTTCCAGTCACCGTAGTATTGCGTTCTTTTATGTCTATACAATATTCCTTGACAATCCCAGAATATCGAAGTCATTATCTTTGTTGTGGACTGAGTCACCTTTGCCTTTCTAGGTGGTGCTTCACCAGAACGACGCCACTCCATCGGCTCCCTTTTGGAAAGTTGGAAAGGGGGTAAGAACCATTGTAACAAACCCAGTAACAGCCAAAAAATCGTTTCCATTTCTCTGAAAGGGCTCTAAATGTTCTCGCGAGCACGCTACTCGTTCACTCGCTGCACACTTGAAAGAAGTTACTAACTTTATTCTTATGAAGTTGTTCATGAAGAATCCTAAGGACTATAAGGTATTTGAAAGCCCTGTCCTTGGTGATATTTCTTTCTTCTATATCCGTTGATCGCTTAGAACTTCTTCTTCCACTAATTTGAAGTTGTTTGAAGTTTGAAGCCCCAACGGGTCGACCGGAGCGAGGTTCGTTGCCAATGGACTCTCATCCTAAACGAAATTGATTACACCAATCTTTGACGTTGAAAAATGACGGAGAATAATCCCCGTACACATTATCCAACCTTTGATTGATATCGGTCGGGCTAACACCTTCCTTTGTAAGGAACTTAATCGCGGAACGATACAGGTATTCCAGTTTAAACATATTAAAGATTTTGCGATCTCCTGTTATTCTAAGAGTCGAGGAATCAATACTAACCAGCGTTGAACTCTAAAAAAATACACGAATTAGCAGGATAAATGACAATTACAATGACATATAATATGTTTTTTAGACATCTAGAAATATGTCAAGTCAGAAACTTTTGGAACACACTGGTAGTTCCTATAAACGTACTTATTTTGTAGAAATAGGCGGTTTTACAAACCATCACGACAAGAATTCAATTCCAGCCCTTAATCTGAACCATTTTATCGTTTCAATAAAGTCGCGTCGTAAAGGATTAACTACATTGAATCTCTCCCCATCTCTTCCCGTGGGTGACGTAAAAGGCCACTAAGGAATAACAAAGCTGCTAGCACAAGCCCCGAGGAACTACACCACCTCTAAAAGAGTGGACATTCCAATCCACTCAACAGGTGTGGCGTTTTAAGACCTTACATAACCTAACTAGTTTACAGATTGGGCATAAATGGCTTTTGTTTTCTGAAAAGAAGCTTTTTAAAACTACCGTAATGCTTTCTTTCCTTTGTCTTCAAAGTTTTGCAAGTGTACGCAATGGCGTAGTCGTCATAATCCGTGGAGAGTATGAAGAACGGGAACTGCAGTATTTTGTCTGAAATAAAAGAATAGAGAATTAAAATAGAGAGAGAGAAAGAGGAAGTAATCTCTCAATCGGTGATTTTATTTCTATTAAAGGTGTATTTATTACGAATTAGTTTTAAAATTTGTGTTGGTGAAGGCGATGCGGCGTTGCACACGGCGATGCACAGCCGACTAGGCGCGCCCAACTGACTGAGTTATCAATCTCTCACAGAAGCGTGCCGTAAAACGCAAAATCTGGCTTCGGAAATTAATGAGACTTGCCAGAGCCCATTACCCCACCTATTCTATCCAAATGGGATTATAATGGGATAAGGAAAAATACATATCCCATTACATTCTCAACTCTCCATCCCATTTCTTCCAATTTCATGCATTAAGTAATACTGATGATAGGATAGGGGGAATATTCTAATTCCTTTACACTCCATACATCCCATTCCATCTGGGGTAAAGGGGTAAGACTAAGGTGTGTGGATTTTGATCCCCATCTTTATAACTTTATCTCTTAGTACTTTCCATTCTTAATTCCATGTTATTCTCTCTCAAGGAAGAATGGGGTGTGTAATACGATAAATAAAACTTCTTATGCAGCTATTCTCTCTAATTCTCATCCTTCTCAATTCTTTTTCAAAATTCACTTCTAATAATTCAAAGGTGGCAAGTGTGTCCATGCCAACATGTATTGCGAATATTCATGGGCGGCAGCATTATCTATTAGGTGGACTGTTTGCCACCTTTCCACAAAAAGAATTAAAAATTCGTAAAGTGTATCACAAAAACTTTTACGTACCACCGTCTTCATGACTGACTATAAACTGCGCCTTATTGCCAGCATCAAACGTAGGGTCCACCCTCGCGAAGTACGACTTCTGGGTTCTGTTCCCCTGAAATATAGCCTCATGTGGATCGACGTAGGTCTCCCTCAGTGTATAACCTAAGTTGTCCTCCTGAAAGTCCAGACTGGCACAGTCGTAGATAGAACGGCCATCGCTCGCATAATTGGCCACGTTGTACCAGGTGCCTGAAAACTACAAAATCGTCCGTCATTCTCTGGACGCGCACAACGAAATATTCAATATTACATTTGAGATTTTCGCGTTTTTCACATATATTTATCTAACGAGTCTTAACGCGAATGTTTACTTTATTTATGTTCCCTGACATGGAATCCAGTGATTTAATCAATTTAAACCTGGCGATTTTTCGTCTGACGCTACTTCTGATATTGTGAAGTGTTGTGTGCCGCAACTTTCAGGACTGACCAAATGCGGGTAGTTGATAAATGCCTCTTCAGTGAGCTCGTGACCATGATTGGTGCAACCCAACTGAAATATCGAGTAAAATAAATAAGGTAAACATTCGTGTTAAGACTCGTTTAAATAGATAAATATGAACGAAATTTTCAATATAACATTTAAAAGTGTTGAATGTTGTATTTATTTACATATACCTACGTATATAAATATTGTAGAGAAGTCAAAGCAAAACATTTGCCTTTAAGACCTTACAGGTTAAAGGTTGTCTCGGCGACGTTCAAATGAAACTCGTGAGTAGGAGAACTCACTAGAGGTTCGTAAAACGGTAAACAGTGTTATTTCAAACTTATTATTCGAGTCACTCATGCGATTTTCAAGTTATTTCATTTGTTTGTTAAAATCGGGAAAATCGATAACCGCTGATATTTTTTCGTGCCATTTCCGCAAATAAGGGAATATCTTTTTTTTTCCTGATGGAAATTCCTAGACAGGTTCTCTGTCAATTGTATATTATATGCAAATACATTTTCAATACCTATCCGTTGTTTAAAAGTGAGTTACACAATGTTTTGTCACATCCATAATGGATCCATAACGATCCAGTCATCGTTAATAATATACAAAGTGAAATAAAAAACATTTGCCTCCTCTTGACAGTGACATGAATTTCTTTCATGGAAACTCACAACTTTTGTTTTAAGACTTTTTAACTTTATTACTTTATTTAACTTTTAGCCTTTATTACTTTACAGATAAATATAAACATTTTTTTGTTACTTAAACGTTTTATGTTACCATTGCCAAGAAGTGAACATATACGCCACGATGTCTGAGAAAGAAAAATATCAAAAATTTCAGGCGGTGTATTGGACAAAGAACACAAAATTTATCTATGTTCTCAACACGCGTCTCAACGCTTATGTTTATCTTATTTATGGCACTCTTTGGTTAAGACCCGATTAAATAGATAAATACGCGTGAAAGACGCGAAAATATCAAATGTTATAAAGAATACAAAAAGTTACAAATTACACGAACCGAGCTAGAGACTCTGTGAGAGGAATTTTGATGATAAGAAAAGAATGTTGGTATTATCATGATGTATGTAACATAACTGTTAATATATATGTTACGGTCAAAGTCCGTAGTAGGATCTCTTCGGGAAGGACTGACCAATGGCTTTGGTCAAACCGCTCTATATAGTCAAAACTAAATAGATTTTAGTTTTGCCCTTTGATTGGCGTAGTTTTGGTTCATCCTAGGAGTGACTAAACTGAGCAGTCAAACTACTAATTCAAAATATGGTTACTCTTGGTATCCATTTTTTTACTCAAAAAATTTAACTGTAAATACGAGTATATGCTTACCGCTCCTTTAAATCATAGCCATAATTAATGAGAGATTATTGTATTATTAACTAATTAATGGATACATGCACACCTAAGATTGACTAGTTCCTACGTTTGACTGGCTGGTTTAGTTTCTCCCAGGATTAACTAAAAATACATCAGTCAAACTTCGAAATACAAAAATGCTTTGGGCTTTGACCAAGAGACCTTATCAATCCTCAGTATTGACTAGACAAACCTAGGAGCGACCATGCGTCGGTCTTTGACTATAACATATAGACGTATCAACTGATTGGTCTTCTGGATTTAGCTAATTAACTGGTTACTCTTACTCGAGATCTCCCTAACCTCGGAAATTTGCCTAAAAATTTTACATCTATGCATACCTTTGTGTAGTCCAAGCGTTCGTGTAATTTGACATCGGGACACTCTCCGGGAAGCGTAAACTTCGCTCCAAAAGCGGATCCGAATAACAACATAAACAATAACATTGTTTAAAAACAAGTGGTCCGTGCGAATGTGAGATATCGAATGATGGAAGGAGCGACTCCCACGCCGTAATTATCCAATGAGCTGACCCCCGTTGTAAAGTCGTTTCATATTGAAATTACGGTCTAAATTGCTTGTAGCATAAGGTTTCCTATAACGCGTACTTCCTCTGAGTATTTTTAGATGGAATACGACGTATGCGACGGATGTACTGCAATTGGAGTGCAGTGGAAATCTGCGACATCAATATGTGGTACGTGTTAGTCGTACCATTTTATATGTGAATGTTTAGATAGGATAAGGAGAACAAGAGATGGAAGTTTTTAGTGTAAGAAGGTAAATGGTAAATGGGCAGATAGTCACGCTACCAAGTCCTTTCGCTCATGAACATTGAAGATACATAGCAATATTAGTCAAGAAGAGCAAAAGTTGGTAAGCCACTGACTGTACAGCCGAATTTTGAAGATTAAAATTACATTTCAAAGGGGTTGAGACATTGTTATATGGAGCCTGGCATACCTAATTTCCGCCATTTGGAAAAATATAAATTTGCGGCCGCCAATCAAACCATAATAAATCGATAGAAGACGTCAAGATGTCAAAGCAAACAAAAAACACGTTGATAAGTTTCATTGCAGTTTTGTAAGGAAAAAACCTCATTTCATCTTATCACGTTGGTGGATCGAGATTAAATCCCTTTCAGCAGCGTCCCCTGTGTCCACCAACACGGAGAGGTCCCTGGAGTGGTCCCTAGGGATTGTGGTGCTGCGTCAGGAATTCTTCACACTATCCTAGAAAGCCGAGTGAGCGACCAGCGTAGGCGACGATCAATAAGCCCCCTGTGGTGATTCGCCTCACGGCGCGGCGCGATTCGGTCGCGAGGAAGAGACTTGCAATCTGGTGGCTGCGCTTGTAGAGGCGCCAACCCTCTAATATGTTGGAGGTGCGAGGCATCAGCTGCGATGAACATGGTCTAGGCAAGGTGGCAGATATTGTAGAAAGAGGATTGACTTGTCCAGTGAGCGAGCTCAGTCCACTATGGGATACAGCATCATTCTCCCCGTTAATTTGTCTAGGGTAGGCATTACAAATTTGGATATTACAGAACGAAGCGGAAACCGAAAATTTGTAAGACACCTAGTTGTAGTTGTAGTAAAAGAATTGGCCAAATGAGATTCCTTAAATTTCTCGGGTGCTACTCAGCTATAGGTAGCGGAGTATCTACTTTCAATATTAATCTCGTTTTTGATTATCCGCCATCAGTTTACAAAGGAATCTCTCCTTCGTTGGTCACATGGTCAGACGAGGACTGAAGACTAAAGGAGGACTTGTGTTCTAAATTCACTAAATCCAAGGTTTTTCTAGGTTCTCTCCTAAATGGCCAAAATTACGCGGCGCATGTAGATACTTTTGGAGTAAACGAGCACGTGGCTGTTGCTCATCCTTCTTCATTTATGTTAGCATTCATCATGCATGTCCTCAGACGATAGTATCCACAAGAATCCACAATTATGTGGGGGACAGTGCACGCTGCAATCCAACAGCCGCTGGGCGCACTCGACTGGCCACGTTACCCCTCTCTCACAGAAGACTACCTTGAAATGTACTGCATTTCCCACTTTATACAGGTAGTACTTATGCCTACTTATTTCCAGGTAGGCAGCGCATTCGGGGGCGTGCCAACGTTTGTCATTTTGGTCTAATGTTGGCATGTATCACGGATGTCTATGGGCTACAGTATCCATTTACCATCAGGTGGACTGTAAGCTCGTCTGCCACCTTCGTCCATAAAAAAAAAAGTCCTCTGTTAGGTACCAGGGGACTATCTACTCATCTAACACCTTATTTCAAAAAATAATAATTTTCTTACGGGCCTAAAAAAATAATTCAATATGAAAGCGCCTTTAACTCATTCACAGGTCAAACTTGTAAGCTCGTCTGCACTGTACCTACCTACGAGTATATCAATTATAGCAATCATTTGTTTTTTGCTATTCCGTAAATAATTCTTAGAAATTGAATTATTAAATATGTTAAAGATAAAATGTACCGAGAAATGGTGGTTGTAATATTTACTTTGCGTTTGATTCAACATAATTAATTACAAAGATAAAAATAATTTAAACAAGTGGTTTAATTTGGCTTCTCACTATACATTAAATTGAGAGCTCTTGCCTTTTGCTCAGGTATACTCGACTCGTATTATCTTTGATAGAAAGTAAGTGACAGACGAAACTTTGGTAAATTTGGTTTTTAGCCGGTTCGTTTCTAAAAATCCACTCTGCATATCGCAGCCCATATTCAGTTCATCGTATCCTGGTGGTAACTGCGTCATTGATTCTTCTTTACAGTATCTATATATCATTATGTTCTCACCTGTTAAGCAGAAAGTTAACAGGTGTTGTTTTGTGTCAAATGGTCTGTTATAGCTTAAATCATTGTACTGTATGATAAAATAAAATTTAGGATTGAAGCTTAGATGAGTCTCTGCTGATAGAGTAAATGCAGCGCCACAAACTGGAATACTAATTAACACTTCTTTAATGTAGGTAAATGCCAACGTCTAAAGGAAAAAAGCAGTCGCTGTAAAATATTATGAAGCATATTCTAAGAAGTGTTGTTCCCGATAAAGGGTTCAAATGATTATAAGATAAAAAATATTACTATGAGATAACCTACACTGTTATGATTTTGTTGTTGTTGATGAAATCGGTACATTTATGTTTATTTCACTTGAGATCTCTTTCAAAGACAGTTGTGCATAAAAATATTGGAATAATGTTGAAAATTATAGTATTTTTCGCAAGTTTATGCGGTGTATATGGTTACTTCACATCATCAGGCAAATGTCCAGATAATATTAATTTGAAAGAAGATTTTCGTTTGAACGATGTAAGTTTTCAAATTAAGTATAACATTCTGTCGAGGCCCACGGTACCTGGAGTCCTTTTTTTAAAGACCTTTTCCGTTTGGCGACTCTAAGGTTGGTCAATATCCTGTACAAAGAATCAAAACTATATCAAAATATTACCATCTATCAAAATAATTCAGCCAGCTTGTTGGATACTTGGCACTGGACCAAACTTGTACAACATGCTCAATATTATAGTTCGGTACTTTGAGCATGTTGTACAATAAATAATGTACATGTATCGGCGTTTAATGTCCCACTGCAGGGCACAGGCGTACCCTAGTAAATCACTGGGAGGTTTCGGACCATAATCCACCAGTGCGCATTGGTGGATAGGTATACATACTGCAATTTTTTTATTTTTTTATCTGGACCCGCATGGGTTTCCTTAGGACGCTTTCATTTCACCGCCGAGCAAATGTCAATTTTTAAAAATCGCTACTTAAGTAGAAACTCAGTAGTGCGGGTCGAGGATTTAAACTCACTATCACAGTAATGTGAGTCGAGTACCCTAGGCTAGGCTAGGCTATTGCAGCTCTTTTCCCCTCTAACTGTAATCAAAATTGGCCAATTCACAGAAAGTGAATACTCTGTGTTACTGGCCGAGGATTTGTATTCACTATCACAGTAATGTGAGTCGAGTACCCTAGGCTAGGCTATTGCAGCTCTTTTCCCCTCTAACTGTAATCAAAATTGGCCAATTCACAGAAAGTGAATACTCTGTGTTACTGGCCGAGGATTTGTATTCACAATCACAGTAATGTGAGTCGAGTACAGATAGCTCCAGGCTATCACCGCTATTACAATAAATAATATACATGTGTTAAATAAAACTACATACATTGAACTGAAAACTAACAAATGCAAGCCATGGGCGGTGGCAACACTTACCATCACGTGGGACCGCTTGCTCGTCCACCTACTTCTCTATAAAAAAAAAATGAAAAAAAAAAATGAGTCATAGAATAAAATTTATTAGTTTTAATGATATAAATTTAGTGTTAACAGGTCGCAGGTTTATGTAACCCTGTATAATAAACGTTTACTGTACAAATTGATATTGTAGTATGTAAAATTCGGTCAAGGAATTGATTTCATCATTTAGAGCGGTTTTCGTCTACAATTATGCGATAGACGACAAAAAACGCTAAAGAAAGAAGTCTAAGCGAGTCTTACGTCATTATGATTCTGTATTAATGTCTATTACGTTCGTATACGTTTATGTATATCTATTTATATATATGTACGTACTTATATATTTTACTATAGTTATATGTAGTATTTATTATTAAAATATATATTTTTAGTTGGAAGTGATCCTGCTTACTGTGCAGGTCCTGGATTCGATTACCTGTCTGATAAACATTTGTTTAAAGACCAATGTCGGGTGTCGTGTTCGTCTTTGTATGTGTCTCTGGACCCACAACCCAGGGAATCCTAGTGTGGACCATTGAGTGTGGTGTCATTGTTATTATTATTAATTACATTACCTAATACGAGTATGTACACTACTTGCATTATTACCTCAATTATCTTTCTCTTTGTCTGGAAGAAATTGCTATATAAAGCAATGACTGTCTGGTTGTATTCTCTTCTGTCTGGTTGTATTCTCTTCTGCCTGGTTGTATTCTCTTCTGCCTGGTTGTATTCTCTTCTGCCTGGTTGTATTCTCTTCTGCCTGGTTTTATTCTCTTCTGCCTGGTTGTATTCTCTTCTGCCTGGTTGTATTCTCTTCTGCCTGGTTGTATTCTCTTCTGCCTGGTTGTATTCTCTTCTGCCTGGTTGTATTCTCTTCTACCTGGTTGTATTCTCTTCTGCCTGGTTTTATTCTCTTCTGCCTGGTTGTATTCTCTTCTGCCTGGTTGTATTCTCTTCTGCCTGGTTGTATTCTCTTCTGCCTGGTTGTATTCTCTTCTGCCTGGTTGTATTCTCTTCTGCCTGGTTGTATTCTCTTCTGTCTGGTTGTATTCTCTTCTTATAACATTGTTACTTAATTATGTCGTAATGTAACGATTATACAATAAAGAGTTTTATCTAATTTTCAGTTTTTCGAGAAATGGTATCAAGTGTACCACTACTCCAGCGATGGTCAAGACAAGAACCAATGTTCTACCCTGGAGCTAATAACTAAACCTAGTGGAATATACCTGAACCAGTCTAGGATCGACAGAGGGCTGTTCCATAGGTATAGCATTGGAAGATTGGAGATACCCTTCAGTCTTGAAGATGCTGCTAATCTGGAGGTCAAGTTTGTGTTCGAAGATGCTCCTAGACGATGTAAGCATATGTATATAATTGACATATAATGTTATGTATTTTTTTGTGGAAATATCATATTATTTTACAATTTTTTATGAAAAAAATGGTAAAATCTAATAAAAAATATTTTCATGTTTCAATGGGCTCAATGGGTTTTATGATACAGGAAGGGTCCTGACATGCTCTGTATGCATCAATTTGAGAATACATACTAGATATTTTATACAAGCACTGTAGCCCTACACTATTAGACTAGCTAGACTCTAAACATCATTAGACTCTATCTAACGTGCCTGCTCAGGCACGTTAGATAGAGTCTAATAATATTCTGTTCTATGTTCAGTAGCTCTCGAATACTTTAATTCATATGTGTTTTGATAAACGAAAATCGTTGTAATTAAGTTACAAAATTTGACTTTTTAGTGAACCTCTCCTCATCTGCTTCACGGCCAGTTTTCTTTGATGTGAATGTACGATGTGTCATGTGTTCCCATATCGATAGTAATAATAACATCCTTTATCCTTTATTTGTCAATAATAACATGGACTACATAATAATTATATAATTCAATAACGTCACAGTCGTATGTATCAAACATGAAAGTATACGAGCGGTATAATTCAAAATAAAGGATAAAGTGACTTATGTAACAATTATTTCTTGCAAACGTTCTCTAAATATCGAATTATATTTGTACGAGCAGTTAATACAGTGCACGCTGAACGCAAACGGTCATTTGCGTTGTCAGCAATTTGTGGTGGAGTGTCTCCTGCACGCGGAACTTAAACAATTAAAAATTAACTTAAACTTACTTTTAGTTCCTAACCATCGGTGCCAGCGATTTCATTTGCGTGAACTTGTAATTCCCGTGGGAACTTCATAATTAATCTGAATAAAAAGTACCCTAAATGTTAACCCAGCATATAAGTTATAACTGTGCTTACTCGTAGTTATATTAAAATCCGTTTAGCGATTTTTGCGTGATGCGCCTTCAAACAGACAGACAAAAAATCCGAAAATTGTTGTTTTCGGTCCTATATTACATGTACTTTACATTGCAATCACATGCATGTATGTTATAATTTTATTATATATATAGATTTGGGCCGTGTGGTGTTGGTCGGCTTTAAAATATAGCATCACCCCACGTCTTCCCAAGGGTGCCGTAAAAGGTGACTAAGGAATAACAATGTCGCTCACACAAGCCCTGAGGAACTGCACCACCTCTAAAAGAGTGGACTCGCGTGGCGAGCGTTGCGTTTCAAGGGCAAACATTCCTCACGCACAGGACAATTAATTATTTAATAATATGATCAATCAATATACTATTATTGAAGACAATAAGTAGTTCATTTATAGAACCTTCTGAAGCTCGCGCCACCCATTGATGTTTTTAGTTACCTATATTGTATAATAACTATTTATATATTACCTATATTTTCAGTGAAAACAAGGAAATATCCCTTCAGAGTCCTGGCCACTAATTACAACTATTACGCAACAGTTTACACATGCCAGTACAGCCCTTTGATTGACAAGCATTTCAGTAAGTAAAACATTGGTCGACAGAGCACGATTACAAACTTTATTGTCTTCGTAAACGACTTACTATGTTGATATTTCAGTTCATAGGATTAATTGAAGGAACTACAAAGTTTTATTTGCTGTTGGCGCTACTTAACCGCTTATTGAATAAGTGAAAAGTGAGGTGGAAAAGAGTTAATTTTTATGCTCGATTGGCTAATATTATAATAATATTTTGGCAATTATATATGCTGTAAAAAAGAGCGAGCAGGCCACTTGATGGTAAGTGGTACGGGTCAATTTCATGTCGTCTGGTTTTTAGTTAGTCTGGCGAGAAAAAATAGTCAGAGTAGAATATCAGTTCGTCTGGCATTGGAACCCACACAAATTAGGATATATTACAGGTATTTTTTTATGCAATAAAATCTATCGCCTTTGTATACCTTTTTTATCACTTGTGTGTACAATAAAATACATTAAAAATAATAATAAAAAGTCGTTCTAAACTTATTTTTAAACAAAGGAAGTGATTTAATCTGAAGTTTGTTTTATTGAAAGAGGAGAATGTAAGAAAAGATTACGGCAAGTGAATATTTTCAATATTAGATTTATTAACACATTAAATGATTGTTATTGGATAAAATTTTGATTTTTGCAAAAATCACATAATATACATATTATCAACAAGTTCAATATATGTATTATGCAAAAAGTCTCAATTCGTTTGGTTGACTTAAGATGAGATTAATGCCAGACGAATTAAGACTGCTTTGACTATTTTTTCTCGCCAGACGAACTAAGAACCAGACGACATGAAATTGACTCAGCGGTACGCAGATCCGCAGAAAGACTGCAGAATCCGGGATAAGGAAAACTGCTCAGTATGTCATACTGCCTCCATACTTCCTAATTCATTCCTATATCTTCAAAGATACGGATGTCACCTCCAGAGATATGCCCCACGTTTGTGATTCTAAACTGATGTTAGTATGTATCACGGATGTAGCAAAGCGACGGACACATGGTGGCAAGTGGTTCCTGTTCGTCTGGTGCCTTATTTCGATAAAAAATAATAACTTAATCTTCTTCTTCTTTCTTCTTTCTCAGCCCTTGGACGTCCACTGCTGGACATAGGCCTCCCCCATTGTCCGCCATTTAGACCTATCGGCAGCGACCTGCATCCATAACTTAATAATTAATATCAATATTTAATTATTATGCACTATTCACTATAGTTTTATTTAACTGTTATTTCACTTACCGCGCTATCGCTACATAGCACGAAGGTAATGCTGGGAGATAATGCTTAGAAGCATTATCTCCCAGTCAACCTTTTGTCACTTAATGTGCATTAATGAATAAATAAACAAAAATATAGTGATTCAACAACTCAACAAGGTGAATAACCTTTTCAATTACTTTTTTCAGTTTACGTATGGGTCCTTTCAAGACGTCCGATTCTGAATGACGTGTCAAAGGAATTAGCATTGAAACCGCTGCAACAGCTTGGTATAGAGCCAAATGCTCTTGTGAAAGATGACATATCCAGTTGCCACCCTAAATATTACGATGACGTAAAAGTGGAACCTCTTACTTTCAGATATCCAGTACCAGTTTAAACAAAAATAAATGAATTGACATCATTTGCTTTTTATTTTTTCACAGCCTATAAACATAAAAATAATTTCATTTTATTCGTGTTTGACAACACTTTTTTAAAGTGTCCTTGTTTGACAACACTTTTTTAAAGTGTCCTTGTTTGACGTGTTTGTCAAATAAATTGTGTGTTTGAGATGTTTATGTTTAGAAAAGCGATCCAAAGTAAAAGAAACTTAGCTCGTCATTAAAATAGTCGGGAAAAAATTGATATTTGAATTCAATAATAAAATTAGCCCAGCATTGAATTCAAGTAACACTTCATTCACCATTTGACTTATTGTGCAACTTCGTTGTTATTCGTTGCTATGATTTAGTGTGGATGTAGGTGTTTGTAGTGGGTCAAATTCGGGTTCGTAGATTAGAAGCTGTTTGGGTTTAATGGGATAGTCACTCGCTCTCTCCCACTCACATCCTGGACATAAAAAACTGATACATGTTCAAAATCGGAACAGATACATTATGAAAACATTGGCCATCGGCTAATCAGGAAACACCTGATTGGGAGGAGGAAAGTGCACGCTGCATTCTCACAGCCGCTGGGCGTACTCGACTGGCCTCGTTACCCCTTTCTCCAGAAGACTATCTTGAAATGTACTGCATTTCCCACTTCATCGTATTTCCCCAATGTGCGTACGTGTTTCGGTAGTGAGTGAGCTATGCCAGAGCTCATTCCCATCCCATCCTATCTTATCCCTCCCCATTTTCCCAACCCTTTCTCCCAATCCATTCCTTAGTTTGCAGAGGTAGGCAGCGCATTCGGGGGCGTGCCAAGGTTTATCATTCTGGACTGATGGTGGCATGTATCGCGGATGTCTATGGACGACGATATCCACCTTACCATCAGGTGGACTGTATGCTCGTCTGCAGCCTTTTTTCCCCATAAAAAAATGAATGCGTCATTCACGTCTATGCAATAAAGTATGCAATAAAATAACTTGTAATAAAAGTATGCAATTAGAAGTACGGTAATTTGTAGACGTGGATGACGCGGTAGGGCGCTTACGGATTAGCCGATGGCCAATGTTTTCGTAATGTATCTGTACCAAAGGTGGTTTGAGGTTAATACCACAATAAGGTCCATCCGAAATACTAGAGATGGTGGAAGAGTAACTACAACTAGTACTCAAGTGGTTGAAGGAATATTGGTATATAGGTACAGCTCACTCAACGAGACATAAGCTTTGTGTTTGTGTGAGTGCACACCGATAGTGTACATTGAGAATCGGCCTGTGGCGCATACTAGTTCATTGGTAATTAAGGACAGAGTAAAAGTAAAGAATAAAAATTAAATATGTATTTCAGCGTCCATCTTCTTCGTCTTCATTTTCAGCTTGAACATGAGCAGACCAGTGGTAAACGCAGTTATCTTCAATTTGTTCTACTGTCTCCAAGTAGACGGTGCTAGCGTAGCGTATTGAGTTCAGTTCCGCGTGTGCTTGCTGTCGGTACTCTTGCGCCAGGGTTGGTTCTCTTGATAGTATCCACGCTGAAACTAATTTTTAAACCCATTGTCTTATCATAGTAAAGCGACCATACCATACTATATCATACTGAACACACTGCTGAATTAGCTTCTCGCGAAGCCCACCACCGCATTTGGTTTCTTGATCTTCACATCCAGCCCGTACCGGCTACTTTCTTTCATGTCGTCGGTTTACATTTTTACATTTTTTATATTTCTTTACTGCTGCAAATATTTATTTTTCAAAATGTGTTTAACAAAAACTTTTCAACTGTAATTTATCCCCGTTTAAGGCGTCCCTATATTTTTATTAAAATTTTATATTTTAATTTATATTTATATTATATTTTATATTACAGTTTTATTAAAATATATACTGATTTGAATATTTTTAAAAGTATTGCAGTTTTTCATTATAAAAAACTTGAAGTCTTAAATTATAACGAAAGTTGATGTCTAAGTAAAACGTAAGTATGTAGAATGTCTGAGAAACAGTGACTTTCTAGTATATCCATAAATAATGGCCTATCCGTTCATTCATAGCGGGAGAGTGCACGCTGCAACCCAACAGCCGCTGGGTGCACTCGACTGGTCTCGTTACCCCTCTCTCACAGAATACTACTTTGAAATGTACTGCATTTCCCACTTTATCATATTCCTCAATGTACGTACCTGTTTCGGTAGTGAGTGAGATATGCCAGAGCCCATTCCCATGCTATCCCTTCCCATTTCCCCAATCCTTTCTCCAAATCCATTCTTTCATCAACAAAGGTAGGCAGTGCATCCGGTTGCCTGCTTTGTCATTTTGGATTAACGTTGGCATGTATCGCGGATGTCTATGGGCGACAGAATCCACTTACCACCGGGTGGACTGTATGCTCGTATGCCAACTTCTTTCTATAAAAAAATTCATCATTTCATCAAGTACAATTTACAAGGGTTCGAATAAATACAAACTCTTTTGTACTTCAATATCAAGTTACATATTCAAAAATCGATTGTGTGTTGCCAACAGCAAAGCGTTACAGCAACAAATCAACACTTGCAGTTACAGCAACGAATATAAACGTTAAAATTACCATAATAAACAAGTTCTTGTTATTATTACAAACGCAAAAGAAGTTTGTATTGCGAACATTATGTCATGTTACGTACCATATCTTCTATCAAGTTCTGGGTTGTCTTTGCATCCGTATACTACAGCGTAATTAGTGTAGTCTGTTTCTATAACCTTCAGCGGAATGCCTATTCGATCTGTGGAAAATTGACGACAAAATTATGTCAAAACTGATAATTTTACATCATCACAATTTACATCATCATAGTTGGCGTCCCGTTTTTTCATTTTGTTTTCATTTTGTGTGAAACTCGACACTGGCATAATTGCCATATACATATAAGAAACGAGAAATTCACACTGGCGTAATGTGCTAATTGCGCTATTGCCATATCAAGGCTTTATAAATATTGATAAAACAAAAATAAATTACCCAAAGAATATGTATCACAAAATTGTGATAAAGTACATTATGTGAATTTTAAGGTTTTAAAACAGTTTTAAAGCGTTTTGATTAAAAAAATGTGTACTTTATTTTAGTTTTTGTCACAAAATTATTTATTATGAAAATAATATGATTATGGGATGGATCCATTGCGTTTAAAGTCGATTCATTAATCAAAGATTTATATTAATCAATAGTTAAACTGTAAAAAATAATAATTAGGGTTTAATTATTATTTTGGTCTTTTCAAGGGGGTCGCGACACTATAAAGGTTGAGAAACGATGTTCTAGACTCTAGGGGCATCTTTTCTCGATTGTCATTTATAAGGTCATAAGTTATATTTCAGTACGGATTTTTAAATGAATACTAACTAGCTATCCGTGTGTCCAAGTATAAAGAAAATACAGGTATCTGTATTCACTAATTAGCACTGGGCCCACGTGGTGGATTATGACCCGAAACCCCCTCTTGACTACTAGTGGAAGCCTGTGACCTACAGTAAAATATTGTATTACAAGCTGATATTCATCGATACCAAAGTATTGACATTGCGACGTGCATAGCTGAAGCAGCAATGGATACATAATGCTCCTCCATAGAATTAGAGTGAGAACGAGAATTTTTGGGTACACACCAATATTACTCTCCTTTATAGCGAACACAGCTTCATCCCCCGGTGCGTAGGAGCTATTCACATGCAGCACGAATTCTATTCCATCCTTGACGAAGACGTGTTTTATTTCAATCCGCCTCCCACACGCTTGAATGTGTTTATACGCACACTTCCCGAGGACTTCGTACCATGTTGGAAACCGCTCTATCTCGTACCATTTGCCGAGGAACTGGAATCGAATAATAAAAAAATAATAATAAAGGAGTGAGTGAGGTGATAGTCATAGCTCAACTCAGGAGAGGTTCGTGAAAAACCGTCTCTTATATACGTATAAGAAGTATAGATATACCTAATTCAATGGTTGTTCGAGGTAAACTATATATCTCCCAGGATATTAAAAGAAATCTGAAGCCGGAAAGAAAATAACTTCTATAAAGTCGACGGTTGGACTTTTCGGCGGGAGATCGAGAAGTGACGTTGAGTTTTTGTTTGATTAATTGTAAAAATTGTGTAGGTTTTGTATTCGTACATTTCGTTGCTTAATAATGATAATTTATTCAACTTCAAGTTTGTGGATAACGTTTGTGATAATGATCAAATAAAAACAATCCTATCAAGCTAGGTACTATATTTTTTCTGTGCGACTCCTAACTTTCTTCGACGAGACTGAGCAATGACGAGATGTGTTTGAATTTTGATTTTGATTGAAAACTCGACACTGGCATTATTGCCTTATAAGTATACTCATACATAACAAACGATAAGTTGACACTGGCATAATGTGCTAATTGCGCTATTGCGATATACTCGTAGAGGGTGTATCTCGAAATTTTGATAAAACAAAAAGAAATGACTCAAAGAATAAGAATTTTTTTAGTTTTCATAATTAGGTGAACGACATCAGAAAATTGATGTCTCGTTTTTCATATTTTAGTAAATTAATTTCCTACTGGTCTCGAGATGGCGCTGATGTATACGAAACATCGTTTCAAATTTTCAAATTAATTTTCCTATTAGTCACTAGATGTCACTGTAGCATTACGTCGATGTAGCTAGGAAACGTCGATTCATTTTTATGATTTTTTGTCTTTTTTTCGGAATTACTAAATTCTTGTAGCTCTAATGGCCTTTCAAGAGTCACTGTACATGTATCGTTTAGGGCGAACGCAGAAGGCGCTCAGCCAGGTGTAAAAAGTGTGTGCAGCAACGAGCCTAAAGGCTCCTCCGCCGGTAGATCAAGCGGAAGGAACGGCTTAGGGCGTTGCTTTAGGAGGTTAGGTACTGCGGGATCGCGAGTCGGTGGAAGCGCCCAGACACGTGCCGATACCTGGTAAAAGTATTGGATGAAGGCTGGGAAGTTTTTATGAGTAACATGCGTATAGTTCTTTAATTTTAGGAACTTTAGGTCATTTCCGTACAAATTTCACTCTGTTTGAAAGTTATGTAAGTCATCCCTGACTCGAGTAAAAAATCCGACTGCAGTAGTGGTTGTCCTTGTACAGATACGTTGTTTTAGTGTACGCCGTGGGGTCGGGAACCCAATTGAGGGTTGTCAGTCAAGTTAATGAACTATAGTATCCACTTAGCTTCGGGTCATCTTTTTTCTATAAAAAATGGGAGTGGGCTATGGCGTATCTCACTCACCACCGAAACACGTACGCACATGGGAGAATATGATAAAGTAGGAAATGCAGTACTTTTCAAGGAAGTTTTCTGTGAGAGAGGGGTAACGAAGCCAGTCGACTGCGCCAAGCGGCTGTTGGATAACAGCGTACATCCTCCCCTTCAAGTTCGTCAACTTTTCATTCTTATATAATAAGTCATTCTTATACTTCAGTAATAAAATATTTTGAAGCAATCAACCTTTGGGATAAGAAAATAATTCTATATAAAAATTGTTGAACTTAATTTTGTATGTCAGTAATTTAGTTAAATATTCCACAAAGGTGAAAATAGTGGTACAGTAACTAGGATGGTGACATTTAACGGTTTACGTGTAACTATAGCACATGTAGTTTACCTTATCTAAATTGAAGAACTCCTTTGTTGTAACTTCAACACAAGATCCAAATTGCACTATTTGAGCTTCACAAGTTTTAAGCATTAACATTGAAAGTAATACAAACAGTTTTTCGAAGTACATCTTTCTCTACGTCTGTAGACGGTCATAAATATTCTTAAAATAAATCATGCCGTTTATCTGTTTAGAAATTTATCTAACGTCAAAAGTGAAGAGATAATACCTAGACGTTGTCTCAGGTTATCGGCAGATAGAAGTGACGCGCTGATTTAATTTAGACATATATCGATTTTGGGTTTCCCTATTTGCTCGAAAGATTGAATAGATATAATAACTGTTGAAGATTGAATACAAAATTTCACGACACAGGACACAGGCTCATAGTCGACTTAGTTTATGATTAATAGTGGTGATTTAGATTTCCTTAACATTTTAAAAGTGATCCAGAACAATGATTTTGATAATATTTCTAAACTGTTCTAATTTATGTTAGGAATTACAGAATATTATAAAAGGTATACAGAATTTACAGATTTTATTTCATGAAGTTTATAGGTTTATAAATAAAGGTCCTATTTAAAAGGAGACAAGGTAGACCTCCAAAGGTCTTTTTTTAGTTTTGAAAAATCTATAGTCACGTTCTAGTGGACAAAAAATGTTTCCGTAAACCGTTATTTCCGATGCAGACAGATAACTGTTTCAATATAGAATTATTATTTTTAACAACAACAAGTCGTAACTGAAAGAACATTTTTGTGTTGTAATTTTAGTTGAAGAGGCTAAATCACGGACTCGGAGAATAATTATAATGATAAAAAATAAGGTCATGTTTAAATAATACTAGTATTGACAAGAATGGGTCCGTTTTCATTTGAAATGGTCGGAGAAAGGAGTTATTATACCGTCACATGAAAAAAAGATATTTTATTTTCTCTTTATTTTTTAATTGTTAGAAAAGATGGATTTATAGCGTCACAGCATAGTCTCCCAGTCAACCTTATATCAAAAGATAATAAGTAAGACGAATTTAACAAATGTTTGCACACAAACATTTACACAATATTCGCTTTTTCTAAAATTGTGTTATTTTATTCATATCTATAGCCTATATATTTAATATTGATTTTTTCCCTAAATATGTATATATTTTGATATATAAGTACATTATTGTCTTATTATTATTATATATACAGACGAACTCACTGTTAATATCTACTGCATTTGTTTTAATATATCTCATTTTATTCAACTATATTGCATAAATTTCAATATCAAATTCAATATATTGCAAAAAGAGTAAATAAATAAAATGTGTCATTTTTTTAATTCGTTCTATTCTCTAATTTAGAACAAAATAATAATGTTCTCGATGGGACTCTGTAAATATCCGGAAAGATTCTATGGTAACTACGTCTTTCTGATAGCAAACAGTCTGAAAGATAATGGTACTTCATGGAAAGAAAGGTAAGAGTATTAGGTAAATTAGGTAATATTGTAATTAGGTAAAGAGTAAGGGAAAAGGGTTAAGGGCTGAAGGTAAGAAGGAAACATTTATTTATTTTACATAAATCATAAAACAACGGCACAGTATAAAAATCTTTAAACACATGCCTATTAATGTTTCAACATATGATAAGTAATTGCTTATATCGGAACTACACTTTTATTAAACTAACTATACTTTTATTGAAGACAGGTTACTAATTACAATATGTAAAGAAAATAGTGCCTTTAAATTTGAGTGTTTGGTGTGAGTGTGTATGTAATATTAGATGAATTTAAACATTTCAATTAATATTTTTTGCATACTAACGTGTTAATTCCCCAAAAATACTGGACACAAAAAATGAACACGCCCACTATAAAAGAATTAACTTTTTGCATTACGTTCCAGTTGATGACTGACATCCGTGGATCATACCGGTTGCACTGTGACAAGGTTTCAAGATGTTACTTCACTGTTTGGTTTTAGTATTATTTCTTTGTAATGTTGAGTCCGCTGTTCAGAATATGACTTGTCCAGACGTTGAACCAAGGGAATTGGACTGGAAGGAAGTGAGTTCCGTAATTTGCTATTATTTTGTGACTTCCCTAAATGTGAATATAATAACGATTTTATATACCTAGAAAGTGTGGGATTAATCACTTTGGGATTACATTTTAAGCCATATTGTGTTGTATTTGTAATATAAATTCGTAGATGGCACATTAATCAATTTTTTAAGCTACCATAAGACAGTGTAACAAAGACACTAGTAGAAAGATGAGAAGAACGGAAAATTACTTGTATTGTTTGCTCCTTCTAAAGCTATAGACTAAAGTAACTATAGACAAGTAAAATTAAACAATAAACTTCGCACGTTTGAACAGCTATTCAAGGTTCAATTGAATAATATTCGAATTGTTGATCAATTTTAAAGGATAATAAATAAACATGGGATATTCACTGTCCCCGTGGTCTGCAGAGGGACGTTATATGTTGATACTGAAAATTCGTAAAATCTGTTTGTTTAAGTAGATGTTTAAGTATGTAGCGAAACCACGGCGGGTTCTAATATTTATTCATTATTAGAAGTTTTCCTATGCGCTCGATAGATGGCGTTGTGACGTCGAGGTTAGAACTCGCTATGGTTTCGTTACCTCTGTTAGTATAAGTAGTGTAAGGAATATTTTTAAGGACAACCGTTTCAAAGAATAAACGCCGAGTGCTAGTGAGTTGTACTGAAGTGTTATTATTTCTCGCCTAACGGAGCCCTAAGTTTGTTCATGGTCCTTCGAACCGGATATGGCTGGACGTGTTTTTTGGTAATCATCGGTGGTGGTAGTGGTTACTACCCGTTTCGTCGCTACTGGGCAGTGGATCGCTGTCCAGATCATCCCCACAGCAAGGCGGCTGGAAAGGCGTCAAGGCAGTGGTGGAGCCGGGTGGCAACATCTGGAGGAGTGGTGAATTCGGGAGGTGAAAAGCAGGTTGCGGAGCGCCAGAGGGCGCCACTGGTAGCAGGCGCGTGTCGTCGAAGAAAATCAGTGACAGTGAGTGCAGTGTTCAATCGTGAGTACATTTTCGCTCTTATTTACTAGAAGAAATAAAGTTGAAATTTTGAGAAGTACATGCAAATTTGAACTTTAAAGTCAAGACTAGGTGGAACTTAGAAAAATTCAAGAATCCTGCAAGATAGTCAGATTTAACTTAGAATAATTTAGTTAGTTTGGACTTGTAATAGTTTTAAGTAATAGTTGGTTGAGACGGGGAATCCATGCCCAATTTTTACCAGAATTACTTGCAAAAAGACTTGTAAAATTTTGCCCAATTTGTGTTTTAACTTGGTATACATTTATTGGAAGTACGGACAAAAAGACTTCTGCTCATTTTTCTGTTTAGCTTTGTTTTTATTTGTTGTGGTATTGTGAGACTATTGTGTTTGAGTGTTTTTAAGTCAATTACAGAGTTTGATAAACAATTTAAAATGGAAGCGTTTAACGATTTACAGGAGGATATTAGAGCAAAAATGCTGAAAGTTAAGACTAATTTTAAAAAGTCTCCTAAAGAGCGTTTGACTGTTCCATATATTGAAACTAGACTAGATAACTTAGAGAAACAGTGGAGTTTATTTACAAGCACTCATACTGAGATTATTAGTCAAGTTAAGCGAAGTGATTTGTATAGTTCGGATTATCATAAAAACAATGTCTATGATGATGTAGAAGAATTGTATGTACAATTTAAGACTGATTTAAAAGAAATGTTATATAAGTTAAAAACACCAGAGGCAGAGTTAAATTCAAGTTCAAATAATCAATGTGAAAGTTTAGCTAGACGTTTCAAGTTGCCAGAAATTAAAATACCAACGTTTTCCGGGAAATATACTGAGTGGCAGACGTTCAGAGATCTGTTTTTAGGGCTTGTGCATGAAAACAAGTCTCTGGATGATGCTCAAAGGTTCTACTATCTCAGGGGACATTTAACAGGTGAAGCGGAACAGTTGTTACGAAACATTAAAGTGACATCTGATAGCTATCAAGTTGCTTGGGAGAAATTGGATAGTATGTACAACAATAAGCGGTTTTTGGCTAATGGCATTTTGAATCGGCTGCTAAATCAAAAAAGTTTGTGGTCTGAATCTGCCTCTGAAATTAAGAAGTTAATTAGTACAACATCAGATTGTTTAGAGTCTATAAGAAATCTAGGTGTAAATATTTCCTCTTGGGATATTTTGATTATCCATCTAATAAGCGCTAAATTAGATAAAGATACCCGAAAAGCATGGGAATTAAAAGTGGCCTCAGATCCAACTGATGAATTTTCAACGTTTGTGCAATTTTCTGATTTTTTGATAGGGCGTTTTAGAGGTTTAGAAAATTTAGATTCAAAGTCTAACAAAGTAGAGAGCAAAAATACAAAATCTTTTCACATTGTGAAAGAGAATAAAATTGCGTCGTGTGCGTATTGTACTGCAGATCATAAAATAACTACATGCAAAAAATTCGCTAAAGAACCTAACGACAAACGACGTGATATTGCAATGGAGAAAAGGTTATGTTTTGTGTGTTTGAACAGCAACCACTCTGCTAAATATTGTAAAAACATGGTCCGATGCCGGGTGTGCAAACGCCGCCACCATTCATTATTGCACCCTAGTGGTGATTCTGGTTCTGTTAGTGCAGAAATTGAGACGGTTCACGAGGGAGCTTCATCGACGAGTAAAAAGTCGATTGAGGAAAACGCTGCATCAGACAGCAATAAGTTTACCGCGCAAGCGGAGGGGTCTAGTAAGCCACTTGTATCTTGTCTTTCGACAGGGAACTGTTGTAAAACGGTTTTATTAACTACAGCTGTGGTGCAAGCTGAGTCGAAAGACGGGACTTATCTTCAGGTTAGGGCATTATTAGACCAAGGGTCGCAAGGATCTTTTATTACAGAAGCTATGGCTCAGTACTTAGGATTAAAAAAGATTGCGGCCAAACACACTGTAGTAGGTGTAGGGGGTGACAAAAGTGTGACTTCGAAGTCCACGGTCAAAATTAATATAAGGTCGAGAGTAGATCCCCAGTTTCAGGTTAAGGTTGATGCTTATATCTTGAAATCAGTTACGTCCCTTCTCCCAGTTACCAAAGTAACCAGGGTAGAATGGGTAAATCTGTCAGTTGATGATTTGGCTGATCCTGAATATCACAGACCTAATAAGATCGATATCTTATTAGGTGCTGAGGTATACAGCCAAATCATTCAAGAAGGCATTCAAAGAAATCTGGGTGGTTCTCTCTTGGCGCAGGATACTGCGTTTGGGTGGATAATATCAGGGGTCTGTGAGGTAGATAATTCATCCAATATACATTCTCACATCCATGTGATGCACTCAAGTTTTGATGCTGACAGCATGCTGAAAAAGTTCTGGGAACTGGAGGCTGAAACATCAGGAACAAAAAGAATGCTCACAGAGGATGAAATTAAATGCGAAAAACTATTTACAGCGTCCACGATTAGAAATAAGGAGGGCAGGTATATTGTGAAATTACCGCTACGTGACGCTGACCCGGTCAGCAGGCTTGGTGAGTCCAGGAGTATTGCTGAAAAAAGATTAAAAGGTTTAGAGATAAGGTTAGGAAAAAACCCAAAATTAAAGGCAGATTACACAAAGGTCATGCAAGAATATTTAGAATTAAATCACATGGTCAAGGTTATCGATAAAGAAAAGGATAATAAAGCAGCAATATATTTACCTCACCATGCAGTTGTCAGGGAGGATAAGGACACGACGAAGGTCCGGGTCGTATTTGATGCGTCCTGTAAGGGAACCAATGGAAAGGCATTTAACGATGAATTGATGGTTGGCCCGGCGTTGCAACCTGAACTCCGTCATACCATTATGCGCTGGAGATCACATAAGATAGGTCTGGTAGCGGATATCATCAAAATGTATAGGCAAGTGTTGGTAAATAGGGAAGATACTCCATTCCAAAGAATACTTTGGAGAGATAGTCCTGAAATGGAGCTCCAGGAATATGAGCTGATTACCGTTACTTTCGGTACTGCATCAGCACCATATTTGGCGGTAAGGTCGTTACAACAGCTGGCCTATGATGAGTGCTTGGATAGGCCAGGTATTGCAAAAATAATCTTGGACGATTTTTATATGGATGATGTGATGACAGGAGCTGACGATATGGAAGGTGCTTTTAATATTTACTCAGAGTTAAGTACGGTGCTAGGCAAAGGAGGGTTTCCATTGCAGAAATGGAGAAGCAATTGCCGAGAATTGTTAGATAAGATAAGGAATGAAAAAGGTGGCAAGGATGAGGGTTTAAGTATTAAGGTTGATGACATAACAAAGATTTTGGGACTTACCTGGAATCCAAGTGGTGACTTCTTTCAGTACTCCGTCGATCTCACGCCGCTAGTTGAACCTGCAACAAAAAGAAAAATTATTTCTGACATTTCACGTTTATTCGACCCACTCGGATGGTTAGCGCCCAGTATTATTTTAGCTAAAATATTAATACAAAAGCTGTGGCTAGCTGGAATTGGGTGGGATCAAGAAGTTCCAAACAATTTATTAAGTGAATGGCTTACTTACCGTCGAAACTTGGCTGCTTTAGTTGAGATAAAAATTCCGCGTTGGTTACACACGTGTAGTAAGAATAAACGCGAATTATACGGGTTTTCGGATGCCTCAAAGGTGGCATATGCTGCTGTCGTATACCTCAGAGTAGTGGATGACCAGGGAAAAATCCACGTCTCTTTATTGACATCTAAAACGAAGGTCGCGCCTATAAAGCAAGTATCGATACCCAGGCTCGAACTTTGTGGGGCTGTACTGTTGGCTAAGCTCATTGTGGAAGTAGCTGAAGTTATGGGAATAGCCAAAGATCAGTTGCATGCTTTCACCGACAGTGAGGTAGTTCTGGCCTGGTTAAATAATCATCCGAGCCGCTGGAAGACTTTTGTGGCGAATCGGGTCTCAGAAATTTTATTAACTCTAGACACCCAGCACTGGTCTCATGTACCGACCAAGAAAAACCCAGCGGACTGTGCATCACGAGGTATATCTCCTGCAGAGCTTTCAACAACTTCCATATGGTTTGAAGGTCCGGATTTTTTAAGACAGGACTTGATTATTTTTAAAAGGCCTAAGCACCTCATAACTAATCTCGAAGAAGTTAGAGTACAAACGGCTGTCTTTGACGTTGCTTTTTGGCAAAGGTTTTCCTCGTTCTCCAGGCTTGTTCGAGTGATTGCCTACTGTCGAAGATGGTTGAATGTAAGAGGAAAGGTAAATATCAGGCACGACACTAAATACTTGTCCAGACGAGAAATCGAGGAAGCCGTAGAAGTTTGTGTTATAAGATGTCAGGAAGAAGGATTTTCGGAAGAGTTGGAAGAACTGAAAAGAAAGGGAAGTTTAGATAAGAAAAAGAAGAAGCTAAGATCCTTAAACGTATTTTTAGATTCAAACGGTATAATAAGAGTTGGTGGCAGATTGGAAATGTCTTCTTTAACATTTAATGAGAAACATCCGATTCTTATACCAAAGGAATCCTTTTTAACAGGTCTTTTGATTGCAGAAGCGCATCAAAAAACTATGCACGGTGGTCCACAACTCATGATCACGTATTTGCGATCAAGGTATTGGATTGTAGGGGTCAAGGCTTTAGTTAAAAAGTGTTACAGAGGCTGTGTCACTTGTATTAGGTACTCAACAAAGGCCACGTCTCAGCTCATGGGACAAGTACCTTTATCCCGTGTGACCCCAAACAAGCCCTTTTTCATTAGTGGCGTAGATTACGCAGGGCCTATCAATATAAGAGTGTCCAAGGGTAGGGGCAATAAGTCTTATAAGGGTTACGTTGCATTGTTTGTATGCATGTCGACAAGAGCGGTGCACCTCGAAGCTGTCAGCGAATTAAGCACTCCAGGTTTCTTGGCTGCCTTTAGAAGGTTTGTCGCAAGACGAGGCAGATGTGCTGAGTTGTACAGCGACAACGGCACAAATTTTGTAGGAGCTGCTCGCGAGTTATTGTGCTTGTTTAATGAAGAAAAATCAAACTTCAAACCGGAACTGGCAGAATATCTCGCGAGCAACGGGACTCATTGGAACTTTATTCCTCCTCGCGCACCCAATTTTGGGGGACTTTGGGAGGCAGGCATAAAGTCCATGAAGTTCCATCTTAAGCGAGTCATAGGGAACTCTACGTTGACTTATGAGGAGATGGCCACAGTGTTAACGCAAATTGAGGCATGTCTAAATTCGAGGCCAATGTCACATGTAGAGGATCCAAATGAGCTTTTTGTATTGACTCCTGGTCATTTCCTGGTGGGGGAACCACTCGTCGTAGTACCAGATTCAAATTATGAAACTTCGAACATCCATACTTTGCGTCGATGGCAACTCCATCAGCGAATGATGCAGGACTTTTGGCGCAGATGGTCGCAGGATTATCTTCATCAATTTCTGCAAAGGAATAAATGGGAATACCAGAACCCGGAACCATCACTAGGCGATGTAGTTTTAGTTAAGGAGGACGATCTACCTCCTGGAAGGTGGTTGTTGGGCAAAGTGGAGCAAAAGCACCCTGGTCCGGATAAAATTACACGGGTAGTTACCATCCGTACCAAAAATGCAATAATTAAAAGACCTACATCAAAATTATCGATATTGCCCATAGCAAAATAAGATTTCTGTTTAGCATTGCTTACCTTGACTGTGGCATGGTGGGCGGTTTAAAGGACATTCTGCATTATGTCCTTGGTGGGCGGTATGTTTAAGTAGATGTTTAAGTATGTAGCGAAACCACGGCGGGTTCTAATATTTATTCATTATTAGAAGTTTTCCTATGCGCTCGATAGATGGCGTTGTGACGTCGAGGTTAGAACTCGCTATGGTTTCGTTACCTCTGTTAGTATAAGTAGTGTAAGGAATATTTTTAAGGACAACCGTTTCAAAGAATAAACGCCGAGTGCTAGTGAGTTGTACTGAAGTGTTATTATTTCTCGCCTAACGGAGCCCTAAGTTTGTTCACTGTTTTTCGAAACGATAACTAAAATACAATAATGACTTTTTTTTTCTTTATATATGGCAATGGTGCAATTAGCACATTCTTCCCGTGTCAAGTGTTCTTCGTAATAAACAATTTAAAAGTTTAAAACGTTAATGTTCAATCCCGTTGAGGTAGGTCAGGCGTCGCTCAGTAAAGCGATAGTAGGTTTCCTGAGAACAGAAGAGGACTCCTTGAAAGCACACGAAAAACACAGTCCCACGCTTTTATTTGATTATCACAAACACCAGGCACGAAAAACACTTTGAAATTTAATAACACTATTAAACCACAAAACGCCTAATACATAATTTTTAAAATAATCAAACAAAACTTCAACTTCACTTCTCGAATTAACTTACTTTAATAACACAACACGAATTTGTCAATACAGGTTCTTCACACCGCGAAATTATAGAAGCACCGATTGTCCACTGCTTTAAACATAATGTATAACATTTTACAACCTTTTTATGTCTCAGTTAGATGGAAAGTGGTACCTAGCAGCGTCATCATCAGAGATTTTAATCCAAGGCCAGTGTGCTATCGTCCGCTTCAGCCACATCAAGAACAATGCAACAGAAATCTCTATCAGCTGGGTCACCAACAATACCGTCAGCTACTATAACGGCTCCCTAGCCATTATTGAGGATCCGAAGAGCAATGGAACTGGAGATCTCTTAACTGTTACTTATCAAGGTACAAACTAGTTTTATTCATTAGCCGTAAGTTCTCTAGCGATTTTTGATTTACTTTCTTTCTTTTTTTATGGTGAAGTTGGTAGACGGGCATGCGGTCCACGTGATGGCAAGTGGCTACCACTGCCCATGGACACCTACAACACCACCATAACACTACCACCCACACCAGGGGCCTGCCTTGTAAAGTCTTATTCAGCGCTTTCTTGAAGAACATCCCTTTCAAATTTTCTTATATCTCCATTGAGTTTATTTTGTTTTTTATATTTAAGAGTTCTTTGAATTCTACCTTTGCTTGATTTTGTTAGTATTAATTTTCACTGTTTGACCTATTGAATCAAATCTATTATTGAGGGGGAGAATGCACGCTGCAATTCAACAACCGCTGGGCTCGCTCGACTGGTCACGTTACCCCTCTCTCACAGAACTGCATATTCCTTACCTTGAAATGTACTGCATTTTCGACTTTATCTTATTTACCTAATGTACGTACGTGTTTCGGAAGTGAGTGAGATGTGCCAGAGCCCATTCCCATCCTATCCCTCCCCATTTTCCCAACCCTTTCTACGAATCCTAGAATATAGCTTCAAAGGTAGGCAGCGCATCCGCGAAACATGCCAACATCAGTCCAAAATGACAAACGTCCTAGCGGCAGACGAGCATACAGTCCAGCTGATGGTAAGTGGACACTTTACCATCAGCTGGACTGTATGCTCGTCTGCCGCTTTCGTACATAAAAAAAATACATCTTTGCGTCGAGTGTTCATTAATACAATTTATTTACAAATAAGATTCTATAAAACATCAATGTGATATCTTTCAAAAAAAAATTTTAAGTAATGGAATTTCGTTTTAGACGAGAAAAGCGAAACGTATTCCTTCTTAGACGTGGAGTACGGTCACTACGCAGCTATGTTTGCTTGCTACAATAACGAAGATGGAAACAGCAGTACCTGTAAGTATACTTTAGTAGTTTACCCTAAAATAAAGATTTATTTATTAGGTTTCACATCTAAGTTAGAAGGCTTCAATTTAATATTACTTAACCTTCTTTAAGAAACACTTCGGATACAATTATTTTCTTCAAGGTTGTTTGAAAGAGGTTGTGATATTAAGCAGCCAAATCATGAGTTGTAAAATATATTCATCTTTTATTTTTTTTATTTAAGACTTTTATAATAAAGATATATCTTATTCTATTTATGTAGTTCGTGTAAAATCTCGTAACGTAATTTGTAGATGTAAAATGTACACGTGTTAGAAACATCAGGATGTATTATCGACTAGATCTTTAAACCTACGAAGTGCTATCTATATTTAGACAGATTGCTTTCCAGAGTACTATATAAAGGCTGAGCAAATAATTTATTGAAAAAAAATGCTTGAGTGGTTTTTGTGAGATTTCACTTCTAGTGATTGCTGTAGGAAGTAGTTTAACCGTGATTAAATTGACCTATGTTTTGTTTTACCTAATTTTAATTACTTTTCAAATTAGTGAATTATAATTACTCAAATTAGAGGATTCATTGCCGAACAATTACATTCAAAAGTATAAAGATATAAAGGCAGACACTGAACTAATTGATTTACTATATAATCACGTCGCTTTCCACTTGATTGAGTCTGACCTCCAATGAAGCAGCAAATTAATTACTACCGGACAAATCGAAACGAGAAGCAACGACGAGACTCTTCCATTTGAGAGTGTATGTACGAGTAGATGTCCTTCGTGTATTTATCCTTCTTATTCAAAACAAAATATATTTGTGACGATAGTTGTGAGTTTATTAACTGTAACCGTTTCAATTCCAACCGTGAAAGTGTAACCAGTCCATTCGTTCACCGTTGGACCTCCTCAAGCACTTGGAGCTTGAGGGATGTAAGGTCTAAAAACGTCATGCTGCCTAAGTGGATTGGCGAGTTCACTCTTTTAGGGATGGTGTAATTCCTCAGGGCTACTTGTAGCGGCTTTGTAATGCCTGGTAGCGGCTGATGGAGTAGTGCTATTCTAAAGTCGGCCGAACCCAGCTGCCTTGTTCACCATATAGAAATGCCAAAGAATGTTTTTATCGTCTAATATATAAATTTATACCTATGTTTCATAGGATTCGATTTCATATACTCTGTTTTTCTCAAACAGAAACAGAACTTTAGCAAGGCTTCACTTAAAACTTCTACGATTAGTTCAGAGTATCACGCAAGGATTTATTCTTGGTCCACTAATTTTTACTTCTTCATTTTTAATTCCTTTTGCAGACGAGCTGTGGAAACTGAGTCGGACGCCCCATCTAAAAGAGGACAGTTCAGAAAAAATCAACAAGGCTATATCTAAATACAACCTTGAAGATACTACGTTCCAAGTATACAGGAACACGGATGACTATTGCCAAATTCGAAGTGGAGGAAATGCTGCCAAATCATCATCACTGTTCATGTCTTCTGTTGCAGCCATCACTCTGTTTAGGCGGATGTACTAACGTCATCATAAATAAAAAGCTGGCAGTTGATTTTTCCAAACTCCACATATTTTCCATTTGTTTATGATATATGACTAGTTCATGTAACGCACGAGCGCGTGTCAACCTTGCTTGTCCTTAAATGTCTATACACGCGAAAAGTAATATTATTTAAGGGTACGGTAAGAACGATATAAGGCTCCTTTTTAAGTGTATGGTCACTTATCACTACAAGCAAGGCAAAAGCGCGTTTGTGAAAGCAAGAGCTAGAGCTTAAGCTATAGTGAGCGCAGATATGTGCGATTTTCATCGAAACCGAAGCGTATGGGGTTTCCAAGCTCGCATTTGTTTCATATTTATGAATACGCGGTGACGATATGATAGAGGGGATAGGATATGATAGGATGGGAAATGTTCTCTGGCATATCTCACTCACTACTTAAACAAGTACGTACATTGGGCGAATAGGATAAAATGGGAAATGGAACACATTTTACGGTAGTCTTCTGTGAGAGAGGGGTCACTTGCTCAATCGAGTGCACAAAGCGGCTGTGGATTGCAGCGTGCCCCCCCCCCCCCCCATGTTAATTGCTAACATATTTATAGAATTCCAAAGGTTTATGATTTATGATTGCTTCTATAGTATTTGTTGTAGAGGAGTGAACTTTAGATATTGTACATTCAAATGAAACGCCTATCTTATAGATCACAAAATAAAATCTATTGTAAAATTTGAGATTTTCTCGTTTTTCATACATATACATACATATATCTATTTAAACGGATCTTAACGCGAATGTTTACCTTATTTATTTTACTCGACGAATAGTTGATGAAGCTGGTAGTACCTCTCGACGTGAACTACCCGCTTTTTCAGTGAGCTCGTCACCATGGTTGGTGCAACCCAACCGAAACGCCGAGTAAAATGAATAAGGTAAACATTTGCGTTAAGACCCGTTTAAATAGATAAATAAAATCTATTATACATCAATTACAATGGAAAGAAAGTTGAAAGATGACTGGTTAAAAACTATGTTTATTAAACCGTAACCAGCCATTATTAGATCCACTGCTGGACATGAGCTCTCTAAATAAAGTATATTGATGCTGAGGTTGCCAACATTGTATTAGATAATAAATTTGTTTTATGTAAGTGGATAATAACCGCAATTGGGAACTTTTAAAGTTATTTATGTGATTAAATTTTAAGAGCATTTTTAAATCTAAGGGTAGGAAATTGAACTATATTTTTAAGACCTTAGGTTATATAATATTGTGTTAGATTTATGCGTTTGATTGTTAGGTTATCTAGATATTGGAATTTTTGTTATTGATCATAAACATTGATCCAGAGGTTATTAGTTGTTGGTCATAACTAAAGGGATATTTTAGATTAAGAAACGGGCTTTATATTAAATTGTTTTTTATTTTTATGTAAATATAAGTAGTGTGTATAAATAATTAGGAATATTTATATGTGGAGAATTAAATAAAATTAACACTTTGTGTACAAATAAGGTGGAATATATAGAAACGGTGTTTGATAATATTTTTTAAACTGATGTAATTCTTTAGTATAAGTAAGTAAATGATATTCTACAAAATAAAAATGCGATTTATTTACTTACTTGTATATTATCTTTAATTGTTAAATATACTTAAATTTATGTATGAACTCGTTTTGAAATTATTCAATTAATATCGAAAAGGTTCTCTTCATCAGAAGGGCACGCCGTGTTTGCATGTCACAGTTTAAAAAAACTTACGGTTGTTATAATAAAAGACAGACTTAAGGATTTTATGTATTTTAAACTTTTTAAACTTTCCGTTTTTTATACATTTTATATTCTAAATCGGGTCTGAACGCGTTTAATTAAGGTATTAAGTTAAGGTATACCCGCGTCGCCACGGGTTACCTACACCAGCCGTGCTCACGAGTTTTTAATGTACTATCATGATATTTCTTTGAGGATAGTTCCTTCGGATCCTAGGCTATTCATAATGACATATTTTCACAACACAAATAGAATCGGTGGATGGATATAACTAGTTGAAAGATGATAAGTATGACAAAGTAAGTAATATACTTTATATCATTTAAAAAAAAATCTTAATAGATAGTTGCATAAGCCGAGAGGAATTCTTGGTATTCTTGGAAAGAGGATCGAGTAAGTAATCTAATTTTTTAATTACTGCATACATTGTAAATTTCGAAATTAGAAGGAATTGTAAAAAGTTGTACCTACCTACTTATAAAAATGCTGATTCTGAAGTATTAGCTAACATACCCGTGGATAATACCATGAAAGTTTTGCTGATAACATTGTATTTATTCTTAATTTGCATTTGATCATTATTGCGTAATGTACTTGCGTTTTGGCATAATTGCATATTTAATCATAATTGATCATCGTTAACGACTAATTCAGTGGCGGCGTCAGGGGCGCTGAATTACCGGAGATTCAAACCAAAAAATGAAGGATCTACAAAAACTGGATAATGCTAGTTTTGGTTAATGCTAAAGGAAGGTTAAAACTATTTCTAGAAATATCAAAGGTTACGTTTTAATTTTTTTCTAGAAATTTTGTGTCTATAAAAGGTCTTTAAAGACAATCTTGCCCGGGGCATCGTTAACGCTAACGCCGGCACTGGACAGTGACTATCGATCGTATTTGTTGCTGTTAATTGATATAACAAGTTTGTTTTACAAAGTTATATTTGCGATTGGCGCTATCTAAAGCGTGCGATACGAGCAGGAAGAATTTCGGTTAGAAGACATGACATGAGGTTAGTCAAGACTGGACGGCAACGACATTTGGATGAAATCGTCGATCACCGACTACTTTATTAGACGAATCATATTAAGGTTCAATAATATGAGTACTACATAATATTTTAAGTTTGGATCTTGACAGAACCGTAGGCATACATGTAGGCATCACAACCGGGGATGAAAAAAAAAACAGTTTTTTTTTATTTCGAACAAAACATAGTTTTTTTTTGTTTCTGAGATTGCTTTTTTTTAAAATAGTTGTCTTTTATTTCAACAAAAAAATACATGTTTGTAACATGTTAGAAATCCACGTTAGTTATAAGCAAAGTTTATGGTATATAGGTAACAAGTACTACCTACCTACTTTACCTACATTATAATCTAATACTATAAAGAAGCAATGCCAGATGTAAAGATGTAATTAAATGCATGGCAATGACAGCGCCATTCCACAGCTTCTTAATTGAAGAACACGTCATCAAAAACATCAATGCCTTAGAATGGTGGCCGTCTTTACGGGCACAAATCAACAACACAACTATATAATTGGGTAAGTAGCTGCGTACCGCTGTGGCTTCCAGCGCAGGAATAGAAAAAATGTTCTCAACGTTTGGCTTCATACACTCTCTGACCTAGTCTGGAAACGACTAGGTACTGAAAAAGCTGCAAAACCTTTCGCCGTGTTTAAACAATTAAATAAATAATAAATACGTCCATGTCTTTTATAATTTTATATCTTAATATTTTTTATAGTCTTTGTATATCTTTAATAAACGATACTTGCATTAATTAGCAATCCTGTTTTTATTAAAAGATATATCTCATTTTTAATTATAAAATAGAGCCTTTATTTCTAAGCAGTTTGAATGCCGATAAATTTTGTTTATTGATATTTTTCATTACGAACGTAGCTAAGCCTAATGTTGACTGGCTTGTTTAACAGTACATTCAATGAACTTCAATCAAGGAACAATCGAGGAGGCCAGTTAACGTTAGATTTAGCTACGTGGGTATTGCAAAACTCAAGGTACAAGGTCGGGCAGCGGAAATTGCCTGGAAAGAGGAGCTCATAATACGAGGCCAGATAGATCAGGTACCATCTTTACTTATAATACCTACTCTACACTACAATAAAGCTACATATCACTTGCTCCCACATTATATACACATTATGTATATATTATATGAGAACTGCAAAGCAAGTTAGTTAGAGTTCTTATGCAAAACTCACAGGTCTTTGAAATGTTTTTCTTTCATGGTTTTATTTGTTAGAAATTGTGTTTCTGACACTGTATCTGACAGTCCGTTTTAAACTTGTTTTTAATAGATTTGTTAGAAACGCTTTTAAGAACAAGTGTTTTAAAACACTTTGTTAGAATTATGCCATCCCTGCTCACAACTGTGACTGTAATAAACAACGTCGTAACTAAAGAAAATTGGAACAGTGACCTCTATTTTTTAATTTTTACATATTACTGTCAAGGTATAGAACATGGAACATTGTAGTGATCTACAAATTTCCACAAGATCCGTCCGATTCCTTTCAACCGCACGTCACAGCAGCCCAGCGGCGCGGCGCCGTGCGACAAGTAGATTGTGTATTTTAATAGTGAACTCTATAGCTAATGCACATGGTATAAATTTGTTTGATGCATCAGTGGCTGTCGACGGAGACGTGCGGTGCCTTATTACGTCTCTGTCGCGAAGGGCGATACTAGCAGCGTCATACACATTTAAACCATGTGCGTTGGATATAAAGTTTACTATAAAAATAAACAACAAACTTGACGCACCGCTCCGTTGGTGTGACGTGCGGTTGATGGAAATCGAGCCTTACAAATTGCTACAATTGCATTGGGTTCATTCATTTACCAACTAGAGAAAAGCAAAGGAATTAATTATACATTTTCACGATAGATGGTGCTGTTTTGAATTTAGTGCAATATTTAGAATTGAAGTGAATTAAATAGTATCTTTTGGTAAACATCGCGTCTGTAATCGTTCTGGTATAGCTGGTACCTTTGGACGTCATCTGCCCATTTTCGAACATTGGTAAAAAAAGAATTTAAAAAATCCCTGCAGCTCAGCATTTTCATCACTATCATAATTATTATTGCCAATCACAAGTATTACTTGCTCTCGGCATCATAATCTCGGCACCTTCTGCCAATATCACGCCCATGGTCCATATACACTGGGGCCTCTTCCAATGAAAGGCGTATTTGTTTTTATATATGGCAATGGTGCAATTAGTAGATTCTGCCAGTATCAAGTTTTCTTGGTAATTAACAATTTTAAAATCTAAAACGTATCCTGTCAATGTGCAGTCCAGTCGAAGTAAGTCAGAAGTCGCTCAGTAAACTGATACCTAGTAGGTTTACTGACGATAGAAGAGGACTCCTTGGAAACACGAAAGACGCAGTCGTATGTTTTTATTTGATTGTCACAAACATTATGCACAGAAACACAGAAACAATATTAAACTATCACTATTAAACCACAAAATGTATTGTACACAATTTTTACAATTAATCGAACAAAACTCAATTTCACTACCTGTGTTCCCGCCGAAAAAGTTGATGAAAGGAGTTAGATTTAGTAGTGTTGTGCGTGTCTATCAATCCACAAAAAGTCAATTTTGAGAAAAGGTTTTTTCGAAATAATAGTTGTATATTTTTCTTTAATTATCGCATACCTATAATGTAGGTGAATACCTACATTATAGGAATTCAGGAATTAAGGAATTAAGGATATAGGAATTAAGGATATATTATAGGAATTAAGAGAATTCTTATTCTTAGAAATGGGAAGATTATGATTCCTTAATTTAATGTAATGATTATTAATTATACCAAAACTTTTTATTTAAAAAAAAGGTTTTTAAAAGGTTGACTGGTAGATAATGCCATAATAAGGCATAGTCCGTCTCTTGTACAGTGATTGAGTGCAATAAAGTATAAATAAATTGTTTCACTTATTTCAATTTTTTTACTTAGATCTATTTAAAATATGATTAACTGTTAAAACAAAAAAGGTCAGATCTATAATTTTAATAATTAAATTATTTCATAAGTATTGTTATTTTTGTTTTTTTTCTGACGTCATAATCCACTGTTTGAAATAATCCTAATAATTCCAGTTTGTTATTTTTTTGTTATAATATTGTTTTATATTATAAATCGGGTCAGAACGCTTAACTCGCGAAGAAAGGTCGAATAGAAATAAAAGGTACCCTAATCAAAAACCTAATCAAAGGTTTAAGGGTTCAGATCCTATTTATAATATAAAATGTGTACAAAACGCTATAATACTTACTCTTTTTTGGGACTTTTCATTTTTGTTTAATTTTTGTAGCTGTACAAACATTTTGAAAAGGACCCAAACGCTAAATTACTAATTACGATTAACATATTGCATTAGTAATCCAACACACACATTTATTAATGAAAATGTAACAACATTTTCATAAATAACAGTATAACAATCATTCAAAATGATAACAGTATAACATATAAATATTTTTTGCTGTTTAAATACAAATATATTTTTTAAATATCGAAAACATAAATAATATCGAAATTTAGTCGTTTTCGAATACGGCTGCATGAATAACTAAAACTCCGATTTTTTGTTGGTTAGTACCTACGTAAATGCAGAACACCGTCCAATTAAGATCCGCGATACCGACTGTAATTTCTGAACCGATTGTAATGACATCGGAATGCGAACGAAATCTCAGGTACAGCTAGTAATCAATCAGTCTTGTGTCTTGTATGTTTGTAACTTTCTTTATGAAATCGCTTCATGACGTCACTGATCTATTTTTAATGTTACGCCTCTATTAAAGCCGTAAAGAGGAAACTTAGTATGTTCACAAACAGCGATGCAAACTGCCGATCGATCGAACCGGTTACTTATTATGATTGCACCAGTTTCCACAATTTAGGTTTACTGCTGCTCTAGGAAAGTTTGTCGAAAGTTAGACGCTCGTTGACTTTTATGGCAGTTTTTACACACCCACGAATGGCTAGCCGTTGGGTTGGACCATCAGAACACCTTTTACAACATTACATTTACCGTCCACTTCATCAACATTTGGTTGAAGTACATCTTATTCTGAAAGCAGTAAGGTCAGGCTTGGAGGAATATTGTATTTTGTAGGTGCGTGGTTATGTTTGTATTTTGTAGTCGAGTTGATTACGGTAATGTCTGTAGGTGAAATACCGGAGTGTAGCAAGTTCACTTTAGAGATTTGTTTTTGGTTGCGTCAAACGATAGGTGTAACCCGAGTGCAGCTGTTCTAGATTCACGTGGAACCAACTTTTATGATCTTTAAAATATTTATTTGAATATTCTTGTCGTGTTTGCTGTAATATTTCTGTTATTTTACACTTAACATACAATATCCAAGCTGTTCCAAGGTTGATTGTTCGAAAATTCTGCTTAGCATCAGTTCGCCCTTGTAAAAAATACACAATGAAGTGTAATTGGTGTTGTGTGTTGTCAATTGAAGGTGTAAGTACTTATATTATGAACTGGTTCACAGTACCATTGTGTGCGTATGAATTATTTATTATTTATAGTAGATTAGATACCAAATATAAAATTCATTCCGAACTTTTTCCGAAACCTGAAATCATAGTTAATGTTTACATTCTTAATGTTACATATTTTTCTGTAAAAATCTCAATCTTTGGTTTATATTTGTCAAATTTGTACTAAAAGTTAAAACATATATATTTTTTGCAGAAAAAGATTAGATACGTCAATGAACATAAGTTTTGTCGGCAATGTTATTTTTTTATATCCAGCACTGGAAAATAAGCCTTTGTAGGTTGTGGTTTTGGTATTAAAAGCATAAAATTCTATATTATACTTTTATTGTATTGATTATTGTTTAAAAAGTATATATATATATATATATATATATAATGATATTATGGTCTTTGAATAGAAAATAAAGACAAAACTGCGTTTCTCTGTAAAGACAAAAGTATCATTATAAAACAACATTTAATGCCTTTAATTCAGGTCTCTTTATATTTTAACAAATACGGAAAAATTCTCCTCTCAATAAGTAGTTATATAAATTAAATGTCACTACTGTCAGTTGTGGCATCTTTGTCGATAGCCAATATTCTTGTCGACCAATAAGCGGTGACGCGGCAAATTCAAATTGGTGAAAAGCACACGAGTGAGGTGATTTTCTTTACATCTCCCCCCCTAAAAGACAACAATTACAAGTGGTTAAGTACGTAATTGTTCATTTAGTAACAAACACTGGAGATAGTTTTGTAATGTAATGTTTTGTAATATTATGGTCTTTGAATAGAAAATAAAGACAAAACTGCGTTTCTCTGTAAAGACAAAAGTATCATTATAAAACCACATTTAATGCCTTTAATTCAGGTCTCTTTATATTTTAACAAATACGGAAAAATTCTCCTCTCAATAAGTAGTTATATAAATTAAATGTCACTACTGTCAGTTGTGGCATCTTTGTCGATAGCCAATATTCTTGTCGACCAATAAGCGGTGACGCGGCAAATTCAAATTGGTGAAAAGCACACGAGTGAGGTGATTTTCTTTACATATATATACACATTCTTAATATAAACAATTGAAATAAATAAAAAAAATATCATGTTAATTAAGTATTGATTGATCAAAAAATCGCAATAAAACAGCAAATAAAAAATATTTTTTATTCGACTTGACATTGGTATAATGCACAAACTATCCCCTTGCCACACAAATAAAAATAATCAATGCTATTTGCGACGTTCAATAAATCACAAATACGTTCAGGAATCATGCGTGATTTGAATCAAATCGAGACATTTTGCTCTTTTTAGAACTAAATTGAAATAGAATCAGTTAAAAACATTATTTTTTATACAAATCGAATTTTACTCGATACGAATCGTATTTTCGCCGAGTTTTAATGAAATTCGTTCGGAAACAAAAACTATGAAATTTCAGTTCCCATTGTTATGCAGACGAATATAAATGCAAGCCGGATTCACACCATGTAGGTTAACAGCGATAGGATATCTGGATATGACTTGTTTCATTTAACATAAATCTGTATATATTATTCTAACATAAATATAATTATTCTAACATAAATTTAAATGTAATATAATTATTTCTAAACTACAAATAAGGTATTTTTTTAAAGAATAGATGGCAGACGAGATTTGGCCACAAGATAGCAAGTGGTCACCGCCGCCCATGGACACCTGTAACAGCTGGGGGCTTGCGGGTGCGCTGCCGACCTTGCAGAATCCTGTTCACAGCTCTCTTGAAGAGCTCCATGTCGTAACAAAACTATATCATGTCGTATGTACCTATACGTCAACCCTGGAATGCCACGCATATTGTGACAAAAATTATACAACTGACTAATCAAACGTGGCTTGACCCAACGGGACCACTAATACAAAGAAGAACAATTGAAGATCAAGGGCCATTATAGCCTTTAGATTTTTGTACCTTGGCATTCCACTCGTATATGAAAAAAATCACAGCAAGGGAAGCCGCTCAAATGTAACAACGTGTAGGGCAATAAGTACTGATTACAATACAACTTCAAAGGTTTTTGCGTTTTGCACACCTACAGATTCTCTATATAATACTATATATATATATATATGTATATATATGGTGTGTGTGTGGTGGCGATCTCTTAGGAGAGCTCTAGGAGTATAATATCTTGCAGTGGAGAGACACACTGATGGTATGATATAGACATGGTGATCAGAAAATTTGAAAACCTGTCAGATTTAAAATGACGTAGCGTAGAAATTAAAAAAGCTCGTTTAGTTAGCTTTTATATGCTGTCACGTCATGCATTCAAATTAAAAACTTGTCCGTCCTGCTACGGAATTCATTACGAACAGTGTCAAAAGCCGTGTACTCTACGGGAGTGGATTAATATTCACAGAACTAGCACAATACAGATTAAAAACAGTGTAAATTCTTTATACACGCGCTTGATAAGCTTTACGCACATGTACACGCTGCGTGAGTGAGTGTCGTTAGATCGTACAGTTAATATACCAGTAGCATAGTAGGTGGTACACAAGTTTCAGTTAATATACCTTTCTATAACAATGTACCTGAAGAAATAAAATTATTGATAGAAAATAAATTTAAACACACTTTAAACGAAATGGCTAATAGAATGTACATTTTATATTTTAAGAGTTTTCAGAAATGACATTGTTGTTAAAAAGATAGATTATAATAATTATTAAAGATAGATTTGAATTATAGTTAGATAGATGTTTTTTCTCTTTTTTTTTTATAAAAAAGGCGGCAGATTGTAAATCCAGCTGATCGTAAGTGGATACTGTCCTCCATAGACATCCGCGATAACATGCCAATATAAGCCCAAAATGACAAACATTGGCACGCCCCCGGATGTGCTGCTTACTTTTGCAGATTAAGGAATGGATTGGGAAAATTGGGAGGGATAGGATGGGATGGGAATTGGCTCTGGCGTATCTCACTCACTACCGAACGTACGTACATTAGGGAAATACGATAAAGTAGAAAATGCAGTACATTTCAGGGTAGACTTCTGTGAGAGAGGGGTAACGTGGCCAATGCGAGTAACCAGCGATGGCCAATGCGAGTAGTCGAATGCGCCCAGCGGCTGTGAGAATGCAGCATGTTTTTTTTTTTTTTTTATAGACTAGGGGGCGGACGAGCAAGCGGTCCCACGTGATGGTAAGTGTTACCGCCGCCCATGGGCACCTGCAACACCAGGGGGCATGCGGGCGCGCCGCCGACCTTGCAAAATCCTATTCACAGCTCTCTTGAAGAACCCCATATCGTAGCTCAATGGAAAGACCTCTTGAGGCAGTTCGTTCCACAACCTACGGGTTCGCGGTATAAAATAATTTTTGGACCGAACAGTGCGCGACACCTCCGTATCGAGAAAATGCGGATGGACCGCACTTCTGTGACGGGAGGTGCGGTTGTAGAAACCCGAGGTGGGAATTATATTAAACAATTCTTCAGAGCATTCCCCATTGTACAGGCGGTAGAACACACAGAGAGACGCAACGTCTCTCCGAATGCTGAGGGATTCTAAACCGCCCGTGAGAGTGGGATCGTCGACAATACGAACAGCACGTCGTTGGATTGAGTCAAATGGGTCCAATTGGTATTTCGGTGCGCCGGCCCAGAGATGAGAGCAGTACTCCATATGGGGCCTCACCTGAGCTTTGTAAAGCATAAGGAGTTGCCCAGGTTTGAAGTACCGCTTCGCTCTGTTCAGCACACCGAGCTTTTTGGAGGCCATTTTGGCCTTATTGTCCAGATGACCCCTAAATTCGACTTTGCTGGAGATGTCGATACCAAGGATCCCGATACTCTCCAAGATCTTAAGAGGTATGCTCTGAAAGCGAGGTGCTACAACAAAAGGGGTTTTTTTAGCGGTGAATGCACAGACTTGCGTCTTACTGGGGTTAAAATCCACTAGGTTCATAGAACCCCAAATCGAGACTAGATCTAAAGAGTCTTCGATTTCAGACACAAGCCTGGCGCGACTCTCTTCCACTTCGACCCGAGGGATGTTGGCGCGGCCCCTGTACAAGGCGTCTCCAGTACTGTCATCTGCATAGCAACGTATGTCACCAATTTGCAACAGGTCGTTGATATGCAGAAGGAACAGAGTTGGAGACAGCACGGAGCCTTGCGGGACGCCAGCGTTAATAGACATGGTGTCGGAGCAGCTACCATCGATAACGACTCTGATGCTCCGTCCAGTCAGGAAACTGGCAACCCATTCGCATAATCCCTCGAGTATCCCGAAAGATGGTAACTTGGAAAGCAGCGATTTGTGCCATACCCGGTCAAAAGCTTTCGCAATGTCTAGGCCTACAGCCAGAGCCTCGCCTCTACTCTCAATGGTGTCAGCCCAGCGGTGTGTTAAATACGCTAAAAGATCACCAGCCGAGCGATTATGGCGAAATCCATATTGACGGTCGCTAATCAGCTGGTGATCCTCTAGGTACCCAAGGAGCTGTGTGTTTATAACACGTTCCATCACTTTGGAGAGGAGGGAGGTGATCGCTATTGGCCTGTAGTTGGCCGCAGGGCCGTCTTTACCAGGGGGTGCAAGGGGTGCGGTGCACCCCGGGCGCTCACCTTTTAAAGGTAATGAAAAAATATAACGCTATAGTAAACAATTACACAATAGGATATTTGACTGTCATAGGATACACAATAGGATATTTGACTGTCATAGGATACACAGTAGGATATTTGACTGTCATAGGATACACAATAGGATGTTTGACTGTCTTAGGATACACTCCCGCACCCCGGCGCAGAATAGACTTAAGACGGCCCTGGTTGGCCGGGTCGGTGCGGTCACCCTTTTTAGGCAAAGGGTGAACATGAGCTATCTTCCATGCCGACGGGAAGCTTTTTGCGGAATATGAGAGCCTAAGGAGTCGCGTAAGCACCGGAGACAACTCGGGAGCGCAAAATTTGAGCACCACCGCAGGAATACCATCTGGCCCACTCGACTTTCGGATATCAAGAGATGCTAGAGCTCGCCGAACTTCACGCTGGGTGAAGCAGATTTCTGGCATGGAGCTTGTGCACCTTGAGGTGGACGGTGGTGAGGCACCTCTATCGTCCAGAGTTGAGTTTGAGGCGAAGAGACTGCCCAGGAGATCGGCTTTCTCTTTCGCCCCATGGGCCAGTGAGCCATCGAGTTTCCGCAGTGGTGGAAGTGACGACTGACAGAAGTTACCCTCGGCAGCCTTAGCGAGCGACCAGAAAGCCCGACTTCCGGAAGGATAGCTTGCTAGTCGATCGCCAATTCTGCGGATGTGCTCATTCCTTGCCCTGACAGTGATCCTCTTACTGCACCTCGAGGCAGCGTTAAATTTCTTCCTCAAGTCGGTGGTATTCGGATCTTCAGACACCTGCGCTTTGGCCCAGGCCCTGTATGCAGCCCGCTTATTACGGCGGGCCTCTCTACAGGACTGATTAAACCAAGGCTGGCTCCGTCCGCCTACGGGTATCACGGAACAAGGAATATAACATTCCATGCCCTGCAACACCACGTCGGCAACGGAGTCTGCACAGGTATCCGGATCACCCGACGAGAAACAGAGCTGCCCCCAGGGATAAGAAGCGTAAAATTCGCGCAACCCATCCCAATCTGCAGACTTGTAGTGCCAGACGTTGCGCGTTCCCCGAGAATAGGTCGGCGCGGATTGTTTAGCTGGCACAGCAGTTCGAATGATACAATGGTCTGATGATCCTAACGGAGCATCAACAACAACATTGTAGTCATTCGGCCGCGTAGTCAGCAGGAGGTCCAATGAGGAGGGAGTATGGTTCTCGATATCAGGTATCCTCGTGGGTGAGGATACCAACTGCGAGAAACCATAGGTCAGGGCAAAGTTGTAGGCTGATCTCCCTGCGCGGTCGGTTATTCGGGATCCCAACCACTCTTCGTGATGAGCGTTGAAATCACCGAGGACCACCACTTCCGCGCAAGGGAACTGCTCGAGCACGCTGTCAGTCGTCTCTTGTAGACGCTCAAAAAAACGAGTCGTCTCCGTATCACCGCTGTGGGACCTGTAAAGGCAAGCGTAGACTTTAGTGGAACATCCATAGTCAATACGCGCCCAGAGGATCGACAGGTCCCTGTCTTCAAAATGGCTGAGGCGGCGGCAACGAACATCCTCCCTGACGTACATGCATACCCCGGCACGTCGCACAAAACAGTGCTCCAGTTTGTAACCGGGGTAATGAAGATATGATGTATCGGCCGGGCAGGAAATCTGTGCCTCCGTCAAGAAAGAAAGCTTTGCCGTCTCAAGGTGGTAGTGGACGGCGTCGATGTTACTATGCATCCCTCTGATGTTGCAAAAGTCCACTTGAAACGTGGAACTTGAGGGGTGGGCCGCTGAGCAAACGTTGTACTTTTTCTTTTTCCTGGCCATTGTATGTGAGTAGGTGTGAATAGGGGAAAGAGGAAGAAGAAGAAAAGAGGGGACGGAGAGAGAGATGGTTGCATGCGGATCAAAGGACAAAGCACGGAGCAGAGAAAAAACCAGGTCACAAAGGTTGTGTGACTTGCTGGCACGGGGTACGGAAGGGCCCCCGGTCCCCCCCCCCGGGGGCAGCAGTCGGGTTCCACTCCGGTCCCCTCCGGCACAACTGCTACTCCAAGGGATTTTTCGCGTGCGGCGGGGCAGCCTCCTGGGGTGGAGATTAAAGTAAGATCCCCAGGTTCGGGCTCCCTACAACCCGCGGGCGGTCAGCGGATAACCGTTTCACCGGGTCTCCCTGATCCCCGCGCCACCATGCCACGCCGATGCACGTCTGTAATTCTCCGCAACCGCTGGTCCTCCTTTCCACACGCAACAATCTCTCTCTCGGGACGGCTTCTTCCGCTCACCGCCGGAACACCGCCCGCTCGGAGTGGGGGCTCCGCGCGTCCATTGATGCGGCCCCGGGGACAAGGACGGCAGCGCTCTGTGGACCAGCGCTGCCGTGAACACTGCGAGGGTGTTGGGGGAGACACGTATAGTCTCCCCAGAGGATAGTGACAAAGTCGCAGCACTGGAGGGGCACCGGTGCGTTCAGCTGGAGATCCCGGAGCCCCTCTATGCGTGCGTGAGTAGGACCACCGAGGGGGTTTTAGTGGGTAGAAATCCCACATAACCTGACCTTCCCCCCAGAGGGTCGGGTATCTTGTTACAGAAGATTTCCCCCCCGTGAACAAAAAAAAAAAAAAAAAAAAGGCTCCAAAGGTGAGCCTTTTACACCCTGTACTCTCTGTACTCTCCCCCTGAAATATTATAGATACAATTAATTAATATATTAAATAACATTATTTTCAATATTCATTTATTCTTAAAGCATTCATATTATGTAAATATTTCGCCTTATATGAGTACCGACTGTATACTGTATCATGATTTCACCCAGAACCACCTTCTCTTTGATACTTTCACGTCAAAGGTCGTAAATTATTTTAATAAGTCGCTGCTTCGACGTGGAGGTTTCACTCGCAAGGTCTTTTGCCTTAAATCCATTCATTCACCAGTAATTTCGACATAATAAATAATTATTTATTATTCAGATTCCTTCCAGCGATGTGAGCGAAGTGTTAAAGATGTTCTCTATTTATTACAAAGCGGCATTTCTTTACTGTCTTATCTCCACTGTGACATTAGCGTGAATTCAAATTTGTTGAAAAGTGCGCACGAATAAAGATATTAATTAAACTTAACATTTAAAAGTATTAATCGGTGAATGGCAAAAAGGTGTAAGTTCGAAATTGTCTCGTTGTAATTTTCCTTATTTCGAATTTTTGTTCCTTGTAGTTGCTGTGTAATATTTGTATCAATCAGTCTATAACTCCCCACTGTAGGGCATAGAAATCATATTTATCTATTAAATGGGTCTTAACACACTCACATCATAAATCATGAAGATCATGAATTACCTTTTTTATTTTACTCGATGTTTTTTCGACGTTTCGAAATCGATAAATATGTGTAAAAAACGTGAAAATCTCAAAAGTACAACTTCGGGGCGTAATCACTTAATCAGCGAGCCCACGTATACTCTTAAAAATTTTAAAATCCTATCCTTCCTTCCTTCCTAAAACCATTAAAACACTCCTTTTTAAAACCCTAAATATTACTATAAAATATGGTGACCTCAGCTCAAGGGACTATGATTTTTATGAAGGCTCAATAAACTGACAGTGCATTGGCTATGCGAGCTTCAACTTCAAATAATGTTATTATCGACAAGAGATTCACCTATAATTACGGACTGCCGCAAACGTTAACACGATACCTCTCAGTACAAATAATGTATAGAAGCGGACACTAATTTGTATGCAGTAAAAACAGATAATTTTACAGTTCCTCGTATATATTTATAGTAGAAAGAGAATCACCCGTATTCTCTCTTGTGACCTCATTTTAAGAATGACAATTAAGTTATGTTTTATTGTAATTGAAAATACAAATAATATTGAAACGTTTCCTGTCCTGGAGTGGTGTTTTGGTGTCCCTTCATAGTTCTTGGCGCAGGGCCGCCCGGTCCGCATGATACCAACCCATAGGGGGAAATCCGCTTGTAGAGTGCCAGTGACCAGTGTAGGCGGAGGAGGTCCGTTAAAGATGACGGTCAACGCGTCTTCCAGCGCGAACAGGTCGCGAGAGATTTTTCCTGTGCGACGCCGCTCGTCATTTAAAATAGTATCAAAATTATAAGTGTATACAAATACAGTACTACTAATCAAATAATGTCGGTCGGCCATCTTGATATTTCTGACCGTAAGTGAACGTTAAGAGACTGTAAAATGGAATGGTTACAACTTAAAGTAATAAACTGTGGAAATGTGTTTGGATGTTTGTTTCTTCTTTTACTCAATCATGCTGAAATTATTGTGGAATACGAAGATGATCGACCAGCATTATTTAATTAGTGGTACTAACTCGTAATGTAAGAGCACGTATATGTACCTACCAACACGTGCATGGTACCAATAATTTGGTATCCATAATACAGGGTCGTTCGATAGGAAACAAGTTCGCTATCACCCCTCCGGGAGCGTATCCGTTATTCAGTACAATGTTGGGAAAATTAAATTTCACAATCGATAGCTCGCAGTATTGGGGTTTTTGTAGTGTACTGATAGTCAACACTCTTATATCAACATAGACATAGATTTAGTGAACATAGACGGTACTAATATCATCACAAATTATTATGTCAATGTTGTCAAGTTGTCACAAGTTTGAGACCAGATAAACAATAGATACAGTACATTAAAACCACCTAAAATCGACCTAAACGATAGTTGTTAAACGACAAAATAAAAGTCGATTTAGAAGATATCTACGACCAAAAAAATATATAAATTCCAACACCAATATAGAAAGGTATTTAGTTTTAGTACCTACATTAAAAATGTTATATAAGACGTACAAAATATCCAGTTTGATAGAAAATTGTTTATTCGTTTATTGGAAAACAAGACAGTAAGTATATAATTTTACATTTACTATATACCTTGCTAATAATAATGTCAATTTAAAGTTTCCACATTTATACAGCTTATAGATATAACTTGACATATTATTACCACTCATATATAATTTATGTTTTCAGAAATCTTCGGATTATTTATTAAAACCGTTAATCTGAAATTAGAACGCGCAAATTCACTATTAATATTGCAACAAAAACAGAATATTAAGTCCATTTTTTAAACATTACACCTTTACTATGGATTCTACTCACTAGTTATTTAATTTGATGTTGCCTAGAATCTTAATATTTTGTACTATTATTCGTAAATAAATCTATCAAATAATGTATCTATGTCGTGACCCTCTAACAATGGTTTTCGTTTAGGTCAGTTAGGACAATCTTTGGGGGCCATTTTGTCACATTGTCCGCCATTTTTCTTTTGCATAAGACAAAAGAGGTCACAACAAAGAGGTCTATTAATGGAATTACTGGTGGATATTTAGGAAAACTACCAATTGGGCTTTTTGGCGGGAACTTGAGAAATAAAGTCGAGTTTTTGTTTAATTATTTATTATAAAAATATGTATTGTGGGTTGTGTAGTTTAATATTGACAGTTTATTAAACTTCAAGTGCATATCATTATGGTTACGTTCATTTAGATTTCATTTTTTAAACAATACAAATATACTGTTTGTACAGGATTATTTTAATGCTTCCATTCAAAAAGGGATTAAGTCTATTATTCCCTTTTATTTTATTCCCTTTGTGCTCCACAACATATCAAAAGAGTATAATTCTAGCTGCACCCGAAATTACATTTTTCAATTACTTTAAGGGCGTCGCTGTTTGTAAAGGTATAGCTATAGTTAACATAAAGAGAGAACTCTAGCGTTTACATTTTTTAAATATTAGGGGTTAAAGTATGAAATTGCCGATTTGTACTGAAAAATTAAAACTCATTTTTTTCTAAAATGTAACATATTTATTTAATCAAAATATTTACCCTCATTATCTATACATTGTTGCCATCTAATCGGAAGTTCATTTATGCCTTTGCGATAGAATTCTGGGGATGTAGATTCGACAAACTGTGTGAAAGCATTTTGTACTGCCTCTTGGGAAGAAAATTTTTTACCACATAGAAAATTGTCCAAATCACGAAAAAAATGGTAGTCCGTTGGAGCAAAGTCTGGCGAGTACGGAGGATGACGTATGGTTTCTATCTACAGCTCCTGTAGAGTTACAACGGTTTCTCGTGCAGTGTGAGGTCTTGCGTTATCATGGAGCAATAATGGTTCACCATCTCGTGATCGCTTCACGAGTCGGGGCTGTTTCACTACTAGTTTCGCCATTATTGTTTGCAGTTCGGCACCGTAAACATCTGCTGTTATTGCTTCACCAGACCTGAGAAAGCTATAGTGAATAACATCATGAATAGACCACCAAACAGTTACCATTAGCTTTTTATTGGTAAGCTTTACCTTAGGGCACAGTTGCGGCGTTTGACCTGGGGTCAGCCATTGCATTTTTCGCTTTCGGTTATCGTAAAGAATCCACTTTTCGTCACATGTCACAATTCGATCCAATATTCCTTCATTTCTGTACCGATTCAACAAGGAAACGCAAGTTTCAACACGCGTTTCTTTCTGCAGATCAGTCAAATCACGAGGCACCCATTTTTCATATTTTTTTATCTTATTGATTTGATGCAAATGAGTCAATATTGTAGGAAAGGTAACGTTAAACCATGCCGCTAATTCCTGAGTAGTTTGACTCGGATCGGCTTCCACCATCTCCTTCAATTCAACGTTATTCACCTGTGTGGGCGGTCTTCCACGTGGTTCGTTCTTCAAGTCGAAGTTTCCATTACGAAAGCGTTTAAACCAAAAACGCACGGTTCGTTCATTAGCAGTCTCCTCTCCAAACGCAACATTGATATTGCGAGCCGTTTCTGCCGCGTTAGATCCGCGTCGGAACTCGTATTCAAAGATTACTCGGATTTTCTCGAAGACAAAACGCATCGGGCGTTTGAATTATTAACACCTCAGTTCGTAAATCAGTCAATCGAATATGGCACTACATATGTAATAGTACGAAACATTTAATTTCAGAAGTTCACAATTTTAAATTTTCTCGTACCGTTTGGACATATCGATATTGTAGACGAACTGCAGGACACATTGTTTTTAAAGTAAATTTCTGATTAACTATGGTGTATAATTTTCAAAAGAACGTAAAAGAATATCGACGTCTATACGTATAAACTATACGTTGCGGAGAGGACAGATAGGAACTATAGTTGCATTGGATAGATTTCGTAAAGCTCTGTAACGTTATACACGAATTTAAAGTTGGTATATAAACAAATAACGCCACGCTAAGGGCCTGCATTGGGGGGGAGAGTGCACGCTGCAATCTAACAGTCACTGGGAGCGCTCCTGGGCACGTTACCCCTCTCTCACAGAAGACTACCTTGAAATGTACTGCATTTCCCACTTTATTTTATTTTCCTAATGTAGGTACGTGTTTCGGTAGTGAGTGAGATGTGCCAGAGCCCATTCCCATCCTAACCCTCCCCATTTTCCCAACCCTTTCTCCAAATCCATTCCTATAGCTCCAAAGGTAGGCAGCTCATCCGGGGGCGTGCCAAAGTTTGTCATTTTGCTCTGATTTTGGCATGTATCGCGGATGTCCATGGGTGACAGTACTACTTACCATCAGGTGTACTGTATGCTCGTCTGCAGCTTTCGTACATAAAAAAAAAACACTCAACGACCTATACTCCGATTTTCCCTTTCCTGACGATTGACGACCGATTCGTGCAGTTGGTAATGCTGATGCTCCTGGGTTCGTTTCCCAGTCACACATTCATTTCTTTAAAGACAAATGTTTATTCGGATCTACATTAGGTAGTGTGGTTCGTCTTTGAATGAATTCAGAATAATTCGTCTCTATCTAGACCCACAATACAGGAAATCCTAGTGTGGGCCATTAAGTGTGGCGTTATTTATTAATTTTCTCTGTGTTTTTGAACAAATGTGTTTCCAACTGAGAATCAACCCCTGAGGTTGATTTTGCACATCACATCACATTGCACATCACCTTTTGCACATCATTTAGGGCTCTACCAGCTCGTCTAATCGGCCGTCAAATATGAAAAGCAACTTACAATTAAATATATGTACATATACAAAAGGCAATTTTACAAAAGCATAATAAAATTGGAAGTGGCGTGCAGATTATTTTTCCCGAGTTCAGCGGATGAGTTCTGAGCAAAGAACTGGAAACTTCTCAGCTTTCAGCCGTTAAGAATAGTTGGTACTTTGGGACATACATTCGTAAAGATTGGTGAACTATTTACGGGTACTACTGTCGGAAAGGTAGATTTCGTTATTTTTCTTTGTACGTTCTGGTAAAAACATATTAAAATAAATCGTAGTTTCATGAACCCTATCTAATAATATATCGCTTGTATACATACCATGTTACCGGCCAAATCTAATTTTAAATGACCAGTTTTATCTAGACCAAACATCTTACTTTATACGAAGCGTGTTAGTTTCAACCAGTTTAGTTTAGGATAAACTAGTTTGTCCCGATAACAAACATCATACTTCAGGACAGACATTGACAGCTTAAGTGACTCGTCTGTTCTTTGATTTGTTAAATTTAGACAACAGACAACACTTTATTCCTACATACATCATATATATATATATATATATACGTAGATGTTGGTATATCTGAAATTAATAGACTTCGACAACGTTTGACCGATCACCATGAAAATTGGCACATTGTATTTTTTCATGGAGAAGGTTTTTATGTTACCAACTTTGTTGTAACTCGCCACTAGATGGCGGTGCAGCACAAATACTCCTATATCGTTCAACCGATCACCATGAAAATTGGTATACATTGGATATTTGAGCATGGAGAATATTTTCGAGCTATCGACTTTGTTGTAACTCGGCACTAGATGGCGCTAGATCAACCGATCCCAAAAATCATATCGACGGCAAAACAGAATAATTTGTGATTTTATATACAGAGGTAAATAAATATAAACAGGCAGGACAACGTCTGCCAGGTTTTGTTAGTACAATATAAATATAACAATAACCAAAAGAAAATCAAAAGAATATGAAAAACCAAAGAAAATCATAACCTTTAAAAAAATACAAGAATTAACATAAAATATATTAATTAAAAAAAATGAAACGTTGCTATTTCATGCATGTGTGCGTTGTGATGACGGAAATGGTCTCCAACTCAGCGTATGCTGTGACCGAGTGTCAGTCACAGCACTGATTTTCAGTGGAGCCATAGGTGACACACGGAGAAAAGTATATTATTTAATAAATTAGTAACATATATAGCATATTTAATTAAAGATAAATGTAAAATGTATAGTAAAATTAAAAGTAAAATAATAAATAAATAAATGAAAGAAATATATAAACGAGTTCATATTAGGGTGTTGACAATTACGAAGAGAGAACAAACTGTGTACTATATAATTATGGCTACTTCAGGTAATAGGTAACGTACCTATACGATAATAGGTAAATGCAGTGGTAGTTATTTTTGATAATTTAATAGAAAATAGGTATTTGTATTTAATTTTAAACGTATTTAGACGTCTTACCTCTCCAATTGATGGTGATATATTAATCCAAATTTTTTATGCAATATATTTGAAAATACCGCGGAGAAACCGTATCTGGTATCTGAATTTGCCAATTGAGTTTGGATTTGTCCCATTACTGGCGACTTTCTTCCAACTGGAAGAAAGTCGCCTCCATGCTACTCCATGGAACTCCATGCTACGTTTCCCGGTACGTAGCTTATACTCGAGGACTCGTCTCCCCCATCTTCATACAATACTAGCAAAACTCCGCAAACGTTGTCCTGCCATAGAAGTTGAAGTGCTGCAGCGCCATCTAGTGGTGAGTTATAACAAAGTCGATAGCTCGAAAATATTCTTCGTGCTCAAATACCTATATATACCAATTTTCATGGCGACCGGTTGAACGGTATAGAAGTTGATGTGCTGCAGCGCCATCTAGTGGCTAGTTACAACAAAGTTGATAGCATAAAAACCTTCTCCATGAAAAGATACATATATGTGCCAACTTTCATGGTGATCAGTCAAACGGTGTCGAAGTCTATTAACATCAGATATACCAACATCCTCTTTTATATAATGAAAAATCCTCTTTTATATTATATAGAATAGATAGATGACAATGACATGTTTCAACTTGTCTACGTCTTGTTTCTTTGTGCTATGTCCTCGATTTCAGTTCTTCATCGAATCCGAACTACTAATTGCAGCCCGTTAATATTTTCTTTTCGATATGAGATTGTAGGTGAGATTTTCGATTATATATGTTGTTTGCCAACAGTATATCTCATGTGTCACAGAAAGTGTTAAAGAATAAGAAATAAGTAGGTGCGCAAAAGTGTGTGCGACAGCTTGTTATATAACCAGTAATCGAGAATTCTGCTGCTTCGTTCCAAACTTCACGTTCTTCAAATAGCTATAATAAACTTGTATAAGCATTTAAGTTAGATGACCAGATGATCTAAATTGTTAAATGAACTTTAGAATTTCCTGAATTAGGCGTCAAGCACACGAGGTAGCTGGTTCTGGCGACTAATAGCTCGAAAGCAGTGTATGGCCATAAAGAATAAATAATACCATATAGAAGGGAATCTTCTTTGTGCGTGTCCCAAAGGCCGCGAAATAAACTACTTCCCCCTCACCCCTTAACGCCCGTCTGTCGCCTATAGATGCCGTGAGGGCTGTTACTTATTTAAAAAAATATTATATCCGTATACCTATCAGGTTAGTTAGGTAAATTGTATACTTATTAAAACGTTTAATTTATTATAAAAAAAACACGAAATCGTTAAAAGCTAGGTGGTATTGTATCAAATCGAGCGCGTGGCGTCAGAAGACGCGGTGCGGCCCTGACTGATGGCTTGTATGATACGATGCGAAACTGTAGGCTACTATCGCGGACTTCATGCGTTCGGCGCGCGAGTTTTATTTCTATATGGTATTATATTTTATTCTTATGATTCGCTTGAATGTGTAAGTACGCATGGCGGGCGATTTCTTCCATAGGTAGCTATTTTGTAATAAAATAAAACAGCAGTAATACGATACTATATGACATTGTTGTTAGTTCAACATTCTATGCATTCTGTATTATATCATACCATATCATCAGCCCTTGTTCCTTCACAGCTGGTAATAATCCTCTTCTAAGGTTTGCAAGGTCCTCACACAAGATCTTTGTCTCTCCCCATTCAATCACCACCGGTGAATTTCTTTAAGTTGTCGCCTGGAACGCGTCCCGATCGCTATTCCTGGCGCACGGTCTCCATTCAAGGAATCGTGTATTAGGTCCTTACTGAAATTGCCGTTTTATACGGAAAAATTCAAATATTTTTTGTATGAAAATTATATATTTAATTAATCGAAGTATAACTTTTGCCATTTTAATGGAAATTGATTCATGCCTCTGCTATAGGACGGGAATTAATGAATTCTCTGAAGGCGTTTTTACTGCCTCATCGGAGTTGAATTTTCCCCTGTAAAAAGTTATCCAAATTCCGAAAAAATGGAAATCAGGAGAGGCAAGGTCTGGCGAGTACCGTGGGTGACGGAGTGTTTCCAGTCGAAGCACTTGTATCTTTGATACTTTCTGTCGTGCAGTGTATGGGCGAGCGTTACCATGGAGAAGTTTGGGACATTGTTTGGCTGTACTTCCTGGGTTCAACCATTGTGACGTACCTACGTTTACGATTATCACACAGTATCCACTTCTCATCACAAGTGACAATAAGATTCAGAATCCCTTCATTTTTGTGCCGGTTCAGCAAAGTAAGGCAAGCTTCGACGTGTGTTTGCAGCTAATTCACTATCCCGATTTGACAGAAATGAATTAATATTGTTTTGTCATTTACGCCGAAGGCTGCTGCTAACTCAGACGTGGTTTGAGGTGTATCTGCTTCCACTATTGTTTTCAATTCATCATTATCGACTTTAGTCTCCGGTCGCCCACAAGGCTTGTGTTCTTGAGGTCGAAATTTCCAGAACGGAAATCATCAAACCAAAAATGCACCGTGCGTTCGTTTCCGGTGTTTGGTCCGTGCACATCGTGAATATTGCGTGCCCTCTGTGCAGCGTTACTGCCACGATAAAACTCATATTCGAAAATAACGCGAATTTTTAATTTTTGCATGGTCGCAAACAAACAACGATATCTAAGCAAACAGACGTTTGACGGATGACAAATGAATAATCGATTTTGAAAAAGAATGTCATAGCTTTAAATTGAAGTGAATTTGAATTTGGAATTCGAAGCCAAACGCAAGATAACCAAGTTCAATGTGGCCAGTATGAACAAACAGCAATTTCATAGATAGGTAAGGTCGTAATATAATACGCTAGTTGTCTGCAATTGAAATCGATACGTTTTACAACTTAATCGACAATTAGAGATGAAAATGAAACCATGTTTGAAATTGGCGCGAGCGTCTTTGCATACCCGCATACATTGAATATTTTGAAGCAACATTTTTTTGTCCCCGCCATATTGAAGGCGGTTTGATATTTTGAGTAGTAACACGCGCTCGGCGGCGATCAGAGTTAAATTGAGTTAAAATTCACACCGCGGCCTCGGACAGTTGTTATTTGTTATTCGCGCCTAGTAATAGGTCTTGTTCGCTGATATCCTGTGCCACGCGAGCAGGTGCGCGCCTAGTGTGCGCATCGATAACATCTGGTAGCAGAGCGTGGTTGATACCGTTATCAACCATTCTTGTTTTTTGTCATTATTCATCAACTTGATAATTGTAACTCCCCGTGTTAAGGGCCTTGAATATATTGGGTCCACGCTCCTGCTACATCGTAAACATCTGGTAGCAGAGCGTGGTTTGATACCGTTACGTGATATTGATGATATTGATAATACCGTTAGGTAGTTAATATTGATGACTTTTTGTTTTTGTATATTGGTAATTTGGTTTAAATATTTAGTTTTTTATTTTTATTTTACGTTCACGGCTTGAAGGCTAGGCCCTACGTATATTTTGTATTCTGAAGATATTTTGAATCCACGCGTGAGACATTTAGTAGCTGGCTAGTTACCCACACGCGTTAATAATTTTTTTGGATATAACGCTTCACGTTTTTTTTTTGATAGCTGGACATTGTGGTTTTATTGAGTCCACGCTCGTGTACATTTTTGATTGCGTTTATTTTAATTTGATAATTTAATTTGTTTTTTTTGTTGTTGTTTTGTCAGGTAGTCTTAATTAATATTTTGGACGGTTATACCTTCTTGAAGACACATACGCACCCCTTTTGTTTTTTATTGTGCCTCCACTGCATTTTTTGTTTTTTTTTATTTTGTTTTTTTTTATTGTTTTTTTTTTACTTTTATTTTTGTTTTTTATTTTTGGTTTTTGCTTTGTATTGCGTGCGTCCTGAGGTGTAGACATGTCGGTCAAGGTGACCTTTTCCACACATCAGTCCGCAATGACTGCTCAGTTGAGATGGTTTGCTTCTGCGGTTGCAATGGTCAACCGCCCGGACCGGAAGCAAGCCTTACTCGCCCGGGCGAGTGAAATGCCGGCCCGTTTGGTGGCGTTAGATAGGAGTTTTGCTGAGGGCTTGACGTTTATGGCGAATTTGGAAACGCCTGTACCGGACGAGTAGAAGCAGCGTTATGAAGCGGACTTTGGCCAAATATATGATTTTGTGGACACCATTAACGAGGCGGTCTCCCACATCTCAACTCCCTCTGGTGGGGATTCACTTGTTGCACCCCACGCCTTGTTGGGTCGTCTCCCCACGCTCAACCTTCCCACCTTTGACGGTGATTTGGACCAGTGGTTGAGCTACTATGGGATGTTTAACAGTTTGGTGGACTCCCATTCCGACCTGTCAGCTGCTCAAAAAATGGCGTACCTGTTGGCCTCCTTACAGGGAGAGGCTCTAGGCCTGGTACAGCACCTGAAGGTCGATGATGGCACCTACTCGACACCCATGGACTTGTTGAAGCGCCGTTACCACAACGTGCGCCTTTTGGCTGACACCCATGTGGGGCAAATTTTGAACCTGCCTAAGGTTGCTTGTGCGTCAGCCTTACGGACAGACATTGTAAACCCTATTTTGGTGGCGGTTAACGCCTTAAGGCGATTGGACTTACCAGTGGACCAGTGGTCCTTTTTGTTGCTCCATATTGTGTTAGCGAAACTGCCTTTGGAGTTGCGGCTGCGCTTTGAGCGACAGTATGGTGGGGACAGCTCCACTCACCTGCCTTCCTATGAGGACCTCGAAAGGTTCCTGGAAGACGAGTGTCGCAGGGTGGATACCGTGGAGGGTTCCACTCCCTTGATGCCGCAGCCTAGCGTTCGCCGAGAGCGACCACTGGCCCGACCGCAGGGTCCGCCGGTGTCTAAGCAGTCACGGCCGAGATATGGGGTCTCCCAAGAGGAGTCCGTGGCTTGCAGATTCTGCAAGCGCTCCGGCCACCGGATGACTGCTTGCCACAAATTTGTGGCCTTGCAATTACACAAATTAGCGCGTCGACACATCGCCAAGGAGAGGCGATTGTGTTACCATTGCCTGGAGGGTCACTTCCAGCGAGAGTGTCCTCAGCCTCGTCCATGTGGACAATGTGGTGGTGCTCACCGCGTTCTTTTGTGTGCGGACCGCAACCAGGAGGGTGCTGGTGTTCGCGATGCTGAGCGACATTCGGGTGCTCGCGCTGGTGGTGACAGTCCTGCCAGGTCCAGCGCCGAGGATCGAGCCCTTACGGGCGGGGGTAGGCGTTCGCCACCCCCTAGAGGCGCTGTTGGGTTTGCAGAGTACTCCACAGTCTACCGCGACCGGAGATTCTCCCCCCCCGCTGTTGGAGCGACCGAGGTTGGAGCGGCGTCCACCCCGCCTAGGAAGGCAGGCTGCAGCCCCCTTCTCATCCTCACATGCTGTGCAGGGTCGTCGCGGTGAGGGCAGGGTAGACAGTTATCGTCCCCTGCCGCACTCGTGGAGGGAGCCCTAACTCCGTAACTTCTCCCGTTAGGGACTTGCAGCTCACCACGCTGAGAACCCAGAGACCATCCTCTTGCCTACGGTCTCTGTGCGGGTATGGGACCCGAAGGGCAACTCGATTGTTGTTCGTGCCCTTTTGGACTCGGGTGCCCAGGGTTGTAGTCTCAGCTTGGTTGGTGAGTCAATTGGATCAGACCGGTCATTTTTTGGGCGAAATGTTTTTTGCAGAAATTATGGGCTGCTGAATTGTCGTGGGATGAGCCTCTTCATGGAGAGTTATTGTTGGAATGGCTTGAGTTTGTGTCATCCCTCCCAGCTCTTAATCGTGTTTCCTTGCCCAGACGTTTCCTTCCGTCTGGAAAATATAGAGCTAGCCTTCATGGCTTTTGTGATGCTTCCGAGCGAGGGTATGCAGCGGTTGTTTATCTACGCACAGTGGATGCTGCTGGACATGTTTTGGTTTCGCCGGTTCTAGCAAAGAGCAAGGTTGCGCCTATTCGCTCGTGTATGACAATACCGAAGCTAGAATTGTCAGGCGCCACTCTCTTGACTCGTCTCTTGAATCATGTCGTCGCTACTCTAGGGCGTTCCGTAGAGTTAGTAGACGTCTTTGCATGGACAGACAGTCAAATTGTGCTTTGTTGGTTGCGAGCTTCTGTTCACACCTTGGAGGTGTTTGTGGCGAACCGTGTTTCCCAGATCCAGGCGTCGCAAGCTAGATTGATTTGGCGACATGTCCCTGGCGATATAAACCCAGCTGATTGTGCATCACGTGGATGCTCAGCCCTAGAGATTATTGGACATCCGTTGTGGTGGGGTCCGGACTGGTTGAAAGGACCGGTGTCAATTTGGCCGGCCTCACGGATCACTCTAGTTCAGCCTGCGATAGGCTTTGTAAGTTTACCAGTGGCCGATGGTGCCGGGAGCAGCCAAGCAGCGGAATCATCATGTGATCCCGATGTTTTGCTGGCCAGGTATAGCTCACTGGATAAACTTTTGAATGTGACAGCTTGGGTTAGACGTTGGCGTCACAATGTTAAAAACCCACAGAATAAATTGTTGTCAGCCTTCATCTCGTCTGAGGAACGACATGAAGCGCTATTGAATTGGATTCGCGTAGTACAGTCTGTTAGCTTCGCTTCAGAGTTAAAAACTATGAAGGAAGGTCCCGCTAAATTGAAAGGCGCTATTGTGCGATTGAATCCCTTTGTGGATCCTTCGGGTCTACTGCGCGTGGGAGGTCGGCTTAGACATGCCAATTTGCCTCATGGTGTCCGCCATCCTCTTCTCTTGCCGAAAGATGGACATTTGGTGCGGTTGCTGGCGATGGATCGACACCTCAAGAACTCCCATTCAGGCTGTAACGCACTGTTGGCGATTTTGCAACGCGAATTTTGGATTTTGTCTACTGTTTGTCGGATTTTGTTGTTAGACGACTCGTCCGGGGGGTCATTTTTCGTTGTATGTCTTGTTACAGAACTAAAGCTTCTACCATGCAACCCCAGGTGGGCGATTCTATTTTGAAGCGGGCCGTCGCGACATTATCCCGCTTACCCATTGATTAGCGACCCGAATACTTCGGCTCGGGACGGGGGATTGTTTGAAATTGGCGCGAGCGTCTTTGCATACCCGCGTACATTGAATATTTTGAAGCAACATTTTTTTGTCCCCGCCATATTGAAGGCGGTTTGATATTTTGAGTAGTAACACGCGCTCGGCGGCGATCAGAGTTAAATTGAGTTAAAATTCACACCGCGGCCTCGGACAGTTGTTATTTGTTATTCGCGCCTAGTAATAGGACTTGTTCGCTGATATCCTGTGCCACGCGAGTGTTTTGGGAGTTAAGTTCACATCGCGGCCTCGGGCAGTTGATTTTGGGATTCGCGCCTATTAACAGGACTTGCACGCGGATATCCTGAAGCCACGCGAGAGTGTTGGTTGGACTTGGTGATTGTGATTGTGCTTGTGGTATTTGGAGTGATATCTCGAGGTGATTTTGCTGCCGTGTGTGAGTTGCGGAGCTATAGCAGCCACCGGCTCACCACGGAACGAGACTTGGATTACGACACAAGTATCTATTGTGAATGTATGTATTTATTTAATCACACTAAGATAGGTCACGTCTAGTAGGGACTAGCGTAGGTACACTTTCCAGATTTGTGCGTGAGAAAAACCACCTGGGGTAAGTGAGACCTTTAAATTGTGTAAATTGTTCATTATTGTGCTTACCCACCATCGCGGTGGATATATTGAGTAAGTTTACTACATTTGGGCCCGAGTGCACATTCCTCGGGCTGCTTTCGCGTAACGCGAGGCAGGTGCGCGCCTAGTGTGCGCATCGATAACATCTGTATCACGAAAAAATATTGAATAATGACAAAACAAAAAAAAACAAAAAAAGAATTCAAAATATTTTTTCAAATCCAATAAAAGTTAGATGGATATGAGCTTGAGAACATTTGAGGTGGGAATCTATCCCTGTCTTAGACACATGCGCGGGAACCTTGAGACTCCTAATGCCCTTTCATACAGTAATGTTTAAAGTAATATTTTGGGAAAATCTATTGATCCGCTTATCAATACCGGTTGATTTTACCAACTATCAAGTTGCATCAAGGTTCAAAGTGACCAGTATGAACAAACGGCATTTCATAGGTAAAGGTCTACTAATATATTACGGTTATATTTTAGTAAATCACGAACTTTACTTGATGACATGATTAAGGAATTGTTGACACGAACTTGTAGACGTGATAAACAGATATGAGTAGATCAATTGATCGACATTTTTTATTGTATGTGTCGCACATCATCGCCATAGTTATAGAGGCGTTATAGCAGCCCACTTTCGCCCACTGCTGGCTACTGGCACTTTCTTTCTCACGTCACAGAGCACGGTTTCCTAGAGAGCATGGTTCCCTCAAATCGATTACTGTCTACAACCATTAGTCATCCTCCCACCTCGTCACGTGACCTATCCATCTCCATTTTAGAGACATAATAACTTTGCTAATACCAGTATTTTTTGTATAATCTACATATCAAACTTAACATATCTAACTGATCGACAAATTGCTTTGTCTAAAATATAACTAATATCCGGCAATATTGCTTTGATAACTAAAACTAGTTAGCTGTCGCTCGCACACTCGTCGCTCGAGGCGCCTCAGCCCTCGTCAGATCGGATAAATGTGTGTTTATTAATTTAGCGTATAACTTCGCTAAAGTCTTGTTGATTACTTAATTAGGTTTACGCGTGTAAGCGTATGTAGTGGCATGATTCGACTAGAAAAAACTACTATTCGCTTATCAAATACGAATATAAATATTTTATTTCCAAAATGAAATTAGTCCGTATTTTTAGTTCAATTTACAGTTATAAGTATTTTTTTAGTTCACTCAATAATTATTTTTTTTAGTTTTCTTTTATTTTTTATTTATTTGGGCACAATCATTATAATTGTACATATGAATACATACAAATTATAACTAATTCATATACCAATTAAGATTAACAATATATTATAATTATATATTCATTATCCTAGTTTATATATCCTTTTTAATAAGTCAGAGAAAATAATTATATTCAATAATAACCAAATTAAAGCGAACATTATTTGTTGGCTCGACAATTTCGACTCTTCAAGCACTGAAGAGTTTCTTTTCAAAACTTTGTAACACAAATAGGCACGTACTTAATTATTTACACTGCTCATTCATTTTTACACTCTCTGACACAAAATTTCCATACGATTTTGCTCTATGGATGTTGTTTTAACACACATATCATAAATATAGTTTTGATTGCTTAGGTTGCATTAGAGACTGTATAGATTCACTCACATACTAACAATTACACATTCAAATACAAATAAACATATATACTTACACACATACATAAACAGACAGTCATACATATATGTCTACATACATACATGCAATTTGTTATATACATACGTATGCACAACAAATTATTTTATATATACATATATATTCTGTTTATAATTTAATCTTTGTGTATAAGCTTGTTTTCTTTGTACTTTTAATATATATGTTGTAATTATTGGATACGCACACTATTGTCATATTATTGGGGAGGACACTAACTCCTGTGATTCAGGTTTACCTACTTCAGGAGTTGGGGTTTCATATCATGTATGTGACCAAAAAATCTGTTAACAATAAAGATTTTATTCTTTTATTATGTTTTAAGAAAGGGATACATACGTTATGTACATAAATAATTATCAAATGAACTTCAAATATTTTCTCTTTTTATTCAAAGCCTCTTTTAGCTACTATTAACGTTGAGCTTTTTCTATTCCACTAGTGTTCCAGTATTCGTTTAGAAAATGACGACTAGGAGTGCGAATATGAATGTGCGAAACATCCCTGGGCTACCTGTGGGTCTTTACCACATACATCTATTAGTATTTGTGTGAGAGAGAGCACGCGATTGAAGACGTAGACGCACTAGCAGGCTTTGGAAAATGTTTATATTTCTTGAATATGGACATGTTATACTGCCCTCCCAAGAAGAAAGGTAACATTTTTAGCGTAGGCATTAATAACATTTGGAAAATTTGGAAATTAAAAATAAACAAACCTAATATATAACGGTCATTATTTTTGTTTTATTCAAAACACCAGGTTTGAAGCTTGTTTTTATGAATGCAAATTAACAAGTATTCTATTTTGCATTTCTTCTAGAATGCCTTCAAAATGCACTTGTGACTTTTTTTAAGGAGGGCAGTGTAATTGCATAATAATATTGTAATTGTTTACTTACCTGGGCGGAAATGTTGCTTGCGCCTGTAAAAGTTACCTTTTCAACACCCTAAACGTGGGTGGACGTGTGGTGTCGGTCGGCTTTAGAACCACCATCCCATCTCTTGCCGCTGGTGTCGCAAAAGGCGACTAAGGAATAACAAAACCGCTACCACAAGTTCTGTTGAACTACACCACCTCCAAAAGAGTGGACGCCAACCTGCTTGGCCAGACAATGTGCATGAGTTCTTCCAGATCGACTTGCTTACTCGGCGATATCTTAGAGGTTAATGACACAATTTTTTTTTCGGAATGCCTAAATTCTTGTGGCTCTAGTGGCCTTTCAAGAGGCCGGTCGTGTTTAGTTCAGAGCGAGCGCAGAAAGCGCTCAGTCAGGAACAAAATGTGTGTTGCAACGAGCCTAAGGGATCCCCCGCCGGTAAACCGGCGGAAGGAACGGACCTCGGCTTAGGGCATTGCATGTGGGGGATACCGCGGGATCGCGAGTCGGTGAGAAGCGTCCAGGCACGTGCCGATATATCTCTGGTAAAAGTGTATCTCAGAGGTTAATGACACAATGTGGCTGAAACTTGGTGTATATACTAATTATGAGTCACTCAACTAGTACTGTGGAAACGAGCTCCCCTACCATCGCTTCTTTTCGGCGAACTTTTTGACTGCCCCTCGTATAACGATTTCTCTAAGAATTCCACAGCATACCTGCTCAGTGCCCGCTCATCACTACGCCTGGCTAACATTTTATTAATATAACGTAGGAGCACGTGACTCTGGTACATTACGTCGGAGGTTAGTACGAGACGGAACCTCTTCCAGTAAGCGATCGATGAGTGATGGCGAGAATACTAAAATTGTAGGAGTCCAGTCTGGGAAGTGAGCGCTACGAAGAGGACATCAAAACCTTACATGTGTGTAAATTTGATTTATTTATTTGTTAAAGTGCCTTCATTTTTCGCTAGAATGGTTTTAAATATTTTAAATCGGTTGTCATGTTTTAGATTTTGCAGGTGACACCTCACATAAATTTTAGAAGTAATAGTAGCTTCACACCGACAAGGGCTTTGCTGATAAAGTAACATTTTGTGATCGAAATCGACGGGTGCGGTCTCGGCACCCCCCTTGTATATATTTTTTGGACACAATTTACGACATGGTCCCGTTGAAGTGGACCCTCGCACGTACGATAACAAAATGGAAGGGAGGCACGATGTTTGGGACCATTCTGTTTTTAACAAGCGTATATTTGTGAAGGTTTGTATGTATAAGTATATGCCTTCCTGCAGATTTGTTTATTTTTTCAACTATTTTATTATTTATTTAGAAAGGAAATAGGCTATCCGCTATGAAAATAAAAACTAGTTTTTCTCTGTGCATCAAAATTATGAATGGTAAATAAAGAGATCAGTTTTGTAAAACTGCACTTTTTTAAGCATTTATGTTAGTAGTCTGTGGTCTCTTGGTTTATTATGTTAGTATTCTGTGGTGACAATATCAAATAGAAATCTTTCTAATTGAATGTCAGGTCAGTTTATTTTAAGGCTGCTATCCTTTCACACTTTACTTTTGCTAAACAAAATCACTTGTATTTAATGTCTTAATAACAAATATAAAATACATATAACGATATTATTTATACTAATATTATAAAGAGAGATTGATTATTTTTTCGTTTGAATGTAAGAAGTAATGCAAAAACAATTTTGAAAATTCTTTCATTTTCATTAAGCGAAACTAATAGATAGCTATAAGCTATGTTCGGGTTCCTTAGGAAATACTTATGCCCAGGATTTATTGACTGAGACAGAGCGGATTGTTAGTTAAAAAGAAATACATGGATATTTGATATGTTCTTAGAATTTCCTGCACTGATTCACGTTTGTCTCTTATTCTCCTCGTATCTCTCTCCTATACTTTTGCTTTAGTTCTTGTAACACTGTTGTTATGCTTAATAGTATTGGAATATACATATATATGCTATAATATAATATGTGTTATGTATATACCTTACTTGTATATAATATTTATGTATATATACATATATGTATTTTACGCAATAATCTGGAATCCTCATGAAAGTACGTATACTCTCATGTTGGAAAAAGTTAAAAAATTGTTCTTTCGCGTTATTTTCCTAATCAGATTTCCCTGTCGCAAGATTTAGCATAATTGAAGATTGATTTAAACGAAGAGATTGCATGAGTGGGAGAGTGCACGATGCAATCCATCAGCCGCTGGGCGCACTCGACTGGCCACGTTATCCCTCTCTCATAGAAGATTACCTTGTAATGTACTGCATTTCCCACTTTATCTTATTTCCCTAATGTACGTACGCTTTTCAGTAGTGAATGAGATGTGCCAGAGCCCATTCCCATCCTATCCCTCCCCTTTTTCCCAACCCTTTCTGCAAATCCATTCCTATATTTCCAAAGGTAGGCAGCGCATCCGAGGGTGTGCCAACGTTTGTCATTTTGGACTAATGTTGGCATGTATCACAGATATCTATGGGCTACAGTAACCACTTATCATCAGGTGGATTGTATGCTCGTCTGCCGCCTACGTCCATTAAAAAAAAATAGTTGCAATAAGTCCGCCCGTTGCGCTTACTGTTTTCATAGCTATGTGTGCAAATTTCTATCCAAGTCTATACAATGAAGATGCATATTATTCGCGCAATGCTCAAGGAAATCTTGAGTAACACTAAAATTTTGTATTAGAAATGCAACTATAGTTGAAACTATAGAAATTGTCCTATATTATCTGTATAATTAGTGTTATTACTATTTATTTTAAATTATTAAACTTTTACTTTCACTGGCTTTTCGGAGGGAATCCGGAATTTATTTCAGACATTTATTTATTACATTGGTATCTTAAACATGTCGCCTTTAAAATGGAATTAAAATGTCTTCGCAAACCTTTAGCAACGGAAAATTTACTGTTTCATTCCAAAGGGAATCCTTTGTGTAAAACATTCCTTGAATGGAAAGTATTCCAGGTTTTTGTTCTTTGAATTTCTCTTTGGGCTCTCAACTGTTTTGTGTTTAAAGTAAATTTATTTTTGTACTTTATGTAGGTATACATTATTTAATTCGTTCATCATGACATTTTTTTATATAAGAGATTGAAAACGGGTGGGGCTCAGAAAAAAAAGTCACCCATGGCACCTAGCAACATCAGGGTGGATGCTGGAGTGCTGCTGACCTTGCAGGCTCCTATTCACAGCTTTCTTGAAGAGCCTCTTGTCGTTAATAAGTGAAAAACATGAATACACAGTCCTTTTTATAACTTTCGTGTTTGCAGTATTAAATGTGTCTTTTTCATTTCATAGGTAACAGCGCAATTATCACATTATGTCAGTGTCGAGTTTTCTTTGTAATTAACAATTTTGAAATCAAAATTTAAAACACTTCTAGTCAATGTCTAGTCTCTTCGAAGCAATATAAGAGTCGCTCAGGAAAAATACAGTAGATATACTGAGGATAGAAGAGTTGAACTCCTTGGACGAAAAATGCTTTCTATGTTTTTATTTGATAATCACAAACATTATACACATTACGCATTTTGAATTATCACAATTAAACCAATAAATCCACAATACACAATTTTTATAATTACATATTATCGCTTAAAAGAACTCAACTTTCACTTCTCGAGTTCCCGCCAAAAAGTCTATAGCGTGTTGAAGATAGCACAGTAAGTAACTATTTGTGAAGGGAGTACAGATTAATAGTTCTTCGGTGACAAGAAGTACGATGATAAAACGTGACGAGACATGGTACGTATGGATCTCAGCTGATTATAAAACATCTATATTAATTAACCCTTACAAACAATTTTCATAAAATAAGATTCAAAAACGCTTTTTGAGAGAACCGTAGCCAAAGATAAAGGGTATCCATAAAAGTAACTGCAACGAGAAGACTGTTCCAAAAAGGGGGGACTATGCAAATTCTGTCAATTGAACATGTGCTACATAAAACATGATTTACGAACGGCAGAGTTTTCCGGCATAATCAGATTACCGGCGCACAGATGACGGCGAACGGTTCCGATTTGCATGCGTAATATTGCTAAGTGCACTTTTAGACTGTGCCGTTTCGGGTGCCGATGTAAGAATTCTAGAAGTGATATTTAGTTTTAGACTAGTGATCCAAGTGAAAATCAGCTATATTTATATTTAGCCAATTTCCGCTTAAACTCAGCGTCAATTCATTTTTCATTTTCAATAGACATTTAATAGCTGGTCTAAATAGATACATATTTAGTTAATATACACTTGTATAATACGATATTTTGTTCCACATTGCATATATAAATTGACACACTATCCAAAAGAAGTACCTAAGCATTGGAACGTTGGTCCAAATTTAGTCGACTTTTATTAGTTTAGACTGGTTTTAATCTGCTAGTAAATTGTTATTTAGCCAATTACCAGCAGCTAATATTATCTTAATGTAAGTTCCACTTCGATCAATAGTCTAATAGCAATGTTATGGTAAATGATTTCTATTAGAAGAAACAAATTATTTTCTTCTTTTTTTATGGACGAAGGCGGCAGACGAGCATACAGTCCATCTGATGGTAATTGGATACTGTCGCCCAAAGACATCCGCGATACATGTCAACATTGGTCCAAAATGACAAATGTTGGCACGACCCCGGATGCGCTGCCTACCTTTAGAGATATAGGAATGGATTTGGAGAAAGGCTTGGGAAAATGGGGTGGGATAGAATGAGAATGGGTTCTGGCACATCTCACTCACTACAGAAACACGTATGTACATTGGGGAAATAAGATAAAGTGGGAAGTGCAGTACATTTCAAGGTGAGAGAGGGGTAACGTGGCCAGTTGAGCGCGCCCAGCGGCTGTTGGATTGCAACGTGCACTCTCCCCCTCCCAAAACCAGTAGACCCAAAGGCTTAAACCAGTAGTCGCATAGTATTGATACAATAATATAATTTAAAAATAGTTCACGATGCTTTTAGAGAGTACGTACGAGATATTAATAAAGCAATATAGATTAATAAATTAAAATTTCATTGGTAACAAATTTTTGTTGACACAACATTGTATTGAATCCCCTAACTCCTGAAATAAGAATACAGTACAATGCGACTAGATATTGACAGTAAAACCCTTCAAATATTTAATTATTGTAATTATGTCTAAAATACAGGCGATTAGAATGAGCACATTTGCATGCGAGCACATTTGCGAGCATGCAAATGTGCTACAAGTATTGCTATAAGTACCGTACAAGTATTTTTCAATCGTAAAGTATATAATAATATATTATTGTACATTTGGCGAGTCCAGCAAATTTCTATCCAGCATTATCTCTCTGAGCATGAACATTTCCCCCGGCCTTGAAGAGTCATTATGCCACGAACGTGTGGATAATGTCTTCCGCCGAATTGTTCTGAAGTGATCGTTCAACAAAACTGGCAATTCAGTCGTTTGTACTCTTCCACTTAGTTTCAATGACTAGGTGAATTGGTTATTTGATGTTTAAAGTTTTCGATGTGGCAGTTTGGATTGTTGAGTCTAACAGTACCACATAATACTACTCAATACAGTGTACACCAGCGACGGTTGTTCGCTGTTACTACTTGTCGCACCAAGCCTGAGAAACGCAAACCATCGCGTCGCAGACCTTGTGATGTTTATGAATCGAAATCTCTAAAATTTAAAAAAATACCACTTACTTAAAAGAGTTATTATATCGATTATCGTCTTACATTGTATTATATTGAGGATCTCACTTTGTCCTTTACATGTTGTATCTATCAGCTATGAATAGTTCTATACACATTATAGCACTCAGTACATTTAAACTGGCGCTTTTTGTCATTTGTCTCCTATTCATAGAGTGTTGGCCGGCTTTAGGGTAGCACCTACCCATGTCTATGCGTGGGTGTCGTAAAAGGCGACTAAGGGCTAACAAAGCGGCTATCACAAGTTCTGCGGAATTACACCTTAATCTCTAAGAGAGTGGTCTCGCGAATTAGCTAGGCCAGTGCAGCGTCGCGTTTTAAAGCTAACCCACTCTTTAGAGGTGGTGTAGTTCCTCCGGAAGTCGTCGGGAAGAGATGGGGTGGTGGAGATGGGATGGTCGGCCGATATCATACATCCATGCTATGCACGCTTAGTACTCATAGATAACACGCAAGGAAAAAGCTTTACAAATTTTCTTATCAAATCCGCAATTAAATCATACTCGACTTGATGACATAAAATGTAACAAAATACACATCCCCTCGGCCCGGATTTAATAAAAACGACACTCTCAACCCGAGATTTGAATATGTATTAAAGAGGTAATTTGTTTGAGTTCCTATTTCCGTCCAGTATGAAATAGTAGACGGGTTTAGTAGGATATGGCTTGGCTTTATTATAAATTAAACTGAAACAAATCTAAACCGGTTTTTACCTATAAATTAACGTTCAAAATTTAACAACGGTTTTTGGAAAATCCTTTAAATATATTTTTTATACTAATGATACCGAAAGAAAATGTTCATACGTATACCGAAACTGGTATATGTACCTATATTAAGTTCGGTTTCATTTTGTATAAGTTTAAAATCCTGGCAACTCGTATACTGTTGTCCTGTCCTTTCAGAAAACATTGGCATTTTAAACTGGCACCCAGAGTAGGCACCACGAAAGAAGTCCGCGGCTCTGTGATCGGCCGACATAATCTTGCAAGATTATTGATTTCAATTTACCTTATCAAATTATGTACTTATTTTTATTTACACCTACCAATAAAAATGTGTCAAAATTAGGAAGGAGTTTTAAATTATAAACGACCATAATAATATTTAATTTTGCAGAATGACCGGCCGGCCTGTCATATTTAGTTCCCTTAAATTCCGCGGGACTTCGGGACTCAATTTGTTTTTCAGATTGAAAATATGGATGCAAATGTATTTCCGGAGAGTGTTTAAATCGACATATTTATATGAAAAGTAACATATTTTTAAAATTTATTTCGTATTTTATATTCATCATATACCTACTTAAATTCAAGTGTTGTTTTTTCAAAAAAATACATAAAATTTTCATGTTATTTAAATCAGAATCAGAATTATCAATGAAATCTACGGTTTCAGTCTTCGGGAACAAATTTAACACCCTCTGTAAAATGAACATAGTTCGTCCACTAATTCTATATTGGTTGAAGGTTCCTTTTCGGTGGGAGGTCGGAGGGTTATTCCCTAAGAGGCGCCATTAGGGAAAGTGTTATTGTAATACAAGTACGTGAAAGCGAAGTTCGTACTTAGCCGCTTAACTGAATGTCTTGTGGGTTAATAATTAATGTGTTTGTTTCGTTGTTTCACTACATTAATGGTTACATACATTAATATAGTTAATGTATTACTAATTTTATCTACGGCTTAATTGTTCAGAGTCAGTAGAGAAGGGAAGTAGTTGTTATAATTACTTTCCAAATATGATTATAGTTTTTGCCAAAGTATTTCAAAAATGTATGGATTAAGCGTGTTATAAGTCTGTAATTATTATTAAACATTTAATTCATCAACTAGCTGTGCCAGGGACTTTGTTCGCGTGAACTTTAGAATGATTCTCGTGGGAACTCTTTAATGGATCTGGATTAAAAGTGCCCTAAATGTTATCCCGGCACATAAGCTATAACTGTGTCAAGTTTCATTGAAATCCGTCTAGTAGTTTTTGCGTGATGCGCGATCAGACAGACAGACAGACAAAAATTCAAAAACATGTAGTTTTGAGCTCTATATTATCATTCGTACTTTAAATTGCAATCACTTTTTCAAAAAATATTTCATGTGCAGGCAATTTCATTTTATGTTTTGATTATTTCTCCCACGTGTATCGAATTGCGGATTTTTTTTAATACAAAAAGTGCCGCAGACGAGCATACAGTCCACCTGATACAGTGGATACTGTCGTCCATAGACATTCGCGATACATGTCAGCGTCAGTCCAGAATGACAAACGTTGGCACGCCCCTGTATGCGCTGTCTTACCTTTGCAGATTAAGAAATGGATTGGGGAGAGGGTTGCGAAAATAGAGAGGGATGGGGTAGGATAGGATGGGATGGGAATGGGAATTGATTAATTTGTTTATTGGGAAAGAAATAAATTGTTTAATTAAGCTGTGCCCTGTACTTTTACCTATCGAATGGACCCATTTTCGTGTTTCTATGACTAATATCTACGTACGTGTTTCGGTAGTCCCATCCTAACCCGCCCCATTTTCCCAACCCTTTTTCCAAATCCATTCCTAAATCTCCAAAAGTAGGCAGCGCATCGACTGTCGCATGTCGGCATGTCGACGTTTGTCATTCTGGACTAATTTGGGCCTGTATCACGAATGTTCACGTGCGACAGTATCCATTTACCATCAGATGGACCGTATACTCGTCTGCCACTTACTTTCTATAAAAAAATAAAAAAAAACGTTAATTTGCGTGTGGTAGAATTTTTAAAAGAACAAATTATTTGATCTGTCCATTAATATATTTAATGAGAGTTAGAAATCAGCTTAAACATTTAACTGACTTAATAATATTCCACCAGTATTAAAATTATTCTAATAACACAATTTGATCGCCACTCTATCACGATTTGATAGATTTAATCAAATTTTAACAGATAAGTGAACTGCATTGATTTCGAAAATCTAATTTGCATACAGTTTAATTACTGTACGGAATAAATGATTGATTGATCAGACTCATTTAAATACTAGTGACCAGACGTATTGAATTGAAAATATTTTATTGAAATATTTTCAATATTTTATTGAAAATACTAGTGAATTTTGATTGACGTGGGTCATCAGCATCACTCATCAATATGAGAGACGACGTGAGTGAAGTTTAGGTGTTAAGTGTTAAGTTTAGTGTTTAGGTGTTTAGTTTAACCATTAGCGTTAAGAATTGTGTTCCTTCTGTTATTGTAATTTGATTACGTTTAATTTTCAACACTTGCATTTTTATTTCATTTTTGCAGAAAGCACATAATAGTGACATTTAACAAAGTATTCTGATATATTTTTTCCGTTAAAAATTTGATCAAAAAACAAATGAACAATTAATCAATCGTTGAATGACATATTTGTTTTTTCTTAATTATATTTATATCAAAAAAAATATTATGTACATTTCAAAGTATCTATTAGTTCAGAGATGCCTATCAAGAGTATTTTAAACCCTAAGATTGTGTTTTTTGTCAATCGTTTAGTTTTAGAGCAGTTCATAATAAAAATAATAGCTGTTCGTTTTCGTAAATCAATCTATTATTATCGCAGATCAAAATTGGAATAAAACACGAAATGGTTAAACCAAACCCATTTTTAAATGTGAATTTCTTATCTTGTTTTCAGAGTATACACAGAAATATGCACCGAATAGTACGAGTATAATAGAACAGGACGCTATGCAACGAGTATAGTGTGTTATACTTGTAATATCGCAATCGTCTCCACGTAAAGATTTTGTGTTTTTTATCCGTCTCTCGATTTACTTTCGCAAGGAAAAGTTGCTCTTATAGACGGGGATGGATAATATAAAAAGCGGCACATCTTGAAATTAGTACAATAATGGGGACATCATAATCGTAATTAAATAATAAAAGCTATAAGAAAGATGTCCACCATGCAGGATTCTCCAAAAACAACAGAGATATCCCCTAATTTCGGCGTACCTTCAAATTCGGGTAAACTGCAGGCCATTCCCATACATCACGTGCATAAAACCCCAACTCCCCCTCAGATTGCACGGGTCATAACAGATAAACGTAGGTTGTAATTCTGGCCCGCTCTCCCTCGCACTCGAATGCGTCCCTGGTGTAAAAGTCTTCAAAACAAAAGATAGGGTCTTGTTGGTCTAGGGTTGTCGGATGTTTTAATTTGTATGTCCGAATTGCATTCGATTATTTTGGTTTTGTTCGGACTTTTGTAGGGCATTGAAACTGCAGGCACTACTGCCTCCTTAGACACTTCAGGACACATGCTTACCCTATTAATTACGAGTAGTTTTTGGGCCATAATCCAGTAGGTCCGTTGCGTATTAACAGAATTATCTTTGGAAATTTTGTCTCTCTGTCTATCTGAACGCCTTTTACGCAAAAAAATACTGGACGGATTTTAACGAAAGCATAATTATAACTAATGTACATAGTTAACGTTTAGGGTACTTTTTATGTAGATTGATAATAACATTCCTACCGGACACACGCTAATGTCTACCACGCGTGAAGTCGCGGTTCTAGTTTTAATCGCTGCACCGCTGCTAGTATAGATTAATGTAGAAACATGTTTTATATGTGCCTGCGATGAAAATGTCCCGAATGTTTCTCAAAATAAAAACTTCTCTCCGAATTTTCCATATGACAACCCTATTGGAGGTCGAACTCTTAACTCAGACACGTCATACAAGGACTTAGAATCGTTATCGTTACGTCAATAAGACATCATAGACTGTAAAGTATTAGCCAATAGATAGTTTACACAAATAGAAGCTTCTTTGCAGCTCATTATTAACATATTCAATAAGCGGTTAGAAAGCACTATTTGCAAATATAACATTGTAGAACAAACCTATTCAATTAATTAGAGGAATGAATAACCTTAAAACCTGATAACTTCTTTACAAACGCAAAAAAAGTTTGTAATCGTGCGAACGTTTTATTGGTCAATATTTTAGAATTAAGTCTGTGGTTTAGATCGTTCTATAGCCAGCAAAATTCGAATCCCCTTCGATGGGAATTTGAATTTTTTTATGTTCAAAAGGTTACAATATTTTTTTAAGTTTAATGGTCTTTAGAAATTTATTTTTTATATTTTATGCACCTATAATGTACCTTACCTAAAACTATCTAAATATATGTTTGTTAATTGTGAAACCTAAGGAAACAAGATCTTAACAACAAATAACAAGAAGGAGATATTTTAACTGAAAAATAATTTTATTTGCTCATCGGCTGTTAAAAAATATGACGTCCGAATTCACTTGACAACTGCTTTCGCGCCCTTTTTGCGCACTGCATCGAGGACCCGCAAAGGAGGCAAGTGAAATTGCGGATTTCTATTTCCAATTATTACATTATATTATAGAGTTATATTTAGAATTTATTTCGAAGTATTCAGTCAAAATTTACGAACAATCAATTCCCCGAAAACCTTAAGTAACTCATTAAAAGTCATTAAACTTTCGACTGTTCATCACCATTACGAACGAATATCGTTGGAAACTTCAAAAGTACACTCACTTTTAACGGCTCTGGTGTTAAATCCGTTTTAGGGAGGTATTAGCACATTTTATAGTACGTTTCAACATAGTAGGTACATAATACCAACAGTACTGTAACTTGACGCTATTCTCGAAATAGTTATTTATGTACATCCGACTGAGACATAGACATATCTAGATAGATGTTCACGACGACCGGTGCCTAATAATTTGTACATAGCATATAAGCCTATAAGTATATAGTGCATAAGTACATAGGTTAAGTACAAATACAGTTCATTTAAAACAGTAGGTTAAGGTTAGGATACTATAGTTAAATTGTATTTGTTCATTCATTCTGTATAGATAGTTATTTCATTTTATTTGTAAGCTCATTCCGTTCAACACAACGTACCTAAGTGTTGAACGGGAAGAGAAAGCGCGCTACCAAACAAAGGGTTTGTACATGTGTGCCATTGACATTGAACAGACAAAGGAAAAGAAATCGCATACCAGACAAACGGCCTGCACATATGTACCATAGGGGGCACGTAGGCTAAAATCAGACAGCGCGCTATTGGTCGCAAAAATCAGAACGCCTAACTCCAGCGCCTCTCATTGTAGAAACATTAATAAGGCCCGATCCCGGCAAAAAGCAGTCAACTCGCAGTCACCACAGTAAACACACGTCAAATAGTTAAGTCTGCACCGAATACAAGTCTCAAGAATGGTTCATTGCGTTTTTCTTCTTTACAATCCCAGCGCACACACAACAGTGTGGGTAATACAGGCCCGCACAATAGACTATGCAACTTTGTGAGATTGTATGAAAACCAAGCGTGCCACGTCACGAGTAAATAGTATGGAAACCAAATGTATGTAAACCAAGCGTGCCACCTCATGAGTAAGTAGTATGGAAACCAAGCGTGCCACGTCATGCGTAAATTGTATGGAAACTAATTGTGCCACGTCAGGAGTAAACATTAGTAATATTAGGAAAACTACTCACTGATTTTGATATTTTTTACATATTGGTAATTAGCATTTATGTGTTCTGTAACAACGAATACACAGTCGAACTGAACGGGCGGCACTCGAAGTAGAAGTTCAGCGCCAATTCGGGCACGCGCTTTGGATTGAAACAAAGGTTGTGCAATAGTACTCGTAGTTACGTACGTAAATATATCCACCCAAGAATGTTGCATCTACCTTTTCTCGGTAGATATGTCAACCTCGGCCCGGACTACTGACTTTCTACTAAAGTACACATTTCTTAATTAGGTATTAATAGTTTGGCGGTTAAAACCTCACGAGGAAATCCCCATCTCAGAAGGTTAAAAAAATGGTTCAAATAAATTAAATTCAAAAGTTATAAAAAATGTTTACTAATCCAAATTAAGAGAACGTGGTTAATTATGGACTCAGGTCCATCAGTTAATGAGTAACTGATTAGTACCCTGTGCCTTACAGTGCGATGATATAGGCTGCTATAGGATATAAATCTTCCATTGTTAGTTCTCATGAATTCCAAGAAATTCTAAACGCCCCCTAATCTGTAAATCTGTGTGCGTAAGACGCATTATAAGCATTTGCTTGCAGATATAGATACTGATTATTTCATGCACTGTAGTTTTAACCTCCACTCACATTTTCTATGTAAATCCTTGAAGCTTTTCTCCAGTTTCCCACCATGAACACGAAGTTCATGGTGGCACAGTTGATTTATTTCGAAGCGACTTGAAAAAGTAAACAATTTAATACTGTACAAACAGGTTTATGGCAATTGTATAATTTTCCTTGTTTCATTTTTGTTCATGAGTATTTTTAGAAATTAATGTTTTCCGGGAATTAACTGAAAATTAAAAGAATGATTTTTCTTTAAAGCAAGCAGTAGAGTACAATTCTGCATAGATCTATATATTATATAATTGTTTCGTTAAGGCTTTGGGGCGAACGCAGAAAAATGTAGACCAAATAAATAGGTATTCCTTTTCTTCAAATAAACTGAGTGGTTGGAAACTAGTCTTTGTGCAAATTGCATAAGGTGTAAACATAATTAGGACTAATTCGAAGACCGAGAAGTGCCAATTTTATCGTGCTTAAGATTTTTATGGCTGCGGATTATTTCAGCGTTGTAGCGTCGCCCTTAACATTGGGTACTCGTACGTGTGCGTGCACCGCCACATTTCTTGTATTTGCATGAAGTTTATTTGCATTTATTTTTTATGAAGTTTGCGTGGGTTTTATTTTCATTGTGCATAAACTTTTGATACGAGCGACTAACCGTAGCTTCTATATAATGAGTATATAGATATCTGCATACAATATTCAATTTGCCACTTCTGTTTATGCGTTGTTGACTGCAACTCGAGTTTAATGTGACCCTCGATGGTGCTATCATGTCAGCGGTAATTAATTATTGCATCACTATTCTTGAGATGAGTTTTATGTTGGGTTCGTGAATAAACTACAAATAAGAATACTCAATAATCATTCTTATAGTGCTAAGCTAAGCTAAGTAAAAGACTTGAAAAAAATTGAATTTACACGTCACAAGTTGTGTGTTAGCTTTACTTCATTTATATTGTTTGAGAATATTTGAAAATTATCAAATTACAGACATGAAAAACTCCCAATAAAGAATACCTAATAGAGAAAATAGAATGATTGTTTAACAAAATGACCAGTAAATCTTCTGTATATTTTATGTTCTTTAATCAGTTGGTAGTTAAAATAGGAATGCAATAAAGAGTTTTCGTTCATTCGTTCATTCATAGTTTATCAATCAGTATCAACCCTTATAAGAGCAACTACGTAGAAGTTTCAGCCGATATGAAGTCTCCATTTGTATGTGCATTCGGAACGTCAGAGCACCTTACTGCATTTGATACTGCTGGTTAAAGACAGGTGTGTACCTGGCGTTTTAAGAAGAGCGCTTTGCAGGCGTTATTCTAACGCGGGCAAGGGCATGTGACCCTTTTTTGATATGACGCAGTCGTTTCCATGACTTTATATGAGTATTGCAACTTGGTTGCAGTACTCATGTTTGATAGTTGGTTGGAACTTGGTTGATAGTTGGTGAAAATTTTACCTTTAAACATTACTGTATGAAAGGGCGTTAGGAGTCTAAAGTTTCCCGCGCATGTGTCTAAGACAGGGATAGATTCCCACCTCAAATGTTCTCAAGCTCATATCCATCTAACTTTTATTGGATTTGAAAAAAATATTTTCAATATGATTTCATTTTCATCTCTAATTGTCGATTAAGCTGTAGAACGTATCGATTTTTTCAATTACAGACAACTAGCGTATTATATTACGACCTTACTTACCTATCTATGAAATTGCTGTTTGTTCATACTGGCCACATTGAACTTGGTTATCTTGCGTTTGGTTTGGAATTCCAAATTTAAATTAATTTCAATTTAAAGCTTTTTAAATGACATTCCCTTTTAAGTCAGTTATTCATTTGCATTTCCGTCAAATGACTTTTTGCTCAGATATCGTTGTGTTTGCGACCACGGAGTAGTTAAAAATTGGCGTTATTTTCGAATATAAGTTCCGTCGTGACAACAACGCAGCACAGACTGCACGCAATATCAACGATATGTAGGGACCCAACAGCAAAGATGCGAACGGTGCGTTTTAAGTTTGATGGTTTCTGTTCGGGCACTTTCGACTTCAAGGACAAGCTCCGTGAACGATCGAAGACTAAGGTCGATAATGACGATTTATCAAGCAATAATGGACGTGGATTCATCTCAAACCACCAATTTTGAGTTAGCAGCAGCCTTTGGCGTAAGTTACAAAACGATATTGATTCATATGCGTCTACTCGGGAAAGTGAAGAAGCTCAGGAAGTGGATACTGTATGAGCTTAATGAAAGTCAGCTTCCAACACGCGTGGAAGCTTGCCTTACTTTGCTGTACCGGCACAAAAATGAAGGGATTTTGAATCGTATTGTCACTTGTGTTGAGAAATGGATTCTGTATGGTAATCGTAAACGTTTGTCACAATGGTTGAACCCAGGAGACACAGCCAAACAATGTCCCAATTGGGACATTGTTCATGACATTACGATTGTAAACGGAGTCAAAAGAAGCTCAAAAACTAGATGGTGGTCATGTGCCGGTATTATCCACTATAGCTTCTTGAGAACGTGAAGAACTGCAAACGATGATTGACAAGCTCGGTATCAAACAACCGTCAATCGTTCTAATGCACTGATTCGCCATCGCCCACACATTGCACGACAGACAGACTCAAAGTTACAGGAACTTCGACCGGAATCTCTCCGTCACCCCCACACTCGCCAGACCATGCCCTTAGTGATTTACATTTCTTTCGGAATTTGGATAAATTTTTACACAGGAAAAAATTCACTCCGATGAGACAGTGAAAAACGCCTTCGTAAAATTCATCGATTTTCGTCCATGAGGACGAAAACTCATGGGTTCATATATCATAAAACTCTTGGGAGTTTTATAGCAGAGGCATCAACTTCCATTAAAATGGCAAAAGTGCATTGATAATAATGGACAATAGCTCTATTAACGAAATATATAATTTTCATACAAAAAAAAGATTTTATCCATATAAAACCGCAATTTCATAGGTAAAGACCAATGAAATAGATTCGCACACACAGAAAGTCAAGTTCCGAAACCACACATTCAAATTTTAAAATGAAACCGCCTGTTTGATGGGCATAAAGCGAGCTCTCAGCAGACATTAAGCGGACATAAACCGTTGTGTGTGTACATGTACTTACTGCATTTAATGCGGCTGTCTCTATTTAGAGAGGCTGTTTACTTTGTCGAGTATTTTAAGCGATTGCCGGTCAAGTGTGTTTGTTTTTAACTGGGTCTTTGGCGTTTTCGTATGTAGTTGTCTTGTTTTGTAAAGTTGAAAATAAAGGGTACTCATGAAGAAAAGTACTGTATAATTATCAATAGTGTCTCCTCAAGCACGTTGTCTTATGCATGAGAGATATATGGCTTTAAAACACCACGCTGGCCAAGCGAGTTGGCGAGTCGTCCACTCTTTTAGAGGTGGTGTAGTTCCTTTTAGAGGACACCTACGGCACATGAATCAAGTCAACTATTAAATTCACGATACAGTAATCTCAGTCCCAGACATGTAAAAGTCGATATTCCATAACAACTCGACATTGTATCTGAGTCGCGGTGCACACTTTCAAGCACTGAACATCCATTTGTACGGCTATAATGTTATAGGTTATTACGGCTGCGACACAGTGTTGAGCTAAACTGGTGACACTGTGAGGGTCACCGGTTTATTTGAGTTCGGCCTCTGTAACTATAAAAAACGTCGTGGGTAGGCGCCAGTTGTAAAGTAAATTATAAACGGACATAAAATATTTATTTTGCGACTTCTTTGGTGGCGAGCATTCTACTGAACCGATTTGTCTCGGCACGGCATCGGCTCCTTAAATGAGCCGGCTTCCACACCAGTTAAAGTCTGACCGGCAGTTTAAAAAATAAAAATAAAAACTACTCAATAAAGAGATACTATCTATGTTCGCGTCGTATAGAGTGTACTCCGCGACATAAATTCATGTAAAATAAGATGCCAGTGCAGTGCTTAGAAAGTGCAGTGTGTGTTCCCTGGGACCCTTGCGCCCTTATCAGCTGAGCTATCTGAAGTATAACTGACTACGATTATCTGAGCTATCGAGCTCATAAAGTTAAAATTTCAATTAATTCCGTCAACAACCTTATTGGAGATCTGTTTGTAAGCTTACTGATCTCGTAAGCTCGTTTTATATCGTAAGTTCACACCTGAAACTCTAGTTTAAGTATATCTTTTACTGGATAACAGCCCTCACAGCGTCGCCTACAACTTTATGATGTAGACAAGTAACATCTGCTTTGTCTTATTGAGTTTCCAACTCAATATTGACTCTCAATAGCAAATATAGTATTGAAGCACGAATAGAGGTGCAATCATGCACGAAGGAATGAAATTACGAAGCCGTCTCGTCCTTAGTTACTGTTGGAGTCTGTATCTTTTATTTAAACATTTTAGTTTCGTTCCAAATGAAATCTTGTAGATTATTTTCGAATTTCGGAAAAAATTTAAACGTTCACCAGATAAACTCGTAACTAACTGACATATTATGTTTTAGTCTCACTTTTCTTTTATTATTTAATTCTAGTTATCTCTTTTAATATTCTTTCTTTGTTTATATTGTAGTATGATTTATAAATCATTAGAAAAGAATCATAGAATTTATAAATTAGAAAGATACATCTATCTTCATTTCTATCATCACTTGTATTACCACTTTTCCTATTATTCTAGTTATCGCACTGCTTCTACTAAAAATTAAACTACGATATGTATATTGTGTAAAGACTTAAGATATATATATACACATATATGTATGGTATATGGTACATTACGTAATTATGTATACTGTATACCAAAGGTTGTCTGGCAGCGATGGCTTTTAGCGATAAGGTCGGCCTTTATACATTTTTGTGTCTACAAAGTCTGTTATTATTTTGTTCTTGGTATGCAATAAAGAGTTTTATCTATATTAATACCAATACTAATCAGTTTAATGGTTTATTTTGGTCTATTTAAGCGAATCCAAGCATAACAGCTCGTGCAGAAATAATGAACAATTCGATATCGGGCACAGACACTCGGCTGCACGTACGCCATAATTCAATTAGTCTGCCCTGAAGACGAATCGATATATCGGTGCATTCCACGTAGATATAAAATATTATGTGGGATTTGTGGGCTCCAGCCGAAGCTGGGAAGTACAGTGGAAGACAGCGTATGTCCATAAGAAAGCTTGTTTCGTTATTTGTTTCTTGAGGTTGTGAAGATTAAATTCAAACAAAAATGATATTTAATATGTAAGTACACTTTATTGTACACCAAAGAATACAGTGAAAGTGATACAAATTGAGTTTAAATAAATAGGTTAACAAAAGCTTGGAGACTAAGCTCTTGTTCCAGTCCAATGGTTCCAGGAAACCAATGGACAGGGGGGGATGTAAGCGAGCATTAGGTTTTCGCTACAATTTAAACACACCAAATATTTTTTTTGCTTCCCAAAATGAATAAATGCTAACCAAATATTTTTGTACTAAAATAGGCGCGAAATTCTTTTCTACCCAGAAACGATTCGGCTCGTTTAGGTTAGGTTAGGTCGTGGTTATTTTTTTTAAACAACGCGAAATTCCTTCCTACAAAGAAACAATTTGTGAACCCAATTTGGTGAGCATTTTCCCGTTTTGGTAGTAATTTGTAATTATTTTGAGAAGCGTTTAAATACAAATTCGGTGAGCATTTATCCGTTTTGGTAAGCAGTGATTTGGAATTACTCTGGTAAGCGTTTTAAATACAGGCCTTATCTATCTATATATAAAAATTGATATTGGTGTATCTGATGTTAATGGACTTCGATACCGATTGACCGATCACCATAAAAGTTGGTATTTTTTCATGGAGAAGGTTTCTATGCTATCAACATTGTTAGTTACAACAAAGTTGATACTAGATGATACGCCACTAGATGGCGCTGCAGCACATCAACTTCTATACCGTTAAACCGATCGCCATGAAAATTGGTATACATAGTAGGTATTTGAGCACGGAGAATATTTTTGAGCTATCGACTTTGTTGTTACTCGCCACTAGATGGCGCTGCAGTACATCAACTTTAATGGCAGGACAACGTCTGCCGGGTTTTAATAGTATTTTATATTAGTTGACGTGTCTTGACGGTTTTGTGTTATTTCGGTAACACGTTGCATAGACTTCAAAATCAAAATTAAGTAACTTCAAAATCTACCTTCAACATTCCATTACGTGCAATTTGACCGACTTAAATCCTGAAAATAGTGTGACTTCCTTTGAGAACGTTAATAAGTTTTCTCTGAAACTGCTACAGTTTTTTTTAGAAAATTTATATAATTCCTTTGCGAGGCCAGCCTTTGAAGCGGAGGTTTAGCCTGCTGAATACACCCGTAAAAGGATTCCTTTTGAAAAATTTCATGGTATAAAATAAACCAAACCTTGGGTGGTTTGTTAAAGGGTTAACAGTAGCATATAAAAATACAACAACGATCATATTGAGTTACTTATATTAGGATACAAATTGTTAAGTTTTATAAAAAAAATATAACTGATCCTTAAATCCAAAAACTACTGCTGAATTTTTGTGAGAGCAGATATTCTTTGAGTGTGGAGGTCGCTCCAGCTTTGTTCTGCAGTGGAAATGTAGAATGGGTTATTGATGAAAACAATTAAATGAATTTTCTTCCGAAATCACTTCTGTTTATTTTCATGTCATGTCATGTTTTATTGTCACTGCGTTTTATTGTACCTCCGAGGAGTTCTATTTTATCTTTAGTAAACCTATTTACTATCGTTTTACTGAGCGACTCCTGACATACTTCGAGGGGACTAGACATTGACATGATGCGTTTTAGACTTTCAAATTATTTATTATGAAGAAAACTTGACACTGCTGGAATGTGCTAATTGCACCATTTCCACGTATGTAGAAAAAAATAGATTAAAATAAATATTTAACCAAGTCATTTATTTATATATTTTATTGTATACACAAAACAATATTGCTATATATGATTAAATAAGAGAAGATGTACAAAAGGTAATCTTATCTCCTGTGGGTATGTCTTCCAGCAGACCCGTGAAATAGAGACATTGGTCGGAACAGAAAAAAGATTTTAGGTATTATTTTAAAACTGTAAGGTGGAAATTTAGTGGGAGAAAAAGTATAAAGGGCAATGTACATTCAGTTCAAGGATTTTTCCGTTGAGGTTACTTCAGTACGCCATATTCCGGCCGTCTGTTGTCAGTCGACTTAAAACAAATTCACCATATCCCTTCCCTCCTCCTCCATACGGGCCTCGTCATGCACATTGTATTGTTTATTAGGGTCGTATAGCCTCAAAACGCTACATTGACCAAGCGGGTTGGTGAGTACCTACATTCTGTTACAGGTGGTATAATTCTTCAGGGCTTGTGGTAGTCGCCTTTTACCGCACCCACGGGAACAGATGAGGTGGTGCTATCCTCAAGAAAGCCGACACCACACGGCCCGATAAAAAAAAAATATTTTGTAAGTGCACATCTGTTGGATAGTTGAGGGTAAATTTGTAAATTTGAGGGTAATTGAGGTTAAATATGGTTTATCATAATACTGACGCATTGAATACTGTAAAAAATTACATCATTGTACAAAGTGAATCTCGAAATGCCGCATTATATCATTTTGCTGTCCGCTCGTCGAATATATGGAGTACGTAAAAGATTTATAGATGCGTGTCCGCATAGATTACGTGACAAAGAGCTGTGTCGATTGTGTAATACGGTGTAAATGGATCGTTGTAGTGGAAAATTTGCAGTAAAATAGAAAAATTGACTTTTGAAAGTCGATAGTGGTTTGTTGGTATCTTGACCACATAATAATATAGAGAAACTGAAAGAAGAAATTGAGTTATTCATTTGTTTTTTTAGTTTTTCCTTCTGAATTTTTCAACGAAGGAGCGCTAAAATAGTTTCAGCCATAAAGCAAATATGGCCGCAATGCATCACTAAATTTTGCAACATTCGAAACACACCTGCGTTTCGAAAAAACTAGAGTTATTTCATACGAATGAAAATTTATTTCTGCGTGTTTTCGAAGCACTATCGCAACGTTTTCGTGGCTTTTTGAGTTCGAATCGTTGGGTTTTAGGCAAATATTTTGGTTTGAAAATTTGTTTGCTGGTCGAGTCAGTAGGCTCAAAGGCAGGTAGGTATAGCTTTGGTTAAAAACGTTCTGCTTTATTTATTCTAGAAACAACTGAGGCGATACATCGTGCGCGGCTTTCACTTGTATCAAAGTACGTTAATATTACGTTGATTCATAATTTAATACTTAATTAGATATTGTTACAGTCAAATCAACGAGATATGAGCTTTGCATCTGTGTGAGTGGGTGCCGAATTGTCCAATCGAATTAATTATTACAAGCTTTTATTTAACTTTACCTGTTAGTTAGTATGTTTGGGAAAAATCTTGCAAGCAAAATTTTAACCACTTCCTCTAAACTTACGAATTTGAAATTTTGAATGCTTGTTCAGTTCTGATAACAATACACTCAAATTATAGAAATATAGAAATAACCTGATGCTGCAGCCAGGATTGTCTCCTTATGAGGGCACTCCTCAACGGTTAGTAGCACTGACACGAAACTTTGCATATACGTTTAATCTTGATAGCTAACCACAATCTTCACCATGAACTGATGCTGCAGCCAGGATTGTCTCCTCATTAGGGCACTCCTCAACGGTTAGTAGCGTGCACATGAAACTTTTCAAAACAAAACATGACTTTCTACCGTAATAATTAATATTATAATATATATATTATACTATAAATATATATATATTATATTATTTTAAACTAAAAAGATGTAAATAAATAATATAAAAAAAAACGTTTTTTAAAAACAAGCTTTTATGCAAGCCATGTACTAAAACGAATAAAATAAGTTCATATTGAATTATTTGTTCTCAACAAGCTTGTCGCGCGAATTGTAAATGGTACCTACTTTTATGAATATTTTGCGACGTGGGACCAAAAACTAGAAGGTTTCTCTTGAAAACCTTGTTTAAATACCACTAAAATTTAAAATCTGATTTTTACGATAAAGCAATATTATCTATACACTTTTAAACTAAAGATTAAATCTAAGTACATATTAAATATTAATATACAAATACGTGGAAGTGTATTTTAGAAGGCGAAACAAATATATAAAAAGTTGTACGCATTTCTTGTTGACAAATGTTTTTATACCTTAAATGACGATTTGAGTGATGGTATAATAAATAAATAGGGATATAAGGTAATAAATAGTGATGAATGATAAATATTATATAATAAACAGATGTAGATATAAATATATAAATAATAATAATAAATAAATAATATAAAATATAAATTGTTGACATTTTTGTAAAACTTTAGATGTAAGATTGTTGTTTACTTGTATAATTAGAATTATTGTATGCCCTTACGCCGGGACATAGCTGTGCTATATAAATTAAACATGTCAACTTTATAATCTATGGTCCACAATAAAATTATTGGATTTGAAAATTTAATAACTATGATTTTAATATACCTATATATATATATATACTTCTTAAACTAAAGTCTCAACATCTGGGAAAGTAATAAACCGACAATAAGATCCTACCGATAAGATTATTAATAATAATATTTATTTTTATTGTTGTTGCATCTACCGCACCATCTTTGTATAGCTCAAAGGCTGACTTGGAGATAATGGCTTCAAAGCATTAAGTCTGTCTTTTGTCACTCTGTTCAATCTATACTAATATAATAAAGAGAGAGTGCGAATTTTGTGTTTCTGTGTATGTAATCCCCGGAACCACTGCACCCTATTTCAAAAATTCTTTCACCATTTGATAGGTATATCATTCCAAACTATACTAATATAATAAAAGAGAGTGCAAATTTTGTGAGTTTGTGTGTGTGTGTGTGGAGGGTAAAAATGAATTAATAAATGAATAAGATTCCTTTCCTCAGATAATGTCACGTATTTAAAACTGCAATGTTTAACGAACAATAGATTATGCTATATTACATATTCAATGTATATATATACAGATTTGCATATTGAACAGCATAAAGGCGAATTTGTGTTCTCTTTAACATATAATTGCCGAAGTTGGGAACTTTAGACAGAATTAATAGTCGATATTAATATTAAACTACTTAAACCGAGTAAATCTAAGAGCAGTTTGCGCTAGTTTCTACCAATCTGGCGGACCTACTTTTGCAATAGGTTGATTCTCTCTTGGGGTCCATAAAACGATGACCTAAAAAAATATTTGAAAACTAAATTATTATTATAATATTAATGTAGAGATACAACGTTGACACACTGCACGCAGAATGTGCACGGATTTTTGCATGTTAGCAATTTGTGGTGTAGAGAGTCATACCACAAATTGCTAACATGCAAATATAATACGTAATCCCTCCCCATTTTCCCAACCCTTCTTCCAAATCCATTTCTATATCACCAAAGATGGGCAGTGCATCCGGGGGCGTGCCAACGCTTCGCATGCTGAAGTTGACATCTATGGCGGATGTCCATGGACGACAGTATCCAATTACCACCAGGTGGACTCTATGATCATTTGCCGCCTTCCAATAAAAAAAAAATGTAAACATTGAAATGTGTGGCAAAAAGATATATTCCTCTAAAACATATATTTTTATTATGACTACATGTGAAGGTTGACATAGATTTACTGTATATTGAGTGTAGTTCCAAAAAGCTTTATTTCCCTGCGTGGTGCATCCACGTAAATCATTTTGTGTCGACATCCGACAGCGGTATCTAATGTAAACACCGTGCAGCTAGCTGCAGTGCGACGGAAAACCGGAAAAAAATTGGTTACGCCTATTGTATAAAATTCCTGCATGTAGATAGCTATTAATACTGCTTTCTTGACTGATAATTATTAATATCACACCATCGATGACTTGAAGACGTTCGCCGCTAGTGGTTCGATGAAAAGAGCCGAGCATCGTGTGTGGTAGGAAGCCTCGGGAGAGGCCTATATCCAGCCATCAGCCTATGTCTCTCCACTGTAGAATATAGGCCTATCCTAAGATTAGCCACTTCACAAGATCTTTCGCTATTTTCGATCAGCTACTATTGTCTACATTTCACCTGGCCCGAGGCGTCCAAATCAGGTCTTTTGGTAAATAGTCTGCATTGGAGGAGTCTTCTACCGGAGTCGTCATCGGTTATCAATGTTGAGATGCGACAGATATGGTCTGTCAAAAAAATTGATGGCAGCGCCAGTCGGAAGGGAGATATTAGAAAGAAGTACGTTTTAGAAAGAAGTGTTTAGATGAATTTGTGGAGCTTTATGAGCCTTATCTAACGTTGGTTAGATACGTTGGTTAGATAAATAATCGAGTTTTTTGTCTTCATTTTTCTTAAAGTTTACACAGTCATAGTTATGGAATTATTTAATAGTGAAGGGAAACATCGCGAGGAAACTTGTAGGAAATAAAAGAAACAAAATTGAGCATGTGTACTCAGCAATCCGTACTGAGTCCGTATGGTGAATTATGTCCCAGAACCCTCTAGTGATTTAATGTGCCCTAACGTCCCACTAACGAAGGTACAAGTTACAAGCAAAGTACAGTCCCCCTATGGAAGGCCATGCAGTAGGATGTTAAAAAGTATGAAAAACGATGATAGTACGCTATGAAAAAACGATTATGTTTCGAGGGTGAATAAATGTCACCAAAGCTAGTTTTCCTTCTCGTCTAATCCGATTCCATCCAGTGGGAACAATTCCAGCTACATTTGCCAATACATTGCGTCGTCATCGTCTCCATTAGAGGAATCTTCTTCTTACCTACATTGGATTGTCGGTTCTCCGAAAATATATCTATCTGTCCGCTATATGTTACTTTTTTCGTAAAAGAAAACATTGGTTTTCAATTCCTTTCCCTTTTGTAATTCCCGATACTCTATATTTAAACCGGAATGAGCAGAAAACCGCGTTACGTTCGGAAATTAAGAAAAAAGAGTTGTTTAGCGAGTTTTTTAGCGCCGGCCGGAAAATACGTTGAGTGCTTTGCTGTTGAATGTTTTAAATTGTTTGCGAGGTATGCAAATAGAATATTCATCTTTTTTACTTTATATTAAACTAACCCTTTGACCATAGTTTTTTCTGCTGGGATCCTGATTAAACAATTAGTTTCGTTTTAAACATAACTTCCATTACGTTATTTATACATATAATGAAATCGTAATAAAACGGTGTCTGTACATTTAGCATTTTTTGAAAAAAAAGTGTGTAGTGCGAATTACAGTCAACAATTTTTGGGAATTTTTGTCTATCTGTCTGTCCGTCTGTCTATCTGAATGCACATCACGCAAAAACCACTGGACGGATTTTAATGAAACTTGGCATAGTTTTCGCTTGTGTCAGGTTAACATTTAGGATACTTATTATTCAGATCGATTATAAAGTTCCCTCGGGAATCACAAGTTCACGCGAACGAAGTCGCAGGCACCGCTAGTTTTTTTTATTTATGGATTTTTTATTTTTATTTATACCTGATGATAAGTGGATACTGTCGCCCATGACCATCCGCAATAAATGCTAACATCAGTCCAGACTTTAAAACAGAAATCCAGAGGCAATAGAAATTAAAAATTGCCGAAATTTCAATCACAAGGATGGACTTAAGTTGTCATGTACATGGGACCCAGTACTTTGCAAACCCAGAAAAGTAGATGCGTTTTTAAACTCAAGTGTGGTGTGGTGATATTGTAGTGTGCAAGAAACTTAACCAACAAAAACAAGTTCAGTGTGGGTAGATGAATTAAAAACGAACACGATGGAGGGTAGACAGATTTGTCTGTCAATAACAAACCACCTTCACTTACCCGCCTCCGCAGTCTCGCCGCGACCGCGGTTCATGTAACTGGACCGAAATATCGGCTATAGTAAACAAATAATAAATCGTGAGTAACCCGTCTACATAACAATTATTAAGCAACACTGTCGCCCTTAGGCATCTGGGGTACACGCCAACATCAGTCCAAAATGACAAACATTGGCACGCCCCCGGATGCGCTGCAGATTAGATATTAAAACGTATTAAAACTACTAGTTACTACCCTTGCAGATTTAGGGGAATGGATTTGGAGGAAGGGTTCGAAAAATGGGGTGACATAGGATAAGATGGGATGGGATGGGCTCGGGCATATCTCACTCACTACCAAACGTACTTACGTACTTACGCACGTACTTACATTGGGGAATTGGCTAAAGTGGGAAATGTAGTATCTACATTTCAAGGTAGTTTTCTGCGAGACAGGGGAGTAACGTGGCCAGTGTTATAAATACATATTTATAGTAATATTTATATTAACCTCGATTAATCTTTGTTTAAATTAAATTTGTAAAGTTTAAATAAAGTGAACAGTGTAATGACAGGAGTAAGTTGAAAATCATGTCCGAATAAATCATTTTAGGCACTTAAATTTTCATTTCACATAGATTAATAATAAATGAACTTACGGAAAAAAACAAGAACTCCGTATAAAACGAGTCTGCTAAAAAAAACGTTGTTTTTATTTGTGGATTCAATTCACATTCGAAACGTACGGTAGGAGTAAATAAATGTTCGCAACTCGCCCCGATTCACACCATTTCCTGTACGTTGTACCGGTGCCGATAGCAGAAACGGTAGCTAATTGCTCTGCGGCACCGGACACGATGCCAGCTACTTCCGGTTACGATCGGTGTTCAGTGTATGAAAATTATTTCCATATCTACGAAAGAAGGGAAGGTGTGTTTGTAATGGATTGATTTGAAACTCATTGAAATAATTATTACATTTTTTGTTAGTGTTCTGTATGGGCGCGTCACTTTGAGGGGTTTCCTAGTGGCTCATTTACACAAGGAGAGTTTCTCGAACGCGAGTTTCTCAAACATCGGTCAAAAGCTAAGTATAAATAACTGTTATTATCGAGTTTTTATCATCATGTGAACAGTTGTAAGCAATCATTGTATGTAGTTGTATGTAGTGTCTACAATATTCCGTAGGTATACGAACCATTCGAGAAATTCATCTTGTGTAAATGAGCCTTACGTCGGCACCTATGCTAGTTGTTTACCTGAATTTCCACTAGTGCAATATCCGCGGTGAGCTAGTACCTAGTAGAATAGGATTCTTTTAGTAAGCTAGAAGAGTCCTACGGCAGTCAGTGGCTACTCCCGGGTCCGGGTAGAGTTGATCCCACTGAAGGGGACACTGTCACGAACAGTTTCCTCCGCATCCGCCCGAGTTGTCTCTTGATTTGACGCTTAAATAAACCTAATTGTGTTCAGGGTCATTGAGTTTCAGTCAACTGTATTGGCATAAGCGTATATACCTCTAGTACATGATTCCTGACACGACCATGCTAAAATTATTTCACAGAACTACCTACAATAAAACTGTACAATAATATAATTGCACAATAATATTACAATTTCAATACGCTCTCTAAATATTTCGCAGTCCATAAAATTGCACAATATAATTAATCGATTAGGGGATCTTTTAGATTGTTTCACGATTGCAATGAAGGCTCAACAGATAAACTATTCAAGTTTATGGAGGTACGCGCGTTAAAGGGGTTTGGAAGTCTTTGGGTTTGGCTACTCCACACTAAATGGCTTTACTTAATATTCATAGGCAATTCTAGAAAAATACCGAGATAGACCCAAAGAAAGATTTCAGTATATTCCGTATGTTTTATAAAAAACAATTTAAAACAAAATGTTTATTTTATAGTAAACAAAACAGTCAGTGATTTTTTTTTATTTTAACAACATAACAAAAATAATTATACAATATATCGGCAGAACCTCACTCTGCTTAAACTAATAATAGTGCAGTCTATTATACAATTATATGTATGTATGTATCATTATGTTACAAACTATGTTAATACTGTTGTTTAGGTACTAATCTATATATATAAAAGAGGATGTTGGTATATTGGTGATTAATAGACTTCGACACCGTTTGACCGATCACCATGAAAGTTGGCCCATATATTTATCTTTTCATGGAGGTTTTTATGCTATCCACTTTGTTGTAACTCGCGACTAGATGGCGCTGCAGCACATCAACTTCTATACCGTTCAATCGATCGAAATGAACATTGGTATACATAAGTATTTGAGCACAGATAACATTTTCGAGCTATCGACCTTGTTGTAACTCGCCGCTAGATGGCGCTGCAGTACATAAACTTTTATGGCAGGACAACGTCTGCCGGTTTTGTTAGTGTTATATAAACTTTGATTTATTTCTTAACTGTATTGCAAATATTTCTACTAAATGTTTTTTTTTTAATTTGATCTTGAAGACAACTTTTGACATATTCTGAATTCTTAAATCTAAAGGTAAATTATTTTCAAATTAAGGTACTGTATGTTTTCGTGTTCTTTTGTCATAATAATTGTAAACTCTGGGCACAATCTTGTTTCGCCATTGCTCTGGTGCTATGGGGATGATTGACAATGTTTTTAAACTCATTAGAGTCAAATTGTTCCAATGTAATTCACCCCTTCTTGTATTGGGATTACTTTATACTCAAGTAATAATCTATCATAGTAAGACTTATCTACATCGCTTTTTCGTTCTTTTTCAAGTAAAACCGACTGAAATAACTAGCCATAATGTAATCCTCCGTAAATTATTCAGACAACCATAACCAATTAATCCGAAAGCTTTTTACTTTATGCCACGTGTCGTAGTCAGAAGAGTAGAGAAGCCAATTTACTTTCTGTGAATTGGGCAATTTTGATTACAGTTAGAGAGCGCTAATAGGCTATGGCAGGGGTGCTCAAACTTGAACTGCTGACGATCTACCTCAATATTGTTAGACTACGATCGATCGACTCTGAGAGGCTGCAAGTATGTGTGATGCAGGATTGTCGTCTAGGTAGGGTGTATCGTGGCATAGATATTAGTTTTCCGCACAATATGCATTTTTTTAGTCAAAGTAAGTCGGTCGATCGCGATCGACCGTTTGAGCACCCCTGGGCTAGGGGTATCTGTACTCGACCCTCATTCGTGTGATCGTGAGTTTAAATCCTCGATCAGTACCATTGAGTTTCTACTTAAGTATGGATTTTTAAAAATTGTCAATAGCTCGGCGGTGAGACGAAAACATCGCGAGGAAAACAGCATGGTCAAGAAAGAAAAAAAAAATCTGGAGTATGTGTATCCACCAATCCGTACTGTACGAAACCCCCCAGTGATTTACTAGGGGAGGCTTGTGCCCTGCAGTGGAACATAAGGGCTGATACAAGTACAAATAGAGGTAAAAAAAAGATTTTAAAAGCTATGTAGCACTATTATGACTTCTTCAGGTCAATTCTGACCTATCTACCGGAGAGGTGAGATAGCGATCAATTTGATAACAATTTAAAAGGAACTGAAGTTGTAGTCATTTATTTACGGCTGAAAATGGTATAAAGATATATCTTTAAGACTACTTTGCTTGTGACAAGAAATATTTTTAATCAATTATATGGTAGTTAATAAATATAATTGATATCAGTGTTATGTTGACATTATTGCACCATCTACCTTCCAAATTATTATCAGTTTTTTCCTTACTATCCAAAGGTTGCCGGGAAGGAGTAGCTTTGGTGATAAGGTCGCCAGTTGTAGTTTCGTGTTGGTTATTAAATTGTCTTTTTGCAACATGTACAATAAAGATTTTATATTCCATCTGTCTATTTTCAAACGTATCTGTAGCAAATAAGTAATATCTCGTAGCAGTCGTAGCTGCTACGCACCCAGCTATCCTGTAATACGTCTTTACTCTCGCTGAATGTACAAAAAATATCTTTAAAGTACGTGATTACGGTTTAATTCAATAAATTCGATTTACTAACTCTATTCGTAGCATATACGTAATCTCGTAGCGGTTGTAGCGGCTACGCGCCTCGCTACGCTTTCCAGCTCTGTACTTTCCCCGTACTCTATGCATCTGCATTAACAAAATGGCCACCAGTAATCGCATTACGTTCTTTCTTTTGCCTTTTCCCGTACTTTGTGTTGTTACGACATATTTTTTTTATGGCAGCATAATGTGACACCGGTTTTTTTAAGAAATGGACCAGTTTTTTTATGTAAGATTATTAATTTTATTATTATGGGTAGGTAATTCAAGATTCAAAGACATTAATATTACAATGTTAATACTCAATTAATATAATTGAGGCCTTCTCATGCACATTGTCTTGTGCATGAGGGATGTATGGCCTTATAAGTCCACGCTGGTCAAGTGGTATGTAGTTGGTCAGGGCTTTTGGTAACGGCGCACTCTTACAATTTTATTATATGCATGCATAGATTCTATCATATTTTACTAGCGGTGCCAGCGAATTCGTACGCGTGAACTTCAATGACTTCCGTGGGAACTGTTTAACCTTAGAACCTTAAATATTAACCCAGGTAATAAGCTATAACTGTGCTAAGTTTCATTAAATTCTGTCTAGTAGTGTTCGCGTGATGCGCTTTCAGATAAACAGACAAAAATTCTAAAAGTAGCTGTTTTGGCTTCTGCATCGTACACATCAATGATTTTTTTTTGGAAACTATTGCATATACAGACGGCTTTTTTACAATTTTATTATATTGTATATATAGATTTCATATTAATATAATGTATAGGTATATTCTATATTATTTCTTGTATACACACTATAAATATAATTATCTTATACCATATTAATTTTATTTTCGTTATTGACTTGCGATTAAACCATCGTTATATGACAAAAGTAAGAAAAAACAAAAGTATTATCTTTATTTTTTGTAAAAAAGGTTTGTTATACATGCCAGAAGTTAGAATGATACTTGTCATCATGTATGTTTCTCCTCAACTAATAGTTTCGACATTGATAGTTATTTAAATAACTTTATAATAATCACGATTTAATTCCAAAATTACGATTTTACATATTACATATTAAAACTTAGAAACCATAGTCAGATTTTTCACGTTATTGAAACTTCTTTCCTTTCTTGTGGGAGCATTTTTGCCGTTTGGTAACACCATGAAACGTCAGAATTCCACGAAATTAAAAATCTAAGTATGTCTATGTTACGGGCCAAAGCCTATGTTAGAGCACATCGAGATGTGCCCGGGCAGACCGCAACTGTGCTTGAATTGTTTCCGGGTACTGGTTTTTTTCTGAGGTTTCTGGTCTCATACTTCTAATCTAATCAAGCCGAATTGTTTCTGGATACGCGGTTTGTCCAGGCACATCTTGATGTGCTGTTAAATCTGCTTTAGCTCGTAACTTCTACAATTTTCAAATATCTATTAAATTGGGACATCCATCAATCATTATGGCGGCCTGTAACGGATTATGGCCCTTATCCCCCTAATAATAAAATTAGGGCTGCAGTGAAATGTTTTGCGTTGATATCAAAACTACATTACCTAACAAAGATCCATCTTTAGCGTCATATAAACATATTGAAGTACCCTTTTGTTACAAGTAATCTAATAATATTTTTGTTGCAATACAAAATATACATAACAGTATATTATTAGGGACGCCATTGTTATTTTTATGGGCGTACAGCGACCATAAAAGTTTTCCCATAAGCCTGGTTAAGTGAAATTTGTGTGGGCTCCAAGCATTTTTGCTGCAAAGTGATTCTTGGCTACAAAGAAATATAATGGACAGACCAGCAGAAACCCACGGTCGTCAGTGTTGTACTATGGGAGCGTTTTAATATACAAGGGGATGCCACAGCGCGGCGCGCTCACCGTATGCACTTTCAAAACGCACGGCGAGATATTGAGCCGTGTTGTATGGAGGTTGATAGTTAGTTAACGACACCGGACGTTTTCACGGCGCGCCAATATCTCGCGACCACTTATCTGTGCTGCTTCGAGTTTTGTGTTATTTTAATTATTTTTTCTTAATTTAGTGCTCAAAAATCACACAGGAAATCCTCACTTAAAATATGCCATGCCATGCCTCCACCAGTTTCTCTTACAAACATATACAGTTTCTCTACGGCGCGCGGCGAACTCGCCGTACAGTAGGAAAACCATGTTGTTTGGAATTGGCGCGAGCATCTTTGCATACCCGCATACCTTGATTATTTGAAGCAACATTTTTTTTGTCCCCGCCATATTGAAGGCGGTTTGAGAATTTGATATTTTTAGTAGTAACACGCGCTCGGCGGCGAGCAGAGTTAAATTGAGTTAAATTCACACGGCGGCCACGGACAGTTGTTATTTATTATTCGCGCCTATTGATTGGATTTGCACGCGGATATCCTTGTGCCACACGAGTGTCTTGCTTGGAATTAGTTGGATTTGTTGTGATTGTGCTTGTGTATTGGAAGTGATATCTCGAGGTGATTTTGCTGCCGTGTGTGAGTTGCCGAACTGTAGCGGCCACCGGCTCACCACGGAACGAGACTTGGATTACTACACAAGTATCTATTGTGAATGTATGTATATATTCAATCACACTAAGATAGGTCACGTCTAGTAGGGACTAGCGTAGGTACACTTTCCAGATTTGTGTGTGGGCAAAACCACCTGGGGTAAGTGAGACCTCTAAATTGTATAAATTGTTGATTATTTGCTTACCCACCATTTTGGTGGATATATTGAGTAAGGTTACATTTGGGCCCGAGTGCACATTCCTCGGGCTGCTTTCGCGTAACGCGAGGCAGGTGCGCGCCTAGTGTGCGCATCGTAAACAACTGGTAGCAGAACGTGGTTGATACCGTCATCAACCATTTTTTTTTGTTTTTTTTTGTTTTGTCATTATTCATCAACTTGATAATTGTAACTTCCCGTGTTAAGGGCCTTGCGTATATTGGGTCCACGCTCCTGCTACATCGTAAACATCTGATAGCAGAGCGTGATTTGATACCGTTACGTGATATTGATGACATTGATAATACCGTTAGGTAGTTAATATTGATGACCTTTTGTCTTGTTTATATATTGGTAATTTGGTTTAAATATTTGCTTTTGATTTTTTATTTTACGTTCACGGTTTGAAGGCTAGGCCCTACGTATAATTTGTATTCTGAAGTATATTTTGAATCCACGCGTGCGACGTTTAGTAGCTGACTAGTTACCCACACGCGTTAATAATTTATTAAATAACGCATTTTGGATATAACGCTTCACGTTTGTTTTGATAGCTGGACATTGCGGTTTTATTGAGTCCACGCTCGTGTACATTTTTGGTTGCGTTTATTTTAATTTGATAACTTAATTTGTTTTTTTTTTGTTGTTGTTTTGTCAGGTAGTCTTAATTAATATTTTGGACGGTTATACCTTCTTGAAGACACATACGCACCCCTTTTGTTTTTTATTGTGCCTCCACTGCATTTTTTGTTTTTTTTATTTTGTTATTTTTTTTGTTAGTTGTTTTTTTTTACTTTTATTTTTGTTTTTTATTTTTGGTTTTTGTTTTGTATTGCGTGCGTCCTGAGGTGTAGACATGTCTGTCAAGGTGACCTTTTCCACACATCAGTCCGCAATGACTGCGCAGCTGAGATGGTTTTCTTCTGCGGTTGCAATGGTCAACCGCCCGGACCGGAAGCAAGCCTTACTCGCCCGGGCGAATGAAATGCGGGCCCGTTTGGTGGCGTTAGATAGGAGTTTTGCTGAAGGCTTGACGTTTATGGCGAATTTGGAAACGCCTGTACCGGACGAGCAGAAGCAGCGTTATGAAGCGGACTTTGGCCAGATTTACGATTTTGTGGACGCAATTAACGAGGCGGTCTCCCACATCTCAGCTCCCTCTGGTGGGGATTCACTTGTTGCACCCCACGCCTTGTTGGGTCGTCTCCCCACGCTCAACCTTCCCACATTTGACGGTGATTTGGACCAGTGGTTGAGCTACTATGGGATGTTCAACAGTTTGGTGGACTCCCATACCGACCTGTCAGCTGCAAAAAAAATGGCGTACCTGTTGGCCTCCTTACAGGGAGAGGCTCTAGGCCTGGTACAGCACCTGAAGGTCGATGATGGCACCTACTCGACAGCCATGGACTTGTTAAAGCGCCGTTACCACAACGTGCGCCTTTTGGCTGACACTCATGTGGGGCAAATATTGAATCTGCCTAAGGTTGCCTGTGCGTCAGCCTTACGGATAGATATTGTGAACCCGGTTTTGGTGGCGGTTAACGCCTTAAGGCGATTGGACTTACCTGTAGACCAGTGGTCCTTTTTGCTGCTCCATATTGTGTTGGCGAAACTGCCTTTGGAGATGCGGCTGCGCTTTGAGCGACAGTATGGTGGGGACAGCTCCACTCACCTGCCTTCCTATGAGGAACTCGAAAGTTTCCTGGAAGACGAGTGTCGCAGGGTGGATACCGTGGAGGGTTCCACTCCATTGGTGCCGCAGCCTAGTGTTCGCCGAGAGCGACCACTGGCCCGACCGCAGGGTCCGCCGGGTTTCAAGCAGTCACGGCCGAGATATGGGGTCTCCCAAGAGGAGCCCGTGGCTTGCAGATTCTGCAAGCGCTCCGGCCACCGGATGATTGCTTGCCACAAATTTGTGGCCTTGCGCGTAGCAGCGCGTCGACACATCGCCAAGGAGAGGCGATTGTGTTACCATTGCCTGGAGGGTCACTTCCAGCGAGAGTGTCCTCAGCCTCGTCCATGTGGACAATGTGGTGGTGCTCACCACGTCATTTTGTGTGCGAACCGCAACCAGGAGGGTGCTGGTGTTCGTGATGCTGAGCGACATTCGGCTGCTCGCGCTGGTGGTGACAGTCCTGCCAGGTCCAGCGCCCAAGATCGAGCCCTTACGGGCGGGGGTAGGCGTTCGCCACCCCCTAGAGGCACTGTTGGGTTTGCGGAGTACTCCACAGTCTACCGCAACCGGAGATTCTCCCCCCCGCTGTTGGAGCGGCGTCCACCCCGCCTAGGAGGGCAGGCTGCAGCCCCCCTCTCATCCGCACATGTTGTGCAGGGTCGTCGCGGTGAGGGCAGGGTAGACAGTTATCGTCCCCTGCCGCACTCGTGGAGGGAGCCCTCACTCCGTAACTTCTCCCGTTAGGGACTTGCAGCTCACCACGCTGAGAACCCAGAGACCATCCTTTTGCCTACGGTCTCTGTGCGGGTATGGGACCCGAAGGGCAACTCGATTGTTGTTCGTGCCCTTTTGGACTCGGGTGCCCAGGGTTGTAGTCTCAGCTTGGTTGGTGAGTCGATTGGATCAGTCCAGTCATTTTTTGGGCGAAATGTTTTTTGTAGAAATTATGGGCTGCTGAATTGTCGTGGGATGAGCCTCTTCATGGAGAGTTATTGTTGGAATGGCTAGAGTTTGTGTCATCCCTCCCAGCTCTTAATAGGGTTTCCTTGCCCAGACGTTTCCTTCCGTCTGGAAAGTATAGAGCTAGCCTTCATGGCTTTTTTGATGCTTCCGAGCGAGGGTATGCAGCGGTTGTTTATCTACACGCACAGTGGATGCTGCTGGACATGTTTTGGTCTCGCCGGTTCTAGCAAAGAGCAAGGTTGCGTCTATTCGCTCGCCTATGACAATACCGAAGCTAGAATTGTCAGGCGCCAGTCTCTTGACTCGTCTCTTGAATCATGTCGTCGCTACTCTAGGGCGTTCCGTAGAGTTAGTAGACGTCTTTGCATGGACAGACAGTCAAATTGTGCTTTGTTGGTTGCGAGCTTCTGTTCACACCTTGGAGGTGTTTGTGGCGAACCGTGTTTCCCAGATCCAGGCGTCGCAAGCTAAATTGATTTGGCGACATGTCCCTGGCGATATAAACCCAGCTGATTGTGCCTCACGTGGATGCTCAGCCCTAGAGATTATTGGACATCCGTTGTGGTGGGGTCCGGACTGGCTGAAGGGACCAGTGTCAATTTGGCCGGCCTCACGGATCACTCTAGTTCAGCCTGCGATAGGCTTTGTAAGTTTACCAGTGGCCGATGGTGCCGGGAGCAGCGAAGCAGCGCAATCATCATGTGATCCCGATGTTTTGCTAGCCAGGTACAGCTCACTGGATAAACTTTTGAATGTGACATCTTGGGTTAGACGTTGGCGTCACAATGTTAAAAACCCACAGAATAAATTGTTGTCAGCCTTCATCTCGTCTGAGGAACGACATGAAGCGCTATTGAATTGGATTCGCATAGTACAGTCTGTTAGCTTCGCTTCAGAGTTAAAATCTATGAAGGAAGGTTCCGCTAAATTAAAAGGCGCTATTGTGCGATTGAATCCCTTTGTGGATCCTTCGGGTCTACTGCGCGTGGGAGGTCGGCTTAGACATGCCAATTTGCCTCATGGTGTCCGCCATCCTCTTCTCTTGCCGAAAGATGGACATTTGGTGCGGTTGCTGGCGATTGATCGACACATCAAGAACTCCCATGCAGGCTGTAACGCACTGTTGGCGATTTTGCAACGCGAATTTTGGATTTTGTCGGCTAGACGACTCGTCCGGGGAGTCATTTTTCGTTGCATGTCTTGTTATAGAACTAAAGCTTCTATCATGCAACCCCAGATGGGCGATTTGCCCGCGGACCGAGTCTCTGAGTCTAGACCCTTTGCCACAGTTGGTACGGATTTTGCTGGTCCTTTTTTGGTGAAGTCATCTCAGCTTCGTAATGCCAAATCCGTAAAGGCATATTTGTGTGTTTTTGTGTGCCTGTCTACTAAGGCCACACACTTGGAAGTTGTGTCTGCTCTCTCCACAGAAGCCTTCGTAGCGGCCCTCAGCCGATTTGTATCTCGTAGGGGACTTCCTACCTTGATTAGGTCCGACAACGGAACTAATTTTCATGGGGCCAATAACTACTTAAGGGATGTGTATGAGTTTCTTGAAGAGCAGAAAATGAATTTGGGTCGTGAGATGGCCCTCCGTGGGATAACCTGGCGCTTCGATCCGCCGGTTTGTCCGCACTGGGGTGGAATTTTTGAGGCCGTAGTTAAATCGGCAAAGACCCATTTGAGGCGCGTTATTGGTGAGACGATTCTCACATTTGAGGAACTCGCGACCGTGTTTGCGAAAGTTGAGGCCGTCCTCAACTCTCGACCGCTATGCCCACTTTCGTCGGATCCGAATGATTTGGAAGCCCTAACGCCGGGCCATTTTTTGATTGGTCAGCCACTCGTCGCTCTGCCAGAGTACCCTTGGACTGATGTACCCAGTTCTCGTTTGTCGCGTTTTCAATTGCTCCAGCAACTCACTCAGAGTTTCTGGAAACGCTGGCACCTTGAATATTTGCACACTCTGCAGCAGCGCGTCAAGTGGACGGACAAAACGAATCCGCCGAAGGTTGGGGACCTCGTGTTGGTTAAAGATGCTAACCTACCGCCCTTGTGTTGGCGCCGGGGGCGCATTGTTAACCTTTTTCCGGGCTCTGATGGTGTTCCCAGGTTAGCCGAGGTCTTGGTGGGCGATTCTATTTTGAAGCGGGCCGTCGCGACATTATCCCGCTTACCCATTGATTAGCGACCCGAATACTTCGGCTCGGGACGGGGGATTGTTTGGAATTGGCGCGAGCATCTTTGCATACCCGCATACCTTGATTATTTGAAGCAACATTTTTTTTGTCCCCGCCATATTGAAGGCGGTTTGAGAATTTGATATTTTTAGTAGTAACACGCGCTCGGCGGCGAGCAGAGTTAAATTGAGTTAAATTCACACGGCGGCCACGGACAGTTGTTATTTATTATTCGCGCCTATTGATTGGATTTGCACGCGGATATCCTTGTGCCACACGAGTGTCTTGCTTGGAATTAGTTGGATTTGTTGTGATTGTGCTTGTGTATTGGAAGTGATATCTCGAGGTGATTTTGCTGCCGTGTGTGAGTTGCCGAACTGTAGCGGCCACCGGCTCACCACGGAACGAGACTTGGATTACTACACAAGTATCTATTGTGAATGTATGTATATATTCAATCACACTAAGATAGGTCACGTCTAGTAGGGACTAGCGTAGGTACACTTTCCAGATTTGTGTGTGGGCAAAACCACCTGGGGTAAGTGAGACCTCTAAATTGTATAAATTGTTGATTATTTGCTTACCCACCATTTTGGTGGATATATTGAGTAAGGTTACATTTGGGCCCGAGTGCACATTCCTCGGGCTGCTTTCGCGTAACGCGAGGCAGGTGCGCGCCTAGTGTGCGCATCGTAAACACATGTCGTTGACAAGGGGCTTAGAGCGGGTGATTCGGGTTCTTCAAGAAAGGATACCAAGAAGGAGGTCTAAAAGGAGGAGGGATTTTGGTCCGGTGATTTATTAGTCAACAATCATAAAATAAAAAAAGAACACTGAGATAATAAATATAATCTATGAAACCAATTAATTATTAAAAAGGTAAACTTTATTTATGTAAAACCGGTCGATTATTAAACTACTTACACTAATAAGGTGTTTTTTATATTATATTTATGATTTTATAGAACTAGTCTAGTTCGACGCGCAAACAAAGCACTTCTTAAGCCTACAAGTATATTTAATACTTGTAGTGAAGTATTGATAAATATAAGTAGTATTGACATTGAAGACTTTAGCGGTTATCAAATTCAGAAAAAAGTCAGGACAAAAGTTATTAGTTTTATGATAGAGATTCAGCGTTAAGAGGGCACCGGTGTTTTTTATTTAACTTTATGTAAGTCTTACGACCCATCCATTAATTTTATATTGGTATTAGATACTTAGAAGAAATTTATTAAGCCGGTCGCCGCACCGCAGTAGTTCAATTGGCTAATCTGGAGAAATATATTATTTTTGCAAACGCTTCTACATCTGATTACCGAATACTGCTCTAGGACTGAAAATCAGCGTTTTGTACAATTATTGGTACACAGCTTGTGCTAAGATGGATGACCTTTCAGCACACTTGGGATCGCGCAATTCCATTGAATTATTTCCATGCACGGCAGGGATATGTTGATAACTTGAAATTAGTATACCACACCGCCATTAGTATATCAGCCTGTGTCCCTCTACTGCTGGATACAGGCCTCTCCCTTGACTCGCCACCACACACGATCCTCGGCTCTTCTCATTCAACCATCATATAAATGAGATATAAAACATATAGATGAGAATATAAAATTTCAAATTAACACGTTACACTTTGATTTATAATAAAAAAAGAATAAATCTTCTAATCCTTAATAGCTGAAGATTTAGAGCGAAAACACAAACATTACACTTTAGAACTATGCGCTTGAAAATAAGAAAATAGTTGATTTTGACTTATCAACTTCTAGCCCCCCCCCCCCCCACCCCTCCTTCCAGCCCTCCCCCATGCACGGATTTAATCTTACAGTCAATTAATCAATGTATATTTTGTAGTTGATTAAATAATACTAATATAAGTTACGTGAGTTATAATTATTGATAAAATCTTAGTTAATTTTTTGCCATCTATAATTATATTTTCTGTAATTATATTAAGTAGAAACCATTTCAATTTAGGCGTGGTTATCGCGATTCCTGACCTCTCCGACTAGTTGAAAACTATGCCGTTTGACAGTTCGCCTTGACTATTTTTCGCTTATGGTATGAACTGATTGTATATCTTCTAAACAATATATTAATAAAATCGTAACAAAACTGTCTATTAGAAATATTTTTTGAACAAAGACGCTGCAGTGTAAAGTGCTACATGATACAGATAATATTTTTTGAATTTTTTTTCAATATCTGAAAACGCAAAAATAACCGCACGGATTTTAATGAAACTTCACGTAGGTACAGCTCACGTGTCGGGTTTAAATTTATGGAACTTTTTGTGCAGATCCATTATATAATCATCACGGGAATCACGCTATAGTTCATGCGAACGAAGTCCCATGTAAATGTAAACTACAATGAACTCGAACTCAAATTTGGTAATTTCGAGAATTGTACACTCGCATAACCTTTTATACTTCGATTTATACATTGTATAAATCGACCTTTTATACATTGGGCATCTTATAATAAGGCCCTCTATTATGAATGGTACAAAAGATGCGTATCTACCCCCAACATTAATTAATTTAAGGTGCCTATCTAGTTTACAGTCCAGTGCCGCCTATTGTCCGTAGGCCTATCACGTCCTGCAGGCGGTAGGGTTACACAGATTATGGGATGTTGGACGTAATGATGCAGACGCGACATGTGTATGCTCTTTTGGGAAATAATTAGTTATTAAAAGTGCTTTTAGGAATATTTCAAAGTAATCCATTATTTTATTTTGACTATTCTGTCTTAATTACTGTTATTTTCTTAAATAAAATATAAATAAATAAAATGTATCTCTTAGTTTATTTCTGATTGCACGCACTACTGTGGTGCATCGCATGTGTTATATCTTTTTAAACATTCACGTTTTGAACACATTTTATATTGTAAATCAGGTCTAAAAACAGCTAAATCAGCAATAGCAGAACACACACCGTTGGAATTAATCACTGTATAGAACTCTCCTCTCCAAAAATCCCCTCCATTAAACGTCACTATTATATCGGGATTGTACGTGGAGCAATTGAAATGAAGAAGTATGAAAATTTCAATCCGGAAGATTAATAACCTTTCATCGATGTGTAATCCAGTGATTTACAAATTTAAACCTTTCGATTTATCGTCGAACATTGTTAGTGTAGCGTGTCGCCGCCTTTCCAAATGTGAAAATTAAATGTGGACAGTTGATAAAACTGCTCGCAGCTCCCATCCTGGACTACCCGCCTCTTCAGTCAACTCGTAATCACGGCTGGTGTAGCCCGCGCCGAAACGTCGTGTAGATATAAAAGGTAAACAAAACCTTTAATTTTATGGGTTTAGACACGATTTATAATATCAAATACAGCTTGTGTGTTGTGTCTATGCAAGAAAATATAAGTAATTTGACAAGCGTAAAATTTCTATAGTATTGTCTTAGTAGCGACTGCTTTAATATCGATCTTATTACACCATCATTTGACACGGTGAGTAAAGTTACACGTCACTTCCATTGATTTACAAGTATCAAATTATTTTTCAAAGTAATACTAGTAATAGTTCTTGCAACTCACTCTGCTTTGCTTATTTGTTAGGGATGCAATCTCGCAGGAAATTTGGAGGGATTGGAGTCAATCCCGTAAAATCCGCGTGAATTGCACAAACTCGTAAAAAAATGGCACGAACGTGTGTTTGCGCAAAGGACAGTTAAAGATGACAACAAAAAGGTTGAAACTGAATTGAAGCTACTAAAATAGTTAAACAGTTTATTTACGGTTACAGTTTTATTTACGGCAGAAAATAACCATCTCAATTTAACACGAAGAAACGGAAGATAACAAACAGACAGACACAAGAAAAGAGAAAGATCTTGATAAGATATTCAAAAGGAACTGATTGCCTTGGAACTTGAAGAAGTGAGAGGAAAATACTTATAAGATATATTACGAAAATATTGGCCATCAGCTAAACCGGAAACACCCGAACGCGTCATCTACGTCTATGTAATAAAGTATAGCCGCATAGCTGTTACAGGATCCCGCATGCCCTCAAATGATGCGGGATCCCGCGGCGTTGAGGGATCCTATACTACAATCCCTAGTAGTAATGTTTCCGTACGCCTAAAAAGATACCCTATATCCTTCACAATATACCTTTAAATACAATTATTTATTCAAACTTTACCGCACAAATATTGTACCTACAGAGAGCGGTTTAAATGCATAGTGGCATTCTCTGTTAGTCTAAGCAAAGTACTTGCTTAACTGAACACAACATAGTAAGTGCAAAAAGTTAATACACACATACAAAGTACACATATAAGACATATATATATATATATATATATATATATATATATATACATTCCGACAGAAAGTAATACACATCGAATATGATCGGCTAGTTAGGTTTTGTATAGCGTCGTCTCTGTTTGTAACGGCACACGACAGAGATGACGCTCTACAAAACCAAAGCTAGTCCATAGTCTCTTTCTAAAGACCGATGTGTATTATTTTCTGCCGGGAAGTGTACATATAAAGAGATTTGTACAAAGACTGACTAACTAGTTTTATTGACAGAAATAGTGATTCCGAAGCATTCTTGACGCGTAAGGTACTGTTGCGTAAACGAACGTTTATCCATAAGCAAGGTTGACGCAAGATGCGTGAACTATATAGTGTTACTTTGTAAAATTATCACTTCTTCTTCACCTACTCTTTGAACGAGTTGACCCATCTCTATAATAGCCCTAATGTATGACTGCGTAGCGATGTCTGACCTTACCTTCCGTGCAAAGGTGAATACCCTCAGATGATTTAATGGAAAGGGTCATTAATGAAATTTAAGCCTTTCATTAAATTAATGTAAAATCATTAAACTAATGGAAAATCTGCTTAAAAGATGTATATCAATATGCATCGCAATTACGTATTTAAATTTTTTATAAGACGGAAATAAGTCTGTTCCAAACAGAACATAAATATTTAAGCTGAGAGCTTAATTCCTTTTGGAACGAATGCATTTGTAAAGTAATTCCTCTGTAGGTATAAGTATGTAAGTGGGTTTTTAGGTAGGTATTAGGTAATAAAATATAACAAACCTTTGTAGACAAATTGCAGGATGTATTTTTTAACGGATTGAAATGCAATTTGACAGAAAATAGTTTGGATCTATAGGTATAGAGTTTGGTTTTATGTTCGAAGATGAGTTTATTTGTTTTTTTTTTATATATATATAATGGTGCAATTAGCACATTCTGCCAGTTTTAAGTTTTCTTCGTAATAAACAATTCCAAAGTACGTCAATGTCCAGTCCCGTCGAAGTAAGTCGGGAGTCGCTCAGTAAAGCAATACCATAGTAGAGTTACTGACGACAGAAGATCCCACTCTCACGGGCGGTTTAGAATCCCTCAACATTCGCAGAGACGTTGCATCTCTGTGTGTTCTACCGCCTGTACAATGGGGAATGCTCTGAAGAATTGTTTAATATAATTCCCACCTCGGGTTTCTGTTTCTACAACCGCACCTCCCGTCACAGAAGCGCGGTCCATCCGCATTTCCTCGATATGGAGGTGTCGCGCACTGTTCGGTCCAAAAATTATTTTATACCGGGAACCCGTAGGCTGTGGAACGAACTGCCTCAAGAGGTCTTTCCATTAAGGTACGATATGGGGTTCTTAGGTCGGCGGCGCGCCCGCATACCCCCTGGTGTTGCAGGTGTTCATGGGCGGCGGTAACACTTACCATCATGTGGGACCGCTTGCTCGTCCGCCCACTAATCTATACAAAAAAAAGAGGACTCCTTGGAAGCACACGAAAAACGCAGTCCCACGCGTTTGTTTGATTGTCACAAACACCACGCACGAAAAATACTTTGAAGTTTAATAAACTATCACTATTAAACCACAAAATGCTCTTAATACACAATTTTTACAATAATCACACAAAACTCGACTTCACTTCTAGAGTTCCCACCAAAAAGTCCTTAAGTTGGTTCAGTAGTTCCAAAATTATGACTGTGTAAAGCGATCAAAAACATCTATGAAGGCGGCAGACGAGCATACAGTCCACCTGATGGTAAGTGGATACTGTCGTCCATAGACATCCGGGAAACATGCCAACATCATGAGGAACGAGAAACGTTGACACGCCCCCGGATACGTTACCTACTTTTTGAGATGTAGGAATTGATTTCGAGAAAGGGTTAGGAAAATGGGTTGGGATAGGATAGGATGGGAATGGGCTCTGGCATATCTCATTCACTTCCAAACCAAGTACGTATATCGGGAAATAGGATATAGTGCTAAATGCAGTAAATTTCAAGGTAGTCTTTTGTGAGAGAGGGGTAATATGGTCAATCGAGTGCGCCCAGCGGCTGTTGCATTTCAGCGTGCACCTTCCCTCTCCATTGTGCAACCCATAAAATCGCACAATATAATTGATAACTTAGGGGAATTCTAAAGGTTGGTTTGAAGACAATGCAATAAGTATGGCCATTGTATTTTATAAAAAAAAAGGCAATGGCAGCGCCTTAACCAGTCGAAAACGGTAGATTTAACTATTTTCCATTTTAGAAAACACTTAAGTACAGGTAAAAATTGTAGAGTTCGATTAACCCTATACATCAACAGTCAGTTTATTGATGAATAAACAAATTACAGTCTTTAACTCCTGGAACTTCTCAAACCGATATACTATACTCTTATTCTGTTATACTATATTGTACCCAGATATACTCGTATCACGACCGGTGACTCTTGAAAGGCCACTAGGGCCACAAGAATTTAGACATTCACGATGTTAAGACAAATCAAGGTTTTTAGCCAATAAGAGTCCGGCACTATCTGGAGCTCATGAGGTCTCCATGAGCCCCATCTGCTCCAGGTGTCCATGAAGATTTTCCTTGATTGTCTTTCCTTAACTATAAAAAAATATGTATATATATAATCGTATACGTAGATCCAAATTACTTTTCTGTTGTGAATTTAATTTAAATCGGTTAAGGAATACATCACCAACTTATGAAAAAACGAGGAAGTTTTATAACTAAAATCCTAAAAAAAAAAATCTAAAATAGCTTGCTGTTTTGGGGTGGTGAAGTAGGTGGGTAGTTATAATTTGTGTTTCATTGAAATGTTTCATTGTTTTACTATTCCTTGTGTGTGTGAAACACATCTCGCATTTCTTTTGTCGAATTAACTTAAAAGTTTCTTATATTCATTCGTTAATCCTGCTAATTAAGAATTATCTATCCAAATATTGGGTAACAGAATTTTTCACGAAATATTTAAATTGTAAACGAGAAGTTGCGGTATTGCGTTTAATTTATTCTAAGAATTTTGACAGAAATGCGGGGGATGAGAAAAATTAATTATCATAAATTTTCTTAAACAAGGATCCCCAATATGAATAAGTTAAGCGCAACGACGTAATACAAACATTTGAATAAATTTTTCTTAAAATATACGTCTTGCCTTGACGTCTCGGCTTATCACAGTGGGTGTAGCTCGGACTAAGAAAAGTTACAATTTATTCCAAAAAAAGATTCACAGTTTAATTTATACAAATAATGCGGTAGACGACCAGACAATATACTTGGTGGTACGTTCGTGTCGCAAATGAACATTCTTGATGTATACCGACATTGGTCAAATATGACAAATGTCGGCACACTAGAATTAGGCTAATTATATAGAGTTAGGAATGAATTCGTTAACAAATTAATTAAATTCGACTTCGAAAAAGTGAAAACATTCTACAGAAGTTTAGTAATGACGAAAGCAATTAATAGTTCACGAAGAAAAATAATTACCCTCCGTCCACTTGGATCCCTCGACATAATCCCTAAAGGGATCCAAGAGTACTTCACAATTACAATTTTAACAACTTGGTCAAATTAGTAAAAGTAAAAACGCACTTCGTATCGAAACGAGCGTACCTATTTTAAGTAGAAATTCAGTTATACACGCCGGGATTTGAACTTACGACCTCACAAATTGATTCAAGGATTATCATTTGAACGCGTGGATTATCATATCACAACACAATATTTTTTTTATTCTTCTTAACGCCTGAGCTAGTTGTAATTCAATGCTTAGATGCCGAATGAACCCAGCCAATGCCTTATAGAACTCCCAAATAATATTACTTTTCTAATAATATACTCGGAGAGGCATGTGGCCCGTAGTGAGCTCAAATAAGGTAGGCCTTATAGGGTAGGCCCTATGGTAACCAAAGGTGCTATATGGTTGCATTTGCTTAGAATATAAGCTAAGCAAATGCAATCATAGCATCTCTGGTTAACTGACAAGTACGTTGTTATATCAAAGTTATCCGTAATACCGTGGTACATTAACCGAGGAATGGCAAGATGACCCGTATTAACAAACTTTGCTCGCCGGCTGAATGCTAACCCACTTGCCACTTGTTTGTGGGAAGCTGTTACCACACACGGACTCTCTGTTAAACTAACATTTCATTCGTTTTTGTGGGGTGACTACCCATTTGACTGTATGCTGATGAGACTATATCCAACAGTGGAGAGATACAGGCTGATGTTACCGTTTGAATAACCGTAACCAAAGCTTTTGTCGTCACTGCTAAATATGGGCCTCTTCATCGTGGTCTTGTGCATGAGGGACGTATGGCCTTGAAACGGCGCGCTGGCTAAGCGACTTGGCGAGTCCACTGTTTTAGAGATGTAGTAGCGGCATTGTAGTATCTCTGATCCTGATCCAAGTTGTAGTTCTAGTATCGAGAAGGGTCTATACCGTGTAGTGATATATAAAATATACATCACTATTAAGTATTGTAACAACACTAGTTAGGTAATTGTCCTCCTAAATTTGGGAAGAAATATTTCTAGGGGAATTAGATAAAAAAAAACATTTTTTTTATACAAGTGTTATTGTACGTATACAATAAAGTTATAAAGTACAATGGAAATTATAAAAATAATAGAAATAATATTTAAAAAATATATAGACTCATATATACATACACTACATACATACATTTAATATTACATACATACGTATTGAGGTATACTATACATAAAATATTCTGTATTGAAAAAATATGTCTAAGGAATTTAGATAGAAAAGATTTGGTTCTATCAATGAATTAAACATTGGGAATAAATAGTGTTGAGTTCTTTTAGAGCGAATGTTGCCTTTTGGAAGCCAGAAATATCTGACTAGACGATATGGGTAATTGGTGATGTAGGTACATACTTAGTTTAAGATAAGATCTATCTTAATTTAATTTACATTTATCACAAATTTCAACTTTATTAGTCCTTCTTTATTTAAAAATAAGGTTCAAATAGTTAGACTGAAGTGTTCAGTATTCCAAATAATATACTCAGTTAGAAAACTTTGAGATAGATATCAGATAAGCTATACATAAAATATTTTGTATTGAAGAAATATGTCTGAGGAATTTAGAAGGAAAAGATTTGGTGAAGTACAATACTCGGATGAGTAGTGGTTACAGACTATAGTTTTCTTTAAGCGAAGTTGACAAAACGAAACGCCAGTGTATCCGAAGTGTGAAACCACGTACGATGTTGGCAAATTCCTGTCAATTTCTTCGTAAAACAGCTTTGCAAAACTTCAGTGCGTGAAATGGTTGGTCAATTATATTTGTCGCTTATGCTTACAGGGCTAATTCTTATCAGTGAATTAAACATTGGGAATAAATAGTGTTGAGTTCTTTTAGAGCGAATGTTGCCTTTTGGAAGCCAGAAATATCTGACTAGACGATATGGGTACTTGGTGATGTAGGTACATACTTAGTTTAAGATAAGATCTATCTTAATTTAATTTACATTTATCACAAATTTCAACTTTATTAGTCCTTCTTTACTTAAAAATAAGGTTCAAATAGTTAGTCTGAAGTATTCAGTATTCCAAATAATATACTCAGTTAGAAAACTTTGAGATAGATATAAGATAAGCACAGCATTTGGACTGTACTTGTTGACTTATTGACCTGCTTATTGGATCTCCACTAAGCATACTATCGCAGCGTGAATTGCTACGTTTATTTTCAGTCGGAGCCGTATCGGTGACCACGGACTGGCCCATGTCATTTTACACGAAGCCTTGCCTAAACTTGAAGTAAATAAAGAACACAATAATGATACTGAAGTTACGAAACAAACCTCCCCCATTCCGTACTGCCAGTTACGTATTGTGAGAAGTACTACTAGGTACTTTGTAGAACACAATTTTAGATAAACCTCCGAAAAATAAGTTATTTCATTCGAAAACTAGGCACGAACGCATCGAATCTGTCAAGCGTAATACACATTTGTATATTCCTACAAACAGTTATATATAGACTATTTCCTTGTGAAACAGCGGTAGCTCTCTCTGTCACACTTCATATGGGATAAAAGAGATGGATGTTTGAGGAAACCTCTCCATACGATAACCTGACATTGAGTTACTTCTACAATGTAACACGTCACATGACACTGTCGTAAGTTGGTTACGTGACCTCTCAAGGAATATGGTTGTAAGTCAAATGATGATGTTATGGATGCTATTATGGTAGAAGTTTGTGTACTGTGGGTTCATGTCTGGTAATACAAAACGTTATTATACAATATAGAAATTATGTATAATTAAATTAATCAAATCCTAGACTAATATTCTTCCTTGTGAGTTAGAATCTAAGCCGATGCCACTGATTTTCTATTTGAGTATTGATTTTTTATTTATGGAACATGCCATTCAAACATTTTCTAAGAAAAGGACCGCACATATTACTTTATCAACGGATAGCAATTTTCACAATCGATTATAGCGCAATTAGGCATTTTTGTATTTTGTAACAACGACTTGCTAGCGACACGGGTCGGAACAGATTGAACGAGCGACGCGAGAAGTATGTGCATTAGCACCAACTTCGGGGTCGCAGGCGGACAATTTGCGTTATCTATTCCTCTATATCGGTGGTCCCATCGTTCCCAAAACAATATGCTGATAAATAAAATATCATGACTGGTAGGTACTGGATTTTTAGCTCAAGTCTCTTTATTTTGAAGAGCGAGCTAACAGACGTTTTTCTAACAAAAACTTACGGTGACTATCCAATCATAGAGTAACATAGGCCACATTGACCGCAGAAACGAGGGGGCGAGTTTAATAAAGCGCTAAATTGGCCCCCTACCATCCATATGTATGTTCCATAAGGGATATTGACTGAGCATTATTCTTCATCGTGCCCGGCTCGCTGAGAATCACCTTTGTTCTTTATATTGTAACATGCGACAAAGGGAATTTGTTTTATTCAGGTGTGAACGCTTGAAATAGAAGATGATTTTTATTTAGAAGTCTGAGTATTGCCTTCTCGCTTATATTATCAATATAAGCCGTGTAGGTTTTAGAAGCACCATTTAATCTCTTCCCGTGTGTGTTGTAGAAGGTGACTAGGGGATAATAAAGCCTTGAGTGTAGTTACACTCGCCTCAGAGTGGAGTGGAATCGCCAACTCGTGTGGCCAGCGTGCCGGTTTAAGACCATATATCCCTTAAACACGAGACCAGGGCCGTCTTAAGTCTATTCTGCGCCGGGGTGCGGGAGTGTATCCTAAGACAGTCAAACATCCTATTGTGTATCCTATGACAGTCAAATATCCTATTGTGTATCCTATGACAGTCAAATATCCTATTGTGTATCCTATGACAGTCAAATATCCTATTGTGTAATTTTCATTACCTTTAAAAGGTGAGCGCCCGGGGTGCACCGCACCCCTTGCACCCCCTGGTAAAGACGGCCCTGCACGAGACAATGTGCATAAGGATACCCATGTCCAGTAGTAGACTATAAAAGTAAGTAAGAAGATTTTATAAATAATGTATTTACTTCTTATACACGTAATTTATATGAAACACAGAACTAATTTCGTGCAACTAGGTTTGTTCAAATTGAAGATAAAAATCCTTTGATTCAGATTTTTCCCGTTCCATTTCAGTTAAAAATTCATTTCGACCTAATCCGGCACATAAAGAAAGTTTCTCATTCGTCTGGCACTAAGCCGCCGTTATACTAAAATGTACAGAGCAAACTTTTTTGAATAAATACTGTTTCGGACTGTTTTTAGTTCGGATGAAATAATGCTGCAACTTTTAAAATAAGTTTTTTGTTAGTTCGAAGCTACTATTGATAATAGACACAGAAATAGAAACAATCTCTATCTGTCTCTATTTCTTCTACTATACCATCAGCCGATGGCTATCTGCGGCTGGATGTAGGGCCTCTCCCAAAATTGGCTATCACACACCATTGACGTTCTGAATATTCGCCAATTTTGAAGTATGTATTCGTAGTAGTATCAGTAATTTCTTGGACGAATAATCGAATAGTAAAAGTCCAATGTGAATAGCGAATGAAAAAAGTTGCCTACATAAATAAATGCTTATAAGATTAAACAAACGTTCATTTGAAAATTAGTTACGTAGCTGATTTTTTTTAGTTTAGTTAGTAGATTTGTTAGTTTAATTTAAAGTTACCTAACTTTAACTTATAACTTAACCTACGTACTTATCTGTGGATTAAACCAAACTCATTGATCAAACCCAAAAAATATTACTTTAAATTGGATTAATACATACCTACTTACAAATTTTACAAGTGAGTGCGTAGCAGGTTAAGAACTTTCTGGGCGTTGTAGTTTTCTGGGTTACTGAGAAGCAGCCAATTTAATCTTAATAATCCCGTGGGAATGATTACAATGTAAAAGAATTAGTTCCAACTTCCAAGGATATACTCCGAAACTAATTTAGGTTTAAAAAGTAAACAAGGAAAGGCTGAGCTCAGACACAGAAGACAAAATAAACAGTAGATAACCTGTAACAAACCCAATAAATGTACTTTACGATGTTATATTATATGGTAGCTCAATGGACAAGAATCTGGAAATTACAAATGAGTGAAAACGTCACGTAGAATCAAAATGTAGTGTTTGTTGTGTTTCATCGTGTGGACTGTCTTATTTGAAAGCTGAACGATCTGTCACAAACTAAGAAGGTATATTGAGATCTAACATAGAAGTATATTCTTATATACCTACTAAAATAAGTGAAATTTACGAGAATGGTGTTTCGCATTGCTTGTCGAAGTTTTTTTAATTTTTTTTTCATATTTGGAATATATATAAAAAGAACAATCACATTGTAGATACCGTCAACCGAAATTTGTGCTACGGCATTGTATCATTTTTTTAAAAATAAATTATACTCCATTCATTACTTACGGATATCGCTGTGTGTCCACCTCAGCAAAGAGTTACTGAGTACAGTGCAGTCTTCAAGACATTTTAGACAGCGGACCCGAGAAATTAACTGCCACCTAATGTTTCTCCACTAAGTTAAGACATGGGGGCTCTTCAAGATAACTTTGAACAGGTTTCTGCAACATTGACAGTGCACTCGCATCTCCCTTGGTCAGGTCTTGGATATCTGTGAGCCGTCCTCCATCTTTTCCATAAAAAATAGTGTTGAGTTCCACTACTGTATGCATAGTATACTGTGTTTCAGACAAACCGGCAATGAAACTAAATTCGTTCAGCGGTTCAACCGCCGTGGAACAAACAGTGAACTTCCGTACAGCCCCTCTCAAAGATTTTCTGGCGAATGCTTTCGTTTGAAGAGAGAACGAAGCGAGCTTTGCTGGTAGCACAATAAATAATAGCATCAGAGTTCTTTTGAAAGCAAAGTTAGCTCCATGAATAATTCCTTATCATTAATTACTTCAACTGGCCGTGTGATTTCAATCGACTTTAGAATAGGTAAGACCAACCTATCTCTTCCGTTAGGTATCGTGAAACGCGACTAAGGGATAACAAAACAGCTACCTACCACAAGCTCTGAGGATTTACACCACCTCCAAAAGAATGAATTTCGAACCCACTTAGCCAGTCTGATGTTTTAACGCCATACATTCTTCATGAACAAAACAATGTGTAAAACTATGTAAACAATGTGAACAAAAAGTAAGCCCATGTCCAGTAGTGGACGATAAAGGAGCTGGTGACGGTAACGATGAATCACTTAAGCAGGGAAAATGTTCAACTGATTTAAATTAATACTATAATACTTTATCCCGTGTCTCTCCACTGCTGTATAAAGGCCGCAGGGTCACGCGACTTAATGTTCTTCTCTCAATCAACAACTACAATTCGATCGGTAGTACAGGTATCCAATTATTTTTCTTTCTAAACATGACCGTAGAAAACAATACTAACGGCCTTTGAAAAAGAAACAAATCCATTAGGATTAGGTTCCCTTAGGAAGCGACATAAATATCTGTTCACTGGAACCGAAGTTATAAGCACAGTCAGAATCATTGAAATCCGTAATGAAGAAATTCGAGCAAGAATTAAAGTTGCCGACATAGCACAATAAATCAGCAAGCAGAATCCGCAGTAGACAGGTAAAGTGTCTAACTAGGGTTCTTGATTAGTAAAAGTCCACACTTTATTTGACACACTTTATTCTCGTAGGTATGTCAAGATTTACATTAGCGATTTAGATTTTTGAAGAAAGAGCATGAATTTCACACATAGGATGTCACTGATATGATAACGAATTATTAGAAATTGACTAGAACAAGATTGAATAGAAATTTATAATGAACAGAAACTAAAAATTGCGCATGCATTCGCCGTCGGATGTCGGTAGTGACTGTGCGGCGCCCGCTCGCTCCGCTCTGCGCAAGCGCGCGCCTTCTACAAGCGGCCGCGCGTAACGGTCTAAAGTAAATTTAGCATCGGCCGGCGGGTTTGCTTGCCTAATTAAATTAATTGCAGTGTAGGCAAGGTTATATGCCGCAGGAGTAATAAACGGTGAGAGAGACGAGTCCTCGAATGGAGACCGTACGCGGTCGATGTAGCGATGGGCGATGTAGCGTGGGACGCCCCGCGGCCAGGTGGACTGATGACCTGAAGAAAGTCGCTCGTAGTGACTGAACGAGGAGAGCAGCAGATCGCGTGTGGAGGCGGCCCTTGGGAGAGACTTATAACCAACAGTGAAGAGACACAAATCAGTGGCATACAGAAAGTATGTTTAGACGTAACAAGTAGGTATTGTTACAAAACGCCAATAAGTTTTGCCAATAATATTAGAATTATAGATATTAAAAACTGTTTTCAAGTAATTAAAGTCCTGGATATATGCATAGTTCTGGAGAAACACCCGGTTGAACAAACTTAGGCTTGTTCCATTATGCATCTGGACTTAGAACCGTTGATGGCGGTAATCTCTGCAGAGCCCCAAGACACCAAGTTATCACAATACACATATGAACAGTATGCCAACATAGAGGATATCCTTTCTACTCTCCCGCCTTGGCTTCTGCTAGTTGTTGGTTATTCTCAAAATTCAAAATGCCACTGAGAGGAATCCCAATTTCAGTTTAAAGAAGAACATTATGCAAAAACCAACGAGTGAACTTCACACGAGAAGTAAATTTTCAGAATTATGTTGGCCCTGTGATATCGGTAGACTTTAGAACAGCATTACCCCATCTCTTGCCTTGGGTATCGTAAAAGGCGATTAAGGGATAGCAAAGCCGCTATCACAAGTCCTGAGGAACTGCACCACCTGTTAAAGAATGAACTCGCCCACCCGCTTGATCAGCGTGGCGTTTTAAGGCCGTACAACCCTCATGCACAAGACATTGTGTATGAGAAGGTCCATATCCAGCAGTGGACGATAAAGGGGATGGTAACGGTTTAAAAGTGGGAGGACTGCTAGAAGAAGTGTGTCGCAAAAGCAGTATCTACTTTGAAGGGAATAAATGTTAAAATCTAAATTTAACTCTGATACTTATCGAACACTATATATGTCTGTCATATTTTTACGTATGAATATATGTAAATGTAAAAATAAAATTAAAACATGATTACTGTCCCGTTCATTAACATATAGTAATAAGTAGCGAAACTGAAAAATTATCAACTTTTGATACTCTATGCCCGTATAACATAATCGCGCGTATATCTAATAAATGACCTTTCGTACACGTCATCCATACAAACTCATAAACATACAAACACACACAGATAAATACACACGCACACACACAAATGCCCACAACTCATATAACGATTTAATGTCATTGGCTTTGTGTATTTATCTGCTTCAATGCAGTATTTGAGGAATGCTGATCCTGATGGCACAGCCTTCACCGCTGTATTTGCGATAAAAGGTAATTTTAGATAAAAGTTTTCTTCCCATTGTATTTTTACTTTCTTGGACAATATTATTGTGGCTGTGTTTGTTTTTTTACCTACATTTATTTGTCTGCGCGCGAGTTGCATCGCGTTTATCTAAGTGTGCTTACTGTTTACCGCAACGGTATGGCCCACCACTTAGGTGTATTCAATTATTCAACCTCCTATAGACTGAATTACGGATTCAGTGATAAATACTTGAGTACTATGGAAGATGCTTGAGTATTCCACTTATTATGCAAGATTGAACTAATTAGAGGTCTGACATTTAAAAAAAAATCCCGATATGCAACCCTTAGCACTGTTTAAGAAAAAAATACGGAATACGTTAACCGGTAAATGCTTTTACTCAGTAATAGAATTACTAAACCATCAGCCTATGTCTCTCCACTACTGGATATAGGGCTCTCTCGAGGCTCGTCAGCGCACACGATCCTCGGCTCTTCTCATCTGCAACACATCTGCGATACATGCCAACATCAGTCCAGAATGATAAACGTTGCCCTGCCCTCGGCTGCTCACTAGATATCGGAATGGACTTGGAGAAAGGATTGGGAAAATGGGGAGGGGTAGGATAGGATGGGAATGGGCATATCTCACTCACTATTGAAACACGTACGTACATTGGAGAAATAGGATAAAGTAGGAAATACAGTACATTCCAAGGTAGTCTCTTTTGAGAGAGGGGTAACGTGCCCAGCTACTGTGTGAATGTAGCGTACACTCCTCCTCCACTAAATTACCTATTCTAAATTGAATGTATATTCATTAGATAAATAAATAAATTATATTATATTAATATCTGTTGATTATTATTGTATTATTATTATTATTATTACAGGTTAATTAAGCTCACTGTTTAATTTCTTCTGCACCCGCTTTAATTATTCACATTAAACCAACGGTCGATTGGTAGAGATTGCCTGACAGAGGTCTCCAAACTAAGGCGGTAGCGAGCCGGGCATGCCTGGCATCCGGCCTGCCACACGTATCTTTATTACATAATAAAACAAAACAATAATCAGATGTTCTTACACTAACGAACACAATCACTGTCATACATAATCTAGTAGTTACTTAAAGTGTAACATTAAACATTTTAATAATAATTAATGAGATTTATGTAGAGCTGTGATCTTTCACAGAAAATTGTTTCCAGTTGTGGATCAAGTTTACTAGTGACATTTATCAAAAGCGACTTAAGATGATCATCAGTTAACTTGGATCTGTAGTTTTTTTTTGTGTAGATATTTCATTTTGGAGAATGTTTCTTCACATAGATACCATAAGTAGTACAGAAAGCGGAAAAAAGCCACGAGCCAATTTATGCAACTGATCAAACTGTGTGAGTGGAAGACTTATAAAATTCTAGCTAAGATGAGTATGATATTTTTCTTTGAAAATATAGCTGCAATGCAAATGAATCATTTTCATTTGAAGTTCTGGAGAAAGGGTTTCTGAAGAGAGAGAGGCCTTGGCCCTTGGGACTTTGTTGTACAGTCAGTGTGGCCTTCAGCCCAAAAAGTTTGGAGACCCCCTGCCTTAAGGCCGTGTACAATATAGTGCAAAAACGGTAAATAACTAAACAATATTACATCAACATCAAACCACATAAACATTTAGAATCAAAGAAAGAAATACATCAACATCTCACTTCACTAATAACAACTTCTCCAGATACAATCAACCAAATTGATTGATAAACATACGTGTCCAAAACAGTTCCTTTATTGCAACGATAACAGAAAATGGCCAGCATTGATACCGTATTATAGAGAGGGCTTTTTCTTTATCGGGGACGCTGGAGATATATTGGTGGTATTAAGCCAATATTAGGTATTAAATAGAGGCATTAGGAGTCGACTGCAGGGGACGGTGGACGGATAAAAGATGGCGGGTAATGTATGTCTTTTGGGGCGAGGTTGAGGAAAATTATGTATGGTTATTGTTTTTTTTTTATATGATAATGGTAGTCGGGTGGATACAACAACATTCTAGTTATTGGTAATTGTTTACGTGAAATAAAGATATTAACCTTATTATTTTATAATTAATTGATTAGGTACTCGTAATCATAAGAAAATATATTATTTATAATTATATTTATTTATAAAAGGATCTCCATTATTTCGTATAACAGCTGTTTACAACAGCGGAGTTGCCGCTAGTAGCAGCGTGTAGTCTTTTAAATCTAGCTTGATTAGAATGACAGCTGTCAAAGTGTCTCGAATAGTGCTCTATAAAAATTATTATAATAACTTAAAAATCACTAAAAATTTTGACATAGATAAACGCACGTATTTTTTAATTGTAGTGTATAACACTCAGTCGATAAATAAACACATTACCTTTATTTGATCATTATTGTCCCAGGCACATTCGATATTCGAGGCACATTGACAGCTGTCATTCTAATCAAACTAGATTTAAAAGACTGTAGTGAATAGTGCAGAGTAACAAAGTCAGAGACTTCAGTTAAACAATTAAGAATTATTTTTGGGAAAATATCAAATTCAGAAAAGTCGTTGAACAAAAGTTGTTAGTTTTAATGGTTGAAATTCAATGTTGAGAGGATGCACTTTCTATAGAACCGTGTAAAATATTGAAATGAGAACGGTGATAGTACAGGGGTATTTATACTCGACTTGCATTCGTGTGATCGTCAGTTCAAATCTTGGGTCCGTACCACTGAGCTTCTACTTAAGTACCTACCTACCTACCTACGGATTTTTAAAAATTGTCCTTAGCTCGGCGGTGACGGAAAACCAGCATGTTGCAGGAATAAAAAAAAATATTTGGAGTATGTGATCCACCACTGGGCCAGCGTGGTGGATTACGGCCCGGAACCCTCCAGTGATTCACTAAGGGGAGGCCTGTGTCCTGCAGTGGGACGTTATAGGCTGGTACAAGATAATATTGAAATAGGTATAGCTTAATTGCATGAAAATGGTTGAGAAACTTTTTTTTCTATTGATACTTTAAATGCGAAACACAAAGTCGGGATTAGTTATAATATCTTCGCGAAACGTTTGAAATCAAAAACGATCAAACTTGATCAATCAAAGTTGGACCGGGAACCATCGTTTCCAGACAACGGAGTTTAATACGTATTTATTTTGTGCCGAACGAAACACATAATTTGAATCTCTGAAACTTTACCTATATACAGCATGTTGCGATAAATTACTAATAGTCGTAAATTCGTTGAGAGGTTTTAGTAAAAACATTAAACTTGCTTTCTTCATTGTTGAAGATATATGTAAATTAAAAAAAAAGGAATAAAAGAGGTATAGATGCATTATGACAACATTGGCCATCGGCTGATTCGGAAACACTCGAACGCGTCATTGACGTCTATGAATTACATACCTCTAATTACATACTTTATTACGAGATGCTTTATTACTTTATTGCATAGACATCGATGACGCGTTCGGGTGTTTCAGGATTAGCCGATGGCCAATGTTTTCGTAATGTATCTATAAAAACAAAACATTTAATGACTGCGAAGGGCATGGTCGACGAAATCGGTGATCTCAAAGCCAGCAATTACTTCATTCAGTGCAAAAGCATACGGTAATTTTAATGCACACAACATGCTGAGTATTCTGCTATCATAAACATACTACAAGATGCATAATGTCAAAAATATGACACAAACTCTGACATTGTAAAGATATGACAAGTGTAAGATCAAGAGGCCTATACTATATCGGCCTGTGTCTATCCTTTCCCAAGGGCCGATTCGATACACGGTTTTCTACGCTTCTTATTCAGACTACTGGCATCTTTCTGCAAGTCGTTTACAGTCCACGTGATCTTCATTAGTCTTCATTCGACGACTCGTTTCTCCCTTAAGTTATTGGTCCTGCGGCATATATGGCCTGCCCACTGCCGCTTCAGCTTGCCGATTCCTTGAGCTACGTCGGTAACTTCTTCGTCCAATTTCTTCGTTACGGATTTTACGAATGAGACCTACATTCTGCTAAAAACATTTATTTGTGATAAATAAATTATTTATATTTAGAGAAATTTACAACGAACACGCGGGCAAAGAAGTACACAAATTATTAAACTAATCAAAATAACCGCTCTACCCGGAAGAAATTTTACCCAATTATTTTATTATAGATCATTTTATTTAAAATAAAAGTTTTATTGTTTTTTTTTGTCATAATTCAAGAAATATTCAAACATTTCATTCAAGAGTCTTCTTTCTCAACATCCTGTAAATGCGAAACAGTCTTATTCCAATGATTTGTTTCAGTGGATTTACAAAATTGAGAATCGTGTAAGTTAAATGGAAAACGAATCTATTAAACTCCTTTTTATTTTTGTTTTATTTACTTTATTCACGACAGTTTTTTTATTGAGTTTACGAGTAAAATTACGCGTAGACGCACCTGTTCTAGTCCTTTGGACATGTTTAGCTAAATATAAATCTATTATATGATACGATAGAGTTTAATTTTGATTTTTTTGTGCGATTCGATTTGAAAAAAAAAAAACAATTAATATTTATTTATTTCATTTATATAGGTAGTTTATTGTACGCACAAAGGATAATAATAAATACAAAAGAAAATACATACAAAAAGCGTGCTTATCCCCTAGGACCTAGGAGATTTCTACCAACAAATCTGGGTGAGCGATAGGTGAGCAATGAAATAAATGGGCGGACATAGTGCGTGCCTATACACAACTATAAACACTAATTTTATAATACGATTATTACATACTATGAATATATTGTATTAATGGTATTATATTGTATTATTACTAATAATATATTGTACTAATAATAATTATATATTTAATCCTGATAATATTTAATATATACAAAAAAATGTTTTGGGCTCTATATCATTTGTAATTTATATTGCTATCACTTATGTCAAAAAATATATTTGTTAATTAATAATCTCACATCAAATGAGATCAGTTAGAAGTTTCATTATTCTATTCACTCTCTAAAACGCCTTCAAAACTTTCTCCCCATTAAAACAAAGACTAATCTTGCTCAAACTACTTCTTCAAGTTATCGATTATTCCGATGTATACTTTCTAGATGCCATTGAAGAATTCCTGAATAGACTCGAGTGTCTCCAAAATTTTAATATTAGCTATATTTTTGGTTTACGGAAGTTAAACCACGTTTCTGAGTTTAGGAAGAAGCTTCAGTGGTATAGTTACTCCGCAGTGTATCTAAGGAAATCGGTGTGAGTGTACCTACTCGGTGTAAGCGAGTGTAGGTACAAATTCCTCAAAAAGGATCAAAACTACACAGAAAGGAGTAAATGAAAGTAGACCGTTTGCTAGTTCGAATAAGTGAAACATATATTTAAATGTCAATGATCCCATAACTTTGCCGAGAATTTTGTCACCGCGTTGCAGCTCTTGGTACAACGCCATCTATCGCTATTCTTAACAAATTAAACGACACACATTTTCACAGTTGTATACCTACACTTATAAATTGAGTTTGAATTAATAATACTTGTGGTTCTTTATTATATTTAAAAGGTTGAACAAAAAAATAAGACGTATAAGTGATTTGCCCCACAAGCGGCAAATGTTCTCCTTTACATCAGTGTCAGAACAAATTCAGGTCGTGTCCAACCCAATGTTGCCCTTGAATTAATTAGTGACCCTCGTTACGGAAAAGAATGTTCATTTGCGTCTGATCTTGTGTTTGGTGAGCGCTGATTATTTTTTTAGGGATATGCCTTGGATGATTATTTTTTGTGTAATTAAACATTAATTTAATTATCAGTGACGTGTGGTATCGGCCTGCTATAGAATAACACCAGCCCATCTCTTTCCGTAAGTATCGTAAAGGGATAACGACGCGGCTAGCACAAGCCCCGAGGAACACACCACCTCTTAAAGAATGGACATACGAACCCGCTTGGACTGCGTGGCATTTTAAGGCTATACATCTCTCAAGCACAAGACAATGTGGTTGAGGAAGCTCGTGTCCAGCGGTGGATATTGTAAGGGCTGGTTGCATTACATACTCGTGTATGCATTGCACATATTCGTATGCATTGATACTAAAAGAACACTCCAACCAATACATATACGAGTATATACCAACCATACAACAATCCTTTAATATACCAGTCACCTAACATTAAGTTAGTGGCGTTTAGAGCATGCAATGCTCTTTAAAACAGACCATAAATCATAATCGAGCGAATTAAGATAGAGACTAGACGACGCGACGGCCAGATTTCAGCTCTAATGAAGTCGGAAATATTCCTTTCTAGCCACGTCTGTGTTGAACGAGCCTTATTACCTGGTGTTGAGTCTTACTGAAAGGGCCATGGAACAGGGTGTTAAGAGGCTTTACAACCTTCTGAAGACTACCTTGAAATGTACCGCATTTCCTACATTATCCTATTTTCCCTATGTACGTACGTGTTTCGGTAGTGAGTGAAATATGTCAGGACCCATTTTTCATTCCATGCTATCCATCCCTATTTTCCCAATCCATTCCTTAATCTGCAAAGGCAGGTAGCACATGCGGGGGCGTGCCAACGTTTGTCATTTGGACTGACGTTGGCATGTATCGCGGACGTCTACGAACCACAGTATCCACTTACCATCGGGTGGACTGTATGCTTGGCTGCCGCCTTTTTCTATAAAAAAAAGTGTATTGTCACGTCGCGCGTCGTCTTAGCGCAAAAAACATTTAACACACAAACATATAAGCGGTGTTTAAGTTATAGCTATAGAGCGTTATAAATTATTGTTTAAACTGTTTAAGTAATTTAAAAATATTATAGTAAGGTAGATGTGAACGTTACTAAGAGGCAGGACATTATTGTTATAATTATTTATTTACATATACAGAAATCTACAGATTTATCTAAAGTATAAACTTGATTTAGGTAATAACAATAGTGGATATAGCCAATTGCATAATATAGAAAATAAACAAACATGAAAATAAGTAAGTAGGTACATATGATTGATTTTGTGTGTTTGCTTGCGTGAGGATGTGTGTGTGTGTGTGTGTCCTGTAAGCTCTGCAAGTCCTGCAGCGAAACAAAATAAACAAGGAAACACTATCATTTAATATAAACTAATAATGACAATACAGTTAATGCACTAAAGTTAGACATATGTATAATATATGTAGACATATGTGTGCACTACAGTTAGACATAAGTGACACTACAGTTTAGACATACGAGTACATATGTATAATTTAACAAATAATTTGTTTAATTGATTTGTACTTGTATCAGCCTTTAATGTCCCACTGTAGGGCACAGGCTTCTTCAAGTAAATTACTGGGTGGTTTCGGACCATAATCCACCACGCGGCTCTAGTGCGGATTGATGGATACACACACTCTAGATTGTTCTTTTATTCTGGAGCGTCCGGGATCCTTTCCTCACCTCCGAGCTAGTGACAATTGACTAGTTTTGTAAATTGACTATATGAGTAATTGTGTATTTATATAATTTGATAATATTGTATATAATATTGATATTGTATATAACTGGATATTATAACATTTTCATGCTATAATAATTGTTGCTAATGTGATGTAACTATTTAGTTACCTGCCATCTACCTACCGTCTAGCTGCCATCTACCTACCGTTAACTTTAACTCACGTTAAAGCAAATAAATAATTATGAATTTATAGATAAATGATGAAACCAATTTCTCTGAAGCTATCGAGTATTGAAAGATTTTTTTATTGTAAATCCTAAAGGACTAAAATACGAGTATTAGATCTTCCTATATGAAACTTTATATTTATATTTAGATATTATCCAGATGCTTCTTCCTGCCGTGCACGGATGAATAACTGTATACACGTAGCATTATGTCAAACTGGGACAAGCGCTTTGTGGTACATGGTGGGAACACCCATTAATTGTGGTCGGACCCTCGGCCACCGTCCTCAATGGGGATCATGACGAAATGACCTACATTCTGTCATTTATGTATAAATTGTATCAAATAATAAAACCTGTAAGTAGATTGTTCAGAATGAGTCAGAATCGATTCTACCAGTTTTTACAATAGTTTTTGTTTCAGAACTTATTGTAAATTTCCTATATCTACTCTACCTATATCTTTCATTAGGTACATATATCTTTTATTCTACGCGCAGTGTTCGCGCCAATAACATTGGTGCTTTTATTTTGTAGGGTAATATTATATTTGATTACCCACATTTTTCCAATAATCACTTCTCATAATAATCCTTTTAATATCGCTGCACCATCGCATGCAAAATAGTCTTTGGCTCGACCTCGTCGCAGCCGGGTCCCTTCCCTCTGGAGAAAAACCGCGTGGTCGTGGGCTCTGTCCACGACTGTAATTACGCTGATTAAATAGTTTAGCGATCGAGCCCTCCCGTGGCCGGTCATAGTGAAACCCGCGTATTTGGGTGGTCCCCTGGACCACAGAATTTGCACACGCTGTGCCCTTTCTATACTGCTAGTATAGCCGCTTAGTGCCGTAGAACGCTCAAACCAAGTGGAGGGTCAAGAAGCCGAGAAGAAGCGCTACCAGGCTGGGAGCTACAAGGAAACCGTAAGCTTGGTCGAAAGACGGCGGTTCTCGGCATATAAGGTCAGGCTCTCTATTTTGACTATATTGACTGTTTATTTTATCACAAAAACCTATGGATACGCACGGGGATTAGCGCACTGCTATATCGCTTAGCTGTCGCGTTCTCACGCAGTTATACAAAAGTAGACTCACTGCAACTACGGGGCGCTGCGCCAGGCCAATACCCGGACTGAATATGAATAATATAAGGACGCGCTACGAATGTTTTAGATAGAACAACAAACCTTTAGATTCTCGTAACTTTTGATTAATTCCTCAAAATAATTTAAATTTTCGCTAGAACGGTTTTATATATTTTAAACTAGTTGACGTGTTTCAGCTGACTGCGATGTCAAGATATGATGGTGCTAGTAATAAATCGCTACTTCAAAGTTATTGGTGACTTTGAATCTAGATAGAAAAAACTCTTTATTGTATAAACATTACACTATGACAAGATTAAAGAACAATGCCATAAGAAGAGAATAGAACCAGAGGAACTTATTGCTTTATGGCAATTTCTTCCAGAAAACCTCGAGGAACAGAGTTCTGAGATAATAACGCAGGTAAGGTACATATTTGTGTTAAGTAACGTAATTATAAATATATAGGTATTTTAGTAATAAATACTACATAATTATAGCTCTAGTAAATATGTATATACATATATATGTTGTGGATGGTGTTGGATATTCAAACATCGAAATGAGGAATGATTTCGGTGTGTGGATGGTTTTAATTATGTATCTGTAACGCGACGAGGCATTCAAGAACTGTTTTAAAAGCGGCTACCACAAGGCCTGAGGACACGGCCAACACACTTGACTAGCGAGGCGTTTCAAGGCCATACATCTCTCATGCACAAAACAATGTCCATGAGGAGTCCCGTGTCCGAACCGATATAAGGGCCGGTTAAAGTTTATATGCATAATTAATACCTCTATAATTAAGGAATATTAATGAAACAGTCCCTCCCAACTATTTGTACCTCTAAATATAACATGAAACCGAGTGTAACCTTGTATTTAACGATACATACCAATTACAATAAATGTTTGCCCGGGCCCAAACCAAACTGTGCTGCCGACATTAAAAACAATGGCGCCGAACATTACCAGGGCGTCCATTACACCATAGCGTAACAAAATAGAAAATTAATTGCGTTTTTCATTTAATTTTTCGGGGTTGCGCAATTTATTTGAGGCTATTTTTTAAAATTAAAATCTCTGCAACTAGTGAACGTATGAGGTAGTCAGTTCTGTATATTTCGTTTCTTTCCCTCGCAAGTGCGAATATCTGCTATGTGAAATTCACGCTATTAAGTGCTATGCTATTAATGCGATGCTATTAAGTGCGAATAATATTCGTAGATACGCATAATACTGCGGCTTCGCTTCGGGTACAAAGCGATAGACAGCTTGCGTCATCTACGAGTATACCGCTCTGTGGGTAAAAGCGCTACGTATCGGCGTAATACACGGTCCCATTCTGCGTAAGATACCGGAAAACATGGCGTAACACAAACCGTAATTACACGGATAGTTCTAACGAGGGTTTGTTCACAGAATGCTAAGTGATCGTCGCCATAGCAACGGAGTCACACGTGGAATATCTAATTGAAGCAGTAATGGGCGTCAAGGCAATGTATGTTTGTAAAGGTTATAGAATCAGCTCCTAATGTTATACAGATACCTAGTTTTAATTAACCATAGCGATCATATTAATAATATATTATAAAACAATAACATGATTACAGTAGAACATAATTTAGAGAATCAAAATCGGTTGAATAGTTCTTTATTATAAAAAATAATGACCTATATAAAAATAAATTTGGCCCCACTCCATCCTGAAAAGGATGTAATGAATGACAAATAGGTATTTATCAAGGTAATCTGAAAAGTTTAATAATAAAATGCCTAGATGCGACGTGATGTGTTATGTATGAAGGACTATCTTTAGATGTGTTAAACAGACTTGTATTTAAGCGGGCAGCAAATCATAATCAACAAACCAAACGACTTTTTGGCGGGAACTTGAGAAGTGAAGTTGAGTTTTTGTTTGATTATTGTAAAAATTTATTACCTATTGGGCGTTTTGTGGTTTAATAGTGATAGTTTATTCAACTTTAAAGTGTTTTTTATGCGTAGTGTTTGTGATAATGAAATAAAAGCATAGGACTGCGTTTTTCGTGTGCTTCCAAGGAGTCCTCTTCTGTCCTCAGTGAACCTACTATCGTTTTATTGAGCCACTCCTGACTTACATCGACGGAACTGGACGTCTATAGGATACGTTATAATTTGAAATTGTTTATTACCAAGAAAACATGACACTGGCAGAATGTGTTAATTGCACCATTGCTATACATGAAGAAAAAATGTCGTTATGCCGTCGATAGATTACCGATTTGATATATGTCAGATTAATGTAGCTAGTGATGTGACTATAGACAATCGTAGCAGTAGCAGTAAATACGTTTATTGACAGATAATGATAATACTTTCATTGATATGATAGGGAATACGGAAATAAAAAAAATACATTGTGGTTAAAATATGTTTATAGAATATTTTACACTACTCTGAATTAGAATCACGTGAACTACTGCTATCGTCGTCGCTATCAGTTACTTGAATAATTCCTTTGTGACCTTCCCTCAAACTACTTTTATATGGTTCAGAACTTTATAAGTGCTAAAAGGTGGTGTTGTATTGTGGCGAGCTGCGTAACCTGTAAACATATTAAAAAAAATCTAGTGCTTAACTGTTTAGTCTTTGTGTAGGACAAATCCATGACATAGCACCAAATACATATACCTATATAACCAACTGATTAGATACCAATATATACTGACTGAATAGAATAGAATAGAAAATCTTTATTGGACATCAACAGATAAATATACCAAGATTTTTATTATATAGCACTGTGTTTAAAATGATAAAGTCAATTTGAATATTTACCTTTAATTTGGGTCCATATTAACTCGATGGCATTGTGCTGACAATGGTACGGTGGAATTTGGGCAACGCGATGTCCGTGTGCTATTAGCTTTCAGCATCTGGAGATTTGTTTTCAAACCCGGCAACCAGTTCTGCTTTTTTAATGGCCTGGGTAGGCGCGTTTTCCTTTTTGCGTTTTATACACATTTCCGAATGTGAAAACCAAATGTGGGTAGTTGATAAAACTGCTCGCAGCTCCTACCCTGCATTACCCGCCTAGGTGTTCAGTCAATTCGTGACCACGGCTGGTGTAACCCGTGTCGAAATATCGAGTAAGAATAAAAGGTAAACAGATACCCCTATTATACGCGTTTAGACCCGATTTAGAATATAAAAAGGCGCTTTATCCACTTGCATGGAATAGTGTGAAGCAATGTCGATTAAAATAACTAAGGGCACGCTGGGCAATAATTGATGTTCAAACCACTGTATAAAAGTGAACAGTCCTCCTCATCTCCTCATGGTAGCCAGAAGTGCTCGTTAACTCGAAAGCCAGCAACATGTTCTTCACGTAGCCAGATCCAGCAGAACCGGCAGAATCAATAAACACTACGTTTTCCCAATTTGTAATTCTCTTCGCTTATCTTAAAAATTGCTTTCTTTTGAGTATTATGTTATATCTTCCCATATATTTTTTTTTTAATTTTTTTTTTATAGTTTTGACCATAAAGCCACGTGCGTTATGACGTCATGTGATATTAAAATACGGACTTTTTTTGTAGATTCTTCTTAGTAATATTGGTACAGCTTGATGATCGTTGGTATAGGTATCTAGTCTGGTCATAAATACCGTTAAAATAAAGAAAAAAAATACATTAGAATTTGGAATCTGTCATTCTCACGTGAAAAAAAAATGATTTTTCTCATTTTGGCACCAATCATTATTAAATATTGTACTAATTTTTAAAATGGAGTGGGGTAATTACTAAAACCGTATTACTATAGTTGCATTACAAATCAACAAATCAAATCAAACAACTTTGACAAATCAAAACAACTTCTTTGGCGGTACGCAAAGGGAGCTCACAGACAAATTTTATATACGGACGAGAAAATGTTCACCATTGAGGAACATTTTAATTAACAAGCAGAATGATCGCGTTTATGATTATAATTTTAGAGAAGCTGCTCAATTGGTCAATAGGGTGCAATGTGGCCTTTATCCGGCTTCAGTGAAAGTTTGGTGGGGTGTTAACTATCAAGGAGTGACTGAATCACATTTTTGTGAAAAAGGTAGTAAAACGTGGGCTCCATTGTATCAAGATACGATTCTTGAACAGGTCATAAAGCCTCTTACCAGCACCCTATTCCATAACGAAGAATGGTCCTATCAGCAAGACTCAGCACCATGTTATAAGACTCGCTCAAGACAGGCGTGGCTAGAAAGGAATATTCCAGACTTCATTACAGCTGAAAACTAGCCGTAATTTAGTCCCAATCGTAATCCGCTCGATTATGATTTTTGGTCTAATTTATTTATCTATTTATTTCTAAAATAACCCAAATTCTTCTAAGAAAATGATAATGTAAAAAAAAAATTTTTTTTTGTAATATCGATGTAACAATATCGGTATTACGAGTACCTATAAGCCTTGTTTGATAATGTAATGTAAGTACCTCATAATGATAACCAATCGTCTTTTTACTAAGACGTACAGGCAGTAATTACATAAAAATATTACCCCTGATGTACTTGCTTGACTTTATAATCAACACTTGAACAGTAGGCTTCAGCGCACATGTACTCAACCCCACATACATCTCTGCAAACGTTCCAGAGAACACAGTTAATTAAGGGATGTGACAGATCTTCAAGTGCGCCACTTAGGGCAGAATGAGCAAAAGGCGGGCCGGGCGGGGGCGAGTGACAACCCTACACGGAGCAATTAGATTGCGGGTAGTTAGAAATTAAGGGGAGATTTCTGGCGTGCTTTAATCTTGGGTTTAACAAGTGAGGCTCATTGTAGATGCTGACAATGAAAATTAAAAGTGTTTCATGCTTATGCTTCATTTGTACGCACGGCAATAGATAAGTTTGCACTACGTACAACAACACACGCACACATACGATACGACGTTAACTGACTCAATTAATGTATAACAAAATTTAATTGACGGCTCTCATAGCTTGGAAAGTTCACAGAGATACACGTAACCCGCTGGCACACCAGTTCCCGAGCTGGCGTGCCTTGGTGAGGCTTCAGGGGCGACACGACACATTATTTTGTATTACTAAACTAGATTACAAGTCTTTACTAACACTATTAATATTATGGGTATTTTTAAATTCTATGAATAAAAGATTTTTATTTTATTTATAGCTTCCGTGGCTCGTCGGTTGAGCCTGAGCGTCTAGTCCGTGAACAAAGTGTATTGAATGCAAATTTTGCCGTTTGTACACATATAAAATTGGTCTAGGAACCAGGCTGTCATTATCAGGCATATTTTTTTTAAATATATTTTATAAAATGGAACCCATAAACAGAAGGACGGTGAAATTGATTCGTTGCATTTTCGCAGGATAATACGTTTAAAATACTTGTAGTAGGGTTCCAATATTCTTTCAACGGTGCTTGGAGAAATGTCCTTGGTTTTATCCAAGAAGACGTCTAGTATTTATTCATCCATTCGATAAAAATGTTGGCAAGGTGTTAACAATTCTCGAAGTAGGTTACGACACCAAAACGTATTGCAACTGATTTATTTGGATTATACGTGAGCCTTTTAGAAGAATTACATAAATCCATTGATACATTCTCCGTGCCGGTCACTTTGTGTAATAGATCATCATTTGTTTGGAATAATGCCTGCACTGGACGGAATTCATTTTTGTCAGAAAAATACAATGTGGTATTATTTCCTACTTAATCTGTTCCACTTTTTAGGACAATAAAATTGTTTTTTATCGATTAAGAATAAATAAAATAATATGTTGTTAAATTATATTTAATGGAGAGTGTTCTGAAGAGCTGTACAATTACGGTTTAATTTATTTCTCAAAACACGAGAACTTTCTTACTTTCCGTGAAGCAAATATCATCGAGACATCTAAAAAAAAAATACAATAATTTGTCCGCGAAAGTAGTATAAACACACTTATTTACTTAACTAAAAATAATATAAAATAACATTATATAAGTAAGCAGTGCTAACAAAATAAGAAAACGAAGGTATTTCTTCAATTTCTATTGTTAACCGCAGTACCACCAATTATACGACCAGTGGCTTAGTTATTTCACCTCACGAAGGCGGGTTACGTTAGTAGTGGTTGTTCTCGTATATGTACATATATTGTTTTAGTGTGTGTAAACATGAGAACGTTCAGTTCGGTTCTCGAACGTCGCGGCGCACACTAAAACAATGTTCATGTACGAGCACAACCACTAAAGCGCGCGCCACGAGCAGGAAGAAATTCGGTCATTGACATGAGGTCAACCAAGACTGGATGGTATGAAATTTGTATTGAAGATTTGTATGAAATCGTCGTTACGGCCTGGTGACCTCGTGCTCATCCGCTCTCGATTTCCCGGGAACGCTGGACACGAAGGCGTTTAATGTAGCCTTTGGAAGGTCTTCCGTGTACGGACTGAATACCCAGTGAAATAGTGTTATGTGCGAACACTGTTTCGCTAGTCACCAACACGCGTAATTAAACAAAACCATCGAACAATCTCAAAACAATATATCAACTATATTAAGACAATGTGAAGCCTACTTGCGCAACAAAATAATTCTTCTCCGTCCACTATGTTATTTTCTTGATGACAGGTTGGTTTAATCGATACAATTCTAGTACATTTGCATTCGCTTTTATAGATTCGATTTATTAAATCGATTGTATTCTATGTTAACAATAAAATCATAAGTAATAAAATGGTAATAAAACGTAGTTATTATTTATTCTAGCAACACTGGCTATGGCGAATAATAAATAACTATAATACATTACTTTAGGTGTTTTATTTGCAAATAAGTATCTACCAAATATTTTTTCTTAATATACTTTTATTTCAAAACTATTATTTTCGGTTTGTTTTACGCGTGATAGCTTATAGTCTGTGATATGACTCCGAGAACGTCACTATTTCTTCGCCCTAAACAATAAAGTATGACATGTACACACTGTACACTTGACTGTCAAGAAATACGGAATTTGATAGGTGTACAAACGTCAAATAACATAGTGGACGGAGATTCATCGACGGGCGATCCATGCCCGCGCAGCCCGTGAACTCACCCCGCAAAACCGAATAGTCGATTTTAACGAATAATACGTGTCCCAGAAATAAGGCAAAACCCGAAACACGGTAACTAGGTAATTAAAAATATATAAAACAGTTTTAGCGAAAAATAAATTTCGTTTAGGGACTAAATCAAAAATTACAAACATGTAATTTTGTTGTTCTCTCAAAGGCGGCGCGGCCGATACGCATAGAATAAAATATATTTGCTTAGTATTCAACTACTTGTAGAATAAAATATATGTATAAATACTAGAAATGAACAATAAGTTATGAAATAAAAAAAAAACTATTGTAAAAACTAGTAGAGTTAGTTCTACTCTCGATACTGAAAAACTGATAGCTTTTGCGGTATTTGAGTAAGACGTGCACGCTAAATTCCCACAGCCGTTGGGGGCACTGCCTGGCCACTTTACCCCTGTCTCACAGAAGACTAGGTAATACTACCTAGGTAATCGTATTTCCCCAATGGATGTATGTATGTGTTTAGGTAGTGTGTGAGATATGCCAGAGCTCATTCCATCCTATCTCTCTCTCCATTTTCCCGACCCTTTCTCCCAATTCATTCCTTAATCCGCAAAGGTATGCAGCGCATCCGAGGGCGTGTCAACGTTTGTCATTCTAGATTAATGTTGGCATGTTTCGCGGGTGTCTATGGACGACAGTATCCACTTACCATCGTCTAGACGAGCGTCTGTCGCCTTTATAAAACTTTTCGAGTATTTACTCACTACATATTGACCGTAAATACAAATTAAGTACATTTGTAAAATATCTAATACCCTATATAACATCAACGTCAGCTAAAATGAATTTGATAAAATCGCCAGTGTATCCAATTTCGCAAGCGTCATCGATCTATTAGGCACAAATGTGTTCACATAATGAAGTCCATCCAGCAAACGTTTCGGCTCAGATGTGACACCGACGCGTACCTAATATTATTACGGCAAGTATATTTACAATAGAGTATTTGGACGGCCTATTAATCCAGTTAGTAGAGTCCCTGCGTGCTATGCAAAAGGTTCCGGGTTCGATTTCCGGTACATTTGTTATCTATTAAGATAACGGTACCTATATATAAAGCCTTCATTATGTTATAGAACGTCTACGCAATTATATGGTGCATTAGGAGTCTTGACGTAAATAATTTAAAGGATATGTTATATTTTATATACGTGTTAGAAATTATATATTATACCAGTTCATGTGGTTTTCTGTTGTCATAGTAACGGTTCTACTAGGTGGATCAAATATAAACCGGAATATATATTTTTCTATTTAGGTAATAAAGCATTCCAGAAATACAAATTAATAAAGCAATTTTTCTACGTAGTCTCCTGAATTGGAAATACATTTTTCGCAGCAGATAAGTAGTTTTTTTATGCCACGTAAAAAAAGGCACGTGTTCCAAGGTAGTCCAACCCAAACTCTCAAGTTTTTCTCGAGTTTGGACAGCTGTATGAGGCCGCGCGTTCTCGTGAAGGAAGATCACATCGCGGACTGGAAATTCGCGTCTTTTTCGACGATATGCGAGTTTTGATTCCTCTAAAAGTTGACAGTAGTACCTACACGGAATTCCCGGTACGTTGTTCGTGAAGGAAATCAATGTTCAACACGCCTTTAAAATCGAAGAACACTGTTGCGAGAACTTTTCCAGCTGAGAGTCGAGTTTTCGCTTTGACGGGCGACGTGAGTGGCCTTCGTTTTCGACAGTTTCCCGTCCTCCTAAAAAAAAACTATGCCATTCGTACACTTGAGTCTTTTTAAGAGTGTTATCCCCAAACTGTGCTTGAAGTCCTCTCAGAATATTGGAGGATTTTACGCTTTCTGCCGTGAGAAATTTGATTATAACACGTTGCGCAACGGACGGCGGTACCTCCTCCTCTGACATCGTGACAATGACTGAAGACGCGAAGGTGTGGGGCTAGCACGGGGATTATTGCCGCCTCCACACAACCTGCACACGCGTATAAGTCGCATTTCGATTTATTCATTACATGGCACGTAACACAAAAATTTATATTTTATATTTATAAAAACGGTTTATATTTGATTCACCCGCGTATAAAGAATAAGTTTTCCAGTTATTGTAAATATATTATAATAGGACCTAGGCTATTGATTAAATAGTATTTCCTAATAAATAGTATTGATTAATAGTAATTTATTTAAGTTTTTGAGTTATGACGTTTTAGAAAATAGTTTAATTAAATAATGGAAATATATAAATAGTTAATAATACATAATAAGTTAATGATAAGTAATGCATGATTTACGTTTCCTTCTTATTATGTTTACTTAAAATTTGTACGTCCGCGAGGGATATACAGGTGTGCAATAATTTGAATGTCATTTGTAATTTACTTGAAGCAAATAAATTTATTTTATGTGTGCGTTTCTAGACTCACATAAAAAGACGTCGTAGTGTGTAACGCTCGAAATTAATCTCACACGAAAGACTATTGAAAGAAATGTATTCTGTACATTTCCTTGACAAAAATGTACACCAATGTATTTAATGTATTAGGTAAACATATCATTTTAATTTAGGATCAATATCTTTCAAATGTGTTACGATACGGTGTGACAGGCAGCTTTGTAAATACGGGTCAAGCATCGATCAAGCGTTGTTACGTTTTCGACCGTTATTATACGCTTCCATTATGTCCCCACAATTTCTATAATGGTAAATGTTCACCATATATATATATATATATGAAGTACTTCACTGCGGGGCAACGCTTGTCGCTTTATAAAGTTCAAGTTAGATCCCACATGGAGTAATGCTCACGCCTCTGCACCAAGGACGTTCTTTCATGATCTTTCATAAGCGTTCATGATACCTCATTTGCACATTGAAATTTCGAATGGCTACCTGGTTACAGGTGTCCTTGAGCGGTGGTGACCACTTACCATGTCGTGGGCACTATCATCTCGTCTTAAAAAAGTTAAAAAAATTAAGTTAAATTTAAAGAGTGTTTATAACTATTATCTATAACAGCTGTGTTTATACCTATTTTACCCATGTAAAAACCTCATTAAAGTATATGAATTTTCCGAAAAAAGGTTTACGTTTGACTATAAAAATATATTATAAAAACATTAAAAGGGCTTGTTAAACGTTATCGCAAGTGTTTCCGCATCTATAAAATTGCGAGAAGCTACGCTCCCGTTAATTAATAATTTATTTGCAAAGTAAAATAAATAACAATTTGGATAGCTTGAAAGGATATAGCAAAATAAAATGTTTTTCATTATCGCATTAAACTTCGCCAGTAAGTGGAACAGTCATAAAGTGTAGCATGTTTCCGGAAAGGGAAAAAACTTCTGACATGTTTACTGAAATCTTCGTTCGGTAGTAAATATAACGAAATTTAAGAGATGGGCATCAAATATCTGAATATTTGATGCACGTAACTGACATGATATTCGGTATATAGTGCGAAGAGATAGCGTTTAACGTATAATGATTTTGTTTTATTTAAAATTGATTTTAAAAGTGTTTGGCTTCCCTTGGAAAAGCTAATCAATTTTCTGAGATAAAAAGCATTTCGTGTCCTTCTCCAGATTTGAAAACCTCTTTGTCAAATTCATTGAAATCGATTCAGTAATTTGGTCGTGAAGACGTAACGAACACAGAGAGAGATGAATACACTTCGGATTGATATTAGTGTGGGTGTAAATGTGAATTCAAAAGGCGCCTAGGTGGCACCAACAACAAATACGTTGCAACTAGAAGTTCGTTGAGAAGAAAGCTGTGTCTTCAGTTATAGCAATGTACATAAACGGTAAAGTTAGTCACTATAACTTCTACAGGAACAAAAGAAATTTGTAATAGTGCTTGGTTGGCTAGTAGTTCACATAACTTAGTACAAGAGTACAATCAAGCTCCGCTAAACGCTTTTCTCTACTTAATGTAACGCTCTCTCAAGCCTCTTTAATTTTTTCAATGCACGACTGTACGTTTCAGTTTGTTTACATTCCTATAAGATACTTTTATCAATAAAAAGTACGCTTATACTTAGGAAAACATTGTAGGTATTTTATTTGCGTGAAATGGCACTCCAAAAAGAAGAAAGGTACGTGTGTATGAGTAAATATAGCAAAAATATTGAAAACATTTTCTGCCTTTCAAGAATATTTCAATACCGTACACGTGTTAGAAATTCCCAATGAACGTTTAATATAAAAACTGTGAGTGCTTTTACTAGACTTTATTTCAGTCGAATGTGACTATATGTGAGTAAAGGGACCACATTATCGGTTTGGAGTTAGATTATTGTAAGATATTCTCTAATTTAACCAATACAATAAACAGACAATAAAAGGTCATAGGTCATTGGAATGGGAAATTCTCTGATTACAATAAAGATATAGAGTCCCGTCGACATTTTGTTGACATTCTTAGTAATTAAAAATTAACTAATTCAGTTATTAAAAAAATAGTTTGTTTTGTTGATCATGAATTGAAGTCCATATAAAGATGTTTTTGGTGCTTTGTTTAAATAAAAATATTTATTTGTGGCTGAAAAACTAAGCCATCATAGTTTGTAGAAAATAGAGGATTTCGATTATATTGAACGAGAGGATAGAGTGGTTAACCTTAATAAAACTTTTCAAGACACAAGATACGTACTCCAAAGGTGGCATACCCTGAGCATTGAAGGAAGGAGGTGGTGAGAAGACAGTTGAATTACTTTACAGAAGAACCTATCGCATACGAACTGTCTACGCAAATGCAAAGTTGGGTCGGCCGCATTCAACTTGAAGAGCATTTATGGGAGATCTCATAGCAAAGGTGAAATACGGAGACACTTTGACTGAATTTTACTCAGTTTAGATAAATCAAAATGACTTCTTACAATAGCATTAGTTTCTGAGTGTATGGGGTGAGACATCAGCTCTTTAAATATATTATCGGGGAAACACTCAAATGGCATCTGCAAAAGTACAAACCGATATTGTTTTATATAAAACATTACCAATATCAACAATTTGCGTATTAAGATCAAAATATTAACGAACTTTTGTAATAAAAATGTTACAAAATTTTCCGGAGGAATTAAAAAATATCTAAACCGTACATTGTCTTCATTATAATCCTCATAATGACTAAATAAAGAATTTTTACTCATATTTATTGCTTGTCCAGATTTTTTGAAGTATAACTCAATTTTTATACATTTGTGTTGTTCAATATATTTTTTTAATAATAATAAAATAATTCAACATAAACTAAAAAAAAAAAGTAAAAGAACGTATGCGCGTGCGACACTTCGTGGTTGTCCTCTCATTGAACCGGTTTGTCCCCTCACAGCGCATACCTGTCGGTGAGCGGTCACGCACATATTTTATAGTTGCGCTGTGTAGGTAGTGGTGTACCTATTGCGCGGGTTTTTATGAAGCTTGCGCTCTGTTCAGGATATTTATTCAGGTGGCGCCAGTATGGGCTTGCGATACCCGTCGCTTTACGCGTAGTAGGCATTTATTGCCGCCGCAATGTAGGAGTGAACTCTTAGACACAAGCCTAAGTCAACGATCATAATAACTTGGTAGGAAGTAAGTATTATAAGTCAGTCTGTATTCCATCTCACATGATATGTGTCAATTTCAGGTACTTGTCCTAGAATTTAGCTTTCGTTTGGGTTTAAACTTAAACTACTCAAATTTTAATTATCTCTGCGTGGTAGGAACTCTTTAGCGGAACCCAATATACTTTGGACAGCTTCTTCAGATAGCCTTTCTTCACTTTCATGTATCATCTACAAAAAAAATACAATAGAATAAATAATAGTAAAAAAATAATTATTCCTTTCAGTGAGATCAGAGATCCTAAAATGACAAGTTTTTTTTACAGAAAGAAGGCAGCAGACGAGCATACAGTTCACCTGGTGGTAAGTGTACTGGTATACCGTCACCCTGCGACATGAGTCCAGAATGACAAATGTTGCACGCCCCAGCATGACATTTGGAAATTTGGACATTTGGAAAACACGAACAATAGAAAGCAGATTTATAGTAAATGAGTTATGGTTACCAGTTGTATATCCAGCTCATTGCGTGGAGGGTTGTTGACCATCATCAATTTCTCCATTTTTGTTAACTTGAACTTTTTCATGGCCAACACAAAATTTTGGATTCCTTGAGGATCCTGGACCTTGCAGTCTGTGTCATTCAGGTAATGTAGTATCTAAAAAAATAAAATATCTCCTGTAGTTTATCTTTTACAGCCATAACAATAGAGAATTGCGATCAGAAATAGATGAAATAGATTAATTTCATTTTTCTATATTTTCTGTATTCGTAATTTGACATTTATATTCATTGCTTCCTGGCCGTGTGGTGTCGGGCGGTTTTAGAATAGCACCTCCCCATCTCTTCCCGCCCTTTTATCGTCCACTAGTGGACACGGGCCTCCTGAAGCACATTTTTTATAGGGAAGAAGTAGGCTGACGAGCTAGCGGTTCCACGTGATGGTTTTATGGCCGCCCACGGACACCAGAGCTAACCTGAGCTTTGTAGAGCATTAGGAGTTGCCCAGGGGTGAAGTACCACTTCACTCTGTTCAGCGTACTGAGCTTTTTGGATGCCATTTTGGCTTTATTTTCCAGACAACCCGTAAATTCGAGTTTGCTGGTAAGTACTGTCGACACTGAGGATCCAGGTACATTGTCTTGCACATGAGGGATGTACGGTTTTAAAAGACATGTTGGCCAAGCAGGTTGGTGACTCTGCTCTATTAGAGGTGGTGTAGTTCGGCTTGTGGTAACAGCTTTGTTATTCTTTAGTCGCCTTTTACAAACCCATGGGAAGATATAGGTTGGTGCTATTCTAAAGTTGTCAACATCACAGGGATAATAGATAATTACTTAGAAATTCCTTTAAAAGAAATATTACCTCATATGTGATTGTGGCTAGGGCGCCTTCCCTTTTGTGTTTCTTCAATGTTTCTTCTTTAAGTTTCTGCATTATGACCATAACTTCTTGATTGCATAGGAGGGCTGAACATGCTTTCCCTCTAAAAATTTAATTTAATAGATGATATCTGAGCCAAGGGCCCTTATTGTCTGTATGGTCTTATTTGATTTTGGTTAAGATACCATCATATCAAGATTTTGTATAATTTTTATTTTGTTATACTCTTTATTCCCCGTCTCTCACGGAGGATTGGAAAGTGCAATAGAATGAGGAAAACTCCTCATACTGTTGTACTTTCTATTCCCCATTTTTTCAACCCTTTCTCCAAATATAGATTTGAACCTTTGAACTACCCTAAATCTTTGAAGGTAGGCAATCCATCCGGGGCATACCAAAATTTGTCATTCTGGACTGATGTCGGTATGAATTGTGGATGTCCATGTGTATCTAACAGTATCCACTTACCTCTGACTCTCACTGCTCATCTGACTATTAAAATAAAACATGCAAAATAATAACATCTGATTTTTAATATGTAGTAATAAAAAATGTGTTTTTTTTAAATATTTCACGGAAGTCTCAATATTTAGAAAACTCTAGAATTGACAGTAAGATCGCTTTACTCGGATAATGTTATATACCTATTTGTAATGAATATCATGTTATACTATTAGTCAATCACTCCAATGCCTTCCCAAGGCTTGCCACCGCACACTATCTTTGGCTCTCCTCATCCAACCACTACCAAGAAACTATTGTTGGTAACCTAAAATTGTCGGTCCACCAGCACTTCGCTCCATATTGCACTTCTTTAACTTTTTTTTTTTTTTTTTATAAACTAGTGGGCGGACGAGCAAGCGGTCCCACGTGATGGTAAGTGTTACCACCGCCCATGGGTACCTGCAACACCATGGGGCATGCGGGCGCGCCGCCGACCTTGCAAAATCCTATTCACAGCTCTCTTGAAGAACCCCATATCGTAGCTCAATGGAAAGACCTCTTGAGGCAGTTCGTTCCACAGCCTACGGGTTCGCGGTATAAAATAGTTTTTGGAGTCAGTCTGTCCAGTCAGGAAACTGGCAACCCATTCGCATAATCCCTCGGTAACATAGTGGTAACTTGGAAAGCAGCGATTTGTGCCATACCCGGTCAAAAGCTTTCGCAATGTCTAGGCCTACAGCCAGAGCCTCGCCTCTACTCTCAATGGCGTCAGCCTAGCGGTGTGTTAAATACGCTAAAAGATCACCAGCCGAGCGATTATGGCGAAATCCATATTGACGGTCGCTAATCAGCTGGTGATCCTCTAGGTACCCAAGGAGCTGTGTGTTTATGATGCGCTCCATCACCTTGGAGAGGAGGGAGGTGATCGCTATTGGCCTGTAGTTGGCCGGGTTTGTGCGGTCACCCTTTTTAGGCAAAGGGTGAACATGAGCTACTTTCAATGTTGACGGGAAGCTTTTTGTAGAGTATGAGAACCTAAAGAGTCGCGTAAGCACCGGGGACAACTCGGGAGCGCAAAATTTAAGCACCACTGCAGGAATACCATCTGGCCCACTCGACTTTCAAATATCAAGAGATGCTAGAGCTCGCCGGACTTCACGCTGTGTGAAACAGATTTCCGGCATGGAGCTTGTGCACCTTGAGATAGACGGTGGTGAGGCACCTCTATCGTCCAGAGTCGAGTTTGAGGCAAAGAGATAGCCCAAGAGATCGACTTTCTCCTTCGCCCCATGGGCCAGTGACCCATCGAGTTTCCGCAGTGGAGGGAGTGACGACTGACAGAAGTTACCTTCGGCAGCCTTAGCGAGCGACCAGAAAGTCCGGCTTCCAGAAGGACAGCTAGCTAGTCGGTCGCCAATTCTACAGATGTGCTCATTCTTTGCTCTGACAATGATATTCTTACTGCACCTCGAGGTAGCGTTAAATTTCTTCCTCAAGTCGGAGGTATTCGGATCTTCGGACACCTGCGCTCTGGTCCAGGTTCTGTATACAGCCCGTTTATTACGACGGGCCTCTTTGCAGGACTGATTAAACCATGGTTGGTTCCGTCCGCCCACCGGTATCACGGTGCAAGGAATATGACATTCCATGCCCTGCAACACCACGTCGGCAACGGAGTCTGCACAGGTATCCGGATCTCCCGACGAGAAACAGAGCTGCCCCCAGGGATAAGAGGCGTAAAATTCGCGCAACCCATCCCAATCTGCTGACTTGTAGTGCCAGACTTTGCGCATTCCTTGTGAATGGGTCGGCACGGATTGCTTAGCTGGCACAGCAGTTCGAATGACACAATGGTCGGATGATCCTAACGGGGCATCAACAACAACATTGTAGTCATTCGGCCGCGTAGTCAGCAGGAGATCCAGTAAGGAGGGAGTATGGCTTTCGATATCAGGTATCCTCGTAGGTGCGGACACCAGCTGCGAGAAACCATAGGCCAGGGCAAAGTTATAGGCTGCTCTCCCTGCGCAGTCGGTAGTTTGGGATCCCAACCACTCTTTGTGGTGAGCGTTGAAATCACCAAGAACCACCACTTCCACGCAAGGAAACTGCTCGAGCACGCTGTCAGTCGTATCTTGTAGACGCTCAAAAAAACGAGTCATCTCCGTATCACCGTATAACTTAAACACCTGTGAATCCATTTTGGAAGAATTGATATTGATTTAATATAAACACATGGAATTCACTCAAGAGGGCTGTAAATAAGATAATGCAGGATCAGCATTTTCTTGTATTGCAGATGTCAATGAGCAGTAGTGACCATTTACCATCAGATGGGCTACATAACACATCTGCATTCTACAAATAAACAAAAGAAAAATATGTTTATATTGACTTTTCAATTATAATTAATAATTATAGCCCTCTGTAAATATTATATATTAATAAATTTTATTATATGTATATTATATATTAGTATTATAAATAAATACATAATATTATTATTATTAACCTAATTATATTTTAATAAATATTTATAGGGGAAAAGAGAACCCGAAGACGAATATGTATTGGTCTGATCAAATCTGCTCCACTCTCAATACCAACATCTACTTTTGCCATGAATAATGCCAAGGACAGAAATCAGAAGGAAAATCTTTTATCATTTTATCAGAGAGAAAGACCAAAAAGTAGTTCATGGTATTGAGAATTTTTTATCCATTAATTGTACCAAGTTTATGAAACAAAATCTTTTACCATTCATTCCTACGGTAATTAAGTCTTGGGGAGGTAAAGATATATTAATTTCATTTGATCATTATTGAATGGAAGTATCGGCAATAATATAAGAATGTTATCAAGGTGCCTGATTTAAGTCAAATTTCAATTTTATGTAGGTATTACTTACGTTTCCATGATTGTACAATAAGTCAGTAAATTATAAATAAATTTCAACACTGGACAATTATAAAACACGTTCAAAATAAACAAATTATCAGCGAAAACATGTTATAGTAAGCGTGGTTAATGTTTATGTTCAGTTGTCACTTGTTGTTGAGTATCAAATCCGTAATGTCAATGTCAATTAACTTTTTTACAAGATTCTTTAACATTGAAACTTAGCATATAAGCCACCTTATCACGAAGATATTATAATATACTACGTATAGAACAAGATGAAACTCATGAATGAAAGCTCGAGCTGAGCGAGATAGCACTTTTATGGTGTGCGTTCTACTCTACTAGGCTGACTACACGATTTGGTTCTTCGAGGATAATTTATAGTTGACCAGACTTGGCCCGCGTGGGATTCGAACGTAATAAAATGCAACGTAATGTTGCAGGATGAGGCAGCGAAATATGGGTTTCTTAAAAACTTATACCCTTTGCCCGAATAGTAATACAAAGACAATGCGAACGATTTAACGTCGTCATTATATCTAACACCACGGTTCGACACATTCTTGTTTAATTGTAAGTGAATATTTTCAAAATTCAGTTGGACCATATTTCGTATCTCATCATAATTATCACACTTTTTTTAATAACAGTAAGCAAAGATTTCAAACTATTGATTGTTTCAGTTCGTCTTTTCAGCCTTTGTGATAAGATTTTAATTTCACGTCGTAGTTTCGTTTTTCTTGGGGTATTGACTGTTATAGACGTTTGTGTGCCTGCACTTTGTTGCAATTTTATCTTCTTAGATGGTGGCTCGGATGACGTTCCAGGATTCTGAGGCATTTCTTGACAGATTGTAATAGAACTCAGTGTTTGGAATTGGCGCGAGCATCTTTGCATACCCGCATACATTGATTATTTGAAGCAACATTTTTTTGTCCCCGCCATATTGAAGGCGGTTTGAGAATTTGATATTTTTAGTAGTAACACGCGCTCGGCGGCGAGCAGAGTTAAATTGAGATAAATTCACACCGCGGCCTCGGACACTTGTTATTTGTTATTCGCGCCTATTGATTGGATTTGCACGCGGATATCCTTGTGCCACGCGAGTGTCTTGCTTGGAATTGGTTGGATTTGTTGTGATTGTGCTTGTGGTTTGGAAGTGATTCTCGAGGTGATTTGCTGCCGGGTGTGAGTTGCCGAACGATAGCGGCCAGCGGCTCACCACAGGACGAGACTTGGATTACTACACAAGTATCTATTGTGAATGTATGTATTTATTCAATCACACTAAGATAGGTCACGTCTAGTAGGGACTAGCGTAGGTACACTTTCCAGATTTGTGTGTGGGCAAAACCACCTGGGGTAAGTGAGACCTCCAATTGTGTAAATTATTGATTATTGTGCTTACCCACCATTTTGGGTGGATATATTGAGTAAGTTTACATTTGGGCCCGAGTGCACATTCCTCGGGCTGCTTTCGCGTAACGCGAGGCAGGTGCGCGCCTAGTGTGCGCATCGTAAACACTCAGTATGTGCACTTTTTAATTTTCAGGTACTATCTGAAAATAAGAAATTTAATATTTATTTACAATCTATATATGTATTTATTTTTATTTATTCTGATTTATTTATATTATTACTTATGTTATGTAACAGCCTGTGGTATATTAGTGATATATGTACTTACAACGGGAAAAATGCAAGGTATAGCATTCACTTTCAACATTCACTTTTGCATCCTTTCACGCAACAGGTGAGAACCATTTTTATATATTTAGACACGATTATAACAAGGGAGGCCTATGTCCAGCAGTGGATGTCCAAGGGCTGAAATGATGATAACAAGGTAATTACGATCTGTCACCACATCCACACACTACGCATCACACAGAATAATCACCATCGCCATAATGATGACGCCTAGTGTTGCTTTTTTAATATTTTTAAAACTACCATAACGCCGACTCTTAAACAAAACAAGTGGTTTGCCACGGTTTAAAATTATACAAATTATATGGACATCATTATATAAGCTAAATATTGCTTTTAATTAATAAATATTTTGAGATAATCTCGAGAACAGGGAAAAGAAAATATAATAACGTTCTACTACACGGAAAAAATTTTTACAGTGGCAACCCAGTAGACAAGGACGCATTCCCTAATAGGGGCTTCTCGCTCAGCTCGTTTTTCCGTTTAGCGTAATGATATAAGAAAGTAAACTTTATTTTGACAACATAGAATCCAGTTTACATTGCAAACATTTTATAGTGCACAATCTTGTTCTTGTTATATTATCTTTGCCTTATCATGTCTTCATAATTATCTCTGTAAAAATTGTGATATTTTGTTAATTATGATTTTAATATCTACAGTCTGGGAAATAAGTGTTAAGACTGAAAAAGCGCGGCAAATTCAAAAATAAATAATGGGATATCACTGAAATAGGGCTTGTATTCAAAAGAATACCAAAAAAAAAAATACTAAATGAGCAACAAATCATGATTAGCAAAGCAACCTATTTTTGAATTACAGAAGTAATAAAGAATTATAAAATCTATAAGAATGTTCTTTGTTTATCGTCAATATAGAATCTAAACCTAACCTATCTATTTGACTTGTTGTAATTCAGAATTTTTTGCTCCCCGTTTAATTACTTCTCAAAAATACTTAGAAATATAAGTTTTTGATTTAATTCAAGTTATTAAATTTTATAACCCATTTTTTTTTTAATTTGTGCGCTATACCACTCTCAACTGTCATTTGCCAGGCTCTAACTTTAACCATTGGCCTGTAAATTTTCCTGAATTCATGTTTTACTAACTTGGAATAAAAGAAGTACGAAAATAATCAAGATTTTCCAAGTCTTTGGGTGAAAATCTTATTGTCCATATTAACAAAGACGTACATTAATCTTTTAAACGTATTGTATTAAAACGAGCAGCAAAAATGATAAATAAGCAGCAACTCATGATTAAGAAAACAACCTATTTTCGAATAACTAAAGCAAAATAATTTTTAAATGACTAAGAATGTGACCTAGTCTATGGTAGTGCAGGACTGGGGTGGCGTAGCCGGGGAACCTCCTCGTATGCCCGGTCTGTCGCTGGTCCATTTGTCCCTCTGGATACGTTTGCACGGAACGATGGCTCAACGACAGATCCCGGACGGTGCACCCTGGGCAACAGTCAGCCACTTTTCCTTTCTTGGGAGATCTTGGTGGCTGTTGGCTAATATCCTGGCAAAGGTGGGGAGGCGGGGGCCCAAACTAGTTAGTAGATGCCAGTCTGGTCTTTCGCCTCCAAGAAGGTGGCGTCTCTCTGTGTGCCCCAGCTGTTGGGGGCGCATGGAGAGACAGGTACGGTTTCCGCTTGTCTCTAAGTATTAGCGGCTCAGAACGGGTGGTCAACCCTGGGATGCCTCTCGGCATTCCAGCGGTAGCAGCATTACCCAGGCACAGGGGCTCTGCCTGGGTGGACGGTGTTCCCCCTTAGGTTTCTCTGCGTGCCCCTTGGAGGTTGGGGGCAATCAGAGAATCACGGACGGTCTTCACGTGTCCCGCTGTATGGGTGGCGAGCACGGCGGAGAATCAGGGATCGTCTCTGCGTGTCCCTCTGTATAGGCAGAGGGCACTATGGAGAAGGGGTGGTTATTTCTGGGATAACATATACATTCCAGTGAGACTAGGATTACCCAGGTACAGGGGTACTGCCTGGGTGGACGGCGTTTCTTTCCCCATGAGCCGGTGAGCATTAGTCCGGGGCCCGCACTGGCGGACCGCCACCGCTGGGGTCGCGGACGACTGCAAAAGCACACCCGTGACCTCGGCACTTGGTGGAGAGGTGGTAGTCGTGGGGTTTTAGTCGATAAGAGTCCGGCATACTCTCCCGCCAAGGTAGGCGAAAGCCATGCATTGGCGGAGTATACTCTCCCGCCAAGGTATGTGAAAGCCATGCATAGGCGCGGGGTATCCATGAGGATTTCCCCACGTAAAAAAAAATGGTATTGCAGGACTCCAATTTATTAGTTTAGTTTATCACCATAGAACCTAACCCTAGCCATCACTAATCCACCTTTAAACCTACTTACCTAAAAAATAGGGCAGCAAATCGATATTTGCTGCCCTATTTTTTCTGGTTTTTAACTATTTCTCTTTTTAAATGGTAAAAATGAATAACCATGAATACATTGAAATTGCTCAACGAACTTCAACGAACTGTCGACGAAGTATAGGCCTAATTAGAAGCCTATATTGTTAATTGTCGCCCGTGTTCAGATCTAGACAAGGGTACTTTGTTGCTCATTTATAATTTATAACACAAAGTCGATGACAAAGTTCAAACTCATTATCAGTCTTCTGACTGATCATGAGGTAATTAATACATGTAAAGTTGTTTTTGTTTTTGATTTTTTTTGCGTGTTAATGGCCCTATCTATTGAGTCAAACTACGATTCAAACCTACCCTGATTGAAACTTTGTACCTACATACGAGTATATCTAACTTTTTTATGGTGAAGGTGGCAGACGGGCATACGGCTAATGTCATGGTATAGTACATACATTTCACGATGACGCGCCCCCCTATTTTCTATCGGGGATAGGCGCGGGGTGCGGGGAGCTTAGTTCAAACATCAGTATCGAGTCAATCACGACTCAGACCACATGGTTTATTTAATTTCCGTCACTGTGAATTCCAATCGAGAAAGATGCTTTACATTTTTCTTACGATAAGCATAGAGGTGTATAAATTTAATTGATTTGATACAGATTCAGTTTTATATTCGATTCTTAAGATATTATAAAATAGTTATTCATTTTAAATTAAAGAAAATAATCAGTATAATCCAAATATATTTTACTTATGAAATATATGTACAGTTTGCAAATCGGACTTAAAGTTTATCTTTCGTTTGTCATATTAATAGTGAATTTGAGAGGTTTTAATTAAGATTAACGATTTAAATAATGTTTATTAGTAAAGTATTACAATATCTCTCCTGATTGGCTGATTTATGTTAGTGTGTGTGAGCAAACATCCCTAATAATGCGTATTGATAGACTTCCCACACGTGCAGTTTTAAGTACACTTGCACTGTAAGCGCTGCAAATAAAAGTGGGGCGCGTCTTCGTGAAATGCATGAACTATAAATGGCTACCGCCGCCCATGGGCACTTGCAACTTGGGTACGCGTTAAATTAAATTATTAAATTGTAAGACTAGTGACATTTCGTTGTTTCGCAAAGATTTCTTTTACAATTTTTTGATTAAGTTTCGTATTTGTTATTCGTAAAATATAAATTTCGTTTTAAGTTAGAGTAAGCCCCCTTCAGTTTGCGAGGCACTGTGGCTGTTATTTCAACTCTATGTGTAAGCGAGTGAAGCACTTTTCCCCGCGATTACACTCTAAGAACAACGGCGTTAAAATTGTCTCTAAACTGTGCGAAAGGGCGTGCATCGCGTCACGACGACGACATCACGTTCGCCGGGAACAGATGGCGGGCGAACGACCTACGTGCGCGATTGTACGTGTGTACGGTACACTTGACTACATTGCTCTCGCGCAGCATGTAGTCAATGATCAAGTATCTTATTTCTTTTACATTCGATAAACTTTCGTTAGGAACGATGACGGTGACAGGTAGTATTAAACTATTACAGATTGTCAAGAAGACTGGATTTGATTTGATTTTAACTTATTCAAAGGAAATGAATGTTTTTAACCATCAGGGGCTTATCATTTTTAATAACTGTATAAAGATGAGTTTCCACTTCTGTACAAATCACAACCAATACAAATATTAAATAATAATATGGTCTAAAGTAAAAATACTCTTAGATTTATCTCACAGTTTCTTAGTAATTATTTTTAGACATATTAATGAAATTTCCGAGATATTTCTGCGTGAAACTCTAACTCTAATGGTTTGATGAAGTAACAAATTGAAAAAATGGTTTTAATAAATAAAATTTTCCTTTAATAATGAATGTAACTAACTGATGTTAAGAACATCTGCTCAATCGTCAGCCTGTCAGCTCAGACAGACCTGACAAATAAATGCAAGTACATAATAATATAAAAGCAACAGATTCCGATAGAGTTAGCATGTTGATATACAATACACTACACACACTATACCTACTATATCGTACCTTCCACCAGTTTATTTTTCCATGGCTGCTCAGTGTGACGCTCTGAGGCAAGGCGGTCCGAGGATTTAAAGAAGTTTGTCAATATTGGTTGATGCGAAGAGTTGAAGAAGTGGTAACGAGCCTTGGAGAAGGCCTATACACTATTGTAATTCGATCCAAATAAGAATTCGCAAAAACGAATAAATGTTTGTATATATTTTTTTAAACATTGTTTTCATGTAGCCCACTGTACGAGACAAGTGCGAATTGATGCCATACGTTTAGTTAATTTGTCTGCTTTGAAGAAATATATCTGGACTCGTGACAGAGTGAACTTCACCGAGGGATTGTATTGTAACGAAAATGTGGGACTGAAAATTTATATACTTTCCTTTTTTCGTATATGTATACTTTGTAGAATATGATATGAAACAGTTTGATTTCATTAATATCCTGTATTTGTATACAAATCTATTCGTGATTTTTCTTTTATAGAAAGAAGGCGTCAGACGAAAAGGCAGTCTAATATTAAAGATTCAAAGTCTATTTTTTATTAGAAAAGAATAAGAGGATTTAAAATGTCGCTTAATTTGACCACTTAGGCACAATTGAAGAGAACAAAAGATCAAAGATCATATAGATTGATAGGTTAAGTAGCGTTTATGAATAAAGCGATATGTATAACAACGCGCACAAAGGCGGGCATTTACAGTTACAAAGCTGTCACATTTAACACGAGTTCTAGAAACAATAATAAATAGATTCAAAGGCCTAATTACAAGTGTGAGAATGTGCTTACCAACGTAATCAAGTTGTGTTAAACTCTTGTTAAACAATAGCACTCCCTAGTTATACCCTTCCCATTGAACAGAAAGGGTCTATAATGTTTCAATTATAACTTGTAGCGGCCTTTAATCAAACTTTCCAAGACCGAAGTGGGGTCAGAACACTAGCTTTGTCTCTCATTAAAAATAATGACTAGGAAACTAGGTGGGCGAGTTTTAATTATACTGTCTGGAAGTTTCGGTTATCCAATAGGGCGTTAAGATGCTAGAAAAAAACGGGGAATATGTGCATAATTAATATACCTACACTATGGTATTTTTTACATTTTATTAAAGAATTTAGAAGTTCATAATTTTCCACTGATTCGTCGAAAGACTGGTAAGGTTTGGGAGGTGGTTAAATTTACAGACCGGCATTTGTCTAGTATTATGGCAATAATTAGTATGACAATAATAATAATACTTAAACATTAAATGATAAATGAAATTATGCTAATGCCTATATACAAGAATTATATTTACTGCTAAAAATAAAAAAAAAATACGACATTGTCATTATGTAGGTTAAAAATTCCTACAAACCGAAAACGCTGTACAATTTTAGTCCTTGTGGCAAGATACCTACCAAGCTGGCGGTATTACCTCGCTGAATGGATATACTAATACGTTGCTGGCCTTGGGGTCGCAAATTGTGTTAAAATGACGCCTTGATAGGTCCATAAATAGGGAGTGAGCACTAGGATCCCACAACCCAGAGTTTCGACACCGACTTATCACTATACAGCCACAAAGTTGGTTTTATTAAAGAAAATTCTCAAATTTTTCACGCTGGTTAACACAGAGAAAATTAGAATTCAACACTCGCTTTTAAATGCCGCCTTGTAGAGCGGCTAATGAAATATAGATAAAATAAAATAAAAAATATTCATTACTTCAACAGGTATTTTTCTACACTAAGAATCGTTTTTTAGCCTCCAGCGTAAAATAGGTACGTAAAACTAAGGAAATATGTAGCTAAGCTTGGACCTCCTTTGATAGACAGGATCTGAAATGAAGAAATATGAAAACGAAAGTCACCGAATGTAGTCTAAAAAATCAGTAAGCTGAAGTGTTAATTAATGGGTAGCTTATATTTGCCGCAAGACCCACAATGAAAATGTAAAACAAATTATGTTTCATAAATATTTTCAAAATTGCTGTAAATATTACAAATTTTACAAAATTTTGTACATGACAATTTAACATTTTGAATTTATGTTTTTTCAAGAACTATTACATATTCACATTCTAATTAACATCGATTAGTATATTTAACGTAGTGCATAGAACAATTCAACGTACTCGTAGCTCGTAGCGCGCTACGTGCTACGGTCGTAGATCGTCTACGAATCGTGTAGATTTTATTAATTATAAATTATTCGTATACAAAATAATAGAGGGATGGTAACCTGAGTTGTTTAACAATATTTTTGTTTTATCCAAAACTCCAAGTTACTAATTTCATTTAAATACTCGTATAATGATTTATTTTCGAATGTCATGAAAATGCACTTCAAGTTTCATCAAGTTTTTTTTTAACAAGGGCATTATTTATGTAGGTTTCTATGCGCACTCAGATGTCATGTTTGAGGACTAAGAGTAGAAGATACGGTTCAGGGTAACAAAAGATCCTATTAAGTCGAAGCGATTGGGAATCCGAATGGATAACCACCCCTAATAAGATAAAAAATAGACCGTTTTCTTGCTCGAATTACTTACAAAAGATTTTAAACTACGAACTACCCACAAAAATGTAAAGTCATCAAACTCTAAATGCTAACATGTCCGTCCTCAACAACGGTCCCTAAAACCCCATTAAAATGATAACGCCATAAAAGATAATAATAATTGCTACCATTTGGCCACATTTTGACGTCGTTTCCGCACGTTCCTAGTTATGTAAAGTAGTAAAATTTAATAGTTGACGGTAAACTTAAGTGTCTAGCAGTTATCCGGACCCTTTAAACCTATACTTTGTAGATGGAACGTGGTTTTGTGACATGTAATACCCTAGAACATTCCAGGCCTTTTGGACAAGTACTCCTTGAGTTTGCGTTGTTTCAAAATAGTTTTTACAAAAAGTAATTATTTTGGTATTTATAATATGTATATGTAACAATTGTTTTTTTTTATTTTCGTTACAATAACTGTAACTATAATTGTAATTATTATATATACCTAGTATTTCTTTACATTATGTCTACCTGTCTTATACCCACATTGTCACTGTCCCGGGTTTGCTGGAAGAAATCTCCTCAGGAGATCAGATCTCCTGTTGCACATTATTTTGTACACCTTTTTATGTACTCATATTATGTGAGTGTACTATATAATAAAGTATACAAAAGTATAAATAATTGTCAAAGTAATATATAATAGTTGCCTTTCCACTTTCCATAGCAAGGACAAACAGAGCGGAATAGAGATGTTTACTCATATGAATATATAGCTAGTCTGGTCATAAATACCGTTACAATAAAAGAAAGAAACATAAATTGAATTTGGAATCAGTCATGCTCTGTGAAAAATAAATGTTTTAATAAAATATAAATGTAAAAAAAAACTGTAGCAATGTTTTCTTTGTAACAATATTTATGGTTAGACTAGGTATATAAATATATATGAAGCTAATAAGATTCAAGCAATTTAATACGGTGATATTTGTGCAATGGAAACATACTATTATAGATTAAAATTTATGCGGAAAATTTAAATAGAAACACTGAAATTATCCTATTCCAAAAATGCAATCACCCATGCAATCAATAAATACCTATAGATAATAATTATGTATTTTACTTATAAAATGTAAACATAAAATCGTCCCCAGCAAATGAGTTTAGTCATTAGCAAAATTATAAAAAGTAAATTCTGAAAAACATTCGGCAAAAAAGCGAAGAAATTCGAACGCCACCCTATGTTCAATATTCGAGCCACGTACGTCGCCCGCGACAAATCTAAATGGCCGTAGGTTTGGAATTAAAATTCCGTATGCGGAGCCTTTACCTATTGTCTACGCAAAATATCCTTTAATTATGTCGGCCCTCCGAAAACGCGGGTTGGAAAGGATAAGCGGCAGCAAGAGCGGTTTTCATAGCGTTGTTGCATCGTACTACAACAACTCTTATTCAATCTTCTTTATCAGTGCTAGATAGTAGACTGGGGTTCGTTAGACGTAGGTACAATATAAAACAATTAATACATTTTTTACACGTTTACGTCGTTTGTTTTCATAGTTTACAAAATTGTGAAAATCACAAACTAGATGCGAAAAGTCACAAATTTTGTTTAAAATTTGTGACTTTTCGCAGCTGGCTCATATAATCATTAGTCAAGCATAGTTTCAGTACATCATTTCATCAAGTTTATGTATTTAACAAATAATCTTTGCTTTTCGGTCATAAGATTCATAAAAAGAACATTCATCTAAATATTAATCTTAATACTCGTATATTCTTAATCAACAAACACACAAAATAATGACAGACTAAAGCTCGAACAACGCACACCTAGCATTAATTATGGCAAAAAAAACTTATGGACGAGTGCAGTTATGCAACAATCTGTTATTTGCCTAACTACATAAAATAAATAGAATCACTAAACATTTTCAAAAACCGTTTACGATACCACATCTATATGTTATATTTTTATATTTTTTCTGGCTATAATAGAACATATGTCTTTTTGTTTTGCCTACTGGAGTATTATATTATAACTTAAGTTAATCATAAGTTTCTCATTATTGATACATAAGTGAATTATTTGATGTTCTTTGAGAAATAAAAATGATTTAAACCGAACATTCAGGTTCCGCTTTTATCTTAACACTTGCACCACCTTTGTATATGGGAAAAGCACGTTCGTTTAAGTACACAGAACAATACTGGTGGGTATATTTCTCTTTGGATGCTCAAACAAAATTAATGGCGAATGACACGAACGGAATTTTAATTGGTACAAATTACTTCTGTGAATGATGACAACGGTCGTAATGACATTTTAAATTGACCCAGATATTATAATAAAATATGGTTCAGAATAAAAGCGGCTAATGGCATACACAATGATAATTAATATGAATAGAAATATCAGATAAAAATATTTTTAAATTTTTAATTTTTGTATTAAATGTTTCATATTATTATATATTAATGTACGTAGGTATTATATGTGTATATTATATGTATTGATTGTAGTTATTTCTTATTAATTGCACGATGCACCGGACTACGTATTTCTGTTGAACCAAAGGTAGACTGGCATAGAATGTCAGTAGGCATTGAGTCTGACTTTGTATAATGTTTCTTTGTCTATTAAAGTTTAAATAATAAATAAATCTAGTCTAATACAGTCCATCGGCTTATGTGTCTCTACTGCTGTATATATACCTCTTCCATGGCTCGCCACCACACACGGCCCACTGCTCTTGACATCAAACTATCCGCCGAATTTCTTCAATCTGTCGATTCACGTCGTTGGAGGACGTCCAACACTCCGCTTCCCGGTTCGTGTCCTCCATTCGAGTACTCGTGCACCCCAACGTGTACTCGTATCCTGCGGCAAATAAAACCGACTCATTCCCACTTTAACATGCTGATTCTACGAGCTGTGGCGACGACTCCAGTTCTTTGACGAATCTTGACGTTGCGGATCTTATCCCGCAAAGAAACAATTGCGACAATCAAGTGTCAAAGAAATTAAGCAATCATATACTTAGTTTCTTAATAGCTCGTAACGTAAACGTAACTGACTAAATAAAAGTATAACACATATTAAAACGTGAATAAAACGAACTGGAAATAGTTTTACCCGCAGTATGAAACTGGTGACTTATGTGACTTATGCCAAGGATTTTCCCTACTTTTTCTGAATTAACCGGTAACCTGACGGCGTGTAGCGTTAAGTTACTAATCTTTGCCACGATATAGATGCGGTAGTTTCTAAGTTTTGGAGAAAAAATCATCAGTTTCTAAGTTTTGGAGAAATGATAGTTTTTTTTCGATTAAAATCGAGCGTCGCCCATAGATTTTGTAGTTTTCTGGACGTATTAGAAAAAAATGTTTTTATGCAAAGCTTTATGAGCCCTCTCCAGCGGCACATCGTTTGTATGTACTTATAAGTAGATTAGAGTAGAGTACCCGACGAGATTAGTAGGTAAAAGAGGTTTTCCACAACAAGAAAAAACATACCAATCTTTGAATTGAATTAATTGAATTACTAATTGAACTAAAAAATACTTACTACATTTAAATGGAATTAAAAATTTCTTACTTATTTTACAAGTGCACGCGTGCGTACGAGTAGGTAAAACGCGCGCCATGAGCAGGAAGAATTTTGGTCATTGTGTCATTCGGTCAAAGTGGTCGGTTTTATGATCCATTCTTGACTGAGCTCATGTCACTGAACGGAAATTATTCTTGCTCGTGGTGCGCGCTTTAATAATGAGACAAGTTATTCGTATTTGTAAACGCGAATACATTTTTATTGCTATTCGAAACATGGTTAGTATGTATGTTGGTATAGACGTCGATTGTTAAAACGTAATAATTTTAGAACTACTGTATCGCTTCGATCTTAACCGAGCTACTTCTTAAATATAGGTACACGCTTTTTTTATCCGTGTCTTAAATAAATGCATTTTCTAACTCTACGGCTAAAGGAGCTTTTTTCACGGCAAAGATTTATGTTTCAAATTCACTTAATGTGCCGACCGCTATTCTATTAAGTTTTCTATTCTCGTAAATATCGGAGTAATTACAATAGAATTAAATTACGTAATATAAGGTCGGGGAGAGAGTTTCTTCGTATTTTATATACAAATTCAAGACATTTTTTGTAAAAGTTTAATTACATTTAATTATAATATATATGTGCCGTTTTATTCTATAACTTGTTGCCATCTTGTAGGTAGTGAATTGATCCCGTTGCTGTAGAAATTTCGTGATGTTTGGTCAAAAAATTGCCGCAAGTAGTTTTGACAGTCCTCTCTTGATGTTAACCTTACACTACCTAAAGAATTCTGAAGAAACCGAAGCAAGTGGAAATCTGAGGTCACAAGGTCAGGGCTATATGGTGGGTGCATCAACACTTCCCAACCAAGCTCTCTCAATTTTTGCTGAGTGGCCAAACATGTGTGTGGTCTGGCGTTATCATGATGAAACACTACACTCTTTCTGTTGATCAATACTGGGCGTTTTTTTTTTCAATTTCTTGCTTTAGTCTCATCAGCTGTTGGCAGTAGAGATCCGAATCTATGGTTTTACCAGGCGGTAAAAGCTCATAATGAACGATGCTCTTCCAATCCCACAATCAACATCACCTTATTGCGCATTAATCCGGGTTTCGCCACAGTCTGTGGAGCTTGGCCGCACTTAGACCATGACCTTTTCTGCACATTCTTGTCGTAAGTGATCAACTTCTCATCACCAGTGATCAATGTTTTCAAAAATGGTTCGATTTCATTGCGTTTTAATAGAGAATCGCAAACGAGTACACGGTACATTAGGTTTCTTTCAGTGAGCTCGTGTGGTATCCAAATATCGAGCTTTTTTGTGAATCCAGACTCTTGAAATGAGTCAAAACTGTTTTGTGGTAAATACCCAATTAATCGGCAATATCGCAACTACTTATATACCGATCTTGCTGCGCTTTTTCACAAATGGCATCAACTTTATCGGTAACAGGTAACAGGGCGACCGGAGCGAACTGCATCTTTAACATTAAGATTTCCCGACTGAAAACGCTTAAACCAACTTTGTGTTACTCTTACTGACACTGCATTAGGTCCATAAACGGCACACGTTTTTTTCGCGGCTTATGTCGCATTTTTCCCTTTTTTGTACTAAAACTTTAAAATGTATCGAATTTCTTCGTTAGATTCACTCATTTTCTTGTACAGAACAACAATTGAAAAATGGCGGGAAACAGTTTTTTATTTTTTATTTCTTTTTTCTAAAATGTTACCTTTTTAATGGTATCATAACCAGCCAATCAAAGATATTGGATCACAAGTTCATAGGTACAAAATACGAAAAGACTTTCTCCCCGACCTATTAATCCCAGACAAAATATAAGGATGGTTTTGGGTTTTCAATTAGCATGAGGTATTTCGGGCCATAAAAAAGGGCAGGCTTCGATAAGTAAACACACATTAAGATTAATTAATTGGCTATTTCCTTTTCCCTAATGTATATTAGAATGAACTGTTCAGAAACATCATGGTGGCACTTCACGTGGCGTTTGCGTACTCGTGAATGTGTGTTTGTTGTGTTTTACAAAATATTTGACGTACAGACAAATACGCAATACGACCGTCCATATATGGAGCCAAATACCAAATATGTTTGCTATGCAGAAAGCAATTTGATCGAGCACATCGTGGTCGTCTTGGCACTTGCAGCGGGATTTTATTATTTGAATGCATTTTACTATTGTAGTGGCACTTCACATGGCGTTGCGTATTCGCGTATTTATTATATTTGAATGCATTTGATATAGTTTGGTTGTACCAATTAATTTGCAACAATGCAAATGCAATGCAACCAAATGAGCCAAATGGGCAAATAAGGCAAATATTTTGTCAAATGTATCCTCCCCACGTGCAATTTATTTGTCAAATATAAAAAAAACGCTCGAATAAACAACGCCATGTGAAGTGCCACCATCAGAGATATAGCGATGCCAACATTGATTTATTCAATACAAATATTAACTGTATTCGCTAAAGTACCTACTTTTCTTTGTAATATAATTTAACGTTCCATGTACATACTACAAACCGCTATATATCAGTCTATAACGTCCCACTGCATGGCACAGGCCTCCTCTGAGGGGCTTCGGGCCACAATCCACCATTTGGGCCCGGTGCGGATTGGTGGATATACATACTCCAGATTTGTTTATAGCCTAGTATCTATACTAGGGTATCTATACTCGAATCAAATTCGTGTGATCGTGAGTTGAAACCCTCGGCCCGTACCACTGATTTTCTACTAAAGTACGGATTTTTTTTTAATTGTCACTAGTTCGTCGGTTAGAGGAAAACATCGCGACGAAACCCGCATGCTCCAGAGAGTAGATACCACCGAACAATTTATATATTTCCGCATGAGAAAAGAAAGATAGCCAGTAAAATATAGTCAGTAAAATGAAGGTCCTTTATATTTATTCATAAGGAGTACCCACTGATTATTTCGAGGTCAACGGCATGAAATACGTAGCCCATATTCTGCAAATGGCATAGACTATTTACCAAAACTACAGACATGTAAGCAGCATCTCCCTGTATTCTCCGTCCACTATGTTATTTTCTCCATAACAGATCGGTTTAGTGATGTTCGAATTGCTTCATGCCGATTATCGATTAGATTATCGATACAATTCTAGTATAATTTGCATTCGCTTTTATAGATTCGATTTATTAAAAATATTTGTCTTAAATAATGGATTTATTAATCGCAAAAATGTATTTAATACGAAATAAATTTAATAAATCGATTCTATTAGGTATATGTAAGCAATAAAATCATAAGTACTAAAACAGAGATTTTTTTTATTGTAGCAACAGCTATGGCGGATAATAAATAACTATAACACATTACTTTAGTTGTTTTATTTGCAAATAAATGTCTACCGAATATTTTTTCTTCTAAATATAATTTGATTTCAAAACTATTATTTCGATCTATTTTCCGTGTGATGATAGCTTACGAGTATAGTCTGTGGTATGACTCAGAGACCGTCATTATTTTTTTGTCCTCAACAATGAAGTATGACATTGTTTCGAGTAAACTAGACTGTCAAGAAATACGGAACTTGATAGGCGTGCAAACGTCAAATAGAAGGAAATACATAGTGGACGGAGTATAGTCACGAGAACGTCTTGGCTATAATTATACAATAAATCGACTCAGCTGTTTAACCCGAGAATCAAACAGGGAGGGGGAGGGGTCACTTTGCAATCCCACAGCCACTGGGTGCACTCTACTGGGTTTACAGAAGACCATTATAAAATGTAGGTACTGCATTTCCTTTTTTATCCTATTTCCCCAATATACGTATGTGTTTCGATTGTGAGTAGGGATTGCAATCCGGTACCAATTTCAATCCGGTCGGATCCGGCCGGATTAGTCACATCACAAATATTTTGCCTTTTCATTCTGAAATAAGCCATATAAAAGATATCGAATTGAGTGTATATTATAAAGCTTATAAAGAAACGTTTATTTCTTATGAAATAAACTTCATTTAAACTGTAATAATCAACAAACAATCACGAATTAACAATAAAAATCTAGTATAGTGTTACTAGTTAAAATGTAATTTTTATATTAGTAATAATAAAACAATGACAAGAAGTTAAATTATAATTCCCGAAACCACCTGATTTATGTTTGCTCTATCAGATGACAGGCGAGATGTCTCCATAGCGAACTTCTCATTAGATACACGTATCACACTTTACTTTTTTATTAATAATCTAAGGTATTAATTACACATTTCTATTTAAAAAATCAATGTAGGCAGATATATATATATATATAATAAGTATTCTGACAACATATTACGAGTATTATAATCGGCGACCCCGAAAACTCCCGAGTAACATTTTCTCCTCGAAAATTAGAAGTAACATAGAAAACCTATAGATATAAAAAAAAGTGTGTTCTAATTTTTTTCTGTCCCCACTATAATGTTTCTGATTTCAAATAATAAATAATAACAAAACATTTAAGAAAAAAATCATCAAAATCGCACCTGTTCTAGAGGATTAAGAAGTTTTGACGATTTTTAAGTTTTATTGGGTCAGGCAAAAGTTTGTAAAATGTCATATTGTCAGAATTTAGCGACAAAATTAAAATATAATTTAAACGACATCATCAAGTCGACTCGAGTCGACATTGACGCCGAGGGGTTGTGAAGGCGAAACATGAATGACAGCTCCGAAATATGTTTTCGCATAATATTAAAATTTCCATAGATTTAGAATTTTTTCGAATCGCAATAACCAACAAGCGTGCGAGCGAGACCAGAACTCATATGACAGTACGTTCATGTTGTTCGAAATTGTTATACTTTATTGTGGTCAAACGTTGCTTGTGTTGTAATGAAACATGTATTTCTCCTGTAATTCAATGGTTTTACAAGATGACAAATTGTCACGCCGACATGGTTGATATGCTAGAACCTCTAAGCAAGAGTGAGGGAGATAGCTAGCCCTAGTGAGCGGGACGTGAAGGCCTTCATTAGGGTAACTTTACGAACTTTAAGACTACATTCACAATATGAACTTATTTTACCCCTAATGAATTAATAAGACATTTATTTCCTTAGACACTCAGACTAGCTAACTACACCGGAAATTACCACGCCGAGAGAAAGAGAGAGAGTGTTAGGAAGAGCCACAAACATATTGCGCTCGGATACTATACATTACAAAACACACAAAAAGAAAGAAATGTTGTCGTGGAATCTATTTTGGCCGTCTTATCATTCTAAATTTATGGTTCAGACGCATCAAACTGTCATAACACCTGAGATCAGGTTCATTAGCTTTGAAGGAAAACTCGACAGAGGAGTTCATTACCTTCACAGGAAAACGGAGGACAGGAAAGGGTGAGATTTGTGCGCCGAGGATTCCGTATTTTTTTATTTATATATTCAGAAATCATATAGTCACTTATGAAGAATGTAACAATCAGATATACAAACAGACTGAGCTTTCATTAAATTTTCCAATAACAAAATTTTACTGAAGTGAGAATGAGTAAATAATACTATGACTATATAATAATCCAAAGCAGTGTTTCCCGACGTTTCTTTACCAGCAACAGACTTTTAAGTTCGATTTTAGCGGCATATCACACAAAGAAATTGCAAATTTTGCACATATTTATATACTACTAAATGTATGTATTAACTCCAATTTATTTTAATAAGAGATGTAAGTAGTAACTAAACTGATTTTCATTTAAATAAGCTTATATTAATTTCTGAAATAAAAAAATAGCAATATTATACAATAAGAGGCCATCCATAAATTACATCACACGTTAAGGTAGAGGGAAGGGTGTCACGACTTTTGTGACGTCACATTTAAAATATGAAAACAATTTGATATCGACACAAGATGATATTCTTTTTAATAATACCAGCCATTAAAAATCTAAAAAAAAAATTTTTGGTTTCTTTTTAAGTTTACATACCAAAACCTTTTTGTTACACATTTGAACAGATTTTACAATAAAAATTAATTATGACAATGTTCTTTTATTCAAAATTAACTCAAAATTAAAAGTTGCCTAAGATGTGACGTTACAACAGGCGAGGGGCGATCACACGAATGTGGCAACCGGTGACATAGAGGAGCGGGGATCAAAAATAGACGAAATTTGCGTGACTTAATTTATGGATGGACCCTAAGAATAACAAGAAGTAGTGGCCTATTTTAATTACCATACCATTCCATCAGCCTGTATCTCTTCACTGCTGGATATAGGCCTCCTAAGGACCACCAACCACACATGGTCGTCCGCTCTTTTTATCCAGCCGCTACCGGCGACTTTCCTTTCTTCATGTCGTCAGACCACCTGGCCGTCAGTCTGGCCGGAGGGCGTCCCACGCTACCTTTTCCGGTACCCCTGCAACATATATGGCCCGCCTACTGCCACTTTAGCTTGCTGATCCTTTAAGCTATATCGGCCACCACAGTTCTTCGTCGAATTTCTTCGTTACGGATTTTGTTCAGCAGAAACTTCGAGCATTGCTCTCTCCATCCACTTTGGATTTGTGAATCAGACCTACCGTCACAGATCACGTTTCGCCACCATAGTCGTTGGTATTGGCAGCCTGACCGAACCCGGGGATTCTTAGCGTCCTCTGCCCCACCGTAATCGTAGCCGCTGCCATAGCTACGTATAGTAGGGCCGCCGGGGACTGGAGGCCGTTGTGTGTTGCGCGTTTTCATTGGGAGGTTTTTTGCTCTAATCAACACGCTGGGCGCCTGCCCGGGTTGGTGATCGCAGTGCTAGACCTCTTGCACCGGTGCTGTCCGTCGCTGGTCTCTGGTATTTTAGATTTTTTTTTATAGAAAGAAGGTGGCAAACGAGCATGCAGTCCACCTGGTGGTAAGTGAATACTGTCGCCCATAGACATCCGCGATGCATGCCAACATTAGTCCAAAATGACAAACTTTTGGACGCTTCCGGACGCGCTGCCTACCTCCGTTGATGAAAAAATGGATTTAAAGAAAGGGTTGGGGACATGGGAAGGGATAAGATGGGAATGGGCTCCGGCATATCTCATTCACTACCAAAAAACGTACGTACATTGGGGAATATGATAAAGTGGGAATTTCAAGGTAGTATTAAGTGTGAGAGAGGGGTAACGAGGCCAGTCGAGTGCGCCCGGCGGTTGTTAGGTTGCAGCGTGCACTCTCCCCCCCAAATCTAGCAAATCTTATTGTTATACCGCCATTGGTCGGTTGTCAGAGCTCCGTCCGTTATTCAGTAGGGTGTGTCACTTGTAGGAGGAGATGGCGTATTTTAATTACGAAGGTAAAAATTCACTTCAGTCACCTCATAGGTGACTAAAAGGAGAGTAAAAATTCTAATTACTTAATTCACCTTCTAATTCTAACTAATTTAAAATTCACCTTTTGTAACAACAATTTAATTTATAAATGACAGTTCCACTTAACAGTTATATAGTTGACAGTGATTTATTATGAAATTTATACAAATTTTTAACAAATTTACCCATGACTTAGTACTAGATATAGGTAGTAGATATACTGATATCACAATGTTCAATATGGCCCATACATATATCATCATAACATAATTGTGACAATAATAAATTAGGCTTACCTAATTCTGGTACATTTTTACAAATATTTCTGTCAAAAATATGTGAGTTAGAAGAGTCATATAAAGATGTTTGTGACATGAAATTATAACTATGTTACCCTAGAATAATGTACTCGTGTAATTCAAAACAAGAAATGTCATTTTTTCATCCCGATCTAGGACCTTTTCGGCTTGGACGCCGTTACATTGTATGGTAAATTAATTGCATTTGTTCCTGCCAGCCTTTGTGAATAAACTTATAGTTACTAAATGACCTAATAAGTCATGAACCGAAATTTTTGATGCGGAACCCGAAAAAGTCTGAAAGGTTCTACAAGGTCACATAAAACTATATCATAACACAAGAACTGAATGGAGTTCTTATCTTCGAACACACTCCCACACGAGAGAGCACCGAGTAAAGAAACCGAAATGAAATAACACAAGGAAAGTCAACAAAGCACAAAATTAGTTTTATCCAACAATAGGAAGGAAAAAGCAACGGGGCGAAATGCGACAGAGATGGGAAATGTAAGGCCTGCGCTGTTGTTCTAGTTGATGACATGACATTCGACGCTGTGACGTCTAATCGTCAGTTAAATTTCAGTTTTTTAATGTTAAAGATGAGTAAGGAGTACAATAGAGCGGTGATCGTGAGTTCAAATACTCGGCCTGTACCACTGAGAATAAACTTAATTTTTTTTTTAATTACTACCAGCTCGGCGATGACGGAAAACATCGTGAGGAAACTCGCATGCTCGATAAATAAAAATAATCTGTAGTATTTGTATCCACCAATCCGTACTGGGCCCACTTGGTGGATTGTGGATCTAAATCCCTCAGTGATTCACTGGGTGAGGCTCGTGACCTGCAGTGGGAATGGCCGATATCTATATAAGGAGTACAATAAGCAAAATATTTTTTATAAGTTTCATTTTGTTTAATTATTATTGACACAATTGTTTTAATTATTTATTGGTATGACAATTCGACGCGTATTTGCAGCTGACTTTCATTAATACATTTCATTCATTCTCATACTCACTTTCCCGATTTGATGCAAATGAACCAATATCGTTTTGTCACTTACGCCGTAGGCTGCTGTTAAGTCAGACGTGGTGTAGGATGAAATGAATCCGCTTCCACTATTGCTTTCATTATCGACCTTAGTTTCCGTTTGTCCATGGGGCTTGTTCTCGAGGTCGATCAAACCAAAGCAAAAAGCAAAAAGTCGTTTGACGAAAAAACAAATGAATTTCTGATTTTGTAAAAGAATGTTATTGGTTTAAAATTGAAATTAATTTGAATTTGGAATCCCAAGCCAAACGCATAACTAAGCTCACAGTGGCCAATATGACCAAACGGCAATTTCATATGTAAAGCCCTAATATCTAATACAACCCTAAAATTGCGGTGCCATAACAGGGTTTATATTGAATATTTAATAATACTTCTGGAAGATCTGTAACATCACGAGTACGGTACAATAAAGAATTGGATTGAATTGTTAAGTCAAAACATTCCTTTTTTAACGTAACTACTAGTTCAGTTAAAATAGGAATAGAAAATATATAAAGAATTCAATCCTTTTAGTTTTAATTGATAGCATCTAATACACTGTCATTGCCGCGAATGGTGGTCTGTCCGCGATGCTCGGTCCTCTGTCATCTCAATTTGACGTGGAGATGAAACCGCCGAATGACGCGCCATTATATATAGTTTTAAAGGTTTCCAAAGAAATTTCATTACTGAGCAGCGATTTTCGCGACAGCCCTTAGACAAATAGTCCTGGGAAATGATTTTTTGGTATCTAATTCGCTTTCATATTAAGAATGTAATACTAGCTGTAGCCTACTGCTTTGGCTTCTAAAATCCAAACCGAAAGATCGTTTAAGTCAGTCTTCTCGGAGTCTATTAGCTATTACTGTCAGCATGTGTCTCTCCATTATCTCCATAGGCCACTTCCAAGGCCTGTTACCATATTCGGTCCTTTATTCTCCTCATCAAGCCACTGGCAGTTACTTTTTTAAATCTTTCATTGTTTTACTTTTTACATCTCATATTTTTAATAGTAAAGAAGACTGACTAACTTTATCTTTGTAATGGAAAATCTAATGGCTTTGTAAATCTAGATTAACATTATAAATCTTTTTGTTATTTTTCTTATAGTTAAGGTTTTAAAGTGTTTAACCCATATTTATTACATTATCCTAAGTTATTACGCTACTATCGATATATGTATAAAAAATACACTGCAGCAACTCTTTCGCAATTAAATTACCACAAAACATGTCGTTGTTTTGACAAGAACCAACGTCCCAATCAAAAATTTCAAATAAAATAAATTATTTTCAGTTACTACATAGCCTCAAAAAAAATTTTAGAGTGGCGAACGGCGAATGTCAATTATGTTACGAATAGGTAATTAGTCGGGAAAACTGTCGGTTATTCTCCGAATTGATAGTTAGTTTACTTAATTGGAAAAACAGTTTTGCAGTTACTGACACAGTGCATTGAGAAGGTAGTATGGGGTGGTCTGATGATTTCAGAGATTAATGGCAATGATAGCCTGAAACCGTGGATTTACTTTATTATTCTGAGTTCATAGAAATGAAAATGTTGGCATGTCCTAATGCTCCACCGTCTCTTAGACTGAACGTTATATGACTCTGAAAGAAATTCGTACCTCACAAATACACAACAATTATTAAAAAAATACTGTCCAGTTTTACTAAATTGTTAGGTAATATAAATATGCCATGTAGTTTGTGTCCATGTATTTGTCATAGTTTTTTATTGAACACTCATTACATAATAGTTGCATTTTAGCCGCTTTTTAACCGTTATGATCCTTATTCTCCATCCTTCATAGTACTTTTTCTTAATCCACTTCCACATCCTCAGCCAGTTGTTATTTATGACTGCTGTTGCCATGTATCACGGATGCCTAAGGGTGACAAAATTAATTTACTACCAGATGAACTCACTGTTCGCCTGTCACTTTTTTCTTCTTTATGGCAATGGTGCAATTAGCACATTCTGCCAGTGTCGAATTTTCCTCGTAATAAAGTATTTCAAAGTCAAAAATGCATCCTTTTAATGTCCAGTCCCGTCGAAGTAAGTCAGGAGTCGCTCAGTACAGCGAGAGTAGGTTTACTGAGGACAGAAGAGGACTCCTTGGAAGCACATCAAAAACGCATGGAACTGCGTTTTTGATTTGATTATTATATTTGATTATTGTCACAAACATCACGCACGATAAACACTTTGAAGTTTAATAAACTATCAGTATTAAACCACAAAACGCCTAATGCCCAATTTTTAGAATAATCAAACAATAACTCAACTTCGCTTCTAGAGATCCCGCCAAAAAGTCCGCCCGCCACCTTGTTTATATAGAAAAAAGTCAGTAATAATCTTGTGATTGTAGCAGTTTTCTGCGTCCGTCGCATCTGTTGTGTGTGCTGAATTTAACATGTTACTGTACAATTTACTTTCTAGTTCTTATTACACTGTGATAACAGTGAATGAGCGCTGTCAATTAGCAGTTTTGTTTGTAAACTACACCTAATTGGCAGTCGAAACGACAATTATTCTACATGGGATGGAGTATTTTGAACGATTTGTTAGCGCGGAAGATAATTAAGTTACTACAGTGTGTATAAATATGCAATTTATTTTAAATTATGAATAAATTAATAATAATATTATTATTTATTGTATTATAGCTAAATGTTCTTTACATTTGTCCTTATTTAAATAATTAATGTAAGATACCATTGCAGGTATAACAGATAGTAATAATAATGGCACAACCATCTGCACTAGGAATCCCGATATGACAGACAGTAGCGCCATCCCCTGGAACTTATTGTTATTGTAATTAACAGCAGTGTAGAACAAAGTCGTAAAAGTTATTTAACGTAAAAGTGTTAATGATAAGTGTTAATTATTGTATTAATTATTAATTAATTATAATCTGGGTATTTGAGATTATCTTGTACTAGTTAGAATAGTATGTTTCCTCAGGTGGTGCTTCATGGCATGGAATATCATATTCCTAGTCCAGTTTTGCCCGTTGGTTGGCGGAGTCAGCCCTGGTTTAACCAGCCCTGTAAAGAGACCCGAAGCAGGCCGCCTACAGGGCCTGGGCCGAAGCTTAGATCTCTGGTAATCCAAACGCCTCTAATTTGAGGAAAAGATTCAATGCTGCCATGAGATACAATAAGAAGATCCTTGATATCTGTCAAGGCTAAGTTTGTGCATGTCAGCAGAATTGGCGATCGTCTAGTGAGCTACCCCTCTGGGAGCTGAGTTTCTGGTCGCTCACCAAAACTGCTGAGAATAATTTCTATCGATTGTTCCTGCCACCACTGCGGGAGCCCAATGATTCACAGTTCCAAGGAGAAGGCCGATTTACTAGGCCTTTTTGCTGCCAGCTCGACCTTGAACGCCACACCGCCCACGATCTCGCAATGTGTAATCCATGCCGGACATCTGTGCTTCACTCAACGTGAAGTCTGGTGAACACTCGCACCTCTTGATGTGCAGAAGTCGCGTGGGCCAGATGGTATTCCTGCAGTGGCACTCAAATTATGCGCTCCTGAATTGTCTTCGGTGCTCACGCGATTCTTCAAACTCTCCTACTCGACGAGACGCTATCCGAAAGCTTGGAAAGTAGCTCACGTCCACGCATTGCCTAAAAAATGTAACCGAACCGACCCGGCCAATTACAGGCCAATAGGGATAACCTGGTAATGGAATGTGTCACTAACACACAGCTCCTTGGGTACCTAGAGGATTATCAACTGATAAGCGATCGTCAGTACGGTTTTCGTCGTATTCGCTGGTCATATTCGTCATTTCGTCATATTCGCTCGGCTGGTGATCTTTTAGTGTATTTTACTCACCGTTGGGCTGACGCCATCGAGAGTAGAGGTGAGACTCTAGCTGTCAGTCAGTCTAGATATCGCAAAGGCTTTTGACTGGGTCTAGCACGAAGTACTACTGTCCAAGTTGCCATCATTCGGCATACCCGAGGTTTGCCAGCTTTCTAACTGGACGGAGCATCAAAGTCGTTGCCGATGGTAGCTGCTCCAATACCATGTCAATTAATGCTGGTGTTCCGCTTTCTGGTTCTATAAGTTTCTGTGCTTAATCTAACTTTGTTTCTTCTGCATATCAACGACCTATTACAAGTCAGTACCTATTACATGGGTTGCTATGCAGACGACAGCGCTGGGGAAGCTTTGTATAAAGGCCGTGCAAATATAATATCCCTCTGGCCGAGATGGAAGAGAGTCGTGTAACGCTTGTGTCCGAAATCGAGAACTCCTTAGACCGAGTCTCGACTATAATCTTAATTTGATCCAATTTAACCATTACTGGGGTTAAATTGGACTTGGTTAAATATAGGAATTGGAATTGGTTAAATATAGACTATTACATGTACTTATGTACATGTAAAATGTGTACTCAAATTAAAAGTAAATCGTTGGGAGGTATTATATAGTCTATAAAACTTTATTTATATTTGTGAGGTGAATAACATTTGAAATACATCACTATCTGAAATGGGATCGTTCGCGAAACATGCTAAATCGATTCACCGCCTCGCTCTTGACGATTCTTCAACTGAGTGTGTTTGTGTCGCTCTACCAGTTCGCGTTTCACTTCGAGTATATTGCTGTATGCAAGGATATAGTGTTTCCTTGCATGAAAATTTGTTATTTTAATTCACAAAATATGTCTACACTGCTTGTTAACTACAATGTTGTTTGTTTTCTTGCTTCCACTATTTTTTTAACTATTTATTTGTTTATTTATCTCGATAGAGTAGAGGAGTCCTCGAATGAAGGCCAGTACAGGCAAGCGCTGTGTGGGACGTCCTCCGGCAGGTGGACCGACGACTTGAAGAAGTTCGTCGGAGTCAAAGATAGTGTGTGATGCTCAATTTTGCCAGAGGCCTGTATGCAGCAGTATCAAAGTTGTAAAAACAAGTGAGCGTTATAATTCAAAGGATAGGTCACTGGGGTGGCCCCTAAGGCCTTTGTTAGTGTGGAGAGCGGCGAGGTTTATATGGAAGTGTCACCGCTCAGGGCCCCCGCTGTGCACTCATGCCACGTCCATATAAATCCATAGACTAATGCCACCGCTCGCCGTGCCGCGGCCGCTCGCCGTTCTCCACGCTAACAAAGACCAAGGGTCGAGGTCCGTGGCAGCCCATCGAGAGAATTTCGCTTGTGGAAAGCCCAGTGAGTAATCAGCTTAGGTGGCGACTTAGGAAGCCTCTCGAGATGACGTGCTTCACGGCGCTATTATTTCACCCTTTATATCTGAGTCGCACATTTTAATTAGATCATTCGATTCACTCTACTGTCATAAAGAAATAAATAAGATTCCTAGACAATCTTATACTAGACAGACTTGTAGTGCTGAGACGGAACCTAAGTGTTGTTTGACCAAAAAGCTTCTCAATCTGAAGACCACGGAACTCTAAAAGGATCCAGTTGAACTCGTAACACATTCAGCACGACACTATAAGGCGCTTAATGGAAAACTGTGATCGAACGTCGCTGAGAGCAAACATTGATTAATTCGAGTGCCCTTTCGCCAACTTTTAGAAAATGTTTCTGAAGTGTAAGTGGAGTCGTATTTTCTAGTACTTATAGCCGTTTGAATTAAACAATCATGACTCCATGACGATCGACAAAAAATGTATGGATGTCATCCCAATGCATTAACAAGCATAAAATTAATGATAACGCTTTTGTTATGTTCTACCTATAATAATTGTTATAGGCAATTGTAACTGCTAAGCGATGGGTTTATTTTTAGCAAAAAAATAAACAAATATCAGATTAGAATATTAAAGTGGATTGTATCGTGGTTCACACGTGGTTAACATAAAAACAATCTAATGTTTCATTCAATTTTCAGGTAGGTTATAGCTGTTATGATACCCCGTTGCATTCCAAAACGTATAAACTTCGCAATTTTTTTTTCAAATATTGATAAAGTTTAGAAAATTTAGTAGGTTATTTATGTTTTAGTAGAACTACATAGGTATTCAAAGAATAGTCTAAAATTAAATCCATAGAAATGTAAGACAAAAATATCTCCTATTAATGCAATATACGAAAATTAAATATGGCGGCTGGATTTAATAAGGCGCAGGTTACACTGCAACATCTGGCGAATTGGAGCTAGGCAAGTAGGCAAATTTCATAATACGTTTAATACTTACTACCGGGGTGCCGTCTGTACACGTCTTTACGGCCTGCGTTGGGACAGAATTCAAAATTAGAATCCGTCGGATTTAGGTTCTTTATTGCGTAAAGTTTGTATTAGAACAGGGTCTAGATTCCTTTAACCCCCGTCACAAGGAAGGTAGCATAATTTATAATAATAATAAGTTTAACGAGATTGTTTTTCCGTCTGTCGGTCTGTATGTGGCTTTATATTTTTTTAAATTAGGTACGTGACTTTTCACAAGAAAAAAGAACTGACAGAATACTCTTTCGAATATATCAATAATCGATACAGTATTTTGTCTGATTATTGTTTTATTTTTACAATACTTACAGCATTTTGTTATTATTTGATTCAGTATAGAATTACACTTTATTCATTATAAAACTAATTTATATAATCTTTATATAAATATATATTTATATAACTTATATAATCTACATTATTAATTATATAAACTAAGTTACCTAGTTATATACTATCGCGAATTAAGGGCAATACGGAGTAAACTGTGTGTATAATAAACGATATGAATGTATATACACATCTGCGTGCGCGAGCGCAAGCGTTGCGTATTTTATTCGTTCTAATTATTTACAAAACTTGCTTGGTCTAAGATATTATTATTATTTATAGCAAGGGGGCGGCAGACGAGCATACAGTCCATTTGGTGGTAAATGGATATTGCCGTCCATGGACAGAAGCGATACATACCAACATCATTCCAGAATAACAAACGCTGGCACGCCTCCGGATGCGCTGCCTACATTTTAAGATGTAGGAACTGATTTGGAGAAAGGGCTGGGAAAATAGGGAGGGATTGGATAGAATGGGATTTTAATGGGCTCTGGCAAAATCACTCACTACCGACACACGTACGTATATTGGGGAATAGGATATAATTTATTAGATAGTCGCAGATATTGGATATTTATCTTCCATGGCATGAAACTTAATCTGAACAAATGAACGTTTTATTCTAACCTAATAATAACAACGTTTTCGAGAACTTTTTTTCTTTTTATATATGGCAATGCTGCAATTAGCACATTTTGCCAGTGTCATGTTTTCTTTGCAATAAATAATTTTCAAGTTTGAAATATATTCTGTCAATGTCCAGTTCCGACGTAGTAAGTTAGGAGTCGCTCAGTAAAGTAATAGTAGGTTTGCTGAGGACAGAAGAGAACTCCTTGGAAGCACACCAAAAATGCAGTCCCACGTTTTTATTTTATTATCACAAACATCACGCACTAGAAACACTTTGAAGTTTAATAAAAAAACACTATATTAAACTATAAAACGCCTAATCCACAATTTTTACAATTAATCTAACAAAAATTTAACTACACTTTTCGAGTTCCCGCCAAATAGTCTATCAATAACTTGCGTTATCGAACAAGATGAGAGAGAGGCAGAGGTTTATTATATTATAGTTCCCCACTTTATAGCCTTTTGCTTTATCCACATTCCCAATATTCCACAATTTCATTTGCCTACATTTCCCCATGTGGATACTTTGTCTCTGTGCCTTTCTTACAAAATAATCTTTGCTTATGAAAAGTACCGTCAATTCATGATAGTAATACATTGATCAATACAGAAGAATAAAGGCAAATAATATTAGACAAGGTCGGAAGCGTTCACGTTCCCTGTTCCCCAAGGAGTACCGGAGCAGTTCCGATGATACATTTTTATGACTTCGGCAGAATAAAACTTTATTGTCCTCCTTACCTTTGTGGAAACCTCACAATGTAAGAGTTATTCAAATAAATCGAGGCGTATGAACGTCTTTTCTTACGGAAGCCATATTTGATTTAGACAGAATTCCTTTTGTAACAGTCACTTGGAACAAGATCTGCAAACAGCACGGTTTATGAACAATGTCTGGTAACGCAATATTTATGAAAGATAGCAAATATTTATACAGTAGCTTGGTAAACACATAAAATAAACATTATAATAATTATAATAATTTTTGGGTGTGCGTTTGTCTTTGCATGTGTCTCTGGAGCCACGACACAGGGAATCCTAGTGTGGGCCATTGAGTGTGGCGTTAAGTGGAGAGTGGAGGTTGATGGTATGGCATTAGAAAATTATGTATACATATATGTGTTTTTAAATATCTGTATTTAGCCTTTAACACTAGCAATGTAATAGTTAAATATGTTATATAAAAGGCTGTAGGTTACATATAAATTAAAAATAAATGTGTTTGAAAATATATGAAATGGGAACAAGATATGTAACTCACGCGTGGATGTAACAGTACTGTGTGACTTATAGTGAGGTCATTAACATGGTAACACGGCCTCCTTATAACTTTGAATTATAAATCCTATAATTTTGTCACATTTAATTTTATTGATCAATTTCCAGTATCTTCAGTTGTTTGTTGTCATGTTGTTGTTGTCAGTTGTCATGTTGTTTTTTTTATTTACAAAAAGATCTCCAACATTTAACTTCATAGGATATATCAAGTTGATATTCGGTAATATACCTACTTACTTAAATTTAATTTATACAGTTCCTTAACTTACAGGAGAACACAACATTGTTATTGCTTGAAACTCAAACTTAAATACACAAAGTTAATTCGAATTAATAATAAATAATATTAGTAGTGTTTTTATTATTAATTAAGTAATTATTATACAATTAATCAAAAATACCAGCGTCCTGGACCAATAGCTTAATCATTTTCTTTCTAAATTTGCCATAATTATTTTATACAGGTTGTCCTAAACGTCAACGTCATCCCTTGGAGGGTTGATAGACCAGCTCATAACTGACCTAAATTATAAAATATGACTTAGTAAAAAAAATCATTAGTTTTCGAGATAATGGTACTTTTATGAATTTTGAAAAAATCGACAGCTTACATTAGTTTCTTATGTGCCACAGCTACAAACTTGGATGTTCTAAGATTATAATTTATGTTATGCAGCCCTGAATAACCCCGTTATTGATCACAGTCCGAAATAAAACTAGCTAACGCTAAAATACCTATGTAAAATATATATATAAAAAATGTATAATTAGCCACCATACTTTGATATATTATTGTCAGTTCTACAAATTCGATGTTTATTTAATTATGTTACAATTATTTACAAAAAAAATGTGGATTATGGGCCCGTAGTGATTGCTAGGGGAGGCCTGTGCCCAACAGTGGTATGTTAAAAAGACTGACATTAATAGAAATATCCAGTGAAACACTTCATTTTACCTCTACTTATCTATTAATCAACTAACAAGATAAACATCATTACGGTTACGGAATAATATTTCGGTTTGTGTGGTAAACATGGTGAAATATTGGAATATTCAATTAAATTAAGCTTTTATTTGATAGCGCGAGTAAATAACAGGGAAATATGAAGCATGTTCTTGCATACATGTACCAGTTCCATTAACGGTATTTTAGGTAAAACATAATGAATTAATTTTATTATATAATACTAGCAAAACACGGCAGACCTTGTCCTGCCTGTGTATATTTATTTACCTCTGTATATAAAATCACAAATTATTCTGTTTTGCTGTTGATATGATTTTTGAGATCGATTGAACGGTATAGAAGTTGATGTGCTGCAGCGCCATCTAGTGGCGATTTACAACAAAGTAGATAGCATATAAACCTTCTCCATGAAAAAATACATATATGTGCCAACTTTCATGGTGATCGGTCAAACGGTGTCGAAGTATATTAATCTCAGATACACTAACATCAATTTATATATATAGATTGTTTGTATCAATAATGCAATAATGAAATGGCTGGAGTACTAAAAATTATGAAATAACGCAAAAGCTAAAAATAGGTTCTAGAGTATCGAGGGCATAATTCATTCCACTAGTTTTTGCAATAGGTTTCTGTTTCTCTATCTTATTTTTCACTTCTAGTACATCTCTGGCTCTATAATACCACCACCACATCTCTTCTCTCGGGTGTCGTGAACGGCGACTAAGGGTTGATAAAGCTGCTACCACAAGCGCTAAGAAAGTACACTACCTCTAAAAGAGTGGATTCCTCAACCCGCTCGGCCAGTGTGGCGTTTTATGGCTTTACATCCCTCATGCACCATGTGCATGTGAAGGCCCATATCCAGCAGTGAATATTGAGAAGGCTGGTTGCATTGCATTGCATTATTATTTGAGATGATTGTATAAATTCAGATGAAATGCATACATTTCATACAGCCACATGCGAATCCACTAACCACGAAAAACCACTAAATTAATTTCGACCCTATTTTCTTGCTGAAGCCTAAACAGTGATCCACTTATACAACCAAGTGGATTTTCTGTCTGGTAAGTTTATAAGAAATGTCGCGTTTCCTCTCAAAACAAAAGTTAATATTATTTAGTCGGCCGTGATGAATTGTGTTTGTCCGCTGTCCATCTTCGCTTCTGTTTTCTCAACCGTGTAATATAAACCTTCCAGTTATGCTGACCTTTTCTATCGTTTACATTTTCCCCCGCTTTCTAAAAACGTTTAGGGCTGTAGGGAGGTGAAGAAGGTGAAGTTAGACTGGCTCAAGTTATAATGCGTGGAAGTGAAGACTGGCAAGTGACCTGACCTTAATAAGGTCGTCCATCAGTCAAATAGTCCCTTTAAATGGGGAAAATGGACCGGATTTTTATAAATTTGTGTCTTTTATAGTAAAGTCCCTCATAATTCTTTGAGGCAATTCATAATTCCTTTCTATTAATCTTTCGGCGGTACGCTAGATGGTAAGTGGTCACCACAGCCCATGGACACCTGAAACACTAGGAGGGTGGCGGCTATTTTGTCAATTTTGTAGGATTCCATGTACAGATTTCTTGATGAGTTCCATGTCGTAACTTGGTGAAAAAACTTCAGAAAGTATCCACAATTTTCGGATTTGCAGTATAAATTGTCATGAAAACCGCTCAGTATGCAGTGGCTCTCTGCGAAGGAAATGTGTATGTACCTACTGTCTTTCTTGACACGAGGTAGAATACAGTAGAAGTAGAATACAGAGAGGAAAACAGTCAATTATTTAGAATAATTTGATTTTTTAATAGATTGTAGATGTTACGTGATATTTTTCATTTGTTGACCAGTTGGATTATGTAACCATTTTTCATTTGGACTGAAGACTTAAAGAAAGTCGCCGGTATTAGCTGAATGAGAAGTGTGGAAGATCGTGTCTAGTGGCAAGCCTTGGTGGAGGCCCATATCCCAGCAGTGGAGAGACATAGGCTGTTGGTATGGTATGACCAAATTTCTGTGATAAATATGAAATATGAAATGAGATTGAAATTGCAATGCGTCCATTTTAATAAAATGTATGGTTACTTTTCTTCTAAATTATAAGGACCTTGTCCTTATAATTTAGATTCATATTCTTAGATAGAATATCATTTATATCACAAATGATCATAGAATCATTTACATTCTTATATTCATGAGCACTGTCTATTTCTCCACTCTTGTATAAACTAAATTTCTTCATCTCACCATCACACTCAATACATCCTCCACCATCTACCACCCTTGTCATCCAGACACTATTGACAGATCGTGACTGTTTTTAGTTTTTAAATTATTTTTCTGTAGTTCATAGAAACTATATAGAAACCTTAGCATAGCAAAGCGTAGTTACTTAAATCTGTGTATTCTGTAAATAGTGGTATTTCAACAAGAAATATTCAGAAACGCGCATATTTTAACGTTAATTTTCCGCGCTTAAGAATCTAATAAGCACGGAGAGAGCGTTAATAACCTTTAAAGTACTCAAAATTTTGATTCCCCCACATAATTATACATAAGATCCCCGACCAAGACGCATGCATTTAAATTGCTTGCAATTTCCTTTGTTTGGCTCTATGAGAGGAAACATACGGACAAGTGTTGCGTGTGTAACCGCGGTGATATTTTCTATTGTTAATCAGGTCTAAATGCGTAAAATTTAAATTTAACTCTAGACCATGGCTGGCATAACTCGTGCTGAAAACTTGAGCAGAAATAACAGGTAAATAAAGCATTTCATTTTACATGTTTGGACCTGATTTACTATATAAAATGTGTACAACACGTAAACATTGATAGCCCGGTGTTTACCTAGAATATCTCTTCTCAATTCTCATTCGTAAAGTTGTGAGTTCAAATCCATTGACTTTCCACTTAAATTCGAAGTCTTAAGGTAGACGAAATAAAATGGTATTAGGAGATTCCATTTTATTACGATTTTTCGAAAAGCTTACTTAATTACACCATCGTAATTTTGGAAATACCTATTAGGACTATGGGCGAGACTTGGAAAAGAGCGAACGTTACAATTAATTAGTTAATCAATCAATTTACCTAATTTAATAAATAATTTAATTACTCATATCCCTGAATCTATTTAAATAAATATATATAACATTATAAAGGAAAGAAAAAGGAAAGAACTTATTTATAGTCGCAGTCACAAGAGCAAAATTATCACGTGTTTTCCTAGTGCACACTTTAGCAAAACAAAGGAATTTAAGTTAGACCAAGTGTTGGGTAACTTTTTCAAATTAACTAGTTGAAATTGAGTTAGGTATTAAGAATTTCTTCTCTTTCAAAAAAATACCTTGCAAGATTTTTTGTACCTGTACATTCAGATTCACATTAATTTATTTCGTGGATCATAGGTACCTACAGAACAGGTGTAATCAATATAAAATTATGTTCGATTATGTCGACTATGGAGATTAGGTATACGAAATTATTATAATACAATTTAAATTTGAATTCCATGCAATTTACAATAAAATAAAATAATCTTAATAATAAGCATTTTTTTTTTATAGAGAAGAGGACGGACGAGCGAGCTTATTTTGAGCCTAATAATAAAAAAACATTAATTTGTCATTGAAAATTGCTTTATTGTTTTTCAAAATATTCTCCTTCATGATCACTTTTGCATGCGTTCGAACCATTTGTCAAAGCATTTTTTCCATTCCGCTTGATATATCTCCAAAACATGGTTTTTGAACGCATCAACGGCTTCTTCTGCCGACGAAAATCGTTGTCCAAGCAATTTATTTTCGACGTTCGGGAACAAAAAGAAATCATTGGGTGCCAAATCAGGACTGTACGGCGGATGACCCATTAATTCGATTTTTTGAGTGTTCAAACATTCGGTTGTTAGACGAGACGTGTGAGAGCTCGCATTGTCATGATAAAGAAAGATCCGACGGCCCTTGTTTGTTTTCCTTATTTCACTGAAGACTTCCGGCAAAAAAATGGTTGTGTACCATTCAGAATTGACCGTTTTACATTCCTCTAAAGTCTAAAGGCACTGTTGCCACATGGCCAGTTTTTTCGAAAAAAACAGGCGACCGTTTGTCTCGAAGTGCTTCGAGCGCGAACGACTTTTGTTGGATTTGGTTCATCTTGAAACACCCATACAGTCGACTGCTGTTTACTTTCCGGCTCCTACACGACACAGACACGAGCATCTTTTTGAAATTTTTTCAAATTATGTGGGATCCAACGAGAACAAACCTTCTTCACAGCTAAATGATCATGCAATATTTTATATATGCTAGTCGAACTCACGCCTAAGGTTGCCTCAATCTCACAGTGTGTCACATGACGTTCTTGCATTATCACTTATGCATTTGCACAGCATCAATGTTTTCTGGCACAACAACTGATTTTGGGAGATCTTCACGTCTTTCGTCGGTGAGCGAATGGCGGCCACGATTGAACTCGTTATACCAGCGTTTCACAGTGGCAAAGGATGGGGCTTTATCGCCAAAAGTGGAAGTAAGTTGATCGATGCACTCTTGTCTTGATAATCCATGTCGAAAGTAGTAATAAATCATCGCATGAAAATTTTCATGAGTTAATTCCATTTTTTCGCTGAGTCGCAATTTTCAAGTCACTGTGAACAACACAAATCGCGCTTGAATGATAAAATGTTCTGAAGAAGGTTATGGTCAAAAATGTCAAACTTTCCATTGGAAACGTCAGATGGCGTTTGACAATACTTAGTGTTGCCAAGGCTCAAAATATAAATAATGCTCTATGTAGATCAAACTCTTTATTACACACCAAAACAAAATATAGATATAGTAACAGACATATAAAAACAATATGAAAGGCACAAAGGGCGGTCTTATTAGTCATGATAAGTCATATTACCTACGTGAAATTAAGTCAAACAATTTTATGTAATAATAATACTAATAATAAATAATAATCGATTTTTTTATACAATTTCTTTGGATTTGGATATGTATGTATGCACATATGCCGGTGAACAACTTATGATGTACACGCGTGATTCAATTGGTCTTATGCGATTTGTTTGCATAAGAAATATTCATTCTTGCACTGGCTCGTCTTGAGTGTAGATCTTTTGTACCGCTCCCCACTCTCACTCTTCAACACTACCACACACCTACAGACAAGACATCCACATACAATTCAATTTGGATAACTACATATATATCTACCATGTGTGAGTTTTGAAGGCGTGAATGTGTGAATTTAGATACTATGTGTGAGTCGAGCGATCTCCCGGGCATTTCTATTCAATAAAGATGTTAGTGGAAATGATGAAAAGTAATCTCTCCTTCGATATTATTATTAGCAGTGAGCGGAGTAGGTAGTGTTATCCCGTGTAAATTGCTTTTGGTACGATATCAAAACATAGATAGATAGATAGAAATTTTTATTTCACACACACAAGTGATCGCAATAACATGACAATGACTTATTCTAAAAAAAAACAATTAAACATGCTTATGCAAACAAACAAAAAAATGAAATTAAAAAAGGCGATAAAACTGCGCGGTCCCATGTGAGTCGAAAGGGTATCCGCTCAGCACAAGCTGTATACTGTACAAACAGCATACAGCGCTGATTTTCAGACGGAACCAAGACGTGGGAACGGGTGTAACAGTGGTGTGCGCCATGTATATGTTCCATTTGGCATAAACATACTGTCCCGGAATGAGTTAAATGCGCGCGCGGTGTGAGGTGTGGGGACACGAGCACACCCAGACGTCTCGCCGCACTTGTACCGGCTAGTTAAGTGATGCGCTTGCTCGCTTTCTAATTTCTATTGTTTCTCTTGCGTCATCGATATAACACGTGTTGGGTATTTTTTACTATACTTACTTCTTAAAATGAGCGACCAAACCTGATTCTGACTTGTCTGTATCAGGTGTTACAAGTGATGATTGTAGTGACTAATATTCATTCAAAACAATATAATAGTCTTTTGTGTCTTTTAGTACTTTTGTTATTTTTTATTATTATTAATAATGTAATGCGTAGTAGATTTTTGTTGTTATAATATTGTTTATTTTTATATTTCTCTCAATTAGTAATTTTTGCATTTTTTTCTTTTTGTTTTTTAGTAACTTTAATTTTCAAAACTTATATAAATATTAAATACCTATTTAAAACTAAAAATTATGTATACCTATTTACTATATTATCTAATGTGTGATAAATAATAAATAAATAAATAATGAAAGTAGATAAATAAAAATAGTAAAAAATAAGTAATGTTTTTTATAATTACATAGTCGTGTGTTTTATTTTTGACCGCGATATTTCAATTAAAAATATCGACTTTCACCAATATCGATATACCTATCTTTCACTAAGATCATTGTAGTACAACACTAAAAACAAATGACATATAACGGTCACATTCCTCCTGCGCGCATTCAACTCGTTCCGGGACTATACCTAGAAGTCATTTTATTTCGACACAACAATAGACAACAAAAATAGGGATAGGTCCTGACATAAAAATAAGAATAAATAGATACTTTCGAGAGTTTACATGTGCATTACGATGCTTGAGATGGTCTCCAACTCAGCATTAGCTGCGGACAAGCCACAGCGCTGGTTTTCAGTAGAGCCATTAGAGATGCACGGACAATGATAAGAATATATAGGTAATGAGAACATGAATGGAGATTAGGAATGGATTTAGGGAAGTGGTTGGGAAAATAGGGAATAGTATATACTTACAAATACAATGAGAAAAACTGGACGAGGATTTTTCCTCATTCCGTTGTACTTCCTAGTATAATGAGAAGAGTATAAGAGTATAATTCTAGTATGATGCACTTTGAAGCAAGTAAAATTTACCAATTATTATTTAAACGTTAACAAATTATTTAAACACGGGCACGATAATATTATCTGCTTGATTGCACGGAATTCGTTCGAATAACGGCAGCCAACCCTGTTACCATCCGTTGCTGGAAACCGATCTCATCGTGCATATTTTCTTGTGCATGAGAGTTACACGACCTCAAAACACCACGCTTTCCAAGCCGGTTGGCGAGCTCACCCTTTTATGCTGTGTGGTGTCGGCCGGCTTTAAACAGCTCTTGCCGTGGATGTCGTAAAACACGCCTTTGGGATAATAAAGCCACTGCCACGCCCCGAGGAACTATACCACCTCGTTCGAACAGTATACCTAAAAAGCACACCAGTTAGAATATTAAGCAATATCATCAATTTATACGAGAGGGTGGGTAATTATAAATTTAATCTGTGTTTGTTAATATGGGATTCCGTATTTGCCTACCTCGCATTAAAGTACATTCATGAAGACAAATGACTAATTAAGTATCTATTAGAAATTATTGAATATAAAATTACCAAATCGTATTGCAGTTCCTGACATTGTTGTATTTGGACTTTGACATTACAATTGAAGAGGAATTTAAATCCATATTTTTTATGGAAAAGACCTGTCATATAGATATTTAATGGAGGGCCCTCCCCCCTTAATTTACCAATTTTTAAGGGGGAGAGTACACGCTGCAATTTACCATGCACTTTACCTCTCTCTCACAGAAGACTACCTTGAAATGAACTGCATTTATCACTATATCCTATACCCCAATATACGTAAGTGTTTCGGTAGCCAGTAAGATATGTCAGATATTCCATCCTATCATATCCTATCCCTCTCCATTTTCCCAACCCTTTCTCTAAACCAATCCCTACATCTCAAAAGGTAGGCAGCGCATTCAAGGGCGTGCCAGCGTTTGTCATACTGGACCGGACTCGGCACGTACCGCGGATGTCCATGGACTACAGTATCCACTTACCACCCAATGGACTGTATGCTCGTCTGCCGCCTTCTTACTATATAAAAAAAAAATCTAGTTTGATAGGTTAAAAAAGCAAGATCCTTATCATTACCTATAATTAGAATTTTATTTTTAATTGTAGTTAATTTATTGTAATTCGTAACGAAGTCTGTTTAACGTCAACGTAACCAGTATTTTTTCGTCCACAGAACATGAGCCTCTTCATCCACGATGTCTTGTACTTATAGTAGGGATGTATGGTCTTAAAACGCCACACTGACCAAGCGGGTTGGCGAGTTCACTTTTTTAGAGCTGGTGTGGTTTCTCAGAGCTTGTGGTAGCGGCTTTGTTATCCCTCAGTCACCGACGACGGGAAGGGATGGGGTTGTTGTATTCTAAATCCGGCCGGCATCATACGACACTTTATTTATCTCTATTTTGTACTACCTTGTGTGTTAAATAAATATTAATTAATGTGGTTGGTAGGTATCTGTATACTGGATAATTTCAAATACCTACACACGTGTATGTTCTAAATAGTATGTTTTGTTTGCATTGCAATACTGACTAGTGCATGCAAACAATATGTACACATTGCGATATTGATACAGTATTACCGTTCGTTGTCCAAATGTGCATTAACGTGTTATATTAATGCAGGTAATATTAGCGCCTGTCAGAGTTAAATAGCAAAGGACTTGCTGGGTGCGTTGCTAATTATTAAACCACAGAGATTTATGCAAATAAAATTAGGTACATATTTCAATAATCATAACGTATGTACCTAATTCACAAATAATTGAATTTCGAATTATATTAGTTCATAGTTAAAGGAGTTTTTTTTTTCATAGAAAAAAGGTGGTAGAAGAACAGATTCGTCTACATGGGGATACATAATGATACGTAAGTCAACATTAGGCTCGGTAATGAAGTGCATCTCTCTCTGATTATTGTGTGAATGTCATCCGTGCGCGCCTTCTCCAACATCGTCGAGACTAGTGCTTCGACCTCGGTAGTCCTATCAGCATAATGAACGCGATGTTGTACTGCACGCGCTGTGCGTTGTATGTCTTCTGCGTGTGGTAAACCGCAAGCAGCATTGTCATTAATTCTTAATTACTTAATCTTCTGTAATTTAATATGTTTTATATGCAAATTACCACGCATTTACCTACACATTAAATTACAAATACGACCACTATCCACATACGGGTTTATACCTACTCCTAACTAATTAGTGTCAATTGACTGTAATTGAATTAAAATTCGGTAACATTGTTAACCTATTCTTTCTTTGAATTGTTGCCGTAAACTTTGTAAACAACTAAAAAGGAAAAAAATAAAAAACTTAGCCAATCAGTGGCGCCCAGTCGGCTATGAGATGCAACTTTGTTCTGTCGCTGTTGCCAAAGGAACAGTTACAGGTTCTAATTACACTTTTTTCTATTAGTATATTTCTGTCAATAAAATATGAAGGCAATGTTTAATGTTTAAGAACACGTTACAAAATCTAAAACGTCACTTCGTTATCGGTGTTTTTATCGTTCACTGCTGGATATGAACCTCCTGACGCACATTGTCGTGTACATGAGGGATCAATGGCCTTGAAATGGCACGCTGGCCAAGCGGGTTTAGAGGGTTTCCACTCTTTTAAAGATGGCGTAGTTCCTTAGAGCTTGTGGTAGCGGCTTCATTAACTCTTAGTTACCTTTTCCGAAACCCACATGAAGAGATGGGAAGTTTAAACAGTTCTAAATAAATATTTAGAACAAAAAATATAAGGACATCGTAAGAAGAACCATAATAAATTTAATAAGGACTTTTATATTTGACTGTACTCAAAAGGACCCAGTACAGGCGCCTGTCGAGAACCAAACGTGTGCAAACACAGAACTCAAATATTTATGGAACTTACGCATAAGCCGCATATTTGATATTTGTACTGGGAGAAAATTCGCCTGAATACCCCGTGTACCAACAAAATATACGCCGACTGTAGCGTATGAAGGTGTGTGTCTATGGAATTACAAACACATTAATTTTCTAGATGTGTCTAGTGTAGTAAAAGTGAGCAATGAGCGCTCCACGCTTGAGCGCTGAGTCAGTACTGTCAGTTGAGCGCTGAATCTGAACTTTTAAGACTTGAGTATTAAACGCTTTTGAGCGTTTAACTATAACAGTTCAAGTTTTTAAACGTTTTAAACCCTTGAGATTAAAAGTTCGAGTGTTTGGATACACTGCCGCGCGTTAAGAGATTGCAATAAATTATTATTATAAATGAATGAATGATTGACATAATAATAACCACCATTATACATATATTAAAAATCAATATGAATAGAACAAACAGTTGCTACTATGCCAAAGGCCGTAACTCCGCATGTGCTTCAACAAAAGTCGTAGCTCTGTTTTGAGTTGCGGCTGCATCGACTACTCACGAAGAGCTCGTGCAGGGCCCTAGTATGTTCCCTCAACATTGATGGACGCTGGACGCTGAGGCAGCCTACTTGTATAACTTTTCATAGGTAAAAATGTAATTAAAAAGTGACGTTTCCAGTATATTTATAGCATTAACTATATTTCTATTGAGAGGTGTGTATTTATCTATCTAGAAATGCCCTTGGGCCGGGTGAGTATCATTTCATTTGTGATACAGAGGATACGGAACAAAAGTCATATCTACGAGTATCTACTTATGTCTGTCTATGTCAGTCTTATTATAATCAATACAATATATGTATATATCTATCGCCGAACAATACGGGATACGTATAGGAAACCGCAGTAGTAAAGTAGATTAACTTTATTGTTTTGTGTAATAGATTTGGATATATAATATAGTTTTGTAATGTAGTGATAAGGACCAAAGTAAAAACCAATAACTTAATTACAGAGTAATCTGTATTTTATAAGTCGGTATCTCCATTCAATACAAGACAATAAAATCAACTTAAGGGTGTTATGTCACCTACTCAATCTACATCGATCGACAGCACCGATCAATGAGAAAATGAATTCAGTCAACTTCGATCGGCATGTAGACTAAATGTAAACATACTGCGGCCCTTCGCATATGCTTTATTGTAGCTTATGCTATTATGCCCATTGACATAGTAACAAGTGCGTGTAATATTCATATTGATTCTTAATGTATGTTGAGCAGTTGTTATTAAGTCATTCACTATGATTCATATAATTCATTCATTCAAATAAATCTAGCCAGACTGTTGACACGAAATCGATTCATAATATCGATCGAGTAATGATTAATCGACGATCGATAAAGCAACAATCGGACGAATTTAAACCTCTCTACGAATGGCCAGAGCTACCACACCAAAATGATCGATGTTCGTTAATATCCTTCGATGAGATCGAGCAAGTGTGATAATACCTTAAACCACAACTGTTGGCTATAACAAATTTCCCAGGCGTTATTAAAATTGTACGTACACAGTGATATAGGGTTATGCGCAGTCAAAACATACGTAACCTGCAGTATTTGAACCGTGTCCAATTATTTAATACGGATTAACAAGCGTTTGTACATTACAGGATGACCCATTAAGCGGCCGCGGAGACCAAATTACTGGCCATTTGCACGGTTGTATATACCTATTTACCTGTTAAATTACTGAAAAACCATTTTATTACTATAGCCGTGCCTACGACATTCCTGTGGGAATTTCTTAATTGCAATGCAACCAGCCCTTTCAGTATCAGTATCAGTATCTAGGCTTGTGGTAGAATATTTCCTATCCCTTAGTCGCGGGAAGAGATGGGCTGATGCTATTCTATAGCCGGCCGGCACCACACGGTACAATGAAATGAAAGATCATGAAATATAATGCATGAAAGGTCATGAAAATATAATGTTTCAGGTGAATTACGGCAGCCTATTGTACCAACTAGAAGCCTCTTTTGTCACAAAATAGGGGAAAATGATTGTCTTTGAAGTATTCACACAACATGTTTAGAACTTAGGACGTAATAAGGTACCATTTCTGTACCCCTGGTCCAAAGGCAATAGAAAAAAATATTGTTATATACCTCGTGAGAATTGCGGATAGCTATAGTGGCCTTGAGAGAGGCTGTATGTTTATATGAGGCGGTGGATAAAGTGAAACAAACTTTTACTCGCACGTTATAATTGTTATTATTATCTTAAAAGATATACGGCTTACAGAACGCCTCCAAAAAAAATCGAGAAGTTTAAAAATTCTTGGACAGTCGATCTACTAGTACATGGGACTTTTTGGCAGAAACTCGAGAAATGAGAGGGGGAGAGTGTACGCTGCAATCCAACAGTCGCTGGGCGAGCTCGACTGGCCACGTTACCCCCTCTCTCACAGAAGACTACCTTGAAATGTACTGCATTTCCCACTTAATCTTATTTCCCTAATGTACGTACGTGTTTCGGTAGTGAGTGAGATGTGCCAGAGCCCATTCCCATCCTATCCCTCCCCATTTCCCCAATCCTTTCTCCAAATCCAGTCCTATATCCAAAGGTAGGCAGCGCATCCGGGGGCGTGCCAACGTTTGTCATTTAGGACTAATGTTGGCATGTATCACGGATGTCTATGGGCTGCAGTACCCACATACCATCAGATGGACTGTATGCTCGTCTGCCACCTTCATCCATAAAAAAAAAAAAGAGTGTAGCGCAAATATAAATTGCTCTTTATCTGCTTAGTTCTCGCGATGAGGTCGAGGCTTTATTCTAAATATCTAATACTAATATTTTGACAGAAGTAAAAAAGTGAAAAATGACGTGGTTAATCGTTTCGTTAAATAATTAATAATTCGTCATTAATTAATTACGATAATTAATCGTTTCCGGTCGATACTCGTTCAGGTGCCCATTTTTATACAAGTCATTAATTGACATTCGAATTCTTGCCTGCTACCTTAGGAGTATTTATTTTATAGCTTCGTCTTAATTTAAACTTAAAATCAATACAATCTTATATATATCAAACTAATCATGGTTTCAGGCTTCGGAAAATTATTCTATATAATTATGTATACGTATACTTTTTATAATCATTAGACATTATACTACAAAAACCCTGTGGATGAATTATATTACCCGTATATCCCAAAAGCAGGTAGCAGGACATGTACCAACAAGATAAGATAATCTTTGACTTTTTTGTACATAGACAAAGAGTGACAGACGTTTGCACTCCTCCAGATGTGCTGCCTACATTTGAAAGAGTTGGCAAATTGGGGAGAATGGGAAAGATAGGATGGGATGGGAGTATTGACGACCAGGGAATCGGATAAAGTAGAAATGCATACATTTGATCGTGCGAGGGTAACGTAGTAAGTCGAGTGCGCCCAGTAGCTGTGGGATTACAGTGTGCACCTTCCCCCACTCCAATCCAACAGTGAAAAAGCCTCCACGAAAGAACCATCAGCCAAGTGCTGTTCGGTTTCATCTACATTTAGCATACAGGCTCAATTCGGAGTATTCAGTTTTCGTTCAAATGTCCCTTAAAATCCGCTGATGCAACGATTCGCTAAACTTTGCAGTGTTTCTGTCTGTTACTTTTCTGATCAAGACAGACAACAAAAGCATTTCATAAAACAACAATAAAGATAGACCCCGGGGCTTAATGAAGAACTAATTAAAAGTTAGCTGAATATTATCACAGTGAATGGGAAATAAACGGTAGATAATCTTCGTCTTATTTGCGAAATAATTAACATTAATCGATAGTTTTTGCTAATACAAAAACACGTATATTACATGTAGGTAAAAACAAGAAATTATATCATTTTTATTCGAATATTAGGGAAATGTTAGTAAGAATAATTGTTCTGTTTGATGAGATCAGTAGAAAGTAGATGTTGACGGCAAATTCGCCTTTAGGTATCTGAGACTATGGATGGTAGAAAATGGGGTAAGAACCCGGCCACTTATCATGTAAGTCGTTTATGTATTTGTTGTTCTACAAAATGTATAATAGCATACCCACAGTTATATTAATACTTTCACTGTTAATGCATTTTTTAAATAATTACCTACATCTTTCATATTCCTTTAGGCAGAAATAATTACGTTAAAAATGGTTTATTCAGACTTGTCACATACAGCTTCAATAAAGAATTAAATACTATCGATATTTTGTGGGCTATCGTTTTCTAAATTTAAAAAGGTAGCGGATGAAATAGGTAGTGATAGTGGCGGTTTTTATTGTACGTTTTTATTCAATGCTTCGTTTTATTATTAGTTTACAGAATCTGTTCATCTTTATTAAGTTCAAATTACTATGTGATTGTTTGATCCTGAATAAATAAATAAATAAAAGAGAGCACAGACGAGCGTGCGGTCCACGAAATGGCAAGTGGTCACCGCCGCTCATACCTGCAACGCCAGGGATGATACGGATGAGCTGCTGACTTTGCAAGATCCTATTTACAGCCTTCTTGAAGAATCCCCTGTCATAGCTAGATGGAAAAACCTTATTGTGCAGCTCGTTTCACAACCTTCGTATTCGGAGTAAAATGTCTTGAAGAGCGTTCAGTAGGCAGCAGATTTCGACATTATACTATTACAAACTCTTTTTGTGTTCGGAAACAAGCTATTTTAGTGACTTCGCCGTTCACATTCATTTCTCTAACTAAAAGGGTGTAGTTTCTTCAACAATATTGTATTTGCGGTAGGCGCCACCTAACCGTCTATTGAATAAATTGATAAGTCTAGTTTGTATTTAAACGAACGGTCATGTCTCTGTGTGTCTGGGGCACATTTTAGATTTTAATTTTAAAATCTCCCACTGTTAGTTTCACCCACTGTGATATTACTCGGGCTAAGCTCGAAGCTCGCAGTCTCAACGCAATTTGTTAGTACCTCCGAATGAATTATTCGCTTCGGCGAGCGTTTATTCATAACTTATTAATGCTTCTGTGGATAAATTGATGGAGAATCATGGTTTCATTACTTCCCAAGGTTTTCGACTAATTTCAGACACACTAATTTACAAGATAGAAATTAAGTGCCTTTAACTCTACAGCCAGAAATAAGCTTTTTTGGGTCTCGCCACTTTTGCACTGTGACCGTCTTTCACCGAATTGAAGTCTTCTCATCCAACCTGAAGATGGCACTAAGCTCTTACTTCGTCGTTGTTACAAAACACAAAATAGTGGAGTGTAGGCTTTCTCGGTCGGTGTCCATATTAATTGAATCTTCCGGGCTACTTGGCCGAGGTTTTCTGGGAACTGAGTTGCGCTCGAGAAGCCGAAGAGATAACATCTCTCCGAAATTCAACGCAGTCGCCACTGAAGATGTCAACCGCAGTTGTTGACTAAACGTTTGGAAAAAAGAGAAGAGATTCCATAAGACCTCGGCTAAGTAGCCCGGAAGATTCAATTAATAAAAACACAAAATGCCTAATTACGTTATAAGCAATTGTAAAAATTCCACAATAGTGGTGAACTGAGTCAAGAGATCGAGAGGTGTAGTATTGTCATTCGAAAATATTTGAAAGTTTCAAACTACATAGTATCGACATTGTGTCTACATAGTTATCCTATAAAAATGCCAATAACCGTTGTTACAGTGGTAACTAATCACCATTTTCGCCTTAAACCTCCTCAAGGTCGTACAGCATAATTAAGCAGATGTTCCGAAAAATAAACGAAGCGGTTCATTTACGGCTACATAAAATTCTGGACACGCGCTCTCATAACGTGGCACACGGTGGAACTGTTTGGTCCAAGTGATAACAATAAGCGTTGGTAGTATTATAATTTTATATAAAACCTGGTTGTAGCGCCCGTGTATGACATTAGCAAGTCTAGTTAGTAGGCTAGAACATATGCGGGTCGGACTCGTTGTGCTAGTCGTCGGCAGTGGGGTCTGAATGTGTAGTTAAGTGGATAGATGGGTACCCAACTCGTAAACCATCCAGACGAGTAGCAAGTAGCGATTTGACTATCAACTTAAGGGTATTATACAAGTACGAGTGATGAGTAGGTACTAAAAGTTATTCGTTGTACAGCGAATCCATTATACTATTTTAAGTTGGTACTAATCTATATCTATACATATAATAAAAATGTAACCGATGGCTGTCTGTACATGGAAGATATATGAGAAAAACTATTATTGGGGGCCTTTATCAAAGCAAAAGAACCCAAAACAATGATTGTTATAATTTTTGTCTGTTTGTCTGTTTATCTGTTTGTCTGTGCGTTTGTGCGCGCTAATCTTAGAAACGGCTTAACCGATTTGGGTGCAGTTTTCACTAATGTTTTGTGGTAAGCTTCACTTAAAATTTAGTGTTTGTTTTATTTCAATCAGTTCATAAATAAAAAAGTTATATCAATTTAAAGACGGTGTTTATAAACTAAATTTCACGCGGACGAAGTCGCGGGCAACAGCTAGTAATAAAATAAATATATTGATCTATTGAATTGAATAAATCTATAATAATACTGAAGCTAGAATAGATGATTATTATATCAAGATATGGTTATGATTTTTTTGGATTCTCAGTCGCGAGATTTTGTGTCTGAAGTTATTTTTCACTGCCGCCCGATAATTTGAATAATCGACACTTCCAAATCACCAATTTGACCAATTTAACAACTTTATGTCGTATATTTTTATTTATTGACTAAAACATTTTACAATATACACTTTATTTAATTATATAGGCAACAAAAAATCCTTTAAGAGTTAACTGTGATATGGAATCGCTCTTAATTTCTTACTGTATTGCTAAAGCTATTGCTACTTCCTATTGCTAAAGCGAATCTGCATAGGTTTCCTTTTGGTGCCATTTTGTGTGTTATCTTATTTTTAGTGTGTATTGAAAATTATTCATTAGTATATGTATTTATTCCAAGATATTATGGCCCAATTTTTTTTTATAGTGATGTTCTCTTTACTTGCGCCGCCCGAAAGAAGTCCGTGTCTGAAATCCTGCAATTTGCAGCCCCCGTATTATTAGGGTGTGAAGCACTAATCGTTACACGATTTGCTCACCTGCTCTTAGGAATGATTGGCACATTCATATGCGGGCTTGTATACCCTTTTCATGAAGGTGTTGCGTTTCGCATGCTGATCAATACAATCAAGACTTGCTAGGGTATGGGTTATTTTTTGGAAAATACTACATTACTACTACATTACTTTAGCAGCCTTTCAATGTTTATGTATTTTACGATTTATTGTACAACTAGCTGATGCCCGCGACTTTGTGCTCGTAGACGTCAGAGTGTAACGTCAGTAGGTAGCGTAATTCCCGTGGGAACTTCATAATTGATTTTAATAAAAAGTACCCTAAATTTTAAACGTCGGCGCATCGGTTAAATAGCGTGGTCAATTTCGGCTTGAAACTCCCTCATTATTCCAAGGGGAGGCTTGCGCCTTGACGCGGGACGTTATAGGCTGATATCGTTAAACAAGCATAGCTGGTCAAAAGAGGAAACGGAAGTAACATAAAATTGTAAACAGCCAGAGGAAACAGATTGACTAATTGTTGTTCGAACACCAAATCCCTTTAAAAGCTTTCAACTTAAATACTTATCGACTATCAACAGATTTTAAAGTCGAACCGAACTCAAATAAACAAAAATTCGTCTTGTATTAATTAGTTGAGGCACCATTTACACCGCAGTGAAATTACAATTAGTGTTCTCCCCATTTTCAATCCCTTTCTGCAAATTCATTCCTAAATTTCCAAATGTAGGTAACACATTTGGAGGCGGGCTAACGTTTGTCATTCTGGACGGATTATGCCACATATCGCGGATATCTATGGGCGACAGCAAACTAACAGACAGCAAACAGAATAGGATTCTGTTACAATCTGCTCCAATGAGATTAAATGGGATGGGAAATTGGGTTTGGCATATCTCATTCGCTCCCGAAACTCGTTACTGTGTTCCACGTCAGGTTTCTCATATTATTACACTACGGTGTAACGAGCGGTTTCCATTTGCCGTTAAAACAGCTAAAGGAAGCTTAGCGTAAACATTTAGTATAAACTCGATATTGGGTATCACAGGGATTAATTAAACCAACTGTAAATATTACTTTATTACAAGTTGTATATTTTTTCTGCTAAATTGAACATCAATGATTTCAGTTGAATCTTTGTGAAAGGGAAACTTATTTTTATAGGAAGATGGTGGCAGACGGACACACAGTTCACCTGATGGTAAGTGGATACCAGTCGCCCGTGGACATCCGCGACACATGCCAATATCTGTCCGGAATGACAAACGTTTGAAAATTTAGGAGTGGATTGCGAAAGGTTTGGAAAAAAGACGAATAAGAATTTTTTTTTTTTTTTTATTGACGAAGGTGGTAGACGAGCATACAGTCCACCTGATGGTAAGTGGATACTGTAGCCCATAGACATCCGTGATAGATGCCAACATTAGTCCAAAATGACAAACATTGGCACGCCCCCGGATGCGCGCCTACCTTTGGATATAGAAATGTATTTGGAGAAAGGGTTGGGGAAATGGGGAGGGATAGGATGGGAATGGACTCTGGCACATCTCACTCACTACCGAAACACGTACGTACATTAGGGAAATAAGATAAAGTGGGAAATTCAGTACATTTCAAGGTAGTCTTCTGTGAGAGAGGGGTAACGTGGCCAGTCGAGTGCGTCCAGCGGCTGTTGGATTGCAGCGTGCACTCTCCCCCACATAGCGGGACGAGGGGTTATTCTCATTCAATCACAATGAATTCTCCCAATTCTTCTAATTCTCCTTGGGGGGATGGGTTGAGAATAAGAGTCAAGAATGTAATGGAGATAAGGGGTTATTTTATATAATCTTCGAGGTGATATGATATGAGGGATAGAGAAATAAGCTTTTATACAGTTGACTACTTTTTTAAAACTGGATTGGCATTTAATGGACATTGGGTGTTATTTTTTTCTTATGTGGCAATGTTGCATTTAACACATTCTACCAGTGCAGTGTCAAGTTTTCTTCGTGATAAACAATTTCAAAGTCTAAAATCCTGTCATCCTGTCAATGTTCAGTCCCGTCGAAGTAAGTCAGGAGTCGCTCAGTGAAGCGATAGTATGTTTACTGAGGACAGAAGAGGACTTCTTGGAAGCACACGAGGGATTTTGTTGGGGAGGGGGGGGGGGGGGTGCAACGCTGCAATCCAACAGCCGTTGGGCGCGCTCGGCTGCCCACGTTACCCCTCTCTCACAGAAGACTACCTTGAAATGTACTTACTGCATTTCCCACTTTACTATATTTCCCTAATGTACGTACGTGTTTCGGTAGTGAATGAGATGCGCCAGAGTCCATTCTCATCCTATCCCTCCCCATTTTCCCAATCCTTTCTCCCGATCCTATCGAAACGTGGGACCGCTTGCTCGTCCGCCCACTAATCTATAAAAAAAAAAAAAAAACTCAAATACAGTTCTCTAGTTATCGCCAAAAAGACTTTTTTTTGCTGATATCTTATTGTATATCTTGTTATAGTATCTTATTGTAATATGACGCATGCAAGATATAGCATGCAAAATTGAATTCTTAAAATACAGATATCTGTAAAATACAGATATCTGTATTTTAAGAATTCAATTTAGCATGCTGTATTTTGTGTAATATGACGAAAATATGTATAAATTTACTGAATGTACTGAAAATTTTATTGTAACTCATATTAAAACAAATAATAAAACAAAATCCATATCGCTAATTATGCATATAATATTGTATATTATAATGACAGAAATATTTCTATATACAATTATATAGAAATATTTCTATTCCATACGTAAATGGAACTAAGTACTGTATCTAATCTGACTCTGCATTAGAATAACAAATCACTGCGATTTGGCAACGGTCTGCAACTTCATTATCACAATTGCCATACATTAACTAGGCTTTATCTGCAAAGGTGAATTATCTCAAATGTCTACAACATACATACGCTGAAAGCGTTTGATTACGGCTTCTCGCTGACTCCGTTTAATTAAGAGACTTGTCGCTTCTGTCACATGTCTCTAGCGGATAAACCTACAATACGGAAGAACAGTATGCTAAGGTGGAATTCAGATTCCTAATTTATCAGAGTACGGGTTACAATACCATACGTTCGGGTTCGGTTCCTCTCATTCAACCACCGCCGGCGAATCCAGCTGGCTGGAGAGCTCCCGCACTGCGTTTACGTATTAACCAATGCCTACTTCCTTCCTTGAGTTGCTTTGCGTACCTACCGCTGTTCCGTCTAATGACTGGACAAGGTTAGGCTTAGAAGATGTATTAGTAATCTAATAACTCACTTACACAGGGAGAGTTTCTCGAACATCGGTCAAAAGCTAGTATAAACAACTTTTATGATCATCTGATCACTGTTATCCCTGTTATCATCGAGTTTTTATCATCATGTGAACCGTGGTGAGCGAGAATTGTATATATGTAGTTTGGTCGCATACGAGAATCGTATAGAATGTTCTCGCCCGAATCCGAGCCTTAAGGCTTGGAAACCACTAGAATAAAATCCAACTCACTTATATAAAACCGATTTTTAACCGATTTCTTCAAAAAATACCTCACATATGAGTTTCATAATGCATATTATTCAGTAGTTACAAAAACAGATATAAGTTAAAAAGTAAATTCTGCATTTGCTCCTGTTCTACTCGTGGTTCGTCCAGATTATTAATTTGTAATACAGTGAGTCCACGGCAACGGCTGGTATGCCGTGATCCCACCAGTGGGACAAAATGGTGGAACCACGGGTAGAAGAGGCATTGGCTACGTTGATGATATTGTTAGCATACTGTTCATATTTATACTGTGTTCAGAAGCTACAATACAAGACAGCTGAATAATTACATACAGTCTATCTGGAGCATGGATTTAGGAATTAACATAGCACGTGATATTAAGCTGCGAGAATACTTCATCTATATTGATTTATCTAGATACCATACCATCAGCCTATGGCTTTCCACTGTGGAATATAGGCCTCTCCCAAATTTCACCACCACACACGGATTTCCGCTCTGCACAATCAGCCACTCTACGTGGACCGATGACTTTAAAATGTTGCTGTTATTGCTCTTTATTGTTTTTAAAATGAGTTGTTACAATAAGACATTACAGTATCACCATAAGTACAAAGGTGGACTTTTTCCTAGAAGCAATCTCTTCCAGTCAACCTTAAAATAACCGAGAGCAGTTGTCATTATAAAGCAGGATACAACAACTAACAAAGAAACAGCAGATATACTTGTAGTTCACATATAGACAGTTAACTTAGAGAAGTGGGATTGGGGCATAAAGTTTGCCGGTAGTGACTGGATGAGCGGATATAATCATCTAGATACCTTAACATACTTCACCATTAACCTATGTCTTTCCACTGCTTGATTCCACTCGTCACCACCCACGATCTTCGGCTCTTCTAATTCAGCCACCGCCGGCCAACTTCATCAAGTGGTCGGTCCACCTGTCAGAGGGGACGCCCTCTGGCTACGTGACCTCCATTCCGGGACTCGTCTACCATAACGCTGAGCGACTTTTAACTATTGAATTAGGCTATTGTTAGAGGCCACGTTTCGTCACCGTATGTTTGAAACGTGGCAGAACAACTGGCAGGACGCACTAATTGAAGTATTTTGTCTTCAAGCGTTGCGGTATAGGCCATGAGAAGAGCCTACGCATTACTGCAAATACTTCCCTGAATTCATTTATAGGTGCTGCTGATTTGTTCAGCAACACCTGATTTACAGGTGTTGCCGAATTTCCCTTAGAAATACTCGTAATAATAGCCATTGATACAACTGCCGTTAAAATTGCCATGAAGTCTTTCGCTTAGCGCGTTTATAAACGGTGTTAATTTTAATAAATCTGACCTAAATTCTCTATAAATTTGGTTCAATTATTATTATTATAAGAAAGAATAATTTTACTGCCAGAAAACGACGTCGTTATTCCACGGCACATTAGCCGAATATTGCGCGAGAGTGATTCGCAAAATGGGGATCTTCGCAAATATATGGTAATGATAATACTTACCAATAACTAAGTTAAATAGAAGAGCGCAGATATATTTGCAAATCAATTACTGAAAGTGACAAACAAAAATATTTACCGAACTTATTTTTATTAAAGAACTGGATTGAGAGTTAAATAGATAATTGACATTACGTGTCGTGTTGGTGTATTTTTTTTGTAATGTATTGATTTTTGTATTTAATTTTTCCGTTTTATCAAAATTATAACAACAGTATACGCATGTCGTCAAATACATCTTCATAATATACGAACGTTGAAGACTTAAAATACTAAGAAAGTATTAAAATTAAAGGGTTAACTGCTTGTACTGCAATGCAAATGCATTGGAAGTGCATGTATGCATATGCTTAAGCATGCAATAAATAAATGCGAGAGGTGTATAGTGTATCTATTAAAATTATTTCTGATACGGGAAGGAAATTGAATGTGTCAAATATCAGAACACGTGTTTTTTCAGAATCTGTTTCGGAGTTCCATTCCCTGGTCACTTCTAGACGGAGCGTACCTAGACTGTACATCCCTGTAATGAAAAGGAAAAAAGAAATCCGTGAGAAATAATAATTTCAGTTGGAACCATTGGGCACAGGCATTCAGCTCACGTTCCTTACACAATGGACTTTTTTCCATTCACAATGGAAAATTCTGAATCTGTCGATTTTCGCCACCTTTTGCTCTTAGTAACAGTTGTGATGAAGTATTGTTTGGAGGTCTGTTGGACGTGCTACCAATGACTAGGTAATTTTTAAAATAAAATATATACCTACAATCTTGCACAATCTTAAAATTGTGGACATAATAGTTCCCAATTTAAATTCAAAGCTCTTTATTGGACAAACTCCGAAACGAAGCTGTGGACATAGCTCAAAGATTTAGCGAGCTGAAGTGGCAGTGTTCAGGCCGTATATGCCCCAGGAACGATAACCGATGGGGATGACGGTGCATGGAGACCATGCACCGGGAAACCTCTGGCCAGATAGACTTACCGACATGAATAAAGTCGCCGGTAATGCCTGGATGACAAGAGCAGAAGAACGTATGTGATGGTGGTCCTTGGGAGATGCCTATATCCAGTAGTGGAGAGACACGGTCTGATGATATGGTATCGAGATAAATCAATATAGACGAGGTATTCTAGCAGCTTAATATCACGTGCTATGTTAATTCCTAAATCCATTCTCCAGATAGACTCGTGAACACAATATAAATATGAACGGTATGGTAACAATGTCCTCGACGTTGAGCTACTGCAAAAATTTACATTTTATTTTCTATCCTTTTTTTTTATCTACCGATTAATATGCTTTATAAAACGATTGTTACATACCTATATGTGAGGTGTTCTTTGACATAAACGGTTAAAAATTGGTTTTATATGTGTGAGTCGGATTTTATTCGAGTTGTTTCTATGCCTTAAAGATCATTTAAAACCTTATCTTAAGATCAAGGTTCAGGGGAGAACATTGTATACGATTCTCGTTAAGTGCTCTTCATTAGCTCTTCAGGTTGGAGTTAAATGAGCAACACGACGCTGGATATCAAATGACAATAACCCAACCCTCTACACTCGCCATGCCTACCATATGTCTAGAGCCTTTATAACGTAAACTAAACAACTAAGTTAGTAAGTTCACGAGTTTGGTAGGCTGACGAAAGAAGAATTAGCGATGGGCACAAATCAATTTGTTCTATTTTCAAATAACTATAAAAAAAACAAGCTCTGTTCAACGTGTCCCTATTCTGAAAACAGTCAGCGACGTCAAAACAATGTTGTTAACATGTAGACTCGGTTTGGAACCAGTGTCAGTGCAAGAGTTGAACAAATTGTGACAGCTGCGTCTGCGACGAGAGGACGAAAATACGAGCGCATAGTGTTGGACAAGCAGCCAATGAATTTTGTCGATAAATTAAATGTTAAAAAAATTAGCAAAACATTTAATATATCTAATGACATTCTGACTCTTGATCTAGAGGCGGTTCAAGGAGAAGACGGATGGACGATATAAAGAAGACAAAAAGTGCAATATGGGGAAGAAAAACATAAAATAAAAAGGAATGGGAAAAATTAGTGGGCTAGCGAAAAATAAATGTAACAAAAAGGTTAATGATACACATTTTCTTCATTGTAACTTAAAAACTAGGTAATTAAAGGCTATTTTGATTTTATTTAACGAGATTCTTGTAAAAAATAATGATTCAATAACATTCATTGCAACGTTCTGCACCAACATCCTGAACTAAGTAAAATTAAGAATACATTTTAATAATAATAATTCTATGATGTATTTATGGATGACTAGAAATTAGACTAATTAGGTTATTGTGTGATAAGATAAGAGTTGACTACTTCATTTCAAGGTCGATGAAATCATAACTATCATTCATTTTTACAATTTAATACTGGAATATTTTAATTTCTTATTCTTTATGTTGTTGTTCCATATAAAACACAATCTATATAAATAAAAATGTAAACGTTCGTTTCTTCAAAATCTTAAATCTCCGAAAGTTCTTCACCGATAACTTCGAAATTTTGACACAACGTTAAATTCGAATACGCGCATGTTTTTTTATACCTATCACAGGGTAAAACCATGCTTTTTACCCAAAAACAGGTAAAAACAGGATAAGCGCCATCTGTTGGGCAGCCACAGCAACGCGTGGTCGGGCACAGCTAGTAAAAAATACAATTTAAGTTTTAATTCATAGTTTGAGACCAAATAAAAACATTATAGTTTTATAATATTTTAAAATAATTACATTATAGGCACCAAATATGTTCATTGATGCAAATCTGTTACAAGAAAATCTGCAATCTGTAAAAGAAAAAGTAGATCAGAGTACTGTAATCCAATTATATTAATATCCTATTATATTTACGGCGGAATTTGCACGCTAATACTGTTTCGATCTTAACGAAATGATGGTATGATTACGATTGTAGCATTTATAGCATTTAGACGATAGAACTTTATCGACGTTGGAATTTTGTCCCACCATGATTTCTATAAACGACAGTGTGACACTAAAGCGGAGATTATAACATCGCCATAATCATAACTCAATTAAATCTTTTATATTTATGTGGATCGTTAACTCAACACTCGGCGGCACTAAATTAGCTACTATAACGGTTTGCAATAAAATATATAAATGCATCGAAATAAAGCGGATTCTTGTCTCTTTTTAATAGTCTTTGTTGTGTGGTTTTCGTGGTATAATAATTAATATAATTTTGTAGTTTGTCTATCTAATATAATTTAATCTAATTTATCTAATTATTTTATCTAATTTTATCCTATATAATTTTATCTAATTTAATATAATCAGATATAATTCGTAGCTTTGATAAACGTGTGCGTTTAGGACGCTGAATATTTTCAGGACAGAAAATTTTATTTCTGTTTAACTTAAGGTTGACTGACAGAGAACGCCTCTGAGCATTAAGATCGCTCTCTGTACAAAGTTGTGTGGTAAAGTTTAAAAACTAAGTAAAAAAACTATATAAAAAACGACAATAGAAATAAAATAAAAATAATAATAAAAAAAAAAAATTTTTTATTATAAATAAAATAAAACTTGGGACCTCGTGTGGCATTTCTTCACTCCAGTAATTTATTAGAAGACGTAAATAAAAAAAACATTAACACAATATAATTAACACTTATTAAACCATCAAGTAAATATAGTAAATCTACCTTGTCTATTATTAATTGTTATATTTATGATAGGTCTAAATGGCGGACAATGGGGGAGGCCTATGTCCAGCAGTGGACGTCCAAGGGCTGAGAAGAAGAAGAAGATATTTATTATTCAACGTCCTAATAAAAACGGTTTAAGATAATTTATTTCTCAAAAGATTACACAAATCACTTATCGAGAAACAAATATACATAAAAAAAAATACATACCTGTAAGCAGACTTTATAAACAAACATTTGCCTTTACTAATTAACTAGCAATGACATAAATTCACATTTTATAAGGTGTTTACAAAACGTGCCACTGAAATAACGCTTAAGCTTATAACTTTTTAAACTTTCGACATTTCTACACATTTTACACACGTTTCTACACGTTTAGACCCGATTTATAATATAAAATCTGAAAATCCGTTCTTCAATTTTTAAAATAGGTTTTTTAACACGCTTCTAATAAGTTAGTGTTTATTTCTAGTATACCTATCCTATAATCTAACCACAGTTAAGGTAAACAAATACATCCATTGCTACTAGCAGACACGGCGCGCCGCACCGCCCAGGCGCCCAAACACAATCAAATGGAAGATTAATGGAAGATCAAACAAACCTACCTGTGACTGATGTTTGATTATCATTATATGAGGATTAAATTCCTTCGATGATCACATGTAGTACCCCTTTTTCATATTTTAAAGCAGAAAAAGCTAAAAATCGAAACGCAGCCATTGCATATCTTCCGCGCTGTCAACGATCATTTAATTTAAAGCTAGTTTTCACAATTCCTCTAGAGGTAAAAAATAGGAAATGATCACTTGATATTTTACTGGGGAGGGTGATGATCGAACATTACTAACAGCTGAGTTTGTTTACTAGGATGAACATGTTAAAGTCGGATTATTGAAGAAGAGGAATGTTAATTCACAACAGTTTTGGACAGTTAAAAAAAAAGTAAAAATATGTGTATAATCAATTCTGATTTTAACAGTTGAAACCAAGGTTGAGTTTTAAAAAAGATTCTTTTTTAATACTTTATTTTCCATAAGTTATTAATTTTAATATTTGAAAACATAAAGGAAGTTTCAAAGCTTCTATGCATATTTATGTCAGCATAATCTTCAGGGTCATTATGCCATGCTACATACATTTAATGTGTATACATCAATCTGAAAGCAGATAAACCCCTTTCAAGTAATCCTTGAAATATTACCTGAAAGGCATTTTAATATAGGTAATTAAATAGTTAATTGTTTTCTTTATAGGGAAGCATTTTTATATAATGAAAACAAGGATATTGTATTCCATCCATTATATTTATGCAATTGATAGCAGTAGTGTTATCGGTCCTTAATAAGATACCAGAATCTGTGAAGTTATCTGTGTAAGTTTTGAGACCTAAAAAGGCAGCTTTTAATTTCATAATACATATTTATATAAAACTTATTCTTTTACAATTAAAAAACCCATGTGACTTCACACTTTCACAACAAGCATTCTAACTGACGAAGATACTTCTGAAAATATATCGAGTTTAAAAGTAAACTTTTATAAAATTAAATTATAATAGTATTTTATATGACTTTCCATAGACTTATATTGTTCATACCCTGCAATGCAGTAGCGATGTAGGATACATACTTTCATAGTTTTTATAATTTATTCGTAGGATTCATATTTCACAGATGAGAATTTCTCTTTCCAAATCTCGGAAAAAGCCGTTTATTGATCAGGACAAATAATGGCGAGTGAATCCAGTACCTGTGCTAAATAAGCATTTAGCACATACCTACAGCTTCACAATAAGTAAAAATAGGTAGTTACCTAACTGTATACCTACATAAAATACATAACAGGAAATTGTATATATTTTTCTCTATAGTAACAGTCTTCGGCAGACATATAATATAATTTATTTTTTTAATCTAATATTTCCAGGTATAAATTTGTAGAACGGAAGATAAAACGCAAGTCTCTTCATAAATTACAAGATTTGTACCTTATACTTGTATTGACTGATATGTTTGCAATACATAGAAAGACACAAGCTGATCGTATGGTATGGTTTTAGGCTTTGCGTCATTTCCCTGACACTATAATCAGCGTAACAACATAACAGCGTAACAAGCGTATATTTCGCGTAACAATATTCTTTCGAGTAGGTATTGTCCCTGTCCGAACTTCTTGCTGTCGAACTGAACTAAATTATAACTGGCCGCTGGTGAAAACCTAAATTTAAATTTGCTATAAACTCTTTGATTGGATTACTTTTAGATTCATTCTTCTGTCTAATTTACGATCTTTAAAAACGTGCCTATTACACTTCGGTAAAGCCTCCTCTATATCTGTATGTTTGTGAATATCTCATAAAACGCTTGTAATTGCGCATGTTACGTTTGTAACAAAACACCTTATTGAGTTATTTAGTTTTTAATGGCCCGTTTTCCGATGTTTCGCTCTTGTTTTCACATTTTTTAATACTTTAATTGATAATAAAATTACTAGAGTGAAGGATTGGGTGTCATTTATTTACTAAAACTTCTTCTACCGTCTGAGTAAACGTCACAACACGCTATATATTTATTTATAGCTATATAGAACTAGTTCAATCCCATCCCCAAAACAAGCGGTTCTCTAGCTATGAGCAATGGCCCAACGCGGCCTAAATAACGTACGACACTGAAAAATTTAGTGCGTCTTTATACATATGGATAAAACTAGATATAGCAAATGAGTCAACATATATAACTTTATGACATATTTTATGTGAATTTAAATAATAATTTTAAAATAATGAAATCGCTATATTTAATGCCTGTGATAACCTGAAGCTTTTCCCCGATAGCCGCAACGGTAATGGCGAGGTAACAGAGCGTTCTGAATAATATCGGGTAACAATTGAAATGGACTGACAACACGTTGGGGTATTCTGATGTATTTTTTACACGTAGCATATGTACATAGGGTCCCACAAAAATAGTGGAATACATTAATGCTATTATATCAAACTTAAACTTAACATATTTTTCATGATTTTTATTACATTAAAAACAAATAGTGGGGATGGGTTTATTTTTTTAACACCCTGATTTTTGTGTATTTTTATATAGAGTAGATCAGTATAGATTGAACCACAAAGTGACAGTGTTAGAAAAACGATAATCGCAGAGTTATAGATAGCATTTTAAAGTTTTCATTTATTAAAAGTTGCGTGACCTCACAGCAACTCATAGTAACAGGATAGACTAGTTCGCCCAAAAAAAAATGTCAAATTACCAAAAGAAAACAAACAAAACATTGCACAAACGAAAAACAAAATTTGCGATTTACGAATCTGTAAATAACCAGAAATTCAAGCTTAGAAAGAGAGAAAACAAACCGCAGTCAGTTCACAACAAAGAGATTATTGCCACAAATAATAATACAAATTTTATTTATATGCTCAAGAATGCGTGTTCATAATGCGTGTTTTATATTCTGCCAGGTAACCGGCGTGCAAATGTTTACATTACAAAGTTACATTAAAAACAAATAGAGGTTATGTGTTTGTTTGTTCAGCTCGTTAACAGGTGACAGTAATGTTTATTTTGATCTGTGGTGACAATAATATTTTAGACATTATGAGAAAAGTAGCAATCCAATACAGCTGTAACTGTGACGTCATCGCTTACATTTTGCATTTTTCTCTCTTACGAGGTTGTTGTACATGTCTAATGATATCGAAAAATTAATCATTAGTGAAAATTACCCTATGCCCATTGATGATTTAATTTACTCGTATGTAAATACCTACATCTAATGATTTTGTATATACCTACTTATGCGTACTAACAGAAGCGGGCGCGTTCAAAGGTCAATGAGTAAAGGTGAGTAAGTACTTACTACTAGCACCCGCCAGTACATACTGGCGGGTGCTAATAGTCCAAACTGGCGACCAAAGCTTAGACCACTATGCTTGGTGGTCGTACGTCGACCGCTTGGCATCATTCGTAGTGGTGATACACACGACATGGATGTTGAAACGATAGCTGCAATCGGTTAGTTGTCTTTACGCCAGAAGAAAATTTAAAAACAATTTTTGATCGCATGGACCAATCTGTGTGTGTTCTGGACTAGACGTCCAGTTCGTACGTTGCGTCTAGTGCGCGATGGAAATATTAGTTATCTGCAACGTCTGAATTAATTCGAGCAGTCTTGGACTTTTACTACCAGAGCGTTATCACCCTTAAGCGGATCGAGTGTGGATAGTTCTATATTCAGTAGTGAGTAGTACATAGGCGGATGGTATACTTATTCAATTCTGGCTGTGCCCGGCATGCGTTGCATGCCCGACATTTTTTTGCACATAATATATAGCCCATGTCCATCTGGAATAATGTACCTTTCAAGTGGTGAAAGAGTTTTTCAAATAGGTGCAGTCGTTCCGGAGATTACCCTCCACATACACACAAACTCACAAAATTCGCACTCTCTCTTTATTATATTAGTATAGATTGAAATTGTAACAATGCTTCAGAATATCCCTGTGCTAATTGTTACTTTGTAAGCGAATAATTACGAGCGACACGACGCGACGTGTCGAATCGACCGCAGCGCGTTGCTGTGTTTTACCAACGGCTTATCTTAGTAACCAAGACTTGGAAACGGGTTAAATTTTTAAAACGGTTTTTGTCTAAGTACCAAGTAACAGTGATATACCTACAACACAAGTATTATAATAATACATGCATACATATAAACATTATTATAATAATAAGTACCTATCTATTTTCCGTACGCACTACGCCTGCCTTTTTATGTCTTGACCTACTATTTACTTTCCTAAGTCCGTTGGAAGAGATATTCATAAGAGATAAGGTTAACGTTTACACGGTGTATAATTTCCTTTTTCCTTTTCAAAAGTCTCTTTTGTACAGTAAATTATTTACATAAAAATACATAAATTTAAATGTCTTTTTCGGTTTACCTTTGGTCTTTTGCCAAATGTGCAAACTGAATTAATTGTTTCCGTTTTTATAACTTAATGTGAAAAATGGTGTGAATTTAGAATCGATCATCGATTTTTGAATACATACTTCATATGTAAATTCGACTTTTTAATGACCCCCTAGAAGTTACCAACCAGGTTTCTTACCAGGTGAGTATCATCGATATGAGAATAGGCTAGATGACACATCATACGTTCTTATCAATATAGATGATAGTCATTCACCTACCTTTTATGCGGGTACAATTGTTAGATAATAATTTATAGTCGTATTAGGTATACATATACTTTATATACCTATATAGAATATGTATTTTAGAAAAACAGTTGAGTTCATGATAAAACTACTATATAATTGGTTCTCTCAACCATCAAAGAGAGGCTCGAGTGTAAGACCTTAAACACACTGCTTGAGCGAGCGCGATTACGTGAAGATTTCCACGACCGGTGACTCTTGAAAGGCCACTAGGGCCATAAGAATTTAGCCATACCGAAAAAAAAATTGAAGATTTATTTATCATTATCCCCTAGACCTCGCTATGTTAACAGATAACTGTGTATGTACCACCAAAAGTCTCTCTAAATAAAAGTTTATACTGGAATTTTTTATCCTCAGTTTGACTTCCTATGCAATATTATTAATACAAATATATATTGATCGCCTGCGAAAAACACCTGTATGTTCAAAACAAAATAAAAATTTACAATAACTAAGTATAAATAGTATTTCGACCTTTTAATTAAAACATCAATATTAAAATTTGTCTGCATGTGTATGTCATATTGCGATCGCATGTTTCGCGCCGCCCACCAATTGCCCCAATTGAGTTCCATGGCCTTTGATTGGTGGATTCAACAGCATACGGACACCGCGATATATAATTTTAGCAATAATTGGACCCATTAATGGAATGAAATGGGCGCAGCTGTTAGGGACCTTTGTGGTTCCGCGCGATGACTTTATTTATTTATACTTTATTGTACACACCTATACGAGTAGTACATTAAAATCAATTAACAAAATACAACAGGCCAGCTTATCTCCTTAAGAGATCTCTTCTAGTAAACGCGGAGGCTGAGTTGGTTTATCGAAATAATATTTTTTGTATACAAAAGTAATAGATTGGGTAGATTAGACGTAGGTTTCGTGCTTTCTTCCATTTAAAACCCGTTTAATATATAAATATCGGTGCTAAATGTGAATATCTAAAAAGTTATGTAAAATATGTCCCTATGGCAAAATGCCAAAACGTATTTCCATTTTAATACATTTAAATTGTATTAAACTTAAACTATTTTCATAAATAAATCTCCAATAACCTCTTAATAAAATCTATTTTTAATAATAGTCTAATAATAATATCCAAATCAAATCATTTATTTTGCAAAAATATAGGTAACAAATATAGTGTTAATTACAAACATGACCCATTATGTTCTGCCCCAACAGGCGTACAAAAATTAATTGTTAACATTGTATAAACTGAATGCATTAAACATTTGTCATAATCAATTTACAAAAATGTCAACAACAATTAATTAATCTGTTAATCTAAATAATAATGATAATGTTATGTAACTTGTCAAAATATATTAAAAATGTCGAAATAATAATCACTGGACTCTCGTCCTAAACGAAATTGCTTACACCAATCTTTGACGGTGGAAAATGACGGAGAAGAATCCCTGTATACATTATTCAATCTTTGTTTGATATCAGTCGGGTTAACACCTTTCTTTATAAGGAACATAATCGCAGAGCTATATTCCAGTTTAAAGATTTTAAAGATTTTGCGACTTCCTGTTGTTCTAAGAGTTGAGGAATCAAAATTAACGAGGGTTGAACTATAAAAATTATACACGAATTAACAGCATAAATGACAAATACAATGACGTGTAATCTGTTCTTTTAGACATATAGAAAGATGCCAGGCCAGCAATAGCACAAACAAATTTATCGAGTCTACTACATATTGAATTAATGTGACTTTACCAATTGCAATTATATTGTAAAATATGATTCCTAAATTTTTAACAGTATCTACTGCATCTACTTCGTAATTTTCACGCATAATTTTCATTGGAAAATTTTTACTTTTATATGTATTAAATTATAGTACTTCAGTTTTAGTTATATTTATACATATGTAAATTATTTAACAACTTTAACAAATCAACAATATAATTCCAAGTTTCATTAAATTTGTATCATTACTTGTTACTATTATTATAATGCTATCTACAAATAGTATTGACTGATAATAGTGATAATTAGAAGGTCACTTATGTACATAAGAAATAAAAATGATCCCAAGACGCTTCCTTGAGGGACACCATATCTATTATATTTGTAGACCGAACAACATTTTATTTTGGAACTATTAATCATTTTCGAAATTTCGGTGCACTGTTATCGATCTTCAAGGTAGCTCTTTATTCAGTTATAAGCATTTCCTCTTATATTATATTTATTTAATTTCGTTAATAATATTATGTGCTGAACAATATCGAAAGTTTTGCTCGTATCTAAAAACAATACGGCTACATTGGTGTTCGTTTAATAATTTAGTAATTGCAGTCACTAATTGAATTTAAATTGAAACAAGCTAATTACGCAGATAGAACTAATTTTGAAAATCAATATGTTCTTTTTTTATAAATTGTCTTTTGTTATAGAGTTATATGTATTCAATCAGTTTGGCGTCGTTTTTTCGAGTATTTTTGATACAAAAGTAACTGGTCTGTAATTAATCATGCTTGTTGGATCATGTTCCTTGAATTGTATTACGGATTGTTTTAATTAATACTAGGAATTGTACTTTGTTCAAATGTTAAATTACCGATATGATTTACTGATTTGAGGGGAGGGTGCACGCTGCATTCCAACAGCCACTGGGCGAGCTCGACTGGCCACGTTACCCCTCTCTCACAGGAGACGACCTTGAAATGTACTGTATTTCCTTCTTCTTCTTCTTCTCAGCCCTTGGACGTCCACTGCTGGACATAGGCCTCCCCCATTGTCCGCCATTTAGACCTATCGGCAGCGACCTGCATCCAGCGGGTGCCCGCAACCTTTATGAGGTCGTCTGTCCATCTAGCAGATGGACGTCCTCGGCTTCGTCCGCCGGTACGTGGTCTCCATTCGAGAACCCGTCTGCCCCATCGGCCATCGGTTCTTCGAGCTATGTGCCCTGCCCACTGACACTTCAGCTTGCTAACCCGAGAGGCTATGTCGGTGACTTTAGTTCGTCTACGGATCTCCTCATTCCTGATTCGATCACGTAGAGAAACCCCGAGCATAGCCCTCTCCATAGCTCGCTGTGCGACAGTGAGCTTATTTATGAGGCCCATAGTCAGAGACCACGTCTCGGTGCCGTAGGTCATCACTGGCAACACACACTGGTCGAAGACCTTCGTCTTCAAGCACTGAGGTATTTTGGACGAGAAGACGCTGCGTAGCTTCCCGAACGCTGCCCAGCCGAGTTGGATTCGTCGATTGACCTCTTTCTCGAAGTTGGACCTACCTAGTTGGACCGTTTGGCCTAGGTAGACGTACTCGTCAACAACTTCGAGAATCGAGCTCCCGACTGAAACTGGGGTGGGCACGACATGAACATTCGACATGATTTTCGTCTTGTCCATGTTCATTTTAAGGCCCACCTGTTGGGAAACTCGATTGAGGTCTCCGAGCATTGTGCTAAGATCCTCCAGCGATTCTGCCATGACCACGATATCGTCGGCAAATCGAAGGTGAGTGATGCATTCGCCATCAACGTTGATGCCGAGTCCTTTCCATTCCAGGAGCTTGAAAGCGTCTTCCATCGCATTGGTGAAGAGCTTCGGAGAGATGACATCTCCTTGTCTCACACCCCTCTGCAATGGAATCGGCTCCGTGCTCCCTTCCTGTACTCGGACTGACATGGTGGCGTTGTTATACAAACACTTCAACACTTCGATATACCGATAGTCAATATGGCACCGCTGGAGGGACTGTAGCACTGCCCAAGTCTCGATCGAATCAAAGGCTTTCTCATAGTCCACAAACGCTAAGCATAATGGCAAGTTATACTCCTCGGTCTTCTGTATAACTTGCCGCAGCGTATGGATGTGGTCTATGGTACTATAGCCGTTTCGGAAACCGGCTTGTTCGGGAGGCTGGAAGTCATCAAACCTGCGCTCGATACGATTCGTGACAACCCTCGAAAACAGCTTATAAACATGGCTCAGAAGCGAGATGGGCCTATAGTTCTTCAACAAGGTCTTGTAGCCTTTCTTGAAGAAGAGCACCACCACGCTTCTGTTCCATGCCTCCGGCGTAATACCTTCGAGCAAGACGGAATTAAAGAGCTTCTGAAGGACTTTCAGTACCGGTGTTCCACCCGCTTTCAGAAGCTCTGAAGTGATTCCGTCTTCACCCGGCGCCTTGTTGTTTCTAAGCTGTTTGAGGGCCATCCTAATCTCGTACAGGCTGATGTCCGGGATGTCTTCGGTATAGTGTCGGGTCAACTTGGCTCTTGGGTCTTTGGCCAAGTTGCCAACAGGTTTAGCGACCGAGGTATACAACTGTCCATAGAACTTCTCGATCTCCCTCAGTACCTCTTGTTTGTCGGAAGTGACACTGCCGTCCTCTCTCTTCAGCTTCGTCAACTGGCTCTGCCCAATAGATAAGTCTCTTGCGAACACTTTGGAGTCTTTATTCCGCTCTATCGTCTCCTTAATACGATTAGTATTAAAGAGACGGATGTCGTGTCGCAAGGACTGGTGAATCCGTCTATTGAGCTGCCGATATGCTTCCGCGTCATCAGGAGTCTGCAGTGCCATCGAACGTCGTTCCGCCAAGAGGTCGAGGGTGTGGTCGGTGAGCTTTTGGGGTCCATCTCTTCGACGGTGTCTGAAGAATTTAGACCCCACCGTATGGACAGTTTCTACCAACCTGTTGTTGATATCGTCCACTGCAGCGCAATCCTCTAGGCAATCGAAGCGATTTGACAATTCAAGCTGAAAGCTTTCGGGGTTTTGTATGTGGGCAGCAGTAGGTCGGAGCGTAGACTTCATCAGGCGGGACCTTTCCAACTTGACGTTTATATTCAATGTGCCTCTAACCATTCGGTGATCACTACCGGTTTTCACCCTGTGTATCACGGAGACATCATTGAATATTTGTCTCTTTGTGGCCATAATAAAGTCTATCTCACTTTTAACGGAACCGTCGGGGCTCATCCAGGTCCACTTCCTATGAGGCGGCTTCTTGAAGAAAGAGTTCATCATAAAGAGTCCCTCTTTCTCAAGAAAGTCGGCCAGCCTCTGGCCCCTCTGGTTCCGGTGCCCACATCCAAATTGCCCCACTCTCAACTCATCGTCGCCTCTTTTGCCCAGTTTCGCGTTGAAATCCCCCATAACAATATTGTAGTGTGTTTTCGAAGCATGTATGGCTCTACTAATGTCCTCATACATTGCTTCCACTTCGTTATCCGGGTGTGCCGAGGTCGGTGCGTAGACCTTCAACGAATATCTCTTGGATATTCTGAGTATAAGGTACGCGACCCTGCTCGACACACTCGTGATGGCTACAACATTATTTACGAGGGACTTGTGGACGATAAACCCGACACCACCTTGGGACTGCTGGTCGCCCTCCCGGTAATAGAGCAAGTTGCCGGACTTCAGGGTTATCGTGTCCTCCCCCTCTCTTCGGATTTCTGATAACCCCAATATATCCCAGTGCAACTTGCCTATCTCCTCTTCCAGCTCAGCGATCTTCTCGTCTGTCCTCAAAGTGCGCGTGTTCTAAGTCACCAGTGACAACCCACGTCGGTAATCCGTTTTGAAAGCCCTGGTCGTTCGACGGTGGAATCCCGCCCGGAGATTCTTAGCACCCCTGGCTCCAGCGCTCGACCAGCGCCCGTCGTCCACGCCGGTGTTGCGACTGGAGCCGCCGGGAACTTGGGGCCGTTTTACTTTTTCTGCCATAGGGGGGGGGGGGGGGGACCCGCCGCGCTGGTCCAGTGCGTGGTGGCGGGTCGCCGGAGCCTCGTTCGTTGGTCGGCAGGGTGCACCACGAGCCGGTGAGGTTGGCTTGGGTCCCAGAGATGTAGGTTGGGACCCCTTACACCCCTGTAGGTTGGGACCCCTTACACCCCTTACTACTTTACTGTATACCCCTTACCCCTTACTGTATTTCCTACTTTATCGTATTTCCCCAATGTACGTACGTGTTTCGGTAGTGAGTGAAATTGGCCAGGGCCCATTCCCATTCCATCTTATCCGTGCCTATTTTCCCAACCCTTTCTCCCGATCCTTTCCTTAATCTGCTAACGTTTGTCATTCTGGACTGATACTGGCATGTATCGCGAATCTCTATGTACGACAGTATCCATTTACCATCCAGGTGGACAGTATGCTCGTCTGCCGCTTTTTTTCTATAAAAAATAAATAAATAAATAAAAAATGACTCAATAGTTTACATAAGTATGATGCACAATGCTTTATGTGTTTTGTATTAATACCGTTACATCCCGCCGAAGTCGTATTTGAGAGAGACCCAATAACTGTACTTATTTCCTTGCACTTGCCTTATAAGAACTAGTGCACTGATTTTAATAACTGAACATAAGCTCAAATAAAATAGAAAGTCCTATCAAATATCACTTACTCAAAACAGAAATAGATAAACACAAACGGTATCCAATAGTTAACCAATATCTTCTTAACAAATTGGATCGTCTTATCAACAACTGTATTCGTTTTATTTTCGGACTTCGTAAATATGATCATATATCCTCATATCGTTCTCAGCTTAAATGGCTGCCCCATCCGAAAACGCGTATGCTTGTGTAAGAATGTGTAAGAATGCTTGGCACACTTTTTTTCTATCTTCCACGATCCACGTTCCCCTGAATACCTGAAATGTAGGTTTCAGTTTCAGAGGGAGTCTCATGACCGTTATCTGCATTCCGCTGAAAACTCCACACACTATGTCTCTTCTCATCGCACTGGTTTTATGACTAATTCCTTCGCTGCGCAGGCAGTAAGACTCTGGAACTCGCTCCCCACTGACATATGGAAGGCTACTAACAAAAACAGCGTCAAGAGGAAGCTTTGGTAACACTACCTCCGTAGTTCACAGAGCTAATGGTATTTTTCTCCTTTTTTCTCTATATTTTTATTATTTGTATGTATGTATTATAATTATTATACAATATTTAAATTATCTTATTCATATGTATGATCTATATATTTAATATCGATTATCGTATTTGATATTTTATCGTATAAGTATATTATCAATGTATTATTTAAAGAATGCCTTAAGACTTTAAGTCCATATGGTGCACATTCAAGTGTATAAAGAGTAAATAAATAGTCCCCTTAATGATAGGAGCAACGAACGAGGTTGCTAAACGTTTAACTACGCATTGCGGCAAGCTGGAATCAAAAATAAATACTCACAAGTTACATACACAACCGCAGCCATACACACAACAATAATGCCAATAAAGTTTTTTTTTATGTACGAAGGCGGTAGACGAGCATACAGTCCACCTGATGGTAAGTGGATACTGTCGCCCATAGACATCCGAGATACAAGCCAACATTAGTCCAAAATTAAAAAAGTTGCCACGCCCCCGGATGCGCTGCCTACCTTTGGAGATATAGGAATGGATTTGGAGAAAGGGTTGGGAAAATGGGGAGGTATAGAATGGGAATGGGCTCTAGTACATCTCTCTCCCTACCGAAACTCGTACGTACATTAGGGAAATAAGATAAAATGGGAAATGCAGTATATTTCAAGGTAGTCTTCTGTGAGAGAGGGGTAACGTGGCCAGTCGAGCGCGCCCAGCGGCTGTTGGATTGCAGCGTGCACTATCCCCTCAAAGTTTTAGGTGACGAGATTAGCGAAGCCGAACCTTTTCTTCGTTGATGGTTTTAGAAGGGAAAAAATGGAAAACACTGAGTAATAGGCTGGTGGGATGCAGCATGTAATCTTAGTTTACTTATAATATAGCTTCAAATTGTATAAAAGACAGTAAAACATAACAATCGCCACTGTTTTATACTATTATTTTAGAAGCTAACACCTGGTCACATGGTCATTAAAACGTACATCAAACGTATCAAAGGCAATGTCGTAATCTATACTATGTTTATGTACGTTTGTCACAAAGGAGAGGTGACAAAGAGCATTAACGTTTTTGAACTAAAATTAAATCGTGAAATCTTCAATCAAGGGGTGAAAGGGATTATTATTGACTCGTTCTATATAGGCTTATTAGAAAAACATCGACAACTTTGAAATAGATTGCGCTATACGCAATCTTGACGTCAACACAATGAAATTTAGTTTAATGACATGTTTCTATTTTAAATATTAACATTTAGCGTATCACTGCAGGACACAGGAGTCCATGTAATCACGCGAGGCTTGCGGGTTCAATGCGGATTGGTGGATATATTACACGAATCCCAAATTTTGTTTGGACACAAGGAATAAATTATGAAGAAATATCAAGATTTTTTCCTTCAGCGCTGAGCTAGTGGTATTTGAAAAATCTGTACTTAGTGGGTGTTCAATCTCACCAATTCAAATTGCAGTCTCACCAATTACAATCTAGTGGTATCTATTTCTAGTAGCCGCGAATCCATAGGCTGACGAATGAACTGTCTCGTGAAGTCTTCTCTTTATGCTACGGCATGGGTTTCTTCAAGAAAGCTGTAAATTGTAGTCTGCAAAGCGGGCAGCGCATACCCCCGCTGTCCCGCCCGTCTGCTGGTGTTACATTATTAGGTGTCCATGGGCGGCGGTAGCCACTTACCATCATATGGGCCGTTTGGCCGTCTGCCTCCATTAATGTAAAAACACTGTTTATTTATTTTATTTATTTATATAGTGATTATAACATATTTTGTTTATTTTCGCTTTGAGATGTAGTAAAATGATTTAATAAATCATAAATGTAAACCCAAACACCAAATTAGGGTTGCTACAAATCTTTAAGGAATTCACATTGTAATTGTTATTTCTGCGTAGAGAAAGAACAAAACAAAACAGATAAAAAACACTGAGATATAAAGTAGGTACTGTCCTCTTTTAAAACATATTGATAAACGCAACATTTAATATATTTTTTTAATTATGGCCCGTTAAAATTTAGTCAGATACTCTTTACTTTATCGAATGATTGAAAGAATACACTCCTATCTATTTATACCGTCCGTTCAAAGATCGTCACGTACGAATGTGCAGTGGATTTTCAGTTAAACTTGTCTTTTATAAATGGCATTCCTCGTGGTCGTCTGTACCGTGGCTTAAGAATTATGGCTTCACGTCTTATTTGACGCACACAGACAGTGTATAAAAAGAAACAGTATGGATGACCATCATCAGACGCTGGAAATATATCTCACGCACACAACTACGCCATTTATATAGTCTCGGGGGGGGGGGGGGGGGGGCGAAGGACCGTTGTTAACGCTACAGTACACCGCAGCACGCAGTCAATACTCTAATTACAAACAATCATTGTTAGTAACGATATCACGTATTCCTATATAAGAATTCCTATATTCCTATATAAGAAAATATAAGAAACATTTCTATAAGAATTACGAGACTCCTCAATCGCGGTGAAACTTCGCGTTAGCTACCGTATTACTGTACAGTGAGCAACGTTGTCATTAGTATTAGCAGGTTTTGAGCACAGAGCTGAGATTCTATACCACTTGTTATTTCTATTGTGATATAGCCGTAGCGAACATTAAACAACGACCAGCTTACTCTGAACCCCTAAGTGTCTGAGAGGTACCTTTAATTAGACCAATAAGGGTAGACTTTATACTAATTTAGGGATCTAATTGTAATGGTTAATGTAGGTACTAATGACGCGCGTGTGGATGACTGTGAGTTATTTAATGAAGGATTTTCGGTCTTGAATATGAGGTGCTAAGTGTGGGTTTTATTTGAAAATTTGGAGTATAATTGAAAACGTGTAAGAGGATGGTAATGAGTTCAATGTTTAGTCAATTTTGGAACACTAAATGATTGTTAACATTTAATTAAAGGATAATGAAATTTAATATCTAAAGATTGTGAGATGGATTAGGTTTTGAATAAGCGTCACTATCTTAATACACTAGCATAGATTTGACTTAAATGATATATTTCAAAGAAAGTAGACAAAATGACGCACACACAAAACCACCCACACACACACACCCTCATATAAATATTACTCGTCCACTTTCCTGCAAAGGCATCAATTATTTAAAAGTATGTAATGGCATCATTATGTAAATATTCCACTTGCTTTCGATGTTAATTTTTAATATACTTTGTTTGGTCCATATAATGAAAATTCATAATAGGCAGTAAGTTTTAAGTTATTTGAAGTAAGTCTTACAAATATTGATATGATTTGGATTTATTATTAGTGTAAATAAATATTTGGTATTAAAATAGACTGGGGAATATTCATAACGCTTCAAGTAATTACCTTTTTATTGTTGGCTGGGAATTCTCATTCCACCGTAAAAGTTAAATTGCTACGCGCTTTAGACTTTACTTTAGAGTTACTTACGTATTTATTTGATTTATTTTTACTTTAGACTTTACTACGCATGTTATACTTTAGACTACGCACTACGCACTGAGATATATTTTAGACTTGACACCTCGCAGAAACGCAAACATTATTTGCTGAAGTTGACAACAGCTTTATCCGGGCTTCAAATATAACTCATTCTAGGAATATGTACTAGAATATTTCTCGTCATAAGTCCTGTTGTTGATCGGAAATTTTCGTAGAATTTACCAATTTACTCAAACACTATCCTCAAGTGATATCCATCAAAGTTAGAGTGTAGCGAAATTGCCGCGATCCTAAACAGCCGAAGGCGTCAATTTTGTCCAGAAACGTGATGAAGACGTCAACACAAAGTTGTTTTGTGCAGACACTACAGAACATGCAGTGTATCGAGTGGTAAAACATTATTTATTACTTTTAACGATAAGTGGAATATATATAATATATATATGTAGTTTGATACTAATTTAACACAGGGATACTAGGCGTCGAGTACCCAGCGGGTTCCAGGCAGCTAGTAACTTCGAAAAGAGTAGATTGAAAGTGTTAATAAGGTATCGTGAAATCGTTCGATTTGACAGCTGGTCGCGCGACCGACCGTGCCTGGTCGTTCAGTCGCAATCAGTCACGAGTTCACGACTTCGCGTCTGAGGAGCCACCCGCGGTCGCAGTCGTTTGCTTCTCTACACACGGAAGCCATTTTTTAAATGTTGACATATACTTAGCAGTGCGACTATCTCTCCTTTATGGTTTTATGTATCGATCGGTTGCTGTTGGTTACGTGATCGCGTTTTTTAACAACCAGCCATGTCACTGGTTGCCCCTACTGACCCGTTTACTACTGATTCATTCGTTTACAAGATATTTCAGCACAATCCAACGTTAACAATATAGAAATTAAAAGTAAGTATTTAAAAAAAATAACGTCAGTTTTAAGGCAGCAAACGATTGGATGATCACTGGATCTATGGTTTTATACTAACTTGTTAATATTATAATTTAATAGGCAGGTACTGTTTTTGGCCGTGTGGTATCTATAGACTTTAGAATATTACCACCGTCGACTGAGAGACAACAAAGCTGCTGCCACAAGCCCTGAGAAACTACACCACATCTGAAAGGAGCGTGGCGATTTAAGGCCATACATCACGCACGAGACAATGTGAATGAAGAAGCACGAATCCAACAGTGGACATGGGTACATAGTGGAATAGCATTTGGGACATACACTAAACATTTAACACATACTTCGTCGCAGACAAAAACATATTTACCCATAAATAATACCCTCATTTAATTAAGACATAATATTGCCGCTGACGTGACACTCTCATCTCACATGAAACGCAAGTTTGTTTGTTTGTTTGTCCGCATGCTGTTAAAACATCGCGCAAACGATCCTCTAAGAGCATAAATCAACAGTGCCTTAGGCGGCTTATTAATATTTGCCGTATGACAAGGATGTTATTACAATCTGGAACAGCTTTTGCGAGGAACGATTTAATTTATCTCCTTATGGAATTTCTACATATAAAAGGATAGTGAGGTCTCGACGTTTGTTTGTTCGTGATAGTTTAGGGAGCTATTACGGTCTGTTCGCATTAAGAATGGAGTGACTCATCACTAGCAAAGATATTTTTACATTGATTTTCGATATATGAAAATAATAAAATGCAACAGAAAGAAAACTTAAAAGAAATACAAATTTTATTATTATTACTAAAAGTGTGTTTACATACAACACTAAAATGTTAATTACTATGTTAAGAAAATTATACTCGTAAATAAAAAATCATTTCTTAATTTGAAAAGTATCATTTGCATTTATTTATAATGAATTGATTTCCTTTCTCCAATATGCATTATTGATGAACAATGTTTTAAAAAAGAACCAAAGTAGAAGTGCTAATTTTAAAAGGGAAATAATTAATGGATGGCAGCAAATTTAATGGTGGGTTAGGTCATAAGAATAAGTAATACCACATAATAAGTTATACAATATAATAAGTAATACCATATAATAGGTAATACCAAATAATAAGTAATAACACATAATAAGTAATACAATATAATAAGTAATACCATATAATAGGTAATACCATATAATAGGTAATACCAATAAAATAGGTAATACCATATAATAGGTAATATCATATAATAGGTAATACCAAATAATAAGTAATACCATATAATAGGTAATATCACATAATAAGTAATATCATATAGGTACCATATTTCATTTGTGCGTGTCCCAAAAGGCGCTAAATAAACGCCTACTAAAATAACGTCCCTCTATGGCCCACGGATGCCGTAACGGCTGTTACTTATTTAATCACTTATACCTACCAGGTTAGTTAGGTGACTTGTATAGTTATTAATTAAAACGTTTATTTAATTATATAAAACATGAAATCGTTTTTTTGGTATTACTGTTACAAAAAAAAACAAGATGGCAATCGTGCGCGACGCGGCCCTGTCTGACGGCTTGTATGATACGATGCGAAACTGTAGGCTATTATCGCTACCCTGACTGAACGTGTTCGGCGCGTGAGTTTAATTTCTATATGGAATTATTTATTCTTATGGTTAGGTTTAGATTCTCTGGTGACAACAAAAAAAGGGAAAAAAGGGAAGGGAAGCAAAGAGGGAATACATCAACTTGTTCCTGGCATTCTTCGTAATTACTGATATAGGAAGTTACTTTAAGCTGTGAATAGGATTTTGCAAGGTCGGCGGCGTGCCCGCATACCCCCTGGTGTTGCAGGTGTCCATGGGCGGCGGTAACACTTACCATCACGTGAGACCGCTTGCTCGTCCGCCCTCTTCTCTATAAAAAAAAAAAAAAAACTTAGGGTTATCATTATTTACTTCAGTTAATAAAAATAAGTTGTTTTCTTGATCATGATTTGCTGCCCATTTAATATTTTTTTGGTGCCCGTTTCAATATTTATAAGCCATTTTAAAATCCTTATAAAACTCGTGGTGTTTATTATACCTATCCACATAAAAAAAATGCATTTTTTATCGACATTACACGTAGCTGAGACTGAAAGTTTTTAGAATATCAAACATGAAATCAAATATAAAGGTGGAAGTTATTTTATTGCTTTTCGAAGTATTCTCCGCGACAATCGATACACCTTTTCATTTGATGAAACCATTGTGTGAAGCATTCAGCCGACCCTTCTTTAGGCATCTCTTCAACATCCGCTTGGAAGGCTGTTACTGTCTGTTCTGCATTCATAAAACGTATTCCTCTGAGTTTAATTTTAATAAATCGTAGAGCTCAAGGTCGGTACTGTATGCCGGATGCCCCATTAACTATACATTTACAGTAAGTACTCAAACATTGCTTCGTTTGTCTGACGAAGCGAGCTGGGGCATTGTCGTGATGGAGGATCATTCTGCTTCGTTGGCGTAGTTCTTTGACTTTTTCCAAAACAGAAGGCAAGCGGCTGTTCACATACCAGTCCGCAGTCACTGTTCTTTTATTTTCTAAAGTTATAGTAGCAAAATGGCCCGATCTGCCGAAGAAAGAGGCAATCATCTTCCTTTCAATACACCGTGCTTTTGTTCATTTTCGTCGGTGACTTTTCGAAAGGAAAGCCCACTGCGCAGATTGGCTCTTAGTTTCAGGTTCATAGCAGTAGATTCAGCTTTCATCACCTGTTAATATATCAGAAACAGCATTTGAGTGACTATTGACGAATTTTTCAAGCATTTGGAGACACCGTGCCACGCGGCAGTATTTTTGAGCTTTGCTCAAATTGTGAGAAATTCATCTAGCACAAAGCTTTCTTACCCGTAGGTGACCGTGTAAAATAGTTAGAACTTGACTCGTACCAATACCTAATGATGCCCGTATATGCTGATATGTCGCTCGTTTGTCTGCTTCAATCACAGCACAGTGAGTGAATGAGTGAATCACAGCATTGAAGCACAGTGAGTAGCTTCAATGAGCCGCACAGTTGTGATGTTTACCTCGGTCACGGCCGTCGCAGGACGCCCTTCTCTGACATCGTCACGAAGGTGAGTACGACCACGTTTAAATTCACTGAAGCAGTTCACTCGTAGTTATGTATTATAAAAATAAAAAAAATATGGCGCGCGCCTGTGTAAAAAAGGTCTATCTAGAAATAAAATGATATCTATATCATTTTTATTTTTGGTAATTTGCTAATTTTTGAACTGAATTTGACTCAATTTTCCTTATTTAACTGACAGCTGAACCGAGGGTAGATTTGTGTGCACGACAGAATAGTGAATAGTGAAAGTGCGGTGCCTATATACCTATGTGTACAATATAGAATCAGTGCGCGAAATATGTATGTGCTAACATCACACATTTCGGAGGAAAAGAGGGCCGTCTAAACAGAGTTCCGCAAGTAGTAAAATTTAAGCGGCACGATTTTGGTCAAGAATGAAATTTACGTGCCCTTCCTCCGGAATAATAAAATGTTAACACATACATAACACGTTATCATAAGATGTCGATATTATATAAAATGATTAGATAAGGTATTGATATAATGTAAAATGTTAAGGATTATGATATACTATTGTTTTTACGTATTTACAACATCTCATTTACTTATGTTTATTGTGTTGTCTTATGTTTTGTATGTCTTATTCTCGCTCTCCAAAGTACTAGGATACCTAGGTTATAAGTCAGGGAATTAGAATAAGGTTTAAAATAAAGACTACCGCCCGCAGTGTGTTTCATTTAGATATAAGATCTAGAACAAAAAGTTGCGGGCTAGGTGGCGTAGTTCCGGTATCGGCGCCACTGAAAAGCCGTGCACCCCCGGTCCTCCCACACCTCTTGCTACTCACAGAGGGGGGGAGGGACGATATAGGAAAAAAGGAAATTAAAAGGAAAATACCTAAACTTCGCCACCGAAAATAGTCTTTATCCTCCGTGCAATAAGAGGACCGGCCCAGATAAATAAGACTTGTAACCTAGATATTATGTACAAAAGTGGAGAGCTAATAGCATTAAATTTTCCTCAGGGAACGGGGGGATCGCTGGGGCAGCAAACTTCTATAAAAAGAGAAAGGCCTAACAGCCAGCAAGCCAGTTCGTCCTCAGCACTTGTATAGTAAGAAACCTAAGAAGAAAAGTGAGCTTGCTGCCCGTCGCCGCTCCCTCCGCACCCCTGTGTTTTTATGTAAACCAAAGCGGCGTTTTATTTCCGTATTGCCGAGTACACCTGATCTGCCGAGATCCCTGCACCAACATCAAGACCGGCAAAGCCTAAATCCCTACACCCCCCGTTAAAGCTAAGGCGTGTGGCCTGCAACATTGGCCTTCGATAGCCATCGGCGTGTAACTTTAACATCTGGTTCTCAGAGCCAGATTGCTGAGCCAACACCCGATCGCCAAATCGGCGTACACCTTTAACAATTTGGGATCTGTTAGTCGCCATTAATTAGGTTGAAATATAATTTGAAAATCGTGAACCCTGCTCTTTATCATTCTTTCAGTAAGTTTTTTTTTGTCGGATTTTGCAAGATAATTAGGATCAAGAATTTCCAGATGTCAAGTCCTTTAAAAGGCGAAGTCGCGAGATGACACTAGTGTCACTTATATGAAAACGAGAGAGCATTTGTTTAAGAAATTTAATGTCTGGATTCATTGAAGCCATTTTTTAATTTTTTAAGTCGGTCAATCGGTTTAATCGGTATAAACAACTGTTATCATCATCCGATCACTGTTATCCCTGTTTTCTCGAGTTTTTATCATCATGTGAACAGCTTTACGCGAAAATTGTAATGTACAATAGCTTGGTCGCACGCAACCATCGTATATAATATTCGGGCACGAATTGTTCGTGTGTGTGTGAACCCTCTTTGTGTGTGAGCCTCTGGAGAGTAGTGTTTGATGTCTCAGTCAGCCTCTAGACCTAGAATAAAATTGTATAATAATGTTATTTTGCATAATATAATTGAATGGCGACTTGCACCCAAACGAGTTTCAATGCATTCAGTAAACGATAAAAAATATTGGACAATCTATAAAATTGTACAATATAATTGATCGTATCAACCTGTATATTGCTGGATACTGTACGAGTACCTACATTATAGCATATAGTTTAAAGTCACACTCATAACAAAGCCTCTCTTCAAACCACGTTACGTTTAAATATTTTATGACTTATTGGAATATATCGAGTTAATAACTTCGAATGTAATTTACTTTGAAAATTAACTCAGCGCCCTATTGTTCTGTAAGCAATAAAGATAAAATTTAAGTGCTTTCCATAGGATATAACCGGGGTTTATATCTTGATTCATAGATAAAAGAATGAGGGGGAATGTTTCGAAACAGAAGTCGGAGACTTTATGATCTCGGCGAAGGTGTTGATTTATATTATTAATTGTTTTTACCCGGTTACGACGCAGTCAAAAGGGTTGTTATGCAGTAAGATAAAAAAGCAGGGATATAACTAAGTGAGAAATTCACTGTATTTCCCACTTCAATCTATTCCCCCAATGTACGTATGAGTTTCGGTAGTGTGTGAGATATGGCAGAAACCAATCCAATTTCATCCAGTTCTGTACCTCCCCATGTTTCCAAGTGTTTTCTAAAATTAGGCAGCGCATCCTGGAGCGTGCTATTGTTCGTCATTCGGGACTGATGTTCGCATGTATCGCGGATGTCCATGAGCGACAATATCCACATACCATCAGATGTTCTGTCTGTTTGTCTGCCACCTTCTTTATATAGAAAAAATTCCTAGGGATAGCTCAGTCACAGAAGTCAGCGTTATGAAAGTGTTTACCTAGGGATTTAGCTAAATACCGAGATATACATTAACATTGCAACGGATTGTCTTGCCATTTCACTAGATTAGTTTAGTGATTTAACAAGGTTCGAGCTATTTACTTTGGTTGGCTGGTTTTGAATACAGGCGGGCGGGTGCACGCTGCAATCCAACAGCCGCTGAGTTTGATGTCGACTGGCCACGTTACACCTCTCCCACGGAAGGCTACATTGAAATGTACTGCATTTTCCACTATATCCTATTCCCCAAGGTACGTACTCGTACTTGTTTCTGTAGTGAGTGAGATACGCCCATTCATTCTATCATTCCCCATTTTCCTACGGTTTTCTCCAAATCAATTTTATCAAAAATGCACATCGTATTCGCAAATATACCGAGCATTATACCATTATACCAAGCACCGAGCATTATACCAAAATAGTAGGTATTAGAAATGGTTAAAAGTTCCATCAAATTGATTTAACCCGAAAAGTCGTAAAAATAATAAAACTGCATTTAAAATAATCGAATCTATTTATAATGAAAAAATAATACTTGAAGATTTGTTTTTTTTCCGAGTTGTTAATTTGCTAGTTTGACGTTATACTCCGAATATTTTCTAATATTTTGTATTAGAAAAAATAAATAACTGATTTGACTCACCTATTAATAACCTACTTGTTCTTTTTACAATGGTTTTTAACGTCAGTGTACTGCGTCAACGAGATACGGTATAAGAAAGGAAACAAAGTATTTTTAAAAATGTATTTATTTCTCATTTTATTGTGCTTCTCATATTATTTATAAACAGGACTGTTCGTCCGCAATTTTAATTAGTGATAATTAATGATGCAACTCTTGATACTATACAAAATAAAACAATATTTTTTAAATAAATATCACTTAAATAGAAAAAAAAAGTAAAACAAAAAACAACATTTTCGACAACCAAATAATATTATGTACAAGGGTAATTAATGTGTTACACCAAAATGAATCTTATTACATTGTGCAAAAAAACAAATTTTGCAAAAATAGTGACAGTTACATATGACAGATGTATCATATAGACCAGTGATCTGCAACCTTTTTTCACTTGTGGCACATTTATATTCTTTTCAAAATTCGGCGGCTCACCTGAAGTATAATATAATTAAAAGTATAGGAATTAAAAATAATAACAAAATACGTAAATTCTGCTAATTAAAAAATCAAAAATCACTTAATAACTGAAAAAGTGTGTAACTGCTGAAAATATGTCACGGTCGTGCCTTTAAGTGTGCCGCGTGCACACGGCTCACGGCACACCAGTTGCGGAGCACTGGCATCTATAGATTGAAGCTAGAGCAGATAAAGCAAGTATGTATTTTATGATTTACAAGGGTGTGTTCACATAAGAGATATATATTTAGAATTTACCTATTGACCAATGGAACGTTCGAAAAAATACAAATTCTTTTGCAGTTAATTTAAGAATATACTCGTATTATAAATATAGATGTCTAGATGGCAACCACAGCAAATATAACGTTGTAGAACAAACGTGTTCATTCAGTCAGAACAAACGGATATTAACCTTAAACTTAGTACAATAATAACTCATTCACGAATGCAAATAAAGTTTGTAATGCGAATGCTGGATTCACTTGTTACGTTATGATATAATAAAACACTTAAAGGGTTAACTTTAACCTTTTAAGTGTTTTTATGGTCGATAAAAAATCAATCAATAAAAAACGAAGATAGGGAATAAAAATTATATTTCCACATATTTACTCCTAATTCAAAATAAGTTATGTACCGTACCTATTTTGATATGTTGATTTAATTTGAATTTGCACGTTACGTTATGGAGAGGAATGGGAAAATACAGTTAATTATTATAGATATTTAAATTTTACACTGAAAGAAATCCTGGCAAAATTCTTGTCTCTGGCAACCAGAATTTACTCATATTGAAGACAATCAGACGTCCGGTTCAAATTGTCTTTGTTCACATTCTTTCAAAATTGCATTGTTAATAATTGCAATAAGTCGATCTTGTATTATCAATATTGCTTTGCATTATTATCAAAATTGTGATTTGTATTATCAAATTTATTTGTATTAACAATATATTATTAATATCTACAAATCGACTTATAAGTTATTTCATACCTACATGTATAATTTTAATTTAAACGAAAACTCACAATGGATTGAAATACAGTTTGATTCATGCGCAAGGTATTTTTTTCCAGTGGAGATACCTTTTATGTGAACATACGTCGTAACACAATAGTAATAAAATTGACACGTTAGATAATTTAGCACCAGTAAAACATAAAGGAAAATACAATTATATTATTGCTGTATCGAAGTTATGAAATACGATGTGATAGTTAATTTATTGTGATATGATTATAAAACTTACTATTTTTTTCACTTACATAATTTCTTTAACTACAAATTTTGTACAATATCTACAAATTCAGTGAATTGATTTACAACTTCTTGTTTTATACACGACAGTGTGTTAGAGCCATTTTCACTTGATGTCTGCACGCCAGTGTTAACTGTAGTAACAGTTAAACAAAATATAGTTAACACCATAAAATATTTGGTATAATCGTTTTGTAGTTTACGCTGTACCGAAAACACTGGTGATGAAACGCTACAAGAGAATAGGCCCTTCATTATTGTTCATTATAACCGTCATAATTTAGGACTAGCTCGAAATAACTTACTAGGACGAAACTGCTACACTACCTAAAATATGGTCACGTGAGTTATTTACAAAAATCAGTAATAATTAATTCCTAATTAAACGATATCTTTCCAAAATAAGATCATGAAAATGTACCACTTCTAAATAGTTATGGACAAATCTTCTACTTAAAAATAAAACATACATGTAATACAGAACTTTAGCAAATTAGAGCCTAATGTCGTAGTCCATAGATATCAGTAACTTTAAACAATGAAGAAGGCAAGAGAGGCCGTCAGTGAAAATTAGGCCGTAAAAGTGTACTACTTAAAGTTCTAATTAAATTGATCCTGTCTCACTCAACACTTCACTCTCACTCAATGCAAATGTTATGGCACCCGACCATAATATTATCACTTAATTCATGACATGGGGATCTCGGCAGACAGTCGATGTCTCGATGAAGCTCTCGTCCCGCAAGTACCGCATGTGTTATTGCTGTATCCCGAATCGGAGCCGAAAGAAGAATCCCCACTAGGAGGCTTAGGAGAAGCCCTTGGCCCTCTCCAGCAGGCTATTCCAGGAAGTTCTCCCCCAGGCCAAGCGCCTCCACCTCCCGGTATAGGCCCTTGAGGTCTCGCTCCAACAGTTCCAACTTGAGGATAAAGTCTCAACAATGCATCTAGCAAAACACCTTCGTGAAATTCCGAAGGATCAGGCGGATGTATATGGCGTGGCATTCTGTGCTGCGCTCGTCGTCTTTCTAACGACTTCGGCCGTCGATCTAATCTTTGATGTCGAGGGCGATGAGGCAAAGATTGAGGGGCTGAAGGCCTTGAGCAAGTTCTGCAAGGGACCGCTTCGCCGACAAGACTTAGTTCATCTTCTGCGAAGTGGTCGTCGCTGTGAAGGGAGTCATCAGAGCGGTGAGGCAGTTCCTCGTATAGAGGGGCTCCACATGCGTCACCACCACATGTGTTGCCTCCTCGCCAGGTACCGCCAGAGCCGCAGACGAAGACGCGACCAGGGCAGCCTGGTCTTTTTGTTTCTACCATCTGTAAAAGAAAGAGAAAATTAATTCTATAAATTTGGACTTTTTGACTTAAATTCCAGAAGTGAAGTCGAGGTTTTGTTTAATGACAAAAATTGTGTAGTTTTTTTTTTATGGACGATGTGGGCAGACGAGTATACAGTCCACCTGATGGTAAGTGGATACTGTCGCCCATAGACATCCGCGATACATACCAACATTAGTCCAAAATGACAAACGTTGGCACGCTCCCGGATGCGCTGCCTACCTTTGGAGATGTAGGAAAGGGAAAGGGCTGGGAAAATGGGGAGGGGTAGGATGGGAATAGGCTCTGGCACATCGCACTCACACGGAAACACGTACGTAAATTAGAGAAATGAGATGAAATGGGTAATGCAGTTCCATTTCAAGATAGTCTTCTGTGAGAGAAGGGTAACGTGGCCAGTCAAGCGCGCCCAGCGGCTGTTAGATTGCAGCGTGCACTCTCCCCCTGACGTGTGTGCGTTTTGTGATTTAATAGTGATAGTTTATTCAAGTTCAAAGTGCCTAACGTGTGTGATAATCAAACAAAAGCATAAGACTACTGTTTTGTGTGCTTCCAAGGAGTTTAACTCTTTTGTCCTCAGTAAACCTACTATCACTTACTGAGCGACTCCTAACTTACTTCGAAAGAACTGAACATTGACTAGTTGTTAATTACGAAGAAAACTTGACACTGACAGAATGTATGTTCTATTTGCGCTATTGCTACATAAGATACTAAAAGAAAAAGACTGGTCCATAATATCACTATCCTGAATAACGTTATTAAGTTGCCTTTAAAAATGGTTTTTAAACCTTTTACGTCGTGCTTCAGGAATTTATTTTAATTGGTATTAGTATGTAGGACATAAATTGTAATTACTTGCAATTTGACTTTATCATAGAGATTATTTAAATTATTAAATCTCAAAGTTCTTACCTCCAACTGCGGTTCTAGATCTGGCCTATGTGGTAATGGTGGTCTTCTAGGTAGGTCCTGTAGGTCTTCGTATAATGGAGCTGGAGGCGGTGCTCGACGCTGCGACCCGGTGCTATGCGATGGCGCTGATGATTTCGATGGCAGCAAGTTTGTGACTTTCCGTTTGTGTCTGGTAAGGAAAAATATTGATTAAACATAGTTTATTACTGTTGAGGACACTTTTGTCTACTACAATCTCTTAATAGATAGAGGACAGTATTGTCCTACAACCTTATAGGTCGCCGGGGGATGTGGACTGTATATATAGGGATGTTGTACAATAATAACGCCTTATTTCCTTGTTTCTTCGATAATATCAGCAGAGCCGGGGGCAGGGGGCAGAGGTACTTGTTGTTCTACTACTTGTCCTAGTCACTTGGTTGACCGTTTGTAGTGTTCGGAGTGGTGCCGCTGATCGGAATGCCGGAAGCCCAAAATGGTTCGTCTTTTATTCCATTTTGGCTTCCCCTTCTACTTTTCTACATGTGTACCTCTCCCGCTACCCCGCGGGGGATCATTTATTCATAATACACAGTTATACATTATACACATTTTTATAGGATTCTTATAAGATACTTAATGGATGTAAATTAACCTAAGAGGGATCTAATAAGATCATGACGCTATAACGTTCGGTTTCGAGTGGACGGGGTGCGTGGTTTGTGCGACATATTTACGTAACCCCGTCCCCCGCTTCAGGACTATAAATATTATATTCGTCCGCCAGGTGGCGGAGCGCTTAGTTGTTTCCCGAACGCCATAGCGCCCACAACTTATCCCTAGCATGCCCTACTTACCCTATTCACTAATAATCATCCTAATAGGGTAATAAAAGACACACTAGGGATCATTTTAATATCAGTTTACATAATACATACTCATAAATGGACATTATACAAATAGTGTAAACCTAATGATATTGTTGAGATATTCATACATTTTCATACATTTATAAGACACTAAAGAGAAACAACTATACAAGCGAAACTATTATCTATACATATGCGAGTACCCTAGCTTTTTACATTTTCATTTATTCCGTCGTTAACATACTCCCGCCGTCGCCGTCTCGCGACCTAACCGGTAGAACGACGATCTTCTTTGTGGGTCGCCGCAGAACGTGTCCGTTGCTTGTTTGTAGGTCGACGACGCGCACTTCGCCGTCTTGCCCGGGGTACGTAGCGATGACTCTTCCTCGCGGCCATGTGTTCCTTGGTAGATTTGCGTCGCACACGATGATTAAATCTCCGACGCGTGGTGCCTCGCCGATCGTGCGGGGCTCCCGCCGGTATTGAAGCAGGGGGAGATACTCTCGTACCCAGCGGCTCCAGAAGGTGTCGGCTAGCCGCTGGGCGCGCCGCCAATGCGCGCGTGCATCTATGTCTTCTTCGGTGAAGGCGCCCGGTGCCGGGACATGGGAATTGGGTCCCAGCAGCAGGTGATTGGGTGTGAGCGCCTCCGGTTCCCCTGGTGTCACTGCCACGTGTGTGAGTGGACGGGAGTTGACCGTGTTTTCTACTTCGACGAGCAGTGTGTGGAGTGTTTCGTCGCTCGGGTACTTTTCGTGTAGCGTTGCTCGCAGGCCTTCTTTCACCGTGCGAACCATGCGTTCCCAGGCCCCGGCCATGAAGGGGGCGGAGGGGGGAACGTGACGCCACGCGATGTGCTTCGCTGTTGTCCCTTCTCGGACCGCAGTGAGTGCGGCCTCGTCGAGTTGTCTTTCCGCGGCTTTGAAGTTGGTGGCGTTGTCGCACCACAACTCCTTTGGGCAGCCGCGTCGCCCCATGAATCTTCGCAGCGCAGATATAGCAGAGTCTGCGCTGAGTGATGCCGCTACTTCCAAGTGGACGGCCCTTGTCGTCATGCAGGTGAATAGGGCGACATACCTTTTTTCTCGGTGTCGGCCCACGGTTACTTCGAGTGGACCGAAGTAGTCGAGCCCGGTGAAGGTGAACGGGCGCGCGTGATGTGCTACACGCGCGTGCGGTAGATCCCCGGTGGCTGGACTCGTTGGTTTCGCCTTCTTCAACTTGCATGTTATACATACCTTTAAAACGCCCCGTACTGTAGGGCGAATTTTCATAACGCAGAATCGCTGTCGTACTTCATTCACTATTAGCTCGACGCCCCCATGATGCATCTTCCTATGTACATGATCTATGTACATCTTCGTGTAGTCATGTGCGCCGTCTAGTATAGCTGGATTTGCCGTTTCCTCGCTAATCCCTTCTGTGGCAGCGATTCTTCCTTTTAGTCTTAGTAGTCCGTCCGTTCCCATGATAATACTTAGACCGGCGAGTTTGTCGTCTCCCGCCGGTGTGGTGCTACGCTTGATGCGTTTGCGTTCGCATGCGTAGCTGTCTTCTTGTGCTGCCTTCGTCCAGAGATGTTCGGCTTGAATGAGATGATGCGCCTCTAATGGCACGAACTTGCGCTGATCGCATGCGGATTCTCTCGCCGTTGCCGCCTTTGCGTTGCCCTTTTTTGTCCTTGACCATGCCGGGTCCGATGTCGGGTTGGCGATGGTCCTTTTGCGACGCGCTGCTGCTACGGTGTGTCTCCTTTTTCGACATAAGTCGATGAAATGTAGTACGCGTGCGGTGGCTCGGATCAGGCGCTCCCATTTTGAAAAGCGCGTGATATCGGGCAAGTGTGCGTGCCCCTTTATGTCGTTCGTTGTTGCGCAGCATCTCTCCCTTTCTTCCCCGGTGCGTTCCTTTGTCGTGCTTGTCTCGACCGGCCATTGCTCTTCAGGTGATAGTAGGAAAGGCGGGCCGGTGAACCATCGGTGATTCTTGTTGAAATCCGCGGGTGTCGCTCGTGTCGCGTCGTCGGCTACATTGAGTTGTGACGGCAGCCATCTCCAGTCCTTTTTCTTTGTAGTATCTTCAATCTCGGCGACGCGATGTGCGACGAACGTTTTGAACGTCCGTGGTTCGGCTCGGATCCACGCGAGAGCGGTGCGTGAATCACTCCAATACACCTGTCTTGCGGCCATGAAGTCGTGCTCTTTCGCGACGTTTTTCGCTAGTCGTGCTCCGAGTACCGCCGCCTGTAGCTCAAGTCGTGGTATAGAGACGGGCTTGAGTGGTGCGACGCGGCTCTTTGCAGCGGCTAGTGATATTCTTACGGTGCCGTCGGCTCGTTGTAATCTCCAGTACACGGCGGCTGCGTAGGCTTCTTCACTTGCGTCTACGAAAGTGTGCAGTTCTCTTCTTACGGCCGGTTCTACATCATAGCAGCGGGGAATGCGAAGTTCTTCTAGAGCGCGTAGTGTATAAAGCCACGCGCTCCATCTTGGTTGCAGCTCTTCGGGAAGCGGTTCGTCCCAGCTCGTTCCATGACTCCATGTATCTTGCATGAGTCGTTTCGCCGGAGTAGTTATCGGCGATACGAGTCCGAGCGGGTCGAACAGCGACATTATCACGCTGAGTGCTTCCCTCTTGGTGGGTGGACGTCTACCTTCTATTACGTCGGGTGGTGTCTTCATAGCATTTATGTGGAAGCCGATGCAGTCTTCATTTACCTGCCATAGGAGGCCGAGTGTCTTTTCTATCTCGCTCCCGCCTATGGTGACTGTCGTGGCTCCGGGATCCGACGAAAATTGTTTGACGACGGACTTCTTGTTAGACACCCATCCCCGTAACTGGAAGCCGGCTTGACGGTGTATCTCGTCGACCGACTTTACGACTCTCGCAGCCTCCTCCTTGTCTGGGAAGCTGGTTATGAAGTCGTCCATGTAGTGGTTTGTTTGGATCTCTCTGGCGGCGCGTTCGTTTACATGTGCGAACTCGGTGGCGTTGCGATTCTTGATGTACAGCGCTGTGCACGGTGATGATGTTGCCCCAAATATGACTGACGTCATCTTGTACTCACGTGGTGGTGTGTTGCCTCTTTCGTCTCCCCTCCATAGGAAGCGTAGTGCGTCTTGCTCTTCCGGTCGTATCTTGATTTGCATAAACATCTCCTTGATGTCCGCTGACACTGCAATGGGATGTTGACGGAATCTCATGATGACTCCGGGCAGTGATTGAAGTAGATCAGGCCCTGACAGCAGCATATAATTCAGGCTGCGGCCGAAGGATCTCGCAGCGGCATCGTGGACGACTCGGATCTTCTCCTTTGCCGGGTTGATGACGGCGAAATGTGGCAAGTACCACGTCTTGTCTGCAGGTGGCGCTGTAGTCGCAGGCTCGGCGTATCCGGATACTAACAGGTTCGTCATACGTTCCTTGTATTTCTCCCTAAGCTCCGGGTCGCGGTCGAGTTTTCTTTCTAGGTTGTGCAGCCGTTTGAGAGCATCCCCATAATTGTTAGGGATCTTTACATTATCCTCTTTCCACAGGAGTCCGGTTTCGAACCGCCCGTCAGGTAACCGTCGACTTTGCTTACTCAAAATGTCGATAGCTCGCTGCTCCGGGTCATCCTTTGTTTGCCTCGGCTCGATGCCCAGTGACTCCAATTTGAAGAAGTTCTTCATTAACTCCTCCATTTCGTCGCGCTTCTCGCTGATGTGGCCGCAGAAGGTGACGGGTTCACATACTGAAGTGCGGCATCCATGCAGTACCCATCCCAGTAGCGTTAGCGATGCTACCGGTTTGTTCCTTTTTCCCGCTCGGATCTGACGGGAGACGATCAACTCCCAGTTGTCCTGTCCGATGAGAATCTTAGGGCATGCATTTTTATAGATGAGCTCGTCCTTGACGTCATCTAAGTGTGTGCAGTCTTCTAGGTCCGTTTCTCCGACAGTCTGCGATGTGAAGTTCAGACGTTTGATGGTACGTGCGCCTTTCAATGTGTGCACGCTGTCCGAATGTAGCCCTTGTATTTTTACGTCGATAGTGCGGCTTTTCTCGTGTTTTGTTTCTCCGCCGTTGATGCCCTGTATGGACATCGTGTCAACTGGCCCGTTGATGCCAAGGGAGTCTACTATAGCATCCTCAATGATGGTGACGGTGCTGCCTTCGTCGAACAACGCGTACGTATGTACCTTCGCGTGTGGTCCGGCAAGCACTACGGGTGCTATTTTTAGATAAGCTCGGCGTCGATGCGGTATTGAATTCGCGGCGGTGGCCTTGTTGATAACTTCTGTTGTAGACGTAACTATTTCTTCTTTGGGCTCTTCTGACTTCACTATTGGCGATGGAGTCCGACGCGTATGATGTAACAGCCGATGATGTGCCATCCCACAACCGCTGTGCCCACATGGCTTAACTCGGCAGTTGCCCCGGCGATGGTTGCTAGACAGGCAACGGAAGCAGATGTTATTTCTTTTTGCTATTTCCCAGCGGGTGTCGATATCGCTGTCTGCAAATTGTTTGCACGAAGGCAAGCTGTGATCTTCCTTGCATAGTGGGCAAAGCTTCATTTTTCCGTCGGTTGTGGCGCTGTAATCATGCTTCCCCTTTCCGTTGGCAGAGGCGCTGTGTTCATAGTTCCATCTTCCGTTGGTAGGGGCGCTGTATTGGGGCTTTCCCTTTCCGTCGGTAGAGGCGCTGTGTTCATACTTCCATCTTCCGTTGGTAGGGGCGCTGTATTCGGGCTTCCCCTTTCCGTCGGTAGTGGCGCTGTATGTGCGTTCGGTTTTCCTCCTTATTGCTTTTTCTCTTATATTCGCAGGTACGGACCTTTCTCTTGTAGGTACGGCGATGGGATTAATAACTTCGGGTGGTGCGTAGGCACTGCACTTATCGGCTTCTATGTTCAGGAACGTCGATAGTAGGTTTAGTGTAGGCACCTCGTGTTCCCATGCGCTCGCAAAGTCGTACCATTTGCTCTTCAGTATTGGGGTGAATTTGTCCATTATAGCCCGGACTAACTCGGGGCTATAGAGGTAGTTCTCCCTTTTCATTTCCTGTATGGTGGCCACGGCGTTGGCCACCTTACTGGCGAATACGCAGAGGTCGCGGGGCTCGTCGGTCAGCTTGCGCAAATATCGCAACTTTTCTGCCTCATATGCGACGAGTGCATCCGGCCTCCCGAATCTTCTTCCGAGAGCCTCCATAATTTCGTCCGGCTCTCGGTGGGCGGTGAACAGGCTCGCTACCGCCTCCATAGCGGTACCCTTTAGGCTCTTTCTTAGCCGTGCCAGGTTGTCGCTCTTCATGAAGGCGCGCCTTGAATCCTCATACGCGCCCTTGAACCCCAACCATGCGCTGCCATGTCCGTCGAACGTAGGCAGCTCGGTTATATACCTTGGTGTCTCCCTTGCCGATATCTTCACCGCCTTGGAGATCGCAGAGGCCATTTGCTCCACGATGTCTGCGGTAGGGCGTGCGGGCCGAGACGTACTATGCTCTCGGTGCTTATCTCCGTCATCTTCATCATTGGCGGTGTAAGCTCCCCGTCCTCGTCCTCCTTCATACTTTATCGGCGAGATCTTGCGAGACTTAGGCTCCGCCTCCTGCGGGGGTACAGGGGGGGGGTGCGTCGTTCCGGTTCAACCATTTTTCTAACCGGAACGATTGGTCTTTGTCTTCCTTTTCTTCATTATCTGCCTCGGAGCCCGATTCTAATTCCGCTAGCCTGAGTTCCTGCTCCTTGGCTTGCAGGCACAGCTGTAGTAAGGTACGTTCGACCTCCAGACGTTCCTTCTTCTTGGCGGATGCGGTAGAGCGGTGTGACCTCGCCGTGACGCTTGCGGCTCGTGGAACGATCGTGACGTCCGCTGCCGCCGAAGTCGTCTTCATAGTGGCCTCGGTGCTAGTAGTACCGCTGCTGGTGGTCGTCGTCCCTGTCGCTGTGGTGCCTGTGCCTGTGGTAGCGGAAGTCGTGGCCGTGGACTCCGTGGTGGCCGATGTTGATTCCGTAGTGGTTTGTGCTCCGCTCTGCGATCCCGTCCGGCTCTGTGATCTCGTTGTTGACGGCATTGTGAAAACAACGGTTTGTAGTTTTTGACGTGGAAATTGAGACGTTTATGACGTGGAAATTGAGACGTTTAAGACGTGGAAATTGAGATGTTTATGACGTGGAAATCAGGACGTGGAAATCAAGACGGAAATCAAGACTTGTATGCACGGACGAGTACGACGCGTCGTCTCTTCCCGCTGTTTCTTCCTTAAACAACGCCGTGCAATTCTTGACTTGGCGACTTGATGAACCGTGGACGCTGATTCTTCTTATCCGGCTGCTCGAAGGACCATCGATGTTGAGGACACTTTTGTCTACTACAATCTCTTAATAGATAGAGGACAGTATTGTCCTACAACCTTATAGGTCGCCGGGGGATGTGGACTGTATATATAGGGATGTTGTACAATAATAACGCCTTATTTCCTTGTTTCTTCGATAATATCAGCAGAGCCGGGGGCAGGGGGCAGAGGTACTTGTTGTTCTACTACTTGTCCTAGTCACTTGGTTGACCGTTTGTAGTGTTCGGAGTGGTGCCGCTGATCGGAATGCCGGAAGCCCAAAATGGTTCGTCTTTTATTCCATTTTGGCTTCCCCTTCTACTTTTCTACATGTGTACCTCTCCCGCTACCCCGCGGGGGATCATTTATTCATAATACACAGTTATACATTATACACATTTTTATAGGATTCTTATAAGATACTTAATGGATGTAAATTAACCTAAGAGGGATCTAATAAGATCATGACGCTATAACGTTCGGTTTCGAGTGGACGGGGTGCGTGGTTTGTGCGACATATTTACGTAACCCCGTCCCCCGCTTCAGGACTATAAATATTATATTCGTCCGCCAGGTGGCGGAGCGCTTAGTTGTTTCCCGAACGCCATAGCGCCCACAACTTATCCCTAGCATGCCCTACTTACCCTATTCACTAATAATCATCCTAATAGGGTAATAAAAGACACACTAGGGATCATTTTAATATCAGTTTACATAATACATACTCATAAATGGACATTATACAAATAGTGTAAACCTAATGATATTGTTGAGATATTCATACATTTTCATACATTTATAAGACACTAAAGAGAAACAACTATACAAGCGAAACTATTATCTATACATATGCGAGTACCCTAGCTTTTTACATTTTCATTTATTCCGTCGTTAACAATTACTACATAAGCAGTATTTGAACTCTTTTCCTATCATATATCTGGAATATTCTAGAATATTTTGGTGATTCTTCGTTAATGAACATATTTTTGTTGCAATTGAAATAATTATGGTTCTCGCTTCATAGAACTTCGATTAATGAGAAATAATAATTAAATGAGCAGCAAAAATATTGTGAATGGACAGCAAACTGATGGTATCAAATTCAAATTTTTTTTTTCTTAACCTAACTCAAGTTTAAGTTCTGTGGTAACATTAAAGAAATAGGACTCCGTCGATTTAGTGATGATGTTCTTAGTAATTTTAAATTATTTACTTCAGTTATTTAAAAAGAAGATATTTTGTTGATCATAATTAAATATAGGCCATTAAATATATATTTTTTGCATCTCGTTTAAATACAAGTCTTAATTAATTAGGATTATAAAAGTTTTCAGGAAATTAAACTTCGGAAAGTTAATAGTTAATTACGAAAATCACCGAAAAGATTTCTGAAATTTGCTCAAACGATTCGATTTCTTGGATGGTAGACTATTGTAGAAGCGAGGAGGGTAAAATTTCTGGAGTTTGCAGTACGAATTTTGGTTCTAACAAATGACTCACAAGTCGTCCTTCCGTAAATCCTTCTAAAATAATAGTACAGCATTAGGAACTTCCTACCTTGTCTTATTGTGTTAACATTGTCAAAACCTACTTAATTTGGCTTTTCGCTACATGAGAGTGATTAATAGGTTTAATTTCCTCAAGGATCGCGGTGTGTGTGTGTGACGTGAAGTTATCTCGCCTGAAATGGGAAAAGCTGAAATTGTCTATAGTGTGGAGCTCGGGAACTTTCATTTATGTGGAACACGGGACGTTTCATTTATCATTTAAGTCTACGTTAACCAGGTTGTAACGTAACTTAGTCCGGTTTTAGTGATTGTGGTTACACGGGATAATTTCAGACCGGTGATGGCCTAAAGTGACATTATTTAAGGAAAAACACCCCATGTTTCAGGTATCAATTTCAGTTTTCTAGATATATAGAATTTAGTGAAACATTTAAAAAAAAATGGCTGCAACGTCAACTCAGGTGGTAGTTCTCTAAAAAAACTAGCAAGTCTTCACTCCAGCAAAAAAATACTTAAACAATAAATAGTACCTTTAAATCAACCATTAAAAAGATGAACAGCATGTATATAAAACCGGTCTATTATTGAACTAAGTAGGTACTTATTCAAATAAAGCGTTTTTTTTTATATTTATCGTAGAATAGAACTAGTAGAGCGCTTCTCTAGCTGTGCGATGTACAATATTTAATACTTTATTCGTAAATATAAATAGTAGGTATTGACGGTGACAGCTATAAGGAAGTGCAGCAGGCACGTCCTTTCGGATAGATAGCAAATCAATCAATTTACACAGGCATTTGACTTTACGAGCTTATTTTAATTTAGATTTGCATTAGCGACCAAGGGGTTCTTAGGAATTTAGTGGCAAGAAGTTCAGTAAATAACAATACTCGCTAAAGTATAGTTAGATGACTCTGTCTTAAAAATAACAATACTCGCAAGAGTATAGTTAGATGAATTTGTCTTAAAAATAACAATACTCGCTAGAGTATAGTTAGATGACTTTTTCTTAAAAATAACAATACTCGCTAGAGTATAGTTAGATGACTTTGTCTTAAAAATAACAATAGTCGCCAGAGTATAGTTAGATGACTTTGTCTTAAAAATTAAACGTTAGAGCATATTTTTGTTTGAACAAATTCTTGTGAAGGAGCCAAATAGACCATTGTACTAAGTAGTTATTTATGGAAGGATTTTTCAACAATTACTAGTTCGACGGCGAGGAGAAAATATATTGTGAGAAAAATATTTTTTTAATTTTCGGACATCAACGTGTTCGAAAATTAAAATTAAATTCAGGCATATCCAACGATCCGTATTGGGTAAGCGCTGGATTATGACCTGAAATTCCTTCGGGATTATAAGGAGAGGCTGGATCTTACGGTGGGATGTTAAAGGCTTACATGGAAGTAAATTTGGCCCAGTATTACAGTTCTAAGTATTAAACGATTTTTTAAAGAATCGTTTTAAATATTCGAGAACGGATTACAGTTTTAGAGGTTCTCGAATACTTTTATAGACTTACATTTAGTTTAGTAAAATGGTTTAGTTTACATGAAAAGAGGTTACAATAAACTGTTTTAGGGAAATTGAGTAACTGGAGGACGATTTCTTAAGTGAAATGAATTTGTTACAAAATAATCGAAATAAAATAAGAATGAGTGGAATCATAGAAAGTTTCAAAATTTCAACGGATTAAATTAAACACACACACTCACACACATATACATAAATTTTCTAAAACCTACTAAGAATAGCGAAATCTAATTTCTCTCGATTGGTACGTGTGTTGGCAATATGAATTGACAATTTTAAATTTGCAACTTATTTATTATTTACTTTTATCTTTGCAATTTATAAACCGTTTTCGAAAAGAGAATGTTTATATTGTTCTAATAATTGCTGCCTGAATGAATAGTTATTGCACCAAGCCGTGCCGTGCCATCAGCTCTTTAAAATCATTTATTACAGATAACATCAGTCTACTAGTTGAGTCGTAGTCGGGAGCAGGTGAAGTTAAACGTCTAGCTACTAAGCATTGTTGGTACAAATAATGATATCAATTTATTTTCTACTTCAAGTCGTCTAAAAAACCAACAACAATATCTCTGCCCACAAAACTTTTTTCATTGTGTGCAGCTATCAAAAGATCACTATTAATATTTGTCCGAAGTACAATATCATATTTTGCGGTTATCTATTCCAAGCGCATTCTTTGAGCTAACTGTGTTTTAATAACGGTAGGAATAGTATAGATAAGCCTTTTTATTATAGCTGAGAATGATTTATATAACGTTTGAGTTACGTTTTAATTCTGTTTTGTAGATTTGCTGATAACTGGGAATTAAGAATAATTTATACTAATTTATTTTATTTCAACAGAATACATTGATTGTTTAGTAACTTAAATGACTTAAGAACAATACATATAGGTACATTTTTATAGTAAGCATTTTTATTGTAATTGCAAAAGTAACCATCTGTGGTTAATTTATTTGTTTAGATATTGATTTTACATATTGCGGTTTAATAAACACGCAATCATAGGCAATATGAATAAAATTGCGTAGTATCATCGCTGCGCATGCAAAATCCGACAAACATGTTATGTCAAAATCGGGATTCTTCATTTATGAAGTCCTATGAAGCCTTCTTATGAAGTCGGCTATGGTATATCCATAAAGTCCGTTTTTTTTTCTATTTTTAGTAGAAAAATATTTCTATTGGGAATATCAAAATGTTTGTCAGATTTTACATGTGCAGCTATAGTATGCTACCACCATTCTTTGAAAGGATGACATTAAATGAAACATGATTCTGGAGGAATGTAAGATTGGAACTTATCATTGTAATAAAAATTTTAAAAATAAATTAACTAAATAGGTATTATCAGATGTTTTAAATCTATTCCTAGACGCTTAGTGTCAACAATAATAATACAATTATTTTCCTTACGACAAAGTGATAATATTATTAAGAATTACACTTATTATTACAAATACAATTATTACACTTATTATTACAATTATATTATTACAAAAGAATTTTAACTTAAAGGATTTTGTGACTATCTGTCAAAAGGTTCTGTATGGTGCCTAGTGGATAATCTCTAAAAATTAAATAAATAAATTTAAACCACTACTGTCGTGTTTGTTATTTAAAAAAAATGATGAAATGAAATTATCGTCACAAACACACGTTTCGGATCAAACGGAATATCCACGTAGGACATTTCGTTACGTCTCATTAATTTCACATCCGCAGCGTATCCCTTTCAATTACATACAAAAAGATATGGGATTATTATAAAATTATTAGACACGCTAATTTCACCACACTCTAAGCAGATGTTGTGGTAAAAAATCCAGGTAGCGAAACCTTAAGTTTGATGTATTTATTAAATTTTGAGAAGATTATGTATAGAATTTTTGAGATGATCATGTCATAAGCAGATTATAGCTGCCAAAAAGGTTTTTCTTTATTGTGTATAAAAGTTTTTGTGATGATTCTTGATTGCAATATTTAGTTATTGCAGTCTTTAGTTCTTGCAACACATGTGAAGGTATATTTTATTCACAAGGTGACTAAGGGATCTGGAGGGGGGTGCGGCAGGGGGGGTTGCATGCTGCAATCCAACAGCCGTTGGGCGAACTCGACTGGCCTCGTTACCGAAGACTACCTTGAAATGTACTGCATTTCTCACTTTATCATATTCCAAAATGTACGGACGTATTTCGGTAGCGAGTGCGATATGCTAGAGTCCATTCCCATCCAATCCAATGCTATCCCTTCCCATTTTCCCAATCATTTCTCCAAATTCATTCCTACATCAGGCATTCAGGACTGATGTTGTCATGCACCGCGGGAGTCCATGGGTGGCAGTATCCACTTAGCACCAGGCGGACTGGATGCTCGTTTGCCACCTTAATTCGATAAAAAAAAACATAGCCGGCAGCGGCAATGAGGAGACCCTCGTGTGCAAGCAGTGGACGATAAACCGGCTGGTATGCAAGTATGCACATAAATGCAAAAGTATATTCACATAAATATATAAATAAACAATATTGTACTGCATTAATAAAATCCAAGGTAACGCCAGATTTAAAATTAATACAAATCTGACGAACTTGTAAGTACTTGTCCTAATGTCCCACTGTCCTGTACCCACAGGCTTCCCCCAGGAAGTCACTGGGGTGTACCGGGCCGTAATCCACCACGTGGGTCCCCAGTGCGGATTCGTGGATCACATATTTCAGTTTTCTTTCTGAAGCATGTAGGTTTTCTTGAGATGTTTTCTCTCATCGACGAGCTAGCGACATTTTTTTTTTTTAAATCCGTGTTAGTTTTTTAACTCAGTGGTACGGGTCGAGGATTTCAACTCACGATCACACGATTGTGCGTTGAATATAGATACCCTTGGCTATCATCGCTTTAATCTGAAGAACGTCTAACTTGTTATTCAATTTATACATTTTTAAATGCCAATATCCAATAACAACAATTGTAAGGCTCCAGCCGTATTTAAATATTCTTATTTATAAACTAGAAACGGTATGACGTCACAAACGCTTTATAGAAGAATCCGACAAGGGCCTAAAAGTGCACTTCCAACGGAGTTGCAATACACAATCTGGGTTAAGTGGAGATACAGGGGGAAGAAATAGTATTTTTAAATCGCATTTTAGGAAAATAATTCTTTTGCTTGTACCCATTTTTCTTTAGGTAGGTATATAAGTTTGAGTTTCATTCTACTTCTCTTAAAAGTAGGTACTTTTTAAAATTCAACAGTGCCAGCGAGTCATTTCCTTATTTGAAGATAGGATTAATGAATTTTTAATCTATAGAAAACTTTTCTGTACATATTCGGAATTTTGAGTTATTTAACGTTTTTTAAGTAATTATTATAATAATATCCAGCATTGGATATTGAAAGGGCTGATTGCATTATAATAAAATAGTTTAAGGTAGGGACTAGACATCAATCTGTGAAAGTAAATTGAAAATATCAAGATAAAATATTAATTTGTAAGACCTGGAAGTAACTAGCTGGAAAACCGCTTTAGAAGTTAGGAGGACCGCACTACTGTGTTAATTATGTCACTAACACAGTAGTGTCAATCAATACATTGACGCATGCATGACTGACAAAGATAGCAATGGCGTCAATATAATAAAATTTAAAAAAATACTTTATTTCTAACTGTTTGCCCACGGATTCGCCCGCGTTGATTTTATTTTAAAAGTAATGAACTCCTGGAAAAAATGCGGGATTGAAAGTTTTCAGGTCCAACAATGAAATTTCCACATCTGTAAATTAAAATCTTTTTGAGATACAGACATTGCATGAAAAATACTTCCTTCTGATTTTCGCCCCCTTCTAACTCAAATTAAAAAAAAACACCGATACATAAATGTGTTTAATAATTTCAAACAATAGATATGTCTATTTGCTAAATTTCATGTCTCGGACTTAAGTAGTTATACGAGTAGTTCTTGAGATACGAGTAGGTACAGGCATTGCAGAAACGACTTCTCCCCCTTTTTCTCCCTTATCCCAGTAAGATTTCAAAAATCCTTCCTCAGAGGATACGTATGTCATAAAACATATCCACTGTGTAAATTTCATGTTTCTAGCTTCAGAGGTTTCGGCTAGGTGATGATGACTCAGTCAGTCAGTCATGACATCTCATTTTATATGTATAGATGAGTTTGTTTTCTTTTTTATTTGTCGAATAAATTCTAGTTGTCGTATCAATTTCTAGTTGTCGTATCAATTTGAACTACTGTTTCTTAAATAGAAAGAAAGCGTCAGACGAACAGATACTGACGAGGATACTGCCAGCCTGTGACATCCACGTTGCATGCCGACATCGGTCCAAACTGACGATGGCATATACATAGGCGTGAAAAAGGTTATCTCACTTTTCGTTTATAGAGTAAAAATGATTCTCATTTGACTCGTACTAAAATGCAGATTATGACGAGGATAGCATATCACAAACGGACTGCAAGTGGCATCACGTGGCGTCACGCGACGTAGGCGCTATTCGACCACCCACGGATAGCCATTACCTCGCTGTACAGCTGCCGGTTGGTATTGGACAGTCGTAATGAAGTGGATAACGCATATACATAAATGCGACTTGTGTCATTTGTTTTGTATGTAAATGTTTTGTAATTCTAGCATAATTTTGTTGTAATATTTTGTGTATTTTGTTTGTGTGGTTCTCTCTTTTCAAATAGAGAAAATGTAACTTAAAAATAATTAATTACAATCCCGAATTTTCGATCATATTAACATTGTGCATTTTTATTGATAATGTTGTCGTCTGTCATGTATCAGGTTATTTCTAGAATTATCCGGCTGTTTTATATAATAATACAATAAAAATAAAATGAGTTTAAGTAATAGTAAAATTAAATACCTACACTATTTTTAATATAATTATTTAAAAAAATAATTATTGTAATTTATCTGTTTTAATATTAAACATAGGTTAATATTATTAGGTTGGGTTAGTATTTTATTACGTTAGAAATATCTTTATATATTGTAAAAAAAAAATATAAAAAATATTGTTAAGTGAAATATTGAATAGTCAAATTATTAAAATTTCAAATATGAAATATGCATCTTGCAGTTTTGAATGGGGGAAAATATTGATTAAAATTATTTTTTTATTAGCGACTATTGCAACATTTAATTTTAATTTAATTCACGTTTACCCAATATAGAAAAAAATCAAGCATTATTACATAGCATGTCTGTTCCGACAGGTGTGCAAACGCAGTCAGCTTTTTGCATGTTTTTATGTATTTGATAGCAATGCAATTTTTTTAAGTGCGACTAATACCTATGTTAATTTGTACAGCTATCGGAGACAAACCTATTTTATATTTTAAAATAATTATATCTATGTTTCTAGATTGCAAAAGATTCTAGGTCTTTTGATAACTTTTTAAATCGTATTTTTTAACGTTGAAATATCATAGCGTATAAATAAAATATGTGTATATATATAAATATAATTAGAGTGTGTAAATAACAGTTCAGGAATAAAAAATGTGTCATAAATATTCATAAAAACAAACAGAACAATACTTAAGTAAAAAGTGACCAAAACACAAGAGGGTTTCTTTCTGATTTCTACACACCGGTTTCCTTATCTATTATCTCATTTTTTAAGATAATATTTTCCGTGCATGCAGAATAGAAACATTAACGTTATGACCTTTATTGCCTTCGAAATAAACAGTCGAATCCGTTGAAGATCTTTGATATACGACTTACAGTAGTGTTGGGCAACATCGGATGTCGCTTGTCGATAAAGAAAATTCGATAAATCAACGTAATACGGACGGACAGTAGTAAACTTTCTACATAAATAATAATAATATCTTTTTATGTGAGCCTCCGATTATTGCCCACATCGATGTGCTTTGAAAGGATAAGATACAGCGAGACAAATTACATTTGAAAGTAATGCTTTTGATTACGTTCGATCGCATTAGTAGTTTGGTTAAGATTTCAACATTTATCTTAAAGATTATGTGATTTTAATGAGATTTAGGGTTTATTATCTTTGAAAATAATGGGCTGGCTTGTTATCGGAATCTTATTTATTATATTTTTTTTAAACGCAATGGCGGCACCATATTTTCCTTAACTTAAAATTGGTGAGATACGTATCCAAATGAAAACATCTGAATTAGGATAGATTAAATACCAGGATTGATTAAAAATTATAGAGGATAGAGTATTTTTTACTTAACAAGTACAAAATACCATTACAAAGATTGGGGAATTAGCGATAGAATCAAAATTTGTCTATAAGTAGGAGAATAATAAAACTTTCATGTTTGTTAAAGTGACCTCGCGAACGGAGAATATATTAAAGTTACATGAGTTTTGGTATTTTGACTTTAAGAACTTGAAAATATAGGAAATTATTGAATTTATTTAAATTAGTACAGTTTAAAGGTGTTAATATTTTAAGTTCTTTGTTATTTTGATGATTAAGGTATTAATTTATTTAGTCATCAGCTTCTTCCCGTTACTTCATTCGCGTGATGTACCTACATGAATAGTACAATCTACGTATTTGCCAAGTTTCAACGAAATCGTTTCAGCCGTTTCAACGTGATTGGATATAATAATTTCGCATTATAATATTTGTGGGATTATTAAATACGAGTAAATCAATAATTGACTCCAAATCCAATTATTCAAAATCTAAACATGAAGACATATTATAAATCTCGTACGAATATCCAGAGATATTTTAAATATCACTCACAAAACACAGGTATTATTCGTGTGAGAGTGTGATAACGTTAATGATACAATGAATCATACACATGGCACATGAGAACACCGCAGAAGCACATTGTAAAGGATAAAAATGTGTCCATTCTCACACAACCGAGACAACACAATTCCTTGCCTGATACTTTCTAAATCTTTCGCATACAAAACTTCTCTATTTTTCACCAACTTTAGTCAATTTCTACTACAAATCAGTCACGCCAAACATTGTTACAGTTTGATTTACATTCAGCATTAATATGGACCGGCAGTACAGTTACTTTGACTTGGTTTGCTGAGATGAAATCTGACACCAACAACACGTTTTAAACGTAAACATTTTTAGACGTGGCTCGCGCCATGCTTAGGCAACTGTTCCATTGAAGGCGAATAACTCGCACGCTCCTAGTGACAGAAAACAATCGACATGGGGGCACATTTATTTAGTACATCACAACTGTCCTTAAAATATATCTTGTATTGAAACGAAAAGCTAAAAAAACTAAATGGGAATCAGCAAATGATGATTAACGAAACAATCTAGTTATAATAACTGAAGTGAATGATTTAAATCACTAAGTATGTTAACGTTAAGTCGACAAAATCCCGTTTCGAGCTCCGCGGGTCTTCAATTTCTTTATTGTCATCAGAAAACCTAAACTTAGCTACCTCTAAATTTGCTGTCTTCGAAAGAAAAGTATTATAGAAAAAAAAAGGCGGCAGACGAGCATACAGTCCACCTGATGGTAAGTGGATACTGGCGTTCATACACATCCGGATACATACCAACATCAGTCCAGAATGTCAAACGTTGGCAGGCCCCCGGATGTGTAAATTTGGTTGGGAAAATGGGGAGGGATAGGATGGGGTGGGAATGGGCTCTGGCATATCTCACTGACTACCGAAACATGTACGTACATTGGGGAAATACGATAAAATAGGAAATGCAGTACATCTCAGGGTAGTCTTCTGTGAGAGAGGGGGGTAAATACATCTTTTTGAATTTCGCGTTTTCTATACATTAATTAATTACCTTTTTATTTTAACTGGAAGTTTTGACTCGGGTTGTAATATTATTAATTCCTGACTAAATACCAATAATTCCTGTAACCGTAACTGCAACAAGATTTTATCGGCCACTGCTGGACATGGGCCTTCATGCACATTGTCTTATTCATGAGGGTTGTATGGCCTTAAAACGCTAGATTGGCCAAGCGGGTTGGCGAGTACACGCTTTGAGAGATGGTGTAATTCCTCAGGGTTACTGGTAGCGGCTTTGTAGCCTTTTACAACACCCACGGGAAGATATGGACTGGTGCCTACTCTAAAGTCGTCAGAAACCACACGGCCAAAATAAATAGTAATAGTCTGTAATGTATTTACATAAATATTGGTGTCTTTTTTAATTCATTAGGTACATATAAATACATTTTCGTATTTTTTTAATATTTGCTCGCTCGCAAACTCGCCAAATATTTGCTCGCTAGCAAACGACTGTTAGTATGAGGACAGTATAATAGTACCTTAACGTAGATGCCCCGTTTTGTCGATAACCACCAGTGAAGAACCGGTATCGGATTACTCGATAATTAGTGGCTCGTAACTAATCGCTAGTGATGTGTTATGAGGTTGATTGGCATTTGTCGATATCATTGTCGACATCTCGATTATAATGAGGTGTTTGATGGATGACCGTTTAACGCATTTTTGGGACACCTTAGTTGCTTCCAGTTTTTGTTTTCATTGCGACGCCCTTGTGGTGTCCATTTCCAAGCACTTACTTTATTATTATTGTTAAAGGTCATGTGAGTTATTTAAGTTACTTTCACTTTGAGATCGTAGACACACAAACGCACATACAGCCTCACAATATATTCACTTTTATATTTATCTAATTTAATAACTATAATAAATAATAATAGATACATGCACATATAGTAAGAGTTTAAGTAATATGTCCAATTGTTTGGTGGAAATATAACTTTATTAACTGTATTTTGGTCTATCATTATCTTTAGCTCTATTAATAATTAATAATGTTACTTTTTCCTATTTGTTTGGTTGGTAACCAAACAAAATAAATAAATATATCATTGTTATTATTATTAAATTATATTATGTTCATTTGATATTATGTAAAATTGCATAATTGACCTATTTTTTATATAGTTACCTGTTTTCTCCTTATCACGCAAAGGTTGTCTGGATGAGATCGCTTTGGCGATAAGGCCGCCTATTGTACTTTTCGTGTTACTTACTTAAATTGTCTTATTGCAACATGTGTTGATGTTATTGGTGCACAACAGAGAGTTTATCAATCTTGAAATATTTGAATGTGTTTTCAAATTTTTCAGGTGGTGATTTCAGGGTTTTAGAGTGATGTAGTTTCTCGGGGCTGGTGGTAGTCGCTTTGTTATCACTCAGTCTCAATTTACGACAACCATAGGAATAGACACCACACGGCCAATATAATACTTACTTATATACTTATTTACTGCATAATTATCATTATAATTTAATGTCAATTGATGTGTTAATTATTGAAATTATACATATTAAAGTTATATGTGATATTAAATACACATCGTGTAATTTATTTTACTAAATCTATAAATCCGTCAACGGTATGCAAGGCCGGCTCGATAAGCCATCATTTCAATCTCAGTTTAAAAAACACTGGCAGGCTTGAAGCGTAGGTTTTATTTTTAGGTTATGATAATGAAATAACAATACCAAAAAATAAAAGAAAGGGTTGTCCAAAGTTATCTTTATTATAATTCCCATGAGTTTTCGTTGATGGTGGTCTAATTAGTAGAACATAGACTAATACAATACAGTCGAATGCACGCGTCTCGGACGGCGCGTCGGAGGTGTAACGATGTCTATAAGATGTATTACGTATTATGGCAATGGACATTGGAGTGAGCGCCGAAAGGTTTTAAGGAAAATAATTGTTTAAAAAAAGAGTGACTTCTTTTTGTAAAGAAGAAAGAAAAGAAAATGTTTTAAAACTCGTGTTTTCCGGAATAACTTGATATAAGTGAATATTGAGTTACCTTTTTCAATGAGAAATTCTTTTTCATAAATATGTATTACACAGGACAATAGAGATAGAGAAAAATGGTGGGTACTTTAGAATATATTATAGTAGTTTCTGTTAATAAAATATGCAATAGTTTTTATTATAACAAGATTTTAAAATTTATCATTCTGTGTATTATCGGTATACTATTATTGGGTACATTACCTAACCTTTTATATAAGGTAATGTTTTATGCAAGGAAGAAAAAGTCGGTTACTTTAATTTTTACTTTAAGAGCCTTTCCGTCATTTACCACCGTGACTAGATTATGTCCCGAAACTCCCCTCATGATTCTAAGAGAAGGCCAGTGGAATATTATAGATTATAGAACAGACAATTGATATTATAGATATATCGATCGATGAGGGATGTGTGGCCTGAAAATGCCACCCTGGCCAAGCGGGTTCGCGAGCCCACCCTTATAGAGGTGGTGTATTTCCTCAAGGCTTGTGGTAGCCGCTTTACCCAGGGGAAGAGATGGGGTGGTTCTATTCTATAGTCGGCCGACATCACACGGCGCGGTTATAAGGCCATACGTCCCTCATGCACAAAACAAAGTGCATGACGAGGGCCATGTCCAGCAGTGGATTGCATATCGATCGATGTATCTAACATAAACAGACATACTATCGATGCAGTTTGCCATTTTAGTGACAGTTCATTATTGTAACTGTAGTTTCGGGCAATGACAAGTTTTTCGGACAATGATAAGTTTTTCGGACAGGCACCAAAAAATTCTGCATTTTTTTTTGGTTTAGTATTGTATTAGATATATTAATATCTATTTTAATTAGACTATGCATCTCTATTTTTGCGATCAACTAAAAAAAAATGTCGACTAATGTAATTCTTTTCCCTATTGCTATCACATTTCGACAACTAATAAGTCAACGGAAGGTGTCAGAATTCCGAAACCGGGTGAGGCGTTAAGCAGACAGGGTTTTGTATCTGAGCGGAGCAACAAAGGGGGATTAAATTACCCTTGTGATACTGACATTGTGGATACATCGCATGTTTAAGTACTAACTGGTATTGCCGTAACTAAGGTTAAATCTTTAGGGCTTGCCCTTAAATAGCCTTAGATAAATAACCAGCCTCAGATCATACAAACAAAGGAGATATGCCATTAAGTGCTGCAAATTAAGACGAATGCCGATGTTCGCCACTTTTATTTATTTATTCTTTATTGCACAAAGTGCCAAAGGCGGACTTAATGCCTAGAAGTATTATCTCCCAGTCAACCTTTAGCCTATGCAGAGATGGCGCGGTAGATGCTATAATAATATATATTAAAGTAAAATTATAGTTAATAGTGATGCATATTAATTAAATACCATAATATAAATGAACATATTATATACATGCATATATATATACATAAATACATACCGTACATGTAATACATATTTATTTATTTACATACATAAATGCTTTTAAAGAAGTATGCGTGTCAATCAATGGAGGCCAGGTACCTGGAAGAGCACTGCGGCACGCCGTCGAACACTGTTATAGTTCATTTATCTCACAAAGGCGGGTTACGCTTAGTTGTGGTTGTGCTCGTACGTGTACATTGTTTTAGTGTGCGTAAACGTGATAACGCTCAGTTGGGTTCCCGACGCCGCACACTACAACAATGTACGAGTATGTACGAGTATGTACGAGCATGTACGAGCACAACCCCTTCTAAGCGTAACCCGCCTTCGTGAGATGAACGGATTATAGTGTGGATTAATGCCAATTTTAAGTCAGCCCTAAACATATTCGACTTGTAGATCATCTAAGATTTTCTATTGATTTGTAGTATTTGACTAGCAGACTATTAGATAAAACCGAACTAAGTTCTAAATAACCTTCAATTAACCCAAGACATCATTCAGTATATTATTATCTAGGTCTTTGAAGTTGGTATATACAGTTTATGTGTGCGTGGTACAAACACCGCGAGAGTTGTGTGATCCAACCGCAGACACATGTCTTGTTAGAAGACGTATTTCAGACTTAGTTATTTTAGATGTTAATATACCTAATAAGTATTTATTTATCAGTATTTTGTTAACAATTCTGTTTGAAACAGTTTTGGTAATCAAACACTACAAAATTGCTGAGAATACATACACTTATTGCCCACTAAGAGTCAACTATGGCGAAAAGAATTTGATTTTTGAAGGAGCAAACTCAATAGTTGACACATTCTTTACATATTCATTCAATCTACTGCGAGTCAACTTTTTAAAAATATTTTGAAGTATATTCCAATATTTCTTTAAACTTTTATTCATAAACTACAATTCAACAACGACATGAACCTATTACATTCCTCTATACAGATTTTCCCTTGTAATTACGAAAGGGTTTAGAGCCATAATCCATCACGCAGTCCCAATTTCGATTGGTGGATTCTACACAGGGTGTAACCGAACCTTTGCCGAATCCTGGAACCTTGTATACCGCTCACGATTTATAGATATGAATATTTCAGGACTCTTTTTTATTCCTTATTCTCTCTAATTAATAAACACACAACACTCACAAGCATGCACACACTCACACACACACACACACATAAGAATTTCTATATGTGTGTATATGTAATACCTACAGAATGCAAAATTACATTAGTTTTATAATAATATATTTTATAACAACATTTCACAAGATATTTTTTTATTGGATTAATTAGTTATGTATTAACCTACAGTTACGTAAAAAATAAATATAAAGATCTTTGAACGTTTTATAGTATAACTTTCTAAATAAATGTAAGCTAACATGAATGTTAATAAAGTTTAAAGTTTTTATTTGTATATGTTCTAGAGTTTGTGCATTCAACTACAGGCCAACACAACCGACATGAGCAAGAACGTATAGAGGGGGTTATTTTCACTTTAGTATGTATCTACATTTCTACTCATAGTCAAATGTCTATATTACTAACATTGGTACTCAACGAGAATTCCTTACTTGCTCTTGTAGATAGAAGTTGTATGAACAATAAGAAAGATATCATGTTCACTCCAATAACAAACCTCCATTACAACTCCATAGTTCTAACCGCTTCGGAAAGTTTCGCGGATGAAATTCGAACCAGTTCGGACAAGTTAGAAAACATGGCACAATACGGGAACATTGCTTTTGAATTCACCCCATGTATTTTTTCAGATTAATTTATACAGGATTTGCCCGTGTACTGTCATGTCGGCTTTAGAATATCACTACCCCATCTCTGCCCGTGAGGCGATAAGGGGTAACAAAGCTGCTACCACAAGCCTTAAGGACCTAGGCCACCTCTAAAAGAGTGGACTCGCTTGGCTAGCGTGGCGTGACAAGGCCCTACAGCCTTCATGCACAAGACAATTTGCATGGGGAGGCCTATGTGTGGACAGGGATTTGGTCCACTGCTGTCAGCGAACAAAAAAAATGGACTAATTAGAGAGGACTAAATACAGAATACCCGTAAGTACCCCCTTAACAATTAACTTCATTCGCGTAAATTAACAGACTATCGCGGTTTCTTAAAATTTAGTACTTTTTCACAAAAAATATATTTTTATGTTATGTTCTTGTAGGGGGGGAGAACACGCTGCATTTCCACAGTCGCTGGGCGCACTCGACGGCCACGTTACCCTTCTCTCACAAAACGCTACCTTGAAATGTACTGCATTTCCGACTTTAACATGTTTCTCCCAATGTTCATACGTGTTTCGGTAGGGAGTGAGATATGCCAGAGCGCAGATGTCTATGGACGACAGTATCCACTTACTATCAGGTTTTTTAAAAAAAAATAGAATAGATGGCAGACGAGTGGACGGGCCACATGATGGTAAGTGGTCACCACCGCCCAAGGACACCTGCAACACCAGGGGGCTCCCAGGTGCGCTGTCGACCTTGCACAATCCTGTTCACAGCTACCAATGTTCAATGTTGTTACCTAAATTATAATTTTTTATGATTACTTTCATCGTTGAAATTATTTTGACACCTGGATGTGGTGAATGCTGTCTAATTATAAAATTCAATAGGGCATAACCATTGAGGAATTTATGTTTAAAATACAATAACTGTCGTACCTAATCGATTGTTTTGAACAAGCGTGACATTTTTTTCGTGACACACTTGTCATAGAAATTGACAAACAATGATGTCTGGATGTTTAACGTAATCTTTTATTAGTTCAAGCAAAATCAAGAGAGCTCTATTCTCATTTGGAAACAAAAAGGATCTTCTCTGGTTTTGGTTATAGCGTGACACCTCGTATGTAAAAAAATAACTATATTCTGATAGTTTTATACGAATTCGTCACCGTTTTTCACAGTTTTTAAAATTATTAACGAACAGAACCACATTCAAATTTTGGATTTGTTCAATAATCAATTTATTTTCATTTTTAAATTTGACCTTGTTGAATTAAGTAACGTATCTCACGTCATAGGATAAAACGTCACCTTATTTACCTTAGATAAATAACGTGAGATGATGAAGTGAATTCTTACATATAAAAAAAAACTCACATTCGTGAAGTATTCACACGTAATTTATTCTTAGGTACAATTTTTTTTCCATTGTTACTAGCTCTGCGGTGAAGGAAAACATTGTAAAATTTAAAGCAGTTCAGGCTGGTGTACTATCGTGATTGATTGCGAAAGGCCTGTGTGCTACGACGTCAAAGGCTGCTATCAAAAGTATAATCGTTATTCTAACTGAACGAATAAACAACGTTGTACTAGTATTTGCAATTGGCGCCACCTGGCCGTCTATTGATTAAGTTGATAAAGAGCTGCAAAGATATTTGTATTCGGTCGAACGTTCGCTTAGCCAATCGCAATTACGCATACGTATTATGCAATTATAAGATAATTTTTGTGATCCTTTTTGTCCGCCAAACTACACTCAAGTGTGTCGCCCCAATCCACCATGCGTGAAATGTTCTGTGGCCATTCAAATCAGTTCGAAGCATAAGAACTTATTGAGATATTATGCAAATACGCGATTGTATGTAGATTGCCAATAATAAGCCATGCGCTCGAAATCAACGCAATGTTCAATTCGTTTACCATAATGAGAATGAGACAATAGGGCTTAATAAAGACGTTAAACCATAAATAGAAAGTCAGATCTGTAGATAGCATTACCTAAGGTATGGCGAAACATTGTTAGGGAATGAATTATGTGCGCTTAGGATATGTACAGAAGCGGACACTCATTAATACTATACAGATGTACAATAGTATCTAGGTATAATGTGATACTACTACGCAGCATGAGAGGGAGGTTGTACGCTACAATCCAACAAACGCTGGGCACCCTCGACTGGCCTCGTTACCCCACTCTAATAGAAGACAACCTTGAAATATACCTACTACATTTCCAATTTTATTCTATTTCTCCAATGTAAGTATATGTTTCGATAATTATAGTTTTCTATTCGATAGTGAATGAGATATGCCAGAGCCCATTCCCATCCCATCCTATCCTTCCCCGAAAAGGTAGGTAGTGCATCCGAGGGCATGCCAATGATTTTCACTCTGGATTGATGTTGGTTTGGCAAGTGTCGTGTATGTCAATGGGCGACCGTATCCACTTACCATCAGGTGGACTGTACGAGTATGCTTGTTTGCCGCCTTCTTTCCGTAAAAGAAATATAACGAATCACTTGGCGGCTCCTACCCGCGCGCCTTTACTCACCCACCCACGTCAGACAGTACCGTTCGTATAGGTACTACCTGCGTTCGGTCACAAAGAGGGTGATACAGTTGTAAGCGGGAGGCATGGAGTGACTCATTAGCGTAGGGACGTAATAATACTTTCATGTGTTAAGTTTTAAGACCAAACTTGACCAATGTGTCCTACTGGTGAAGACATAATGGCATGGAGACGTGGAAGCTCATGTTAGTGACATTTAAGTCGCTCAGCAAGTATTGAATAGGGTAATGTTCGAAGTTTCTTTAAAGGATAAAAAATAGAACGAAGTAATTCGCCAACGAACGAAAGTAACTGACATTGCAGAAAAGACAATGGCAGAAAAGAAGTGGCCATTGGAACTAACGAGTACTAGAGTGGAGCCCTCGTACTAATAATCGCAGCGTGGGATGTTCTATGGCTAGCGGCTAGATGGATCGATGACCTAAAACAATGTGGCGGTTAGCGGTTGGATGGGGAAGACATATGATCCAACATTGTGAAACATCTTGGGAGAGAACTATATCCAGCTGTAGACACAGACCGGCTGATGAAAAACTAGAAAAAAAAGGATGTTTTAAGATGAAATAAGACACCATTTGTACGTAATATATTTCTATCCTATTTCACATATTTCCTTTAAAGTGTACAGAGATGTCGCATCTGTGTACAATTTAAAGGTTCAAAATTCAAAGATTATACAAATGAGAAAACGCCTCTGTACCTATATGTATCTGCATTGTGAAATGGAACGAGATTCTGTTTACTGAACCGGGCATTCACGAGATAACAGTATTTCTCGGATGGTTTTACTTGGTACGAATCTACACATATGGAAATACTAAGTTTGTTTTTCTCTTTGTTTTTTGCACTAATTACTGGAAGTACTGTGCTCTTGCCTTGCTCTTGTCGTTTGTACTATTTAGTTATTAATTTATTCCGGTATAGGATATTAATAAACCAGGTACAGTGTCGAAATTTTCTTTTCATTCTTTATGGAAAAAAAGTGACCGACGAACATACAGTCCACTTGAATGTAAGTGAACACTGTCGTCCGTGAACACCCGCGATATATGCCAACATCAGTCCAGAATGACAAGTGTTGGCACGCCTCCGCATGCGCTGCCTACCTTTGGAGATATAGCAATATAACAATCCATTTGGAGAATGGGTTGGAATATAATAGGGTGGGACGCGAATGGGCTCTGGCATATCTCACTCACTACCGAAACACGTAGGATTAAGTAAGAAATGCAGTACATTATTGTATGAGAGAGGGGTAACGTGGCCAGTCGAGTGCACCCAGTGGGAATGGACAGTCCCCTGTGGATCCCAAGATAAGTCTGATTCTGATCTATAAGTTCAAAGTCGCTTAGCGAGCTATGGAAAGTTACGCGGAAGAGAATGCAATAGGGAAGAGATGGTATGGTTTAAAGTACCGTAACCGGCCCTTTTATCGCCCATTGCTGGACATGGATCTTCTCACGCACATCGTCTTGTGCTTGAGGGATGTAAGACTTAAAACGCTACGCTGTCCAATTGTATTGGCGAGTCCACTCTTTTATAGGTCGTGTAGTTTCTCAGGGCTTGTGGTAGCACCTTTGTAATCCCTTAGTCACCTTTAGAGTAACTACGGGGAGAGAGAGCTATGGTATAAATGTGTATTTATTTAAAAAAGTACATCCTGAGCTCTTTTATATTGTTAATTATTCAGCGTTTTAATTTGTGGTTGACGTCGGAGTCTTGTGGGTTTGCTTAAAAGGGGCGAGAAATTCGCGGTTTCACGCTTGTAATCCGAGCTCGGAATGTTTCGTTTAGAATAAATAAGCCTGCTGAATTTTACTTACACCCCCGGCTTAGCAAACCGAAGTAGGCCCAAGACTGAGATGCACTGCTTAGATATTGCGGGATTTCAAAGAAATTCGTCTTGTATTTCAAACATCACAAATATTAACATAGAGAGTGACTAGCTGAAACCGATACATTAAACGGCAGGGCGCATTGAAGATGCTTTTTCACGCTTTCTTTACGCTTCTTAACGAACTGAAATGAAATTTATCAGTGAAAAATAGTTTAGGTTTATATTTCGGTTAAGTTCGAAAACAAGTCAAATCGGTTCAGTGGTTCCCAAATTATAACGGTGTAAATTTTAAAATAATTGAAACAAAAAGCTATATAATTCAAGTTTAATCTATATAAAGCTATATGCTCCAATCCCGCTACTCTAAGTTAACTATCTATCTATATGTAAAGATATTCAGCGTTCAATATCTCTTTCTTATTTATATATATATATATATATATATATATACGTTTATATTATCTGTATATGTACAAATATTGTTTGTACAATATAAATATATGTACAATATGTTTTTTTGTTATATGTTGTAGCCTGTTTCTTAATGACATAACTCCTCTCGGTTATTCTATGGTTGACTGGAAGAAATTCCTTCTAGGAATAAGTTCGCCTTTGTACATATGCCATATGGTAATACTGTAATGTCTTATTGTATCATCTCATTTTAAGTACAATAAAGGAGTCACAACAACAACAGCAAACTAAAACTTAGGAAAAATAGCGAAATCTCCTATGAGACTAGCGCTGCTGAAAGTATTTTCTTACTCTACACTGTTTTCTAAAGTCAGTATTTCTTTTGTGTGCACACTCTCAATCATCGATATGGGAATAGACTAGATGACACATCATACGTTCTTATCAAAGGAACCTGGTTGACAACTTCTACGAGGGTGATGCAGATGATTATTAATAAGTCAAATTTGAAACTTAAGTACTACGTAATAAGAAAGTCCCATTCTCAAAAGACATACGAATTAAAGAATCCGAAAGCTACTGAACATGGAACATTATTAGACTCTAACGTATGTAATCTAATCTAGTATGTATTCTTAAATTTATGCTCTCAATACAAGATGCCTTTGCGGCTTATCATTAACTTATTCAATACGCGGCTTGGTGGCACCAGTTGCAAATACAACATTGTAGACCAAACTTGTTTTTTAAATTATATCAATAAAGATCTCTTAATAATACGTTTACGGACGGAAAAAATTGTAATAGAGCGAATGCTTGGTTGGCCAATGATTTTATACACGTGACGTTTATCCTCAATGTTTGGAATATATGTAATTGTATAAACTTTCTCGTTTTGTACACATTTTATATTCTAAATCGGGTCTGAAAGCGTATAATAAAGGTGATTAATTACTTTTTATTCCTATTCGACGTTTCGGCGCGGGCTACACGTGCCGTGGTCACCAGTTGACTGAAGTGGTGGGTAGTCCAAGATGGGAGCTGCGAGCAGTTTTATCAACTACCCACATTTGATCTTCACATTCGGAAAGGCTGCGATATATTACACGACACAACATCGCGTAGGAATAAAAGGTAAACAAATACCTTTGTACGTGTTCAGACCCGATTTAGATTATATAATCTCAATGTTTGGATAGAGAAAATAACTGTTTGAGATAGAGAATAATTTATTCAGTAACCCTTTGGTTGTGTAGGTACTATGGGTAAGCCTGTACCATAAGAATAAATAATAAAATTGTATTATTATATATATTGAAGACTGCTATCAAAAGTCGATTAAAAATAATCGACATTCTTTTTAAACTCACTTTGAAGCGTCATCAAAAATGCATTGAAACTGACAACGATACAAAACCGCTTACAACTTTAATAACATTTTTAAACTAAGCATTAAAACGTGAACGCGATAAAAATCAAAACAAAAACCGCTTGAGGGTTGAAATAAAAACTTTTGCGCCACTCTGAAATGCTTGTATAATACTTCATCTTACCTGTAGTGTTTGAAAAAAAAAACGCCCACTCAAAGGTAAGACAAAGGCAGGTAAATAGACCGTTTGTTCAAAGCCGCGGTCGAGGGTTATTCCAGTTTACGCAAGACTTTTTGTGCCGCGAATTGTTTTTTGAGTGCGGTTTTCACGTCCGCTGTTTGAGGGTTGTAACATGCTTTTAAGTTGAAATATTTTTAGTAATTTTATTGGGTAAATATATTTGCTTAAACGCTTTATACGTTACTTGTACAGGTAAATTAAGTATATTGAAATTTGTTTTATAAGTTGCCATTTATTATACTAGTTAATGGCAAGCGGGTTCGCCTGCGTAGAATGTAGGGTAGAACTCTGTATACTGGCCTATGCCAAATTTGGCATGCCATTTCCAATTTCCTATGCCTATACAAGCCACACATGTCTACAAACTATTATTATGTCCACAGGGGTGTGGTGTTGGTCGGCGTTAGAATAGCAGCACCCATAGGTGCACACATATAGATCCTATAAGACATCCATAGGTGTCGTAAGCAATTAAGGCAAAGCCGCTAGCAATAGCTCCAAGGAACTACACTACCTCTAAAAGAAATAAGTTTAATTTAATTAAACGACAATAATTCATAAACTTTTAAATATAATAAAGTTCCTATTTCTGTTTGATCGTGTGGTTGACTGGCAGGAGAAACCATTTGGTCTTATACAAATTATGGACACCGTTTGTACAATTTCACTTGTGCAATGAAGTTTAAATAAATAAAAAAAAATGGAAAGAATTGCGTCCTGCCAGCACCCCGTGGTCAATGATTGAATTGATCAATTGAACTAGTGGGAATGTAGGGAAATTGGAATATTTTAATTTAATCGGGATTCGGGATAGTTATCCACCCAAATTCGTACTGCGTTTACAATTTATTAACAATTCAATAAAACTATACTAGAAGATTGGCGATGTAGGAAGAGAACATGAGGAAACCCGCATGTACGATAATATAAAAAAGTCTGGAGTATCCGCCAATCCGAATTGGGCCCACGCGGTGGATTATGGCTCGAAACACCCCAGTGATTTACAAAGTGACCGTTATAGGCTGATGTGAACCTTTTGATCGATAATTAAGACATTAATTAATTAAAATCACATTCGAAATCAAAAGAACTTGAACAAACGAGGTGAGTTTAATACCTTAAACAACATTAATTATGGATTTAACTACACAAAAAAGGTATTGGAATTACAAATGAAACAAAGGAATTGAATATTCATATTAACAGAGTCATTCCTATACGCAGCGACGCTAGACCGTGCGCAGGAGTTGGCACGCCCTCGACGTTGATTGGTCCGCCATTTCCCAATTGGCCAATCACACGGCTGGAAACGTGGAGGATAATTTTGGCATAATTAGTCACGCATCAAAATAATGAGGTCCGGAAAACGTAAAAAATAAACCACTGGATACCATTTTGTAGCATTGTTTCTTGTTGAAACAATTGTTCAAATGGAAACGTCTATTTTGTGCTCGAGTAAATGATTTGCCAAAGAGAACAGGCATTCGGAATTCTTTTAGAATAAAAGTAGGCGAAAATAACAAAGAACAATTGCAACCGGAATTATTCTTTTTTTGCTTCAAACAGAATTAGAAAATACATTTTAAATCTAGATTTTCAATTTTATCATATCGCAAATGTCAATGAAAATACAATAATGGTGCCCTGTGGTAGGCGGGCTTAAGAGTAGCATCACGGCCATCCCTTTCTTTTCGTGCGTATCGTAAAAGGCGACTAAGAGATAAGAGAGCGGATACCATAAACCCTGAGGAACTACACAACTTTTAGGAGAGCGGACTCGCCAATCCACTTGGCCAGCGTGGCGTTAAAGCAATACATTCCTCATACACAAGACAATGTGATTCTCAACTTTGATTCATATTTGCGAATTAATATTGGGTGCAATGTATGTATTTATATATTATTAAGTCATTTATTATCGATATAGTCGGTAGCTATATATTGTACATGATTCATTCTGTGGATTTCGGGTCATTTTGCACTACCTATATCCCATTTATTCTTCTCTATCCCAAGGTTGCCTAGAAGAGATCGCCTTAGCGATAAGGTCGCCTATTGTTTTCTGTCATTTATTATTTGTGCACATGAAATAACTATTCGTATGCAATAAACAGTATTTATTACTATTATTTATTATTATTATTAAGTGCATGATGAGGCTCGTGTCCAGTAGTGAATATTAAAGAGGCTGGTCAGATACAATGTAATGTTATTTTTTTTGGGAAATAAAGTTCTTAAACCATTGCTTGAACGAACGAAATAACTAATCATAAATATTATTTCTAGATATATGTATGATACAGATATTAAAGTAAACATATTGACAGCAGGATGATTTATGAACAATAAACAAGGTATGTGGACCATCTGCGTCTATCTAAAATAGATTATACACCCATGACAGTTCACTCGAGATACTGGTGCGTCGGGTACTTTTGGTTAAATACAGTAACTGTATTAATCAAAAGTTAACTGAAAAAACTACTAACTGTTAGTCAAAAAAATCGATATTAGATAACTATTTGTAACAATAGGGAAGTACTTGTAACAACATTATTATAAAAATATTCTTCAACCGGTCTTTACTTCCCGCGGACCGGGGATGCTCAAACTTATACTAGAAAGGAAGAAGGCAACGTTTATTAAGGAGCATTTATTATTCAACTATCACTACGCGATAAATATGTACAAAATCGCATTTCCGGTGAAACAGTAAACGAAATATTTAAAAAAAAATAGGTGGTGGAGTGAATCTGTGTGGTGTTGGCCAGGTAGCTTTAGAATAGCTTCACCCCATCCCTTCCCGTGGTTGTCGTAAAGGGCGATTAAGGGATAACAAAGCGGCTACCATAAGCCCTGAAGAACTGCACCACCTCTGAAAGAGTATACTCGCCAACCCTCTTGGCTAGCGTGGCGTTTTAATAAGGCCATACAGAAAACAATGTGCATTTGGAGAGCCACGAGAGGGTAGGCAAATTGTCGGTAGTGTTCGTGATTGCCAGACGGAGATGGAGGCCTGGGAATTATTTTTTTAGTGAATTAAGTTTACATTGGAGACAATGTAGAACTATTTCCGCCATCGACCGGTCGATTGCGATCGACTGCTTGAGCACCCCTGCCGTAGGCTTTTATCTTTTCATCTTTTTCGTATCTTTTCGGAACTGCTTTAACGTCGAGTGTACATACACACTGTATTATTATTGGGCCACAGGCGGCTACTTATCGCACGTATCTACCGTATCCAGTTTCTAAATCCGCCTTCAAACTATCCTCAACGCGATGACACGTATATTGTGACACGTCTAATTACACTACCGTTTTGGTCTGAACGTATAAGGGAGAGCGGCAAAAGGGAATACGGATGCGTACAAGGAATCCACTCGTATTTCATTATTGCTTTAATCACACCGGTAGAGCAGACGAGGATACAGTTTAATTCTAACTGAGCAGGTCAGTACTAACTGACCAATCGGGTGTTATGAACAAACACTTCTGTAGATAGTAACTAGGCGAAGCCAACGGCAAGTCGAACATTATAGAACAACCTTGTTCTTTCAGTTTAAGCAACGAAATTAAACAATAATAACTCATTTATGAATGCAAAATGTTTAGAATTACGTAAACGCTCGGTTGACCAATGCCATACAGATCGATGTTTTATTAAATTTAGAAAAAACACACAATATCCCTCTTTATTCTGCACTTTTGACACTTTGTGCCTTAATTCGGATGTCGCTGGCGGGTTCTATAGAGTCCCTGCGATATGCGAAAGAACGCAATTTTATGCAATATACATGTAAGTCAGAAAAAACTATTTGCTTCAGGAGATGCATATCTCGGCTGCCAGAATAGAAGATTTTCAAGGTACAAGTGAGAAATCATAAATTCCCTCTGACAATTTTACTAATCCTTTGTTTTACGCTTTAGCCGAAGATGATCAAAATAATATACTCCTTTTTAAATAGGTAAGTGGAATGGTAAGTGGAAGGTAAGTGGAATGGATAGGCAATGCATTCAGCGACTGACTGATGATTTTTCGGCATTTTTGTTACATAATTAGGCAAATGATGTCCCCAGTCGCAGTTTGCAGTCGCTAAATCGCTGCAACTTTACGCTTGAGGCATACAAAATTCAAGCTCCGGATTAAATCTCGGATAGGTGACAGCCACTCTAATCAACTTTCTCGAGCCATTGCCTCTACGTATGTGACGACGGCTTTAACACCGATTAAACTGTCACAGTGAACGAGTGAATGAACGTATTGTCGACACGCTCGGATTCCTTCACTCACTTACGAAGAATTATTTTATTGATTCGAATGGGTAATTAGATCTAATAGTGTATCTAATAGTTGTGATGTGGACTATGACATCCAAAGGATGCTACGATCTTAGGTTATTATTATTTCAACAGGCTTAAGAGCGGAAAGCAAAGTGTGAGACGGAGGCAAGTCTAATGACTTCATCTGTACGCCTTTGGCATGCACCGGCTGGAGGCACCTACCACGGTTCACACGACTTCTTGCGGTCCGAGAATTATTGGAATTCAGATCACAGACATGGTCTACTATCTCACGGGTTCTCCTTGCTAACCAGCACAGAACCAGCTGCGACGAGGTCGAGTCATAGATCAGCGGTCACACATAATTTTAAATTGGGAGTCAAATTCAAATCTTAAGTCTACTAAATATACAAATCAGTGAAGGTATATAAATATACACTATTAGACATGTTCGCGCCAAGTTGCGTCCTGTCATTTTGTTTCATTTCTACCACACGACTCGCACATAATGTTATCCCGTAAAATTGATTAGTTTTACCAGGGAGAATCTATTACTTTTAAAAGAAAATCCATGCAGGTGAAGCCGCGGAAAAAACTATTATGTTTATACTAAAACTTCACCCGAGTTCCATTTTCTGCAGTTGGGTAGAAAATGCCGTAAGGAGTAACGTCCGCCGTATGTACTTCACGTTAAACACTCGATCAGTGAAGTTTAAGAAAGTATATAAAATAAATAGGAATTTTATATGAACAAAAAAAAAATGTAGTTATACTCTTATAACCTAATGTTTATTTTAAATTTCCTCGTTAGAATGTTTAATTTTTTTCATGAGTTTATGCAGTTGCAGATTTATGTTTGAAAATAAATTAACACTAAATAACAATGACCCGATGTGTAATTAAATTACATAGAAAATTTGATGGGATAATATATAAAGGAATTTAGACAGATTTCCTTAAAGCCAGTCAAATGGCAAATGGCAAATATTTAGTATTAAAATAATAGTTGTACTTACTTCCAAACTAAGATGGCACCGATCAGGATGCCCACGACCAAAACTATGGAGCAGAGGCCGATGACCGCAGACGTTTGTAGTGACGGACTGCTATGGTTGTATGCGTCTATCTTCTGCGAATAGAAAGACGGGACAGAATTAAAAATGACAATTATTTGAAAAATATATTATGCAACGTGATCACTGAAATAACGCAAAATTTGATACACGTCAACTGGTTTAAAATAAAATACAGTTTACAGTATTACAAAGGAGCTGAAAATGAATTCGTAGGCAATGTACTCGTAAATAAAATATAGGTGTAATTATTCTACACAAACTAGCACTTTATTAGGGTTCAGATTAAAACTTAGGTATTTAAGGGAGAAGGTACAACACAAATGGATAATGATAGAATTATATTGAGCCTTATTTTGCGTCACACAACAAATATTTGAATAAAATGAGGCATTAAGTACCTATCGTAAGTAATTTTCGATAAATGTGTCAAACTATATTGAAATTAATTATTATACGAAATGTCAGTGCAATTAACCCATTAGTGGCCAAATTAAAACCAAAAATGTTTTTATTACATAGACTTTATTTTGGTATTATATAAGGTGCTTGAAAACATAAAAGAGAGAAAGAAAATAAAATAAATTTATCATCATTTATGGGAATTAAGGGATGTACTCAATGAGTACAACGGCCACTTAGAGGTGAAATTTCTTAAATCATAACTTTTCGACGCAAAGTGTTTTAAGACATTCCTTATGTTGGGAATTAAGAACGCAACCATATTATTGGACATCGTGTTGGTATAGTTCGATATATGTTAAGTTGGCAACACTGTCTAAGAAAATATACTTGTCCCAACAAAATATACCTACGTTTCTTGCATTTCCCGAAGTTCACATTTTTATTTCAACCTAAATATCAACATTTTATATTCCTAACGCACTCTTGGATTACAATTGACACAACGCAATTGTTTTGTGATTTTTATCGAGGGTAAGAAGCTTATAAATATATAAAAAATATATATTAATATGTGGATATTACTATATTTTTTTTCATTGTGAGTCTTTTGAAATTGCGATATAAAAAGTTCACGTCTGTAATTTTATTATGTTACCATTATTCTCTTTATTTCCAAAAGTAAAGAGGTTTTAGTTTAGAGGTTTTAATAATAAAATATATAGTGTTCTAGAAATTGCGTTATAATTTAGTAACAAATTATTTATATCGGAAAACTTATTTTGAAACATATGCTACTGTACTGCGAAGCATGTGCTAGTACAGTGGCCACATTCATATACAAATAGTCCCTTCATATTTTAGATGCGTGACAATGAGCCTCAGACATTTCAACGTTGCTAATGACTACAAAGAACTTCAAGAAGCTATTGGAGCCATCTTCGATTAAGTGATAGTGAAAATAATGTTGAAGATGGCTTAGCTATCATACCAACTAATCCTAGTATGGTCACTGATAAGCGCTGATGAGGATATAGTGATGTGTCGTCACCACAAGATGTAACTGGAATTATCGAGGTATTTCTAACGACGATGACAGCAGTGACAATTAACCATTGGTCGCAAAACAAGTTCGCCGTCAGCAACAGCAGCAAAGTCCAGTATTCACCAACATACTCATAAAAACTTCAAGATTCCACTGAAGTGAAAGACAGAAAGATGCTGTAAAAGATGAGCTCAAAGATCTTAATGCAGTATTTGTAATAATATTTGATGAAGAGATAATTCAGTTCGTGGTCTCCAATATATAAAAATTAGAACAATAGATATGCTTTTCGGCTGGACGCATCAGATTTGAAAAATATCATACGTATTAAAAAACTTATGTTTTGCAGCGCATGCTGTTTTTCGTTTGATCTGGTAGTTGATTTGTAGAGAATGCCGTAAGCATTAAGTTCGTCTTTTGAACATGTCAAATACTTTGCAATGACGTTGAGATAAACAAAATAAATTAGAGTTTTATTCAATATTTTAAGAACGTAATTTAAAAACTGATGTTGCCATCAAAATGTCAAAATCAGCATTAGATTAAAAATAATATTTCATTAACACTGAAGCAAGGACTTATAAAACTAATCAACTAAATGTATCGGATGAGATAAACGCAACTCTGAAAACTCTAGAAATATTGGAAGTCGTCCAAAATTTGTTTGTACAAAACAAACAATTGTTAATTTGCCTTGACATAAAAAAATGCTCTCACATGCCAAATCTGTTTTCTCTCTGGAAGATGCTTAAAATTTCTTGGATCATTACTCAGATTGTTGTTCAAACAATTATGATTCAGTTATGGACTAGTGTTTACTCCATCTTTGTTGTTTCGTAAATAATGTAAGTTATTTAAAATTTTCCATTGGGGCTTAAAGGTAGAAATTAATCTCTGTAAATTTTGAAATAAACAAAGATATTTGAAATAATTTGACTGAATATCATAATTAGAATTATGATTTATATAAAAATCCCTAATTATTTGTATATACAAATAATTATTTTCATTGTTTGATATATTTCTTAATAAAGATTCTATCTCGCACTCTTCAGCGTAATGCGCTGTTGCCACATGCTATTTGTTACATTAACAAAATGTTACCGAGCCTGACAGTTTTTTTCCTCAAATGAGCGAGTTCTAAGCAGGTGAAATACTGTGGTTTTCTTAGAGATTTTTTATAATGAATGTATGCATTCGTTTTTAATAACTGTAATCTACTTTCTGTTTAATTTAATCAATTGTAGTGTAGTAATAGTTATTGTAAATTATATTTGTGAAACTTGAAATTTTAATTTATATATCCATGTAGGTAATTATGAACATCTATAATAATATAGTACAAATAACGAACATCTTCCATTCCATTTCATTCTGTTATGTTAGCTCCATTTTTTTTTATAGAAAAATGCGTCAGACGAGCACACAGTCCACCTGATGGTGAGTGGATACTGTGGTCCATATACATCCGTGTTAATTCCGCGTTAAGACACTTAATTCCATTCCTTTTGTATTATACTCGTATTTTTTTATATGGAAGTAGGCGGACGAGCAAGCGGTCCCACCTGATGGTAAGTGTTAGTTACCGCCTCCCATGGACACCTGCAACACCATGGGGGTAGGCGGGTGCACCGCCAACCTTGCAAAATCCTATTTACAGCTCTATTGAAGAACCCCATATCGTAGCGTAATGGAAAGATCTATTGAGGCAGTGCGTTCCACAGCCTACGGGTTCGCGGTATGAAATGATTTTTGGATCGAACAGTACGCGACACCTCCGTATCGAGGAAATGTGACTGGGCCACAATTCTGTGACGTATATGTGACACTCGTATTTCTTTCTCTTCTCTTCTATTTTTCGGGAAATTGAGACGTCACGTATAAATATTCGCTAGGAGTTGTTCTATTTTAATGAATATAAACTAAAACTTTTATGTTCCACTATTATTACTATAGTAGACAAATCTAAACGTTTACACAAAAAATAACTTGTAACATTTTCTGAAAAGAGTACCTTATTGTTGATTTAATTTTTATCCGAAATGAATGACTATAATGACATCTTTGAAAAATAACGTATTTTTTATTGCTTTATCTTAATAAAAACATATTACAGCATGTTTCTGTATAAATATAATCTTAAAACAACAAAATTTTAAATTAGAAAATTAACCAAATTTTGTAAATATCTATTGTTCATGTCGTAGAAAATCAACCTAAGTAAACACCTATGTTCATATTGTAGAAAATCAACCAAATTTAGTAAATACCTAAGTTCATATCGTAGAAAATCAACCAAAGTTAATAAATACCTAAGTTCATGTGGTAGAAAATCAACCAAATTTAGTAAATATTCAAGTTCATATCGTAGAAAATCAACCAAAGTTAATAAACATCTACGTTCATATCGACATGTCCCTTTGCACGCTTAACTTCTAAAATGCTAACTCTTAAATATGAGAAAGCGTCGGAAGAACAAAATTTTATTTCAACATTTCCCCAGATTGCTGGCTAATGTCTGTTTTATTTTACCACCATTTTACACATGCGTCATGTTGCCATAATTGTTGGAGTTTTTGTTAAGGGTGCAATGTGTTTAGGGGTTGGTACGTGTTTATATATTAATATTTCCGTGCAGTAGGCGTCACGCAACTGATATATGGTAGAAAAAAGGTCATTTTGACACAATGGTGTTTTTTTTCTCCCCTTTCCGTGCGAGCAACGACCCTCTGAGTGGATGCATTAGTTTTATTTTTTGCTTTGAGGAGTGAAAAAGGTGAAAGGCTCACGTGAGCTGCCCTAGTTCCATCCATATAAAGAACATAGAATACAAAACGTTAATATACGCTAACTCCAGTTCTTCTATCATTGAAAATGTTTTCTTTAAACATTTTGCAGCAAAACGTTGCAAATTCTGCAGCAACTGATTTATTAATATGACAAGTTACTATTGTACTATATTCATATAAAATATAATTACTTTATGTTATTTCATCCATTATAAATATTACTTTTTGTGCAACTAATTGTCGTTGTATGTTCGAAATTACGCAGTATAATATTAGGATCCGCGTAGTAATAAAGTAATTGTTTTTGAAAAAATGTCTACTAAAGATATTTTGTAAGATATGTAACAAACATCAGAAGATAATACATTGCCTTATTATTACACAGTTGGTAATTAGGTAGCTGAATTTAATACAGAAAGATCGACTTATGAAGATGACGCCCGCTCTCATTGATCAACGACGAAAATCTGAAAAATTAAAAAATGCTTTTCGAAGACACAAAAATTACCATGAAGCATACAATAGACATTCTAAAGACAAGTGATGCAGTGTTTAAAATACATCAATGGATATTTTAAAACCTTTAAAAAAATGTTTGAACAATGGGTTCAGTAAATACTAACCAAACGCAAAGAAGAAACATCGCCTTGAAATATCGTGGCGAAATTTCGAGATCTTACACTGAGATCAATCATTGTTAAGCATTAGAAAGACGCGTAAAAGTAGTCACAGAAGCTACATGTGCTGTAGAAAGCGGACAAGAATCAACAGTTGGATTTAATAAAATATCGCGTATAGTGAAATAAACCATTTTTTTGTTAGATTTTGTTATATCTATTATTATTAATAATGCAAATAAATAAATAATAAATTAATGTAAAACATTATGTAAGGGCATTGGAAGGGTGTTTTTATTATAAAAGAATCAATGAGTTGCATTTTATCAGTATATTGACTATAAATTCCATATTGTTGAAGTTTTTGTGTTTACCTTGGTCTCGGTAACTTAAAACATTGTTGCATTTGACTCATTTTTGTATGTGTTTCAGTAGTTCCAATACATACCTTTTTAGGATATAGGAATGAGAAATTAACAAAAAAATACTTTTCTTCCTTTTACATGGCCTCACCCTAAATCGTTTAGTGACATGTTTAGACTTGAGTTTGTAACTTCAAGGGTTTAATTAAGACTATCAAATTAAACGTTAAATTTGGACTAAGGCGTCAGAACTAATTTAAATATCCAATGAGACGAAATAAAATATACTGTCATTTAATGTGTCATTTATGGAGCCAGATGGCATTATTGCCTACATTGTAATGTTAATAAAAAAATATGAACTATGGAACCCTTACTAAATTAAAAAGCATGCCATGAACAATACCGTTATTATTACGATATCACTTCGAAAAACCGTTTATAATACAAAACTTTTGTCCAAGTTAATTTGATCTGTAAGTTCTCTTATAAAATTATTATTCTCGAACATTTTCCTAAGGCGAGGATAGGGTGGGGGAGTTCAAGTGAACTGGTCGCAATACCATACTGCATATCAGTAAAAGATCTCAATGGGTAGAATAATGTTTTTCTATAATAAAAACATTTATACACAGCTCACGCAATTAGCGGGTCCGGTCGGGAGAGAAATAGAATTATTGTTAGTAATTGGATAGATTTTATCTTTTTAGGGCGTGTTGTTGAAATCATCGGCATTGAAAGGCGCATACGCTTTTGTTATTAACCTATTATATATGTAATAATAATGGATTTAACATTAAAATTTTATTGAGCTAATACTACCTCAGCTAACTTACTGAACATCCATTCAATAATATCTTGAATTTGGCCGTTTGGAAGTTATCTATGGGCGCTCATCTACTAAAGCCGAACAATTCAACAATTCCAACATTCTGCAAGCCATAGACATTGGTAGCGAATGGCATGATGTTGGCCGCACATTATGAGAAAGGAGGTAAGCACAATAGACAAGTAATTTATTGCAGTGGCACGAGGCTCTATTGACTCGTAGAGCCCTTAATTCTCAATAATAAATTAAAATAACAAAAGGCAAAGGCCTCTCAAAAATCTTCTCTTTTTTAATTCCCGTTTTTCTCTCCACCTTTCTTCCTCTTTATATCATCCACCCATCTCATCGCCTAGTTAGTTTGTCTGTTCATTCATTATACTCTCTCAGATAGCATTCAGTTGTTTTATTATCCATTCGTGTCGTCCATATTTACCTATATTTAATTTTATCCACCAACCCATCTCATGGGTGTCGTAAAAGACGACTAGAGGATAACAAAGCGGCTACCTGAGGAACTACATCACCTCTAGAAGAATGGACTCGCTAACCCGCTTGGCTAGTGTTGAGTTTAAGGCCATTCATCCCTCATCCACGAGACAATGTGCATGCCCACTGCAGGCCCACGTCATGCAGTGGATACTGAAGGGGCTGGTTGCAATTGAATTGTAGTTTATAGGATAGATACTCATTTCTACATTAGACGAGTAAAGCTTCGATACTGGCTGAATAAAGAGTATTTTCATTTCTAATTTTATTTCAATAGTATAAAACATCCTCTTCCTAACTTGTTAAAACAACGTCTACAATATAGCATAGTTCTGACGTTTTGGCATCTATTTAGATTTGTATATTTTCTATCATCTGTTTTGTCAGACTAATGAACTAGATGATAGCGGAGTCATCCTCGTTTCCTTTGTGTGACATCTAGTCTTTGATCGCTTACTAGTGTCTCTTACGCTAATTTTGTTCAAAGATCTCTAAATTTCTAAAGTTACAAAGTTCAAAGGCACAAACTAAGTATCACTCCGACAGACAATGAAACTAAACAAATATTTTGAAACAAACCTTGCGGAGTCGAACTAAATTATTTAAAACAAAACACGGTTAACCAAGTCGTTTCATTACTAATTCAGAAAGGACGTCCCTTAGTTTGTCTGTTTGTTCATTTAATTGTTGAGGATGAGGATGCAACTTTGACTGATCAAAATGCGCATATTATGAGCAGTCCCATTCTCTGGTCCTTTTTTGTCTGGTTCTATGTAGATTAGTACAAGTTTGAAGGCCTTATTGGGCGGCCTTAATTTGCCATTTCATCTTATACTTAAGAATATTGCATTTTTCTTTCTGATTAATAGAATTGTATATAATTTTGACCTTCTATGGACTTGACTTTCTTAGTTCGTTCAGTTAGTTGCGTCGCTAAGTTGCGTTATCTTTCGGTTCGAAAGGACACCCTCCGAGTCAGAATTGCAGATGAGTCTTTTGATATGTTAAATACGTATCCACGAGTGCTCTAATGAAATAATTATAAATATTAATATTGTACCTATATAGGTATAAAATAAACTGTACCTACGAGAGTAACGTATTTATTGCTTGCACTAAAGACTTGTGATTTCATGTCATGTTAAGTTTAGAGACTAAAATTAATAATAATCATAAATAAAGTTAACGAATTTTATATGTTAATATATTTGTGTATCGAGGAACGAATAGCTCAGTTGTTGTGCAAAAGGTCCCGTGTTCAGATTAGGGTCGGTCATTCAGAGGGTGGAGGGCTCGTCTGTTTGTCTCTGGACCCACGACAAATATAAACCAAATATGAGTCATTGAGTGTGGCGTTATTTAAAAAAGAAGTCTGCCCACCGAATCATAGCACAATAAAGTACGGCAAATTTAAACAAAAATATTAGGCGTTAACAGTTATTTTATCCGGAAAAGGCGATCTTGATATTTACAGTTTAAAGTAATTTATTTCTTCAAAAAGAACATTATATTGTTCATTTAAACTATGAGAAATTAACAGAACATGTACTTAGAGTAGACACTGATACATTTGGCATTCAGTCTTTATAATAATAAACTAAAAATAATAAATACTGTTTATTGTATCCAAATAGTTATTATATGTGCACAAATAATAAATGACAAAATACAATAGGCGACCTTATCGCTAAGGCGATTTCTTCCAGGCAACCTTAGGATAGAGAAAAATAAAAGGGATATAGGTAGTGCACTTATATTTACTGTTCTTAAATCAGTATAGTTCTGAAACGTAAATGAATGAAAGAAATTCAATATAATTAAGTTTAAATTATAGAACGGTTATTTTAAAGAGTCTTTGAAGTCACATAAAGGTTAAGTAGAGGGCAGCAGTGCCTTATTAGCCTATTACATTAAGTCTTATTACATCTTTTTATTACATTTTCATTATTGTCATGTAAATTTCTTTGAGTTCAAATTGCGGAATCTATGAATCGAGCCTCTGTGTGTCAACAGGCTACAAAGACAACACGTTGTTGGTCCTAACGACTCCTACGGTTTTGTTGACTGAACGAATTATCGTCAGCAAATACAAACAATTGTTGAATATTACAATAAAACAGGCATCGTGTTTAGTTGTTACAATTATGTGTAATAAACTGACTATATGCTGACTAAACTGACTTTTGAAATGCCGATTTCCACAAGATGTTTGAAATTCCTAAGATGTTTTGTTTTAATCAGATGCGAAACGTCTAAAAACCGTCTATAACCGAAAGGCCGTTAAGTAAATAATAAATTCCATTCCGAATCCCTTTATTCCTTCGAATTTCATATTCAAATTTCCAGAAAAAACGGAACTCCTTCCTGCCACGACAGCGAACTTTTAAATGCGGCGATAATCATAATTTACCAGAAAGTTCACAGCGAGAACCGACCCGAATTAATTAAGGTTTTATTCAATTTTTTAAGGGAAAAGGTCTTTTTATTAATTAACGGGCGGGCATTGACAAATCGGCTACCGTCTGAAGATGGACAGTTCGATAAACCGGCGTCTCGGTTATAGTTTTGTTGAGATTTTTTTTACCAAGATATTGTTGTTTGGAGATTCCGTGAGATATGCCTCGATAAATTGTCCGGGGACCGATGACGGATTTCTGTTCAGATAGTGCCACGTTTTGACAAATTGACGTCCCTTTTTCAGGCTTAATACTCTGGGGACATGCGCTTAGATGTTTATCTCGACTTTTTGTAAATATCTATGGCCGTTTGGTTTGCACGCTATAGTGTTCAACTAATCAGTGGACACTAATCTTTTGTATTAGAAGGTGCTAAGATTAGGGTAGATACTTTTGAAGAAATTCTATGTATGCAAAAAAATAATGTTCAATTTGACTAAATTAAAAGCCTTAGAAGGAATATTTGTTAGGATAGCAAATATCTATCTCCAGCTGGTTACTCGTTTGGGTCCAACGGATATTTCTCAAAGATAATCTAGCCTAGCGCTCTCTTTTGATTTCTGTGGGATCTGTCACTACACAATTACTTTACTTTTATTTCTTTCTTTACATCTAAAAAAATGTACGATTTACAAAATTAATTTAAGGCAGTCACGCAACGTTAATTTTAAGTTATACAGACTAAAAAGGTTGTAACAATTATGAAACAAGATTAATGAACTAAGAATGGCAACATTGAAACAAAGCTAAAATAAAATTGAAGAACCTTATTAACCTACAAAAGTTATAACGCCAAGTATTTTTTTTCTCAATGTTGACAACAGGTGCATGCTGCATTCTAACAGCTGTTGGGCTCACTCGACTGAAATCGTTACTCCTCTCTAACAGAAGACTACCTTGAAATATACCGCATTTCCCACTTTAACCTACTCCCCAATGTATGTACGTGTTTCGGTAGTAAGTGAGATATGCCAGAGCCCATTCCCATTAATTCCTGTCCTATCTCTCCCAATTTTTCCCAACCCTGTGTCCTAATCCATTCCTACATCTACAAAGGTAGACAGCGCATCTGGAGGTATGTCAACGTTTGTCATTTTGGACTGAAGTTGGCGTGTACCGCGGATGTCCACGGGCAACAGTGTCCACTTACCAACAGGTGGACTGTATGCTCGTCTGGCACCTATATAAAATACTATATAAAAAGAAAACAATAACAAAGAAATATATTGAATAATCGCAACACTAGCTAACACATAAGTTATCTTTCTTATCAGTGATGATGGTTTTATTTTCTTTTGAAACACCTATAAATACTAAATTAAATGGAATTTGTAAGACATCGTAGTAACTATGCATTCGATCTCTTTTAAATAACCACAAATAATGTATTGTATAGACGTAATCGTTTCTCAATAAACATTTCTTGGACCACCGGATTATTCGTCGAAGTGTGACGAATCGTCGAGAACACCTATAGCGAATGTTTTCCTTATAAAAAGGTGTCGGAGACTTTATGATCTTATTAATGCAGACACTTGTGATGTCTTAATCATTGCTTTAGGCATCGATAATAAGACCACAAGAATGTGGTAGGCTGTAAGGGAAAAGGCAAATTGGCGTTGGAATTAGCAAAACATGAGGATTTGAGTGAATTTATTGGAGAAGATTTGTGACTTGATACGGATGTAGGGAATATTTGAAAGCGATCTTATCGTATCACAGTTATTTGTATTCGTTGGTTGGTTGAAGCTGGGATTTTGAAGCTGTATTTTATTGTAATTTTATGGTATTTTTGTTTATATTTTTGTATTGGAGACAAAACTTTGATGTAGATTTAATTAGAATAATGCCAGATAAACGAGAATAACATATATACATATATTGTATATATTATGTTTTTTATTACTTATGTAACAAAGGAAATATCTTTTAAGGGGCATGAGTTATGGCATGGGATGGGGTCTTGGAAGAATGCCATCTCATTTAGGTACGAATTGAGATTGTAATTATTGGAATGAGAGTAATAGAAATCAACAAAAACCCGTGTCATTCTTGACAGTGTCCACTTAGTACTGTAACAATACTCTTTCGAGTAATGTCCTTTACCGATCTTCTTGCTAACCACTGGCCACTAATGAAAAACCTAAATTCGAATTTACTTCAAACTCTTTGACTCGATTGATTTTTGATTCATTCTGCTGTCTAATTTTCGATCTGTAAATACGTGCCCATTATACCTACTTCGGTAAAGCCTTGTGTATCTGTATGTATGTGAATATCCCATAAATCGCTTATAATTGCCCATGTGACTGCAATCCTGTTGTATAACAATACACTTGTTAAAAAACACCATATTAGGATTTTTAATGGTCCGTTTTTATATACACAATTTACTTTTATACAATCTGATTCTTAAGTGCCTTTTATTTGTTTCAGTGTTTTTTTTTTACTTGTTTAATATTTATTACCGATAATTAATTTGCTGGAGTGAAGACTGGGTGTCATTCATTTACTAAGAAGCCCTCTATTATACCATCCGAGCAACGTCGCAATATCAGGTCAACTGTCCGCTTGTATATCAACTTCTCAAAAATAGTGTACCACTATATTGTACATATTAGTTACTACAGTAAAAAAAACATTCAAAAACTAATATAATAATAGTGCTGGAGATTATAGTAAAAGCGGCAAATAGAAAGGCTAATAATACAAGCGAATATGTAAGTGCTTTTTGGTGTAGCGGTAAACATAAAAAATGCCGTCAACGTTGGCGACGACTAGTTTAGTCATATAGACATTAGCATATACTAGCTAATCCCAAGATTACAGTCTCAAACACTTCCAGCGACATAAATGTAAACAGGTAGAGTAAAGAGAAAGCTCGATAGTCTGTTAAAGTTAGCTCTGTTCATACATCGTAAACCGTTACGGCAGATTCGTAATTTCGAGCAAACGATGTTGAGGAAGAGCAAACATGAGCGCATGTTGCTTAGGTAGATTTCCGACGAATTTTCAAGAAGCATTACTTTAACGTTTGCCACAATACCATGCATGTCATGCCGTCGGTACATTGTGCATGGGATGCGAGTGTATGCTGAATTGTCATTTATTCGATGGATATTGGTAGTACGATATAATAATGTATGTGACATATTGAGTTACTAACTTAGATTGAAGTTGCTGTTAAGCTGAGGGCGTCAGTTTTTGATATGGATTGAGTCATCTGAACAACTGTTTTTTTTTTGGATTAAGTGTATTCAATTATATAATGAATCTTAAAGGCACTATTTTGAAATTTTGAAATTATCTAACAATTTGATTTGTCAAATTCATAATATAATCATTTAGGAATTATATTGCAAACGGGTAGCCTGACATCAATGGCATTCTATTTTGACGTGTCGTACCATCCAAAACATTTATTAAAGCGTGAAAACGTTGTAGATAAAGATAAACTCATTGTCACCAACACGGCTTCATTAGGGCCCGTATGTCAAATATTTACAAAGCGAGATAAGAATGGGAGAGTGGATTTCATTACCATTTTTGGGAACAAAACGTAAAAGCATTTCCACAGATAAGAATTATTTTCGGTCGATTCATCAAGTCCTCCCTTTTGTTTTGACAGTGGAACAGAAATGTATAAAGCTATGTTTCTTAATTATTTATTTATTCAAGAGAGATTAAGTTTAAGATTTTTTAGTCATTTTTATTTATTACTACTTTATATATGCTGTGTCTAGATTAGAACTCGTAATTTGTAAGTATTTTGACATTTAAATACTTACATAATTTTTTTTAGTTTATCCCAAAATATTTCACAAAAAATGCTTGAAGATAACTTTATTATACAATATTTTGACACTCAGACGGAACATCGTATTATTTTATGTATATGTAAATCAAATAATTTTGACAGTCAATGCGAATGTAAATGAGGAATTAGAATTTATGTTTTCATCTCATAGTCGATATTGCATTTTATACCGACTTTTTAAGACTTATTCTGTAACAGAATTCAGACTCAAAATTTATTGCCTGTTTGTGTGTTCTCTCTAATGTATTTTTATATTAGAAATCGGTGTAAACAAAATGACCTATTACTTACTGGTTCGGTGTCACAAGTCTCCAAATCAGATATAGGGTCGTCTCCACAGTAGTATTCCGCTTGTAGAAACGGCGGTCGCGGCGGCGGAGGCAGTAAGAACTCGGGAGGCGGTCCAAGACAGTCACACTCCGTCAGGTCAGTGGGCTCCAAATCCCACATCTCGTACTTATCTAACTTAACACTACTCACAACCTTCTCACTGATATCACTATCACTATAACTACTAGTATCACGTTTATCGCGTTTAGCATCGTTTAATTTCCCCAATTCAATTAAGTTCGCTATGTAAAGTTCGTCGTCGACGTCGCTCCATACATTCTTTCTGATTTCCTCATCCTCGCTGTCAATTACATTATCTGATTGTGCATCTATTGATTCGCTGTCTGGCGCTATAAGACGCTCACTTTCAATGTAACTGTTTCTAACATTCGATGTCTCATGTCCTTTTGTTCTTTGCACATCATTTTGCTCCACATTCGTCTTCCTTCCAACGTTATTTAAATCATTATTTCTTTGTACTCGGTTGTAGCCGGTGTTTTTGAACCAAACATTTTGAAGTGTCCAAAAAGCGTACGGGGACGCCTTAGTTGGACTCTCGTTGTACCTTTCGGCCATACGCAGCTTTCTTCTCTGTTATCTGTAACAACAAATTAAGTATATTATGGATCTCATTCCTCAAAGGTAATTATTTATTTATTTACTAGATATCAACTATAAAATAATTCAAGTGTAAAATTCTGATGAATAACAGATTTTTCTAAATTATATTATAGAAATGAATGTATTTTATTATATACAATACAGTTTTATTTGCATAGTAAATAAATAGTAATAGATTAATCTAATTTCGTCTCGTTGCAGTCCCTGATTAGTTGAATATGTATATTAGATACACCGATAGATCGAATCGTATTATCAATTTACTGTCTGACATAGAACGTATCGATTTTACATTAGCTATAGTGGTTTCATACCACTTATTATTTAATAGAGAAGCTAACACCTCATTTTGTATAACAAAGACGCCGCAATTACAGACTACTTCGTCTCGAGGCACAATGGGTGCGGAAACCGAGCGATATCATCAGGCCTTTTCTGGTTATTTTAATTTATTTTTTATCGTTCCAAATTGGACGGACGGGATTCTGATGCACTCTACGGTATTTTACTATCACTATTCTCCGTATACGGTCATCTAAACTTCCAAATACATCATTAATCCAATTTCTACATTCACTTTAAGACTTTCCTCAATAGAAATAGGGCATAAAATCTTTTAACAAAATATCTGTGATAGTGAAAATATTCGTGGCTCCAATTTCAAAAGTTTAAAGTTCATCATGTTTGATATTTAATTTGTAGATCAAACTCATTTTAATGGAGCGATCTATTTGGATGACATATTAATATTTGGAGTTGTGAAAGTTTTGCATTTATATTTTTCGATTCACTATTGGAATTGCGTATTTCTATGGAAATGTGGTGTGAGTTGAGTGCGAGTGAGCAATTATGCATGCGTGAAGCGTACGAAAGGAGGTGCTGGGAGATCACGAGGTCTAGGGGTCAACAGGCGTCAGACAGCTCTTGTGAAAAGCTGTCGAATAAGATATCGAGATGTATTTTGACGAAGGGAATATTATTTATTGGTAAGGATGGATTTATTTTCGTATCTAGCTTTTTGCCCGATGTTGCTTTCGTTTTATATTACAAACCAATAAAAATGAGTATAAGTCGCAAATGTGACGAGTGAGTGTGAAAAATAATATTTTTTTCGTAAGTATATCAGTAGTATAGGAACTTATTTGAATATACCTTTATTAGAGCGGAGAGTACGATGAGTGTGAGGGAATTTTATAATACTGATGAAAATGACTTTTACTATACCAATTTCTTTAACATATGCAAAAGCATTTTTTTTAAATCATGTCTACTTTTATGTGTTTAGTTTAGATGTGTAATAATAATATATTGTAGATACATCTGCAATGGAAAATTATGTACCAGAAAACAATGGTGGTTAATACATCATAATTAATTACACATTCAACTTGTACATGACATTACCAATTAACGTGAACAACTTGACAAACACCTGATCAATGACCGGACGGGGTCGATGTCTCATTAGCATTTTAGCGAACCAGCACATTATTAAGTACAGTAGATCGACTTTATTTGTAACTTTGGTTTTGCATTTTATAAGACATGAACATAGAATTTATTTTTCTGGGGGGTTATTCTAGTCTAAATACAAACACGAACTGCAATGGTCAGTGACCGGGGTAGAACTTTTTAATGCTTCACGTAGCCGCATCAATTGTCTGTATAAATTCGTCGACGATTTGAAAATTCTCATTGAGAAAATCACGATAATAAATCTATTCAACTTGCTAATATTATAGCGGTAAATATGTATATGCTAACGAATCTGACTCACTGTACCCTTAGCGTGGCACCAGTGGCCACTCGAAGCCTGTCAGGAAAGCCCTGACATCGGCACAATGCTGAGGGCCCTCGAAGCTCTTAACGAACCTATTCTGTTGATTTTCTCACATGAATTATTATTGCAATTCCATAACGGTGATCCCTGTGAAATGCGAGTTTATAGGTCGAATTTACTCGGACACTTCAAACAACGGATTATAATTTTTAATATTCTATCAATAAGACACAGAATAAACAGTAGATTGTCTGAAAGTGTGCAAGCTATAGAAAAGGTCGCGTAGTGTCAATATCTTTATTGTATCTTGATGATGTTGTTGTGTTAAGGCTAATGCGGGCGCTTATTGATGATAAGATTTTGCTGCGGTATGCGTATGTAATTCAGAAAAGTTAATTTGTTTACATATATTGATTGTTGAGTTGCTGAGCTCTGCTAAGTTTAGCTTGTTGAGTAATTATTAGGCATAAACTTAAATCCAACCATTCAATGTATTTTAAATTGTATTTTTTTATTTGGCTCTCGTTACAATCGTTATTTCTTAAATACTCTTAAAATACTTCTTAAATACAAAATATAAATTAAGTTTAATCAACAAAACAATATTTTTTGTACAGTTACGAAGGCAGGTGTGACTAAAATATATATACCGGTATGTAAACAACAACGTAACGTGACCAGTCAAATGCGCCCAGCGGCTGTGGGATGCATTCCCACTGCACTCTCTCCCTGTCTCAAGTAGTCTTCTAGATTCTCTAGCACGCTAGCGATTAAGATCAGTCTCTTGATGGTCTTCGCTCGCTCTGGTACTGGTACACCTTCGTACTTTTAACATTATGTCACTGATTGTATTTGCATAGTTGTGCCTGGCAAGTATAATTCGACGCGAAAAGCGGTCGTTAGTATTACTATATAGTATTACTACCCCAGTCGTTTGAATTTTTAATGAAGTCTTTGCATATCAAAATATTTTCATAAATCAAATATAAAAAAAACATTTACCTCACGACCCACATCCAATACGTAATTGAAAATCCTTTCATAGGTTGAACTTCAAAAGGAACGTGTGCTGAAATATTTCCAATACGACCTACTGCAACAATCCCTAAAGTCCAGTGTGACAAAAATGTCAAGTATTTTGTAGACGGATGCTACAATTTCCGGCTGTGTTCTCGTTACGAGATTAACCTCTTTATATGTATCCAAAAACGTTCGATGTAAAATGATGTTTATTTTGTATCATTTGCCTTGTTTTACTTTATCTATAGGAGTAAAAGTAAAGTTTATAGTACTAATTGTACTCTGAAATGTAAAAAGTTCATAAATGTATATGATAATATTGATAATAGATCCAGTAGCTAGTAAGTAGAATATTAATATTTGTGATATTATTAATTTTGTACTTAATATTTGTGAAGATTATGTTCAGATTATCTACTCAATTAGTCAAGTGAAAAAAACTGATATAGTGCCGTCATAAACTATTAAAATCATATTTGTAATACTAATGAAGTTATTAAAAATAAGAGTACATAAGTTGTTGCTTGAGAGGAGTTCACGTTTCGCGTCAAATAATCTTGACAAATTATGTTCGAAATTATTGTTTTTCACATTATCTTTATGAACTAGTATCTTTATCTTTCACATTAACTAGTAATGAACAAAGAAATACTGTTGGAAAAATAGAAATTCCATTATTATAATATAAAACTGCAACACTCAATAAACTAATTCACTTGTCTGAAAGTCCACCACTAAAGGAACTCTGATTACTCTGTCCCGGAAAGCGAGTGTTTTTGACACAAATATCATAAAAGAGGATTATTTGAATGGGATACAAGAGCAAATTGAATTAGCATTTTTGTCGCACGAGCTTTTTGCCAAATGTGTCGTTATTTCACCCTACTTCCACCAACGCAGCTTTTATGACGTGGTACAAGATGAGAAAATCCAGCGGCAATTTGGTTAATCAAATTTATGTTCTTTTAAATTCATAATTCCGGTTTAAAGGGGATATTTAGTGTAGCCTGTATGTGTTCTTACATTTATATATTCACACGAAATAATGCTTTGTATAAATTATAATAATTCTGTAAACATATTGGTCAATTAACTTTATAAGTCCAACAAGAATTTGAAAATATGACTTTTCGGTCTATAGTAGAAGTCAATAAACGAGGTTCTGAACTGGTCAAATGTTCATTGGTGCAAACACAAAGATATTTTTTGGGTTTATAAATAAAAACTGTTTAAAAAAAAAATTCTACTTGCACCAACTGTTACAGTCGATAAAAATGCAATGCGTAATGTACTCGACGAGAAAGGCGGGGTTATGACCTGTTACTATTCAGCTTTCTGGGACATATTCGAACGAAACTGCTACATATTTATTCAGTAAATATTCTTTTACAAAGCATTGTTCCAAAATGTTTGCCTTTTGAAACGGAGTTTTGCGTCTCGAATGTTGATATTGGTATAAATATTTAAAACGTAATTAGGTGATACAATTTGAGTTTTATTTTTGGATAACCCAACGTATTACGTTACGTAGGTATTACTTTTCGTATTATTAATTGCTTTTCTAATTACTTATAAACGCCGGTTGCTTATGTAATTAATAATTGCTTAATTTTTTATTATTATTATTTTTTTCTTCTAGTAATTAGAAGTTCTAACTCCGTAGAAAGTGACAACGAATTTTAGGCCGTGATTACATTTAAATAGCATTTATTAATGGAAATCAATAAATGTAATCAAAGATTACGGATTCTATATAATATTCCACTATATATTTCGATAAGTAAAAAGGTAATAATGCCGCCCTTGATTGAAGCATATTATTATTATGCTTATAAGTTTGAGTCAATTATCAGTGCAAACATTAGTAAATAACAACATTGTATAAATAACAACATATTACGGTAAAAATATTTTTTTTGAAGTCTTTGTGTTACTAAAAGCAAACGCAATCATCAGATATAAACCTACCAAATAACTAGCTTTAATTGAAACACTGCGTATCTATCCAATACCACACAATCCAACGTAACCTGTATCTTCATAATTAATCGATATTGTAATACGAACATCCAAGTAGGTGGTCCGAGAGACAATAGCCATCTTAGCGTAACACGCAGTCGCGCATCTCTCAAGTGTTATTGCTAACAGTTAGCTCAAGCGATTAGCAGAGTGGAGTTGGCTACTGGATTAAAGAAAGCCGCCACCGGACCCATTAGCCAAGACGTAGCTAACACCAGAGCAAACATGTAAACATAGTTGGTTTTACCCTCTTAAAAGCTAAAACGTTCGGCCTCTTTACTCGAGGCTCCGGATCCTTAGTTTCGTGTATTGGGTAACGATATCTTAAACCAAAGATATTTGTTTTGTGATGCTTTTGAAAATAGTGCTGAATCTAATAATAATAATTATTATTACTCTTTATTGCATACATATAGTTATTACACGTGCACATATCTTTAAATCTCTTCCCGTCAACGTTGGGATAAAGAAACATAAGGTTATAGGTAGTACAAAACGATTGCAATTTTCAGATACGATTTTTTTTTTTATTTTATGTTCAATATATACCGATTATATCCATAATAAATAACTATAGATAGATAGATACACTTTATTATACATCAAAAACATACAGAGAAATACAAAGTACAAGTAATTAGAAGTAGAACTGGCGGCCTTATCCCTAAAGCGATTTCTTCCAGGCAACCTTTGGGTCGTAAGGACAAGTCTGTAGACCAAATGAAGGTAGATGGTGCAATAAAAAAAGAATAATACATACTAATAATAATAAATACTTGTAACAATAATACCTATTTTATTAGATGAAGGATATAAACAGTACAAAAAGATTCCTAAAAAAATATTAAAAACAGTAAATAAGAATGTCAACGTTATTAAAACTAATGGCTGTTGAGAGAAATGGGAGAGATTTTATTCGAGCTGTTTTACATAACAGCACAGTTAACTAGAGCCTGAAGCATAAACAATAACTGTAAATCCAATTACGATAATTAAAGTTTTCCGGGAACGAATATTTAACAACGAGAACAACATTTTAAAGCAATAGCCTCTCTTCGTAATCCAGATTTGCGACCAAAAAGAACATCCAGATAAACTCAAGAAATAAGCCCAATTTCCTTCATAGACGACCTTCCACACATCAAAACAAAAACAACCTCGTAACCCCATTTTTTCGCCATTCATTCGCCGACATTTACGGTGTAGATACCATTATGTGTCGCGACTTTGAGCACGAACGGATCTGTTACTGCTCTCGGCATTGCCAGGCATTTGCCAAGAGGCAACTCTGGTGCCAAAGCCTGGTATTCGTTACCGATGGCACGCCTCTCCGCGTACCTAACATGTTCCCCCTTTGGAGGGAGACGAGTTTTGGCAACGATTCCGAATGCCCGCATATTGAGTTGAATGTTTTGTTTGAGAGCCGAGATGACTCGTTCGCCAAATATATTTGTATCTTTCCAGATTTAACATTTTCCATTTATGCGGATATTTTTATAGTTTTGAAATGCATTCGCGATTCTTCGTTGGAAAATTCTTAAGTTATTGCAGTCCTGTCGTGACATTTAGGTCATGTGTTTCGAAATTGCCGGGAATACTGTCGTGGCACTCGGTGTCCAGTAACGTTTATAGTTAAAACTAGCGATTGTTTTCACGTGAACTTGTGGTTCCCGTGGGAACTTCCATAATGAATCTCTATAAAAAGTACTCTAAATGTTACTCCAGCATATAAGACTAACTGTGCCAAGTTTCATTACAATCCGTCCAGCAGTTTTTGTGTGATGCGCTTTCAGACAGACAGACAGACAAAAATTCCAAAAAATGTTGTTTTGGCCTCTATATCTCATGTACTACCGTGTCATTTAGAGACACGATTCTGTTACGATTTTATAATATGTAATTTACATTTCGTAGTCAACAATATACAGCGCGGAGGTTTGTCTTGATGAAAAGTCACTTGCGCATTCAATTACACCGTAGTTTTATTTTAAATTCGTCGCGTAGTTTCTGTATCAATGAGAAATAATCAATGGACATGATTCCATTAGTGTTTCTGAAGACAGGGGCCATAAGTTTGCCAGTCGAAGCAGAAACAGGATTTTTTTTTCACTGTTGGTGAAGATGGGCTTTTCCATATCATGCATTATTTTTTTCTTTCCGTGTCAAAATGGTACACCCACGTTTCATCCATAGTTAAAAATCGTCGTAAATATAAATTCGTACCAGCTTGCAAATAAGGCATGCAATAAAATTGATTACACACTACCAAACGAAATCTCTAGATTCTCAGCTATCAAACAATGGTCACAATTTCTTCAATTTTTTTGACATTTTCATCAGTGGTGAACGAGGAGGGCCTCTCGGTGCGGTCAACTCCTAAAGTAACCAGTTGCTCTTGAAAAAAATCTTTTGAAGATGTTTTTTCACAATTAAATATTTAATTCCGAAGCGAACATCAGTTTTATTCATTTGTCTCCCACCATGTCGACACACAAATATGAAAAAAATATTACAATCTGTACATAAAATTTCATCATCATCATTTCAGCCTTTGGACGTCCACTGCTGGACATAGGCCTCCCCCATTGTCCGCCATTTAGACCTATCGGCAGCGACCTGCATCCAGCGGGTGCCCGCAACCTTTAACATAAAATTTATAATCCTGAAATTTACGTCGACGTACAAAATGACCAATGAGTTTGACGTTAACATAAAAATAAAACTATGACAACACTTACGATACTAATTCTGTTGGTTAGCGTTGTCAAAATCCTAATCACGTTCCGTTATAGGTCATTGTTTTTTACAGTTTAAGTCTTAAATAACTCACCCAACGGAGGTATTTAAATTCATGCTTAATTTCATTGTCCATTCTTTTAACAGAGTACAGTCGTAGATTAAGAGCAGCATATCTCATGCCAGAAATGCAGCGGAACTGGAACGCGGGGAGACAATTTACATTAATAAAAACGGAACAACATAAAGAAGTCGTTTATTAAGACTTGGAGCACACGCTATCTTAAACTAGAGCAGCTTTACGTGTAATACTTTATTATCAGTTTAAATCCAGTGGGTGAGCTCTTTATTTTCGTATTTTCTTTATTCTGTGTCACTTCTGTATTATCCCGTGTATTTATATTACGTGTAGTATTATTTACATTATCCATTCAATGGTGTTTTTTTTATTAAATTTATTATACTCAAAGAAAGAATTTCTGCGCTTTAATATGATAAGGGATTTAATTAAATTACCTGACTATTATATGAAGAAAAATATTACGTGTTAGAAGTAAAACGCTAAAACAGCGATATCCATTTTTTTAAATATGATATTGCGCTTTTTAATGCATGCGGTAATTACTTTTATTTGCACATTTCATAAATGTTCATATATATATACACACACACACACACACACACACACACACATATATATATATATATTATACTGGTGTAATCTAAGTGTTTACTGAAATTGTAAACAAAATGATAGTATTAAATAGTTACAGGTAATGGCTAACTAGTTCAGAAGATTATTTAACAGTTGAAAAAATCATAGTTACTACAAATACGCATATATATATATATATATATGTATATAAATCATAGTTATATATAGTTATAGTTATATATCATAGTTATATAAAATCATAGTTACTATAAATACGCATATATATATATATATATGCGTATTTATAGTAACTATGATTTTTTCAACTGTTAAATAATCTTCTGAACTAGTTAGCCATTACCTGTAACTATTTAATACTATCATTTTGTTTACAATTTCAGTAAACACTTAGATTACACCAGTATAATAATGTCTCCGATACCAAATTCCCTCTTAATCCTGTTTCTCTTCCAATTTAGGTTATTTAAATATCAAGTCACGTAAACACGTCGGCGGTTGGGAGGTACTCGTAGCTATTGGTTCCCTCACGACTATCGGACCGAAGCGGGTTTATTCGCGTCGTTGCTCATTAGTTTGGCCACCGCTTGTGGTCATTGATCGAAAGCCATAATTTGGACATTAATGGGGTATAGTAGAACATCTTTCCTAATTATAACCGCCGTCCCCGTTATTTGATTCATTTGTAATGTTTTATTACTATTAGACAAAATAAAATGACGATTTTTACTCTACCTTTTATCATCAATATTTGTATTAAAAAATACATATATGTACAATATAAATTGTACATAAAATGTACCGATATAATAATAAGTTACTTTTCGTTTGTGAGCTGGTCACCAGATTCGTAACTTTTTTACTTAGAAAGAAGGCAACAGATTAGCAAATAGTCCACGTGGTGTTAAAGAATACCAGTACAGAATGACAAACGTTGGCATGTTCCCGTATGCGTCGCCTACCTTTGAAGATTTGGGAGAGGATTTGAATAAAACGGTGGGGAAGGATGGGGAATAGAATAGAAATATATAAAAGAAATAACAACAACAAAAAAACGTTACCTATCCAACTGGTGGAAAACAATAATGAAAATTGTCAAAATGTCCACCAGTGGTAGCCAAACTAAGAAGACAATAGGAATAAACTAAACCCAAGCTAAAAACTGTAGAGACTTAATTAAGAACTCAAACGACGCCAATTCACAAGGTATCCCCTACGTGATCACAGACCTAAGAAGCCATTAGACCCGGATGCTAATAAGTGGCGGAACAGTCTTCCGAAGGTTCTGTTATAATTGCAAGTACGTGAACTGAGTACGAAGAGTACGTGCTTGCATTAAAATTTTGCATTAAGTAATGGTCAGGTTTTGGTGAACTAATTTGATTTAGGTATTAAATCAAATTGATTAGATATTAGGTCTCTCACAGAAGACTACCTTGAAATGTATTTACTGCATATCCAACTTTATCCTTTTGCCCCAATGTACGTACGTGCTTCGGTAGTGAGTGAAATATGCCCGAGCCCATTTCCATCCCATCCTATCCTATTCCTCCCCAGTTTCCCAACCCTTTCTTGCAAATAAATCCCTAAATATCCAAAGGTAATCAACGCATCCGCAGACATGCCAACCAGCAGGCATGTTGGCATGTATCGTGGATGTCTATGAACGACTGTGTCCACTTACCATCGGGTAGACTGTATGCTCCTCTGCCGCCTTCTTTCTATAAAAAAAGGTATTGTAATTCTCGATGACAATTTTCGTCACTTTTCCGAATGCATGCGACAGGCTTTTCCAATTCCATTTTAGCTTAACGTCACTAAGTGAATGTTACAAGATGGACACCGGCAGACACACAGAGGAAATGATAGGATGATGTCACAGGATGGACACCGGCAGACAGATAGAGAAAATGACAGAATAATGTCAGAGGGTGGACACCGACAGACAGACAGGAAGAGGAAATGACAGGACGACCTCAGCGCACATAACAAAACATGGCGAAGCACGTCACTAAACATCTGAGCTTTTTTATTTTATTTATTTATTTACTTTTTTTTGTAAATTATTACAAAAGGCGGACTTAATACCTACAGAATGATCTCCCAGCCAACCGTTGGACTATGCAGGGCATGAAGTGGTAGAAAGGCCTTTAGAAAGAGACTATCGGCTAGCTTCGGTTTTGTAGAGCGTCGTCTCTGCCATGTGTCGTTACGGTAGAGACGACGCTCTACAAAACCGAAGCTAGCCGATCATAATCGATGTATATTACTTTCGCCCGGATTGTATAAATAAATGTAACAAATTTAGAAGATTGTATTACTGTCTTATTGTTGTTTAGTGGCCGCCAATTGCTTCTGTATAATATGTAATTATTTTTAATCAAATTAAATAGTTACAATAGGAATGTAATAAAAAATAAAACATTCATTCGTTCATTCAATCATACTCTAACGTCTAAGCGCACGAAATCGCGGGTAGTGCTAGAAATAAAATAAGTGGCAATTTTCACAGTCATTCAGCGCTCCAAAAGATGAAGAGACATAAAAATAATGACGGAATTTCTAGTTTTTCTCTTTTTAGCGCTTCCAACGTTAACAGTCTTCACGGTTCAGTATTTATGTTGTCAATAAAACTCAATGCGTCGCACGGGGAGTCCTGTAGACGTAAACATGAATGAAAATAGACGAGTAGCTCGATGCTGGTTACCCGGTTGTGCGAACTACCTATCTACAGTTGGCCATTACTTTAATTTTCAATCTTTTACCATGTTAATCATCATTTTTTTCTGTTAATTAGTTATTGTATTATGTGGTCTAAATACCTATATTTATGAATATTCTTTAAGGATTTCTCAAAGCGTCTGGTCGACAGGTTTTAAGTTTAGATCAGTTTTTAGATTTAAGTATTTATTTGCATTGTAAACTAAGTACGAGTATTTCTTTTCCCGTCACTAAAAAGTTTGTAATAGTTCATTTTACATTTATGTATGTATATTTGTATGAATGAAATTGTAATATCCTATTACTTATATGTACCTACGTATATTTGTGTAAAATGTAAGTTAAACGAATAAAACAAATTATTAAATAATTATAGGGAATATTTATTAGGAATTATCCGTACTTGCTGCTGGTGGATAATGCCGTCCATGTACCTACGTTCGCGATACGAGTACATGCCAACATCAGTCCAGAAGTAGTGTGGAAGAATGGGTAGTCAAGATTAAAATGAAACAATTAACAATGAAGAAAGTAATGTACAATTTAGTTTATTTAGCCGCAGGGCTGATAAATGGAGGAGACGAGTCCTCGAATGGTGACCACGTACCGGGGAACATAGCGTGGGACGGCTTCCGGCCATGTGGACTGACGACTTGGAGAAGATCGCCGGTAGTGGCTGGATGAGAAGAACGGAAGGCCATGTGTGGTGGTGGTCCTCAGGAGAGGCCTATATCCAACAGTGGAGAGACATATGCTGATGGTATGTTACTTTATTTAATCAAAAAGTGCGCTTACGAAGTTAATAATTAATATTCAAGTAGCTATTTTCAGAACGTAAGTATTCCTTGCCAACTCGTGGGAGTCGAGTGCACATGTTAAATTACAATGTTCACTCCAATTACTTCAGCAGTCTCACCACTTTATAATTTAATACAGAAACATACATCGGATAAGTTAATAAGGTTTGAAAATGCAACAACAAAACTCAAAAAAAACTATTCCAGAAATGAAACGCACGGCCGCTATATTTGTCGCGATATGGAAATTGGCGCCACAAGGACGGTTCTTCGAAGTGCTTGATTTAATAATAATTAATTAGTTTTATAACTTACAATTTGTTAGGTATAACTGCAATAAAGGGCAAACACAACAATGACAAGGAACAGACAATTACCACAAGGCAGATGTCAATTACCACAAGGCGGACTGCCTTGTTGTAATTGACATCTGCGATACGTGCCATCGTCAGTCAAAAATTACGAATGTTGGCATATTCGCAGACGCACTGCCTACCTTTAAGGATTCAGGAATCAAGACTGTGGTGGTTCTCAAATCTCCCTGTCAAACATCTCATTGTAGGAGAGAAATGCCATAAGACGGGATGGTTCAGTGGTTCAGTCCAGTCATTTCTCTTGATATATGTACTTTTATATATTTTATATATACCTGTAGAATCTATAGCAACCGGTTTCCACAACAGGGCATAGGCCTTAAAACCTATAAATTAAATCTCATTTACTGCGTGACCCTATTAAATATTGTTACATTTCGACACCATTAAATATCGTAAATGTCTACATTGTCAAAAACTCTAGGGCCCAAATATTCTTGTGGGTATACGTATATTAGAAACGAAAAAACTTGCCCAGTAAGCAATAATGACCCCACGATTTCACTTACTTATTGAGGGTTTAACCCTTGTAAACCCGCTTATCCTTCGTCCAGGACCTTTCAACAAGAAACCTTTAATATATTCGCAAAAGAAACCTTTCTACATTTTAATAAAGTCGCTGGTCTCTTGTATTTTTTGTCTTCTATAATTTTTTAAGAGCTCAGTTGCCTGTCAATTTACTTGCTTAATCAGAGCAACTTGGTGCAAACTACTACGGTGAGCTGAATATTCAAATAAATTCTCAATTAGTATCTGGGAATTGAGGAAAGAGTCATCTTCATAAATCCCGTAAAGGAGACACGCGGAAAGGAAGTTACTGTGATAATAGCTTTATTTAATTTCACTCCGAGTACCGTTCGCAGAAAACTTCGTAATTCAAAATTTATTAATTAATCTGTGGGCGAAGATGGCTGGATAAGAAGTAAACAGAGTATGGTTGTGAGGTCGTGTTAAAAAATGATTATAAGTGTTCACTACATTCTACTAAGAAGGCTCACATATTTATCAGTGAACACTCGATCAGACTAGCAGTATAATATAGTATGGTGAAAGTGAAATATATAAGTAGTTAGACTATATTAAGACAACTAAGCAGTATTTCACAGGTATAACGTATGGTTTCTCTATTAATTAGAAACAAAATCAATAAAGAAAAGAAAATAATTTCAGAATTATGATTAGGTATCTAATATATAGGTAATGTGATAATAAATTCGTATTCGTATAACACACAACATTTCCATAATATGTATATTTTTGGGTATATCTTTTCAACGATTGGTCCCACTGTTTTCTAGAGCAAAGACTTTCTATTTATTCCATGTCTTTTATTGGAAAAAAAAAAAAGTAACATAGGACAAAATATTTCAGAAGCAGCTCAAAGGGAGATTAAATATATTTTTTAAAAACTGTTTCTTAGACCGTACCTCCCACAAGTGTTTATCGGCACGGAGTGGAGTTACTTAACATGGAGGATATATCTGTATGTACGCTTGTGAACATACGGACAATTTTAATTAATGTTCCCAGTCTTATAATAAAGCTTGTATACAACGTGTCTTAATTATCAAGTTTATAAATAGAGTGCGAAAAGAGATAACTTATACGTACTTGTAATAAGGACGTATTTTATTTATGAAAAGTTACGAAATTGTTAAATACATTTTGGGGACTGGAGAGATATGCTATGCTATGGTTCAAAAGTAAATTTTTAAGGGCCAAAAGTCTATACGTGGGTAACCAGGTAAATTTTAAGATACAAAAAAAATATATTTGGGTTGCAACACATTTTTTTATTACAACTTCTCAAAATACTCTCCATTAGTCTTATACAGCGATTCATTCGTCTAAACCAAGATTAAAAGCACTGGCGATACTGCCATAAAAACATTCCGAGCGTCTTCAGGGCTGTCAAAAAGAATGCCACGGAGTCCAACCTTCACTTTTGGAAAGAGAAAGAAGTCGCATGGAGCTAAATCAGGGCTATAAGGAGGGTGGCTCAATTCATGGATCTCTGTGGTTTTCAAAAACTTTGGGTAAGTTTTGCATTATGAGCTTTGTTTGCATCATGCATTGTCACGATGCAAGCAAAGCCCCCTCAAATCTGTTTTAGGACGTTTTTGATTTAACACATCGAATACAGTGGGTAAACACACTTCACTGTACCATTGGGCATTAACAGATTTTTGAGCGATTAAAGAAATTGTCGCTAAATGGCCACCCGCAGAGAATAAAGTTGCCATCATTTTTTTGCCCACACTGCTCCTACGTTTGCACCAAACTACTGTTTGGAAACAAAATAAATAACTATGAGTAAAAAGTTGGTTTATCGTGATTTGTTCCGATGCTCCTCAATTTAAAAGCATATAAATAGTTTATAACTTATGACCGGTGTGTCGTACATTCACAGAAGATAACAACCAGAGCAGCAAATAAATTTGTTCTAATAATGAACCGTCATATTAAACAAGTAATGGTCATGGTTTATTTTCAACGAAATTTCTTAATGTCACAATCATAATAGTATAACTCATTTTGGTAAAATATATCCTGTTGAATCTTTTTGCTAATCGCAAAGATCAACACAGCTTATAAGGGAGAATGCAAGCCATACATTGCAAGTTCGCTGTAAGGGAGAAAGCAGGGTGAGAGGAAAGTTGTAGGGGGAGAGTGCACGCTGCATTCCCATAGCCGCTGGGGGCACTCGACTGGCCACGTTATCGCTCTCTTACAGTAGACTACCTTGAATTGTACTACATTTCCTACTTTATCGTATTTCTCCAATGTATGTACGTGTTTCGGTAGTGTAGTGAGTGAGATATGCCAGAGCCCATGCCCATCCCATCTTATCCCTCCCCATTTTCTCAACCGTTTCTCCCAATCCATTCCTTAACATGTAAAGGTGGGCAGCGCATCCGGGGCTTGCCAACCTTTGTCATTCTGGACTGATGTATTGCGGATGTCTATGGACTACAGTATCCACTTACCATCAGGTGGACTGTATGCTCGTCTACCGTCCTTTTCTATATGTATACATATATTCTATATGTATCTATATTGAGACTCTGCGTCTGGACATTGTTGATTGTTTAGTTAATTAGTTGGTGGTACTCATAAATCCAACCCTCGTCTCCACTAATAATTTTAAATATATTCCGTCCCTCTCCATTTTCGAATTTTACAATCATTTCCCTGCACCATGTCACGTCAGCCTGCTTTTGTTCAGCAGTCAGTGAATGAGGAACCCAACGCGAACAAAGCTTCTCGACTTGAAGGTGTTGCTGTAAAATTTAATGAATGATCGGCGATGAAATCTTAAGAGTCTCCTCTATCTGTTTGTAGGTAGGTTTGGGTCTTCGTGCAACATTTTCTTAACTGCTTCGATGTTTTCATTCGTTACAGAAGTTGCAGGACGGCCACTTCTCTCATCACGTTTCAAGAAAAATTTTCCTTGTTTAAAATGAGAAAGCCATCTAAAAATTATTGTACAGGACAGTGTGTGGTCCCCAAAAGCTGATAATAATCTATTTTGACACTCATTTTCATTCAAACCAACTTTAAAATCGTATAACATCATTCCACGAAAATGTTCTCGTTGGAATTACATCGTTGCAAAGAAAAGCGCGCGAAATGCAATAAAAAGGTGAATACAACATTTTTATTATTTTCGTTTTGACTAAATGGCTTTAGGAATTCGAATTTAAAATAAATGATGTTTTAAAAACGGTACAGCTCAAATGAGTTCCCTTTCTGAGGTTCGAGTATCTCAAAATTTACCTATTCACTCTATGTATATTGTTAAGCACACAACTTTAACGTTAACATTAACATAGTCTTTATATGTTATGTTTTACTTTAGCATTAAAGAGTAGCAACAAAACAAATATTTAATATATTTCTTCAACTCCAAGTTTAAAACAAATATTTATTTAACGAAATCGATGCTTTTTTATAAAGATACATTTTTTACTTGAGAAATACCAACAGAAGCATTGAACAGAGGCAACAGAATGTTGACTTTTTCTAGTTCAAAGCCCTTCTGAATTACAACATCAAGCACATCGCCTGTTACAGATTATTTACGCACGTACGTCTAAAAATATTTTGATAGACTTCGTGATTTGGTAAACGATAAAAAACCGAGTTCTGTGACAGTGGTTCCGCCTCTGTTTGTACAGAGAAAGGGTAAATGGATGATTGAAGAGTTTTGAAGCGAGAAAGAAACGCTTGATTGTCGTGTTGAAATTGAATAACTAGGATGAACATTAAAATAAGGTCGCTATTGTATTGATCATTTTTAATGCACCTTGGGTAATTGAATTACCCAATGACGAAATTTTACACGAAAACCATTCATTCGAAATAAAACCACTATTATAAGCCCATACTTTTAGATAAATAAACTATTGTCTAGTGACTATAATTGAGTGTATGGAAGCAAATTATATATATTGTTGTCGTTTAAGTAATGCAATTATTTATAATACTTGTCATCGCACTTTTCAAGGCATCTTTCTGTTTAACCCAATAGGTTAGCTGTTAGAGAATAAGCTCGCCTTGTGTACGATAATGTGCGGTATTGTATTAGGGAATATTTCGAGGTAAGCCAAACTCAAAGTAGTTTGATAACTGAACACCGGATCAAAATAGTAAGCAGACCTTTTAGTCGAATTGGACCGAACTCCCAAAGCAGAAGTTTTACAGAATTTTGAATATTATTATTACATTTTAGTTTGTGAAATTTAGCTAAGTTTATAAATTACGAGATATTTTAACGTGAATAAAAGTTGAGTACGTCCACGGAGTTTTTGTTTCTACGTTACTAAAATGCAATATCTTTATCAACATTACTGGGCTGCTCAGTTACGTACATCACTTCTATCTATTAATATCCGACATATTGTTCTTTTCATTTTTAACTGGTTTATATGTATATTTATTATTGTACATTATTTTTTATATATTTATTTTATTACTATACTTAGTTATTCATTATGTAACTGCTTGGATTACCTTTATTCTATGGTTCATATCTTTATCCTATGGTTGCCCGGGAATATATATCCAACATTGCGATAAGTAGGTACATTATGTTCAAGTTTGTCGCATATGAAATAAAGAGTATTGCCTATAACGTCCCACGTTATAAGAAGGAGGAGAGTGCACGCTGCATTCCCTCAGCCGCTGGGCGCACTCGACTGGCCTCGTTACCCCTCTCTCACAGAAGACTACCATGAAATGTACAGCATTTCTCACATCACATTTCCCCAATGTACGTACTGTTTCGGTAGTGAGTGAGATATGCCAGAGCCCATTTCCATCCCATCCTATCCTATCCCTATCCATTTTCCCAACTCTTCTCCCAATCCATTCCTTAATCTGCAAAGGTTGGCAGGGCATTCTGGGGCGTGCCAACGTTTCTCATTCTGGACGACAGTATCCACTTACCATCAGGCGGCAGACGGGCATACGTCTGCCGCCTTTTTCTATAAAAAAAACTTCACGGCACAGGCCTCCCCTTGTGAATCACTTGACAAGGCTGTAATCCACCACGCCGACCCAGTGCGGTTTGGAGGACCACATGCGCAAGATTTTTTTTTTTCATATTTATTTCTAGAGCAACAAGGTTTCCTTACGATGTTATTCCTCACCGCCGAGTTAATGTCATTTTTTTAAAATCGATACTTAAGAAGAAACTCGTTACTCGAGGGTTTGAACTCACGATCACATGAATGTGATCACCTATCACCGCTCTTGAAAAGAGTAAAATAGTTTTAAAAGAGAATTAAGAGTATTGGTTTCAATTTGTTTGCGACTATTCAATAACGTGCTTTGTATTTAACAGAAATAGCTAATTTCGGTCAATTCCTGTCCAGTATTAGTCACCTAATAACAATACTATCGATTAACTTTGTGATCCAACAAAAAGGTCCCCTTCAACATTCCCAGAGCTCCGTTCAAAAATCCTACTGCTAACAGCGACTTTTTCCTTGGCACAGTATCGCAAGTCGTAAATCTAAGTTTTTCTGCCACGTGACGAGGTTGACATGGATTTAGGAAAACCGAGACCTCCGCGAAGTTTGAATAAGGACTGTGGTTGCACCTGGCACAGATGAGTTATAGATTCAGATAGTAGAAAGTACGCGGTAAAATTAATCATGTTTCAGTTAAGTTTTAATATGTAGTTGGTTTTAATGTTTCAAACTATGCGCAATGATGTTCGAACTTGAGTTATGGATTTTTATTTGTTTATACTTTATTGTTCTAATAGGCAGGCAGGTTTAATATTTTAGCGCCATTGTCTTTTTGCCAACCTTAGGGTTATTTAGTGATGGTATGAAAGAATGTGATAATGGACAGAAATTTAAGACTTAATAATAAATAAACAAACGTAAATAGTAATAAATACTTATACCATACCATCAGCCTATGTCTCCCTCCTGCTGGATATAGGCCTTTCCCAAGACTCGTCACCACACACGATCATCGGCTCATAATAATCCAACAAAATACTTATAGTAATATAATAATGGTAATCCATAAGAACCTATGCAAATGCAAAAGTAGTGAAATTATTTGGAATAACATGTGAATCATTAGTCACATTCGTGTAGCATTTATTGTTAGTCTAATATCCTAAGGCACAAGCTTCCTCTTGCAATCACGAGGGGTTTTGGGTCATAATCAATGACACAAGCCCAGTGGAAATATTATATAACCCGATTATTTTTTAATAGATACCCTAGTTTCATCAAAACAAAACAGAATTTTTAAACTCCTTTTTAAAGTAACTAGCTTCTAATGCTCTAATTATCGATTAGAAATAATATACAATCGTAATATAGCAAGATTCTTTGTCTTATCGTGAAGGATCTGTCACCGCCTCTACTCTGTAGTAATCAAGGACAGCGCAAAGACATCCGTTTTTCATTTGTCTTCAACAGCGTCTCATCAATCGTACAAGTTATTTGGGAGAATCAGATTTTTGGTAGAAAGAAAAACACCATTATTCCATACCATCTACAAGTAATGTCTACAGCACAGGAAAAGTTAGCAAACGGTAGAAATACTCTACACAAACGCCCACAAAGAATCACACGCACACAGAGCTGCTGTTTAGACGGGAAATTATAAAGCACTACAATTCTAATTTTACAGACTAGTGAGTTTACTGTCTTTAAGAAAAACAAATGCTATAAACTTCTTTTCCACGTAATGCAGTCATACTTTAAAACGGAGTTTTAAGTAGTCTCTGATTGGTCGATAAAGAGATCTAACAATATAAAATGTATGTTTTTGTTGTAATTGTTGAAAAATAAATACGCTAGACATGTTGATTATTACTTTTAGTCCGGAAAGGCTTACCCTTTAATGTGAATTTTGAATTCTGAAATAGTTGTAGTAATAAGTGAGTCCTATCAAAATATGTATGTACTTTTTGGTTTATTATTTAAGACAATATTATCGTGTGTTTTTAATTGATAATTTTATTTGATGATTGAGATTATGACTTTAAATAACAATTTCAATAATAGTGGCCTATTTTAATGGATTTGAACTTTTCTATGCGCTATTTGATTTTTAATATTGTATTGAAGAGAGTACTTACTGCACTTTCTTATATGCACTGTGTCTATAGTTGCACCATTTGTCACCGTTCGAATTTAAGCGCTACCAGCGCTTAGGATTGATTGATTGGTCTTTTTAGTCGTTTTCCTGGTGCGCTAACTACGTTCAAAGTGAGATTTAGTTACGCCCTTAAAGAAGTTAAGGCGAATTTTGGTTGTGCGATAAACAGCCGAATCAGTTCGACTCTATATTTCACGAATAAATGAGGATTCCAAAAGAGATCACAGTTTTTATTTTGGTGGAATCTGACAAAACTTTTATTTATTATATATGTATATAACGTTATAAAATACAAAATTTGATTTTTTAACTAGTAATTCGGCAAATGTCGAAAAGATTGTTACCAAAGACATACATTTAACCAATCTAAAGTAGGAACAAATGCAAACTTTTCAATGAATAAACGTATGAATGAAAATCCTTTATTTCATTCTCGCTGTAACTAAATTAATTACTTACATTTAACACATATTAAAACATATCCAGATGCAATAGGCGGCCTTATCGCTAAAAACGATTTCTTCAAGGCAACCAACGGCCATACAACTTATTCAGTTTATTATTCACTTATTCAATAGAACAATTTCCACTACAAGCAAAGCAGACAAGTGCTCACGAGTTGCACGGAATACCTAATCTCAAATTAATGAATCTATTTCAATGAAACCTTCGCTTTTGTTTTTGACAGATCTAATTTAATACGAATACGAGCGGTTTCTATATTGTGAATAATTAATTATCTTACTTTGATAAGTAATAATTATCTTAAAAAATGAGGTAGGCGTTGAGATAGCGAATGAAGACAGCGACATATCTTTATTCAACTAATTATCACATTAATTAAGAGGCGTATAACTTCACACACTTGAAGTGATAAATAAAATCAAAACCCGTCCCGACAAACGCCATTATATTTCGGATTTCCTTCAATGGTCATATTTAGTACGTACCTACCCCTTTTTTCACCCTTTGGCGTCACTATTTTATAGCAGAAGAAAGCTAAAAACACGACGCGTATCTTCCGCGCTGTCATCTATCAACCGTCATTCCTTTTTTCTCGTGCGCGGCGTCACGCATTGTTTTGTTAGTGATAAATCGAAAATGACAAAATTTAACAACTTTTCTTCAGATAAATGACTGTTAAAAAGTGTAAATACACTAAGGTGCAAAGTACACAACACAAAGAAGTCTTATTCTAGTGAAAGTGAGCTCCAGTCTAGCAGCCTTCTTCACAGGAGTCTCAAGTGGAAGTTATGAATGAAGTTTTTAAGTAAAACAAGGTAAATAATATTATTTACTTTAGTAGGTTTTCGTCTAAAACTACGTCACTGATATGTTCAAACCTACCATTATCACAAGATCAATAAATGGTAGTCGAACTTAAGGTCAATTCCTCCCCTGGAAGAGATCGCTTTTAGCGATTTAGCCGTCTATTGTGTCTGTTTAATATGGTATATACCTACCTATATTTGAAGTAATTACTTACAACAGGAATGCAATGTAATTATTCATTTATTCATACCTACTACCATCTCATCCTAATTTCTTCCAAAACAAATCCATTAATATGTGCATATATACTTAATATATAGGTACCTATTACTCTCTCAGGATTGATACGAGGGATCTTTCAGCAGATATTAATCGAGCCTAGTTTTCTACCAAAATAGGCTTAGTAATATGCACATATATACTTATTATATAGGGTTCCTTCAGTAGATAATAAGTCTAAAATCTATCACAGGATGGATACAAGGATACAGTGATGGATCCTTCAGTTGATAGTAACCAAGTCTAAGATCAACACTGTGGGGTTGTATGATGGCTCCTAGTACCCATACCCCTGACACTATACTATAAAAAAATCTTCATTTTTGGGCTGATGCCGTGGAGCTTATTATGAATTTATCTTAGGGACAAGAAGCCGGCCGCTCTCCCTTCTGAGGCAATCTGAAATTACTGGGTACTCACATTACAGGCACAAAAATTACCAAAGAAAGTTTAATCAATAACCTTTCTACAAAAAAATGTTCACATTTACAAGCACCGTCTTTCATATTCATAATTGATACTTTCATTTCGAGGGCTCAGCCCCAATATATAAAACAGAAGTGTCAAAGTGTTATGGAAACAATGCGAAAAATGTGATAAAAACGAACAAGTCTTATATAAATATTATGAAGTTAAAAGCTACCTTTTTTAGGTCTCTAAACATATCCAGATAACTTCACAGATTCTGATACCTTATTAAGGACCGATAACACCTACTGCTATCAGTTGCGTAAATAGCGTGGATCGAATACAATATCCTTATATTTATAAATTACTAATAAATGAAATATAATAATTATTTAGAAAACAATTAATAATTAATTCCTAAATGTATCGTATCATTTAATAATGTAATGTTATAATTCAATGAATAATAATTTAAGGCAATTTATAATGTATGTATTTAAATAAATTCAGAAACTTAGCGTTGTTATAGCTTATTTGCGGGGTTATTTATTTATAGTACTTTATTGCACACAATCACTGTACAAAAGACGAACTTAATGCCTTGTGTAATTCTCTACCAGTCAACTTTTGTGCAAACAACAAATACATACGGGGTGCATTGAAAGATAATACAATATATACAAACATACATACATGGATTATAAAGGAAAATTTCAATCTATATTTACATAAAAATATTATGAAGTTTAAACATTAACATTTAAGGTACAAATTTTTTATCCAGATTAATTATAAAGTTCTCATGGGAATTAAGCACTCGAATGTCTATGTGCACGAAATCGCGAGCACTGCTAGTATAATATATAATATATTATAATGAACTACGCAAAATATACTTCCAATATATTCTGTATTAATTTCTATTTTCGCTCGAGGAAGCGTGATTACCGTAACAGTAATTGAGTGCCTGTTTAAATACTTAATTAACAAACGTACAACGTAATAAACGTTACAGGTAAGCAAATTTTTCCGAGTCAGATGAGCGCTTAACAAAGTAGAGTTCGTAATTAAAAACAAACTCTGATAAATCAAAATTGATTGACGACTTGTTTATTACCCAACTGATTGGGGTTTTGATTGATTTAATAAAGTCAGATTTTAATATTTTTAACCTCTGACACGAAAAAAGGAGGTGATTTGTAAGATTTATTCTACTTGGACGTACTTGGAAGTAACAATTTAGTACGTAGAAAATTAGTGTTTATTTAATTAGCCTAGATTTGGGACCCACTGTTGGGCAAAGGCCTCCCCACTTTTATGCCAGACGTTCCTGTCCAATGCTATACTCCGCCAAGTTTTGTGGTATGCATCTAAGTCATCTCGCAACCCATCTCCTCGACTTGCCTCTACGTCGGTGTTGTCAGGATTATCAGTATATGCGATTTGGATTACATTTAATTTTATAATAGGCAAAAACAAAATTAATACACATACCTATGTATGTATATAAAAAGAATGAGATAATTTAGAAAAAAAAAAGACGCATATATTTGAAAATCGATATGAGTTAATAATGTCTCAAAGAAGGACAGGCGGCTCGCAAGCTAGTTTCGGGCAATAATGTACAACACGGTTCCAATGTGGATTTAAGGATATTAAACACGACACAGATTTTTTATTATTACACACGTGCCTTTCCTCGCTATGTTTTTCTTCCGCGTCGAGTTAATAATAATATTTGAAGCATTTGTACAGATGTAAAAACGTAGTCTTTGAATGACTTCGAACTCATTTTGAACAGGTCAACTCACAAAATCATGAAAATTAAATCATGAATGTGAGTCGAGAATAGATATATATATTATGTCTGTATATCATTTTATATCACATTTGGCATTTTATATCTTCAAAAACTAGAGTGACTTAATTGCATTTTACTTTATCAGAGAGTGTATTTTTACGAGAAGATTTCCGTGTATGGAATGACTACATCTTCTTATACAAATATTTGTTTTATTCTATTTTCTCATCTTCGGATTTATACATCAATTCATAATTTAATTTGGTATGAATCAATGTAGTAAAATCACAGCAGGAACCTTGAGATAGTAGAAGGTAAAGCAATAAATGTCCACTAACTTGAAACCTACGCCTGTCACCGCGGCCCTAGACTCGCATTAGTGGCCATTATTAGTGCAATCAAACTGGCTGTATTCGCAGACGATAAAATCTATACAATTACGACATAAGTAAAGACAATTAATCTTGAAGGTAGTATATTTTCCTAACATACACATTAATACGCCCTTTATTTTTTCATAGGTTGTGCTTGGTGCTTCTCTCATTTTTTTTATATATATTTACATTAAATTATATTAAACACTGTGATTGCTTAGTTTAAAAATACTCTAAATAATTTAATGTGAAAATAGAATAAATATAATAAAGATACTGATAGTATATCGACTAGAAACATAGTGAAGAAAATATTTTTAACTCTAATAAGTTTAGAAATGTAGAGAAGAAAACAAAATATATTAAGTTACAATTGCATCTCAACTTACCCGTCTCAATTAATTTATACCTATTGTCCAAATAGGACAAATATTCTACTAATACTAGTTTTAAACTAAACCCTTATATAGTCCAAGATCCCACCGCGTGATTTTTACGTCCATCTGTTATTTAATCAAAATGTTTTTTTTTATAGATAATTATTAATAGAGGAATTTTTGCCTATAGGCAAAATATGGCCGCAAGCACTTTTAATTTTTTTTTTTTTTTCGAACAATTTCTTTCACTTGTTTTGAAGATAAAATATAATCCATTTCAAAGAGAGATATGTAAAGTTCTTAAAAAGTTTGGGTTGCCGTTTCTCACCTTGTCAACCGCAACCCCTTGTCAGCCAGGTGTAAACAGGTATAACTTCGTTAAATTTATACGTTCATAACGTATCTTAATAAATTATATATCAAATTAAAGCTAATTTTTATCTCTACATGATGAGATACGGTTTATTAAACCCACGGTTTTATTAAAAGGACTTATTCAATGAGTATGTGGAGTAGAAAGAGTTTCTGATGTAGCTATTTTACAAATTTTTTACTTGTTGTATTCCTCATAAGAAATTATTTCACTATTCATTTGTTATTTGTAAATTTTAAAACTGAACGAAACCTTTCGTAAAATTACGTCGAATTGTATCCGACTTGTTACTGATTCCATAAATGGGGACGCAGAAGCGTCTAAATTCTTGTTTAATAACATTTCTCGTCGCAAAAAAGTATATTAATCACGAGCACAACAGCTAAACCGAAAAAAAACTTCGCGGAATCCAGTGATAGTCTGCACAAAAAGGCAGGCGAGGTTAATTTGAATCTTCGCATTTGCTAGCCCAAGAATAATTGGATTTGGACGTCCCAGTTGACAGTTCATTTCGTTGTTTCATCCTCGCTGACATGTTTCATGGAGATTATGAAAGTTATTATTTCCTAAGGCTCTGCTAATTTGGATAAAAGCCAATTACTGAAAGCGTCCTTTTCCAAAAAGTTAGTTGCAATGCAATTTAAGAGGCAGATTTATGGCGTAATTTGTTGGAGGGGACAAGCGCTTTGAGCTGGTTACGAGAAGTTAGGAATCGGCCAATTTTAATTCGGACCTGGGCATCAAGTTTAAATTGCGTCCCTTTTTAAATCGTAAATATTGTATAATTAGTCAGGAAACAAACGAGACAAATAATGATGTAATTATTCAAGACGAATTAAAGTTGGGCCGCGGAGTAACTTGTCAGGCCAGCAAAAACCGTCGACAGGCGAACAACAAGCGTTTTTGCGTGAACAATAACGAGGGGAGACAAAAACGGTGGCATCAAAATGTATGACACTCAACCACCGTTCTTGCCTCTTTTTGTCAAAGTATAAAAACTTAGGAGGGATTGTAACGCTCAGTCTTAAGGGTCTTAAGTGATTTTCGTCGTATTTAGTTGTGGAGTTTGCGAAAGTTTTTCGTTGAGGACTTAATTGTTTCGTTATCTGTACTTTCTTTTGTTGGAACTTTTGTCTTTAGTATATTCTTATACATTGTTCGGCTTTGCTTATTTCCTTATTTCTAACTTCTTTTAATCTTTGCATTAGATTTTTGTGTTTAAACAGTATACATTTTTAAGTAGGTGATTTCACTACTAATTAGCAAAGTTCTACTACTAAAAATTCTTCTTAACACTTCCTTTAAATTTCTTGCATACAAACTTCCTTTGAAGTTACTTGTTGTTTATTTTCAGAGATATGAACACGTTCGAAGGATTACCTACAAGATCCAACGATAGATAAAATGTATTGATAGTAATGTGACTGGATGAGTGAGTAAGTATGAATGAATGTCAATGACCATTATTATTATCAAAATCAATACGTCAACAGATATTGAATGGAACAAAAGTTAAAAGGTGCGATGAATAGAAAGACAAATGATTTATGAGAGAACAAATAGAAAAACAAATAGCTCGCGTCGTTTCCATATCAGTACTGAATACATCAATACACTCAAAAATAATTTCCATAAAATAATTAATTGATTTCTGATTTTGAATTGACCATATAGACAAAGGTTGGACTTAAATCTGAAACTATAAGAAATATGAATATCAATGTGGACGCTTGTTGATCTTTCAACGATTGCAGTGAAAGAAGAAAACAAGCATAGCTACAAAATAGATATTAAAACAAACTAACAAGATTGAAATAAAACTGCTGGAGCCAAAGTTATTTTAAAACGCTTTGGAAGAAAGTTGCTACGGAAATAATCCAATCACAGCCAATAAACGGGAGCAAAGGGAAATTAATAAGGCAGCGACAAACTTGATCTGGTTCCTCGCGACAGATGTCTCGCAGATGAAATGTCATGTCGACATGACGACATGACGACGGAGACTACGAGTCTTACTTTCGTAAAAACTTACAAGCGTGTTTTGATGCCTGTAATATTATGTTAGCATTACACATAATATTTGTGCAATGCTGGAGCATTTGAAATTATTTTAAAACTACATTCATAGAATTAGAATTTGTAACTTAAGCCACATTTGAATTGGCTAGCCAAATTCAATATAGTAGATATGATGTGATAAGATCTGTATATGATAATAAAAGTGTATAATAATAATTTTCTTGTGGGTAATATAGAAACTCAATAATTTAGATGGTTGATTTCGAGTGTTGTTTTAAGCCTTGTCCCATTTAAATCTAAATCCGTTTTTCGACACCACTTTATTTTAATGATACCTAACAAAACAAAGTAAAAGGGCTTACCGGCTGGTACAAAGTACACGTCAAGCGTTTATTAGACCAAGAAATCAACTTAACCCTGTTGTGTGACCACCCAAGATGTACAATGTTTTAGAGATTCCCGTATCATAAAATCTTGCTTTTTATCGCATCCGAGTTCGTTTAGGCGTAAGAGAATCAAAAAGAGATTTAACACCCACTCAGAAAACACCATCAAATAGTTTACTGCCATAATAACTAAACACTAGCGTATATTTAGTTGCCAATGTTATTGCAAATTTATTGTGTTAGTCGTCGTAATTGTACGTTTATGGTTTGTTGTATCGAATGTATAAATTGGTTTACTAATAGCTATATGAGTACTAATGTGTTTTGTTTTATATTTAGTTGCAAACTATTAATATTAATTTAGTTAGTTTCATAGGAATACTGCTAAAGATGTCTAAAATGAAATAAACAGTCTCTTTATTTACAAAAATAGGAATTTGTTAAGCGTTTAGTTGCGTCGGGGAGACGTTTGCGGTTTAAATTTACGGCTTGCGAAATCACACGCACCCAATTAAAATCCTCGTCCTAGTACATTACAATTTCTATAAATAATTTTGCGGCGACTCGGACATTCGTTGTAAACGTCTCACTTGATATGTTTATTTAATTTATACCAATAATTCTCTCTGAATTATGCGCGTGGGCAGGAAGACGGTGTTAGATCAGATATTTATTGTGAAACTACTCGTCCATTTACAGACGATTTATTGTAACATCAGCATGGAGAGCCACGTGTTTGTGGAAACTTTGAAACTGTTCAAAATGTCGCCACCGTAACAGAGGTTTATGAACTAAATGATCCTTAAAGGCTTTGATCACAAAATACAAGATTCCTAACGTTCAAAAGCATAAAGAAAGTTATAATATCTTATGCATGTACAATCATACTTGTGTTTCATGACCAATAAATAAATCTGAGACTTTTATTAGTAAGGCTAACAACACAAAATTATGACCACACGATAAAATATGGAAAGCAGAAAGTGCCTACATATAACCATGGTCAATGGTTTGAACACTTAAATGGATTGTAAACCAAGGTATCTGAGATAAAATCGAGAAATGAAAATTTTACAACTAGTATAACTTCAATTGTGATTAAAAGCTTCGTGGCAAATACCGACATAATTATCTCGTCAAAAGGCTTACCGGAACAAATTCACCAAAGTCAAAGTTAATTAACGTTTCAATTATATCGATTGAAGTTTTGATAAGTTTTGGGCAAAAATTCTACCACCATCCCACGTTTTGAATGACTTAATATTAATAGTTAGTAGTAGTTCAAAACAAGTCAATTAACTGAAATCCTTTGTGTTAAGTTTACGTAATTAATAATCGAAACAATAAAGGAAACATTCATACAAGCGTATACATTACCGGTATAATTGAATTGCGTGACAGGCAAAATTAGCAACGTCCCGATGTTCTAGCCCAATTGATTACGAGTTGCAAATTGTACAATCTTGTTCTACCTCTCACAATTTTGTGTCAGTCTGCGAATCTAAAACTGCATTCAAAATCTGCACTGTAAGTTCCAAAATCCAATTTCGACACGGGTGACAGTCATGTTGTCCTAGTGCAGTATTGACAGTACTAACGACATCGACAGAATCGGGACAAATATTTGGGTGCACAATTAAACAAATGAAATTCAATGTGGTACGACACTTGCCAACGTATTTCGGGGGAATCCGACAGGGGAAATATTGGAAAAAAAAAGACGGGTATTTCAGTTGAATTAAAACATCTGTCAACTGAGAGCGAATGCTCATTATTTAGTAAATGTGCAAGAAACAACATTTATTTATAACTAGCTGTGCCTGCCATTTCTTACGCGTGGAATTTTAGTTTGATTTATAAAGCTTTGTATCTTTTCTTCCCTTCAGCCGATTTCGACGAAACAAAGTCTATTCAAAGCGCCAAGCTAAGCTTAATTAACTTGTGGAAACACTATAAAAATTCGTTCCGTGGTTTTGGAGATTAGGGTGTTCGAACAGACAAGCAGACAAAATCGTATTTCTGTATTCTGATATACTCTTCCTTAATCGCCCCCAATCAGTTTTTGGTAAATATATTCAATGTACAGACACGCTGGTTCTACAGTTTTATTATATGTATAGAAGATTCCTCTTAGCCACCCCGCAGCTTTTAGAGTGGCTAAGAGAAACATTTAATTACCTTGGGATTGACAACGGGAATAATCCTAAAAAATGAATAGTTCTATTTTACATGATAATAAATAATCGTAAAATGTTGCAGCGGAAATATTGACAAGCAACAATCCTGTTCCACACCCGTAAACTAGACAATGTGCAGGATATGAAGTTGTAACGAAAATTATGGTATCAAAATACATGCGCGTTATGAACTTTATATAGTCATTACCAATTTCGAAACTCATTATCTGCTTATTTTTATGGGACCGCACCAATCTATAACGGTCGGTCACTGCCCACACGTCTACGGAAAAAAATAACAAAACACGACAGCTGGTGTAGGAAGGACGAGGCTAATAATAAAGTAGAAATATCGACGGACATTATCCATTATCTTAATTTCGATACGGTTTACAAAACAGCGTTAACTCGCGCGACATATGTGTTGGGGCAAAGCTTAACAACGGTTGGGAGTCGGATTATGGAGATAGCATTTATCACTTAGGTGTTTTTTGACATGCGGACGTTTCTTTTATAAAGCCTCCTGTACGTGGCCGTGACAAACTGATAACGGTACAAAAACTGGATAAATATTTTCGATGTGACCGGCGCCCGTCTGTCAAAGTTAAAAAAACTGGATTTGTCTTGGAGTTTACCATGACTGTATCTGTCAACGCATCTCATATGCCATAAAGATCAATCGATACGTAAGCTGACGGAACGGTCTCTTATAATGATCGTTGCGTTTACTGACATTAAATCTTATTACTTCTGCGTAACAAAAAATTGTACGTTGACAATTGGAAAATTTATTTCGGTGCCGAAATTTCTGTTGACAGCCATCGGTGGCCATCGATAATCGACTATCTCCCTCACACATCACGACAGCGTGTGGGTGCTCGCCACTGACATTGTGGAGGAAACAAAAAAACAAAACAGGTACCAAACCGACCTTCGTTAGCGGTGCCGAAACTCAAAGCGAAAAACCGATAAGCATCTATAACTTCTTAGAAGTCACAATTTTTGGGGGAGTTGATCCTATAAAAATCGCCTTTACTGTATAATTTATCTTTTACTGTTCACACTTTGTGAACTTGAAAATTTAGTACTGAATGAGTTGTCAAGTCTCTTGCCATCGAAGGCTGTATCTAGATAGTTTATCTGATGCCGTCAGTCAGTGAGTCATAACCTTATTGAGCATGCAAGAATGTGAGATGGAGACGGGGTTTCGGCCGCCAATGAGCCGTGGCCTGATGGCATCAACGATGAAATTCTATCCATAGAGTTTCATTTACCAAAACATATTACCGGCCCACGGTCCTCGAAATTAAATGTAGGGGACGGTAGCATCAAACAGCTTTGATGGAGACATAAATACACTGAGATAATAATTGAGTTCAAAACTTTTGTCACCGAGATATCATAGGCTTTCCGAGAACAAATTGTTTTCTTTAGATCCTTAACTGCAATAGATTGTAAAGTCGAGTCCATAAATTGAGATGTCTTACTAGTTTACTGGCATGTCAAAGTTATTGTCACCTTTTTTTACAAGACTCAGGTAGAAATTTAAAGATCCCGACATATGGCTTCAGAAATTGCGTTTCTTTGGATGATTAATGGAGGAAATTAGTGTAGGGTAAACGCATCGATGAGTTTATAATAAAAAATGGAGGTGTTGATGATCTATTTAAATAAGATCCACATCGTGCTTTATTAAGAGAGGTAATGCGTTTTCCGTCATAACAAGTCGATTAATGTGTAGGTATAATAACTTTATGAAGTTAATAATAGTGTTTTATGACTATGCCACAAAATTCAGATCAATGAAGAGGTAATGATAGTTTACTGCAAATTCTCGTCTTGATTAAGCAATCAACTTCATTTTGAACTGGAATAATTAAGTTGTTATTCCAGCAAATTTTATTTTCAATGTATCCTTTTTTAGATATTATACTTTGAGATTAAACTTTTGTTTTGACTTGAATAATCGAGTTTGGTACCTACGTTCATTTATTAACAGAACACTTTTAACAGAACAACAAAAAGAAAACTTGCTTATGTAGTTCAATAACGTTATAATTAAAGTAAGACAATTTAAATGAAAATCTTACAAGGCCTTTCTTAATTAAGGTCTTTTCAAAAGTTCAAATTAATACAATTATAAAAAGTTTTCGTAACCCACCATTTTTTTAATTTGTTATTTTAGCACCAATTTTGAATTATTATATTTTATTTACGGGTATATATGTATATATATATATGTGTTCAGCAGTAGAGAGACACATTTATGATGGTATTTGAATGGTATGGTATAATTTAACACAAACTATAGCCTAAATGATTCCTAGGATCTTAATAGTATCGTCGAACGCATATACATTTTGTTTGGTAATTGAAGGTCAAATTCTTTGACCTTAAATTGAAACAATCGTGAACTTTACGAATATACCATAACAGTAAATAAAAACTACTGCTTTAGATTTAACAGAACAACTCTTCGGGAATAATAAACACATAATTGAAAGTGAATTTTCCTTCATTTTTAGCTGAATCACGCAAATTACTACCATTTTTTCAAAAATAAAAAATGGCCCAATATCTCGAAAACCGTGCGACTTTTCACTAAAATTAAATGCGGTCATCTGATGGGTCATGAGCTGGCCTATCAACGGTTTCACGGTTGGCTGCTATTTACTGGGCAGCCTGTGTACAAGATACAGTATAAAAAACTTTTACTACAATATAATAACTGTTTGTAGATATGGCCAATGTCCAAAATTCCATCTCGTTATGACCACATGATAATTTTATAAGGGTTACACGTGACGACAGTGATTAGTTTGTATTAATGTAACGTACATGTACATGCGTTAAAATTATATATCCCAAATTTTCTTACATTAATTTACAATTTTTCTTACACGTCTTACATTATTTCTGCAAATTCATGTATTATGTATGACAATTGATTGAGAATAGGAAATAAAATGTGTCGTCTGACCTAAATGAATTATTATGTTAAGATGTTAAGATTTGACTTAAAAACTAGTTATTTAAGATTTCGTTTAAATAGAAACTTACTGCAAAATCTGATATTTAAGATGAAATAACCAAATAATTATGTGTTATTTCAAAGATTTCATTAATCTGTGAATATCTGGTGCTCAATCTTTATCCAACTTCAAAAGTCAACTTACAAAATGCTATTTAACTTTGTGCCCAAACTTACATAATTTACTGACATTTTCTAGTCTCACTTTTCAAATAATAAGTATTTAGTTCTAGGTACGAGTGTCTCTTTTGGTATCTCCTTTACTTATTTATACATTTGGTTATATAGATTATAAATTATATATCTATATTTATATTAAGTATATCTCTTTTCAGTTCTATCATCACTTGTATTACTATTTTTACTTTTATTCTAATACTATCTTCTCCTTGTACTAGATAATGTGTTTTGTACATAGACTTATGATGTATTATATTATGTAATTATATATACAGTATACTATCTGTATATATACCTAACTGCGGTTAAAATATTGATTTATTCCCTCTCTCGCCCAAAGATTGTCTGAGTGACATTGTTTTTAGCAATAAGGCCGCTTTTTGTACGTCTTATGTGTTATATTGCTAACAATGTTTATTCTTATTATATTTTGTTTTGGTGTACAATAAAGAGTTGTATCTATATATCTACCTTGAAACCTTGACAACCTTGAAATGTACTGCATTTCCCACTCTATCTTATTTTGCTAATGCACGTACGTATTTCGGTAGTGAGTGAGATGTGCCCATTCCCATCCTTTCTCCAAATCCAATCCTATATCTCCAAAGATTGGCAGCGCATCCGGAGGCGTGCCAACGTTCGTCATTTTGGACTACTGTTGGCATGTATCGCGGATGTCTATGGGCGACAGTGTCCACTTACCATCAGGTGGACTGTATGCTCGTCTGCCGCCATAGTATGTCTATTCTAGGTATGTTCCGAATAGCAAAAAAGCAAAAAAACCACGCATAGGTTGCCTGGAAGAAATTGCTTAAGCGATAGGGCCGCCGGTTGTACTTTTAATTACTTGTATTTTGTGTTTCTCTGTATGTTTCGGTGCACAATAGAGTATATTTAACTATCTAGGAAACTAAAATTGATCTTAAGAGCTCTTTTCTCAGATTTAACCACTAAGTATAAGCTAGTAAAAAAAAATAATATGCACAAAATATGGTCACGGGGTGGGTGACACGGGGAGTCACCCCGTGACCACGTCCACTGCAAAGTGTTCGAAACGTCGGGATATAAATAATGTTAAATATACGCGATTCAAACCGTTTAATGTTGTTTAATTGCTATGTATAGTAATCGCGAAAACCTAAGAAAATATCATCTATAATTTACTATAACCACTAAGTATATCTATTATGCAACACAGTATATGTGTTGCAAAGCGATAAGTTGTCATATTCCTAGAACGCAGTAATAGAAAAAGCGTTTTAGAATATGGCTATTATTATATGTACAAACATGTACTTTGTAGTCATGAATATTTTGCTTTATGTTTTTCTTATAAGCCATTCCATCTACATCCTTAACATGCTAAGAGGGTTAATCTTTATGAAGATAGATACTAGCGGCCCACCCTGGCTTCGCTCAATAAATGGCATAACGATTTTCTGGGAAACCCAAATATTGTTAAACATTACACTAGTTTAGTTTCAATTGATGAAATGAAAAAAAAAATACCGATAGTTTTTCAGTTTATCTTTTTCTAAATTTTACTGAAATTTTCTAAAGATTTATATAATACGATATATACAAACAAACGTTGAAACAATAATATTGTCATGAAGCTCCAAGACTTGCAAGACTTCGGTTTACAATTTAATAAGATTAATTTTACGTTTATTTGAATCAATTTTACGTAACAGATAAACAATATACGACAAAAGAACAGACCACGGGATTTAATATTCATTTGTAATAACTTAAGTATTTTTAGGTCTATTGTTAGGTTTTTATGACACTAAGAAGCTCTACAGACGCGCAATATCGTGAAATATTCATTGTTTTTCAAGTGGTGTTCTTTAGAAACCATTTCTAAGAAATACGAGTACAAAAATTTCACTTTAAAAATGACACCTCTACTTTACCTCAATATCCTATTGTGTCTCTTCAATTACTTAGTAAAATTTAAAAATAAATCATTCCAATATTTTAGACAAATTAACACAAACACCATTGCACATTGCACGTAACACAAATATCACGTTAATTCATAAAACTTTTCAACCGGACGTATTGGTAACGGATGGAATCGATTTATACGCGACGGAACGACAGCGTCCGTGCGCAGACGCATCTCTCGTGGGACTAAACACATGCGCGTTGAATTCAAAGCAGGGGACACTGGGAGATTCAATAGACCTCCTCCCGCTATTGAAAAAAAAAAGGATTTGTTTCCGTCAACCCGGGGAGTGCTTTATGGATATATTATGCTGTCTTTTTGTTATTCGCTATGATCCTGCGATTATTTTCTGCCGTGTTTTGCGTTAAGGATTTTTATTTAATTATTCATATTGTGGAATACTTATCTCATCAATATATTTTAAATAAAACAAAAACCCGCATTATCTAATCGTTTTATAATTTTTGATAATAAAATAACAATTTTGAACTGTTTATAATTTAGAGTTTGGATTGATTGCCAAGTAAAGATAAATCCTTTGAATACCCTAAAAATCATGATAATGGTAATTTAATTACAACTGTGGTGTCATGGCCTAAATAGATCTTATTGTTGAGGATAGGAGAAAATAACTCAATAATCAATGATTCTCATCTTCAATTTCAATAAATTGCAAAGAGTAAATGAATCAATGTTCCTCTAACGATGACAGTAATCTTTGTTAAACCCTAAAAAGGAATCTGAAGGGTCAGCAAAAAGTCGAACAATACACCCACGCGTTGCTGAAACAGTTTTGTACCCATTTTGTAGCGTCATCCGGACAAGTGGCGGCAAACAAATAGATCTTTACGATCTTCTCGAGAGGGTGAAAAAATTACTATTTGTTTTTGGAGTGTCATCGTAAACCTTGTTTAATTTTTATGTTGACGCCACATGGTGGGCGCCAGAGGAACCTTAACTCATGGTAGCGCCATGTGACCTAAATGACCATGTGTGTGAATTTATTTTTATGGCTCTATTTTCTACAGCAATTAATATAGAGATCAAAAAGTAGCAAAAAATTTAGGGTTCAGTCGAATGTTTAATTCTTTTTATAGTCTTTTACAAAATAAACGGAGTAGGTACAGAATGAGAATTGCGCAAAAGACAATTCTAGATAAACTCCCGGACGTATAAATGGTAGATTTGATCGTAGATCCCGAACGTAGATTTTGTTGAGGGGGAGAGTGCACGCTGTAATCCAACAGCCGCTGGGCGCGCTCGACTGTCCACGTTATCCCTCTCTCACAGTAGGCTACTTTGAAATGTATTGCATTTCCCACTTTATCCTATTTCTACAATATACGTACGTATTTCGGTAGTGAGTGAGATATGCCAGAGGTCATTCCCATCCTATCCTATCCCTCCCCATTTCCCAACCTTTTTTTCAAATACATTCCTTAATAGTAAGGTTCTCTAAATTGGGTGTAGTGGATCACGAAAATAGTAAGAACTTATCATTGTAGATTGAGGTATCTTTTATAGTTTTTGATTGCAAATGGTAGAAGATCATAGAATTTTTAGTTAAAAGAAAATAACATTAATAGACTTAAATTCAATATTATTGAATTCAATATTAAATTATTATTATTATAATTCAATATTAAATTCAATTATTCAACATTAATAGACTTATTCAATAACTCACCCTACCGGCATTCGATTTTATTTAATTCTCAAGTGTATGACCTTTATGATCCGTATTTTGTGGATTAATAAATTGAAATTGAATAACATTCATAGAACAAAAATTTGTAATACAAATTCATGTACATTATTGAGTAATTTTTCTTATATTTTATTGTACTGCAAATTATTATTGTGGTCACCTCACATTCGTCGTCTTTTGTAAAACGATTTCATTTCACTGACCCATTTGAACTTGTGAATGAAAAAGTCTTTTGTGGAATATGGGTGTGGGGTAAATATGGCCATCTGTCGCTTTTTGTTTGTTTGTCAATGTACGATAATGACATTTACGTGTTCGAATTATAACAACATTACATTTACATTGCAGCAAACAATACTCAACGCTCGGGTGCATTAATTTTCGGTGATATAATAAGATTGTTTTTAACATAAGTGTTTTTTGTGATAAAAATCGTACAAAAAAGTTTTATTCGCTTTATACATATTGATTATTGTTTCATCGGGAAGTTGTTGTACTAAATTACAACTATGTATACACATTTTTATATTATAATGTGTAGATAAGTACGACTTAATTCAATAGTCCACAAGCTGGACCGCACAGATCAAACAAAATATGGCGGCATATGGTGACCGAAGCAAGTCTCCAACAAAAACCATTCACACAAAAATTTATAACATGTCAAATTTTCGGAGAAATGGCTTCCTCCAGATAGAGACGTTATTTTTATTCACGTATAAAATTAATTGTGCAGTCTTTGGGTGCATCTGCCGCTGCATTGTCCCCTTTTTTAGGCCTACGCTTATTTGTGACATGGTATAATGCTATGATCACTTTGTAGAAATTGTTGAATCCGAGACCCTTACTGTAAAATTTCCTTATTAAAATTCATGTAATCGATATCATGTTTATCATAATGATTCTCGTATGGCCGGACCTTACATGCGATGATCGTGTCTAGTTCACGCTTGCCAGATACTCGTCTTACCGATACTGATCATCATAAACCACTGATAACGAACGTCTCGAAAGCGAATGCTTATATTACATTTCAATTACCATATAAAATGTTCGTACAAGAGCCACGATCCAACGCAACTTTGGTCCGATAATCATCTAATCAGGGATCATCCAATAACTTTTATTTCGAGCCTCGAGGAACCGATCAAAATCAGAAAAAATCAACCGATGTCGAGCTCTAATCGAGCGTGAATAAAGACGACAGTGCCGTGAACGTATCGACAAGAACATCAAACCGAATCTCATATATTATCTTAAAGGAACCCACGTTGTCATTACCGATGTGCCACAAAAGAAATGATATGAACACTCAAAATTAAAGCTTATTCAAACTTGGTTTGAGTTTATTTCGAAGCGAAGGGAAAACGTCGAAGTGTCTGTTTTAGTTTTAAAAGGCGGGAATGTAGAAAACGTCAATGAGTATTCGAAACTCGAAACGCAAAACGATGTTTCTCTGGTTGTCGGAGCCATCGCTGCTCGAAAAGTTAGTTGTCAGACTAAAAAATAGATCAAGATTCCGATGCTACTCGGTTACATACTGCCTGGTTCATTTGCTCTCGGTTTTTAGTGAACAAAACCACGTTGCACGCTTCATTTGCGTCTATTGTTTAGAGGAAATTAAAAAAAAAAATAACAAAGCGCGAACAAAGGCTGTGAGCTGTTGGTATTTCGTCAATTCACCTTTCCGTTGATAGCTATAAAAACATTATTTAGGACTTTACAACTTAATTACGTACATATGTTAAAACGGACTGACACGATTTATAATGCACCTTTGTACCTCAATAAATTGTAACACAGACAATAAAGTTATTTTGCGGGACAAAAAAATGGATGAAGAAAACAAAGCGCATAATGAATTAAACAACATAATAAGCCGATTCGGGATCAAAGAGTCACGGACACCTGCGGGATTTAAAACGTCTTCATTTAAATTGAGATGGAAAGTTGGGTCGAACAGGTGCATTTCAAAATGATTGGAAGCTGCCACGGCACAATTTTGATCCGCTAGTATAATTACTACGTTCTGACTAATGACTTGTTTGTTCGATGTATCTTTTTCATTACTACTTTTAGCAAGAACGGGGGAATGATTTCAATACAACTAGCGGCTCGATTGTAAGGCGTCATTTATGAGTGAATTGTCACTGCACAGATTTCAGTTTATTTATCTTTTCTGTTATTTCAACAGAGAGCTTATTTAACAGAATCCTTCTCTAATTACAACGTTCTCAGTTTTAACCTGCGCTGTTTACAAAGTCACGAGCTTGGTAATTGTTTCGCTTGTTTCGTTGACAGGCACCCCAGGGACGCACCGATTGGCGGGAATCTTGCAAGATGGCGGCCGACCTCGCCTGACCCATCCGTCAAGCGCGAAGGTGGAACATCTGTTTTAACATGTCGGACTGGCAGTTAATAAAGGCGTTCCATTTTCAAACTTCGGATTTCTTAATCCTCTTTTTGTGGATTTCAGGGAAAATGAATTGGCGTTTCGACATGTTTTTTCTAATGTAAACCATGGATTAGTTATACGTTGTGACTTCTCAGAGCTGAAAGGTTTTTAACGACTCTGCCAGCAAGAAATGAGACGTTGATTTAAATGGGTCTGTCGCCGCGTTTATTAAAGATCTTGAAGGATGTCTTGAGAGATAAAATTATTTTCTCCAAAACGGCGGCGCCATTGTCTTAAATCCATTTGACGTTGCCCATTCAATAAACGCCAGTGTGCACGATGTCATTTTTTATAAAAATCCTAAGCGAAATAAGCTATAAAGTTAATATAAAAGAATATAATGGCTGTTGCCCGAGGCGCGCAATTTCCGCCTGCTTCTGTTCGCTACCGAAATTTGCAGAGAAATATTCCTGGGGAAACTTTGATTGTACATCACTTCTGGAGCTTGTTTACAACAGTCGTTATCATGTCAGGCGATCATTCCGAAATCCTTGTATTTATTACCTCTTACAACAACGTTTCACCGGCCCGAGTTTGGAGAATATTATGTTTCAGACTATGTCCACAATGAGTTATGTTTCATTGTTCAATAGGAAAGAAACATGTATGATTAATTTTATCGCATTATTTATTACTAACTTTTTGATCTATTTTAGAAACTTGATTATAGTTTCATCAATTTAGTGACGATTACTTTAATTTGAGCCTTGTACACGTAGTTATTATTTGGTCTTCACCCTACTTTGTAATCATGCTTTACGCATAATTACATTTTAAAAGTAACCCTTGCTACAAATATCCGCCGTATTAGATTCTAAATGACAAGCCTGCTATTATTACTTATTCATTCAAGTTGTTTTTATTTTTAGATTATATTATTCATACTTTCTGTCTATTGCGTTTCAAATGATAACCCCTAAAAGCTTTTACGTTTTAAGCCCATTTTATGTCACGGTCTGTTTACTAAATCGATTTCAAACAAACAAATGTTAAAATGATACGCAAATACACAATTGTAGCGACAGCGAATTTTTCGCGTCGCCGTTCAAATAAAAACAATTTAGAACGTATGAAAATTTCATTCATTCCTTACTTTTGCGAAAATCGAGTTTGCAGTTTTTCGTTCAATTTGAATAACATAAAAATGATGTTTGTTGTACATACCTTTTATTTATTGATCAGACTGTGTGTTCCGAAATAGCATCTGAAACAAGAAAAAAGAAACAAAATTAGTATTCGCAATGAATTGTCTGATACTGTCGCAATTATTACCGAAATGTCAAGAATTTAGAAATATAAAACCTAGGTACTTATATTTTGTACACATTTTCGATATTTTTATATTCGGATTTATTTAATTTGTGTTAGGTCGTGTGATGTGAAACCTTCTGTATCAGTATTGCGTATATTTATGAATATCTTATAGATCGCTTGTTTGCGCATAGTACTCAACGTCGTCTGTACAACTCTGTACACATATATAAAAAAAAACACTTATTACAGTAACTAGTTCATTAATGAACCGGTATTTGCATTTTACGGTTTAAATGGTTAGTCTCATAAATGTTATTTATTGCTTTTAATTTTACATTTATATAAATTGTTAAAGTGATGACTGCCTGTTATTCATTATTGAACATATCTATCTCTACCATATAAGCTATCGATGCATTGTCATTTAAAAATCTTCTTAATTATAATAAAACGTGTTCTTATTTTTTTTTAAATTAGAGTTAGATTTCCAATGAACATAGAAGGTATATTCCTCTAATTCCTTTTGATCTGCTCTTACGGAAAATCAAGTCTACGCTCGTTATAGTGACAAAACTCTTTTTTGTCCATCTCAATCATTACGAATTGAGGCAAAAACAGGCGCCTAATGATTCCACTTTTATTCCCTTCACACGTTCTTCCCATTACCTGGAAGGTGTTCATCGATGCAGACGCAACATTGGAGCCGATTTCCACCTATCGACATCTCTTTCTTTCTTTATCTCGGCTTATATACCTCTCTTTCTAGCTTACCCTTTGCGGCACCGAGATCTGGGCAAACAACGCATGCGTTCTGAATTAAGCAATTATGGTTAATTTCGAGTCTCCCCGTATTATGGTCAGAGTCGTGTCGGCCAGAGAAATGTGTTATTTTGAATCATAATTTGTGAGAAGGCATCCGCCTGAGCAGCTGTAAATTATACACCTCGTATGTAACGTATTGCTTTGATGTAACAGTTAGTTGAACTACCGAGAGCGTTACGCTTCAACTAGATAAAAGGGAGTACATTTTTTTTTATAATACAATAGTTTTTTTATACAGTATATGAATCCAGTAAGACGTCGACGTATAAAAGCAAAGCGAGTGTGATAAAGGCCCTTTTTATTATTTTCAAAATTATTACTAAAGGTGGACATAATGCTTTCTCGATCTTTATTTAGGCTTTGCAAATGCTTTGAAATCGTTGGGAAAGTAAACCAAAGTAATGAAACATGAATCTAAAGTAATATATCTATAAATATATAGATACAAAAATATATATCATATATGTTTTATTTACTTATTTATATTCATATTTAGCAATTTATATTCGGATAAACACATCGAAAAATCTAATGTCGATTTATTTGCAATGTAGGTATAAGAATTTTATACTGCTATGAGAATTCTGTGATTGTTCACGATGTATAAAAACAAACTTATCGACATCAGCCTATAACGTCCCAGTCCACCTTAGGGCAAAAAGATCCCCTAGTAAATCACTAGAGAGTTTCGGACCATAATCCACCACTGTGTGGGAATTAGTGGATAAAAATAGCCAAGATTTTTTTTAAATTGTGGTTTTCTTCATTGCCGAGCTAGCTAGTGATAATTTAAAAATCCGTATTCAAGTAGAAACTCAATGTCACGGGCTGTTGTTTGAACTCACGAACTTACAAATACTTACGAATACTTACATTAAGAATTGTATAACCTTAGGCCATCACTCATCATACTATGCCATCATAGAAAAAAATGATTACTGAAATCTGATTAAAGTATTTATTTTTTCAAAAGTTGTGGTAGGTAGGTACTGGTCAGTTAAATAAAGATATAAATTTTAAAATAACAAATTCCAATATAAAGACAAGTGAATTGAAAAGAGACAATCAATCATAATTATTGAACCATTCAAATTGGGCATTAAAAATAGCGTTCGAAACTTAAAATTTTAACGGTCGAATACAAATTTTGAATCGTAATTCGATGTGATTAATATTCTTTGGGCACCAGTGACACTGCACGTCAGCGGGAACTAATACGATTGGACGTTTTCATATAAATTACAACACGGGCGGAGTCTATTGGATAATTAAAAAGCTAAGATTATTATCGCCTATCCAACCAGCCAGGTTTCCGGTGCGTAATTGTTAACAGACCTCTTCTATATTATTTTAATGAATAAATACATTGTTTCGGTGAGAATGTGACTTGCGCCCATGTTTTTTGACATAAAATTTATTTATAATAGGTAATGTTACTTTGAACACACGATTCCTTTTCATTTTGGGAAATGAATGAAAAAATGTAATATAAAATACATTAAACAGATGTGAGAGTAGGCATTTTCCTTATGGAAAAACATTAAAGGGTATGTACGCGTGTGTATTCGTATAATATAGATTTACATTTATTTTTATGCTTATTTTTTATATAATATATAATATACCTATATCTTGATGATATCATATTAAAATATATAGCAAATATTCTTCTAGATTTTGTTACACTTGGCATATGTGTATTTGGCATATGGCATATTTTTTATATAGAAAAAAGCGGCAGACGAGCATACAGTCCACGGTACATGCCAACATGAGTCCAGAACGACAAACGTTGGCACGCCCCCGGATGCGCTACCTACCTTTAGATGTAGGAATGGAAGAAAGGGTTGGAAAAATGGAGAGGGATAGAATAGAATGGGAATGGGCTCTGCCATATCTCACTCACTACCGGGTCACGTATCGAAACATCATGTACATTGGGGAACAGGATAAAGTGGGAAATGCACCACATTTCAAAGTAGTCTTCTGTGAGAGAAGGGTAACGTGGCCAGTCGAGTGCGCCCAGCGGCTGTTGGCTTGCAACGTGCATTATATAACATATTAACATTAATATTGTTAATGTTAATATGTTAATTTTGGATATTATCTGATAAAAGAGAACTTTACAGACATTAGTGGAATCTTAAGAAATGATTTTCTACTGTTTTGTATTAAAAATTAGATTTCAGAGATTTAAACAATACATTGAACAAAATTTTAATCTTTTCTTCCTTTCTTATAATAAGGCTATAGCGCAATTAGCACATTGTGCCAGTGTCGAGTTTTCTTCGTTATCAATTTTAAAATCAAAACAATTCAAAACACATCACGTCAATGTCCCGTGACGTCGAAGTAAGTTAGGAGTCGCTCAGTAAAATGATTGTAGATTAATCATTTTAATTTGATTACAGAGTTTGATTACATACCACAGTACGCATTTTGAAATTTAATTCAATATTATTTGCCATTATTATGGAATAAAATCCACAATATACATTTTTTTAACCATCAATAATAATCAAACAGAAACTCGACCTTCACTTCTCGAGTTGTCGCCAAAATTACATTCAATTATTACTATATTTTTAATTTGCCAATCCATTTAATACAGATTTTAAATCAGCATTCATTATAACACAAACAGATATGCGAATTAAACATGATATGGTCTTCAAAACCGAAGCCGACGGGCAATCATTTTAGCTGATATAACAAATAATAAAAAAATAAAAATTGAACCCATCAAAGCCTGCATCTTTAGCAAGATGGCGGCGTGACTGGCTGTTAGGAACCGAATTACGCTAAGGCCTATCACACACGGGGATATTTTTAAACTCTAGTCGGATTTTTTATTTGAGTCAGGGATATGACAAGGAAAACTGTCATTAAAGTGTCATCCCCGTACAAATTTCACTCTGTTTGACAGTTCTTCATGTTATCCTTAACTCGAATAAAAAATCCGACTTTACACGACTACGATGCAAACCACAAGTCGTCTATTGATATGCAGCTCTATCACGCTGGTTTCCGTACACGGCGCTACCCAATTTATACTATATTTAATCATTTTAGTATTTCATGTGTAGCCGTGGAATTTATACGATGTCGAGCGACTCTAGCGATGAAGGCAATGTTCTTCTTTATATTTATTACAAGAACAGACGAACTAAAAAAAGATTTTGGGTTCACCCATACATTGAAAAAAATATTAACTGCAGAGCATTGGTGGTAGCTGCCAAGGAACTACATGAGAATGATGACAAGAAGTTTTATATTTTTCTATAGAATATCTAAAGAATCTTTTTTAGTGGTTTATACCTAGTTGTATAAACATGGATGTCTTTCCACTTCAAGAACAAATTTTACATTAAAATCTTGTTCTAACGCCGTTTGTGAAACGAGACATGAAATGCGTATACGACTAGAGTAGCGTACGACCAGCATGACCAGGGCCCGTACCACCATCTCTTACAAAACTATCATGTTTCAGGAACGTTTCGTTTCAAGCTTAAAACAACATTACTCATATTCGTACCATGACCTCCACCTAAGTGTTGAGAAGGAATGAATGATTTTAATAATTCGTCTATTCCCTGCTATAAAACAAAATGAGATAACGCTATATGAAGCATATAACGTCATTTCTTTCACACAGCGTTCCGATTTGTACTGTAGTACAAATCGGAACGCTGTTGAAATAAATAAAAACTTAAACAAAATTTGTCCTAAAATCCTGAAAAGTGTTTGTTAGTAATCATTAAATAAAGGCATAAGAAATGAATATAAACTCTTATTCAAATAAGAGTTTATATTTATTTTATTTTTAAAAGTGAATCGCGTGGTGTCGCCTCTATCATTTTGGAAATCGGAACGTCGTGTTTATTTTTAAATTATTTCTAAATGCCATTCGGAACGGCGCAGGAAGGTGACAAAACTTTTAAATCTTTAAAGCATTGCTTGAAAATTTATTTTTGTATTACATTAATTATTATGTCGGACAGAAAGTAAGTACTAAAATAAAATTGTTTTCTAGCGATTTAAGTTAGCGCGCTACTGACGTCAAACGCGTCGTCGACGCGTCGCGTCGTGTTCGAACCCCAGTGAAAGTGTATGGCGGCGACTCACGAGCGACGCGCAGCATATGCATTTAATACTCGAATCGCTTGTAAATAGCCCCGTGTGAGATAGGCCTAACACTAAATATGCGATGACGGTTAATAGGAAGCCATTTTAGTCCCCGAATTATATCTAATCACCGCGTCTTGTTGAAGTTCTCTTTATCAACTTATATATAATTTGATTATAATGAAGCAATAATCTTTTTGAAATGTATATTTTTATAGAAAGGAGGTAGCGGATGTACAATAAGTCCAGTCCACATTGCGCGGTAATTCAATTCAATTTGCAATGTTGCAATATAGTTGATGTTAAGTACATACTGTCAGGGTTACGTTTAGCACAAATAGAGTGCAAAATTAACATGAAACATAGGTATAGAAATGCCTACGGTTAATAGGAAGCCATTTTAGTTCCCGAATTATATCTAATCACCGCGTCTTGTTGAAGTTCTCTTTATCAACTTATATATAATTTGATTATAATGAAGCAATAATCTTTTTGAAATGTATATTTTTATAGAAAGAAGGTAGCGGATGTACAATAAGTCCAGTCCACATTGCGGTAATTCAATTCAATTTGCAATGTTGCAATATAGTTGATGTTAAGTACATACTGTCAGGGTTACGTTTAGCACAAATAGAGTGCAAAATTAACATGAAACATAGGTATAGAAATGTAATGCAACCAGCCCTTTTAGAACGCACTGCTGGACACGCCCCCCCCCGCCCCCCATGCACTTTGTCTTGTGCATGAGGGATGAATGCCTTAAAACGCCCCTCTGCGAAGTGGTGTAGTTCCTCAGCGCTTATAGTAACGGCTTTGTTATCCTGTAGCCGAGCCGCCTTCTACGACACCCATACGAAGTAAAGAAATAGAAATGCTTACGCTAAAACGCAGCAAATACCCAACAGATGTTGGCTCGTATCGCGGATGTCCATGGGCGGACTGTATGTTAGTCTGTCACCTTGTTTCGATAAGAAAAACGTCACATATATGCAGGTACTTTTGTTGTATTTATTAGTAAAATTATAAAACGTTGTGTTTCTTTTTGTCGAGATGATATTATCGATAACTTCGTTATTTACAACGATCCACTTAAGTATCTTTTTTCTAGTTAAAATATGGAATAATATTGAAATTACTTTACAAATTACATTAAGAAAACTTAACTACAATTTGTGTTTACAAACTTTTATCTCGACCTACTTTCAGAATGATCATTGCTTCTTTCTCAGGTTTCTAGAGTGCTAATTTCAACATCATAGTTATATGTATACTACATATAATTTTTATGTAACTACTCTATAACTAATTTACTATATTTTTATTTAGTTTAGATAAATAAATAACCTACACACAGTACCTACACACAGGTTGCCTGGAAGAGATCGCCTTAGCGATAAGGTCACCTATTGTATTCTGTCATTTATTATTTGTGCACATGTAATAACCAATTGTAGGCAATAACGAGTATTTATTATTATTACCTATTATAAATTACATTATACAAATCTCTAAACACATGCCTATTAATTCTTCAACAAATGATAAGTAATTGCTTAAATCCATTATACTATACTTTAATTAAACTCTTTGTAAAAAATTGCTTCTCTAACCTTATAAAGACAAGTTACCATACCATACCACAAGTGAAGTGCTGTGAAGAGCCCATGTCTCTTCACAGCTAGATCTCTGTGAAGTCTCTAGTCTCCCAGAGCTCGCCACCACACACAATCCTCGGCTCTTCTCGTGCTAACGAATTTCTTTAAGTTGTCGTTCCACCCGGTTACTAAGGACAGATTACTAATTATATCTAAAGACAATAGTGTCCTTTTAAATGGGTGCGTTTGCATGTGAGTGTGCGTGATTATGTGTGAGTGAATTCAGTGAGTATGGATGATTCAGTGATTAAACGGATGATTTTTTTTTATAAATGTCTTATAGAAAGAAGTCGCTATAGCGATTCTACCAATCTTTGGGTGGTAAGGAAAAGTCTGTAGGCAAATAGACTAGAGGTAGACTTGACATAGATAGACAACGTAATCAATCAATCAATCATTTATTTGTATAATGTGAGTTTACAGGATGGTACATATAGTCAATAGGATATATCACACTGGACATTTCTGGCGTACAAATATAATAATATAAAGTAAGCTGCACAAACAATATTACATATTTATATAAATTGACTCATTAATCCACATAATAATTTAAAATGTCAAAAAATAAACCACAGTGTGAAATGTCAAATACAAGATAAATGTAAAGACTCATACAATCTATTAATGTGACAAAAAACTATAAAATACTAATAAATATCAGCACATCGTACCCACATAAAAATAAATGGAATTATGATATATTATTCTTACAATCAGACCTTTACAGACCAGCTGTAGTAGTTCGGGAAATTGTATGGTAATCAAGTCCGTCACTATAGTGATATCACGACTCACCGATGACGCGCTACATATCCCTTGACTCAGTTCACCACTTACGCTGAATTTTTACAATTGATTTCAGCGCAATTAAGCACTTTTTATTTCGTGACAACGACTTGATAGCAACACGGGTCGGAAAAGAACGAACGGGCGCAATTAAGTGCATTAGCACTGACTTCAGATACACAGTTACGGACAGCTTCCATTATCTATTTATGCCTTTATATCTGTGGACGTAAATGAAAAAATAACGTCTTTACATACACACATGTATAGCTATACATACATATATACTATATAATTTCACAAATATTAATATTCCAACGAAAAATATACATTTTCCCTTGAATTTTTATTTGTCGTTGTGTTATGAGCAATTTAACATTGTATCGAAAAGTTGTTCATACACCCACACACACAGGTTAGCACTAGCACTTAGCAGCACCGTACGTACCGTGGGTGTAATATAATATAATATACACGCCCATGTCACACTGCTCCTTATCACGTCTTGATGAATTATCGTTGTCTTGGAGCGTTGCTGTACCGTTTTGTGGTTCAAGTGAGAAGTAAACAGCGGAAACAAAAACAGCAGAAATTCAATCACTTTAGTTTATTTTCACAATACTGTTATAGTGACTTACCTGGTTATATATTACCTGGTAGACATCACTTTTATTGCAGATAAATAAATATTATTTTTCTTCAAGTATGTATTACTATTATTATGTTGCAAGCTATGCCGATTGACAGAGTTGGGTGCATACATATGTTCCAGATATTTTTTTAAATTCTGGTATATGCTGAAAGCAAATTGAAATTGAACATGTATATTTCGTCATTGTAAAGAGTATGGCTTGCCTTTCACTGAGCAAAAACTGTACGGGTTACTTAAAGGGTAGAAGAGCTGATGTCGACAATTTTCTACTAAAGCATTAGCGCTTTTAGCATTTACATATTTTTAAAGTTAACATCCTCTTCATTAACGTAATTACATAAGTGTCATAATCATTTATTTCTTTAGGCCAATCATTCCCAAAGTGGTCGATTAAATATTCCAGGGGTCGAAAGTTTCAATAAAAAAATGAGGGGTCTACAACAGCTAAAATTAGCTACAAATAAATAGCTTACCAGCTTATTTTTTTTTTTTTTTTTTTATAGATTAGGGGGCGGACGAGCAAGCGGTCCCACGTAATGGTAAGTGTTACCGCCGCCCATGGGCACCTGCAACACCAGGGGGCATGCGGGCGCGCCGCCGACCTTGCAAAATCCTATTCACAGCTCTCTTGAAGAACCCCATATCGTAGCTCAATGGAAAGACCTCTTGAGGCAGTTCGTTCCACAGCCTACGGGTTGTTAATTCGTTTGTTAATTCAAAATATCTATGATTCCAATAGGTACCTAGTTAAGATGATAAAGATTTGTTATTCCTATGTACATCGCAAAAAGAATCGTAGCACAAACATGTCTGTGTATTGTCTCATCGAACGTAGCAAAGCAAGTGTAGAGCGGGCATGAGAAACCGTTGTACGTTCGCATTTGCTCGCATGTTGTATTGCATGTCAGTTTTTAAAGGAAATTACCAGGAACGGTGGAAAATTACAAGGGTCTGCGACCGAAAAAGTTTGGGAAAGCAGTAAAAGCTCTATGCAGTAATAATTAATATCATATTTTCTAGTTAATAGGTTTGATAGTAATAATTAATGTCATATTTTCAGTGACGTTTTTTTAGTTTTTAACACTTAATAGCACTTATTTCAAAATGTCAAATGTATTTGTAATTCAGTATTTGAAGTTAATATTATGTAATATAACAACAATAAATGTACATCTACTTGTTATTTGCTATCGCTTTCGCCTATAAATTATCACTGTATCGAACTAAACGGCTGGCTAATAATGGCCAAATATCTGTCTCTCTCGCACCTAACATTAGCTTACGGTCCTGTGGGAAATCGTTTGAAATGCAAATTCTGCTAGCGAGGTGTATTAGTTGATGGTTTATTGGTTCCGTACTACGAATGTAGGTGTATAAGCCGGAATGCATTCATAATGAGGATAGGTAAATGGAGGTACTGTGAAAATGCCACAAATTCCAATGCCATATTCATGGTTTTTTAAATTACTTCTACTAAATAAGACTGTTTGGCTATCTTCGTATTCTGTAATCATTTCAGCATGATGGAGAAAAAAATAATATCCAAACACTCTTTGAGAATTTATTTTGTTACGTTGTAACCACTCTATTTTCACGTTAAATTCACGCATGCATCAAGTTCACACACACTACAACAATGTACATGTACGAACACAAATACTACTAAGCGTAACCCGCCTTGACTATGAAATAACTATACACGATAATAACCTTCAAATATGCTACCACAAATTACCCCGTCAGGATATATTAGCGGTTAGACGAAAGTAAAGTCCCTATATCATGTTCCAACCATCATTTGCATTTAGTTGTATTTAGAATGCAAATTGTTATAATAGTGGCATTGTACGAATGTCGTTAATGATTTATGTCAAATGATTTTGCGGCAAAATTTAATTTATCAGCGGTTGGTTTGTTTTGATAGCATTTAATGAAACCAATTCGAAACTAAAATGTCAATTTTGCGGTCTATTGTCGAATAATTGCTATGCAATCTGCGTAGGATTTGCAATATTAGGCGTATAGAGTAATAAGAAAAAGTATTATTCTTATTTATAATTAATAATAACTTCGAAATGTATAGTATTTTTTGTCAAGATAATTGATGCATTTGACTTAATCAATTTTTAACAAATAAACATTGCAAAAAAATGTTAATAAAACAGTATTTACATTTAAACAGTGTTTTTCTTTTGCTATGTATTTGAATGCCGTGTGGTGTCGGCTGGCTATAGAATAGCACCACCCCATCTCTCCCGTGGGTGTTCTAAAAGGAGACTAAGGGATAGATAACATGGATAACCAGCCCTGAGGTAGTTACACCACCTCTAAAAGAATGGACTTAACAACCCGCATGGCCAGCGCGGCGTGGCGTTTTAGGACCAAACGTCCCTCATGAGCAAGAAAATATGCATGCGATGGCCCATGTCCAGCAGTGAGCGATAAATGGGATGGTTATGGTTACTGATTGGAATACAGAAGCTACAGAGTTAGGTACATATTAAACTTATATTTATTTTGTCTCTCAAAATAAGAATAAACTTTCCCCAAACCGCTACCGCTTATAAAACGCAACATTGACCATCACAGTAATATTACAAACCATCAATTTTCGTGTTCAAACATAAATTTGTAATTATTTGTATTACAAGATTAACTCATGTGATTTGATATAGTCTGATAACCGTTTATTTCTTTTTATTCTGCAGTTTTTATTTAACAAAGCAAATATTGTTTTGTTTTTGTAAATACTGTTAACCCAACGCGTGATGTGACATTTGAGATTTTCACATTTTCCACACATATTTATCTATTTAAACGGGTCTTACCGCGAATGTTTACCTTATTTATTTTACTCGACGTTTCGGTGGGTTGCACCAACCATGGTTACGTGCTGTGTGCAGAGGCGAGTAGTCCGCGTCGGGAGTTGTGAATAGTTTTATCAACTACCCAAATTTGGTCTTCATATTCCGGAAAGATGCGGCACACAACACTCACCATATCAAAAGTAGCATCAGACGAAACGTCGAGTGAAATAATGAAGGTAAACATCCGCGTTAAGACCCGATTAAATTAATAAATAGACTTGTGATGTGTTGTGCGATTTAGAATACCACCATCCCATCTCTTACAGTGGGCGCCGTGGGTATGATGAAATGCGACTGAAGGATGACAAAGCTGCTACCACAAACCCTGAACAACTGCATCATCTATATCGGGGGAGAGTGCACGCTGTAATCCAACACCCGCTGGGCGCGCTCGACTGGCCACGTTACCCCTCTCTCAGAGAAGACTACTTCGAAATGTAATGCATTTCCCACTTTATCTTACTTCCCTAATGTACGTAGATATGTGTCTCGGTAGTGAGTGAGATGTGCCAGAGCCCATTCCCATCCTATCCCTCCCCATTTTCCCAATCCTTTCTCCAAATCCATTCCTATATCTCCAAAGGTAGGCAGCGCATCTGGGGGCGTGCCAACGTTTGTCATTTTGGACTAATGTTGGCATGTATCGCGGATGTCTATGGGCGAAAATATCCACTTACCATCAGGTGGACTGTATGCTCAACTGCCGCCTTCATCTATAAAAAAAAATCATCTCTAAAAGAGTGGGCTCACCAATACCCTTGACCAACGTGGCGTATTAAGGCCGTATATTCCTCATGCATAAGACAATGTGTATGAGGAAGGCCCATGTCCAGTAGTGGGGAAAAAATAAGGGCTACTGTTACGGTTATTTTATTTAAAATCACTAAAATAAACACTGTAATTTTATATTAATTGAATCTTCCGGGCTACTTGGCTCTTCAGTGGCGACTGCGTGCACTTTCGCTGAGCAGTTGCGCTCGAGAAGCCGAAGAGATAACATCTCTCCGAAAGTGAACGCAGTCGCCACTGAAGATGTCAACCGCAGTTGTTGACGAAACGTTTGGAAGAAAGAGAAGAGATTCCAGAAGACCTCGGCCAAGTAGCCCGGAATATTCAATTAATATGGACACCGGCCGAGAAAGCCTACACTCCACTGTAATTTTACTTTAACTTTCATTACAGAAACTAATGTTACAAATATAGGTACATTTCATTTCCCATTTAATTTAAACAAATGAACAGAAAAAGTGTAGAACTTCACGTGTTAAATAAAACAGAACAAAACTTTTTGTAAAGGGAAAATTAAAATTCAAATAAAAAGTCTATTTAAAATTTCTATCCTATTCATACGAACATTAAAATGTAAAATTTCATTCAGTTTTTAAGGTAATTGTTCTAGTTTTAGTTGAATTATTGAAAATAAAGTTTCGATATAATTCTCTTCGGAAATAAAAAAAATCTGAGGAACACACGAATACGCAACGGGTCTGCGTGGTGGATTATGGGCTGAAACCCCCTAGTGATTTATTAGGGGAGGCCTGTGCGCTGCAGTGGGACATTAAAGGCTGATACAAGTAAGTACAAGTACAAGTTATTATCCTCTGGTTGTTTTTAGCTAATGTAGTAAAAAAGAGCGATCAATGCTCGATGTGCGAGCACAGAGTGAACGCTGGGGAACCTTCAAGATTCCAGCGTTTTAGTCCAAGTTTCTAATGTTTGATGGTCTTAAACCCTTGATGTTAAAAGCTCAAGTCTAAACCGGTTAAGGTAAAGGCTCACTAGTGCAGACTTAACACTAGAGCGCTCGGGTGCTAAGCGCTCATTTTTACATTATTATTCTTACCTTGGGGTAAGAGCAACTTTATTCCTTCAAACCGCGTATTATTTGTCGATTTTTAGATGTCGGAATTCCAGTTACCTATATGTATTTTGGCATCTAAAGTGTGCGCCACAAGCATCTAATTTCTATCATTGACAAGAGGTCGGCCAAGACTGGGCGGTAAAGAGGTACCCCTCATATTAAGGTTTAATAATATGAGGGGTCTAGTAAAGTGGTCGTTGTTTGACTATTTCATACAAATCTCTTTAACGTCCAGTCTTGGCTGATCTCTCATGTTAATGACCGAAATTCTTTCTGCTTCATTATTCTTCCTTAATTTATCAATAAAAATATACTAAAATATTTTAAGATTGTGGATGTTGGTTGAGGTTGTGGATGTTGAAACAGAGAGGTAAAAACATTAAATAACTCCGCAAAAGTAAACATTTAGGATAGGTACTTTTAATAAAATTTTGGCAATCAATTTAAACGACTAACAAACAATACTAATTTAGTATCAAATAATTGTTTTTATATTTTATGGTAAGTGGATACTGTCGTCCATGGACATCCGCGATACATGCCAACATCAGTCCAGAATGACAAACCTTGGCACGCCGCAACAAACGTTGGGAAGATGGGGGCGGGATAGGATAGGGTCGGATAGGAGTGAGGTCTGGCATATCTCACTCACTACCGAAACAGTACGTACATTGACGAAATAGGATATAGTAGGAAATGCAATATATTTCGAGGTAGTCTTCTCTGAGAGAAAGGTAATGAGGCCAGTCGAGTACGCCCAGCGGCTGCGGAAATGCAGCGTGCACTCGTACACTTAATAAAATAAAATAAAACATCAATAAAACAACTTTCTTAATAATTAAATGGCACTAATGTCTTAATTACTAAAAATGTCATCATCAATTGAATGGAGTTCCGCTTCGAGGGACTCCTGGTTCTTTATCGTCACCAGAGAACCTAAACCATTAAACCACCATTAAATTTGGTACCATCGATGCGCTGCTCATCCAATAGGCTGTGGAACGAACTGCCTCAAGAGGTCTTTCCATTAAGTTACGATGTGGGGTCCTTCAAGAAAGCTATGGGTGTCTATGGGCGGCGGTAACACTTACCATCAAGTGGGACCGTTTGCTCGTCCGCCTACTTCTCTCTCTATATATATTATATATATATATATAGATATATCCATGCTTATTTCTCATTTATAGAAGTACCTTTTCTTTCATAAGAACATATTTTAGCGAAGCACTTAAAGGATATTATATCAACATTAAATGTTAATACAGCACATTTACTTAATCTTCATCCGCACAAAGCCTACCCGCACACTATAGACAAGACAGAGACAATACGGCCGTGTGGTGTCGGCCGGCATTGGAGTACCACCATCTCATCTCTTTCCGTGAGTGTCGTAAATGGCTACTAAGGGATATCAAAACCGCTACCACGAGCGCTGAAGAGCTATACCATCTCTAAAATAATGGACTCGACAATCCGCTTGGCCAGCGTGGCGTTGGATACATACCCCGTGTACAATGCAATGTGCATGAGGCACCCCGCGCCCAGCCAGTGCGTACACGGGCTAGTATTGTAAGTAATTTTTTTTTTCAAACAGTATTTTATATCCTCATTTTCCAAAGCACAATTTTATTATACAGTAACAAGAAATCCACCTTTTAAGCATAATAGTTTTAATATATTCCTGGAAGTAATTTGCGTTTCAATCTTGGGTTACAACAAAATTGGTAGACTTATTTTTTTTCATCTTAAAATATTACATTTTTGTTGATTGCTTTCTTCACGTTTAACTAAATAATGTATAGTTGGTGTCCATCAGTCTATGTCTCTCTACTGCTGGATATAGGCCTCTCCCAAAGGCACCACACACGATCCTCGCCTCTTGTCATCGGACCACTATCGGCGAACCTCTTCAAGTCGTCGGCCCATCTGGCCGGTGGTCCCAAAAAGAGATTCGTCAAAGAACTGAAGTCACCGACATAACTCACAGAATCAGCATGTTGTAGTGGCAGTGGGCAGATCATATTTGCCGTAGGACCGATAAGCGATATGGTAGACGAGTCCTCGAGTGGAGGGCACGTATCGGGAAGCACACCGTGGGACGTCCTACAATGATTATATCTAAGATTAATTAAGACAGGATTAATTCTGCGATTACATCTCTTAATCTAGTATTCCTTGCGGCGTAGGTCCAGGGACACATCCATAGACGATCACAAAATTAAGAATGTAAATCACATATGTGCGATTGATTACCTTATTCATATATTCCATAATCTCAATAGTTTCGTTTGATTTGTCAGTGATATGACCGAAATAGATAAAGTTCTATCACTGAACTTATGGCAGTCTGATATTTATCTACGATATTTAATTTTTCCTCTATAATTGTCAATTCTACAAGTTTCAGGGATATCTACAATTTCATGGAAGGTAAAACTTTCGTGCGTCGCACTTTTTTCAGCTCGCGTTTGAATTGTCGAATTCCAGCAAAGTTGGCAAACCTACCCAAGACTCGTCTATAGACTGTGTAGAGCCTTATATTTTAATATAACACAAAATTATTTAAACAAAAACACATCGCGAATGGCGCACCGCGAGCCTGCCACAATACATCAGTAATTTATGTGCGTAGGCTCTAGATGTAATCTCTCTGAATCCTATATATCCCTATGGGAGACCGTCTGCGTTCCCGTACAACCATTTTGTACTTCGCTTGTAATTCAGCGAGTACACTTCAGAGAACTTGGTATTTTGATCGTTTTATGGAGTTCCCTGTGCTTAGTGTAAAGGAGAACAATTACATGGAGCGGAAAATATTTTTTCCCTCGGAATAAATAATGCCACATTTAACGGCTAAGACCTAGTATTTCTTGGGTAGTACTAAAAATGTGGAATATAGGGTGGCGACAATTTAAGCTCCTAGTGGAGTGTAGGCTTTCTCGGCCGGTGTCCATATTAATTGAATCTTCAGGGCTACTTGGCCGAGGTCTTCTGGAATCTCTTCTCTTTCTTCCAAACGTTTCGTCAACAACTGCGGTTGACATCTTCAGTGGCGACTGCGTTCACTTTCGGTGAGATGTTATCTCTTCGGCTTCTCGAGCGCAACTCCTAGCTAGCTCCTAAGCTCCTAGCTTTACAGGGCGGCTTCTATAAGCCGTGCCAGCAGTTAACCTCAACTCCGAAATGGTTAGCAATGCAATGCAATCAGGCTTTCAGTATCCACTGTTGGACACAGGCCTCTTCATGCAAATTGTCTTGTGCATGAGGGATATATGGCCTGAAAACGCCACGCTGGCCAAGCGGGTTGGCATTATCCACTCTTTCAGAGGTGGCGTAGTGCTTCAGTGCTTGTGGTAGCGGCTTGTGGTGCCGTGTGGGTTTTCCCGCGGGCGTCGTCAGAGGCGACTGAGAGGAAACGAAGCCGCGACCAAAATGGTTAGCGGAGTGTTTTATTTATTGACTAAGTCACCCAAACGGAATGTTACATTTTATGTATAATGTATAACACTGACTTAATATTTGTACTGAAACATGGTTTGAATAACATACCAAAACAGGCAACATAACATAATTATTATTGGTTTCGTCAATTACATTAATTATTTATTATTAAATTATCATATAATTATATATGAAAACTTATATTTTTCACTTATGCGCTGGCGAATACCTTCATTACCATATTGCCTCGTCCCTTTCTCATCTAAGAACTTGCCATATATCGCCACTCTCCATTGAGAAGAAAAGATGTGTCAGCCAGTCCGCCTTGACGACACGCAGACTTCGCATCCTGGGACCCGCGCTCTCCAAGGTTTTAGGAGAGAACTTCAGCGCTTTCCATATATGCCCGCGCCGCTTTTATATTATAAATATTTTTTTTATAGAAAGAAGGTATCAAACGAGCATACAGTCCACCTGGTGGTAAGTGGACACTGTCTCCTATCCGCGATACATGCCAACATCAGTGGTGGTGATGGGATAGTGTTATTCTAAAGTTGACCGACACAACACAGCTCATGGAGTTTCATCTAATATCTAACTAAATGGACTCTTTTTCTAATTAAAAAATGTTGTAACAGGGGTATCGTTTAATTTGCTTATGAAGCTATATGTACTCTTAAAGAGAAATCCGTAAAGAAAAAACATTATTAACTAAGGGGAACGATTTAATGTTCTTTGAGAAATAAATCTCTTTAAACCGTATAGTCGGATTAAGGTGGAAGGTTGGAATTAGATGGCATTTCGTTAATTATAATTTGTAAATTTGTAACATTTTTGAAAAATACATTGAAGAATAAGGATTATTTTTAATTAGTTTGCCGTGTGATGTCAGCCGACTATAGAATGGCACCTATCCTATGTCTTCTCGCGGCTGTGGTAATGGATAACAAAGCCGCTACCACAACCGCCGAGAAACTACACCATCTCTGAAAGAGTGAACACGCCAATCTGTTTATTGTTTTTACTTCATATACGGTAATGATCCAATTAGCACATTCTGGCCGTGTCAAATTTTCTTCGTAATAAACAAGTTCAAAGCCTGTCAATGTCCAGTCTCGTCGAAGCAAGTCAGGAGTCGCCCAGTAAAGCGATAGTAGGTTTACTGAGGACAGAAGAGGACTCCTTGGAAGCACACTTTACATGACTATCACAAACATCACGCACGATAAACACTTAATAAACTATCACTTTTAAACCACAAATCGCCTAATACACATTTTCTTCAAACAATTAAACATAAAACTCAACTTCACTTCTCGAGTTCCCGCCAAAAAGTCCACCAACCTGTTTGATCAGCGTAGCGTTTTAAGGCCATATATCTCTTATGCACGAGCAAATGTGCATGTCCTGCAGTGGATTGGGATAGGGCTGATTACAATGCATTTTCATTAATATATTTTCCGGTAGTTTTTATCGTCGACCAATTCGTAACGTATCGTTTAATACACGACCTAATTTAAAAGTTCATAATTTGAAAACGACCGCTTAAAAGACCACTCACATTCACAGCGGTCATCAGTAGCCGTCACGACCGCACTGTCTTGCTATTTGTTCGGTTTTTGTTCGCTTTTTGTTCACTTGTTGGTTTTGTCGAGAGGAATTGACGTCTCCATCGCGTTTCGTCACGCTTCGCCTTCGGATGACGGCGCGATTTTTTCCGCTATAAAATCGAATAGACTGACTCATGCGCAGTCAAATTTAAACTTTACTATCAACGCTATTGGGTTCATTTCTGGTTTATATGCTGCGATCGTGAAGGGGCATTAAGACCCCTTGTAGAGAGCCGTGATGACTTAATTTCAGACGCCCATTTGCTATGGGTGCAGGATTGCATATCTCAACTGGTTATAGCGTGCGCGAGCGCATACTTAAGCGTGGTTTTTGTAATTATGCACGCATTTCCATTTACAATAAGTTGTTAAAGGTTGAATTTGTTGTCTTGCAAGGTTTATTTTTAACAGCTCGTAGTAATTTTAACCGCTCTGTTATTTATTCGACATCAGCTGGATCGTTTCGTATTTCTTGTCGCCGTTTCTCTTTTATGAGTAATATTTTGTTTAGGAGCAGGTATTATAGTCCGGTATTACTGCTTCAGAATTGCTTTATCACACAAAGTTTTTTTATAGAGAAGTGGGCGGACTAGCAAGCTGTCCCACGTGATGGTAAGTGTTACCGCCGCCTATGGACACCTGCAACACCAAGGAGCATGAGGGTGCGCCGCCGACCTTGCAAAATCCTATTCACAGCTTTCTCGAAGGACCCCATATCGTAGCTTATCGTATAAATATACTATTTAGGTGTATTACGTAAGTAATCTCGGGAGCTATACTCGGAATCTCTTTGCTGGACGAAATCCTTAATAAAAGAACCGACATATAGCTGTTCGCTTAAATACAAGCCTTTATCTAACGCCAAAAGTAATCTAATACTTAAGTACTTACAAAAATCCATTTAGTGAAGACATTTATTTACTAAACTTTTCACTTACCTAACTGTAGTAAAAACAGTCCATTGGCTTTTGTCACCGTAGCTAAATAAGTCACGTATTTTGATGCCACCTCCTAAACGGTTAAGTAAGAAGCGGGCACAGTTTTAACTTCCTTGTTATTTTTTGTACATTTCGATTACAAAAAGCTGGTTTTACAAAAATATTTGTTATAATCCATTCTGATGCTACGTTTAAATGTAAATACATTTCATTTCAAAGAAATTTTCAAAGTTAGTCTCCGTTTTGACTACAAAAAAATAATACACAATTATAATTTTACTGGCTCTAGTAATAAATGTACTTTGTTTTTTCTAGTAATAAATGTAGGTGTGCGATTTTAAGATTTCAATTTTATTATTGATCTATCGACCGCTCGAAGAAATACAAACTTCTTTGCTGCTCATAATCAACATATTCAAGAAGTGGCGAGGTGACGCCAATTCAAATAACCAATATAATTGCCTAATGGTTTCATCAGGCCTATTTTTTATTTATTTAAACATTAGTGCACAAGGAACATTTTACAAAAGGCGGACTTAATGCCTATTGCCATTCTCTGCCAGTCAACCTTTGGCCTATAATGTTATTATTAGATTCAGTTTATTATTTCAGAGGATTCTTGATCAGTAGTGTGTGTGTTCTATGTAAATTTTCTACTTATGTATGCTTAAAATAGAATAACTAGCCACTGTTATATCTATCTCCCTTGAAAAATAAATAAATAATCACAAAGTCATTGTAACAACCCGTTTACGGACACAAAGAAATGTATTTTTTTGGTTCTGGGAATGCTCAGTTGGCCAGTACTTTAGGACAATGATTACTCTCAGGTGTTCCAGTATAATTTCGAAGCATGTAATTGTACTTTAAATTATTCATAATGAAATTCGTCACATATTGTTAAAGTCTATACATTCCGTGAATATTTCTCATAAGTTTAAAATTTTGTTAGCAGCTAAAAAGCGGAGATTTTCACAGATAAATCGACGTTTATTTATTGTCAAAAATATAACAGTTATTTCAGGTGTCGGAGTTTTTTTTTTATGGACGAAGGCGGCAGACGAGCATACAGTCCATCTGATAGTAAGCGAATACTGTCGGCCATAGACATCCGCGATATGTCATTTTGTCATTTTGGTCTAATGTTGGCATCAACATTAATCCAAAATGACAAACGTTGGCACGCCCACGGATGCGCTGCCTACCTTTACTTGCGAACCGTTACTACCTTTAACTTTACTGCCGGTTTACTTGAAAATGGTAAATTTTGAGCTTAGTCATTACATGCATATCACAAAACTTGACAGTGGAAAGTCTGGTAAAAAAAATAAGTAAGTACGTGTGGTAAGTAAAAAAAGTAATATAAATAAATACTTGTGGCGACTTTGACCACTCGCCGTAAGTATTATTAATAATAATTGGCCGTGTGGTGTCCACAGGCTTTAGAAGACAGGTGTCATAAAACGAGGCTGGTATACATGTGTTTTTTTCGGTGACGTATACTGAGACGTTAATTCAATGTTGCAAGGAATGAATACCTACAACATATAAATTGCTGAAGTAAGGACTAGTTGTAGCCTACAACTAGTCCTTACTTCAGCAATTTATATATGACTAGCAAAACCCGGCAACCGTTGTCCTGCCTGTGTATATTTATTTACCTCTGTATATAAAATCACAAATTATTCTGTTTTGCCGTCGATATGATTTTTGCGATCGGTTGAACGGTATAGAAGTTGATATGCTGTAGCGCCATCTAGTGACGAGTCACAACAAAGTGGATAGCATAAAAACCCTTTCCATGAATATGTAATATGTATGTGCAAACTTTCATGATGATCGGTCAAACAGTGTCGAAGTCTATTAATCTCAGATATACCAACACCCATTTTATAGATTAAATGTGATACCCATAAAAAAACATTGGAAGAAATGAACAGCACTTATGAATTTAATTTTATGAAAGTAAACTCTGTGAATGTAAAAACGGACAATTAAACCGATAAGGTGATATTTATAAATTTATAGTTATACAGCAGAACTTGGGGCGCAACCGAGCATTTTATGAGATATTCACATAGGTATGTAAGCAGCAATGATACAGAAGGCTTTACTGAAGTGTAATAGGCACGTCGTTATCTGATCCAAAATTAGACAGCGGAATGTATCAAAGAGCTTGGCGCAAATTTGAATTTAGGTTTTCATTAGCGGCCAGTTCCTTGGGATTTAGTAGCAAGAAGTGCGATAAAGAATTATACTCGAAAGATAATACTGTTACAACATGCAAAAAGCTTTTGAAGTGACATACAGGCCAAAACGTAAAATGTATAAAATATTTTTGTGAAATCAAGCATTTCAATTTATTTCAAACTGTCAGGTCGTGATGGTGTAATCATGGACTCGAGGGCAGTTCTCATGGAGCCACGAACACTCGAGTTTAATATTTATCTTTTGTTACTTAACAATTTCATTGTGTTTGTTCGTTACTCAACATTTACATCTCGCTTGTTTAGTAGGATAACTTGTTTTGAGTCGAGGCAAATGAACGTGGATTGAGACGTTACTCGAGACTTGAAGGGTCGTTGTTTGTTTTGTTTCTGCCGTATCCGAGTCCCTAATGAGTATTTTTAAATTGTAAATATTGGCCGCCTACTACAATGATAGGCATCAAGAGACGAAGAATTTTAATTCTTCCTTTTTGATGAAAGAAATAACTTTTATATTGTAAACATACGGAATTAGAGAAATTTAATATAGGTTTTTAGCAAATTTCTTATCCGACATGTAGGTGGCATCGGGGTGTTTCGTGTATTAATGTATCTGTGTATTTACGCCTTATACAAATTCTACATTCTTAGAATATGTAGGTATAGGAGCATATACCTACATATTCTAAGCTACATGAAAACATCAAAGCTAATTTGCGCTTATTGTCAATTCAAAAGTTTTTGTACAGTCATATCACAAAAAAGTCAATAAATAGTTAAGCCATGCCTAGGAATTTCAGTCATAATAACAGAGCAATATATATTTTTTTTCTATAGAAGGCAGCCGAACGCGCTGGCCACACATGGTGGTAAATGGTCACCGCCGTCCATGGACATCTGCAATACCAGGGCTTGCGGGTGCGCGCCGACCTTGCAGAATGTAGAAAACGCAGAGAGACGCAACATGTTATTGGATGCTGAATGCTTCTAAACCACCCGTGAGAGTGGGGTCGTCGAGAATACGGACGGCACGTCGTTGGACTGAGTCAAAAGGGTCCAGCTGATATTTCAGTGCACCGACCCAGATGCGTGAGCAAAACTCCATGTGGGGTCTAACTTGAGCTTTATAAAGCAACAAGCATTGCCCCGGAGTGAAGTAATGCTTCGTCCTGTTCACTACACCGAGCTTTTTACTGGCAACTTTTATCTTGCTCTTCAGATGATTCCGAAACGCGACTTTTCTCGAAATATCGACGTCAAGGATTCCAAAACTGTCGGATATCTTAAGAGGAATGTTCTGAAATCGACGTGTTACACATTGAATGCACACACTTGTGTCTTGCTGGGGTTAAATTGGACCAAGTTAAGTTTACCCCTATTCGAGACTCGGTCTAAGCAGTTTTCTATTTCGGACACAAGTCTTACGCGACTCTCTTCCACCTCGACCCGAGGGATATTTGCATGTTACCGATAGGTCGTCGATATGCACAAGAGACAGAGTTGGCGTGAGCACAGAACCTTGCGGGACATCAGCATTAACTGACATGGTATCGGAGCAGCAACCATCATAAACGATTTTGATGTTACGTCCAGTCAGACAGCTGGCAATCTATTCACATAATCCCCCAGGTATCCCGAATATACAGTCAGTCAACTCTAGCAACAAAGTAAAAGCAAAGTAATATTGCATGAAAAAACAGATGAAACTCAAGAGCTCCGCCAATATTTGCCTCGCATGTACGAGGATAATCGAAAGGCGATAACAATCGATACAACCATTAAACAAAGCCGAAACAATTTTTTGGCTATAAGCCAAGCGTGTTACTATCAAGCACAGTGATTAAGACATTCGATTAAAAAAAAAATGGACATAGAGGGGCGGGCGCGCCCGCGGGTGTAAAGTATATAGTAATTATTGTTAGACAAGCGGCGAACAACTCAAAAACGCCGACAATCAAACACATTCACATCTCACTACCACATCCACAATTCACACATATAAGACCAACCAATTATTAACAACCACAGACATCAAACATTGTAAAGGACCGCGCGTACGCATGAACTCACACGCTCCACGCACACACGCACAGATTTTATTCGCGCATCGTTAGGGCCGGCATACACATCCGAGTTTAACATCATAATTACGGGGGCCAGTGGCGTGCGTCGAGCTGTAACGAGCCTAAACAAAATGGCCGCTAATTTTATTTATACACCACGAAGGTGTATTTAATAAGTTGAAATTTGAACGAAGAATTATTGCCATATGTAATGTTGTATGAGGTTAGTTATTAAATTGTTATTAAATCGATGTATCGCGATAGATCATACAAAATTCAGATTTTGTGATTAAATCGAAGACATTTACAATTTAACATTTAAAAAATCAACTATTAATGAATTTAACAACAGAAATACCCGAATTATTGAGTTTTAAAAGAATTTCCAGTTATGTAAACACGCCGTTTTAATTAACTAACTGTTTGAAGCAATAGAAAAATTATTGCAGCTTCATGTATGTTCATTCATGTATACTCGTATATGGTTCATATGTATACATATGTATGGCTACGAAATAGTAGTAAGTATATTTTCCATTGTTACATTAAGAGCTAATCAAAGTTTATATATAATACAAAAATTTGGGTTAATTCTAGTCGAAAGTTCTTTTTTATCTTTTTTTCATAGAAAGAGACGGCAAACGAACAGACAGTTCGTTTGGTGGTAAGTGGATAGTTTCGCCCATGGACATCCACGATAAATGCCAACATCAGTCCAGAATGATAAACGTTGGCACGCCTGCGGATGCCCTGCCTACCTTTTAGAGATTTAGGTATGGATCTACCGAAACACGTACATACATTAGGAGAATAGGATAAAGTGAGAAAAGCAGTATATTTTTCGGTGGTCCTCTGTGAAGCCAGGGTGGCATATCCAGTGCATCCTCCCCTCCTTGATACATACGAGTATGTAGTGAACAATTCAACTCATTGAGACATTTTAATGATATAAACAATATATTTCATCTAATCAAACTTTATCACTGGTATCGTTCCTGTGAGGTCAGACATACATACTTAAATTTGTAACAATTAAGCTGTCATTGTAGGCCTATTTATAAAAGTATGTCTGTAATAGTGGAAAAGTAATAAAATATGAATGAAGTTTACCAAATTTCAAACACGAATTGCGGATGACTGCGTTGTTTGATAGTGATTTGTGTCCTTGGCAACCGCTAACACCAATTGAGCCAAGTAGAACATAAAAATACTAATAAAAAGTTACACGAAGTTTATTAAACTCCAACTAACAATGGGCGAACAAATCGAGAGAAATGAGAATATGTGGTCTCGTCGACCCACACGCCCGACCCTGTTATATGATAATGAAGTCTTCATGAATTAAATTCATTTGAGCATTCGTTATTTTCATCCAGTAGCAGGTAACATTTAAATATAAGTTAGTGGGTGATTAATATTTATTTCCAAACTAAGCACGGCAGGCCTTTTCAAATGAGCTTGCGCAATGCGAGTGAAGATGTAAATTTTGTGAATGAATTTGTATGTCCAAGCGTTTCTGATTTAGAACAAAAGGTGTTACCTATTTCTGTTTTACGAAGCAGAAAGAGCGAGAGAGAACTAGTCTACTTTACATACATATATTCTAGATTACGTGGAGCAAAAACTCCGAAAGCCAATTTTAGTTTTTGCCGCAACAGTAATTTCATGTTATACTAGGGCTAAGGAAATACATTTATTATGATACACATATTCGCTCTTATCTCATAAAGGAAAAAGAAAACGTGTTGCCAAATATAAAATTCGTGGTAACAAAGAGTAATCCAGAAGTCAACATCCTGCGACTTTTGAAGCAAACGAAACAGTAAAAAAAGAAAAAAACACGGTCAGAGAAAAATGAAAGGGCCCAAAGAACATTTCCTAGAACACTCCATCGGATTCTCGACCAGATAACGACGGTGGCGAAGAAAAATCACATGAATTAAGTATTCTCAAAAGACTTGTCAAGCCACCAAATTAAGACTGGAGAAAAAATAGCCTACAAATAGGCTTTATCAAGATTGTGAGAAGAAAAATAAGTGAGTAATTATTAAAACAAGATTATTATCAAAATCACTATAAGTCTTGTACCTTCAAAACAAGTTCCCTACAGATTAATAATGGAGGCCGGTCATTAACGCTTCTAACAGTAATTGCCTGGCACTATTATGATGAATTGTCCACTTTTTGTGGGTATTTTCTCACCGAATACTTTTTGTAAACAATCTTTTTGCTCGGAGGGATTATCTTCCTAAATACAGTACCTCTTGCGTCGTTTGGACATAATTAACCTTTTAATTTTCAATAGTATGAACTCAAAAGATTTTTGTGCTTAAATTGTACAAAGGAAAAGGGGAAATTTGTTGGAGTCGCCCGAGTATCCGTCATAATATGATAATGTCGCTCTCGGCGAGTAAATAAAATATCCTTTTCGTGCAAGCTAATTTGTTTACGAATCCCAACAAAGTCACAAAAGAACTTAAAACTCCATCTTATTTAAATAAGGCACTAAAATAAATAAATACAGTCTGTTCAGTTGGCTAGAATTGTCGAGTTTTTACAATCGCTGCCGAACGTACTCAACTAAATTGTATTATTTTGCATTAATTGTTTAACAAAGTGTACTTCGATTCACTTTTTAAAGACAATGCTATATTGAATTTAGGGTTTAAATGTATCTGAAGTAATGTTATCGGTTCTTCTCTTTTTTTATAAAAATAAAAGGTTCAATAATGGCTCTTTAAATTGTCGTCATTGCCCATTAATTCTATTCCTAATGTGTAAGAGGGATTAGACGACGATAAATATTCAAAAATTAACTGACATACATTATAGCAAATAACATTATAGTATTATAATTGCATATTATAGCAAATACATTAGCTTTCCTACTAACTTAACAGAACTTAATTAAGTTACTTATCATATTAATGTGTTCATTTAAAATCTGCCAAGAAAAATAAGCTCCATAAATAATAATAATACACATTCGCCATTAACATATTTGATGTATGCAGATGCAATAACGGGTTAAGCATTATCCACTTTAGCTGATTCAACAACATCAACTCCCATTTAAAAAAAGTTAATTAAAAACAGTAGCAACGTTAAAAAAAATAATTACAACACCAGGCCGGTATTAATAAACGAAATACATGAAAATTGCGTCGCTTCCACCGTCATTTCGCTCAGAAATGAGTCGTCAGATAAGATCTTTGAAATTACACATCATTAATTGAAACGTCAAGTTTGCAAGAGCAAAAAGAATAGAGCTGTCTCCATACTAATTTAGATATCGAGCCAACAAGACCGACAAATTGTTAACCATTCGTTTTGGTTTCGTGGAATTAAGACATTCGTCGGACGCTTTGTTCACAAGCTATTTTTAGCTGAGAACATTTCAATCGAATATGTGAGTTTGGCGGTTTTTGTTATTGAATAGTTTCGAAGTTAGGAAACGATGTGGCATCAATCCGTAACAGATCAAAGCGGAAATTAGGGGTGATTGAACTTCCAGGTTGATTAAATTATTTAATTTGATATTGAAACCTAAAGAATAAAGAGCGGCATACCAAACAGAGATAATAATGATGAATCAAAATATCTCGTTTCAAAATATTCATTTCTCTTTGAAATTTCTATTGGGTTACTTATTTTAATTATCTTACAGAATTTCGTTGAAATTTTTACTCGATTTTGTTACAGAAAATAGTTAAAGTCATAAAAGCTTAAACCCAGGGGGCGGCCATTGCCTCCATCCGTAGGAGTTACCTTTAAACATCCCACAGGTGTCCCCCTGGTATATGTGCAACCACATAATGCTGACTCTCGTGCGGTAACTAACCCAAGCTTGTTAGGGCATCTATCACAAGCCATGCGATGTAATAAAATAACCTCAATAAGAGTGTACTCGTCAACTCGCAATGGCGAGAGCGGCGTTTTAAAGCTTTTATTCCTCCCAAAAATGAATGGTGGGGCCGGTCCACTAGCTAGAAGTCGGCCAGCAAGCTATGGAAGAGCAATTCTCGAAGTATAGTTGAGGGATAAGAACGAAGTAACCGATATAGCAGAAAAGATAAGTAAGCTGAAGCGGTTGTGGGCCGGTCATGTACCATATGTCGTCCTACCGATACCCGCTGGAGGAAACGAGTGCTCGAGCGGGAGCCGCGTGGTGGTATGCGCAATGTGGGTCGTTCCCCGGCTAGATGGATCGATGATGTGAAGAGGGCAGCAGGTGATGGCTGGATGGGGAAGGCAAACGATAGAGCATTTTGACGCATCTTGGGAGAAGCTTACGTCCAGCAGAGACCACGAATAGACTGGACAAAGAAGAAGAAAAAGCTGCCGTGTAATGTAACCATCCTTTACGTCCTTTAAGAAATTATGACTTAATAGTGATAATTTCTTTAGTAAGACTTTAGTAAGTTTCTGTAGTAAGAAGAAGCTGCCATGTAATGTAACCATTCTTTACGTGCTGTTAAAAGATAAAGGAAGAGGAAAGACTTAATAGTCTTTAGACTTAATAGTCTTTCCTCTTCCTTTATCTTTTAACAGCACGTAAAAGTAAAGAAGGCGGTCATGATTCAGTTGTTATAATAATTTCAATTATATAGGACATGTAATTGAATTAATAAATTAATGAAAGAATGAACAATTAAATGAATGAATGTAGAATGAAATATTATTCTTCATTGCATATAAACTACATAAGAGAAATCACAACTAAGCTATGAACCATGCACAAAAATTTGGTCTTATCGCTGTAAGCGATCTTTGCGTAGAAAGGAGACAAAAGAAGAGAGGTGTAAATATGGACTCCCTGGAAGCACACGAAAAACGTAGTCCCACGTGTTTTTTTTATTATCACAAACATCACGCACGAAACGCACTTTTAAGTTTAATGAACAATCACTATTAAACAACTAAACCCCTAATACACAATTATTACAATAATAATCAAACAAAAACTCAACTTCACCTCTCGAGTTCCCGCCAAAAAGTCACTTCTTTATCTTTCTTACTACTAGTGGGAATTAAACACAATATATTAATAAAAACTTAATCGGCAGTGAACAGATAATCATAAAATTATCCATGCGTTAGTTTTATACCTATAGATACTTCAAAATAGATATCAAAATCCGGTTTAATATTGGTTGCACCACGTTCGAGCTCATTACATGATCGCGTTGATGAGATTGGCTGCTGTCTTCTACAGGAAGGCTTGTTATTAACATACTATAGCTTCACGTACCGCTACTAGATTCCTGTTTAAATCGATCATTACTTTTTCCTTTAAATAATTAATTTATAAACATTTTAATTATTACACAATTAATGAAATATTTGAATACGTTGAGTAAATGGATCTTATTGTCGATATGGACTTATTGTTTTTGGTGAAGATTTTCCAACTCATAACTTCAATATTCTGCTTTTATCAAACGATTATTTCGAGTCATCCATATCTACATGTCAAGTGTGGATAGATGGACATTACCGCAGATTTCTTTTTCTCCAGTACAAGTACAAGTTGTACGTGGGTTTGCTCACGATGTTTTCTTCACCACCGAGCTAGTGATGATTGAAAAATCCGTAGTTAAGTAGAAGCTTATTGGTACGTGCCAAGGTTAGAACTGACAATCTCACGAAAGTTAACGGTGAAGAGATACCACAGATCTGTAATAATATGTATTAGATGTTAAAAAGACTTCAAACAACATATTTTTTTGGATAAATTCAAAAAAGGTGATTTTTTTTATCAAAGTTGTTTTACTACGTTCCAGGATTGCAAATCAAACAAACAAATCATTAATCAAGTATACGAATTTGTGACCTTTCTTACGACCTTTTGTTCTCTACATTCTTAACACCGTTCCACCTTTTCTTTACTTCTTTTTAATTTCTGCCCAAAACCAGATTAAACTCCTCAAAAAACACTAAAATTAATAAAGAAATCATTATTTTATTTATAATAAATATTATACGTGACTATGTTCACAAACATCGTGACCTTCCTTATGACCATGTCTTCTTCATTTATTTTTCTTCATATCTATGCAATGGTACAATTAGCATATTCTACCAGTGTCCAGTTTTCTTTGTAATAAACAATTTCAAAGTCTAAAACGTATTCTGTCAATGTCCAGTCCCGTCGAAGTAAGTACGGAGTCGCTCAGTAAAGCAACAGTGGGTTTACTGAGGACAGAAGAGGACTCCCTGGAAGCACACGAAAAACGCAGTCTCACGTTTTTTGTTTATTATCACAAACACCACGCACGAAAAGCACTTTGAAGTTGAATGAACAATCATTATTAAACCACTAAAAGCCTAATACACAATTATAACATATATCATAATATAATCATATAGTATAATCAAACAAAAACTCAACATCCCTTCTCGAGTTCCCGCCAAAAAGTCACTTCTTTATCTTTCTTACTTCTTCGTTTCTTAGTTCCGCCGTAAAACCCAAATAAAACGTTTCAACCAAATAAGACGTTAAAATTATTAAACGAATCATTCTTCATAATTCTGGTATAGATAACTTTTACATACACAAACTTGTGACCTTTCTTACGAGCTTTTATTTCTTTTTATTTTGGCCGTAAAACCAAATTAAACACCCCAACCAAATATAACGTTAAAATTTAACGACTAAAAAAACGACCAACATTCAAACGGGTCTAATTTATGGTCTCGAAATGTATTAATATGTTAATCTACACACGGACAAGGGTTAATTGATGTTAACAATAAATAACACTGAGAAATATTGAATGAAAAAGCAATTTTACACGTGCTAATGGGATCGATTGGAGAATCGATTTTTAATAAGTGATGTTACGAATTGTTGCCGATTCCCGACAAACGTCTTAGTGGAGTATCAGCAATTTAAAATATTCTATCTTCACATTATCTGTGGAGTAAAAACTGAATTTGGCGAATGATAATTTGTTTAATATGTCGATCATTGGATATTTTTTACATATGCACAATCCTAAATTATAGTGTTTTTTTTTTTATTGAAACCTATTATTATATTTAATTTGCATACATTCTAGTAATTTGATTACATCATCCAATTCAATCATTTTTATTATTTTGGTTTTACGGTATGTTAAATTATTTTATTACAACATTATTTAAAAAGTCAAATACAATAGTGTTTCCATTTAATCATACATTTTTCGCTCTCCTGCCACAATCCATTCCCGTTCCACATATTTCACATTCACTCAGTTCAATCTATGGCATAAATTGTTGACTATTACATCCGTTCGCACGAAGTTTATCCAGTCTTCGTGATGTCTTCGTGACGTCTTCATCATAGGCTTAATTAACGGGGCCACAGACAGTTATTTGATCCAGGATTTACAGGAAACGTTTAGGAGATTTACCACCAGGTTTGAAAGTTTGTTAATATAAACATATCGTATATCTAATAATTAAATTTGCAGTAACGTGTATTTATTAATATAGTAAGGCTTTATTTCATTGAATCACGTACGTAATATGACTATGAACTAACCACTTTAAAACACTTTAATTACGTTTAAAACAATTTACAAACTTTCTTAAAACTATATATAATTACACGATTAAATATAAAACATAATTGTAGGGGAGAGTGCATGCTGCATTCCCACAGCCGTTGGGCGCTCTAGACTGGCCACGTTATCCCTCTCTCACAGAAGACTACCTTGAAATGTACTGCATTTCCTATTTTATCGTATTTACTCAATGTACGTACGTGTTTCGGTAGTGAGTGAAATATGCCAGAGCCCATTCCCCTCCCATCCTATCCCTCCCTATTTCCCATTCCATTTCTTAATCTGCAAAGGTAGGCAGCGCATCCGGGGGCGTGCCAATGTTTGTCATTCTGGTCTGATGTCGGCATGTATCGCGGATGTCTATGGACGACAGTATCCACTTACCATCAGGTGGACTGTAAGCTCGTCTGCCGCCTTTTTCTATAAAAAAATATGTATTATTATTCTGTTCCACGCTTGCACTTAGACGTAATAAGAAATGCAACACGTATTTCTAGAAATGCAATACATTATAATAATTATACTACATTTCAGTACGCTCAAAGTCGCTTCATATCCTTTTAGCGGGATTGTTTTCACAAAGTTACTATACCTCTTCGCGGAATTATAGGACTATGTTACCCTGCACTCGGTAATTGTCAATTATTAAAATGTATCATACAAATGCTTTAGCTGATGTAATTTTTCATTTATTATGCATTTTATTGTACATTATCGTATAAAATGCAAGTCTAATGTCGACATTCTCTTTGGGTTTCTCTGAACACAGAGAGAATCTCATTATCCAAAAGTAGAAAATAACGGGATTTAGGAAGTTATTACGACTTATTGAATTAGATACCCATTTGTTATTTTATTTTAGGATTTTTAAATAATTTTGAACGGAAGTGCTATTCGAACAACAGTCCCTAATGTTTGTACTTTAGATGTAAGATCGTTGTTTACTTTTATATAAGTATTGTATGCCTTCAGGACGGGACATAGCTGTTTAATGCTGAATTTTAAACATGACCAACGTTATAACCTACGGTTTACAATGAAATGATTTGTTTTGTATTTTTTTACTGATGTAAATATTTGTTAAGAAAATTAGTGACTGTAAATGAAGTAACATTAAATTATTATTTTTGATGTACGAAGGCGGCAGATGAGCCACACAGTCCACCCGATGGTAAGAGAATGCTGTCGTCCATAGACATCCGTGATACATGCCAAAAGTAGTCCAAAATGACTAACGCTCCGGATGCGCTGCCTACCTTTGGAGACATAGGAATGGGTTTCGAGAAAGGATTGGGAAAATGGTGAGGGATAGGGTGGGAATGGGCTCTAGCACATCTCACTCACTACCGAAACACGTACGACGTACGTACATTGAAGAAATAAGATAAAGTGAGAAATGCAGTATATTTCAAGGTAGTATTTTGTGAGAGAGGGATAACGTGGCCAGTCGAGCGCGCCCAAAGGCTGTTGGATTGCAGCGTGCACCCTCCCCCTCAAAAACTGATCAAATTTAACTCAATCAACTCAAAAACAAAAATAAAATAAAATTGAATAACAAACAATTTGTAACAGAGTTACAAAAAAACATTACTATACCGATTGCTTTAAAGTCATATAAACAGTCAAACAATTTAAGAAATATTTGCTATGTTTCAACGATACACAAAACCTATCCTTATATACCTACATATCAACAATCTTCTGCGTCAGTTCGTTCCTTAAATTCTTACGACCGCAGGCCAATTCTTATTTCCATATCCTTTGAACTACGTCCACTGGAATAAACTAGATGACTGGTTATAATGTAAATAAAACTCCACAGAACATCATTCACTGATAATGTGGCATTATCTCGCTGAATATATACTGAAGCCGATGCTACATATAAACCGTATTTATATGAGACGCACCGTGCTTGCGCATTTATTTTGATAATCCAAATGACTTTTATGATCCGGGGTTCATTCTGATAGTAAAATACATTTTTGTAATAATCTTTTGTTATTATTTACTCCTGCTTTGTTACTTCTGACATTTATATAAAACCACACTTATAATTATTTAAATCGATTTTTCCATATATACGAAGGCGGCAGACGATGGTACAGTCCACCTGATGATAAGTAGATACTGTCGCCCATAGAGATCCGCGATACATGCCAACATTAGTCCAAAATGACAAACGTTGGCACGCCCCCGGATGCGCTGCCTACCTTTGGAGATATAGGAATGGATTTGGAGAAAAGGTTGTGAAAATGGGGAGATAGGATGGGAATGGGCTCTAGTACATCTCACTCACTACCGAAACACTTACGTACATTGGGGAAATAAGATAAAGTGGGAAATGCAGTACATTTCAAGGTAGTCTTCCGTGATAATGTTACTGATGTTACTTTAGTTATTTTTATCATTTAGGATTGTCTCACTAATTGTAGTGACATAGACATAGTAACATAGACCATAATCATATTTAACCATAACCATAATTGACCATAGACCATAATCAGTAACATAGACAGTAAGTATAGACAATATCAATATGTTGTCTATACTAAAATTATTGTCAACGATTGTGTGAGTTTCTTTACTATTTTATTAAATTAATGTTGGAAATTATTTATTATCAACGGCTTAAGGCATATCTTACTTATGTAAATAACGTTTCACATGTATGCTGGTGTAATCTTGATAAAATATAATTGACTACAAATAATAGTTAAAATTGTTATTGCAATTAAAATTTCAAGAGCCGACACGTGTATGCAGGTAGAAATGGTGTACAAAATAATCCAATAATCCCCAAAATATCTGACTCTGACTTTAATTACTAGTTTCAAATAATAAGGACAGATATTAATGACATCCTAACCTATGATTAAGATAATTACAGAACAGGTTGAAATTAAGATAGAGAGGATTTGAAAATCGCGTGACTTAATATGTAAATGGAAAACGGAGAAGCACATTTAGAAGGCATTAGTTCCTAGTACACGTAGATTAATAGACGAACCTCTTGGTAAAGCTGTAACATTAGGCTATTTAAGTGATAATTAAACCAACGGACGTGTTAGTAACTTGCTCCATTAGTGTAGTGATATTGTTGCATAATGCAGATATTTAACACCGTGTTCTAACATTTTAACAATGCGTGACCATTTGACGTATATTTTTCGAAGATCTAGACTCCTTAGAACCCAAACCTTCTTCCTGTTAAAGATCAAGGGATCAACAAGTCTGGTAGCTGTGGGGATTCGTTTTCGGTTCAAGCCGAACGCGGAATGCTCTCCCTCATAGGATACGAGATAGTCTTTCTCTCTTTCTCTTACTATTTAAAAAAAAAACGATTAAAAGAGCACTATTTGTCAATTTGCTAAATAGTCCGTATTATATTATAATATGTATGTATGTTATATGAATATATATGGGTATTGTATATGTATATGAACATATATTTATGTATTATTTTAATATTATTGTACTATTGAATTGTTATACAAATTTCCCGTACGCACCACCCCTGCCTTTCTGTCTTGACCTATACTATATATGTATGTATATTTAAAGTATTTATTATTGTACTATTATTTAAAATATATGCATATTTTATTTATTAGATTTTTAGAACGAAGTTCCTTTACGCGGCTTACGGTAGGTGTGATTCGAGAGAAAATGTAACGTCACGTAAAATTTTTACTCCCGCCATTCGCCTTTCTCTTTCTCTGCGTGTGTGCGTGCGAGTATCGAGAGTGAGACTCAAGCAGAATAACAGACGTGCAGACTAGTGCGTGGCCGGTTGTATAACCTAAATTTTTGATTTGATTCCTTATTTTAAATTATTTGCATTGAAAATACAGTAATACCCCGCTTTACGCGACCCCGTTAGGCGCGATTTCGGTTTTACGCGAATTTCAAATTTCGCGCTAAAATGCCTCGCTTTACGCGGATTGGTTACATGTATGTATATACTGACTTTTGGCTATGTTTAAACGCAAACCCCTATGTACGCGAATTTCACTTAACGCGAGTTTTTGCGGAACGTATCCCTCGCGTAAAGCGGGGTATTACTGATACAAAATAAAAAAAATACATGAACTATACAGATTTTATTTGGAATTACATTCGGGGTTTAAAAAAAAATGCGTGAGGATAATCGTTCCTGACAGGGGTCCCCTAACCGCACACTTGTTTTTTTATAAAGTAATTCCTGTTACACCTACCAAACCAAAACTATATAACGCCAAAGTTGGCCGGGAGAAAATGATTTATAGCATTAAGTCCGACTTTCGTTAAAACAATAAAGTAAAATATATACATGAATAAAATATTCATAGTTTATGTATGTTTATGTAAATTTCTTCGGGATCACAATTGAAGCTCTTTGCTTAGATTAATTATCTTAGAAGGACGTAAATTATTAAAATTGGGGGAAACCATAGTCATCTCCAAAGAAGGCAATTTAATTTGACATCCAAGGTATTTATTGTAAGACGTGAAATGGTCTAGGACACTCTATGAGAAAGATAAGGTTAAAATACTACATAGTATAACTTGTAGAACCGCATAAAAATAATCGAAACACAAATTTATCTCGACACGTGTCGATAAAAAAAGTTGACAAAGAAACATTGTACATTATAATTATTTTGTTTTCCATTTTCGCCAGTACTGTTAGAGAATGTTTACAACAGAAGACAATATGATAAGACAAATGATTAAATAAATAGTACTAATTGAATTACCGTATAGTTGTTTCATTTCACGAAGATGGGTTACGTTTAGTAGTGGTTACGTTCGTACGTGTACATTGTTGCAGTGTGCGCCGCGGCGCGGGCGTCAGGAATCCAGCTGACCGCTCTCAAGTTTACGCACACTAAAACAAAGTAAGTACATGTACCAGGACAACCACTACTAAGCGTAACACGCCTTCCTGAGATGAAAGAATTATAAGCAAAGAGGTTTTAATTATATTTATTGAATCTATAATCAAAGAGGTTATGAATTCAGTAAACAAGTTCCAATCAAAACAAGTTCTCATCGTTCAAACGCACCTGATACTATATTCAAGTTAGGTGATCAAAGCTAATGCTACAAGACATTAATGTCCGGGTGTCCGTTCATGAGTTGACTGCATTAATAACAATTAATCATTATGAGACATTAATAAAAGCGCGACAGGAAAACCTATTTCTTATATTTTGTTACTGATTTTCATACAGGCTGTTGGAAATTATAATTACACGATAATGAAAGATGTTACTTTACTTTAGTTAGGTATACTTTGCTAGGTATTCATTAATAAAGTGATACATAATATTAATAATTAATAAGTGTATAATGTCAATTGTTATGTTTTGTTTTCCCGATCCAAGAAAGTTAAAAGTAAGTTGCCTTGCATTAGTTTCGCGTGGTGGGCACTAGATGGCGCTGTAGCTAGTGCTACATCGCATTGTTGGTTCGTATAGCTTGATGTTTGAATTCCGAATAAAAAAATTCCATTGTGTCACTGATTCCTAGTCGTTTCTTTTATTGAACTTAGACCAGTACATCTTTGGACCATTCAGTTATTTGTATAAATGGACTTTCGCAAAGTAGGTAAGGTTCCGTAAGGTAAAACGTTGCTCATAGCTGTTTTCAAGACTAAACAGACGTATCTCTACATCTTTTATAGAAGTTACCTTGTTGTTATAATGTTACATCAAAAGTAAAACAAGTGGAAGTAAAACTATTAAAGTTGATTTAATATAAATCATAATTAGTGATCGGAATAGGTGGGGTTAAATTACCTGAAGTTGACGAGAAGGTAAAACCTTCAACGAGAAGGTTGAAGGTAAAAGAGAAGTAAAACATAGAGTTATGCAAACCACGAAATATATTTATTTATTTTTATCGAATACCGTGATCCGATAAAATAGTCGTACTACTTAGTACACATGAAATTACTCACATTGTTGGATTTTCTAGAAATTCCACCGTCTCGCATGCAAAAAAATTGCAAATAATGGTCTCGGATTCAGTTGACAATTAGTATCGGATGATTTTGGGACACACGGATAGACGCAACGTCTCTCCGAACACTGAGGAGTTCAAAACCGCCCGTGAGAGTGAATCGTTGACAATTCGAACAGGATAGAGTCAAATGCTACGTATAATCCCGTGAGAGTGAATCGTTGACAATTCGAACAGGATAGAGTCAAATGCTACGTATACATTCAGTTATTTTGGCATTTTCACTTAAAATATTATAACGAAAGTTTATGACCATTGTTTAAACAAGCCTCGTGTAAAGTAATATTCACTATTAATTAAAATAAGTCACAAAAATTGTTCACGATACAAGATAAAACTTAACGAGGGAGGTATAAAATGTTTAATAACGCCTCACTTTTATAATAAAGACACATCCATAACCGTTGCTCGTAACATAAATAATGTACAGTATCACTTTACAGGTCTTGGCGACGTGTAAAATATTGTTGTCGATAATAAAACTGAATTTCAACACGTATTGAGAAATTTGAGATCACCATGTACCTATACATTGGAAGTAAAACGAGATCGCTTTTGTGAATAAATTATAGTAATGTAAAGTATGATGAACGATGTAAGGATTGTAATGAAACGGCATGAGGTGAATAATCCACTACGCAAACACTTATCTGAATTCAAAACGTTCATGCCAATAACATCTTTAGTAGAAAGGAAATATGGGTTAAAAATGCTTGTATAAAACTGAGGGATAAATCATTAAAATGTGCGGTGGACTGTACAGACGCCTCACATCGAGCTCAGCGGGTGGTTCGGACAAGTAAACTAGTATCTTACATTGAGGGTAACGTAATAATCTATGTAGAACACGACCGATTTGAATAGGTATCTTAGCGTAGGATGGGGCATGTAATGATTTAATGTTTGCAAAGACTTTAGAGGTGTCTGTTTAGGTTGGTTATGTATTACTACTCGTTCAATGAATAATTATAATTCGAATGATTATAATGTTACGAATAATAATTAAAGTTTTGACGTTTTGGGAGCAAAGGTCGCAAGTTCAATAGTGTTACGGTTTAGGGCACACACGCTTTATTATTTTTTTAAACTAGTTTCCTTCTTTCTTCCTTTTAAAATTTCACATTTTGAAACGAATTTAAGCTTAAGTTCAATTAAGTTAATTTAAGTTCAGTGTGTAATCGCTTTTTCTTGTTAGTCGAGATATTGTTCATATGTTTCTTTAATCTAACTTCACTTTTTGCATTCCCACAGCTGCTGGGCGCACTCGACGGGCCACGTTACCCCTATCTCACAGAAGACTACCTGGAAATGTACTGCATTTCCTACTTTATCTTATTCCCCCAATGACGTACGTGTTTTGGTAGTGAGTGAGATATGCCAGAGCCCATTCCCATCCCATCCTCTCACTCCCCATTTTCCGAAACCATTCCTTAATCTGCAAAGGTAAGCAGCGCATCCGGGGGCGTGCCAACGTTTGTCATTTTGGACTGGTGTTGGTATGTATCGCGGATGTCTATGGACGACAGTATCCACTTACCATCAGGTGGACTCTATGCTCGTTTGCCAACTTTATTCTATAAAAGAAAAAACTTACAGATATTCAGTTTCAGCGCTGGGGATGAGAAATCTTGCAAAACTAATCACAGTCATCACCAATGTTTTATTTACATAAAAGTAACTAAGCAATTTACTTGGTCCTGAAATTGCTTTAGCGGTTAATTGGTTTTTCTAAAGTAATTATACATATCCAATTAATATATTATTTAAATGACATCATTCTCCTTAAGAATATTAATTAGCATATTCTAAAATATTTCAAACTAAATCAAATTTTGCTTTGAGTGCGTATAAACTAGTTTTCAAGTTTTGAATGCAGATGGAACTCTGAGAGTGAAGATTCGAAATCAGTTCCAAGAGTGGAATCAAGTTTGTGATTGGTTCGTTACGATTTGTGATTTCACGTATAATGTTGGTGCATAATTTCTAGATAACTTTGTAATAGCGTTGTTAGATGTACTTATGTATCTGACCATATAAAAAAAAATCTATTTTAAGTAGTTGAACAGATGCGCAGTTATTATTAGCTCAATGATAACTGAGTAGACCTGCCTTACATGCAAAAGATCTCCGTTTCGGTTCCTTGTCCGATAAATAAATATTTGCATTGCTGTATTTGTCTCTGGAGTCACAAAAGGGAATAATTGTAATTTGGACTATTGAGTGCGATGTTTTATTAGGAGTATATTGCATCAGTTAAAATGGGGCGTTTACTTTTTGTATCAAATTGCTTTTAAGGTCCATTTTGCATTGTTTATTGAGTCACGAAGCCATATACAATCACCAATAAATAATAGATAAAACTCTTTATTGCACACCAAAACAAAATAACAGAATAACGGATATTGTAACATATGAAATGCACAATAGGCGGTCTTATCGACAAAGGTTTTCTGACAGGCACAATCTTGTCTCAGACAACCTTTGGGTAGAGACGAAATATATATTTTAATTATATATAGATGATGTACAGTGTGCATAATTACATGTAATATATTCTTATTATATATATGTATATTATACATATATATTATTGGAGGTTTTATATATTCAGAGTGTTGTTCAAGGATTATATTGGCAAAACATCCACGTAATGTATTAGGCACTAGTTATTACTAGTATCTTATTGGGAGTGGTCATCCTTCGAATTCCCAATCAAGTCGACGTAATGGAATATTATATGTTCCTTTGTGTGTATGCTAATAATCAGAAATATATTTGATATTTAGTTTCGGTCCATAGTTTAAGAATCTAATAATAGAAATAAAATCTTTAGTATAAAATATATGAACTAAGTATCTAGCTTGGTAACAGGAACCTCACCTTACTACAAGGATTCACATCAAACGTGTAACAATGTCGAATTAGCTACAAATTTATTAATCACTATGAGTAAAATAACAAATATAGCTACATTTTTTAAAAAAAAAGCAAGAAGAAGCAAGAATATATTGACTTGATCGTACCCTCGCGAATGTATCTTTGTTCTTACAGCTTACTACAACCATCTAGACTACTAAATAAGTTTTTCTCTTCCAGACGGCATTTCTTTACAAGTTTATCTGCATTATATGTTAGACTTTAAAAAGGGCTGGAAGTTTTAATATTCCCTGCACAAAACTTCTCGGGATTGTTATTGCAATAATACATATGAGGCTGGATATGGCAGGTGACAAAAACTGTCATGAACGCCATCATTGTTTTTGCCTCAAACCCGTTCTGAATGCTCAGTCATACCGTAATAAAGGTGAACAAGTAATGGATTTCAGTCGTCTGGAATCACCTCTGGACTACTAGAATAGGGTATTCCACTGATTGGATAATTAATATGCATACTAGAAATGGTGTATACGGTGTTTAAACTGTGTGACATACGTTTGTTAATTAAGATTATTTTGCATACTCTTCCCGATGGTCTCGTTATCAGATTATGTTATGAAATTGAGTTGGTTTGATAAGAAAATAAATTAAAAATTAAAAAGTGTCAATTATGAATATTTTTGAAATCAGATAGTGGGTAAAAAGTCTTTGAATACAATTATTTTCATTCATAACTTGGCGAGGCAATTTCTAAGACTAACAATTTTATCCTGGAAGTCTAAACGGCTGCTTGTGAATGTTAAATACTATATACATCCGTTCAAATAGTTACGTGATGAGACTGATGAGTAAACAAATCTGCAAACGGCTGCTTACCACATTGAAGTTAAAACTGTGTGTGAAGCTGTGAATGGGATTTTACAAAGTCGGATCTTAACATCGTTTATCATAACGTAATTTATAATAAAATTGCAATTATAAAATTATATCAAAATTTTGAGCGAGTTTCTGATTAATAAATAATTCGTAAAGACTATTCTGTCCTTGCGTTATGTTCATTTTATAATGTCACATTGTATAATTTATTGTGACTGCTTGTATTCTCCCTTTGCAATCTTTCGTAAATCTTTTCACAACTTGTCGGTTGTTTTGGAGACACGAAAATGTGGGTAGTTTAAGCTTATTTGGGAGATCTCTATTTTTTTGTTATTTAAACCATGAGATTCGTAAAAACAGTTCACCTTATTTCTTCATATCTTTTCAGTTAGATATAGGTACTTGTACTACGAGTCTAATACCATTCCCGCCTTATTTCACAAATTCAAACAGCAATAGACTTATTACTATAGTCGATCAGTTCGCGTGCCGATGTTGATTTATGGGAAAACAACTTCATTAATATCTGTATTACAAGTCTTCTGGTCTTGAATTGCGTGACTCTCGATACACAACAATGTTGTATTGTCGCTGTGTGAAAGGTATTTATTGCTACTTTAAAATGGGATTTAATTAAGTGACCGGCAGATGTTTTTATAGAATAGTTGGCAGGCTAGCGGGCGGGCCACACGATGGTAAGTGGTCAACGACGCCCATGGACCAGGGGACTTGCGGGTGCGCTGCCGATCTTGCGGAATCATGTTCACAGCTCTCTTGAAGAGACCCATGTCGTAGCGTAATGGAAAAACCTCGGTTGGCAGTTCATTTCATAACCTTGGGGTTCGGTGTATTTTTGACCGCACGCAGCGATTCTATGTCAAGGAAGTGCGGATGAACCGCATGACGACACCTGAGGTGGGCATCAAATTGAACAGTTCTTAAGAACATTCCCCATCATATGGGCGGTAGAAATCGCAGAGAGACGCAACGTCTCTTCAGATGCTGGGCTAAAAGTGGCAGCAAATCGAAAACAGCAATTTCAAAGGTGGGTTAGGTTTCGGTTCGTTGGTGACAATGAAGATATAGGTGTCCCGCGAAGCAATACTCCGTTCATATGGTGTTGACATTCTTAGTAATGAAAAATTGTTTATTATATTCAAGAATAGTTTGTAAACCAATAAGTACACAATATTTGGAAGATCTAGGTGTTTTCTGTTTACAAAGCCCTCAACAACAAACTAATAATCCTTTTGTGATTTGCAAGGATAGGCCTTTTTCATGCAGTATGAACTGATAGGATGACATTGTAGGTCACTTTGTCTTACTACTTAATACAATACTTAATACTACTACTTAATACTTTAATACAGATATAATTGCAACCTATTTCAAGGTGGTTGTTAATGAGATAGTCAATACTTGTTCCGAATATTTGTATTTGTATTTGCCATCTCCTAAATGAACATTCGAATACTAATAGAATAGCCCAATGCGAGTAGTGGATAAAACAGGTTTTGTATAAAAACTTTTCTTAGATACTTTAAGAATCAAAGTTAATTTGAAAATCAGTTACCTAATTTTAAATGCAACTAAAAATTATTTAATAATTGAACTAAAAATTACATGCCAACTTTAAGTCGAACTTATTTTACTAGTATACTTATTTGGGAATACTGTTTTCTTGCTATTTAAAACATGCCAAATTAAACTGATCCTATCCAGTATTGCTTGGATGTTATAATCAAATATATATTTTTTCCACAGAGAAAAGGGAGCTTCTTATGGTGGAAGGATTTCCGAATTCATTTTTGTACTTCCATAGATAACCTCAAGACTCTATATTCTTTTCAAATTCCGTAGTTAGTGTTTTATAATCACTTCGAGCAAACAACTAAGAACTAGTTATCAGAGAGCATCGAATATGCTAATAGGCCAGTGAATTCTCTATCTTAATTAACAAGAGGTATTAATTTAACAGATAAACGAACATTAATCTCCGAAGAAATAATTGATAATTCTCATTTAACACAAGAACTTAATCACTGAGTGCAGGGCTGGATAAATGATGGGATCATTATTTTAATATTGGATAATCGTCTGATTAACTTATTTGAAATGAAGCTATTATACTTTATAAAGGTGTTTTCATACTGAAGAGAAGGAAAGGCAGTCAAGTGAAGAAATTATTTACAAAAACTAAAGAAAGATTGCTTTAAAATTCTAGAGGTATCATACCATACCATTAGTCTTTGTAGACCTTTCTTCAGGTCTCACCACAACACATAAACTTTCGGTAAGTTTCTTCAAGTGATCGGTACGTGGTCTCCATTCAAGGATTTATCTACTGAAGGTAAAATGGCACACCGGCTAAGTAGGTTGACGAATCCACACTTTTACAGGTGGTGTAGATTTCTTTTTCGGAATGGCTAAATGGCTTAGGGCGTTGCTTTGGGAGGGTACCGCGGGATCGCGAGTCGGTGAGAAGGGCCCAGGCACGTGCCGATACCTAGTAAAAGTGTTGGCTGAAGACCGGTATGAGTTCACGGTGTAGCGAGGGGGACGTCCTCGTCTCCGCCGGCGGGAACGGTGTATATGTGTAGCCTGTGAGTGTAGTATAAGCACACTCAATTCACTCATTGAAACTCACTCATTGGCAGCAGTAATTGGGTCGTCGGGGTTGTCTAGGACGTGCCAAGGACGACGACGACGGCATCGGGGAGGGGAGGTGCTGTAGTTCCACAGAGCGGTAGCCGCTTTGTTATCTTTGTTGTTAAATAGGTTCTGTAGCTTCAAAATTAAGAAAATATTAATTTCATATAGATATTATAATGAATTGTAGTGAAATGTTTATAAAATTCGAAAGTCGTGATTTTAGCAATAGAGATATTCGAAAACTCTCGATAATTTGAAAATCCATTGAAGCATTTATTTTCTTTTTAATTTCATTCGCTTTGTTCGCTTCGTTCACTGAGTGGACGTGGGCTTTAAATAAATAATAACACAGGTTTTGGTCGTAGCGTGCGATTGTGCTCGCTACAGGACGCCATGTAATTTGCGCTTAAGCATGGCCCAGAACACGTTTGTTGGTTATGTTAAAGTAAATGTCGGTCTGTAACGAAGTTGAAATCAAATACTTAAACAAGAAAGGGTCCGGTGTAAATTTTGAATATTCTGTAACTTCAAAATATTATCTTTAAGGCCAATTAAGTCCTCAGGAGTGTCTAAAATAAAAACAAAAGCTTATGGCCATTATAGGTCATTAGTCTTTCGAAGTGTCTTGTGGGTAATACAATGCAATGCAGCCAGACCTTTCTGTATCCACTGCTGGACCTTGTGCATGAGGATGTATGGATTTAAAACGCCACGCTCTCCAAGCGGGTTGGTGAGTCCTCTTCTCGAGGTGATGTAGTTGCTCACCGCTTGTGTAGCGGTGTGTAGCGGCTTGTGGGTAAGTTATCTTCTTTTCTGTCATCTAGTTCATAGTATTTTGAGAATACTTCACACAATCAGAAGGAAATGAGCTTAACATTTTAATATTAATTAACACATATTAATTATTAATATTAATTATTTTAACACAATGAAATTCATTTTAGAAACATCAGATCGAAAGGAATTTAATTTTGAGTTCAGTAGCTATATATATCTACCTATTAACATATCTAGTATATTCCAGGTTACAATTATTATTTATATTAGTAAATAAATTAACTAAACATAAATAGGTCTAGATATTATAACAAACTAGATAATAAGTGAAAAAGCATCCTTCCGAGGTATTTTCAAGAGACTGCTTAAAGAACACCTTGAAGCACGCACTGTCTAATCATCTTTTATGTGATGGTACATATTCTTATATATATATATATATATATATATATAGTTTATGTAATGTATAGTTTATGTAAATATGAGTACGTATTTATGGATATGTATTATAATAGTCTTAAATATAGATAAGTATTATATTATAATATGTACTTACAGAAGTTCTTTTTTTCCATCTCTTATTTGTTACATTTGTGTACTTCACCACTTCAAGTCTTGCATAGCCCAAAGGTTGACTGGGATACGGCATTAAGTCCGCCTTTAATAACAATTTCCAAATAAGAGTAAATAAATAAATAAAAATAAGGAATGAATAATACCGATAGATAGATAAATAATAGATAGATAGATAACTGGTAGATAGATAAAACTATTTATTGCACACCAGTACAAAACAAAACAGTAACAGACATTGTAACACATGAAATACACAAAAGGCGATCTTATTGCTAATAGCGGTCGCTGTCGGATAAACAGAGATTTTATTATTGTATAATACTAACTTTGAATAGAGAGGAAATAAATATTAATAATAATAAATACACTAGACCCATTTTAAAATTCATTTTAGGCAACTTAATTGCAATCGAACGATATGGAATAATATTGTGCTAAGTAAAAACCTTTAGACCATGTTTTCGCATAACTATACAATATTACTTGCCAATATATTTCGTAAAGACTTTATGTTTGTACTATAATGTCGCATTCTTGCAATATTGTCGAACAGTTTACGATTTGACCCAATCGTTTCATGTACTTATGGCAGTTTATTGACAAATTTATAACTAGTTCCAGTTAGTAAACATATGAAAATTGTCGCTGTGACAATTTTTGAGATAACTGAACCGATCTGATAGATTGTTTTGAATACGTAATTTGGGAGGTTTCAGACAGCTGGAAATTTAGATTTAAATTAATTAAATAAGTAGCGGATAATAATAATAATAATAAATACTCTTTATTGCATACAATAGTTATTACATGTGCACAAATAATAAATGACAGAATACAATAGGCGACCTTATCGCTAAGGCGATCTCTTCCAGGCAACCTTAGGATAGTGAACAATAAAAGGGATATAGGTAGTGCAAAAGAACCGAAATCCACAGATGGATCATGTTAAATATATACTCATCGACAATAAATATAGTATAATAAATACATATAATAATAAATAACTTAATAATATATAAATACATATAATAATAAATAACTTAATAATATATAAATACATATAATAATAAATAACTTAATAATATATAAATACATATAATAATAAATAACTTAATAATATATAAATACATACATACATATCTACATGTACACTGCACACAATATCAGTTCGTAAATAAGATTAAAGAAAAATAGGAGGGAATTGAAAGTCTCCAAGGGACGAAATAGAACAGGTTAGAAACAAAAACGTAGGGAGAGGAAATCATTAGGTACCTATTACGTCTATTTTAAATACTTTCATGTACTTACATAGCTTCCTCTCAAACCATCTTAGGTATGTGTTTCGAGCAGGGGTCTTCCTAATGCCGTGTGGTGTTGGCCGCCTATAGAAAAACACCACCCCATCTTTTGTTGCGGACGTCATAAAAGGCGATTAAGGGATAATTAAGCGGCTACCACAAGCCTTGAGGTAGCCGCGGCCAGCGTGGCGTTTTAAAGCCATATGCAAGAGACAATGTGGATACTGAATGGTTGGTTGGATTACATGGATTGCACATAGCTTCCTCAACACTGTTGCCCTCCATAAAGCACTATGCAGCATGCACTAGAGATATTATTTTGTCTGTCTGTTGCCATTAATCACCTATTCACGAGATACGGATACCAGCTAAATCTTAATCATTTAATTCATATAGTGAGACGACCGGTCGCCTCTGACGAGGAAAGTTTTATCCCGGTGTCTAAGTGAGTTTGTCTCTTATATGCTTCTTCCTCAAGCCCTCTCATGATCGGTGTAGTGATATAACCTATATAAGCGCGTGACCCACTTCGGCGAAGAAAACTTGCTACAATATGTAATTAAATTATTAAAATCTGTAATTCAGTAAATCACCTGATGAATAATTACCCTCATATAGTGACAATATTCTATTCAAAATGTAATGACACTTGTTGTGTCAGTGACTTCATTAAAACTGTATCGCGGTCCTTATCTAACTTTAAATTCTATGCACATAGCTATTTTTCTAGATATTTTAATATCGCGGGTCTATTTCCAGTACCTTCAGCTGTTTAATTAAATAATAATTATATAATAAATAGCAACGAACACCCTATTCTCGTGTTTTATTTTTATAAATTTTCTTTATTTATTTATACTTTATTGTACACACACATATCTATACTAATATAATAAAGAGGTAAAATTGTGTGTTTGTTAGTATGTTGAGGGTAATCTCTGGAACTACTGAACCGATTTCAAAAAATCTTCCACAAGTAGTAAGCTACATTATCCGTATGTAATATATATACTTTATTTTGAAATTCTGAAAAAAAAAAACTTATAAACCGAAGCGAAGCGAAGGCGGGTCGTTAGTAGTACATAAAAATGGAATAACGAAATAATGTACAACAGGCGAGCTTATTTCCTTAGGAGATTTCTCCCATCAAAGCCGGCGACAGCGATCAGGTGTGTATGTTCTTTTATCTTTTCTTTTTACTGGTCAATTTATATTTATACCTATTTTTAATTTAGATAATAAAAATACCGTTAGTATAACAATATATATCTAAATCAAATTCTAATTTAACAACTTTAAACTTGTTAATTTACAACGTCGGGTTTCATTGACTGCAATTAAATGGGCATATTGTTATGTTAATCAAATTTCTTATTGAGTTCCCCATACGTGTTGCAATGAGGTGAGATAAATATCTTTTTATTGGGTGTTTGTTCGCTTGAATAATGTTTAGATACGGCTCTTTATTCATTACATGAGTTTAATTTCAGGGTAATTTGAAACTGAGACGAAATACTAGTCTGAAGTTTATTGGCTGGCAGGTTTATAAAACTGTGACATATTATAGCATTCTATCGCATATTATAGCATAGTAATATCGTAAGAAAGCCGTGTCAAGTGCCGTGAAGCACTTAATATTTTTTAGAAAAATTCTTTGCAGTGTAAAATTCGAACGAAAGAGAGCCCGAAATGGCAGTTCTGGGAATTTTTGTCTGTCCGTCTCTCTGAATGCGCATCACGTAAAAACCGCTGGACGGATTCTGATGAAAATTGTCATAATTATAGCTTATGTACCAGGTTAAAATTTAGAGTACTTATTATCCAGATCAATAATAAAGTTCCCGCGGGAATCAAGCTAACCATATTTACTCTAACGTTTACGCACATGAAGAAGCGGGAACTGCTAGTTGTAAATAAGTTATAACAAGTTGTATCACTTAGGATTTATAATAAAAAAAAAACCTTCAGAACTTAATAGCCTCAGAGAAATTGATTTTATGTCTCGATATTCTAGGCAAAAACACAATATTAAACATTTAAATTGTTATTATTGTAATTTCATCATATTTCATAATAAAAAATATTACTATATGTACATAATATTAATATGTATATTATTAGCTACAAAAGTAACGATTACTTCATATATGTTTACCGTAATATGAAAGAAAAAATATTAATAGCTATATTTTCTAAAGGAAACTGTAGCCTTTGATGTTTTAAGCTTAATATTAATAAAAAGGAATATTCCTTTAGCTTCAATCGAATGGATCGTATTTAAATATATTTTTTTATTATGTACTTAATAATAGATAATGGATAATTATTTAAGAAAAGAACTTTTTGTACTACTTTTTATGAAATTTAAAATACGGAAATATTATAATTACACTGCCCACATAAATCTTAAATATTAATCTTAAAATAAGATTAATAATTAATTAGAATATTTTTGTTTTCGTGGCGTATTATCGATTATAAATTATTGGCCAACCGACTATATACCTACCTAATTTGTAATCCTCAACGAGATATTCGATTTCAACAATTTGTTGTTCGTCTCAACAACACAGTTATAACAGAATTATTTGGCTTGATATATTTAGGTATGGAGCTTCAATAATATGGTTGTATAGTTGAATTTCAATATATCTGCTCCCAATCTTGCATGTATAAATGTATGTATGACTTCTGTAGTTCAAACTTTAGTTAGTTCGGCTGTCTAAATTAAAAATGCAATATGTGAACTGAACGAAATTTTACAGGAGGACCGAGAGATCTACTCGTAATATATTAGTCCTAAAGCTAATTCAATTTAAACGAAATGACTTCAAAACCATGCTACTGCACTCGAGACATATGCCTATTCCAGGATACGGACATTTTGCGGCCAACAACGTAAAATTCTGATTTTGTATAAAAGTATCCCTTACTAGATTTTTCTAGTAAGGGTTCTCGAGGTTCTTTGTCACTTTAATATCTTGGTGGAATCCATGATAATCCGTCCCGGTAAACTCGAGTACACTTACAAAATATTAAACAAAGTACTATTTCCCTGAGAAGTTTGACTGGGAGATAATGCTTTTAAGCATTAAGTCGGCCTTTTGTCACTTTGTGCAATAAAGAATAAATAAACCCTTTCCTCCCTGTCTCCCTAAATTACCTTCTGTCAAAACACACTTTACTGAAATTTGAAATTCCTCCAAAAAGTTTCATACATTTGTTTCCAATTAGGGCGTTGAAATACACACTGAGAATCCTTGTGTCAGATGTCTGTATGGTAATTAATAACTCCTGAAGTTCTTTCAACACATGTGAGCTCGTGTTACAGATTTATTTCGTAATTAAATTTTATTTTACTTCGGTTTCGATAGGGCGACAATTAGTTGCTAGATACTATTGTGGGTAAGTAATATTTGAAACACTTATATGTATTTAATTAGTAAGTACTAACAGGTTTAGAAGTACCATATGTGGGAAGTGTGGTCTGTACTGGTATTATAAAGAAAGAAAAACATTTATTTGTACACACCAAACACCACAATACATAGAATTTAAAAGATAGTGTGGTGCAATTGTGTGTTGACGAAAAGGTCTGTAGCTCAGCATATGCAGCAACACCAGAGGGTAATAGCGCTTGTTTTCAGCTACGTCCTGGGATTTTGGGTGACTTCGGGAGTGGCACCCCACTGCTCAGGTGCCTGGCTTTATAGCGGCTTTATTGGAGTATGATTGTGACGAAGGCCCACTGTTCCTTCCAGACGCAGTGGATGAAGCTGAAGTTGTAGCATACTAACAATATCTATGGACATTGTCCGAAATAAAGAAATTATTATTATTATTTATAGTATGCTGCTGAGCCACTGAACAATACAGTGCCGGAATTCAATGCCTAAGGGGGCCGTGATAACTCTTAATTTACAATATTTATCAGAAAAAAATACTAATGAGCATAATCTATCAAATAACCCACTTTTGAATAATAATTTCAAATCACCAAGAATGTCATCTACCAAGTCGACTGAGTCCACTCTCCTTTCTTTATTGTCACCAGAGAACCTATACCTACCCCCACGTCTAAACTTGCTACCATCGATTTACCATTCAGTATTTTTGGTGATCATTTAATCATTTCTCGTTTGTTTATACGTAAAAGGTAAACGTAAAAACTATCGGAGTGATTTCTTTCACTTTTAGGAAGCTAAATTAATGTAGTCGGAAACGGTCTTCTAGTTCCCAGGGGACCTAAACCTTACGAAGTCGTTTTGTCAAGCTGCTTCTCGTAACTTTGGCATTTTTGTGTTTTAATTGTCTAAGGCAATATTTTTTATTTTTGCAATTAACTTCCTGTTACACGATTACATGTTTCATAATAGGTAAGTGGAACAGGTCAGCCGAGTCATATGTCTGTACGTTTGTCACTTATTCCATTAAAACCTATACTACAATTTGAAATGACTAAAACACCGTCCGAAGCTAAAGTAAACACCGATCGTCCCCCAGTGTCCACTTTTGATTACAAAACCGCCGCACCTTTTAATATCCGTACAAAAACACAAACAGAGACGATAAAACAAACAGAGAGTTTTTAGGGCGGCGACACATCGGGCGTTATCAAGGCTGCGTTACGCCGGCGACACGCTCCCACAGATAATGGCCAGTCAATATTTGAAAACCCATCAACGACAACTGCGGTATGACTTCTTCACTTTACTAAAATTGTCCAATTTGTCGACCAAAAATTTAAAAATGATGTCTACTGTCCATGAGTTAAAGGTGAAAATAAGTTTTGAGGCGTGGCCAAATATGTTCTTGATCCATTAGACAACCCTTGCATTAAAAATAAAAGAAATGATATAGTTATGCCCGCTGTGGAAGTTGTCGTGAGTAATGATGCAGCGAGAGTCGGAATGATAGATGAAATTATAGAAAAAATAGTTAAGAAAATTAGAAGTACTTACGTTCTCACTCCGTAGAGTTGGAACTTAGCTAATTTCAATTAATAGCAATTAATATTTTATAGTCTCTTGTTCATAACAAAGTGAGAAAGTGTCATAAGCATGTCCAGTTTTCTATAAACATTAATTGAAAATAATATAGTATAAATAAAAAAAATTATATAGTAAAAAATAAAACCAGAAGATTCAAAACATTACTTCAAACATTCATTCAAAAAGGCCGAGCATAAAAATTTTGGTTTTGTTATGTTTGTGGAAATGTATGTTTAGTGTTCTCCCAGTGCAAAAGGTCTAAAAGGTTTTTAGTCTCGTGTCTTAGTCAAGGACAGGAACTAACTAGTTTTTGATTACAATGGTTAAGTCTTGGGCCCAAGTTTGGGACTAGTCTCGTTTGTTTTGTAGTGTATAAGCTCTCGTGTGAAATTTACACGTGTGCAATAAATTCCCGTGTATTGAACCCGAAATATGTACTCTAAACCTCATATAAGAAAGTAACCATTGAGTTCCGGAAAAGTTGAACGCAACTCATTAAGGAATCTCGCAATAAATCGTACAACAAAATTATACTCAGTAAATAAAGATTAAAGTATTTAATCAGTCGTTTCTCGTTCGCGTTCCGGAGTTGTTCTATAAAAAGTTTCAGTGAGTTATGTCTTCCAAGTTCTAAGCTAAATTAAGGGCACGAATAGAATAGAATCAAGAACATATTACATTAACAGTTCAACATTCAGACAAGTTTTGTAATAACATAAGTGCACGATGGCAAGGATGTCAACAAAGTATACTTTATTATGCACTAATGTGACAAAAAGGTATCAGAAGACTTAAACAAAAAACTGTCACTTACCACCCAAAGGTTGCCTGGAAGATATCGCTTCGGCGATAAGGCCGCCGGTTGTACTTCTAATGACTTGTCCTTTGTATTTTTCTGTATGTTTTTGGTGTATAATAAAGTGTATTTAACTATGAATCTACGTAAACAGTAAAAGCTGTTGATATGATGTTATGTTGTCGAAATACAAAATGATGTAAGGCAATTAAATATTCTTATAACTATTCTGATATTTGTGCTTGACTATGCCTTGAAACTTGGAAAGACCAAGTCGACGACGATTGTTGGAATTACTTTGAAGAAAACTGCTTATACAAAAGATTTTGATTATTAGGGAGTTTTATTTGCAATCCATAATCAATTTATCCTTATTATATCGACTCCCCGAAAATTTATCTAGTGGCTTAAATTTGAATCACCAACAGAACATATTCTTGCTGTGGAGAGTTTTTTTTTTAAATTTGATAATACGAATTGTACGGTTATTTTTTGTTGACTAACATGTTGCAATCGGTTAATTACGGAAACCTTATGTTAATTATTCAAAATTGAAAGGCACTTACAACTCCTCGAACATTGAGAATCTCGTATTTACCTGTAAAATAAATAAAAATGTCAATAAATCTCATTGTCAGAATTCCATTACACGGCTAAATTATAAATAGAGACATTTCGTGTTAGATATTTAAGCTTTCTTGTACCTTTATCTTTGAGCACATTAAAAATTGACAGTGCATTAGTATTATTGGTTAGGATATTACATTTTAAATGTAGGCGTAGGTGTGGGATCAAAGAAGCGTTATGCGTTTCGGCTTACCATACAGAGATAAAGGCGTGCTATAGAGACGCCTATACTCCACGGTGAAAGATTACAATTTTATTTACTACTCCAAAACGTTTGATAATCCATGTCTTAATTAACTAAGCGAGAGAGGCCTGTACCATGGAACAGTCTCTTAGAAACACCGGGATCGTTTCAATAATTTCCTGTTTTAACTGAAAATAAACTTTATTCTTTTATACTACAGCCGGTTCTGTAATGGCTATCAATGCGACAGGTTCTTAGCGTCCTAGTTTACTATTAAACTAATCCCGTATTAAAAGTATCAGTATAGTTTTATTAGTACTGGGTGCTTTACATGTGTTTTGTCGGCAACCCATATCCATTTGCTTCGGACTGATTTGATTACAAGTTATTTTTGTAAATAGTGTACCAACACATTTATCGTATATAGTGTTAAATTAAAATTCCTCTAAATCGATGTCACTGACCTCTCTAATAAGAGTCGTATCTTTAATGGAATCGTAAAAACTGAAGTAAATCGATGAACGTCCGAAGATAAATTTCTTTTTTAATAAGCTCCTTTATCTAAGCTCGATCTGATCGTAAATCTACTTGAACGTTAAACAAACAATTTCGATAGCTTTAATTCTTAACAAAAATTTATTCGGAAGAAGTGAAATCAATCAGAGGAGTATAATCCCTAAAGCAATAAACAATCTTAGACGAATGCCGATAAAGGCAACCTTTACGAGCTGCCACCTCGTTTATTACACGAAAGCATTGAAGCAAAACAAAAGCTAGGGGATACAGTATTAACAAAATGGACCGCACTCAACAGTATTGTCGGTCACACTAACAAATTTACGATTATTCGAGGCAATATAATCGTATTGGGGTATCGAATGTCATATAAATGTTCTATCACTATCGCCGAATAGCCTTCTTCAAATTTATTTACGGGTGAAGGTTTGAATGTGATATTTATATTTGCTTTTGTGTTGAGTTGTTTATGGGGCCAAAGACATTCTGAATTATTGAGTTATAATCAGTTTTCTTGTAGTACTTACTCAATTACTTTATGCATTGGGGCGTTTTCTTTAATAACTTTGAAAACTATCACATAAATATTAAAGTGAGAAAGTTTACTTGTTTCTGTAATTTAACAGAAAAACTCCTACTCATAATAGGGTTGCACTTAGATTAATGTTCTATAGCAAATTATACAACCAAGTAAATAAAAAATGTACATAAAAATAATTTTGGAAAATTAATAAAAATGGCATTAAAAGATATAAGAATATTTGACCTATGAATGTGGTAGGGAGCTATTGCTATCTCTGTCAGAATAATGACATTCTTTTAGATTGCAGTTTTTCTAATTTGTTATTTCTAAGTTACCTGTATTGATTTGAAGTTACTTAATTAAAAATAATATGTTTAACAGTCAATTATCCCAATTCCTGTAAAATAACATTGTAATATTATTTTATATTGTAAATCAGATTTGAACGCATAGAATTAAAGGTTTTTGTTTATACTCAACGTTTCGGCACGGAGTACACCAGCCGTGGTCACGAATTCAATCGGAAAAATGGATATAAACTGTTGTCGACGTGGAATCAAGTGATTAAAAAATTTAAACCTCTCGATTTACCGTCGAATACTTCCGCGGACATTGTTAGTACTATACTAGTGTCGCAGCCTTTACGAATGTGACGATCAAATGTGGGTATTTTATAAAACTAATCGCAGCTCTCATCCTAGACTACCCAAACCAAGGAAGTAACCGAGGCTTGTTGTTTTGTTAAGAGCTTGTTATTTTAAAATTAGAAGTAACCAAGGCTTGCTGTTTTGTTAAGAGCTTGTTGTTTTAAAATTAGAAGTAACCAAGGCTTGTTGTTTTGTTAAGAGCTTGTTGTTTTAAAATAGAAGTAACCAAGGCTTATTGTTTTAAAATTAGAAGTAACCAAGGCATGTTGTTTTGTTAAGAGATTGTTGTTTTAAAATTATTACATAAACCTAATTAATTACTGAAAATGTTGCGAACAAAATCTGCCCACAACAAGCGACAAGTAACTTAAAACTTTACAAAACATTTCCAATCCAGTTTACAAACTTTGTTCAACTGCAAGTTAAAAGCAATTTCGAGACAAAATTTTAACTTTGATTTCTAAAAGAGTCGTTAATAAAAGTAACGTACACAAGAACTTTAATTTCACGGGTGTTAAGTTTAGAAAACTTATGAATATTCCACTTTATGTTGAAGTGTTCGTTAACACACGTGACCCTATGTTATTGACGTTTGATTCATATGTTTAACGGTGACTAGTGCGATTTCATTTCATTGGAATACACGAGTACAAAATCAAGATACAACTTATCTTTGAGCATTGAGAACTAGAATTGAGAACATAATTCTGAGTAATATAAAATTTAATAACCGCAAACATAAAGTTGTGGAAACTCGAAAATGTAAGCAGAATGTCCATGAATCATGATGTAAAGTCTGAGAATGCAAAGGTTATAGAAACCACAGAACGGTATTCTATTAATATGACGTCTTTACGTCAATGTGATAGATATTTCAGAGATTATTAACAATCTTATCTCTTATTAGGCATCAAAATTCGATGTATCAGGATTTACCTCTTTTGTTGCGAACATAAACAATTTACTGTTAGCATATTTTAATATAATTAATTAATCATATTTATTAAAATTAACTTTGACGGTAGGCCTGATCTATAAGTATAAAATCGCTCGACGAGCTATGCCTGAAATTTCTTTGCGGGTTATAATATGAAACCAATAGAAAATTACCGGACGTAGCTCATAACATGAGTATGCATAAGTAGCAATAGGCAGGCACTATCTGCCACAGGACGAGAACTGATGGGATTTAAGACTCCTTGAAAACTACGCACCGGCAAGCATAGTGTAGGATATCCTTCGGACAATTAGACGCATGATTTAAAGACGAAGGACGAAGTCGAGTAAGAGAAGCCTATATCTATGTGGAGAGACATAAGCTGATGGCATTGAAATTAATCCACAATTTTAATTTTAATTTAAAACACCATTCGACATTTTAGAAAAGTAGAAAACGAATCGAAGTGACAAACTATTTAAAAATATAACAAAAAGACTTGCATTTAAACGGTGAGCAAAAAAAATTGCAAATCATGATTAACAAAAAAAAATGTAAAATGTTTTGGAATGAATAAAGTAAATTATTTTAAATGACTAAGAATGTCATCATCAGTCATCACCAAGTCCTACTCGTAAATTCTTTATCGCCACCACAGAACCTAAACCTAATTTAAATTCAAATTTTAACTAATTTTAAATTCGCTGCGACTGCGATTTGCCGCCCATTTTCCTGCTGCACATTTAATTTTTATCAAAGAAAAAAACATATTTCCATAAGATAAAACCGCTACTATAATTGCCTTGTCAACTCCAGATCTAAAAATATTAAAATAAAAGTCACTAACTAGATCTAAAAAAACAATTGAAACCCGAGTTAGAAAGACAAAAAGTAACCACGACGAGATAAAGACATGGGAGTGACACCCGACTCACGACTGAGTCGGAATCTTGGTGCTGTCATGGGACTAGCACCGGGAGATTTGAACCTATTCTGACAGGGTCACAAGTTGTATTCGCCTTTAGATTGATGTGATAGTGAAGTGGAGCGAGAGCATTCTAAACATTTTCCTTTTTTTATATTAACTAGCTTTCGCTTGCGGCTTCGCTCGTTCGCAACTCGTTTTACGGACATTTCGACATATACTTTACTTGTATCTTCCCATGGTTATTGTAAAAGATGGCTAAGGGATAAAATGTTGTAACAATACTTATTTGAGTATTGTCCTTTAGCGACCTTCTTGCTGCTAAATCCTGGCCGCTAATGAAAAACCTAAATTCAAATTTACTTCAAACTCTTGGACTCGATTGCTTTTTGATTCATTCTCCTGTCTAATTTTCGATCTGTAAATACGTGACTATTACACCTACTTCGGTAAAGCCTTGTGTATCTGTATGTTTGTGAATATCTCATAAAACGCTTATAATTGCCCATTTGACTGCAATCCCATTGTATAAACAATACAGTTAAAAGAAATAACACCAGATTAGGTGTTTTTTTTTACTATATTAATACTTATTACTTATAAATAAATTGATGGAGTGAACACTGAATTTATTTAGTTACTAAGAACCCCTCTACCATCGGAGCAATCATCGCACCCTTGAGGAACTGTATGAACTGTTCAAAAGCATGAACTCGCTTGGCCAATAAGGCGTTTATTTATGGCTGTACTGTGATAACGTGCATGAGAGATGCCCATGGACTGTCCATATTGGATGATAAGTTGACTGTGGTTTTTCGGTTACTTCACGCAGTGGGATCTTCGTGATACCTCGTCTAATGTGAAGTTTCTTTCTAATGTGACTACCAGGTGAAGTTTTTCCTCTTCAAGAGAATTGTGAATAGAATTTTACAGGGTCGGCAATGCATCCATGTGTTTACAAGCCGTTTGGGTTTGCGGGTCCACTCTTTTAAAGATTCCTCGAGGCTGGTGGTAGCACATTTTTTATCACTTAGTGGCACATTCGAAATGGCACATTTAGGCCACATGGCATAATGCAGGCACTGTATGCAATATACATTTCCAAATCTCAAGCCAATTACGAACTAATATTATGTTATGACAATCAAGTGATGGTAATTAATTTCGAGTATAATTAAATGATTCTGTGCTGTATGCTTTTGAACTGTAGTCACGTGTAATATCACTCTGTAATAACAGTATTAATTGTTACTGAATCGTACATTACTGTTTAATTATAAAAGTATATATTTATTATATAATCCATGTATATTAATTTGCAATATAAAATTGTTTAATTTACTTCCATCAAGATAAACTTTCAACAGAGTAAATTTGTAAAATTTTGTTAAAGCTTATAAAATAGGCACTTTATTAAACATGGAATTTGTTTATCTAATTATTGTTTAATATCTGTTTAGTTATTTTATTCCCATAATGTTATTAGTTATTTATAAGTTACGGCAAAGTTATTCATTTTGGAAATTCCTAAAATTGTGTAGACCGTGGAATCGAGGTTTTGTAAACAAATCTACCGGATTTTTGGACCCAATATACATTTGTAAAATATGTTTCCTTTATATGTTTAATAAAATAAAGATAAAATGTTAGAAGTTTCTGACATAAGTACATTAAATAAAATAAAAAAAATCGTTATAAATGGATATCTAATAAAAACATTTTTTTCTATGATGCTTTAACAGGACAGACTTAGAAATCAAATAATGAAATAAAAAAGTAAGAAATTTCATATTTATTTCAATCATTTTTTTCTATGATGCTTTAACAGGACAGACTTAGAAATCAAATAATGAAATCAAAAAGTAAGAAATTTCATATTTATTTCAATGTCACGGTACAACTTATTGTATAAACAAAAACGATTTTGTCGACGTTTCAATACGATACCAATTCTAAAGCAACGTATCCATTGTCTTCTCTCAATTCCACGGACACAGTAATTGTTTAACATGCTCAGAATTGTACCAGCAATCATTACAATTACCGTGAAAGCTTTTGATCGAATCGTTAGTGTTTTCCGAAAGTCCATTAGGAAAATTGCTTGTTACTTCTGACAAATCTTTTATAAGAATAAGAAAGTAAGTGAAGTCTGAGTTGTATATAAGCAGCTGGTTTCGTCAAAGCTTTTTTTATGGAAAGAAGGCGGCAGACGTGCATCCAGTTTACTTGCTGGTAAGTGGATACTGTCGGCCATAGACGTCCGCGATACATGCCGACATCAGACCAGAGTGTCAAACGTGGACACGCTACTGGATGCGGCGCTGCCTTTGAACATTTAGGAATGGATTTGGAAAGGAGTCGGGAAAATGGGGAGGCATAGAATGGGATGGAATGGGAGTAGGCGCTGACATATCTACTGAAACAGGAACGTAAATTAGGGAAATAAGATAAAGTGGGAAAAACAGTACATTTTAATGTAGTTCAAAGTTAGCCAAAGCAATTTTTTTTTATAGAAAAAGGCGGCTGGCGAGCATACAGTCCACCTGATGGTAAGTGGATACTTTCGCCCATAGACATCACTTCCCTCAAGGATTTCACTCAAGGACCTTAATTTTTACACGAGCGGGTGGTGACTGTCCACTTGCCATTACGTTCGCATTCGATGTGTGCGTTTTGAACATGCCCAATATCGTGACCATTTTTATATTTGGGAAATAACAAAGATGGATTAAAGCCGTATGGTGTCGGCTGACTATAAAATAGCATCACCTCATTTCTTCCCATCGGTGTCGTAAATGACGAGGGATAACGAAGCCACTACCACAGCCCTGAGGAACTAGCCAGCTTTAAAATAATGGACTCTCCAACCCGCTTGGCCAGCGTGGCGTTTCAAGATTGCATCAATGGTGCACAAGACAATCAAGCCCATTCAAGCTGGTTACAAAGATGTATATATGAACAAGGAAGCTAAAGCAGTAGGCAAAAGAGTGTTCTTAGCTTTCGTAATCGAGTTATTACAATGACTTTAATTAACGTTTATAATTGTTGATCTAATTGAAACAGGTTAGTTTTACAACGTTGTATTTGCCGTTGGCGCCATCTGGCCATCTATTAAAAGAATTGATAATGAGCTGCAAATGTATTGGTTCGAACGTTCGACTGGCCAGTAACCGAAACTGTAAACGGCTTCTTCGTGCACATTGTCGTGTGCACGAGCCACGTTGATCAAGCGGGTTGGCGAGTCCACTCTTTTAAAGGTGGTGTAATCTGGTAGCCATCGCTTAGTCGTCTTTGACGACAGCCGCGGGAAAAGATGAGCAGGTGGTATTCAATAGCTGATCGACACCACACAGCCATTACTGTACGTAAATGCAGTGTCTGTTTCCAGGGAACCCCAAAACGACTTCGTGAGTAACAAAATGAAGAAATTAACTCGGAATCGGTGAAATAGCTCGGAGATAACTTAATCGCCTTGAAACCGGTATTTTTTTCAAGTTAGGTCAGAGTGGGCTTGTATGGCTCACACTATACATAATAAGAAACGGTATGCGGTGTTCATATTAAGCCCAAAATGCAGCTTTAACACAAAGACGCTCTATCCCACAAACACAAAAACACTCATATACAGGATAGGGTTACGTAACATAAGCACCAATGACATAATTTATTTATAGACTTTTTTGGAGGAGTGTGTCATTTCTTATTTACAAACTTATTATCGGGTGTCATAAGGAAAACTTAAATAGAGGTATTGTCAATTAATGTATCTACATGTATTCGATTGTTTATTGTTTTAACACACCACACCATACCATACCATCAGCCTATATCTCTCCACTGCTGGTATTAGGCATATCCCAAAATTCGCCACCACACAGGATTCTCGGCTCTTCTCACCCAACCACCACCGGCGAATTTAATTAAGTCGTCGGTCCACCAGGCCGGAGAGCGTCTCACACCGCGCTTCCCGGTTCGTGGCCTCCATTCGAGAACTCGTCTACCCTATCGGTTATCGGTCCTGCAACAAACGTGACTTGCCCATTGTCACTTCAATATGCCGATTCTACGAGCTATGTCGGCGACCACCAAAGAACTAATGGCTTCGTTTCCGATCCTGTCCCGCAAAGAAACTCCCAGCATAGCCCCCTTCATAGCTTGCTGTGTGACTTTGAACTTATGGATCAGGCCTAGCGTTAGAGGTCACTTTTCGGCACCATACGTCATAATCGGCACGACGCACTGATTGAAGACTTCTGTCTTCAAGCATTATGAACTGCTGACAAATGCGCTGGAAGTTGCATTTAGAATGGTGGACTGGAAAGTACGTGGAATCAATGTGAATGGTGAGTACATCGCGCATCTTCATTTTAACACAGAAAAGTTATTTTCACAAAATGGTTACTGGGTTCTATAAACCAGAATTGAAACTCAGATTCCACAATAATCGCACAAATAACACAAAATAATCGCAATAAAATAATACGAGACTCAATTATTTATGCCAGTAAAGTTGCAAATATTAATTTTCTTTTGAAATTTTCAAGTGTTAACTTCAGTAACAATCGAATGATTCATACAGATTTGTTAACCGACCGGCATTAATTAATTAAGTCGAACGAAGTCATATCAAGTTGAATATATCGATTGATGTGAAGTTCACTTACTGTTCCGTTTTTATGATAGGATTGTTTGTATTGCCGACGGCGATTATTGTTACTGACGAGAACAGAAGAATTTGTTATTTTACTGCGTTTAAAAATCTTGTTACGACAAATGAAAAGAAAAGAGTAGATAATTATGCCAACGTATATTACGTTTCTTTTTTTTTTCATATAGAGCAATGGTGCAATTAGCATATTCTTCCACTGTCAAGTTTTCTTCGTAATAAGCAGTTTTAAAATCTAAAATGTATCCTGTCAATTTCGTGTCCCGACGAAGTAAGTCAGGAGTCGCCCAGTAAAACGATAGTAGGTTTACTGAGGACAGAAGAGGACTCCTTGGCTGCACACGGAAAAGGCAGTCCTATGCTTTTATTTGATTATTACAAACATTACGCACAAAAAACACTGAAGTTTAATAAACTATCACTATTAAATCACAAAACGTACTATACACATTTTTTATAATAAATCAAACAAAAACTTAGCTTAACGAGTACCCGCCAAAAAGTCGTATATTAAGCTGCGAAACGAAATGCAGTGAATTTAACTTTGTTAGCTTTTCCTAGTGTTAATTATGCCTTATTATTTCTTTATGAATATCTTACATTACAAAACCATCTTTAAATATATTTTTTTATACCAAAAATTGGGGGGACAAGAATATAATCCATCTGATGATAAGTGGATACTGTCCTCCATGGACATCCGCCATCGCGATACATGCCAACATGCCTATACATATACATGCCTTTGCAAATTAAGGAATACATCGGGAGAAAGGGTTGGGAAAATGGGATAGGATAGGAAGGCATGGAATGGGAATGGGCTCTGGCATATCTCACTCACTACCGCAACACGTACGTACATTCGGGAAATACGATAAAATAGGAAATGCAGCACATTTCAAAGTAGTATTCTGTAAGAGAGGGGTAACGTAGCCAGTCGAATGCGCCCAGCGATTGTGGGAATGCAGCGTGCACCTCCCCCTAAGTTACAGGCGCATAAAAATAATTTATAAATTTTATAAAGAGAAATAATTAAACAAGCAGGAAGAAATACTGAATGAGCAGCAAATCGATGGCAGCTTTAAAGGTGGGTTAGGTTATCTGGTGACAGTAAAGCCAGTCTTCATGGGACTCCGTGAACTTGGTGATGACATTTTCAGTAATTAAAAAATAGTCACTTTATTTAGTCAAATATAGTTTGTATTGTTCATCATGATTTGTTGCCGATTTGTTATTTTTTTGCCGTCCATTTGTTATTCTTTTGCTGTTCATTTGTTATTTTTTTGCTGTCAATTTGTTTTTTTTTTGTTAGTTTTTTGCTGTCCACTTGTTATTTTTATGCTGTCCATTTAAATATAAGCTTTTCATGAAATCGTATTTTGTGCTCAGAAAAGTTTAAACAAAACAACATAATCATCTAACAATGCCTTAACATTGTACAGTTAGGATTTTACAAATGTACATAGTGCTCGTATACTGTTTTCTCACGTGGTAAGATTTCCAATTGGTAAGTATACACCTATACCTGGTGTCGAAAGCCGATTCGCTCTGAGGGATATTACACCGGCCGGATTGGTCCCTGGATCACGAACGCGTTTTGTTTCATGGTCTAAAATAAAGACGAACAGTGCAGTTTTGTTTTTGTTGGAATTGTTGATGGAATTTCGTTTGTTGGTTTTTTTCGTAATTGAATTTAAAAAAAATGCAATTACGAAAATAAGCTCGGCGGTGAAGGAAAATATTTCTTAAATAAGTAAAAAAAATAAATAAATGTCTCAAAAACAAAAGTCAAAGTCAGCTGCAAAGTTCTACCTCAAGGCTCACCATAATTTATCATGCGGGCCCAGCACGGATTGATCAATTTTACACATCTCCATTTTTTATTTTCGATCACTTGAATTTGCTCACAATGTTGTCCTTTACCGCTGAACTAGTGATAATTTTAATGTCGTATGAATTTGGGTGGAGAAGAGATACAAACCAATCCATTCTCTGAAGTTAAATATTCATAGTAAAAAGCTTTTCTTATGACTTTCGAATTTTGGAAAAAATTATGACATTCAGACTAAAAGTGATCAACTGAATTCAAAATACATATGTAGGTAGATTTCTCCAAAGTATCTAACGACAAAAAATTCGAAATTGATATTAGTAAAAAAAATAATTTATGGACAAGCTGGATAGCACATCCTAAAATGAAACATGACATAGAAATAGTTTGGATTTTTATCTCGAGTTAAGTTCGGAGATGGCCAAAGTTTCAAAAATATGAGGGCACAATGTTTTCGAAGATTCGCGAAAAAAAAGGCAACGACTGCGCCTAAATACAAGTTTTCATTTGCCGAACGGATTATTAAAATTGTTTGATTTGATTTGAAAAACGCTCGTCGCTTATGATTTAGACTCTAATCCCGTCTGAGACGAATTATTATTTTTATAGTACGCGGTTCTTAGATAGATTGCCCGTGATTTGAGGCTTTCGGGGTTCTGGCTCTCTGATCACAAGGATTATTGCGCAAATAGAATATAAAATAAATGAGTTCAAATATTTTTATTCTAAGAAATTTGTTTAAAGAAATTACTGGCTTAATAAAATTTATTACTTCACATTAGCCGGGAAAGGGAAGCAAGATGGATACAAATTAAAAGAGTAACAAGGCAGTGGGCGGTAATCTTCGGGTAGTACTCTCGATTCATATTCACGAAGTCGAAAATTCGGTTCGCGCCCTAGATTTTTAGTTAGAGTTATTTAGAATTTTAGTGACAAGGTAATTGAAAAATCCGTACCTAAGTGAAGTATACTTTACTTAAATATCGTAACTAAATCGACTGTGTTGTGTATGCTGGCTTAAGAATATAACCACAAAATCTGTTCCCGTGGCTGTGGTAAAAGGCGACTTAGTGATAACAAAGCCGGTAATCACAAGCCCTGGTGGTACTACACAACCTCTAAAGAGTAGATTTACCAACGAGTTTTCAATGGACAGCCGTAACTTACGAGGAGAACTCAGAAAAATAACCGTTTTGTTTTTACCCTCCACCACACATGGCCCTGCCAACCTTACGGTTATAAGGACCGAATCGTAATTAAACATTAATCAAAATCAGAATTAAGCTCTGCATTTCAATTGTTAGAAAAATTACCGCATTTCGGACCCAATATGTTCCTATGCCCCATTATGTTCCTGTACTCCAATATGTTCTTATCTTCGTACGTGTTTCGGTAATGAAAGAAATACACTAGAGTCCATTCCCTCCCATCCCGTCTCTAACCCATTTTGCCAACCCTTAGGAAATATAGGAATATAGGAAATTCATTTCTATATCTGCAAAGGTTAGCAGCGCATCCGGGGGCGTGCATAAGTTTGTTATTCTGGACTGATGTTGTCGTGTATCGCGGATGTCCGTGTGTGACAGTATCCACTTATCATCAGGTGGACTGTCTGCTCGTCTGCCGACTTTTTCCATAAAAAACTCGCATCAAGAGGACAAGCTCATTTCTCTTTAGCATGTCGGATCGGATTCGCGGTATAAAGTGTCTTTTTGACCGCACTTTGAAAAACATCGTTGATGGTCCGCTGAAATATTCATAAGAGCAAATTCAATTCAGCTTTTTAATATTTAAATAGGCGTTTCTTTCTGTCAACGGCCTCGAATTTATGTTAATAAAAAGATATTATCTCGTATTATCTGATCTGGCTTCATGGTCTGCCGACTGTTGCCTTTGTTCAAAATCATGATTAAGCTCTGAATTTTAATTGTTAGAAAAATGACCTTATCAGTTTTTAACAATGTTTTCATAAAAGTTGTTTATCTGTTGTTGACAGTTCGGGCAATTATTAACATAAACATCTATGTATCATGGTAATTACAACTACAATAACAGGTTCCTTCGGGAACTTTATTTGATACGGACTGGATTAGTTTCTCAGTTTATCTTCTCTATTACTTCCAGTTTTCTATTCTTTTTAGTGTATGTATCATAAATATATATACATAATAATGTATGTATATATATGCGTGTATGTATATATCCATAAAGTAGGTCAAAAAATCGTTTTCTGTCGCGAACACGTAGGCTGCTCAAGAGGTCTTTATCTTATGGCGTTCTTCGAGAAAGGTTTTAATAGGATTCTGCAAGGTCTGCAACGCACCCACATACCACCTATTGTTGCAGGTGTCTTTGGGCGGCCGCCGGTAGCCACTTACCATCATGTGGACCGCTTGCCCGTCTGCCTCATATAATTTAAAATAACATATATATAATATTTATGTAGGTGTATGTATATATTTGTGTACGTACGTCGTACGTTATAGTATTGTTTTGTGCGTTCTATTTTCTATTTCAAAACTGCACCTGCGTTCCTTTGTCTGTGTAATCTGGTGCTCGACTCGTGGCTTTATGACATTAAGTACATATTTTAGTGTAAAGATATTTCAATAAATAAACAGGTGTATAACCTAATAATGTAGATAGTAGTCGCTAATAATAGAAACTTTAGAGCAGGCGTGGGGAATAAGGGAAGTCTTTCTTGACCAAAATGTTAATATAATAGTTATATGGGAAAAATACGTATTTTGATCAACCCCAATATAATATAAGACACCCTTAACGACAGAATTCTTTAATAACTTTAATTAAACACTTTACTAATAAAAAAACCCAAGATAGTGGTTTGATTAGTAAAGAATTTACTATTGAAATGGGCTACCTATTTTTTTTATAGAATACATACAGTCCACCTGATGGTAAGTGGATACTGTCGTCCATAGACATCCACGATACATGCCAACATCAGTCCAGAATGACAAACGTTGGCACGCCCCCGGATGCGCCGCCTACCTTTGCAGATTAAGGGAAGGATTGGGAGAAAGGGTTGGGAAAATGGGGAGGGATAGGATAGGATAGGATGGGAATGGGCCCTTGCATATCTCACTCACTACCAAAACACGTACGTACATTGGGGAAATACGATAAAGTGGGAAATGTAGTACATTTCACGGTAGTCTTCTGTGAGAGAGGGGTGTGGGAATGCAACGTGCACTCTCCCCCTATTTACTACCACTTATGTACCAGGCAGATTGTATTTCGTTAAGCCATAAAATAAGCTAAACTTATATTAGCGATAAGATCGTCCTTTGTGCATTTCATGTGTTACAATGTCTATCTATTACTGTCTTGTTTTATTTTGCAACGAAGTGTTTTATCTATCTATTTTATAAAACTATACAATATGCACAGTAACCGTAATCAGCCCTTTTGTCCATTGCTAGACATGAAATTCCTCATGGACGAGGGACTCATGGTATTGGACTCTTGTGCGCGAGGGATGTATGCCCTTAAAACGTCACGCTGACCAAGCAGGTTGGCAAGACCACTCCTTTAGAAGTGGTGTAGTTCCTCAGGGCTTGTGCTAGGAGCTCTGTTATCCCTTAGTCACTTTTTGCGCCGGCAGTAAAGCCTTAGTCCCAAAGCCGGCTGACACCATTTGGCCATATTTTTTAGTACATACAGTATTAGTAATTAAATAAGGTCGGTAATCTTCGTAGTGCCGACCGTGACCGAACACAGAGTCGTTACAACGAATAGTAATGAACACCAAAAAGTGTTTGGATGTTTCTTTCTTTTTTTGCTCAGTTAGAAATGTTAGTGCGAACACTAATAACATTGTATGGCGCCAATTGTATAGCAGTCACACTTAATACAAGTTGATCATAATCACAAAGTCGACACAGCTCCTCGACTCGTCGTCACACATGATAAGGTCCCCCCCGATCAATCAAACGCTATCTCAGCCACGTGTCCCCTAATCCATTACATCCTTCCAGTTAATAAAGTCCTGTCTCGTCTTATTTACAAATTGATAAAATACGCGATAAAGCAGGTAACAGCTACTGAGGTGAGACTTCAGCGCTGGGCCATAAAACTAGCGGGTGGTAACTGTTGACGACAGTGCGCTCACGGATGTTCGCGGAGCGTGACAAAAGCCTAGAGAGCGGGCAGTTGGAGTCGCTCAGTAAGCGATCGGTTGATCGTCACGCTACCACTTCGCTGCCTACACTTTACGAACTTTTTATACCATTTTTATTCTTGTAATTTATATATATTTTTTATTATACAGTTCACAGGTCTTTTATTTATACTCGTAACGTTTAGATGTGTGGATGTTCGTATATCTAAATACGAGTAGTATATTACATAGGGTATTAGCATATGAAAACCCTATTTAGGGATGCCATGTGATAAAGCCATTTGATTTTTCTCAAAAGCATACTTTTAATTTTATTTCAAATCAAATGTTATACATTTTTGAATTGAATATATTCCTGAGAATTGATTTAGAAATTACAAAAATAAATAAAGAAAAAATTGAGTTCCCGGACCAATGAAAAACACCGTGAAAAAACCAACGCACACTTATTGATAAAATTGTATTAATAAATAATAATAATGATAAATTTACTGCATCTCTGGAGTACCTACATTAACCATTTAGTAGCTAATAATATTATTTACATTTATGACAAATCTTTCATGAACATTAGTTTTTAAACACGACATCATTATATATTATTTTAAATGCTAAATATTTGTAACAGTCTTTCTCTGTTGCTGTCGTTATCTGTTAACTTGACTTGATAAAAATATTTTCAGCATCATTTAATTAAATTTAATCTAATAACAACATGTTAACATGTTAAGCTAAACGCCCTTTTCCTAGCCACACATGAGACGTTACATGTATGATGAGACGGCGACATGATTTCAAGATGGCTGCCAGGCTTCAACGATGCCGACAGCTCGAGTTAAACGCAAGGAAGAGCTTATTTAACTATTAACTCAGAACGTAGTATTAAGTGAATTTTACTGGAGTTACATAATACAAAGTGATGAGGTCGCTTCTCTGTTAGAAAATACTTTTTTCTTGTTAAGAAGCGAAATGACCTACATATTTATTTTGAACACCAAAGGGATTCTTAAGAGTGGCTTTTGCACACGAAGACACGGTGTATTAATACGATTACCTTAACATTAACTAGTCTTCCTCATGTGCGTGAAAGATGTGTAGCCTTGAAACGCCATGCAGGCCAAGCAGGTTGGAGAGTCCACTTTTTTAGAGGTGGTGCAGTACCTTAGCGCTTGAAGTAGCGGCTTTGTTATTCCTTAGTCGCTGATTAAGACACCCACGGGAAGAGATGGGATGGTTCTATTATCATGCCGGCCGACAGCAAACGGTCAAATAATCTACTTGTAATGCCGTGTTCAATTTCAAATAAAGATATATTTATTCATTTAAAGAACAAAATCTACACAACTCACAGAATTAGCAAGCTGAAGTGACAATGGACAGACCATATCTGCCGCGGAACGGATGATCCACGGGGTAGAAGAGTCTTTTGATGGAGTCCACGTACCGGCGGTAGTGTGGGACGCTCTCTGGTCAGGTGCGCCGATGATTTGAGATTTTATGAAGTTTGCAGGTAGTGATCAGTGTCTGTGGTAACGTATTTTGGGAGAGGTCTATATCCCGTGGAGAAGAGACATAACATAATGGCTTCGTGTGCATGTACTTTTGTTTGTAAGTACTTAAGTAACAATATTTAAGTGAGTAATATGTAACCTTAGCAGTAAATCTGTTCCTAGTATTTCTGTTTATACAGCTAAGAAATTGAAGTTGCAATATATACTTATAGAAAATCTTCGCCGAAGCCAACTGCATATTTTGTTTCGAGCAATTAAGTCTCCGACTACGAGAATATCTCCATTCAATTGCATGGATCTTGAAATACCCGTTCCCGATGCGATAATTACAGCTAAAGGCATTTTAATGCCCAATTTAGTGTTGCACCGCACTTTATCGATATATTCGTCGTATAGAGTGAGCATTAAATACGGTATCTTGGAATTGCGCGCAACATTGTATGCACGTGTTATTGCTGTTCGCTCGTTAAATAGATTATCCAACAACTAATTTAAACGATAACAATAACACCTTATGAAATGTGTAAACATATTAATGAAGTTTTTACAAAGACTGATTAAATGTATTCATACATGAAACTAAATCAGTTCATCAATGTGCCTAGATTGGTGCAGTCAGCGACGGGTAAACGGGTACCTTATTACTCTAGTAATAAGTACTAGAATCGAACGGTTTTGGGTACACTTGCGTGTATGTTATGTCACTGTATGTTTTTTTACGAATAGATGATTTCATTATACGTTCATACGATACACTGCAGTGAAAACCACAATAAAATCGGCCTAGTAAATCGCGAGATTTGGCGCGAACAAACAGGATATTAATTAGCCTTATTAAGTTATACTCAATAACGAGAATAAAATATACTGGAAATCTCTTACTCTCTCATAAAAATATATCGAAAATCTCACACATGTGCGATTTTCTTATGAAAGTTTAATAATTTATACACTCACCATGATACACTACAATAATTTATGATTCAAAACCTGTTGCTCTCAAGTCAAATATACACGCTACACCCACGCAAATCAAATCCCGTAATTAAACTCTATTGGAGTGTCCCTAGACTCCTTATAACTCCATCTCAAAAGAAAATGGCCACTGTCACGCACTTAACAGATATAAAGTGGCGGGAAAGGCGCCTGGAATTATCCATTTGGTCCGCCTCGACACGGGAGAGCGATAAAAAATATATCGAGCTCTTCTCATCCCTAGTACTCCTTTTATAGGACGAAATATAAGATAGTGAAGAAAAGAAGTTTCGTTTCGATAATGTCTTAATAAAGGGGATAGACTGCTTCGTCTTTAAAATAACTTTGAATAGAAAGAACTATTTAAAGATTTTACAACGCAATTAAAATAAAATCTTTCAAAAAAATTCTGTTTTATTCCAACTTCGTTTAAGTAATATTAAGGGGAGAGTACACGCTGCATTTCCACAACCGCTGGGCGCACTCGACTGATCACGTTACCCCTTTCTCACAGAAGACTACTGCAACGCACTGCATTTCCTACTTTATCGTATTTCCCCAATGTACCTACGTGTTTCGGTAGTGAGTGGGATATTCCAGTCTAGGAACGACAGTATCCACAGACCATCGGGTGGACTATATGCTCGTCTGTCGCCTTTTGCTATAAAAAAAATGATCGTCGCTGTAAATAAGGAAAAGAAACATGGGATAATGTTTTATAGGGAAGTAGGCGGACGAGCAAACAGTCCCACGTGATGGTAAGTGTTACCGCCGCCCATGGACACATGCAACACCAGGAGGCATGCGGGTGCGCCACTGACATTGCAAAATCCTATTCACAGCTTTCTTGAAGAACCCCATAACGTAATGTAATGGAAAGACTTCTTGAGGCAGTTCGTTCCACAGCCTACGGGTTCTCGATATAAAATGATAGATGTTATCACAACCCACCACCAAACGCAATTAGCGGTAATGTGTTTGCCATTCTTTGGGATGGTAAAAAATATAGCAGAGTGCCTTTCAGATAGTTTTTTTTATACAAATATATACAACGTAAAAAAAATTCTATCTGACATTAACAAAAGGAAAATAATATGATTATTTTGTATATAGTACCTATTTAAAATATATAAATATGGTATATGGCCAGTGTGTTTTATTATAAATAAAAACTAGGTTTAATAATGTTTAATCTAACATAATCGTTATAAGCAATCTAACATAAGCTAAATTGGATTGAATAATAGATGAGTATATTACAAAAAAATACTTTCGATCGAACCATACTAATTTTATAACATGATACTGTAGGTTATGTGTCCGTTTCCAGAGACAAGGATCATAATACACCACAAGGATACACCACGTTGACTCATTACGGATTGGTATATATCAGACATGTGAAAGATTTTTATTATTTCTTGAACATCCGAGTTTTCCCATGATAAAACCCCATTAATATTATAAATTCAAAAGTGTGGATGGTTGTTACTGTTACAGAACGGATCAACCGATTTCATTGGTACTTGGTAAATAGGTACTCGATTGTACTCCAGATTAAAACTATTCACGTGGACCACGAGAACGAAGTTCCCCGCTACCGTCGTCCACGGCACGTCCTAGACGATCCCGATGACCCGATCAGCGCTGCCAATGCGGTGTTTACACTGCACACACACCGTCCCCGCCGGCAGAGACGTGGACGTCCTCCTCGATACACCGTCAACACACACCCGCCCGCAGCCAACACTTTTACTAGGTATCGGCACTTGCCTGGGCGCTTCTCACCGAGTCGCGGTATGCCCCCAATTTAAACTTGAAACCCGTAGTTTAAACTTAAATACATATTTTGTTCCTGACTGAGCACCTTCTGCGCTCGCCCTAAATTAAACACAACCGGTGACTTTTGAAAGGCCACTAGGGCCACAAGAATTTAGCCATTCCGAAAAAAAAAAACGAGAACGTTGTCGCTGGCAAAAGCTAGTAATGTAACATCGCGTTTAACAAAAAAGAACGTAATCGTTTTTTTCTTTCTTAAATGCAATTATATAGTTCAAGTTGTTTATTAAATGAAAATGAAAACGCTTAAAACTAATGGCTACTGGATACCATTATAAAGTACATAACAAAATAATGGGTTCGATAAAAAAGTTAACTAAAGATGTTGTTATAAGAAATAGAGTACCCATAAGTTTGCAAAAATGGCGGAATAATAGTAAAATGTAATTTTAACGCTTTCCATTCACATTATAACTAGTACTGGGTGTTAAAAATGGTGAATTAGGGGTCATCAACAGATTTATTTCCATCATCATTATAAACGTAAGCCTCTTCAGATTACATTAGTTTAATGTTGTATACTAATCATTAAGTACATCTAAGATAGATTAGAATTTAAATCATTACGACCAACTTATCAATACGCAGTAAGTGCAGTTATAAAAACTATAGTCTATGGACAGACATCCAATAATATGATTGAGAATTTTTTCCAAGGTTCATAAAAGTTTTTAAAATGTATTTTTATAAAATTATCTCGACGAAGAAATAGTATCGTTTTTTATTTCAAAATTAATAATTAACTGGATGAGAAGAGTGGAAGTTAAAAAAATTGTTATAACACAAATGATAATGTAATGCTGTTCTTTTCAAACCGATCTGTAACTTTCTATACTAATATAATATAAAAGTAATGTGAATATTACGTAGACCATTATAAAACCAACATAATTTATACAAAAATGCATCTTATTTTGCATCTTTATAAAAATACACCTTATTTTGGAAAAAATATAATAGGTATATTTGGTATGCTGATGGATCAGAATATGACTTATTTATTACGTTTATACACTATTGTATCCTCGAAATTTTTAATCATTTTCTCTATTATGTGTCCGTGTAAATTACAAAAGCCATGGTGACAGTAGCACCCTGCAGACAGTAACGTCACGATTTTATTTGATCAGCTTCCAACTACAAATGTTGGATCGAAACATTAGAACTGAATACACTGTCACTCACTATACTTAAACTGTGGATCTCAGTAGCTAAGGAATTCGAGTATTCTGATTGAATATAGAAACATAACTGACATAAGGATTTTTAAAGTAAATTCTATATAATCCGTATTGCGAAAATAAGTTTGTCGGTTTGCTTAACGGGCAGATAGAAGTAAATAATTGCTACCACATTTGGTTATACATATAGTACATGGGATAGATTAATAAAAAGGATAGTTTCATAGCAATTAAACAACCTTGAACAGTTTAAATCGCGTATATTTAACATTATTTATATCCCGGCTTGGGGCTCTCTCTCGTCTCTCGCGTGAGGCTAGGCCATGCTGATCGCCAACTTTCGTTAGGAGAGCAGATGGTACCAAATTAAGAAGAAAAATGTTATTATCTCAGTTGCAACTGACTTAAGTTGTCTGGAAGTGATTACTATAAAACTATAAGACTGGCCTCTGGTTGGTTGTAGGTACCTATTGTGTTCTGTAACATTTTTATTTTTCTTGTCTTAATGCAATTTTATTCTCTAAAGGATATTCTATCTATGCCTCTATGTACATTATAAAAGATATAATATGTAGAACACATGGGTGGTTGTCAAAAAATCCTACCTATGATGATTTGTATTTTTTCATACGAATACAATGGACATAAATTGTATAATCTGTCATTTACAATAAAAATTCCAAAGCCAGAAACTCCTTAATACCTAATCATGTGGAAACTGTCACCTAAATTCTGTGGACGAATCACAGCTGAAGCAGAGCAAAATGACAAAGCGGGACTATGTCAATTTTTTTTCTGTCCATTCAATCCCTACTCAGTTCGCTGACATATTGATGCATGATCTGCTACAAGTTATGAAAGGATCGATGGGTACAGTCACGTCTCATAACCAGATTTGAGGATTGTGTTTTTGCATTTGGGGATAATGTTGCTACACTGTATCTTGTGAGAAGGCGAATTTTGATCAATATTTTTAATAGTTAATTAATAGTGACTGGTCACGTTACCCCTCTCTCACAGAAGACTACCTTGAAATGTACTGCATATACTTCTTTATCGTATTTCCCCAATGTATATAAGTGTTTAGGTAGTGAATGAGATATGTCAGAGCCCATTCTCATCCTATCCTTCCCCATTTTCCCAACCCTTGCTCCACATCCATTCCTATATCTCCAAAGGTAGGCAGCGCATCCGTGGACGTGCCAACGTTTGTCATTTTGAACTAACGTTGGCATGTATCGCGGATGTCTATGGGCGACAGCATCTACTACCGTCAGGTGGACTGTATGCTCGTCTGCCGAAGGCAGTACATAAAAAAAAGTATAATCAGTCTAATAATTAATACTTACATTCCTTTTGTCATGTTAATGGTGAGTTTGCATGTTCTAATTTGAAATTAACTATTAAAGTTTCAAGATTTCTTAATACATAAATTTGTTGTAAGTCGTATAAGTGTGGAAACCTTTAAGTGGCATTGTTCTTGCACTAATATTATATAGTAAAATTAGGTATGTGCTGTCTGGTTCTCCAATGTAATGCGTAAAATAAAATAAATACATTAAAGTTTTCAAATTCCTCAAGTAATCGCTTCCTATAGTTACCGCTTGAAGCAACAAGGTAGCAATTAGGGCCATCTTTAAACTTAAACCACTTGAAACTCATAAAGCGGCATGAATTCATAAATCATACTCAAATAGACGTACTTACTTCAAGTGTCCAGGCAGGTGGAGGAATCGCAATAGGCTCCTTAATAGTCTCCTTAAATACTTTTGAAAATTACGAGTTAGGGAATATTTATTATAATTTGAAATGACTACTTACTTTATTTTGAGTTAACAGTTATTAATTAGTTTCTTATAAATAGCTTCTTAACAATTTGTGGAAATATAAAGAGTTATTTTGTGTTTATCTTAAGTCATTTCTACTTGAGAAATTTGCAACTATTCGAAGCACACTCTTATCAATCATGAATTTAGAGGAATTAAACAACTTTGAACGGTTTAAATCGCGTATATTTAACATTATTTTTATGCCGACGTTTCGAACACTTTGCAGTGGATGTGGTCACGGGGTGTCACGGGGTCAGTTGTTTAATTGCTATGTATAGTAATCGCGAAAATCTAAGAAAATATTATGAATTTAGAGGGTTTGATTTAGATGATCCGACGCGGACGACTTGCGGAAGTTCGCCGGTAGTGAGTGGATGGTACGGTATGGTATTGTTTATTAACATAGGGGAGCCTGGGGTAATAAGGTTCAAAATTTTGATGGTTTGACTTTCAATATGAATTAAAAAAAATATATGTGTAATACGAAAGTATCCGTAAAACTGCAAGGTAATATGTTATTTGTGAGCGCAAAAAAAAATTCCACAGTCTGAATCCTATTTAAGACAATTAAACCATCTAAGTTCTTATTACTCCACCATGATGTTCTTATTACTCCGGTAGGGTTAATAAGAACATTCTTTATATTAGGCTATACGTTTGTTATATGAAGACGCCAAGGGTGATAGGAAGTTATCTACAAATGTTTTTATTACCCTCCAAAAATCGCCAAAATCGCTCAAACGGTTCAAAAGATATTAGCTGTTAAAAAAATAAAAGTCATATTTGGTTGTTAACATTCTAACTATTTATTTAGAAAAATATTGCAACAATGAGATCTTACCACTATGAGATCTGTTAAGGTTTATATTTAAGTTTCAGTAAGTGTTAAAAGTTTTAAGAAAAAATCTATAGTAAAAAAGTTACATCTTAAAATTACAATGATTTCCATTTTAATTTGGACAAAATTTTATTTTTTGTTTGAAATATCTAGTTTTAAATTCTTTATGTTGATGATATATTGAGAAAAATAACTTTAAACAACCAACAGAATATTGTTAACTTAAAAATAATACCTACACAAAGAAAAAAAAAATTTTTTTGTCAAAATATGTTTACCTACCTACGTGGCATTTGGCTTAATATTTTGGATTTCTTTTTTAACTGTTGGAAAATAAAAAGAATCTCACATTGCCCGAGCACTTTTAAATATTGTTTTGACTGATCTTCATTCTCTGATGTTAAGTCAGTCTTCCTACCACCTCCTGTGACATTGGGATTTAATTTGCCTCCTAGTTTTTTAGTTAATGTGGACCTTGGAACCTTGTAAAATTTAGCGGCATCGGTTTGTGTCATTCTTCCTGATGTTACTGCGTCCATTGCATTACTCATTGCTTCTTGCTCATATTAGACTCGACCTCCATCTTATTTGCACTTTTTAATATATGTACGCGGCATTGTTTTTTTGTTATTTAACACGTCACTATATATCACTCGAGAAATCACTACGTCTAGTCTGAGGTTTAGTCTATATCTTAGCACTCAAAAAACTGTCTTTCTATACCTTATGATTACGTCACTATAAATCACTCGAGAAATCACTACGTCTAGTCTGAGGTTTAGTCTATATCTTAGCACTCAAAAAACTGTCTTTCTATCCCTTATCATTAATTTCTAAACAATTTACTTATCTGAAACAAAGAAAAGCTATAGTTTTGCTGAATTTTCCTAGGTTCTTATTACCCACCGGTCCAAGTTCTTATTTCCCCAAATCTACGAAAGCACGGGGTAATAGGAACTTGGGATTAACAAAAAAGAAATCTTCACAATAGACTGTTGTTATCATCAACAACCCTTAATATTAACCCTTACATACAAGAAAAACGATATATTACAATATAACAAACTTATGGCAATTACAAAAATAGATTTTTTATGATGCACTATCTAAATTCTCCAACACTGAAATAACAATTGAAAACTTGTATTTCTAATCAAAATTATAAATTCTATAAGATGAAGTTATAAATTATTTTGGATATAAATATGGCAGTAAAGAATCATTTAAATATTTTTCCAAAATTTTTAGACTTGTTCTGAGATGAAAAATCTACCCTGGTTCTTATTTCCCCATGTTCTTTTTACCCCAGGCTCCCCTACCATACCATCAGCTCATGTCTCTTCCTTGCTGGATACGGGCCCTCTCTCTTCGGCGTTTCTGAGGCTCTTTTCATCCAACCACCAGCGGCGAACGGCTTTAAGCCGTCGGTCAATCTGACCGGAGGTCGTCCTAAACTTTCGCTAAACATCTGATTGTTTATTATTTATTAATAGTATCTACTGGGTTATAGGCGATAAGATCTGACGCATTCTCTCTAATACAGCCCAGCTGATCTGGATGTGTCTTGTCGTCTCCCTGTTTTGAAGTTTGACTTGCCAAATTGGATGGTTTATTCGAGATAGACATATTCGTCAATAATATCGTGTGAGACGCCTACGATGTTTATCGGTCCCCAAGAACAAGTAGGTACATTGAACATTATATTATTACAGGTCATAAGTGTGAAGAGATACTACCTGATGTTATAAATATAGCATATTTAATCCGGAACAAACAATGATATAAAATACTTTTAACTAAAAAACACGGCAACGACATAAAAAAAATCTTAGAGCCATTGACGTCGACCTTAAAAGAATTATACCCAAAGAAAAGAACGCCACCGGCTGGCTTTACAATAAATAAAATAAAGATGAACTAAGCCCAGAACATGGGTTCGCTCGGGATTGTGTCTATTCGTGTGACCTATTGTCATAAATAAAATCGGACACAATCGCTATTTGTTGTCATTTATCCAAAACTTTAGGAATATATACCAAAAATCCGCCGACTTCCGGACTATTGTGCGGACATAAATGGTACAGGAGTTGCGTTGAGGCATCCGACCGCAAACATTCATGAATTAGATACGATTTGTGTGAAAAGAAACTGTGATGTTGGATAAATTATTATTAGAATCGTGTCGCGAATGGTGACACCGGAACACGTGCTGGCTCCTCTAAGGAAAGGGATGTCGAAACAATTTCATCATTAGATCAATGAATTTGAATGAATACCACGATGAAAGTGTTTTATTTGAAATACTGTCTTTTAAGGTTTAACTGAGAAGCACAATGTATATATTTAAGTATGTATATTCTTTATAATAGAACCGTAACAAAGCGGTATCTGTACATAAAATATATATTTTTAAATAATTACAATGTGCGTTATGAATGATATAGAGTACAAAAGCATAATTTTTGTCTGTCTGTCAGTCTGCCTGTCTGTCTGTTTATCTGAACGTTCATCACGAAAAAACCACGCGACGAATTTTAATGAAACTTGGCATAGTTATAACTTATGTGCCGGGTTAATATCCAGAATCCAGATCAACTACAAAGTTCCTACGGAAATCAAGCTAACCACACATACCGTAACGCGTACGAAGTGGCGGCCATTATTAGTCTGTAAAATATATCTTAAAATTTCTTCCCAACCCTAATATTGCCTTTCACAAGACTTCAAAAAGTTGGGTATTTTTAAAAATGGAGAAATATGATTGTATTGTATATCAGGGCAAACAAGTTTAGTGAAATGGGATCTCTCTCGCTTCGATTTTAGTCAAAACAAAATCAGAATGGCCTTTTGTTAGCAATCCACTCCTGTGGGTATCATATTTAGAGGAGGGATGGAAGTGGTACGGTTGGCAAAAAAGAGATGAAGTTGTTTCTATTCCATTCTTTGGTGAAATAAAATTGAGCCGATTACTTTCGTTGGTATTAGACTATCACATTTCTCTGACAAATATATGTCATAAATAATTCAACCTGAATTGAAAACAAAAATCTTTTGCCACATCTTTGTAATATTTCGTTACACAATTTGTAATTAATATAACGCAAAAGCTGCAAATAGATTATTCAGTAACAAGAGTAAAAATAGAGTCTACCAGTTTTTACAATAGCTTTTTTCATAATTTATTATTCATTTCTAGTACAGTTCATCTCTAGACCTGTTGCTGACTATATGTTTTGGTGTACAGTAAAAGTATTTCATTCATTTATTTATTCATACATTCATTCGAAAGCTAGTTCAATCTTTAGGAATTGTCAAACTGGCGTTCTTATATAGACTTTATAAAAAATAAATGGATAGATAGATATATAGATATTTTGTTTGCATAGAACATGTCAATAGGTTGTTACATAATAATAATAATGTAGTCACAGGGAAATTTTAGTGTCAGATGATACGATATCAATGTAATATGCAACAAAATGCAATACTTACCATTTTAAAAACTTAGGACTAATGTTCCCATATTTGTACACATTTCTTTTACGCACCATACACGAATGCTGTGCGAAAAACAAGGATAAAAGATAGTGTTACCCCCCCCGATGGTAAACAAACAGCGTGATATTGTGGAATCGAGTTACGTATGTCGCGTTATTTATCCCCATATTTTAAACCGGCCATTGTAATCTTTGAATTGAATGAACCTGTTTATATTATTATTAATATTTTGACAAAGAGCCGACCGTCTGAGAAATATACAAGAAAATAGAATTCGGAGAGGGTCAAACATATTTTATATAGCAGAAATGTATAGGTACTTAATCTACTTAATAATATCGAAGCATGAAGAATATGACTTGATTGGTATAAATACATATTTTACAAATCTATTGTTGCATTTTTTTCATTGTAGGTTTTTCTTAAATAGCCCAAAAAATTAGACATCAAACATAATCTTATTCTGGCATACAGAAACACACAAAAAATATACATTATAACAATAACTCAAATACATATAACTACATATAATACATAATATAATTTTAAATTTTAATTATATAATTCAAAATCATGAACAGAAAGAACTCAATACTATATATGAGAATGAAACATACGGTAGTGTTGTTGAGAATATTATATAGTCTCATTGTTAATTGTTCCAGCGCGCCACGTTTTTTTTTTTCCGGAATGGCTTAATTCTTGTGGCTCTAATGGCCTTTTAGGAGTCACCGAACATATAGTTTAGGGCGAGCGCAGAAGGCGCTCAACCAGGAGCAGAGAGCATGTGTAGCAACGAGTCGAAGGGCTCCCCCGCCGCGAGAACGGCGGAAGGAATGGACCTCGGCTTAGGGCGTTGCTTTGGAAGGGTACATCGGGATCGCAAGTCGGTGAGAAAAGCGCGCTACGAGCAGGAAGAATTTCGGTCATTGACATGAGACGATTTCATAATACTCTCTTTTCCGTCCAGTCTTGGCTGACCTTATGTCAATGTCTGAAATTCTTCCTGCTCGTGGAGCGCTCTAAAAAAAAAAAATAACATAATAATAATAATGGGTTCAATATTAAATGCCAAGCTTTTCCCACTTTTCCAATTTTTCTTTCCCTAAAAACCTTATTCGAACTATTACGAACATTTTAAAAAAAAATAGCCAAATCGGTCGAGCCGTTCTCAAGTGATGCGCTTACCAACGAACAGCATTTGATTTTTATTTATATAGATTTCATAAATTAAACGAATCAAACTCTATAAGGAACTTGTATTTCTATTATTCGTTGGTTTATTTATGACGAACCTAACTTCTTTTCTGAACTAACCAAACTTTCGTATCATCTGAGCTACTGTTGCAACACTCGACAAACATGAAAAAGCGCGACAAATTAAAAAAGTAGTAAGTATTCGAAAAAAAATGTTGAAAAAATAATTTTGATACATGGAAGTCAATGAATGCCCTTCACGATCAAGACTAATTTTATTATTGAATTCAAGTATCAAAAATATTTTTTCAACTATTTTTAGTGATTTACCTACATGTTTTTCTTTTCATTTTCCTAGCTCTTGTTTTTCAGCTAAGATAATCGTAATTATGTGATTGATAAATTTACTGTTGTATTTAAGACATCAAATTCAATTTCTCTTCACTCTCGGTGTGCGGTATATTTCTTATGGAAAATGTCTGTCGGCTCCACAAAGCCCATATAGGCTGCTGCGGTGTCCGATTGCTGTTGAATTCACACTGACGGTGTGAAGATATAGAAGGAGGTTTGAGCTTTTTCTGTATATATTGATATGACATAAGAACAAAAGAAATGTTTCATCGTAAATAATAAAATTGAAAGTATGAGTTCCTTATAAACAATTTCCCAAATGCATACTGATAGAGCCCGGAACAATAGTAGGTATATTCGAAATTGTTTACATGACAATATTATTGGAATAGGAAGTTGATTTGATAGTATGCCATAAATACCTTGATACTTATAATTTCTTTTGAATTGATTGTTTATTTTATTTGGGCACAAACAGTATAATTGTACATATGGATACATAAAAAATATGGTATAGATATTGGTATATTCGTATACCAATTAAGCTACCACAAATTACATTGTATTATATAAACATTAACATGTGCGATACTAATATGTATATTGTAACAATATGTATATTCATTGCGTTTTAAGAAAAGGGTTTCCCACTCATTTTGCTTAAAAAAATATTAGCAGGTACATGCAAAATGTCAATGCTAGAGAAATATTCATTATAACTCTTTCAAGATCGATAGATAAATGAATTTTTGGCATAGTTACATCGAGCAATATCTAAATCAGTTGTGGCAGAAGGTACATTGTGTGATCCGATCGATGATCTAACTAAGGTTTGCAAAAGCATGTCTCATTCAATTAGTGCTGAAAATGATAAAATTATTGTATAAACTACGAATATAAACTTAATTATGGATGTAACTAGATTTAAAATATAAAAATAAGTTTTAAAAAAAACCTTTCTTCATAAAGCGCGCCATAAATTACGTATCCTATCAAATATAAATATAATTTATTTCCGGATATATTTATATTTCAGTTTCTTACTAGCATTAGAACAGAAGTGAAAAAAGAGGCTGTGAATATTTTTTATACATATTTGTATATAAAAATAACCTTAAAAATTACTTAACTGATAGGTGACACTCTTTAAAATCTGTCCAATATGAAAATATGTATACGAAATGAGAAAATCTTAAACGAGTTCTGTCACTAATGGCAGAGTCAGACACAGAGAGTTACTAACGACATTTTCTTATCTCTCATTCCGTCGAGGGTAAAAACATACTTATTTAACTATTGTTTAGCGAGTAAATAAACCTAATTACATTCCGCCTTTTAAGCACAAAAGCAAAAACGTCATAAAAATAATCTGCTTAAGCACATAATATCATTACCCTGTCCTTTATAAAACGGTCCCGCTAGCCCTGTAAACCTTTTTTAATCGTTGCCAGGCCAGTGAGAAACAAGAAAATTCTCTTTTTTATACCAAATCAAAGGGGTTTCGCTCCGAACTGATTTAGCGTGTAAGCGAATTCACCCCTCAAACGATTTCAAAGGACACCGGATAAAAACACAGCTACCTGGAGACTATTTCACCTACGATTTAAAGTTGGTTAATTCCCGTAATGCTTCAATAATTTGGCCGCCATTTGAGGATTTTAATATAAAATTTTGTTTTTTCAAGATTAGGTTTCAATAGAAACATGCTCTAACATCTGAATTTAAAAGTAATGCAAACGTTTTTTTAAGGATTTCATTAAAATTTTGAAATCTGGGGAACTGTTTTTTCATATAATGTCACAAACATACTTTTATTAGATTGCGTTTTTTTCTCTTATCAGTAAAGTAACTATCATAGTTTTTTTTTAAATCAACCCATAGTCTTGCACTTATGAGCATTTGAACAAATTAATTATCTTATTGATATTTGTATACATACCATCATAAAATGTCGAATATAATAAGCACTTTTTATGCATCTTTTTTAGAAGAGATATTAAACGGACAGGCCGCGCGTCAGATGGAAATTTACAGAGAAATCTTTACTAGGCAGTTCATTCCAAAACTTTCGAATCCGAGGTATCGACTGGCCTCGTTATCCCTCTCTTTCACGGAAGACTACTTTGAAATGTACTGCTTTTCCCACTTTATCCTATTCTCCAATGTACGTACGTGTTTCGGTAGTGAGTGAGATATGCCAGAGATTATTCCCATCCTATTTTATCCTATCCCTCCGGATTTTGCCAACCCTTTCTCCAAATGCATTCCTGCATCTCCAAAGCTAGGCAGAGCATCCAAGGGTGTGCCAACGTTTGTCATTCTGAACTGACGTTGGCATGTATCGCAGATATCCATGACCATTCATTTACCACCAGGTGGACTCTAAGCTCGACTGCCGTCTTCTTCCTATAAAAAATATATAAAGTGTCTTGAAGACCGCACAGTACATTATCTGTCACAGAAGTGCGGAGGAACCGTTCTTTGGTGACGAGAGGTGGGATGTTGCTACGTTATCTTCCACCCAATAAGTACCTAAAATAATTTAAAGATGAGAGATCGAAGAAGTCCAAAATTACTTTTCACTGTTTCCTTATTAATCAGCGACGAAATAATGCTCGGATGTTCATCGGTGGTGGCCAAACTATTGACAAATAAGAGGATTAAACCTCGGTGAAGTTTTTAGCAGGTATCAACATCGGGTCTTCAAAACCCCCGAATATGTTTCAATTTAGTAACTTGATTCCTTTGTATCACCAATAGAACGTTCCTAAGCCTTATATCGGATTATTTTTTCATCGCTCGATTGAAGTTCAGTAGTTTCTTTTGTTAATTTTTTAGGTCATTTTGTTATTATTTGTAGTTGTTTTTATAATTTTTTTGGTATTTCGTTTGATTATTACATGAATATGAGTATAATATTTTCCGGGAATACAGTTTATAGAATAAAGAATATAGTTTGACTCTGCGTTCCTTTGATTTTTTCCAGTAATGTCTCTATACATTTCCAAATCTAGTCGTAATGTATGGCATCCAACCACTAATGGCCTGACCATGCACTTCAGCTCACTAATTCTATGAGCTATGTCGGTGATTTTAGTCCTTTGATAAATGTCTTCGCTTCGGATCTAATCCCAATGGCAAACCTTGAGAGAGGCCTATTTCCAGCCGTGGAGGGAGATATGGTAAAATGTCTATACTTACTCCAAATATCACCTACCTACGGGGCCTACAGATTACTTGCTGGTTCAGGTAGTTGACGCCAATTAGCGTTTGTTTAAAATCTTATTAAAATGTCAGCACCTACAGCCCGCGCTGAAAAGAACGCTGTGTATATTGAGGAATATTGTACGGAAAGCTGGTTTCTGCTTTCGATGACCCCCGTGTAACCTGAGAGTGGAGAACTTTCTTTCTTTATATTCAAACTCTTATCCCATTAATTGTGTATCAAATGTTGCCATGGTTTTGATTACTGTGTATTTATTCTGAAAGGTTTTAATGTATAATATATATTTTATAAAATCCTCCGATAAATTACAAAAATTTAGTAGATTTTGTAATGTGTTTGTAAATGCTGGTAAATCGGGTAACAACAAAAGTTCCTTTTATATCAAACTGTACGAGGATCACAATGTAGACGCTTCATAATATATTGTCTTTCTCCAAATTACTCGAAATCAATCACATTTCTTGTATAAGGTGAGTAACTCTATACAAAGCGAAGTTCGGGCTTTGTCCCTATTTCAATGGGGATAGGGAAGCAATTTTAGCAACAAAGAGTACCTCCTACCAAGACCTCGAACAATTACAGGCTTTTCTGCAGTCCGATATCAATATTCACTGACTTATTCAACAGATATATAGATAATGCTAACTTTAAAAAATGTTTCGTAAACTTTAAAAAACCATATCTGTTTTTCAATGCAAAGCTTTGAATGCAAATTATAAATTGTTTTATAGAAGCACCAAGAATGCTTGTAGGTGGTAGGGTGGGTGGTATACATACACCTCCACAAACAAGTGTAGGTGGGCATCCCACACTGCGTTTCCCCGTACTCGACTACCCACCCTATCCGCTGTCGGTCTTGTGAAAAATATAACCCGCCCACTGCCATTTAATACAACTGATTCGATGAGCTATGTCTTTCATTCTTTAGCGAACCTCTTCGTTTCGCGAATCTGCAAACAAACCCCGAGCATAGCTCTATCTGTAGCTCGCTGAGTGAAGTGCTAGTTGAAAACAAATTCATTACTCAATCCGAACTAATAATATAAATCATAAACCGTCATACGCTGAGACAAAACGCGGTAACAAAGGAGAAATCCATGACGGGACTGATCACGACTGTACTCCTACCCTCAGATCGTGATAAACTAACTGTGGTACAGTCACGAGGTGAATTTATTAACTAACTCTCGTTTATAAATCAACAGTTAAAATGCATTTATTGCTGATACAGTTTTATCGTGGAATAGATTGCTCTATTGAAGTAACCGCCTGTCACACCGTTACCATATAAATGATAAAATAAACATGCTGTTAATTATGCCTATTTAACATAGGACATAAGTTGAAAAGAACATTGATAGCTACTGATAATTTCGATTCACATTCCAAGGGATTTTGACCTGTAACCTTTAATTATAAATTAATTTCTATGTACTTAATTACCATCATAGCCTTAGATTTGTCCCAAAGCTTGCCACCATTCAACTTCTTCAACCTCTTCATTCAACCACTACCTGCAAAATCTTTCTAGTTGTCAGTCTACTTAAACGGAGGGTAGGTTCTCTCTACATTACCCCGTACATGGTGTCTATTCAGACTTGTAGCTGCTCATCATACATGATCTTCGGTTCTTCTCATCCAGCTACCACTGGTGAACTTCTTCAATTCGTACGTCCGCGTGGCCTGACCGTGTTCATCACTGCGCTTCCCGGTACGAGGTATCCATTCAAAGATTTGTCTACTTTGTTATCGGTCCTGCTATAAATATGGCCCGCCCGTTGCGCTTCAGCTTGCCAATTACGTAAACTATGTCGGTGACTTTAGTTATGAAGGTAAAATTAAACTCAAAATTATAAAATTGTGGGACATAAATTTTAAAGTTTTCGTAATTTGCACGAGTCCCCTTTTAGTAATGCAATCAACCCCCCAAAAGCCGCCAAAAGACGAGTGACCACGACTACTTGTTATTTTGTGGAAATGGTAAGTGGTCGCTGCCGCTCATGGACACCTGCAACACCACTGGGATTGTGAGTGCGCCAGCCGCAAAATCCTTTTCAAAGCTCTTGAAGAACGCCATATGCTTAGTGGAAAAACTTCAGTTGGCAGTTCATTCTACAATCTTCGGGGTTGCGGTATAAAGTGTCTTAAGATCACTGTATGAAGTTGCACCTTGTCAAGGAAAAATTTCACTTAATTAAGGAAGAGAATAATTGTTTTCGGTTCGACGGTGATGAAAGATTAAGGAAACACGCGTGTCCGCAAATTAAAGAAGAAATGTCCGCGCTTGGTTCGCGTAGCGAATTACGCTTCGGTACATCCTTGTCATTGCTAAATTGGTAATCCGATTGCTCTACCTGCGTAGAAACAAGTCTAAGTAATCGCATTCCTCATTTGTGTTTATATTCGTATACTTGATTACTTTATTTTATATTTCTTTCACGTTGCGCCTTTCGGTTGTGAAAAGATTTGATCTCAATATTTTTGATCGTTCGTGACTTGCGAATGTAAACAAACGCGTGGAAGCCAAACAAAAAATATTTTTGATGCTATTCATAAAAACATGTTTTGGTTCCGTTCGATACTAGTTGCTACACCATACAATCAGCCTGTTCCTTTCGACTGCTTGATATAAACTTCCCTGAGAATCGAAGATGGTGTGTGATGGCGGATCTTAGGAGAGGCCTATATCCATTAGTAGTAAAGACAAAGACAGGCTGATGGTATGTTATAGAATTTAGTTGTTTCTATTCTTATTCTTCCAATTAAGTTAGATAGATAAAACTCTTTATTGCACACCAAAAACAATAACAGACATTGTAGACACAATAATGCACAAAAGGCGGTGTTGTCGTGGAAAGCAATCTTTGCCAGACAACCTGTGGGTGAAGAGGAAATAAATAACAGACATTATAGACACAATAATGCACAAAAGGCGGTGTTATCGTGGAAAGCAATCCCTGCCAGACAGCCTTTGGGTGAAGAGGAAATAAATAACAGACATTATAGACACAATAATGCACAAAAGGCGGTGTTATCGTGGAAAGCAATCCCTGCCAGATAGCCTTTGGATGAAGAGGAAATAAATAACAGACATTATAGACACAATAATGCAAAAAAGGCGGTTTTATCGTGGAAAGCAATCCCTGCCTGAAAATCTTTGTCTGAAGAGGAAATAAATAACAGACATTATAGACACAATAATGCACAAAAGGCGGTGTTATCGTGGAAAGTAATCCCTGCCAGAAAACCTTTGGCTGAAGAGGAAATAAATAACGGACATTATAGACACAATAATGCACAAAAGGCGGTGTTATTGTGGAAAGCAATCTTTGCCAGACAACCTTTGGGTGAAGAGGAAATAAATATTTTGATCACAGGTTGATAAATATTTTGATGGTGTACACTGGTACAGTATACATAATAACGTAATATATAATATACGATAAACATATACATACACATCTTAAGTCGTATACAATATACATATTGTTGAAGTATAGCTCATTCTTCTAATGTTATTCTTCTTATGTTTTTAAATATCTATGAATTCTTTAAAGGAATTAATTGTGTATTATCCTTTATTTCTTTCTCAAAGTCGATACAAATGAACGTTTTACTTGTTATCCTAACAAGTAATAAAAATAAAAATTTCTATCTATCTATCCTTATTACAAATATTTTAAGTTAATTTTCTGTCAATTTCCACATTTTGAATCTTATAAATAACTGTAAACTAACATTTACATTACTTTAAATTTGAAGTATACGCGTGTAATGCTACTCCAATTTAGGCTCTTTAATGTTTTTGTATGGTATTGTATTTTAGTGAACATGCCGATGATGTGTTGCGTCAATAAATAAAAAAATAACTTATAGATTCCTTAATATAATTTATTTGAGGCTACGGTGTCATGTACGGACACGATTAGTCACTTTCAACTAACGGTGTCCGTACATTGACGACTTGAGTAATTCTGACCACTTGCTGTGCTGTCTTCCACATTGTCTTTGCAACACAAAAGTTTGAATGCTACTTCAAAAACACCACTCAAGAATTTCAATTCAAGAAACACATGCACAGAAACAAGTTTTTACGCTGTGGTCATAAAGTCTCGATTTGTGTAAACTGTAAGAGTAAGAGAAAAGATAAGTTGTCATATGCACTTGTAACTCTGGTGTAACTTGTCATAGATGTCTGTTAATTCGTATGGTTGTATCTTTTTCAATGCGTGAAATTATTTGAGTGTTATTTAAAGTCTTTTTCTAATCTCTAAAATGATTGATCTTTTTAAGGTTAATATGCTGTTTGTGTGGCACTATATTAATGTTTTTTAACATATACATATTAGTTAGAGTTGAATTAAATTTATGTTCATGAATTCGCAGAAGGTTTGCTTGGTTGGTTGTGAATCGGAACCCCCCTCACGATTGAAAGGGGAGGCTTATTATCGGCAGTAGAATACTATCGGTTAACACTTATAAGCGTTGTTTTAAAAGCACCTCTTTTTTAATACTAGAAAATATTGCAGTTTTAGGTACATTATAATAACATAATAACGAACTGCCTCAAGAGGTCTTTCCATTGAGCTACGATATGGGGTTCTTCAAGACAGCTGTGAATAGGATTTTGCAAGATCGGCGGCGCACCCGCATACCCCCTGGTGTTGCAGGTGTCCATGGGCGGCGGTAACACTTACCATCACGTGGGACCGATTGCTAGTCCGCCCACTAGTCTATAAAAAAAAAAATTAAAGCTAATCAGTATCAATCTAAGATAATTTATTTCAAATATGTTGACATTATGTAAATATGGCACCATCTACCTTTAAATTTGTTATCTATTTTCTCCTTACACCCAAAGGTTGCCTGGAAGAGATCGCTTTAGCGATAAAGCCGCTTGTTGTACTTTTCGTGTTATTTACTTAAGTTGTCTATTTGCAATAGGTATTAGTGTACATTGTTTTTTTTTTATGTACGAAGGCGGCAGACTAGCATACAGTCCACCTGATGGTAAGTGGATACTGCCGCCCATGGACTTCCGCGAAACATGCCAACATCAGTCCAAAATGACAAACGCTGGCACGCCCCCGGATGCGCTGCCTACCTTTGGAGCTATAGGAATGGATTTGGAGAAAGGGTTGGGAAAATGGGGAGGGATAGGATGGGAATGGGCTCTAGCACATGTCACTCACTACCGAAACACGTACGTACATTAGGGAAATAAGATACAGTGGGAAATGCAGTACCTACATGTCAAGGCAGTCTTCTGTGAAAGGGGGATAACCTGGCCAGTCGAGCACGCCCAGCGTGCACTCTCCTCCTCAATAAACATAAAATAGGCATACAAATAAGGCATTATTTGTATGCCTATAAACGTACATAGACTTCTTTTGATATTATTTATATAAGTTTTTACAAAAAATTGTTACCTATGTTCTACAAATAAAGAAATATAAATTTGAACACTTTGAGAAACAGTTTTTGACAAATAATAATACTCTGTATTGTAGGAATCTTATACAATTCATAGGAAGCAATGTCACGGGGTGACAGTCACCCCGTGACCACGTCCACTGCAAAGTGTTCGAAACGTCGGGATATAAATAATGTTAAATATACGCGATTTAAACCGTTCAAAGTTGTTTAATTGCTATGTATAGTAATCGCGAAAACCTAAGAAAATATCAATTCTTAGGAACTTTATAAAATGCCAAGCTGATTTAAGAAATGTGTAAAATATTTTATTAAAGATACGTCATTAATTAGGTTATTATTATTACATATTGTAGGTACAATAACTAGGAATTTTTTGAAGTTTCTCTGAATTTTATAAAATTACTAACTGGTACTTGGAAATGTATGGAAATGAGTCGTCGCTCTACTTGACCGGAGGACCGACTTCCAGCCAAATCGTTTTTGGGTTGGAAACACTTTCACATTTCCGATTTCTACTTACATATACAATACATATATACAATTCCTAGGAAATGTGTCTACTAAGATTTATTTTATACATCCCCTGACGATTTCAGTTATTAGAGACACATTTCCTAGGAATTATATAAATAAAATGCTGTGTTTGATATATTTCCGCTAAAACATATATAACAAACTTAAACATAATATAATTATTGGCGAGATACAATTAGCAGCGTTATTTATTTTTAATTGTTTACACTCGGCACACAGAAACATTGTACAAAAGGCGGATTTAATGCCTGGTGGCATTCTCTGCCAGTCAACCTTTGGTTATCCATTAAGGCCTTAATACACATGTCAGTAAAAAGCATGCCAGCCGATAGTACCAGGCATACCAATAACTAGCGAGTGATGACGAATCAATACACATGCCAGTAAGAAACAATGAGAATTTCTAGAAATGTTTCTCGAGTTGATAATAACAAAATGGAGGCGTGCTATTAAAACGCATGGTTCTGACTGGCAAAATCTGAATACATATGCTAGTAGCACGCACTTGCAAGTACTGGTATGCTTTTGTGGGAACAACACGCATGTGTATCACGCCCCTTAAGCAATCTCTTCCAAGCAACCACAGGAATGAGAGAAGAATGAAAGAGATAAAAGTACCTAGTGCAAGCAATTACACTATGAATAGTTTAATTAGTAATACTAAATATAGTTGCATCGCTCTACTTTATACTGGACAATTTCTATTCAAAATGTCAGCGAAATAATGTAAAACGTGAAACGTGTCAATAAATTTAAAACCCACAAAACCGTTGTAGTGAAAAATATTGTTTTAAGGAGTAATTCAAAAGTTACAAACATGTAAGGTTTTGTTGTCCTGTCGTAGAGGTTCGTAGAGCTACGTTATTCGGACCGGGAGCCTAGGCGGTGCGCGCTCTCGGCTCTGACGATGCGCGTTAGAATAAACGATATTCAAGAATTGTACTATGTATAAATCATGAGAAAAAAAATCTTGTAAAAACCGGTAGAGTGGATTCTACCATACTCTCGAATTATGTCACCCATTTCTACAACCTATTTTCAGCTTTTGCGTTATGTTATGTCAGTGAGACATTATATGTTTATTCTGACTGTTTTTGTTTTGGAGGGAGGGTCAAACTTGCCAAAACCTAATCCGACCAAATCCTTTATTGGCCAATAAAGTTGTAACAAAATTCAGGTAAATGAATCGTTTCCAAATCACGTATCAGGTACATATATTAACGATACAAATCAAAGACCCCAAAGTTTGTTTCGAATACTAATAAGCCGATGGGTCCGACCTCAAAGGATATCTGAGACACGGTAACTATAGAGGGCGGTATAGGAACTCTATACTGTTCTCGAAATTATCTATGTATTAGGTCTTCGAGCATATGATACGCTCTAATCGCGCGAGCTTGTAAGTAGACAGATAAAACTCTTTATTGCATACCAAAAAATACAGAGAACCTACTCATTAATTACTTAATTAATGAGTAGGTTCTCTTGTGACATTAAAAATTCAGGGGTCCTGCGAAGCGGTTCTCAGACGACTTTGTGTTGACTTTGTTAATTTAAAATTATTTATTTCATTTATTGAAAAATATGTAGTTCGTTTCGTGGATCATGATTTAATATTTTTTGCTGTTCGTGTAAATGCAAGCCAAAATAAAATGAGAGAGTAAGTCTTAGTAACACATCAAATGCACAAAATGTCGTATGCTAATAGCGATAGCTGCCGCCAGATAACCTTTATGGGGAAATTTTGGATCAAAATTCAAACTCAGAAGGATCATTAGGGTTAAACTTCTTTCCGCCTTCTTTTTTTTTTGTTTTTTAACAAGATGTTTTGTAACAATTTGTTTTACCTCGTGTCCGTTCAGATGTTTTCAAGGATGGAGTGGGAGGGAGGGGATAAAGAGCCCAACGGAAGATGAAGATTAAATAACACTACTGCAAATAAGTAATCACGTGAACATTCGATTGGTCAATGTTTTGATAGGTAAACTGCTTATTGTACACCAACATATGTTGCAAAAAGACAATTTAAATAAGGAACTCGAAAAGCACAATAGGCGGCCTTATCGCCAAAGCGATCTCTTCCAGGCAACCTTTGGGTGGTAAGGAGAAAACAAATAACAATATCAAATCAATGCAATTTCACATAATAATATTAAAAATATTTTATACATATACACTTACTTGAGATGAATACAAAACATAAATACATAGATAAGTACATGAATATGCAGATATACCTACAAGTATTTATTTTGTTTGTGATATATGTAGATATATATTTCTAGAAATATGTATTTATATGTATTACTGTATCTGCATTGCTATAACATATGTATATGTTTATTTATGTGATGTGTTTATTGATTTTCAAATTCCAAAGAGTATAATATCAACTTTATAATGCACCCCTCTTGATTCTGTTTACTTAAAGGTTCGCTATTTACCTACATTGTGCCTATGCAATAAAGTTTAAATAAATAAAGAAATAGACGCATACATACAATATACAATGTACAATACTACTATTACTTCTATACTGTGTTATATCAGACCCGGGGAACTAAATCGGATTGTGTAAAGTTTGGGACATTAAATAACTTCACGTATCGGAATGTAATCCGGTACATGTCTGTTTTAATTACATTTTGTTCGAGCTGTATTGATTTTATGTTGAGGAGTTTAATGGAATTATTTAATATTAATAATTAATTTCAATATTAATAAACACATATACTTTTGAAAATGCTTTTATTGTATACTATAGTATAGCAGTCTAGAGTGGTTCCTAAATGTTAACTCGGCATATGAGTTAACTATGTCAAGTTTCATTAAAATTTGTTCAGTAGGTAGTTTTTGTTTGATGTGCGTTCAGACAGACAGACAGACAAACAAAATTTCTAAAAATTGTTGCTTTGGGCTTTATATCATTCGTATTTTATATTACAATCATTTTTTCATAATACATTTCAGACACAGTATTTTTCAGACACACAGACATTTCATAGTACAGACACGGTTTTGTGTAGGCTGAAGGCCTACTGTGTAGGTTCTTACATTACACTGACAGTCTGCATATATATACCGACCCCGCCGCGCCGGCGAGGACGAGGAGACGAGGACGTCCCCCTCGCTACACCGTCAACACACACCAGGCACGCACGTGCCTGGGCGCTTCTCGCCGACTCGCGATTCCGCGGTACCCTGCCAAAGCAACGCCCTAAGCCCAGGTCCGTTCCTTCCGCCGGTGTACCGGCGGGAGAGCCCTTAGGCTCGCCAGTGTACAGCAGTGGATCTTAAAAAGCATTTTTCTGTTTAGGTAGGTATATATCAAGGAATTGATTTCGTGTTAAGGTGAAGTGGAACGTGTGGTTGTTTTTATAAGAAAAAGGCTGCAGATGACCATACAGTTTGCTTGGTGGTGAGTGGATACTGTCGCCAATAGATAGACACCCGCGAAACATGTCATCTTCAATGCAAAATGGCAAACGTTGGCTCGCCCCTGGATACGCTGCCTACCTTTGGAGATGTGAGAATGGATTTGGAGAAAGGTTTGGAAAAATGGGGAGAAACAGGATAGGGGAACAGATGGGAATGAGCTTTGGTATATCTTACTCACTAACAAAACACGTACGAACGTTGGGGAATAGAATTAAGTGGGAAATGCAGTATATTTCAAGGTAGTCTTTAAGATATAAACTGTAGTCTGTAAACATGGTCAGTAGAGCAGCGGCTGTTGGATTGAAGCGTACACCCACACACTCAAGCAATTGTGACTTAAAATTCAATCTATAGTACTCATAAGGAACATTAGGACTATAGTTTTTCAATTTTTCGTTTTACTAACGCTGTTTTGTAAAAAAAAAATATCTGTCTAATTTAATTTCGAATTGTTTCAAGGATATAGGAGGGTATCTGGTGTCTACATAAACTGGGATATAAACAATCCTAACTGTTAAATTTAGTTAACACCAAAAGCATACCATACCATACAATCAGCCTACGTCTTTCCACTGCTGCATATGTACGAGTACCTCATCCAAATCTCGTCATTCACTATCGACAAACTAGAACAAAGATAACAAGTTAATTGTGTAATTTGTTATTATGTTTAAATACAAACCTCATAAAAACCAATCACCCACAGAAAGCATTAAAATACCCCAACAACTGCTCAAATACGTATGCGAAATCAATAAAAAAACATACATAATAATAGGTACACACGAGCATAAATTAATATGCGAAATATAAAGCATAACCGCTTATCCTGCTAACTGTACTTTAATCGTGATCCAAGCTCGATTATAGATCGAGAGATACCGCGGCTCGGACAGTAATGTCTTCATTACCCGCCGCCCGATTGATTCACATTGGTACCACGGTAATGGTAAGAACAGTGTAGAATCTTAAAACAAACCTACTAAATTGTACTTTATGCACACATATGTCGTGTGGCTTTAATGTACTCGTGTAAGATTTATTTCTTTGTATAAGTGTTTGTCGCCTTTACTTCTTTTTCTGTATAGAGAATTAAGCAAAGCCTCTAGCGACGTACTGAGATGCTAAAAATGTAAAATACAGAAGACTTGACGCGTAGGCAATAGTAACGTTTACAAAAGAATAATCTTATGCTTAGGCCTTTGTATTATCCAATTGAGCGTTTTCGCGATGCCTGCAGACGAGCGAAGAGGAGACGAACAAAAAACGATAAAATGATGTCATATTTCTATACGTAAACCTGCGCGTCTCAGTAGGTGGCTTCCATTCGATGACTTGTCTATCGGTTGTCAGTCCTGCGACAAATATGACTGATCATTACCACTTTAGCATGCTCAATCTACTAGCTATGTCGGTGACTATAATCCTTTAGCGAATATTATTTTACAAAGATACTCCAATGCAACTCTTTTTATAGCTGACCGAGTCACTTTGAACTTAAGAATCTGACTTACCGTCAGAGGCCGTAACTAATAAAGATGATTACGATTATGATTACCCACTGTATATTTTAATATACTGTGTTCAAACGTTATATGCAAGGTAGTAGTTACCTCGTGTAAGACTCGGGTAAAGTTTTTTACACTATGCGGGAATGGTAAAGCGACCTAATAGCTCCAACATTCTCACAAATAGTCGATTGTTCCTTCGTGTGCCATTGTTTCTTTGAGTTTAAAATTATTATACTCCATTCAAAATTAAATTCACTTACCATCAGGTGGATTTTATGTTAGTCTGCCGCATTTTTTCTATAAAAAAAAATCGCCAAAACTGTAAACAGCATATTTGCTTTTCTTGTTATCAATAACGTTACTGTGATGTTTGTGAACTTAACACGTAATTATATCTGAAAAGTTGGGTAAGGCAATCACTAAAATAAGTGTTTTTCTATTATTATATTGTCTTGTAGTATTTTATATGTAATTATTTTTTATACCATTTATTCACTTAATGTGTACGTATGTATGTATTTTGAATTAACATATAAGTAGGTATATATCTTATACTAATATATAATAATATTTTTTTATTAACAACATACGGTTGCGAGCGCAGTATGAGCTGATAGGTTGGCAGATATTTATTAAACGTGTTTATTAAATTATTATTATTGTTTAATTCACCGCCAATAGTTTCAATAGTTTAATTGAATATATAGTTTTGTATAATAAATATAAATTATATATAATAAAGGGTAAATAATTGTTACTAATAAAAACGATTACTCGCTATACTAGGTGATATTTGAAATGTCTGTACTCAATGATTTCAGCGGTTCGGGGAGGGTTGAATCTCATTTGAGAAGATGAATGTGAGGCATTTATTTATTTACATTATAAATAATAAGTATTATTAAAATAATAAATTTGAAGTGTATTTATATAATATAAGTAATTAAAATAGGTCTCAATCAAATTTTGTATTTTCATAATGGGAACAATATATTTTGTGAAGTTTAACTTCAAATAGATATCTACGAGTAGCAAAGTAAATAGCGTCTTTTGTGTGTATGTTGCTATTGAATGAAACCTTTTAGAAACTAACATAAATACAACATACATAATAAATATGATAATATACAGTTCCACAATTCTATGCCGAAGAATTTCAAAAGCGGCTATCTATGATCGCGTGCTTGTACTAACACAAGTGTCTGGTACAGTCAACTGCACATCGAATGTGACACACTTGAACTTTATTCAAGAGAGTTACATGTTAAGTCTTAGTGTCAGTTTTTTTACATTCATAAATATAATTCAGTTCTTTTAAGTATTTCAATAATAATAATAGATGTTTTACAATGTTACAAAAATAATACATGTTTATGAAACTGTCGCGTTTTCCTATAAGATTTGAATTGCAATTTGGGAGTCTTTGCTCACTCACATTGGAATGTAAATTGTATGATTGTATGATATGATGTGCCAGTGTGAAAGATAGAGTTTGCTGTTTTCCAGGTACACCGCAAATCTAATGGTGTTTTAAAAACTTTTCAAATGTACTAACTAATATTTAGGGGTCATCTATAAATTACGTCACACGTTAAGGGGGAGGGAGAGGGTCCACAAAGTGTGATGTGGTGTGACAGAGCGAGATGGGAACCTCTGTCACAGGAGACGAGCTGTGACATGAGGGTGAGGGGAAGGGAGGTCTAAAAACCACGAAAATTACGTGACGTAATTTATGGATAGCCCCTTATTTGTAAATTCCCAAAAAATCTCAGTAACAGTTTACCATCAGACGAGCTCTTTATTTGTCAGTTACTTTATTTTTATCTGAAAAAAAAATCTGTAAAACAAAATCACTGCCTTGAGTATAAAATAGTAACCATTACAATACTTTGCATCTACTGTTGTCTCTCTATGAAGATTTTAAATTTCTCAAAGTTTCTCACGCTAGGAGCATTAATTAATTCTCTACAGATATTTTATACAAATATATAGAAAAACTAGCGATATCAGCGACTTCGTTCGCTTGAATTTGTGATTCCTGTGGCAACTATATCATGGATCTGGATAAAAACTACCATAAATGTTAACCTGACACATAAGATATATATTTCTCCAAAGCCAGTCCTATATCCAAAGGTAGGCAGCGCATACGGGGGCGTGCCAACGTTTGTCATTTTGGACTAATGTTGGCATGTATCACGAATGTCTATGGGCTACAGTATCCACTTACCATCAGGTGGACTGTATGCTCGTCTGCCACCTTCGTCCATAAAAAAAAAAAATATGCCTAATTTCATTATAGTTTTAGCGTGATCCGCGTTCAGACTTTCAGACAGACAGAAAAGAAATCTAAAAATGACTGTTTTGTGTTCTGTATCGTTCGTAGAGTAAAGGGCAAAAAATTTTCAAAAAATATTGCACGTACAGACACTTGTTACGATTTTATTATATGTAGGTATAGACCAGCCAGTGCCAGCTACTTCATTCGCATAAACGTGTGATTCCCGTAAGATTACTTTAAATGTTAACTCAGCACATAAGTTTCAATGGCAAGTTTCATGAAAATCCGTCCAGAGGGTTATTGTGCGATGCGCTTCAAACAGACAGACGCTCGGACAGACAAAAATTCCAAAAAATATTGTTTTGAGCGCTGTATCACTTGTAAAGTATGTGACTTTTTTTAAATATTTCACGTATAGTCACCCGATTTTATTATCTGTATAGATTATTTATCGATGAAAACGCGACAGCAGCGTTTGCAAACGAAAACACTTATACCAATGATAACAAAATGTTAGAATGAAAGTGTTCCCTTTCATATGCAGTCGATTATACATCGAAATCTTATACAAAACATCAACAGAGCCTATTAATATGCTGTCAGTGTCCAGTACATGAAATTAGACAATTCATTAGTGGTAATTGTGTGGGATGAGTAAGCGCCTTACGATAATGACAAAGTCGGTGAAGTTTGGAGTAACGCGTGTGGTATTTCCGGCTATCCTAATGATGCAAATTTATAAAAAGTAGATTTGAAAATACGGATTTGTCATACACTAAATGAGAGGAAACTAGTAAAATTAAAGCCATATTTTAAGGTCGTAGAACTCAAATGTGTCAATGACAAAGCCATGGTTAAGTAGGTACAGATGATATTCTCAAATCGAATTTAGATATTGGTTACAATAGATCATAGATGATTGAAGATTGCAAATGAGCAGGTGGTCAACCTGATTGATGATCTCTGTTCACCAATACCTGCAATGCGAGGGGGGATGTGAATGCGCTTGAGCAATGAGATGTTTTTTTTATGGAATAAGGTTCACCTGATGGTCGTCCATAGACATCCGCGATACATGCCAACATCAGTCCAGAATGACAAAAGTTGGCACCACCCCGGATGCGCTGCCTTCCTTTGGAGATGTATGAATGGATTTGGAGAAAGGGTTGGGAAAATGGCGAGGGATAGGGTAGGATGGAAATGGGCTCCGACATATTTCATTCGCTACCGAAACACGTACGTACATTAGAGAAATAAGATAAAGTGGGAAATGCAGTACATTTCAAACAATAAAAGTAAGGTGTAAGTAAGGCGGTTCCAACTATACTTGTTAATTAAATGTTTAGATCCTGTCCTATTCAGTCCAATTCTACTCCGTCCAATCTCAACGACGGGAAACTCTCATTACTAATATTTTATTTAAATTTTGATTCTCAACTGGATTTCCAAAAGTAGCCTCTGCGACAAGTCGTCAATTTATCTGCTCGGCGATCGTTAAACACTGAGTTTCCCGGTCCGTGGTCTCGTCTTCACAATCAGTTGCCAGTACCTAGAGATTGAATGAGAAGAGTTGAAGATCGTATGTGGTGGGGAACATTGGGAGAGGCCTAAATCTAGGAGTGGAGAGACTGATGGTATGGTATACTATAGGAAGCGTCTCAACAGATATGCCATTTCTTATCATTGTTAATAATACATATACCACAGATGTTCATGTGTAACTGTGTCTGCTTACTACTGTGTCTGCTTACTACTGTCTGCTTACTACTGTGTCTGCTTACTACTGTCTGCTTACTACTGTATCTGCTTACTACTGTGTCTGCTTACTACTGTCTGCTTACTACTGTGTCTGCTTACTACTGTCTGCTTACTACTGTATCTCCTTACTATTGTGTCTGCTTACTACTGTGTCTGATTACTACTGTATCTACTTACTACTGTCTCTGATTACTCTTTCATCAAATATTGACATAGGACATTTTTATAGATTATCTTCTTTTATACACTTAGTGGTCAATAGATGACAGTCATCTATTGACCACTAAGTGTATAAAAGAAAATAACTATTGTGAAACAATTTCACTAGCTACAAGTCAAATTTAAGGAAATTTAAGGAGTTAGCTATAATACATGATTTATGTTAAGATAACGCTTTCTGTATTGTGCGCTAACTACACTATTTATCTTAATGCAGACCGGAAGTGATCTAGATAAGCCTTTTCTACTAACCACATGCACTTTGTTAGCCTGCAATGTCGGTAATTCAAGTCAATTCATCTTCCGTGAGCGAATTTGGCTAAATATAACCTAGGCTATATAAAATCACCACTCCATCCTTGCCCCGTGATATATTACGATATGACCCAACGTGTGGAACCATGAAAGAAGAATGACCGTTTTAAAGAAACAGTGGAATGTATTTTCTCTGCAGTGGTACCTCAAAGACTAATATCGTAATTGGAATATCATAAGTTGAGTTAACATTTTTAATTTGCATGTTATTCCTCAGTTTTTCAGAAATATACTTCTTTACTTTTTTTAATATAAACGTTGATATATTACCATATTCTTAGACGTTAAAATCTCCACGATATTATTTTAATCATTCATATTTTTCTCTAGATATATTTCTCTGAATGGAAAATTACTGTAACATTTGTTTTTTATTGTTTCATAACAATAATTGATATTCCTCGTTATTTCAGGAACTTCAATAAACTTCAATAATAGATGCTACAATAAATTTATTTTATCATCATCACCTTATTTTTATTTCCAATTTGTAGAATTATCAACTTCTACACTTCCGTCTTTAGTTTGTGACAAGATCACCCTCAATGCTTTCCATCATTCTGCACTATTATTTGACTTATAGATTAGTCCTACTTGTATGTGTCTTTACAACCTATAACCCTTCAATACCATCTCCAGTTACTAAGGCGTCAAGATTGTCCCTCTTCCTTTATAGAAATGTTTCACAAACGTTTTGGATAAATCCAAACACATTTTCCCGATTCCAAGTTCTTGTCAACAGGTTGATAAATAGCTTCTTATCCGTACCGGTACATCCCTTAAACTGATTCAAGTAAAATGCAAATCAAGTTAACCTTTTTCAATTCAGAGAGCGTTAACTTTCGACACGAGCCAAACGAGCGCTCTTCTTATTGAGTTAGTATTTAAGGCTGGATTTATTCAAAACAGTACAGCAGTTTACGGGGTGAGACCGTACATATAAATGAGGTGAAATGAGCTCGTTGGGTCTTGATACTTCAACTTTCTAGTTTGTAGTTAAATATAATTTTGTTGAATTGTTGTCCATTTCCTATCTGGAACTAAGTTTCTCCGTCGCTACTTAGAATCACATTTGCCATTTTCTAACGTATTGTCTTCGATTAAAAGAAAAATACTGTTTTTTATAATTACAGTTAATTATTTTGGAATAAATACGAAACTATGTATATACGATGGTCAAAACACAACAATAAATAACGAGTTTAGAGCAAATAAATGGAGAAATAAACAAACTTTATTTCAATATAATATACCTTTATATAGGTATGTATATACGTGAAGATACACACACCACTAGCGATTACGTAAAATTGTGTGAAATGTTCACTGAATAGGAAAACGAATTTTTTTATTTCGACGATTTTTCCACTGGCTTTAGTTCTAATGTAGTGTGATGATAAATCGCATGTCCATTCGAACGAAATATACTTTTTAAAGTTAATTATTTGGTATATAGGTACGATATACTATCTCTAACAAGAAATTACATTTTTCTTTTTATCATGTCGCAGATTTATTTATTTCATTTTTCAATTAAACCTCTACAGTAAATTTTAGATTTACTACTGTCTCACAATTAATTATTACTTTAATAGTAGCTATTACATAATGTTACATTATTGAAGAAGTTCTTTGAGCAAGCAAAGTCCTTGAAACGTGTAAAGCATTACATGCGAAAAGGACAGAACATATTAAAGGGCCATTACTTTAACATCTCCTCACGTTCTCTCAGTTAGCATTTAGTTCATAAATGGTACTGTTTACTCGTTATTCATAATGGATATCCACAACGAGGTATTAAAACTCAGGATTAGTCACACCCGCGGCTTTACGAGTGCCGACTTCTACGCTCGTTTCTCCTCAACTGGCGCGACCTTTGAGAGCTAACGTTTAGTATTCAAAGAGCACATGCTTCATAATTCCGTCGCTGCTTAATACAAGCTCATACTCGACCACCGCGGTTCAGAACCAAAAACAAAAGACCTTCCTCACCTCTCTCTGGTAATCCAAAACCGAATCTCCCGAGAGAGATTGTCCGATCGGTTACGGTCAAGTATTCTTGGACGCTTTATCTCATACTTGCTCTCATCTCTTTGTTTCACGAAAACGTGATATAAAAGATTAACTTATTAGTATTCGAGAGGCAGAAGCAGATCGGCTAGTGATGCGTGAGAAATGCTAGAATTCTAACGTTGAATGATCGTATGTTGTTGTCATTGTTTCATGCATTTAGTTACGCAAAGTTGTTACGCAAGTTGTTAGTTGTGTTAGTTGTTACGCATCACCCATGAAGGCCTGTGACACACACCCAGTAGCAGATTAGTGGAAGTGGTAATGATAATGATGGAATTGTAATAATCACTAATTATGTCCATCAAATAAACCACGGTCACGTAATTAATTGGATTTATATTATAATTAAAATTGTTGCAATTGTAATTAAATTTTATTCGCTAAAACAAGATCTCTGAAAGTAAACGTAAATTGATTTAAAATACCTTCTTAATATATTACATTTAACTGTAAATAATTAATGGCCTTTCAAATAAGAAGTATTTTATTATTTCATTTCAGATTTTTACTAAAACATTTTATACAACACAAATCAACAAACAAGCTATCTCCTTTTACAAACACCAATATTTTCTGCATGCCCTCGCTAACATCACCTAATTGACTGTAAAGTAACACCAAAATTCAACGTTTTCAAAGAGCCGAATCAGACTTTTTAATTCAATTAACACCCCCGAGCGAAGTGCTCCTACCAAAGTTGCCGATGAACGTATCTCCAAAAGAAACTATTAGGAACAAAAGAGCAAGTTTCACGACCATAAATAAAACGGGCAAGCGGAATCCCGGGGTAATGAAAGAAATAAAGTACCTTAATTGCTTCTTAAAGATGAACGGGAATATTCTAACCCTCAACAGATTCTCTCCTATTAGGCTTTTCCGCCATTCGTTATTTCTAGCAAGGGTATTCATAAAGTTACCTATACCGAAGATGGTAGTTATTATTCAGTACCTACCAAATTATTAATACCAGTAGCTATAAATCAGTGGTTACTCTAAGGGGAAATGATTTCTCCACTAATAGATAATAAATTATCTTCTTCAACTTAACATTTATTGTAGTTGAAGAAACTCTGGTTTGTTTAAACAGTTGATGTAGTTGTAGTCGTTAACCGTTAACCGTTGTAGTTGTTGTGAACCGCGGTGGTCGAGTATGAGCCTTTAATAAGCAGCAACGGAATTATGAAGCGTTTGCTCTGGTTGTAGTTGATGAAACATTCCATTTTCATCACTTATTAGAATCGTGTATTTGAGTATTCGTACCAAACAGAATTGTTATAATAACATTTGTATTTTGGAAATTTTAACTATTTATTTTAATTAATATAACTCATTAAAAAAGATATAAATTCTAAGGTTGTATTGGAACTGACTTTTGCACATTTTCCTGTTAAAATTAAATTATATTGAGAGGTGGAAGTCGAAAATCGGTTTCTATTTCCAAACAAAGTTATCTACAAATATATCTGACCGAGATGATAAAAAATTCACACCAGTAGTGTCATGAAAACGAAATGAGAGGAAGGACATATCAATAGGTATGACTATCTTTTAAGGGTTCAATTTTATCTATTACCAAGTGGCATATATTAAATATCAAGTTATTTCCTTTAATTACATACAATTACATACCACAAAATATGAAAAATCTGCTAGTTGATATTAAACTAGAAGTATTCGTATTGATTGTTGATCAATAAAATATGTCAATCAATAATTTACAAAAACATTATACAACTAACTATAACATCACGTCACGATCAACAAGCCAAAAGTCATGGTATAACCATAAATATCGTGATGGGAGCCGCCGGCGAAAGTTAGCGTGTAATGCAAGCGTAGATATCTAAAGTGTCTAGATATGTCCAAAACGGGCGCACGGATAGGGAAGCAACGTGAATAATTTCATAGGCCATTACAAGTCCGCTCCTATCGCCAGAAGCGGCAAGCGCGAGTGTTTCGTCACGACCAAACACAGATACAGATATGAGATGACGCGAGGAAGCTTGAATTTTGTAGTTTGACGTGAATAATAGAGGTTATTCAAATTTAGATGACGAGAAAATAGAAACACGTAATTGTTTTGTACACAGAATATTCTATTAGGACTTTGAACAAATTAGAAGTTAGAATTAGAAGATGAGTTTTTTAAAGCAGTAAATCAATTATTTTGACATATAAGTAATGTCTACAAGTGATGTCGTCAATTATACAATATTAAAATTTATGAGTACATATAAAATTACGTTTAATATACATTAGCAATTATTTGAAGGTTATCATTATCTGATAATTGTAACATATATCAATTTTGTACTTGCCACATATGTCTTGCATCTCCGTACCTACCCTGTAACAAAAAAAGTCACATCAAGTCGGTATAAAGATAGCACGTTGTCGTACCCGACGCGTCAGATTAATGATCTCAGATTATTACGTTGCTGTCTCAAGTCGGTGTCCAAGACCAGAGCTGAGCGTTGATAATGGATCGTACACTACTTTACTATAGATTTGAATACGTAATATAAATTTCAATACAATACTGACTAATTTATAAAGTCTATATAAATTGTTAATAAAAACTGAAATAACAATTATAATATGCCAGATTTCAATCTTCTTTTCCAGGTAACATTTCGAATTACCTTCAAAAGCGAGTGCAGAACAAAAGCAATTTGATATGTCGAAATTATAATAGAAGATATAGACGTTTCAAATAAAACATTAGTTTAATAAAACCCTCCAATCAAACAACACACACCGATATCAGAGGCATTAGCAATGAAATTATCGACATAAATCAGAAATACTGCTTCAACTGACAATATAATGGCAAACACAAAGCCCTCTAAATAATTAACATCGCATTTCTAATTTCTGATGTTCTCGCAAACATCATTAGACAGCATCAATAGATGAAACTGGTTTGTATAGCCCGTAATTAGAAATGGCCATTAAAAGATGAACTGTGATAGTTCAATAAATTTCAATGATATCTTCTATTACTATAAAGAATGAAGGGGGGAAGGGTAGGTCAACTTAGACTAGCAACGATAGATGGTTATCATCAGCAATATTAACTTTTTTAATTGAAACTTGATAGTCAGTATTCTGTTTCTAAAATTCAACGGCTTTATGTCCAGGAATTTATGAATATGAGAGTCGAAATTTATGACACATTATACTTTGTTCTTATCTTTTAATTTAATATAATGTTAGTATGCTAATTTATAAAGCTCCTTTTACTATAGTTTCAATTTTAATAACTTTCTATTATTAATAAAGTTCATTCGACAATTTTATTATGTGAAGTTTATTATGAAAGAAATTCATTTATATTTTATTACAACTAAATTTGAAACTCGGCGTTGTTTACGCCAAAAAACTGCGACTGCGAAAAATAAACTTAATATATTCACTATTCATATTAGATTGGCCTTATGACAGTAAATATGAATACATTTTGCGGTTGGTTAACTTTCCTGGAAAAAGGCAGTGACGGAATTCTTCATAAAATAATCTTATTACACATTAAATATTGTCATTTGTAGTCTTAACTATTATATTTCGCGCCTACATATTTTTGGAAAATAATTATTCGTTCAATGTTTTCGATTTTTAAAAACAAAAAACATTACGGTAATCAAAGTATTCTTACCACAAACACAATTATATCTAACTTATATCGCATTATAACGAATGCGCCTTAAAATGTTACGATAATATTGCAACTCAGAAACCATGTTCTCATATACCATACACAAAGATAATCCCAAGTGCCAATTTCATTACCAATCTCAAATGTAACTTTCAAATCTCGTAACATACGAATTCCCAATTCATAACTTAGTAACTTAACCGCTGAAGGGTATTGAAAGAGATAAGCATTATATGCAATTTACTTTACGTTCCTCGTGAGGAAATTCACTGGAGTCTTGGGAAACAGAAATGGTCCCAACAAAGGTTCGTCGATACATTAGGTCCCCACATTAGGTATCGAATCGTTGGAGTAAATAAGAGTTGGAATAATATAGGGAGTTCTATTAAAGTGATTGTGTTTTTAGTGGAAATCAATTCGATTACAGTTTGGTTAAATGGTCTGTTGGGTGAACTAGAGGTGTTTTATATTATGGTAGGTTTTTTAATATACCCTTTTTTTTTTTCTAGAAATATAGGTCTGCCTATAATGTCCCACTACAAGGCACAGGCCTCATTTTGTAGTCGCGAGAAGCTTTCAGATCACAACCGATCACGAGAATCCAGTCCGAATTGACGGCTAATGTTGTTTATATTCCTCCAAAAAAAATTAAATACATTTAGGTAAGCCTAATGTTACAGAAAATAATCTGGATTTGTTTGTCTTAATAAAAAAAAAACTATTTTATGTAAATCCTTTTCAGCGATCATGTTTTAAGTAAAACAAAATTTTATTGCTGTTGGTATATATAGCATAGCGAGAGTTTAGACGCAGGCTTGTATGTTGGTGTAGGTACTCGTATCTTATACTCGTACATGTTTGAAGCGGCAACATTATCGAGAACACTACACGCAGTAAGTATCTTCTTTTTTTAAACTGGTAAGTAATTTTCAAACATACGTATATTTTTTTAGAGAATGGATGTATGCAAGAAATGCGGCTGTGTTTTCGCATCAACCTTCGCTGGGATACCTCTACTTAATTATTTAATGTTACTCGTGGGCGGACGAGCAAGCGGTTCCACGTGATAAAATTAAAATATAAAATAATAATATAAAATCCCAGTAATTAAAATTGATTAGGTATTTAATTCCTTTGTTTGTTTATTCTTCATCAGATCAATGCGCACATAGAGCAAACAAAACTTTGATTGTCAATTTATGTAAATAACTATTGTGTTTTTATCTTCAAGGACAGAATGAAACGCTAAATTTATGATCCAGTATTGTCCAGGACATGAATATGTTCCTATCATATATCAGGACCCATGTTCCTGTTAAATGGATCATAATGGGTGCCTATGCACCACAGCCGACCAGGGTATTTATCTTATAGGGTATTTATCTTATTCAGGTAGGTATATTGATAGGTATAGGGTAGGCCGATGTATTTATCTCAACGAAATAAATACATCGTGAGGCACAATAATTCTGTAAATATGAGTTTCGAGATGGGAGAGGACTAAACAAAACCGGTCGACGAAAATGAGCTAACTACGCAGCTTAGACACAAAACTTTTTAGGTAGACACGAGTATAAACAATACGGGATTAAGCGTTAATCATGGCTCAATTATAAAAATACGACGATGAAGAGGAATGACAAAAAGTGGGAACAATTCAATTAAAAATATTATGCAATAATATATGCCAACACGTACAGTACGGCTAGAAATATAATGCGCATAGGAATCTTCGTCATACTTCGTATTTCCGACAAAAACCGAATCACAAAACGTAACGTGCCACGTGGTGATTAGGCCAGTTGTCATTGAGTCTTAACGCCAACCGTACACGTGCACTTGTCACGGAATTCTATAGAGCTGTTATTTTTACACACCAATACGACCTTTGTCGAAGTGTGGCGAAGATTCCTATGCGCATTATATTTCTAGCCGTACTGTATGTTGATTATTTCCGCATTAGTAAATTCAAACAATTGCTCCCTATTTTTCGATTCACCTAAGGTGTTAACTCTTTGACTCTTATATTATTCCGAAATATTCAATCGGCCGTGTGGGAAAGCAGCGGCAGATAACGGTTATACGTTGCAATGCGGGTAGTATTGCCTCATCGATTGTTGATTCAATTTGAGGTTGAGTGTACTTGTATGTATCTGAAGCGTTTACTCTAATAGAAGTTTACTTTAATAGAAGTAAAGTGGATTTATGAATTACATAAACATTCCGAGTTTGTTAATTAATCAAACGAGATGATAATACATAGAAAATAATGTTTTACTTCAAGAGCATTTTGAAGTTCACTATCAAAATTTATTCATAGTTTAAATATACACTGCTGGTGAGGAATAACTTAGATCGGTGTTTCCCAAAGTATAGGTCGCGACCCACTCGTGAGTCGCGAGCGAATATTACGTGAGCCCCGAAAAAAATAAATTTAATCTAATTTTTATTTTTACTCATTAAAAATTTCGATTATCACTGGATAATGTATTTTTTTCTTATTTTCTTAATTGTACAAGCCTTCGCATAACTACGCTACGTAAACGAGAACATGCTGCAGCGGCGACACAATGCTATTTTCATGTAAGGCGTAGGGTGGGTCCCGAACTATATGATTTTTTTTAGGTGAGTCGCGGTTCATATAACTTTGGGAATCACTGACTTAGATGATTTGATGATTTAAAAAAAATAAGACACGCCTTTAAGTATAAGAACAATAAAGTAACCAAAAGTTACAAGAAAATTAACGCGACTGTGTACAAACTCAGACGCAGATTTATTTTGCAAGACATTCGCGAGCATTCATTAAATTACACCAAGAATAAACTCATTAAAACTTAACACTAAATTATGAAAATTATCTAAACAGCGTCTCAGCACCGTAAATTGCTAGAACAAACTTGTGTTATCCAGGCAAATCTCGGTGAAGTACTTTAGCTTGTAATAAAACAAATGGATTCGGTGTGCCTCAAGTATCCCTTATTGTCACAGCTGCGCTGTTATGTAGGTACTCTATGTGAATGTAAAAATTGTATGCAACTGTAAAATCATTTACCAGTAAACTTGAATAAACGTAACTATATGTTGTAAGATTAACAAACATCTTATTGAAAGTTTAGTTTTAAAAAAGGGATGATTGAGTTATATATGGATCAGTATTTTTTTAATTCAGTTCAGTAATTGTCTTGTATTTCTTTAACCTTTAAAACAGACATACATTCAGAAATAAATTAAGTGATGAGTTTAACTAATGTCTACAATTACAATTCAAAAAGCAACTATTTTTCGATTATTGTAATTCTTTGTTTTATACTAGCAAGAACATTATTAATATGTGATGTTCGCGCCAATAACATTGGTGCTTTTATTTTGTAGGGTAATATCATATTTTATTGCCCACATTTTAAATAATCACTTCCATCGATTCTTTTATATCGCTGCACCTTTTGCATACCCGCCAGTCTACCTTGTCGCAGCTGGGTCCGTCCCACTCGCGAGGAAACCGCGTGGTCGTGGGCTCTGTCCACGACTGTCCGCTAATTGGACTCTTTGGCTCAACCCCGTCGCCGCTGGTTATGTACCGGTTCGCGAGGAAACCGCGTGGTGGCAGACATAATCCAGTCTAGCGATCGATCCCTCCCGTCGCCGGTCGATTGTGAAACTCACATATTTGGGTGGTCTCCTGGACCCCGGAATTAGCACACGCTGTGTCTATTCTATACCGCGAGTGTATCTGATCTAAGCTGCATCGCTGCTTAGTACCGAAGGACGCTTATACCAAGTGGAAAGTCGAGAAGAAGCCGAGAAGAAGCGCTAAGAGGCTGGGAAGAACACAAGGCAACCGTAAGCTTGGTCGGAAGGCAGCTATTCTCGGCATATAAGGTCAGGCTTTCTATTTGGATATTTTTATCAATAACAAACCTATGGATCCGCACGTGGATTAGCGCACGGCTATATTGCTTAGCTGTCGCGTTCACACATTTATAAACAAAAGGACTTTATTTTCGATATAGACTTTGGTAAAAATATTCAAATTACAAATTTCATCGTCTCAAGATTCTGTTTAAATCGAAACATTCTCTCTGACATCTGATTATTAAAGATAAAAATTTCATTAAATGCAACAATAGAAGCAATATAAGATCGTTATTTTTTTAATGATTTCTCTAAAGTCTAATTATCTGGGAAATATAGAATATAGTATCTTCTCAGATTGTCTTTTGTCACATATAACCGTTAAGAAATTTTGATAACGTCGAAGAAGTGCTAATGACGGTATTAACTAATTTAGATAATAGATAAAACTCTTAATTGCACATAATAAAACAATAACAGACATTGTAACACATAAAATGCACAAAAGGCAGTAGCGATCTCTTATTTAAATACACATTAAAACAAAGTTAAATGTATGTGTCAACTATTCTTTTCAATTTCGTAATTTTGTCTTTTACTAGTAATTACATACACATTGAAATTTTCATTTTAATATTCTTTTCAACGTTTAATTTTGTGATCTTTCGATATAATTTCAAAAGCAACAATCGCATTCGTCTTTAATTTACGTTCCACGTTCAGCATTCATGTATTTGTATTTTATTGAGTGGCCCTTTTCATTAAAGCCTCCGCTAATGAGACGTGTTAATGGACACTTCCTGGCTTTACCCTACAGTTTGTATAAAACATTGGGCTCTTTAATTTGATTCTTTTTGGAAGTGTTTCAACGTTCTCTTTATAAATGTTTTCGATACTTTTCGATAAGAATCATGATACTAAATATAAGAGAAATTGTTCTAATAGACTTAATTTTGTAGACAAGAGAAGGGTGCTAACTTTTTTAATATAGCGTCGAGGTTTAAAAGGAAAGCTAAATTAGATACAATAACATTATGAGAATATTTGTAAAAACAAACTAATCTTAGTCATAATTAGTCACAATCAGACTAGATTTACTAATATGTAGTGACTTCAACCGCACACACTCACTCGTATATGAACATTTGTGAATGTATTTACGTAACCTTTGAGTATATTAGTCAGTGTATAAGATTCTTTATTTAAAACTTAGGGTGAAAGAAGAGAGTTCGATCTATCATTTTTCATTCAGAACTAACTTAATTTAAAGTCTAAGATTTTGCATAATTTGCGCACAGAAGACTGCCGTGAAAAGCAATATCGTGTTTCGGGAGTGAGTGAAAAGTGTTGGAGTTATTTCACTTCCTTCAACAATTCATCCCTTTATATCCTATTCCTGTTCCAAATAGCCTGTTGACATGAAGCTGCGTAGGTCCGAATAAGATGGCGTCTCTTGATGTCGGAGGCCAAGATCCACTTCGGGTCGCTGAGCTCATGGAGTAAGTAAGTAAGTTGGTATATCCTATTCCTTAATATTTCCCTCTTTTCATGAATCAAGGGAAGCGAAATGGGATTGCATAATCATGTAATAGTATGTTCTTTTCTTCCCAATATTTTTCCCAAAATCCGATTTTCTAACTCCTCGTAGATAATATAATCAGAGCATTTCCAGACTCCGGACGCCAAGCAACGTTCGCATTATATCAGGAATGCATCATTGTGATTTTGTTGAAACTGACTGTTATTTTGGACTCAGCTGGTCTCTGGAGACGTAGCGAAAATTTTCTCAATTTTCCAATTTGTATAAGGTTCATCAAAATCTACAATGGTTTTAAAAAAACATTCAAAGAGTGATATCTATTTACTGCTGTAGATTCGCTGAAGCCTATCGTGTGCGTTTATGATATTGTTATAATCAATACTTGTAAATAATTATAATAAAAAAATGATTGATGATCATTTGCCCCTTTCTTAATGTACTTCTGTGGTGCCTATCTTACATAACCGTTTCAAACAAGTTAGATAAACGTAATTTGGAAAAGAGGTCATCAGCAAAAGGGAAGTCGAGGAAAATGAAAGTAAAAACAGTCGATCGCAAGAAGTTCCTTCCATTTATGCCACAATATGTCTTCCTTTTATAATGTTTTTCTAAGAGGTATACAGAATTATACACGTACTTACAATTTAAGCTATACAGAAGATTGGTTTTACAAATCGATTTATTGGTAATAAGTAATTTATTCGTTTTTTAAGAATCGCCTCTTTTGATTTTTCTAACTTCGATGGGAATGGCGTACGCTGCAGTCGTATAGAGGCTCGATGCGACCGAGTTACCCTTCTCTCACAGAAGACTGCCGTAAAATATATCATGCGCGTGTTTCGGAAGTTAGTGAGATTTTCCAGAGCCCCACTCCCATTTCCCATCCTATTAGATATCCGTGGACGACAGTATTCACTTACCATGGCTTGGAATGGCTGCTCGTCTGCCGACTTCTTTCTATGTAAATAAATGCTTACCCACGATGGATATTAGTAGTTAGTTTAATACTAGGACTATTAAATTACTAAAATAAAAAAAAACTTATTCAGTACATAAACATTCGAATGAAATCTACAACTACCTGCAAATGAGTATCTATAACTTTTCCTCTATAATTCCATCTTCCTCAGATGGAGTAACTTGAAGCTCGCAAACGACGTTACTTAAAAACTTCTTTGATGTTAAATGAATCAACATCGGGTCTCGCATTTTTCTCTTATTTTAATTTCGTCACTTTTATGTCTTTCTTCCTGATACAGCATTTTCTGAGATTCGGTGATGAAAATATATTTTAATATAAGGAGAGATTGGCATCGTCCGACGAACTTGTGACGTACTCTGTGGTGACAAGATGGGCAAAGTTTTTTAATAAAATATGTACCGAGGGAGCGGAAGGCGTTTCTTTTATGATGTCCTCAAAATCTTGTTAGGCCAAATTTATGTGTATAATGAATTTGCGGATCGTGTTACTTATGATTTATTTGGGATAATTTTAAAAGGTGAGTGATATCTTGATCTAGAGACTATATCGAAATTTTTAGATTTCACTAATGTTCATTTGATTTAATCCACTCCTCGCCGATGATCCTGGGTGTGTATTATAAGGCCCCAGCAGAATATCAGCGCTGTGGTTCGTTTACTTTGTTTCACAGATTTATGCTTTTTGTGACCGCGACACACATTTGCATACTTATTTTTGTTTAAACACACTTATTATTCTATTTTATTACTAAGTATTTCTTGTGTTTTGTGTCGTATTGTGATAATTTTTTTTTTTAATTTTTCTTTCAAATTCGACACAATTACTATACCATTTAATAATTCAACTTAGGTTATTATATTGTCGTGCGCGGGATCTGTAGACATTATAATTCTTTATCTAAGGGCTCTGATTTAGATGTGGGCTCTTCGCTTCATACATACAAATTTAATTTATATAAATTCATAAAGTAATTTTGCCTTTAGTCTTGTAATAATAATAGTCATAGTAATCAAATTGATCGCGACCTTGAATGCGTTCGGCGCACGAATTTCCTTTCTATACTCGTATTTTTATTCGGAACGAGATTTCTGTGATACGATACGAGACTGTAGACTCTACAGTCTCGTATCGTATCACACAAGCCGTCAGTCAGGGCCGCGCCTCGCCGCCTGACGCCATAGTATTTATATAATTAGTAGTTTAGTTTGCTGCCACGATGGAAGTCGTATTAAAAAATAACGCGATTTTTTAACTTTTCCATGGTCGAAAACATAAACGACTTTTTGCGTGGATCTAAGCAAAAAGTCGTGTGACGGAGAAAGAGATGAATAACGGATCTTAAAAAGAATGTCTTAGCTTTAAATTAAAATTAACTTGAATATGGATTCCAAGTCAAACGCAAGATAACTAAGTTCAAAGTGGCCACTATGAACAAACGGCAATTTCATAGGTGAGGCCCTAATATTAAATAAGTATTGCATTAAGAAAATTTCAAGCTCTTAGAACAGTTCATCAAAACAAACTGCTGAAGAACCAAGTCTAATTGGACTACTTTCAAAAGTTTTAGTCATTGACAACTAAGAACAGCGTGGAGACACTTGGGTATATGAGTCTTTGGACGGAGACCAACAGTGTAGGTGGGGTATCCTCGATTCAGGTGAACTGAAAATTGAAAAGTTTGCTAGTAGCTGCTTAGTTAGATAATAAGAGCAGAATCTGTGGTAGCGAGCATTGATGGAAGCCTTCATCCAGCAGTTTGGAAATACTGGCTTATAAATAAAAAATATTGAATGTTACAATGATATTTAATAACACAAAACTGTTAACCTACAAAGCGAGTTTAAAAGTCAAACAATAATTGTCAATAACACACGGTCATAATTGCTAATAATTATGTCGAGAAAACTATTTAACTTTGTTTATGACGAACATAATTTAATCAGGATTGAAATATGCCATGGAAAGTTGGATAGAGGCAACCATAAACTGAGGTTTACGACAAAATCTGTACAATATTTGTATCGTAAATCACTAGCATGATCTGTTTTTGTGGAGCGGAAGTACTGAACTGTTGAGCGGACAAGAAATTGTTTGATCGGCAGAGATTACAAAAATATCTAAAGCTAGAAGTATATGTAGGGATGGAGGTAGGGACACATGTAGTCACATCAGTTATTCACACAGTGCAACCAAAATGCACACGGTATATTCTATGGGTAGCTATGTTTTAACCTAATTACTGCAATGCCGAAAAGGAAGTGTTATAAATTTGCTTTTTTAGGGGCACAGTGCACGATGCATTCTCACAGCCGCTGGGTGCACTCGACTGGTGACGTTACCCCTCCCTCACAAAACTTTGAAATGTACCGCATTCCCTACTTTATCGTATTTCCCTAATGTACGGACGTGTTTCGGTATTGAGAGAGATATGTCAGAGCCCATTCTAATCCCATCTTGTCCTATCCCTCTCCATTTTCTCGACCCTTGCTCCCAATCCATTTCTTGTATGTTCATCTGCCGCGTTTACTGTTTAAAAGAAAAACCATTTATCTTAGAATATAAGGTCCTACTAAAATAAGGTCTGTAGAACCTTATATTCTAAAATTCTATAGTTATATATAAGAATAGTTATATTATATTCTAGTAGGTATGTCACTCAGTGAGTGGGTTAAGTGACAATATTGATTAAAAATATAAGAAACAGTCCAGAGCCTGTGAAGGTGTGATGGAAAATTAGAATCAAATTAGCATCAGGGGGCAGCGCCGTGCAGATGTCCGTGGGCGACGGCCACCACTTACCATCACGTGGCCCGTCCGCTCGTCTGCTATCTGTTCTATAAAAAGAACATCATCTGATTAAGAATTCAATTTGCTAAGTACGTGTAAGTAGGTATGAACTACGTGAAGAGAAGCGTGTTCAACGGTCAAAAACCAAAGCGACCGAGTATGAATGTTACGCATATAAATTAATCACCCGAGGTCGGGGTTAGGTAGTGTGATTTCAGGATTTACAGTACGAAAAAAGAATATGGACATTCCCTTTTTCCCAGGAATCATATACTTCTAAGTTTATTCTTAGTTCTTCTTCTTCTTTTGGCGCTACCACCCTTTGTGGATTTTCGCCTCCTCCACTAATCTTTTCCAGCCGCCTCTATTCGTTGTCTCTCTTCTCCATCCTGTAAACTTTCTCATGTGCCTCAGATCCTCCTCCACGCAATCTATCCATCTTCTCTTAGGTCGGCCTCTTGGTCTTTTTGCTGCGGACTCCATCTAGTAATCATTTTTACTTTTCTATTGTCAGGCCTCCTCTCCAAGTGGCCCGTCCATCGAAGCCGTGGGGACTATTGTTTCGTTATGAATCAGTTCCTCCAATTAGTGATTCATTCTGAACGATAACTTCCGTTACTTTCTTTAACTGGACCGAAAAAAATGCGGAGGAAATTTTTTTCAAAGACGGCCAGTTTCTGTTCTTCTTTTTGTGCCAGAGTCCAGGTTTCGCAGGCATATGTGAATCTAAGTATCTAAGTTTATTTCGCTACTGTAACCCATTTTTAAATCTATTTCAGTTTTCTTGATATCCTCACTACGAACCATAAGCTTCGTAATAATGTGGGTATATAAAATGTATCCATTTTCGATAACAAAAAAACATTGTGTAGACAATGTTTGCAAGTATGTACCAGCTTTAACAACCAGATTCAGAATCCCGGGAATCCCGGGGTATACCCATATTTTAACATAGGTATACATTTTGTCACAAGTACCTAAATCGCACTATCTAACCCCGACCGCTGTTGATCAATCACTAATTATTTATTTTTTTATATAGTAAAAAAATAATTAAATACTTGATATTTTTTAGTTAGATGTAATATTTTTAATAAGCTGATTGACATATTATAATATTTAACACTATTTTTGTAGGACCTTATCCATATAACATTATTATCAAGGAAAGATTTTTTTTGTAGTTCACTTAAAGGTCATGTTTGCCGCCTCCGACGAAGCGTAGGTTCGTCCATAGAAAATTTATAAAAGTTGTACCATATTTTTCTAGAACTTAATCTAATCCATTACTATTTTTGAAATGTGTGATTAGCACTCGTTTGCTATTCACACATTATTCAAAAATAACAGCAACATCGTCAGTTAAAGTAGTTAACATTTTTAATCCGCTTAAAAGCGTTGGTAATTGACTTAAAACGGCACACAAAGTACTAACTAATTGGCCATTTATTTAGTGAACTCAACAATTACTTTTAGTTGCTATGCCAAAAATATTCATTTTAATTTTTTTACAACCCAATTCTTATTGCCATGGAAGATTTGAAGGCTTTAAAAACCGTTCAGCTAGGTGGACTGACTGTATTGTCTGTGGTTTTGTCAAACGAGTGCTTACCACCCTATGGCCATAGACTATACACGCCCTCTTGTCAGGTGACCTCTGTAAGACACACATTCACGTGTATATGTCTAATAGAAACTGCTACACAGGTCACTACCTGTGTACGTTCAATACACCATTTGGGTGTTACAAATTTAAAAGATTACCCTTCGGTCTATCTGTAGCACCAGAAATTTTTCAAAATTATAATGAAAATGCCTTCGGAGATATCCCTGGTTCAGTGATTTACTGCGACGATTTATTGATATGAGCAGAAACAGAAACAGAACATGATTTAATATTAAAAAAAAAAAAGGAAAGACAATACACTGACGACATAAAGAAGTCCAGTGATGGTGGCTGATCGTGTGTGGTGGAGATTTCTGGGAGCTGCCTATATCCAGCAGTGAAAAAACATAGGCTGATGGTACGGTATGAGAGATAAATCCCACTCTATCCCGTCCCACTTTCGCAACCCTTTCTCCAAATCCATTGCTACATCTCTAAAGGTAGGTGGCGCATCCATGAGTGTGCCAACGTTTGGCATTCTGGACTGAATAGTTGGCATGTACCGCGGGTGTCCAAGGGCGACAGTATCCACTTACCACCAGGTGGACTTTATGCACGTCTGCCGCCTTTTTCTATATAAAAAATATCCACCAAGATTTAGAACACATAGGAAAAAGGTACCTAGAATAGTAAATTTTCGTTCATCTATTTATCGATCATATTCCACAAGTCCACCACTCAACAAATCCATCATACTAAGAAAAAAGACAAGAAAATACTAAGGATAACGTCAAAGGATGGAACGGGAAGACTAATTTAAAATCTAATAAACAGTACTACATGAACAGATTGTTCGTAAAATCTTTTCAGACGCGTTCTCCAGAACCTGTTTGCAAGATTTCTGTGAAGATCCCAGTTTGTTGTATCCCAAGATCCCAGGTACTTTATTCCTAACTATTAAATTCCTATTTAACTATTTAATAACTTTATTCCATAGAAACATGCTTTGTTTCGTCACATCTTACTAGACGAAAACGCCAGGAAACAAGCGCGCTGAAACCCTGATGAAGGGATACAAGCGGAAATTATCCTGAGAGTTACTCGCTCTAAACGGCAACGACGTTTGTACTGTCACTAGGGTACTTACGGGGCGCTGCAGACTGAACAAACATATTTTTTTATCCGCGATATCCGCGATAGACGCCAATATCAGTCCAGAATGGTAAACGTTGACACGCCCGCGGATGCGCTGCCTAACTCAGGAGATATAGGAATAGATTTGGAGAAAGGGTTGAGAAAATGGGAATAGGCTCTGGCATATCTCACTCACTATCGAAACACGTACGTAGATAGTAGAAATACGATGAAGTAGGAAATGCAGTACGTTTCAAGGGAGAACAAACAAACTTCGGTGCGAACAAACATACAATATGAACAAACATATAGAAATAATGACATTTATTAGTATTACCAGACACACTATTCATATAAAACATAAACTATATAAGCATATTTAACATACAGGTGTGTATAGCCACTGGTCTAATGGGCTACAACTTAAGGCATGTACACACTTGTAGACATGTCTCGCGATTTGTCTCCGAGACATGTCTAGAGTTGTCTACATAGACATGTCTATAGACCGATTGCCGTCTACGAGTCTGTTGCGAGACCAAAAATCGCAGGTCTACGGTCTCCCGATCGGAATGGGAGACCAGGTGCAACGGTAGACACATTGCGCAATATTTCGCCAGTGTGGACCTCACGACGAGACGCAGTGTGACAGCCAGTCGAAGAGAAGCTGGGATAGTTTCTCTAAATTTTGTATCTTGCTTCATTATTAGTCCTCCAACCATCAGAAGCAAGTCTTCAAAATCGGTTGGTGTCAGCCGGGTGAAATTCCGAAAACCCATGGCGTCTTCCATTCTTAATTTATTTAATAACATATTGCCGAAACTAGATCCTTTTGCGAGCACCTCGCGCGTCCACCAACGATTACGTTTTATACGTCTGTAGATGGTCTATAGACAAATCGCTCAACATGGTCTACTAGTGTGTACGAGGCTTTAGCATGTGCTGTAGCAAAAACTGCAGCTCTGATTTTCAGCCAAAGCCGCTTGCAGTGACTCCCATGGCTTATATTATTAGTTATTACCTACTATTTTTACATAATAGATTTTCAAAACCTGGAGTTTTGTTGATTTATAGTATGACGAAACACCATTTACAAGTGGAGGATTATGTGCCATAATCCATCACGGGGATGCAGAGCGGATTGGAGGATACATTACATTTTTTTAATTTTGGAAAATATGGGTTGACGCCTTACATAGTTTTCCTTCACTACCGAGTAGGTGATAATTTACGAAAAAGTTTGTACGTAAGTGTTTATTTTAATTCTGATCTGTAATTGTAATTTTTTTTTTTTAATTCTGAATTTGATTTTAATTAATTTTAATTTTACTAATATGGTACAATTTTTTCTAACAATAAATGAATTATTATTATATCATTCAGTACAAACCCAGTGGTATGGACCGAGGATTTGAACCCATGACCTCACGAGTGAGAATAGATAATAGACAACACTTTATTCTGACATATATACATATAACAATAAACGAAAGAAAAAAAAGGAAATGTAGGCAATAAGAAATACGAAAGAAAATCAGAAGAAAAATACAAGTAATAACAAAAAATATATTAATAAAAAATGCCATGTTGCTACAATCGATAAAATAGATACCTACTATATCCACTATCCATACAATAAAATAAAATAAATATTGGCACGTCCGTTAAAGTTTTATAGCCGGAAAAGTTAAGATATGTTTATTATATCTTGTAAACGCTGGTCTATTTAGTTTAACGCGTTACGGTAAACATATTTTATTACTAAAGTTTTGCAATGTAACTAAACAGGGTAGTAACCACTACTTAAATAATGTCGGTTGGACATCTTCGTATTTCCGACAGTTACCGAACGTTGATAGATGTACGAGTACATAACATTTTCTTATATAGTAAAAAGGCGCCAGACGAGCATACAGTTCACCTGGTGGTAAGTGGATACTGCCGTCCATGGGCACCCGTGGTACAAGCGAACATCAGTCCAGAATGACAAACGTTGGCACGCCGCTAAATGCACTGCGTACCTTTTGTGATGTAGGAATTGATTTGGTGAAAGGGTTGGGAAAATAGGAACGGATAGGATGGGATGAGAATGAGAGAGGGATGACGAGGCCAGTCGAGTGCGCTCAACGGCTGTTGGATTGCAGCGTGCATCCTCCCCTCTCTAAATAAAGTGGTTAAAACGTATGAACTCTCAAAGTATATTTAAATATTTGTTTCCTTTATTACTCATAATCTTATATTTGTTCGGTATACGAAGATGGCCGACAGGTATTACTCATCATCTTATGTTTGTTGGGAATACGAAGATGGCCGACAGTTATTACTCAGACAGGTATTACTTACTCATCATCTTATGTTTGTTGGGAATACGAAGATGGCCGACAGGTATTACTCATCATCTTATGTTTGTTCGGAATACGAAGATGGCCGACAGGTATTACTTACTCATCATCTTATGTATGTTGGGAATACGAAGATGGCCGACAGGTATTACTCATCATCTTATGTTTGTTCGGAATACGAAGATGGCCGACAGGTATTACTTACTCATCATCTTATGTATGTTCGGTATACGAAGATGGCCGACAGGTATTACTCATCATCTTATGTTTGTTCGGAATACGAAGATGGCCGACAGGTATTACTTAATCATCATCTTATGTTTGTTGGGAATACAAAGATGGCCGACAGGTATTACTCATCATCTTATGTTTGTTCGGAATACGAAGATGGTCGACAGGTTTACTTACTCATAATCTTATGTATGTTGGGAATACGAAGATGGCCGACAGGTATTACTCATCATCTTATGTTTATTCGGAATACGAAGATGGCCGTCAGGTATTACTTACTCGTCATCTTATGTATGTTGGGAATACGAAGATGGCCGACAGGTATTACTTTATTAGAAATCTTTTATCTTTCTTTATTTATCTTTATTAGAAGTCTTTAGAGAAGTCACCAGCTCTTTTATCGCCCACTGCTGGACATGCACATTGTCTTGTGCATGCGGGTTAATATGTATGGCCTTAAAACGCCACGCTGCTGGTCAGGCGGGTTGCCGAGTTCACTCCTTTAGAGGTGGTGTAGTTCCTAAAGTAAGTGGTTATGGGCAAAATTAAAAAAAATAATAGTAAGTAGCCAAAATAAATATGTAATTTTTTTGTAGCCATGTGCAATTTCATAGGATACTAAATTGCAAATTTCTGTGCTAGACAAAGATAGTTACTATAAGGATTAATATATTGCAAATACAATCTGAGTTTCAGAATGTGACTGCTGTACATTTATACACTAGAACAGTGGTTCTCAAACTTTTTAAATGACGGAACCCTTTTGGGAAGCAAAATACTTGATGGAACCCTACAATAAAACAATTATTTTTATAAGTGTATTCTATATTAATCAGCATAATAAAAGTACAATGTATCAGTTACTAATTATTATTTACTTCACCACTTGGTAAGGACAATAATAGAAAACATTAAAAAAGAAAAAATCTAACTAGTGGGAGGTATGAAACTGTTTTTTATTTTTCATCAATTGCTTGATATCAGGTTTGATGGAAGAAAGTTGGAGTCTCATATCAGCTTCGGCGTCCAGTCTATTGCGATATTTTGTTTTCGTGGCTGCGTAGGTAGAGAATCCTGTTTCGCACAAATATGTAGTTGGGAACGGGAGAAGAATATCCAGAGCCATTTGGCCAAGCATTGCATATTCATCTTGGATTCTGCACCAAAAATCATTAAGAGGCGTCGTTTTGAACAATGACTCCATACTTGTGTCTGATGACATTTCTAAAAGAGATTCATATATCTCATTTGACATGTTTTCAGGCTTTTCCAAGTTGGGTAAAAAAGGATTATGAATCCAGGAGTTCACTTTAATTTTTGTATTGTGTTCTTCGGGAAAATACTTTTCAAAAGATGCGCGCATCGAACTGAGATATTGGACCAATTCTTCAAACACATTATCTTCAAACATTTCTGAGTCGTTTTCGCTAACAAACTCACTGAGTAACGTAAAACTTTCTATTTCTTTCTTACCAATGCAAATGATCCAAAAATCTAATTTTCTTTTAAAAGCAGTTATTTTATTATAGGCCTGAAACACTGTTGTCTGTTTACCTTGCAACGATAAATTTAATTCGTTAAGTTTTTGAAAGATATCCGCCATAAAAGACAATCGGAACAACCAAGTTTTATCATACAAACGGTCCTTCAAATTAAAAGAAGTATCTGCTGAAAGAAACATTTGTAACTCGGCTCTAAGTTCAAATAGCCTTGTTAAAGTTTTTCCCCGAGACAGCCATCGCACTTCTGTATGGAGCAGCAGTGTTTTATGTTTGCTGCCATAATCTTCACACAATAATGAGAACAATCGGGATTGTAGTGGTCGTGATTTGATAAAATTAATTATTTTTACCGCTTCATCCATAACTAATTTTAGATTAGACGGCATTTGCTTCATCGCAAGTGCTTGTCTATGCAGAATACAATGACTGGAACTACAATTAGGCGCTTTATTTTTCATTCGTGACACTGCTCCTGCTGTTTTACCTGTCATCGCCTTGGCCCCATCTGTACAAATGTCAATGCAATTGTTCCAACTGAGATTATGTTCTTCAAAAAATATATTTATTTTATTAAAAATTTCTTCCCCGGTAGTGTTTGTAAGCAGCGATGAACACATAAGCATGTCTTCTTCAAAAGAACTTTTATATGGATATCTCACAATAACCAGCAGGATAGCCAAACCAGCGACATCAGTCGACTCGTCCATTTGCAAAGCGAATCGTGTATTTTGTAGACGTGTAACTAGTTCTTGTTTGACGTAGCTTGCCAGATCATGGATTCGTCGTGAAACAGTATCGTTTGATAGCGGAACAGTAGAAAGATGCTTTGCAGATTTTTCATCAAGCATACATTTTGTTATGTCTAATACACATGGTTTTATTAATTTCTCAGCGATAGTGTGCGCTTCACCTGCTTGTGCAATGCGATAGCTAACTAAGTATGATGCCTCCGTGGCCTTTTCGTTGGTAGTTTGTGTTACATGCATCATATTTTTTTGACTTTCTAATAACTGATCTTTTTTGCGAACAAAAAATTCTTTATTCTTGTCTTTAGTCTCGGGGTGTACGGTTTCTAAATGTCGACGCAATTTGGCAGGTGCCATGGAACTATTAGGAAGCAGTTTACTACAGAGCATGCAGAGAGGTGAGCCGTTGGAATCAACAAATCCGAAACTGATATAAGATTCATCATACTTCCTTTTTTTCGTCTTTGAAACCGTCGAGCTTGACGTCGTGGCACTCGTGGCATCATCTTCTGGATCGGTGATTGCTAAATTCTCCGCGCGCATTGCTTTTGAACATTCAGCGTCATTAGAAGATGTTGTTGGAACACGTTTAACACCTTTAAGCCAACGTTCCATTCTTCTTTATTTATAATGTTACAAGTCAGGATAGTGGGGTTTAAATAATGCACAATCGTTACTGCGTATAAGAGACTAAATTTAGAACCTACAGGGAAGAAATGTATAAAACTGAGACAACAGAATACAGCAGGCAGTAAAACAATGAACACTAGTTTCTCGCTAGCGAGCTTGTAAGTAGGTAGTAACTTATCGCTCCGAACGCTAATCATCAACTGACGACGCCAACGCGCGATCGCCGCTTTTATACTTAGTCCTAGACTCGATCTCAAATATTCTCGAAAATACTCGAGTCGGCACCTTTGATAAACAAAAAGCAAAAATAAAAACAGAAATTTAAAAATAGCGTTGTAAACAATATCGACTTTATCCTTTGAAGTTAGAGACGAAAGTCGCTAGTTGACAACTATAGCGTCTAATTCAGAGGCGGCTTTTATCAAAGAGACTGAGCGCTTACAAGTATACTACCCGCTCGTTTTAAGTTTGCCGCTGGCGATAGGTATGAGTGTATGACGTTCGAAATTTTTTATTTAATTGTAACAATAAAAATTGTGTACGTTAGATATTTGGGTAAAACTATGACACATTATAAGTTTTGTTGTCACGTGGGGGAGGGTACGCGCATTCCACAGACCGGCAAACTTAGAGCGAACGCGTTGTACAAGTATAAAATTGTTGAGACCAAACTTATGAGATATTGTACCAGCTAATGTAACACAAGCTTATACAAATACAAATAAATAAATAAATAACATTCATAGCGTTTTGTCTCCGCGCCCCCGCGGAGTCCGCACAGCCGCGGAGCGACCAGAGAGAGGTGTTTTGATTTTTTTATTTCTAAATTCTTGCGGAACCCCGACAGAGGTATCACGGAACCCTAGGGTTCCGCGGAACACACTTAGAGTATAGCTGCACTAGAAGAAATAAGAAATATCCGTGATGTATTGGGAGTACCTAATCTGTTTTGTGTTGCAAGTAAGTATTTTTTTCTATTTTAGTGGAGGAACGGCGACATATTTTTTTCTGTACTGAGTTATTGATTTGCAGCATTACAAAACCTGTAATCTTAACAATGAAACTTAATTTATGATTATTACTTTCGTAGTAACAAATATATGCTGAGTTGCGGCCTTTTGACATAGTAACAACTACCTGTAATTAATATTCTAATTGATTCTAATGTTTACATAAGTGTAAGTGTGTTATTAACTCAATAAATTATTCATTCAATCAATTTTATTTCTTGAGCGAGATTTTTTTTTTATTGAAAAATAGATGAATTTTCTTTATAATTTGATTGGATACCTTTAATTTTTATAATATTTGTAACATTCATGTCTTCAGTTGTTATTACTATAGTAAAAGATATAGGTATAATTATCAAAATAAATTCAAATCGTTTTAACTAACAATGAAACTAAGTCAACGTTGTAACTGTGACAGCAAACTCAGTCCATATCCCGGCTAAAATATTGCAAATTAAACAAAACCCGATTCATTTAGCACACATTTAACGAGTCTGAAATTGTTGAAGGTGGCAATCACCGCTTGGATCTCAGTAATGAGTGGGCAGAGTGGGCTGGACCAGTTTCGCATCATTTTCTTCGACAAAGCTATCTATTCAAATAGGCGATGGGCATAGGCTTTTAATTGTATAAGATTCTCCTTTAGGGCCCATAGTAAATTTGTTTAATTTTGATACATTTTATAATAGTTGTTAATCGAAGAAGTTTCTAAAGGTTTCTTTGTATGTCCGATACAGAAGAACCTATAATTGAATTTTAGTGTTCAGAAATTATTTATTAATTTTATTTATTTAAACTTCATTGCTCAAGCATACAAATGGCAGACATTGAGTTCGCTATATGTTATTTTCTACCAGTCAACCACCATATCAAACAGATACAATATATGTATAAACAGATATCTAATGTGCGTAAATAAAATTTTATTATATATATACATACATAGTCATATTTGCATACATAATAATATAAGATTAACATAGGATTTAAACAATCTATAATACTTTATGTAAAGTATTTGTATCAAATAGCCGAATATACACACAATAGGTACCTATATTCCGAGACAAGATTTGTACAGAACAGAAATAATAATTAACTCTAGTGAGTTGACATTACATGACCCCAAACCATAACGGACTAAAAGATTTTTAAACTCATAATTTTTAACTCATTATAATTTATAAATAGACTATAAAATTACGAAGGACAAATTGAACTGAGAGATATATACTTTTCAAGACCATACAGTCATGAACTCGTGTAATATTTAAATCCTTTCAAACTACTCGAAGACCTATCTCCAACTTTCTTCCAGGTATTTTAAACGATCTGTTTTCAACTATTACCAAGTTAAAATATATTCAACCGAGATTTATATGGAGTTACCTTTCTGTCTGGAGTCGTGAAAGATCTCCCAGTTAGGATAAATGTAGCGACACATTTAGAATAACATTGAGTTACTTATTTTGAAGTCGGCTAGATCGAGTCCGATTACTGTAGCTCGGTGAGAATTCAAATCTGATATGGGAAACGTGAATTATTACTCTCTTTTAACGACCATCGACGATTTTATTTATCCAGTTGCCTTTTCTTTATTTATTTGCTAAAGTTAAGAAGGAACTAAGTCGAGAATACGTTTTTCCCACTGTTTGGAGTTATGACAAGTTGAGTAGTCAATAACTCGGATCTTTTTTTTTTTATAGACTAGTGGGCGGACGAGTCTTTCATGTTATGCTGTATTATTATTTTCTTTAAAACTATAGGAATTTATTTTATCTGTTCACGACTAATGGTTTTCTTTCAAGCTATAGAAAAAATGACACATCTAAGATTTTCATTTTATTCGGGCACATTTATATATCGCGTCTCAAACGCGTATAATTACGTTTATGGTATCTTTTTTCTCAATGTTTCGGGTTACATCTTTGTCACGAACTGATTCAGTAAACATACACCTTTAAGACCCGTTTAATAGATAAATTAAATAGATAAATATAGAAAGGACAGTGATAATAAAAGTGCGTATATTGTAAGAATGCATACAATATGTATATTTCAGTTGTTCTGTACGATTACATTCTAGTTAAGACACACTCACTGGTGATATAGGTATAGTATGATATAAGAAATCGATATAAAGAATGGAGACATTGATTTTTATAAACTGTAATGTACCCTCACTTATGTTTAAATGAATAAATAAACCACCGTTACAATTATATTTTTTATGACGTTATTTTTTATTCTTTTTGCCATGACTCCCATATTCTCTTGCCAATATTCATCACAACGTTAAAAAAGCGGACAATACAGAGCTTGGAATATCAAAGAGACATTAGACCTCTAAAGACATTGTCATTATTGAACTTTGTCCGGACTAAGTATACATATAAATCGTCACCACAGAATTTTTATAAAAACCGCCGCCTCGAGCTCCCTCAGAAGCCTCCGACGAAAGCCTCTTTTTATTTATTTTTCATTTTTCATCCTCCAAACTCTAATGATCTTTAATGAAAAGAATCCGATACAGCCGCTTTTTTCGCCTTGGCATCCGTTGTACTTTGTGTAAAGAAGTTTCGTTTCAACATGGCTCCCCTATTATTTATAGTTGAACGGCTCGGAATAAATCATCAAGAAATTCTCTGTGAGTTCACAACTTTTTCTTTCGGAAACAATCATACTTGTAAGTAAAGAAATAATCGCTGGGAAACAAATACTTTGTATACCAATATGGTTACGATCGTTCCTTGCCTAAAGGCTTGTCTTATGTTTAAGAGTTACCTAATTTGTATGCGGGGATCACTGATTACTTAGATAAATTTGAATTTATCTTGAATGGGTCAAATAGTGGCAATGGACACGTAGAACTTTTAGTGGAGACTAAATGCATTACTGTGTTGGTTAATTGAAAATGTGGGCACGAACAGGTGGAGACAAAGCGGAATAACTTATTTTTTTCAATGGAAAATTTAGCATCTTTTTCTTCTCGAATAGAAAGACATTTTATAGGTAACCCATAACAGTACCTATTCTTAATGGTACAAAAATCCATACAGAGATATATTTAAACGATTCTACAACAAGGTTTCATATTCTAATAAGTATATGAGTTGCTACAGCTGCAATTTTTCCTCTGGTGATAATCATTTACTGTACTTGTGCTCGTAAGCACGTTAACTAGCTGTCACTTGTTATCATTAAATAGGCCAACAAAATACATTTTAAAATTTACAATGACGGATCACGTCGTGTAAAAAAATTAACAAAACAGCTACACCAAACGTGTCTGTTACATGCTCCACTAGAACCAAAAAGTAACGCTTAACAATGTAAGTAAAAAAATAATCTCGACTCGGACTACCATCGAATACATTGATAGAGCGGTAGAACGGGCGCGTTACATCCATCAAACTTAGAATGTCGGTCATCCATGTTGAGAAAGCACTACATTTGTTAGTGAATTGTTCGGTAAAGGCGAAGGGATGCCGATGGTGATGAATCTACCGTACATTTGGCCCTTTATTATCAGGCGCCTGTTACAGATAACATTCCTGGCATAGATAGTTGAGTTGAGGAATATTTCTAAGTGCTCTTACAAGAAAAATGAAAGGTCTTGACTAGTCTTGAGGCTAAGAAAGCGAGGCCACTTAATTTTTTTTTGTTTCTTTGATATGATATGAAGCATGTCATAAAAATTTATTACTTAGCAAAGACTTCAACTTATTTAGATCAAGTTTATGTAAAAAGTTAGCTTTGTCCGTACATTCATTATATTTAAAAAAAAAGCCGTTGCTGTGTTTATGAGTAATACACAATTCGAAACATATTTTTTTGGAATTTTTCTCAATAATCACTGGACGGATTTCAATGAAACTGGGTGGGTAGTTACAGTTTATAGGATTAATATTTCGGACACTTTTTTATCCAGATGAATTATACATCAAGTTCCCACTGGAATCAGGCTGACCACACATATTATAACTCTTCTACCTCTAAGTCGCGAGCACTGCTATTTAAAAATTAAATAAATAAAACATCCAGCATAAAAATAGGTAGTTACCCACATAAAAAGTTGAAAATGCTTCACACAAACAATTCACGAAGGGACACGAATAGATAGATCTTTTTCTTCCACTCTAAAGTTGAAACATATTGTTTTATACATAAATACACTCCTCGAAATATGCTTTATTCAATAAAAAAAATGCATAAAAATTCAATCATTCGTTCTAGACAAAAAGGCACAGACAGACAAATAATCGCATCATACTTAATATATCTTTCTCGCTTTTTATGTCGGGGGATAAAAAAAATACTTATGTACAATTATTAATATGTAATTTTCATAATTATGTGGTAAACTGTGTGGTAAAATATGTGGTAAACTGTGTGGTAAAATGTGTGTTTCGTGGTAAAATTTCGCAAATAAACAACATTATTGTAAAAACACTCCTTTGGTCGTAGAGCATCTTGTTTTCTACGCGTTCCTTTACACGTTACAGGAAAAAACAATTTCTCAAGTACTTAACATACTTAACATTATCATACAACTCCAACAAAATTCAATATTGACTTATTGGGGCGTCAACTTGTACGCTACAACAATTTCAACGTTAACGATATAAACAAAATTACGCTTGACAAGAATCATTTTAAATTAAACTTACTTGCTCGCGTTGTTTCCTCACGCGGAATAAATTTCCCCTAAAGGGAAAATTTTGGGACGAAACACTTGACACTGTATCTTGTTTTAGTCAAATTAATAATAAAATTTTAAACTCTTGATTTCTCTATCTCAATTTGTTCTGTGAATTGTGATTTCTGTTGCCGGTTCGTTGGTCATGTGTAGGCGTAATGGGATCTGTGAATGGTTTTGTAATTTGCAATGCGCCGTACTGTTTCCCTTTAAATGTGTTTGTCCCCCTATTTGAATCTATTTTCTGAAACAAAGAAACCAATTTGCCTATAAACGCTATCTTAATGTTTAGAAACCGTTTACTATAAATTAGCAAGATTATCAATGGATTCCTTTATTTTTATGTCCAAACCTTTTTTGTAATCGTTAACTTACAAATAAGCAGCAAATAAAATGTCATATTAGTGTGAATTTAGGGTCAATTTTTATTTTTAATTTAGGGTTAAATTAGCAAGATTCATATTAGAATCTGGTTATTGTTCATGACTAAACTTTCTTTATTGCTCTCCTTAATCAGCGGCAAATAAATTTATATTAAGAGTCGCGTTGGTATGAATCTATTTTCTATAGTAGTATATCAATAAGGATCATTAATGAACAAATCGGAGCTTAATCGATTTTTTAATGTTCACGTATTGTCCTGCCCACGAAAACAATTTCCTAAACTCATGTATAAAGGTAATTACAAACAAAAACTTTTAGTTCAATTACAAACAATGCACTATTGTTGTAATGAATCGTTTTGTTGCTTCTAAAACTGCCTGATCATTGTTGGCTTTTATTCCGCCCACATGTGTTTAATAAAATAATATGTACATCACAAATTAAATCTCGTATCTCATCTACTTCATCAGTACATCCATTATAATTATCAATATTTTCATTTTAATTCAAGTTTATATTGTCAAGGTTTGAATATATGGTATTACCAAAAGTAAGTACCTACTATCCAATATCGTGTCATGTTTACCTAACTAATCAAAGTTGAATTTACTTTAGCGTTACAAAGGTTATTGCTATATTCCTGGTAATATCATATTCCAAAAGCACATGTAACACACGCAGTCATAACATTTGACTGAAACTAAATCATTTCATGTTTCCGCTGTTACTGTTTGTGCATTTACTCGGTCCATTAAAAGCTTGTCAGCCGTCAAACGCGCTAATATTATCATCTGACACATGCGTGTTTACTTTGCTCAATCAAACAGATCTCATTGCATCAACATCCGTAGTTAGAGCAATTGCAACATCAGAACTGACCATCAAACCGACCACAACACTTTCACGTGGAAAAATAAAAATTCGGCAAACTTTGTCCGAAGCACACACTGAGTTTGCTCACAGCACAGTCACAAATCCTTGTAGTGCGGTGGCGTTTTGTAGGGCGCACTATCTCGGAACAAACATCCCTATACAAGCAAGATGCACCGTTGCGATGTTACGAGCGCGAATGAATCGGGCAGCAACAATACACCTCCTCCGACGTTCGGGGAGCGACTGGCTAAATTATGTTTAGCTGCGGGGCACACCGGCTATTGCATCCGAATATAAACGAAAAGGCCCGAATGGATTTTTGAGGTGTGAATGAGAGGGGTGATTATCTGACGTGGATGGAAAGGGACGGGGTCCAGGTGGGGTGGGAGCCGGCTGCATCAGGCGTTAGGGTTTTGTCTATGCAGGTTGGAGGCTGAGTGCATTCGGCCGACAAGCGACGCCGAGCTTGCACACACCAAGTTCTGTATCGACCTCATTTTATAATGAAAGTTGACTCAATTAGAATCAATTTTGTTAATGTTAATGTTATTTTGTTTGTTAATGGAGAATTTACAGCATTGTGTTTAGTAGCGTCTTGAGTAGTTTTTAGAGATTCAGTAAAATAATATTTCGCTTCTCATCATATATATAATACTATCAAAAATATTTTTCTTTAATTAGTAGGTATCTTAAATCTCTTTCTACCGCTTTGAAAAAAAGTTCCGTAATGCCTAAACATAATATTCGTGTCTACTCGTATTTTGGGGAGATTGTCAAGCTGGATTTGATCGAAATAACAGTTGTTAAATTGTCTGACCCTTATGGAGTCAGAGTATTAAACAAACACAAATCAAATCGTTTATTTTATGAACATTGCAACCCATACATACGAGTAGATACATGTATCTGCCTACATACCTATAAATGCCGCCACCAATTGCTGGAACGACATAACTCGACATACTATATCCTTGACTTTAGGCAGTTTGATATTTATCTACTCAAATAAATAAAGTAATGTTGTCTATTCTACAACTTTCATGTCTGTCTCAATGAAATCAAATTTTCCTTCGGTCCCGCCCTGTACCGCATTTGAATTGTCGATTTCCCGCAAATCGGTGTTTCAAAGTTGGCAACTCAAGATACAATGGCAAATCAAATCCAAATCGATATAAAATAGCATGATATTGCAGAACATTTTACGCTTCGCTTTTGCAATCGTCACCTGCGACTTTCTTATGTGATATCAACTCTGCATTATTGTTATAATAACATCAAAATAGAATACAATTTATTTAAACATTACGTAAAAGTCACAGTTTTACAAAAACAAGGTACCTAAACTCTAGCCTTCACACGGGGAGTCCCTGTGTCGTGGAGTACTCGTATTTCTTCCACTCTAATAAATTTGACATTATGTACATATATTTATAAAATGAAAATTAAATAATATTAAACAGAATTTTCCACTCAAAAATGCACCTTATTTTTATTTGTAGGGTGAGAGTGCATGCTGCATTCCCACAGACTTTACCCCCCCACGACTGGCCACGTTACCTCTCTCACACAGGACTACCTTGAAATGTACTTACTGTATTTCCCACTTTATCCTATTTCCCTAATGTACGTACGTGTTTCGGTAATGAGTGAGATATGGTAGAGCGCATTCCAATTACATCCTATCCTACCCGTACCCATTTTCCTAATCCTTTCTCTCAATCCATTCCTTAATTTGCAAAGGTAGGCAGCGTATCCGGGGGCGCGCCAACGTTTGTCATTCAGGACTGATGTTGGCATGTATCGCGGATGTCTATGGACGACAGTATCCACTTACCATCAGGTGGACTGTACGCTCGTCTGTCGTCGTTTTTGTATAAAAACATTGTAAGAGAATTATAGCGCATATACAATATGGTTATGTGAGTGCGCGTGTATATGTGGGCATATGATATTATATATTATGCGTCCATTAGGTAGGTATATTTAGTCGTGGTGAAATTATATAGGTATACAGTTTGTTGTTTAAGGTATATATTTAGGTATATCTCTCATCGTCGTACCTCCTAATGTATCTCTATGCAAAGGTTACGAGCCATACCATCAGCTTTATGTCTCTTCACTGCTGGGTTCCAGTCTCTTCCAGGGCTCGCCGCTATACACTATCTTCGCTCTATCTGCTCATCCAGCCACTACCGGCGATCCTCTTCAAGTCGTCGGGTCATGGCCGGAGGGCGTCTCGGACGTCATTATTAAAACAACTAAATTAATTTATCACCTTTAAGTTATTAATCACCTTAGGATAACAACTCCCTCTTTGTGTTCCATAAAATTTTGTGCGAGCCAACATCGAAAGCTGCAAATATTCCGTGCGAATTTGCGAGTCACCATCAGTGTCGTTGATAAGTAGGAGTTGTGTAGGTATGTAAGAAGAATTGTAACCTTTAGGGTACGATATACACTAAAGCCTCTAAGAGAGAGAAAAAAAAACCTGACCTCTTTATGATAAACATACAGACTGAACACAGTTCGCCAGCAGTAGCTGGATGAGAAGAGCCGAGTTCGTGTGTGATGACAAATTTTGGAAGAGGTCTTCAAGCAGTCGATAGGCATAGGCAGATGCTATGACATGTTTTGGATAAACACACAGATTCATAATAAATCTTCATGTTTTCAAAAGGTTGCCAGAGCTTTAGTATATTTAGCATTTATAAATAGTAGGTATCCTTGTTAAAATATGATTCCAATACCACTGTGCTCAACTCCTGAGGAGTTTGAGCACATCTTTTCACTGCAGGTGTTAAATAACAATATTCAGTAGGTTATGCGAGTGATTTGCATAGTCCGCGCAGAATATATTGCTTGCTAGCTTGCGTGTTGAGGTTATTAAGGCTGCGTTACACAGGTTAACATTAATAAAACTATAACCGAAGATAAGGTCACCAGTTGTACTTCTAATTACTTGTACTTTGTATTTCTCTGTATGTTTTTGGTGCATAATAAAGTGTATGAAGTGTGTCTATTTATCCAACCATTTTTCTCTAAAGTTAGTTAACACATTCGGTAGCGTGCTAACGTTTGTCATTCCGAACTGATGTTGAAATGTACCACCAGATGCCAGACTGCAAATCTGCGACCATTTTCTCTCAAAAAGAAACTCGTATCTGCCAGTTATTTTTTTAAATAGAAATAATAAACAAGTGTATAAAATTGTTTAAATTAAAATTAGTTACTTACGCTATGGAAATTACTTTAAATTATATTAATTTCATTAATTGAATAAACATACAATTTTCTTCCTAATGTTTCGAGTAGGTGCGGTACACATATTATCAGTACTACGGACCTTTACGTGACGGATTCTCATGTATTTCGGTAGCAATACCTTGATGTCGCTGTTGAAATTTTTAATATGAATACACGCTGGTTTCTACAGTTCAAACGGCTAAATATTGGAAACGTTTCAATCAAATTACCTATGTGCCACTAAATGTTAAATAAAAAAATACAATTAAAAAATCACTACATTTTTGTTAACCTTTAACCTATAATCTGTTACTAGATAATTCATTAGATATTTTATGATCTATGTTGATTCGTTTGTTGATGTTGTTTGGTGTGACTCAACCTTTACCTACGTGGGTTCCTAAAATAGTACCCAAGTTGCTGGCAATTAGCTTACTTGTCTTTTAAAATATTTATAGCCTATTTTGTGATGTCCAACCCGAGATATACGTTCATAGCTAGCAAACTCAAAATATATGACAGACCACTTGCCTCTAAAATATTTCATGTTGTTAGTGAAACGAACTACTTATGTGGTGTTGCTAATTTGACGTCTATTACAGTTAGATATGTATCCGTTTCTGTTGAAACATTAATCTAGCGACATCAATCTCAATTTATTGATCAAGATAGTTCGGATGTGTAAATAGGGCTGTCACCATTGCAATATTATAAAACCATACATTAAAAAAAAATTGGGACAAATAAACGAAACAGAAGCGTGCACTCTCCCCCTACAAAAAGTTAATTTAAAGTTAAAGTTGACTTTTAGTTATAATTTACAACATATTAATATCGAGATAATATTAAATTATGAATAATATTTAATACAAGATAAACTGACGAGTATATTGTACGAGTATATTAAATTAAATCTTTGCATTTGAATCAACAATAAACTTTAAAAGAGTGTGTGTATTTGTAATTAATAGAGCCAGGTTGATATTTAACGTCACAGCCGGGGCACCCGGAGATTTACGATGTTAATCCCTAGAGTCCGGACAAGCATTCTTTAAACCCGAAGACTCCGGGTCAAACCCGGAGGGGTGGCAGCCCTATTTGTAAATGACTTCGCTAAGATCTTGATCGGGCGTGTTTAGTGGAGCGTTGTCACTTTTATGTTTACATGAGAGGATTCAATATTCTGTAACTATCACTGATGAGCAGGGCCGTCTTTACCAGGGGGTGCAAGGGATGCGGTGCACCCCGGGCGCTCACCTTTTAAAGGTAATGAAAAAATATAACGCTATAGTAAACAATTACACAATAGGATATTTGACTGTCATAGGATACACAATAGGATATTTGACTGTCATAGGATACACAATAGGATATTTGACTGTCATAGGATACACAATAGGATATTTGACTGTCATAGGATACACAATAGTATGTTTGACTGTCTTAGGATACACTCCCGCACCCCGGCGCAGAATAGACTTAAGACGGCCCTGCTGATGAGTTGATGAATAACACTGAATTGCTAAAATCATTGAAAGTGAGCACGTACTCATATATCTCGTACCTACTTGTACTATACGGGATATAACGGATATATTCCCGAAGACTGAAATTATTGATTCTGTTAATGATTCTTTGTTAATTTATATTAAATTTTGTCCATTTTTTGGAATTATAATCATTTCTTGAATTACGCCAATACGTAAGAAAACTTTATCAAAAATTTAGATACCGAATTAATTTTGACTTATATTTAAACGGGCGATAAGAAAATATTAAAAAGGCAGGAAATTATGATCGACATTTTCTTATATTTGCCCAAATGTCTGTACAGTATAGATGTTAACACATATTTCTTATTATGCTTTCGCATTTTGCCTTTACCGGCGTCCAAATATTTAAATTAACATTCAATATGTACAACAAGTATTAGACAAACAAGTACTTTACAATTACCAATAAGGAATCTTAGAGGCTATAGATATATTAGCTTATTAACGTAAAGACAATCAACATAAGCAAAAACAATGTCATTTATAATTAGAATAACTATGAAAAACTTATAAATACCAGTGAAGTCCAAAAATTTCTGCCCTGACATCTAGATGTCTAAAAAAAAAAACAAATTGTATGCCATTGTAATTGTAAAATAGTGGAAAAAGGCGGAAGACGAGCATACAGTCCACTTGACGGTAAGTGGATATTGTGGTCCATAGACATCCGCGATATATGCCAATATCAGTCCCGAATGACAAACGTTGGCATGCCCCCGGATGCGCTGCCTACCTTTGCAGATTAAGAAGTGGATTCGGAAAATGGGGTGGGATAGGATGAGATGGGAATGGACTCTGGCATATTTCACTCACTACCAAAACACGTACGTACATTGGGGAAATACGATAAAATAGGAAATGCAGTACATTTCAAGGTAGTCTTTTGTGAGAGAGGGGTAACGTTCCAGTACCAGTGCGCCTAGCGGCTGTGCGAATGCACCATGCACTCTATACACCTGCAATTTTTAATTAATTACTAAGAATGTCAAAACAAAATAGACGGAGATTCCTATATCTTTATTTCCGACCAGGGAACCTAAATCTAACCCATCTTTAAATTTCTTGCCATTTTCAGTATTACTTACTGTTCAGTATATCAATTTAAAAAAAAAACATAAAAAAAATATAATGACCTCAGACGAAGAATGAAATCTATGTGTTGGGGAAATGTAAAATATTAATGTAAATGTGAAAAAGAATGTATGAAGCTTTATCTAAAGACCTACTTTGTACATCGAATGTTTTTGAATTCATTTCTTTTTTATTCTCATCAACTCGCGATCCCGCGGTACCCCCCCCCCCCCCAAAGCAACGCCCTAAGCCGAGGTCCGTTCCTTCCGCTGGTCTACCGGCGGGGGAGCCCTTAGGTTCGTTGCTGCACACACTCTTTGCCCCTGGCTGAGAGCTTTCTGCGCTCGCCCTAAACCATATATGTCTGGTGAATTTTGAACGGCCATTAGGGCCACAAAAATTTAGTCATTACGAAATGAAAAACTTGTTTAAATACACCCTCATAATTTTAGAACCACTATTTGGCTCAACTTTTAACATAACTGAAACGTAACATAGCCTCAAACTATCTGTCCGCTAAATCCGTTACGAAATGCGCCGCGTAATTTGTATCCTATTTATTGGTTTTAGATAAATTTAGGTAGAGTTAGATACATTTTGTATGAAATTTGTGTTAACGTTTCATTTTGTAGTACAAGTTACAAAAAACTATGGTTCAGTCTTCGGAGTTATAATAGCCTTCTAAACTTTCGGTAATTCGGTAATTTGTAAAATTGTATTTGGTTCAGTATGTATAAATGTATTAGTTTCTTACCGCAATCTCAGTGAATTTATTGATGTTGGTGTATATATATATATATATATATATATATATATATATATTCTAACCTTGTCAAACATGGCATTTGCCGTACTTTTACTATTAATTCAACTCCTACTGAAATGATTATTTGAGTATTTGCACGTAAATTTTTAACAACCAATTACAAAGTTTCAGTCGATCGCCCTTTGAATATATTCACTTAATAATGATTGTTGGGGCGAATTCATTTGTGAATTTTAAATTTTTAATATAATTACTTTTATAAGATAATTTGTTTTTATTTTTCTTTTCATAATGACAATGGTGCAATTAGCACATTCTGCCAATGTCGAGGTTTTTCTGGTAATTAAAGTCAAAACAATTTAAAACGCATGTTATCTATGTCCAGCCACGTCAAAGCAAGCCAGAAGTCGCTCAGTAAAGTGATAGTAGATTTACTGATGACAGAGTTGGACTTCTTGAAAGTGCGCGAAAAATGACACTAAAAATAACGAAAACGATTATTACAAAAAATTATGCACAAACACTAGGCACTTTGAAGCTTAATAAACTACCGTTATGGAACCACAAAACCTTTCAATACACATTTTTACAAAACTCAACCATCACTTCTCCATATCCCACAAAAAATCCAACTTAAATTAGTTCTCATGTAAGTATAATGTAGATAAAGAAAATAAACAATTAAAAATGTATTTTTATGACATAAAACCAATACCGTACGCATAAAAATACTGCACATGAGTTTTGTCTTTCTTAAAGATGCAGAAGAGTTCCACACAATACACACCTCTACTTGCCATTGTAGTTGACTGTTGATATTATGTTTTTCGCTTAAATAACTGTTACCAACCCGTTATAGTGGTTAAGAACACGGACATATGTTCCTAACTATTCCGGCCAGATCGAGTGGTGGGTGGATAAGAAAAGCCGAAGATCTTGTTCGATGGTGAGCCTCTGGAGAGGCCTATGTCCAGCAGAAGAGAGACTTATGGCTGATGGCAGTGAGAAGGAAGAGAAGAGAGAGAGAGAGGAAGAGGAAGTAGAGAGAGGCTGATGGAATGGCATGGGTATGGTAATCATTAACTATTATTTTATAACGGGAACTGATTTGGTGTAAAGGAAGACGGGGTATTTTTAATAACGTTATTAAAAATCAGTTCACTTCCTTAAAACCAAATCAGTTCACATTATAAGTGATCAAAGTCGAGTAATTTTCGCCCCTTTTATAGGAAAGGAAGCGGACGGGCAAGACATGATGGTAATCGGCTAACGTCGCCCGGGCAACACATGTAACTTCATTGGGTATGTGGGTGCGCGCCGACATTGCAGAATCCCATTCATAGCTCCCTTAAAGAAATCCATGCATATCATACCTATGTAATAATACAGTGGATCAAGGGCGTAGTCATGATTTTGTCCAGGGTGGGGCAAAGAAACAATTTTCTTATAATTTACATAGAGATTGTGTAAGGCAGAAAATCTGTTACTTATTCTTCCCTATGCTAAGCAAACGTCCCAACGTGCCTCACCATGGCTATGCCCATGCAGTGGATAGTAAACAATGTTAGCTTATAAGTTGTGTCACAAAATGCATAAAGTGAAATAAAATTATTGTGTACTTACATCGCAGACAAATTGACAATCATTTTTGTGATGTGTTAATCCGAATATAAATCGTCAAATATTGATAGAAAGAAACGAATAAAATGTAAGAAAAATTACAAAACCTCACAATCTCTAAATATACAACTATATATGTCTCTAGAGTTTGAACTAAATTATCATATCACGGAATATGTAAAATATAATTATAATCGCAGACTGAGTAGACGATATAAATATGCAAAGGGAAAAGTAAGTACGAAAGGCGAGACGAATTCAAAACGTTGAAGGGCATAAAAAGATCACGTCACAAAAGTAAAGTGCCGTTTACAAACACGCCAAACGATACGGGACCGATAAGTTAAAGAGACACACTTATGCGATACATCGGATATCAATTGATCGACAACATTCATTAGATCTAATATTCAATACATCAAAGGATCGAAAGTTTGATTGATCGAATTTGTTTAATACATAGAACCGTAACCAGCCCTTTTTAGTTCTCTTGTGTAGATGGGCTTCCTCGTGAACGTGAATTAGATCGAAATTATTAAAGTATACCAAATGAATCGCGGCACAAGCAAAGAGCGGTAAATTTAAACATTTTTAGACTGAATTGGGTCTAAATTTCTTTCTGAATGGACTTATGTTTCAGTTTCAATTAGTTTTATTATAAAATATAAAGCTTAAATTCATTACTTTTCTAATTAAACTGAGTCTGAACTGACCAACAATTTTAAAATTTGTTTAAATTTTAAAATGTTACGTTCCATAAAATGTTAAGATTTTTTTTTATAAAAGTATCTATTTTTTGGGCTCTTTAAGTAACAACAATGTATGAAAAATTAGGCAAAACCACAAAGATTTTTTTTATAGAAAGAAGGTGGCATACGTGCATACAGTCCACCTGGTGGTAAGTGAATACTGTAGCCCATTAATTTACAAAAAAAACATGTCAATTAACGCAGAATCATCAATGGGAATCATGACTTCGGGCTTCGCTAATTGATTGGTTACACTGTATACACATTACCGTTAAAAATCAGTCTTTTTATCATCCGTGACTGAGTTTTATCCAGAGACAGCATGAAAGGTACTTTACAAAGCCCCTATTAGTCACAGTAATTCGAATACAGTTGAATTAAGATTGACGCGAACATTAAGACAGCTTGAACGGCATCATTGGTATGTGACGTATAAAGTATGATTCCGTCTCGTGATCTATCATCAGTTTCCTGATGATTACGATAAGGCTGGTTTTACGCGAGCGTTTACGTCTTTTTTCAAGGCTTTGTCCTGCTTAGCAGCACGTTACGATGAGTCGCGTTGCATTGTCGCGACGCGGTGCGTTCGCGTCGAGCACGCGTAGTCCTACCGTGAACCGCACGACCGTCACGCGAGCGCCGTCATCCCGGCTGCCGACACACGCGCCGCTTAGGCTTCTACTACTTCGCTACTTCGGCGCCGTCATCTCGTTCTTGGTGACATTCCAGTGACGGCGGCGGTGGACAAACGCCCTAAGAGTTTAATATGAGAGTTTAATTTTAATATGACAGCACATAAAATTTTTCGCTTATTAATGTTATTACTCAGTGAAAACATTTACTAAAAGTATTTATATAATAGCATAGAGCAAAATAGGTCGTGAACGGACGCGCGTTACACACCACAACACTAGTCTCACAGCTCAAGTAGAGCATACGCGTGCGAACCTTTGATATTTTCGCGACGCAACGAGCGACGCGTCCGCTTCACGCGCGCAGCTAGAACCTTTAGCTGGTTTAGCCTTTTGTCTCACTGCTCAACAGAAATTAAATAAGAAATAAAATTAAATAAGCGATGAGACGTTATCTTCAATTTCCTCATGTCATTGTACCTCCCAATTACTTTTATTCCATTATACTCTCCATTCAATGCGATATGAGGGTGCATAGTGCAATCCCACTGCCGCTGGGCGTACCAGACTGGCCAATGCAAAAAAGTAATGCAAAAAGGGTGTATCCCTTATCTTGTTATTATTAACATTTGCGAATAGAAAAATCAATGTTTAAACATTGGTCGAAAAAAATGTTGATAAGATATATCTACTCGCTGTGAACTTCGAGTAGATATGTATAGTCGGAAATAAAAGTCGGTTAAAATTATTATTATTATTTTTATATTATTATTGTAATTATTCATTTCGTTAGTATAATTTCAACTAAAGAAACTGTATATGTTTAATTATTATGAATGAAAAAATGCAAAATTATACTTTGTTGCAAATCAAAAGGATACAGTGAAAGCGATACAACAATGTGAAAATACAGTTAATAGGACAATAACGAAGTGATACTACATTTGGGCGATAGTTTTTTGTATTAAAATAATAGGTTAATGGATTATTTATTATAATTGCTAGAAACAAATATATAATACTTAGATAGATATTTTGCCCACCAAAACTATAGAGGAACACAAAATACAAGTAATTACCTTACACTTACCATCACGATTTCTTTCGTGAAACCTTTGGGTGGTAAGGAGAATATGGTAGTAATAAATATACCTATATTTATAACGATAATAACGATATTAGTCAATAAACATATTTATTCCTATAGTATTTTAGTCGAAAGTTCATATTTTTTATAACTGAAAATATCGTTAATAAATATATTTATTATTGACTGTACCTGTATAGAATTTGAACAGGAAACCAACAAGAGAACTTTTAAGTACATATCAAAGTCTGCAATAAAATGCCTGACCGTATCCTACAGAGCTAGGCGACATGCTTTAAAAAGTTAATATGCCTGTAGTCCACTGTAAGCGATAAAACATCCAAATTGTTTTTTGATACTAAACTTAACATAATTATCTTTAATAATGAGGTTACTTTTGAATATTTTGAAATCTATTAACTGCAAAATTTAACAAATGATCTATTTTTTTATCTATTTCAGTGTCAAATTTAGTTTTTTTTACCTGCTATAATTTCCAAATCTGAATACCTGGCGTTAAATAAGTAAACACATGTGTTACGGTTTCTAGGTTTTTTTAAAGATGTATCAGATCGGTTCTGCACTTTAAAATTACGATGATACTATCACTATCAATACAAACAATTAAATACTAATCAATATTCATGGAACATAACTATGTATTAGATAATGACGTCATTAACATTTTTTTTACATTTAACTTATAGAGTAAACTACTTATTTGACAGTGTAAATTATTTTTTAAATATATATCATTTACACGTAAGCCATGTCAACAATCGTGTAATATTTAAGTAATTAGGTTGCTGATAACTTTTGAAAACCATATTCTTTCAATCTATTTTCTTGTTATCTGTTCAGGATAGCTTCGCTTACAGTTTAGTAACGCCCTAATCTCGCCTACGCAGCTGTTTACTGCGAGACATGTTCGCAGGAAGGACACACGCTCGTGGGCGCAAGCCTTATTTTATTGTTAAACCTTATTTACAAGACTTTATTACTCATTTTATACATTTTTGTGTAACACATTACAATTCGCTAGTAACCTCGTTACACAATGTTGAAGGTTGAGCAGTGCTATGATAAGTGTGGTATTTTAGTAGGGTGTGGGTTTTGTCTGAACAAGAAAAGTAAAATGAGTGGTTCAACCACCAGTATGAGTAAAACTTATCACTAAGTACTTTTAGTCACGTGACTTTAGAGACCGTACTGTCTAAGGTCGGGTATTTTTTATATTTGGGGATACTGCATGTACCGGGACCCTATTTAAAATCCAAATTCGATCTCGCCAGACAGCCACGGGGGCACTGCCACTGGCACTCAAAAAAAACGGCGAAATTTTCGATGATGTTACGTTATTTGAGAAATATCTCTTAAATAATACGTTTGGTGGAAAAATATACTTTCTTAAATGAAACTAGAATAAATTTGCTACAAAGCAATTAGGCTCCTTGAAATTTGACAGTAGCACCATCGTGTTTGGACTCATTTTTTGGCGATATTTAATTCTTTGAACAGTTCTAGTACAGAGAGGAGAAAGATGTTGTAAGTTACAGCGATTGGGCGTGTCTGACTGCCCGAGTTTCCTCACTTTTACAGAAGTCCGCTATATACAAACGTTTTCCGAAGTAAGTGAAAGTTGTCATAATCCGAATCCCTTCCTTTCCCATCTCGTGCCATTCCATCTAGTGTCCTCATCCGGTGAATTGAGGAAATCGAGATGGACGGGGTGATATGATATATTTCATTCCTCTTCCTTCCGAATTCTCTTTCCATATCCCCTTATTCTTAATTTCAATCCATCAATCGACGATGGTCGGATTTGGATGCACTTATTGAAATAAATATTGTTATATAATAAAATGCTGAAAATAAAAAGAGAAAAAGATTTTGATAAAACCCCGATGGTTAAGAAACCCTAATTACCTTTGAAAAGGTTTTACCTTTGAACCTATCACCGTCGTGGCGCGTAACTAACGATCTTACTTCCTTTACATTCGATAGACGTTGTTACGCGTGACGTTGTGCGACGGAATTCAACTGTTGCAAATTGTCAACCAGTACTGCTGACTAGTATATGTTTTTTAACATTTTCAAAGGTAGATATTGCCGTCGGGGATTTTATCATTTTTTTTTTTAAATACAAATTCTTAAAACTTGCATTTCCGATTGGTGCTATCTAATAAAATCTCTTATAGAATAAGTTTATATGAGCTACAAAGGACAACCTTCATCAAACTCGTCTTTATTCTTCTGAATTACTGAACCCCAGGGACATGAGAATATTCTACCAAACTAAGTCCAATCAGAACCATAAATGGACTCTATTCACATTTGTCATTCTAAACACGAAACACTTCAAAAACCTTATTTTTATCTGCACATGAAGTATGAGCATGTAGCTGCTTGATTATTATACCATTTCATACAACCCACTGGCTTGTAGAGATTATTAACCGACAAAGCAGGACGCATGTTGCATTGTATACTATTGTATACGAAGGTAATGGCTACTGTCACAGTAGAGATAGGAAACAGTGAATGATGCCAGCGTGGTTCTAGAAATCATTATCATTGACATTAGTAAAAGTATTGTTAACTGCTTGGAGTTGGGAGTTGATTTTTTTACATTATACTATGCAGATGCTGACTTAATAATTAACAATCAACCCTTCGTTAACCGGATGAATTAAAGCGGTTGCGGAATAAATTAAGCAGTTGCCTTAAAACATATAATATATATAATTAGGTTTTGTTTGTCGTGTTTTGATAAATAAATATTTATTCATCCTTTCCTTCAAAATACTATACTGTTTATATTTCATATTGTGGTACTGGGCCGGTCGTCATAACTCGGCAGGCCGTCGCATCGTAAATATGAGGCTTTGCCGCGACGACGGCCGTAGATGAAAGTTCCGTACAGCTTTACTGCAGCGTATAGTGAGTCTAGACTACCAACATGCGGTTTCATTGCGGCGAGTTCTGTATTTTTTCGACCATTGCACGTTTTGAGCAAGCCGTGTGGTGTTGGCCAGCTTTAGAAAAGCACCACGTCGTAGGCGTCGTAAAAGGTGATTAAGGAATAACAAAGCGGCTACCACAACTTCTGAAGAACTACGTCCCCTTTAAAGGAATGGACTCGCCAATCCGCTTGGCAAGCGTAGCGTTTTAAGGTCATACGTCCCTCGTGTATAAGACTATGTGCATGTGGAGGCCCACGTCCAACAATGGACGAGTACTGCTGCTAATATAGTACTGATAATAAAGTAGATGGTCATAACTCGATTACCGTGACATCATAAATGAGGGGGGGCGACTGGGACCATAAATTTTATTTTCATATTGTATTTATTTTTATTTTATTGTAGAAAACGCGTTACAAAAACATCACAAATTAGAAGTGAATAGTCGTAATCATGTTTACTTATCGATTACCGTCATCTTTTTCGATCAGATTACACTTCCCGGTCGAAAGTAATACACATCGACTATGATCGGCTATCTTCGGTTTCGTAGAGCGTCGTCTCTGTCGTGTGCTGATACGACAGAGACGAGGCTCTACAACACCGAAGCAAGACGATCATAGTCGACGTGTTAGACGTTAGAGAACTGACGGATTTTTGCGATCAGACGCTTAATAGTGGCCGCGTCATTAGTAACTTGGTAGATTTGTCTGTTAGGGTTCTGTAGCTTCTAAAGAAATCCCCAATATTTTTTTTGTATTTAAGTCGATGTGCAGACTGCACCGGTTTACTGTTTTATTATAATTTTGTATAGATTATCCAAGGAGAGATCCAGGGAAAAGGAATCTTACGAGATGGAAATTATCGTGAGTGAAAAATCTTAGCTAAAAGCTCTCGTTCACTTTTTGATAGAACAAAGTGATAAAATATATATTTGATGATAAAATATACAATTATACAATTATAAAAAAAAATGTTAACAGCGTATATTTCAAGTAGTCGTCACCACTGTTTATCTGCCACTGTAATCAGCTTGTCACTTACACCACACATCCAGATAGTGTCGGAAGTCATTGTTTATGGGGGCGACTGTCCACACGTCGGCACGCTTTGAAATTACAACTTAACGACAATGTTCATTGTTTACGCAGTGCTTGGCTATTTGTCACACATTGTGTATGGAGTTGAAATAGTTAGGCAGATTAGAATGTATTCTAATATTAGAGTTGTAACTGAGTATTGGAGAAGATAATGTGATGGTACAGGATATTTACAGTAAATCTTCCCCGGCGGTGGAGACGAGGACGTCTCCCTCGCTACACCGTCAACACACAGCGGCCTTCAGTCAACACTTATACCGGGTATCGGCACGTGCCTGGGCGCTTCTCACCGACTCGCGATGCCGCGGTACCCTCCCAAAGCAACGACCGAAGCCGGGGTTCGTTCCTTCCTCCGGTCTACCGGCGGGGGAGCCCTTAGGTTCGTTGCTGCACACACTCATTGCACCTGGCTGAGCGCCTTCTGCGCTCGCCCTAAACCCATACATGTCCGGTGACTCTTGAAAGGACATTAGGCCCACAGGTTTTCGCCACGGCGAAAAAAAAACTGGCCTTGGATTGACGGCCATTCGAGCTTAGTATGTGCAACATACAAACTTTTTTTGCGTTTGAAAACGAGTTATTGCCGTGATTTTAAATTTCAGTTCCGTTGCTCTAACTGAATTAATAGGCTAACCTAACCTAACCGCTTATTGAAATAAGTTTATATTGAACAGAAAATAAGTTTATATTAACACGAACACTTGATGGACTGATACTGTAGGTCGATGGTCCGTGAGCTAAATTTAAGATTTTATTACCTTTACTTTTCTTTTAAAAGTAATTTGCAAGTCAATTTACTCCACAATAATTTAGAAACAACAATAACCTTTCATAATTTCTTTTGAACGAAATGCTCATCTCAATTCAATGCGCGTATACGCGCTGTAAATTCTTCATGCTGACATTTTTACATCTCCAAGACAATGAGTGAGTCAATGTGTTTCGCAAATTTAATTTACACTTCATAAACATCAGTGCTCGCTCTCACGCGTTGTATTAAAATATCGTTTTGAGTGCTCAAATATTTTTGAAAGGTAAATGGATATGGTAAACCGAATGATCGTTTTGTGAAGAACAGAAGTCGTTTATGAGGTGCCCAATAACATAAAAATGCAATTATTATGCGTTTGTGTTCTTGGAAGACACCGTATAACTACATGCGTCATACTGTATGTACGGCAACAGTTAATTTTTTGTCCATGAGCACTTTAATTCGTTAGTAATAAAGATTATAATTGAGTGATTTCGGGTAATATTGCTCAGCAAAATTTTTGTACATTATAAGGTCGACCAAAAATAGTGTAAAATATTTTAATATATCATTATCGAGTAATTTTCTAGTTTTAGGTAATTTTTTTATAAGTACATTTCTAGAAAATTTTATAATTATATAATTATAATAAGTATTTGTTTGTAAAAAGTCATCAGTTAAATCAATTTTTTTTTTAAACTGAGTGTACATTGACGTCAAAAGTCAAAATTGGGCTACTATATTAATGTCATTATCATAATAGTACGGTTACAGCTATGCGTTAATGATTAAAAATAGTGATAGCTTCACATATTTTGTAAGAGGGAGAGTGCATGCTGCATTCCCGCAGCCACTGGGCGCACTCGACTGGTCACGTTACCCCCCTCTCACAGAAGACTTCCTGAAAATGTACTGCATTTCCTACTTTATCGTAGTGCCCTAATGTACGTAAGTGTTTCGGTAGTGAGTGAAATATGCCAGAGCCCATTCCCATCCCATCCCTCCCCATTTTCCCAATCCATTTCTTAATCTGCAAAGGTAGGCAGCGCAGCCAGGGGCGTGCCAACGTTTGTCATTCTTGATGTTGGCATGTATCGCATATGTCTGTGGACCACTACCATCAGGTGGACTGTATGCTCGGCTGCCGCCTTTTTTCTATAAAAAAAATAAATCAAATATTCTTAGATATTTACTTCAATTTTAAAAGTTGACTAAAAGGGGGAGATGAGGGTGATTCGAAACTGATTTTGGAAAGAACTAATAAACAAATTAATAATGAAACTTATTATTACTGATACATATTCTTAAGTAAATATTAATTTATGTTATAAGATATCAATATAACCACATCTATTTTACCAAACGATCCTCCACCTTAAAATTACTAAGTCACAAAATCCCACTCATTGAGCCAATTCGACCGGCGAAATCTGCGATAATACTAACGAAAGGGCCTAATTAGTTACCAGATATCAATTATTTATGCCCTCGGCCCTCGGAGGTCCGGCCCTACATAATAGATAAAGTCCACTGAGGGATTCGGTGAATCGGTATCCGCACAATAAAATTCAAATAAATGGATAAGAAGGCACTGTGTTTTAGGTTATTATTTTATTTTTCCACTTGTAATTCTCGATGCTGTCGATGTAGAGCTGACGTTCAAGTTCATACTGTTGCTGCTTGATTTATATAGGTACCCCTGGAGGAAAAAGAGGGACCTGTCTCCTGCCCACTCTGGCCGCTGTTCAAAGTCCAAACACGTCGATATTTTTGAATTCGCTGAATGTTTATTATTCAGTAAGGAGTCACCAATGTGAATGTAATGTGTTTAATCGGTGTATAGTATATGTAGCTTCAGAGGGTTGCATAAAATGAACTGGAATCGTCTTCCATACTGTTATATTAAATGATCACAAGAACTACTTAAAAGTACCCACAAATCTTGTTGGCGTCCGGGAGACGATTGGCGAGTGGCGAGAACAGTGTGTACACTGAAACACTAAAACTTAACTAACCTAATACACTGTGCACGTTCCGCGTGCACTGTGTCAACACTGTGTCCCTACAAAGCGATCACGCACACATACGCATATTTACATTCGTAGCATAGATCTTAGGGGATACATTTTTGCGAGTCACTGTGCAGTAAAACATCTTAAAGTATATGTAAGTATTCGTTGTGGTTTCACTATTTTTTTAAGGAAGTGTATGCCCTAATCCGTATAATAATATGCCGCAGGACCGTTAACCGATGAGGGAGACGAGTCCTCGAATGGAGACTAGGTACGTACTGGGAAACGTAGCCGTGGGTCGTCCTCCGCCCAGTTGGACTGACGACTTGAAGAAAGTCGCCGGTAGCGGATGAATGAGAAGAGCAGGACCGTGTGTGATGGATGGCGGTACTTGGGAGATGCCTATACTCAGCAGCGGAGAGACACAGACTGATGGTATGTACTCATGTATGGTATATTTTATAAAACATTACGTAAGGTACTGTGTAACGAGTCACAAAATTATTTAAAAATTGATTTAATCTCTACATTACCAGGTGGATTTTGTGCTAAGTAGATATTTTCTGTAACCTTTATATAAAAACAATATTTAGCATCTAGTACGGTAGGTATCATAACTATTGTATTGGGAACATAAACCTGTATTTTTTTTTATAGACTAGTGGGCGGACGAGCAAGCGGTCACACGTGATGGTAAGTGTTACCGCCGCCCATGGACACCTGCAACACCAGGGGGTATGCGGGCGCGCCGCCGACTTTGCAAAATCCTATTCACAGCCCTCTTGAAGAACATCGTAGCTTAATGGAAAGATCTCTCGAGGCAGTTCGTTCCATAGCATACGGGTTCGCGGTATAAAATATTTTTTAGACCGAACAGTGCGCGACACTTCCGTATCGTGGAAATGCGTATGGACCGCACTTCTGTGACGGGAGATGCGGTTGTAGAAACCCGTGGTGGGAATTATATTAAACAATTCTTCAGAGCATTCTCCGTTGTACATGTATGTATATCATTTGGAAAACTTACAATATTCTATTAATATAAATATGTAAAAATAAATTTAATGAAAAGAATGTGCCCACACATGATTATTGGAACAGAAGACCAAGACAATGATGACCACAGTGTTCATAATAACTTAATTGTTTGTAACTTACAAAGTAACGAATTCCCAGTAACTTAAACGGTTTACGATGCATTAAACTTAGAATGTTTGTTCCAACAAGGGTTTATCTAATTGCAGACATAACACTTTTATTCGGAGAAATTGGTTTACAATGTAATGCCACAATAAAGGTATACACAGTAATCAACGCTTTACGAAAGTCTGAAATTAATCTCAGACACAGATAGATACACACAACTATATATAACGTTCAAAGCGATGACTTCACAGTAATTTCCAAACCACGTGTATCAAGTGAATTAGTTAAAGCGCTCAGTGAGCGCTAATGAACTTTTAGGACTTGTGCGTTAACAGTACTCGAGTTCAATATACTCTATTCACATTAAGAAAAAAGAGACGTTATGCTTTCAATGTAGTATAACACAGCGTTAATTGGTTAACCCAGGAACGCTTTCTTCTATAATTGGTCAATAGGTGAAATCACGTGACTGATAGTGATGACGTCACTTTCTTTTTAAATCTAAAACAGTTAAGGTTTAGTTTAAGATTCATCAAAGCTGACTTAACGCTACAGGGTTCGAGCACTCAGTGCTCATTTTACAACACTAGTAATAGCAGTCATAATCATTATACAAGAAAACATTATCATTGAATGTAATAATGTTTTTAGTATTGACATGAAGAAGACGCACTGCTTTTACTATATGCTGTGCAACTTTAGGTAAACAAAATATATCAGACGGACTGCGCGTCTGTGTTAGCATTACGTTTACATGTGCTATACGTACCTACGTAGATAGTTAATATATAGTAAAAGTTAGTTAATATATAGGTACCTACCTATATATTAACTAACTTTTACTCACTGCCTCGCTTACTTATCTATCAGTCTGCAACACAAGACATGACTATTGCGTGGTCTGAAGCCTAATGAATTTAGGCTAGTTTAGCTGGAACACTTGGATTTGCTTAAAAATGTAAAATGTAAGCAATCATAGCTGATAACTTATTCTCCACTGAATTTTGAGTTCTTGTGTTTAAATTCTGGCGACATTGCAACATTGAGCCTCTACATAAGTACAGATTTTATCAGTTCTTACATAGTGGTATCACGCTCGAGAATTAAAAAAAATGTGGTGTAGACAATGTGTAATATTCGCCAATCCACACTGGACCTACGGGTTTATGGCTCGGAACCATCTTGTGACGGCAAAGACCTGGATACGGTCCTTTCTTTTTTATGATAATTCTCGTGATGGTCGAGAAAATGGTAACTTTCTCCCAAGGCTTGCCACCACTTCTCATTCTTATGACTTCTCATCCAATCACTTTCGATAAACTAGCGATATCGACCGTTAAGATAATACTCTGTACTTGATATTTTAAATACAGACTGTGAATTTGTTTTTTTCCGTTTTATGTAAGGGGTTTATTTATATACTACTTCTTCTTCTGTTTTCTTCGTCTGTCCATTGCTGAATATAGACCTCTGAAGGTGCTCCTTCGCCTCAAGGTGCGATTGTTCGCCGTCCCCATCCAGTCGTCACCTGCTACCCTCTTCAGATCATCGGCCCATTTAGCCGAGGGACGATCAATACTACATTTACCATCCTGCGCCCTCCACTAGAGCATTCGTTTACTCCAACGGTCATCTGTAGTACGACGTGCATGACCAGCCCACTGCCACGCCACTTCTTCAGCTTGCTTATCCTCTCTGCAATGTAGCTTATTTTCGTTCGTTGGTGAATTGCTCCGTTCCGGACTTACTCCCTCAACGAACCCCTAGATAGTTAAAATAATAAAGATGAACATTGGCTATGTTTGCTTTCTCTATAAAATAGCAATGTTTAATTTTATAAATCACTAATCGCATTTTTTCTATTAGAAGTATTGAATATTTTTTGTTATTGATTTTTTGTTTCCTTATATGTATATGAAAGCCGAACATCTTTGGATTTTTTGAGGGGGAGGATGCACGCTGCAATCCAACAGCCGCTGGGCGCACTCGACTGCCCTCGTTATCCCTCTCTCACAGAAGACTTGTACTGCATTTCCCACTTTATCATATTCCCCAATGTACGCACGTGTTTGGGGTAGTGAGTGAGATGGGTCACAGCCCATTCCCATTTCATCCTATCCTATCCCTTCCCATTTTCTTAATCTTTTCTCCAAATCCATTCCTACATCAATAAAGATAGGCAGCGCGTGCCAATTTTTGTCATTATAGACTGATGTTGGAATATACCGTGGGTGTCCACCGGCGACAGTATGTACTTACCACCAGGTGGACTATATACTCGTCTGCCAACTTCTCTGTCTATAAAAAAAACCACGACTCTTTACCAACTATTGTTGAAATAAATAAAGTTGACTCAAACATAAAATAAGATATACAGTTGTATTTTAAATAAAAGAACTTGAATTTGAATCTCTAAAAAAGACAACGGCTCAAGCCTTTTATGCCACACGAACGTAGCCAAGGCGGATCATTAGTATTAAAATAAATCCATATTTTTGTATGTCTCAATTGTTCTTTTGTGAGAAGGTTCAAGAGATAAAACAAATAAAAACAATCCCGACGTGTGAAATAAACAAATGACCATAATTAAGAGATCACGTCCCTTCGGGACCATAAGAAACACCTCTTCAGTTTCGCCGGACACAATGCCGTATTTACATTACAAGAGGCATCTTCCGGATAAGGCTCCTCGAGGCCTTCTTAAGGCTGTGTAATGTGAAAACCTTTTGTTGAACAAACGGTTGTTGGGGGATAAAGACGATGGAAGTGGCATAAATTAAATTGAGAGGTAGCTAAGAAACGCAGTTTGTTGACCACCAAGGCAATAAAAGTGTCAAAGTATACAAGTCCCTTCAGAGGGATAATAAAAAACTATTACCTAAAGTTTTTATACTGTACAAAATTGAAACTTTATTGTTGAGTTGAAATTGAAATTTATTATGAAGTGATATTTGTTACACAACACACTAACTATTACACAATTAAGAAACGTTTGTATAAAGGTTTGGTCGTTAGAAGAAGACTCGTGCTCTACTGAGTCCTGAATAATCGAGTCAAGTCTTCAAAAATGATTGGCTTGTTTCCCTTCGGGGCAGAATTTAGCATTGCCGCTCTATTTTAAAACTATTTTTTTTTATATATCTGTAACTTTTTACAAATAAGAGACCGCTTCTATACCTACCTCGGCACAAGAGTTTTGGGAAAAGATTAAATATGCTGTGGATTTAGAAATTTTGAAAATAAAGTAAACGATGCTGTTAGATAATAAATATTATGCAGTATAAAATGAATCTAAATACGCTCGTAAACGATGACAACTATGTTCGGTCCTCTACAAAAAACTAGGTACACTTATCTTATAAAGATGACGTATACAAGCCCAACGTAACCTATAATACGAGTGTAATACAACTTCACTCTTCGATGCACACTATTCGAATGGCCGCTTGTGTCTTTACTCGCCCCGCGCCATCTTTACTTTTACACCCCACTAACGCCGTTCACAGTTCACCCCCTAACACAGTTGCCGTTCAAAATTATTTTATTTTAAAACGTAATACAATGCCAGTAAAATAAATACGTATAATCGATTAGAATATTTAGATTGGATTTATACTCTCTTTGGTATAATTCGGCTCTATTCAAAATACTTGATGAGAAACATTAATTTTGGAAAAAATATAAAAAAAAATTGTGATTAAAATACATTGAACCTACTTCAGGATAGGGCAAAATTAGTAGAAAGACAATGTTATGATAAGTATATTTCCAAAATAGAAGCATCAATAAGAATATCACCTAAAGCTTTTTGGACTCATATAAAAAGTCAGCGTTCCATCTCAAATGTCATATGTTGGCATGTCTTTCAGTAAAGGTGAGGATATATTTAAGCTATTCTCTATATATTTTTATTCTACTTTCCTTTCCAATAATAATATTGATAACCAAGTTAATCAAGTCACAAGTGATTAGCGTTTTTTTTAGAAGATCGCTTAATGAGAGCGTTCATTCGTCTATCTATAAAAAAATCTGTTGGGAATTAATTCCTATTTCAAAACTTTGTTTACTCGCAAGGGTATTCGAACGAATCGTTTATAATCAATAATAGTCTAAGGCGTTGCTTCAGTACTCAGCAACACGGATTTTTAAAGTGTTGGTCTACCATCTCGAATTTGATAGTTTTTAATGACTTCATTTCTTCCAGCATGAATAATAAGATTCAGATTGATACAGTTTATAGCGATTACAGCAAAGCATTTGATCATAGCATGCTTTTGCTGAAGTTATATAAAATTGGTATACGGGCGATCTTTTTAGATGGTTTTCATCCTATGTGCAAAAAAGGTCTCAACCAATAGTTGTAAACGGATTCACCTCTTCTTGGATGAGTATCCCATCAGGAGTGCCGCAAGGTTCTCTCTTGGGTCCGCTCATGTTTATTGTATTAATAAATTACATTGGCACCTGTTTCAAAAATTCTGGACATTTATTATTTGCTTATGATATGAAAATTTTCCGATGTATCAATAGTATTTCAGACGCAGTATTTATTCAGAAAAATTGAATAAGTCTAGATGATTATTGTCGATTAAGCGAACTAGATCTCAATGTCTCTAAATGTTCCGTCATGACTTTACTTGTGAAAATACTCCATACCACTACAACTATGAAATCAAAAGCCAGCAGTTACCAAGAGTGTGCGGAGTAGAGATCTTGGAGTCTTTCATAACAACAAACTCAATTGTCATGGTAATAACATCGTTTTTAAGTCATCCAAATCTCACGGTTTTATTAAGCGATCCTCACACTCGTTTAAAGAAATGAGTACTGTTAAGCTTATTTACTGTGCCTATGTTCGCAGCCACTTAGAGTACGCTTCACAGATTTGGAACCCTCGTTACCAAACATATATAGACCCGTTGGAAAAAGATCAGAGAAAGTTAACTCCCATGTTCTTTAAATTCAAATTGCCTTATACTCAATATGATCAATGCTGTGTTCGGCTTCACTTACTACCGCTCAGTGTGTGCAGAAATATTGCCGACATTACCTTATGAAGATTGCGAATGGGTATATTGACCATTATGAACTACTGGGTAAACTTTCGCTGGGGTTCCCAGCGCACTTGTCACGATCCAAAACTATGTTCCACATTCCGTGTGTTAACGTTAAGCAACGGAAAATTAGTTTTATAATCAGCGTTAGCGCTGCATTTAATCCCATATATGATGACGAACGCATTGGCTCATTCTTTTGTAATATAAGGGCAGTTAAATATTTACTTACTACCAATTATGTATTATTGACATCACATCAGACATTGACATTAGACTTCAGAATTTTAAGCTCGAAGTTTTATCATCCCTTTCTTTTTAACCATTCTATCCTTTTAAATATAACCACTTTGGGCGTGTATATAATGATTTAGTTTCTACTTTTGGTAGCTTACGAATAGCAAAATAAAATAAATGATATAAATAAATAAATAAAAATGAATGGAATGCAATGCAACCAGCCTTTTCAGTATCCACGGCTGGATATGGGCCTCCTCATGCACACTGACTCGTGCATGAGGAATATATGGCCTCAAAACGCCCCAAAAATAAATAAAATAAAGCAAACAAAATAAAACCAGAAAAAATGTTTAGCATCATATCAACTAATTTTAGGTATAAGTAATAAATAATGTCACGAAACAGTGTCACGCTACAAAGTCATTTGAGCTACTAACAATTATTATTATAACGAACAGAACTATTAAGAAAATATAAGACAGGAAACAAACAAATGCATAATTCATAATTTTATTTATTTGCTAAAACACGGTAATAATAAGATCGATTTTTTTTTACAGTAGTTCTAAATGTTTGTTGCAAAAATGACATACAAAATTGAAATGTAACATGTATAAATAAATGTTTCATAATAAGAAAAATTGCACATAGATGAATATTTTTTAAAAAAAGGTAAGGGAAAATGTGACTAATAATCAAAGAATAATAATAAAATAAGGGTAATAAAAGAATCCACACTCAAAAGTAAATAAAAATCTTTTACTAATTTCTTTATGTAGTTGTCACTTCCAGTAATCGGAAGTATGCATCATTAACCCCTTTGTAGCGTCGACGGTCTTTGTTACCACAGTCACAATGAGTGTTAAACGTCCTGATGCAGGGGATTCCACGAAAGACCCCTCAGAGGGCTGACCCCTCCGCTGCTTCAGATTTCTTTGAGGAATTATGAGATTTCACACGGGGCTCTGAGGCTGTTCCATTTTAATTTCATTACAATTCAGAGTTCGCTTTGAACGTGCGTTTGCAGTAAATGCAGTGCTCTTCTGTGAGATAAAGCTTTGATGAGATATTTACAATATTCCTGGACAGGTTTAGTCTGTGCAAGTAAGAAAGGAGTTGCTTTCTTTGTACAGTCACAACATTAAATTGTAGAGAGTCTATCTTTTATTCTTGATTTGACAGTATTAAACAAACATCGATAACATGATACATAATTCAATGTGCATCTGCAAAGTTAACAATAAATGATAGCGGCTCAATAGTTATTTCTTACGAACGTACAACACATGTAACATCTTTCAGTTCTTTCGGGGGAGTTTAAAGAAATGTGGGTAGATACCTATTTCGGAGATCACAACTTTCTATTAATTTCGATTAGTGACTTTAGTAGTGATTACTTTAGTGATGCATAGAAACTCATTAGACCATTGCTCTCTCCATAGATCGTGGAGCGACTTTGAACTTATGGATCAGGCCTATCGAAAGAGGCTACGTTTCGGCACTGTAAGGATGCGAAGAGCTGAAGATCGGGTGTGGTGGTGGATCTTCGGGGTGAGGCCTATATCCGATAGTGGCTCTCCATCCAGTTATGTCTTTACATAAACTGATGATATGGCATGGTGTGTGAATATAATAAATATGGATTGTATTTTCGATCATAACATACTAATAGAGATAGAAAGAAATAGAAAGTGTTTTAAAGATCAAATCCAGCATAAAATTTTCACTAGCTCAGGTACTAAATAAGTAAAACATGAGTTAGCGGTTTGAGGGCCATTAAGGGCATGGAGGGCCCTGGCGATACGAAACAATAATAAATCCGGGGCGAACACGGACATCACGAGATGATAAATGATTTTAAAACGATTCCGTGACGCGAAATCGTGGGGATGTAAGAAGGAAGGGTACTGAGGAGTTGATGTGCTTTTTATACAGCAAATATAAGAATGTGATAAAAATTGACAAATCTGCTAGTTGATGAAATCGCGCCGTCTAATCCCGTTAAAAACAGGATGGCATAAGGGATTATTCCACTGAATGCAACTGAATGGGAGAGGCGGGATGCATCTATCACATGCCGTCTCGTTCCTTTCCACTTATCCGAGGAAACGAAGTACTCATCAGGATAGAGTGGTAGGTGAACGGATAATGATACTTCATGTGTAGATGTAAAATACATAATTTCATACATGTAAATACATGTATTTTCCTAACCTGTTGTCGAAATTTATTCCTAAATTTCCAAAGGTTGTCATTCTGGACTGCTGTTGGCATGTATCGCGAATGTCCATTGGACTGTATGCTCGTTTCTCTTTCTATAAAAAAAATATAGCATAGTTAGCATGGTACAGTCCACTGCTGAATTAGTGCCTCTTTTCGTGCTCTCCATCTCTCATTATTGAACGCTTCTTGCATCCACCTCATGAGTTCGTTTACTAGAAGCCTTCTCCTATATGCCTTCTCCAAGTAATGCTGACGTTTTTTGACTCGACAATAATCACCGGTTTGTCGAAAATAATAAATGTGTACGTCTCCTCAAGATGCATTGCGAATGCCGAATACTAAACTTAGTTCGCTTGCTTTTTGTTTTTGAATTTTTCGGTCAGAGGTATAACAAAATTATGTTTATAACTTTGGATAATGAGAAATTCAGTGTCTTATTCCTTAGTCATTTATCTAAACACCATTGGGCTGGTTTTTCTCATGTATTGCAGGTGTATTCCTAGGGACGCAAATATCATTATGTCTATTTACATTTATTTAGCTTCCTAAGAGTGAATATATATGTACAATATTTGGTACTTTCATTTAATTTAATGTAATTTAAGCACATATAGAAAAATATTTTGTTTAGTTATAGTTGTAATTTAGTTAGTAAATCCGCTTTGCCAATGTGGCATTTTAAGGTCATACATTTTCTTGCATATTTCTTGCCATACTTCTTACATGCACATTTTCTTGTGCACATTGAAGCCACCAGTGGATACTGAAAGAGCTGTTTTGTACACATTTTATATTTTAAATCGGCTCTGAACTCGTAAAATTAAAGGTGTTTGTTTATCTTTTATTTCTACTCGACGCTTCCGCACGGGTTACACCAGGTTACGTGGCTGGTTGCATGCATACTACTTTAAATACTCTTTTGAACAAGCAATTTAATACTATTACAAGTAAGTGTACTGCACAGTATTGTGAGTGTACTGTACTATAAGTGGACTGTACAGTACTGTGAGTGTACTGTACAGTACTGTAAGTGTATTGTACAGTACTGTTAGTGTATTGTACAGTACTGTGAGTGTACTGTACAGTACTGTAAGTGTATTGTACAGTACTGTTAGTGTATTGTACAGTACTGTTAGTGTACTGTACAGTACTGTAATGTACTGTACTATACAGTACCATAAGTGTACTGTACAGTACTGCAAGTGTACTGTACAGTACTGCAAGTGTACTGTACAGTACTGCAAGTGTACTGTACAGTACTGCAAGTGTACTGTACAATACTATAAGTGTACGTACTTGACAAGTACGTGTCATAATAAATGTTATGTAAACAGATTAATGGATATTTCGATCCAGTTACATGAACCGTGGTCGCGGCGAGACTGCGTCTGCGGTGAAGTTATTGTTGCTATTGACACACAAATCTGTTTATCCTCCGTCGTGTTCGTTTTTGGTGCTTCTGCCCACACTGAACTTGTTATTGTTGAGTAATGTCCCAGCTCACTACACTAACAATATCGGCAATTTGTAAACGCACTTGCTTGATTTCTAGCTTTGCAAAGTCCAATCCTGTGTATTGCAAGGGCCTGTGTATCCCATGTAGCTTTTACTTTCTATAGCTTTCTATAGCCTCTCTGACCAATTGCGGTGTGTAGTGATGTTCGGTCGGTTACGTAACTAGACTGAAATATCGGCTACATAATATAAATAATAAATCGTGAATAATCGTGAACATAATAAATGTTTTCATTATGTTCAACCACGCAAACGAAGCTTAAAATCTTTAGCAAGTACTCGTACATGATATTATTATTTATATGCAACTCCTGTAAGTAACTACAACACTTCTAAGAGCTTCTAACTAAACTACTTTAATCTCCAAGATTAACTTGAGGTTCTGCTTTAGATCCGCGAACAAATCCGAGCAAATCCATTCGTAATCCGCTAGTTGCTAATAAGGTTAACAATATGAGATAAATACTCATATCAATTTTAATATATCAAACGGAGTACAATCGTAGTTGCTCACACAAATAAAGTTTCCTTTAGTAGGTCTACTTATTTGAATAGGTAGTCACAAGTTGTCCGTAAACCTGTGTTCATATTGGACACAGAGTGTTTTAAACAATACTAACCTTATACACCCACCTCTTAGTACATAAAATCGAGAAAATTGAGCGTTTGCACACATACAAACTTCGTTGCAGCTGACTATTAACTTATTATAATAGCTGTTATGTAGCGCCAACCTCTAATAGAATGTTGTAAATCAAATTTATTCATTTAGTTATAGCAACGACAATGAATAGCAATTAAACAACTTTGAACGGTTTAAATCGCGTATATTTGACATTATTTATATCCCGACGTTTCGAACACTTTGCAGTGGACGTGGTCACGGGGTGACTAATTGATTTTATTTGTCACTTGAGTTATTAAGAAATTAATTCTACCGTCTGAAATTCTGAAAACTGAAAACGGTCTGAAAACGGTAGTTCAAAAAAAAAAAATCAGACGGTAGTAATAATTTCTTAATAACTCAAGTGACAAATAAAATCAATTAGTCACCCCGTCACCACGTCCACTGCAAAGTGTTCGAAACGTCGGGATATAAATAATGTCAAATATACGCTATTTAAACCGTTCAAAGTTGTTTAATTGCTATGTATAGTAATCGCGAAAACCTAAGAAAATATAACGACAATGAACTTTAAAATCGCCGAATTAATTCGCTGACGAACGTATAAAAAGTTTGTAATCATGCGAACGTTCGGTTGGCCAACGCTTTGTTTATACCCGGACTATTCTGGCGCTCGCGCTTGGTTCTACAAGGTTACGTTTGCGGTTGGAGCTACATAACCGCTTATTGAATAAGCTGCAAATGTATTTGTGCAAACGCTCAATTGGCCAATGCCATTAAATGTGAAAATTATTTTCTCCAATATGAACACACCTTTGGTTCGTAATAATAAAACGATGACCAAATTCGCCGTCCGTAGCCGGACACTGTAGGGTAACAACGTATTGAAGGAAAAGGGATCGGTATTAACCGAACGATTTAAATAGGATGTCTAACAAATTCGCTTTTTGTGGGATAAACTTTCAGTAAAGGACTGAATTTGGAGCCATATTAGATTTCGTTTTTAGGGTATTTATTTATTTTGAAACATTTGGTTTTTACCTACTTTTAATGTTGATAATGATTTTACAATGGCCTTTTACAAGTGTGTTTTTAATGTTGATGTACAAACAATACGGGCATTACGTAGGAATATGGGCGCTCACCTACTAAAACCGGAATAGGTTCAACTACTCGCTAAAACTATCCTGCGATATCTGCCGGCCATACGCATTGACAGCAAACTATGACACAAAATAGCGAAATGTTTGAACCTTACAAAGGTCCGATATCTGTGTATATCGGAACGTATTTGTATACCGGAGCCTGGTAGAATGGGTGGCTGTAAAAAGATAAAGAAACACTATCAATAATTAGAACAGAGCGCAGTTCCCAACTTCCTTTTCCTCTTGTGATGCCTCTCCAACTAGTGAAGGTTTGCAATCAGCTCCAAATATGTTGTCGTGTCTCTCGCGAGGCGAAACAGTTAGGCGGCACTCGCGATGCCAGTCCACTCGCGTATGTTACGCAGCCATGACTTTTTCCTGCGACTTTTTTTCATAATTAGTTGCAAAAGTTCGTATCTTTCGTGCCTTAGCACGTAACCCAGATGCGCAAGAGTTCGCGTTTCCGATCTACTTACTCGTCGCAGAACTTCCTCATTGGTGATTCCTCATAGTTCACAACTATTTAATCAAAATTAAAGAACTTTTTGTACTCGCTGATTTCAGTGCGTCCAAGTGTTATTAGGTTATTACAACTCGGATATTATAGCATAGGCTCTGACAGTTTGCGGCGTTGTTCACGCAAACATGCGTAAGGCAACATTTTTATTGCGCAATCATTTTTATTGCGTAAGGCGTAACGCATTAATCGAAAATTTAAAAATATATTTGTATGACATTATACTAGTCGCAAAATAATAATAATCAAATGCCTAGTGTTTATTGTTCTTTTAATATATATTTTAACATAATTTTGTTCGACACAACGGACAAATCATTTTCCTCAATTAATATGTAAATTCACATTGTGAAACGTGAATTGTGCTAGTGTGTGTACGACCGTTTTTTTTCGATTGTTGATAGATTACTTGAAGTAATATAATTAATATTACATATAGTATTAGTTATATAATTTTATTGAAATATTGCATTTAAATTTAAAAAAAGTCCGGTGTTTATTTCGATGCTTTGATCCTGTTTTAATATTTATCTATACTAATATTATAAAGAGGTAAAGTTTGTAAGTTTGGATGTAGGAGGTAATCCGATTTCAAAAATTCTTTCACCAATATTTAGAATGGACCTTCAGGGTGGACATAGGCTATATTTCATTTTGAAATTGTGAAAAAAAAATTGAAAAAAAAACTCTTATAAACCGAAGCGAAGTGAGGGCGAGTCGCTAGTATTTACATATATAATTATGCAAATCATTATACAAATTTATATTTCCTGGCTTCTAACTTTCTAGTTTTGGTTTATATTTGTGTCTTATTTTAATAATACAACAGTCTAATAGAAAAGTTAACATCCTTATCAAGGATCGATGAACTTTGTATTTCATAGTTATAATCAATAATTAAAAGAAATCTATTCACTGGGCTATCGATTTACAAAGTCTCATCACTGTGGGTATTTCAACAGTCAGCTGTTAGAACTCAAGCTATAATAACCGCAATATAAAGGACATGTATTTAAAATAGTGGAAATTTATAGAAATTTGGTCAGCTATCAAATTATACCTAGTACAAATAGGTTGGCAACAAACCGTTATCAGCTTACAATGTTTTTATTGTCAGCAGAATTATACTAATCTAGGCAGCCATTAATTAGGGATGTCAGCTAAAAAATAAATACTATTGGAATTTATAATGTGCCATCGGATTAAGAGGATTAGTTTTACTAAAAATAGGCATGTATAATGTTGATGTTTAGATCCTTATCATTTAATTTGTGCAGTATATAATGTGAATTAGTCAATACAAATTATGACCTATTCAGCTTCAAGCGCGCCTCTTAAAATCAATGAAATGATATAAAGAAAAATACTAAATGAAGCAAGTTATGGTCAACAAAACAACCTATTTTTGAATGACTGAAATAAAATAACCCCACTTTATTTAATTTCTTTTTAAACTACTAAGAATGAAATCACAAAGTTGATAGGTCCCGCTTCGCGAGACCTAGTCGCTTGTCCCAAATTCTTGTCCAAGCTATTACATTTTTTCTTAAATGCAGTCCATTCCTTGCGAAATCTACCCCAGTTGCAGTAACATATGAACATTACTGCCTATACTGTCTCAAAGAATTATTAATTATAACAGAATTTATACACATCTGTAATAAAGGAGTGACTCGTAAAGCGTAAAATGTATTTTTATTAGTTGGAAGAATGTTCTCGACCAGGAAGCTCTGAGTAAATTGTAAGCATACTGACTATATAATATTTGGGGCCGGTTATACAGAGTTTTTTATAGCTTTTATAGAAAAAGATAACAGACGGTTCATCTGGTGGTAAGTGGATACTGTCCCCCATAGAAATCCGCGATACATGCCAACATCAGACGAGAATGACAAACGTTGTCACGCTCCCTGATACGCCGCCTACCTTCTTCTGATTTGGAAAAAGAATAGATTTTTTTTATGAATGAAGGTGGCAGACGAGCATACAGTCCACCTTATGGTAACTGGATACAGTAGTCGCGGATACTGTGGATACTGACGTTGGCACGCCCACAGATGCGCTGCCTGCCTTTGGAGATTAGGAATAGATTTGGCGAAGAGGTTGAGAAAACGGGGAGGGATAGGATGGGAATGGGCTCTAGCACATCTCACTCACTACTGAAACACGTACGTACATTAGGGAAATAAGATAAAGTGGGAAATGCAGTACATTTCAAGATAGTCTTCTGTGTGAGAGGGGTAACGTGGCCAGGAGCGCTCCCAGCGACTGTTGGATTGCAGTGTGCTCTCTCCCCCTCCGACTTACTTGCCAAACAATCGCAACTTGCCAATTAGTTTTACTTAAACTCTGTTTAGAATACCCATGTATCTTAGTAGATCTAGATGTCTAGATCAAGTAATAACCTGATCTTGGTACCACCAGCCCCTGGTTATGGAGGCAAGGTTTCGCTATTACGTCAAAAATAACACCTTACAGGCAAAGTTACGCCGGGCCACGATGACTGGCGCTGCAGGCGGTTTGTATGAATAGAGGGTGTTTGGTAAAATTAATGTTATCGTGGGCAATTTTTAGTAATGATAGTTTAAACTATATTTTAAGAAGAAAAAACATTTGTAAATATTTAGTTGTGTTATTCCGTACTCTTATCTATATTGACATTTATCGTGATATACATGAAGTAGCCTAAACTTTGATTTATAATTCGAGAGAATTCTGGAATAGGCATGATGACGGATTTTGAAATCCGCTTCTATAATGTAGATTCAAGTCTACTGTTTCCGAAAATAACATTATTTCAGCAATAAAATAAGTTTTAACGCAAATTATGCATTTTTTTTCTATCTACTTTGAATTATGCGCGAAAACACTCGCAGGTGTCATGGCGTCGATTGTGACGCTACTCGTACACCTAGGTAAACGTAGGTAGGTAAATCAATCGAAGTTCAAGCGACACGGTGATATTTCATGAGGCGTGACGTCATTCGCTCTGATTGGCGTTTTAGTTAACATGGCCGAATGCAGTATTTTATACTTTTATTATATTGAAAATATTATTAATCTCAATGTTTACATTAAAACTGGTTAATTTATTAGAATTCTTTCAACATATTTTTTTCTCTAAAATCATTTATTCTTTAATTCTTTAATACTGTCATCATGCCTATTTGATGATGTTTACTGAAAAATGAAATTTCGCTAAAAGATAGCAAAATAAAATGTATGTTTTAAAAAATCTATGTAGGATACCACATTTCAAAAAATGAAAAGATCTCATCCTTCCCTTACTGTACATTTTAGAAATTGCAGTATTTTTCAAAAGCAAACCAAAATTTACAGATCGGTTTGAGATTGAACGATATAAGAATATGTTATGCGCAGTGTCTTGTCGAACTGCTATGAATAAAGATAATATATTTTCTATGGCGCCTAAAATATACAATAAACTACCCAAATCAATGCGTGGCTACAATGTTCCTGACATATTTAAAAGTAAATTAAAGAAACTACAATATTATCTGACAAAACATATTATTCAAAGATTATCTAAATGACAATTTAGATTTTTATAGTGGAGTGTAGGCTTTCTCGGCCGGTGTCCATATTAATTGAATCTTCCGGGCTACTTGGCCGTGGTCTTCTGGAATCTCTTCTCTTTCTTCCAAACGTTTCGTCAACAACTGCAGTTGACATCTTCAGTGGCGACTGCGTTCACTTTTGGAGAGATGTTATCTCTTCGGCTTCTCGAGCGCAACTGACTCGACGTTTTTTTTTTTTTTATGTTAGGAGAGACAATCGAGGAAAGCCCTGCATGGTCACCTGGTACCATCTAGTCTAGCTAGGCTAGCCTAGGTGGTACCAGGTAGTGCCGGACTCCTACCGGCTAAAAAACCTGATTGCCTCAACATTGTGTATGTCTAAGTTCTTGTGGCCCTAGTGGCCTTTCAAGAGTCACTAACTGACTCGACGACTGTGGCGCACCGGTATTTATAGTGGGCGAGGGTAGTTGTGATTGTGTGTGTACCGACGCATCGATATTTATAGTGGGCGAGGGTAGTTGTGATTGTGTGTGTACCGAGTCTGTTTATGTCCCCCCCTCTCGTCTCTCTTCCCCGTGAGCTTGATCACATCACATTCCCGACTATTTCACATCATCGTTTTGAGAAAACTCGATTTGAAATTATAGAGTACTTAATGTAATAAGTACTTGATGTTTTTTTTTAATCTTTAGATAACCCTTTTCCGTAGAGGTTAATTATAACGTAAATCGTAAGTCTATAATTAAAACATAGTTGATTTAACTATTTCATGATTATCACATTACATGATTTGAATATTTTTAACACTGACTAGAAATATGTTATTTTTATAAAATATACTACAAAGAAAAGATTTATTACAGCTGAAACATCAGCTGTCAAAATTCTCTCGAATTAAAAATCTGAGCTTACTTACAACCACTTTTTTACCTGATTAAGAAATTTCAATCATAAAAAAGGACGCTTGGAAAATTAACGATGTGTATAGATAGCTACATTGAAAGAATGACGTTACTTTTCTCTTAATACGAATAGACTATAGTAGCGTTTGAAACTTAATAAGCGCTCGTGGCCGAGTATAGGTATAAAAAATGTTGTTTTTAATCGATTTGAAAATGTGTAGAGCCCACTAATCGTAATAACGCTAACGATCGCCCGTGACTTCGTCCACGCTAGCGTAGGTTTAGTGTATTAGTTGAATGGGAAGCTCAGCTTTTTGCTTATATGAGTGGCACGGCACGCCTCTGGGTGTAATTATGATATGAGACTGAACCGAAATATTGGCTTCACAAAAAAAAAGAAATTACGAGTAACCACTTTACATCAAAAATATAAAAGCCTGTATATACAAACTAGTGTAAAGAATATGAAGAAGCAAGCGATTGGCCGATAAAGTCGAGATATAAACGATTTTATTCAGAGTCCGGCTTGATTTATATCTTTATTGTGAGACCTTTACCTATAATGTATACGGAGCAGGTTTCAAACTAGATTCCGGGCGTAATGGCGCATATAGTGTAATTACTAGTACAAACATGTTTTGTACTTATATTTCTATTAATACTATACTCAGTTTATTATATTCTATTTATTATCAAATTAGAACGGAATAGGACGGGATATTTGCTGTTTTATGGAGCTTTGGTTATCATTGTCATTGTCACTGTCATTGTCACTGTCACTGTCACTCTCGTCCACGGGTCCGTCTGAAAATCAGCGCTGTGTGCCGTTTTTACAGCCGTTGTACCGTTGTGTACACAGCTTTTGCTGAGGTGCGTGCCCTTTCCACACACGTGGGACCGCGCAGTATTATTGCTCTGTTAATTTATATATTTTTTATTTATTTGCAGTCTTCTATATATGCTATATATTCTATACCTTTAGCTATATGCTAAACTGCACGGCGATGGACAGTGCATAATAGTCCCACATCTTTTTTAGTACACGGATACACTGATTTATCGTAGAGAGATCCTGTGGTTATTCTATGGTATGCTTACTCTCCTATTGTGTTTAATTAATTAATTTATTTAAACTTTAACGTATAAAGAAGCATTTCGATATTCTATGCCAGTGAACCGTTAGTTAAACAGAAGCACGAAGATCAGAATACCCGAAGGCGAAGATTTAATTAATGTAACTTAATGTATTTAACACGTACTAATACTTTTATTGTTTAACGAAGGTAGGTAAACTTTGTTGCCAATTAGGTACAATAAAATAAAACGTGAAGCTGACGTTACTGAAATTACGCTCGACTCTGACCTTGTTATATGATATTGTTGAAATAATTAACAGGTAATTAGATATAGAAGCACTTAGAAGTTTTCCCGCAATTTAATTAATTGAACATAATATTTGGCGAAGTAATTTATTTTCATATTTCGCTGTAGAACACAAAGTTCGTTACTTTTCGTATACTATCGTTTCGTACAAAGGCTTTTCGTATAACGTCAATATAAAGCGGGCTACACACCTTCAGTTAATATTTATTTATTTATTACGCAATATGTCAAAAGGTGGTGTTAGTATTTATAAAACATTCGTTTTCTCCCAGTCAATCTCCCAGTCAAGTTTGTTCTCGAGTCAAACTTGAGCTCAAGTCATGATAATGTGTCATCTAAGTCATGATAACGTGTCATTTAAGTCATGACAATGTGTCATTTAAGTCATGATAACGTGTCATTTAAGTCATGATAATGTGTCATCTAAGTCATGGTAACGTGTCATTTAAGTCATGATAACGTGTCATTTAAGTCATGATAACGTGTCATTTAAGTCATGATAATGTGTCATCTAAGTCATGATAACGTGTCATTTAAGTCATGATAATTTGTCATCTAAGTCATGGTAACGTGTCATTTAAGTCATGACAATGTGTCATTTAAGTCATGATAACGTGTCATTTAAGTCATGATAATGTGTCATCTAAGTCATGGTAACGTGTCATTTAAGTCATGACAATGTGTCATTTAAGTCATGATAACGTGTCATTTAAGTCATGATAATGTGTCATCTAAGTCATGGTAACGTGTCATTTAAGTCATGATAACGTGTCATTTAAGTCATGATAACGTGTCATTTAAGTCATGATAATTTGTCATCTAAGTCATGGTAACGTGTCATTTAAGTCATGACAATGTGTCATTTAAGTCATGATAACGTGTCATTTAAGTCATGATAATGTGTCATCTAAGTCATGGTAACGTGTCATTTAAGTCATGACAATGTGTCATTTAAGTCATGATAACGTGTCATTTAAGTCATGATAATGTGTCATCTAAGTCATGGTAACGTGTCATTTAAGTCATGATAACGTGTCATTTAAGTCATGATAATGTGTCATCTAAGTCATGGTAACGTGTCATTTAAGTCATGATAATGTGTCATTTAAGTCATGATAATGTGTCATCAAGACACATTATCATGACTTAAATGACAAGTTACCATAAAAATATTTATTAATAATTTTATCAATAATTAAATTATATACCAAAAATACCTTACCTTAAATCAGCCTGTGTCTCTCGACTGCTGGATATAGCCCTCTCTGTCCCAAACTCTGCCAACCGGGCCAATTTCTCCAAGTCATCAATAAGTCATTATGGATGACTTGGTTATAACTTGTCCACTTGACCGGAGCGTGTCCCACGCTAAGTTTCTCTATACGTGATCTCTATTCAAGAACTCGTCTCCCTCATAAGTTATCAGTCATGCGTCATATCTGGCCCGCCCACTGCCACTTCAGCTTGCAACTCCATTCTTCGTTATCAGATTAGTAAAATGTAACTGCATAAAATTTGCTGCACTATCACCCGGTAAATCACGCTCGTATCCAATGTCTGAGGGAAGATTCTGCATGTATCGCGGATGTTTATGAGCGACACTAACCGCTTACCATCAGGTGGACTGTATGCTGGTCTGTCGCCTTCGTACATAAAAAAAAAATAAAAAAATATTATGTACTTCGTTGACGTTGGTCCACTATATTTCTCCTACAATAGAAACTAGGTATAACCAATGAAAACGAAATTAAACAAGGGGTTGGTCAAGTTTTAATCAAACATTCGGCGATTTCGGAGCCACGCTTCAACAATGTAGCCCGTCGCCGGGCCGTCTCTTATTGGATTTTTCCGATACAAACTTTGTTACCCAGACTTTGATTGAAAATTGTTTTACAGATTGTTCGATGAAATACACTGTGTGACCACAGTATAAGTGGAATGGAAGCAAGGAATGCTGCGTATTTGCGCAGTGATTTAATCATTTTTAATGAAAAACATAATCTTTAATTTCAGACTTTAATTTTCGAATGAAACTCTCTGACTACCATAACTTGACATGGATTTAGTGGTTGCATACTTGGCGCTTCTTCGAAACGCGGCCGAGTACAAGAACGAGAGAGTACAAGAAAAGGAGAATGCCTATTTCTACGGCCATTGTTGCAAGACCAGGACAATTGTTTTGCAGTAACATAGCATTAGTAGCTTTTTATAGAGAAAAGGCGGCAGACGAACATACAGTCCACCTGATGGTAATTGGATACTGTTGTCCATAGACATCCGCGGTATGTACCATCAGCGCCAACATCAGTCCAGAATGACAAACGTTGGCACGCTTCCGGATGCGCTGCCTACCTTTGCAGACTAAGGAATGGATTGGGAAAATTGGCGAAGGATAGGATAAAATGGGAATGGGCTTAGTCATATCTCACTCAGTACCGAAACACTAAAGCTAAATGAATTCGCCGCTCGATAAGTCATTTTTAAAAGTTCTGCTTTGTTAATGTAATACTGTAATTGTTACCAGACCGTTTATCGACCACTGCTGGATAAGGGTCTCCTCACACCCAGAGTCTTGTGTATGAGCGAGTATACTCTTTTAGAGGTGGTGTAGTCTCTTAGGACTTGCGGTAGCCACTTTGTTACCCCTTAGCCATCTTTTACTAGACCCACGGGAACAAGTACTTTCCGCGGGTGTCGTAAAAAGCGACTGAATGTTTAATGTAACGAAACACCAAATAAACAGAGTATCGGACGGATGCAATTTGTATACGTTGTTTGAGTCAAATGATAACTAGTTTTCTCCTCACAAATCCACTTCTTCCACGTCGCGCAAACTGTAATAATAGATATAGGTACTTTATTGTACATCAAAATACATTGTACATTGTAATCAAATAATTAGACTAATCTAATCGACTAATCTAGACTAATCTACTTCTGAAGTACAACCAGCGGCCATCGGTGGTAAGGAGAAGTCTCTAGACGAATAATGAATGTTCTCCTCGAGTACGGAGAACAAGTTTGTCTTCTATACTACTTGTACTGTTTTTACCCAATCGTCGATAACATGAAGGGACATTTAATTTTCTTCTGCGGGTAAGCAATTTAAGTTGTTTTGTTCACGTAAAAGAGTTTTAGAAATTCTTTGATAAGACGTTGACATAAGAGTATGCTCGTACAGATTGACTTGTGGAGATGGTTTTAAGGATCAATTACTTTACCATTCTTTTAAAATTTTTGTATGTCACCTTCTTCGTATAAAAAATATATGTATTAGTATTTAATTATACAGAAAAAAAAGATTTACAGAATCGATTCTAATGAATATGTTTCGCCCTTATTGCGTCAACATTCTTGTATCGTATTATAGAGTGCTTAATACATGTTTATTTACCCGTGGACCGCATACACGGGTGAATAGGTTTGTTCAACTTAGTGTCATGATGTAATGCTTTTTGATTTATTAATTAGGTTTGGCCTTGTGGTATCCGCCGGCTTTAGCATCACCTCGTCTCTTCCCGTGGTTGTTGTAAAAGATGACTAAGCCTCAGGAATTACACCTCCTCTATAAGAGTGGACTCGCCAATCCGCTTGGCCAGCGTGGCGTTTTAAGGCCATACAACCTTCATGAACAAGACAATTATGTTGAACAGTTCTTCAGAGCATTCCGCATTGTACAGGCGGTGGAACATGCAGAGAGACGCAACATCTCTCCGAACGCTGAGGGGTTCTAGAGAGAGTCATGAGAGTGGGATCCTAGACAATTTGAACAGCACGTCGTTGGATGGAGTCAAATGGATCCAATTGATATTTCGGTGCGCCGGTCGAGAGATGTGAGCAATAATTCATATGAGGCCAAACCTGAGCTTTTTATAGCGTCAGAAGTTATCCAGAAGTGAAGGACCGCTTCGTTCTATTCAGCACACCGAATTTTTTGGAGGCCATTTTTGGAGGAATTTTTGGTTTTATTTTCCACATCAACTCTAAATTCAACTTAGCTGGAAATGTCGACACTAAGTATCCCGATACTCTCCGAGATCTTAAAAGGTATGCCCTGAAAGTGAGATTCTACGACAAAAGGGGCTTTTTAGCGGTGAATGCACAGATTTGCTTCTTACCGGGGTTGAAATCCACTAGTTTTACAGAACCCCAAATCGAGACTTGATCTAAAGCGTTTTTGGTTTCGGACACAAGCTTGACGCGACTCTCTTCCACTTATAGTAAATACTTTAAAATCAATAAATATAGTAAACCAATACAATATTTGAAATAAAAGTACAGATTATCCAAACAAATTCTTCTTATGAAGAAGATTTGTTTGGATTTGTTTGGAAAATATGTCCTACCGGTAGAATGAAATTACCTACCCTATAATTTCGATAGAGCGTATTCACAAGTGCAATGTGGAACAAACCTTAGCCTCCTCGCTGTTCCATTATCAGATCGATCTCCTTGTGATTAATAGCAAGTGTGGCTATCACGATGGCGATTCACTAATTAATTGGACGACGTTTAGTTTCGAGGCTTCACGATTAAATATCTTACTCTAAGTAAGATAAATAAGCTTTAAGTAATTTTCAGGCTAAGAATCTTCTGACGTGTGTGAATTCTAGTTCACACATGTTTTATGAAATAGATTTTTAGAAAACAAAAAATATTCAATAGAACTCTTAATTGTTATGTTTCCAGCAGCTATTGGCAGAATGATGATAGTTTGTTTGATTTGTTAGTTTGTTTTTAAAGGTCTCGTTGTAGGGCACAGGCCTCACCTTGTGAAACATTAGGCTATAATCCACGGCGCGGGCTCATTGTGGATTGGTGGACACACATGATTTTTGAATATACTGATTTCCTCCCAAAACATCTCCAGCTCTAGAATATGACCGATTTTATTACTTAGTAAGGTGGCAAGGGAGAATTATATTGCTCTGCGTATAATTTGTTGCCGGCATTTGAATTATAATTTATAATTAATGTCAGTCCCAAGATAAAACTTACATCTAAAGCTATCATGATATTATTATTGTACGTAGGTACAAGATAACAAGATATTATTATTAAATAATAAAAATAATTGAATTGTAAGCGTGCTATATATACCTAGCAACATATAGCAACGGTTCACAAATTAATCAAACGCTTACTAAAATTATTAAGTATTTAAAATTACACAACAGTCGCCTTCAGATTGAGGTTTAATCAGGATACTCTGCCATGCGTTAACTAAGGTGCTTCTGCTGATTTCGTTCTTGATACACTCCACTAAAAATGATCGATTTTCCCACAATTTGAGGGGGAGAGTGCACGTTGCAATCCAACAGCCTCTGGGCTCGCTCGACTGGCCACGTCACCCCTCTCTCATAGAAGACTACCTTGAAATGCACTGCATTTCCCACTTTATCTTATTTCCCTAATGTGCGTACGTACCTGTTTCGGTAGTGAGCGAGATGTGCCATAGCCCATTCCCATCGTATCCCTCCCCATTTTCCCAACCCATTCTCCAAATCCATTCGTATATCTCCAAAGATAGGCAGCGCATCTGGGGGCGTGCCAACGTTTGTCATTTTGGACTAATGTTGGCATGTACCGCGAATGTCTATGCGCGACAGTATCCACTTACCATTAGATGGACTGTATGCTTGTCTGCCGCCTTTGTCCATAAAAAAAATTGATTTGATCGAAGACTAAGCACTAAAATTCGCAACTAGATAAGGGTCTGGGAATAGGACGCATCGTTACCTAATCTGATAGAAGTCCATCCAATTTGTATGAGACATGGGACATTCGCATTCTCTGGTAAGCTATTAACCACCAGGCGGTCTGTCAACCTATACGCTTACCAATATTCGATATAGCCATTGGTCAAGACCACAGCAGGGCGCCTTATCAAAACATTTGTCTCTTAATTACTTCCTACACAAATTGAAGTTACAACTTTATTACTTTAACAATAGAATTCCTTTTTCTTTAAACCTGTGGATTCGTACATTGTAAATACATATAATATGCAACAAAAAGGTGCTTAAGCACTGCAAACGAGATGGCTTAATTAAGAACCCGAAACGGAGGAAGTTTCTCGAATAAATTAAACTATTTAGTGTATAAGTAACTTAAAACTTGTCCCAGAACACATGGAGGGTTGTACAGATTTGTGAAACTTTTAAAAACCGAGAAAATCGTCGAAGTGTTGCTGATAGCGGCGATACGCGACCAGGCGACCAGTAGTTCGATAGCAGTTGTATGAGATCGCTTAAAAGTGTTCACACGCCGTCGCACTATTGTGCGATTTGGCCAATCATAACAGAGCAGCATAACAGCCCGTGGTCCCAATTATTTCTTATAATCAAATAAAAACATAAGACTGCGTTTTCGTGTGCTTCCAGGAAGCCCCAATTTTCTGTCTTCATCTATTTTCACTTTTCTGAGCGACTTTTAATTTAGTTGGGCGGAAAAAGCGCTTAATAAAAAATTTCACTTGGCTTTGTCAAAACAGTCGTTGCGCTTAAGGCGAACAGGTAATTTTAGTTAATTATACAAAAAAATTCTTTGGGTTGATGGCAACATCAGTTGTCGACTGATATTGATAATGGTGATAGTAGTAAGTGATAGTAGGTTTACTGGGGAGAAGAGTTGGACTCCTTGGAAGGACGCGAAAAACGCGTCTTATGTTTTTATTTGATTATCACAAACATTACTCACAAACATGACGCAATTTAAAGTTTAATAAGCTATTACTAAACCACAAACACACATTGTACAATTTTTACAGTAATCAAACGAAAATACGACCTTCACTTCTTAAGTTCCCATCAAAAAGTCTCTCTATTCTCTATACACATGGCATAGGAGATTTTTTTAAATGTTCGCGCATTACGTGACACTACGCATTACATGACGTGATTCGCCTACAATTTTATCGATCGATTGTAATCGATAAAATTGCTATCGCTCCTGAAGGACGCAACCTGTCTATTTTTATACAACGCCTATGTATAAAAATAAAAATTAAACCTGTCTAATTTTTAATAATTAATATTTTTAGTAAATTATAAATAGATATACGTATAATAAATATCTAATATTATTATGGCACATCAAAGCAAAGTCTTTGATTCCTGAAACATTCCGTTTAAAATCAGTCTAAAACTTTTTAGTTATTCTTTGGCTCATTGGTTTTAAACGTGAACGCACACCAAAGAGATTGCAATCGTTACGTTAAAATTTTAATTTCACCTCCCACGCGAGCTCCGAGGGTTTTATGCAAAAATTAAGAAGAGGCACCTCATTAGGTTCCTTTTAACGTCTTAATTCGAATTCAATTCGAAAAAGGATTTGCATGGCCAGTGTCATTTAAGTTTTTAAGATAAGAGTTTTATTTCAATTTAAAGGGGTTTCGCTGGCAGTTGTGGCATTTCAGGTGGAATTGTTAGACGTTTTATAAAATTATGGTAAGAAGAATGTGTGTGATATTTATTTGTTGTTATTTAGTAATAATTAAATAACACAAATGTATTTCATCCAAAAACAATAAAACAAGTAATTTAATACATCCGACAAAGTATAATTTGTTATTATGTATTATATTTCCATACACATAATACTGTATGCTTATTGTTTATTATTGGTAAATAATCTGAAACATATACGTATTGTCAGTCACTCAACATCAACAACATCTCAACTGATGTGAACATCAGTCAACTCGTGACCACGGCGACTGGTGTAACCCGTGCCCAAACGTCCAATAGGAAGAAAAGATAAACAAAATACCTTTAATAGATGCGTTCAATATTATTAAAATTTATATGGCTTTTAAAGGAACACTTGATTTCTTCAATGCCAAAGCGATGTCGGGCTATTATTGCTGCTAAAGGACATGCGACAAAATATTTTTAACTTTACTACAATGTCTTTAAAATATGTCTACAATTCATTATAATAAACTTCATTTTAATATTTACGATATTTATTTTTTCTTAGTTACTTAGTTAGTGTCTTTAATTAGTTGGCCATACCTTTGTTCGCTTCATACAGCTTGAAATATAGTTAAACCGAATAAAAATGTAGGTTGTCTCACCTTTATCGAAAATATTTAATTTTAACATCTCACAATGCCTATACGAATGATTTAAATATTGTTGCAAGTTCCTATTGTATTAAGTTAAAAAATAAATAATCAAAAATCTCAGTTAACTTAATATCTCCTGAGTGTCTTTAATTATGTGACCACCACTGTATGTAGTTGAAACTCTGACCCTCAAATTAGGTATAAACCGATATCTTGAGGGTCAGCATTCTCCTTAGATTATGTTACGCAATTGACACAATTATTTTTGTTTTGCATTTATTCTAGTACGTGCACAGGCATTGTTAATACTCTAGTACTCACAGGAGTAGTATAATGTATTAATAAAATCATATTCCAATAAACTGACCTTTTGCGCTTTTGCAGTCGTCCTTTTGCTCAAGCTTTCTTATTTGCGATTGGCCTTTTTTTACTAGCTAGATAACTTTGTACGAAAATGCTATTATAAGTTCTGTACTAGCAGTAGACTTTATCTAAAAAACATACCTCACGAACTAACCTTAATCAGAAATCCAAACCGCATTGTAAGTAAAATTTGCTCCGACATGGGCTTTGTGTCACCTTGCTACAGTTTTATTCATGTCCTGTCTTACTTGTTAACGCCCGATATGTAAATAACCTAACAACATCCACCGCAAAGGGAAGAAATAAACAGCATATAGTCTTTATAGAATGATCAAAATTTAAAAACATCTAAGCATTGTTATATTGGAACAAAGGCGAAGCTAGAAAGAAAACGCGGAATGCCGGCAATGTCGATAAAATGCTATAGAAAATGTCCAATATGGGCATGACGTGTTTAGAGATTATTTACAATGTAATTATTATACTTTGATGTTGTTTCATGTAAAATAAAAATATATCTTTAGATCTACTTTGCCACAAGCATTTGTCATACAGTAAACCTAATTATTTGCAGTAATATTGCTAAACTGTTTGTCTGTTAAATGAACTACCTATTAACCAAACATGGACGAAAACTGATTGATGTTAAATTTGGTGTAACCCATAGCGGTTATCAATATAACTTTTTAAACTTTCGCGATTGAAAAAAAAATCAATTCGGAAGATTGACATAAACTGTCGTCGACATGGCATCCAGTGAATAACAAATTTAAACCTTGCGATTCACCATCCAATATGTCCGCGGACATTGTTAGTGAGGTACGTCGTAGCCTTTCCGAATGTGCTGATCCAATGTGGGTAGTTGATAAAAACGTTCGCAGCTTCCATCCAGCCTCTTCAGTCCACTCGTGACCACGGCTGGTGAAACCCGTGCGCCTGCGCCGAAATGTCAAGTAGGAATAAAAGGTAAACAAATACCTTTATTATACGCGTTCAGACCTGATTTAAAAAATGTACACCATTTTATATTCTAAATCAGGTTTGAACGCCGAAACCCAGCCGAAACGTTGAGTAATATGCCTTGTAGCATAGTGCAATGAAGTTTAAATAAAATAAGTAATTAAATACATGGAATTAAATATGTGAGATAAACGTGTATATTTAAAAAAAAACACTATATTAGTGAACTATATATGTCGAACAATTCGGCGATGATACATGCACGCCATTGTGCAATGGCAGAAAATAACCAAATCTTGTCGCCTGGAGTTATTTCCGATCAATGAACTTCAGTGTAAAATGCAGGCATATAATAAGTATAGGAATAAAAAAAATATTTAGAATAACCTGAAGTTCTTTTACTGTTTATTTCAAATTCTCCTATACTGTGTAAGGTACAGAAAGCGTGTAGGGAACGCACAGGAGAATGCGTTAAATTGACGCCCTAGGCAAACGATAAAGTATCCTATTCAATGGCATTGTAGTATTTCTTTTAACATCGACCGCGTACCAGATATTCCCACCACATTGTTTCAAGGTATACATACACACATATGTATACATAGGTATACATAGGTATACATACCACATACACATATGTATACGTTTTTACATGAATTGGTATATACGTATGTATACATTTACATTCATTACATTTATACATTACATTTACATTTACATTTACATATACGTATACATTTACATCCCATTATGGTTCCGATAAAACGCCACGCTCGCCTAACGGGTTGGAGAGTCCACTCTTTTAGAGGCACTGTAGTTCCTCAGGGCTTGTTGTAGCCACTTATGCCTTAGTCGCCTTTTACGACACCACACATTTGGGCTGATTGTATTGCATTACATGCTTTCCATGTGTATGGGTGTAGTGGAATGAAGAAAACTTCCCATTGCACACCCTGCTCCCTATCCTTACCAATCCATTCCTAAAACTCCAAAGGTAAGCGGTGCATCAGGAGACGTGCCAACGCTTGTCATTATTTGATTGATGAGACACGTTTTATATACATATTCTCGATTGAAGTTTTCGATTGAAATCCTGCTATTTTTGGGTTGAAGACGATTTTTGGAGACTTCAGTTGGCGAATATACCACAAAATGTAATACGAATACGTACATATAGACATAATTTTACACAGTAAAAAGTAAGAACAAACAAATTACACAAAATATAAAAAAATGGAATAATAATAAAATAAAGAAACACAATAAAAATACTTGAAGTGCATTACGGCATCGGAAATGAGTTTTCAACTCAGCATATGCCGGTGACAAACCACAGCGCTGGCTTTCACTGAAGCCATTAAATATGCACGGACAATGATAAGTTTAACTAAAATAAAATAAAACCCAATAACATAAACGAATAGCCCCCAAAACAAAGTTTTTTTTTATTAAATACCTAAATCAAACATTCTAATCTCTATAATTGAGATATCTATAAACGCATCTGGTAAAAATTAAATAATGGTTTCAATTACAGAATCCCTTCATTTTCTAGAAAATTCTTCGCAAACCCCAGATCGATTACCTATTCTACTGGAACGAGCGATGCAACTCGATAACGGTAATAGAATCGATACTAAACTTATTCGCTTCGGCTTCCGACGATTGTGCTTGAATACAGACGGACAAACTTATATATGTTTGCCATGATATATATATAGTATAGTACAGGTACAATAACTTATTAATAAATAATTCTACCTTTCAAATTTGTAAAAGGTTAAATATTGGTACATTGCTGCAGTCTTATCGAGTCGTTGCCGTGATGATGAGATAAGTGAGGGATAACAAGGCCGCTAACATAAGTCCTGAGGAATTACACCACCTCTGAAAGAGTGCACTAGCCAACCCGCTTGGCCAGCGTGGCTTTTGGAGCCGATTTGGTGTTTTGGCGTTTGAGGCCATACATAGACAAGACAATGAGTATGAAGAGGTTTAGGTTTACGAACTATTTACCAATGTTACATGTTACCATATTTAAGATTTTATAAGCTACGAAATTATAAAAGATTTAAAAAAAAAAAAAAAAAAAACACCACAAAAATAAAATAACAGAATTTTCATAATTTATCAAGTCTTATCCGCAATTCCTTTCCAAAAATATTAATTAACCTTTACTCACATCTAGCCCAACTCGAAATCATAATCCTATTGACAGTTACGACATTTGGAATTAACTATGGAAAAATGAGAGTATCTACTTATTGTTATTTATTGTACTAATCTATTTTTTAGTAGGCGGACAAGCAAGCGGTCCCACCTGATTGTGTTACCGCCGCCCATGGACACCTGCAACACTTGTATGCGGGTGCGCCGCCGACCTTGCAAAATCCTAGTCACAACTTTCTTGTAGAACCCCATATCGTAGCGTAATGGAAAGTCCTCTTGAGGCAGTTCGTTCCACAACCTTGTTTAAGATAGATAATTACATTAAAATGGACCCTTTTGCTCAGCCCTAATCTACCTAAATGTGCATTATTTAAGTAAATGTAAAACCAAATACAATAACACGTGAAAAAATAACACTTTGTAGCTTAATAATTATAACTGTAATTCCTAGATTGAATAATAAACATACCCCATTAATTGAAGAATCTATCTAGGCGAATACATTTGTAAAATGAGTATTAAGGTACTTTACAGGAAAATAGTATTTTTTAATTAAATTGGAAGGGGAGAGTGCACGCTGCAACTCCTCAACCGCTGCGCACACACTGGCCATGTTACCGGTCCCTCACAGAAGATTTTCGTAAAATGTTTATTCTATTAGGGGTTAAAGTATGAAATTGCCGATTCGTTTTTTCTATGTAAAAAAGTATTAATTTTCACTAAATTAGTTCGATAATTGTAGCTAGTGTACACACATCCTAACAGCACATGTGTAAAGCCTGGGTGGTTAGCCACCTACATCATACAGATAGCCACATGCGCTGGTCTGATGAAAATTACTCAATCAAAGCCTTTGCATTCGTATTAGTTGGAAACAGGAACTCGTGCAATAAGCCAATATCCTTTAATGTATTGAAGTTCGTTGAGGCGCTTTGCCATACAGAGTTTAATACTCGTATTTGTAATTGAGAGGGAAACTGTTAAAATTATTTAAAATTGAGATTTTTTTAAAAGTAAAGAAATCATCTTCATTCGTTGTCACATTACGTGCATACGGTATTACATTAGATAAGATATATATACATTATTACTTATCATTTCCTGCCTCTGGCTGAAAGACGCAATATTGCATGTATATGTTACCTCACGTGTGTAGCCAATGGATCAATAGATTGTCCCGAATTACTTTCCAAAATAGAACTGCGTACACACAACAATAACCTTAAAAAGCTCTGGTTACTTCACGCGCCCCTAATTAAAACGAAGTACAGACAAAACTCATTATTTACGAGGACTATTAATGTTTTCAATAAATTGCCCAGTAACATACACTTATTTTACCAGCACAGCATTAGTAAGACTAGTCCTATCAGGGAACTTTTTCTCAAACATTTAATTGCACTGTCTAATTATCCAATTGTATAATTTATTTATGTTTATACAAGTGTTTTATGTTGAAAATTTTATGCCTCATTTAAGTGTTTATATATTTCATTTGGCCTAAATCGAATGTGGAGATTTCAGCATTTGTTACGTATTTATAACATATGTATTTGAAGCTGTATCCCAGATTTATATTTCAAATGACTAAATTTTCCATAAAAATAGATAAATAATGATAATAATTACATTAAATAAGACTTTATATTGAGTGCTGCGACTACAAAATGGAACTGATTCCGCAAACACTGTAGTAGACGCTTATTTTTGACCGTCGTGTAATGTAGTAATGTTATTCTTTGAACGGATGAGAGGACAGAAAACCGTGACTCATCATCAGTCCACCTTGTCGGAGGACATCTCCGACTCTGTTTCCCAGTGCCTGGTCTCCATTCGAGAACTCATTCATCCAATCAATGATTGGATAAATCAATGACTAAAATGGTTCCAATCAATTAATTCTCGTAGATTTATCAGATAAAAGAGAATGTCAGTCTCTTACTGCACCGTGCATGATGAGCAACGAAATAATTTTCTTATACAATAACCTCGCACACCTTTACCATGTTTCATCCGAGTGCCACATTGTAAATAACTTTATCAACTTGGAATAAAATGATTTTCGGTTACGCCCTAATTTTGCGCCCACGATCTGTTATCTTCCATCTTCAAGTTGTAAAGGGCAAGACCTTTGAAGTATGTTTAAGGAGACTAAATTAAAATATTTTTATATTCGAAACGAAGAAATTCGCTAAAGAACGAAATGCACAGACATAGCTCATAGAATCCATGAGGTAGAGGAATTCTTGAATGTACAGTTGAATGCGATGTGTGGTACATGCTGTGGCCAGGTGGACCGACTTCAAAATGTTCACCGGCCAAAGAAAAATAGTGAAATGTGACTGGATAAGGAGAGCAGAAGATCGTGTGTCCTGTGTCGTAATCCTTGAGAGAGGTATGTATTCAGAAGTGGAGAGGCTCAGGCTGATGGTATGGTATTTTATTTCCAAAAATGTCAACAGAAAAATTTCTGGCGAGTTCATTCAAGTCACACTACGCTTTGGCCTCTATTCAAGGGCTCGTCTACTCTATCAGTTATATCCTGCTCCAGGTATGACCTTGCACATTGCCACTTCAGCGTTGCTGATTCTATGAACTACCATATCATACAAAACAAATCACTTTTGATCAGTGTAATCAATATAACCCGACATCCTACACGGACATCCCCATGGTCAACGGTCAGGCAAATAATGTTCGATCTTCGATGATAGCGCTCGATGTTTGTGTTATTCATAAAATATAAAAGTTATATAGGTACTAAAATGATTCTTCCTTCCTAACTTCCCACTTCCCTAAAACCCTGACTAAAACTTCCCAGTTGTTTATATAGTATTCCGGTTTATTACTTTCTATCCACTAACCCTTAAGAAAACCTCGTAACTTTAAAACTGCGCAAATAAGTGCCGCGTTTGCACGCAGCTTTTTATAGATATATGTCAAGCATATGTTACGGACGCGGCGGTATTGAAAACGCATTGGTGGGTCGGAACCGGTTCGTATTATACCATCTCGGTTGTGCCACGGCGTAGCGGTAAGGTAACTTCATATAAATGATAATTGTATTTGGATAAACTGCAAATTACCTAAGTATGATTTATCAAAATTATTAGACGCTTCGAAATAACGCGTCGTTACAATTTTGTTTTATAAATTCTAACAGATCGTCGTGTTTAATTTCTATGTAGCATCTATATTTTTATACTGTTCATGACGTTATTGTGATATACCATCTCGATTGCGTTTACCCACCGCGTGCCGCGGACAGATAGCAAGATAATGCAACAATAAAAATATAATAAAACGAGATTCTAAATTTTATATTTGTATTGGGAGTCGATATTTTATTTTAACCATGATTTTTTAACGAGTGGTTAACATTTTTTTAACATGATTTTTAAGGAAAAGTACCCACGGGTTCGAGTGTGCGAATAAATCAGTGGTATGTGTGAAAAAAAAATGCTGAATATTAGAAAAGGCATTGTCAGTTTTAACGAAAGAAATTCAATGTTTAGGTCTTGCAGTTATTTTTTTATATAATCCTGTATAATTTTTGACTAATTATGAAATCTTGCTAAAAATAGGTTATTGTAGTTTTTCATTAGAAAAAGTGTCGATTCTCTACATTTTACTAGTTTATAACCGATTTGTAAGTAATTATCGTACACACAGCCGACCAAAAGCTCGTAAGGAACGGTTTGAGGAACTACAACCACTAAAGCAACTACAACTGTATGGGGATGTTTGAAAGTATTCACACAACGTCGCGCAGTCGCGCGAATTGCTTCTACACACATCCTCTATGGTTTTATCGATCATTTGTGGTAGATCATGGCGTGGCTACTAGAGTTGTAAAAATGAGCGCTGAGCAGTCGACGCTCAAGCGCTGAGTAAACGCTAATGAACCTTTAAGACTAGAACGTTAAACCTTCGTGAGTTATAGCAATTAAACAACTTTGAACGGTTTAAATCGCGTATATTATTTATATGCCGACGTTTCAAACACTTTGCAGTGGACGTGGTCACGGGGTGACTAATTGATTTTATTTGTCACTTGAGTTATTCAGAAATTATTTGAACTACCGTCTGAAATTTTTAATCATAACATTCCCTATGCACGGAGTATTCACTCACGGTGTCCAGAGGTCTTGCAGTATTGCGTTGGCCTTGGGATTTAATTAATTTAATGACTGGATCCCAAGCCGGTGGTACTTGCCAACCAAATCCAATTTACTATGGAGTCTGAGGTCAATAAATCCTTAGCTTTCCTTGACATTTTAGTCATCAGAAATCCTGACAACTCTCTTGGTCATACTGTGTATAGGAAACCCATCCATACAGATAAATATCTCAATGGTAACTCCCATCACCATCCATGTCAGTTGGGTACCGTAGGCAAATCTTTGTTACAGAGAGCACACGGCATCTGTGACACTGACCACCTCGAGGAAGAGCTTCTGCATGTGAAACAAGTACTGCGAAGCAACAATCACAAACTCCCACAAATTCGTCACAGAAGCTGCCCCAAGCCTCTTACAGTTGAGCGACAACCTGCCATCTTACCATACATCAAGGGCATCACTGACAAAATTGGCAATATCTTAAGACGAGCTTCAATTAAAACTTACTTCAAGCCGCACAAGAAGATTAGCCAATTTTTAAGACCGGTCAAGAGCAATATCCCCCTACAAGATGCAGGTGTTTACAAGCTTGATTGTGAATGCGGGTTATCATACATTGGGCACACAAAGTGGAGCATCGGTATCCGGATAAAAGAACACATAGCTGACATGAAGAACAGACGCTCGACCAAGTCTGCAGTTTGTGAACATGCTCTCTACAAACCCAACCATTACATTCGATTTAATAATCCACAAATCCTCGCTAGAGAGACCCGATTCATGCCAAGAATGTTACGCAAGGCTATTGAAATCAAGAAACACCCAAATTTCAATAGAGAAGATGGTTGGCAAGTACCACCGGCTTGGGATCCAGTCATTAAATTAATTAAATCCCAAGGCCAACGCAATACTGCAAGACCTCTGGACACCGTGAGTGAATACTGCGTGCATAGGGAATGTTATGATTAAAAAATCCAGACGGTAGTTCAAAAAATTTCAGACGGTAGTCCAAATAATTTCTTAATAACTCAAGTGACAAATAAAATCAATTAGTCACCCCGTGACCACGTCCACTGCAAAGTGTTCGAAACGTCGGGATATAAATAATGTCAAATATACGCGATTTAAACCGTTCAAAGTTGTTTAATTGCTATGTATAGTAATCGCGAAAACCTAAGAAAATACTTCGTGAGTTATATTATAATACATGTTTTTAACGTTTGGTAGTCTACAACAGTTGTGGTTGAAAGTTTGAGTCTAAGACCATGCGACAAGCCATGGTCAGTAATATACGTTAAGTCAGTGCTTTAAGTTTCAAATAGATTTTAAATTGAGACGAAATATTTTTTTATTGAAATAAATTTATGCAGATACGATTCAAATTCTCTGTCAGTCAACCTTTGGTTAAACAGAAACAAGAAGGGCGGTGTTTCGTGAAATCAATAAAAATGACTACAAACAATACATATACAATACACATATAATAATACATCAAATAAGAAAATAACACAATTCCTTTATTTGATAACTGTACCGCGAAACACAGATATCCTGCTCGTTGTAATAAAACCTGGGCATTCAAGGTACCTGACCTTAACCCATTGGTTAAATTCAATAATCATATGTTAACCTTATCTAAAGCACTTCAATTTCGTATTTGATTTAATAAAATACAAAAGATATTTAAAAGGAACTGTGAATCTCTTCTTTTATTAATAATGCAAGCAAAAATTGTGATGATTCATAAGTTGATTGTGACATGGCTGGTTTCGGCGACTTGCTACTGGATGACTAAAACGCCTCGCGATTCCATAGACTGTAAAATGAAACCTGTATTAAAAAAAATGCTGTTCACGTTCATTTTGGTCTTGTGGTGTCGGACGGCTTTTGAATACACTACCCCATCCTTCCCGTGGGCATCGTAACAGGTGACTAAGTAATAACACGTCGCTGCCAAGAGCCCTAAGGAGCTACACCACCTCTAAAATAGGAGACTTCCCAAAGCGCTGAGCCAGCGTGACGTTTTAAATCTATACATACCTCGTACACGAGAGCAGGCCAGTATCGAGCAATGGACGACGAAAGAGCTGGTTACGGTATGAAATCAAATCTCCTGTCATACCACTACACAATTTCCCAATTATTTGTAACTTGCCAATGAAGGAAAGCGTAGTGAGGAAACTTAGATGTACAAAAATTAATAAACAAAATCAAAGTTGTGCTATTTGTAACATTAACACAAGTTCATTTGGCCCGCGAAGTGTATTATGTCCCAAAATCCTTTTACTAAAGGGATGCCTGTGTCTTGCAGAGGATCTTTATAGTCGACTCACTACTTACGCACATACGCTTACACTTTTACACACACCTACACACATTACTAAAGCTTCCCACCTAATACATTCCTAATAATTTTGACAATATATCTTAATGTCTAAATATACATTTTTTTTTTACCTTACCTCTATAAGTTTTCACCTGTTTGAATTTACCCTGTGTTTGTAAGCATGCTGCTCACAATTGCATGTGCTGGTGATAAAGGTCACGAAATGGCCCTCACGATATAGGCTCTGCCTAGTGTGAGGACCTCTGACATTATTGTTTGAATAGGCGTAAATATGAGCTGTGTACTGTCGATAATTGTAAATTATTAAATTGTGAAATCGTAACTTTGTACCTAAATCTTTTGTAAATATATTATTTGTTTGTTTCTAAAAATTGTGCAAATAAAGAAGAAAAGAACAATAATAAATAAACAGGCTCTCACTTGACCGTATTTATTTCCCAAGGGCAAATATTTGCTTAAACGCAAATAACATTATAAAAATATAAAAACATTTCTATATAAGACTTTTATGGCAAATTTTATGCGAGGATCAACATGAAATTATCATTAAATGAAGAGGTTTGTATCATTGAATTGACCGGATTCGTTACTTCCAGATTCTGTATTAGCATTAAGATGCGAATTTAAATCGAAGATAATGAAGAAGAAAGATATCGAATATAGATATTAAAATAATTGTCGTTATGTTTTATTTATTTCGATTTGTTAATAAGAGGTATGAATTTTTTTGATAAAAATTAATACATACATATACTAAATCAGTGCACTCTGCCAGTTATAATGTTTGTACTAAACTGCAAGAGTTTTTTTTGCTTATATCTAAGAAGTAAATTCAAAAAGTAAAATGTTTCAATTTTGAGAAGCTAAACTAATGGCGATGGTTTTAGCCAAGCTTTGAGTTCCTTAGGAAATCATTACACTACCTGAGTGCAGCCCGGGGGGATCCCTAGAAAGAAATAAAGGAATACAATAAAGGTAACCTTGTTTCCATGCATTGTTACGATTGTCATTTGCAACCGAAAAACAAACGAACAAACAACAAACCCGATATTTTAACAAGCTCACTTTAAATTTATAATGCACTTCCAACACTCAATGCCAATTTTGTTCATGCGCTTAACCTATAGGCACAGTGTATAACATACAAACAGTACCTATGCTAAAAACTATTTAAAGGAAATCCTTTTAAATAAGTTTGATTAAATTAAAAGGAAGAAGATACGTCTCTCACTTACCGCGCGTGGTCTTATAAAATCGAGTCGAGTGATACGCTTATACGGTGGACACAGTTTCGTAGTGGAAAACACATTTAAAAATGCCTTCCTGTGCATTTATTCAGGGTACAAATCATCTAAGGAGCAAAAACAAGACACATGGAATCACTTCTCATGCGTTAGTACACCAAAAAGTAATAATTTGTAGAAGTTTTTTTAAATCCTTAGTTTAGATTCGGCCATTAATGAGTGAGCGAGATAAAATATATACGAATAAACGAAGATATACGAAACATGACGTGCCTGAACCGCTGCCCAGCTATGCGGGGCGCGACCGGGAAGTAGTGCTTGTTTCGCTCGTGCTACTTACTGTCCAAGCTCATCGCTATAGCTCTGTCGTTCAGTGTCGTACAGCGTGACTTCAGTTATATCTGTACAAGTTTGTTTGTATGTAGTTGTGCATCCGAGTCCATTTTCAGTTCACGCAATGTAAGACCGTTCCGTATCTTCCCCTTTTGCTTTGATCTAAGTTAAATAAAACAACCCTTTCTTCATATTCCCAACCTTTCTTCAAATTAATTCCTATATCTTCAAAGATAGGCAGCGCATTCGGGGGCTTGCCAACGCTTGTCATTCTCAACTGAAGTTGGCATGCACCGCGAATGTCTATGGGTTGACAGTATCGATTTACCATAATCCAGAATACAGTCCTTCAGAATACGAAATTGTGTGTGCGAGATTCAGGAATGCCGTACGAAGAAAGCATACATAGCAAATGCAACTGTTTAGTCTCTTAAAAAAAATACATACTGTTATTCTGAGTACAAATGGTTTGCTGCATAAAAATTAGTTCTACATAGGTATGAGCGATTTTAGAATGTTTTTGAAAATTTTATGAAGGTAACATACGGTTCCTTGTAATACTGTGCCAGTAGTCTTTTGTGTAAATGTGGCAGCGGTAACGCGTGGTCGAGGTTCGAGTCCCGCTTCTGATGTTTATTTATTTGTACCCACGTACGATGGTCTAGTTTTATTTTCTCTTTGCTTGTCCTTTACGTACAATATGTTTTGCAGTTAAATTCCTTTTCAAGGGAGGAGTAATGGTATGAGAGAAATCTTTGTTCCCAGTAGTACTGTTGTAGAGCTCTGTTGACCGAACAAGTGGGTAATTTTTTCTTCATTGGCTCAGTCAACAGAATAAATGGGAGGCATTTCTTACTATAGTCTTTTAAATCTAGCTTGATTACAATGAAAGCGGTCACAGTGACTCGAATAGGGTTCTATAAAAATGATTAATCTATGAAAACCTAAAAATCACAGAACGTTTTTGTTTTTGCCATTTTTGAGTGTTAACTCAGTCGATATATAAACAAATTACTTCCATTTGATTATTATCCCAGTACTGTTCGAGTCACTTTGATAGATATCATTCTAATCAAGCTAAATTTAAAAGACTGTAGCCTGTTTTAGTATTAAAGTATTGATTTAGTATTGATTCTATTTTTTATTGTAAAATTTTGTAGAAGGCTCGAGGCATCGAGCGACAAACAGCCCCTTTAAAACTAGGCCGCCAAAAATTTTCAAATTTTCTTAAAAATTTAGAAGGTGATTTGTATTTTGATGGTTCATGCAATCCAGCTTGCAAATGATAGCAAAAATCAGTAAAGAAACGCAATAAGAATAAAGTTGAAAATAATAAGTTTATCTGTCTTATGCAGCTAATAAATGGCGATATCGAAGTTCCAGTTTTAGGAAAATTTTCACTAGTTATCTTTAAACATAGGTAAATAAGCTGTAGTAATTATAGGTTCTTATGAAAGAAACTTGGTTGGCAACTTCTAGGGGTGGGGGGGGGGGATGAGAATCAGATGAGGAGGGATTCCTTAAAAAGTCAAATTTTATAAGCTTTTAGTTAACTTCACCTGTTAGTTAGTATGTTTGGGACAAATCTTGCAAGCAAAATTTGAACCACTTCCTCTAAACTTACGACTTTGAAATTTTGCACGCTTGTTCAGTTCTGATGACAATACACTAAAATAACCTGATGCTGCAGCCACGATTGTCTCCTTGAGAGGGCATTCCTCAACGGTTAGTAGCATGGCCACAAAACTTTGCATATACGTTTAATTTGATAGCTAAATATGATCTTCACCATGAACTGATGCTGTAGCCAGGTTTGTCTCCTCATGAGGGCACTCCGCAACGGTTAGTAGCATGCACATGAAACTTTGCAAAACAAAACATGACTTTCTACCGTAATGATGCGTTACTTGAAATGGATAGATTGAGAAATATTTCTAACTAAAAAGGTGTAAAAAAAAATAATATATAAAAACGTTTTTTAAAAACAAGCTTTTATGCCAGCCATGTACGAATAAAATAAGTTTATATTGAATTATTTGTTCTCAACAAATTGTCGCGCTTGTTTTAGTACATGGCTTGCACAAAAGCATGTTTTTAAAAAAACGATTTATTTTTATATTATTTTAACTTAAGTACTACATAATAAGGATGTTCCATTTTCAAAATACGTATGAATTAAATAATTCGAGAGTTACTGAACATAGAACACTATAGACTGTAATGTTACAAGCAAGTTAGTGTGCCTGCCCTACAGTACTTGTATGTATGTACCCTTGTGCCCTTTATGTATTCTCAAATCGATGGCAGTAACTGGACCGTTCGTCTCACCCCCGCATCGAAACAACATAAATATTAATCAAAAGTCAATATACAGCAGCACCATTACAAACAATTCCAAAATGAAACGGAACAAACTAAAATCCAGCCGTGAAAACAATTGAACGAACATTTGCGCCTACAAAACGCATATAAAACCCCCCATACGCGGACATTAAGCTACCAAACAAATCACAGTATTATACCACTGTATCTAACGAAAGCAGTAATACTACTCAAAAGTTACAAAGAAATGTCTGCCAACAGCGTTGCGTTATTGGTCGCGGTCCGGATATATTACAACATTCGTCGCCAATTCGGCGTCATTGGGATGCCTGCAGACGAGCAAGCAAAAGACAAACAATTAAAGGTCGGGTGCTTGATTGGATCAATTATTAAATTTATATGATATTAATTATTAAGTTATTATGAAATTATTTACAGCGTATATTATGTATCTACTTATAATAAAAAATACGTAGAATTTAATTATAAAAATAGATTACATTAATTAGTGGAGTAAAGTTAGTATACAAATACGCATTAATTAGTGGAGTAAAGTTAGTACGGAAATACGCATTAATTAGTGGAGTAAAGTTAGTACGGAAATACGCATTAATATTGATTTCGTTTATATTTAGCTTAAAAATTAAAAGTTTACTTTTTAGATTAGTATGATCATTGTTTTCTAACAATTCAGACAAAATATACGTTTTTTTTTTATAGAAATATAACTAAAAATCGTAATAATTCGACGAATTTCATAGATATCTTGCTCAAAATTTTGCTATATTATAATTTTGCTCATTTGCACATAATTTACATTCAGTTTGACTCATTGATTTACACGAAGGTAAACTACTGTTTATTATATATACTCTGATTATACAGAAAAGGCTCAATATAAACCCAGCGGCGGGCTTGCGTTTTTATAAATCAACTTATTCGTTACGCCCTGAACCACATTGTCCTCGCCTTGCGCGCAGGGAAAAGAAAAAAAAAAGAAATTTTCGAAAATCGCAAACGTCAGAATATATTCCATCGAATCGCGATCGCCAATGGCGCGGATTCGGATACAAGGTTTTGTGGGACGTGCTACAATGGTATCAACGTAATTATTCAGCCAATTTTGTTTCTAAATATTTATATATAAAAAATACACCCATATACAATTAAATACATTTTTAGTAGAAGTACTCAAGATCTGTAAATTATGATAATTCAATATTTCGATATGTAGCAAAAACATTATAGACACTTAGACAGTTTTAACATTAAAGCTGCTGAAAATTTGTGAACCTTGAGACCGCTAAATATAAAAAATAGTAGGTACGAGTATGTATTGAAAATTTCGTTAACCTCTTATTTGCTTTGTCTTACTTGTAATCCGAAATGCGAAAGTGCTCTGTTCAGCTGCGCGCCATTAAACTCAAGCTTTGATAAGTCTTACTCTTTCTCATCTTCATTCAAATGACACACGAGGGACTTTTTGAAGAGAAGAGTGCAGGCGGCAATCCAACAGCGGCTGGGCGTGCTCCACTGGCCACGTTACCCCTCTCTCACAGAAGACTATCTTGAAATATACTGCATTTCCCACTTCATCTTATTTCGCTAATGTAAGTACGTGTTTCGGTGGTGAGTAAGATGTGCCAGAGCCTATTCCCACCCTATCCCTCGCCATTTCCCTAACCCTTTCTAAAAATCCATTCCTATATCTCCAAAGATAGGCAGCGCATCCGGGGGCGTGCCAACGTTTGTCATTTTGGACTGATGTTGGCATGTATCGCGGATGTCTGTGGGCGACAGTGTCCACTTACCATCAGGTGGACTGTATGTTCGTCTGCCGCCTTCGTCCATAAAAAAACATAAATAAAGGTCTTTTATTGCCCGACTACGGCGAAGCCAAAAAGGAAGAGTTATGAATTTATGTATGCCAAAAAGGAATGTACATATATATGGATGTTCCACTATAGCGAGAGGAATTTTCCTTTTTCATCATTAAACCATCCAATTCTGCTTGGGGGGAATGGGGGGATAGGAAATTTACATTCGATAGAACAGCGGAACAGGATAGGGTGTGAGTGGGTTCAGGCATATCTCACTCACTTCCGAAACACGTACGTGCGAATGCCTAGGATAGGAATAAAAGGATAGGAATAGAAATAAAATAGGATAGGAAATGTAATAATTTGGATAGTCACCTGTGAGAGATGAGTAACTTGGTCAGTCGAGTCCGCCCAGCGGCTACACCGGAGTGGACCAGTTTCATCTATGGACCGATTTAAATGAAGCTGTAGAGAATCTCAATAATCATTATTTCTGGTGCCACTGTAGTTATCCTCGAAATAACAAGCAATGACGGCGGACGCAGAACAATGGCCCGGTGAGTATCGATGACACTTGTCAAAAAATAAAAACGCAGCCGACCGCCGCCGCGCGATAAGTCCGCAACTTGTTTTGTGCGCTTTTCGTGAGAGCTAGGGATTATATTATCGAAATTCATATGGTTTTAGTGTGATGATGTATTGACAGGACTGATAGAATCGTTTTTAAATGAAATTTAACTGTCAGTAATCCTAAAAAGTTTAGACGCATCGACTCACAATGGCCTACGCAGAATTTTAAGGCCTTGTGACTACATAAAAACACTTGCGTCCATTAATGGGACTTTATACATTGGTATTGATTGATTTATTAGTTACTTTGCATTTGTTAAACCAAAGATCTCTGAAATTAATACCGTTAATACCGTTAATAATCACCCTATGTAGAGACATGGAGAGTCTTCTACCACTTGCGAACTTCTTCAACTTCGCTTCACCTGGCCGGAGCGCGTCCCATGTAGACAGCAGACAACACTTTATTCCGACATACACTAACACACATACAATATAAATATCACAATAACCAAAAGAAAAAAATAATGTGGGCAATAACAAAAGCAAAAGAAAAACACAAACATTAAATTAACAAAAATAAATAAATAAAAAAAAGACACGTTCCTATTTCATGCATGTGTGTGTTGCGATGCCGGAAATGGTCTCCAACTCAGCGTATGCTGTGACTGAGTGTCAGTCGCCGCGCTGATTTTCAGTGGACCCATCGCTGACGCACGGACAAAAGTATATTATTTAATAAATTAGTAACTAAATAGTCATACCATAGTAACTAATGGCATATTAAATTAAAGATAAATGTATAATGTATAATCAAATTAAAAATAATAAAATAAATAAATTGATGAAAGAAATATATATACGAGTACTAAAAACGAAGAGATAATAAAAGTGTGTATACACTGTAATTATGGCTACTTCAGATAAGAAGATAAAACACGCATTCCAAGTGGTCGTTGTTTTTGATAATTTAAAAAAAAAAATTGTATTTAATTTTAAACGTATTTTAGACTTCTCATCTCCCGGATCGGTGTTGGTATATTATTCCAAATGTTTGATGCAGCATGTTTGATGCAGCATATCCGAAACTACCACGGAAGGCTGTGAGGTTAGCACGGAAGGTTAGCACCTCTACGCGGTCTCCATTCAAGGACCCGTCTACAACATCGGTTCTCGGCTCTGCGGTAAATATGACCTGTCCATTGCCATTTCAACATGCTAATTCTATGAGCATTTATACTTTAACTATTTCTTTTAAAATACATAATTTAGTCTCAGTAGCCTCATAAATTAGCAGCACCAACAAACTATTTACCGCAAATGGAGCAAGCTTATTCCGAATTCCCACAAGAATCAACTTTTTTCCATTTACAAAACTATTATCACAACTCTTTGTACAGAAAACTGCGAACTATTTATGTTATTCCAAACTTTTCCCATTAACAATAGTGCTCAAACTTAATCCCTGATACCATAACACAGTGGTTCCCAAAGGATGCATCTCACCACCCTTTGGAGCCGTGACTCACAGGGGTACCGCGAAATACGAGACAATTTTCATAATTTTATTTCAATTTTCAATTCAATGACGCGACATCTAGCGGAGCTGGTGCAAACCACTTAGTTATATGTTATGTTTTATTTATGTTTACCTAATTCTTGCAAACATTGGCTGTTTCGCAAAGTGCACTTGTTAGAATTTGACATATGGCGCCTTGGCAAATCTGGATTCAGTTAGAGCGCTGAGAATCGAAAAAGTTTAGGGACCACTGCCATAGCTGCTTAGTATGTTCCCGGTTAACGTTCCTTTTATAGTAGCAGATGGTGCTATTTATAGCGTGATCACCATAATAAGTAGACTACATTATACTGGGTTAATCCAGAAGTATGGTTGTCCATACTTCTGGAGCAAAGTGTACATGGATGAAAACTCCAAAGTGTCTAAAACTCAAGTGTTATTTATTAAAACTTCATTGAACAAGTATTTGACGTGTTCAAAATGTAGAATTGACGTCTTACGGCCTTTTGGATTTTATCCCGTAAAGAAACTTCAAGCATAACTCTCTCTGACGACAAAGTATATCTTTTGCACGCCTATTAAAGAATAAGATATAAGGCAATGTATTTGACTTTACCTTTGTTTTGCCTTTATTCTAGCAATTAGTAACCTGATGTGGCAATTGACCAACCGTACCTGCCAGAAGACCAACAACCGATGGGGATAGACAAGACCTTGAATAAGTTTGACGTGTAATAGTTTCTGTGATAATTTATTTATTTAATTTTCAGGGAAGATATGACAGCAGATGGTTATTCTGATATAAGCAAACATAAACAGAAAACTCACACTTCTTATTAGGAATAGGCCCGATGCAACAATAAGGCACTAATTAATCATCATTCAGTTGTTGTTTGAGAACTATCAAATTATGTTGAATCCTTGCGTCATAAACTTTATGTGCATCCGACATCGGTTACGAGTTAGTCGCTAATCGTAGCCTAACGATGACGGACGCTGGCACAAGTAAATCGTGCGCCTCTATTGTAAACATTTCACGCGAATGTAGAAGACATCATTGTGGAAACGTTTTCCACGTACACTTGCCGTGCCTTCACTGTCTTCTTCTGTAGACGGCGACTCCAATCCTGCAGCGAGTTGCGCGCCGTGCGTTCCCAGCTTGAGCAGGCTCTCATCTAACCTCTGCGGTGCGAGTTGTTCGCCGTGCGTTCCCAGCTTGAGCAGGCTCTCATCTAACCTCTGCGGAGCGAGTTGTGCGCCGTGTGTTCCCAGCTTGAGCAGGCTCTCATCTAACCTCTGCGGAGCGAGTTGTGCGCCGTGCGTTCCCGCTTGAGCAGGCTCTCATCTAACCTCTGCGGATCTCAAGGTCAGTGGAGACTGTTTTCCTTTCCTTTGGAAGGCAAGGATTTAAAATATTAAGATCCTTCAAATTATAATTAATTCAATTGAAACAGCCCTACTCATACATTTCATAGCTGTTGCGTTGAATATATATTTCATTGACCAACAAATTACATAATACTTTAATTAAACTATTAATTATTATTCGAAAACTATTAAATTTTACCTAATTTATTACGGTCGCTTATAGCATAAAAAATACAATTTCTGCGCTCACATTCAACACTCCATTTGTCTTGTCTTGTAATTACTAAAATGGATACCATTCGAGTTCGCAGGGTTGTCCATTAATCAACCCGCAATCAACAGCCGAGATCAATGGACCGAGGTGGAATGATTGTAAGATTGTATTAGTTGCAGATAAATAGCGAGATATACCTACCTGAAATAATTAAATTGTAAAGGTTTATCCCCACTGTACTATCAAAATTTTAAAGGCCATAGAGGTTAATTAGGACTTTACAAAGAGCGATTATTTCGACAAGGAAATGAGAATCAATAAGGTCGTGATGAATATATCGTCAGATGGAGAGATGAAAATATCATGATCCAAAACATCAGCTATCAGCTATATGTGAACTGAGAAGCGATTATTAAATAACGCTGAATAAAAAAAGTTAACAAAAATGTTGATTAATTAATGTGAAGTAAACAATTTAAGAGAGACTTCGAATTTAAATACTTTATCGAATTTAATTACTTTATCGTTTATTCCTGTGGTACAGAAGTACCACAGGAATAAACAACAACAGATCTCTTTTTATTTCAACATAACCCTAGTAATATTTACACCTTTCATCGCATCTCCAAATGTCTCTCAACTCAAAGATTGGCTGATAAAAAACACTCCTCGAGGTATTTAAGCTCAGATTTTGTACTATTACGTGCAAAAGTTTTTAAATAAAGTAAATTTAGATGCATCTGTTTAAACATTAATTCTACAAATGATACGATATTTCATCCATACTATCTAAAAATAGCAAACAAGTCCGTGTAGAAAGATTTAAACGACAGTTGTCCAATAATGGAACAATCCCTATGACTATTTATATTTACATTGTTTTGGCTTATCCATTCAATTTCTATTGAACTAAGAAGCCATTAACTCATTCTTCTTATTTTATACATCTTTCAAAGTCTCACTATGATCGATAGACGCAGTTTCAAGTAGCTCTAAATTATTGGCCACTGTCTAATCAAGCTCTTCAGAAATGTCATCTTTGATACCTTTGTACTACGGTTCGGATTTGTATGTTATCTTTGTCGTGGAGTTCTACACTTGAAGCCGTTGACAACTCTATGGATGATTCCTCATTCGTGATAAACGTTATTGCCGTTATGGTTTTATTTGGATGGCTATTGATATTTTGCATTGATTCAGTGGTAATGGTATGGGTATTGTTTAAGATTCGTCATTTGTGTTTTATGAACGTTTTATATGTACACATCGATGGGTCCTATGAGTGAGGGCCCAACTTCAAATTCGTGACTTTGGACTACAGCTATTTAAAGTTGTCACACATTTTTCTATATCTAATCTAAGCATATAATATCGTAATGAAAGCATATATGTATAATTAAGATTTCTAAAACAGAGTAAGTACGAATGATACAGAGCCCCAAACAACAATTGTTGGAATTTTTGTCTGTCTGTGTGTCTGTCTGAAAACGCATCCCGCAGAAACCACTCGACGAATATTAATGAAATTTGGCTTAATTATTATGAGTTTACAAGTTACGTGGTCGGTTAACATTTAAGGTAGGTACTTTTTATTTAGATCGATTATTATAATTATATTTTAGAAAAAAAGGCGGCAGACGAGCTTACAACCCACCCGATGGTAAGTGGATACTGTCTTCCATGGACATCCGCGATATATGCCAATGTCAGTCTAGAATGACAAACGTTGGCACACCCCCAGATGCGCTGCCTACCTTTGCAGAATAAAAAATAGATTTGGAGCAAGGGTTGGGAAAAGGAGGACGGATAGGATAGGATGGGATGGGAATGGGCTCTGATATATCTCACTCACTACCGAAACACGTACGTACATTGGGGAAATACAGTAGGAAATGGGAGAGTTCCCATGGGAATCACTAAAGTTCACGCCAATGAAGTCGCGAGCACCACCTGGTTATGCAATATGATACATTACGAAAACATTGGCCATCGGCTGATCGGAAAACACCCGAACGCGTCATTCACGTCTGTAAAAGTATCTCGTAATAAAGTATCCAATTGGAGGTACGGTAATTCATAGGCTGTTTCCGGATTAGCCGATGGCAAATGTTTTCGTAATGTATCTTGTACTATTATTATTTTCTTCGATAGCAACTTAATAAAATACCCTTTTAGGATTCTATAATTACCTTGACGTCACATTCTCTTTAATTACTTTATTTCCAGGTAAACACGTTGTTGTGCTTAAGCTATTATAAGCATAACGAGGTAATTGTATATTGGCGGCGTGCGACGCGTCGAGCGTGCTTGGGCGAGGAGAATTACAAGAATTAAGTCTCCATTTTGAGGGAGATAGTAAACAGATGGTTAAGAGATAAGTTGTTTTTAAACTGACAATTAATAAGAATATAGGTATTAAAACTGCGTTATTCGCGCGCTTTCAAGGTGTCCTCTACTGTCCTAAGAAAACCTACTATCACCTTACTGAGCGACTCCTGTCTTACTTCGACGGAACTGGACATTGACAGGATAAGTTTAGACATTAAAATTGTTTATTTACCAGAGAATTTGACTCTGGCAGAATGTGCTAATTCCACCATTGCCATATATGAAAAGAAAAAACTACAGTCCTATCTAACGATATGTAGTTTGAACGTATAGATGTCGAATATTTTGATTTCGGAATTTTTCAATAGTTGTAATTGCTGAACCGATTTAACTCATCTTCAAATTTACCCAAATTACGGATCCAACGACATCTGCATCGACATTGTCGGATAATAAAAGTAGTAACTTTTCTTATCCGACAATGGATTACTTTTTATTAAATTTCATTTTAATCCGTTGAGAAATGCATCCTGCATATCCCAATTTCATTATACAGTACAATTTCTTTATAAATAAACCTCAAAACCCATTTTTTTGTATTCAGTTGGTGACCCTTAGTAGAGATGTAGTGAAAGTTTTGATCTCCGCAATATTCAAATTTCTTTGAAATAAATCCGAACAAAATAAAAATTCTATAGTATTAATTAATATGTAAACGGGTTACTCGCGATTTATTATTTATTTACTATGGCCGTGTTTATTGTTAGTTATGCACTCTACACTTACGCATAATATCCGCGTCAGCAGAATCTGATTGCAACATTGTATAAAGGATATACGTGTCAAGAGTAATCTAATGCAACGTTGCAATAGGATGTTTATTGTTTAGTCTAAGTCGCCCACCTGCGAGTGGACCTTATACCATAAGAAACCATTGTAGAACACTTAATACAGAACGGTCGCACTGTGAAGACGTGTCGTCTTTTTAAAAAGTCAATCCCTCGACTCTCAAACTTGACTTGTTAGTATAGTATGCAAGGAGCTTAATTAACATAAACATGTTCAGTGTGGGTAGGTGAATCAAAAACGAACACGACGGAGGGTAGATAGATTTGTCTATGAATAGCAACATCACGTTCACTCGCCTGCGCAGTCTCGCCGCGACCGCGGTTCATGTAACTGAGCCCAAATATCGGCAATAATAAATAAATAATAAATCGTGAGTAACCCGTTTACATAACAATTATTGTGTTCAACCATGATAACAAAAGTTTAAAATCTTATCTATATTATTCTTTTTTTAGTGGGAGGACGAGTAAGCGGTCCCACGCGGCGGTAAGTGTTACCGCCGCCCATGGCCACCTGCAACATTTTATACCACGAACCAATAGGCTGTGGAACGAACTGCCTCAAGATGACTTTCCATTGCGCTACGATATGGGGTTCTTCAAGGAAGTTGTAAATAGAATTTTGCATCGGCGGCAAAATGGATAGGTGGATGGGTCGGCGGCATACCCTCATACCTCCTCGTGTTGCGGGTGTCCATGGCCTTCGGTAACTTAAGTAAGGTAACTTTAATCCACATTGAGTTGCATTTGCTAATAGTGGTTGAAAAGAGAAAGATAAATATTAAGCTTCAAGTTATTGACTAAATCTATTCACAAATAGAACTGGATTGTGCTTTAGAATTTCAGCTTTTATATTATTAACCCTCATTCCCCCGTGGCTTAAATCGCGCACGCCACCTCGCGTGCGAGACGCGTAATTAGATCTTTTTCGACCTTTGTTATACAAGTTCTGATTGATATTGCTTCTGTTGGGAGGGAAGTTCTGAGCTCTAACGTTAATTGTTCGATACATCCGTAATATTTTGATGGAAAATTATTTATCATAAGCGACCTACATTCATTTGACGTGATGAAAAATGTCAGGAGGAAACATGAGAAACCTCGCAAATCATTGCTAGTGGCCGTGGAATGTGTCGTTGAATGAATTTTGTTAAATTTATGATTTCTCTTTTATAGAATCGCCTTCATTCTATAAAAGAGAAATCATAAATTTAACAAAATTCATTCAACGACACAACGAGCGGACAGTGGAAAATGGATACTGTCGTCCTGTGACACGAGCGATACATGCTAACAACAGTCAAACGTTGGTTGGTAACTTTGGAGATTTAGAAGCGGATATGAAAAAATAGTTTTCCTTATCATATTACTCTCTCTTATTTTTCCTCGAGTGAAACTGGGATGAGGGGTCCCTACCTCATAGGTATGTCCCTACCTACAGTAGGATGGAATTAAGGGTATAATGTAAGTGCAAAGGTCAGTTTGTGTCGCCGGATATACGGAGTCTCCCAAGGAGCGCCACCACACACGGCAGTCCGTTGTCAAGTTGTCAGTCCATCTAGCTGGTGGGCTTCCCACGCTCCACTTAATTGGAGTTACTTCATATTATCTGCTTTCATGAGGATATTCCTTCGATTTACTATTACTTTTGTTGTTGTCTATTCTAGATCACATATAATCAAGATTCTAAAATCTTACAGGTATTCCTATTAATTGTTTTATATGGCGATAATTCAATAAATTGACTATTTTATCAATATTTTGATAGTTACATTGATACCATTTTTATTTGAGTGGAGAAACCCTCAAAATATTTGCCCATACTGTTTGTCGAATTAATAAAATTGAATACGTAGGTAGACCTTATCCCAAACTCTTGATTGATTTATTGGTTTGCTTTTCGAATTGGTTTTATTTCAGTGGAGGGAGCTTCTCCAGAAGTGACTGGATGAAAAAAACGGAAGATCATGTGTGATAGTGTATAAACAGAGTATTAATAGTGAATATATGTTTGTAGTTATGTTTTTATTTATTGTACTATGAAATTAAATTTAAATACATAATATGTTAGCGAAATTAAATATTTTATTTTTTCTATATTTTAATTGTTATTGCATATACCGCACCATCTCTTCATACCCCAAAGGTTGAGATTATGATCCGCTTTTGGTCATTCTCTGCAAAAATAAATAAATAATGAACTTTGCTCTCAGTGATACTTTTTTTTCATATATGGCAATGGTGCAATTAGAACATTCTGCCAGTGTCGAGTTTTAAAGAAAAAATAATAATCTCACAAAAACTCAATTTAATTTCTTATTTAAATATGGAAGCCTCATTCTATTTACTGAACTGATCAAACTGGATATGGCCTAGACAACTATTTGCATTGTAAATAAAGTACGAAGAAAAAATACGTTAAAAAACTAGTAAATATACAAGTCTCTCATATACTGCAGTGTTTATTGTTGCATATACAGTGTTTAAATAAGTATTCCGCATAGAAGTATCTGAATGTTGACTGGGGGCTAAAATGTAGCGATCGGCCGATTGCTGTTTTAAGATCTTATGCAAATAACTCCGGAGGCTGGAGTTTGCTACCGGCGATGTTGGAATGTGGACAGATGTGTGTGGATTGGATACGGTAGTTTTAAGAGCTTTAACGTCATACTAAGCGGGTCGGCGAGTTCAATTTTACAAATTTTAGAAATGGTGTAGTTCCTCGGGGCTTGTGGTGGCCACTTTGTTGTTTTTCAGTCGCCATTCACGACATCCACGGGAAGAGACAGTTGTTTTCCATAGCCGGCCGATATAACACGATAACTCAATCAAAATACCATATCAATACTTCATTATTCTTTAACCCGCTTCCAAATTCCACGGCTACCCCCGGCGTCTGTCTCCAGTGTTTATCTTAAAATATTTTTGTAGATTTATACAGTGATCTTAATTTAGTATTGCTCACTCACTCACTCGTGAGATAAGTGCCAAGTGAGATGTTCTGAGTTGAACGCAGGACGCGTAATAGACGTAGGCTAGATGGTGTAAGATTGCTGCATTTATTGAAATGATAATGATGAACATTTTTTAATTTTCCTATTAAATTCCCAGTGTATACAACACACGTGACAATTGGAAAGGTAGCTTATGCCAATTCGTAAATAATGAATTAAAAACAATAGATTTACACAAAAGATGCATGCAAAGCTTGATAAATGTTATACAGTAATATATCGTTAGAATATTGGTTCTGAATTTTTTTTCAGATTTTTAACAAATGTAATTTTAAAATTAATTATATTCGTTTCATTTTTATCTACGAACCTAATATAGATGCAATCAGCCCGTTCAGTATCTATTGCTGGTCAAGAACATTCTCATGTACAATTGTCCTATGCATGAGGAATAGTAAGGCCTTAAAATGTCACGCTGCGCTGGCGAAGGACATTGGCAACGACATTCTTTTAGAGCTGGTGTAATTCTTCAGCGCTTATGGTAGCCGATTTTTTATTACTTAGTCGCCCTTTACGTAACCCACGGGAGAGTTAAAATAGATATAAGCTCAAATTTGCTCTCCACTTTGTTCATAAATTTTCTTTTATACACATAAGGATGCAAGATTTTTTCCTTGTAGATCATAATGCTTCGGGTACCACGGATGGATTTCAGCTAAACATTCAGCGGTCTGTATTCTCTCTGACACACAGCTAAAGCGAAGCTGGAGGGTTAGCTTTAGCTTTTGTATCTTTTTTTTGGAATTAAAAAAAAAAAAAAAAACTACTGTACAGATTTGGGTCATCTACAAACTTAAGTGGATGTTAACTTTCACAAAATAATTACTTCCAGTCACTTCCAGTGGCTCTAAGTAAACGCTCAATATATTTGCATTGTAGATATCAACTAATTTGCATTTAATTACAGGTCTTGTATAGGGTTGATAGTTTAAACGAGACAGTTGAAGTGGGCAATAATGAATGGCAGAGAGTGCTAATGTGAGTTTGGATCTCAGGGTAAGGGGTCTTAATAATTGCTACTAGATTAACCTCACTTATCAATAATAAAACCTAAGTGTTAGAATAGTGTGTTAGTTAAGTCCGTGTAAATAGAGAATTCTCGGTCTTAGAATTAGTTACATTCGTGCACCTTATGCAGTCTGCATAGAGGTTAGTTTCCAACAATACGGTCTAAATCTAAGCAAAGCATGGTCTTAGAATCGTCTATCTATCTGGACCTTAGTCTCAATTTTAGACACCTTAACCTTAGACCTTAGTAATAATTGATAATAATCGTTAATGACAACGGTAACTAATTAATATTTCGATATCAGCTTATTTGTTGTTTTATAGTAAAAAGGCGGCAGACGAGCATACAAGCCACCTGGTGGTAGGTGGGTACTGTAGTCCATAGACATCCGCGATACATGCCAACTTCAGTTCAAAATGACAAACGTTGGCACACCCCCGGATATCTATCCGGGGGTGTGCTGCCTACCTTTGCAGAATAAGAAATAGATTTGTAGCAAGGGTTGGGAAAATGAGGAGGGATAGGATAGGATGGGATGGGAATGGGCTCTGGCATATCTCACTGACTACCGAAACACTATCGTATTAAGGAAATACGATACAGTAGGAAATGCAGTACATTTCAAGGTAATCTTCTGTGTATATAACGTCCCCCTGCAAGACACAGGCCTTTCCTAATAAATCACTAGACGTTTTAGGGCCATAATGAACCAAGCGGGCCACTTCAAGCTGGTAAATGCACATGCTCGAGATTCTTTTAATTCTCTAGAAATATATTTTTTATTTTCAAAATCGTCACATTTTCTCAGAAAAGTCTACACATCTACACATCACTACACATTCTACGCATCACACAACAACTGAGTACATTTTGCACGTCATTAGCGGCAGACTAAAATTAACATGACTATTAATATCATTCGTCTGCTCCCAGCTTTACACCAGACGATGTGTCAACTGCGAGTAAACGTCGCTTTACAAGCACTGATTTATTTTATTATACCCACAAATGAAGACCGAGCTCTGGATGGGCGATTTTTGGTCTTAGAATTAGTCTGAGTCACATTTATGCAGTCTTACCTTATGCAGTCTACATGGAGGCTAATTTCCAACCAATCGTCCTAAATCTAAGTCAAAAATGATCTAAGAAATGTTTCATGTTGCTTAGTCTTTTAAGCTGTAATTAATAATCTATTTAAATAAAAGATTACCTATTTCAATGGATAAATAAACTAAAATTTATCTTTTTTAATATACGGTTGAAAATCGTAGTTTTGAGTCATTATGTTTGTAATGTGATTTTCAATTGTATATCAAAAATTTAAAAAAATCAGCCTCATTCGTATCCATATTCTCTAACAAAAATAGCTATATTTGATTTGGTTCGATTCGTCCCGGTAGGTGGTAGTTGTTGCTTTTGCTTATTATTTTTTTGTTTTTTCCTGAAAAAAATCTCCTTAGACTGCAATGATTATTTATTTTGCACACTATACACAGTTTAAAATTAATAGGACTATTAACGTCGCGGGTCTGCTCTCACCCTTACTTCAGATGGTGTGTCAACTGCAAGTAAACGTCGCCGCAGTACGAGCGCTGATTTATTTTATTGAACCGATAAATGAGAGCTTAGTGTAAGAGTGAAATATATTGTTTGGACGAAAGTTCGAGTTGTAATTGTGGGTTTTTACAGATTTTTTACTAAATGTTAATATTATTTCGGATTTATTATATTATCCCATCAGAGGGGGAGAGTGCACGCTGCAATCCAACAGCAGCTGGGCGCGCTCGACTGGCCACGTTACCCCTCTCTCACAGAAGACTACCTTGAAATGTACTGCATTTCCCACTTTATCTTATTTCCCTAAAGTACGTACGTGTTTCAGTAGTGAGTGAGATATGCCAGAGCCCATTCCCATCCCATCCCTCCCCATTTTCCCAATCCTTTCTCCAAATCTATTCGTATATCTCCAAAAGTAGGCAGATCATCCGGGGGCGTGCCAGCGTTTGTCATTTTGGACTGATGTTGGCATGTACCGCGGATGTCCATGGGCGACAGTACCACTTACCATCAGGTGGACTGTATGCTCGTCTGCCGCCTTCGTACATAAAAAAGAAACTTGTGACTCTCCATCGATAGCCCTCTCTTCAGGACCGCCATCGTACACGATTCTCTGCTGTCCTGATTCAGCCACTACCGGTGACTTCGTTCAAGTCGTCACTCCACCTCGCCGGAAAATTCCACGCTACGTTTCCCGGTACATGGACTCCTTAATCGAAGAGTTATCTACCCCATCGATTATTGGTCCTGCGACAGAGTGTGCCGTGCCGCGGCCGGCTTTAGGATAACACCATCCCATCTCTTCTCGTGGGTGTCGTAAGAGGCGACAAGGGATATCAAAACGGCTACTATAAGCCAGCAACCCGCTTGGCCAGCATGGCGTTTTAAGGCCTTACATCCCTCATGCAGAACATAATTTGTTTAAGGAGGCCAAAAGGGCTGACTCCAGATACAATACATAATTATTAATATGAATTTATCAATGACATTAATGTATTAATAATGACAGAAAGTACTTTAGTTCCAATTATTATTTTTTCAACCATAACGTCCGCGTGATATATTACCCCATGCCGTGCCATTATACTGTAAAATATTTGTTTACTTAAAACACAGTATTTTAAAACTGAAACTGGTAAACACATTAACGGACCTATTTGCGTTTCACCTCGGCTTAAGAGACGTGTGTTGCATAGAGTAGTTGGCTGTATAAGCAAGCTATAAGTTAAGCTAATTATCAATATAAGCTAAGATCAAACTGAAACTATAATAGCTATACATATTAACTAATATAATCTATAGTTTTAAAAGGGTAGGTCCCGAGTGAGCCGAAACCGCTAAAGCTAGAATCATAAAATTTAGCTTCAATTTACGACACAAACGCTCATTAAAGGGGAATTTCTTGAAATGTTGAAACGCGGTATCAAAGTGTGTATAGAAAAAAATGTTTGATAGTTCTATTGACTTGAAACTTGCTATAAATATTTTGCAATACAAATAATTAAACACTTAATATATGGTTATTAACGAACATTTCATGTTAGATGGGGTTATACAATAATTTATGATATGGTGATAATATGATAATAATTTATGGTGTATTACTCTTTTTACCCACATCAATTAAAAAATAATATCGAATAAAAAGTAATTCGAATTAAGAGCACCTACTATTAGTTTCACATTACTTTTTATTTAAAAATTCTGTTGGTTTATTTCTTGAGTTGAAAATTATTTTTAATTTAAATTGAATAATCATGTCTAACTTTATTTTTGTTATTTTTTAATTATTTTATTTACTTTTTTTGCACTATATTGAACAGAGGCGGACTTAGTGCCTTAAGACATTCTCTACCAGTTGAATGTTGGTTAAATGTGAAAAATTAAATGTAGAAGAAATTAAACAATAAAGCTTAATTCATAATAGCAATAATAAAATAATACATTGATAACTTATACGATAAAACATACTAAATATACATACTAAAATAGATATTAATATATACACCATACATATGAATAAGATACTATAAATATAATAATTGTTATAATACATAAATACATACCATGTAAATATAGAGAAAAGGAGAGAAAAATATCTACGATTAGCTCTGGATTTCGGAGGTAGGTAGTGTTAAGTTATAGTTTAAAGTTTAAATTAATCATTACAGTCATAATTTAATATGCTTAATGTTAAATTACCATGGCGTAAACTAACCCTGACGGCACAAAGAAATCTAGTGTTTATTATTCTACCTTATTTTTGTATAACTGTGATTTAAGTAATGCTTAAATAAATATCTATTATCTTTGTTATGCTTTCTCTGTACCCGAGCTTACTCTATACGCATAATGGACTACTTATTAGCCGGGCACATTATGGACTGGCATCTATGCGCCTCCGTTCCTGGCCTTTTGATCTCCCATCGCTTTGACTAATCTATGATTATTTATGAAAATCTGTGGGTGGCAACCCGATGGAGAAAATAGTAAAAGCGGATTAAGGTGTCGCCTCTGTGTATTTGGTGATCTTTGTGTGATTTTTGTGGGAATAAATTAATGTACTCGAGGAATGTGTCACTAATAAATAATGGCTTAGTTAACCTATTTTTATGTACAGAAGACTTGTTGACCGCGTATTAACTTACAATTCCACTATTATATGCTTTTTATGTAGCATAGCTTCACATTTTGTTTCATCTTGCAAGAGGAATGAACTTTGACTTTTTTGTGTTGTCATAGTTCACGCTAAGTTAGTGTCGATTGGCACAACATTCGATATTCTTCCTGCTTTTTTTAATTGCCATTTCATTTCATATGTCGTTGTCAATAAAATAATTTTCTTTCTATATAGGAGGTATATCGTATATCGATTTGATTGACCCTGTATATGCTATATATCAATTGGCTTTGCGTTGTCAATATATCTGCCCAGGGATACAAGACGCGCAACATGTATCATGACTTGTACCCCGGTGTTCATGTACATTGACTTGTAAATGCATATATCGCGACTTATACACGACACTTTGGCAGTTACTGTCGGTAAACAGAACTGAGAATGGAATTAGAGATAGATTCTTGAAACTCTTACTCACTGTTGAAACACTTTAATTTACATATTTAAAATAGTGTAAGTTAGTCAAAATAGTGTAATTTAATGTGTGCAAGATACTGGTAAACACGAAACAGTTTGATAGCAGAAGGGACTTTTTCTCGGTCCTTGTTTTTTATTTAATTATATGATAATAAATACATATATGGTAATTTTGTTACGAAGCATTATAAAACTTACTGCTTGTCACTTGAAAACTAGTTTACTCTTGTGGCTATCAACCACCAATACCAAGAAAAGATGCCGAGAGCGGAAAAATCCCAAAAAGGACCGCCAATTGAAAAATATCGAGGAAAATTGTAAAATGACCGAAACCATTCACTTAACAGAGTACGAGTATAAACAAGCCATCTGCCTTGCCAATCTATTTTCAATCTGCCACAATCAAATCAAATCCGCTCGACCGCAAAAATAGACCACTCCTATCCACTCGAAAACTCAACAAAAGGGATACGTTAAAAGAACTCCAGGCGGCTCCTAATAAAAGAATCGACTCTATCTATCATTGGAAAAGTAAAAAGAGACCGAAATCAGCGCAGTCGCGCCGTTCCGGGGTTAGGACGTGCCTCGCATGTTGCTTCTAGTAACACGGTGTAGGTATAAAGCGTAAGCGTGAGCGGACAATCATAGGTAAAGAGAGAAGGAAAGAAAATAAATCTAACTGTCACTACAGACAGCACACAGATTTACCAAAGTAACGATTAAAATAGTGATGTAGTACAAAAAGTGTGTATATGCTGCGGCAACAAACAGGTCCCCAACTCAGCATATTCCTTCCCTAATCAAGAAGAAGCGCTGATATTCTACAAAGACGCCTTTCGTGTTCGATCACATTCTCAAAACGAATATAGACTGACTGCTCAACGCTTCTCACGTGAGATAACTCATCTTTTATTACATGATATATGATAAATTACACAAGATACCATAAATTATATGATTTGAGAACTAATTATTGTCTATTTCGGGAGGGAGATTACATGCTGCAATTACCTCTCTCTAACAGAAGACTTCCGTAAAATGTACTACATTTACCAGTATGGGCAACGAGGCCGGTCGAGTGCGCCCGGCGGCTGTGGGAATATGGGAACTGATGATGGCATGTATGGCGGATGTCAATGACCGACAGTATCCACTTATCACCCATTTATCAGTATCAGGACTGTCTCCTTCAGAAGGAGATCAGAATCAGAAGGAGGGCTCCTTCTATAAAAAATAAACAATTTTTTACAAGTGTTTAAAAAACAAAATGTTGTGCTTAGACCGAAAACCAGTTTGAAAATAAAGCAGTTTCCAAGTCCTGCCTATGTTTTTTGAGGTTTGCTCACACTTTATCCACTTACATTCAGACAATCTTCAATATCAAATGGTCTTCACAAATACTCAGTCCAGTGCACAGGAGCCGCAAAACAGTGGTAACTATCAGGTGAGCTCTGGTTTTATTTGCTCCACCATTCTCAAAATTGCGTCAAATTGCAGCCCCCACGCTCTCCACTCTTCACTTAAGTACATAGACGCTGCTCCTGAGAGGTAACATCGCACGTTTCGGTAAGTAAATAAATTAATTTCCTTTATAACAATGTTCAGTGAATTGTGTTCTTTTACCGCCACTTTATTTATTTTTTATAAAAAATAAAAGTAAATAGGTATAACCAAGTATATAATAACTAAGTATAAGTATATAATATAAGGTATAACTATTCTGTAAGGTCTGTAAAGTGTGTAATTTAATATCAGCAAAAACAGCGATAGAAATGAACCTTTTAAGATAAAGGAATGGATTTGGAGAAAGAAGGAATGGATTTGGAGAAAGGATTGGAAATTGGGAAGGGATAGGATAGAATGGGATGAGAATGGGCTCTGACATATCTCACTCTCTACCGAAACACGTTGGTACATTAGGGAATACATATCAAGGTAGTATTCTGTGAGAGAGGGGCAAGGAGTCCAGTGGATTTAGTCGAATAATTTAACAAATAAAGCCTCTAAAAATAATTTACTGTGCTTATGTTCGCAGTTACCTTGAATATGCTTCACAGGTTTGGAATCCCTGCTACCACACGCAAATACATAAAATAGAAAAAAATCAAAGGGGTCATCCATAAATTACGTCACACGTTAGGGGGGAGGGAGGGGATCAACAGTGTGACATCGTGTGACAAGGGGAGGGGGGGGGGGGACGAGTCATAAGCTTCGTGACGTCACATGTATAAATTTAAATATTAAAACTAAACTTCAACTCTAACGAAAATCTATAAAATATTACCTATCAATATTATTATATATACTCTATCAATATTATTATAAGGTTATTTTAATTTAATAATTTCTAAATTTAAAATTGCAAAATATGTGAGGTCACACCAGAGGAGGGGTGGTCACACAAATGTGACCACCTGTGACAAGGGTGTGGGGGGGGGGGGGACTCCAAAAATCATGAAATTCGTGTGACGTAATTTATGGATGGCCCCCAAAGGGCATTTACACGATTCCTTCTCTACAAATTTAAAGTTAACTATGATCTATGCTGTAATCGATTACATTTACTTCCACTTCATAGTCGTAGAAATATAGCCGATATCATATTTTTAATGAGGATTTCTAAGGGAGTCATTGATAGTCCAGTCATTGCTTGTCATTGCTTTTAGGATTCCTTCTCATTACTCTCGCTGCAATCAAGTATTTCACGTCTCCACTGTGCACATTAATTATTTATCGTAAAAATAGCCTTTTATTAAGGGCTTGTTCTGCATTCAATGATTTGTGTGGAGAAGATGAACGCATCGACATGTTTTTTAATGGTACAAATGCAATTAAGCGAACTTTTACTGCTAAAAATGCGACTGACGTAGATACCGAGTAATACAAATTGTGATCTCGCAGTGTTATTGCAAACTTTATCGAGTATTACTTTATCGATCACTCATATAGAATATATGTATACGTAATCACAATCACAATAGATTATAAGCTTCCTAAAAAATAAAAATAAAAAAATAGAAGAATGTATTAAATTCAAGATGAAATTCATACAATTAGTGATTTATTGAAGTAGAAACCTTAGAAACTCTCTCTACTTCTAACGTGGAGAGCATTTTTCTACGATCATAAATATCGGCTGCGTGATTAGAGATGTTACTATGAATCTTTTTAAGAAAATTTAGTTGATAAATATCTCCCAATAAATGTCGCTATTAAAATCAAAGAAGAATATTATTATCATTTATATTTTTACTTAAAATAATTGTCCTCAAAAATCTCAAAATGATTTGAGATCAGTCACTTCTTACGTAGTATTATAGGTTTTTACCAAAAGGAGAAATTCAAATAAAAGAAAAGTTTAATTTTACAAGTAAGCTTTGCTCTAAATAATCTGTAAATCTTGTAATTTTAACTAAACGTAAAGTTCCTCGTAAGATAATATGTCCTGATTGCCAGGAAGTGATCGCTTTGACGATAAGACCGCTTATTGTACTTTTCGTGTTACATGCTTTCGTCTTTTTGCAACATGTAGGTATTGGTGAACAATAAAGAGTTTATCTACTCGTATCTATCTAAGGTGTACTATAAGATGATTGTCCTATGTTTAAGAGTTTACAATTTTAAATTGTAGGGACGAGAGCTATCGTAAATAAAAGATATAAATCATATCATAATAAACACCACATCACAAATGGTTCTTTTTTAAATTCAAATATTTTTCTTGCAAGAAAATCAACGAAACGTATCAAGTTACGCGCTAGTCCACAGCTTACGGAAGCGTCGCTACCTATCCGGGCCCGGACACGCCACCTGGGGGGTTTTTTAGCCTGTATCATTCATATGCTAATGCCCCCTGAATATTTGCTATAGAAAACCTTTATATCAACCGTTAGATACAGGCCAATGGGGCGGAAGAGGTTTTTTCAGGCTCAATACGATGATTTTACGTGAGATTTATGATATTTTATGGTGGCTTTGGGTGTGTTCTGTTTATCTTTTCTTAAGTCGCTTACGTGCTCTGGAATGACCAAGACATACGTCAGGAAGAAAGAGAAAGAAAATTCGCACTAGGCATCTATCTTATACCGTGACATCAGCCTGTGTCCCTGCAGGATATAGGCCTCTACCAAGGACCGCCACCGAATACGGTCTTCCGCTCTTCGTGTCCAGCCATTTTCTTCTTCCATCTGACAGGAGGAAATCACACGTAACTTTTCCGGTACGTCGTCTCCATTCGGGGACTCGTCTACCCCCAATACTGACCGACTGACCCTTTTATAGAAAAACGCTGGCAGATAAGCAGGCAGTCCATCTAGTGATAATTGAATATTGTATTGAATTGAGACATAGGAACGCTGCCCATACTCGTATATCGCCACAAACAAAAAATGAAAAATAAAAGAAGAAGGAAAAATGCAGTCCAGCTAAAAATTATAAATTAAGGAGTTTCTGGCGGCTTCTCAGGGTGTTAGCCTCCAACAATGCCTTAATATATCGCCAGGCGCCTTAGCGGTGGGGTTTGGGCTTCCGGAGTTTTGATGAGGAATCTCTGGAACCTAAGAATCCGACGTTAAAGCGCTCAGTAGACGTCGGTCTTTGGTGAGTGTTCTTTTATTCATTACCTACCAAAAAGTCGCTCACTGATAAAGTTGGCTCGCGTTACCGCGGCTGGTGGGATTCCCACGGCCTTCTTTATTTCTTTATTTCAAATCATAAAATTTTAAAAACCTATGCCGGGTAAGGCGGGACTGACTGCGGAATTACAATCCCCAGTCTCGATCTATATTTCACTTTCCCAGGTCTGCTGGAAGAAATCTCCGCAAGCTTGCCTTTTATACATCGTCTCTTTTTCTTCCCTTTTTTTTATTTCATACTATGTCTACCACAAATTATTAAATAAATGATACTCAAATGAATATAGAAATTAATAGTAATGTGTTCACATTTTTTAATCCCTTAGTCGCCATTTATGACGCCCACAGGGAGATATGGGATAGTACTATTCTATTGTCGGCTATAGAATAGTACTATCGCATATCTTCCTCATATTCAGGGTTCGAAGAGATTCAGAGATAGTTCGTATTCAGATCATCGCACTAACAATGATGACAATATGATGATGTTAATGACTCTGTATTGATTACGTTCAATTCAATCAACTCTCAGCAAATACTGTGATTGTGCAACCGATCCAATCAAGTTACAGATTAGCTGTTAGAGATGAATATATTTTATGTACATTATGCATATATGTGAGTAGCGATACCTGTTAATTCATTTGTAATTAAGATTACAACTATAAATTATATAATTTTATATCTATATATATATAAAAATGAATGTTTCTTTATTGATCCCGTATGCGTTCCTATACCATTCATCTGATTGCGATGAAACTTTGGTGAGTTGTTGTGTGGTGAGCGCACCCCCGCGAAGGTCTGAACCATTTAGAATCATTTAGAATTAGAATCATGATTCTAAATTTGTTGACACCAAAATTTCATTAATATTCTTTGCGAGAAATGCATTTTTTCGTTTTAAACAAAATGTTTCATACAAAGATATATTTTTCATATAAAGAGAATCAAATACAAAAATATTTGTAAGTCATTCAAGCTTCGAGAAAGGTTCGGACACTGAAAATATATTAATTACTAGCTGTCGCCCGCGACTTCGTTCGCATGGTCTTCAAGTACTAATTCAGAAACCTTGGCGGGCGTGCGCACAACAACTCACCAAAGTTTCATCGCAATCAGATGAATGGTATAGGGTTTCAGGCCTCGGGTAAAGATCGGACAACAATTTAATACTTATGAATTGATTAACTAAATGTAATGATTACAACTAAAGTTGTGGCCACAATCGTGCGAAGAAATTCAGTCACTTTGAAGGACTACCTACGTGTGTCTAAAATTTTGGAATTAAACTTGACATTCAAATGAAGTTTGGTGATCATTTGAAACCCAAATAATGCGAATGTGTACTTTCAACACAGCGTGTCTAGATTCCTGAAATAAATTGTATTCGAAGCTCGAGAGCCAAATCGGTTAGATGGAATGCAGTTTAACCCAACTTTGAGAGCTGCGGAGCGCCTGAGGCTACCAGGAGAACTGGCTAATTGAATATTGGATCTCAACCTGGGATGACCTAGATATGACAAGTTAGTTTGCCAGTTGAATTGTGAAGGATTCCGCATGGAATAAAAAATTAGGTTGGGAATATGGAAAATAAAATATGCCATGTAGAGAAAGAAATAGAATGAATGCGAGAATTAGAACAATCGTCGTCAATAGCAATCAAATTATTTATTTTTAATGTAATAAAAAAAATCATGAAATACGTTAGATATATGTAATAGTTCAGTGTACTTATTGTCATATGAAAATATTTCACACTATTTTTGTATGATTTTGTACTATTTTGTAAATAAACGCTTATTAATGCTTATTAATAATACAGTAATTAATAATACAGTATACGCATGTATGCGAATAAGTATGCCTTGAGTTATATTTTTTTATTAATGACACAACTAAGTCATGCGACTTACTTGTGTCATTAATAAAAAGTATTAAAAGTATTAAAGTCATTAATAAGTCCTAATATGTCACTGACTTCTGCAATTACGTAAAAAATCATTAGCAAAGTCTACATTTTTTTTGCTTTAATACTTGCGTATTAAATCTCAAACTTCAATTTGAAAGTACCGAGAACTATGATCTAATTACTATCTTCAAAGACCTTCTTCAATCTGGATAATCTTACGTCTGGCAATGAAAAGGCCATCGTTAAGTGAAGACCGGTAAACTTAAGTGAAAACCGGCAAAACGAACGTCACTAACACAAATACGGAGCTGAATGGCCCCATTCTGGTAAAAACCTATTGTTCGCTTCTAGCGTAACTCCGATGCAGTTGAGGATATAAGATATAATTTGACGGTTTGGATGTGGTAACTGTTACACGTTTGGAACGGGTATGCAGAAATAACTTTTTATTTATTATTATTCATTATACCGCTGAAATGCAGAAATAATCAGTTGACTGGCGAATAATCCCAGATGGGAGCTGCGAGATGGTTCTACCTACATTTGATACATTTCACCGTCGGAAAGGCTGCATACATTACACAAACAATGTCTGCAGACGTACGCGACGAAAAATCGTCAGGCTTAACTTGAAAATGGTAAAGAAAAGTCCTCAATCATACCCGTTTAAGCAGATAGCTGACAGGTAGCATTGTGTCTTAGAATTCTCACAACAGCCGCTGTTCGCGTCCGATTGGCCAAGTTACCCCTCTCTCACAGAAGACTACCATATAATGCACTACGTACGTGTTTCAGTAGTGAGTGAGATACCATACCATATAGTGTCCTATTCTATCCCGGCCTATCATACTTATGGAGTAAAGTAAGTAAAGTAAAGTATGAAGTAAAAGTATTTTATCGTATAAGTAAATTATAAATATATTATTATTTATAGAGATACATTTAGCTGTACTGTTTAATTTCTTCTGCACCTGTTTTCATAACATTTAAGCAACGGTCGACCGGTGGATAACGCCTTAAGGTATTAAGTCCGCCTCTGTACAATAAACAGCAAAAAGAGTAAATAAATATATAAATAAATAAAGTGTATAATGTATAATAGAATATAATAACTTGTCTATTTGTGGAATGGAATGTAAATTGTAATTGTGGAATGGAATATAAATTGTAATTGTGGAATGGAATGTAAATTGTAATTGTAGGAACTTAATTCTCGTACATAAGAATTCTAGTTTGACCGTTGGTGGGTAGGTAGTTGGTTGACCCAGTTGGTGGTACTGCTTCCCGCTGTGTAAAATGTTCCGGCCTCTATTCTCGGTCGGACTTTAAAAACAGATATTTTTTAGGTCTGTTTGTCTTCCATTGTGTGTTCGGGCCATTTAATTGTGATGTTATTTATTTACTTACACTTCACGACAGTTTTCTGTGAGAGAGAAAGTTTACTCGGCCAGTCGAACACGCCCAACGACCCTTTGAAGCAGAACGAGTTCCCCGTGAATTACATACATTAAAAATGCCGCATCCACTTCAGCTAATGAGATAGATACTCTTACATCCAAGCGCACTAGTTTCAATGGTAGTGGAACTTATTGTGACGACTCAGTAATGACCGAGTTTTTCAAATATTCGGAAATGTGAATATAATTGGAGCAACCATTATTTACTCTAGCTCAACGCTAGCACAATTTACGAATTAACGACGGTACAAATGTCCTTGTATCATTTGGGTTTTGCTGAGGTTTAACAAAAGGCTTGTAGTTAAATTATTGTCTTCTGTATCAACTTATCATGTTCCAATGCAAAACATAGGGTTCCCGTATTTAGCCACGCGGGCCCCATTCACTTCACCTTTGTGTGGTACTATCAATGTCGCGGTTATTCTAATCGAATTGTGGGAGAAGTGTGGTGTATTTGCGAAGGACTCTTTCCGACGCTTTCTTTCTCATTTCACATAACTTCGACATATGTATGTCCACTATTGGATATTCGCCAACAGACCCAAGACTTGCCACAAACTGTTGTTTGATCGTCGGCTCTTCCCATACAGCCACTACCTGCGAACTTCATCATGTCGTCGGTCGACCTGATCGGGGGGCTTCATCTAGCTTATATTTCATATAGGAGAAGAGTGATGTTGTACTGTATCATAGGGGTCTGAAAGAATGGACAAGCCAACCAGCTTGGCCAGCGTGACGTTTTTATTTACCCCTTAAGCCTCGTGCATGGGGAATGTGTGGACAGATGTTGTATCATGGGGGTCTAAGTCCATTCGGACAAGCCAACCCGCTTGGTCAGCGCGAGCGTGGCGTTTTTATTTACCCCTTAAGTCTCGTGCATGAGGAATGTGTGGACACATGTTCAACAGAGGACGATAAAAAGGACTAGTAAAGGTTTTTTTGGACGAAGGCGGCAGACGAGTATACAGTCCACCTGATGGTAAGTCCACCTAATGATACTGTCGCCCATACACAACCGCGATACATGCCAACATTAGTCCAAAAGGACAAACGTTGGCACGCCCCAGGATGCGCTGCCTACCTTTGGAGATATAGGAATGGGTTTGGAGAAAGGGTTGGGAAAATGGGGAGGGATAGGATGGGAATGGGCTACACGTACGTACATTGGGGAAATAAGATAAAGTGGGAAATACAGTACATTTAAGGTAGTCTTCTGCGAAAGAGGGGTAACGTGGCGCGCCCAGCAGCTGTTGGATTGCAGCGTGCACTTTCCCCCTCAAAAAGTAGTAACAGTTACATGAGAAGATAGTATGTTTACTCGTAAACTGCTGAAAAGTTTTAAACTTAAAACGATATGCCGACTAAGGTGTACTTACGATGGTAAGGTAAGTAAGTACTGAGTTCTCATAAGAAATGATTGTCAATTTTCAAGTTATAATGAAATAGCACGCATTTCTGTCATTACTGTTGAACAATTGAGTGAATGAATAATCATGGGAAGAGTTTTATACGCCATAATTTGATAGCTACAATCTTCCATTGTTATGATGTTTATTATTTCGAAATCAACCGTTTCGTCAGAACGGCGGAGTAATTTTCAATTAAATCTAGAGTTTGTTTTGTATTTCACGTGGACGCCAAGATTTGACGTTTAATTTACTAATTTTGATGGCTTTAGACTGCATGTGAGAGAAATTCTACGAAACTAAAGCTATGGTAAACAAATTGACAGATTTCAATATTTCACACGTACGCTGCACGTACGGATATACGATGTTTTCTGGAAGTCAAAATACTGTTAAATATATCAATAAAGAGATAGTCATAACAATTTGCTATGTCAGAGATTAAAATATGAATACTTATAGTTATTAAAACAATAACTTAGTACCACTCACTACATTCGTAGTTTATCAGGTACATAAAATGATTTTATGATGTTTATAAGAATTATTATGGTGGGTTTATGATAATTTTTACTACCCTGTTTGTTTGATTTTTATACTAAGCGATTTATATTCAATACAATAAGTAAGAAAGTTCTTGTTTGTCTGTAATTTATATTGATTTTTTTTTATTTATATTAACATCAGTCACTGAGTTCTTTTTTTTCCTTTGCTGGGGAGATATGAAGTTAAGAAATGTTAATGTAGTTACTTAAATAATAGTACCCGTGACCTCGTCACTCGGTGGAGAGACCACCTCTCCACCAAGACGACTACCAAGTCGTGGGGTTTTAGTCGGTAAGAGTCCGGCATACTCTCCTGCCAAGGTAGGCTAAGGTTATGCATAGGCGGGGCATACTCAGCCGCCAAGTCCCATTCATGATGGGGGGGGATATACCATCCCGTCAAGGTACGCCAAAGCCATGCATCGGCAGGGAGAGTATCCAATTTCCCCACGTTAAAAAAAAAGTTACTTAAATAATAATTGTGACAGTCAGATAAAATAGAGGAATGATAAATAAATCAGTCTGCGTTGTATGTTCTCTTTTTAAGGCTCGCACACATTGCAGCCGCGTCGCGCCGCTGCACGTCGCATCGCACTGTAAAATTGGAACAACGCACATTACACTGACAGCCCTTTATTGACACTCGGCGCATAGATAAGCTTTTTAACGAGGCAATGCTGCTAACATGTTGGTTACCTTGCCACGAAGCTACAATCCTTAAATAAATTAATTTAATGTTTTGTACATACATTTACATATTATTAGTATTATGGCTAACTTATATTTAAGTAGACACGATAAAGTTATAAGTGAAGAATAGTAATCTGAACTTAATTTTAATTTGCTTATATTATTTTCGTAGCAAATAAATAAAAATCGATAAACATTACTAACAATATCTATAATTATAAAGGTGCGTATCGGTTGGGGCGGTCGCTAGAGCGGAACGATTGATTGGACTGTGTGAACGATTATGTTTATTCACTTCACTGCTTTTGTTGTTGGATTGTTGTGTATTGGTGTCGTATTTTACTTAATAAAATATATATGGGACAATATAGTAAAGTTAAGAGATGGTCGCAGACTATTACTGTTTTCCAATTATAATAGGTAGTCGGAACAGTTCGCGGCCTTTTCAAACGTACGACTTTAGCGTGCTATATTTCTGGCAACACTGATCACTGGCGGGAAAGTGATCTAACGTTTGACAGCTGACTTTTTTGTAATGGCAGCAAATTGAAATTACAAGTTAAAAGTTTTATCTTTTCATATTTTTTTAACAATTTTAAAATGGAAGAAAAGTAGATATGTTTTACATTTCTTTTTCGACAAGAGTGTGAATGCTTCTAGTGCTCGAAAAGAGATTTGTGGTGTTTACGGAGTTATCTAAAACTAATGCAAAGAAACAGTTCAGTCGGTTCAGGTCTGGTAATTTTGATATGAATGATGTTCCTCGCTGTGGTGGTCCTATTAAGGTAAATATTTATAAATGTTATTATTTTAAAAAATAAAGCAGATCGACACATTTGGATCACCTATACAAACTGTACTTTGTAATAAAACTAGATGTTTGGGTGTAGCATGATTTAAATGACAGAAACTTGGTGAATAGAATTTCCATATGCGAGATGTTGCTAAAACGAAATGAAATCGATCCATTTCTGAAGAGATGGGTAACAGGCGATGAGAAGAGGATCAACAGTGTTTGAAAACAATCTAAGCGAGGTGAGCCATCACAAATAGTCCCAAAGCCACGCCTCACTGCAAACAAAGTCATGTTATGTGTATGGTGGGAATGGAAACGCATTGTGTATTACGAGCTTTTGCCACATAATGGCCAAACGATTAATTCTGATGTCTACTGTCAGCAATTAGCACAATTGTAAGAAGCACTTTTTTATGGATGAAGGCGACAGACGAGCATACAGTCCACCTGATGGGATACATGCCAACATTAGTCCAAAATGACAAACGTTGGCACACCCCCGGATGCGCTGCCTACCTTTGGAGATATAGGAATGGATTTGGAGAAAGAGTTGTTAATAAAATGGGAAGGGATAGAAACATATTAAATGCTGAAATATGTTAATGTTATATTCTGCATATGTTATGTTATTGAATTTCACAAGCAAATAGTTACAATTCTATTTAGTGTAACATAAAACAGTTTCATGACGGCTATTGTAGGTACAGAAATCATACTATCATAAAGAAACTTTTATAATATTCAGAACCTCTCTCAGAACCCTGGAATATAATATTATTCTATATCCTAATATTGCTGAAGATATTCCCCAATGCAATGAACAACATTATGCCGACAGTGAGTGTCCTGGTGCCTATAAACTTAGAACTAGGTTATTCCCGCGGTGCTGTCTACGAATTTTCTTAACTAAATATTACTAAGAACTCATTTATACAAGGAGAGTTTTTGAAACTGTTCGGACGAGAATATTGTATACGAATCTCGTATGCGATAAAACTACATACAATACTCGCTTAGGTACAACTGTCCATATGATGATAAAAACTCGATGATAACGAGGATAACAGTGATCAGATGATGATAACAGTGTCTTTAGGCTGATGTTCGAGATACTCCCCTTGTGTAAATAGGCCCTAACACTATGTAATTGAGGCGAGATTTTTTTAATAATTGTAATTTAATTGTACTCTTAAATATGATTTGTCGCAGATGACAAATAATATTTAGTGTTGTTAATTACTTTGTATTATTTCCTGTTGTTTATTTAGAGTGGGGTGGGAATGGTGGTCTGCGCCATCACCTTTTTTTTATAGACTACTGGGCGGACTAGCAAGCGGTCCCACGTGATGGTAAGTGTTACCGCCGCCCATGGACACCTCCAACACCAGGGGGTATGCAGGCGCGCCGCCGACCTTGCAAAATCCTATTCACAGCTCTCTTAAAGAACCCCATATCGTAGCTTACTGGAAAGACCTCTTGAGGCAGTTCGTTCCACAGCCTACGGGTTCGCACCTAAGGTTCTACCTTAGCCAAGAACCGACCTACCTTTAATATATCATTAATTAAAAAAAAACTGGCTTATATCTCAAAATAGGGAACTATAATATGTGGCAGGTGTCCAGGAACGGCGGTGACCATTTACCATCCTGTCTGCCAACTCTTCTATGAAATATAGCTCTGTTTACATCTTTCATTATGAACAACTTGATAGAGCAACGTCCTCTGGAGATTTGGGACCACAATACTCATCCAAGAACACGTAACCACATCGAGGATTTTTTTTTTTAAAAACGCTTCGGAATTAGTCCAGCTGTTTCAGAGATAAATGGTTTCAAAGGAGTAAGTACACACAAATAAACACATGAACACATGTGTGTTTTGCACTCTCATTACCCCAAACGTATATACCGTCTCCGTTCATTACTGGATAAAATACCTGCATATAATATGTATAATATGTCATTAAAACAGTGAGCACTCTTGGAACTGTCGGAGACTACTCTTAGATATCTTTATAAACATAAATATTTCTTGTGTACAGACAAAAGGTCACATTACCAGCACAGAAGTAAATCATTTGACCATATTTTTATTAGACTTGAGATTCTCGTGTTATTCACACAAATAAGGTCCTACAAAAATACTGTGAAATATTTTAATATATTGTCTACTGAGTCCACTGAGACTGAAACTATTAATATCGAACTTTTTGTTTCATAGAGGCGGCAGATGAGCGTACAGTCCACCTGACGGTAAGTGGATACTGTCGTCCATAGACATCCGCGATACATGTCAACATCGGTCCAGAATGACAGACGTTGGCACGCCCCCACATGCGTCGTAAACCTTTGCAGATTAAGAAATGGATTGGGAAAATGGGGAGGGTTAGGATGTGATGAGCTCTGGCATATCTCACTCACTACCGAAACACGTACACGTACATTGGGGAAATACAACAAAGTAGGAAATGCAGTACAGTTAAGTTGTACATTTCAAGGTACCGTGAAAGGGGTAATGTGGCCAATCGAGTGCGTCAAGCGGCTTTGGAAATGCAGCATGCACTCTCCCCCTACCATCTAAAACATCTAACATCTAAAAATTAACATATATTTTTATTACATTGAAAATTTAATCGTTTAATTTACTCGGATAATATAACTTGTTACGTAGTTGACGCCTATTGTCTCACTGACACTTACTCACTGACAGAAGTGAACGCATTCAAAAGGACCTCAGTGAGTGTGGATAGTGTTATGCACATTTTAGTTACATATAATATGTTTAGTACACTCATTGACATATTAAAATATTTGACACTATTTTTGTAGGACCCTATATTTATAAGTATACATATTTACCGGGCCAATTCGCAGGCAGTCAGCTCGTGACCACGGTTGGTGCAACCCAACCGAAACGTGACGTAAAATAAATAAGGTTTATACAAGTTGAGACCCGTTTAAATAGATAAATGTTTTTATTGAAATTCTGTTCTCAATATAAATACGATACAGCCTCACCACGGATCCCAGCGTGAAATCCTATAGGGCGATAGTTAAATTTTATTTCTATATGAAATTATATTAATTTATTTCATTTTATTTCTAGAATACACGACAGCCGACCTCGTTCTTGCATTTACAATATTCATTTGCTCGTTAAGAGTTTGCTCGGTTGAATAATAAATATGTTTATATACTTTTATAACTAATAAATATTATTCCTTGCATGCTTTTTAACTTATTTCAGTTCTATATAGTGATATTAAAGTATAAGAAAATGCTAAGTTCACGATGCTAATAATTTAAAAATCATAAAGATTTTAAAAAAAATATCTTTGACCTGCTAATTCCAAGAATTTTTTGAAATATTGTTAGATTTTCTGCTAAAAATGTCGCGGGCAGTGGTGAATTTAAGTAATGGTAATAATTTAATAATGGTCTTTCGCAGACGATTGACACCAACGATTGCGTCAGTATTCTTATAAGATTGTGCACATCAAGGAACTGCATGGTCACCTGGTACCATCTAGTCTAGCTAGGCTACTACCCACCTCCACCCATGGTCCTACCACTGCCAAGGAACACATCAAGGAACTGCCAGTGTAAAACTCTTCCTAAAGCGATTTGCAGCGAGCGGTATTAGCCTAATGATATCCATCTTCTTCCTAATTCCAACTACACATTCGCTAGCTCAACGGTGAAGAAAAACATAAGTCTGAACAAAAGATAAGATAAGTTTACTGATACTGATAAGATAAGATACTGAAAGATAAGTTTTAAGATAAGGAGATAAGAGATTTTGTTTTTCTATAGAAAACATTCATACTTGTATGAAATTATGTTTTTGAGCGATTTTTAAAGCCACACTGAAACTACTGCACAATAATTGGCCAGTTCTGTTCGTCGTTGCTATAGTGATTGATCCATTATTGATAAGAAATGCTCTTATTTCGAATGTAATTGATCGATTCGGAGATACGTTCAGCGCGTTAATGTTGTTTTTTGTTTATGTTTTTTTTTCTTGTTGTTTTGACATGCGATGTACTTAGACTAGTGCCGTTTTGTGACGATGTCTATGTCTTAGAATTATTACTATTTTTTTGGCTTGTATTTAAACGAGCAGCAGAATATACTAAATGAGCAGGGAAAAAACATTAAATGAGTAGTAAATTATAATCAACAAAGCAACCTTGTCATTATAATCAATTTTCTTAATTAAAACCTTTAAACCCTTAAAAAAAAATCTTATATTTTTTAAATACGTATAAAACATTTAATTCTTTTTTAAATGTATCCGTATTTTCGGCGGGAACTCGAGCAGTGAAGTTGAGTTTTTGTTTGATTATAGTAACAATTGTGTATTAGCCGTTTTGTGATTTAATGGTGATAGTTAATTAAACTTCAAAATGTATTTCGTGCCTGATGTTTGTGATAATTTCCTGTGCTTCCATGGAGTCCTCATCTGTCCTCATGAGCGACTCCTGACTTACTTCAACTGGATTTTGAAATTGTTTATTACGAAGAAAATTTAACACTGGCAGAATGTGTCAATTGCACCATTGCCATAATATATGAAGAAAATAAAATGTATTCACCAGTACACTTTATGGAATTGTTTTGTGAGAGAGGTGTAACTTGGAGACAGCTATGGGAATGCAGAGTGCACTGTTCCCTTCTCTTGTCTTGATAGCATAAGGATAGCCAGGGGACCATGATATTCAAGTGAAACTCTTCATTTTATTGTCTACTGCTGGACGTGGACCTCCACATGTTTCAGGCACAGGCAAGATCACTCTTTTGAACGTGGCGTAGTTCCTTTAGGCTTGCAGTAAGGACTTACGTCAAGGAGCTGGAATTATTATCTATCTATTCAAAGGTTATTACAAACAGATCGACAGATGATATCCTCAATAAGTTATACAGAGATTAAAATGCCAAACAGTTACCAATGCCATTAACAATTTATCAGTTAAACATCTTTGTTTTCTACCATGAGTTGGCAACTTCAGATCACACCTTTGTATGGCTCAGTTTAATGTTAATAAATGGGTAGATTTGAATTGTAATGGGTTTACCCCTGCCGTTATATGTGATTCAGTTCTTTTTTTATCAAAACTTTTTATTAATTTATGGACTCAGGTGTTCTTTTGCAATAGTGTTATAAACGGGATGGGATTCGAAAGGAAGACATCCGCCAAAGAAATAAAGTCACCGACATTGTGGAATCGGCATGTTGAAGTGGCAATTGGGAGGTCATATTTGCTGCAGGACCGATAGCCGATGGCGTAGACGAGTCCTCGAATGGAGGCCAAGGACTAGGAAGCGCAGTGTGGGACGCCTCCGGTAAGGTGGGCCGACAACTTAAGAAACTCGCTGGTGGTGGTCTGATGATAAGAACCGAAGATCGTGTATAGGCCTCGTATGCGTGTGGCAATGATTGTGTTGTAACAAGCGTTGAGCGCTCGACTCTTCAGCCCTCGAGCGCCAATGAACCTTTAAGACTCAAAAATTAGAAGATAGTATAGTATACAAATTCTTAACGTTTGGTGGTCTTAAATTATTGTAGTTAAAAGCTTGAGCCTATAGTTCATATCTTTCTATAGTATGTTTTTTTATAGAAAGAAACCAGCAGACGAGCATACAGTCCACATGGTGGTAAATATATACTATTGCCCGTGGACATCCGCGGTACGTGCCAACTTCAGCCGAGAATGACAAACGTCGGCGTGCCCCTGGATGTGCTGTGTACGTTTTGAGATGAAGGAATGAATATGTAGAAAGGATTGGGAAATTGGGTAGGGATAGGGCAGAATGGGATGGAAATGGATGGAAATGAACTCTGACATATCACACCCACTACCTATATAGTGTACCCACTACCTATTAGGCATATTGTGGTATATAATTAATATGTATAGTTTTATTTAATCTCTGCCATCTTTGCATAGGCATAGGAGATAATGCTTCGAAGTATTAAGTCCGCCTTTTGTCACTTTGTGCAATAAATAAATGTCAATTAAACACGAAAACAAACAAGTGATCTTATACAAACAGTGCACAGACCGCAACGTACTAGAAATTCAATTACAGTATACGCCGCAAAAACAGGCCCACAAAACGATATCGGGCTGCCATATTTGGGACGGTCCCTGCAAACAAAGCGACAATAAAATATGTAGAGAACACAGGAGCAAATTTATCGGAAACCGCAGAATGATGGTCACGTCGATGCTGTACACTCAGATAGTGGTACTATTGGTTCTCGAAAGGAAGTCGATTTTAAAAGTGTGTGTCGTGCAATGCAATGCAACCAGCCATTTCAGCATCCACTGCTGGACATGGACCTCATCAAGCACAAGATAATGTGCACGAGACAGTCCATTGCGTATCGTCTTGTAAAATTTCGCTGCGCGTTCAGTGAATCCGTTAACGTCGTATCTATGTGCGCTATTGCTGTATCTAATGAGCAAACTGCAAACTTAACTATTTTGCCGCGTGTACGACACAGTGCCGTGTAGTGTTGGCTTTAGAACAGCACCACCCCATCTCTTCTCGCGGGTGTCGTAAAAGGCGACTAAGGGATAACGGAAGCTGCCATAGGCCCTGAGAAACTACTCCACATTTAAAAGAGTGGACCTGCCAAGCCGTATGGTTAGCGAGTGCACTCTTGTCCTCAGCGCTTGTGCTAGCAGCTTTGTTATTCCTTAGTCGTCTATTACGACACTGACGGCTAGAGATCGGGTCGTGCTATTCTTAAGCCGGCCGACACCACACAGCCCACGGTTCATGCGACTGGACCGAAATATCGACTGTACAAGATAAATAGAAATCACGAGTAATCTCTTTTCAAATGACAGTTATGAAAAGTTATCAAACAGTTTTGTTAACATAGTTTGTTAGAGACAAAGCGAACGGAGAATTAAAAAAAAAATGTTTATTTTTCTCCAGCAGTGGACGGTAAGCGGGTTAGTTGCGGGTTTTCAACGTTATAGGATAACATGGGACAAAATATGGTTGAGAAAAAAAAAACAACAAAAACGTCGATGCATGTGTATCGTGTAATGACACCGGCATTCAGTAATCCGCAATGGGCCCCGGCATTCAACAATCCGCAATGGGCCCCGGCATTCAACAATCCGCAATGGGCCCCGGCATTCAGCAATCCGAAATGGGCCCCGGCATTCAACAATCCGCAATGGACCCCAACATTCAGCAATCCGCAAGGGGCCTAGAATAATCCACTAGATACCGAATCTTCTTGACGTAATTGGTTGATATTAATTTATTTTCACTTTTTCTAATTTTATGCACAAAAAACATTGTATGATATTCTATGTATTCATCGGGTTATATTTCTTTTTAGGTAATCTATCCTGTTTGTCGTTTAAATTATATATTTATAAGTCTCATCGCACCTCCCAATGTATCTCTCTGATCAACCCAAAGATTAGCTGGTAGAGAATGCCTTAAGGTATTAAGCTCGCCTTTTGTACCATAATGTGCAATCAAGTTGAGGCGGACTTGTTACCTGGCATTCTCTGCCAGTCAACCTTTGGTTAAACAGAAATACTAAGGGCGGTACGTTGTGAAACCAATAAGTGTAATTATAGCAAACAATTACAACAATATTTATAATACAATAACCATATTCATGTGGGCCGTGTAAATATATCATTAATTTCTAAACTGTACCAAACAAAATTTTCTATACTTAAAACACAGTGGTACGATTCCGCACACCTAATACGCAAATAAAAACATATTTTACCCACCACAATACAAAGCACAAACTCAAATGGGCGAAACGTTAAAATTTCACACATGAAAACTTCTAGAGAAACATGAGAGAACACGGTGAAAATAATTAATTCCCGCCAAATCCATTACCGTTGAGTGCCCTGCCGTGAAAATGTTGGGGTTAACAACTGGACACAGGTTTAATAACACAAAAGCGGCTTGTATTCCGATGCTATTGTTTATCGAAACCTAACATAAATTCGAATGCATTTGACCGCATACACTCGCAATTTAACCGCATATTAGTCCGCCACCAGCCCTTTTATTATTCACTTCTGGACACGGGCCTTCTCATGTACATCGTCTTGTGAATGAGAGATGTATGACCTTGAAAGGTCACACTGATCAAGCGGGTTGTCGAATCCACTCTTAGAGATAGTTAGTGTCATTCCTCAGGGCTTGTGGCTTAATTATTCCTCGGTCGTCTTTTACAACATTCACGTGAAGAGATGATGTCATTCTAACCGTAGTAGGCTGTGGAACGAACTACTTCAAGAGGTCTTCCCATTGAACTACGACATGGGGTTCTTCAAGAGAGCTGTGAATAGGATTTTGCAAGGTCGGCGGCGCGCCCGCATACCCCCTGGTGTTGCAGGTGTCCATGGGCGGCGGTAACACTTACCATCACGTGAGACCGCTTGCTCGTCCGCCCTCTTCTCTATAAAAAAAAAACTCATTTTACTTTTTTAAACAAATGATATATAATTAGTTTCATTGAGAATTAGGAGCTGTGCGAGTAATTCCAATTGCATTTTTCAATTGTTTCGCTGTAATGTCAAACCGAACATGCACTAGAAATGCACCTGGGGCTGACGCGCTCATGTAGCATCCGTTTTCTATCTTCAATATCAAATTCAAATTAAATTTATTCGCTTAAAACAGGTAATTATAGATGATATTCAAATTATTGCACAGCTGTTTCGACCTCACGGCCCTACAAATTTTAGGTAAAAAGATCAAGAAATAAACTTTAATCACTTATCATTAACTTATTATGTATTATTAACTACTTATATATTTCAATAGTGTCTCTTAATTAAACTATTTTCTAAAACATCACAACTCAAAGACACTCGTGAAACAAACTTAAATAAATTATTAATTACGAAATACCGTTTAATCAATAGCCTGTGTCCATTTATAATATATTTATAATAACTGGAAAACTTAATGATTACAAATAAATGGAACCGTTACTATGACAACAGAAGACCACATGTATAATATAACATATCTTTTAGATTTTTTACTCATAATGCGTACGCTTTCTACAGGATACTCGTAATGAAGGCTTTGTATATTTATTTGTGATATTATTTTTACTGATTGTAAATAATTTCAATGCCTATGGCCTAAGATATAGCAGAATAGTTTTAGTAGGTGAATTATTGGACCTCGTCCAGTTTTATTCCCAATATTTTTGAATATATTATTAATAGTCCAAGATCCCAAGATTATTAATAGAGAAATACCGTTCTGCCGGGTTGCCTATCAAAATATGGCCGCAAGTACTTTTAATTAAAATTTAATTAATTTTTTTTTTTCGAACAATTTAACGAATTTATACCTGTTTACACCTGACTGACAAGGGTTTGCGGCCAAGTGAGAATCGGCAACCCAAACTTTTTAAGTTCTTTACATATCTCTCTTTGAAATGGATTATATTTTATCCTCGAAACAAGTGAACGAAATTGTTCGTAAAAAAAATAATTAATTAAATTTTAATTAAAAGTACTTGCGGCCATATTTTGATAGGCAACCCGGAAGAACCATATTCCTCTATTAATAATTATCTATAAAAATTGTATTTTGATTAAATAATAGATGGACGTAGAAATCACGCGGTGGGATCTTGTACTATAACTACAATGTCACATAAAAGTTTTTACATTCTAGAGTAGGTGTTACATTGAAATTTTACATTTACTCAGTGAACATCTTAGTAAGTAAGTACTAACCGTAGATTACTATTTGTAGATAAGGTACCTACTGATAAGGCCGCCACAACTACACATATGGTCCCTGTGTCGGGTGATTGTGTCACAGATTCACATCACGTCACACATCTATATATTTATTTATTCTTTATTATACAGAGTGACAAAAAGCGGACTTAATAGTTTGAAGTATCGTCCAGTAGATTTTACGCGAAGCGCGTTCAGACAGACAGACCGACAGACAGACAAAAGCTTCAAAAACTGTTGTTTTGGGCTGTCCCTCGTCCATATTTTACATGCAACGACTATTTTCCAAAAAATATTAACTGTACAAACACGGCTTTGTTACTTGTACTTTTATTTTTGTTACTTAGTATATAGTTTATATAATTATCTAAAAGGTGTGAAACACCATAGCGTTTTATACCTATTTAATGAACACGAATGTCTGTCATGTGAATTGACATCCTCCCACATCAGCTTCCAGAATCTCGTTCAATACAACTTCTGACTTGCACCACACAGGAGGTATCCGTGCGCAGTTCCGAATGGCCCGAGGCGCGTGGCTCAAAGAACCTGCGATCGCGATAAGCGGCCGAGACGAGGTTCCGCGATCCGCGGTGTGCGGAAGCGAACAATTTCTAAAAATATATTTTTATTTTTGTATACTATTGTATGGTACACAGTTTTTTTTTCAAAATCCTCTCCACTGAACGCCACTATAATCCTGGGATTGTACGTGAAGCGATTGAAACTAAGAAATACAAAAATTTAATCGGATAGATGGATATAAACGGTCGTCGACGTGGAATCTAGTCATTAATAAATTTAAACCTTGCGATATACCGTCGAATACGTCCGCGGACATTGTTAGTGAAGCGTGTTGCAGCCTTTCCGAATGTGAAGATCAAATGTGGGTAGTTGATAAAAATGCTCGCAGCTCCCATTCTGGATTACCCGCCTCTTCAGTCTAGGGCTAGTGTAACCCACGCCGGCGCCGAAACGTCCAGTAACAATAAAAGGTAAACAAATACCTTTATTATAAGCGTTCAGACCCGATTTATAATATAAAACACAGTTTGCTAGGTACAAAACGAACATAATTAAAAAATAATTAATTTTCAAATATTTCATTAAATTTATAATACATACTTAATAGTAAAATTTACATTAACATTTATTTAAATAATTAAATAAATTCAACTTATGTTTTATGTGAAAGATGTGCAATATCCATCGTAGCTGCATACGTACAAATAAGTCATTAGCTATAATGTTGTAATAAAATGTTTCCGTATGTACTCGAGTTAGATATAATGTTGCAATAAAATGATTCCGTATGTATTTGAGTTAGGTATAATGTTGCAACAAAATGTTTGGGTATGTACTCTAGTTACATATAATGTTGCAATAAAATAATTCCGTATGTACTCTAGTTAGGTATAATGTTGCAACAAAATGTTTCCATATGTACTCTAGTTAGATATAATGTTACAATGAAATAATTCCGTATGTACTCTAGTTGGGTATAATGTTGCAATAAAATGTTCCCGTATGTACTCTAGTTAGGTATAATGTTGCAATAAAATGATTCCCTATGTACTCTAGTTAGGTATAATGTTGCAATAAAATGTTTCCGTATGTACTCTAGTTAGTAAGCGTAACTAAAAATATATAAAATTGCACTTTTTCTTCCATTTTTGAAGTTTTTTTTTGTCATTCCCTCCATTTTTCTACTCTCAAAGCTATAACTGTTGTGTGGTACAATTAATTGAAATAAATTTGGAGAAACCACATTTCTATGCGTCGTTTCATGTATGACGCTTGTAGAGGGCGGAATACGGTACGGAGACAAATGCTTGTATAGTCGATGTCTTTGTCGGTTGAACTAACCTTTTACTTTGCGTAATTTGCGTCTTAATTCCTGATCACTTCATATTTAACATCGACTTAACATTTTATTTAATTATAAATGAGTATGGTCACGCAGGCGTTAAATCACATTTTGAGAAATTAATAGAGATTTCTCGTGTTTTCTCAACAAGTAATTATTTTTGTTTCGGCTTAATCTAGCATAACCCCGTCCATTTTCCACTAACCGTCCTCATATAGCTTAATGGCCGGAGGCTAAATCTTCACATGGTGTTTAGTGGGGCCCAGTCAATAGAACTACGACTCAGTTTTAATCGCAAAAGTGGCTTCGTATTTACAGAACCTCTTATCATATACTTGAGGACAAGGATTGGCATATAAATGTATGGAGCCAATCCTTGGTTAATAATAATGTTGGCTAAGAATGTATTGGAATTGTAGTGGAGACCGCTGAAGGGTACCTATTCACCTTCATGGTATCTGCGTTCGAACCCCGACTCCGCATTAGTAAATTTGTACCTAAGCACAGTTTTTAACTGTTTTTGTTTATTTTTTTAATTATAAGCGGATCAACGATGAAGAAAAACATCGTAAGAAAATCTGCACGCCCGAGAATTATAAACAAAAACTGGCTTCGAAAATGCTCCATTACCTGTAGACATTACCTTCAATTGTCTTAATGCAATTTTGTAAAGATTGTTCTATCTATTTTTGCTATAAATCCAACTACCTCAGTGAAAACTAATTTTCTACTAAATAGTGTGTTGTGGCGAGCCACGGGAGAGGCCTATATCCAGCAGAAAAGGAATGTCTATGTAGATTGTAGATGGTATGGTATGTTAACTACGCAACATGTAAATGGACTTTTTTCTACGGAACTTACAACATGTTTGAAACTCTTGCGTAGAATTTAGTTTTTTTGCGAGGAAAAATGTTAATTGCTTTTTCATAACTCTCTATATTCCAGCCAAATTCGAAAAAGAACCGAAACTTTTAGGATTCTCCGTAACCATCTGCTTAAACCTAACTTTATCCGCATTAGTACTTCCACAGAATGTAGTCATGTAAGCAAAATTCAAACGGAAACTTTGACTTAAGTTTCAATCGCAATGCTGAAAGCTAATATTATGAAAGTTAGCTCAGCTTAAAAGTTTTAAGCTAAAGCCCGAGCTGTTCGAAAAGGATTCGAACAGGTGGCAACTGTTGTCCTTCTCTACGATTTATTTTAAAAGAGTCGATGGAAGTTAAAGTGAAAAATCTGATAAAAGATTTCTGCAGAAATTGTTCCTTTTAGCTATTCAAGTAGCTACAGTTTTACTTCTTTTCGTTAGAAAACAACGTTTCCTTATACAAATTGTCACTGAAATAATGCAGAAGTTGAAAACAGGTTCTTCGGTATCGAGAGTGCAATCGTTTCTGCCAGCTTTTAAAATAAGTTATTTTTTAATTTTAGGAAGTACGAGTTGGTACGTCATATATTCTACGCGCGTCGACCGCGCGGCACCCCCGCATAGGAGCCCGGTAATTACCTTTATTTTATGTGAGGAAATCCTCATGGATACCCCGCCGCCCGTGAAGAGGTGCGCGGAGGAGGTGTTTCCGAACTCTTACCGGCTGTAACCCCACCGTATTTTATTCTACCTCGCCACCTTGTGCTGGGGTCACGGGAGCGCTATTGGCTTACGTCCGCGACCCTAGCGGTGGCTGCGCGCTAGTGCGCTCCCCGGTCAGATGTTTGCCCGCCAAGGTGGGTCACATGATTGTCCACCTAGGCAGAAACCTCTGTGTTTGGGTAACCCTAGTACAGCTGGGAGACCGAGCGACATCCCGGGGCTGGCACTGAACGACTGACGAACTCCCCATTTAGAGGATTTTAATAGAGATTTTGGCCTTTTTTTCTGTTTTGTTTCAAGCGCTCGACGCTTGGGCGCTAAGTGGGCCCTAATGAACCAAATTTTTAACGTTTGTAACATTTAACGGTCTTAAACTCTTAAAGTTAAAACTTCAAGTCGAAAACAGTTATAGTTAAGATTCTTAACGTTCATTAGCTGCGACTTAGTACTCGAATGCTGGAACGCTCATTTTTACAACACTAGAAGAAAACACAGCGTCGATCAATGAAGAAGTTTGAAAGAGCTCACGCTCTTCAGTCTAGCACCCAGAGCCTCCAACAAATAAAACAATTACAGTATATTAAATCAATATATTTCGACGTATATTTAAACGAACAGGAAAAAAGTACTTCAATGAACAATGAATCATGATTAACTAATATATTTTAGGAATAAACATTTTTTAATTACCAAGAATGTCAACACAAAGTCGGTGGATATCCTTATTGTCCACCAGAGAACCTAAATCTCACAAATCTTTCAATTTGATGAAATCTACTTATTTTATTTTACCCATCCCATGCCTATTAATGTTTCAACAAATGATAAGTAATTGTTTATATAATACTACACTTTTATTAAACTACCTGTAAAAAAGCTTACTAAGCCATAACTTATGCTTATGTGTTTAGTGTGTGTGTGTGTCAGTGTTCCTGTGTGTCAGCGAGGGTGTGTGTGTATGAATTCAGTGCGTATGGATGATTAACATAATAAATGAATTTAGTTAGATACAGATTGGTCCAATTTTATCATGCAAATACGCTCTATTTTTTTTCCCAAAAGCCACAAAATAAGTCAATATCCCTGAATGATTCCTTGTAAATTTTCAACATTCTTGTTAACGGTACGTTCGAACAGTAATTGGTGGGTTTAAATGGGGGACTGAAGTTACTCTGGTACATTTAAGGGTATCTTTCCATCGTATGGTTGACAGAATGGTTGAATTATTGATTTTATTATTTACAATGACATATAGAGTCCGCAAATCTGCCAAAGTACGACGATTTGCTGCAATTTTAAGTATTCCTGCTACTTATTCAATTTATTTTACATTTCTTTTTTTCTACAAAAAATAAAGAACCATCATCAAGGCCAATGTCACAACTGATGCCTGAAGCCCACTTCCATTATTCATGTACCCAAACCTCTTCGCTTGATGGATCAACTCCAATACTGAGTCCATGACCTCCAAGTTATTGGGCAGGATCTCCTCATCAGGCATGATGAAGCCATAGGTCCCACGGTCTCTGAGTTCATAACAATACACTAAGGGTACATTAAGGTGCTCTTTCACCCAGTCTATGCTACCGCCGGTGGCTTCATCTGAAAATATCGAAAAAATACCAATGACAAGGCCAGTCGCAGAAAAAATACCAATGGCAAGGCCGGCCAGTCGCAGAAGAAATCCCCCTAAGTTTTAGAAGAAAGTTTCTATTAAAAAATGTGAGCTTGATGTATTTGGGATTTTTTCAAACGTTTATGTACTCAAAATTAGACAACGATTATTGCGGACGTGCCAAACGTCATTCATTTCCGACTGACGTTGGTATGTATCGTAAATGCATTTTTTTATATAAGGTTTTTTTATAGTAAAAACGCCGCAGACGAGCATACAGTTCACCTGACGGTAAGCGGATACTGTCATCCATAGACATCCGCAAAACATGCCAACATGAGTCCAGAATGACAAACGTTGTCACGCCGCCGGATACGCTGCCTCCCTTTGCAGATTAAGAAATGGATCCTCCTTTAGATAGGTTGTGATGGGAACGAGCTCTGGCAGCACATAGCACGTACGTACGTACATTGCACGTACGTCGAAGCACGTACGTACATTGGGAAAATACGATAAAGTAGGAAATGCAGTACATTTCAAGGTAGTCTTCTGTGAGAGAAGGGTAATGTGGCCAGTCGAGTGCGCCCAGCGGTTTTGGACGCAGCGTGCACTATCTCCCCCCTGCACTGTCACCGCTTCTATAAAAAAAAACTTATTGTGACATTGAAAGAACTTTTATTTTATCACTTTAAAACAATTAATTAATTGCAGGTAATTAATTGCCCGGCTCTAGAATAGCACTACCCCTTAGTGCTATTCTAGAATAGCACTTCCCGTAGGTGTCGTAAAGGGCGACTAAGGGATAACGAAGCGACTACCACAAGCCCCGAGGAACTACACCACCTCTCGAAGAGTGGACTCGCCAACCCGCTTGGCCAGCGTGGCCTTTTCAGGACGTATCCTGAGGGATATATATCTGCATACAACACAAAGTGCATGCGGAGGCCTGTGAACAGCAGTGGACGATAAAATGATCGGTGATGATTACCGCAATTCATTTAGACGTGCTTCATTACTTACATATAGCTTCAGCTATGTTTCCAGTAACATACTGGGTTCCGTATCTGACCGATAGGGCGCCCATCGCTCGTCTACCGATGTTCATCTGAAAGCGCGAAAAAGTTATTTTTGCGACTTTGAATCATGTAACATTCATTACTTTAATGAGTAGAAAAGTTCTTGAATTGGTGAATATAAATGACTAGCTGTGCCCGGCATGAGTTGCATGCCCGTAATTTTTTTTGCACTCAATATATGTATATACATAATATATAGCCTATGTCCATCTGGAATAATGTACCTTTCAAATGGTGAAAGAATTTTTGAAATCGAATTAGTAGTTTCGGAGATTACCTCCTACATCCAAACTTACAAACTTTACCTCTTTACAATATTAGTGTATATTGTAAGCTATTTTGAAAATTGTCTTTGTGGTCACTATCTATCTCTATAAATCATTAGATTTCAGTTATTACATTACATATTAATCATTAAGTAATTCTCTGTCCTATTTATCCTTGCTATAAGTCCTATTTTTGTAGTAAAAAGAAAAATATTAAGTTATTCTGTTTATGCATGGGGCCATATCACATCGAGCGATTTTCGAGAGTAGGCAATAAGCGAACGACATCGTCACTACGTCATTTCGTCATTGTAGCAGCGTTTTGTTTTATAAGACGTGTCATGGCGATATCTCCGTGGTAAAAATGCCGTGACGATATTGCGGCGTTGTCATTCGTTCGAAAAACGCTCGTGTTAATTAAGAGGTCACTCAACTATACAACAATTAGTTATGGAATCTGTGGATAAACGTACAATGTACATATATACTTGAACATAACAGAAGGTACATAACAGTTATAAGAACCAATGAATACCACTCACTCTGGAAGAAAACATCTAAAGCGCGCGCCACGAGCCAGAAGACTTGCGATCATTAACATGAGATCAGCCAAGACTGGATGGAAGAGAGATTTGTATGAAATCATCAATCACCGACCACTTTATTAGACAACTCATATTAAGGTTCAATAACCTCATAACCTCATGCCATAACCGAAATGCTTCCTGCTCGTGGAGCGCGCTTTATATCTTAATTATTATATTTTAATTTTTATATTAATAATTAACATAAAAATAATTGGAACAAATAATAATTAAAAGTAACGGAATCTAATTTCCATTAAGTTACTCACCGCATCATGATAATTGCCAACTGGTTCCGATGAGTTACCAAAAGGTAACAGCAGCAGCTGGCTAAACGAATGGAAAGATAGATACAGGTCTATTTGGTTCCCGATAGTTCTGAGGTAGGCTGACAGTGACCTGCTCTCAATTTCAGAGAAAGGCCCCGGTCCAGCGTATGCTTCGTTTGTCGGGACTATGCTGGAACCTTTTTCTGTTCATACAAGTGGAGGTTTCTATTCAATATGTATAAATAAAGCTACAAATAAGTTATCTATTGGATACATTCAACCTTATTTACCTATATTGTAGCACGTATCTAAAATACATTACTATTTCAATTTAAATTCTATTTTTGACTTATTGAGTAGATACTCTTTTGCAAGTAGTGTATTTACATTCGATAAAATAAATCGATTTTTAAAAGTTCAGTAAGTAACACTTTTCTGCTGATTTTGGGTAGAACGGTATCTTCTTACCTCCAGATGCCTCTGTGCCGTTTAGGTGTACTATACATACTTGTGTATTTCTGTACCAAAACAATCAGCCTACGTTTCTCCACTGCTGAATATATCCAGGACTCACTACCACATAATTTTCTACCTTTCTTATCCAGCCACTACCGCGAACTTCTTGAAGTAGGCGATTCACAGGGCCAGAGAAGACAGTGCGCTTTTTAGTATGAAATTTCATTTCAGTCTACCCCATCGGTTATACTTAAATCCTGCATCAGGTACGATCTGCTGATTCTATAAGCTATGTCTATAACTTTTATGCTGTCAGTATATTTCTGTACACTTATTTAATATATATTATATGTGAACTATGCACTTACCCAGCCAATTGCTGTTCCAATTTCTGTTTAAATCAACTCCAATTGCAGTTGCAGTGATAGGACGTGCATTCTTACGCCACATTCTGTTCTGGAATAAGAGTATAGAAAAATAACTGAAGATATACTTTACTGACTGACTTCATATGGATGTCAAACCTACAATCCCATTAAAATCAAGGTTTATACATTTTTCTAAAGAAATATGAAGGGCAAACCTTCCAAATCCCCACTTAATATACCTGAGCATGACTTCCTAAAAGACTTAGCAAAAACTAAGCATTTACTAAAACTCTACATACTATTTCATATGTGGTGGTTCCACCACATATGACTTTTATGACACATACGACACATTTCATTAAAAAATGTAAACATGTAATTATTTACTCAACTAAACCCGGTTTAACTCGAGTGACATAAGAATTTCTTAAGGAATTTCCTAAATATAAAGAAATTTTCTATACGGACCAGCAGTTTTTGATTTAACTTTTACATCTAAACAAAAAAATAACTCTTTATTAATATAGACAATGGTACAGGTTGAGAAAAAGATCTTGGAATTCAAATATCCCCACGTAATTATTAACAAGGAAATACACAGTAGATACCGATTTTGTAATGGTATATTGTGACGCACATCTAATACCTATCGCTACGTCACTCTTCACAAGTCCAGAGTGATCAAATTGATCATCAATAAGGATAAGAACAAAGTGCGACAAAAGCCATATTCTGGCCTCGTTTAAAAAATCTAAAAAGCTTAGTTAAGATAACAATTGCATCTCCACTTACCCCAGTGTAAGTCCGAATGTACCCATCAGGGTTGAAGACGGGAAAGATATACCAATCGAAGTCTCTCGCTGCTGCCATAGTTTCTTCATCATCACTGGTAAGCAACTCATTCAGGATGAAGCATACCGATGATGGAGAGATCCATTCCCTAGCATGGATCCCACCTTCTACAAATATGGCCCTCTTTCCTGAACCGTGGGATAATTTCACTCCTTTTATATCGCGACCTTCATAAGATCTACCACCTATGACCTCACTGACTATAGTAGGATATGTAGTAGCTAAATCATCTAGCCAAGCGTTTATAGATTCTAGCTCGTAAAATCCATCCCATGTCATGCTTCTGGTATTACCTCTTGTGTAGTCTTTCAGAGTTTCTCTATCAATATATCTAGAAACAATATAAGCTCTTACATAATAAATAATATAATGCAATAAGTGGCATGAAGGCCGGCGGCCCACTTTATGTAATGGTAAGTGTCTTATATATTACAATTATTACGATTATATTACGACTCTTGCATCAAAATACACGCCACTCAAGAGACTGTTTGTTTAAAATTGTTCAGCAAATTATTCACGTACTTTGTATCCGCTGGATTTGAAAAAGAAGATAAGTTATTTATTCTGCAATCTTATTTGTTTTTATTCCAAACTCAGATCCATCAATTAACAAAAAGTTTATTATTATTCGAATGTTTAGTTATCAATGTCAACTTAATAAATATAAATAGTTTCTTACTCTTGTACATTGGAAATAGTAGTCTGTGCCTTTATATTATTTCTATTAAAAAAACTTTCAAGATCCCCTCTGTTTTCTGGACTTGACATGATTGTAATAAAATCCGCCGAGGGTACTGGTTCATTCCAAAAGTCGAATCTAATATCACTCTCTTGTAGATTTCGAAGTATTTTTATTTGGTCTACATTTTCTGGAACCACTTTATGAACAGTGTAATTGTCAAAACGCAGTTTTTCAGCAACTGCAGATTTTGCTATAACTATTGTAAACAAAACTGCTATTTTTAACATTTTTAGAAAGGTTTTGGAAATATTCCTTCCTCCTCTTTACTCTGTTTGTTTTTAAGTGACCATCAATAATCTTCGGTGCATGATTATCAGAAACGTAAATTGCTTATCACTTTATTTATGCATGATTATAATAAATTACAATAATCATTCGAATCAAAAGAATTTATAACTGTGGATTTAACTGGTATTATCTAAATGGCATTGAGATAAGGGCATGACGTTGTTATTACCAAATAATAATACCAAAAGATAACTCTAGGAATTTTATTAAAATTATTAATCAATTATTACAATTATTGAAGAGCATACATAAAAATTCCAAACATTATCATAAATAACGATAGTTTAGTTGTTGAGGAATCATTCATGTATCCTAAGGTGCGACCTTCACGTATAAGTGCCAGTACAGAATCCATGATTTCCAAATTGTTCTCTAGAATTTGTTCAGCTGGTAGAAGATGCCCATTCAGATGAGGCTTATCTCTCAATTCATAGAGGTAGACCAGTGGAACCCTCAGTTTTTCTTTCACCCAGTCAACACTACTACCAGTTGCATGATCTGTAAAGGATATAGGAAATTCGGTATAAAGAATAAAGATTTTATTTTAGGAAATTTTGAAAATCGAGTAATAAGTCGGTCAATTGGTGAAGGTGACATTGGTTGTAGAAATAATTAGAGAGCGTATGGTTCTATATGGTGTCATATACTCCTGCATCGTCATTAGCCAATTTTTTTCTATCTACCAGTACTCTAGAACTTAGTCTTTAACATTCAGGTTTTTATTTTCGTAGCCTATAATGTCTCTCTCCACTACAGGGGAAAAGTCTCACCATGGTCTCCCAAGTTTTTTGTTTATAGTGACTTCGACTATCCTTTATAAAATCATCGAGGTCGTTGAATCAGAATTAACTCAGAATTATACTTCGAAAAGTTTAAGGTTATTTCTAAATATTAAATTAAACCTCTTTGTGTAAACTTAAATGTGTAACCTCTTGTGTAAATTCAAATAAATGATTAAACTAAAGTGATGTTTTTTTTGTCAGTAAAACCAATGGGGACATAAATTCATTCTGATTATCTTAAATTCTGATGTTAGTAACATTCTGATCATGGTTCTGATTGTTAGTAATGAATATGTACTCACAAATCGTTTCAGCTATATTCCCTGTAACATAAACTGTCCCATGCCTCACTGCTAAAGCTCTAGCTGCGTTTCTGCCAATTCTTACCTACAAATGATTAACAATTCAATACATAATTATTTCTTTTCTTCTTTCGTCCCTTGCTTTTTTTAATCAAAGACCAGAATTTCTTTGGTACACCAATTTTCTCAATCAATTTTCTCTTTTACTCAATCGCAGTCAATTTTTCTCTTTTACGTTTTAGAGGGTTTAAATGATAATTTCTAAATGGGAATCAAAAAGATGAGGTCTCATCAGTTCCTAACTCACTTGGCTGCTACTTCACTATTAATTTTTTTACGGATAGGATATAATTAGATAGGTACAAAATACAGACTGCTTACAAAATTCTAAAAATTTAAAATAACGATTTTACCTACCGCATCATAGTAGTTGTCTATAGCATCGGTTGTATTCCCATAGGGAATCATTAGAAGCTGTCCAGAGGAATGGAAACTAATGTACATGTCCATTTGATCAGCTACGCTTTCTATGTAAGTGGATAGTGATCTCGCCTCGATTTCTGAGAACGGTCCTTCGCCAGCATAATTATTGCTAGTCGGGTTGACACTAGAACCCATAACTAAAAAATAACCACAAACAAATTGATTTACAATTATAGCTGTATCTAGCTTTATAGCCGACTTATAAGTCACTACATCTTCTCCACCAATGGACCACCGGTGGACAAAATCAAAACGACTATTAAACATATTTTCTCTGTTACTCTTTATTTTAATAAGATTTCATAATTTATATTATTTTAATTATTCTTGTTTAGTGATTACTTTCACTGATTGATGGACATCCTAACATTCATCCATAACACCTGTAACCAGCCCTTTCTATGTCCATTGTTGGACATGGGCATCCTTATGCACATTATCTTGTGCATGAGGGATGTATGGCCTGAAAACGCCACGCTGGCTAAGCGGGTTGGCGAGTCCAAACTTTTAGAGCAGTTCCAGTTGCAGTGCAGTTCCTCAGGGCTTGTGGTAGTCGCTTTGTTTATCTCTTAATCGCCGTTTATGACACACACGGGATGATATTCTAGCGGCCCCCATAATTACTTATTCCTTTTTGGATGAAATGAATGATTATTGGATGATTTCTTGAATTGTATTTATTGCTTTATTGTTTACATTTATGCAAAGATAAGAGGTGAAATATGGCGGCCTATTGTTATTGACAATTATTTCTGTACCCATATATGGCAAATAAATGATATAGTTTTGAATTTGAAGATTTATGAGTATTTTTATAAGAAGCTCTCTAACGTTGATTATGACGGAACTGATATATAATGTAAATTAAATAATGTGAAGCCTAAATGAAGTATTTTCCACGACAAATATACATAAAAGCTACGAGGGTAAGGTAAGAAAGAGATATAATGCTTACGAAGCCAATTACTGTTCCAATTTCTGTTTAAATCTATTCCAAATTGGGTTCCTACGGGTCTTCGACTTTTGCGCCATAATCTATCCTGGAAATGATAATATCCATTTAGTTTCCATTTTACTGTAGAATAATTTCTTTAAGTTTTTCACGTAAAATTTTGTTACCCCCACAAATGTCCAAATGTAGCCATCGGGATTGGTAACTGGAAATATATACCAATCAAAATCATTTGCAGCAGCTTGAGTTTCGCCATTATTACTATAAAGAAGTTCACTTATAATGTAATTGGCTGTAGCCGGTGATATCCATTCCCTTGAATGTATACCAGCCTCTATAAAAATGTTTCTTCTACCACTGCCGTGAGATATCTTCACCCCTCTAATTTCACGACCTTCGTAGGAAGACCCTCCAACAATTACAGTGACACTATTGGGTTTGTCTGATGCAAGGTCATCAAGCCAGGCATAAATATCATCTAAAGTGAAGTAAGCATCCCAGGTCATGGAATTTACGTTCCCTCGTACATATGTGCCAACAGTTTGATTGTTGATTGCTCTGAAATAAACAAAGAAACATTAATCTCTGTTGACTGTATTTAAAATATGGCTTGTATTTAAACAAGCAGAAAATTATGCTTCACATTTTTTTTAATAACTGAAGTAAATAACTTTAAATTACTAAGAATATTTAAATGACGTCGACGGGATCCCGCTTCGCGGTCACCTTTATCTTTATTGTCACCAGATAACCTTTTCATCAGCCTTCATCCTTTTCATCTGCTACCATCGTTTTATTACGCATTCAGTAATTTTATGCTACTCATTTTTATTATTTCTCTTAAAATAAATCTATTTTTCTTAGATGCTTACTCTTGAAAATTCTGAAAGGGTACTTCAACATCCACTTCATTGGCTTTTAGAATCTCATCAAGCGTGTTCCTATAACCAGGTGAAGTGAGAACGCTGATTAAACCGCCAACTTTGTTCGGCTCCTCCAGAAAGTTTAATTCTCTGTTTTCCATCATTGATTGAAGAATTTCTAACTGTTTCTCGTTGTTTGGGATCACGTTGTAAAGAGCATAGTTGTCATATCGAACTTTCTCGCATTGTCCATAACAAAAGATTAACATAAAGACAATGATCGATTTATTTAACATAATTACCTGAAAGGATTATTACAAATTATTATCAAAAGTATAGATAGAGAAATATAATCCCTTTTCGTGCACACCTATATAAATATTCTACGTGTCACGTCTATGTCACCCTTTGTACTTAGCAGTTTATTTCATGTTGGTAGTTCAGAAAGAGTTTTTATTGTTAAGCTTGAACAGCAATGGATCAAATATTTATGACACGGACAACACTAATACAATATTTATTGTTGCAAATGAAGTAAGCTATTAAGTGTCCAAAAAATAAAATAACCAATATAAAAAAATATAATTACTTACTTTTATAATATAGAATTATGACAGTTGCTGTAAGCTTGAGTCCACTATTTTAAATATGTTTGATTAATTTAAAATTATTGTACTCTTGAGTTTTCACAGCACACTATTTATTACTGTTAAGTCCATTAGAACAATTCAGCGGTAGATACAGACCTTTTTATTGATCTTATATTATGTGTAATGATACTGTATTAAAATTTATCGTCACCGATAAATTATCTGTGATAATTTATTTATCTGGAAATGCAATGTCTAGACTTTTATAACAAAAAGTTGACTGTTTGTTAATAAATAATTAAATAAACGGCTTAAAATATAGGTGTCTACATATTAAGCTAGATTGATTAATTATTAACTAGTTAGGTACATTCTTATGTATTAGATAACATTAGATATATTCAATGAATGACGATGCATTCGTGATTAATTTTTAATGATCACTGACACATTCTTAGAAACGCTGTCTAATACAATACTTCAAGTATACGAATTTGGAAAAGGTTTGTAAAATGGAAAATGGGATGAAGGAAGGAAAATGGACGGGATGAGGGATAGACTCTGGCAACGTACTGGCAACGGAAACGAGCATGCTGTGAGCTCTACGGTAGGCTGTGAGAGTGAAGTAACTTAGTCAATTCGAACAGACCCAGTAGTTCTGGAATGCAGTACCCATACTTTCGTGAATACCATGCGCAAGATCAGAATGTCCAACTAACCACGTATTTTCACATGAACTTATCAGGATCAATTGGTAGGACTGCAGACCAGGTTATTCTTTGTCTTTCATTTTTATGGAATCGGGTGTCTTCTCTGGGTGTTATATATGAAAATAAACATAAATGTGGATGGTTGTATTTTTGTATTAATTTTGCATTGAAACTTGAACGGTGTCGTTTGATTTCGATGTCCTGAGGCAATCGGTGTTTTAAATTATTAGCATTGCGTAACACCGAGAACAATTTATCATCAGTTAGGCCTACCTCACACTCTGTTTTATTTATCCACTTGCTATGGGTCAAAGCTCTTTCTGCTTTCAATGGTTACTAAATTACCAAATATTAATCAAATATCCTTAAGTGTTTCGGAATAAATAACACAGACAGCAGTGAAAAACATAACAAAATTAAAAAAAAAAATTGGCAACCTCTGATACTGTATAAAAAATATCAAGTGCATATTAATATGTAGTAAAACTTTTATTTGTTTAAAATTTTTAACTAAACGTTTATTCTCTACAGCACGTTGATGAACTTGGCTTCTCTGATGATGGCCATCACAGAGTCGAAGGTTTCCTCACACGACGGTTCCACCTGGTTGACTGGGAGTGTGTAGCCCCATGTGCCTGTGTCTCGAAGGACGTATGTGGCTACAACTGGAGGGTTGAAACGGTGCTTCACCCAATCAGCTAAACTGCCTGTAGCACCATCTGAAGTGAAAAATAGATAATTAATAGTTGTCGACGATCTCAATCCGTTTAGAACCTGTCCAGTGTCGGAAGAGACATTGCATCTTACTGGACTTCGTGTTAATATTCCGGTTAATCCATTTCGTACGTACTTCTCTCACGGAAGACTATGCATTTCACACTTTATCCTATTTCCCTAATATAAGCACGTGTTTCAGTAGTGAGTGAAATTTGCCTGTGCCCATTTCCATCGCATTCTATTCTATCCCTCCCCATTTCCCGACGTTTTCTCCAAATCCATCTCAAAAAGTAGACAACACATCCGTGGCGTGACAACGTTTGCCATTTAAAAAAAAATGGATTTCCAATCAAGCGTTGGTATCAAAAAGATAAATTCTGGCCGAATAAAGAATATTTTATCCTACCTACAGCAAAAGATAACAATGGCGACTTACTGGAGTTTTGGAGTATTTATAAATCATTTTATATATATATATATATATATATATAATTAGTCAGTATGGTATAATTTATAGTTAACATCTATCGTAACATTATATGCGTACAGTGCGATGCCGAACCTTGAAAGTTGTGGAATGAACTGCCAGCTGAGGTTTTCCGTTACGCAACGATATGGGGCGCTTCAAGAGAGCTGTGAAAAGGATTCTGCAAGGTCGTCAGTTTACCCGCAAGCCCCCCGGTGTTCCAGGTGTCCATGGGCGGCGGCAGCCACTTACCATCATGTGGCCCGCCCGCTCGTCTGCCATCTATTCTATAAAAAAAAATTGATACATACACCAAAATTAAACAGAAAAAAATACGAATCTGTATTATAATATAAACTGATGTTTAGGTTGATACCAATCGATCAGAACATAATATTATATATATCTAACATATCTTACCGGATACTTCTGCAGAAGTTCCAACTTGATAATGTGTGTTATATCTCACCGACAATGCTCCCATGGCTCTTCGCCCGATAAAGATCTAAATAAAATAAAAAATTGGCTAATAAAAAAATACAATCGATTAGTCTAGTCCGTAGTACTCCCGAGCCAAATATACTCCCGAGCAAATCTAGAGGCCAGTTTAAATTGGTTTCACATTTACCGATACTTTTAAAGAGATTTCGAAAACAATCTACTTAATGCGGAGATCACAAATTCACTTTCGAATTCTGGAAAACGACACCACATTTCGACTAAGGCCGACTAAAATTACGAAAAAATTTAAAAAGTACAAAAATTAAGGGCTTTATAATACACAAGAGATACTCGTACTTTCTTTCTTCTATCTTTTCGACTAGCCCTTGATATAAGCGTTTTTAGGAGAATGCTTCACCTAAAAAGGCATAGATATTGCGTGATTTTTTTAATTGTTTAATATAATTCCCACCTCGGCTTTCTACAACCGCACCTCCCGTCACAAAAGTGCGGTCCATCCACATTTCCTCGATACGGAGGTGTCGCGTACTGTTAGGTACAAAAACCATTTTACACCACGAACCCGTAGTCTGTGGAACCCACTGCCTCAAGAGGTCTTTACATTACGCTACGATATGGAACTCCATATTCACTCCATTCAAGAAAGCTGTGAATAGGATTTTGCAATTTCCGCGTCGCAATTTGCAATTTTCGTCCATGTAATCACGTGGGACCGCTTGCTCGTCCTCCTACTTCCATGTAAAAAGAAACACTTTTGTGGTCCGAATCTTGGTAGGTTTTGTATCATTTATTATATGAAAATGTTTTTTTGGAAAGAGTAATTACTTAATCAAATTAGGCAAATAATTTACCTCAAATCAATTGCACAATAAAATAGATAGGTAATCTCTTTATTGTACACCAATACGTGTTGCAAAAAGACAATTCAAGTAAGTAACACGAAAAGTACAATAGGTGGGCCTTATCGCCAAAGCGATCTCATCCAAGCAACCTTAGGGGATGAGGAGAAAACAGATAACAATATCAAAATTTGATGTTTTGTGTATGTTTTGATTGTGTTTTGTGTTTTTGTTTTGTTTTTTGTGTCAGTTTCGTGTGCTTTCACACGGGAATGTGACTGATGACAAAACGGAAAGCAAAGTTGTCGGTTGACGTACGAGTCTTAGGCGTGCATAAATGTGGGAGTCGAAACAAAAGGGGTTAAAATAGGCAGTATTGGAGTTATGGGCAGATTTGGAAATTAGAATAGATGTCTGACCTATGTGGTCAGACATCTATTATCTCAGACCACATCTATCTACCTATGTGGTCAGTCAGACACTAAGGAAACGACAGGTTAGATAAAGATTATTCAGAAACAAAATTTCAAACTTCAAAGCCAAAAAAGTACATGTTGAGAAAATCGAACATTGTAATTTAACCTAAAAAACACTTCCACCGAGTAGTTACTTAGAATGTGATTTATTATGGGAATTTAACATATTTCTCACAAATTTACCCATGACTTAGTAATAGATACTGATGCTATAATGTTCAGTATTAATTATATATCAAATTATATTTTTTCAATAGTACCTATGTCTCAAATATGGGAGTTACAGACGTCATATAAATTGTAGATATGTGACCGTAGACTAATATATGATTCAAAACAATAAATGTCTTTATTCACGCAAGTTTAAAAAATGCTAATTTTTCGGAAACTAAAAGTCGAGATTCGGATCTAGTTGGATCTATCTGGATTTGTTCTAGTTTGTTAATTTTATTATTTTAAATGAGTAGATATTCTATATTAATCAGCGCTTTTTATTTCCAATAGGTCATCATACGATACATAGACTTTTTTATTTCATCAAACTCTTCAAGATAAGATTGGACGGAATTAAGAATACCACACTGTATTCAAGCTGCGTTTCCAACTACATTTACTTCCTCTTTCTTATTCTTACATTACTTACCATCTCATCATAATTATAGATGTGGTCAGTAGTATGAGAAAAGGGTATCAACAGCCTTTGTCCAAAAGACCTGAAGTTCAGGAATCCAACAATTCTAGGGCTAAAATCTTCGATGAAGCGGGAGAACTCTCTGGTTTCCGGCTCGGAGAACGGTCCAAGACCTATGTAGTTGTCAGCGGTAGGTATAAAACTTGCTCCGCTAACTGAAAATATTATTTTTGACGGTATTAGAAAATTACACGTTCAGAAATTACATTAGGACTTCCGTGTGACTTGGATCTGGAGACAAACAAACAAATTACCTTCATAGACTTGTCAGAGTGAAAACATATCGATAGGTACTGGAAATTTCAAGTGAATTTATTTATTTTTCTTTATAGGAACAACGCGGCCGATGAACATACAGTCCACCTGATGGTAAGTGGATACTGTCGTCCATGGATAGAAGCGGTACATGTCAACTTCAGTTCAGAATGACAAATTTATCTCACTCACTACAAAAACACATACGTACATTGTGGAAAAGGATAAATTGTGAAATGCACTACAATTTAAGGAAATGTTCTGTGAGGGGTAACGAGGCCAGTCGACTGCACCCAGCGGCTGTTTGATTGCAATAATTACTTAAGATGATTATTTTTATAAAATAACCTTTTGTAATTTTATTAGGTGTCAAACATACTCCTGCGTAAGTCATAGTAACTTTGAAATAACGATTTTAATGGTCATTATTTCAAAGTGTCTCTAAGGTTATTTAGTATTTTACAAATTGAATATTTATGTAGACAATGCAAAAACAAAAATTACCTCCCCACTGAGAGTTCCAATTCTTTGACACATCTACACCGATTATCGTTGATGTGATTGGTCGCCGGTTTTTAATCCAAGCTCTAATCTGAAAATAGAGGCAAATATTTAAATTGACTACTTTAAGCATAAAAAGAATATATGGTAACCACCGTGGGTTGTTAAAAATTCTTCATTGCCTTATAGTAAGAAACGACAAATGAATCATTTGATTCCCAGAATCATTCCGAATCAACGATCTATAGACATAAAAGATTGACAAAAGCTGGATTAGTCTAGCGCAGGACCAAGAATGCAGATTCCACAAAGGAATACTAAAGAGCTGTTACTATCGTGTCAGTCTGATAATGATGATTTAGGAATTTCAAGCAATTCTCACAATACAACGACCTAACGGATGCCTTAGAAAATAAATTCAAATACTATACTAACAGAATTCTGTGTAAACTCTTGCCCATCAACATTAATGGCGGGGAAGATATACCACTCAAAGTCCTGGCTTGCAGCTAAAGCCTGAGGGTCTTCACCTCTCACTAATTGATCAACGATGTAGGTGATGACGGTGGGTGAAAGCCAATCAGCTCCTATCTCACCACCAGTCAGGATAAAGACGCTTCTGCTGGAGCCTCGGGATATTCTTATTCCAGTTATGTTTCTACCTGGAATGTACAAGGAAATTAAAGTTGCTAATGTTAAATTAATTATTTATTAATTAATTATCAAAAGATTACTGATAGATAAGTTTGTTTTAAACATGACACCATTTACAATGAATGTAAAATTAAAATAAAGGAAACGAATGTAGTGGATATTAATGTAACAATATTTGGAGGTTGGCATGAAGGACTTCGGCGAGAACAGAATAATCGAGGAAGGTAGTACAAACAACCTGCTAGATCAGGAAACTGTTAACAGATTAACAATGATAATGATGTTGTTTTAACATGTATTGTATATGCTTATGTTTTAACAATGATCATGGTGTTGTTTTAACATGTATATGCTTATGTTTTTAACAATGATAATGACGTTGTTTTAACATGTATATGCTTATGTTTTTAACAATGATAATGATGTTGTTTTAACATGTATATACTCATGTTTTTCATGATAGAGCAACAGTAATCTTTTCTTTTGAAATTACATGTCAATTGAACGTAATCAAATCAAATATTTTACCTTCATGAGTCTCGCCAGCAACAACCACAGAAGCAATATTGCTGTGCGTTTCGGCCAATTCATAGAACCAATCGCTGATTTCGTCCATAGTTTGATAGTTGGTCCAGAACATTTGGTTTCTTGTATCGCGTTTTCTTCTGCTGTAGAGTTGGGCATCGAATGCTCTGAAACCATAAAATCGGTGATGGCGATAAAGGTGGCAGACCAGCACACAGTCCACCTGGTGATAAACGGACATCAGTTCCGAATGACAAACGTTGGCTGCGTACTTTTTGACAGTTAAGAATTGATTTGGAGAAAATGTTGAGAAAATGTGATAGAATGGGATGGGAATGAGGGCTGGCATATCTCACTCACTAAGTCACTTTCGAAACACAGAAGTACACCGGAGGAATAGGACAAAGTGGGATATGCGGTACATTTCATGGTAGTCTTCTGTGAGAGAGGGGTATGGTAGCCAGTCGAGTGCGCATAGTTGTTGTGGGATTGCGGAATTTCAGCGTGTAGCCTCCCAGCTCCCCTTAAAATATTATTGTATTGTAACACGGGACACTGTGAGTTTATGAAGTTTATCTCTTTACATCTCTATTTATGATCATTGATATTTACAACTTATATAAGATATATAAAAATAACAGTGAATTTGTAAGATTAAGTTGCGAGATCGAAATAATACTTTCAAGTGGCTTAGGGGTTTCATTTGTAACTTTATCAATAGAGAATTTTCATACCTCAAAAGGACGTATAAACCATTCTTTTGAAAAGCAATATGAACTTACTATGAATAAGGAAGTTCAAAAGAATCTGGAAAAAAAATACTTTTCAAAAATGTATGACAAAGCTACAGTACTTACTCTTGAATGTTCTCCACAACAACCTCAGAATGTATACTTCGTTTAGACAAAGAATGTTCAAATTCTTCTCTTATTTCAGGAGGAGACACAACACTCACATAATCTCCTAGTTTTGACGGTGCTTTCCAGAAGTCGAGGTCTTCATTTTCTTGGTACAGCTGATGAAGAAATTGCAACGCTTCTTCATCTTGTGGATGGATTTTATACAAAGCGTAATCATCATATCGAATTTTTTCACATGATGTTAATTGTATACTTAAGAATACACTTATAATCAGTTTTAGCAACATTTTGATTTATTCCTTGTAAATAACTAAATACTAAACAGGTGGAGCGATTCACTAATGAAGTTATCGTAATCACAATTGATATAATTTTATCATTAACTTACTTATGACAAAATTATCTAATGTTTCAATAAGTAGGGCGTTTGTATATTCGACTTTAGTACTTTCTAGATCTATTTATTACATTTTTTAATAGTTTTTTTTTATGGACGAAGGTGGCAGACGAGCATATAGTCCATCTGATTGTAAGTGGATACTGTAGCCCATAGACTTCCGTGATACATGCCAACATTAGTCCAAAATGACAAACGTTGGCACGCCAACGTTTGTCATTGGCACGCCCGGATGCGCTGCCTACCTTTGGATATAGAAATAGATTTGGAGAAAGGGTTGGGAAAATGGGGAGGGATAGGGAATGGGCTCTGGCACATCTCCCTTACTATCGAAACACGTACGTACATTGGGGAAATAAGATAAAATGGAAAATGCATTACATTTCAAGACAGTCTTCTGTGAGACGTGGCCAGTCGAGTGCACCCAGCGGCTGTTGGATTGCAGCGTACACTCTCCCCCTCGTACAAATACATATTTATCTCACATACATTTACATTATTACACACATTATTTATCACATATATTACATTATATTTATCTCATACATATTAGATACAATTTACGTGAATTGTGTCTTCCTTGTTGAAAAAAATCTGAAAATTGTAACATCAAATTATCTTCTATTTGGACGTGAGACATACGTAGCAAGTACTTATTTAGTTTCATTAAGCAATTCTAAGCGGATTCGAATAAATTGCTAGTATTCGAATAATCTTTATTTTTAGTGCGTGTTATCAAACCCTAATCATTTGAAGATAAAAGCAGTTTAAGTCGTCTAACTGTGGATAATCGTACACACATATTTGAACGCTTCAAGTTTTACCTAAGGATTAGATAATCAATAAGGCAATAGGTAAATACCTATTGCCTGAATTTTCCTGATAGTACCAGAAATATAAATTCAATGTTCACAGTCATAATTGTCGCTCCGTTGGCATTTTTTTTCTTAATGTCGTCTCTTACCGTATTAGTTTCATATCTGATTCCTGAGTAGCGACTCAAACATTTGTTTTACTAACTCATCGGTGTGAGAGAATACTAAATGTTTTCTAATGGCATAAAAAACACTCTTTTTATATTCTAAGTCGGATCTGAACGCGTATGATAAAGGTATTTGTTTACGTTTTATTCGTACTCGACGTCGCGGCACGGGCGCACGGGTTACGCGAGCCGTGGTCACGAGAAAAAAAAAACGTGGTCAAAAAAAACATTCAGCAAAAATATTTGAAGATTTTAATGATCCGTATTATTTCTTTTATTATTCTTTTCTTAATACCTATACGAGTATATGCTTACATATGTGCTATTCCACAAAAGTATTGTGTTACATCTATCTATAAATACAAGTATACATATATACACACTATCTGTTGACCACGACTTCGCTCACTTGTATTTAATTGGCATTTGGCACAAAATGTATTTATTTGTACCTAGGACGCACTGAAAGTTTTGCGTACCTGGCCAACCACAAATATCTGAATATGGAATTTGGTAAAATAAAAAAATACAGGTTTTCAAAAATAGAACACAATTTAAATTTGTGGGAAATTGTTATTCAGTTGTTTTCAATATCAATTTGAAATTGAGAAGTCTCATTCAAAATGGAATTGGAGCGAAAAGATTTTCGAGCCATGATTTTTTACGATTTTAAATGTTCATTAAATGCGAATGAGTGTTGTTCTCGACTTCAAAGTGCTTTTGGTCTTGAAGCACCACATGTGAGCATCGTGAGACGTTGGTACGATGAGTTCAAACGAGGGCGGGTTTCACTCAGGGACGAGATTCGGGAAGGCCGTCCATCAACGGCAGTCACCGAAGAGAACGTGGCTACCATCAAGCATCTGATTGAGGAGAACCGATGTATCACTTACGAGGAAATTAGGCGTCAACTGGGAATCGGTATGAGTCAAATTGAAAAGATCCTGCATGAACATCTAAGGGTCAGGAAGGTCTGTTGTCGATGGATCCCTCGTGAACTCACTACAGAGCAAAAGCGGGCGCGTGTGGTCTGGTGCCAGGATATGCTCCGAAAATTCAACCACGGGTGTTCAAATTCCGTCTATAATATCGTGACCGATGACGAATCTTGGATCTATTGCTATGAGCCAAAAAGAAAGCAACAATCTTGCGAATGGGTCTTCGAATTAGAGAACATTCCAACCAAATCTCGACAGACGAAAAAGTGTTGTAAAACAAATGATCGCCTGTTTCTTTTCCAAGTCTGGTCACGTGGACACTGTTCCACTTCAAGAACAAAATACTGTTAATTCGGAATGGTATATAAGCGTTTGTCTTCCAAGTGTTCTGGAAAAAATTCGCGTGATACGCCCGAAAAGCCATATCATTCCTCATCACGACAACGCGGCTCCTCACACCGCGAAGAAAACAAACGCCTTATTGTATACGAAGAGTGTCGAGCTTATGACTCATCCGCCATACAGTCCAGACCTGGCACCATGCGACTTCTTCCTATTCCCGAAAATCAAGGGTTTGATGCGCGGTTTAAATTTTACGGACGCAAACGAGGCCGTGGTGGCGTTCAACAAGCACGTAAATGACATGCCCTCCGATGAGTGGGGCTCCTGCTTCCAGAAGTGGTTCGAGCGTATGAAAAAGTGTGTCAAACTCAAGGGTGAATATTTCGAAAAACAATAAACATCTTACTTGTACAATAAACCATTTTTTATTCTAGTTACGCAAAACTTTCAGTGTGCCCCACGTATACCCATGTAGTGAACTGAATTAAAAATATTTCACGCCGTCTTTGTATATGTGATTTCATACAAACATAGCCATTGATTAAACGATTAAACATGTGTTTATTTATTCGAATTTTATACTATTTATATCAAGATAAAACTTAAGGACCATCAACTTATAATTAATTTTTTATACATACTTTGATACTTCGTTACACCCCTTCATTGATTGTATTTCAAGAAATCCCTTCTTAGAATGTCTTTACGTTTTAAAAGGATGTTTTCCAAAATATATGTTCTGGTCTCAGTGGTTTTTCTGTTTAAAGTTGATGAGTCAGCCAGTCGTTATACTCTTTATAATATTCATAATATGAAGTACGCTGGTGAAGAATAAATCTATACATGTTATGTATATATTTTTTTCTACACCATTATACTGTTTCAGTATAATCTGGAAGAGTGCAGTATAATACTTAGAAGCATTATGTTCACCGTTGGTACACACCATTTACTTATCCAATAAAGTTTAAATAAATGGTACATACTCTAAGAAAAGGATATTGTCGATTCCAATTACTTAGACTTTAGCAAAATATAAAAAATGTCCCAAGATTGCTAAGATGACGTCACACATAAATACTTCATAAAACAAAACGGTGTAAACCTTATTTTATTTACGTCTAAATCCTAAAAATATTTTCTGAAATTGTCAGTCTGCGATATACATTGTAACGTAGGTACAGTGAACCACTGATCATAAATCGCTGATGGTGAATCAGTAATTAAGCTTGCTCGATAATAGTCAGTGTGACAATTTGCTGCGAATGGTGTTTCGTATACTATAGTGAAACGGTAGCCCAATTGAACGTCCTTACGCTTAACTATGTAAATAATGAGATCTGAGCAAATATAACGTTGTAAATCAAACCCATTCATTAAGTTAATAATAACAAAAAATAACTTTAAAATAGTTACCTACTAGTTTAGGTACGAACGCAAAAAGAGTTTGTAATCATGCGGCTGCTCGGTTGGCTTTCTGTGTGAAAGGTTTAGTCTCACAACAAAATATCGATTTAGAAGTATGTCTTTGTATTCTGACATCGATACTGTCAAAACCCTTCTCTTATCGTAAAAAAAACCAATTAAGTAGCCTAAAAATGATGTAATGCTTTTGTAACGATTTACAAAAAGGGAGTATCTAAATAAAGGAAATAGTATGGATATATGTCGGTTGAATGCGAAGATGAGTCAAATCGGTTTAGTAGCCAAATCGGATGAAAATTGACTGCGTTTGAAATTTAGAAATATGTACCATATTTATAAAGATGCCACAAAACAATTTCGACGTCTATATGTAAACATATATATAAACTATATGTCATTGGATAGAGCTCGTGAAGCTCTACAACTATTGTTACAATATAAACGATAAATAAAATCACCAAAACTATTACCAGATTACACGAACCGATAGTTAATGTTGTCATATTAGAGTATCGATAGTAGTATTAATTCGCGGGGTCTCTATCGATAAATAATACGAATACAACACTAGTACAAGATTGATTGCCTGACGGTAATTAGCCACGGACCGGTGGTTAAGCTCTTTGCAGTTCATTTTTAACTGTTGACATTTTGACAGGTGAGCTTGTGGCGGTATCTGAGGGCGGTATTTATTTTGTGACGAAAATTAACGAGTGGTGAAAGAGAACGAGTTTCAGACGTTTAGTTGCTATTTGACGGAGTTCAGGAGCCGAAGATTTGTTTAGGAAATTGGGATAATGTAATTTGAATGGGGAAAGGGCCGAAGTTCGAACATTAAGGGACTTTAACGTTTCATTTTGAGGTTTAGTAACAGGTAATGAACCCCTTTTTTCGATCACTGTTGAATATGGGCCCGCTCATGCATATTGTTAAAAGCCACTTTCAACGACTCAGGTCATGGAGTTATGTTCAATTCTGGAAAAACACCCAAGAACATAGCTTGCCAATCATAGTCGGTTTAGATATGTATATTTCAGTTAAGTTCGTAGAAGAATGAAATTAACAATAAAAAAATCAAATCAACGCCAACATATTAGAGCGATGTCTTTGGACAGAGGTCGTAAAGGTCAAAATATTTTGTCTGAACATTTCGCTGTTTCGGAGATTTCTCTATTTTTTATGGAAAATAGCGAAATGTCCTTTTCGGCTGGCGCCTGGTATTATAAAAACTGGTTTTTAACAAGATATTAGCTTTGTTCGCGGTAAGGATTCAGAACTAATTCGGAACTAGTACTGAACTAATTTGGAATCGTAGTAGAGCGCATGCTCGGTTATAAACCGATTCGTGATTTTTATTTCCGCGAACGATTTCGGAACCAAACTGCGTACGATCTACTGTCATCGGCAGTGTTACCAACTCTCAAAAATATTTATCCCTAAAGCTTAAGTCAAAAACCCCCAAAATCGCTCCAATTACTTAGAAATCCCCCTAATAAATATATAATAAAAGAATAAATATAAATTACAAAAATGCAATGAAATTTCTTTACCTTTTAAATCTGGATCTGTTTCCCAAATCTACGTGTACTTCTGACTGTACATTTTTTTATTTTTAGTTTCTTTAGGCATCATTAACAAATTGCTTGTCGGCACAGCAGTACAACAACAAAATCGAATTAAACAAGTAAACAATAATCAACGTACATATGTATTTCCAGTAAGCATAGGCACAATAACCACCAGTCACCACAGAGTAGTTGTAATATATTTGTACTAGACGTCGTTAAGTCGCTAGGTCAACAAATAAATATGATTAGCTATTATAGTTTGGATTGTCCCAGGGCCTATACTTTCACATAATATATGAAAAATATATATTCAAAAAAATATATGAAGAGTCAAAAAAATCCCTAAAAATACCCCTAAAAATATAAAACCCCTAAAAAAAACCCATCACACTTATTTATCCCCAAAATTTGGGGGGAAAACCCCTAAGTTGGCAAGTATTTAAGTGGACCCACCAAAACACATTACTCTTATTAGAGTATTATATAAACTTATTTATATAAACAACAAACAAAACTAACCATATTTTATTTAACCCTTAATAAATTAATAAAATTTATATTTTATTTAACTATTTAACCAGTTTATTAGTTTCTAACCAACTGAATATAGCCGCAGCATGTATGTCAAATGTCGTTAGATAAAAATTGCGCATGTCTGGAACTACGGATTCTTGCCAAAGTTATAGAACTGATAGAACCGATTCTGAACCGATCCTGAATCGAGTTCGACGGTTCCGCGAACGCAGAACTGTAACTAGAAATTCTGAACTGTGTGTTCCGCGAACGGCATTATTTGAACTGCGCATGCGTATAGTTCCGAATCAGTTCTGAATCCTTACCGCGAACGAAGCTATTACTCGTAACTGAACAGGTAGTTAACAGTTAGCCCCCTTGTTAAGAACACAGTTTTCCTGCGGTACGGCGAGTTAGCCGCGCCGCCGTAGGGAAACCGTATACTTGTTCACGACAAGAGCACGACTAGCGTATTTTAGGTGCAGACTTCATGTGTCATTTTTGAGTGCTAAGCTAAGAAAAAACAATTAAAATAAAACAAAACTCGAATCAGTACAGGTAAGCGGTCACGAGATGGTTGCACGTCGTGAGAACGTCCGATGTTGTTAACAAACTCCCATAGACTGTAATACAACAATGCTTGATATCTCGCCCTGGGTTTACGCGGTGCGCCGAGGGACGTTACGGCGTGCGATCCGCGTTGTGGCATCGCCTTGTGTGTTAACAAACTCCCACATTGGTCTATATAACACAGGTGACGCGGTCTGTTCATTGACGTTTTCACGGCGGAATACCGTGTCGTTAACAAGCGGCCTCACTTAACGGCCATGTGGTGTCGGCTTCAGAATAGCACCACCCAATCTCTTCCTGTGGATGTCCTAAAAGGTCTTAAAAGGTCCTAAATGGATAACAAAGCCAGCCGCTACCCCATGCACTACCATCACCTCAAAAAGAGTGGTCTGGCCAACCTCTTGGCCAGTGTAGCGTTTTAAGGTCACATATCCCTCATGTACCAGCCGTGGATGGTTGCGGTTTAACAGGTAACTAAACAGACCGTAGTTTGTAGGTACCAAATAATTTCTTTACAAAATAAGTTATTCTTCAACTTTCACGGTCAATATAATTCTTTCAGCAAAAGTTATTTAGTTATCGATTCTTAACTCCTTAACGAATCAGACACGAGTTAAATCCCTTGAGTCTTGAGTCCGTTTTAAAAAATAACTTGAAACCAGAGTATTGTATTGAGTTAGAAATAGAAATCTGGATTGTCCCAGAAGTTCAACATTAACTATTAAAGTCACATGATAGTATAAAAAAAACAAGCAAACAAACATAATACTGCATGTTTCTGTAATACTGTAATTTAGCAAAACATGCCTTTTTAACAGCCACACGGGCCAATGCGCTTCCAAACTTGTGAAACCCTATTCACATTCTTGAAAAAAAAAACAGCACAGCATATGGGACATTAGGTACGTTATTTTCAATTAATTACACATACGTGTCATACTTTCAATAATGTACTTACTTAGGGATTATGTTTATGGGAAAAACAAAATTTTAGCCTATTTGAATGTCTTAAACAAGGACATAATCACATCTTTTTAAAAAAAGTATCGTTTGTACGATTCCAAAAATCTACAATAAAATGCCTAAAGTGATATACGTGACATTAATTATATTAATACGTATTTCCCCAATGTACGTGATTCGATAGTGAGTGAGATAGGCCAGAGCCCATTCCCATCCCATCTTCTTCCTCTCCATTTTCCCAATCCACTCCTTAATCTGCAAAGGTAGACGCGCATCCGGGGGCTTTTTTCTAACTAGTATATATATATACTCGTATATAGAGAGTGCGCGCTGCAATCCAACAACCACTGGGCGCGCTCGACTGTCCACGTTACCCCTCTCTCACAGAAGACTGCCTTGAAATGTACTGCATTTCCCACTTTATTTTATTTCCCTAATGTAGGTACGTACGTGTTTCGGAGGTGAGTGAGATGTGCCAGAGCATGGGCTCTATACCTTCCCATTTTCCCAACTCTTTCTCCAAATCCATTCCTATATCTCCAAAGGTAGGCAGTGCATCCGGGGGCGTGAAAACGTTTGTCATTTTGGACTAATGTTGGTATGTATCGCAGATGTCTATGGGCGACAGTATCCACTTAACATAAGATGGACTGTACATGCACGTCTGCCGCATTCGTCCATAAAAAAATGTAAAAAAATATCCTGCATAGCCCAAAGGATGACTGGAAGATAATTCTGTAAAGTATTAAGTCCGTCTTTTGTCATAATTTACAAAGAGGAGTAACTCAATAAACAAAATGTTAAAACCTTTTTGAAAAGTGAAAACCTATTTTTTTCCAGAAATTCAACTTCAATTTTTTCGTGTCCGTCCTGTCTGGCTCTTAATGTTGGTTTTACTATTCAGCTCTTATGAAACCGCTGACGGCTCTCAAGTCCGTAAAACCGATAGATACCTCGTCAGCGTATCTTAACTCTAATGAATAGATCCCAAAACTGCACGGAAACTCAATTCATTAAGTTTTAGATGCATTTTAGCCTTTTCTTCTGGAATAGATGTAACGATCATTTCAGTTGCAGCTGTTTTATGGTAGCAGACAGACAGACGGTCTGTGTGATGATGAGTGGTACGCTTATACTCGTATAATCTTGAAGGGATGGTTGAAATTATTTGAGAAAAGGGATCTTATTTTTCAGTTCTGGTTTTTCAGATATTGAGATATCTTAAAAATAACATATCTCTATTGCTTCATCTTAAACATTTGAGGCAGAACATAATGGAAGACATTTGTCATGAACGCCATATTTACTACCCATGCTTTAGCAAAATAAATGATTTAGTTCGATTTTTATATAGGTATATAATATTAGGGGTTAAAGTATGAAATTGCCGATTTGTACTGAAAAATTAAAACTCGTTTTTTTCTAAAATGTAACATATTTATTTAATCAAAATATTTACCCTCATTATCTATACATTGTTGCCATCTAATCGGAAGTTCATTTATGCCTTTGCGATAGAACTCTGGGGATGTAGATTCGACAAACTGTGTGAAAGCATTTTGTACTGCCTCTTGGGATGAAAATTTTTTACCACGTAGAAAATTGTCCAAATCACGAAAAAAATGGTAGTCCGTTGGAGCAAGGTCTGGCGAGTACGGAGGATGACGTATGGTTTCTAACTGCAGCTCCTGTAGAGTTACAACGGTTTCTCGTGCAGTGTGAGGTCTTGCGTTATCATGGAGCAATAATGGTGAAGATCGATTCACGAGTCGGGGCTGTTTCACTGCTAGTTTCGTCATCATTGTTCGAAGTTCGGCACAGTAAACATCTGCTGTTATTGCTTGACCAGACCTGAGAAAGCTATAGTGAATAACACCATGAATAGACCACCAAACAGTTACCATTACCTTTTTATTGGTAAGCTTTGCCTTAGGGCACTGTTGCGGCGTTTGACCTGGGGTCAGCTATTGCATTTTTCGCTTTCGGTTATCGTAAAGAATCCACTTTTCGTCACATGTCACAATATGATCCAATATTCCTTCATTTCTGTACCGATTCAACAAGGCAACGCAAGTTTCAACACGCGTTTCTTTCTGCAGATCAGTCAAATCATGAGGCACCCATTTTTCATATTTTTTTATCTTATTGATTTGATGCAAACGAGTCAATATTGTAGGTAAGGTAACGTTAAACCATGCCGCTAATTCCTGGGTAGTTTGACTCGGATCGGCTTCCACCATCTTCAATTCAGCGTTATTCACCTGTGTGGGCGGTCTTCCACGTGGTTCGTTCTTCAAGTCGAAGTTTCCATTACGAAAGCGTTTAAACCAAAACCGCACGGTTCGTTCATTAGCAGTCTCCTCTCCAAACGCAGCATTGATATTGCGAGCCGTTTCTGCCGCGTTAGTTCCGCGTCGGAACTCGTATTCAAAGATTACTCGGATTTTCGAAGTATCCATCTTTCCCGTCTAAGCTGAATAAAAAAAACAATTGAAAGTCGAAAATCGAATGTTGCACATTTTTTAAAACAAGAACCTCATAGGTATCATGTGAAAAAAGTTTCACTCGAAAATCTCACACCATGAAGGTTTTATGTCAATTCATAGTATCTATTACTATAAAACGGCAATTTCAAACTTTAACCCCTATTATATACGTACTCTTTTCTTTAATAGAAAAACTTCGGCGGACGAACATACAGTCCACCTGATGTTAAATTCATAGACATCCATGATACATGCCAATATCAGTCCAGAATGACAAACGTTGGCTGCGCTGCAGATTACCCATACCCCTTTGCAGATTGGGGAATGGATTGGAAAAATGGTGAGGGATAGGATGGGATGGGAATGGGCTCCGCCATATCTCATTCACTACCGAAACACGTACGTATATTGAGAAAATACGATAAAGTAGGAAATGCAGTACATTTCAAGATAGTAGTAGTCTGTAATCTGAAGCGAGGGTACTTTCTAATTTTGTTGGTATCTTTTGTGTTTAGAAAGCTAAATTAACCCAGGTGGACATAGTTTATGTTTTGAGTCCATAACAAATCAATATGCCACTAGTAAATTAATATAATAAGTAGACAATATCTACAAACAGTTGCTTAAAATCAAGACTTCAAACGCTATTTTCATACACCTAGCAGGTATAAACTCAAACAGACATGTAACATTTCACAAAGGAAACTGAAAAAAATATATTCATATATTAAGACTACAAATATAAAGACCGTTTCACACACGCGACCGCTAATTGTGATTAATGAGCGTTCAGTCGTCGCAATGTCGTTTGTCTTGCATCTCCAGACGGTTACTTTTCCATGTAGGCGGTGCAGACGAGCGACTTTGCAATTCTTTAGACGAATGTTTTGGCAGCAGTGAAATTTGTAAGTAAATAAAGTTATGCAAGCTGATGGATAATTATTAAATTAACAAAAAAAAAATATGAATTTCAAAGTATTCCTCTCTTCTGATTTTTATTATCTTCTTGTGTTTTCGGGCCCCTAATGAGTAAGATTAATTTGATTTTTTTCTTCCTATTCCGTAGCCACTAGATCTATTTAAATTTTAAACATTTGTATTGATGACAGAAACACGTAAAGCATACCATACCAACAGTCTCTCTACTACTGGATATTGGCCTCTCCCAAGAAGCTCGGCGCCATTTTACTCTTCTCATGCAGTCACTACCGGCAAACTTATAAGTATAAAATTTCAAAATATTGTTCCATTTAGCTATAATTTATATAATAAAATGTGCTGACTGATGTATATCCCCAAGTGTATGTTTAAGGTAGGTAAGTTAAAGTCGGATTAAGGAAAGGAGACAGGGCGTCCGGGACGTGCCAACGATAATGTTGCGTGCCGTGAATGTTCGACATTGTCCATTTATAACCACGTGGACTCTTTGCACGTCTCTCACCTTCTTTTCATAAAAAGTGCAAACTCTAATAAATTATCATGTAGCACGGTGCCCCGTTAGTTGCAGTGCAATTTTCTCTCATATGCAATAGGCTGATGTTAATCGCTCGTCTGTTAGAAACCGCGGCAAAACTAAACGCCGCGTAAAACCGCATAATTATTGCCGACCGCGGGATTCGACTAAAACCAAACTAATGCGATGTGAACACGAAACAAATGAAGAACGTTTGATAAAATTATCACAGATATTAGCATAATGATGTGGTTTTTGTTAGTAAATGTCGTGGATTAAAAACAGTGTTAGGCAATACTGCGGGTACTAGATTTGTTTAAAAGATTAAAATGTTGGCAGAATTTTAAATATACGATGTACAATAAATATGTTAAAAAACAAACTTAAAAACTCTACTCGTAAATGCTATTATTCTATGAACGAATTTTTTACATAGAAATCTTAATACACGATTAATTAAAACAGAAGACAATTAATAAATTATACGATATTAATTAGGAAGCCAATTAATAATTCATTTAATATTGTATGATTATATAATGAATAATTCAATAATGTATATAATATTAAATGTATGTATTTTTAATATTTTGACTTAGATTTCCTGTGCCCCTGCAGGGTGTTGTTGTACGTCATTAGATACTGTAATTTTTAATGTATCTACAACATGCATAAGTAAATAAATAAAAAAAAACACCTGACCCTCTTAACAGTTAATTGAATTTCTTACCTGAAAACTGACAATTTTTGTTATACTACTTTCGACTCAAACGCCTGTTATTATGTCGCTCTAAAACCCATATTATACGTTTTCCACTTTTTTTTCAATTTCTTGAAAAAAAATTACCTGACATGATGTGACTTTGGAATTCACGATTTGGAATTATGTGACATTCGGGACTCACTGACGGAGGTCAGGTCACAGTGGCAACGATTACAACTGCAAGTTTGCTTCCACTCAGACCTTACTATATCGTTGTTTGCAACGGTTCAATACTCTCATTAAACAGCTTTACGTTTGTAAACAAAAATACAAGTGTAAATTACAATCAACATTAATCACGCGACTGTCTCCCGTGCCACAATAATACGGTTGACTTCATCTTCGAATAATTCTCTTTGTTCCTTGCAGTCGGCGTGCGGCGTTTTTTTGTTGCGGTCCAAGACACAAGTTGAAGCGTGTAAACAAGAAGGTGTGAACAAGATTTTATGAGTACAAGTTTAAGTTTTATTTTGAATGGTGAATTTCGTCATCTATATGTCTTACGTTTATATATTTTCTAATTGATTCTTATGATTCTCTATTTTCCCATAGGTTGACTGGTAGAGAATGCTATAATACATTAAGTTCGCTTCTTGTACATTTTGTCTGTGCAATAAAGTTTAAATAAATAAATGAATCAGCTAAAGAATGCAAAAGTTAACCAGTAAAATTGAAATACTTGTACTGATTATTTTATTTAAAAAGATAAATTTAAGTCAGTCGTCTTAGCAAGGTGAGTTGTTCTATTTCATTCTGACTTTACGATATAAGTCTATAAGTATTGCTACAAGGCAAGAATTTCTAGAACTGTTAATCAATCGATCGAGACAGAATGTGAAGGTAAAATGTGACTCGAGACAGAGGAATGAAATTATTTCTTGCAAGTCAATATATAGAATATTAAGGAAATTATTTGAAGCAGTTTAGATTCGAAATATGGTCAAGGATACTAAGGTCTATTAGGAGTATAGTAGACAGTCCCGGTGACGCTTTAGTTAGGACTTTATAATTCCGTTTATTTTTTAAAGATTAGAATTAGGAATATGTGTTCCAGGAATTTTCAAAGCAATAATACAAATATCACGTTATAAGATACATCAGAATATTCTCAATGTTTGACGACATAGGATGCTGGTGTTTAGATGGCAGGCAGTTTAGAAAATTACACAGCAGGGAAATGAAGGGCGTGTTAACCTCGGAGTAAAGAATTGTCTTAGTAGACATACAGAATACACATACCTAAAATTCATTGTACTAAAGAGAAATAATAAAAGAACTATATAGATAGTTAAGTTTACACATTTATATATATTGTAATATATATATATATATATGTATATGTATATATATATATATAGATATATATAGAGATTTATGGTAGTTACATAATTATTTACTTTTATAATGTTTTTTCTTACTCGTTAATTACCTATTGACATATTAATGTGGACTTTATCATCACAATTTATTATATACATATATATTGTAATATATTAGTTACCCTTTTTATATGTTCGGTTGCTTTTTGTGTATCAATTCCCCGTCTGTACGTCCGTGACGCGTCATCGGTGGCCCTAAAATAACAAAAATCAGCGTTGCGGTCTGTTTCACAGGTCATAACAATATTCTAAGCTGAGGTGTCCTTTTTGTTTTTGCGACCCACATAATTTTATACTAATATTTATTGTTACTATTTATTATTTTGTGGAGTAGTCTTTGTATCCATTTAGAAATTGTATTTCGTTAAAATTTCCTCTATCACAAACCGAATGTCTAATTATCGTGTGTGTAGTTTTATAATAAATAAACTTTAAATTCATTCATTCACTCATTGAAGTAGAAACGGGAAAATCCTTGACATAGGCATTAAAATACAGCGTTAATATGCATTGTGTTGACAAAAATGGCGTCAGCGTCAGCTGTAGATTCACAGTAGATTTTCAGTAGATCCATTGCCCGTAATTGCACCAGATGTCAGATAATTAAAAAGGATAAAACATAAATAAATACAAATACATATAATGACATCTGTAACGACACCGTGATATAGATCGAACTGCATTATAGCTGACTTAGTTTACGTGGTCGCGCCAGTAGCCTCCTGAGCGGGAACCGGATCGCGAAATTGAAAACATATTTTACAACAATATAATATATCGGAGTCATTACCATCTTTTCTTTCACATAGTCGACAGAACACGCACAACCATCATAGAGGCTACTCAATCATCTATCCCCCATCTACATAACTCCCACACAACCATTTATATTATCGCTACCTCTCATTCCTTATACCGCGCAAATCCAGCCGTACATCACGGCGTGTCGTTAAGGGCAGAAGGTGGTTCAATAAATCAGGGTACGTCGTCTACGCCGCTCACTTGCAGTAGCTAATGCGTGTTGCCGTAATGAATGAGATCAGGTCTGATTGTTGGGATTTTAGATGTAGGTTGCTGAAATAAATTAGGTCCTGGACTTTGGCTGTGACAGAATCAGGGAATCGGGAGAAGCCGAAGTATCACATGGTGTTAGTGAAATTAAATTGAAATCCAGTCTTTGTCTATAGTTTCCGCTTGCCCAATAATTAAATTCACCGGGACAATTTTTTTAACCAACTGTCTTACAAAACTTGACAATTATTTTAGAACTTAGATAGAGCAATGATCCAAGGAGCGAGGAGAGTTTCAACCAAAATAATAAGCCGGTTAAAATCTGTCCAATGTACAAACGAGAATCCACCCTTTCGATAACCTTAGGAGTTAAGCGTTGCCTGGTCACGTGACCAACTTTTAAATCGAATTAACAGCAGGTAGTGCGACTACGCAACGCCGTGTGATCACTTTCATGAGATCCTGGTTAAAGGTTTTAAAGCTTTGGTCGTTTTCGAGTCAGGTGACACCATGTGCCAGTCTAGACACCACAATCTAGACAGTCACGAAATAATGCACGAAACAGTCTTACATAATTATAGTTTGAAAACAAGTCACCGTGAATTTTTAAGATATACCATCAGCCTAAGTCTCTCTATTGCTGAATATAGGCATCTGCTGAGGCTCGCCACTACACACGATCTTCGGTTTTTCGAATTCAGCGAATATCTTCAAGTCATCGGGCCACCTAACTGCAGAGTGTCTCACATTGCGTTTCTCAGTACGCAGCCTCCATTCAAGGAGTCGTCTACCCCATCGCTCATCTGTACCATTCGTCCTGCCCACTTGAGCATACTGATTTTATATAGGTGACTTTAGGTCTTTGACGAATTTCTCTCTTTATCTCGATCTCTTTTGAGATATGTGATCGAAATACCTATACCTAGACGCGTATATTTACCAAAATTATTTTAATACATATTTAGACTCGCATTGGCCACAGTCACGAACTGATTAGAGAGCCGGGTAGTCCATGTTGAAGGGTACCAGTAATTCTACCCACTGTTTAGTCTTTTCAACCCGAATAGTTATGCCACACAGCGTTCACAACATTGGAATTGACTTACAAACCATTTGATACAGGAAATAAAATCGTATAGAATCCACAAATAGAATAGCGTATGGCAGATTCTTTCCCAATTAGCTTTCATATGTTAATCCAAATATCTTACATGAAACCCAGACTCGATTACAGGCAGCCGGAATTGGGCGAATTGGATCGGAAATGACGATTCCTTCCACATTTTATCCTTGAGCACTTCGTCCGACCCAACCGATCATCTCCCGCCATTATGTACGTCATTTGAACTTCATAAACGAAAACCAGCAACAAATTGGCGTAAGATCATGGCTGTTTGTTTATAGACTGAGAGCTATCGATACAAAAAAGTCGCGTGTTTGATGAAACACTGGCATAGTGTAAAACTCGTACTTAGTTCTAGGCGTAAGAAAGTACCCCTGGGGGGTTTAGATATGACACACCCCTCGCGTTTCGGGGATATGGGGTGAGATCATACGATTAAAAGTTGCAGAGTTGTAAAGCACTGGCATCGGTGGTAAATCAACGAACATCATTTTTGAAAATCATAAAGGAAGTTCCGAGTGTTCGATAAGGCTCCATAAAAATGTAGGCCCGACCTAAAGTCGTATCGGGATGAACGTTTCTAGCCAATGTCATTTAATTTTTAGACCATTCAGAATGTTGTACATAAGGCTCCAAGGCTCAGTTGCCCTCCGTTACGAGGATACAAAGAGTTGAAGACTTCCTTACATCTAGAACTGCAACTATACTATGCCAGTGTTTCATAAGATCCGATTTTTTAGTGCCGATAGTTCTCAGTCTATTTGGTCACTAGCTCACTAGAGATAGCTCACTCGCATTGTATTTGCGTATTGAAGTATACTAAGTATACGTAAAATTAGGTACTAAAATGGGTGTCATTGACTATAGAAATTTTTCAGTCAGCGTGATTCGTATCAACCTGAGAGTTTAAAAACAATTCGATTTTTTGAGGTAAATATGGTGACATTAAGTTTTTTACAACAACACAATGTAGGACTCTCTCATGCCAGGTGGACCGATGACGTGGAGATTACAAATAAATAATAATGTATTTTATTGCATTAAAGAAGGCCGTGCATTAAAGAACTGATTCTTAAAATGCTTGGTCGCACTACTGCTCGCTAAGACACTCGACAGCACGTCGCGTGCCGCGTGTCGACGCGACCAGCGACATCGTCTACCAGACGTCTAAATACAGATAAGCTATCGTGTTTCATGACAATTATTATTGATAGCTGTTGCCCGCGACTTCGTCCACGTGGACTTTAGTTAGTTTATAAACACCGTCTTTATTCGGTGTGATTCTTTAAATTGATATAACTTTTTTATTTATAAACTGATTGAAATAAAACAAACACTAAATTTTAAGTGAAGCTTACTATAATACATTAGTGAAAACCGCACCCAAATCGGTTAAGCCGTTTCTAAGATTAGCGAGCACAAACGCACAGACAAACAGATAAACATACAAACAGACAAAAATTCTAACAATCATTGTTTTGAGTTCTATTGCGTTGATAAAGGCCCCCAATAATAGTTTTTCTCATATATCTTCCATGTACAGACAGCGATCAGTTACAGTTTTATTATATGTATATAATATAATATATTATATAATATATGTATAGATAATAAATCAATAACCAACACCGTGTGCGCTGATATGGAGAATTCAATTTCGAATTCTTTTGATCCTGTTGTGTAAACGAACATTTCGCTTATAGTTTCAACCCGAGGTTCTCAAACTTGTTTAGCCCGTAATAAGTAAAAACGTTATTAATTGCTTCCGCTGAAAATTAATGTACACAGAGAACGATGCCAGTGGCTATGCTTTATTTTATGCATACTATACATCGATTTGATTACACATACTAGATATGTTATACAAACAGGCTAAGGCAGGCCCGTTACAGTCTAATAGTGTTATATTTTCAGTGGCTCTTGAATTCTTAATTCATTTGTGATTTAAAAATGGAACATTCTTATTATGTAGTTCTTAAGTTTCAAAATTTGACTTTTTAATGAACCACTCTTTATCTGTTTCATAAATCTTAAAAATCGGAGCAGTACTTCTTGATATTCTAATCAAGCAAACGAAATGACGTACCTATCTGTAACTTGTAACTTGTTTCTACCTGTAATTTATTTTGCTTTATAAACTTCACTTATTTTGTCCATTCCTTTTAAGCTCTAAAGTTAACTGCATCAAACAGGTACTTATGCCTGTACGCTTACACACATATTGTATATACACATATGTTATACACATGTGCACATACTCTCAGTCAAACACACATATGTATGTACTTGTTATGAAAGAGCGGGAGTTTCCTGACACGGGTATTTCTTTTTGAAATTTTTGGACTTTAGCATTTTTTTTTAAATATATAATATACGTCGTATCTTTTACCTGGCCGTGTCTCCTGGACTTGTTATGTTTGCCTCTAGTGGTGAGGTTATTACTGTCCTATCCAATGCCCCCTAATTGTCCACCGTATCCACTTTGGAAATCACTGCTCTAAACAAACTCATCGATAACCATTTGTATTATGAACTGCATGCTGGAGATATTTCAATCAAATGGAGTTATTTGTTTGCTGAAGTACCTATATTCGAACTCTACACCTCAAGACATTAATAGATTAAAATATACTGCACTTTCATTGGATTATTAATTCAGATGATCGGTTCTTGCGCATGGTGGTGGCTCAGATAGATATGGACAGAGCTATGGTCGGAGATTTTTTTTGCAGGATCTAATCCGAAATGGCATGGCTTATATAATCGGCATACTGAAGTGGCAATAGGCAGGGTACACTTTCCGCATTAGTGGCACGGGCGAGAATATCGCCGCGAGAGACTCGCTCGTGTTGTTGGCGCCTTAAATCACATGTTATGAATACATCAGCTGTAGCTATTAAACTACATCATTAGGTATCGCTCTATTCCAAGATTGAATTTGTCGTTTATGGGTCAGTTGTTACTTGTTCACTATTATTCGGTGGTCTCCTTATGATTATTAGTAATCATACGTTTCAAATTGAAATATTGTCAGCTTCAATGTAAGTCTGTCGATATGTTCTTACATCACCTCATTTCTGAACTACAATTAAATATATAGTGCGTAAAAATAATGAATTTTTAATTCTACGTACTATTCAAGTAGGTATACAGGTACACGATTCTTGTAATCAAGAATTCTCACTGATATTTCAAGCAACAGGCAACAGTTAATCCAATTAAATTAAAAATATTTGTGCATGAAACAGTATGACGTCATGTCCGACTGGAAGAATTTCGCGGGTTTCTACTCATTATGATTTCACACAGAAATTATGCCAGGAATGTCAACATTTAATGCCGTTGCCAATAAAACGTGTCCGACGTGAATGCCTGCTTATATAGCACTAACTACATGCATGTCAGGAAAAAATGCTTATTGCAGTAAAATATACGAGTTGACTGGTTAAAGGCATATTTCAAATGTTCAAATGTATACTGAATTAAACAATACACAATATTTTCTTAGGTTTTCGCGATTAGTCACCCCGTGACCACGTCCACTGCAAAGTGTTCGAAACGTCGGGATATAAATAATGTCAAATATACGCGATTTAAACCGTTAAAGTTGTTTAATTGCTATAAACAATACACACTCAACTATCATTGATATCGGAAATTAATAAATCAATACAACAAAAGGAAATCCAGCCGATTGGAACACCGCCAACTCCGTCTAACACAATCGTGGATTAGAGCAAACTGCAAATAGTGTTGTTCTGCAGTTTGATTGATTGCATTGCAATGGAGATGCGATGTCACACACTGTGTGTTATGCTGTCACAGAATGTAAAGCATGTTCGGTGAAACAAACTTGCCTTTGAGCCTTTTTCTACTTAGTGTTATTGGATGAAACGTTTGATCTAATTAATTTACAATAAATAGCTGAATAGCTGTATATTCTCTTGCGCTCTACGACGACAAACGTTGATTCTACAAACAAAATGTATAGATTTTTTTGTGTAGAAAATTTTCTGATCTATATTTTTGTAAAAACCTCTGTTGACCTCTGAGTTATAGCGAAGTTTTTTCGATAAACTGTATTTCGTATTTGTTTGTTGGCCTTGAATATTACGCAGACGCGATATCTATGTATTTTCTAAATGATGAAACGTAAAATGAAGAAACTGAGTTATTTGAAAATAGATTTTGATGATGATATTTCTCATAATTCGGCAATTGTCTGTTAATATTATGCAGTTGCAATAAAAACATGTCATTACCAGTTGGTAATGATAACTGTTTATGAATTTGTATCAAAAAACTTAGTAACGGTCCCTTCTCAATACCTATGGACAATATCAAGGTAACTTCACGTAGTTCGTTTTGTATCTAAGTCACCGTCATAAGTCAGTGCTACTGATGTTTTTTTTTTTTTGAATATATTTATAATACATTTTGTATATTCTTTGCTGAATCTGTTGTAATCAAATGTTAGTAACTTATAAAACAAAATTTCGGCTTAAACCCGATTCCATCTAAACGTCAAATTTCAAGATAATGTAAAAACTTGCAGTCTGTATCATTGAAAACTTAAAATTTCAGAACAAAAGATTAATTTGTGGGTGGCGATTGGATAAATTTATCTATTTAAACGGGTTTTAATGCAAATGTTTACCTTATTTATTTTACTCGACGATTCTCTGTTAAATTAAAGATCCGCTTAAACACATAAATCTGTGTGAAAGACGCGAAAACATCAAATGTTATAGCGATTGGACAATACAATCATCGGAAGCGAATGTTGTACCTATCAAACACAATTGGATCGGTGCCCATATGCCATCTAATTGTGTAATCTTGTTTTGTTTACTTACCTGTATGGGATATTGTCTTTTCATTATCCCTGGTCTGCAGATGATTTTAGTTGAACAGAACATTGACCATAGCGGTCCAGCTATGTAAATTGGATATCAAGGAAATAATTATAAAAGTGAAATAACAATTTGTATATCAAACACTTATAGGCTTTAAGTAGTAATGTTATATTATGTAAGCACTTATGACACCAGGGGGATGCGAGTGCGTAGACGATCTTACAGATTTTCTTCAATTCTCTCAAGAAACCCCATATCGTAGACGAGTGGAAAAACCTCAGACGGTAGCTCCTTCCGCAAACTCCGGGTTCGTGTAATAATCATAATTTTTCGTTTAATGTCACTACTTAACAGCTTTTCTGAACATTTCTCATTTAGCCGATTGAAAATAAACAGAGAGGTAACATTTTTTCTGGCGTTCCAAACCGTCTGTCAGGCTGCGATTGAGCGTTTTAACGCACAAAGGCCTATTCGCAGAGTCCCTAGATAAAATAATCCTTTGACAATTCAAACAATACCTCGTTATACGAAGGAAATGAAAGACTTTAGAGTCATTTAGAGAGTAGACAGTTGGGGATTGTTTTTTTCGTGCCATTAACTCTATGCATTGCCCATACAAAGTTGTCAAAAAACTATTTTGACCTATTTTACCACCAATCAAGTATTTTAAATAACATACCTACCTTTTTTATGGACGAAGGCGGCAGACGAGCATATAATCCACCTGATGGTAAGTGGATACTGTAGCTCATGGACATCCGCGATTCAATGCAACCAAAATTACAAACGCCGACGGATGCCTGCCTACCTTTGGAGATATAGGAATGGATTTGGAGAAAGGGTTGGGAAAATGGGGAGGAATAGGATGGGATGAGAATGGGCTCTGCCATATCTAGTGAGTGAGTGCACTACCGAAACACGTACATACATTGAGGAAATAGGAAAAAGTGGAAAATGCAGTGCATTTCCAGGTAGTCTTCTGTGAGAGAGGGGTAACGTAGCCAGTGGAGCGAGCCCAGCGGCTGTTGGATTGCAGCGTGCACTCTTCCCTTCAAATTACATTATACAAAATTACAACTTTTTTAAAATCGTCGAATGCGAACCATTTCAGTTTATGAATAATATAACAATAATTCTGGGAAGTAGTATTAATTACGAACGTAGCTAAGCCTAATGTTGACAGGCTTGTTTAAAATTACATTCAATAAACTTAAAGGAAGTCATTTAACGTTAGATTTAGGCTACGTGGGAATTGCAAAAATCACGGTACTATGTCTGGTAGCGGAAGTAACCTGGAAATAGGAGCTCATAATACGAAGGCAGATAGATCAGGTACCGTCTTTACTTATAAGTAAAGAGCATTATAAGTAAAGGTACCTGATGCAGTGTAGGGTAGATATTATAATACCTACCCTACACTACATAATAAAGCACTTGCTCCCACATTATATACACATATTATATATAATGTACCTACATATTATATGAGAACTGCAAAGCAAAGTTATTGTCCTTAGACAAAACTTCCGGGTGTTCGAAATGGGTTTTTTTCATGTTTTTATTTGTTAGAAAAATTGTTTTAAACAGTTTTTCTGACACTGTTTCTGACAGTCCATTAGAAACTTCTTTTTAATACATTTGTTAGAAACACTCATAAAAACAAGTGTTTTAAAACACACTGTTAGAATTGTGCCATGTCTGACTATAATGCACTTAAACCGACTTCTTTAAACGGTACTAAGACAACTCGGAACTGTCCCGGTGTCCCAATTAATTAATCCTGGTGCAGGTTGGAAGAACGCCAAAGTATTACCACAGTATGTAGAATGTCAGTAAGCAATTAGCAGGTGTCCGCATGTTTGACAATCCGTGTGGTGCGATTGGGATCAATGCGGTTGTATTACTCTAAGAGATGTCAAACAATCTATACAGCTTGTATATTGTGCACATTTTTCCGAAAGATGAAAACACAATACGCCTAATGTTAAATGTATACTGTCTCCACTAGATGTTCGCATTATTTATGAATAGTGACCGACCAATAGTGACCGATTGAGTCAGTGGCTGCCGGTTTGGATATCGATATTGAGAGAAAGAATGGGCAGGATAAAGTTTTGAAAAGGAAAGTAAGAGTAGAGATGAGAAGGAAATAAAATCAACAAAATACATATATTAAATAAATATATAATACATATATTAAATATCATTATAGTCATAATATATTAAATATTTTAATATATTATGACTGTAATATTTTCTTAGGTTTTCGCGATTACTATACATAGCAATTAAACAACTTTGAACGGTTTAAATCGCGTATATTTGACATTATTTATATCCCGACGTTTCGTTTATTGACATTGACATTTTATTGACATTTTATTTGACATTATTTTATCAATTAGTCACCCCGTGACCACGTCCACTTCAAAGTGTTCGAAACGTCGGGATATAAATAATGTCAAATATACGCGATTTAAACCGTTCAAAGTTGTTTAATTGCTATATTATGACTGTTCTAAAACTAGCCCAGTAGCAAGCACATCGTGTATCTGTGATTGACACAAAAAAAAAAATCAGGAATTCAAAATTCAGGAAAAAATCTTTATTTGTTTTTCACAAAGTATCGAAAATGCATCAAATCATGCCACAGTACTCTTGTCCTAAACGTTGATCTTATGTGCACGTTCGGTCAGGCGGACTGCTGCAGTCAAATACGACTGAAATGCACTACTGTTTTTAAGTATTGCGGCAAGTGAAGCTCTAACAATGGGACTCGAAAGCATTCAGTATTAAAACCAGCCAATTTAGAAAGAGTTTATCCGAATGTGGTTCGCCAATAAAAGTAGTATTCTACTTGAAGTAGTATTATGGCGTTGAATCTGTATTTATTTGTTCACTATATTTGTTAAAGGCGACATTATAATCCCTTGTGCATATGTAATTCCCTCGTCTCGAGACTACATAGTCATGCATAGTATAATTATGTATATAGACTTGTGTAATACAGTATGGACACAGGCTAAAAGGAGCTTGTGTCTTTCAATGGTTAGATTTGACCTTCTTCTTCTCCAAGATCAACACTACACGCGATTTTCCACTCGATACATGTCCTTAGAAAGTTTTTGTTCAAAGGAAAATAATATGTAAAAACCTTTCGGGACGGTCAAATCGTTTGAAACAAACGTATTTGTTCCAACCTCCATTTAACAAACATACAAACTCAAAATTGAAATGATATCAATTTCTATTCATTACCTTAAAATCAAATTATTATTTAGTCAATCTAATGTTTAGTGAAATTCTTGTTTATATGGTTACCGTCTACTCAAGTTATCACTAAGACAAGGCTAAGAATATACAGTCATAAAAGGCCATTTAAAATAAGTTTACACGACAGTGCTTAATTCAGCATTTCGAAAACTGTTAATCAAAGCAGTAACTTCTGATTCCGGACATTTACCAAGAGATAAAACTTATTTAACGCTCAATATTGCATTAAAGACAAATTCAGAGTAGATGTGAAGATTTTATTTTAATTCGAGTACGTTTCTCACTATTTAGGTAACCCACTTCATTTTCATCAGTCCAAAACATTGAATACCCTGAACCCTTGGGATGCAAAATCTGTGTTATTATTACTTACATAACCATATCTGGGTTACAGCCATGAATTAAACAACCCATTGTCCCGCTTCCAACTATTTCGAGTATTTTCGAGGGCACAAAGATGGCTGAAGTGGAGGCCACTCGGACTTTGGCAAGAAATTCTCTGTATCTTTAAATTTTCTGCTTGAGCTGCTAGTAGTCATTATTAAAATTAATGAGACGTAGCTGCTGATTCTGTCAGAACTGTTAGAATTTGAATAGACAAATTTTCGTAGGAGCTTCAACAAATAGTTTTTATCCGGGTCCAATTTAGGGTCCGTATACCTGAATGAGAAAAACAGAAGATCATGTATGGTTGCATGCTATAGAGAAGCACCGCCTGGTTTTTCGATATGGTTTGTTATGATACTCTATAGAAGCGTAACCAACTGTACACCGGTTTAAAATTCGAAATTATAAACTTGGATGAAGCAAAATTCTATTAGGACTTAACTCATATTCATGTTTCTTGTGGTTTCATTAAAACTCCTGTAAGGTAAAGTATCCTTATACCTACTGCAGGAGAACTGAATGCAACTAATTTCAAACACAAAACCAATAAAATCTTTAACGATTGCACTAAAAAGGCGATTTTATTAACAGACTCGCGCTACGGAATTCAAAGAAATTACTACGAAATTAAGACACGGATAACAATCAAATAAATAGGAATAAGCAATTAATTCCCATACAATAGAGAACGCAACGCTCTTAAAACTGGACTACATTATTTTTTGGTGGTACACATAAAAAGCAACTTTATTACATTCCTCTTAAAGAACTAAATTATTCCATCACGATTAAAGAAATATTCGTATTACGAACATTTGGAAATATGGCCCAGTATAACATAAACTAACAACGGTCACTTATCGTTCCCTTTCTGGCCTGATTCACTAGGAGCTGTAGAAGAAGGGGAGATCACCGGAAACTGGTGAGCTGTACAAAAATAAATGGCAGCAGGTCACGTGATCTGACGATTTGTCGTGACGCCTAAACGATTACACGGATCATTAGTCATATTACCACCTTTCCCATCTTTGATAACATAATTTTGTGCTTCCACTCCTATATTAAAGCTTTTTGGTTGTAGCTTGTAGTAAATGTGAATTTTTGGGAGGAATAATTTCATTATTTCCCCTCTCTTTCTTTGTTTACAAGTAGTGAATTAAATCGAGTGAATTGAGCCTTGTTAAGACATCCCTTAAATTTTGGTCAGCGTAAATGATTGTCTGTTTTGTTGGGTTTCCGCGGAAGATCGCTTCTAGGGAAGACGTTGAAATCGGTGCTTCTCGATACTGCGCGTATTGTCCATGGATAACTTACACTTGGAGCCCCCTGATCGAGTGTGCTTCCGCCGTTTTTCTCTTATTTTGGCTCGCAGAGTAAGAGACGAGATGGTTTAGAATAATGACGAATTAGTGCGATCAAAATTCAATATAATATAGTAAAAAAACATATACAACAATTATGGTCTCATTAAAAGTTCTACGTTTACTTCTATCACCATTATCAATATTTTCTTTTAGATTTTTAAATTTCACTGTTTTTGAACTCGTGAGCAGAATTATCACACCCTCTAAAGTCTCCTTGCAAGCTGGCAGGATTTGATCAGGGGGAAGAGCAAAACCGTATTTTCCGTCGTCCCGAAGTTCGAACGTTAGTACATACCTGATGAAAAGCAAAAGCGAAATTTAGAAACGGTCTAATTAATACTTTCAATGAAGGTTTGGAACGAAATCAATTTACGAACGTACGAAAATCTTCAATTTATTGATTTGTTCAAGACGGGCAGTATCAGAATTTTTTTTACGGAAAGGATGCAGACGAGCTGTGAGTCCCTCTAGGTGTAAGAGACGTTGACAAGCCTCTGACTGTGGCGGTAGAAATCTCCAAACATAGGAAGCCGCCTACTCTTGTACTATTTGCTTGTTGAACGCTATTAAATTTTCAAAGCTGTCATTCGTTTTTTATTTCTGGCGGCAATTTCAAAATTAAGTGTTTACGGAAAAATGAATTTCACAACAGAACTTTTACGTTCAATGATTTAACCAGAAACCAGAACAGTCTAAACCAGAAACAAAGTTATGAAAGACTTTAGTGATAAATCCCCATTCAGTGTCACTTGGATCCAGTGGATCTTTCCTTCCGAAGAGTTACCGACGAAAGTAAAGAAAGGACGGAGTGCTGAAAAGAAGATGATTACCTCCTTCTTTGGCAGATCGGGTCGCTTTGATTCTATAAGTTCAGAAAAGTGCAGTAATAGTTCGTTAGATTTCGGCGGCTGGATGCAAAACTTTGGATTTAGCCAAACTTTCGGTTTCAATTTCTGCCGCAGCGGAATGTGCGGCCGAAGGTGTTTTTTGACGGAAGCCGAAGCCGAAGCTTCGGTCGGTTTTAGTCGCGGGGAATACTTCGAAAAACAATAAAGAACTTCCAACTTTATATCTGATTTCATTTTTGAGATTCTAAAAACTTTCTGTGTCCCACGTATTTAGTGATTGAGGACGTTTTATTTTGAGAGAAAGTGGGTTGACATGGACATCATAGACTGATGTCCGTGAATAATAATGAATTAAATAATAAAAGAGTTGGAGTAAAGTTTCAGTTTGTATAAAGAAGGTGGTATGATACGCCAATACTTACGGAATCTTGAAAGCGTGTTTGACCCAATCCGTGCTTGCACCTGATGCTTGGTATCCTGAAATCAGGCAGAACAACTAAGGTTAAGATTACGGAAATTGCGAATTTGCTAAGATGACGTTTGAAGACCGATTGGCGCAGTTAATAGAGACTTTACCTGCTGTGCAATAGGCACCGGGTTCGATTCCCAGTCATTCATTTGTTTGAAGAAGATGTTTGTTTAAGTCTGGGTGTATCTTTGTGTTTGTGTGTCTCTGGACTTATGAGCTAATGACACAGGGAATCCTAATTTGGTCCATTATTATTATTAAAAAGAGCGAAGAAAAGAGGGTAAAGAGAGGAAAAAAGATCGATTGGCCGGTCTAGGAAGTTAAATGAGATATAAATACATACCTAAATTATTTTTGTGCTAAATTTTGTTGCAATCCGTTACCTGCTTTAGTTTTTTTACAAAGTTCATTATATCCCATATAATGTGCCATGATATCCCATATAATCGCACGGCCACGTCGCGCCGCAGCGCGTCTCCAAGTTTGTTTTGCGCGTCGCAAAAATCGACAACGCACATTACAGACGCGGCGGGCAGCAACTCAATGCGATAATTTAAGTCTGTTAGCTATTGACATTCAATTCTTCACGTCGTCGCACAGCGAATAATTCTCGAATTACGTCTGCTAACTGCACCCGTCCATCGCACATTGAGACGGGCCGCGTCGCAGCGCATACCAGCGGCGCATAAATACGGCTGGAAAGCGATCCGCCAGTGCGCTGCGCTACGTCACGATGCGGCCAGCCGGATGTGTGCGATGGTTTACACAAAATGTTTGAAAATGACTCAGGAGGATTTTTTTTGCGTTATGCGCAAACAGAAGTGTTATGCGCTACGATGCGGCGCTCCGTAAGCAAAAAGGAGTGTTATGCGCCGCAGCTCATCGCATTCCATCGCAATGCGGCCCTCCGTAATATGCGCTAGCCTATATATTTACCTATATACAGGTGTACAAACTTACGTACTGACGGTAATTTTGAAGTCTGCTTGTCAAAAAATGAGCACTGAGCGCTCGACGCTACAGCGCTGAGTGAGCGCTAATGAACAACACTCGAACGCTAAACGTGCGTGAGCTTTATGAATCAAATGAAACTTTTGATCATCTTGAGGTTAAAAACTCGAGTCTAGAACGGTTAAGGTTCTTGAGGTTCATTAACGCTGATTTGGCGCTTGAGCGCTCATCGCTCTTTTTAACAACACTAAGTGAAACATTTCCGAAATTCCAAATTCAGGGGTGAACAGTATTTTTTAATTTCCTGTCTGTATTGTAAGTGGTCACTGTTGTCCATGCATACCTTTGATACCAGTAAAAAATAGCAAACCTCAGTCCACTTAGTTTTTTTTTTTTTATAGAGAAGAGGGCGGACGAGCAAGCGGTCTCACGTGATGGTAAGTGTTACCGCCGCCCATGGACACCTGCAACACCAGGGGGTATGCGGGCGCGCCGCCGACCTTGCAAAATCCTATTCACAGCTCTCTTGAAGAACCCCATGTCGTAGTTTAATGGGAAGACCTCTTGAGGCAGTTTCAGTTATTTAGAAATTAATATGTAGACAAAAGATAATATTTAAGATGCATTTATTGGTAATTAAAATTACACACATACACACCCTCACACTGGGGCGCACACACACGCACGGCACACGCAACCGGACACACCAATGCAAACCCAAATCAACATGTATTATTAATAAAAAAAAACACCTATTACATGCGGACAATCTATTAAATACTGTATATAATGTCAGTGTAATCTGTATTTGGCCATTATCACTAGCAATATATTAGTTAAATAAGTTATATAAAAGGCTGTAGATTACATAAATTAATTAATTAAGTATCCAGACCTCGATTCCTAACTGAAAGTACCTACTTTCAGTTTCTTCTAAGATTTCTTCTAAGTACTTCTTCTTCTATGTATGCTAAGCACCTACTCGTACCTAGATACCACTTCTTACCAACAAGAAGTAAAGAGGCACCTAGGTAAAGCAATAGGTTCTCTGTTCCATATCTTATTTATTTACTTGAACATAACAGAAGGTACATTACAGTTATAAGAACCAATAAGTACCACTCACTCTGGAAGAAAACATCTAAAGCGCGCGCCACGAGCCGGAAGACTTGCGATCATTAACATGAGATCAGCCAAGACTGGATGGAAAAGAGATTCGTATGAAATCATCAATCACCGACCACTTTATTAGACAACTCATATTAAGGTTCAATAACCCCATAACTTCATGCCATAACCGAAATTCTTCCTGCTCGTGGAGGGCGCTTTGTATATTATATCTTTATATTTCAAAAATTCTTTCACAAATAGGAAGCTACATTATCCGTGTCTAATATAGGCTATATTTTATTTTGAAATTTTGAAAAAAGGAACTTATAAACCGAAGCGAAGCGAGGGCGGGTCGCTAGTATAACGCGACATCGGTGCATTAAGTCGGAGGTTAGTACGAGATGAATCTTAATATTTTGATAAATAACTGAAAATACTCCTTATTAATGAAAGTGGTAAGAAGGAGTTACCATCTACTTTTTACCTACGGTCTCGTATGTTGTACCACACTTGTACACCGTGTTGTGTATGTCTAAAATGCGTTTGACTGCTTCACTCGCCATATTATACTGGAAAGAGATTGTAATACACGAATGAGTGACAGAAAGTGAATTGAGTGACGAGAAAGTTAGAATAACACAAGTGAATGACAATGTCATTTCGAGAGGCACAGCACACATTACGATCCCATAGCCTTTGGGCGTACTCGACAGGTCAAATTACCTTTATCTCATAGAAGATTACTGTAAAATGTACCACGTACCGGTTTCGGGTCTGAGAGAGATTTATGAGAGTCCATTTTACTTTCCATCCGTCAAGTTGGAGGTGTAATGGAAGAAGAAATGGAATCCCACCGAATGGAGTGTGTATTGAAATAAAGGAGTAAGAAGTTTTTCATTACCAGTTATATTCTCCATTCCCTATCCTATCCAATTCTGCCCGAGAACAAATCTGGGATGTAAAAGGGTGTCGAAAAGTCGTCATCCTTAGTGTAATGTGGAGAATGAGTAATGGCTTTATCGTATTTTAATTCCTATTTCACATCCTTCCCTACTCCCAGATCTCCAAAGTAGGCCACGCATCCTGGAATGTGCCCTATCTGTTCGTCTGCCAACCTCTTTCTATAAAAAATGTAATGATTAATATGATCAAATTCTTTCAATTTCAGTTGACTCTTTTGACTTTCTAAATCATCAGCATTAGAACCAAGTATAACTGAAAGATTATTAAAGAATTTATAATTAGCAGTTAATAAAGATGATGGTCGTTCGATGAGAAGAGCCGATGATTGTGTGTGGTTTGAGAGAGGCCTATATCCAACAGTGGAAAGACATAGCCTGATGGCAATGGAAAGACAACAAAGTTTCACTTACCACTTCATCATAATTATCACGGTGTTCTTTTGTGTGTGCGTAAGGTATGATCAAATACTGTCCATATGAGTGGAAGCTTAGGTAGTATAACAGGTTTTTGGTATGTTGTCTTATAAAATTAGCCATAGCTATGCTTTCCGGCTCAGAAAATGCTTTCGGTCCACAGTAGATTTCATCTCCTTTTACGGGACTAATTCCTACGGCTGGTGCAAAAGACAAAAGGTTAAATACATAAATTACATGGGCCGTGTCATGGTTCTATTATTCACTGGATACCATACTATAACATCAGCCTGTGCCACAGCTGGATATATTCCTCTCCTAAGGATCTCTCCTAATCACTACCGGCGACTTTCTTCAAGTTGTCAGCCCACCTGGTGTTGCAGGTGTCCATGGGCGGCGGTAACACTTAACATCACGTGGGACCGCTTGCTCGTCCGCCCACTAATCTATAAAAAAAAAAAAAACCTATCATTCGAATTCCTTTACGTCTCTCATTTTGGACTGATGTTGACATACATTGCGAATGTCCGGAGGTGATTTAAAAATATTAATAGATATAGGAACGCTCTTTATTATAACAATCAAGGCTGGGCGGAATTAATGATTGCCTGGCATGATTGCTGGAATGTACTTGCAATAAAGGCCTCGTTTGAGTACAGAGGAGGGGCCGTATTCTTTCTGTGAAAAACTGCTGAAGAAGTCCAAAACATGTCAATATAAATAACATTGATTGATTGATTAACAGTATTCTATTGATGCAGACAAATTTTAGTTTGATGCCGAAAATTTTCTCTTTACACATCGCGATATTAATTAATTGCATCCGGAGACGTACTATTTTTTTTTATTATTTGCAAATATTTACTGTCACTTACTTCCAAAAGCTACATCGAAATTTCTATTCAAATCCACACCATGCATATTTGTCCTCCTCATTCTGTCCTATAAAATTGTTACCTATTTATTATTATACAATCGAATGGTAATTAAATAAATACATAACAAAACCAAAAATAAATTAAATAACCGTAGTATGGGTGTATTCATATCCATCAGGGTTTAGTATAGGAACAAAGTACCATTCATACGACCACGCTATAAACTTTAGCATATCATTATTACTGTTTCTAGCACGAACCAATTGAGAAATAATGTAAGTGATGAAAGTAGGACTGATCCATTCTCTGGCATGGATACCACCTTCCAAGATGACTGTGAACCTGGATATAGAAATGTTGAAATTAATTCAAAATAGATAAATATGTAGCAGTCACTCGATTATAACGCTGCGAGTTGTAAAACGTATCGCTGTCACGCTCATACGTCGTCTCGTTCACGCAACTTTTGCCTATTTGATTTGTGTAGTTCTTATTGGTGGATTTAATTAATTAGATCCGAGAGATGTATTTATAATTGGCATATCTGTGTAAATAAATTATCAATTCCATACAAAGTAAGCAATTGGCTCCATTAAAGTACACTAGTTAGAGTACACTTATCCCAACAAGGGTATATAAATAATCGGCCGATATAATAAAAAACGTCAAAATACTGTAATATTTTAAATACTTATTTGTACAATAATTAAATTACGAGTACAACAATTTTAATTAAAATGCACCGTTAAGGAAAATGACACCGATTTTGAATATTTCCCGTACATTTTAGAAAAACTCTATCTTGTTCGATAAACGTGGAGTTTTAAAAGTGCTATTTCATAATATCCGTTTACATAGATGTATATTGGTATTGAATCTTTTTTGATGTCTTGACAGGTAGACATCGTCGTAATCTTAAAACTACCCAACCGATTTGACTCACTTACGAACTTAGGCCAAATATATTTTTATGTCAAACATATTTCGGCGGACATCTGGAACAGCAATCGGTCGGAACTAAAAATAATTATATATTGATTAAATCATACTTCACACTGTAATACCTAGCTTTTTTTCGTCCCGCAGCAAATTTAACGGCCATAATATCACGGTTTTGATAAGATTTCCCGATTGACATTATTTCTAACTGTTTCGGGTAAATTCTACTTAAGTCCTTGAGATAATTGTAAATATCTTGCAAGCGAAAATAGTTGTTCCAATTATATGATTCTGTATTTCTTCTGATGTATGTTTTCACTGTCTGCATATCGAAGGCACTAAAAAAACGATTTAAAATAATAATTTATAACATGTAGACACGGTTTGTAAACCATACATATAATAAAACTGTAAACTGGTTTCGTCTGTATGTGAGGAACTAGATAAGTTTTGCGAAAAAGAAAAATAATCTGCGGGTTTCAATTTTTTTATCACATTTTGTTTAAATACTCTCCACTTGCATCTATACAAAGTTTAATGAGTCTGAACCAATTTTTAAAGCATTTTTTCCACTCTTCCTCAGGTACTTGTAAGGAGGATGGCCTAAAACTTTAACCGGGGTACTGTCCAAAAGTCTTTTGTTTTAAGCGCTGAGTGAGCAGGCGCGTTGACATGGTGCAGCAGCAGTCAGCGGAGACCTGTGTTTGGACGATTGTTACTCACTACAATGAAAACGTTTAGTTTTTGAGCCTCGGTGAGGTTGTGCGACACTCAGTGCCATACTATCCTCCTGACTCGTAGATGCCCATGTAATATTTCATACATACTCCCCGATGGTAAGATAGTTTTTCAGTTACCATGAGTAGTTTCGCAGAAATTGAGAAAAAATCAATCCAGTCCTAATATATCCAATTTATTTATTTGATTCTCAAGTGATTCTTTAATTTTTAGCACGGTGTATAATTATTTTTATAGCGTTTCTATACAAACTGATTGATACCATAAAAAAAACAACTCGAATCTACCAACTTGTTCTAGTCACCAAACTTACTACTCAATGTACCCACTTGTTATAGTCACCAAACTTACTACTCAGTGTACCCACTTGTTACCATATAGTCACCAAACTTACTACTCAATGTACCCACTTGTTATAGTCACCAAACTTTTAAATCGAGTTTTCTCAAAATTATGATTACGTAAGATAATCGGTTTTGGCTGTAATGGACGATATTATGTTTGTCAAACCTTTGCAAGTCCTTTATAAGTGTTGACAAATATATTTCATTATTGAAAACATCTTGCAAAAATAGGTCCTTCTCATCAGGTGCTATGGTGAAATCTACAGGCATGTAGAGCATTCCAGGTTCCCTCCAGTAATTCACTTTATAAACGCTTTTTATATTTTTGAAAAATAACAAATGTTTTTCATTAACGGGTATACCCCGAAACAAAGTGTAGTTGTAATATTTTACGCAATCATAGTTTTGAATATTGAAAAATGCAGTAGCAAGTAATACTTGCAGAATTTTTGATAATAACATTACAGAATTAACATTTTATTAAAACATAACCGATATAAATTGTCAAGGATTTATTGTTGGACTGATTTTTGCATTATAGTTTGCTTTCAGAAATGACAGTTTCAGAATGTCATTTCTATTATTATCAGAGGGAACATTTTTATCAGCTTTTTGCTTTAATAAAGAAACCATGAGCTTCCCAGAAGATCATACAGAGTTTAGAATGTGAATAGTCTATGCTTCTTTTATCTATGATTTTGGGGTAATAAATTTTCATCTGGCAGCATTTAAGTACGCGACACGTTCTAACGTTTATTGTTCTTAGAATAACGCGTCTGCGTCGCGATGCACCACGCCGCAATGCTTGACGCAACTCATCGCAATGCATCGCAACGCGCTACCTAGCCTTAGATCTGTGGTTCATTAAGAGTTCATCTATTTTGTTTAAGAAAGAAGGCAACAGTCGAGCAGAGTTCATTTCCATCCCATCCTATACTAACCCTCCCCGTTTTCCCAACCCTTTCTCCGAAACCATTCCTATATCTCCAAAGGTAAGCAGCACATCCGGGGTGTGTGCCAACGTTTGTCATTCTGGACTGATATTGGCATGTATAGCGGATGTCTATGGACGACAGTATTCACTTACCATCAGTAAGTGGACTGTATGCTCGTCTGCCGCCTTTTCCATAAAAAAGGTAGTCCCATCTGGTGGGAAATAGATACTGTCGTCCATGTCTATCTTCAATTATCACCGTCGCGCTGGTTATAATTTAAAAATCCGTGGAAACATAGTGATACAATCGGGGATATGAACATTTACCCCACGGCTTCGTCGGAGTGGATTTTAATTTAAAAGTATTTGGCTTCCCCTGGAAAAGCAAATACTTTTTTTGGGATAAAAAGTATCCCACATCCTTCTCCAAATTTCAGACTACCTCCCTGTCAAATTTTATTGAAATCGTTTTAGTAGTTTGGTCATGAAACCGTAACAAACAAAGTGACAAACAAATACACTTTTGAATTTATAATATTAGTGTGGATGTGAAACTAAAAATAAAACTACAATTTTCTTCACTTTAATGCATTAAAAACATGCAGGACAATAATACAACTCCTTCTCTTGCAGACGACGCTCTGTTCCTGTAATTCACATATCTGAGCTTGGCAGTCATCAACTCCATAATTCCGGTCAGGGCCTCCTGACACGATGGTATGATTTGCGTGGGAGGAAGAGCGTGACCATAAGTACCATTGTCACGCAGATAGAAAGTGTATACGTACCTAAACAAACGAAAAATACTTGTTTTATTTACAAGCCGTGTTCATGTGAGTCATAGACTGTAGGGTCCAGAAATAAACATATATTTATCTATTTATTGTATATTGTAGGTACATTAAAATTACAATATCTAATAATGACGTTCTAACACCCTGGAAGGGCACAGAAAAGTTAATCTAAAATACATACACTAATAAAATTATTAATTGGCTTTTAATTATTTTCGAATTATATATTAATTTAAATTTAATGTCAAATTATTCATTTTTATAGAATAGGGAGCAGACGAGCATACAGTCCACCTGATGCTAAGTGGATACTGTCGTCCATAGACATCCGCGATATATGCCAACATCAGTCCAGAATGAACACATGTTGGCACGGCCCCGAATGCGCTGCTCACCTTTGCAGAATAAAGAATGGATTGGGAGAAAGGGTTGAGAAAATGGAGAGGGATAGGATGGGATGGGAATGGGCTCTGGTATACCTCACTCACTACCGAAATACGTACGCACATATTTCATTTCATGTCATGTGAGTGTCAAGTGTGTGTATGTGTGTACACATGTCAAGGCAAGAGTAAATTAAATTGTCAAGAGAGTCCCCGTTAAGTTAATTTAATTATTTAACCGCTCTTTGATTATTTATACTTTATACTTTTCTATTATAATAAAATGGTAACAATACTGGTGTGAACATGATTTTTGGAATTTTTATCTGTCTGTCTGAATGCGCATCACACAAACTACTCGACGAATTTTAATAAAACTTAGCATAGTTATAACTTGTGTGCCAGGTTAACATTCAGGATACTAAACTTTACTCTAAGGATACTAAGCTGCCACACACGGCTTTCCGCAATTCTCATCCAGCCTCTACCGGCAAAATTTTTTCACGTCATTAATCCATTTGGCTGGAGGGCGTCTCTCATGCTGTGCTTTTTTGCGGCACATATGGCCCCTTCCCATTGTCACTTCAGCTTACTAATTCTGTGAGCTCTCATGGCAATGCAGAATTCATTATATTGTTATTGCTATACGTTCCCATTTAGCAAAAAGCTGGTATATGTTACTTACGGAACTTTAGCCGCCTTTTTAACCCAAGAGCCACTATAGCCGGATACACGTGTACCTGAAAAGAAAATGACCGTCCACTTTATACCAGTGAGGTCCAAAAGTTTCTGGCCTGATATATTTCTAGATTTCTTAACAAAAACAAATTATACGTTATTGTAATTGTAATTTATGCTGATTATTCTTGTATATTTTTTAAAATCAATCAAAATTAGTTCAATCCTCGTTAGTTTTGATTCCTCGCCTCTTAGAACAACAGGATGTCGATAGATCTTTTAAACTGTTTAAACTGAAATGTTAAAACTCAAGGCGGACTTAAGGGGTAGAAGACTTTCCACTGATGATGAAGTGACCGTTGCGGTTTTCGCCCATTTTAAAGATAAGACTTCTGATTATTTTTATACTGGAATAGAAATGCTTATTAAACGATCCGAAAAGTGTGTTCAAATAGATGGATGGATTTTATTGAAAAATAAAATTTGTTTCATGAACATGCGTGTCCTTTTTCTTTCTCAGGCAGGAAACATTTGGACCTCCCCTCGTATGTCCAGACAGGCGGTCCGTCGGACAGTTATGATCTACCGGTAACCAAGATATCCCAGTACTGACTTTATGACCTCATTTGCATAGGAATATAACGGAGACTGTTCCGTTTATACGTCAGATATAAACGCGTATATGCTTCCTAAAGATAAATCAATATATCCGCTTATATAGTTCAATTTGAGGTCTCACTACACACAGCTCTGCACTCGTGTACACGAAGGCCACGACGAAAAAACCGTGAAACTAACCGCGTCACCAGTGTTGTATGTGCCACTATGAGAGTTTGTTAGCACACTCGGCGCAGCACGCCTCGACATATGCACCGTGAAAACACACGGCGATATATTGAGCAATGTTGTATGGGGTTCTATGGGAGTTTGTTAACGACATCGGACGTTTTCACGGCGCGCAAATATCCGTGACCATCTACGCTGATTCGATTTTTGAATTATTTGAATTATGTTTTCTTCGCTTAACACTCAAAGGGAAGTTCACACCTAATATACGCTAGCCATGTCTCCAATGGCGGTATGTCGTGTCATGTGCTCTACGGTTTTTCTATAGATAGTTTCTCTACAGGGCGGCGAACTCGTCGTACCGTAGGAAAATCGTTTCGTTAACAAGGGGACGAAGGAGTGTATGATCCTAATAAAGGACCTTCAAAAGTGACACAGACATCGACATTACTTTATTCTGACACAACAAAAATAGGAATGAACACGTAAGCGATTTGAAACATAACAAAAATATGAAACACATAAAAAGTAAGAAAGAGACTCATTCGAGAAGTTAGACGTGCATTACGAAGCAACTCTCCAACTAGTCTGCAACTCAGTGTTAGCTGCGGACAAGCCACAGAGGTCTTGTTTAGTGGAAACTTTATTTAAGAATCAATCTTTTTGTCTTTTCTTTGATATATTGAAAAGAAAGTTATCAAAACTTACCAAAGTTATCATATGTTGTACCAACGTCGTATCTGGTGCCGTGTCTTCTAAATATTTTTGCAGCTGCTTGCTGAGCATAATTTTCCTGTAAGTATAATGTAAAATATAGAGGCTTAGGTCTTAATATTTCGAGTACACATTCGTGAGTTGTTTTGACGACTTAAGAAAAATCCATTTCATGCCATTCCATTCCATCCATTCCTCTCTCACAGAAGATGACATTTCCCATTTTCTCAAATTCCGCATTGTACGTACGTGTCTCGGTAGTGAGTGAGATATGTCAGAGCACATTCCCATCCCATCCCATTCTATCCTATCCCTTCCCATTTCCCCAGCCCTTTCTCCAAATCCATTCTTACATCATTAATGGTAGGCAGCGCATCCGAAGGCGTGGCAAAGTTTGTCGTTCTGGACTAAAGTTGGTCCACGGACTAAAGTCTAAACGGGTGTCCACGGGCGACAGTACCCACTTACCGCCACGTGGACTGTATGCTCGTCTGACATCTTTCTAGGTATAAAAAAAAAGAAAATCACGTGACTGATATTTTTGTGTCCCAAAGGAACCTATTGTAACTCAAATAAACTAGTAAATATAACTCAAGAACTACTATAGGACCTAAATTTAGGAAGGGAAGAAATAATAGTCGTATTAATGGGTCACGAAGGAGTACTTTAGTTAATGACTGTCGTGTTATTAATATATATTGAAACAATATACAATGACTAATATATTTACTTAGTTTACTAACAATGGTGCCATTTACTGATAATTTAAGAACTCAAAAGAAACACTTTAAAACTTAAAATAACTGAGGTTCTGTTATAAACGGCTGGACTCAAGGCAGTTGCTCGACTAGGGGCTGCACTCAAAGGCACTCAAATGGCGTCAATAATCTTAAAATGAATATATTTAAAAAAAAACTAATTAAAATGTCCTTACCATCTCCGAATAATTTTCAATATGTTTTATCCTATCTGAGTAAGGGATAACAATCTTCTGTCCATATGCGTTAAAGGCGAAATAGAATTTGAGACGGTCCTTATGTTTCAATATAAATTCAGAAAGTGCCTTAGACTCGGGTTCAGAAAATGGTTCAGAACCACAATAGTACTCATCGTTCGGATTCATGCTTGTATCGTGTTCTAAAATACAATTTAAAGAATCTTAAAAGACCAGAAGAAAACTTTCTCATAAATCCTCATTCATATACTCATAATACTCATTAATAAATCCGAAATTGTGTTTAGTTTGTTTACAAACGTAGATTAGATATAGATGTAACGTAGATGTAACAAACAGATGTTTATTATATTTCCACAGCTAAGCTGCTAAACTAGTGTTGTGAAAATAAGCGCTGAATGCTCGATCGCTTAGTCAGCGTTAATAAACCTTAAGAATCTTTACATTAACAGTTTTTGACTTAAGCTTTTAAAATGAAACCATCAAATGTTAAATATTTAGACTGTAAAGGTAGTGACCGGCGCTCATGTAGTGCTCGAGTGTCGAATGTTCAATAGTAATTTTTACAACACTATATTAAACCGATTTAAAAAAAATTGTCGGTAAATAGTCTAAAATCTGAGACGGACACGGTATACCATTTTTATCTCGGAAAATTAATTCGGATTTCCAGGAGAAGTCAATTCCTTTTGAAACAAATTCTACGTGGTTGAAGTCGCAAAAGCTAGTTATATCATAAATTTAAAAGTTTAAGACACCCATATCAGAGGTCTAGTGGCATATATGAAGAATTTTTATGCAATAGGTAGCAAAGAGATACCTATGCGTTCCACTTGATGGTATGTGGCTCTGAGAAATGAATGAATGAGTATAAATAAATATGAACCTTCTGCTTAGTTTTGGTATCTCCAATGTGAACCACAGGACCACTTACAATTACGTCTACAATACACCAACACATTGATTGTCCTTGTTAAATTCAGACTCCTCGGGTTTCTACAACCGCACCTCCCGTCACAGAAGTGCAGCGGCGCACCCGCATACCCCCTGGTGTTGCAGGTGCCCATGGGCGGCGGTAACACTTACCACCACGTGGGACCGCTTGCTCGTCCGCCCACTAATCTATAAAAAAAAAAAAAAAAAAGACTTCTAAACTCATTTGGAACCAAATTCTTTTATCCACAACCCAGAGAATAGCAAGTTACTTAGCGCTCGATTTAGTTAGGCAGTTACGTAAAATAACAACAGTCTTCAATTCTTGGCTAAGAAAAGTAGGAAAATTCCTTATTCCTTTTCTAAAACTGGTTTAATCAGAAAATTATTTAGCATATATATAAATATAAAATTAGTGCTTAAATATGTATGTTTGATAAATGATAAATATTTACTTCCAAAAGTGACTGGAAAATTTCTGTCCAGATCAACGCCTATGCCAGATCCAGTGTATCTTCTATTTTTTCTCCACATGCGGTCCTGAAATAGATGAAAGAAATATTCTTGATTGTATTTTACTTCATACTACAAGAGGTCTTAAACAGGAAAGCAACAAGAACGAAGTAATAATGATTGTTTGACAAAAAGGAAATTTTGTCTGATTGGAAGACACGGAACACTTAGTCGGTTATGAAAAAAGAATTATTTTATTGACAACGATAATATTAAAGGACAATAAATTGAGCGGAAAGTGGAAAATAAATTAATATGAATTGGTGTGCCAATCGGCATCAACTCAGCATAATATATAGCAGCGTGAACTGTGATGCTGATTTTCAGCTGAATTCCGCACCGGTGACCACGGACTGTCCACAACAGAATAATTAGACATGGTAAGGCCAATAATTAGACTGTTTATACTGACTCCAAAAAGTCGATAGTAGTGATGACAGTTCTATAGACATTTTAGTGAATTTAGAGAGATTGTCTATAGACATTTTAGTGAATTTAGAGAGATTGTCTATAGACATTTTAGTGAATTTAGAGAGATTGTCTATAGACATTTTAGTGAATTTAGAGAGATTGTCTATAGACATTTTATGTTATTAGATAGTCGTGGTGGATGGTAGTAGTGTTAGTAATTTTGAAGAACAGTGGTAATGTAGAGGTACTCAACCTAGTAGAGGCATTCTCCACTCATCCTCGCGAGGTTGTGAGTCGGAAATCCGACCTGTACCACTAAGCTTCTTCGGCGGTGAAGGAATACTTCGTGAGATAATACTCATTCCATCAGACATAGAGCCAATAAGACGAGATATTTCTTCGAGATTGCAATGAAGATATGAGGAGGCGAGTGCACGCTGCAATCCAACAGCCGCTGGACGTGCTCGACCGGCCACATTACCCCTCTCTCAAAGAAGACTCCCTTGAAATGTACTATATTTCCCACTTTATCTTATTTCTCTAATTTCGCATTTCGCATTTCGGATTTCGGTAGTGAGTGAGATGTGCCGAGAGCCCATTCCCATCCTATCCCTCCCCACTTTCCCAACCCTTTCTCCAAATTCATTCCAATAGCTCCAAAGGTAGGCAGAGTATCCGTGCCAATGTTTGTCATTTTGGACTGATGTTGGCATGTATTGCGGATGTCCATGGGTGACAGTATCCACTTACCATCAGGTGAGCTGTATGCTCGTATGCCGCCTTCTACATTAAAAGAAAAGTGAGAGTGGAACTTCATAGGCAAAATATTGGGATAGTGATAAACTGCTGAGCATCACACAGCCTGCTATTTGCCATTTTTGGATAAAAATTGAGAATTTGGTCATTACCGTTTTCATAGAAAAATGGAATCCATCAGGATTTACCACTGGAATTAGATACCACGTATACTTTTGCGTTAAATACCGCAGCTTTGGCCTTTTTAAATTCTCGGTATCAAGCAACTGATCTATCAAATACGTAACAAATTCGACTGTTATCCATTCATTACCATGAATGCCACCTTGTATTATCACTTTGTTTCTACTATTCGACATTTTTATAGTCATAGCATAGATGTCTCTGCCTTCAGCTGATTTTCCAATGCTTTCTAACTTGGATATGTTAGGATAATTGGCTGCTACATCAACAAGCCATTGGTATGTATCATCTATACCATGGTAGTACTCCCAGTTGAATGATTCCGAACGATATCGTATGTACTGTTGCATGACTTGGTTGTCAAAAGCTCTGCAATGTAGAGCAAAACAAAAGTTACGAGCGATAATTACCCTCGATCGGTTTATGACAGATTCTGTACAGGACAAATTCTGGAAAATTATTATCCAATCCAATTATTATTTGTTACCAATGGATCCAATTATTTGTTTACCTTGTTTAATGTTATTATTTTTTACTTTCCTAGATTTGTTTTGACATGTTTTACCATTCTTTATTTTTGACATTTATCATGTTGCTTTTATTTACATTTTTTGACAATAATTTCCTGCTAAATAATTATTTTTTTTGAATTTCATTTTTTAATTCATCATTAATAGTTACTTTTTTGTTTAGTGATAGAATATGAATTTAATTTGGGTCTAAATATGTATAAACATTTAAATATTTACTTGTACGCCTTAGATTGATTAAGGTTTTCTCGATGTAATACTAATTTTATTGTATTCACATTCTGTCACAAATAAATTTATTATTATTATATTATAGAAAAAGTATTACAAACTCACTTTTGAAGGTCTATTATTAGGTCCTGAGCCGACAAATTGAAGTGGGCTAATCTTTCCAAAAACAAGTTTTTGTCCGTTGGACCGACAATGATCTGAACGTTCTGATGTAGTTTGCGGGGTCTCTTCCAAAACATAACATCTAGATATTTCTGTTTGTCTAAATTATCTAGGAATTTCAAATGGTTAGGTTTTGTGGGTTCTATGTTGTAAAGAGCGTAGTTATCATATTTCCTACTGTGGTTTAATTTGAAATTTGTGAATATTACTAAAATCACTGTAAAGACGTTGAATTTCATTTTAATTAAGTTTAATAAATATCTTAAAGTTATTTACTCTGTATCAGAACTGTACTATTTTGCTATTTGAATAAAATGGCTGTCACTTTTGACATTTATATTTCTAGCATAGATATATGGGTCTTTAAAGGTTTTAGATATAGGTATTATTATGTTCGACGAAATACTGTATAGTTCCAAACCATGTCTCAGTCTGTATTTCTCTATTGCTAGACAATTAGGTCTTAAAGATAAAGGCCCCTCCTGTAAAGGGGGGGCCTTTACCGCCTCTTCCCAGAAAGATTTCTAAAAATCCTTCCTTAGCGAATACGTATGTCGTAAAACATATTCACTGTGCAAATTTCAAGTTTCTGGCTTCAGCGGTTTCGGCTCGGCGATGATGAATCAGTCAGGACATTCTTATATGTACCTATATAGATAGTGTGTTTAAAAATCGTAAAATCGGTAATACATATAGGTACAGTTACAATATTTAAATGTTGAGCAGTGGCTTCTATTTATGTAGCTTTAACTATACCGCTTCAAAAGATAGTGTCTTTTATTCTTAATTTGTCAATATTAAACAAATATCGACAACATATACTATGTATATACATAGTATATGTTGTCGATATTTGTTTTAATTAATTCAATATATAATGCAATACGATGTAATTCAATGATGGCACGTCACAGTCGTACCTGTCAAACATAACAGTATTTATAACACGACAAAATTAAGAGTTTTGGGTAATATCTCAACGATTATTTCTTGTGACCGTAAATATACACACTTTTTATAGTTGAATCATAAAAATATATCAATGAGAATACTAAATCCAAATGAATAATAAAACCGGGGTTGTTCGGACGCATAAACTATGTAAGTATATGTAAAATCGGGCCCTTACAGATTTATTGGATGGCCATAAATTCACCCGTCTATTACGAACACAGTGACCATTTTGTCCTTTGAATAAGGTTTTGGACAGTCACATTTGTGCTACAATACCTTCGATTCGTATTACGTCTAACTTATGTTGTGGACATACAACAAGAATAATGATTTGAAACGTTATCTGAGTAAATGTATCTTAGAAAAAATGGCACATTTTGAAGACATGCAAAAAAACTGAATAAAAAAAAATGATAAAATTTTCACTGATTTAAAATCAATCTGGAAACTTGGAATTTCAGATAAGACAAACATAATAATAAATTAAATTACTTCTGGTTTCGTAAAACAGTTCATAATGCCTTTCAGAAACGGCCTAGAAGGGCAGAAAGGGCCGTTATTCTTTGATTACTGGTCATACATGGAAATCCGCAATACATGGAGAATGGGTTGGGAAAATTCGAAGGGATGGGATGGGAATGGGCTCTGGCATATCTCACTCATTACCGAAGCACGTACGTACATTGGAAAAATAGAATAAAGTGGGAAATGCAGTACATTTCAAGGTAGTCTTCTATGAAGGGAGTGGTGACGTGGCCAGTAGATTCTGTTTGATTCGTCCATCAGTTTGTAGAAACCGTTGAAAAATTAAACAAAAGAACATAATGAAATGTAATTTTATTTCATGTATAAATACGGACTATTTTGCCAGTTACTATTCTGCCACTTCTTCTGTAGAAAAAGGAGGAGCGTACAATAAATTGGACAATATAAAAAAAAAAAATACTTTTATCGGAAATATATTTTGAACACATCGACCAGCATATTAGACAAAACTAAATTCCCACTAAGTGCCAGATCTTGTATCCCAATTGCTACAGATTTATCGTACTATAATAAATTCCCTGCCCTTTTCCGGCCCATTAAATAAATACCATGAAAAGTATCTAATAATGCGAAATAATTTTGCGGGTACCCCTCCATATATTTTGTTTTATTTTATTAGAGGGTCATTTAAGGTTATTTGTTAACTCCCAACTTGATAGGTGGGATATATTTCAACTCGAAAAAGGTACGAATAATTTTTGAAGCCTTTGATATAAGTTATATAAAACGTTTGTTAAAAGTTGAAGGTTGAATAATTAATTTTTCATAAATCTATTTTTTTATATTTATCTTATTCTTTTACATTTATTCCAATATGTGGGCATGCTGAGGTGCAGAGCCTATCGGCAAGGATATCGGCACCGCTACGCACCCAATGATAATTATTAAAACATTGTATTTTTCTATTGATATCACTTTCTGTATTACCTATATATTTTGTTGAATAAATATTTATTTTTCTATTTACAAACTTGTGTGCAATTACAAGGGAAACAAAAAGTTTGATTTCGTTTAAGTATTTCATTGCTTTTTAAGTGTATTTTAATTGTTGAATCATTCATCCAGCCGACGGGCGTCGCACGTTGTACTTCTCGTTTTCATTCAAAGGCTCGTCTTTTCCATCGTTTGTCCGTCAATACAAATGCATTGCAATACAAATGCAATGCAACCAACCCCTTCAGTATCCACTGTTGGACGTGGGCCCCCTCATGCACATTGTCCTGTGTATGAAGGATGTATGGCCTCAAAGCGCCACGCTGGCCAAGCGGGTTGACGAGTCCACGCTTATAGAGGTGGGCCTCAGGCTTGTGGAAACCGCTTTGTGATGCTTTTTTATACACCACACGGCAGCATTATAATTTCCTAAGCTTCCTAATTCTAAAAGATACAAACATAAAAACATCAGACACTATTTAAAGACACATCGTATTGCTTCGTTAGTTTCTTACAAACTAAATGTCGTCTGCGCTATTACGAGATACAAAATTAATTAGCAAAAAGGGACAAATATAAAAACAGACGCGCACCGTCGTTGGCGCCGACTTTCAGCATTATTCACAGAAACTTATTCGTGCTGAAAGTTGTTTCAGCTATTCGCATTAAACTTATTTTTAAATGAGTCGGACAGTTCTTCTACTCTTTTGGCGGCGATCCTGTTTAGTTGATTAAAACATCTTCCTTTTAAGTAAATTTTGGCGCCGCTTTATTGTTGGGCCACATTAAATTTTTCGAACGCGGCATTCTTTAGAGAATGACAGCTGTCACCGGGATATAACGACGCAAAAAGCAATTACAATCTGGCTTCGCGCAGCGCGCGCGCCGCCGCCGCATAAAAAATCATTCGGTTGTCATCGTCGCCACCACAAAAATAAAGTTTCATCAAAACCATTAGATATAAATTCGGGTCGCGACCCTAGTGATAGTGAGAGAATAACGTCAAGATCATCGGCGGCCCTAGATGTGCTGCGCCTGGAGCCTCCTGGACATGTACCATAATCATTTTCATTTCGGCTATTTTTCACATATCATTTGCACCCGCACACCCCGCATCCCGCAGGTCCTGCGTCCCAGATCCTACCAGATCCTCCTTAAAAGCATCAATCGTTGCCCAGGGTGAAGTAACGTTACGATCTATTCAACCTTTTAGCCCCCCTTTTACTAATTCAACTTTTTAGCAGATTTTCGACCCTGAAACTCGACTTTGCTGGAATTATCGACACCAAGATTCCAACTACCCTAGGAGACCTCGTGACGGGTGTTATGAAATTGATTCAACTAAGAAAAATTACAATCATATCCATTTTATTCATGTTTATTCCCAATAAACCTTTATTGATCTGAATTAACCAAAAGGCACAACACAAGGTATGACATTTAGACCTGTAATGCACGTCATGTAAATTCAGCTCGTTTGTTTAGTAGTAAATATGAAGCAAAATCAACAAAATTTTATTTAAAGTTTTAATGCACGAGACCACTTGAAAGCGATAACAGAGTATCATGTACAAGTACCTACCAGTAGTAGCGAAACTTATGCCATGTTTAATCTCGTTTCTGGTAAGTAACTGAACCACTACTACGATACTTTTATGCATTATTAATTTTCACATACCATAATGTTTGAAAGCGAGTTTTCAATCAGTGTGTCCTGCCAGTATCAGCGTACGTTGCCAAAATATAGATCCTGACAGTGGCCTTGATTTACAAGTTCAAATAATCACATAGAGCGATGGATTGTACCGAGTTTTTGGATGGATGAAATTCAAAACGATTCCATAGGGTAGTAACTGGATACTGTCATACATGGACATCCGCGATATATAGGTGAGTTCAAAACGACAAACATAGGCATGATCCCGCATCCGCCGTCTATCTTTGGAGTTCAACATAGGATGGGATAGATAAGGAATGGGCTCCGGCACTTCCAAAGCAAGTACGTACATTAGAAGAATAGGATACAGTGGGAAATGTACTACATTCTGTGAGAGGTGTAACTTGTCCAGTCGAGTCCTACTCCCAAAATTAGTTGCCCTTAATTCTCTCGCCTAATTCTTTGAAACCAAATACTTTCATTCACTTTTATACTAGGTCTAACTAGAACGTATGAGGAATACCTGCCTCAAGTTGGCGGAAATTTTAATTTTCTCCTAATGAAACGATCATGTCCCAGACTCGTAGTACCGGAACCATGTCGTTAAATGGAAGTTCCTCAGCTCGAGTTTCTGAACGCACTCCAAACTTTGCATGTAACGCTAAACATTTGGGCATGTTGCAACGAGGCGTTCGCCCGCAAGCGAAGTGAGAAATACCGAACCTCTGATAAATTCCACGGTTCGATATCTGATATTTCGCTACAGAAATATATTTACATGCTACAGAATGAATTTTGGAGGGCGGTGTATTAAATTTGCCCATAGCATCAGTATTAGTATGGGCATAGTATCAGTTGCCCATACCAGCAGTACAAATACCTGGTATTGTGGTGGGTGGTATTGTGAGAAAAACGCGTATCCTGCGGGTTTCCATTCCTATTTTGGTTAAGCACGAAACCTAGAGGAATGATATGACTAGCAAGAAATAAATTTCCTCCGAGTTACACCGGTGCGTGTGACAACGTGTCGTGACTACGGATGTAGTAATAGAGTTATAGTAAAAATACCTACGCCCTCTTCATTGGTGGGGAAAGGTGCACGCTACAATCCAATAGCCGCTGGACACACTCGACTGGGCTCGTTACCCCTCTTTCACAGAAGACTACCTGGAAATGTATTTTGCACTTTATTCTATTCCCCAATGTACATACGTGTTTCTTTAGTGAATGAGATATGCCAGAGCCCATTCCCATCCCATCCTATCCCCAATTTTTTCAACCCATTCTCCAAATCCATTCCTACACCATGAAAGATAGGCATTAATTTTACGCTTTCAGACCAGATTTACAATATAATAAATGTAGCATACATAGTCAAGGTCAAAATATATTTTTTGTATAGAAAAAAGGCATTCTTTCTTAAAAAAAAGGCAGAAGACGATCATACAGTCCACCTAATGGTAAGTGGATACTGTCGTCCATAGACATCAGCGATACATGCCAACATCAGTCCAGAATGACAAACGGCACGCCCCCGAATGCGCTGCCTACCTTTGCAGATTAAGGAACGGATTGAAAGAAAAGTGAGAAAATGGGGAGGGATAGGATAGAATGGGAAGGGAACCCGTTCTCTCCTATCCTATCCTAACATATCTCTCTGGCATATCTCACTCACTACCGAAACACGTACGTACCTTGGGTAAATACTATAAACTGAGAAATGCAGAACATTTTAGGGTAGTCTTCTGAGAGAGAGCGGTAACGTGGCCAGTCGAGCGCGCCCAACGGCGGAATTCAGCGTGCACTCTCCCCCTACAAAATGGATGATACAATGGAAATCGCTACACCTGCGGAATCACTATACGTAATCACTGATGACTGATGAGATAAGTGAAACAGGATCGATAATTTAAAATATTAAATGATACTTAACGTGTGAACCAGTCATTACAAACACCAATTTTGTTTATATCCTTGGAATTCAGATTTATGATCATTAAAAATCTTAAAGATACTCAAGATGATAACGTTTCTCAATCCGTATTAGAAATCATATCAGACTAAGTTTTGCCCCTAACTTCGCCCGCTTAGAATTCGATTTCACTGAAAGTACATTAAATTTGATGACTGGCTATATTAAAATATAGAATTGTTAAAAAAAACAACCTTTTAGAGAAAAGATCCTTTTAATTAATTAAAACTGCGACAAAACAAACAGAGACGGAGGAACGAACCTTGCTCTTAATAATAATCATTATCTGTTACTTCAATGTAAAAATTATACTTATCTGTATACACATGAACAAAGTTTTATCAAATCGCCTTTGATAAAACTTTGGTTTATACGATTTTCGATTTAGGTATAACGATCCCAAATACTTCCATTTTATTGCTAACACTCGTAAACATAATGCGTATCCTAATATTGTATTCTTTAATTTTTTTACCACTAGTAATGAATAGTTTAAGCAAGAGCTATAAAAATTATAAAGTATACAATGTCGTTCCAATATCTAAAGAGCAAGTGGAATTTTTAAATGATCTCAGGAATCAAGGACATTATGGCTTTTGGAATGGTGTGTATGGTACAGGCAGAAATGTTAGAGTTATGGTGTCACCGGCAAAGGATGCAGAATTCGTTAAATTTGTTCAAAGTGCTGGACTAGATGCAGAATTGAGTATTTCAAATGTACAAGAGTAAGTAATAATAGTAACAATATTTTATATTTAACAACTTAATGAACATTGTCATAATCGGAATACTCTGGTATTTGCATTATAAGTATTTGACCATCTTTAGAAAATTAATCTTTCAAATCAAAATCAAAACATACGCGTATTTAAACATAACTGAAATTATGAATTAAAAAATTGCAAGTTAGAACAATACAGCGTCAATATTATTAATACAATAGTTTTCCATCTCTTAAATTATAAAATATATCAATTTTGAGAACAGTCAACTATTATATTAAAGTACCTACTTAAATTACTGACGTAAACATACACGTTTATTGTCTACTGCCTCCAGGTTAATAGATGCTCAAAAGAAACCAGCACAGAATGTAACTCGCAGCGATACCCTTGGATCCTTCACATGGGATAGGTTGGTAACTTTCAAAACGTTGTTTAGTTTTGCTTATATTTCACCTTTTTTATAGGAAAAAGGTGACAGAGGAGCAGACAATCCACTTTATGGTAAATAGATCCTGGCACCCATTTATATTCACATCAACATGCCATGTGCCAACATCAAGCCAAGAATAACAAAAAACGTTCAAACGTTGGCACATCCCCGGAAGTACCAACTATCTTTTTAGATTTAGAAGTGGATTTGGACGAGGGATTGGTATGGATGAAGGTATTATAACGCTAAGACAAATTTTCCTCATCCCTGTTCTCCCTTATTATCTCAGCATTCTTCCTTGGAGGGGACTGATGAGATGGAGAGTTTCGTTTAGCTATCTACTCGATGGGATTAAAATTCAATGGAAAGTCTATACTAACAATCGTATACCACTATTTACATCACTTACCACTATTGGTGCAAAAGATTTCCCTCAATCACAGCCCGTGATCATTTATGTAGGTATTCAAAGTGACATGACTTTACATGGTATGACGATAGATATTTAAACTTTTCATCAAATTCAATCTATAATATAATTTCATATGTACTTGATGTGATGTATAAGGATGTAATGAATTTAGTGACTATAATGTTAATATTTAAACTTTTCCTAATTTTATTAATGTAATGAATAATTGTAAAGCACTGAACTCTTGAGAGTGATTTCTCAAATCCCAATAGAATCAACACAAACAGTTTTTATTATAAAAGACAATGAAACAGAATGGGAAAATAAAGTGAATTTTTCGGGTGATATAGTAATTATACTACACCAGATACCAAGAGCTGCCGATTATTTACAACTGGCTAGAAGAAATACAAGACCTTTATCCAAACATCGTAACTGTTTCTGATATCGGAACTTCTATTGAAGGAAGAAGCATCAAAGTGGTAAAAATTGACTTCAAACCCGATGAAAGAGGTGATTCACCACTGATAGGAGTCATTGAAAGTGGCATACATTCTAACGAGTGGATTACTCATGCAACAGTTACGTGGATCATTAAAGATTTCTTGACGAGTGAGGATCCTGAAATTAGAGCTCTGGCGGAAGGCTTTACTTGGTATATTATACCTGCTGTGAACCCTGATGGCTACGTCTACACATTTACTAATGTAAGTGTAAATCTGATACTCTTGTATCACATATAAATGTATCATGTTACTTAACTTCGCATGAGCTGTCTTTTACTCTAAAGGCTAGCTGTCAAAATTACTGGATCTGGATAACAAAATGATCGCAGAAATAATCTCGTCAATGTGAATAAGCCTCGCTAATAACATTTTTCTTTATTACAATCTTAATTACAATTTTTACAATACAAATACAATTACAATACAATTACAATTTTTAGGACCGCTTGTGGAGAAAAAATCGTAATCCAGCCAACTTCGTCTACTGTTCCGATGGTATTCATGACAATAGCAATGGAATCGACCTAAATAGGAATTTTGATTTCTATTGGATGAGTAAGAGTTTTATTACTCTCCTCCTTAACTTTATTCTGCGTTGTAGTTCTATCCCTTAACCATATTTAAATACATAAATTTTAATAATTTCCATTCGAAAAAGCGATTACTTTTCACTTTGTTCTATTCATATATGATTTATTTCAATTTTAATTTTTACTTTCGTTTTCACACAATTTTGGTTTATTTAAGCATCGTTATAATATATTCTGGACAATTTGCTGTCTTACTTTGTCATTATTTCTTATATATGACATATGACAATCTTGTTCGTTTTAATTTCAGCGGATGGCACTACAGACGATGCCTGCCACTACTTCTACGGAGGTACAGCTCCATTCTCAGAGCCTGAGGCCCGGGCAGTGTCCGACTTAATACTGCAGTTGAAGGGGCAAGGCAAAATCATCTATTACTTCTCGTTCCACTCGTATACCCAACTCATATTACTTCCCCATGGAAATGTTATGGGATATGACAAGCTGAATGTTGAAAACTTCGGGGATTTGGTATTATTATTTGTTTATTTATTTTGAAGGTCACTTAAAATGGCGCAGCACTAGGATTGCTGTACTGATATTTGTATTTTGTAATCTTTGTGTTAGATGTCGAGAGACACAAACACAACTATTCGAATAGTTTTAACCTTCTGACCGCCAAAGAACAATGTATCTGATGTACAGTTAGATTGCACATTACTAAATCCATAATAACATACACAATTAATTCTATATTTTTGACAAATATATATAGTAATATGTAAACATGTAATGTATAATAGTTTAACTATACTTTCACACATGCTTCATAAATATTTAAAAAAAATAAAACATAAATTACATTAGCTTCAAGTTTTAAACTATGAACTAGTGCTCTTTCATTATACAAGCGTTTAGATTGGCGGCTTTCGGCGGTTGAAAGGTTAAAACAATAATACTTTTTTCCAAGCGAGAGCCAATATTGGAACCAAATATTCTAAGAGCGCTATATTAACCTCAATGATGTGCAATAACATTGATATTGAGATGGAACATAGGTACAATTTTTTTATAGAAAGATGTCGTCAAACGAGCATACAGTCCATCTGGTGGTAAGTGGTGGTACTGGTGGTAACTGTCGCTCATAGACATCCGCGATACTTGCCAACATCAGTCCAGAACGACAAAATTTGGCACGCCCTCGGCTGCGCTGCCTACGTTTGTTGATGTAAGAATGTATTTGCAGAAAGGGTTGTGGAAATAAGAAGGGATAGGATTGGGTGGGATGGGAATGGGCTCTGGTATATCTCACTCACTATTGAAACACGTACGTAGGTATATTGGAGAAATAGGGTAAAGTGGGATATGTAGTACATTTCAAGGTAGTCTCCTATGAGAGAGGGGTAACGAGGCCAGTCGTGTGCCTCCAGCGGCTGTTGGATTGCAGCGTGCACACTCCCTCACCATAATATATAGCGAATGAGAAAGAATTGACCAGCAATGATCGTCTATTTTCATATAGTACATATGTTTTTTAACTCACACTATAACTCTTGTAACTGACAAGGTCTTTCACGACGCTCAATGACCGAAGGCAGTCTATAAAAAGAAAAGAATCTTATCTTTCTTAAGCAGTGTGCTATAATCGTTATCGTAGATATCCTGATAGACTTGTGTTTGAAGCAACTCCAAGAATATCAATGTGTAGAAAACGCTGTTTAATTATTTATATTAAAATCTGTAATAAAATTCCTGTTGATATAAAGAAACTAAATAATTCACTATTTAAAAAAAATGTTCAATCGTCTCGTTATTCGTAACTTTTATGACATTAAGGAATTTATCATTAAGATTACTACAATCCTAAATTATAATTTTATTTTGATTCATTAATTACATTTATGACGATTTAGAGATATGATATTATGCTTGTTATGTATGTATTAGGTATGCTTGTAGGGAGAGAGTGCACGCTGCATTCCCATAACCTCTGGGTGCACTCGACTGGCCACCGTACCCCTCTCTCACCGAAAACCACCTTGAAATGTGCTGCATTTCCTACTTTATCCTATTTCCCAAATGTGCGTACGTGTTTCGGTAGGGAGTGAGATATGCCAGAGCCCATTCCCATCCTATCTTATCCCTCCCCATTTTCCCAATTGTGGGCTGCGCATCCAGGGGCGCTACGTTTGTCATTCTAGACTGATGTTGGCATGTATCGCGGATATCTATGGACGACAGTATCCACTTACCATCAGGTGCTAGTGTGTTGTCTGTTCTATAAAAAGAATGTGTTATAAATTTATGTTATAAATATTTAGTGGGTATTCTAATAAGTTTTTATTAAACATGCTAATGCGTAATGATTAATAATGATACCTTTAAAATCTTATTATTATAAATCGCCGTGTATTGTACAAAAGCGTAGATACTTATAAGTAATTAATTCATGAAATTCCTGACTTTCCAGTACGAAATATCAATACGTGGCACTGATAAGCTGAAGGAAAGATATGGAACAGAGTACGTTGTCGGCACACCACCTGAACTTTTATGTAAGTTCGAACTCTATATAAAATTAGTTTTCTGCGAGAAATTAAAAGCTGTTTCTTCACCATTTGAATGTGTGTGGGAGTGTGCAGCTGAATCCTACAGCCGAATTGGGTCGCACACGACCGGCCGCGTTACCCCACTCTCACAGCAAATTGGCGTGAAGTGCCTCGTGGGCGTTTCGTCGTTGAGTGAGAGTTGCCAGAGACCCATACTTTTCCTAATCCTTATTCCTTACCCCTTTCCCAGTTTTAAATCCTAATCCTCTTAAAGGTGGGCAGCACATCTGCAAACAAGCTAATGTCTATCATTTTTGCTCGGCACTGGCAGGTCGGTAGTTGTCATGGGTGGCACTAGCCACTTACCACCAGGTGGATTACTTGCCCGTCTGTCAACTTCGTTCAAGATCGATATATAGATCTTGCGCTGTCTATAGATATTACATATAGACATACAGACACCAATTCTTATTCATTGGTTTAAAAACCTTAATAGATATTCATCTTTGTTTCTTATTTCATTCTATAACCCTTCTATTTCAGCCACTTTATATACAGTCTAGTACGTTCTTGACAAACATTTTTTTTCTTAATACATCCATTCATACCTCAAATTTATATAATTAATCCTTTTCGGTTAATTCAATTAGACTATGAAATAAATTGCTACCGAACTGCTACTAAATGTTATTGCGTACATTACTAGCACATTTTCTTCCTCCAAATGTAGTAATTTTTTACCCACCTACCACTTTATCCTTTTATTTCATTCATGTGTATGTATGTGTGTGTGTGTATTTTGTATCATCATATATTTAAATATTGCATATATGTGTCATTGTATTATTATTTCGTATTTATTGCATGGCCTACTCTTTCTTCTAAGTAATTTCACTGGCCGTTAGTTACCAAGAAGAAATCGCATATAGCGATAAGACCACCTATTGATTCTCTACATTTTATTAATTTATACACAGATACAAACACGGACACACAGTGACACAGCCACATACAACACAATGCCCAATACATTGAAGGATACGTAAATAACAAGAGGGACAAAGAAATGAAAGAATAATAGACATTACCTATTTCAGACGCTGTCAGCGGTACAAGCTACGATTGGGCAAAGGCAGAAGGTATTCCCGTCTCAGTAGCATTTGAATTAAGAGATGACGGATACTACGGCTTCCTTCTACCACCGGAGCAAATTATTCCCAATAACGAAGAAATTATGGACTGTCTCGTAGAAATGGACAAGGTGACCAGGCGTCTGGGCTATTATGAATTTTCAGGAGCCAATACAGTCTCCAAATCAGTTCTGTTATTATTTGTGGTCATGGGATTTGGGACGATTGTAAATTAAATGTATTTCTGATTTAGCTGTTGCCACCAGATGCAAACAGTTAATTTTTCAATTGAATTATCGGAAAAATATCATTAAATCTCTAATAATTAGATTTAATGATTTTTTTTTAGATTGTATAGAACTTTTTAAATCATCTTGAACTGAATTTAAATGCAAGGCTGAATATAGGTAGCCAATCAATTAAACATCTATATGTTTTCTGTAAAATAATAATTGTATTAAATTACAATAACCACTTGTATTTTTGTCGAGTTTAATGTCATGAATAAAATGTTAATAATTTAATAATACCGTCTTTATTTTTAAAATAATTCTTAATGGTGTAATTAAATGTAGCCCTCTCCTTGCACCTCAGGAGTGCGCGTCAACATTGCTATAATAAATGTCCGTATACCCAAAACATTTCACGTCAATATACTTAAAAGTATAATGTGAAGGATATATTATTATGGTCTGCACAGTCAACTGCAATTGCGATTTGAATTAGCAAGTTGAATGTCAATGGGCAGGTATCTGCCGCAGGGCGTAAAGTCAATCAAAGGGTGGTCGATTCTTTGAATGCAGACCCTTAAGTATATCTACCTACTGGTTTGAAGGAATTTTTTGGGTGTGCCTGGATAAAAAGAGCAGGAGATTCGATGTGGTTTCGAACCTTGAGAAAATCTCGACTTGTTTCCATCAGGGAAAACAAATTTTAACCATTAATGATTAATGGTTAAAACCAATTTAACCATTAATCATTAATTTGATCATCATTCATGATTATGTTTTGATTGAAAGGTACCAAGACTAATTTCAAATTCTCGTGACGGAAAACCTGTCCTCTATTACAAAATCACTTTTTAATTTCTCAAAATTGCCTGTTAAATGGCTAAAGTTTGAGATCCCTTTAAGTAGCTGTCAGTTGACAATGGGATAGAAGATTACGAAGTTAAATAAAAATGTACCTTCTTTCTCGACTAATAGGAAAAGTTTGCTTGTCATCCGAAGTTGGCAATTTTTTTTCACAGATCATTCTAGAGGCTTAATGTCTTCAGAAGCAGCATGATGTTTAATCGGAAGGAACAAATGGCATTTTATGACGTGTTATTATTATGTATATATATATATATATATATATTCTCTATAATATATTCTCTTCTCAGGATGTTTTGGTCCACGCTGGACGTATGCTATTTCTCCACCTGGAACGAACTGTAATGTTTTTTAAAGTCCAGGTGTAGATTTGTGCAACAGCCGCATCTCAGTCAGATATTTTTAGCAACCTTTGCCTCATCGTTAGCATGCCGGTGTCGGAGCCAGGAGTAGTGAAACACTGATGGAGCTGTTAATATTAGATGCTTACCTATGAAATGACCGATTTTATTACTGGCCAATTAGAGGTGCATAAACAAAATTCATATAATAGGTACGATGTTTTAATTTCACAATCAGTATTTTATTAGTTTTTTCTATCCGTAAATTTTGTTCATATGATTGTGTTGAAAATAATATGGATACATTGAAAATTCGTGCTATTTTTTAATATGAGTTTCGTCGCGCACCAACGCAAGTCGGACAGCTCACAATATCAATAGGTGTGTATGGGTCAAACGATCGCACCATACGTCGATGGTTTGAACGCTTCCGTTCTAGAAATTTCGATCTTAAGGATGAGCCCCACGAACGACCTACGACTATAGTGGAATAGTCGTAGTGGAATAGTGGTGCTATAGTGGAATTAATTAAACGCTATAGTGGAGGCAGATCGCATCAGCAAAATAAAGATGCTTGAAAAGTGGGTACCGTATGAACTGATCGAACGTCAGGGACAACGCATGGTAGTGTGTACTGGGTTATTGAACCGTCACAAAAACGAAGGAATTTTGAATCACATCGTGACTTGTGATGAGAAATAGACCCTGTACTATAAACGATACACCGAAAATGTTCGTATGAGTGCCTGGATCCAGGAGTTGCAAGCCAACAATATTCAAAACCCAAAGATAACTAAGAAAAAGCTACTAGTATCAGTTTGGTGGTCCTGTGCCGGTATTGTCCACTACAGTTTCATGCGAGTCGGTGAAACGATTGATGCAGATGTGTACTGTAAGGAGCTACAGACGATAATGGAAAGGCTGGCAACAAAGCAACCAAGTTTGGTCAATCGCTCATCTCCATTTCTTCTTCGTGATAATGCCCGCCCTCACACTGATAAAACCACAGTTTTAAAACTTCAAGAGCTGGACCTGGAGAGTCTCCCTCGCTCACTCACCGGACCTTGCCCCGACAGATATCCATTTTATTCGAAATTAGGACAACTTTATGTAAAGATCAAATTTGATGCTGAAGTAGCTGTGATTAAGGCTTTTGAAGAATCCACGATACTTTTACAGGAGTGGCATCAATCAACTGCGAAAGGAAGTGAGAGGAGTGGCGAAAGTGTGCAGATAATATGAGTCAATATTTCGACTAACATAATAAAACTTTTATATAACAAAAGAAAATGTTATCAGTTTCTCATACAGATCGGACATTTCATAGGAAAGTATCTAACTAATATTATGTATCAAAATAAATGTCAACCAACATCGTAAACTTGAAATCTCGCTCTCCGGGATAAAAAACATTTATCCCATCAACCATCAATAGTATGTTCATTTCTATTTTCTGTTAGTATTGCTAACAGTTACGAGATTCCCATGAGAATGTTATGAGAAATGAGAAAAAATAATTTTAATTTTGTATTCCAATAAGTAACGTTCTATTAAAACAAATTAGAAGCTAACAAGCCACCTCATTAACAAATAACAAAAAAGAACAATATGCAATATTTCAAACTAATTACAGCTCATTTGTTTACCACCGCTTTGGTCTCTAAGGGCGTGTTCTCAGGGGTAATCAACTAAAACAATAGGCGTATTCTAGCTTATATGAGATGTGATGAATAATCCTAATATGTCATGTCGGGCGGGCCCCTGAAACTAACCGAGTCACATCGCGTTTGACGTTGCGGTGTATTCCTGACACGACCATGGTACGAAGAAAATATATACAGAAAATGTAACTTTGAAAAAAAAATACAGTCAGCAACTGGACGATTAAAGTTAGTAATTAATGCAGTGAGTGTCTAACTTCAATTTTCATTCTAATGTCCTTTTTTATAGTTATTTAAACTTTATAAACATTGTACAAAGGGCGGACTCAATGCCTGGTGGCATTCTCTGCCAGTCAACCTTTGGCTAAACAGAAATACGAACAGATATATATATATATATATGTTTACGATGCGCACACTAGGCGCGCACCTGCCTCGCGTTACGCGAAAGCAGCCCGAGGAATGTGCACTCGGGCCCAAATGTAAACTTACTCAATATATCCACCGGAGGTGGGTAAGCACAATATAGAACAATTTATACAATTTAGAGGTCTCACTTACCCCAGGTGGTTTTGCCCACACACAAATCTGGAAAGTGTACCTACGCTAGTCCCTACTAGACGTGACCTATCTTAGTGTGATTGAATATATATATACATTCCCAATAAATACTTGTGTAGTAATCCAAGTCTCGTTCCGTGGTGAGCCGGTGGCCGCTATCGTTCGGCAACTCACACCCGGCAGCAAATCACCTCGAGAAATCACTTCCAATACAAGCACAATCACAGCAAATCCAACCAAAACACTCGCGTGGCACAAGGATATCGCGAACAAGACCTATTACTAGGCGCGAATACCAAATAACAACTGTCCGTGGCCGCGGTGTGAATTTATCTCAATTTAACTCTGCTCGCCGCCGAGCGCGTGTTACTACTCCAAAAATATCAAATTCTCAAACCGCCTTCAATATGGCGGGGACAAAAAAATGTTGCTTCAAATAATCAATGTATGCGGGTATGCAAAGATGCTCGCGCCAATTTCAAACATATATATATATATATATATATATATTGATAAAATATATACATATATATCAATATAAATACATACAACAATAAATTATCATTATACATTACTTAAATTATAATATATTATAAGCCATTGACAAGGGGAGGTTGTGTCAGAGAAAGAAAAAAAAATCTATGTAACTTTATCTAAGTGACAACCATAATATTTTCGCCACGAACACGTGCTTAGTTGACAGAACACGATGGGGAAGCTCAATGTGCAATGAGTGAACACAATGAAAACCTGTTCAGAAGACGTTCCACACTGCGCACACAAGTACGCAGTCTACATTCGATAACTCGTCTATTTCATTGGTTATCGGTCCTGCAGCAGATATGAACAGTCCATTACTACTCTAACATACTGATACTATATTTCTAAAATACATACATGCATATTTCTAAAAACTTTTTTGTTACAGAACATCCCGGGGTCGAGTTAGGAATAAGCCTTTTCAACAATATTCGCTTAGTCATACTAATATAATTTTAGTTCCTGTAATATTTAAGAGTGACAACCCTGCGGGGGGTTGACGATGGCTTTTTACAAGCCTTTAAACTTCCATGTTTATTTTTAGGAAAACGGTGGAATTAAGCTAATTGAAATTATGTTTGATGACCATCGTTTCTGGTATTAGATAATTCAAAAGCAGTACAAATGCTCAACGAAGTCCCGGGGGAATCCCATGGGAATTATTAAAGTGAGGAAATTCTAACAACTTGCAATCATTAATTTATTAATGCGACAAAATATCAGGACCGAATGACACTAAATAAATATTGTTGTCATTCTTTTGTAGATAGTCACAGCATAGGCCTTTTTTGACCCTTGACTTGGCTCTGCTTCGCAGTTTCTCGCGCAAATTTCTACTGTGATGTAACAGCTTGTAACAGCAACAGAACAGCATACAGTTCACTTGATAAGTGGATGCTGTCGTTAATAGACATTCGCGATACATGCCAACATCAGTCCAGAGTGACAAGCGTCAGCACACCCCAAGATGCGCTGCGTACCTTTGCAGATTAAGAAATGGATTGGGAGAAAGGGTTGGGATAATGAGGACGGATAGGATAGGATGAGATGGGAATGGGCTCTGGCATATCTCACGCACAACCGAAACACGTATGTACATTGGGGAAATACGGTAAAGTAAGAAATGCGGTACATTTCAAGGTAGTCTTCAGTGAGAGACAGATAACGTGACCTGTCGAGTGCGCCCAGCGGCTGTGAGCAGGCAGCATGCACTAACCCATTAAAAGCTTGGTACATATCTTTGTTGACATAAAATCTAAATCGGTTAAGATGCTGTTAAGATCGTGGTTTTTTTAATCATTATCACTGAGCACAGCACTCACTTATACAGTATCTACCTACAAATTGAACTGTCTATTAGCTTTGTCAGAAGTAAGTTTAAAGTTATATAAGATAGCAAGGTGTTCTAGACGGAAGTCACCTTTTATAATAATCCAAAGATTACATAAATTTCCAATTCAGTTATCACTTTTTACACAAAAAGTTACACAACAACCAAAATGAACGAATTACAATGGTTTGTGTCAAAAGTGTTCTTGTTTGTGATACAATTAAAAAATGTTTTTTCGTTAACACCTTTGTTTATTTTGTAATTGGGCGAACTGGAATATTGGAATATTTTTGACTGAGCCCTTTTTAAAATTTACTCTCGTGTCAATATCAGAGCACGGTTGAAAGAGTAATGCGTCATTTGTTGCGTTTGCGACCATTATTTTGATTTATTTTTCAGAGATCGAACAGTAAAAGTAAAATTGGAAATTGAACAGACGCAAAGGAAAAAATGTTTTCAGCGCGTAAATTAGGTACATATTCAATGCAATGCAACCGGCCCTCTCAGTATCCACTGCTAGACATGGGTACAATGTCTTGTGCAAGAGGAATGTATGGCCAACGCCGCCCTGGCCAAGCGGGTTGACGAGTCCACTCTTCCAGAGACGGTGCAGTTCCTCTCAGGGCTTGTGGTAGTCGCTTTGTTATCCCTTAATTGCCTTTAACGACTTTTTTCTACACTTTACATAATTGCCTTTACATAAGTACCGTGTGGTGTTAGTCGGCTATTAATTACATATAGTTACTGCAGTTTTATTTTTTCTAATTCTCGAGCGTACGGGTTTCCTCACGTTGCTTTCATTAGCTCACGTAGCTCACTAGCAGCTTCACTAATTTATAAATTCTTATTCAATTAGAGACTAAGTGTTACGGGCCAAGAATTTGAACTCACTAGCTGACGAATAAAAGTCGAGAATCCTAGATCCCTAGATCACCTTTTCTCAACTTGAAGGCCGCCCCCCCCCCCCCGCCCCTCATTCAGGAGGTTGCAGTTGGTTAGGAAAAATTAAGCATGTATGACAAAACCTTTTATTAATTTATTACTTAATAAAAGCAAATATTAAACGGAAAAAAATATAATTAGTACTTACTTCTATTGATGAGGGGGTCGTGAAATAATTTACTTTATTTCTAGCCTTGTCAGGGGGTCACGGCATTAAGGTTGAGGAACGATCTAGAACGGGCGCCACGAACAGGAAGAATTTTGATCATTGACATGAGATCGCCACAACTGGACGACAGGGAGATTTCTATGAAATCGCCGGCTATGAAATGACCCCTCATATTATTGAACCTCAAAATGAAGGGTCTAGTAAGCGCTTTAGGGTCTAAAGTTTAGACTGTCATTATTCTCTGAGTGTATCAATCATTTGTTACTGCAATTCACATTAATCTAATAACCTTTATTTATTTATATAAATAGGACGCTAACGAAGTAACCACTGGTATAAAATAATATAAATGTTACAATTTTGAAAGGGGGTGCGATGCATTGATATGGGAATTGACTGGATGACACATCATACGTCCGTATAAAAAAAAACGGCTGATAACTTCTAAGCTGGGGGGGAGGGGTGAAGCAGATGAGGAGGGGTTCATTCAAATTTGATACTTAAATACTATGTAATAAGAATATTCCATTTTCAAAACACATATAAATTAAACAATGCGAGAGCTACTGAACATAGAACACTATTGCCTGGAACGAACTGCCTCAAGAGGTCTTCCCATTAAACTACGACATGGGGTTCTTCAAGAGAGCTGTGAATAGGATTTTGCAAGGTCGGCGGCGCGCCCGCATACCCCCTGGTGTTGCAGGTGTCCATGGGCGGCGGTAACACTTACCATCACGTGAGACCGCTTGCTCGTCCGCCCTCTTCTCTATAAAAAAAAATAAAAACTATTAGAGTGTAACGTGCCTGCTCTACGGTGTTTGTATAGGTATCATTACTAGTATGTATTCTCAAATCGATGTTAATAGGCAAATACAAAACATGGAGATCCAAAAGCTGATTAAACTGAAGCTGATTTTTCACATTTTTATAATTAAGTAAAAATCAATTTGATTTAAAGTACTTCAACTAATTATAATCCTTAAATACAACAAAAAAGAAGCTACTTGCCATTTAAAAGGCATTATAATTCATAGTAAGTATTCTATAATTTTTAAAAACTGCCACTAGCTCGGCGACGGGGGGAAAACATAACGAGGAAACCCGCATGCTCCAGCAATTAATTACAAAATCTGGAGTGTGTATCTGGACCTGGATTGGAACTGACAAGATGGATTCTGACAAGGAACCCCTTAATGCTTTACTAGGGGAGGCCTGTGCCCTGCAGTGGGACATTAAAGGCTGATACACAATTTCATAGTAAGCTATAATTTGATAAACCATCCCACACATAATCATATTTTGTAATAACTGACAACTTTCTTTCTCCCACTTTTCCCAGACAGAGAACACATGTGCAAATTATAGCCAGACTCCAATTATTTCCCTATTGTCCGCGTGGTGGCATATGGCAACAATGGGATAAACATTAATTGCGCGTTACATGACAATGAACAGGTCTTTTCTGTATTTACAAAAAGGCAACGACTTTGCGTGTATATTCATACCATATACAGTTACGATGCAAGACATTAATGTCTGTTTTAATAAGTTCATTTTTTTATAGGAAGACGGCGACAGACGAGCACACAGTCCACGTGGTGGTAAGTGGATACTGTCGCCCGTGGACAGTCGCGGTACATGCCAACATCAGTCCAGAATGTCAAATGTTGGCACGTCCCCGAATGCGCCAGTTGCCTTTAGAAATGTAGGAATGTAGTATTTGGAAAATGGGGTAGGGAAAAGGGAAGGGATAGGATAGGATGACATGGGAATGGGCTCAGACATATCTCAGTTACTACCGAAATACGTAGATACATCAGGAGCGATTTATGGCACTATAAGTATCATCACGCTGACCAAACGGGTCTACTCTTTTAGAGGTGGTGCAGTAGTTCAGGACATGTAGGATCCTTAGTCACATTTAGCGACACCCTTTGAAAGTAAGCAGTTTTTTTGTAAGCAATAAATAGTATTTATATATTTGCTTTTAACCATTGGCTACACATCAAACATTTATTAAGACAAGACACTCCATATTTCAATGTTGTTAAAATTTCAAGGGAAATTTATGAAACAATTCCGAAGCGTTATTAATTGGCACTTTAGAAACTTCACGAAACTCGGTGGCAACAATTTATAAACAAAAACATCTAAGATAAAAGCACAAGTATCTTCATGTTTCATAATAATTAATTTTCGCCCAGATTATTAATAATTATTATTGTACTGTAAACGAAGTTGGTGACATCACTTTTGTTATTTTTGTTTTGTGATGTCGTTGTGCAAGAACGGACCAATAATGTTTTTGAATTTTGAAATTTTATTGAAAATGCCTTGGGATTAGTGAACTATAACGCTTACAAGCGTTTAATGCTTGTCTTAAATGTACATTGGCGGTTTTTTTTCTTTATATATATATGGCAATGGTACAATTAGCGCATTCTGCCAGTGTCAAGTTTCCTTCGTAATAAACAATTTCAAAGTTTAAAACATTCTGTCAATGTCCGGTCTCGTAGAAGTAAGTCAGGAGTCGCTCAGTAAAGTGATAGTAGGTTTAGTGATGACAGAAGAGGACTCCTTCCAGCTCCAGCACACGAAAAACGCAGTCCCTCTAATGGGCAATAATGGGCTCTGGCACATCTTACTCACCACCGAAACACGTACGTACATTAGGGAAATAAGATAAAGTCGGAAATGCACTACATTTCAAGGTAGTATTCTGTGAGAGAGGGGCAACGTGGCCAGTCGAGCGCGCCCAGCGGCTATTGCATTGCAGTGTGCAGTCTCCTCCTGATAACGATAAGTGTATGTAGGACACAGATTTGCAAATATCTGCCATGCGAATTGATGTGGCTTATTTCATTAAACAATGTTCACAATCAAAAAGTAAGAATTGTTGGTTTTATTAATTGAATCTTCCGGGCTACTTGGCCGAGATCTTCTGGAATCTCTCTGGAAAGCGCAACTCTAGTTGCGCTCGAGAAGCCGAAGAGATAACATCTCTCCGAAAGTGAACGCAGTCGCCAATGAAGATGTCAACCGCAGTTGTTGACGAAACGTTTGAAAGAAAGAGAAGATATTCCAGAAGACCTCGGCCAAGTAGTCCAGAAGATTCAATTAATATGGACACCGGCCGAGAAAGCCTACACTCCATTATTAATTAATTAGTCACGAAAACTTTCCAAAGCATTTAATTACATAATCATTGACCATTTGGTAACAAGTGGCTTTGTGAAGATTTTCTAGAAACATTTTTTTTAGAAAACACGAGGAATTTCAAGTCGCTACAACGGAAATATTCACTTAAATCGAAGGATTTTAAGGAGACTGAAGAAAATAGTGATGATGTAATAAAAATGATTGAAACTCTTATAGATTCACCGTCATCCTCTCAACTCTTAGTACTGAATCAGCCTGAAGAGGTATGCTGGTGTTGCCCTGGAATATCGGCGATGTATGCCCTCATCAGTCCAGAATGACAATTCACGCTCCCAGATGCACTGCTTACACCTTCTCCTTGGAGAGGGGGATGTGGTAGAATTGAGAGTCAAGAGTATAATGGAATAACTAGTTTATTTTATTCCATTCAACTCTCTATTCCATGGGATATTAGGGGATAAGATAGGATGGATTTTATGGGGCTCTGGCATAGTGTAGTAGTAGTATATTATGGCATTTTCTATTCGTTTGGAAACGTTCAGAAGAAGCCTATTTCAAACGCCTGAAAAAAAGTGACTGATTCAAATAATAGACACATTTCATTACATTAGGCGGTATTGAATAAAATCGTCCATGTTTAACATGATAAGGCGTCTTTCTAACTTGTACTAAGTCCTTGAAACTTGGCGATTGTTGAGTTAGAACTTCATATGGAGGCAGAATCTAACTTGTTCGCTTACAGTAGAACTCGGCGTGTTTTAGCTAAAAGTTTCGATTTTATAAAAGACAAATTTTCTCACTTGAAAGAAATAACACTGACGCTTTGAAATGAGTACGCAGTAGGTAGAATTTCAAGTATACATCGTTTCACGTAAAAAGAGCGCTAATGGTCAACCTATGCAGTAACCTATGCGATTTATTGATCTATTTTGTGGTACAGGTGAGGCGCGACCGTCAATGCCGTCGCGCTATTGGTTCGTCAATCGACCTTTGGTTTCCGCATTGAGTCGACGTTTCGTTCGCTCCCAAAGTACAGTCGCGCAGAAAGATTTTGTTAATTACGAATATTGCGAGATTTTATGAAGAGAGAGACTGATAATGGGGAGGTAATTAATTTAAAACAATGTATGAAATGAATCGCAGTGGCAACGCATACTGCGACGAATTGCAAAGAGGTTCCGAATTTCTCAGTTTTTCGAACTTCTGGTAAAAACAAAAGGCATAAATCATATTAATAATTATATTACTAAACTTATTTTTTTTTAATTTCAAACAAACCTTTACTGTAAAGTATTGAAATATAATATATAAAACAATAGGTAATTTCGTGCGCAACTGTACTGGACTCATCCCTTCCACAGACGTCCAGCGCTCTTTTTACGTCACGATACCTATACGTAGTCGAAATTAACCGAATTTTTTTTTGAAAACTCATTTTTCATTTTATTGGGGTTAAAGTATGAAATTGCCGATTGTACTGAAAAATTAAAACTCGTTTTTTTCTAAAATGTAACATATTTATTTAATCAAAATATTTACCCTCATTATCTATACATTGCTGCCATCTAATCGGAAGTTCATTTATGCCTTTGCGATAGAACTCTGGGGATGTAGATTCGACAAACTGTGTGAAAGCATTTTGTACTGTCTCTTGGGAAGAAAATTTTTTACCACGTAGAAAATTGTCCAAATCACGAAAAAAATGGTAGTCCGTTGGAGCAAGGTCTGACGAGTACGGAGGATGACGTATGGTTTCTAACTGCAGCTCCTGTAGAGTTACAACGGTTTCTCGTGCAGTGTGAGGTCTTGCGTTATCATGGAGCAATAATGGTGAAGATCGATTCACGAGTCGGGGCTGTTTCACTGCTAGTTTCGCCATCATTGTTCGAAGTTCGGCACAGTAAACATCTGCTGTTATTGCTTGACCAGACCTGAGAAAGCTATAGTGAATAACACCATGAATAGACCACCAAACAGTTACCATTACCTTTTTATTGGTAAGCTTTGCCTTAGGGCACTGTTGCGGCGTTTGACGTGGGGTCAGCCATTGCATTTTTCGCTTTTGGTTATCGTAAAGAATCCACTTTTCGTCACATGTCACAATTCGATCCAACATTCCTTCATTTCTGTACCGATTCAACAAGGCAACGCAAGTTTCAACACGCGTTTCTTTCTGCAGATCAGTCAAATCATGAGGCACCCATTTTTCATATTTTTTATCTTATTGATTTGATGCAAATGAGTCAATATTGTAGGTAAGGTAACGTTAAACCATGCCGCTAACTCCTGGGTAGTTTGACTCGGATCGGCTTCCACCATCTCCTTCAATTCAGCGTTATTCACCTGTGTGGGCGGTCTTCCACGTGGTTCCATTACGAAAGCGTTTAAACCAAAAACGCACGGTTCGTTCATTAGCAGTCTCCTCTCCAAACGCAGCATTGATATTGCGAGCCGTTTCTGCCGCGTTAGTTCCGCGTCGGAACTCGTATTCAAAGATTTCTCGGATTTTCGAAGTATCCGTCCTTCCCGTCTAAGCTGAATAAAAAAAACAATTGAAAGTCGAAAATCGAATGTTGCAAATTTTTTAAAACAAGAACCTCATAGGTATCATGTGAAAAAAGTTTTACTCGAAAATCTCACACCATGAAGGTTTTATGTCAATTCAAAGTATCTATTACTATAAAACGGCAATTTCATACTTTAACCCCTATTATTTCTATTCATACTTTATATACTAATAAAATTTCCAAAAAGTTACTTGTGAAATTTTATAAAGTAACTTTCAAAACACTGACTCTTAATGATAGTAATAATGTCACTCAGACATGTCACCTCCGGTTGCTCGGCTCTTTCCAATAATGAGTTTTTGCACAGACATAACCAAGCGACCAGAATTCTCCATCAAAAGCTCGCTCTGAAATGCGGTCTCATATAACAGAGATTGCCTTATTACAAGTGCTCAAACGGAGCCGGTGCTCGAAAACGACCGTGCAAAGCTCTACTGAGACCGGCCCGTCATCACGGAGAGTACTATTCTAGCGAATAAGCCTGACATCGTGTTGACGGACCGGGCACGGTCTCGGGTATTCTTAGTGGACATCACCGTGCCGCATGACAAGTGCCTCGTGAAAGCCGAAACCGAGAAAGAAGAAAATATCTCAACCTGGCGCCGACATGTTGGGCGTGACGTCGACTGAAATCATTCCAGTCGTCTTGTACGTAAATGGGCTGGCTATTCACTATCAGCCTCGAGACCAACCTAAGGCGGTTCGGCTTCCGTGGAGACTGGCTTTCCGATACAGAAGGCGGTGCTGCTCGATACCGACCACTGGTTTCTCTCCCTGGGGTCCGGAACCCCGGCTCTCTGTGCTTCCGCCGGGGGTTATACCGTCTCTCCCACATTGAAAATAATAATAAATTCATTTATTTCATCCCTTTAGCCCACACAATTGTTAATAGTTAACACAAAAAAAAGTAATAAGTAAAAATAAATTGTCCGTATCTACTAAAATTAATTCAACTAATTTTATACTTACATGTCCTTATTGTCACAATTCGGCATGTGTCACCATTTCTTATCAATTATCGGATTGTTTCATTTTCACTAGCCTCTAGTCTCATTCTAAATAACAATTTGTTTTTATTTTGTTGTTTTTTGTTTGTCCCGTAGGTATGCGTTCCTATACTATTCATCCGATTGCGATGAAACTTTGGTGAGTAGTTGTGCGCGCGCCCGCCAACGTTTCTGAATTAGTACTTGAAGACAGCTAGTACACAATAAAAATCGAAAAGTAAGGCTGTGTTCACATGACAAGCGTTTAACGCGCGTTATCAAAACGCGCGTTTACAACTACACGAATTTTATTCAAGGCGTACACATACTAACGCACGTTTTAAGTAAACGCGCGTTCAATGCTAGTGCATAGCGTCCGACAGTTGTCAACGCGCGTCGACGCGCGCTTTAAAATCATTGGTTTGCCATAATGTCCTTCAGTTGAGCGCGCGCTTTTGATGCGTTAAGACGTGTTTTTGGGTTAATTCGGTTATTATAAAAAGTTCAGAATGGATGCAGAAGCTTTTAATACAGAATTATTATTAGACGAAGTTGAAAAACGTCCGGCGATATGGGATATTCAGATTCAGACAAGTACTGATTATTCAGATAAAATTTTAAGGAGACGAGCTTGGGAAGAACTCGTTCTCATATTCTGTGAAGGAGATGACGATGATGAAAAGAAGTAATTATTACAAAGTACAAATGTACAACTCGAACTGAACTGGGGCAGCGCGCGCTCAACACCTGACAAGCGCACGCCATGTGTACACTATACTAAAACTTAGCGCGCGTTCAACGCGCGTTAAGCGCTTGTCATGTGAACATAGCCTAGTGTGTAACTTTTAATTATTAATAAAAATAATATTATTTTTCGCTGAAGCGGTTTTATATATATATATATATATATATAATATATATTAAGTTAGTTGACCAGTTACACGTTTTGAATTATTTTGGTGACACAATGTATAGTTTATTATAGAACAAATGAACAATTCATATAAATATCACTTCTTTGTTAATTGCATTTCCCATAAAACCAAATGCGTCTAGAAAAAAGTTCATCGCCGCGGAAACAGTTCAGAAACGCAATTACAGCCCACATATAAAGTCCTTTCCATAAAACCCAATTTCAAAAACGTCCCGGACCCCTTCGAAACCTCAATCCAAAACCGACTTCATTACGAACGCCATAAGATTTAAATTTGTTGAAACCAAATCTGGCATATTTCTCTTTTCAATACTAAAGCATAGTAATGACAGTAATAAATCATACGGATCGTTAGGCACGCTCCCCCAACGGTGTTGGGTTCGATTCCCGGCGAAATGGCATCATCTGTCAATAGTAGTGACTTGACATGACTTGCTAATGGAGTACCCGTGTATTGTGTTGCAACAATCATACAAATAATGTACGCGTAGACGTTATTTGAGTTCCGTGGTGATATTAGAATTCAGGAACATTGAAAATTATACATTTTCATACAATTAGTCTTTCATACAAATAAAAGGAGAAATAGGTTTGGTGCGAAATGGTTTAGTGTATCTTTACTGTATACAGTCCGTGATCATCGGTGTATACTAAAATTAACTAAAACTAAAAACCAGCGTCGCAGGTCCCGCTATACCTATGCTGTACCCACGAGTAGGTACCTATGCTGAGTTGGTGCCGATTGGAACAACAATCAATATTTTTTTTCTTATTGTCATTTCACTTCACATTATGTTTAATTTAAATTTGAATAATTAAAAAACTATATTGCACACCTTTGGGTTGATCAGGGAGATACATTGGGAAGAGCCATGAGCGGTATAAATATTTATATAACTTAAATGACAAACAGGACAGAAAATTACTTACAAAAATATACATGACGAATACATACAATATCAATATCATACAATATGCTTACATACGAGTATATATTATGTTGTTGTTAATAAAATAATTTTCTTTCTTTCAAATAATTAAATGACCACCAGAAAATACTGAATAGGCAGCAAATTGATCGTTTCAAATTTAAAGGCGTGTTAGGTTTAATTAAGTTCTCTGATGACAATAAAGAGATAGGAGTAGGTACCGCGAAACAGGACTCTGTCGGCTTGATACTCTTAGTAATGTCAAATTATTTGCTTCAGTTATTCAAAAATAGGTTGTTTTGTTTTTGCTGCTCGTTTAATTACAAGTCCAAAGAAAGATGGATGGCATTCGCCAGTCGGAAGGGGGATTTCCTTAGTCCCTTAGTCGACCTTTAATCTGGTGACCCTGAGTCAAGATATAGTGTAACTTTTCCTAAATATCGAAAGTCGTGATCTCCGTAACACGTAGATTTCTTCGAAATCTCATGATTTATGGAATCTTATTAATGTGAATCTCATGAATATGTAGAAGATGATAGGCAGATTTGGAATGGAAGTCTTTTATTTACAATCGCCGTACGAGTAACATAAAATATCAAATAAATAACTATAACCATTCTACACATTTAGGGGATGTATACACCCTAGTAAACAATAAACAAACAATAGAAACGTCAAAGGTCATTGCTTGATAGGTTAAAGGTGAAGAAGATGCAGGGAGGATGGTGCAGGCGCGCTCTATTCCCATCGAATCACTTTTCCAAACTGCCAGTCCGTATGTAGTGCATATTCGGTTTGACATTTATTTCAGTGAAACAATTGAAAACTCAATTTGGCATAAAACATACCGGACGGCACGATGTCCAAAAAAAGATTATTAATTAATATGTTTGAGACAAACCGGTGACGCGCTACAAATAAAGCATATTCTTTCAAATCACTTGTTACCAAAATTTTGCAGCAACAGAACCTCAGTACAAAAAACCGTTCACACTTAACGCTTTTCCGGCGTATTCATGTGTCGCGGGGTCACGACCTCGATAATTGGCCCGGACAATGTGTGTTAATGGGGGGATGCGGATTTTACAAGGTCAGTAAAAATATGATTGATGACAGGAACTTGTAGGTAATTAAAATTCTTTTGGTTGATAATATTTATATTGATAAATTGATATGTGATTATGACAATGCGCTTCTATGTATATTGGATTATTCCGTCTAGACCAGGGATACCCAAACTATTTTGGGCAAGAGACCCCTTTTCCAAAATGAACTGATACCTCAGACCCCCATAGCCAAATTACTTTAAAAATCCTATCTCTAGTTTTTTTCCTATTGATACAAAATACTTACCAATTTCATTCTTATAACAAGTTGGTACATGTAACACAACTTATACAGTATCTTGAAAGTTTCAAATAAGAACTTGTGTTGATTAATAGGGGTCGATTTTTAGACCTCGTCGACCCCCAAAATCAGTTTTCGTTTATGTCGACCCCTGGGAAACCCCCTTTGGGAACTTGGGACTTTGGGAATCCCTGGTCTAGACTGTAAAGGTATACCTCAAGAGGATCTTGGAGAGATTCTGAGAAAATCTAACTATACCAGTGATAACGAATTTCGAAAAAAAAAAATATGGTTTCATGTTTATTTATATTGTTATGTAGATTTTTCTGTTAAATCTTTCGTTTTTACATGGTTACATTTGGTGTATAAATAACGGATTTTATAAATAATAAATTAAATGTAACTGTGGACAGTCCGTGGTCACCGATGCGGCTTCAACTGAAAATCAGCATTGTAGCTCACGCTGCGACATATACTGAGTTGGGGCTGATTGGCACAACGTCAATATTCTTTATGTATTTTGTCATTGAAATGAATAATTAAATTACAGCTTAAAATATACTTATTTAATACAAATTAATCAATAACTAAATCTATTAAAAATTAACTTATTAAAAACTACAGTACCTATTTATCTATTTATACAAGTCTTAACGCAAATGTTTAATTATTTATTATACTTATTATAATTTTATGTAGTTGTTTAAATAGATAAATATGTGTGAAAACGCGAAAATATCAAATGTTAAACTATAAAATATAACTGAATAAACAAAAATAATCACGATAATAAGTTGAGTTCATTATTATACAAGGTGCTCAATATATACCTACCTATATAGAAAGAAACATATGTTATTGGCAACAACGTATCAAATGAAATTGCAATTACAATCGACAGTACTGGCGACCCTAGTGCTGGCCATTACCTCGTACAACGAATCACCATCGCAATCCAGCGAGGTAATGCCGCCAGTATGTCGGGTACCTTACCACAGGGACCCTCTGAATCTAATATTACGATCAGAAATATAACGATTTTTATGGATATCTTTGCGCAGTTGACTGGCCAAGTTACCTCTCAATCACAGAAAGATACCGCAAAATGTACTGCATTTCCCTCTTTATCTCATTCCTCCTACATAAGTACGTGTTTCGTTGGTAAGTGACTAATGCCAGAACAAAGGTAAATCTTCAAAATAGGCAACGCATCCGGGGGCGTGCCAACGTTTCTCATTCTGGACTTATGTTGGCAGTTATTGCGGATGTTCGCTTATCACCAGTCTGTTCGTCTCCTACCTCATTTATATATATAAAAAGAAACTGAGGGGCATTTCTTAACCGATTGAAATTAAATTCGACTAAATTTTTTTTGGATCTACATATGTTCCTATATAGCTTATGTTTGTAGATATCAAACTAAATAATCATCATTCGGAAGTAAGAATAGGCAGGTTAGATTTGCCGTAGGATCGATGAGGTAGATGAGGAGTCCTCGAATGGAAGCTATGTACCAGAAAGTGGGACGCCCCACGGACACGTGAAATTCACCAGTGGTGGTTGGATGACAAAAGCCGTACATCGTGTGTGGTGGCGCGCTACAAAAGAGGCCTATATCCAGCAGTGAGGAGACATAGCCCGATGGTATGGTGTAAAAAATCTTTATGCGCGTATCACCAGTTTACTTAGTTTCAAATTCAATAAAGTTGAGGGACTGATCAAGGGAGAGGGTATTTTAAAAACATTATAAAAATGACCATGCAGGCCTACGACGATTTTCGATATTTTCCACCAGATTTAAAAAGTTTTTAGACAAGGTTTACGAGTCCTATTCAGCAACCTACTCCTATAGTTTATATTTATTTGAAAGTTGAAATTAACTTACTGGATTTTTTTGAAAAGCTTACACTTCTGATTTTTGAACTACTGAACCAATTCGGTATTTGTGTTTCATTCCAATCGGTTAAGAATTTTTTTTACGTACCATATATACTTTCATGTTTTGAATTCAGCTGATAGATTTCTACGAAATATTCCTAACAAAATGACTATGTAAGTTTAAGTACTCTTGTCCGTCGCCTCATATGAAACAAAAAGAAATCCATGAACATCACCAGTGACATTTCACGGGCTTGTCCATAAAAATACAAAATACAACACGTCTAAAAAATACAACTAAAACTTCTAATTCCGAACGTCATCTCAGATGTCATCGTCAACAGACAGCTGACGAAAAGGGACGTCGCATCCCCATCAATTATACCCTGTTGGTTTAGTTTTATTTCTTTGACGGTTGCCGTTGTGGGGAAGGCCTTCCGGTTTCAGAATAGGTGGACAGTTTCAATGTGCAGCTGGTGATGGGTTTTGTATTTTTTTTTTTAATTACGTGTGGGCTACTTGATGGTGATATTTGATGGTTACGAATATTTGAAACGTTTGAAACACAGATTACAGTTGAAATTTTATATCTACAACTGGAATGTAATTATCATAATTTAATATTTAATGTGTGTATTTTATGTTAGTTTAATTTTACCTACAATATGCAATAAATATATAAAAAAATAAAGTTTCAAAATAAGAAATTGACGCACCGTTCAAGACCCTCTGTGTAACGACACATGAATGCGATCATTGGACGCCTGTAATGCTTTTTGTATTACTTACGACACATCAGGCGGAAGATCCGTGGCGTCTTAGTCAGCGGCTGATCATCGATATACGAACTACGAGCACACCTGTTCAATCGCGAGTCCGAAAATGGTGAAATGAACAGCCAACTGAGCTAAAAATAAAGTAATATACTTATAGTATACTATATGTACAAAATGAAATACAGTAATACTTATAGTATAATAATAGGTAGTTAATTGATCACAGGAGCATGATTTATTACAACATAAAATGTTTTATCTTCATCTGAAGTATTGTTGTTTTCGTGCATAAAGTTTGTATTATAATAACTCGACGTATTTTACGTTCTGTTTAAATATAAAAATCAATTGATATATCTAATAATATTTCCTATTTCTTATAGATTCACTAGACGACGTCTGTCGTTTCCATGTCAATTAACAGATTTGCCTGTCTGTCACTCAATGTTGGTTCTATTATTGAAACCGATTCGTAGTTGCATTTCAAGTATTAGGTTCTTACCTATAAAAATGCCGTTTTATATGTTCTTTTTTATTTATATTATATTATATATTTAATCAATCGAAGTATTTTCCATTATTATCATAGTACTTTTGCCATTGTAATGGAAGTTGATTGATGCCTCTGTTATAGAAATCCCCGGGACGGGAATCGATGAATTATCTAAAGGTGTTTTTCATTCCCTCATCGGAGTTAAAAAAAATTCCCTGTAAAAAATTCCCAATTCCAAACAAAATGGAAAACAGTAGGAGCAAGGTCAGGCGAGTACGATGGATGGAGTGTTTCCAGTCGAAGCTCCTGTTTGCCTATCGTGCAGTGCGTGAGCGAGCTTTATCATGGAGACGTTTAGGACTGTTTGGCTGTGTCTCTCGTGTGTTCAACCATTATGACGAACGTTTACGATTATCATACAGCATAGGATCTAACTTCTGATCACAAGTGACCATTCAAAATCCCTTCATTTTTGTGACGGTTTAGCAAAGTTAGGTAAGTAAGCTTCGACACGTATTTGCAGCTGACTTTCATTAAGCTCATACGGTACCCACTTTCCGAGTTTCTTCACTTTCCCGATTTGACACAAATGCATCAATATTGTTTTGTCATTTATGTCACTTGAAAGCTACTGCTAACTCAAACGTGGTTTGAGATGCTATTGCTTTCAATTCGTCATTATCTTTACTTTAATCTCCGGTTGTCTACGGGGCTCGTTCTTGACGTCGACATTTTCAGAACGGATAAACCAAACCAAAAACGCAACGTGCGTTCGTGTGCGGTGTTTGATCCGTACACATCGTTGATATTGCGTGTCGTTTGTGCTGCGTTGCGTTTTTAACTCTTCCATGGTAGCGAACAAAACGATATCTAAAGAAAATATCGTTTGACAGAAAAATACATAAACAACTGATTTTGAAAAAAAACGTCATAGCTTTCAATTTAAATTAATTTGAATTTGGAATTCCGAGCCAAACGCACGTTAAGTAAATTCAAATTGGTCACCATGAACAAACGGCAATTCCACAGGTAAGGCCTCAATAATATTGATTTCACAAATTGATTTCTAGGTACTTAATTGTTTTTCAATTGTTTTAATAAACACCCAGTTTTAATACACACCCAGTTTTAATAAAAATAACTGTATATAATTAACAGTGAAAAATTTTCTATTACTTAATAATTCAACTTTCGCCAATAAAAGTGTTCACTGACGAGGAAATAGAAAAAAACGATACAAAAACACCACAAATAATCGCTAACGACACTGGCTAATTTAGTGAACTAATTAACAAAACCGAGAACAGGCAAAATTCTGAGAACGTCCTACAAAAAAGCGCCAAGAAAAGGAGCCAAACTATAAAAGGAAGTCACAAACTTGCATAATTGCCTTAAGCGCTATTATAGTATTCCCTGAACGTACCTACGCGGAATGCGAATGGAAAAAATTCCAGATTACCTCACCTATCGCACAAGAATTGGTTGATGGACTGAGCGATAAGCGGATCTTATTTCATTCCCCAACTATTCATAAATCGTGAACTAAGTGAAGTAAATAAAAATTAATGACGTTATTTGTTTTATATTTTTGTTCAAATAATAACTAACTGTTCTGAAAGAGGTAATGGCAATGGCCGAGTTTCCACATGACGTAATTTGGCACTACCGAGACTTCATGACGTAATTTGGCACTACCGAGACTTGAAAAACTTACATTAACAAATAATTTTATATAAACAATTTATAATGTATATTTATTAATCTCTATAGTAATTAAAATTCAGTTCATAGGCCAATTTGAAGGATCACTTTTATCTGTGTGTGTTATCTTCAAAAGGTCTCCTTTATACATATTGATATATTAATATTGTTAATTGTCATTTTTAGTTATCTATGCTTATTTAATTTTTTTTTTAATATTTCCACGCCAGCAATGGCAGAATATGTGATCAAGACGTGAATGTGTGAATACGTAAGACTTTGTATACCACATTTTTTGAAATAAATAAATAAATACATGGCCGCATGGCTTAAGTATTCACTGTGCAATTATGATTATACAATATGACACGTGCTAAAATGAGGAATCGATCATTTTAATCATATCTTTCTTTCATCGACAAACCACGATGTGTTTGATTATTTATCTAGTGTTATTTTTTTATTTATATTTTAATTATTCTTTTTAGTCAATTTAAAACTCGTACCTACAAAGATTAGAAATTTATAAAAAAAAAATCCAAACAAAAATTATAATCTAATATGTATTAATTGAATCTTACGGGATAACATCTCTCCGAAAGTGAACGCAGTCGCCACTGAAGATGTCAACCGCAGTTGTTGACGAAATGTTTGCAAGAAAGAGAAGAGATTCCAGAAGACCTCGGCCAAGTAGCCCGGAAGATTCAAATAATATGGACACCGGCCTAGAAAGCCTACACTATATAATCTAATAAAATTATATGATTATAATGCAAAATCGCTGTCGCTTCACTATCCGCTATTATTGTTCTAAGCGCTCCCTAACTTTAACTGTTGACAGTATGAAGAATGATCATGGGCGGGTAAGACGCTTATGAACGAGTGTCAAAATACAGGGGCGTTTAGTCAACACATTTGCTGAGAAAGTAATAAATTATATTCGATAGTTCTGAATTTAGTTTAACAAGGAATACATGTTAGAGGGAGAGTTGAAAGAATGTACAGAATGTTCTGGAATATAGAAATGTTCATTTTGCTACTTATATTATTGTTAGTAGGTACAGTAATTCAGTAACGATCATTGTACCTACAATGTACCTACATTGTACATATAGTGGACTGTATGTGGTAAGTGGTCCTCACTTGAAAGCCATACAATACAATTGAATGTCACTTATATACAAAAAAATATTGTAGGTGTTAATTTTGTGGGATGTCAAATATGTTTATAGATGTAAAATTATGATTATATTATTAATATTTATACGTCGGTGTCCATTTTGTGGCATCCACTCCTTTCTGGACAAAATGGACATCGATATAGAGGCAGACCGAGCGGGAGATGGCGGGACTATTTACTCACAGATGCATAACCACAGGATTTTGGGGAGCGTGGCGTTAAGTAGAACGGTCTGGCATAAAAGAGGGTAAATGGGGTAAAAAAATTGAATTAAGCTCACTGTTCAATTTCCACTGCATCTGCTTTCGTTATTCACATTTAACCAACATTCGACTGGTAATGAATGCCTCTTTACAATATATTACATAAAGAGTGAATAAATAGTTTGGGAGGCGGAGAGTGCACGCTGCAATCCAACAGCCGCTCTCACAGAAGACTACCTTGAAATGTACTGCATTTCCCACACTATCTCCCTATTTTATTTCCCTAATGTACCGTACGTGTTTTGGTAGTGAGTGATATGTGCCAGGGCTCATACCCATCCTATCCCCTCCATTTTCCCAACCCTTTCTACAAATCCATTTCTATATCTCCAAAGGTACGCAGCGCATCCGGGGTCGTGCCTATGTTTGCCATTTTGGATTAATATTGGCATGTATCTATGGGTCTATGATGTCTATGGGCGACAGTATCTACTTACCATCAGGTGGACTGTATGCTCGTCTGCCGCCTTGGTACTAAAGAAAAAAAAAATTGGTCACATTAAAATCATCTTCATCATTATCGTCTTTACAGTCACAAATAAACGCATAATAAATCATTATTACAAAATCCGGTGGAAACCCTTTTGATGGCCACTAATTATCACAAATAAGCATCCGTTCAAACGAAAATATCTTGAAAACTATTGGAGTGTAAAATTTTACGGCGTCAATAAACGACCACGTCAGTTGTTTATGCGTTTTATAATACTTTTAGACATAAACTACCAACAGTTTGAATTTGAAGCTAATTTTAGAAAAAATCCAATTTACAAAGATCCCTACTTTTCTTCGATTATTTCCTCGGGACGGTTCCTATTATACAAGACGACCAATTTAAATAGGAACTATAGTTAACTAAGTATTGTACGTAAAGGGAGGTCTTAGTAAATTGGTGATTGTAAATTTGTTCTAAGAAATATTTTGTTTCAGCTCATTAACGACTTTCGAATGATTGATGACGTTGAAAAGGGCTGTCTGTTTTTAGTTTGTTTGTCTATTTGTTAGCACTACATCCTATACTATTATGTAAAAATACAAGTTTTATATTGCGTGTGAATGAAGTGTTTTTTTTCTTTTTATAGGTATATAAAAAAGTATAAAAAGATATTATTATAGGTATACAACCGCACCGCCCGTCACAGAAGTGCGGTGCACTCGTATTTCCTCGATACGGAGGTGTCACTCACTGTATGGTCCAAAAATGTTTTTTTTTGCCGCGTACCCAAAAAAAACCCTCGTACCTCGTACCTCGCGTACCCCCTCGTGAGGTCTTCCCTTATGTAACGACATTGTGTTCTTCAACAAAGCTGTGAATAGGACTGTGGTGTTGCAGGCGTCCATGGGCGGTGGCAGCCACTTACCATCACGTGGACCGCTTGCCCGTCTATCTCCAATGATGTACAAAAAAATAAAGTATCTAAGTCAGGAGTCGCTCAGTAAAGCGATAGTAGGTTTACCGAGGACAAAAGAGGACTCCTTGGAAGCACACGGAAAACGAAGTCCTATGCTTTTCTTTGAGCATCACAAACATTATGAACAAAAAAAAAGAACTTGAAGTTTTATAAAGAGTAGGGAGGGAGTAATAACACAATAGTAATGACACGACGTTTGTCATTTTGAACTGATGTTGGTATGTATCGCCGATGTCTTTGGATGACAGTATCCACTTACCATCAGGTGGACGATATGCTTGTCTGCCGGCTTATTATAAAAAAAGTACACATTTTTTATAATAATCAAATAAAAACTCAACTTCAATTCGCGAGTTCCCGCCAAAAAGTCCGACTGAAATGTTTTAGGGAGATTCTAATTAATATGCGTGTGAATGCATTAATAACGGTAATCATAACCATAATTGAATCTTGCGTTCACTTACGGAGAGATGTTATCTATTCGGCTTCTCGAGCGCAACTGACTCGACGACTGTGGCGCACCGGTATTTATAGTGGGCGAGGGTAGTTGTGATTGTGTTGTGACAACTACCCTCGCCGCCACTGAAAATGTCAACCGCAGTTGTTGACGAAACGTTTGGAAGAAAGAGAAGAGATTCCAGAAGATCTCGGCCAAGTAGCCCGGAAGATTCAATTAATATAATCATAACCAGGCATTTTGTCGTCCAGACATGGGCTTCGTCATACACATTGTCTTGTACATGAGGCTTTTAGAGGTAGTATAGTCCGTGTGGGCTTGTGGTAGCTTTATCCCGTATTCGTCTTTTACGACACCCATATTAAAATCTCTCGTTATTTATGGTGAAACGAATTCCTCGAAATTTCCTCGTAAGTGAATCACGTGATGTTCATAAATCATTAAAAACGTATAAAACATGTATAGCTAATACTTATATGAGGTAACTATAATATTTCAAGCTTGTGATCTTGTATGATTTATGTGTAATAATAACTATCAAATTTTTATTGTAACTAGGCTATTTCAATGTTTTTAGGTTCTCGTGTAAAATTTGATAATAAATACGTACTTATTTGGTTTTGATAAGCGACAACCGACTTACACAAAAACAGCAAGAAAAATTAAACAAATTAACTTTGTTATTTATAGTACTTAAACAATTATTATTAATTCAATAAATCAATAACAGTTTTGTATGCATCTGTAAAAAGACAAAACCTTTAACATGTTATGGAGTAGGCGTATAATAATAATGTCACAATGCTTTTCTCTTAAATCAGCCAAAATAACATGGATCTGACGTTAAGTTAAAAGAAAATCCCACATAGAGACATTTAATTTTACGCAAGGTTAGCAAAGAACACAATAAAAAGAGGGTCATTACGAAAAATATTATCATATAAATTGAAAGTGTTCTCGTAACACGGACATCTGTGGAGACGACTCCGTTAAATACTTTATAACAATAGTTTTACTTCTACTCGTAAATGTAGGTTTCTGTTGTTGTCGATTGGATTTCTGTTTTTATTAACAGAAAGTGCTAAATTTAACTTAAACTGATTGTTTAAGTTATAAAATATAATTTCGTTCTTATGAAACATTTTCCTCGTAATACTTTTTTTTACCTTCTTATTTTTCCCTTATTATACTTTTGTAATAACAAGGAGTGCATAAATGTCTATGAAAATGAAACCACGTTCACAGGGAAACAGTAAAACCCGAACAAACACTTATTTTGGAAAAAAAAACATTCAATTACTCTTTTTTTATAAATTGGTAAAAAAGGCGGCCTTACAGCATTATCTCCCAGTCAATCTTTGGGCTAGGTACAGAACTTGAAGTGGTAGGGGAGTAATTAAATGTAACAAATATAAGATAGAAAAACGAACTACTGTAAGTAAATATATATATATATATAAATACATACAAAACATCTAATAGATACTGTTATAAAATCTTTACTATTACATAGGTTTCTTCTCAGTTCTCTCAGTTTCTTTGAGGCTAAAAATATTAAAATATCAAGTTCTTCTCGATCCACGTCGCTGCTCTAAGCAAACCGAATAGACATGCATTATGATTTGTTGCCTCGTTGTGACATATGATTTCAGTCATGCATCAGATCGTCTGGAGACGTCATAATTTATTATTATTTACCTTTTGCTATAGTCGAGGCATCCGGTTACGCTACGAGGGGTGATTATTTTTAAACTGTTAAGGGGTTCCACACGGGAGACTATTGCGTTACGGTTGATTGTAGCTTATAGAAAACTAGAATGCGGCTTCGTCCACTTAGATCCCAGTTACCAATTCCGTTGGTCGCTAACAAACTGGAGAGGTATGTATTTATATCTATGGTTGATGGCTCCTGTCATCAGGATTCTGATGACATTTATTTCTGATTTCGGAATTCATTTATTTTGAAACTACGTGACCGATTTGGCTAAAAATACCCTATAACTTTCTAGGATAAACACCGTAGTGTAGTGATTCATCTACTTATGAGTTTGCGAAGCACCTAGCTGGTGTTAACACACTAACGACTGTTGTCTACATCGACGTATGTCAAGGATTCTAGACATTTCGTTCGCATCCTATGTGATATAAAATTAGAAGTGAATGAGACTATGGTCAGTTTTGATGTAACGTTGTTGTTCACTAATGTTCCGATCTTGGAATGTCTAGAAGTGTATTCGTGTTAAACTTCAGAATGACAGTAACGGGGCCAGTTGAGTGCGCCAAGCGATTGTGGATTGCAACGTGTACACTCCCTTTACAAAATCGGATTCCGCTATGCTCATCCATCAACTATTAGATACTATCTTTGTCACTGTATGTACTAACAACCTAGGGAGAGTTTAGACAATAAAATTCAACATAGTCTCCATTTGATAACCCGGAGAACTAGACATGCCAGGAATTGACGTTCGGGGAACTGGAGCTAAGGTACCTGAGCTATCTATTCTATCAATTAATCGTGCTATTTCAGTGACGCTAGATGTGACATACACGCTGTTATTTCAGCTAGCTGATTTTTATAAATATGATATCGATTTAAAAAACACTCTCTCTTTATAAAGCGATATAAAAACGCTCGTGTTTGCGCCTGAATAACCCTTAGCACATACGAGCGTGTTGAAACTAAATACGTGAAGAGTTGTGAACGTAATGTCATAATATTTTCGTTTTAAAACGAATCACAAAAAGTTTTTAGTCCCGTAGTGTGTTTGCAATAACTACTTTTATAATAACGTCGGAGTAAGTATAATTATAGGAAGATTTGTTTATCTAAGGGTGTATGAGACATATTATATTATACTTAAGTACCTACATAATTTATAGAGGGTAGAACACAGTTACACAGTCACGTAACACAGTGGCGGTCGTTTATTTTTTGTGTGTAATTCGCGCGTATCTAAAGGTTATTTTATAATCAATAATTATTTATTGTAAAAATCAGAAATAAATTTATCTGTAACTATTTTATAAAGCCAGAGTGAGTTAGTTCCTAAAAGTAAACTCATAAATTTCTGGATTAATTATGTAAATTCTTCCACTTTTAAGATGATTAAAGTAAAAAAGTATTGTAAAAGTACAACATTGATAATATCCATTGATTATTATTTTATCTCACTGATGTAGTGTTGTAAAGACCTTAAGAATAAACCATATAAAGCTTAAGTTAATCGTTTTATACTAGACCTTTTAATTTCAAGGGTAAGACTAACAAACGCTAAAAACATGAATTACAACGCTCATGAATTCAGACAAATTTTTATCCATACAGCAGAGGTTAGTAAGCAATAAGTAGAAAAAGTAATATCTAGTGTTAGTAGGTGCATATTAAATATAAAAGAACACAGTGAATTAAAAAATAAGGTAAAAATATAATGACAAATAGTGAGTCCCGAAAAAACCTGAGGCATCTATCTAGCCATATGCAGATTAATCCAGTGCGTCAGGAAAGGGGACTCCCCATCTATCAACGACTGCACTCAGAATGGTGTTAGGAAAGGCGCGAAGCCGCTTCAACAACGAGGCGCTTTTTTTACGTATGTAGGCATGAAAGTGCAGGGTTCATTTAGCTCTCGAGCGTCGAGCTTTTCTGAAATGTCTTAAATATGATCATACACGCAGACGTTCCAATGTATTATAAATAGCTAATAGCGACCCAGCATCTAGATCTGTATCTAGATTCCTTCTCGTTTTGTACAATTCGATATTCATCACCCAGGCCTTTTTTTCTCCAGTCCAACTAATTACAAAACTAATTTAGTTTTTGACTTAAAATATGAGACACTTAAAATTGCTAGAAATATATAAGAAGTTAAAATTAATTCGCATTAATGTTTACATTCAATCACGACATACACTGATATTACTACATTACCAAAATAGTTCGTTCCTCTTTCCCTAAGGAGCCATAGTCGTTCTCTTTGATTCGTTAATAGACACCATCAATTACCAAAACCCTATTTTGAGGGAAACATTCGACTTGTTTTTGTTCCCTGATTTACTTGTCTCTTCATATTTTTTTTAGGCAATGTTCACATTTAAGACATATTAACCATTCTTTATATCTATAAGGAATTCTAAAAAAGTTGTGGATAATAAAAAAAATATACACTAATTTTTTCGTCGTAATAAATATTCTAGAATTGGTATAATAAGCATATTTCTTTAGATTTCGATATCGTAACTGTAACCTGATCATCCACTGCCGGAAGTGGGTCTCAAAAAATTGTCTTGTGCACGAGGGATCTATGGCTCCAAAAACATCACGCAGCTGGTTGGCGAGTCCACTGTTTTACAAGTGGTGTAGTTTTTCGGTGCTTGTTGTTGCTGCTTCGTTATCCCTTAATCGCCATTAAGGGACATCCACGAGTGGCACTTAAGGTCGACACAACGTGGCCAAACGATTTGGATAATACTTACATAATCACTATAAAACCTCACACGAAATATTGGAAAAGCAAATAATATATAAAGTGCACAGGAGATGATAAAATCAAAGGGAAAAAACAAAGTCAATTATTTATTTATGACTGTCCCTACCCTTTATTGGGCAAGAAACAAAAACGCGACATTCATAATCAAAGTCAATAACGAGGAAAATACGACTGTAGATCCAGAATACTGATAATATCCCAACTTTTTAGTAGTTCTATCCATTTCTAACAGGCCGATCATAACCTCTTCGTTGTTAGGAACAATTTGTTCTGTTGGCAGTAAAAAGCCATATTCACCAAGGTCCCTCAATTCAAACAAAAATACGATTGGAATATCGGCTGCTCCCTTTACCCAGTCAAAACTGGAGCCGCTGACTTCGTCTGAAAAAAATAAAATTTTAATTATTAAAATTGTCTAATTTCTAATCTGATATATTCGTCGAGTTGCTGTAGGTACTTACACAATATTACAGCTGATGTACCAACACGGTATTCGATTCCATGTATTTCAGTCAATTTTTCAGCACCACGTATAGCTATCTCGTACTGAAAGAGCATATATTTAAAGTAAAATAAGAGATTTAAAAAAAATTACCATCGCAGTATTCCGATTAATGTGTTTGGTGCAAATTATTTATTAATTTGTTTCAAAAATAATTTTCATTAAATCTTACCAAATTTCCATAATTATCAGCCTCCAAAACACCAAATCCTGAGGCGTGACTAAAGGGGATCAGAATCATTTGCGAATAGGAGTGGAAGGCCAAATAATAGACCATGTTTCCTTGCAGCTTCAAGCTCTGCACATAGCTAGAGATGGCTCTGGTTTCAGGCTCTGATGCAGGAGAAGGACCAGCGTAGGTCTGTTGGCAAGGATCAGCAGAAGCACCAGTTGCTGGAATAAAATATCGTATCATTAGGAAGGAATCGAACAAAGTAGATGAAATGCGTCTACGTAGTTCTAGAACTACATAGTTCATTCTTTGTTGTAAATCTTACTACAGATGAATTTCTAGAATATCTAATCCAAAAATATTTGACACAGTACTATCAATAAAATAAAAAATGATTTAAAACACTGAGGGGAAAAACACTATAAAATACAATAATTAGTGTCAAAAACTATGGTAGTTCCTACTTACTCATCCAAAGATAATCAAAATTTCTATTGAGATCAATGCCATTGCTCAAGTCATTGTCAGAAGTACAGTTCACATAGTTTGCTGTATTCCGGTTCTTTCGCCACATTCGGTTCTGTAAGCAAACATGATAAAAGGATCAAAATTAATAAAAGACGATTTTCAATCAAAACGCGATCATCTGTAAAATAAATACTCACATCTGTAAAGGTATATACATATCCATCAGGATTGATTACTGGAAAAATGTGCCATATAATTCCGTCTGCCATTGACCTGACATCTGGATCGTCACTGGTCAAGAACTCCTTAATAATCCAAGTGACGGTTGCTGGAGAAATCCATTCACGAGAATGGATACCACCTTCTATCATCCCTATTACTGGATTGTCTCCTCTGTCATTAGGTTTGAAGTCAATTATTATTCCTTTGATAATTCTACCTTCATTAGAACTTCCTATATTAACAGTAGTGACTACATTAGGATACAACTCTTGCAGCTCGTCTAACCAAGCATGAATTTCAGTGAGGGAGTGATATCTGTCCCAACTGAAGGAACCCAGAGAATTTCTTAGAGCACTTCCTGCGGGTGTTAACTGAGCGTCTATTAGTCTGTAAACACATTTTTTTATTTTTAACATATGTTTGAAACAAACCGATAGAATATAGGTAAATACTCTTACATATTATTATATATAGATAAAAACAAAATTACTTACTCCTGCACATTAGATATACCTATTTTAGCGTTCAGACCGACACTTTGAGTATAATCTAAAAACTCTTTATCATCATCTGGAGACACCATGATCCTTACATCGCTCCCAACAGAAAACGAGTCAGTCCAAAAATCGTAACTGTCTTTACGAAGGTCAGAAAGGATTTGTACTTGTTCCTCAGAAGTTGGAACCACACTGTACACTTTGTAGTTTTCATAACTTTTCATGGCGTCTATGGTGATTGCAAGGCCAAGTAGGCCAAATAGTAATTTCAAATACATTTTCAATAAGTGGAACCTATAATCACCTCTGGATAACTAATAATTATAATATTATAGACGACATTCACAAAATGGCCATAAAGATTATGTTTATCTACAATTATCCAGTTTATTATGATATGTAATGCAGTAACGACGTAGATGTCAAAAAGATTAAGATAAACAAATACTTATCGGAATTGAATATTAATACTTACTAAGCGTCTTAACATAAAATATTTCAAAGTCATTCAATTTGACATTCCTGTTTAGTACCTATGTAGATAAGTATTTAAGTGTATTGTTATCTTTATAAACCAGTTTTTTTTGATCACTACTGTAAAGTAATTTATTGAAAAGTTCTGTATTGTGGTAAAAAATATTTTTAAGGAGGCAGACGCACTTACTTACTTCTCAGCCCTTGGACGTCCACTGCTGGACATAGGCTTCCCCCATTGTCCGCCATTTAGACCTATCGGCAGCGACCTGCATCCAGCGGGTGTCCGCAACCTTTATGAGGTCGTCTGTCCATCTAGCAGATGGACGTCCTCGGTTTCGTCCGCCGGTACGTGGTCTCCATTCGAGAACCCCTCTGCCCCATCGGCCATCGGTTCTTCGAGCTATGTGCCCTGCCCACTGCCACTTCAGCTTGCTAACCCGAGAGGCTATGTCGGTGACTTTAGTTCGTCTACGGATCTCCTCATTCCTGATTCGATCACGTAGGGAAACCCCGAGCATAGCCCTCTCCATAGCTCGCTGTGCGACAGTGAGCTTATTTATGAGGCCCATAGTCAGAGACCACGTCTCGGTGCCGTAGGTCATCACTGGCAACACACACTGGTCGAAGACCTTCGTCTTCAAGCACTGAGGTATTTTGGACGAGAAGACGCTGCGTAGCTTCCCGAACGCTGCCCAGCCGAGTTGGATTCGTCGATTGACCTCTTTCTCGAAGTTGGACCTACCTAGTTGGACCGTTTGGCCTAGGTAGACGTACTCGTCAACAACTTCGAGAATCGAGCTCCCTACTGAAACTGGGGTGGGCACGACATGGACATTCGACATGATTTTCGTCTTGTCCATGTTCATTTTAAGGCCCACCTGTTGGGAAACTCGATTGAGGTCTCCGAGCATTGTGCTAAGATCCTCCAGCGATTCTGCCATGACCACGATATCGTCGGCAAATCGAAGGTGAGTGATTCATTCGCCATCAACGTTGATGCCGAGTCCTTTCCATTCCAGGAGCTTGAAAGTGTCTTCCATCGCATTGGTGAAGAGCTTCGGAGAGATGACATCTCCTTGTCTCACACCCCTCTGCAATGGAATCGGCTCCGTGCTCCCTTCCTGTACTCGGACTGACATGGTGGCGTTGTTATACAAACACTTCAACACTTCGATATACCGATAGTCAATATGGCACCGCTGGAGGGACTGTAGCACTGCCTAAGTTTCGATTGAATCAAAGGCTTTCTCATAGTCCACAAACGCTAAGCATAATGGCAAGTTATACTCCTCGGTCCTCTGTATAACTTGTCGCAGCGTATGGATGTGGTCTATGGTACTATAGCCTTTTCGGAAATCGGCTTGTTCGGGAGGCTGGAAGTCATCAAACCTGCGTTCGAGACGATTCGTGATAACCCTCGAAAACAGCTTATAAACATGGCTCAGGAGCGAGATGGGCCTATAGTTCTTCAACAAGGTCTTGTCGCCTTTCTTGAAGAAGAGCACCACCACGCTTCCGTTCCATGCCTCCGGCGTAATACCTTCGAGCAAGACGGAATTAAAGAGCTTCTGAAGGACTTTCAGTACCGGTGTTCCACCCGCTTTCAGAAGCTCTGAAGTGATTCCGTCCTCACCCGGCGCCTTGTTGTTTCTAAGCTGTTTGAGGGCCATTCTAATCTCGTACAGGCTGATGTCCGGGATGTCTTCGGTATAGTGTCGGGTCAAGTTGCAAACAGATTTAGCGACCGAGGTATACAACTGTCCATAGAACTTCTCGATCTCCCTCAGTACCTCTTGTTTGTCGGAAGTGACACTGCCGTCCTCCCTCTTCAGCTTCGTCAACTGGCTCTGCCCAATAGATAAGTCTCCTGCGAACACTTTGGAGCCTTTATTCCGCTCTATCGTCTCCTTAATACGATTAGTATTAAAGAGACGGATGTCGTGTCGCAAGGACTGGTGAATCCGTCTATTGAGCTGTCGATATGCTTCCGCGTCATCAAGAGTCTGCAGTGTCATCGAACGTCGTTCTGCCAAGAGGTCGAGGGTGTGGTCGGTGAGCTTTTGGGGTCCATCTCTTCGACGATGTCTGAAGAATTTAGACCCCACCGTATGGACAGTTTCTACCAACCTGTTGTTGATATCGTCCACTGCAACGCAATCCTCTAGGCAATCGAAGCGATTTGACAATTCAAGCTGAAAGCTTTCGGGATTTTGTACGTGGGCAGCAGTAGGACGGAGCGTAGACTTCATCAGGCGGGATCTTTCTAACTTGACGTTTATATTCAATGTGCCTCTAACCATTCGGTGATCACTACCGGTTTTCACCCTGTGGATCACGGAGACATCATTGAATATTTGTCTCTTTGTGGCCATAATGAAGTCTATCTCATTTTTAACGGAACCGTCGGGGCTCATCCAGGTCCACTTCCTATGAGGCGGCTTCTTGAAGAAAGAGTTCATCATAAAGAGTCCCTCTTTCTCAAGAAAGTCGGCCAGCCTCTGGCCCCTCTGGGCCCACATCCAAATTGCCCCACTCTCAACTCATCGTCGCCTCTTTTGCCCAGTTTCGCGTTGAAATCCCCCATAACAATATTGTAGTGTGTTTTCGAAGCATGTATGGCTCTACTATTGTCCTCATACATTGCTTCCACTTCGTTATCCGGGTGTGCCGAGGTAGGTGCGTAGACCTGTATGACCTTCAACGAATATCTCTTGGATATTCTGAGTATAAGGTACGCGACCCTGCTCGACACACTCGTGATGGCTACAACATTATTTACGAGGGACTTGTGGACGATAAACCCGACACCACCTTAGGACTGCTGGTCGCCCTCCCGGTAATAGAACAAGTTGCCGGACTTCAGGGTTATCGTGTCCTCCCCCTCTCTTCGGATTTGTGATAACCCCAATATATCCCAGTGCAACTTGCCTATCTCCTCTTCCAGCTCAGCGATCTTCTCGTCTGTCCTCAAAGTGCGCGTGTTGTAAGTCACCAGTGACAACCTACGTCGGTAATCCGTTTTAAAAGCCCTGGTCGTTCGACGGTGGAATCCCGCCCGGAGATTCTTAGCACCCCTGGCTCCAGCGCTCGACCAGCGCCCGTCGTCCACGCCGGTGTTGCGACTGGAGCCGCCGGGAACTTGGGGCCGTTTTACTTTTTCTGCCATAGGGGGGGTGGACCGTAACCCGCCGCGCTGGTCCAGTGCGTGGTGGCGGGTCGCCAGAGCCTCGTTCGTTGGTCGGCAGGGTGCACCACGAGCCGGTGAGGTTGGCTTGGGTCCCAGAGATGTAGGTTGGGACCCCTTACACCCCTGTGGCAGACGCACATGTTGGTAAATAGTTACCGTAACACTTGCAATATCAGAGCGTAAGCATTTGCATTGACGACCGTATAGAATCTTACTCGTATTTTAGCGTGTTGGTCGCAGGAAAAAGTCATGGTTGCGTAACATACGGGCGTGGACTGGCATCGCGCGTGCCGCCGAACTGTTTCGCCTCGCGAAAGACACGATAAAATATTCGGAGCTGATTGCCAACCTCCACTAGTTGAAGAGACACAAGAAAAGGAAGAAGCAGAATGTCATTCACAACTTTCTTGAAGAACCCCTTGTTGTAGAATAACAGAAAAGCTACAGGCTGAGTCCGATACTATAATACAACGGGAACCGTACTGTATACGGTACGGTACGGGTTCACGGTATAATCAAAGTTTTGGACCGAACGGTACTCGACTTCCCATTATTGAGATACCACCGTCACTTCGGTGACGGGAAATGTAGTTGTATAGGTATTATATTAAAAAGCAGAGAATTTAGGATAAATAGTGAACATATGAAAATAAAAAACGTGAATAGTACTAACAGAAAAGTCGGTATTTATTTAAACTAACAGTGTCAACAACAAAACGAATAGCAAAACACTAGATTTCAAACTGTTTCCAGAATTATAGTTGTAGTAGCCGATCTGTCTAGTAGCTCTGTCCATTTCTACGAGTGCGTCCATTATTTCCTCATTGTTATCTATAATCAATTCTGCAGGCAGAAGGAACCCGTATTCTCCAGTATCTCTGAGTTCAAATAGCAGCACTATAGGAACATCGGCTACTCCTTTGACCCAATCAAAGCTTGATCCGCTTACTTCATCTAAAATTAAGAATAAATTGTTATAAATATAGAAATTAATTTCGATAATTGATATAAAAATAGAATCAATCTCTCGGCCCATGGGATTCTAGTGCGCATATATTCTTTAAGAACATCTAAAAGAGCCAGGAATCGAGAGGAATGACGACCCTAGGACTGGCTATTATTTTTCAAAATGCATCAGCCTAGCAATTAGATGATGTAATGTCGCCAGCATACTAAGGATCTACCAGGGTCCAAATTTATTATTCAATAAAACTTACTAAATTCGTTTCAAATTCGAAATTTAAACATTTTATTATCGACTTTAATTTAATATTTTGCTTTCCATGAATAAATATTTTTGATTGTCATCAATGTTTATGATTTTACGAACGTATCTTGCAAATATTAATTAATTCTAAATACTTACATAAGATATCAGCGGATGTCCCAACAATGTAGTTAGTTCCATGTCGTTGTTTAAGTGCTTGCATACCTCGAATGGAGATTTCATACTAAAAAGTAGATACAAAAGATAAATTAAAATTTATAATTTTTCAGGCGTTTTTGGAAAACATTCTCAGACGCTTTCAACATTTCTTCCAATGGTAGACTGATGACACTATTTGAAAGGGAGATTTCGCTATTGTCAGTACGATTAAAAAATGTTTTGACAAAATTTATTCAGCTTTAAGAGTCCTATAAAATTTACGAAGTTAATCGAGATATTGACTACAAACTATAACATCAGTTTCAAATCACCTTATAATTCAGCTACATATTGACTTTCAGTTCAGATGTAATGAATTATTTCCAAAATTCAAAAGTCGTAATCTGCACAATAATATTTTATTCATTCCATATACTTATCAACCCTTTTTCCAAATCCACTCCTAAATCATCAAAGGTAGGCGGTATGTCTGGAGGCGTGCCAACGTATGTCTTTCTGAAATAATGTCTTTATGTTTCGCGGATGTCTGATTTTCACACTTTCCTCTTACTGGCCATGTGGACACCACATAGCCCGACCGGCTCAATCGCGTGGAACTACACCACCTCCATAACAGTGGACTCGCCAACCCACTTGGCCAGCGTGGCGTTTTAAGGCCGTACTCCTCATACGCATCACAATGTTCATAAGGAAGGAGGCCCTTGTCTAGCAGTGAATGTAAAAAGGGCTGGTTATGGTATTGTACCAGATGGTCTGTCTGCTTGACTGCCAGCTTTTTTATAACGAAACTAGGTTTCTAATCAAATTATAATTGTGAAATATTAATATGGCAATTAATCAATTTTAAGTTTACCATATCGCCGTAATTCTCTGCTTCCAACACACCAGCTCCCCATACATGGCTGTAAGGCACCAAAACCAACTGAGAAAACGAATGAAAAGCGAAGTAGTACACAAGATTCCCTTCTTCCTTAATTTGGTTCACGTAATTTGAGATAGCTATAGCTTCCAGTTCAGAAAATTCTGCTGGTCCTGCGAATGTCTCTGCACATGGATTTGATGATGCTCCGGTAGCTGAAAGAGGAGTTAAATCAGGATTCTTTTTTCTTAAATTACAAATATATATTAGCATTTCATATGAGCCTACTGAGTTTGTAACATTAATTCATGACACTTATGACACGCGACTGACTCTTTATAGATTGTGACATGAATAGGATTCTTTAACATTGGTAGCGCACCCTTATGCCTTTGGGGTCGCAAGTGTCCATGGACGGCGGTGACTACTTACCATCTTATGTACCGCTTGTCTCCGCTCATAATCCACTTCCTAACAATGTTTCCTTCACCGATACCGATATACGAAGCGAATGAGAATCTATAACTGCGTATTTAGGTAGAAATTCAATGGTATTTTGGCAATAGTTTTGGATTCACGATGTGTCGAATGAAGTCGAATATAGATGCCCCCGAGGCTATTTTAATTCTCAGACCAAATTAATGAGATTTAAAAGATAAAATGGAATTTTAATGCTAAAAATAGGTTTATATGAAAACTGAATGCTTACTCATCCACAGAAATCCAAAATTTCTATTCAGATCTACTCCATTATTCATATCAGGATTTGGTGTACACGTTGCATTATAGGCTGTATTTCTGTTCTTCCTCCAGAGTCTGTTCTAAAAGTAAGCGGAAAAAAAAGTTATCTATAAAAAAAGTTAACTATAAAAAGTTAACTATAAAAAAGTTAACTATAAAAAAAGTTAACTATAAAAAAGTTAACTATAAAAAAGTTAACTATAAAAAAGGTTAACTATAAAAAAGGTTAACTATAAAAAAGTTAACTATAAAAAAAGTTAACTATAAAAAAAGTTAACTATAAAAAAGTTAACTATAAAAAAAGTTAACTATAAAAAAGTTAACTATAAAAAAGTTAACTATAAAAAAAGTTAACTATAAAGTTAAGGTAATTGCTTAAATTGACGTTATTAAATATAGCGCCTTATCAATATACGAAATAAATCAAAACATTAAATACGTGCATTAATTTCAAATATGTGAAACCGTTCTAAGGAAAAATACTAATATTTTAGGAAATATACAAAAAATACAAATATATATCTAAAAAGGTGGGTGGGACTGTGTCGGGGCACACGGCCGTTGGTTTAACGTGAAACGTCTACGTCGGCGAGTCGCTTTTATCTCGCTGGTATCTTCACTCGTTATGTCTCTGTCAGAGTACCCTACATACTCGTAAATCAATTTGAGAATACATACTATATATCAGGGATTCCCAAACTATTTTGGGCAAAGAGACCTCTTTTCCAAAATGAACTGATACCTCAGACCCCCATAGCCAAATTACTTTAAAAATCCTATCTCTAGTTTTTTTCCTATTGATACAAAATACTTACCAATTTCATTCTTATAACAAGTCGGTACACGTAACACAACTTATACAGTATCTTGAAAGTTTCAAATAAGAACTTGTGTTAATTAATAGGGGTCGATTTTTAGACCTCGTCGACCCCCAAAATCAGTTTTCGTTTATGTCGACCCCTGGGAAACCACTTTGGGAATCCCTGCTATATATGTTACACAAGCACTATGGGGCAGGCAAGTTAGTGTTATAGTGTTCTACGTACAGTAGCTCTCGAATTCTTTAATTCATATGAGTTTTTAGAATGGAACAATCATATTACGCGGTAATAAGTTTCAAATTTGACTTTTTAATGACCCCTCATCATCTGATTCACCCCCCTAGAAGCTACATACCTGGTAGGTTTCTTTGATAAGAATGTATGATGGGTCATCGATTCTATTCCCATATCAATGCCTACATACCATATTTATAAAAATAAAATGTTAACGCGACCTCATAATATAGCCACTATAAGCAATAATATGAAACAGACATATTTTAAATCACTTAGAAATAGACCGATTGACATCTGATTTATCCTGAGGAACTGGCTGTAAGACAGGTTTTGTCACGGCTTGAATTAACGTCATTACACCGATTCTAATGCTTCAATGTTTTAATAGTTCCCATGCCACGTCTTAACCTTCGTTTTCAATTTCTTTTAGTTTTCACGAAAGTTTAAAACATTTAGTTTTTATACTCACATGAGTGAAGGTATACGCGTAACCATCCGGATTAGTCACTGGGAAGATATGCCAGACTACGTTTTCAGCCAAATCTCTTATATTTGGATCAGTGCTGGTTAGAAGTTCTTTTATTATCCATGTCACTGTCGCTGGTGATATCCATTCCCTAGCATGAATTCCTCCTTCAATCATACCTATCGTAGGATTTTCGTGCTTTTTAAAATCAATTTTGACGCCTTTGATTTCTCTGTCGTCTACAGTTGTTCCTATAGTTACTAAAGTCACTACATCTGGGTGTGCGTCAGCTGTTTCTTGAAGCCAATCGTAAATTTCTTCTAAAGTTTGGTAGTGGTCCCAGTTGTACTCAGCATTGTTGCGGTTAGCTCTTGCTGGTGGATACATTTGGACATCAATAAGACTGCAATAGAAAAATTAAAACGTGTTGGTGAAATTAAAACGTTTTATGTATCGATTGTTTAGCTTCTACAACAATAAATTAATATAACCGATTAGCTGTTGTACTACCAACAAAAAGTTCTCACTACAATTCTCATTGTTTGTTTAAATTCTCAGTGGCCCCTACTAGGATTCCCTATACGACACATAAAAAGACGAACGCAACACCTAGATCTGATTAAATATTCAATTTTGTCTTTAAACAAATGAATTTCCGACCAGGAATTGAACCCACTACTAACAAGGGTATCGGTCGTCAATAAAATTAAATGCTTGTTCGGATCTGGGTGGTTTCAGTTCGTCTTTCTATGTAACTCTCACCACATAAGGAATTCTAGCGTCGGTATATATTATATATCTCGGGAATCTTCAAATTCTAATGTCAGCTACTGAGTGAGACGTTATTTATTTATTCACATTGTATAATAATATTGATTAAAATATCGTGTATTTTTATTTTTATTGAAATAATTTTATTTAACTACAGAAATAAACACTGTTTTTTGTAAACAGTAAAAATGATACAATTTAAGTTCCTTGGCAGAATGATATTCATTTAGCCCTCTCACATGACTTCATATCAAGCACAGCAGAACTAAGTGATGTTGAGTTTGAAGACATTAAAATATAACAAATTTTAATATAGGCAGCTTTTCTATACAATACTACTCTTCGGTTTAAAATTCAAAATTCAAATTATGTACAAATGTCTTGGTGATAGAAATGAGTCCGCCTTACAGTATAGGTAAATTAGATAAAGTAGCTCTAAGTAGTAGCTACACTGCAGCTACACGTACCTATTTTAATATTTACAAAAAAAAAATATTTCGTTTTTCCATGTAAAGTGGTTTATTTTGTGAATCAAGTCTAAACCCATACAAAGGCTTTCTTTTACCTTTTATATCTACTCGACGTTCCACTCGAGTCAACTTGTGACTACGGCCGGTGCATGATGTAACCTGAGTGGACATGTCGAGTCGAAATAAAAGATAAACAAAAGGCTTTATGTAATTGTACGCTTTTAGACCCGATTCAAACTGTAAAGTATGTATAAAACGACAAAAGTTGTAAAAAATTATATGACAACAAGTACCTTTGAACATCTTCTATAATGATTTTATATTCCAGTCCCACGTTGCTTAGGTAATCCTCGAATTCTGTCTGTTTCTCCGGTCCCACCATGATTTTCGTATCGCTTTCGGCTTTGACTGAGTCTGTCCAAAACATGAAGGTCTCCTCTTTCTGAACATCAATCAAAATTTGCACTTGTTCGTCAGTCTCCGGAACTACTTTGTAAACTTTATAATCATTATAACTCATATAATCTGCATTAATATTTGCGAATATAGAAATTAATAACAACACTATTTTGAAATCCATATTTGCTCTTTTAACTTGAATTATGGAATGATTAATCGTCCGCCGTTAAAATATGTCAAGTTATTTATCACTGTTATCGATAATTGATAAGTTAATCTTAATCTCGATTAACGTTTTTCTTTGCACTAATTAGTGACAAATTCCGAAGCATACTTCAATTGACTTAATCTATGTATTATTTCTGAAATTATTTCGTTACCCGCATAGTAAATATTCTAGAAAATAACAATAACATAATTAGGATTTTATTAATACTTTTCATAGTCTAACTAAACTTGACGTGTTAAATATAAAAAATGTGAAAGTTAATTCATTTGATACTTAATAACTCTGTAACAAACGATTAAATCGCACCAAATTTGGTATACGTATAGTTTGTGGACATAATACGTTGTAACAAATAGTATCATTGTAATTATATTTATTAAAAATATGTTTGTATGCTACAATTAGGTGGGTACCTAATAGTAGCATACAAACATATTTTTATGGGTGGGTACCAACATGTTGTATATATACAAACATGGGTGGGTACTCACTCTTTCTAATGTGTAAGACACACTTTTGTTACTTTAAATTTATTTTATAATCAATTATTTAGTATCAATTATTTCCATTTATTTATTTCAATTTTAGTGTACTGAAATTTGGTTATTTTGTTTTATAGAGAAGAGGGCGGCCGCTTGCTTGCTAGTAATAAATACAGTAATTATTATTATTATTATTCCGTATATATATAAAGCTGGATTACCACTCACTCACTGACTGACTCACTGACATAATTGTTCTCCCAGTTCCCACCTGGTGGGCGAGAAACTTTGAATGAGAAAGTAAACTTTCGGGGTCGGTGAGCACCAGAAAAATCCGACTTCTTCGAGTTGACCATACCTGATGAAAAATTCCAACGGCCAGCACAAATGGTAACACCTGCGCGGGGGGTGCTCGACCAAATGTCATAGAGAACTGCGGGCAGATGCCAGCGGGCGTCGCGAAAATTTGAATTTCGAACGTCCAGCGTCGCCTCCATACAAAATGAAATCGCTCGTAGCTCGGAAACGGTAAGAGGTAAGTGGGAGGTGCTCGACCAAATGTCATTGAGGAAGGTGTAAGCTTTTTCGTGGTTGCAAAATTTTTTCAAAATGGCCGATTCAAGATGGCGGCCGATTTTCAAGTTTTTCCGAGGGGGGTGGAAATCGGTATCCGGGGGGTCGTGGGGGCCCTGATTGAGAATTTCGGGTCGGTTTTTCGATCCCGCCATTTCCAAGATGGCGGCCGTCAATTGAAATTTCAAATTTCGATCGCCCATAACTCCCGCGAGGCCGGAGGCCGAGCACGGCCGGCGAGGCCGCAGGCCGAGCTCGCCCGGGACTTGCACCGGGAGCGGGCCCGTCCTCATCCGGTGGACCTTCAGCTCGACGGTCGACGGCCTGCCTCAACGGTGACAGATATTCCCATGGTGCTCGACCGAATGTCATAGAGAATCGCAGGCAGTCTGACGAGAGCGCGATAAAAATTCAAAATGGCGGATTCAAGATGGCCGCCATACAAATTTATTTTGGCCTTCTCTCCCGAACGGTTGGAGATATCGGATCGGTGCTCAAACTAATGTGGTGGGGCAAGTCGATGTCCTTCCACTGAACCAATTTTTTTTTCCAAGATGGCGAATCCAAGATGGCGGCCATTTTTCAAGTTCCTCCGATCGGGATGAAATTTAATACCTGGGGGGTTCAGGGGACCCTGATTCGGGATTTTGGAACATTTTTTTAATTCCGCCATTTTTCAATATGGCTGCCATACAAAGTGGAAATTTCGATTTTGGGGTCCGAGGGCATTTCCGAGGCCGTAGCTCGAATTGGGCAAGGGGTGCGGGGTGGAATTCCCTCTCGTTAGAAACTCTGGTCAATGGGGAAATTAGGCGGAAAAAAAAATCCAAGATGGCGGACACAAAATGGCTGAAATTTAAAAACAACTTTGGGAAATTTAAAAATTTCTGAATGAATGTGTTTCAAGGTGGAAAATCGAGGAGGAAATTGGCTTCCGGAGGGTTCCGATTGGGGATTTAGGGTGGGTGCCGAAATTTTCCAAGATGGCCGCCATACAAAATTCTTTGGACGACAGCTCCGAAACGGTTAGAGATATTGGGTTGGTGCTCAAACTAATATTGTTTATCATGACGATTTCATTCTACTGAGGGGAAAATTTTTTTTCAAGATGGCGAATCCAAGATGGCGGCCTTTTTCCAAATTCATCCGATTCGGATAAAAATCGATATCTGGGGGGTTTAGGAGATCCTGATTAAGAATTTTGAAGAATTTTAACTTTCTGAAGATGGCGGCTATACAGCGAGGCCGCAGGCCGAGCTCCGCGTAGGGCGAAGCCCGGAGCGTCCGAATTCGATCACTGTGTAACTTACGCGAGGCCGTAGGCCGAGCTGCGTTTAACGAGGCCGCAGGCCGAGATACGCGTAGGGCGAAGCCCGGAGCGACCGGACTACGGCACAACCAGCCGCGCATGGTGTGTAACTTACGCGAGGCCGAAGGCCGAGCTGCGTCTAACGAGGCCGCAGGCCGAGATCCGCGTAGGGCGAAGCCCGGAGCGACCGGACTACGGCACCACCAGCCGCGCTCGCAGTGTAACTTACGCGAGGCCGTAGGCCGAGCTGCGTCTAACGAGGCCGCAGGCCGAGATACGCGTAGGGCGAAGCCCGGAGCGACCGGACTTCGGCACCACCAGCCGCCGCGCACGATGTGTAACTTACGCGAGGCCGTAGGCCGAGCTGCGTCTAACGAGGCCGCAGGCCGAGATCCGCGTAGAGCGAAGCTCGGAGCGACCGGACTACCGCACCACCAGCCGCGTACTCTGTGTAACTTACGCGAGGCCGTAGGCCGAGCTGCGTCTAACGAGGCCGCAGGCCGAGATCCGCGTAGAGCGAAGCTCGGAGCGACCGGACTACCGCACCACCAGCCGCGTACTCTGTGTAACTTACGCGAGGCCGAAGGCCGAGCTGCGTCTAACGAGGCCGCAGGCCGAGATCCGCGTAGGGCGAAGCCCGGAGCGACCGGACTACCGCACCACCAAAATTTCAAGTTGTCCGATCTGGATGAAAATTGATATCTGGGGGGTTCAGGGGAGCCTGATTAAGGATTTATGGTTATTTCCAAGATGGCCGCCACACAAAATTCTTCGGAAGACATCTCCGAAACGGGTAGACATATCGGATCGGTGCTCAAACTAATATTGTTTATCACGACGATCTTTTTCTATTGAGGTAAAAATTTTTTTAAGATCGCGAATCCAAGATGGCGGCCATTTTTCGAATTCGTCCGATCCGGATGAAAATTGATATCCGGGGGGTTCGGGGGAGGCTGGTTAGGGATTTGGAATTCTTATGCAGGTCCCTCACAACATCAACTACAGCGATCTCTCTCAGTGTGTAACTTAAGCGAGGCCGCAGGCCGAGCTCCGCGCAGGGCGAAGCCCGGAGCGTCCCCCCCATTAGGGGGAGGCCGGCGCCCGGGGGGCGCCGCCGAAACCTAGTTATACTATATAAAGCTGGATTACCACTGACTCACTCACTGACATCTCGTTCTCCCGGTTCCCACCACCGGGGTGAGAAACTTTGAATGGGAAAGTACGCCGATGGGTCCTGTGACCTCGAGAAAAATCCGACTTCTTCGAGTTGACCATACCTGATGAAAAATTAGAACGGCCAGCACGAACGGTAACACCTGCGCGGGGGGTGCTCGACCGAATGTCATAGGGAACTGCCGGCAGACGCCAGAGCGCGTCGCGGAAATTTGAATTTCGAACGTCCAGCGTCGCCTCCATACAAAATGTTCTAGCTCGTAGCTCGGGAACGGTAAGAGGTAAGTGGGAGGTGCTCGACCAAATGTCATTCGGGCCGAGGTGAGCTTTCTCGTGGTCAAAAAATTTATTCAAAATGGCCGATTCAAGATGGCGGCCGATTTTCAAGTTGGTCCGAGGGGGGTGGAAATCGGCATGCGGGGGGTCGCGGGGGCCCCGATTGAGAATTTCGGGTCGGTTTTTTCGATTCCGCCCTTTCCAAGATGGCGGCCGTCAATTGAAATTTCAAATTTCGATCGGCCGTAACTCCCGCGAGGCCGGAGGCCGAGCGGCGCGGGCGAGGCCGCAGGCCGAGCTCGCCCGGGACTTGCACCGGGAGCGGGCCCGGCCTCATCCGGTGGACCTCCAGCTCGACGGTCGACGGCCTGCCTGAACGGTGAGAGATAGTCACATGGTGCTCGACCGAATGTCATAGAGAACCGCCGGCACTTTGACGAGAGCGCGATGAAAATTCAAAATGGCCGATTCAAGATGGCCGCCATACAAATTTATTTCGACCGTCGCTCCCGAACGGTCGGAGATATCGGATCGGGGCTCAAACTAATGTGGTGGGGCAAGTCGATGTCCTTCCACTGGACCAATTTTTTTTTTCAAGATGGCGAATCCAAGATGGCGGCCATTTTTAAAATTCCTCCAATCGGGATGAAATTTAATACCCGGGGAGTTCAGGGGACCCCGATTCGGGATTTTGGAACATTTTTTAAATTCCGCCATTTTTTAAGATGGCTGCCATACAAAGTGGAAATTTCGATTTTGGGGTCCGAGGGCATTTCCGAGGCGGTAGCTCGAATCGGGCGAGGGACGCGAAGTGGAATTTCCCCTCGTTGGAAACTCTGGTCTATGGGGAAATTAGGCGGAAAAAAAAATCCAAGATGGCGGACACAAAATGGCGGAAATTTAAAAAAACTTTGGGAAATTTAGAAATTTCTGAGCGAATGTGTTTCCAGGTGGAAAATCGAGGAGGAAATTTGAGGATTTAGGGTAGGTGCCGAAATTTTCCAAGATGGCCGCCATACGAAATTCTCTCAGCGACGGCTCCGAAACGGTTAGAGATATCGGGTTGGTGCTCAAACTAATATTGTTTATCATGACGATTTCATTCCACTGAGGGGAAAATTTTTTTTCAAGATGGCGGCTATTTTTCCAAATTCATCCGATTCGGATAAAAATCGATATCTGGGGGGTTTAGGGGATCCTGACTAAGGATTTGGAATTATTATTTATATTCAACCCTTTTTGAAGATGGCGGCTATACAGCGAGGCCGCAGGCCGAGCTCCGCGTAGGGCGAAGCCCGGATCGTCCGAATTCGATCACTGTGTAACTTACGCGAGGCCGAAGGCCGAGCTGCGTCTGACGAGGCCGCAGGCCGAGATCCGCGTAGGGCGAAGCCCGGAGCGACCGGACTACGGCACCACCAGCCGCCGCGCACGATGTGTAACTTACGCGAGGCCGTAGGCCGAGCTGCGTCTAACGAGGCCGCAGGCCGAGATCCGCGTAGAGCGAAGCTCGGAGCGACCGGACTACCGCACCACCAGCCGCGTACTCTGTGTAACTTACGCGAGGCCGAAGGCCGAGCTGCGTCTAACGAGGCCGCAGGCCGAGATCCGCGTAGGGCGAAGCCCGGAGCGACCGGACTACCGCACCACCAAAATTTCAAGTTGTCCGATCTGGATGAAAATTGATATCTGGGGGGTTCAGGGGAGCCTGATTAAGGATTTATGGTTATTTCCAAGATGGCCGCCACACAAAATTCTTCGGAAGACATCTCCGAAACGGGTAGACATATCGGATCGGTGCTCAAACTAATATTGTTTATCACGACGATCTTTTTCTATTGAGGTAAAAATTTTTTTAAGATCGCGAATCCAAGATGGCGGCCATTTTTCGAATTCGTCCGATCCGGATGAAAATTGATATCCGGGGGGTTCGGGGGAGGCTGGTTAGGGATTTGGAATTCTTATGCAGGTCCCTCACAACATCAACTACAGCGATCTCTCTCAGTGTGTAACTTAAGCGAGGCCGCAGGCCGAGCTCCGCGCAGGGCGAAGCCCGGAGCGTCCCCCCCATTAGGGGGAGGCCGGCGCCCGGGGGGCGCCGCCGAAACCTAGTTATACTATATAAAGCTGGATTACCACTGACTCACTCACTGACATCTCGTTCTCCCGGTTCCCACCACCGGGGTGAGAAACTTTGAATGGGAAAGTACGCCGATGGGTCCTGTGACCTCGAGAAAAATCCGACTTCTTCGAGTTGACCATACCTGATGAAAAATTAGAACGGCCAGCACGAACGGTAACACCTGCGCGGGGGGTGCTCGACCGAATGTCATAGGGAACTGCCGGCAGATGCCAGAGCGCGTCGCGAAAATTTGAATTTCGAACGTCCAGCGTCGCCTCCATACAAAATTAAATCGCTCGTATTTTTGAAACGGTAAGAGGTAAGTGAGGGGTGCTCGACCAAATGTCATTCGGGAAGGGGTAAGCTTTTTCGTGGTTGCAAAATTTTTTCAAAATGGCCGATTCAAGATGGCGGCCGATTTTCAAGTTGGTCCGAGGGGGGTGGAAATCGGCACCCGGGGGGTCGCGGGGGCCCTGATTGTGAATTTCGGGTCGGTTTTTCGATCCCGCCGTTTCCAAGATGGCGGCCGTCAATTGAAATTTCAAATTTCGATCGGCCGTAACTCCCGCGAGGCCGGAGGCCGAGCGGCGCGGGCGAGGCCGCAGGCCGAGCTCGCCCGGGACTTGCACCGGGAGCGGGCCCGTCCTCGTCCGGTGGACCTTCAGCTCGACGGTCGACGGCCCGCCCGAACGGTGAGAGATAGTCACGTGGTGCTCGACCGAATGTCATAGAGAACCGCCGGCACTTTGACGAGAGCGCGATGAAAATTCAAAATGGCCGATTCAAGATGGCCGCCATACAAATTTATTTCGACCGTCGCTCCCGAACGGTCGGAGATATCGGATCGGGGCTCGAACTAATGTGGTGGGGCGAGTCGATGTCCTTCCACTGGACCAATTTTTTTTTCCAAGATGGCGAATCCAAGAAGGCGGCCATTTTTAAAATTCCTCCGATCGGGATGAAATTTCATACCCGGGGAGTTCAGGGGACCCCGATTCGGGATTTTGGAACATTTTTTTAATTCCGCCATTTTTCAAGATGGCTGCCATACAAAGTGGAAATTTCGATTTTGGGGTCCGAGGGCATTTCCGAGGCGGTAGCTCGAATCGGGCGAGGGACGCGAGGTGGAATTTCCCCTCGTTGGAAACTCTGGTCTATGGGGAAATTAGGCGGAAAAAAAAATCCAAGATGGCGGACACCAAATGGCGGAAATTTAAAAAAAACCTTGGGAAATTTAGAAATTTCTGAGCGAATGTGCTTCGAGGTGGAAAATCGAGGAGGAAATTTGAGGATTTAGGGTAGGTGCCGAAATTTTCCAAGATGGCCGCCATACGAAATTCTCTCAGCGACGGCTCCGAAACGGTTAGAGATATCGGGTTGGTGCTCAAACTAATATTGTTTATCATGACGATTTCATTCCACTGAGGGGAAAATTTTTTTTCAAGATGGCGAATCCAAGATGGCGGCTATTTTTCCAAATTCATCCGATTCGGATAAAAATCGATATCTGGGGGGTTTAGGGGATCCTGACTAAGGATTTGGAATTATTATTTATATTCAACCATTTTTGAAGATGGCGGCTATACAGCGAGGCCGCAGGCCGAGCTCCGCGTAGGGCGAAGCCCGGAGCGTCCGAATTCGATCACTGTGTAACTTACGCGAGGCCGAAGGCCGAGCTGCGTCTGACGAGGCCGCAGGCCGAGATCCGCGTAGGGCGAAGCCCGGAGCGACCGGACTACGGCACCACCAGCCGCCGCGCACGATGTGTAACTTACGCGAGGCCGTAGGCCGAGCTGCGTCTAACGAGGCCGCAGGCCGAGATCCGCGTAGGGCGAAGCCCGGAGCGACCGCACTACTGCACCACCAGCCGCGTACTCTGTGTAGCTTACGCGAGGCCGAAGGCCGAGCTGCGTCTAACGAGGCCGAAGGCCGAGATCCGCGTAGGGCGAAGCCCGGAGCGTCCGGACTACGGCACCACCAGCCGCGCATGGTGTGTAACTTACGCGAGGCCGAAGGCCGAGCTGCGACTAACGAGGCCGCAGGCCGAGATCCGCGTAGGGCGAAGCCCGGAGCGACCGGACTACGGCACCACCAACCGCCGCGCACGATGTGTAACTTACGCGAGGCCGTAGGCCGAGCTGCGTCTAATGAGGCCGCAGGCCGAGATCCGCGTAGGGCGAAGCCCGGAGCGACCGGACTACTGCACCACCATCCGCGTACTCTGTGTAACTTACGCGAGGCCGAAGGCCGAGCTGCGTCTAACGAGGCCGAAGGCCGAGATCCGCGTAGGGCGAAGCCCGGAGCGACCGGACTACTGCACCACCAAAGTTTCAAGTTGTCCGATCTGGATCTCTCTCAGTGTGTAATTTATGCGAGGCCGGAGGCCGAGCTCCGCGCAGGGCGCAGCCCGGAGCGTCCCCCCCCCCATTAGGGGGAGGCCGGCGCCCGGGGGGCGCCGCCGAAACCTAGTTATGTAATAAAATCCATACAGAGTCACATAAGGCCATACAGAGTCACATAAGGCTGCACATAAGTTATATTATGGCACATAAGTTATATTATGTAAAATATTATGTCACATAAGTCACATAATATGCCATAAGGCGTATTTTATCTGTGCTTACTCTTAAATGAAGTACTAATTAGTTTATCATCATAAAGATTTCAAACAATATTGCCAATTTATTATAACACAAATTGAAAAAAAAAAGTATTTTTTTGAATATATGATATTATTATTTCGTTAATTATTAATTACATCTTACAATATAAATATATTATAATATAATACAATATTAATATAACATATATCGATATATACATTTTAATCAAAACAGATGAAATTGCTTTTAACTGAACAAAATTGCAAAAGCGACACTAAATATGACAACACCCAAAGAATAAACAACAGATGAGGACTCAGATTGGTAGTATTGAAGACGCCTCGTTGTCCTGTCCATCTCCAGTAGTCCATCCATGATTTCCAAGTTATTCGGTACAATCTGTTCTTCGGGAAGAAGAAAGCCGTACTCCCCGAGGTCTCTCAACTCGATCAGATAAGTAACGGGAACATTTGCTGCATTCTTTACCCAATCGAAACTAGCGCCGCTCATAAGATCTGCAAACATTGAAATGTCTTATTTAGAAAGAAGCTAGCAGACGAGCCGATTTGGTGATACTTCAGTCTACTTGGTGGTTACTTGATGTTGTTTTTTTTATAGGGAAGTTTATAGGCGAACGAGCAAGGTCCTACGCGATGTTAAGTATTACCGCCGCCCATGGACATCTGCAACATCAAAAGATATGCGAGTAAGCCGCTGAACCATGCGAGTGGTGGAAAATGGCATCTGACATATCTCAGTCACAAGTCTTCTGTGAGTATGGGGCAACTTGGCCAGTCGAGCGTGCCCAGTGACTGTGGAATTTCAGATTACACTCTCCCCCTCCACGGAGAAAGACGAAGGTGGGGTGCCCCGGACAGTTGGGCATGCCTAAGAGCTGTGTAGTGTTATCTTATCGTTTTAACAACTTCAAGGGTTCTGTAATGTAATAGGGATAGCAACAAAATTCCGTGATTGTACCGTGGCGGATCTGGAAAAAGGCTTATATTGAAGATAGTGATGTTATGATGATGTTTTGATGAAAAAGAAAACTTACACATAACCTGTTCTGACACACCAACCCTGTATTGGGTTCCGTATCTTTTTTCTATTGCCTCTGCACCCTTTGTTCCAATTTCAACCTGGAAAAGTAGATGTTATGTTAAGTCAAGTTTAACTGGAGCATTTATGATGTATTTTCGATTCCAATTAAATTGGTCCAAAATGGAAACAAAAATTGCAGCAGGACGTAACTGATACGGCCTCAGATTAATTAGTGAGGTGGTAATTGTTTACACATACTCCTACATTAAATCATTGAGACAGCAAATTTGTATAAATTTAAAGCTAAATGTTAAAATATTTCATTGATTTGGTTTTGTTTTCGATAAATTGGGTTATAACGGACTATAAGTAACTGTATGTAACTGTATGTAAGTGTATGTAACTGTATGTAACTGCATGTGACTGCATGTGACTGCATGTGACTGCATGTGACTGCGTGTGATTGCGTGTGACTGCATGTGACTGCGTGTGACTGCGCGTGACCGCGCGTGACCGCGCGTGACCGCGCGTGACCGCGCGTGACCGCGCGTGACCGCGCGTGACCGCGCGTGTCCGCGCGTGACTGCGTGTGACTGCGTGTGACTGCATGTGACTGCATGTAATAATATTGTATAATGAATGCCATCCATCAGATGAATCAATGTTGCGAAGGAATCGAGTCATACGTCTCCTTATTTGGTGTCAATAATCACTTTTTTTGAAGTCTTCATTCACAAAACTCATTTACAATAATATGGCATACTGAAAGTCATTCCGCCAGCAGGCAAGTGGCTACTGTCGTCTATTGACATCCTAATCATATGCCCATTGTCGTTAAGAAATCAATAATGACATATGCTACTACCTAAAAGATACAACAAGAAGACGAAGGAAAGTACAGGGCAAAAAAGGTAGGGAAGGGCGAAAGAAAGATGTCTGTAAAGTAATTACGAACCAAATCTGCAATATTTTCAGGTTGACTCAGATCATCAACAGATAGATGACTGTACGGCATGATTATCAACTGAGTGAAAGAATGGAAGGCAATATAGTAGATAAATTCCCCCTGGTCCTTCAGTTGCAGGACGTATTGCGTGATGGCCTGAGTCTCAAGCTCGGAATTTGGTGATGCACCCGCGAAGGTGTTGGAGCAAGGATCGCTTGATGCTCCGACAGCTGAAAACAATTTGTTCGTGTTAAATCAACAACAGCCGATAGAGCTACAATTATTGATAACTACATCACGTCACGCTATATTTGGTATAATAGCGTGACGTGATGTAACCTACGACATTCTCAGAGTCCTAACAAATCTACAGACACTCCATTGGTAGGAACACTCCTTGGGTTTCGTGGTAGGCGTAATCAAGAAAGGTGGAGAGAGATAGTACAAACATTACATTTCTAACAATAGGAGGACACTAATATTGAATTTATTCCATTTCAGGGCTTTGGAGTATTATATTTTCATTCTGTTTCCGTTGCACTTTAGTGGGTGTTTTTTTATATTAAATCTTAATTATTGCTTAAATTTTACTTTGCTAAGTCGCTAAATTCTTAAGTTAACATACTCATCCAAGCATAATCGAAATTCCTGTTTAAATCAACTCCATTACTCATGTCGTCTTCAACTCCAGACAATAGGCAAGAAGTGGAGTTCCCAGTATTGCGGTTTTTTCTCCACATTCTGTTCTGTAAGATAATTATTATTTGTTATATTTATGTTTCTTTAGTCTGTGCTCACGGGTTTATAAGACTTAGACATTGTGAAACAAATTATCCTTCAAATGTTTCCAAATATCGTTAAAAATACGCTACAACCTTGAAGAGAAAATATTTCAGATAATTATTTCAGGTTGTTAGAAAACCGACTGTGTTCCTTTTTTCCCGCGTCGTCCTATTCCGTCAAAATTAGCAACACTGACAGTTCGAAGTCTGTCCGCGAGTGCGGTCGTTACGCTTGGACTCGATAAATCAACTAAAATCAAAAATAGTGGTATCTATGTAGTGAAAATATTACCGGACCACCTCATAACCCACAACGAGGTGCTCCGGGGCTGGAGACAAGCATTCGCCGTCCTGTGAGTGCTTACCTCTTCCTTTAGCATAATCGGGAATTTGTTGGGGTAGTTTTAAAAACCTAGTTTATGCAACACAGGTAATTAGAAGCTAAAACAAGACGTCGTAATGTTCGGAGACAACTCGATAGATGAATAGATAGATGTAAAAAGCGATAGATGAAACTGCTGCTAGACATTGGTCGTAAGACATACGCTGCATGTTATTGGTAAGATACAGTTAATAATAATAATAATAATAAAATTAATTATTTACTAGAGGCATAAAGCAATAAAAATGAAAATAATAGTAAATGTGCTCAAAATTCAATAGTACTGCACATTGGCGTCAAAACTTATGTTCGTGCTTTGGCGAACGAATAGCCGATGATTAAAGACTGCCAGGCAAATAGTAACATACGGCTTTTAGGATGGCATTATCAGTCGTCCTTAGTCGCTCGAAGAACATGCTATGCATATTCTAATAATGACAAAATACTTATGTACCTGTGAAGAAGACATTTTTTTTTTTTTTTTTTTTTTTTTTTATTTACGGTTCACAAACTGGACGTAGCAGCATAAAACATAACAGCAACAAAACATAATATCATGATAGGCTGAACGGCCTTCTAAATGCGAACACAACTTGCATAAAAATAGTTTACACTTAATAACAGTAGAAATAAAATTTTAACAAATAATAATAAGGAAAAAAAAAAGGAAGCAGGAAAGATAAAATATGATTACAATTTAGAATATAAAAATCGTTTGAAACTGTTAACCGATGCATTGAAAATATCGATCTCAAGACAGATGTCGTTATAAAAGGAACACATTCGGTTCAACGGTGAGTGTTGACCGTAGTTAGTTCGGCAAAAAGGCACAACTAGCGTTTTGCGATTAATTAAACGGCTACTGATTCGTGGGACGGAAAACTTTAGGTTTTCAAGTAGGTCAGGGCCATCCACTATACCATTAATAATTTTATGGAGGAAAACAAGATCAGCAATCTTACGTCTGCGGTCAAGGGGGATCATCCCATAGTGCTTGAGTCTAGATTCATATGATTTGAGACTGCAGCAGCGATTGTTGGAGTAAGTGAGGTGATGTAAAAAGAGTTTTTGGAGCCTCTCAATTCTAGTGACGTGAACCGCATGAGACGGGCTCCAAACCTGGCTGCAATATTCCAACAGTGTTCGGACATAACAATTAAAGAGTATAATTGGTATTTCAGGATCTTTAAAAGTTTTAGTTTGTCTAATTACAAAGCCAGCCAATCTAGCTCCTTTATTTGACATATGGTTTATATGTTCTCTAAAGTCTAACCTCCGATCTAAAACAACCCCCAAGTCACGAATGCTTGAGACTTCTTTAACCGCACTATTATCTATGGAATATGTTGCATTATGTTGCGTGAATAATTTTCGGGTAAATTTAATATGGTAACATTTGGTCTCATTAAGAATCATTTTGTTTTGAATGCACCATATGTTGACAGCACTGAGATCTTTTTGTAAATTTTTAACATCCTCGTTAGACTGAATAACTCTATAGATCTTTAAATCGTCGGCAAACATTTTGAACCTGGATGCTAATGCAGAGCAGAGGTCATTTATGAATAACAGAAAAAATAAGGGTCCAAGATGGGAACCTTGAGGTACTCCTGAAGGAACCATCCTGGCCGGGGATTTGAAACCACGCACAATAACTAGCTGGGAACGATTAAGAAGATAAGACTCACACCATCTTAAGAGAGATCCGCATATACCAGCGTGTCCCAGCTTGCGAATGAGTATAGCATGGTCTACCACGTCAAAAGCCTTAGAAAAGTCTGTATATATTGCATGAACTTCATTGTTGTCTTCGAATGCCTCAATTATCTCGTTAACGTAACCAACGAGATTTGACGCCGTAGATCTACCCGCCAGGAATCCATGTTGATGCCTGCTAAGTGTGGGCTTCAGGCGGAAGTATAATATTTTTTTAACCATGCCTTCAAAAAGCTTACCAATGGAAGATAAGATTGAGATCGGTCGGTAGTTAGCTATATCGGCATGATCACCCTTCTTATGTATAGGAATAATATGCGCAGTTTTCCATTTGGTAGGAAAGATGCCACATGTTAATGATTTATTAAATATAATGTGCCAGGGTTCGACCAACTGAGAGGCACAGTGCTTGAGGAAAATAGGTGATATTGCATCTGGCCCATGCCCTTTGTTAGTGTTGATGAACTGTAGGGCTTTCAAAATATCGGATCTTGTTAAAGCGAATGAGCTGGAAGTGTGACATGTCCTTGAATTATCCGTCAGCAGAACTGATGGCGTAGAACTGTTGTAGATGGAGTCAAAATACTCGGAGAAAATATAGCTGATCTGCTGTCCACCCTCAACATTTCGACTACCAAGGTACATTTCATCAGGTATTTCATTACTGTTAGATCTGAACGATTTAATAAATGTCCAGAAGTACTTTGGGTTCTTTTTGATTTGGGTTTTAGTGTCGGATTTATATCTAGACGAACATTCCTTGATCATGGTGTCACAGCGACTTCGCAACATTCTGAAAGTTAAATGATCTCGGGGATTACCATATAGTTTGAATCTTCTCTGGAATTTGGCTTTCTCTCTAAGTGTTCGCACCAAAGAACGGCTAAACCAGCAGGGATACCTATTGTCAATCTTTATGGTAGATGGAGTGTGATTGTGGATTATGGGAACAATGAGTTGATAAAAAATGTCAACAGATTCGTCCACTGTGCAGGCAGGCCCTAAGTGATCACTCCAGTTAATTTTGTCCAAATCGTCATTAATCCCAATATAATCAGCCCTAGAGTAATTTAAAATGGGAGATCTCAGATATTTAATTCTCCTGAGCGGATCAATCTTTATTTTGATCACAAGTGCAGGGTGGTGAGTATCTTGCTTCACAAACGGCGGAGCAAATAAATCCACAGAGAAGAAGTTCGTATCGTTAGTTACTTTTAAGTCTAGCATACGTCCATTTATATTAGAAACCGAGTTGATTTGATGAAGGTTGTTGAAAGAGAGCATATCGACGAAAACGTTTTCTACTTCGGCATTCGCAGAAAGCGGGAGAAACGAATTAGTATAAATATTATTCTGCCATTGAAGGTGAGGCAGATTAAAATCCCCGGCCAGCAGTAATAATGAGTTTTGAGGCAGTTTATGCTGGACAACCAGAGCAACACTAGACGTGATGCGGTCAAGGCGATCGAAGGTAGTGGGTGGTGGATTATAAAGTGTACAAATGCATAGATGTTTTGAAATATTACCCTGTCTAATTTTGACGACGACCCAAAGATCTTCATCCACTGATTCCCATTTAAGCTTGCGAATTGGTTCATGTTTTTTCAAGACAGCAATCAGAACTCCCCCACCGTCTTGTTTAACACTAACAGCAGAAGCGCGGTCACGCCTAAATACTGCGTATCTACTGTCAAGAATTTCGTGGTCATACACGGAGTCATTAAGCCAAGTCTCCGTAAGTAAAATGACGTCAACCTCAAGTTTCAATGCATTGGTCAACAACTCGTCGGTTTTTGTTCTAAGGCCTCTAACATTTTGATACACTATTTTGAAGTTGGAAGTAGAACGAATATTCATAAGGAGAACCGTAGCTCAAAGAGAACTTAGAAACTCCAAGTCTTTAATAAAGAAGCTCTTCGAGCTAACGTCTTTGCGCACAAATATTCTGCCGTTGCGCACCCACACAAAATCGAACTTCTTATCCTTGGCCACTTTTCTGGCGGCAGCGTGCAATTTTTTGTTAGCTGGAGTAAGGTGTTCACAAACGTAAATTGGTTTCCTGTCCCTGTCTGCAATGCCCAGGTGAGAAGAGTTCAATTTGTCGCTCGGGTGAATCCGGTTATGAATTTTTACTGCTGCAATCAAGGAGTCTCTCACGAATGGGCTCGAGAGTTTAACCACTATTGACCGTGGCCTATTGGACTCTTTGTTTAATTTTGCCACGCGGTGGTAATTTAGCAGTTCGTGCACTTTGAGGTCGCAGCCGACAGTAGTGGCAAGTTGTTTAACGACTGTCTTGATATTTTCTGACGTGTGTTCCGGCACGCACTGTATCTCCAAGTTACAGTCGCGCGATTGTTGCTCGAACTGGTTTACCCTAGAGCTAAGTTCAACCACTTGAGAGCGCAAGTCACCCACCTGACCGCGCAACGCGCTGTTGTCCTCTTGCAGTTCACTTATGGCCTTGTTTTTAATTTCAAGTGCTTCCTTCAGTTGATCGCACCTTGCCGAAATATAGTTAATGCTTTCAGTGAGCTCATGTATCTTGGTGCGAGTATCAGAGCTGTCCAGTGTGAAGTCTCTCATAATATCCCTGTGAAGCTGAGTGAGAGATTCTTGAAGTTTATGGTCTAAATACTGCTTAAAATCTTCAGTGTTGTTTACAGGTGACGAGTCAGAACTATGCAGGGGCGACTTGAGAGATTGGGACGGAGTGTCGACACGTTTGTCTCCTGACTTGCACTCAATACACTTCCATGTAGCTTTATACGACTTAGATTCTTTGGTGAAGTTGTCAGCCAATACTCCCAAACACTGGTAGTGGAAAGCAGCGTTACATTTAGAACAAGCTTTAATATCGCTGGCCTTTATTTGCTTGCTACATTTTCTACAAACACTCATCTTGATTAAGTCCCGGAAACGGGGGAGATCGTTTAATGGTGGCAACTCTATAAGTGACAAGTTGTTAAAACTGATGCTGTCAGTTGAATTTGACAGTAAGATAATCACCAAAGTTAGGGTACTTCTGAGAGATTTTCAATCTAGCAAAAAGTGGGTATAAAAATACGACTTAACTTAATAGATTTTCCAAGTAAATTTTCGGTTATTGTCCAGGATAACAGCACTGCTCTTGTTTTATTAGTGTAACTTCAGTTTGCACGCAAATTTACTGTATTTTAAAACGGATTTACTTCATTTTACTAAAATAGATTTAACAAGCCACAAGTGTAAACAATGCCAATGTTGCCAGTGCCAGTTTATGACAGACAACCTGCGGATGACTTAATTATGGGTACATGTACAAAGATATAACATTACATACTCGTATATCATGCATCTATTGGATAAATTATTTGGTAAACAGTAGGTATACTTACATCAGTGAAGGTATAAGAATACCCATCAGCATTGACAACCGGAAAGAAATGCCACTGGAAATTCTCTGCCAAGGTCCTCACTTCAGAGTCTGTGCTGGTCAAAAATTCCTTTATAATCCACGTTACAGTCGCTGGTGAAATCCACTCCCTAGCATGAATACAACCTTCGATCATGCCGATCAATTGATTTTCTCCTGGTTTGTAATCGATTTTAATTCCTTTAATATCCCTGCCTTCAAACGTTTGTCCTATAACAATTGTGGTAACGATGTTGGGATAAGTGGAAGCTAGTTCATCTAACCAGGCATAGATTTCTTCAAGCCTGAAGTATCGTTCCCAGTTAAGGGAGAGAAATGTTGTGTTTTGAGTATTGCGGCTTTGAATCGTTGGATTTAGCTGATCGTCGATTAGCCTGCAAAGATTAAAAAATGTTTTGTTTTAAGAAAATTACTGGAACAATGTAAAAACTGTGGTACTCTTAAAATGTAAATTACACCCCGAATTTCAAGAAATTAATAACTTTAATTAAATAATTAATAACTCATAAGAAGAAAGATAAGAGTCTAACAAAAGCGAACTTTATTATTTTATTCTAATCTACAATACGTACTGTAATAAGAGTCTCTGATTTGCGATTATAGTTTATTGAACAGTCATTATATTGGTTTCGTCATAATCATTACATCCTCTCGTGATTACCAGTAAAAACTTGTTGTATCTTGAAGTGGGACATTTCAAGAGTCAGACCAATAGCTCAAAAGGAGTTAGTTGTATGCGATTCCTTAAAAGTGTTCATACGGCGTTGTGTAGTCGCGCGATTTGACAGTGGCTTGCGCTAGCGAGCGGCCAGCCGCGGTCTCTAGACGTTTTTTCTTTATAGGAAGAGCTTGCAGTCCAACTTATAGCTTATAGTTAAGTGGATACCAGTAAAAACTTGTTGTATCTTGAAGTGGGACATTTGAAGAGTCAGACCAATATCTCAAAAGGAGTTAGTTGTATGCGATTCCTTAAAAGTGTTCATACGGCGTTGTGTAGTCGCGCGACTTGACAGTGGGTTGCGCTACCGTGCGGCCAGCCGCGGTGTCTAGACTTCTTTTTCTTTATAGGAAGAGCTTGCAGTCCAACTTACAGCTTATAGTTAAGTGGGTACTATCGGTCATAGATATTCACTGTACATGCCAACTTCAGTCCAGAATGACAAACGTTGGCACGCCCCCGGATGCGTTGGATACTTTTGGAGATGTAGGAATGGATTTGGAGAAAGGGGTGAGATAATGGGATAAGACAGGATGGGATGGGAATGGGCTCTCGCGTAAAGCATTGGCCAATCTCGCATTTGCACCATTACAAACTTTTATTGCATTTTTAAATGAGTTACTACCGTGAGTTAATGTTCGTTTTTATTGCTCTAATCATTCGATTGTTCGTTGTTCTACATGTTTGTTCTACAACATTATATTTACGTTTGGCGCTATCTAATCGTCTATTGAATAAGTTGATAAATGAGCTGCAAGGGAGTTTGTATTTGTTGGTATTTGTCGACTCTTGATTGGCCGATACTTATGCATATGGGAGCCGTGTACCTCTGACACTTTAGATTAATATCGTGTCTATAAAAACACATGATACTTTATAAAGAATCAGAGTTCTTGATCAAAATCTCCGTTTGGGTTTTTGCTGCCTTCTTAATTGTTAAATATTTCTCCTCAGCTACGTATTATTTATTATAATAGTGTATATGTATACCTACGTATGAAATATATCCTTATGTATATGTGTGTATTAACTGGTTTATATAATATTTAAATTTATTATGTACATATGTATTCAAACTAATTGATTCTTTTGATTCTGTTTGATCTGGTGGTTGGCTGGTAGAGAATGCCGTTAGGCATGAATTGCGCCTTTTGTACATTATGTCAAATACTTGTGCAATTAAGTTTAAATAAATAAAATAAATAATTAACTGATAAAACTTACTTTTGCAAATTATCAATAACTTGAGTTGCTTCTATGCCTTCCTGTTTCAGTCTATCAAGGAACTCGACTTGTTTCTGTGGTGACACCATGACCTTCACTTTGTGATTTACATCGAAGTGCTCCTCCCAAAATTCCGCAACACCACTTCTTTGAAGAACTACTAAAGTATCTACTTCATCTTTTGTTTTGGGTATTAAGTTATACACCTTGTAATCGTCATAATTTCTTTTGACAGCTACAACTGCTGCCGTAGCTAATAAAATTAGAAATAAAGTTTTTGAGATCATTATAATAATGCAAAAGGCTATGTCCAAATGGAAGATTTCGACACTACTAATGTTACCTATCAGTTTCGCATTTGGATGACCATCGCTTATTTTAATCTTATCGTAATTAGTCTAGTATGAATTATCTGCATAACATCAAATATAATCTATTTATCTTGCACGTACATATTTTAATACATTTTAATGTTCTTTCATTAAAGTATGAACTTTTTGCTGGTGTATATTTTTAAATTGCAATTTTCTTTAAATGTAAAACTTACTTTCCCTAAATATGCAGGTGTCACCAATCAATTTTCCAAAAGTAAAACCATGGATTCCACTCATCATTCAGAGTTAACCTATTACTCTATATGACCTTTGACCTTTAGTTGTTCCCTTTTGTATTAGTGTGTCGAAAAACCTTTCACTGTCTGTCCATTGATATAAAATATTGTTTATTTTTCTTTATAAATATCAATGATTAGTGTTAGATACAATTCAATTATGGTTACAATCAAAATATGATTAAATGTAAAACAATAATTACATTTTCAAACAACACAACACGCACAATTGTTTCGCGTAGCAAATAATAAATATAAGTGTATGTAGTACAAGATTTCAATTTACAATTTCAAGAGCGTTTACAATTCCAACTTTGCAGACAGTGTCAATCTTAATTGCATTACCTGAAGTCATAAATTGCAATGTACGTGTATTTATATAATTATGTTGAATGAACAGGCCGTTCGCTTGCTGTAACCGTCTTCCTGGACCATTGCTTGCAATACAACTGTGATATTTGCAAGGGCTTAGTCACTGTGACATAATTTAGTCAACTTTGAATAGTTTTGATGAAATTAGTATATTAAAAAATTCGTACTTACTTCGCTGGCTCAACAAAGTGGAACTTAGCCTTACACCAAATGACCAAAAGATGCCACAATTATCTGTTCTCCACGAATTCCTACCACTCGAGTAATTGGAGCCGCGCAGATCCTTTACTTCTATAGAAACATATAATCGTAACAAAGCTGTATTGTACTCTACGAACGATACAGAGCCCAAAACCACCATTTTTAGATTTTTGTCTGTCTGATTAGCTGAACGCGCGTCACTTTAAAACCACTAACCGGATTTTAATGAAATTCCGCATAGTGTACATTTTATCTTGGATCATTTGTAAAGTTCCCACTGGAATCAAGTCAACGTCTACGAGCACAAAGTCACGGCACTTCTAATAATAAATAAATGTTATTATTAAAGAATCTAATACAACCTTCATTATGTAATGAGCCTTATACACTTGCTGCGCGGGCGCTCCCTGGGTGGGTCAGAGTCGGCACAATTATATTTATCGCCGAGTGCCGGCGTGTCGTCCGTCCACGCATAAATCAGCTCACGTACGCCGATGTCTCGATACGTCGCCGATCAACAATCGTCCAACCTGTGGGAATGAACCCTAAGATTTGCCGATATAGCTAAATAAAATAGAATCGTAACCAAGCCGTGTGTGTCTGTACCTTTCATATTTATTGAAAAAGTAAATGCAGTGGAATTTTTGAATTTTTATTCGTCACTTTAAAACTACTGAACGGATTTTAATGAAACTTTTCATTGTTATAGCTTGACTTGGGTTAACATTTAGTTTACATTTTATCTCGATTCATTAGAATGTTCCCTGGGGAAATGCTCTAAAGTTCGCGGGAAAGAAGCCGCTGGCACCACTATTGTTGTTGTTGCTTTATATTGTACTTATAATGAGTTGTTACAATAAGGCATTACAATATTACCGTAAGTACAATGGCGGACTTAAATAACAAAATTAAACCTTAAAAAATAAAATTAGTTAAGATGCAATCGAACATGGGAGTGATTCTTATAATATATTCAATCTATTTGCACTATCCAATTGTTTTGTAGTTATAAAAAGTTTCGACCAACAGGATTTAGTTTTATTTATTCTGCTAGCCCATGATGTTATATTCGGACAAAAACACCTCGATAGCGCTTGCCAATTTCGAGGTACAGCGCCATCTAACTGACCTTTATGGCATTAAACTACATAACAATTGGACAATACAGAAGCAGACTTATTGGTTAAATGTGATAAATTAAAGCGGGTCCAGTAGAGATTAATCGGTGAACTAAATTAATCTTCTTCTTATGAACTAAGATTTAGTTTTGTTTAACTTAACACAGAAATCCGTAACTCCTTCAGACTGGAAGTGGATAACAAAAGAGTGAAATAATAATTTATAATAATAAACTGTGATATCAATAAGGACGAATTTTGATAAATACATAGATATTTTAATAAAGAACGAGGAAGGGACGGTATTATTATTACAACAAAAACGTCTAATAAATCATTTCACCAATTTTACTTTGTCTTTGATGCTGGAACCCTTTGGAGATTTTGAATATAAATACTAGCCTTTGCCCACGACTTTATCACCATGAAATAATTATAATCATTATATATCATAATTATAACACCCAGATCATACCGTCAGACTGTCTCTAAGCTGCTGGATATACTCAAGACAAGACTGTTGGATTTCCCAAGACCCGCAACCACATGTTAGCTTCTTAAATTCCTCTCTGCCCTGGTGTTGCAGGTGGCCATGGATGGCTATGGCCACTTACCATCAAATGGACAGTCTGCTCATCTGCCACCTATAAAATAAAACGTAACCATATTCCATTTTTTTTCAAGTTAATATATAAAGGTACCACCTGGTCGAACGGCGTTTCATGATTTGTTTCTCAGTAAATAATGTTCATCAAAGGATTCGTTTACCCTATCCATTGTCAGTCTCATGACAGATACGCCCTACCCATTGCCACTTCAACAACTTGTTGATTCTTTGAATCATATACTATCCAATAAAACAAAAACACCTATTAATTTTGTTATTTTTTACCTAATATGTATAAAGCAATACGCATTAAAAGTTTCAATGCAGCACTTAGACCGTTAACGTCAGTGGGCTGTTTAGTACAAAATAATTTACGATCAGTAGGGAACCGCTTAATCAGCGTTCGGTTCATTGTTAACTCGCTCAGCTCGGAATAATGGCGCTATTGTCTCTTAGTATCGCGATTAACGTTTGGGCCAAGGTATAGGAGAAAGCATCGGTAGACAAATTGCTTTCTGCAATATGTTGAGAGATATCTACAGCGTCGTTTTTAATTTCACTTTCAGTTCCACTATACTGCATAAACAATTTTTGGCGGATAGACTCTCGTCCAGTACATTAGACCAATACATTGCATTGTCGTAGAATAGCATCTTAATGATAAAAAGTGTTCGTTTTCCGATCCATCCTAATATCAATAAACCCATTTACATATGATAATACTAAGTCTCTTATGTAAGTATCACATATCAAAATGCTCAATTGCTCAAGTATGAGGCTTTAAACGGCTTTTTGGCGTACCTTAAAGGTTGCATTAAATTTTTCTGCACATTTTTCTTCTACAGGTGTTCTGTTATTTTTTTATGGGTGAGAGCGGCAGACTAGCATACCGTCCACCCGATGGTAGCAGGATATTGTAGCACATGGACATCCGCGATACATGCCAACATTAGTCCAAAATGACAAACGTTGGCACGCCCCCGGATGTGCTCCCTACCTTTAACGGTAACATGGCCAGTCAAGCGCGCCCAGCGGCTATTGGATTGTATCGTGCGCTATCCCCCTCAAAAAATGTTGAATCATAAAGATATAGCACATGTTTTTCATTAATTGAGAAAACATTCAGCCATAATGTTAAACCATATGACAAAATTAAATAATATATATATAAATAAACCTAAAGTTTCTTAAATTAAATCTAGTGTTGTCGACGCGCGCACTAGGCGCATCTGCCTCGCGTTTCGCGAAAGCAGCCCGAGGAATGTGCACTCGGGCCCAAGCAAATTTATTCAATATATATATCCACCCAAATGGTGGGTAAACACAATAACAAATCTTAAGCACTTACTTACCAAAGGTGGTTTTGACCACGAACAAATATGGAACGTGTACCTACGCTAGTCCCTACTAGACGTGGCCTACTTTACTGTGATTGAATAAGTACATACATTCCCAATAGATACTTGTATAGTAATCCAGGTCTCGTGTCCTTTGGTGAGCCGGTGGCAGCTATTGTTCCGCAACTCACACACAACGGCAAATCACCTCGAGATATTACTCCAAAAGAAACAATCACAATTACAACAAACACAATTACAACCAAAACACCCGCGTGGCACAAGGATATCCGCGATCAAGTCCAATTAATCAGCGCGATTATAATATCAACCGTACGAGGCAGCGATGTGAACCGAACTCCACTCGCCGCCGAGCGCGCGCGCCATCCTAAATCTCAACCCGCCTTCAATATTCGCGTCTCTAAATCTTCCCGATATGCGGGTAAGCTACAAAACGCTCGCGCCAATTCCAAACATCTAGTAATATCTACACATATATGATATACCCAATAAGATTGAATATAGAAAAGGAACTCGACAATTAATGAAACAAACATACTATTAAAAACACATCACATTATTTTTATTTACAATATAGTAAAAGGAATGTACTAGAGTGCAATGTACCTATAAACCAAACAGAAAAACAAAAAGCAAACGTTACAAAGATTTTATTGAACGCACTATTTTTATTGCGATTTTTATACTCACTATTTGCTTGATCCATATTCCATAAACTAATCGCTTTATAATTTACTCTACCTCTTTTCACCTGTACCACACACATTTAAGTATAGCGATAACTCCGCGTATCGGGTGTTCTCGCGAAGTACCAACAGCTTGTGTACCCAAATTGATTATTTCCTTATAACGTAACTCTAAAGTTTTACTGCTTTCAATACAATCGAGTTTTAAATTATGTCGTCTAATTTAATCTAATGTGTTAGAGTAATTGGTTTGATATGTAGATCCTTATCAGATTGATGATTTGATTTTTCTAATAGTTTGATAATACGTATAATTTGATGGTAATATACCATCAAATATGTTGATAGATATAAACCCATACTATCAATGGTACTCCAAATATTAACATACCATCAAACTTCATATTTTATGTATATCTCTCCATTCGCTTTTATAATATGATTACGATATCCTTGATATCCTTGATATCGTAATTATATGATGATTATATGCGATATTATATGATTAAGATGCGATATAAATCATTTAGTAAAATTTCATAAAAACTCAAGGTCTGCATATTATGCGCCCTTGATTACGTTTCCTGTGGGAACTCTATAACGAATCTGAATAAAAATTATCCTAAGTGTTAATTACACGAAGTTTCATTAAAATTTTTATTGCATAGTAATCTTTTGTTTTTTCCGCTAATGTGTCCATTGTACTAAAGATACTTCGAACATCCTGGCTTATAATTAAACACCCTATTCGGTACATCTTTAATCCGTGTATAGCCCTTACCATTTGTTCACTCTGCACAAAAAGTTGCCTTCGGACATAGACTACTATGACTCAAATACTAACTGGAATCTCAATACTCAAAAGTACTCACAGGAGACTTGAGAAGTATTTTTAGAATAAAATAAAAAATAAATTATGGGATTGTTTTTTTATTTCAAATTATTTTATCAGCAGACGAGCACCTGTACAGTCCACCTGTTTGTAAATGGATACACCAATTCATACAGGGAAATAATTAAATTACCAGCAGAAGTACCGAAAGGGCCAGCAAATCGGTGGCAGAAAATTTAAAGATACATTAATTAGGTCATAAGAATAAATAATAATAGGTACAAGTATAGAAATGAAACTCGCGAGAAATGAAACGGGTGCGCGCCGCACCCGTTCAAGGTCGGGATAGGTTTAGCATCGTATTATACGTCGTATTAGTCAGGGCTGCGCTGCGCCGTTACTGGTTCGATTGCACTCGCTCGCGTTCTTTGATGACAATAACGATATAGGAGTCGCGCGAAGTCGACTCTGTGTTTAGTTACTCAAAGACTGTTCGTTTAAATACAAGCCATTCCTAGATCCCTTAGATAGGGAGCGTGTATCTGTAAGTACTCGTATTAGGGGTTAAAGTATGAAATTGCCGATTTGTACTGAAAAATTAAAACTCGTTTTTTTCTAAAATGTAACATATTTATTTAATCAAAATATTTACCCTCATTATCTATACATTGTTGCCATCTAATCGGAAGTTCATTTATGCCTTTGCGATAGAACTCTGGGGATGTAGATTCGACAAACTGTGTGAAAGCATTTTGTACTGCCTCTTGGGAAGAAATTTTTTTACCACGTAGAAAATTGTCCAAATCACGAAAAAATGGTAGTCCGTTGGAGCAAGGTCTGGCGAGTACGGAGGATGACGTATGGTTTCTAACTGCAGCTCCTGTAGAGTTACAACGGTTTCTCGTGCAGTGCAGGTCTTGCGTTATCATGGAGCAATAATGGTGAAGATCGATTCACGAGTCGGGGCTGTTTCACTGCTAGTTTCGCCATCATTGTTCGAAGTTCGGCACAGTAAACATCTGCTGTTATTTCTTGACCAGACCTGAGAAAGCTATAGTGAATAACACCATGAATAGACCACCAAACAGTTACCATTACCTTTTTGTTGGTAAGCTTTGCCTTAGGGCACTGTTGCGGCGTTTGACCTGGGGTCAGCCATTGCATTTTTCGCTTTCGGTTATCGTAAAGAATCCACTTTTCGTCACATGTCACAATTCGATCCAATATTCCTTCATTTCTGTACCGATTCAACAAGGCAACGCAAGTTTCAACACGCGTTTCTTTCTGCAGATCAGTTAAATCATGAGGCACCCATTTTTCATATTTTTTTCTCTTATTGATTTGATGCAAATGAGTCAATATTGTAGCTAAGGTAACGTTAAACTATGCCGGTAATTCCTGGGTAGTTTGACTCGGATCGGCTTCCACCATCTCCTTCAATTCAGCGTTATTCACCTGTGTGGGCGGTCTTCCACGTGGTTCGTTTTTCATGTCGATGTTTCCATTACGAAAGCGTTTAAACCAAAAACGGATTTTCGAAGTATCCATCTTTCCCGTCTAAGCTGAATAAAAAAAACAATTGAAAGTCGAAAATCGAATGTTGCACATTTTTTAAAACAAGAACCTCATAGGTATCATGTGAAAAAAGTTTCACTCGAAAATCTCACACCATGAAGGTTTTATGTCAATTCAAAGTATCTATTACTATAAAACGGCAATTTCATACTTTAACCCCTATTATAATAATAGGCATTTTCAATTTTTGACAGACGTTGATATGTATCGCATATATCTATGTGCAACAATCAAATAGATTTACTGCTGGTATCTACGCTTTGACTATATTGCCACTTTAAAAAAACAAAACAAACTGAATCTAAGTTACAAAATTTTCGCGTTTTTCATACGTATCGATCTAATAAAATCATTAGAGGAGTGGGTAGTCCACGTCAAAGTGGTGAGCAGTTTCTCCAAATACTCTCATTTGGTCAATCTTACAATATCTAAAGCAGCGCTAAACGAGAACTCGCGAGGTTTTTAACTGTATTAAATTTATTAATCAGCCGATTCCATGTCGAGGACAATTTGTATTGATCTTCTCTACTGAAATGTTACTTAATTTCATTCAATTACTTGATACACAATCCTGGAATAATAGTAGCGGTTAGTGGAAGGATATGTGGAGTTCCGTCCACTGACAGAGGATTCAAACAGAAGGGTAATGATAAGGAGAAATGGTTTTATTTTTGTTTTTGACTAATATATTGATCACTAACAATTAAAGGTGATAGACAGCAGACAGTCGACCAGGTGTTAAGTGGTTACCATCGCCAATGGACGCCATCTGTCACATCTGCAAATATCTAATTGCAGGCATTTCGTCTAGTAAAATTTTATTTAGTTGATTTGGTATCTGACAAAAAGAATTCCAATCGTATTCATTTTTTAGAGTTCTTTAAAAATACTAAAGTTTTTCCCAGACATTATAAACTGAAACTCTTAGTAAAGCCTTCAGGTGTAAAGCAGGCTTTAAAGCTATTAAGGAGGCTTCGCTTCCTTTTATGACGTCATTGTTGGCCGTAAACGTCATTACTCGGCTCTCGGCTTAAGGAGCTGGAAAATTTAATGGAGAAATGAATATTTCTAGAAGAATATCTGCTTACATTTTTATACTGTTAAAGTATTAGTTAGTACGGTATTTTTCGAAATTAAATGTAAAAACCCGTACATTATAGAAAACCCCGCCTGGTTAGAAGAGGGCACGCTGCAATCCTACTCCCCCTGGGCGCACTCTACTGACCTTGTTACCTCTCTCCCTCTGTCACAGAAAACTACCTAGGAAATGTGCAGCATTTCCCTCTTTAACCTATTCCGAAGATACATTCGTGTTTCGGTAGTGAGTGAGATATGCCAGGGCCCATTTCCATCCTATCCTATCTCTCCCAATTGTTCCGACCCTTTCTCCAAGTCTATTCCTATATTTCCAAAGGCAGGCAGTGCAATCTGGGAGCGTGCAAACGTTTGTTATTTTGGACTGAAGTTGGCATGTACTGCGGATGATTATGGACGAATGTAGCCATTTACCACCAGGGGAAGTGAATGCTCCTCTGCCACCTTTTTTCTATAAAAAAGGACGCTCTTCGGACATCCTCCAACTAGAACAAATCTGGGGAAATCCGAACTGATGGGAGCCCTACTTCTGATGCCAAGCAATTACTATAGACTATAGAAACGCGAGCTATAACAACAGCAGCCAACGGACCTGCAAGCGATCCCACGTGATGGTACGTGTTACCGCCGCCCAGGGACATCTGCAACACCAGGAAGTATGCGGGTACGCCGCAGACCTTGCTAAATCCTATCCACAGCTTTCTTGACCTCGTATGGTCGCGTAACGGAAAGACTTCTTGAGACAGTTGACCTATATATACTGTATAAGGACGCAAGTTTTCTATCAGTGCATCTCGCCAGTTATATGCATACGAAAAACACAATGCACTAATTGACGTTACAGTAGAGTCAATTTAATAGGCGACTTTTGACATTTCATTGACTTTGTGACGATATAACTTTGCATCGGTCCTATAAATCAATTTAAGTTTATAAATGCATTACTGAACTCTAAAAATATGTAACATTTTTAATAAAAAAATATAAACTTGTCTTTTTATATCAAATTTAATAAGTTCGAAGGTTAATTTGGTTGCTAAACATCATTATAAATTTATATTTCAAGAAATTCGAACCCCACTACAAGGTTACGCCTGTATACATTTTTTCTATTTTAATAATAGGGATGTGATCTTTATAATCGAAGTAACTTGTGGAGAGAAAGGAATATCGAAGAAAATTACCGTTACGATAAATAAACAAATTAAGAGAACAATAAAATTATTAAATAATTGACATAATTTAAATAAATACATTTATTAATTAGTAAATACATTAAAAAGATATATGTAATTAAATTACTATATCTATACCTCATTTAATATATTAAAAGTATATCTGAAATTAAAAAGAAAAAGGAAGAAAAGGAAAAGAATTATGGCAGTTGTCTATGTCGATAGTTTTAATGCCGATGCAATTCGCAACCAAATTTATGGTTATTTATTATTGTGAAAAGAGTATCCATCTAGAAAAAAACATTTATGTTCATTAAAAAAAGCAGGCTTATTTTCTGGTGGAATATCATTTTTAATAAAAACTGCGTGTACAAATGTTTAAAAAGATGATTGGAAGAAAGTAGTAGAAAAAACAAAAAAAATATAATGGAAGATTTTTAATGTGATTTAAGTATTGATAATAATGGCAACGATAGCAGTTTCAACGAATCTGATAGTTCCAATTAATAAATAATAATTGATTACATATATAAACTGGTTTCATTATATTTCCCATAATTACACTTAACTTTGAGGTCATGTGGAATGTGTAGAAGGTTTCTAATGCTGTGTATGGTATACTCTAAAAATATTACTGGAGAATTATTTTTTTATGAACACTAAAATCGATTCACTAATATTACGACTTATAAATCGATTTTTGTCTTTAATCGATAATTTCTGTTAGATTACCTCACTATGACAACCAGTTTGACACTTGTCCAAAGTGACCTATTAAATTGACTCTACTTTAGTAACCAATTGACGTATCAAACACAATGCGTCGCAAAAGTAGCAAGTCCTAGATATATATGGTATAACGAACCAGTTGTAAGACAGGTACTGTCAGTTCTTGAAGAAATCTCATTGTATTCCTTGTTTCTTTATTCAACGCATTGATTAACCAAACTTTTTGGCTAATCGGAGATTCAAAGCTATAGAGAAGAATACTATTAATATTGCAACAGTCAACCTGTCTCCACTGCTGGCTGTATATAGACAGATAGTAAACCTAAAATATTGCGAATGACAAATGACGAACAGTCCATCAGATGGGAAGTGAAACTTGTTCCAAGATTTTATTTAAATAGATTAAGCAGATTCTTGAAAGAACGAAATTTTAAATTAGAGAATCTCAACCAAAATCAGTAAAGTCGATAGATACCGATAATAACTTCTCTATACTTAGAAAAATTACAATTTACCTTATGGTAAGGAAATGGCAACTTAACAGATTTTCTCTAACGTAATAGGTCTGTAGGTATATATATATACCTTGTCCAGAGCAGACAACTATCATATTTTCCATATCTGTTCAGTATTTGTATCTCCATCCTCAAACAAAAGTACGTGACTGAAAATTCAATACTCAAACAAAGAGCTATCAAAACTGTACGTTCTGACCAAAAAATAGTCCAATTTTTTCCTACCCTCATATCGCTTTGTGGCAAAACCGCAGGGCATACGCAGTGGCGCTCCTATTTATGCAGTGGCTTAATAGAAACTAAAATATAATGGTTTTGTGCCGTTTTATGTGCTCTCAACTGTACAGTAAAAGTAGTAACGCCTAAAGCGAAGGTTTTATTTCGACGTGGGTAGGAATTACTTTGATGTAACCTTTCAATTTTATCAAAATTATTACGACGATACATGTATTACCTACTAAAAAGGGTATGTACTAATAATTTATTTATATCGCTAAAAGTTGCTCATCTATACTTATATAAAAATGAATGTTTCTTTGTTTGTCCCATATGCGTTCCTATACAATTCATCCGATTGCGATGAAACTTTGGTCAGTTGTTGTGCGCACGCCCGCCAAGGTTTCTGAATTAGTACAACCACTTTACAAAAGGTGGCGCGCGAGTCGTTTCAACAAATGAGTGTATTTCAGGTGTATTTCATATAGTATAACGGCAGTTCGTATGTTTTCGGTGTATGAGTGCGCACGCTTGACAGAATTGAATTGAATCAAATACAAACTGCGACATGTTCAGTTCGTGTGTGACATAACAAGTGGTGTTGATTGCGAAATTCCAAGCGAACAAAGTCGCGGGCAACAGCTAGTATGTCATTTTCTGTCTATAATAATGTCATTTTCTGTTTTTTCTGCGTTTATAAAATAAATAAATAATAGGGGTTAAAGTATGAAATTGCCGTTTTATAGTAATAGATACTTTGAATTGACATAAAACCTTCATGGTCCGTCAACACGATGTCAGGCTTATTCGCTGGAATAGTACTCTCCGTGATGACGGGCCGGTCTCAGTAGAGCTTTGCACGGTCGTTTCCGAGCACCGGCTCCGTTTGAGCACTTGTAATAACGCAATCTCTGTTATATGAGACCGCATTTCAGAGCGAGCATTTGATGGAGAATTCTGGTCGCTTGGTTATGTCTGTGCAAAAACTCATTATTGGAAAGAGCCGAGCAACCGGAGGTGACATGTCTGAGTGACATTATTACTATCATTAAGAGACAGTTTTTGAAAGTTACTTTTTAAAATTTCACAAATAACTTTTGTAAATTTTATTAGTATATAAAGTATAAATAGAAATAATAGGGGTTAAAGTATGAAATTTCCGTTTTATACTAATAGATACTTTGAATTGACATAAAACCTTCATGGTGTGAGATTTTCGAGAGAAACTTTTCACATGATACATATGAGGTTCTTGTTTTAAAAAATGTGCAACATTCGATTTTCGAGTTTCAATTGTTTTTTTTATTCAGCTTAGACGGGAAAGATGGATACTTCGAAAATCCGAGTAATCTTTGAATACGAGTTCCGACGCGGAACTAACGCGGCAGAAACGGCTCGCAATATCAATGCTGCGCAAAATGCGTTTGCGTTTGGAGACTACTAATGAACGAACCGTGCGTTTTTGGTTTAAACGCTTTCGTAATGGAAACTTCGACTTGAAGAACGAACCACGTGGAAGACCGCCCACACAGGTGAATAACGCTGAATTGAAGGAGATGATGGAAGCCGATCCGAGTCAAACTACCCAGGAATTAGCGTCATGGTTTAACGTTGCCTTACCTACAATATTGACTCATTTGGATCAAATCAACAAGATAAAAAAATATGAAAAATGGGTGCCTCATGATTTGACTGATCTGCAGAAAGAAACGCGTGTTGAAACTTGCGTTGCCTTGTTGAATCGGTACAGAAATGAAGGAATATTGGATCGAATTGTGACATGTGACGAAAAGTGGATTCTTTACGATAACCGAAAGCGAAAAATGCAATGGCTGACCCCAGGTCAAACGCCGCAACAGTGCCCTAAGGCAAAGCTTACCAATAAAAAGTTAATGGTAACTGTTTGGTGGTCTATTCATGGTGTTATTCACTATAGCTTTCTCAGGTCTGGTCAAGAAATAACAGCAGATGTTCACTGTGCCGAACTTCGAACAATGATGGCGAAACTAGCAGTGAAGCAGCCCCGACTCGTGAATCGATCTTCACCATTATTGCTCCATGATAACGCAAGACCTCACACTTCACGAGAAACCGTTGTAACTCTACAGGAGCTGCAGTTAGAAACCATACGTCATCCTCCGTACTCGCCAGACCTTGCTCCAACGGACTACCATTTTTTTCGTGATTTGGACAATTTTCTACGTGGAAAAAAATTTTCTTCCCAAGAGGCAGTACAAAATGCTTTCACACAGTTTGTCGAATCTACATCCCCAGAGTTCTATCGCAAAGGCATAAATGAACTTCCGATTAGATGGCAACAATGTATAGATAATGAGGGTAAATATTTTGATTAAATAAATATGTTACATTTTCGAAAAAAACGAGTTTTAATTTTTCAGTACAAATCGGCAATTTCATACTTTAACCCCTAATATATAGCAATTGTCGATACTCGATGTTCATACATAATGATCATAGGAAAACGGAATTTTATTTACGACATCTTAAATTAGTGACTTATTTATTAACAAATAGATCTCCAACATAAGATACATTAAGCTTATATTCCTATGTTCCTATGTTATATTCCTACAGGAGAACACAATATTATTATTGCTTAAAGTTAAAACACAAAACTAAATATGCATTTTTTTTGTAGTTGGAAAAGTTCGCGGCCGTTTTGAACGATAAGACTAGCGTGGTATATTTCTGGCAACACCGATCACTGGCGGGAAAGTAATATACCTTTTGACAGCTGACTTTTTTGTAATGGCGGCAAATTGAAATTACAAGTTAAAAGTTTTATCTTTTCATATTTTTAAACAATTTTAAAATGGAAGTCAATAAAAAGAAAATTAGATATGTTTTACATTATTTTTTCGATATGGATATGAATGCTTCTAGTGCTCGAAAATAAATTTGTGGTGTATAATGAGAAGATGCTTTATCTAAATCTACTGAAAAAAATAGTTGAGTCAATTCAGGTCCGGTAATTTTGATGTTAGTGATGTTTCTCGCTGTAGTCGTCCTAGGGTAAAAGTGTTTATGTTATTATTGAAAACATTGAAGCAGATCGACACATAAGCAATCATTTTGTCAACAGTCAACAGTATTAGCATAAACTGAATTTTGTGAAAAAGCTAAATGTTTGAGTGTCGCATAATTTAAATGACAGAAACCTGGTGAATAAAATTTCCATATGCGAAATGTTTCTAAAATGAAATGAAATCGATCCATTTCTGAAAAGATAGTTACAGGCGATGAGAAGTGGATCACCTACGATAACAATGTTCGAAAACGATCTTGGTCTAAGCGAGGTGAGCCATCACAAATAGTTCCAAAGCCAGCCGCCACTCCGAACAAAGTCATGTTATGTGTATGGTGGGCCTGGAAAGGCATTGTGTATTACGAGCTTTTGCCACATGGCCAAACGATTAATTCTGATGTCTATTGTCAGCAATTAGTGAAATTGAAACAAGTCCTTGAAGGTAAACGCCCATAATTAATGAATAGAAAAGGTGTAGTTTTCCACCACGTGCTCGACCGCTTACATCTTTGATGACTAAACAAAAAGTGATGGACCTTGGCTGGGAAGTTTTAGAGCATCCTCCATACAGTCCAGACATAGCTCATTCGGACTGTCATTTATTCCCGCTCTTTACAAAATTCTTTAAATGGAGTAATATTAGGGTAATTCTAGGAAAGACGGCCATAGAGGACAGATGGCCCGTAGATATATTTTCAACTATCGCCAAGAGAGGGCAGTGCGTTCTTTTGTCAGTACGAATCTAGACATCTTGCGTGCCTCACTCCGTCGGAATTTGGAACGAAAAAATAATAAAAACGTGAGTAATTTGCATTTTATTTTTTCAATAGGGTCGAAATTTTTCACGACTAGTTAATGATTAAACTGTTGACATACCTAGAAATCTTTTTTTTACGGTACTTTGAGCTATAATTGTGAGAACATGTATTTTTCTATAATATAACCTCAAAAGGAGTTACTGTTTTGATTTGTTTAAAGTAATCCCGGGGTGGGCCATCTTTCCTATACGTTTTAGGAGTGATGGCCATAATTTTTCAAGGTGAGATGGCCACTTAACGAACTAATACTTTGACTGTAAATTTATAACAAGCAACATTTCTGTTATATCAGATGCCTAACCAGTACATTCGCAAGTCTGACAAGCGCGGCAAATGGAGTCAAGACGATTTGTCACAAGCAATTGAAGCTGTTAATATCAGGAAAGTTTCAATTCGGCATGCTGCTTTGGAATATGGTGTACCACAAAAAACCCTTGAACGGCGTATTAAAACAAAAAAATTCTTAAAGGGTCCCATGGGTCCGTTGTCAGTTTTTGGGGTGGAACATGAGAAAAGACTGGCACGGCATATTATAAATATGCAAAAAATGACTTTCCATTAACACCAAAGGATGTGCGAAGTATAGCTTACCTTTTTGCTATACAATTGGGAATAAAACATTCTTTTAATGTACAAAAAGCTGAAGCAGGTTATGTTTGGATGACATCATTTTTAATAAGAAATCCTGAAATAAGGATTAGGAAGGCGGAAGGTATGTCTTTGGCCCGCTGCCAAGCATTGAATCGTACAGAAATTAATGCTTATTTCGATATGCTGCTTGATACACTGGAAAAGTTTGAGCTATTTGACAAACCATCGAATATTTTCAATATGGATGAAACGGGGCTCCAATTAAACAGTCGACCTGGTCACGTATTGGCAGAAAAGTGTACAAAGGCAGTATCCACTGTAACATCCACAGAAAAAGGCGAAACGATCACTGTTGTTGCTTGCTGTAATGCGGAGGGGATTTTCCTACCACCGGCATGCATCATGAAAGGAAAAAATAAGAAACAGGAATGTCAAAACGGAATGCCGCCTGGATCTGTGTTATTTATGTCGCAGAAATCCGCATACATCAATGCTGAATTATTTTTTGAATGGCTGAAGATACATTTTCTTCCCAGGAAGCCCACTGGAAAAGTATTACTGATTCTAGATGAACATACGTCGCACTGCAATTCAGTCGAGATGCTGGAATTTGCTACTGTGCACGATATCTGCTTATTGTCACTACCAAGCCACACCACGCATTACCTCCAACCACTCGATAGAGCTGTGTTCAAATCCATTAAATTATTTTATTATGAGGCATGTCGCATGTGGCTCAAACAAAATCCTGGAAGACGTCTTACCCGTCTTCAATTCGGAGAATTATTGTCCGTAGCTTGGGGTAGAGCAGCTACACCAGAAAATGCCATAGCTGGTTTCAGAGCAACAGGTCTTTATCCATTCAATCGTTTAGCTATTCCGGAGTATGCATTTACGATGTCGCACCTGGATAATAACGAGAGTAGGAAGCAGAGAGACAAGCAATTTGACTGCTTGGATGTGGAAGTAAATCATCCCGGCCCATCTGAAATTCAAAGTAGGTACACGTAGATTTAGCAGCACTTCCTTAATTGAACACACAAGCCCGACTGGAGAGTTGGGAACTTCGACCCTTCAAAATATTGACGATGTTCTATCTGGAATGTCAGTAGAGCCGGCCACATTGGTCACTCAAAATATAGAAGAGACGCCATCAAAATTCTTAACCGAAATATCGCCTATAAATGTGACGAAAAGAAAAATATGATCACTCTGAAGAAGAAAATAAAGCAGGAGAAATCGGCTAGTAAAGAATGTGACAAGAGAATCAGAACAACACTCCAGAAGAAAAAGACCAGGAAACTGCAGGAATCTACTGACACTGAAGATGAACCGGTTCTCCAAGACAGTGGTGACTCTTCAGCAATGGAAACCTGTATCGATGACTGTGTCGCATGTGGCGAAAACTATTTTGAAACAGAAAAAATAGAAGATTGGATTGAGTGCATCATATGCAAGCGGTGGGTGCACGAAAATTGTACTAAATTTGACGAAAAATGTGATACATGTGGCAAGAAAGTAAAGTATCAGAAAGAAAACATAAATACGATCAGTGGGGCCAAAGGAAAAAGGAAAGGAAAGGGAAAAGGGAAAAGAAACATGTCCTAAATTGTATGGCCATCTTATCTCAAACTCTATGGCCATCTCATATTGATTAGTATAGGTAAGATGGCCACCCCCAGTGTTCACAAATATTATTTTTAAGTTAGGTGAACATGAGGCTGTTTAGTTTTTTTTTATGTTTATGTTAACATTATTAAATACATGCTTGTTTAAAAATATATAAACTTATTTTATTTAATAAAGAGTACAAGATATTGATTTTCAAAAAAACTATGGCCAACTATCCTAGAATTACCCTACATTCCAAAGAAACTTGTATAAACCATTTAAATCAGTTTTTCTCTTATATATCCCAAAAAAAATATAGCGATGGGATAATGGCTCTGCCAGAAAAATGGCGAAATATAGTCGAATTAAATGGACAATATTCCGTTCAATAAATATTTATATAATACAAAAAGTTTATTATTATCACTATAAAAAAGCAACGAAGTTATCCGACTTCTTAATATATAAGAAATTGTATTAGTAGAAATTATATTTGAAAGAAAAAACACAAGGAAAGCCGAATGCGCCTGAGGATTAAAAATCTGGAAACATGGAAAAAGTATCCACCAATCTGCTTTTGGGTCTTTGCTGCCAATCTGTTTAGTAAACTATGGCCTAAATTGCATAGTACTGTATTGGAACCTTATAAACTGATATAGACCCTATAAATATTTCATAAATAAAAGTATTAAGAACGAAACAAACCACTTCTTTGTTCTAATCAAATAGACACTCAGTACTCGTACCTCTAATAAATAACAGGCTAAGCTATGCAGCTTTTATTCGGAAAGAGTAAATAATACCCGGCAATGGCATCGACTATTCCCCGGCGATAAGACGGCGGAACAAAAGCGAGTATTGGCGCGAATTTCAACAATATCGCAGCTGCGTGTGTAAATCACACGCGTCCGCCATATTCTTTAGTTGCTGTTGTTCCTTTTTTAAATAGATGTTTATCGATAAAACAGAGATCGGTGTGTTGACAACACTACACGAGAATAGCGCGGGATCACGATATATGAAAATTATAACGATCTATGCTCCTAAAACGGGCACAACGTGCATATGGCAAGTGGTGACGTACACAAGGGGCAAACGGATATGAAGACATACTCATAGGTACTCGGTAGTACCTAGACAACTGCAGGACACAAGAGTACCTCGATGAAGGAGTGTCCTCACTTCTGAAGTTACGAGGGCGATTGCAATTATTATGAGGGTCCTCACGATGGTTCCTCACTATTTATTACTAATTAATCTTAAGTGTACTAATTAATTAAGGGATTAATTAGTAAATAGATTGTTCAAATTCAAAGCATCAAAATTAAAGTCGTTCAGGAGTTTGATCATTAACAGGTAAATAATATAGGTACAGCAAATACCTAATATATATATTAAGGCGTTTGTAGCTGTGTGAGAAATGCGGAAAATCATATGTTGACAAGATTTGGAGAGGGGAGAACACAAGATGCCTCGGTCGCGCAACTAACTGTCAAGTTAATTTACTTCTATTGGGCTATTGTGTCACGACCACACTGTCGGGCTTCGGCTGAGGTTCGCGCTGTCGCGATAGGTATGGCCAAAACGTTAGTCACATTTCCCGAGGAAGTACGAATACTTCGTAATGTACTTCGTGTTCGTGCGGTACACTAGTGTAGGCGTAGCATAAGTAAGCATCGATGATTTACGACATCATTAAGGTGACACAAAAATGAAACAATTTTCCAAAAATGACCAAATGATGTGCACGGCTCTCTAATATTAATAATTATAGCGTGCCAGGCTAGCTCAAATGAAATTTTAGTAGGAATTATTAATTTGAACAACAGATAATGAGTCGGATGCTCTCTATTGAAAATTAACAATTTTAACACGATTATGGAATTATTGGTACAAATCGCTACAAGTTCGCAACGCTCATATTATTATTCTCAACGACACTGTGAAAAAACTACTGCTAACATCTTATAACAAACTTTGGCCAACTTAACGCCCCGCTTATGGCGCTGTGTAGCGATATTGGCATTCACTAGCGCTGTGTTAGGTGTGACGACGGCGCTAGGAGCAGCTACCATATGTGATTCATATTGTCGCGTCATTTTATACAATATTTCTACTTAAATGAACAATGTATCTAGTCATTTAATATATCTAGTACCGGCTATAGAATCGTACCACCCCCTCTCCTCCTGTGGGTCTCATAAAAGACGACTACGGAACAACAAAGCCGCTACCACAAGCCCCTAGGAAGTACACCACCTCTGAAAGGAAAGAATGGACTCGCCAATCCGCTTGGCCAACGTGGCACAAGACAATGCGCTTGAGCGGGCCCATGTCAATATTTCAGCCAAATTTCAAATAAAAACAAATTTCGAAGCAATAACTCAATGAGTGCAGTCGTATTCGATTATAGTTTCCAATATTTCTCTTAATTGTGCACGGTACTGTGGACAGCTGGTTGGAGTATTAAATTTCCTCCTGTAGTCACAATGATGGGGCGTTGAACGTGGCAACTGGCTTCAAATTTTAAGGAATATATCGCTGGTAAATCCGGAAAATTTTTCAAGAAAGAAAATTGATAAATGAACAATGACAATGTACAGTAATGTAATGGACAATGTACAGGAACACTAAACTATTCATTAGTTATTGTTTAGTGTTCCTGTACTTTGGGGAAGCGGAATTGAACTATAAAATGTACTTTTAGGTTAAGGTATATATTAAACGGGCCTTTGTTGTCTGATAACATACCATACCACCAGCTCATTTCTTTCCACAGCTAGAACTCCCAGAGCTTCGGCTCTACTCATCCAACTACCACCACAAGTCGTCGTCCGTCCACCTGGCCGGATAGGCGTCCCACACTGCGCTTCCCGGTATGCGGCCTCTACCACACTTGTCTACCTCAACGGTTATCGGTCCTGCCACTTCTGCATTTTGTTTCTATGTTATCATACATATAACACAATAAAATAGTAACAATGCCATGTCTGTACATTTATTATAAATTTGGAATGACTTGCCGCCACCCATCCGGATATGCCAGTCGAAGACATCTTTTATGTCAAAACTAAAAGCCTATCTATTTAATGAACAGCAAGCAGATTATGCCCTGAAATCCTCAGTCTAGTTTAGAAAAAAATATTATAGTCTTCCAACCATATCGTAGTTTATTTGATCAAAGAATGTTCGAGAAACGATACCTACATTTCTTTATGTTATAAATATTCAGATTGTTCGTCGGAGGCGTCCGCGACGTACACACATAGGGCCGGGCTGAAAATCAGCGTTGTGGTCTTCTGTACGCGGCCACAACATTATGCTGAGTCAGACACCTTTTTCGTTGCCTCTACACTATACCTATTTACTTGTAGATTATGCTAATAATTACAAACTGTTCTCATCATGCCATCTACGAGTATTGTGTTTTTGAAACCAAGTAAACTAAGTATATTCTATCTATACTATTCAATTATTTTTTTTTTTTAAAAGTCATTGAGTTTTAAAGTACGAATGATACAGATCCCAAAACAACGCCTGTTTGTCTGTCTGTCTGTCCATCTGTCTGTCTGAACGCACATCACTCAAAATCCACTGGAAACATTTCAATGAAACCTGTCATAGTTATAGCTTATTTGCCGAGTTAACATTTTGAGTACTTTTCATCCAGATCAATTGTAAAGTTCCCACGGGAATCCAGCTAAATCCCACATATTCTAACGTCTACGCGTACGAAGGTCGTGGTCACTGTTAAATAAATAAACAGCAAAATATTAAAACTGTAAGGCATTTAGTGTTCCTCTGCGTTGTACCGAGTAGTTCACCAATTCCCCCGCCTTGCTCTCACGCCCTGAAAGCCCGCCAGACATTCTGTAATCTAATTTCCTATAAGCTTAGTCTTATGCACTTAACGCAATAGTATTTTTTGCTTGCACTTTTAAGAAAAATGTTAATAAAAAGCCTAATAATAAGCACTTTCGTAAATTTAAGGAGAGTAGTATGCGGGGGAGAGTGCACGCTGCAATCCAACAGCCGCTGGGCGCACTCGACTGGCCACGTTACCCCTCTCTCACAGAAGACTACCTTGAAATGTACTGCATTTCCCACTTTATCTTATTTCCCCAATGTATGTACGTGTTTCGGTAGTGAGTGAGATGTGCCAGAGCCCATTACCATCATATCCCTCCCCATTTTCCCAACCTTTTCTCCAAATCCATTCCTATATCTCCAAAGGTAGGCAGCGCATCCGGAGGCGTGGCAACATTTGTCATTTTGGACTAATGTTGGCATGTATAGCGGATGTCTATGGGTGAGAGTATCCACTTACCATTAGGTGGACTGTATGCTCGTCTGCCACCTTCGTCTCTAAAAAAAACGTTGTATTTCGACACAGACTTATTGATTTATTCAATAAGCGGTTAGGTAGCACCAACCTCAATTATAGCGTTGTACAACACAGTTATTCATTCAATTACAGCAACGATTGTGAACTATAAATTCACAGTCATAAATCGTTTACGAGTGCAAAAATAGTTTGTAATCGTACGTACGCTCGGCTGGCCAAAAAGCACTAAACACTATTCAAATTAAGAAAGAAAGTCATAAATTCAATGTAAATATCAGTACGAGCATAATGAGGTAGCTTTAATTGGTCAAACAAGAAACGCCACATTGTACTATTAGAAATCCCGTGATTAGAAGAGACGACTATTTTTTTCTTATATTAAATTGAACAGGGTAAGTATAGATAAGTACAGATATGACAATTCAAACTAAAGATAGTGGACACATTGTTCCCGACACTTGTAATCGCATAAACCGATGTACACTCCGACACATAAATAAGTTTGGCTGAAGATTTAACGCCCTGTTACGGAGATACGTATCAGCTAAATCTATTGCTCGCCGGAGCGTATGGATCGGGAATAAGGTATAGCATCGATGCTAGCGAGTAGCGGAGGCAAAAAAATTGCAATGTGCCAAAATCAAATCTTCACCTGCAACTACAGAACCAGTAACTTTTACATTCATAACCATAATTCCAGACTTTCCGTAAAACGAACTTTCTTTTGACCGATGGTGAAAATATGCACGATAAAATCGCATTTGAGACTGATATTACAACTTGTATGATAAGTCGTTTTTATAAATCATACATAGATCCTTACATGATACAATGTTTTTTTTATGTACGAAGGCGGCAGACGAGCATATAGTCCACCTGATGGTAAGTGGATACTGTCGCCCATAGACATCCACGATAAATGTCAACATTAGTTCAAAATGACAAACGTTGGCACGCCCCCGGATGCGCTGTGCTGCTGCTTATTTCACGATCGATTATCATTATGTTCGAGGAACTCGTATCATACGAGTATAATTCTAAGTATGTGCTGTGCCTTCTAAGTATTTGGTAACTGTTACTCACAGTACCTACTGTCACTTATTCACACATTACAAGACCGCAACCGCAAACCACCATTTTTAACATCCACTGCTTGACATGAGGCCCCTCATGAATGTCTTGTGCATTAGGGGAGGTGGGTTGCCGACTCCACTCTTTCAGGGATGGGGTACCCCCTCGGGGCTTGTGGTAGTGGCTTTGTTATCCCTTAGGCATCTTTTACGACACCCACGAGAAGAGTTGAGGTGGTGTTTACCTAAAGTCGGCCGACACTACACGGTCAACATTACAAAAAGTGGTAAACGCATTTCTAAATGTTTACTATGCAATATAAAGATGTAGTATATGAAAAATCTCTATCAGCTTTGCTTGCTTTGAGACCACACACGATTGGAACGCTGTTGGTTATTTAACCTTTCTTTAACTTTAAATCAATACAATTGCTGAAATAGAACATTTCTTTTAGCGGTGTATGAGCTTGATCCGTTTTAAGAGTAAGAGCCGTTTCCGTTGTAAGAGCCGTGTCTGTACACGAAATATAAAGTACATTCGATACAAAGTCCAAAAGAACAATTGTTAAAATGTTTGTCTGTCTGACCGCGCATCACGCAAAAGGTACGTGATGGATTTTAATGAAACTCTGAATAGTTACGCATAACTGAAGTGCCGGGTTAACATTTAGATAGATAGATAGAAATTTTTATTTCATACACACAAGTGATCGCAATAACCTGACAATGTTTTATTCTAAAAAATAATTAAACATACTTGTGCAAACAAACAAAAAAATGAAATTAAAACAAGGCGATAAAACTGCGCGGTCCCATGTGTGTCGAAAGGGTATCCGTCTCAGCACAAGCTGTATATATACCGTACAAGCAGCACACAGCGCTGACTCCCCCCCGACAGAGAACTGCTCAGGACTGATCTCGAGTCGCTTCTCGACTTAGGTAACTCAGTCATCCTGGCAGGAGATCTCAATTGTAAGCACCCCAGCTTCAATAGTCATACCTCCACCCCTAACGGAAATCGCCTTAACAGACTCATTGACCTACTCGACTTTGACGTGATAGCTCCAATGACGCCAACTCATTACCCTGGTAATGTTACCCACAGACCCGACGTCCTTGACATTGCCCTATTTAAAAACGTTACCCTACGTCGAAACTCGCTAGAACCCCTCTCCGAGTTAGACTCCGATCATCGCCCTGTAGTCATGAAACTAGGACGACAGACCGATCCACCTCTCCAAGACAAGACGATTATTGACTGGACCAAGCTGAAAGAAGCCCTTAAGGCTTCCAGCTCTCCCCACCTCGACTCTATCCCCGACTACCTGACCAGTGCGGATGACACAAACACGGCGGTCTCTGGCCTCGGCAGCCACCTTAAGGATTTAATCCAAAGCTCCTCCAGGCGAGTCCCAGCGGCGAACTATCGCCGCTGGGAGTTGCCTGAGGACATAAGGGAGCCGATAAGAGACAAGAACGCAGCCATCCGTGCTTATGACTCTTTCCCCTGTGACGAGAATAGGCGTAGAATGCGAGCCTTACAAAGGAGTCGACTCGGATGACGGAGAGGTGGGGCGCCGAGCCTCCATCCCCCCCTCTGACTCCCTTCTACCGGTTACGATAACAGAAATCCAGGAGATTATCCAAAATCTCAAAATCAAAAAATCTCCTGGAATCGACGGAATACCCAACAAGGTGTTCAAAAGCCTCCTGATCCATCTGATCGCTCTCCTCATGGCCATCCTCAATGCTGCCATGAGAAATCATCTCTTTCCAGTCGCCTGGAAAGAAGCCGTCGTCATCGGCATCCCCAAACCGGGCAAACATCTCTCGGATCCCTCAAGTTACGGACCCATTAGCCTATTGAATACAATGGCTAAAATCTACGAAAAAGTCCTCCATTCTCGCCTGCTGAGTTACATTAACTCAAAAAGGCTTCTCATTGACGAGCAGTTCGGCTTTAGAGCCAAGCACTCGTGTGTCCAACAGGTGCATCGAATAACGGAGCACATACTCCCGCGTCTCAATCAAAAGAGGCCCTTCCGAACCCTAGCTGTCTTCTTCGACGTAGCGAAGGCCTTCGACAAGGTCTGGCACAACGGTTTAATCTACAAACTGTACCAACTGGAGGTGCCAGAAAGTCTCATTCTCATCATCAGAAACTTCCTTACCGATCGCACTTTTCGCTACAGAGTCGAAGGCACTCTGTCCAGCCCCCGCCCAATCAGAGCTGGAGTCCCACAAGGCTCCGTTCTAGCACCCACGCTCTATTCCCTCTACACTAACGACATCCCCCTCACCCCAGGAATAGAGCTCGCCCTTTTCGCGGATGACACCGCCCTCTACGCCTCAGATAGGAACCTACGTATGGTATCTCTACGCCTCCAGCGCGCAGTCACCGCCCTAGGTGAGTGGTTTGCGAGGTGGAGGATAGAGATAAACCCGACGAAAAGTGCAGCCATGTGCTTCCCTTTTCCCAGGGCTAACGCTCGTAGGCCTAAGCTGTCCCCTCTCCCGATAACCCTTTTCGGTCAAACAATTCCTCTCGTCAGGAAGACCAAGTATCTCGGAGTCACTCTAGACCACAGACTGACCTTCTGAGAACACATCAAAACCGTCCGCAACCGAGCCGCCTTTGTGCTCGGTCGCCTCAACCCCCTCGTAGGCGGGAGAAGTAAAATGTCGCTTAGAAATAAGTTGACATTATACAAAACTCTCGTCCGTCCTATTATGACCTATGCTAACGTTGTGTTCGCACACGCAGCTCCCTCCATCATTGCAATCCTCCAAAGATTGCAAAATAGATTCATGCGCAAGGCCGTGGCCGCACCATGGTACTTGCGCAACGTTGACCTCCACAAGGACTTGGAGCTTCCCTCCATCGTCAAATACATAACAGACACTGCCCGACGCTACTATGATGCTATCCCAAACCATCCCAACCCCCTGATTGTCTCTTCCCTCACCTACATACCGGACAGGAGTGCCCCTCCGCGCTAACGTCGCCCGCGGCACATCCTGGACGATCCCGACGACCCGATCACCGCTGCCAATGCGGTTCTCACTCTGCACCCAAACACAGTACACAGACACCGTCCCCGCCGGCCGAGACGTGGACGTCCCCCTCGTTACACCGTTAACACACACCGGCCCTCAGCCAACACTTTCACTAGGCATCGACACATGCCTGGGCGCTTCTCGCCGACACGCGATCCCGCGGTATCCCCCCAATGCAACGCCCTAAGCCGAGGTCCGTTCCTTCCGCCGGTTTACCGGCGGGGGAGCCCTTAGGCTGTTGCAACGCACACTTTTCTCCTGGCTGAGCGCCTTCTGCGCTCGCCCTACATCAACGCGACCGGTGACTCTTGAAAGGCCACTAGGGCCACAAGAACTTAGACATACACGATGTTGAGGCAATCAGGTTTTTAGTCGGTAGGAGTCCGACACTACCTGGCACCACCTAGGCTGGCCCAGCTAGACTAGATGGTGCCAGGTGTCCAATGCAGGATTTTCCTGATTGTCTCTCCTAACAAAAAAAAAAAAAAACAGCGCTGATTTTCAGACGGAACCAAGACGCGTGAATCAGGTGTAACAGTGGTGTGCGCCGTTGAACATAATAATTGGGCCTATAAGGTGTGTAGATAAATGTAAATTATAATTATGAGAGTGAGTGCTCAAATGTGTACATATTACATAACAATATTTAAAATAGAGAAGACAAACACCTATATATAGATATACATAATATATAAATATAGACAAATATATTTACTTTTATGCTGCAATATAGTAGTACCTCAAATAGTCAAATATTATGGTAGTTGTAGTACAAATAACCGTTATGGCAGTGGTTCAGCAACATCAAGCTTTAATGGAATAGTTACCAGTTTTATAGTTTTCAAGTTTTTTTTTAACGTCAGTGAGAAAAGCTTTGAATTGAACTCTGAAACAATTTAAATTAATCCACTGTCTAATAGGTGGGGGAATATTGTTCCAACACTTGAACATTTAGAGTACATTTTATCCAAATCAATTATAGAGTCCACACAGGAATCACTCTGCAGTCACGCTAACGAAATTGCCACCGAGAGTATATTTTAATAAATTTTAATCTTAAGGTTACCATTATTTTTTCCCAATGATATGTAGTAAATATTTAATTTTGATTATTCATTTATTTAAAGTTTAATATTGTATCGTTGTACACATGCATAATATACATAAAATGGGTTAACAAAACCACAGGCGAGAGTAGATTCCTTAGTAGATTTCTCCCGCTAACCCGACCGACAAATACCATCAAACATAGTGTGAGACGCTCTCCGATCAGGTGGAGTGGCCACGTCACCCCTCTCATAGAAGATAACCTTACTACATTTCCCATTTGATCCTATTTTCCCAATGTATGTACATGTGTGTCATGTGTACGTAATGTGTTGGTAGTGAGTGAGATATGCCAGAGCACATTCCCATCCCATCCTATCCTATCCCTCCCCATTTTCCTAACCCATTCTCTAAATCCATTGATATACTAGGGGTACCTATCCTCGACTCACATCCGTGTGATCATGAGTTCAAATCCTCGGCCAGTACCACTGAGTTTCTAATTAACTTTCTCCGCAATAAACAATTTTAACGTCTCAAACGTATTCTGTATTCTGTCAATGTAGGTTTACTGAGGACAGAAGAGGATTCCTTGGAAGCACACGTAAAACGCAGTCCTATTGCTTTTATATGAGTATCACTAACATTATGAATAAAAAACACTTTGAAGATTTTTATAGTACCTAATCAAACAAAACTCAACTTCACTTCCCGCCAAAAAGCGACTAACATCTTCGACTCGACTGAAATAACTGTAGAGAAAATTGTATTTCGTAAGAAAGGATTCCGTACTCAAAGGCGGCAAGTTAAATGTACTAAAAACACTAAATATATGTGTAAATAGTAAATGGTTTACTGGTGAGTTACATTTGCATTTTTAATATACTTTTCACCAATAATGTATTTGATACAAGGTTAAGTAAACAATAAAGTATTTTATACAAGGTTAAATAAAAAATACTAGCGCCCTCTTTAGAAATTTAATATAATCCCCTCCCCATTTTCCCACCGAACACGTGCGTACATTGGAGGAATAAAGAGGAAAATGGATTATATTTTATGGTAGTCGTCGGTGAGGGAGGAAGGGGTGACTTGGCCAGTCGATTGCGCCCAGTGGCTGTGGAATTGTACTATACACCCTCCCCATAATAACATTAACATAATCGCTTTCAATCAGACACTTTAAAAAAAGTACAATAATGTCAAGTTTAAAAACCACTCTGGTCCCATTTGATATTCAGAAGAAACCCTAAAACTACACTGACCCATTTCACTTGAATGGAATTCTAAATTCAAAATGCAGCGGCACCGGAAATGAATCCGCGTCTCTGCTGATACGGATCTGATGGAGCGCGCGACCGACTTCCGGTCAGTTTGCGCCTTTATAGCTTCAGATAGAACTTGGTAATGTGGCCGTTTTAAAAAGGGGTTTCTGTCGTGAAGTGGTTACTCATAGCTTGATTATTTACAGGTTTTTTTTTAATGTGACATTCATAGCTATTAAAGATAAAGATATTGAGCTGGTGGCGTTCGACCGGCTTTAAAATTACACCACATCTGGTGGGTGTGATGAAAGGCGACTAAGGGATAACAAAGCCTTGTAGCACAAGCCCTGAGGAACTACACCACCTCAAAGAGTGGACTCGCCAACCCGCTTCGTCACGGTCGAGTTGTAAGACCACACGACTCTCATGCTCAAGACAATGTACATGAAAAGAACCACATCCAGCAGTGGACGATAATAGGACTGGTTAAAGTAACGATTAAGGGCCTTTCTCACTACCTCCTGATGAAGTAACTGTTAACAATCTGATAGAGAAATTATGTACCGATTAAATCTAGCTGATACTGATTAGACAATTTAGACATCTTAGGGCCTTTCTCACCACCTCCTGATATTTTATCAGAAGGTATCAGAAAATCAGTATCTGCTAGATTTAATTGATACACAATTTCTCTATCAGATTGTTAACAGTTACTTTATCAGGAGGTTGTGAAAAACGCCCTAAGATGTCTAAATTTTAGCATCAGAATATCACGTGTACTAATTACTAATTGGTTAATGGTGAACTGTTAGCTCAGTGAGTAGTGGTTCCTAACAAATGATACTAACTTATACTCACTTATCACCAGAGGTAAGAAATACATGGTAAGTATTACCATCGCCCATGGACACCTGCAACACCAGGTGTCCATGGGTATGGTCCATGGTACGCCGCTGACCTTGCAAAATCCGATTTATAGCTTTCTTGAATATCGTTAACCATATCGTTGCGCAATGGAAAGAAGACCTCTTGAGGCAGTTGATTCCACAGGCTACGTGCCACATATTAAACGGGTCTTAACGCGTGTTAAGCTTTTTTATGTTGCTTGACCGGGTCACACAAGCGATGGTCACTAACTGAAGGAGCGAGTAGTCTTCGTTGCGAGCTGTGACTGAAGGGGCGAGTATCTAGTCTACGTCGAGAGCTGTGAGGGGTTTTTTTCAATTCATAAATCTTCAAAGATAGGCAACGCATTCAGGGAACTGCCAACGTGTCATTTTGAACTGATGTTGCCATGTATGGCAGTTGTCCATGGGATACAGAAATTCTTTCTACAAAAATAACCTTACATTTTTTTCGCTCCCATCAACGGCCCCACTTCAAGGACCATAAACGCTGAACGTAAACCGTAGGTCGATGAGCTTGATTTCGGTTTACGTCACGTTTACGTTAGGTTTACGGTCGGTAAAGGTAAGGGTTCGTAATATTTACGCAGGCGAAGCCTACTCAATATCGGGCTGTTTGATACATATGCGAAAGTATGGAAGAGGCTTTGTTTTTATCGTGTACCCACGTTAAAATGGTCCACGTTTTTGTAGTAGGGTAGTTAAACTATGTATGTAGAGTTAACTGTAGTTGAATAGATAGGCGACCATGTATTTTTTTTATTTTATAGATTAGTGGGCGGACGAGCAAGCGGTCCCACGTGATGGTAAGTGTTACCGCCGCCCATGGACACCTGCAACACCAGGGGGTATGCGGGCGCGCCGCCGACCTTGCAAAATCCTATTCACAGCTCTCTTGAAGAACCCCATATCGTAGCTCAATGGAAAGACCTCTTGAGGCAGTTCGTTCCACAGCCTACGGGTTCGCGGTACGTATTGGCCGTAAAAGATGACTAAGGGACAATTAAGTCGCTACCACTGAGTTTTAACTTAACCCTAGGATGGTAACAGGGGTGCCTCAACACCCCAGACGAACAATCACGATATTGCGACAGTGATTTGTTGCCTCGCTCTAATATATCACGTATTCTCTCGTCTTTTCGAGTGTAATCAGTAGCCGTTGTGCATTAGCAGTGGAAGGACGCCGTTACAAAGTTACAGGTACGTGTGGGGTGTTGCGTCACCCCTGTTACTATTTTCGTGTATATTTTTGTTTGCTATGCCAAACGAGTTATTGTTTTTTTCAGCTAACAATGGCTTTTCTTGACAATGAAGAGATTGAATGTTATTTGAATGATATTGCTGAAGATAATGAAGGTGAAATTAATGTGCTGGAAGGTGAGGAGGCTTCAGAATGTGAGGATAACATTTCCATGCATGCGTCAGAAGACGATATTATTTCCGCTCTCATGAAGATGACGTACCACTGTATTGGGACTTTACGTAAAAATAAACGTGAGATACCACATTCTTTCTTACCAAATAAGAGCAAATCAGCTTTTTCTTCTCAATTTGCAGTTGACCGTGAGAAAACGTTGGTCTCGTTTATTTCAAAGATTAACAAGTCAGTTATATTGTTGTCAACCATACACAATAAAGAAGAAATAAATCCATCAACAAGCAAACCTGTCATAAATGTCATAATTGACGACTACAATGCGACAAAGAGAGGCTTCGACACTTGATAAAATGATGCATAACTACTCGATTGCTAGAGGCACACGACGATGGCCTCTCAGGTTCTTCTTTGGAGTGCTAGATCAAGCAGGTATCAATGCAATGATACTGTACCTAGAGGACAAGCATCCCAACACACCAGCCAATAAATTCAGAGGTAACTTCTTGAAAAAATTGGCGCTGCAGTTGGCTGAACCACATATGAAACTGCGTTTACTATCAAATTTACCTCGTGAAATATCAAGTAATAAACGTGCGATTCTAAATATAACCGAAGAGGTTGTTGTAGGCGAACCACCAGCTAAATTGCAAAAGCAAGCTAGGTGTGGCTTATGCCCAAGAAAAAATGATAAAAAAGTCATTTTTATTGCACAAAATGTAAAAGGCCCGCTTGCCCTGAACATCGGTTATGCGAACTCTGTTTAAATTCTGATTGATCTCAAGAAGAAAGTTCCTTTTGTTTGTTTAATTAATAATAAATATATTTTACATATAAATTGTGGTTGATTTTATAAATCATCAACAGGGGTGACCTGTCACCCTGATAAAGGCTGATACAATACAATACCACGAGGAAATACACCACATCTAAAAGAGTGAAACAGCCAATCCTCCTCCACAAGACAAGTGATATTAGGAGGTCCATGTCCAATAGTTGACGAAAAAAAAACAGCTGGTTACAGTTCACACACATAATCACATTTACATTTACAACACACAACCGTCAGTGTCGCTTGTGTTACACTAAAAATTACTAATGATATTTTTGGAACAGAATCGTTCTTCATATAACGCAACCATTTAGATCCCATATTAAATCTTGTTTACGGAGGTGGCGTTATGATCTTCCTTTATCGGTTTCTGCCGAATTTGGGGAAACAATACACGTTATATGCAGCTAAAAATAAACGTACTATAACGTAATGAGATATTTTATAGCCCTTCGATGTTTAAGAAAGAGTATTTATTTTATAGCATAATAATCGTTTCATACATATTCGTTCCCTATCGGAACCATTATGCGAAACGTTGCGGGCAATATTTTTTATCAGATTCTTTATGTCCCATGTTTTTTTACTTAAACTTAAGAAGGAACGCTATCACTTACCTCTGGTGGACTGTCTGTTCGTCTGTCAACTTCATTCTATAAAAAAAAACATTCTGTTTCTTAAACTAAACATAATAAGATACTTACAGAAAAAAATACAATAATTGCAATTATTATAATGAATCGCTTCTGTGTTGCTCTGTTTGTCCAATGCTGACTGTTAGAAAATGCCATAGGGCATTAAGACCGAATTTTGTACAATATTTATGTGTAAGAAAGTATGAATCAATAAATACAAGATGTTTTAGATTGTGTTTCCGTATACTGAAACTATGGATACCGTTCATAATTCTGAGTGAATTAACATGAAAATTTTATGCATTTTTGACAGAAAATGTTTCTGTTCGACCCGAATTTTGTGCGCTTTAGACGACAAATATTAAAATTTTATTGTATGTACCTCGTAATTACATATAGTTCACAGGAATTTATTTGTTTTATTTTAGGATAAATCTAGATGTTTTTATTTGTATAATTATATGCAGGTCTCTTTAGATTACAACTTTTTTTAGTTCATGACTGTAAAATTGTAATTTGGGCTTGATGTAAAATTGTAATTTAACTTATATCAATTAAAGGTATTATGTATTTGTTTTGTACTGTTTAAAATAAAATAAAAAAATGTATAGTGAAGAGGGCGGACGAGTAAGCGATCTCACGTGATGATAAGTGTTACCGCCGCCCATGGACACCTGCAACACCAGGGGGTATGCGGGCGCGCCGCCGACCTTGCAAAATCCTATTCACAGCTCTCTTGAAGAACCCCATGTCGTAGTTTAATGGGAAGACCTCTTGAGGTAGTTCGTTCCACAGCCTACGGAAATACAAATACCGAAGCACAGCTACTTCTTTACAAAAAAAAAAAATAATTTCCATGTCAATTAAGTCAGTATCATGAACAAAAACGACTATATCAATATTCGTAGATACGTACATCCGGAAACCCTATAAATTTTGAACACTCAAATAAATCTTCAAATCTCACCTCCAATCCACCGGACCGAATGCAATGCAACCGTCATATCTGTCGGTTACAATAACGTGGAAGCCGACAATTGCATTCCTAATTCGAAACGACAAGATGATATCTGAATGCATCTGTATGCGCGCGTCCGTCCGCTCAGTCACGTCAATCATTTCAGGGAAACGAGCGATTAGTATTGTAGCTGGATACAATTCTGATGATTTCGATATCAACCCACTGCAATTTGGCGCGGTACTAGAAAATGTCTGCGCCTGTCCTGTCGTGGCTTCGAGATCCTACTTGAATTTGTTCAAAAAATACCTATATATGTGTGTTACGGATCGAAAGATCGACAATAATGAATGAATTATTATTGTTTTATACAAATAACGCGGCAAATGAGCATACAGTTCAACTTGGTGGGAAATAAATACTGTCACCCCGCGACATCCGCTCCAACAACGGTCTAGAATAAACATCGGCACCCCCCTGTATGAGCTGCCTACCTTTCAACATTTAGGAATGAATTTTGAGAAAGGGTTGGGGAAATAGGGAGATAGGATGGGATAGGAATCTTCTTTCTTCTTCTTCTTCTCAGCCCTTGGACGTCCACTGCTGGACATAGGCCTCCCCCATTGTCCGCCATTTAGACCTATCGGCAGCGACCTGCATCCAGCGGGTGCCCGCAACCTTTATGAGGTCGTCTGTCCATCTAGCAGATGGACGTCCTCGGCTTCGTCCGCCGGTACGTGGTCTCCATTCGAGAACCCTTCTGCCCCATCGGCCATCGGTTCTTCGAGCTATGTGCCCTGCCCACTGCCACTTCAGCTTGCTAACCCGAGAGGCTATGTCGGTGACTTTAGTTCGTCTACGGATCTCCTCATTCCTGATTCGATCACGTAGGGAAACCCCGAGCATAGCCCTCTCCATAGCTCGCTGTGCGACAGTGAGCTTATTTATGAGGCCCATAGTCAGAGACCACGTCTCGGTGCCGTAGGTCATCACTGGCAACACACACTGGTCGAAGACCTTCGCCTTCAAGCACTGAGGTATTTTGGACGAGAAGACGCTGCGTAGCTTCCCGAACGCTGCCCAGCCGAGTTGGATTCGTCGATTGACCTCTTTCTCGAAGTTGGACCTACCTAGTTGGACCGTTTGGCCTAGGTAGACGTACTCGTCAACAACTTCGAGAATCGAGCTCCCAACTGAAACTGGGGTGGGCACGACATGGGCATTCGACATGATTTTCGTCTTGTCCATGTTCATTTTAAGACCCACCTGTTGGGAAACTCGATTGAGGTCTCCGAGCATTGTGCTAAGATCCTCCAGCGATTCTGCCATGAGCACGATATCGTCGGCAAATCGAAGGTGAGTGATGCATTCGCCATCAACGTTGATGCCGAGTCCTTTCTATTCCAGGAGCTTGAAAGCGTCTTCCATCGCATTGGTGAAGAGCTTCGGAGAGATGACATCTCCTTGTCTCACACCCCTCTGCAATGGAATCGGCTCCGTGCTCCCTTCCTGTACTCGGACTGACATGGTGGCGTTGTTATACAAACACTTCAACACTTCGATATACCGATAGTCAATATGGCACCGCTGGAGGGACTGTAGCACTGCCCAAGTCGCGGTCGAATCAAAGGCTTTCTCATAGTCCACAAACGCTAAGCATAATGGCAAGTTATACTCCTCGGTCTTCTGTATAACTTGCCGCAGCGTATGGATGTGGTCTATGGTACTATAGCCTTTTCGGAAACCGGCTTGTTCGGGAGGCTGGAAGTCATCAAACCTGTGCTCGAGACGATTCGTGATAACCCTCGAAAACAGCTTATAAACATGGCTCAGAAGCGAGATGGGCCTATAGTTCTTCAACAAGGTCTTGTCGCCTTTCTTGAAGAAGAGTACCACCACGCTTCTGTTCCACGCCTCCGGCGTAATACCTTCGAGCAAGACGGAATTAAAGAGCTTCTGAAGGACTTTCAGTACCGGTGTTCCACCCGCTTTCAGAAGCTCTGAAGTGATTCCGTCTTCACCCGGCGCCTTGTTGTTTCTAAGCTGTTTGAGGGCCATCCTAATCTCGTACAGGCTGATGTCCGGGATGTCTTCGGTATAGTGTCGGGTCAACTTGGCTCTTGGGTCTTTGGCCAAGTTGCCAACAGGTTTAGCGACCGAGGTATACAACTGTCCATAGAACTCCTCGATCTCCCTCAGTACCTCTTGTTTGTCGGAAGTGACACTGCCGTCCTCCCTCTTCAGCTTCGTCAACTGGCTCTGCCCAATAGAGCCTTTATTCCGCTCTATCGTCTCCTTAATACGATTAGTATTAAAGAGACGGATGTCGTGTCGCAAGGACTGGTGAATCCGTCTATTGAGCTGCCGATATGCTTCCGCGTCATCAGGAGTCTGCAGTGCCATCGAACGTCGTTCCGCCAAGAGGTCGAGGGTGTGGTCGGTGAGCTTTTGGGGTCCATCTCTTCGACGGTGTCTGAAGAATTTAGACCCCACCGTATGGACAGTTTCTACCAACCTGTTGTTGATATCGTCCACTGCAACGCAATCCTCTAGGCAATCGAAGCGATTTGACAATTCAAGCTGAAAGCTTTCGGGGTTTTGTATGTGGGCAGCAGTAGGTCGGAGCGTAGACTTCATCAGGCGGGACCTTTCCAACTTGACGTTTATATTCAATGTGCCTCTAACCATTCGGTGATCACTACCGGTTTTCACCCTGTGGATCACGGAGACATCATTGAATATTTGTCTCTTTGTGGCCATAATGAAGTCTATCTCATTTTTAAAGGAACCGTCGGGGCTCATCCAGGTCCACTTCCTATGAGGCGGCTTCTTGAAGAAAGAGTTCATCATAAAGAGTCCCTCTTTCTCAAGAAAGTCGGCCAGCCTCTGGCCCCTCTGGTTCCGGTGCCCACATCCAAATTGCCCCACTCTCAACTCATCGTCGCCTCTTTTGCCCAGTTTCGCGCTGAAATCCCCCATAACAATATTGTAGTGTGTTTTCGAAGCATGTATGGCTCTACTAATGTCCTCATACATTGCTTCCACTTCGTTATCCGGGTGTGCCGAGGTCGGTGCGTAGACCTGTATGACCTTCAACGAATATCTCTTGGATATTCTGAGTATAAGGTACGCGACCCTGCTCGACACACTCGTGATGGCTACAACATTATTTACGAGGGACTTGTGGACGATAAACCCGACACCACCTTGGGACTGCTGGTCGCCCTCCCGGTAATAGAACAAGTTGCCGGACTTCAGGGTTATCGTGTCCTCCCCCTCTCTTCGGATTTCTGATAACCCCAATATATCCCAGTGCAACTTGCCTATCTCCTCTTCCAGCTCAGCGATCTTCTCGTCTGTCCTCAAAGTGCGCGTGTTTTAAGTCACCAGTGATAACCTACGTCGGTAATCCGTTTTCAAAGCCCTGGTCATTCGACGGTGGAATCCCGCCCGGAGATTCTTAGCACCCCTGGCTCCAGCGCTCGACCAGCGCCCGTCGTTCACGCCGGTGTTGCGACTGGAGCCGCCGGGAACTTGGGGCCGTTTTACTTTTTCTGTCATATGGGGGGGGGGGGGGGGGTGGACCATAACCCGCCGCGCTGGTCCAGTGCGTGGTGGCGGGTCGTCAGAGCCTCGTTCGTTGGTCGGCAGGGTGCACCACGAGCCGGTGAGGTTGGCTTGGGTCCCGGAGATGTAGGTTGGGACCCCTTACACCCCCTTAGGAATAGGAATAGCCTTTAATATATGTCACCCACTACCCAAACATTGAGGGAATTGGAAAATGAGAACTGCCACACATTTCATGGTGGCGTGGGCGACTAAAGTGGACTGGATTATGCTACGCGTTGATTACTAGCCAACTACTGTAAGGAAACATTAACCGTTAATACCGATGAACAGGAGTATGAAGCGGTATGACTTCTTCAATGGCCTCTAGTCTTCTTGCAAAATCGCTATAGCACAAGAAACGTCACACTGCGACCTATATACTTGCAAAGTCACCAGGTATTTAAGCCCGTAGTTCTCACACCCCCTCATGAGGGTGGAGGCAACAGTTCAGGACTGAGTTAGTGCAGTGGCGTCTCATCTGTCCACCAACACGAACAGGTCGCCGGGTTGGCCATCTAGACCGTAATGCTGCCTCAGGTTTTGTTCATGCTGTCCTCGCAGTGGACGACCAGCTTAGACGGCAACAGTTCATGATGAGCTTCATGCCCTCCATGAAAATAGGCAGGGGATCGGCGCTAGGTACTTAAGTTCAATACCAACCCCTAAATAAAGGGGATGTAATGCGATAAAATTACCCTTCGAACATGCGCCGCGTTAGTGTCCATCTGAGTGTGTATCTCTAAATCGAGTGTGGGACATCCATTGTGGTTTTATTTATTTATAAAAATATATAATGTATTCTAAAATACATACAAGTATTTTATGTATGACCACCAATCTAGTATTTTAAATTTAAAAACGTTTCCACACAAAACGGTCTAGCTAAAAGCTTTCTAGCAATTCAAATGCAGTAAAAAGCATTTCAATAAAAGGAATATGCAACGCCCACATAGCAATATGTTACTGCACATGCATAAATTATTTCCGTTCATAGAGATAAACTAATAATTTTCCACAAGTTTGTATTGAAACCGAAGAAAACTTTTTTTTCTATATTTTCATCAGAACGTGACGCTTATTGAGATATCGAAAATGGTAAGATAATTTTTGATATATGATTAAAAGTCATGCCCATTTTACCTACCATGATCTACCCCACGGACCCACGGCTTGGCTATATGAGTTGGTATATCTACCAATGCACACGATGCACAAGATATTTGTCTCTTGCTAGTGACAATTGAAAAAAAAGTGACTAGTTAAAAAAATAGTGTAGTAATTGACTTGACATGAATATATCTTATGACTTATAGGAATATTTTTCTTCTCAAATTCATTACCAATTTTAGGTAGATATGACTGCAGCTTAATTAATACAGATGTCTCAGATATTCTTTATAATTCCCACAATATGGGTTTCCTCACAATGTTATCCTTCACAGCCAAGCTAATGGTAATTAAAAAGAGGATATAACCATACTGTAACCAGCTCCTTTAGCATCCACTATTGGACATTGGCCTCCTCGAGCATATTGTATCGTGCAGGCTTAATACGCCACGCTGACGGAGCAGGTTGGCGAGTATAGTTCCTCAGTTATAGCTAATATCCACGAGAAGAGATCCCCATCTCTTCTCGTGGGTATTGTATCGGGTGGATTGTGTTGCTGTCCCAAAGCCGGCGGATACCACACGGCACTAAGAAAAGGATAAAAGAAATAAGAAAAGGATTAATTTCAGGGACAATACCACTGTTTCTACGCCATTACAAATAAGGAACAAAATATCTAACTTACGTGATAATAACTTTGCCAGGTTAGAGTCGGAGAGAATACTCGACGGACAGTGGTAATTAAATAAGTTTAACTGTTACCAACTTAGTCTATGGTCATTCGAACTAACTTGTTTGTGAACTTACTTTAGCTGTGTAACTGTTTAATGTCATTGAGATTGTCAATTGGTTTAAGGAAATGAATATGTATTTCCCTCGGTTACCACTTAGCCAAGATTAAACGTAAAAGAAGGGTTGGTCGTCCCGTGGTAGGTTGAATGAGTGTGTGAATGAAAATTCTTCATTGCAGCTCTGTTGCAACTAATTAATTACGTTATGTTGTCATATTTCAAGGAATATATATAATATTGTCATATTTCAATGTCATATTTTAAGGAAGCAATAGGCGGCCGTATCGCTAAAAACGATTTTTACAGTCAACCAACGGGCAGTGAAATGACTTGGAGGAAGAGAGGTAGGCTATGCGATTGATTAATAAAAAATAATACTAATAACACAATATAATAATAATGACATATATATAGGTACACACATTTTTTGGACCCGATATATTTCTCCAGCCATGAAAAACCTCCATGCCTGATCTTTGTTTTAATTACAATATAATTATGTAATAATTATATTGTATTTATAAATATAATATTATGAGAACAGATTATTTATTATATTTTTTTAACAATTTGTTTCTAGTCGCCGTTTATGTCGCGTAGCGGTCTCTATTGTCATTTTATTCAATAATTTCGTCACAAACATCCTCTTACCATAAAAGTTATGTTAATTAGCATATTTCAAGTAGCAAATGTGCCACATTCCTTTAATATTGCGAAAAGCCGCCATTTATATGCACACGCGTTTTCTTAGATACAGCGAGTCCCTAAGGTTTTATAAGTCCTAAACCTATCAAGTCCTAAAACTTGTGTTTGCACACGTGCTCAAAATGAACTTCTCACTTGTGACGTGATGTGCTCAAAACTTGGTATCTACATCAAAATTTTGTCCATATTTCTCAAATCCGTACCACAATGTTGAGGCACGTACCGCAGGAGACTACAGTAGTGTTAGCTCACGTATCGTCGCACATTGTGGCCTTTAGTGATATACCTTCCTAATATCGATATGTCATAAACGTATTTTTTATAGGTGTTTGACACAGCAAACTGATTAGTAACCCTAAAATAAAATTAACTGAAGCGTATCATTGTAACTGTTAGAAATCATTACCTAAAAAATATCAAACGATAGCAAATTAAAAAGGGCTATGCGTTTCATGTTCCATGTGAATTTGAAAAATAAAAAAAAACAATAAATTGTAGTAAATTCAATCACAGAATTATTTGTCGAAATTTGCTTTTACGGTAAAAGTTCTTGTAAAAATTAAAAGTAGGAAGTCTAAGGTATTTAGAAACAAGAAGGTACGAGACTATCTTCGGATAGTATTGTTGCATGATCAAATAACTAGAATTTATCTATTAGTCATATCGATAAACGTTATCGACAAACGATATCGAGAACTAATATACCGTCTAGAAGGCACAAATTGGTACATAAAAGCAAACATCCACTGAATACGAAAACCGGTTTCGAATATTCAGAATTCAATTGTTAAAACGCATAAACCGGGTCATTCATGAATAAAAATTCCATTAGCATTACAGGTGCGTCCATAAATCACTAAACGGCGCGATATTGAATTAACTTTCATTCATTTCGGCTGAATTTTCCAAATGGCGAACGATTAAATTTCAAACTAGGCTAAGTTGTAACGAGTAAGCTGTAAACTTCGTATAATTTCCCCTGAGCTATTCTGATATGTTATGACGTTATAAAACGTAACGCGTTACTGTTAGAGTGTTAATTCTTAGAGTGTGTGCACACTGGATTTTGTTACAGTGATTCTTGTCACAAGATTTAATTGTTTTCATTGGTGCGCTACGGCACAGTGATTATCCACTGTTCTGTGTTCCTGTCGGAATCACAAAGATGATGCATTATGAGCATAGTAGTGGTGAGAATAATGAGTGTTTGTATGCAACCTTTTGTCCTTCACAAAAAAATATTTTTCGTGTACAGATTCATTGACAAGCATTCATTCATTTATTTATTCACAAGCAAAGTTGACGCCAACCCTTGAGTTAAAAAAACTATAATTATTTTTTATATGATTATACGAGTATATTACGGGGTTTTCCGGATATCAATTGCGGTAATGACTTGTTTTAACATTAGCCTCTTATATATAAGTAGTCCACTCATGAGTAGTAAGTAACTTATTTATTCTCACCTACAGAACCTGGCAATATGTATGGTAAGATGCAAATGAAAAAGAGACTGGCCGTCTATGCATATGGATGGCCATCTGGCGCCCTTTTGTTTATTACAAAGAAGTTGTAAAAAAATATAGACTGCTCAAAATATCAATTGTTTGAGGGAGAATGTGTGGAAAAATCACTGTGATATAAGTCACCAATGAGCATCACCCTTAAAATTATTCATGAACTACATAAATTCATATGACGTTTGCATTTCAGAAACCTTCATTATAAGCTAAATAGCGTTCGTTTTACGCAACTCAATTTAATTCAATGAGAATTATGTACATGCTGTTTGTTTATATACATCCCTTTTGAAGGGGAGAGTGAACGCTGCAATTCAACAGCCGCTGGGCGCGCTTGACCGACCTCGTTACCCCACTCTCACAGAAGACTACCTTGAAATGTACTGCATTTCCCACTTTATCTTATTTCCCTAATGTTACGTACATTAGGGGGTATTTCGGTAGTGAGTGAGATGTGCCAGAGCCCATTCCCATCCTATCCCTCTGCATTTTCCCAACCCTTTCTACAAATCTATTTCTATATCTCCAAGGGTCGGTGCCAACGTTTGTCATTTTGGACTAATGTTGACATGTATCGCGGATGTCTATGGGCTACAGTATCCACTTACCACCAGGTGGACTGGATGCTCGTCTGCCGCCTTCGTCCATAAAAAAATATCTATACTGAAAGTTTTTTAATGATATTATAATCATTATGTAATTTATTTTTATGATTATTTAACGACTATTCTTTAGGTTGTTATGATCCCCGAGAATTTTTATGTTAAATCTCAGTTTGATTCCTCCATCCGTCGGATGGATGCGTGAAAGTATTTCAAGCAAACAAACATACTGCAACGTTTCATTAATGGGCTATTCAATAACAAGATATTGTTTGATTTTTCGGCTATTGATTATCCCAAATAAATAAATTTCTCTTAGTGTATTAATTTTCAATAAAATTTTACAATTTTTAATACTGTTATCGACTCGCCTTGAATTACATCAAGACTTGAGAGGGTTTGCAAATATAAATATTTGGGCACCTGGCTGAATGAAGATTGCGACAGTGTTATGGATATAAAAACCCACATTGAAATCGCTAGGATTGCCTTCACCAACTTGAGATAACTTCTTTGCAACCGAAATCTCAAGATCTCCCTGATCATTCCCATTCTTCTATATAGGCCGCGGATGGTCACCAATGAGGAAGTCCTACGGCGAGTGTATCGAAAACGCGAACTCTTGCAGACCGTCAAGTGTAGAAAAGTTGCGTATCTGGGTCACGTGGTTAGGCATGTAACCTATGGCAGTGGACTGCCGTCGCGAGTGTCGCCGAACTGTAGCTGATTGCCAACCTCCACTAGTTGGAGAGGCACCACAAGAAGAAGATAACAAGACGTATATTAATAAATAAAAAAATATCGATAATATCAACTGTCAGTTAATCTTCCCATCCCTAGTTTATTCACGTCACATTCTGATACAACACTCCCACACGTGGGGAATATAATTTGCGACGCATTTGTTTTGCATTTTTATTCAGAATTGCATTGTATTTTCTTCAAGTTAGGTTGAATATTCACATTTACTTAGGTACTCCCGTCGTCCATAGACTTACCACCAAATAGGTTGACAGCCTAATTTCTTATTTATTTGCGAATGGACCGATATCCTATCAAGTAATTAAATCAAATATTATTTATCAGTGTTTTATATGAAATGTTTATATTATTATATAGGGTAAACCATATAGCTATTGCCCACTTAAGGATTTGAAACACATTGAAATCTAAAATATATTTTTTTATTATAGCTACCAACTATTTCTTACTATTTTCTGATGGCCTAATTAACTCTCCTGTAGGGAATCAACAGTTTTTAGTTAAAACTTACATAACATAGGAAATAATGAAATGAAATGAAAATCTTCTAAAAGGCACAGTTATTGCCCATGTCTTACAGTCATTGCCAACACCAGGGCACAGTGATTGCCCAGTATCTCAAAGTGATAAATGAAAGTCTAAATCAACGATTAAACATAAATAAACAATAAAACAATACTTAAATCTAACAGGTAGTTTTATAATGTATCAAAATATATTGCGTTTTGCTTTATTAACTGCATCGTATAATTGTTTTGCTGATGATGATGAATTAGAATCACCAGAGTCCGAATCTTCTACTTTAAAACAATGATGACATGAAAATAAATTTAAGTCGCAATTATCGGGTATATGTTCCTTATGTCTGTTTGGAATACAACGCATATGAAAGATTTTTGAACAAGCACTGCAAATCAATTGGTTTTTGATCACAATGGAATGACAAACTACACAAAGATTACTGGGCTTGATTACAGTATCACTCAAAATAGTTATCATTTTAGATGCTGGTAATTCCATCTTTCTTTCCTTTTCCTCATTTTTTGTATCTATTTCTACTTTTAACTTCTTTGGTGTCGGTTCGAATTGTTGCTTAAATTGTTTAGTTGTTTGGTGGTCACTACTTTCCTCAGTTTTGTCAATTTCCTTAGAATCTATAGTCTCACTATTAGCATTCATCGAAGAATTTACAATTTTCGTCTTTACCTCTTTGTTAGAATTTTTAATTATTTTTTCAGTCTTCTTGTTTGTTTTATCAATCTTTTTTTGTCTCTATTCAACTTCTTCTCTTCTTTTACTTTTAACGAATTTTCTTTTTCTATCTGTTTAGTGTGTTTAGTGTTTAGTGCTAATTTGAAATTTTGAGAGCTTATGGCAAAAGGTTGTCGTTCAGTTTGCCTCTTTCCCTTTCTTATTGGCGTTTCAGAATATGCTAAATATGGAGAATATTTAGTATATCCAAGCATTCAGCATTCAACATTATAGACATATTTTGCGCCCTTTTCGGCTAATACTTGGCCTGTTTTAACGCATATTTGGAAATTTGTCTCATCAGCATTAAATATACGATGTGGTTGACTAAAAATGGGAGTCAAGTCATTCTCAGCAGCATAATTTTGAATTTCAGTGAACCACCCTCTTATATCTTTTTCCGAAAAACAAGAACTTGCTTTTGTTACTCCTTCTGATATCCTAATCCTCAACTTTGGATGTCTTTTTAAGAATGCCTTCCACCAACCATCACCTCGCCTATTATTTGGAAATGGATTAGGACGAGGATTTTGTTCAAGAAACTTTTGCACGCTGTCTAAAATGTCTTCTTTGTTTCGGGGAAAACCTTTTCTTGCCGAAATTATCCAATCCTCTAGACGACTTTCTTCGGAAACAGATAATACAGGTGATGGGCCTAAACTGGTTTTATGCCCTGGATTTTTAATGTAGTACCGGAAACTGGACCTCGGAACGCCATATTTTTCAGCAATTTGCCTTGTGGATAAATTGTTACTGGTATCTTGAACCGCTTCAATCGCTTTCTGTAAATTTTCTTTACTATATTGAACTTTCGGTGTCCTTGGCATACTGAAAATATAATAATAAGAATTTAGATAGGTACCTACCTATGTGCATAAGGATTGCAAAAGAATTCGAGTTAAACACAAGATATTGTCAATACAATTTCACCAATAAATAAATAATTATACATAACAGTTATTGCCCGAGCAATAACTATAGACATTAACACATGGCAATTGCTAAAAACATGGTGGGCAATAACTGAAAATATTCAAATTTAGGTTCAGTGATTACCCACAGCTAAACTGACCGTTACAACTTAAAAATTTAACACAGTTTTGAAGTAAAAACAAAGCATATACGTTTACTTTTACCATAAATATGCAACAATAGTAATATATTAAGTAAAAAGCATTAAAAAATAACCCTTAAGCATGTAAGTCCTTAAGAAAATTGTTAAAATGTTTACCTTTTTGAGTAATACGTCCACTCGTCTTGATGAAATGCGCCGTTACTCTTTTTTCTTTTAAAGTGTTGCCAATTGTAAATTTTTAATCTGTCACGAATTAATAACAGCGTCGTCTAGCGAATTCTGATCGAAATAGAACGATAGAAAGTAACACAAAATAATGTTTTTTCTTAAAGTGGACAATCACTGTCAGTGGGCAATCACACTCTGGTTTACCCTATATATATTTATTTCAATCACGAAACATATCGTCATGGAAAAATGTCACAAAGTGATAATAAATACAGTAGCCAATTGGGTTTTTGAAAAAAAAAAATATCAATTTTTTTATGTATTTTAAAACTTTATCATAAATTATATTAATAATCGATGCGAAATACTCTTAAAAAATGTTTATTTAATTTATTATAAACAATTTAAAATTGATAAAATTTTAAAAAGAATCACGTGACTACAAACGCGCTACGATTGGTCGCCATGTTTGTGACGTCATAATGTTAAAAGGATTTCTCGATAGTACAGTATCACGGGCTTCTACATGTAAATTGACGACAAATATCCGACATTTAGTTTAAAAAATTATTTATATTAACTACTTTTATTTAGTTATGTGTGATAAAGGATTTATAAAGGCTAATTCCGATAATATACCTGATGTGGATATATTTATGATAACAGATTTTCTTAAAAATGATATTCGGTTTAATTCAGCTGAAGTTCGAGGTGTTAAAGCATCAAGGTAAGTTTATAAAAAAATAATATTGTAAATTAAAATATTAAATGATTTATTCGTCGTTAAATATAATTAATTTTTATTTATCGAATGCTATTTATTTAATTTATACGTTTACATAAATATTTTTTAATTACTATATTATTATAAAATACTTACATCAAAATGATCTTCACAACAAAAAAAATTTGATGTTGTTTTGGAATTAGGTCGTCGCACTGCTTGGAACCATTTATTTCGACGTTTAACATTTTGTGGAACATTTAAAAACATTTTTTCAGGAGTTGTTTTGTAGTATTCGTACATAATGGTACGAAGCAAGCACGATAACTTTTAAGGTTAGACATTTTCGATATATTTATTAATATATTGACGATAATAACAAGATTTAATCGATTAATAGTCAAAATACTGTATCAGCTGTGTGCTACAATGAGTAGAAATTAACATTGTGACGTCACACGCGCTCGGGTTTGTTCGGGAACTGTCCGCGTGTTTTCGGTACTGGATTCAAAAATTTATTTGTAATTAAATATAACCTTTTAATTAAAGCGAAAAAAAAAAAACTAAAAATAGTTTTGTTATAAAATGTGTATATGATCTTTCCATTAATGATAAAAAATTTTTTTTTTCAAAAACCCAATTAGTTTTGTTTTGTTAAAAATACGGAGATACCACCTTAACAAAAAATGTATAAGTTTTTGTTGTAATGCCGAAAACATTTGGAATAAATTTTATCACCAGCAGAAATGTATCCGTTTTCGAATGTTTGATTACAACATTTAAACCTGCGGGTGTCGTAAGAGATAACAAAGCAGCTACCAGAAGCGCTGGTGTAAACCACCTCTGAAAGAATAGACTCGTAAACCCATTTGGCTAGCGTGGCGTTTTAAAGCCATATATATCCCTTATGCCAAGCCAATGTGCATGAGGAGGCCTATGTCATGCAGTGGATACAGAAAGGGTTGCTTGCGATATGTTTGATTAGGTGTGTTACAATATTTTTGTTTAGGTCAGAATTAAAATATAAGGTTATCGTTAAGGTTAAAACAGAGTTAACCAGGTCAATTCTTAAATCGGTTTTGACCTGATTTTGATTTGTCCCTTTGTCCCTATAAACGTTCCTACTCTTTGTCTCGATTTTTTCTAATATAAAACTTTTCTTTTTATTTTTTCAAATAATTCAGTACACGAGTTTCCTCGCAATATTTTAGTTCGCTGTTGCGCTGTTAATTGAATAAATTGAAATTCAGTGCTTTTAACTGACGAACGACTCCAGGAATATGAATCGAGAATATAATTAACAAAATGAGTATTTTTAAAACATTAATCTAAATCCAGCCTCCAGAAGTAGACTATTTAGTTTTAGTTGAGGAGTAAAACGTATTTCATCCAGTTTAGAAAAAAGTAATGCATTACGTATATATATACATATTTCTCTAAAATACTTTCTTTTATGTACCAGTAACACACTGTCAATCTATCTGTCAATATAAAGGAGTCAGTTACACGTGGAAGGTAAATTATCTAGACCAGCGATTGAAAAGTTATTGAATGTATTTTAGAGCGTTTATTAATCGCTAATATATTTTGCCTGAGATAATAATGTTTAGTTAATTAATATTAGGAATGATCATAAAATCAGTTTAAAAAAATGAAAACATAATCCACGATATCCACTTTATATCCACATTTATATCCACGATGATTGATTTATGATTTATTTGTAGATCTATAATAAATAATTATCTAATCATAATTAGCTTATAATGGCGAGCTTTAGCTTAGGTTATATTTAGTTATAAAACTTAAGGTTTTCTCTGTTCTCACTATAGAGTGCTACACAATATACACATCTCGTTGAGTAAATGTACTTGAGTTCTACTCGTTGAGTAGTGAAATACTTCAACAGTCACGCGAGTACAATTAGTTATTGGCGTAAGACGATAGCCAATAATATAAAACCAACATGATGATAAGTCATCTCTCTCTAATTCAAGATATTTTGCTTCAGGTAAGTACTGTAGTTCTTTATTACATAAGCAGATTATTTGACGAAATAAACGACCGTTTTACCGCCCCGCTCAGTGATTAAGTAAAATATGTGAAGTCGTTCGTGTGCACAGTCGAAAGTAAACGGTGTCGTCAAGCCAAATGCAGAATGAAATATTCATAATAGCAAATATGGAAAAATCTTGTAGGAGCGTTTGCAAGCTAATGGAAAATGCAAGCTAAGTTATTTACAGGTTCCCGGATGGAACATAGGTACCTGAGTTATTTTTGTAAGTTGCGATTTGGTATATCAGTTTTTGGTAACGTTGAATATACACATGTAGACGAAACTTGATAACATTTCACTGACCAGTCCTTATCTAGTAGACAATGCCTTGACTAGTCAAGAGCATTTTGACCCGATTGAGCCACGAATAAAAACGAAATCGATTGAACTACGAAGTTCATGTAACTTGAGAGGTTGTTAAGTTAGGACATTTTAATCATTGACTGCACAATTTTTTAAATACAAAGCCCGAGAAAAATTTTAAATTACAATTTAAGAAAAAAGGTACATATTTATAACTACAAATACATATTTATAACTACGAGTAGAAACAAATACATTATAGTTTGTTAAATATAAATTTGTTAAATACGTAACCCAACTTTTTAATTTTTTCTTAATAAAATAAATATTTTTACAAACATATCGTAAGAATTATATCTATAAACTCAGAATCGCGAGGAGAATCCACAGTTTCTGATTTTGGAAAAGGAACTAACACATCCTGTATTTCAACATCCCCATAGTCGCGTAGAAATTAATATTTAAAAGTTACAGAAAAAAAAATCCATCAATTTACACAAATATTATATACCTAACATTGGAGGTGGTTATAAATTACAAAAGAGAACAATGGAAGTTCGAAGTTCATATATAGGCAAACAATATAAGTGAGTCAATTACAGGGGTGCGGGGCCGGGCAATGCGAAGATTGCGCAGGCGAGGACATACTTATCTTGTTTATCTATAGCTTGATAAGTTGTTAGCATCGATATACGGAGACACATATTGATGTGTCTTCCATCAAAGAAACTTATCAAACCTGGTTGGCAACTTCCATGGGGGAGGGGGGATTTCTAAAGCAGATTAGGAGGGGTTTATTAAAAAGTCAAATTTGAAATTTAAGTACTACGTAATAAGAATGTTCCATTTTCAAAACACATATGAATTAAAGAATTCGTGAGCTTCTAAACATACGAATATAACACTATTCGACTATAACGTAGTCGCCCTAGACTGCTTGTACAACTTGTATAACAAGTGTGTATTTTCAAATCGATGCTTTAAACAAAATCTTGAAACAACAAAGTTTTCAGTTAGAAAAAATTAAACCAAAATTAATAATTGTTATTAATTACATTGCACTTGTATCAGCCTAAAACGTCCCACTGAAGGGCACAGGCCTCTCCTTAGTAAATCACTCGGGGGTTTCGGGCCGTAATCCAACACGAGGGCTCCATGCGGATTGGTGGATCACATATTCCAGATTCCACGCGATGTTTTCCCTTACAGGTGAGCTATTGACAATTTTTAAAAAGCCTACTCAGGGTTTTTTTAATTAAACCTACAATAGGGTCCCATAAGATATGGTTAGAGATCAGATATCTCGCGAAGACAGGTTATGCTTAGTAGTGATTGTGTTCATACATATACATTGTTTTAGTGTGAGTAAACTTGATAACGCGCACAATTGGATTTCCGACGCCGCGATGCACTCTAAAACAATGCACATGTACGAAAACAACCAATAATTAGGGTAACCCGCCTTCGTGAGATGAAAGAACTAAACTTACGTACATTACTTGCCACCAGCTCGGAACTCAGTTCCCTACCTAACTGATCATAGATATGTATTATTCTTACAAAAATCTTGATTCAAATTTCTTACGTTAAGTCAAGAAGAGAATAAAATTAACAGAACAATAAAAGTAAATAAGTAACACTCTGTGCAACTTTACAAAAAAGGAAACAATTGTCACGAATTTCACGAAAAAACTTTTCATTGTCTCACAAAGATTCACAAGGATAATATCATGGTATGAAATATTCCTTTGACTTCAAAAGGTCGGGTAAGCCTTTAACTTTAGTGGAAAAGGGCCAGATTTTTTTATGCTTCTCACATCACAAGCGGTTTTTGAAGGCTTTACTTACTTTGATGTCTTTAGATGCAGCGTCTACATTACATAAGCAGATCACAACATATTGAGGAGTAGATCTAGTTATATACACAAGATTAATAATACTAAGGATCCGACTGAACCCAGCGCGCTTACGCCGTCGCATTTTTTAACCACAACACCTTAGAAGCACTTGCCGGCATGTGAGGTGTCTAATGAACCACTTAAACTTCTACGACGTTACGCTTTACTAGATCAGATGGTTCAATCGTTCGCAAAGCGATTGAAATTAGAATATTTACATTTGCTTCAGTCTAGAGCGAAGTGAAATACTCCTTCAAATCCGATACAGATTGGCTCTGTAGTAGTCATCGTATCTAATAATATTCCCCCACTTCAGTGGCCTCTCGGCATTGTCATTGCTACTTATCTTAGAAAGGATGGTGTTTGTAGAGTCGCTTCAGTCAAAACGACGTCGGGTATCTACAAGAGACCTGTCGTTCGTCTTTGTCTCCTTCTCACCTTAACCTTCTCAATAATAGGTTAAACCCCCAGCTTACCCCTTTAATGATATTTTTAAACCGGTGGTTTAAAGTCGTGGAGTAATGTTCGCGCCAATAACATCGGTGCTTTTATTTTGTAGGGTAATATTAAATTTTATTACCCACACATTTTTAAATAATCACTTCCACCGATACTTTATATCGAATACATTTTATATCGCTGCACCTTTTGCGTACGTACCAGTCTAGCGATCGACCCCTCCCGTCGCCGGTCGATTGTGAAACTCTCGTATTTGGGTGGTCTTCTGGACCCCGGAATTGGCACACGCTGTGTGTGCCCTTTCTATACCGCTAGTATATCTGCTCTAAGCCGCTGCTTAGTACCGAAGGCCGCTCAAACCAAGTGGAAAGTCAAGAAGAAGCCGAGAAGAGGCGCTACCAGGCTGGGAAGAACACAGGGCGAGGTAAGCTTGGTCGGAAGGCAGCTATTCTCGGCATATAAGGTCAGGCTTTCTATTTGGATATTTTTATCAGCAATAAAACCTATGGATTCGCACGTGGATTAGCGTACGGCTATATTGCTTAGCTGTCGCGTTCATAATCTCATTTATTGTGTGGTCTACACAGAACAGATTACACACACAAAATTGCATAATAAAGGCCCACGATAGGCGGGCTGCCTCCGTTCACATGGATACACAATCAGACTCCACTTTTTCCTCCTCTTCGATGAATCAATATCTGAATTTGAATGTAATTATGTATTTCTAGGCCACTTCAATCCACACATTTGTGGAGGCGGCGACAGTAATGATACAATAACTACTCATTTAATGTAAAACTAGAAAAATGTAATTCATTATTAACAACTTCAATTCAGCTGTGGATTGAAGAGGAAAAAGAATTATATCTATAAATTTGCCTGTGGATCCAAGAGGAAGAAAGAAGATCCCTGGCTCCACTGGTGGAGCCTGATTGTGGATCCATGTGAACGGAGGCGGCGGGCTTATTGCCAATTGCAATCTCATCCAAACAACTTGAGACATAGATAATAAATAATGTGTAAAGTAATATAAAATAATTATATATCTAATGTAATAGCAATTAGAGTTAAATAGGTAGCTTATTTACTTGAATTATATTGTATAAAAAAATTAGAACTAGAAAATTGGAAAAGCTGTTCTCAGCGTGTAAAAGTGGCTGTCATTTTGCTGGACAAGTCTAAACAAACAAATCGTTTCCAAGTTATACGAGTACTTTATACCCAGAGACTATTTTACTAAATAGTTGATACCTTGATGCGTAGTTGAAGTTACTTTTGTATTCTACCAAACCATACGACCAATAATAAATATTTTAATCACAGATGGTCATAATCATAACTCATATATCCAAGTCTGGTATGGATCGGTTTTAGCGACAAGATCGCCTTTTGTGCATTTCATATGTTTTGTCTAGCATTAGTGTGCAATAAAAATTTTGGTCAGTCTATCGTCTATGACTCTCCACTGTTGTATATAGGCCTCTTCCAAGGCTGACATCACGCTCTGACTTCCGCTCATCTCTTTCAGTCACTACTGGCAAACTTGTTCATGTGGAGGGAGTACGTTTTGATACGTTTTTGGGTAGGGAGTCTCTAGTCGATGGCTCGTCTCGGCTGTTGATCCTGCGGTGAATATTACTTGCTGTCCAGAATGACCAACGTTGGCACGGTCCGAATGCGCAGCTTACCATTCTAGATTTAGAAGTGGTTTTGGAGAAAGGGTTAGGAAGAGGCTAAAAAGGGGTTTGAGGCTCCGGGAAAGGTTTAGTAGACACACAATTTATTTCAACATCGCCATAATCGTATAATGAGTAAACGATTTCTAACAATTTTACATATATGATGTGGCATATTGCGGGTAGTTATAATAAAAGATCGCCCTTAAATATTCTGGTCTAGCCTCTTCATAGCGTTAAATCAAAAATATGCAGAAAATATGAAACCCAAACATCTATTCCGGAACTAAGTATATTTACACATAGAAAACCTTCAGATAAAACGTTGGGAGGTAGAAACGAATTCAGGCTTAATATATCGAGTTTACATCCGCACCACTTTTTGTATTCACCCCACAAAAATCGCCTTTAATCCTCTAGCTTTAAAGTCGTAGTTAGAATGTCTGGAAGATTTGTGCTCAAGAAAATACGTTGTCGGAAGTATCTGAACACCGACAAAAATCCTGTACCGTCTCAGGCATTCGAAATTTCCGAAATAAGTTCCGCCGTTTCGGGAGTGAAATGTTGAAATTAGCCGTTTGGAGTTAGTGAATTATTTGAGGTTTGAGGAAAAGGGACTCAAAGAGTTGAACCTTTGGGAGTATATTTCAAACATGGTATTTTGAACGGATGATGGTGTGATATGGATAAAAATCAATTGTAATAATATTTGTTCAGATTATAGACATTTATTCACTCGTAAGAATACAATTCACTTAATGTGAATAAAATATTTAATATAATAATTAATTCTTGCGTTAATCCTTAATCCTTAATACTTAATCTTTTGTACTTTGCAGATTAATTGTAATAATTATCAAAGGTTGTGAAAAAGACTGAGACTACATAATTCGACAAAATGCCTCGGCTTCCTATATAATTATATAAATGTTATAATCACAATAAACCTGTAGTAGATATCTAACAATTACGTTTATAAGACTCTGCTTTATTAATTTACTTAAAAGCAATTAAGCAAACACATTTATCGCGAAATATTAATCATTGATATTATTTAGTAGTATAAAGAAAGAGTTTTATTTTTCATTTATTATGTCTAATTGTTTTATATTTTTTACTCTAAATGACTTTTTGGTGAGAACTCGAGAAGTGAAGTTTTTGTTTGATTGTTCTAAGAAATGTGCATTAGCCACAAAACGCCTAGTTTTGTGGTTTAATAGTGACAGTTTATTAAACTTCAAAGTGTTTATCCCGCGCGGTGTTTGTGATAATCAAATAAAAGCGTGGGACTGCGTTCGTGTGCTTCCGAGGAGTCCTCTTCTGTCCACAGTAAATCTACTATCGTTTTACTGAGCTGACTTATTTCGACGGGGCTGGAAATTGACAGGATACGTTTTAGATTTTTAGAATTGGTTGTTACGAAGAAAACTTGACAATGGCAGAATGTGCTAATTGCACTATTGCCTTAAACGAAGAAAAAAACTATAAAAATTTGTTTGCCGCCAAATGATGGACTGAATTGACAGTAGTTAAATTTGACCGCCTTGCTACATGTATTCGAAATGTATTTTGGTTGATCGATGATCCCTTAATAAATGTGTTGTAACTAGTGATTATTTTTATACTAAAAACCGGTCAAGTACATATGGGGCACGCACTTGCTAAGGTTCTTTTAGCCATGTATAGATATTTATTTGGAAACGAGTGTTACGCGGTCAGCTAATAAACACTTAAAAAAAGATAATTATTTATTTGAATTAAAATTAATATTATTACAACTGCTTTTTAGAACTAGGGTTTTAAAAGGAACTGCCGTGAACGTGGACTCGGTCTGTACTGACTAAGGAACATTGCTTTATATTTAGGAACTATTAGCTTAGTGAAACTAAATGAGTACACAAAGCATTAGACTAATTACGTGAGAAGAGTAAACTATGAACAACGATTTACTTATTACTAATATTAATGATACAGGGGTAAACAAGGAAATTAGGTAATCAGGACATTAGTATGGTAATAGTAATGAGCTAATAATGATATGGTAATAGATACAATAGAAATTTTAAGGATATATAACACGGGTAAGGAACCCTAGTAAGTAAACATGTATATAAATAACTTTTGACAAAACTATCTTTGTCTTTGCTTAAAATATTCACTATAATTATTATTTCAAGTACTTTCTAAGAACTACTCGAATGATAATTGATATTTTTCGGATTAATCATAATGATATTTAAAGATTAAAAGAAAGCGACTTTAAAAGCGAATTTATCCCTAGTTGATAGGGGGAGAGTGCATACTGCATTTCCACAGTCGCCGGTCGCATTCGACTGGCCACGTTACTCCTCTCTCACAGAAGACTATCATGTAATGTACTGCATTCGTGCCAACTTTCACTATCACTTTCACTACCGTGTTTCGGTAGTGAGTGAGATATGTCAGAGCCCATTCCCATCGCATCCTCTCCCTCCCCATTTTCCCAATCAATTCCTTAATCTGCAAAGGTAGGCAGCGCATCCGGGGGCGTGCCAACGTTTGTCATTCTGGACTGATGTTGGCATGTATCGATGATGTCTATGGGCGACAGTATCCACTTACCATCAGGTGGACTGTATGCTCTTCTGCCGCCTTTTTTCTATAAAAAGAAAATACCAACGTTTGTAAATCTTGAGTGACGTTGATATGTACGTGGAGAGGTCCAAAAGTTTCCGGCCTGACAAAGGAAAAGGACATTCAAGTTCATGAAACTATTTTTATTTTTCAACATAGTCTCCGTCTATTTGAGTACACTTTTCGGATCGTTTAATTTACATTTCTATCCCAGTATGGAAATGGTCAGACGCTTTATCTTAAAAATAGGCGAAAACCGCAGCGGTCACTTCATCATCGGTGGAATCACTACCTTCAGTCTTCAGTTTTGAGAACAAATAGTCATCACTAGGAACGAAGTCGGGACATAAGGTGGGTGGCGAATTTCCTTAAAGTCACTCTTTGAAACAGCAACTTTTGCAAGTGCGGCGGCGTGGACGGGTGCATTGTCATGGAGAAGCCGCATGCCTTTGGATAATTTTCCACGACGTTTCTGCTTGTTTGCTTTCTGTAATTGCTCTATAAGTTTAGCATAATAACTTCCATTCACCGTAATATTGCGTTCTTTAGCAATATTCCTTGACAATCCCAGAATATCGAAGCCATAATCTTTTTGGTGGACCGAGTCACATTTGGCCTTCTAGGCGGTGCATCACCAGAACAATGCCACTCCATAGACTCTCTTTTGGAAAGGGGATTAGAGTAAAGAAACACACTTTCATACCCCAGTAACAATTGGCTCCAAAAAATCATTTCCGTTTCTCTGTACTTCGCTGCACATTGCTGAAGTTTTGGCACCCACCTCGCACTAACTTTATTCATATGAACATGTTCATGAAGAATACTAAGAACTTGTAGTTTTTGAAAGCCCTGTACTTGCTGCTATTTCTTTCGTCTTTAGCTGCCAATCGCTCAGAATATCTTTTTGGACTAATTTGATGTTGTTTGGAGTGAGTGCTTCAACGGGTCGACCGCAGCGAGGTTCGTCATCGACGGACTCTCGTTCTAAACGAAATTGCTTACACCAATCTTTGATGGTGGATAATGATGGAGAAGAACCCCATACACATTATCCAACCTATGAGTTAATGACGGAACATTAAACATTCCTATTTAAACATTTTAAAGATTTTGCGACTTCCTATTGTGCTAAGAGTCGAGGAATCAAAACTAACGAGGGTTGAACTGTAAAAATTATACACGAATTAGCAGGATGAATGACAAATACAATGTCGTATAATTTGGTTTTTAGACATCTAGAAATATGTCAAGCCAGAAACTTTTGGAACTCACTGCTATTCGTATATTGGCATGTGACGAATGTCCATGAGTGAAAATATCAACTTACACTAAGTAGCCTATCCACTCATCTGTCGCCTCTTTATTTAAAAAAAAACAGTTTTATTCACATTTTGCAACCCCTGCATTGACATATAGCACTCCCTACTAAAATCTGTATCTAGCCAACTATGTCTGTGATTTCCTGCCACGTTCTCACGTAGCAAAAGAAATAATGAAAAAGTGCAACTAATAGGCAATTTCATCTTCCCGCGAGTTGCACAAAGGATGAGGAAATGTAGCGTCGCCTCAGGCGTTATGTCATATGACTTCTTATGTTGAATGTTCATGTATTGTGTGCATTGTGTATTGTTTATAATTTACGTGTCGCTTTAGTTAGTGAGGTGTGAGTAACATGGAAAATTTTATACATATTTTAAATACATAAGATACACTAAATACAGCTTTTACAAAAGCATATTATAATTTGCATCTTTACAAAAATAGGCTTTAGTAGAGCACAGGCCTCTCCTAGTAAATCTCAAGGGGGTTTCAGGACATAATTCATCACGCGGGCCAAATGCACATTTTTTTATATTTTTATTTTTGTTTGGTAACCACACACATTGTAGGTGGAGAGTGCACGATGCATTCCCATAGCCGCTGAGCGCACTCGACTGCCCACGTTACCCCTCACTCACAGAAGACTACCTTGAAATGTACTGCGTACACTACTTTATCGTATTTCCCCAATGTACGTACATGTTTCGGTAATGAGTGAGATATGCCAGCGCCCATACTTATCCCATCACTCCCCATTTTCTCCCAACCCTTTCTCCCAATCCATTCCTTAATCTGAAAAGGTAGATAGCGCTTTCGGGGGCGTGCCAACGTTTGTTATTCTATGGACGACAGTATCCACTTACCATCAGGTGGACTGTATCATCTGCCGCATTTTTCCATAAAAAAAACGACAAGTATCAAGTGCCGAGTGTCTAGTGTCGATGTCAGGTGTCTCGACACTATAACACTCCACACTCGTGCCGAATATGTATTGTGGAGTGTACTATAAACGACATTTCGCTCTTCTCATTCAGCTCCTTTTCATTAAATCCTTAATTTATCTGGCCTGAGGGCTACTCACGCTACCTTCTCGTCTTGTGAAATTCCACGAATTTATGTCAATGTCCTATCACACTAATCGAAATATTTTAATTAAATTTAAAACAACCGACATAGACACAGCATTTAATAACACGGCAATTCATATTATTGAATTATGGCTAGGCGTGCCTCCTTACGGCTAGAGAGCTTCGCGCCAGATAAATCTATTCGTACATAAATTGAACGAGTTCGTAGGCCTGTTAATACAAATACAACACAAACAAATGCAAGTGTAAATACAACGTCTAGGTATGTTATCTTGATGGAATTGTAAATTAGAATAACTCTACAAAGTGAAATAAGAAATACCTACATCCTACAGCAACCCTACAGCAATCAGTTACAATTTCGTCACCACTCCCATTCAAATCCTTCTCATACCTACCTCAGTTTACTCCGTTCACCGGGACAAGTCTCCTTTATCTAGTCCCACGTAGTTGGATCCACATCTGAGACGGGGCGCGTGGCGGTCGACATACCTAACAATTCTTATAAATATCCCTCACTGCTGTAGGTTTAATTTTCACCAGTTAAATTAATCGTAATGCGGATACGCAATTTTTAAAATGACGCCACAATGAAAAAACAAATGACTGTTAGATGAAACAAACTTTATTCTACAGCCAAAGAGTTCCATTTTCAAATGTTGTAGAGATGTTTTCAAAAATGAAAACATTAGGACTCTTACACACCAGCATTGAAGCAGTGAGATCCTGTCCAACAGAGTGAACACTAGAGCTTGCCTATAAGGTGATACACCAACTTACAACAGGGTAGGACAAAGAACTAAGTAAGCACTACAAATAGCAAAAATAAAATTAAATTTCCACTTTAAATTCTTACTTATACAAATTTAATAATAATACTAAAAATACTTTAAGAGTGAGAATGTTTAAAAGCAATTGTTATGTGATGTGTGTAACAATATATAATCACTTGCCAAAAATATTAAAGAACAACCTTTAGTAAAATTTAGAAAAGCTTTCTGGTAATTTTTAAATAATTACTACAGTTTGAATGAGTATTTTATGAGGTAGTCTGTTATATTATACTAGCAAAACCCGACGTTGTCCTGCCTGTGCATATTTATTTACCTCTGTATATAAAATCACAAATTATTCCGTTTTGACGTCGATATGATTTTTGCGATCGGTTGAACGGTATAGAAGTTGATGTGCTGCAGCGCTATCTAGTGGCGAGTCACAACAAAGTCGATAGCATAAAATCCTTCTCCATGAAAAAATACATATATGTGCCAACTTTCATGGTGATCGGTCAAATGGTGTCGAAATTTATTAACATCAGATATACCAACATCCTCTTTTATATATATAGATAATGCTTATATCTATGGTTTTGTTGTAACTGACATTATTTATTGACGTTGACAATGAATATAGATAGCGCTGACGTTCTGTGAATGATTTTCTGTTGTTATTTCATTTATGTCAAATGACATTTCTAATTATGTATATTAATTAATTATGTATTATATTAATTATGTAACTGTTTTTATGTTAAAGTAATTTATGCATGTTACATTTCAATTTTACATGTTACATAGTAGCGGGAGAGTGCATGCTGCATTCCCACAGCCGTTGGGCGCACTCAAATGACCACGTTACCCCTCTCTCACAGAAAGCTACCTTGAAATGTACCGCATTTCCTACTTTATCGTATTTCCCCAATGTTATGTACGTGTTTCGGTAGAGAGTGAGATACGCCAGAACCCATTCCCATCCTATCCTATCCTACTCCCAATCCATTTCATAATCTGCAAAGGTGGGCAGCGCATTCGGGGGCGTGCCAACGTTTATCATCTTGAAATAATGTTGACATGTATCGTGGATGTCTATGGGCGACAGTATTCACTTACCATCAGGTGGACTGTATGCTCGTCTGCCGCCCTTTTCTATAAATAATAATAATAATTTGCATGTCATTTTTATGACAAACATGTAGAACTTTTGTTAATTTTTTTTATCTAATTATTACTATGTTTTAGAAAGTATATTATGATTAATTTAATACTTTAATGCAGTTCCCTAAAGTGGATAGTTATATTATACTCACAATGTAAACTACAATAAAAGTACTTACAATTTAAAATATATACCGATGGATTAAACGGCCCTTCAAAGACAAACTACCCACCACGCCCACGCCAAATGAAATTAACATGTCAGCATCAATAGTGCATTATAATTAAAGTATAAAGACGTTATTCCCAAAATTGCTGGGTCAAAGCTATAAATTTAGACGTGTAGGCGTGATTTGTGACTCGAAATGATGGGTTAGCAAGCGCTTCAGGTGAAGCTACCGTTTGAAACGGTTCAGATGGTATGGATTACGATGAAGATATTTGATTTGAAGATATTTATATAACTTTGGAAATAGGCGTTGGGTACTTTGAAAAATTCTATCATGCAATGTACTTGTACTTGTATCAGCCTATAACGTCCCACTTCAGGGCACATGCCTCCCTAGTATCCGCATAGAGGCCCTATTCGGGTTTTTTTTTCTCGTTTCCTCACGATGTTTTTCTTCACCGGCGAGCTAGAGACAATTTTTAAAATTCCGTAGGATACTCACGAATGTACCTATTCAGCGGTACGGGGCGAGGATTTTAACTCGCAATCACACGAATCACACGCTGTAATGTAATAATTTCATGTTAATTTTCTTAAATACCGAACGAACCAGGCCGTGTGGTGTCGGCCGACTATATCCCACCTCATCTCCTCGTCGTGTCGCGGCGACTGAGGGATGACAAAGCAGCTACTACAATCCCTGAGGAACTCTAAAAGAGTGGACTCACCAACCCATACTTCCCTCATACACGGCTACCGTCGGATACTAGACGATAAAGCGCTGCACAGAAGTGGGCACCGCATCAAAATCAGTCTAGTAGCTCTGTTAACGACGGAATAAATGACAATGTAAAAAGCTAGGGTACTTGTATATGTATAGATAATAGTTTCGCTTGTATAGTTGTTTCTCTTTAGTGTCTTATAAATGTATGAATATCTCTTAATATCGTTAGGTTTACACTATCTGTTTAATGTCCGTTTTATGATTATGTATTGTGTAATTGATATTAAAATGATCCCTAGTGTGTCTTTTATTACCCTATTAGGATAATTGTTGGTAAATAGGGTAAGTAGGGCATGCTAGGGATAAGTTGTGGGCGCTATGGCGTTCGGGAAACAACTGAGCGCTCCGCCACCTGGCGGACGAATATAATATTTATAGTACTGAAGCGGGGGACGGGGTTACGTAAATATGTCGAGCAAACCGCGCACCCCGTCCACTCGAAACCGAACGTTATAGCGTCATGATCTTATTAGATCCCTCTTAGGCTAGTTTACATCTAAGTTTTATCTAATAAGAATCCTATAAGAATCTTGTAAATGTATGAATATGTATAAAATGTGTGTTGTACGAATAAATGATCCCCCGCGGGTAGCGGGAGGGGTACACATGTAGACAAGTAGTGGGGGAAGCCCATTTGGAATAAAAGACGGACCATTTTGGGCTTCCCGGCATTCCGATCAGCGGCACCACTCCGAACACTACAAACGGTCAATCAAGTGACTAGGACAAGTAGTAGAACAACAAGTACCTCTGCCCCCTGCCCCCGGCTCTGCTGATATTATCGAAGACAAGAAATAAGGCGTTATTATTGTTTAACATCCTATATATACAGTCCACATCCCCCGGCGACCTATAAGGTTGTAGGACAATACTGTCCTCTATCTATTAAGAGATTGTAGTAGACAAAAGTGTCCTCAACATCGATGGTCCTTCGAGCAGCCGGATAAGAAGAATCAGCGTCCACGGTTCATCGAGTCGCCGAATCAAGAATTGCACGGCGTTGTTTAAAGAAGAAACAGCGGGAAGAGACGACGCGTCGTACTCGTCCGTGCATACAAGTCTTGATTTCTACGTCTTGATTTCCACGTCCTGATTTCCACGTCTTAAACATCTCAATTTCCACGTCTTAAACGTCTCAATTTCCACGTCTTAAACATCTCAATTTCCACGTCAAAAACTACAAACCGTTGTTTTCACAATGCCGTCAACAACGAGATCACAGAGCCGGACGGGATCGCAGAGCGGAGCACAAACCACTACGGAATCAACATCTGCCACCACGGAGTCCACAGCCACGACTTCCGCTACCACGGGCACAGGCACTACAGCGACAGGGACGACGACCACCAGCGGCGGTACTACTAGCACCGAGGCCACTATGAAGACGACTTCGGCGGCAGCGGACGTCACGATCGTTCCACGAGCCGCAAGCGTCACGGCGAGGTCACACCGCTCTACCGCATCCGCCAAGAAGAAGGAACGTCTGGAGGTCGAACGTACCTTACTACAGCTGCGCCTGCAAGCCAAGGAGCAGGAACTCAGGCTAGCGGAATTAGAATCGGGCTCCGAGGCAGATGATGAAGAAAAGGAAGACAAAGACCAATCGTTCCGGTTAGAAAAATGATTGAACCGGAACGACGCACCCCCCCCTGTACCCCCGCAGGAGGCGGAGCCTAAGTCTCGCAAGATCTCGCCGATAAAGTATGAAGGAGGACGAGGACGGGGAGCTTACACCGCCAATGAAGAAAATGACGGAGATAAGCACCGAGAGCATAGTACGTCTCGGCCCGCACGCCCTACCGCAGACATCGTGGAGCAAATGGCCTCTGCGATCTCCAAGGCGGTGAAGATATCGGCGAGGGAGACACCAAGGTATATAACGAAGCTGCCTACGTTCGACGGACATGGCAGCGCATGGTTGGGGTTCAAGGGCGCGTATGAGGATTCAAGGCGCGCCTTCATGAAGAGCGACAACCTGGCACGGCTAAGAAAGAGCCTAAAGGGTACCGCTATGGAGGCGGTAGCAAGCCTGTTCACCGCCCACCGAGAGCCGGACGAAATTATGGAGGCTCTCGGAAGAAGATTCGGGAGGCCGGATGCACTCGTCGCGTATGAGGCAGAAAAGTTGCGATATTTGCGCAAGCTGACCGACGAGCCCCGCGACCTCTGCGTATTCGCCAGTAAGGTGGCCAACGCCGTGGCCACCATACAGGAAATGAAAAGGGAGAACTACCTCTATAGCCCCGAGTTAGTCCGGGCTATAATGGACAAATTCACCCCAATACTGAAGAGCAAATGGTACGACTTTGCGAGCGCATGGGAACACGAGGTGCCTACACTAAACCTACTATCGACGTTCCTGAACATAGAAGCCGATAAGTGCAGTGCCTACGCACCACCCGAAGTCATTAATCCCATCGCCGTACCTGCAAGAGAAAGGTCCGTACCTGCGAATATAAGAGAAAAGGCAATAAGGAGGAAAACCGAACGTACATACAGCGCCACTACCGACGGAAAGGGGAAGCCCCAATACAGCGCCCCTACCAACGGAAGATGGAAGTATGAACACAGCGCCTCTACCGACGGAAAAGGCAAGTTTGGATACAGCGCCTCTGCCAACGGAAAGGGGAAACATGATTACAGCGCCACAACCGACGGAAAAATGAAGCTTTGCCCACTATGCAAGGAAAATCACAGTTTGCCATCACATTTTAGTGACTTGAACAATATATTCATTAAGGTTGTAAATCGAATTTATTAATAACAAACACAAAAGAAGAAAGTTTGTTAACGATTTTTCAAAAGAAAATCCTTGTCTGAAACAGGTATCTACTAAACTTTATTGTCTGCCAAAGAGTTGATACTCGTAATAAAGTTCTTAAGAGAATGGCACCGTATGTCATAACACGGTCCATCTGACTTGCGCAATATAGTCTAAGAGCCTGTTTTACGATTCCCGTTTACGAACCTCCCTGTTCCCCCACCACTCCTCTGCCCTATAAATTAAACGCAACAGCTCTAAATAGACATGCTAATTTCTGTGCTCCATTATATACGTTCGCCCTTTTGTCATGGCCCTCCATGATGAGATGAATGCGTTAGCCTTTGTCTGAAACTCAGACTTAATGAGGTCGTTCAGTGATTGGATTTATTTTTCATTTTTATGATTTTTGCGTAACACTGCTGTGATGTAGGTATCTGTTTCTGATCACAAATAAATCGGGTGCGAGGATAATAATATTATTTTTTTATTATTTAACATATATACACACTCGCAACAAGCAAGCACTCACGCATGCACGCACGCATGCACACACGCTCACATTCTCGCACGTAAATTAAATACCCGCGCATACAGAGAAAACGAAGTTTGCTATTTTAACGAGAAATAATCAAATGAGCAGCAGAAACTACAGAATGGCAAACAGATCGATGGCAGTTTTATACGTGGATTAGATTTACGATTCTCTGGTGACAAAAATAAATAGGAGTCCGTCGACTTTGTGGTGACACTTTTAGTAATTTAAAATCAAAAATTTATTCAGAAATAGTTTGTTTTGTTGACAATGATTTGTTGTTCATTTAGTATATTTTTGTCGACCATTTAAATACAAACCTATTTTATCTTAGTATGTCCGTCACAAAGAATATACTTACCTACCGAATACCTTAATATATCTGCCTGTGGTTAAAATGTTTATTTCCTCTCTACCTAAAGGTTGTCTGGCAGATATCTCACTTAGCTTTTTGCGCATTTCGTGTGCTACAATATCTGTTATTGTCCTGTTTTGTTTTGTTTTGGTGTGCAGTAAAGAGTTTTATTTTATACACTATGCCATTAGTCCTATCTGTCCTTAAACAAGCAGAAGAATGGTGCTTTCCTGGGCAATTTATACATATGCTTGGGTTTTCGTCGACAGTATCTTTTGGTATAACCATAAGAATAGTAAATAATACAAATAGAAGGGAACCTTTGTGCGTGTCCGCGAAATAAACACTTACTTCCCTCCTGAGCCAGTCCCTCAGTCGCCCACGGATGCCTTGAGAGCTGTCTCTTATTTAATAATTTATTATATTTAATAATTTATTATATAATTTATTTATATACCTATTAGTATAGTTAAATTGTATAGTTATTAATTAAAACGTTTAATTAATCATAAAAAAACATGAAATCGTTTTTTTTATCAATAGTTTTATAAAAAAGCATGGTGGCAATTATCAATTTGTATACAACCTGCAACATAAGAAACCATTTTAGAGTGAGTGAAACAAGTGAGTGCGAAAGCATGTTATGTTTGTTAATGTAACAGGCAAATTGTTAAAATATACTAATTGAAAAACCACGCAATTAAAAGAATCAGTTTCAACAATTGCAGACAGCGATATCGACACCCGCTGGGAAATCGCAAAAAGAAATAACATCTGCTTCCGTTGCCTGTCTAGCGACCATCGCCGGGGCAACTGCCGAGTTAAGCCATGTGGGCACAGCGGTTGTGGGATGGCACATCATCGGCTGTTACATCATACGCGTCGGACTCCATCGCCAATAGTGAAGTCAGAAGAGCCCAAAGAAGAGATAGTTACGTCTACAACGGAAGTTGTCAACAAGGCCACCGCCGCGAATCCAATACCGCATCGACGCCGAGCTTATCTAAAGATAGCACCCGTAGTGCTTGCCGGACCACACGCAAAGGTACATACGTACGCGTTGTTCGACGAAGGCAGCACCGTCACCATCATTGAGGATGCTATAGTAGACTCCCTTGGCATCAACGGGCCAGTTGACACGATGTCCATACAGGGCATCAACGGCGGAGAAACAAAACACGAGAAAAGCCGCACTATAGACGTAAAAATACAAGGGCTACATTCGGACAGCGTGCACACATTGAAAGGCGCACGTACCATCAAACGTCTGAACTTCACATCGCAGACTGTCGGAGAAACGGACCTAGAAGACTGCACACACTTAGATGACGTCAAGGACGAGCTCATCTATAGAAATGCATGCCCTAAGATTCTCATCGGACAGGACAACTGGGAGTTGATCGTCTCCCGTCAGATCCGAGCGGGAAAAAGGAACAAACCAGTAGCATCGCTAACGCTACTGGGATGGGTACTGCATGGATGCCGCACTTCAGCATGTGAACCCGTCACCTTCTGCGGCCACATCAGCGAGAAGCGCGACGAAATGGAGGAGTTGATGAAGAACTTCTTCAAGTTGGAGTCACTGGGCATCGAGCCGAGGCAAACAAAGGATGACCCGGAGCAGCGAGCTATCGACATTTTGAGTAAGCAAAGTCGACGGTTACCTGACGGGCGGTTCGAAACCGGACTCCTATGGAAGGAGGATAATATAAAGATCCCTAACAATTATGGGGACGCTCTCAAACGGCTGCACAACCTGGAAAGAAAACTCGACCGCGACCCGGAGCTTAGGGAGAAATACAAGGAACGTATGACGAACCTGTTAGTATCCGGATACGCCGAGCCTGCGACTACAGCGCCACCTGCAGACAAGACGTGGTACTTGCCACATTTCGCCGTCATCAACCCGGCAAAGGAGAAGATCCGAGTCGTCCACGATGCCGCTGCGAGATCCTTCGGCCGCAGCCTGAATGATATGCTGCTGTCAGGCCCTGATCTACTTCAATCACTGCCCGGAGTCATCATGAGATTCCGTCAACATCCCATTGCAGTGTCGGCGGACATCAAGGAGATGTTTATGCAAGTGAAGATACGACCGGAAGAGCAAGACGCACTACGCTTCCTATGGAGGGGCGACGAAAGAGGCAACACACCACCACGTGAGTACAAGATGACGTCAGTCATATTTGGGGCAACGTCATCACCGTGCACAGCGCTGTACATCAAGAATCGCAACGCCACCGAGTTCGCACATGTAAACGAACGCGCCGCCAGAGAGATCCAAACAAACCACTACATGGACGACTTCATAACCAGCTTCCCAGACAAGGAGGAGGCTGCGAGAGTCGTAAAGTCGGTCGACGAGATACACCGTCGAGCCGGCTTCCAGTTACGAGGATGGGTGTCCAACAAGAAGTCCGTCGTCAAACAATTTTCGTCGGATCCCGGAGCCACGACAGTCACCATAGGCGGGAGCGAGATAGAGAAGACACTCAGCCTCCTATGGCAGGTAAATGAAGACTGCATCGGCTTCCACATAAATGCTATGAAGACACCACCCGACGTAATAGAAGGTAGACGTCCACCCACCAAGAGGGAAGCACTCAGCGTGATAATGTCGCTGTTCGACCCGCTCGGACTCGTATCGCCGATAACTACTCCGGCGAAACGACTTTTGCAAGATACATAGAGTCATGGAACGAGCTGGGACGAATCGCTTCCCGAAGAGCTGCAACCAAGATGGAGCGCGTGGCTTTATACACTACGCGCTCTAGAAGAACTTCGCATTCCCCGCTGCTATGATGTAGAACCGGCCGTAAGAAGAGAACTGCACACTTTCGTAGACGCAAGTGAAGAAGCCTACGCAGCCGCCGTGTACTGGAGATTGCAACGAGCCGACGGCATCGTAAGAATATCACTAGCCGCTGCAAAGAGCCGCGTCGCACCGCTCAAGCCCGTCTCTATACCACGACTTGAGCTACAGGCGGCGGTACTCGGAGCACGACTAGCGAAAAACGTCGCGAAAGAGCACGACTTCATGGCTGCAAGACAGGTGTATTGGAGTGATTCACGCACCGCTCTCGCGTGGATCCGAGCCGAACCACGGACGTTCAAAACGTTCGTCGCACATCGCGTCGCCGAGATTGAAGATACTACAAAGAAAAAGGACTGGAGATGGCTGCCGTCACAACTCAATGTAGCCGACGACGCGACACGAGCGACACCCGCGGATTTTAACGAGAATCACCGATGGTTCACCGGCCCGCCCTTCCTACTATCACCTGAAGAGCAATGGCCGGTCGAGACAAGCACGACAAAGGAACGCACCGGGGAAGAAAGGGAGAGATGCTGCGCAACAACGAACGACATAAAGGGGCACGCACACTTGCCCGATATCACGCGCTTTTCAAAATGGGAGCGCCTGATCCGGGCCACCGCACGCGTACTACATTTCATCGACTTATGTCGGAAAAGGAGACACACCGTGGCAGCAGCGCGTCGCAAAAGGACCATCGCCAACCCGACATCGGACCCGGCATGGTCAAGGACAAAAAGGGGCGACGCAAAGGCGGCAACGGCAAGAGAATCCGCATGCGACCAGCGCAAGTTCGTGCCATTAGAGGCGCATCATCTCATTCAAGCCGAACATCTCTGGACGAAGGCAGCACAAGAAGACAGCTACGCATGCGAACGCAAACGCATCGAGCGTAGCACCACACCGGCGGGAGACGACAAACTCGCCGGTCTGAGTATTATCATGGGAACGGACGGACTACTAAGACTAAAAGGAAGAATCGCTGCCACAGAAGGGATTAGCGAGGAAACGGCAAATCCAGCTGTACTAGACGGCGCACATGACTACACAAAGATGTACATAGATCATGTACATAGGAAGATGCATCATGGGGGCGTCGAGCTAGTGGTGAATGAAGTACGACAGCGATTCTGCGTTATGAAAATTCGCCCTACAGTACGGGGCGTTTTAAAGGTATGTATAACATGCAAGTTGAAGAAGGCGAAACCAACGAGTCCAGCCACCGGGGATCTGCCGCACGCGCGTGTAGCACATCACGCGCGCCCGTTCACCTTCACCGGGCTCGACTACTTCGGTCCACTCGAAGTAACCGTGGGCCGACACCGAGAAAAAAGGTATGTCGCCCTATTCACCTGCATGACGACAAGGGCCGTCCACTTGGAAGTAGCGGCATCACTCAGCGCAGACTCTGCTATATCTGCGCTGCGAAGATTCATGGGGCGACGCGGCTGCCCAAAGGAGTTGTGGTGCGACAACGCCACCAACTTCAAAGCCGCGGAAAGACAACTCGACGAGGCCGCACTCACTGCGGTCCGAGAAGAGACAACAACGAAGCACATCGCGTGGCGTCACGTTCCCCCCTCCGCCCCCTTCATGGCCGGGGCCTGGGAACGCATGGTTCGCACGGTGAAAGAAGGCCTGCGAGCAACGCTACACGAAAAGTACCCGAGCGACGAGACACTCCACACACTGCTCGTCGAAGTAGAAAACACAGTTAACTCCCGTCCACTCACACACGTGGCAGTGACACCAGGGGAACCGGAAGCGCTCACACCCAATCACCTGCTGCTGGGACCCAATTCCCATGTCCCAGCACCGGGCGCCTTCACCGAAGAAGACATAGATGCACGCGCGCATTGGCGGCGCGCCCAGCGGCTAGCCGACACCTTCTGGAGCCGCTGGGTACGAGAGTATCTCCCCCTGCTTCAATACCGGCAGGGTAGCGGGAGGGGTACACATGTAGACAAGTAGTGGGGGAAGCCCATTTGGAATAAAAGACGGACCATTTTGGGCTTCCCGGCATTCCGATCAGCGGCACCACTCCGAACACTACAAACGGTCAACCAAGTGACTAGGACAAGTAGTAGAACAACAAGCACCTCTGCCCCCTGCCCCCGGCTCTGCTGATATTATCGAAGACAAGAAATAAGGCGTTATTATTGTTTAACATCCTATATATACAGTCCACATCCCCCGGCGACCTATAAGGTTGTAGGACAATACTGTCCTCTATCTATTAAGAGATTGTAGTAGACAAAAGTGTCCTCAACAAGCTCCCGAGATTAACACTAATAAATAAACAGACAGATGTTGTCCTTTATATACTCATGGAAAGATTTACTTATTTTGTATCACAAAGCAAGATATCAACATAACAATACACAATACAACATATATACTTACAGAATTATTTCATCTAAATGATATCTCAATGGTGTGACGACAGCATGATTGACTTTTTAATATAAAATGTAATTTAAAATTTTCTAGTGGTTAAAGTAAATAAAAAACAAAGTAAATTGAGTGAGGATAGAGCAAGGGAGGTTAAGTGAGATTTAGGAGGAGGAGGGTGCATGCTGCAATCCAACAGCCAACAACAGGCGCACTCGTCTGGCCTCATTATACTCTCTCTCATAGAATACTACCTTAGAATGTATTGCATTTCCCTCTTTATACTAATCCTCAATGTACGTACGTGTTTCAGTAATGAGCGAGATATGCCAGAGCCCATTCCCATTTCATCCTATCCTATCCCTCTGCCTTTTTCCCAACCCTTTCTCCAAATCCATTGCTACATCTTCAAGTGTATCCGGAAGCGTGCAAACGTTAGTCTTGTCATTCTGGACTAATGTTGGCAGGTACCGCGGATGTCCATGGACGACAGTATCCACTTACCACCAGGCAGATTATAAAATCGTCTGTCGCCCACTTCCATAAAAATGGGGAAAATCTAATGATGACGCTATGTCGTCAGAACGCGTTTGATTTTGTTCTAAAAGATCAGAAAACCGTCTGCGAATAAGTCCATATAAGAAGTAAGTATAACTGCGAATAATTCGTCAATAAGTTTATCTAGTGTGATGTGGGGACAAGAAAAACCATTCACAGAAAAGACAATTCTTTTGATTTTTTTTTTTAACAATGATGTCTATATCTAATAAGGAGGTATTACATTAAAATTACAATCTAGCTATAATACTCGTACTAAGGCTAATGAGTAATTTAAATTTGACCTAAGTTGCTAAGTAGAGTAAAACTAAGAACGTGTCCAATAACACTTTACTTATTGTCTCTATTAAGGGGAAGTCACTTTGTTCTTGTGATCTTTAAAATATAGGAGCACTTATTTCACTAAGAACCTACATAATTTTGACACTACACTAACTCAAAAGGTTTCGTCCTTTTCAGTCTTCTCACTATATCCGTGTTATCGAGGAGCTGGATGGCCTCAACGTTCAGATGGTGATGAAGTCTTCGTTCGTGAGCTTCGGCGTATTTTTTAATAACGTTGGCAACGAGGTCCACTTTAAGGTCCCGATGGAGGTCGTCATTTCTAATGTACCAGAGCGCATTGACCACGCCCCTGAGTACTTTGTTCTGGAATCGTTGGATCATAAGGATATTACTTTGTTTGGTGCAGCCCCACAGCTGAATACCGTAAGTCCAAATTGGCACGAGGTCTTGTTTATACAATTGTATAATGACAGAGAGGAATGCTTCCCAAGCAACCAATACAACTTCTTGTAGCGAAGTTCTAGCTCATCGCGTTTCTTTTTGACATGAGCCTTAATTCTTTTGATGAATAAAAAAAATTATTGTACATATTTTCATTTCTATCTGCCTCTCGACAAGTATTGTACTTTCAAAGCCGTCAAAGTTCAGAAATCTGTTACAGCACGAACAATGTTGCTGAATTAAAAATCAGCAGTAAACTATACGGCGTGTTGTAAATTTCCCGTTTATAGTCCTCTTCCAAGACGAGTGCTGCGAATGGACGGATTAAAAATTATATTTGTCGTTGTAAATTTAAAATGTAGCGCGAGTGCATTGTGCGGAATGGCGCGGCTTGTATGAGGCATACTTTCCGAGTTATTTCAGTGACGAGTGAACACAAATGTACTGATTAATAATCTGTATCGCATTTATTTATTTATTTTACCACTGCCACCGACTTAGAAACTTGTGATTCCCGCGGGAACTTCATCATTTTCATCTGGATAAAAAGTACCCTAAATGTTAACCAGCGACTTCAGCTATAACTGTGACAAGTTTTATAAAGTGACAAGTGCAGCGGTTTTTGTGTTTTTGCACTCAGATAGACGGACAATTGTTGTTTTGGACTTTGTATCACTTGTACTTTAAATCACAATCACTTTTTTTAAATATTTATGTACTATGTACATACAGATACGTCTTTGTTACGATTTTATTATATATACATATATATATATATATATATCCGAACGAATTATTTTCAAAAAGTTAAAATTTCAACATTTATTTATTCACTATTTTGTTTGTCGAAAGATATATTTATTTATTGATATTTTTCTTTGAAACAACATCAGAGTAAATGTATTTTATTTTTGTAATACATATTCTCTCTGTAATTGATAAATGTAATAAATACATAGTTCAATAATAAGATGAAACGGTTTCTATTGGCAGAATAAAAGAGGCGGGCGATATTTTTTGGGTACAGATCTAATCTATTTGTGCCGTTCCTTCAAAGGCCCGTAAAGAGTTTACACAAAGCGTCGAAGGCTCTCCGTATACGCCTTTGTATCGGCTTATTTACTTTCAAGCGTTTAGTTTCAGATGAAATTCACTGGACATGTTTTGTTTAGAGTTAGTATTTTTAGAAATACCTAATTTTCCGAACATACACGTAGGCTGGATAATCTATGATAAATGGTTACCACTACCTGCATTCACCCACGGGAGGAGCTGGGGTGGTGTTATTCTATAGTCCGCCGACATCAAATCACCGGAATAGATTGTAGGGGGCGAGTGCACGCTGCATTCCCACAGCCGCTGGGCGCGCTCGCCTGGCCACGTTACCCCTCTCTCACAGAAGACTACCTTGAAATGTACAGCATTTCCTATTTCATCGTATTTCCCCAATGTATGTACGTGTTTCTGTAACGAGTGACATATGCCAGAGCCCATTCCCATGCCATCCTATCCTTCTCATAATCAATTCCTTAATCTGCAAAGGTGGGCGCGCATCCGGGGGCGTGCCAGCGTTTGTCATGCTGGACTGATGTTGGCATGTATCGCTCATGTCTCCATACGACAGTATCCACTTACCATCAGGTGAACTGTATGCTCGTCTGCCGACTTTTTCTATATAAAAAAAAACACACGGCACCACTACCCACTTCATAAATATAACAATCTAGAATACCCAGTTACTAAACCCGTACGAGATTTTTTAAAAATCTGGTGGATGTTTACAATGCCCCGTAGTGGGACGTTATAGCTTGATAATAACTATCTATGGATTGTGTAATTGAGAAATAAACTCGTCCAGTCAGACATGCCCAGCGACTGTGAGACTGCAAACTGTAGCATGTGCCCTTGACCTCATGAGCTAAATAGATCTGTTAAATAACTTTATTTCTCTGCGTTCGAGGCTCAAGTATTCTATGTAATAACCGCTTAAAAACTGGAGCGTTAAACTCTCCTCAGACTTGTAATCCTAGTTTTTAACACTCGTTACATTTGAGACCGGCATTGATGTATTAAGCTGATAAGTGTTTAAGTGTTTAACTGCATTTTAAGTTAATACATAATCTAAGTAATCATTGACTTAATTTTTTTACGTATAGATTTTTGACTGTGGAATACCTATAGAACCGGCTATAGAAAATCACAACCCCCCCCCCCCCCTGTTATCCCGTGGGTGTCCTAAAGGGACTAAAGTATAGTCTACCACAAAGCGGCTACCACGAGCCCCGAGGAACTACACCACTTCTGAAAAAGTGGACCCGAAAAAAACCGTTTGAGCGCGTGGCGTTTTAATGCCCATACATCCCTCATGCCAACATCGAAAGCTGCAAACATTCTGTACGAATTTGCGAGTCGTTATCAGAGTCATAGATAAATTAAGATAGACGTAATTATAGTATAGATAGATGTAGATAAGTAAGGAAAGGACTCGGCATCAACGTTGATGGCGAATGCATCACTCACCTTCGATTTGCCGACGATATCGTGGTCATGGTAGAATCGCTGGAGGATCTTGGCACAATGCTCGGAGACCTCAATCGAGTTTCCCAACAGGTGGGCCTTAAAATGAACATGGACAAGACGAAAATCATGTCGAATGTCCATGTCGTGCCCACCCCAGTTTCAGTCGGGAGCTCGATTCTCGAAGTTGTTGACGAGTACGTCTACCTAGGCCAAACGGTCCAACTAGGTAGGTCCAACTTCGAGAAAGAGGTCAATCGACGAATCCAACTCGGCTGGGCAGCGTTCGGGAAGCTACGCAGCGTCTTCTCGTCCAAAATACCTCAGTGCTTGAAGACGAAGGTCTTCGACCAGTGTGTGTTGCCGGTGATGACCTACGGCACCGAGACGTGGTCTCTGACTATGGGCCTCATAAATAAGCTCACTGTCGCACAGCGAGCTATGGAGAGGGCTATGCTCGGGATTTCCCTACGTGATCGAATCAGGAATGAGGAGATCCGTAGACGAACTAAAGTCACCGACATAGCCTCTCGGGTTAGCAAGCTGAAGTGGCAGTGGGCAGGGCACATAGCTCGAAGAACCGATGGCCGATGGGGCAGAAGGGTTCTCGAATGGAGACCACGTACCGGCGGACGAAGCCGAGGACGTCCATCTGCTAGATGGACAGACGACCTCATAAAGGTTGCGGGCACCCGCTGGATGCAGGTCGCTGCCGATAGGTCTAAATGGCGGACAATGGGGGAGGCCTATGTCCAGCAGTGGACGTCCAAGGGCTGAGAAGAAGAAGAAGAAGATAAGTAAGACAAATGGATAGTGAAATTGTAACTTTTAGGGTACATTGGGGCTGACATACACAGTAGTGTAAAAGCCCCTAAATAAAATAAAGAGAAAAAAAATCCCTCATGCACGATATAATGTGTATGAGGAAACCCATGTCCAGGAGTGGATACGGAAAGGGCTGATGGCATTGCTTTTTGACTTAAAATTTAAACATTCAACAAATTAACAGATGTAAACCAACATTTAAACCCTTGACCGTTTACGTTCTGCAGACGTCCTGCTATAAAAGTCGATGTGCTGCAGCGCGTTTTTCTCTATAAAAAAAAAAGCGCCATCTAATTGCGAGTTACAACAAAATCAATAGCTCGACAATATTCTGCGTGCTCAAATACCTATGTATACCAATTTTTATGGTGATCGGTTGAACGCTATAGAAGTTGATGTGCTACAGTGCCATCTAGTGGCGACTGACAACAAAGTGGATAGCATAAAACTTTCTCCATGAAAAAAGACATACATGTGCCAACTTCTATGGTGATCGGTCAAACGTTGTCGAAGTCTATTAATTTCAGATATAGCAACATCCATTTTTATATATTTATATATAGATTAACGCTAATGCAGCGCTCAAGCACCAAGTACAAAGCACTCATTTTTAAAACGCTAAGTAATTTTCCATTTACTGTTCTAGTCATTAAATCAAAATCAATTATAACAACCAATCAGATAGAACAACATCCTTAACGTTTTACGCATCAAATTAAAGGGCTGTAACTATAAAATGTGAAATGATCCATAAAGTTCATTTTTATTAAAACATGTCCTACCATTTCATTTTGGTGACTTTGATCGTTTTTGTTTTAATTTACGATCTTATGGCGTTATTTATTGACGTTGGATCCTTTAAAATGAATTATAGGGCCGTTAAGGGTATTTAGTGGTCGCTCGTTTTTTGTGTGCCTCATGGAATTGAAAGGACTAAGTGGATAATGGTTCTATTTCCTCAGATTCAGATTCTTTATTTGTTAAGTTACGAGTTACAAAAAAATAATTGAGTCCATTCATACTCTGCCTCGTCGACGTGCAAATACTTATATCATATATATATATATATATATATATATATATATATATATATATATATATATATATATATATATAATGCGAAACTTGCCACCACACACATAATTGTAGACGTCTGAAATTGTCAATCACATACAATGCATACATCACAAAGGATTAATTAAATATACGATGTCAAATATTGTCGTCAGTAGCATTATCAATTAGCAAATTAATAAAAAATACATGCCAATTAATATTAAATAGATTTCAATTAATCAATCACTTTTCTAACCCCCACTCCAACCAAATAGCCTATAGACAATAAAAAATAGACAACCAAATTTTGCAAACTGTCCAAACTGTGTGGAATAGGAAAATACACTTTACTTTTTAAGAATCTCTGAAACCCGAAGAATATACCTAATCTGGCCATAAATACAGTTACAATAAATAAAATTACATTTCAATTTGGAATCTGTCAGTCTCGTGTGAAACATAAATGTTTGGCGCCAATCTTATTAAATATTGTACTAATATTAAAATGGAGTCGGGTGATAACGAAAATCGTATTACTGTAATTCATTCCACAAAGTAGGCATGGAGCCAAATGATTTTTTAATACTCTCCATCCGCTTGGTATTGGGCGTTATTGGTGGGTACATTGAATTTGGTTGTGACAGAAAACGGTGTGGCAGTACACACACCACGGGTATACGAGTATGTACTAAACAGATGATTAAAGCTGTGAAGGAGAGAATCCGAAGAAATTCCATCCGGAAGCAAATATTAATATTTTCTCTGTAACAATATTTATGGCTATACATATGTTCCTAGTTGATTACAATTTGTATTTTCCCAAAATAATTGTGTCCCGATGGCCGATGGGGCAGACGGGTTCTCGAATGGAGACCACGTACCGGCGGACGAAGCCGAGGACGTCCATCTGCTAGATGGACAGACGACCTCATAAAGGTTGCGGGCACCCGCTGGATGCAGGTCGCTGCCGATAGGTCTAAATGGCGGACAATGGGGGAGGCCTATGTCCAGCAGTGGACGTCCAAGGGCTGAGAAGAAGAATTGTGTCCCATTTCCGAGTCGTATTTTTTAACAATGTTTATTACCTAATAATGTGGCCCAGTCAGTTTAGTATAATATATTTAGTATAATTTAATTTAGTATATAATATAGAGTTAACACTTATTTTTCTTTTATAGGGTGTCCCAGATTGATCGCCGGATTTAAATTTTGCGTCATTTTTTTTGTTAGCAGTTGGCAACTCTGGTTTGTTTATGGATATCACATATGACAGTTGCAATTAGTCAGCATCGAACACTACAAGAAAAAGTAACGCAGTATGAATTTTAGAGCAGTATGAAGTGGACCATCATTTTGGCGAAAAAATCGTCTTTAGTGACGAGGCTCATTTCCACCTTGACGGATACGTCAATAAGCAAAATTATCGTAGCCGGGGCTTGGAGAATCGTCATGAGATTCATGAAAAACGGATGAATCCTCAAAGAGTTACAATTTGGTTCCGCGGGATCATAGAGCCATTTTATTTATTCAGCTATCGATAGTTAGGTAGGTCAGATGTATCGGAACATGTTACAGGAGTTTTTTGGCACCAATAGGAAGATATGGATCTCGAACAGGACAGTTCGAACTCGAAGCACAGAACAGAACAGTTCCAACAGGACGGTGCCACATGTCACACAGCCGGAGAAACAATGACTTTTGTTTCTAAATTATATCCGGCGCTCAATCTGGGACATCCTTTATTTAGTTCTCGCTATCTCTATTAATATTTATTTACACCATGATTGATATCTTTCGCCATTCTAACATCACCTGTATATTAAGTTTTTCTTATATTCTGTATTACTACTTAATGTGTATTTTATATACACATTTATGATGTGTATATATATGTATTTATGTACTTATACTGTACAAGTTTACACCATATACCTGTGATCAAAATTTTTCTTTCCTCGCTATCCAAAGGTTGTCTGGCAGAGATCGCTTTTAGCGATAAGAGTGTCTTTTGTGCATTTTCAGTCTGCAATGTTCCTTATTGTTTCGTTTTGGTGTGCAATAAACGATTTTATCTAATTATAGGTATATGTGACAAAAGCGAAAATCTTACGAGATATATTTTTCGTATACCTTTTGTTGTCTCTAATTTATTTCAGATTATTTTTTATGGAACCCAAGATCCTGAACTCGAGATTATTCAAAGGAACTCATAATAAAACAGCTATAAAACATACTTTTAATAATGCCTCATTTAGGCCTATGGAATACAAAATTTTTATTACCGCGTAATAAAACAAGGAGTTAATCAAAAATAATTCTCCGAGTCGTTAATCTATACCTACGGATAATTTTTACATAGTTATTATTAATTAAAAGATTTTTATGTCTAAAGAAGTTCTTATCCTGGTTATCTTGAAGTTTATGACTTTTATTAAGTGACAGTTGAATCGATCAATCAAAATACACAGATGGATAATGTCATATATATATATATATATATGTATATATATATATATATATATATATATGTGTGACCGGGGATCGAACGGGCGACCTTTTTTTGCACAGCAAACAGGGTCACTACAGCGATTGGCGCAGTTGGTAGTGACCCTGCTTGCTGTGCAAAAAAAGGTCGCCCGTTCGATCCCCGGTCGGGGACATACATTAGTTTAATACAAAAATAAGAATAAAATATATGTTTGGGTTTTGCGTGTGTATGAGTCCATGTGTAGGTATGTGTATGTGTCACACAGCGCTATTTACTATTATTTAATTGTGTTTTATTAAAATTATAGTGGAGTGTAGGCTTTCTCGGCCGGTGTCCATATTAATTGAATCTTCCGGGCTACTTGGCCGAGGTCTTCTGGAATCTCTTTTCTTTCTTCCAAACGTTTCGTCAACAACTGCGGTTGACATCTTCAGTGGCGACTATGTTCACTTTCGGAGAGATGTTATCTCTTCGGCTTCTCGAGCGCAACTGACTCGACGACTGTGGCGCACCGGTATTTATAGTGGGCGAGGGTAGTTGTGATTGTGTGTGTACCGAGTCTGTTTTTGTCCCCCCCCCCCCTCGTCTCTCTTCCCCGTGAGCTTGATGTCTTCGGAGTGCTGGATACAATACTAGATATTACGAAGTCTTAGATTCTCTTCTTTTTTGTTAAAATTGTTGGGATGCTTGTAGATTTCAATAGCTTCCCTATTGAGACGGGAATAATAATTATTCCCGGTTGACAAGATCTTTGTGTCCCTGGAGCAGATTTCGTGGTACCCATCCGACAAGGCATGTTTAGCTACGGCCGACTTCTCAGTCTCTCCTCTTCGACAATTGCCTTTATGTTCTTTAATACGGGTATTGACACTCCGTTTTGTAGTGCTAATATTCACTGACCCACAGGAGCACGGTATTTTATATACTCCAGTCGAGGACAACGGATCTCTGGGATCTTTGACTGATCTGATGATATTTCTGAGTTGGCCCGTAGGCTTGAAAATGGTCTTCACGTTTTTTTTTTGTAAGACCTTGCTGATGCGATCTGTTACGCCTTTTAAGTAAGGTAAGAACGCCCTGCTTCTCTCTGGGTTGGTGTAGATATGTCAGCTTTATTGGCTCCTCTTTTTGGTTTTTGCACCCTCTTGATTTCGGAGACTGTGTATCCGTTGCTTTGAAGGGCTTGGTTTAAATGCATCACTTCCGATTGTAGATGTATCGGTTCGCAGATACGTTTCGCCCGGTCCATCAGCGTCTTCATCATTGCTCTCTTTTGTTTAGGATGATGATTGGAATCTTTATGTAGATATCTATCGGTGTGGGTGGGCTTGCGGTAAACTTGATGTCCTAGACTGCCATCTCCATTTCTGCTTACCAGTACATCCAAAAACGGAAGCTTCCCATCGCTCTCTTTTTCCACGATAAATTGGATTCTTGGATAGATGTTGTTAAGGTGTTTCAGAAAGAGTTCAAGCTCTTCGTCCCCATGACTCCAGATCACAAAGGTGTCATCCACATATCGGAACCAGCACGATGGTTTTTGTAGTATTGTTTCCAGTGCAGTCTCTTCGAATGACTCCATGTAGTAGTTGGCTACCACTGGATTCAATGGACTGCCCTACAGTACTGCCTACTGCCGTAATGGACTCGCTACACCGTCAACCTGCTCGTAGAAATTATTGTTGTTCTTCTTCTTCTTCTTCTCAGCCCTTGGACGTCCACTGCTGGACATAGGCCTCCCCCATTGTCCGCCATTTAGACCTATCGGCAGCGACCTGCATCCATCGAGTGCCCGCAACCTTTATGAGGTCGTCTGTCCATCTAGCAGATGGACGTCCTCGGCTTCGTCCGCCGGTACGTGGTCTCCATTCGAGAACCCCTCTGCCCCATCGGCCATCGGTTCTTCGAGCTATGTGCCCTGCCCACTGCCACTTCAGCTTGCTAACCCGAGAGGCTATGTCGGGGTGAAGTAAGTGGTGGTTAATACGTGTTCATAAAGAGACACTATATCCTTGGGGAAGTGCTGCCGTAATCTTTCTATTGTCTTCTTCACTGGGACCATTGTGAACAGAGACACCACGTCGAAGCTGATTAATATATCTTCGGGTCTTACTGTAATGCTTTTCAGCTTCTCGACGAAATGGTCTGAATCCTTTATGTATGAAGTTGTGTTGCCGATGTGTGGCTGAAGTTTGTGGGATAAATATTTGGCTAGGTCGTATGTTGGGGCACCGATTGCACTGACAATAAGTCGTAAAGGTATTCCGGTCTTATGAATCTTCGGCAAACCGTAAAGTCTGAGTGGCAAAGCTTCGCCCATAACATAGCGTCGTTTGTCTTCGTCAGGCATCGAGGACAGTTTTATCAACTGATTTGTTTTACGTACTACCCTCGCTGTCGGATCCCGTGTAAGTTTCTTGTATGTGGACGGGTCCAGTAAGTTGGCTATCTTCTCTATGTAATCCTTCGTGTTAAGGACGATGGTCGCGTTCCCTTTGTCTGCAGGCAGTATGATATGACGATGTCTTTATTGGCGTTTAAACTCTTTAAGGCCACTCGCTCTTTGGAGGTAATGTTGCTTTTTGGAGGTTTCGCTTTCTGTAAAATTCTAGTTGCTGTAAATTCTGTACATATTCATTAAAAATTTTATTACTGAAATACACAGAAGAAAAAATAATTTATTTACAAAAGACACATATATACACGTTTTTTTCGACACCAGCACAGTCATTGTGTGCCCACGTCGAACATCTGGTTGAGCTCACCCATCGGTGAGCTCGTCCAATGGATCCTGGCGGACTGCCTTTCATCAAAATTTCTGTCATATTCGTTCTTGGAAAGATGACGAGCGGAGGGACATAGTGACCAGAGGAACTCATGCACGCAATAATTGTGATGGTAGAGCCCCGCTCTGCAGAGGTTAGCGCTGCTACCTGTCGCTTTCCTTTTCGTCCTATAACATGTGGGATTTTACTCTGGACAATAGAAAGTCCTGTCTCATCTACGTTGTAAATGCGTTCAGCGCCGAATTTGTGTTTCTCATAGGCTTCTTCTAACAATTTGAAAAAAATTTAAACATGTTCCTTATTGAACCCAAGCGCTCTTGCAAATGAAATTCCACATGGTTTTCGGATAGATAAATGCTGTTTGTGACGATTCAGTAAAAGATCACACCAAGCTCTCCCAGCTTCATTTCATTTAAAAGGAATCTTGATGCTATTACGTTCTACCAACAAAAATGCCATTCTTCGCACGTTACCCATAGTACAACCGAAAAAATTGTGTTCCTTACTGGTACATAATCAACCAGATCCTCTTCGATTTTTGTCCCTAAAATTAGTTTTCTACCTAGTTTGGTACAAAGAGCTTGAGTTGGAGACATATAAGTTCCCATTTTCTTTTCTCGTACAGCTGTGATTGCTTGCTCCATGTCATCAGACTTCCAGCACTTACTTTTACCTTGTTTTATATATTTTGGAGTAGTTCTAGGCATTCTGTAATTAAAAAAACGCTATAAGCTATGAGATGCAGTAAAGAAAAATGTCATGTTATTAAAAGTAGTTCTAAATATGGGCTAGCTCATATTTAGACCGCACTTAGTAGCCCATATTTAGACCAACCGCCATGTGAACTTTTAATGATAAAAAATAATATTTCAGAACAGAATAAACCTCAATACCTATCAAAAGGATATTGTATTTATTGTATTATTGTATTGTAGGACATTCACTCTTTACTTCGTAATGATAGTTAACGGGTTTAACATCTTTTAAGTTGGAATAAATAACATAATTTACATACCTCTTCAAAAGTTTAGACAGCGCAATTGTCACCACACAAAGTATTTCTCAACACTGAACTCGCAAACTTCGGTTTAGCAGTCTGTCTCGCTCATGGATAATAACTACCTTCGTGAGAACGAGTTTTAAGTGTTGTCTGCTAGTTGGCAGTTATTTTATTAACATAAAGTCCTACTAGACCATAATTGGACCACTGCCCATATAATTTTGTTCTTTCAAAAACCTTTTTTAATATTAAATCATGTTCTGTTTCCGTTCCTGCACATATCAATAAATAGTAGCAGTAAATCACTGTACCAGGGAATATCTCCGAAGGCATTTTCATTGTAATTTTGAAAAATTTCTGGTGCTACAGATAGACCGAAGGGTAATCTTTTAAATTTGTAACACCCAAATGGTGTTTGAACGTACACAGATCACTAGCAGTTTCTGTTAGACATATGTTATAAAAGCCATCGGAAAGATCCACCACAGTGAACCACTTTTTATTACATAACTTAGGTACTATTTCTTCCAAAGTTGGAATCAGATGATGTTCTCTTATTAAAATTTTATTAAGATCTTTAGGATCAAGACAGATTCTTAATGAACCATCTTTCTTTTCGACAATAACTGTTGAAGATTAAAAGCGCCTACTAGACATCCTACGCAGCGTAATAGCAGAATTGCTTTAATATTTATAAGGCGTTTGTTTAGTTTTTAAGTGTGTCTTGTTCCACTAATACCCAAGATTCTACTTGTAAATAGTATACAGATCGCACGTACTTAATTTGCTCCGACTCTTTTATTGCTGAAAAGCCAAAATTCCCAAACAATAACCAAATTACTTACATAACTTTTAGGATGTTCTACCTTTTCAATGATTTGGTGATGCTCTAATTCTTTACGCTTTTCTGCTAATCTCTCCTTAATAGCATATGGGAGTCTCCTCGGAGGTCTAACCACTGGTTCAGCTCCAGACTGTAAGTGTAGCTCCAGCGGCTTCTTAAATTGCCCAACACCCTTAAAAAGTTCAAAGTTTTTATTAATAATTAAATCTTTAATAATCTTTTGAGTTTACACTATTAACTTTATTATTTTTTAGAAAGTTATTAGAGTATGGTTTATTTTTACTATTAATATTATTCACTAATTTCAACTGTATTAACGAAGTTAATCCCAAAATAGGACATACTTTTTCTTTTATTATTATAAATTCCATATCATATATTTTATTATCTTTATTAATTTTTAATATTATTTGACCAATTGGTCTGATACGTGTACCCCCAAACACTTCTAAGATTGCTTTTGTCTCAGACCAATAAGGATTATCATCATCGACAATTTTCTTTAGATCGTCTAAAGATAACACATTGACCTGAGCCCCAGTGTCGCATTTAAATTTAACAATTTTATTTCCTACTTGGAGACTGAGACCAGTCCACCATATGTTTATTATTAATAGAATGACACATTTTTAGTCATAAGTTCTGAACATATTCAGAATCAGAACCATCAGTCTTTTCTTAATTTATGTAAAAAACTTTATTCTTATGTTCTTTATATTTACAACGGTAAAATGATTTGGTTTCTTACACTTCTTATAAATTTTGCTATAGATAGTCCTAACTCTTTGGATCGTGATATGTATTACACTTCTTACACTGATAATAATTACTATTAATATTTCTCTTAACATTGTTATTGACATTATACTTAGCTTTATCGTTATTATGTTGTGATATCTTCCTACTATTTTGACTTGACCCCTGTTGTCTTCGCAATTTTCAAAATCATAATGAAAATGCCTTCGGAGATATTCCAGGTACAGTCAATCAAATGGTATGGCAGAACGAGCAGTACAGATAGCTAAGAAAATAATGTTTAAATGTGATAGTGATAAAACAGATTATAGAGTTGCATTGTTACAATATAGATCTTCACCGGTTTCTAATACACAATTTACACCGGCACAACTTTTAATGAACAGAAACTTGAAAACAAAATTCGAAGTGTTTTTTTTTTTTTTTAAAAAGTGGGATAGATGTATTGTCTGTGGTTTTATCAAACGAGTGCTTACCACCCTATGGCCATAGACTATACACGCTCTCTTGTCAGGTGACCTCGGTAAGACACACATTCACGTCTATCGTCTAATATTAATAAATTAGTTAGTTACTGTTATCAACTCTTTTAATAGACAGAACCTACTAAATAATACAGCAGTTGTTGACGAAACGTTTGGAAGAAAGAAAAGAGATTCCAGGAGACCTCGAGCAAGTAGCCCGGAAGATTCAATTAATATTTATTAAAATTATTTATATATATTTATTTTTATTCATTTACCATTTTTAAGAGTAGACTCTTAAAAATAGTAAATGAATAAAAATAAATATTTTATATATTTATATATTTATTTGCTTTATTTAATTGCAGCTCAATTAAATACACAAATATGTTTACCACTAAAGATTACATCATTAATATTATATATCAAAAAAGTTATGTTTTCCAATTATTTCTATATTTCTTATATTCTTTAAATTGATAACATTGTGACCTTTGTAAAAAAGGTAAGCTATCCACAGGTTCATGGTAGTTTTATTACTCCAAATTTTAATTTAAGACTGAAATACAGTAGGTAAATTTGACCGCCTTGCAAATGCCTGGATTTTCGGATTGCAATGATACATCTCTGTATTTTGGTTGATCGCTGATTTACATCATAGTAAAGCCTTTGGGTACGATTACACACTTTGTGCATTCGTTGAGGCATTATTACGTTTATTTTAAGGTTTATATTCATTGCTCTAACTAAAAGTGAAGGTCTGATCTTGTATCGGCCAATAACAGCCCACTGCAGGGCACAGGCCTCCCCTAGTAAATCCCTGGGGGTTGCATGCCGTAATTCATGCACCCCGCGAGCCCGGTGCGAATTGATGGACCGTGCATGCATTCTTCACGGTGTTTTCCCTCACCGCCATCTAGTGACTATTTTAAAAAGTCCATACTTGAGTAGAAACGGACAAGAATGGAACAGAATGTAAAAAAAAAGATTTTCTTATGAACATCGAATATGGTGTCGAAATAGCTATGCTCAGAGTTTCTACGCGAGACAAGATCCAAAAAGAAGAGATTCGCCAATGAACTGAAATACCGACATAGCTTCTAGAATTAGCAGCCTGATTATGATTCTCCATTATTATTCGTAATGGGCAGGTGACCGATAATCAGTGGGGTAGACGAGTCCTCGAATGGAGGCCAAGTGGAAGTGGAAGCTCAGTGTAGGACGCCCACAGACCAAGTGGACCAACGACTTCATGAAGTTTACCGCTAGTGCTGGAGGAACAAAGATTCTATACTGTGGCTAGCTGTGGGTGAGGCCTATATCTTGCAGTAAAAAGACATAGGCTCATTGTATCGTGACGTTTGATAACCCTGTATTTGACATTGTTGCGTTTCTTTGCTTCTGTTTCTACGCGTCATAGACATACTAAGACATAAATGACGCCAACCTATCCCTTTGTAATCACCGAAGGGATTTAGGACCACAATCTAATATGCAAACGTTATTCGTATTGATTTACACATTAGCCATAACTTCCTTGGAGGTCATTCAACTAGCCAGGCTATTCCCTTTTTATTGGGCCATTCGGTTTGTCGCTTGATTTACAAGATACTGTTTTACGTACGATTTTAAATCCACACTTTGACTGACTTTACACGGAATATGCGACGACTGGATTGTGCCTTTTCAAAAAAAATATTTTTAAAGCGTATTGAGTAAGTACTACGTAATTTACGTGATTATGTTTTTAGAAAGCAATCACATTTATCTTCTTTTTATTAGTGACCCGATTAGATCAAGAGTTGTTTGACTGAATCAGCTGTTTATAAAAAAAAAACTAATAACAAAGAATTTCAAATGTCTTTATCTACCGGCCAAACTTTGGCTAGAACAGAGAGGCTAAACTTTCATTGCACGTTGAGAGGTGCAATGAAATGTATAAAATAAATGTGAGGATAGAGGATAGACTCAATTAAATAAGTCACTCTACCAATCAACCACTAATTATTGTATATATTTTAGGTAAGTGACCTACATTAATTGTCTTAGAAATCTATTCATTCTGGACTAACAGACCTCCGTGATTTTTTAAGCGTCTGTAATCAGATCAATTTACTTGATAAGTGATTTAGTAATATATTAAAATGTTCTTTACAATTTAATCTCATGGTAAATCTCAGTAAGTTTTGACTGACGCCATTATCCAATGCGTATCGTGGTCCATTTAATATCGTTCCATCAGTCGCTTTGGCGACATCAAGCGACGTACTAAACTCGTCCCTATAAAACCTGGTCCACTAATTGCCGTGGTCCCCGGTGAATTATAGTTGTGTTTCTAGATTTATTTAGTTTGTGAAGGCGTGCTGCGGTGTAGAAAGTAAACAAAGTTAATTAAAGACGAGAAAAATATAAGAGTTTTTATTATTCTGCAAAAGATTCTGCATACATAGTGTAAAACCTTTACCATAACCTGATACTATGGATTTTTATGTCAAAGTATTAATTTAATAAATGTTATGTAAGACAGAAAGAAATAAAAGTGCGAGAGGCGTATGGCGGAAAGTGTTATGAAACATGTTTAGATTAGTGAAATAAAAAATAAAACAATATATTCACAGTTTTTACTTGGGTTCTCTCGACCGCGCCAGATCCCCACAGACATATTGACAATATATAGTCCGTTCAATCCAATTTCCCCAAAATGTAAACAAACATTGCGATCTGCGGACACGTTCTTAAATTAAATAGTAAGATCATGAATGTTTGTATGTCCGTACATATCCGCGATCGCTGTAAGTTTACCCTAGTCTAAGTTAAATGTTGAGATATTTCAATAATTTGATTTTGTTGTCTGTCAATAAGAGCAACATCTTTACGCGCCACCGCAGTCTCGTCGTGACCACGGTTTGTGTAACTGTAAATAAAAATAATTCGGTTAAAGTGGGGAGAGATAGGATGGGATGAGAATATGCTCTCACTCATTACCGAAAAACATACATATGTATATACATTAAGGCAATAGAATAAAGTCGGAAATAGAGTACATTTCACTGTAGTCTTCTATGAGAGGGGAGTAACGTGGCCAGTCGAGTATACCCAGCGGCTATTGGATTGAGCGGGCACCATCTCTCTCCGACGTATTATTTAGCAAAACACATGAATAAATCCCCTAATATAGGTTCAAAATACACCTAATCATAAATAACGCCCATTATAATAGCATAAGTTAATATTTATCGCCAACATAGATCCCCGTTCAAATGGCAATTATACCATAATTCTCATATTTTCAAATTAAGCCAGACACCACACTCGTGTCGGCTAATCCGAGAATAATCGTAGAATTTAGGATAATAATGCCAGAATAAAATTATCATCCTGTATGTTGCTTGAGATGTGGTACAAGTAGTAAGATGTGCGCTTACTATAATCTATAAGTAATCTATGTAACTATAAGGAATCTATAATCTCTTACTTATAATTATTTTTTTGTATTTGTTTTTGTTTTATTCTCTTTATATATTTCTTTAACAGTTTATTACACAAATTATAATTGTCAATGTATTCTGGCGAACCTTCAGGAGAAAAAAGACGCCGGTGTAATCAAAGAAGGAGAAAATCAAACAACAAATAAAGAATAGTGAAAGCATTATTAAAGAAATAGAAAAGATGTTTCAATAAAATATAAACAGTAAATACTTATATACATATAAAATACATATACAACAATATACATATACTTGCAAAAATATTATAAGAAAATACATTTTGATTTCAAAAAAGTTGGCAAAGTAATATATTAACCATTGTTGCAGACATCTCCTGCAATAAGCAAGCTGTGTTGCAGGTAAACAGCTCGGTTGCCAATACAACAGTATCATTCCAACTAATATGATTCAAATTACAATTCAAACTTTCCATATTGTATTCCTTTACTAAATTCTATGACCTTTACTTCATTATTTTTTATTTAAATTCTAATTTTATTATTTTATTTCATGTTTATTTATTTAAACAGAACAGAAAGTTCATTACATTTTATAAAAAATAATAATTAAATATTGCTCTGAGAATAGAACCTGCTCAGCACTCGCCCATTTGGATAGTAAATATCTATGTCACTACGCCTCGCTAATGCTTTATTAATATAACATATATATAACACGTGGCACTATTGCATTACTACACTAATAAAAATGAAACTAATTAATGAAAATCAATGTGACTTAATGTAATTGTAATAATGTAATTTAATATGTATCTAAATAATATTGAAATACGTTGTTGACTGTATTTTACTAACATGGATTTACTTACATAAGTCTTCTACTAACAATTCTATGAATTGCCTGTGTCTGAAACGAATGAATTATTCTGTAATATTATTTCGTATTCTAGTATCTCCCAGTATCTTAAGTTATTTAATTGTATCCATATATTTTTTTTTTGAGTCAAGTACCCTTTCCTGAAAACATTAATCGCTATTAACTTGGACCGTCGTGTAAATCATGGCAAATAGACCTTCGAAATGTTTCAGTAATGTATTTAAGGATTTGAAACGGTTAATGTCTGGCCATTGTTTTGCAATATACTGTTGTATATTGTTTATTGAACAATTTCAGCTGTTTTATTGCCCCGGCTTATGAACTGGGCGGGAGAATGTTACAAAAAAGTTATTGGTACCTAACGGAGGAAAATATTAAAATTATTTGTGCAGTTAGTTAAATATTTATACAGTAATTGTAGCTATAGAAAATAGATATGAACTGTTTTAAAACACACAAAAAAAAAACTATTTCAAAGCTGCGATAGAAAGCTGGAAATAAAAATCTACTTTTAATATATTTTAAATGAAAACTTGTACACTAGTAAATGTGATCTAATGGAGTGAGGGTTTGATAGCGGGCAATGCTGCCCTTCTAAAGACAACAAGCTTTAGTAATTTTCTAACGAAGGAATAAGTAACATTTTATTTCGAAATTGTAAATGAACAATGATTATTAGTTTTATCCGAAACTACAAGTTTCTATCTCGATGTTAAACTAATGTAAATTTTTCAATATATTTGCATTTTTTTCAAATGTCATCAAAACCACTTGTGCCTTTTTGCTAAGGAGGACAGTTTTAACTGCTTGCTTCCGTGTACGGAATCTAAAACGAAAAACCATGCCACACAAAATGCGACCGTATCCTGTGTGACATGATATCCTACCACTGATATCTTTATCTACCACTAAGTGATTTGTTACCGAACGCCCAATAAGTTGATAGCATCGTACCAATGCTGGCAATCTTTGGCAACCAACAAAGGTACATATTACTTATGAGTTTTAAGGTCTGAAATAAATTATTGTTATTAACATTATTATTAATCAAATAATAATTATTAATGATTTTACATATTCTAATACTACTATTACATTACTTATTTATGATGATAATAAGTACGAGTAAGTATCTTTCATTAATAAATTTCCATATTTATTTGATTGGTTATCAATGAATTTATGTACTTAGCTACTGGGTTTTCAATGGTACAAGGTAATAATATATTTACATGAAGAGCGTTTAAGTTAAATTAATTAATGTTGCATATTCAGAATGAGTGAACTGTTTTTAAGTATTTAGTGTTTTTAAAAGTACTAAAGTTGATATTAATATACTCTTTATATAAATCAAAAATATCCAAATTATGCTAAGTGAGGCTGGCAGATAACACAAACAGTGTTAATGACTTATTATTTATTACAGATACGACATTGAGATTATTCTATTTTACTACTTCCAACTGAATTACCTTTGACCTTGGCTTAAAGCAAACAAACGAAACAGACTATAAAACTTTCAAGAAAAACTGCGTAAAAACAGCGGTCGTCGACTTCTTTGTATCAAAAGAAACCAAATATTTGGTGTGGCTTCATGTGGCATTCCACTAGCATCATAACCATAAAACAAGCCAGCAATACTCCCGTTATTGGTACCTAAATAAATACCTAATCCACGAACGCATTAAATTATTGTGCGTACATCGTAAAGCTACGCTCGTGCGCGATACAATATTTATTTTTATTAATTCGTCCAACGCACTAGAATAGAAAAACGCGACAAAGCGTTTGGCCGAGTATTTGTCTTAATCAGTCAAACAATGACCTTGGACCTTTTATTGTATGTGGGATACAAAAATCCAAAATCAAGACTTCCTAAATAGTATGAACAGATAATATAAATTTCGTATAACCCAATCTTAATGAAATATGGTTCATATACATATATCCAATCTTATTGAAATAATTATGTGAGACTAAGTTTTATAAAATAAGTGTTGCTCTTTTTTAATTTGCATGCCTGTAGTCTATATTTACTTACCATAACTATGTTGTTACGCACATTGTAAATAAATAAGTTCAATTGAATATACTTTCTTTTTTTTCTCTTTATTTTATTAAGGGGCTTTTATAAATGTTCCGGAAAGGTAAAAGGTAAACGTTGCATTTTTTCTTAAATATCTACTTAACTCTAACTTATCTATGACTCTGACAGCGACTCGCGAATTCGCACAGAATATTTGCAGCTTTCGATATTGGCTCGGACAGAGCTTTATGGAACATCCCTACATAACACTTATTCAAATTTAAAGTCACTATCAGTCTTCCACTTAGGTTCATTTCGGGATAGACTTATACAATGGGTTAGTTTCCTAGTACAAACAACGAGTATCATAGGCAAGACAAACGAAAATCTACAATTTTATTGCTAAAAACCCCTGCATTGGAGATCAAATAATGTGTCACAATATACCCGCGATGACATTCTCAGAATAATTTTGTTTTATTGGGTAACGTGACGTCATAATTATTTATATTTAAATAATGATTAATAATAGTAATAATTTTAATACTATCCATTATAAAAATAGTGTTACTACAAAAACACTTTGAGGTCAAAATTTTAAATCGAGTACTTGATACTCATTAGTTACGATAGTTGCGCACGAGCAACAAAGGTTTCAATATTCAAAGAGGCAAACGCGTCATTTATGGCTCTCAAAACAGCGTTGTGATTAGGGATTTTGATAATCCCATAACATTCAGGGAACTGACATAACATCAGGATACTTGTCATGCACCATAAATACAAGTAAAAAACGCGGCTTTTCTTCATTGCGTCTCTCAATGAGTGCGTATTTTTTTTCCATGCCGCATTCGTGGTCGTAACGACGACTAATTGCTTTCGGAAACGCTTTATGTGATCATATTTCACCTGAAAAATGATTTATCCGTTTCACTTCGCAATTTCTTCGCCGCATTTTTTGTGTCGCATTTATTAGATACCTATGTGAAGCTAACATTGTTATGGGAATTACCTCTTTGTTATATTTTTACAAGAGTAAGCAAATTTAATTTGTATTGTATTTGTTTCTTGCAAAATGTTCCCGGAGGCTCCATAACAAAGTGATTTCGTAACAAAGGCCTGTGTCTTGTATTTATCCACTGTTAAATACAGTCCTCACCTAAGACTTTCACAACACGATGTGTTAAGCAGATTTCGGAGCAAACTGTTAGATCTTAATAATTCAACTTCCATAATAATTTGAGATCCATACTTCGTTATAGAAAAGTATACGGACTGCCCAAACAAACAGTCGACAGTTGTGGTGCAGTTGTGGCGATTGCTAACCAACTCCACAAAAACAGCATTTAAGTGCACTTTTGCAGCTGGCTGACTATCCAAATACAATCTGTCTGTATACAATCTCTAACGACTCAGATGAGGTGAATTGAAAAAAGTTATCGAATTTACATAATGCTTTCCCTGGTCTTCATTCGAGGACTTGTCTATTTAATAGACTGTCGGTCCTGTGATAACTTAACTTGCCCGGTGATGTAAAAAACACCATACCATACCTTTTCTCCGCTGGATATAGCCCTCTCACAAGTAGCGCCGTCACACAGTGTACTGCTCTTCTCATCCACCCACTCCGGCAAGTCGTCTGTGCACCTGGCTGCTGAACGTCCCACGCTACATTCTCGAAGAAATTCTACGAACAACTAAAATTGGCGGTATAAGCAAACTGAGGTGGTAGCGGGCAGGCCATATAAGCCGCTATGAAGGTTAAAATAAGGACCGATGGCTGATGAGGGAGACAAGTCCTCGAATGGAGACTACGAAACGGGAAAAATACAAGAAAAATAAAATTCAAATATTCAGCTAAAGCTCAGGTAAATGATATACAGCTGTACTATTGTAAACCCAATTTTAGTCGAAACTGAATTTTACAGAATATACAAACACGACTGCAGTGCAGTGGCATACACAAAACGCTATGCAAGAATTCAAACTATTATAAATGTGTTGATATATGCTTTATGTGCTTATTCCTGGTAATTTTAATTGCTCAATTCCATGATAACATTAATAACGCTTTCTTTGTGTTATCATGGGGGAGAGTGCACGCTGAAATCCAACAGCCGCTGGGCGCACTCGACTGGCCACGTCACCCCTCTCTCACAGAAGACTACCTTGAAATATATTTCCCACTTTATCTTATTTCCCTAATGTACGTACGTGTTTCGGTAGCGAGTGAGATGTGCCAGAGCCCATTCCCATCCTATTCCTCCCCATTTCCCCAACCCTTTCTCCAAATCAATTCCTATATCCAAAGGTAGGCAGCGCATCCGGCGGTGTGCCAACGTTTGTCATTTTGGACTAATGTTAGCATGTATCACGGATGTCTATGGGCTAAAGTATCCACTTACCATCAGATGGACTGTATGCTCGTCTGCCACCTTCATCCATAAAAAAAAAACTGCGAGTCCTATGCACAGATTTTTTAAAGAGCTTCGTGTTGTTACTCAGTAGGAAAACCTCAATAGGCAGTTCATTCCACAACTTTTGTATATGCGGTACTTATACAGTGTCTTGAAGACCGCATAGTACGCAGTAGCTTTTTGGGAGAGAGAGGTACCACGCTGCACTCCAGCAGCCGCTGGGCACATTTTCCTAAATAATAATAAAATAAAGTTGGGACTATATCCCAGTTAAGGTTGAAAATAAGCCAAATATGATCAGTAGTTCCAAAATTATGACGGTATAAACTATTAGTCAAGTATATGACATTGGATAGCGCTCGTAGATCTTTCTTCTGACTGACGCTGTCACAGGCCTTTCTCCTATTTGAAATGTTGGGATTCCATGGAATAACTGCAAATAATTAGATTCCCATGTGATCATAATAGCAATTATCCGTTTTGCGGTAGAACTCCCTCTATAATACGTACACTTCACTGCGCAGAAACACTGGTACACATGGTACACTTATACACTGGTATATACACAGGTACAGTGCAGTGCAAACAACATTGGTTAATCCGGAGAGCCATCATCGGTGGCGAGCGTGAAACAATCTGGACCACAGCCAGTTCTATTATCTTATACACAGTGTATGAAACAGAAAGTCAGCGCTACTTTTTCTAAATATTCACATAAACCAATAATTTTAATCAGTCACTTTAGAAATAATGTACTCGCATGTATAATTAATTATATATGAAGATATGAAGAAGTATTTTAGTTTACCTATTTTCTTTTCACTTGACATTACAGCTGAGTTACATGATACATGGTCACGAACTGACTCGAGGGCTTAAATCCTCACCAATTCATTTTATAAAAAAAAAAAAAAACAAATATTGTATCAAATTCAAATTAAATCGTTTAAAACAGGTAACTATTCATATATAAAAAATATTCTTCATGTTATGTAAACGGGTTACTCACGATTTATTATTTATTTATTATTGCCGATATTTGGGTCCAGGTACTCGTACATGAACCGCGGTCGCGGCGAGACTGCGGAGGCGGGTGAAGGTGCTGTCGCTATTGACAGACAAATCTGTCTTCCCTCCATCGTGTTCGTTTTTGGTACACCTGCCCACACTGAACTTGTTTTTGTTGTTTTGCTGTTTTTTTTATTATTTTTATAGAGAAGAGGGCGGGCGAGCAAGTGGTCCCACGTGATGGTAAGTGGTAAGTGGTAATTATTTTGGAGGGTAGACAGATTTTCCTCCGCACCCGCCTCCGCAGTCTCGCTTCAACCGCGTTCATGTAACTGGGCCTAAATATCGGCTGTTATCTTCAATCACGATAACAGAAGTTTAAAAACTATTCATATATATGTATAATGTGGAAAATTAAATGATTAATTAAGCGAGCTTCTACACTGTTTCGTCTTTACACTACAGCCTGTAGTTATATTGTATGTCGTCGGGTGTATGGTTTTTGGTAGCATTTGGAGGACACGTGCAAGCCGTCAGGCATGGCTAGCGTTGTCAAATAAGAGGAATGTTATTTATTTTTGTTTAATACACACAATGCAAGTGCAAATGTAATGGCTATACTTCCTACGAGTATTACCCATCCTTATATTTACTCCTATTTCTTATTGCTTATATCCACTGTTACTAATGCTTAACTCCACAAACGTAGGCGCCTCAAAATCTAAAGTACCAACCGTTTAAGTGATGTTGGCAAGTATTCCAAATATTCATATTTCACGGCGTTTTAGAGTCGCTCACTGTCTTTAGGTATCTATGAGTTTTCAACTAAGGACATATCTTCGTGAACTGTTCAATCTGATGCTAATAAAGTTTTTGTTTAGTATTAAATTAATCAGTGGCTTGCATTGGTTGTAAGACTAAGCGCCTTTCTCACCACCTGCTGATAAAGTAACAATTAAATCTAGCTGATACTGACTTTCTAATATCTTCTGATAAAGTATCAGGAGGTGGTGATAAAGGTCATAATTAAGCATTAGCGGCAGTATGCAAATACAAAGTAGTATTTAAATGGTAAGTTCTGCTCATTTGATTAAATGAGATACACGCTAGTGGTATTAACGGTCATGTTGAGAGCAGCGCCGCGGCTAAACCTGTCAAAAGAAAAGTCTTTCTTGTACAAAGACTGCTTTCCATCAGCTGACAGTTTACAATTTTTATCTCCCACGACTTCGAGCTGACAACTTTTGAGATTTACATATATCGATTTCTCGCTCATTCGCTTTGTTAATCTTTGCGATTAGAAACAAAAATATACATCTATGGTATCTATAAATTAGATATAGAAACATAAGTCAAGCAAGTATAAACACCCGTTTGACCCCTCGTATTTTCGCCACCGGCAACCGGAACCCACCACATTTCCCACACTTCCTGACGCGGAGTGTGGTTCCATGTACCACTTGCGACCTCTGTGCTCATCCATCTTGTGCTGTTTGGTTAATGTCTTTAAAGACTTATCTTACGGTTTTGGCTTTACTTGCGAATATATATTTTTTTTAATTTATTTTTGTTATTTCCTCATCTGTCTTGTAAAGAATTAAATGTTTATTAGTACAATTTCTCTATTTTAAATATTATTCGTAATTTTACGTTTTTACGTGTGTAAAAACATAAGTGTTTATTTACAAATTTTTCCGCTAAGACTTCGGACACACGATTTTCGGACACACGATGTTCGGACACACGATGTTCGGACGCACGATGTTCGGACACACGATGTTCGGACGCACGATGTTCGGACACACGATGTTCGGACGCACGATGTTCGGACACACGATGTTCGGACACACGATGTTCGGACGCACGATGTTCGGACACACGATGTTCGGACGCACGATGTTCGGACACACGATTTTCGGACGCGGCCACACACCACCTGTAACTCGAAAGTTAATTATAGTTGTAGTTTTTGAAACCTGCATACATGAAGGTCACTTAAAAGTATTCACGCGTCTTGCAACCGAACGTCCAGTTGCCCATGGCCGCAGATAGATACACTCGCCAACCAAACATCCCTCACACACCAAAAAATGTGCATGAGTAAGCCCCATAGTCCAGCGGTGGATGATTACGGCTGGTTACGTATACAGATAATCACTACCTCTGATCAAAATATGGTATATCTCTAGACTTATATCAGTTTGATACACTGAAATAAACCTTCCACTATTGCCGATTCTACAGGTTTCCTGGGTATCATTCCAGTAAGGCAAAATCTGTAAGGTTAGACACCGCTTTATTCAGCGCTGCCCACATTTAAATTATGCATTTCCTGCATATTACTTTCAAAGGCAATTACATTTTTAAACGAACAAATTTATAGCGTTACTCGGTTTAATTGAAACAGTTTAATATAAAGCTTTAGTCACAAGGATTTAAAAAAAATTGAGAATTTTATTATGTCGCTTAACTTTGTCCACTCTTTTAGAGGTGAGGTGGAGTGCCTCAGGGCCTGTGGTAGCAGCTTTCTTATCCCTTAGGCCGCAAATAAGGAGCGGTAGATCGTGGTAGCGGGGCGTCGTTTTGATCGTGCACGCTGCGTTGTTTAACACAAAGACAAGTCTTGAGGTGTCTTCGTAACAACGTGCAGTTAAGCGTCCCGTCCACTGGTAGAGCGGGGCGTTGTAGTTAACGTGCACTCCTGTTCGCTTAACATATTGAAATGCGTGAAGGCGTATTTGATAGCGTTGATGAGCGTTTCCGTGTTTTTGTTTCGACTAGGATATACAAGAGCTGCTTTATTCAGTGCGTCAAGATTTTCCAGTGAAAGAGATTTTGTATGGTTATAAGTAATGGGAAGATATTGAGATGTATTAGAGATGGCGCTTGTCCTTGAGTGGCTGTTTCTGATTGGTCAATACACTAAACGCCTCGCTCCAGCCTTAAGCCAAGCCAGCCGACACCACATAGTCCAAATAAATTACTTAATATACGAGTATAAATAAGTGTCCAAAAGCGAAAACCTAAAAAGTTAATACTATAATAGATAAGCCAATGGCTCTTCCATAAAGTTATTTTCTTATTTCCGTTATCCAAGACTGTAGTTATTTATGGGTGAAAAGCGAGGCCTACCTTCAGATGCTCTTAATGGTTTTCGTCTGGAAAAATAAAATATAGCAGTCTTTATGTCCGGGGGGAATGTTGGTGGGGGATTTTATTCCTATTACACGGTGAATTGGTTTTAGTCGGCATGTTTAGTGATTCGCGTGAAAAAAAATCTTTAACCGGTTGCAATAGAATTATTTAAATACTAGGTATTGCCTGCGACATCGTTCGCATGAACTTTAGAATGATTGCCGTGGGAACTTTAGTATTGATCTGGATAAAGAAATTTCCAACGTAATTTTTGGAAATTCGGACTACTCTTGTTTCTTCAATAAAGGTTTAAAGACGAAGCTGTAAAAATTTCAAACGTAAGATTGATAATTAATTGCCCGAGATATGCCAATTAATTGCGAATTGAACAAAAAAGTATCAAATTATATTTTTCGAATTTTTGACTTAAAAGCCATTTAATTTCGTCGCAATGTTGCCATACGTTTAGGTGAAAAATAACTTCAGATTCATATTCAGCGACATCGAAAACATTAAAATACATCAAAATTAGCCACTAGGACGGAAGTGGTCACTAAAGTGCAATTTTGAGGGCTGTGCCGCTCGCCTATTAAATTCGCCTCTTTAGTACTGTAAAGATTAAATAAATAATTACATAAGTAGCACGATAAATATTGGAAAGAAAATGTAGAATTATAGTGGAGTGTAGGCTTTCTCGGCCGGTGTCCATATTAATTGAATCTTCCGGGCTACTTGGCCGAGGTCTACTGGAATCTCTTCTCTTTCTTCCAAACGTTTCGTCAACAACTGCGGTTGACATCTTCAGTGGCGACTGCGTTCACTTTCGGAGAGATGTTATCTCTTCGGCTTCTCGAGCGCAACTGACTCAACGATTTTTTGTTAGGAGAGACAATCAGGAAAATCCTGCATTGGACACCTGGTACCATCTAGTCTAGCTGAAGGCCAGCCTAGGTGGTGCCAGGTAGTGTCGGACTCCTACCGACTAAAAACCTGATTGCCTCAACATCGTGTATGTCTAAGTTCTTGTGGCCCTAGTGGCCTTTCAAGAGTCACAACTGACTCAACGATTGTGGCGCACCGGTATTTATAGTGGGCGAGGGTAGTTGTGATTGTGTGTGTACCGAGTCTGTTTTTGTCCCCCCTTCTCGTCTCTCTTCCCCGTGAGCTTGATGTTTTCGGAGTGCTAGATACCAGATATTACAGAGTCTTAGATTCTCTTCTGTTTTGTTAAAATTGTTGGGATGCTTGTAGATTTCAATAGCTTCCCTATTGAGACGGGAATAATAATGAATCCCGGTTGACAAGATCTTTGTGTCTCTGAATCAGATTTCGTGGTCCCCACCCGACAAGGCATGTTTAGCTACGGCCGCCTTCTCAGTCTCTCCTCTTCGACAATTGTATGTTTACGTTTTAATGCGTATGTTTTTATGTTTTTTAATGCGGGTATTGACACTCCGTTTTGTAGTGCCAATATATGGTACACTGACCCACAGGAGCATGGTATTTTATATACTCCAGTCGAGGACAACGGATCTCTGGGATCTTTGACTGATCGGATGATATTTTTGAGTTGGCACGTAGGCTTGAAAATGGTCTTCACGTTTTTCTTTTGTAAGATCTTGCTGATGCGATCTGTTACGCCTTTTAAGTAAGGTAAGAACGCCCTGCTTCTCTCTGGGTTGGTGTCGATATTGTCAGTCGCCACTGAAGATATCAACTGCAGTTGTTGACGAAACGTTTGGAAGAAAGAGAAGAGATTCCAGAAGACCTCGGCCAAGTAGCCCGGAAGATTCAATTAAAATGTAGAATTTCTAAGCATAGCAGAGCATTATTTTGGGCTTACCATGTTTTTTATTTTGGGAAAAAAGGTGGTAGACTTACATCAAATCCACCTGATGGTAAGTGGATACTATCATCCATGGACATCCGCAATACATGCCAACATCAGTCCAGAATGACGAATGTTGGCATGCCCTTGGCTGCGCTGACTACATTTGGAGACTTAGGAATGGATTTGGAGAATGGGTTGGGAAAATGGGAGGGGGGGATAGGATAGGATTGAATGGGAATGGGCACTGACATATCTCACTCACTAGCGAAACAGGTATTCGTACGTACATTGGCAAAATAGGATAAAGTGGGAAATGCAATACATTTCAAGGAAGTTTTCCATAAGAGTATGTAGGGTAATGATCGGCAGTTGGGTGCGGCCAGGGGCTGTGCTAATGCAACCTGTATTCTCCCCCTCCATAGAGTATACCCCATCCATTGATATGGATCCATTGATATGCTTTGTGGTATGATTGCCACAAAGCAACTAACTAAGCAGTCACTATGAATGGTTTTGCTATTTGACTCTCCTGAGATTTCTATCGCAGTCACTGTAACATTGTATACGACAGTTTCCTGTCCGTTTAATTTCTCAAATCGTATAAACAAAACGGATGTCAGACAACTGACCACTTAGATGATGAGATATCTACCGTTCACTGTTTTCGCTAGCTCTGTGTGTACTTTTACATCATTTTTATAAGCGGATAAAACAATATGTTTAACAAACATGCATGTCATTATCGGAGTGACTTATTTATTTACACTAAAGTCACAAAAGTCGGACTTAATGCTACATATAAAGCATTTTCTCCCAGCCAACCTTGGGACTATACAAATATAATATGGCAGATGTGAGTGAAACAACGTTATATAAAATTGGAATAAATAAAATATATAAATGTAATAAGTAATAATTAATACTTAAAATAATATACATACATATGAATTATGCGACTTGAAATTGATTACATCTTTCCGAAAATTGTCACATTCGGTTTCGGTATATGAACACGTTTAGTTTATATGTTTTTTTTTATTTCGTCCCTCGGAAACTTCACACCGCTTTCAGTATGTTCGTATCATTTATATTTATTTACTGTCGTGTCGAGGCTGTCTGAAAGCAGCGTGTAACCGGAAACACACCACCATTTCCGGATAACTTCCGGTGGCTTAGTGGCTGTATGTTGGTATTGCTTTTAATGTAAAGAAAGAATTGCGTTAGTAATGTGTTTGCAGTATCTTTGAAATTGATTTTAATGACTTCTGTTGGTTTTCGTAGCTTTGTACCATGACTAAAAGAAATTATATTTGTAATAAAATACGTTCCGTTAATTTCGTGTTTGTTTCCAGAAGATATAAACATCTACTAGATCACAAGTTTTAAATTTTGAAAAATCATAAATGCTTACAACGTGCAAAATATTTTTCAAGAAAATAAATGCAGGGGTTTAAATCGCTCTCCGGGGTGCGAAATCGAAATTACTATACATTTCCACCCCTCCCCTATTTCGATCCCGAAAAAAAAATATGTCAGGAAGTAATTTTGAGTTTTGTGAGGGGTCCTGCATAATTTATGGCATGAGACGTGGTATTTTAACAAACTGCAAATTCATTTTGAAAAGAAAATTAAGTTTTTGCGTAATCATAATTACATCAATTTGGTGGAACCTACCCTAGTAAATAACTAGTATGGTAATCACGCGAGGCAAGTACTTACTGATTAGTAAATACACACACATGCTCAAGATTTGGTTGTGCCAAGCAGGTTTATGTACGATGTTTTCTTTTATCATCGATTTAACTGTAAAATATAATTACAAATACAATAAATAATACGTGCACGTTGCAATCGAACAGTCACTGGGCGCATTCGATTCGCCACGTTACCCTTTCTCTTAGAGAAGACTACCTTGAAATGTACAGCATTTCCCACTGTATCCTATTCCCCAATGTAAGTACGTGTTTCGGTAGTGAGTGCGATATTCCAGAGCCCATTCCCACCCCACCCCTCGTCATTTCCCAACCCTTCCTCCAAATCAATTCCTACATCTCAAAAGTTAGGTAGCGTATCCGGGGGCGTACCATCGTTTGTCACCGCGGACTGATGTTGGCATGTATCGCGGATGTCTATGGACGACAGTATCCACTTACATACAGTCTACAGGTGGAATGTATCGTTGTACTCATGCCGCCTTCATATTAAAAAAAAAATAGTACTTGTACTCCTATAGAAAGACCCATGCAGGCCCCAGCAGGAAGCAGAATTTTCCTAAACGCCGCGCTGACCAAGTGAATTGACGAGTCAACTCCTTTAGATGATTTAGAGAAATGAAGTGCTTATACAAAAGTTGTTGACCTTGATGAGTCGAAATATATGACATACAGCTTATATGTATTATGCTTATGACATTGGTCACGTTTTTTTTTTTTAAAAAACTTTACGTTCCTCACTTTGGAGCTACCGGACCCATTTTTCATAACTTCAAAATTAAGTGAAATATAAACCTTTTTTTATTAAGTATATCCCAAATATAGCAATTTTTCAAAATATTTTAATTTTAAGTTCACATAATGATTTCGAATATCTTAGTTATTTTAATACGTAATTAGAGTATAGAAAGATACAAATGCTCTTATTGAAAAATACAGTCCAAAATATATTCTACAAGTTTCCAAATTTTTCAGTATCCCATTGTTTAATCATTTATTTAATTATTGTGATAATTACAGGTGAAGAGATGTCACAGGTACAGTGGTATGTTTCTCTGTAATACACTCCATGAGCGTACAATGATTCGTCCACTAATAATAACGTAAGTTATAATAAAATTATAATTATAAAATTTACAGCAAAATATGAAAATAATTATAACATACTAGCAAAACCCGGCAGACGTTGTCCTGCCATAAAAGTTGATGTGCTGCAGCGCCATCTAGTGGCGAGTTACAACAAAATGGATGGCATAAAAACCTTCTCCATGAAAAAATACATATATGTGCCAACTTTCATGGTGATCGGTCAAACGGTGTCGAAGATATACCAGATATACCTCAGATATACCAACATACATTTTGATATATATTGATAATGTAATTGAAACAATACAATTATTTTATTAATTCGTCTCTAGTAAATGATTAATGTATTATTTCTTTGTATTAATGTAAGTAAAATGTAATATAGGTGTAGGTTTTTATGTAGGCCATTGGCCTAGTATGAATGAAATTTGATTCGCATGTCCTGATAGCCCGTAAGCAGGGGAACAATTATAGTGTAACTACTACTTTTCCCAATGAAATAAATTAATGTAGGTGGCAAAAAGGTGGCAATGTTTGTCATTCTGGAGTGATGTTGGCATGTATCGCCAACATGTAGACGCCCATCCACGTCTTCCGCCTTATATTATTTTTAAGAACAGTTAATATTGTTAATTATGAACATTCTTCTTCCAATAAAATAATAATGAAAAAAAAAACAATGTTTTCTTTGCAAGAATATTTATGGTTAGACTAGATATATATCAAAGTATTCTTATTTATGTATATATCAATATGTATATGTCAATGTATTAATTGTTCTCATCGTGTTTTCCATCAACAAGCTATTTGATAGGTAATTGTATAAAGCGCAAACTGCACTCACCGTTTCTCGTCCCGTACAGCGCCTGTCTCTCCAATTATACGGGTTTGTCATTGTGCAGATTGCAGCCTTTTGTTCCCTCGCCATTTTCGTATGTTAGTTTTTTGGTCTTTCTTATTTCCGCATACAATGAACAATTATCGTTATTTTTATATCTGTTGTTATTCATAATGACTCTTTTTGATTACGCGGAACAAACGACTGACTCCATATACGTATCCTATCAAAATTATCATTTAGACCAGACGAATTTGAGAAATTATGTGTAATTAAGTTATATGTATTCTGGGTTAAGGTAACTGGAATTTAGTTGTCAGAAACAAATTAATTACATAGAGCATTATTGTTTATTTTTTTAAATAAATTGCTATGTACAGTCTAACAAAATTTTCAATTATTTTTCAATGAGCTGCATCAATCGAATAATCTGGATACAACATTATCATACTGTTAGATTGAGTTGAATTCTCGGTCCCTCCTCTGGCATAGGTTTATATACCATGGGAAGGATGTGCTTACCTATTATATAGGTGCATACTTATAATGAACTTACATACTTACAAATATGTCACTATACCTAATGTTGTAATACAATATTCACTTTAACTAAATACTCGTATGTAAATAACAAGAATTACTTGAACTTTATTTTTGAAACTCCTAAAACAGAGGACACGTTCCATAAAGACCTTTTAAAAACTTCCGCATTTTTGTCAACAAAGACGGATTCATTCGGAAATAAAATGTCCAAATCATGGGGTGACAAAAAAAGTACTGACAATCAAAGTTTTTCCATTTTCAGTGGAAGAACAGCTCTAGGGCTGTGTCTTAACATTCTTTGCGAAGATTCCTACAAAACTTGAGCGAATGATGTACTGCGTATTTTTGTTTTATGGAGTTACTTTCGCTTGGAATTTGTTTAAAAGATGGTAGAAAGTGATGAAAGAGTTGGGTTTTTATATATTTGGAGACCATACGACGCTACCGCGAATTGAATTACTCTTAGTTCTAAATCATATCTTTGTCAAGGGATCAATTAATTATGATTATGTATAAGGATGCAATGGAATGCAACCAGCCCTTTCAGTATCCAGTGTTGTACATGGGCGTCCACCTTGTCACATTGTCTTGTGCATGAGTTATATGTAAGGCCATAAAACGCCACGCTGCCCAGGCCACCCATTTAGAGGTGGTGTAGGTCCTCAGGCTTTTACGATAGCCACGAGAAGAATTGAGGTGGTGATATTGTATAGCCAGTCGACACCACACGGCCACATGTATAAAGATACATAACCATAATTTCGGTAAGTATGTATAAATATATATATTTTTTTTTTTAAAGGAAAAAGGCGGCATACGAACATACAGTCCACCTAACGGTAAGTGGATACAGTCGTCCATAGATATCCGCGATACATACTAACATCAGTCCACAATGACAAACATTGGCACACCCCCGGATGCGCTGATTACCTTTGCAGATTGAGGAATGGATTGGGAAAATGGGGAGGGAGAGGATGGGATGGGAATGGGCATTGGCATATCTCACTCACTACCGAAACACGTACGCACATTGGGGAAATACGATAAAGTAGGAAATGCAGTACATTTCAAGGTTGTCTTCTGTGAGAGAGTGTCTTACGTGGCCGATCGAGTGCGCCCAGCGGCTGTGGGAATGCAGCATGCACTCCCCTTTGCCAAATAATTATAATTGTACCCTACCATTCTAAGAAAATTGTAAAAAAATGACAGATTGTCTGCCAACAAATTGTGCTTACATTGAAGCAGAAATGTACATTTGGGAATAAATAAAAGGAAATAAATCTGTACACACATATTTGATATCGGTTGTGTTTACTTTTAAGCCATGTTGTCGTCGCCTTTAAGTAGGGCGATATTTATACAATAATTAATACTATTGTATGTAACTCAAACATTTATACTCTGTTGGTGACCTTTAATAAATAAATACATGAGGAATTTTGATGAAATCCATTTGAAATAATATTCCAGTATCAATTCAACAGATGATATAGAAATCTATAAGATTATAGTTATGTAACAAACATAAAAATAAATTGTACACTAAACAGATTAAGACAATGGTATATATAAGACGATTAATCTATTCAGTATCTGCACAAATACAAATCCACGAATAACGCGACATATAAGATATATGTAACTGGGTTGTATAGCCCGGTTTGCTTTCAAAGGCTTTCAAATCACACAAAGCGAGTTTCCAGGGTCTGAACACTGCTTTGAATGGCTCGACAGGTGGTGTACAGATTAGATAACAGATGTAGGTGTATCTTCATTATATTGGGAATATTGCAAATAAACCAAAAGATCGTATAGATAGATGAAACTTACAAATATAACATACAATTTTTAAGGTATGTAAATCATGCAGCAAAAGCTTATTTAGTAGCTCAGTCAGCTCAGCAAAGGCTCAGCTGAAGTAACTGAAATAGTGTACTACATTTCCCACTTTACCCTATTCCCTAATGTACGTACGTGTTTCGGTGGAGATATTCCAGAGCCCATTCCCATCTCATTCTATCCTATCTCTCCCCAATTTCCCAATCCTCTCTCCAAATACATTCCTTCATCTCGAAAGGTAGGTGTCCAAGGACGACAGTATCCATTTAACACCTAGGTGGACTGTATACTCGTCTGCCGTCATTTTCCTATAAAAAAATAGTTAAGAATAATTTCTGCTTAATCACTGTTTTCTGCTTAATCACTATTTTCTGCTTAATCACTGTTTTCTGCTTAATCACTACTTTCTGCTTAATCACTGTTTTCTGCTTAATCACTACTTTCTGTTTAATCACTATTTTCTGCTTAATCGCTATTTTCTGCTTAATCACTATTTTCTGCTTAATTACTATTTTTTGCTTAATCACTATTTTCTGCTTAATCACTATTTTCTGCTTAATCACTATTTTCTGCTTAATCACTATTTTTTTTCTCTACTCATTTCATTACTTCTCAATTTTGCATAATATGATCTTCAACAGAGTCTGGTAAATGAAAGTTACTGTTGGAAAAGTTCGGCAAATCAATAATAAGTAATTTTATATTAATTCAAATTCATTTATTTCTGAACCAAGTTCTGCCCCCAGCCGTACAAATTGACACATAATAAATATGGAGTTATAAATATAATAAAATTACAAAATTGTACCCTCAACACAATAAAAACACAACACATTCAATTGTAAGTAAGTCAATTGTACATTTACATAAAATAATTTATATTTATATTATTATAATGCAAAACGATGTCAATAAATAAAAATGAAATTCAATTCAATATAATTCAACTCAATAATAAATAATTCAATCTCTTTCAATTATTATGCAACGATAATAATTATCGTTTCAATTATTATGCAACTATGATTATTTCAATTATTATTCAATTATTATTTCAATTATTATTCAATTATTATTTCAATTATTATGATAACTTTCAATTATTATGCAACATTATGCAACGAATTGTATTATAACTTAAAATTCGTTCACAATGTGTTAATCTGGATTACAATCTGTCTGAATTACAAACCACGTTTCAATGAATTCGAATCAACCGTTTCAATGTGACTGAGTAACAAACCTCCAAACTTTCGCATTTATAATATCAATTGGATGATGCCCCAGATGTTTAACTCGATGTTTTTCTTCACCATCGAGTTAGTGACAATTGAGAAAAAGCGATAATTGTGTTGATTATTGAAATAAGTCTTAAATGCTACTCAAATAAAAAGCCAAAAGTCAAAATTCCTCGTCTCGGGCAAAATAAACGTGTGACCATTAACATTGGACGCTCGTATGCGAGGGTTGTGGAATTCTCATTAGGTGGTGACCCCAGGGACGGAGGTGCCCTTGTGATTGTCGCAAAGGGTTAGGGAGGTCAGTATAGTTAGGGGGCCGTGGGCTAGTTACGTAGGAATGTATTGAGCGAGTAACAGCAAAGAGTCATTACATATAACATTATCTACAACATGTAAATTACCTACCATCAAACAGAAAATGTACTAAACTAAAGCATTTTATAAAATTTAATCATGTAAAATACACACAACTCCACCCAATTTTCTCTCTTTCACTCAAGCTTATAGATACACATTCATACACACACTCTCTCTCAATATTATATACATGCATACAGGAATGTAGGAATGATGTATACAGGTATACGAGACTAAGGAAGTACATAATCATAATCTAAGGAGAACGTTGAACCTCAAGGTACAGGTTTAAACAGATTTGAGGGTTACATGTTCAACTAGTAATTTGTTTAAAATTGACTACATTATAATTGTGCTACTGTATGTATTTACTGTACCAATTAGATTTTGTAAATATAAGTGTAATAATAAATATTTTCATTTAATTTCAATTTCATACATTCCTTTTATCATGCATGACTTAGTCGATATAAATCTTTCTGGTATTGTGACGTCCGAGTTAATAATAATATATTCGGAGAATAGACTGGGTACTGTTAAGAGGGAAGGAGGAAGCGGATTCAAGAAATAGGTATTGTTACAATTTGTGGCTATGCAACTTCCTTGGGAGAAAGTAACAGATTATAGCTATAATCATTCGAGAAAATTGTGGTTTCGTATTGCCCTGTTTTCCAAAAAAAATACATTTTTTTAAGATTTACATTAAAGAAGAGAAACTATTCTCTATGTCGGTAAGTTTCGCTTTTTAAATAAGAATTGTTAAATTTGCACTTATTTTTTGCAGCGTTTAACGACGAATTTTTTTGGTTAGTGACATATCTGACATGGTAGATGTCTGTAACATATTTTATATTATTTGGGGAGCTGGCAGTATTTCTATTAGAATATAATTTCTATTAGAAAGAATTAAAATGTCCCAAACCAGTAAAGTTTCCTCTATTAAACAATTAGTGTAATTAAACATGCGTAATATGTCACTTAATATGTATTCCAATCAGTTACAAGTGACATTATATAATTCTAGATTAGACTATGAAAAATAAATTGCGTGCAAAATTATTGGACGCTACTTCAAAAGCAACGGTCTTATGATTCGGAAAAATATAAAGTTAAAAGTTCGTTTAAAACCTGGTATAAAATTTAAACCTGGTACAAATGTCGATATCCGATTTTAACTTATTGTAAGCATTGCAAAAGCGTCTGACAAATATAATTTTTGCGTAATTGTGTTTAAAGGTAGCTTTAAACTACGTGAAACAGATATTTACGACGACTATTGAAAAGAGGACAATTCAGAGAAATTTGACTATGTAGACGTGAAGAATAATCGATTTTCGATTTAACAATTTTATTCAAGAACATTAATTTTCTCACATTTCGTCGTGTATCCAGTATAAGTACATACTTAATCAAAGTAATAAACATAAAAAAAAACGGTCAAAAATACAGTATTTTACAAATTTATTCTGTATTCGCTCTATATCGTGATATTACAAAATAATTTCTATATCCCTATTGAAAGAATTCAGGGAAAAAACAGGAGAATATATTTGTATGGACAAGATGTTGCTGTTGTGGAAGCCACTTCCACTTGTGGAAGCGGCAAGTTTAAACTCACAGCTTGTAACACGCCAATCAGACCAATCAAAAAAGAGAAACTTAAGATAATGGTTTACAGTTTTTTTTTAATAAGCTTGCTGCGTTAGCTCGGGTCATAAAGGTTCTTTAAGAAAGAATACGAGTCAGCCCTCACTTTAGCATTTTTGATAAATTTATTTATAGCACAACTACAAAGAACAAACAGAAGAATAAACCATTTTGTCTGTCAAAATGCATGGTTTATTGTAAGGGGAGCGTGCACGCTGTATTCCCACAGCTATTGGGGGCATTCGACTGACCACGTTACTCCTCTCTCAAAGAAGACTGACTTGAAATGTACTGCATTTCTTACTTTTCGTATTTCCCCGTATTGTATATACGTGTTTCGGTAGTGAGTGAGATATGCCAGAACCCATCCCATCCCATCCTATACTATCCCTTTCCATTTTCCCAACCCTTTCTCCCAATCCATTCCTCAATCTGTGAATGTAGGCAGCGCAGCCGGGGGCGTGCCGACTTTTGTCATTCTGGACTGATGTATGCCAACATGTATCGCGGATGTTTATGAACGACACTTACCATCAGGTGGACGGTCAGGTGGTCTACTGCCTTTTTAAACAAAAAGTGACAGTTTGTTGGCAGGGCTCGTGTTCTCAATTAATTATCACATTGGTTTTTACATTTTTTGTTATTACATCAATCATACATATTATATTATACACAGTTTATCTTTTCTAGGTATCTTTTCACAAAAAATAGACACACATTTTTCCTTTCGTGCGATTTGTTTAAATACCTATTCGGTATTTAAGTATTCTAATGAGTAAATAATAAAATGCGCTGTATCTGAAATTATTGAAAGATTGTGCTTGTTAAATACATTCTTTAACCATATAGTTTTCTGACAATTTATTAAGTATCGTCTGACTGACGTCGTACTGACGAACCCTTTCTCCAATAAAATTATTAGGTATATTTATTTAGTTATACATAGCAGAAGGTAAAATTATACCTAGATATATAGTTTTGCTATATTTTCCAAAACCAATGCATACGTTCTTTATAACGATCACTCTAAGAATTACACAGCATACCAGCTCAGAACCCGCTCATTTGAGAAGAAAAAATATATTATTATTACTATTACGCTTCGCTAACATTTAATTAATGTCCTGTTACATCCTTACATTTTATTACAATTAATAAAAATCAATGCGTACATTCTACATTGCATGCGTACATGCTTTTGGATCAAAATATATTTCTTTTCCACTAGCACATTGCGGTGGATTCGTATACAATCTCTTTTACGTACCCTCTCTAAATTATTAAACATAAATATAATTTAAAAAAAAAACTGAATAAATAAATAGCACTTATGGAGCTGTTAAGAAGGTAAACTGAAGGTAATACAAGAAACTTCCAAAACTAACTTGTAAGTACGGTCCAAGATCCGCCTATAAAATAACCATCGACTCTAGATAAGATATTTAATATGTGCTAACCTTAAGACGGTTATACGGTTATAACTAAACAATAGACAGGATAGCTGTAAAACAACCTAAAACTTTGTTAGTTGAAACTACGGACAAGTTGCCAAACGCACAGAAGTATTATTGCAAGTTTGTTAAAGGCCTCTTGTTACACCAATACGCGTCAGTATTTTATTTTAATATTTGAGAGAGGAAGGGTTCACGCTGTAATCCCGCAGGCGCTGAGCACCACCACGGATCAAATTACCACTCTCTCATGGAAGACTACTTCCAAATGCATTTCCCATCTCTATCCCATTTCCTCCAATATACGTACGTGTTTCAGTAGTGAGTGAGATGCACTGACTACTTCTCATAGACTGATACATCTCACTACACTGATATAAGTGATATGTGTATATATGTGAACGTTATTTGTACTGCACCGGCTTCCTATTAGTGGACTGTATGTACCGATGTCGTTGCCGGTACGGTTGTTGCTTGCTGTATACACTGGTTTTTTCTTCAGGATGCCAATACAAACATTTCTTCTATTTTCTTGTTTATTGTTCAACTGTACAACTCGCAATGAATCTACGGACATTTGTTCCTATATTTATATAATTTTCGCTTAGTATGTCGACCAATCAGAGAGCTTGTTTCAATTCTGTCGTTCAATGACAGCGGCTACATTTCTCTGTTAATTCCGGCTTTCTGATTGGTCGAGCAAAAAGACAAAATTTTGATCTTTATTTACTAAACAATTTGTACTTTACGGCTTATAATTATAATATTAACTAAAATATGTAATCTGCGTAATAACCAATCAAACGATAACAATGTTACTCGTAACTATTAAACCAATACTACAAGAAAACTTAAATAATAAAATTATGGAATCTATACAAACAAAGACTTAGAACTATTGTCACGTCGGTCGTCCCGAACATTATGTATATTGATATGTACGTATTATATGTAATTTTAATAACCCGTCATTAAAATTTTATTTCCTCTCGACCCTAAAGTTGTCTGACAGATATCGCTAAAGCGATAAAACCGCCTTTTGTGCATTTCACATGTTACAATGGCCGTTACTGTCTTGTTTTGTTTAAGTGTACAATTAAGAGCTTTATCTATCTATACTCGTATCTATATATCTATAAATATCTTATATATAGACCTTTGCTCGCTTTGTATAGTACCTATTTGTCCAAATATAATTATTGTTGTCATACGGTGTAATACCCGGCCCATACTGACGCGTGTCCCTTTTCATTAGTCTAGTTCGGTTTACAGCCCTGTATGAATAAAACATACAAAGGGTTACGATCAATTATTTAGTAGTTGTTTGCAGAAGGGGATAAAGTGGCGTCTATGAAACTCGGTGCCTAGTACAACACAAATGAACGCAATACAATATGTTCCTTCTTCACTATAAACTTCTTTATTAAATGAGTTATTTCATGAAAATACCTCAGTTCACGTCTATTGACGTCTTACTTTGATACGTGGACTCTATTTGAGCACAAGTCTTCATCATTAGTTGTTGATAGTGGCTAGATAATAAAAACAGAAAATTGGATTTATTGGTTGGTATTTATTTTTCCGTTGTCAACGACATGTTATAATAAAGTTGGGAAAAATCTATCTAAATATATCCATAAAAATGCGACATACGACAATACGACGCAAGAACAGTTTCCCGCCAGTCAGAAAATTGCCAGATACAAACACTTTCCTATGCAAACATTGCCCTAACTGTGCCTTGAAGTTCGCACAGTTACGTTCCGGTAAGCGTGGGGTGGACCGATCACTTGAAGATATTATGTGTGGTTAGCGGCCTTGGACTCCCTCAAGGCTAGACACGACATATATAGGAACATACACTGGATACAGGTTTCTGCTTATATTCAGTAGCAGAGAAGGCCAACGGTATAGACAGTTCTAGAATAGGACCACTTCATTCCACTTCCTCCTGTGGATATATAAAAGACAACTAAGTGATAACACTGCCGCTACCAAAATCCCTGAGGAACTACACAACCTCTAAAAGACTCGCCAACCCGCTTGACCAGCGTGACGATTCATACATCCCTCATGCAGAAGAGAATGTGTATGAAGAGGTCCATATTCAGCAGTCGACGTTAGGCTATTTTATAGTTATCAGATTAAAATAAATATATGCTCATAGAAGTCGCGAATAACCCGTATACATAACAACAATTTGATTATGTTTACTTCGTCACTCGGGGGGCTTCAAAGGGTGTTCTGTATGTTTGGCACGTCGGTAATTAGTACGTGAATTATGTCCAAATTGAATGCTATTTGAATACGAGATTGATATACCTAGTAGTACCTACCTATAAGTGAAACTAGGATTAATTCAAGTACTTATTCTTGTCTTAACCTAAATCCATCTCTTTAGCTACAAGTTACATATTATCATTTTATTCAAACCAAAAAATCGTCTTATTACCATCGACGTTTCTAGTGGGTCGATCTGTGTTTAGCTACATCAGCTGTAGTGTGGTTTATTCCTTTTGTTCCACGGCGTTATGTTGAGCTAGGTATCCTATTTGATGTCGCACCTAGGGTTTCTGAAATTAACTAATTTTGGTTCAGGGAAAAAAAGGTCGAGAAATTGGGAAATTTATAAAACACCTAATTGTAGTTATACGCAGGTACAAACTGGCGATTCTAGCTCTTCTCTTTTCTCAATATCGGAAAATACAGTAACCAGGAATCAGGAATCTGGTAAAGAACTTATCTCTCTTGTGTTACAGTGTAGTGTTTCCGATAAGAAATGCTAACTGTTGAGGTGAAAAGGGTGCCCATTATTTTCTATACATTTTGATTTTGTTTCTAAATAGTGACGAGAGTAAGAGAATTGAGTGCTTTGAGGGCGAGAGAGCACGTTGCAATCTAACAGCCGCTGGGCGCGCTCGACTGGCCACGTTACCCCTCTCTCACAGAAGTCTACCTTGAACTGTACTGCATGGTCCATGGTCCGAAATGACGACTAAAATAAAATAAGCAAACATGTGCGTTTAGAGACCATTTCAATCATAAATAAATATCTACTGTTCAATCATCAAGGTGAGCACATTTAAGGAATTGGATGAATGTTTCATCTTAAAGTTTTATACAAAATAGTTGTATGCTCCGTTTGCGACCACAATGCAATCCATTAACATATTTCTTGTTTCGGATCTGTACCCAAAATTAACCTTCATTAACCTTACAACCCTATACACATGCCGCATGCAAAGAACAATCAACATTAAATATTTCACATACTGCTTTTTACAGCAAGATTTTTATGGAATATTATTACACTGTGGCGTCGTTTAATAATAGGGTTGGCACAATCTGTAAAGTCACTAATTTGTCTCTCAAGTCAGAACAAGGGGCAAATTTAATTTGCTTAATCGGCCAAATTTGTTAACACGATTCGAGAGTCCGACTCAATGATTAAACTCGTTAGGACAGGATTATAAATTTTGTCATTTATTTATTGTCTTAAGGCGCTTATAGGGCTTCATTTGCTAAGCTTATTTGTCGTGGAGTGATGAATATAAAAAAAAATAATTGAGATTAATTTTTATCTGAATAAAGTAAGAAAAGGAACAACAGACAGAAAGCGTTTATGCTGCCGCAATCACAACACAGTCTTGACTTCAAAAGGAATAAGTATAGAACGTTAAGTGTAAGTGTAGAATGAAGAGAGTCGAGGGCACCTATTCTGAGCTCTTATCACAGTCACTTTACTCTATCGAAATGAACTGACCTGTAATTTCGTATTATGAACGCCCTATTAACAAGTCAACAAACGGTCACGTGATCGTTTCCAATTCACCCGTGTCACAGCGCAAGTCATCTTTAACTGTGTGCCTGCGAAACAACACTGTTTTACCTGAAACTCAGAGACGTCCGGGCATTAATTAAGGTTATTAGATATAAAAGTAAAATATTATCTGATTGAAATATTTTCTGAATATTTTAATCAAATAAATCTGAATATATTTTATCAAGACACTAAGTAAAACCAACCAGATGTAACCAACCAGGTGGTAAATCTTTACCATCTCATCACACTACCATTTACCTATATAACCTAAATATAACCATATCTTTTCCAATTCAGTTGATGTTTAAGAAATCGTTGCCTAAATTCAAGAAAGATGTACTTGAGAGACTGTTCTCAATCTCTCAAGTACATCTGAGCCCGAGAGACGTCAATTGTAGGATAAGTAGATTATTTTAGTTTCATTTACATCTGGTTGGTTTTACTTAGTTCCTCCATATACTTCCTATCTTCATCGCTTTATAGTTTTTACACAATTTTCATTCTTACTATTTATTATACGTATATTTAGGCGGCCTTAAATAGCTTTACACTTGATATACGGACAATGTTAACGAGTAAATAGTCGTGTGGTAAACAGGACAGATGAATGGTGGAGTGTAAAGCAGTACCTATGGATGTGTGTTTAAATATGAGCTTCAAATCTATTTCATTCTCACTTCTCACAATAGTAAATCTGTATGAAACGTTATGAGTGTAGAATATACACATAACGTTACATCTATAGACTTTTTGCATTAGTTTTTGCTCATACCAAATAAAGTTTATTAATTAAAAGAGAACAGATGCCAAAATGAATTTTAAAAACTTTGTACGATGAAGGAATTCATTAAATACTTATAAAAGGCTTTTCATTTTGTGAAGCCAAGAACAAAAAGTTAAATTTAAAAAGTCTTATAGGTGCCAATCGGAATTTTAAAACGACCTGTATATGAAAACTAACCTTTGGCCCACGGCTCCGCTTGTGTGGTACGTACGAGTAGACTGATCTCTTGTATACTAAAAGCATCCAAAGTAAATAACCTATTTGATATTGAACACCGAATAAATCAGTAATCAGTAAAGGAACAGACAGAGAAAAGGACAGACATTGCTTTTTATAAATATAGAGATGATGTTAATCTCTAATTAAAATTAAATTTGTATATTTAACTATTATAAATATATTTATCTGTGTGTCATCACACACACAGCTAAAGCTGAACTGGATCCAGAGTTGTCATTTTTTATTATAGAAAAAGGCGGCAGTCCTCCTGTTGGTAAGTGGATACTCGTCCGTAGACATCAGCGATAAATTCCAACATCAGTCCAGAATGACGAACGTTGCAAATGGGGAGGGATGGGAAAGGATGGGATGGGAATGGGCTCTGGCATATCTCACTCCCTACTGAAACACGTACATACATTGGGGAAATACGATAAAGTAGGAAATGGAGTACATTTCAACGTAGTCTTGTGTGAGAGAGGGTTGTACGCCCAGTTTTAAATATGTATGTTTTGTCTTTGCCTTTGTAACTGTAGTGTCCTGTAACTGTGTTCTGAATAAACGTCTTACCTATCTATGTGTGCAGCGGTGTTCCACATCTGCGTTCTAAGTCAAATGCCGTATTAATACAAAGTCGAAGACAAAATTCTTTATTTACGACACAAACGTCTCGAATCTGACTTAGCTGATTTATGGTCTCACAAAAGCAACGTATTTCTCACAAAACAGTGAATATAAATCATAGCGCAGATGGCGAAAACGGCACACTGGATGTTTTCTGGCGATTTTTTCCTGAATGCCGCGCGTACATACGGCGTGGTCTTGTTACATGGTTGTTATTCATAAATTAATTTTTTTATACTATTAGCAACACCGGCTACGTCATCTGTTTCCCGCCAAAAAAAGAACATTGATGAGGGAGCTCGATAGATGACGTAAAAACCGAAATGATACGCGGATTGGCATTCATGTCTCTAACGTATAATCATCTGTTATTCGCGTAATAAGATAATACATATATAAAAAAACTGTCGAACCAGTGTGTCTGTACATTGAATATATTTATCAAAAACTGATTGCGGACAATGAAGCAAAACTATCAGAATACAAAAAGACGATTTTGAAAATTTTTGTCTGTCTGTCTGTCTGTTCCAACACGCTAATCTCCAAACAACTACTGAACAGATTTTCATGGAGTTTCCATAGGTTGATTAAGCTTAGCTTGGCGCTTGGAATAGGTTCCGTTTCATCGAAATTGGCCGACGACGGGAAGAAAATATATCCCAATTTAGATTTTAAAAATTAGAATTCCACGCATACGAAGTCGCGTGCACAGCTAGTAAGGTAAAAATAACCTTACCTTATTTCTGTATTAAGTTTAGTTCACAATAAGTAACAATGTATTAAGTTAATTTTGTTCACAATACCGATCTAAATACATGTGTTAGATAAATCTATTATACGACAAAAGTCATGATAGTTTCAAATTTTCAGGTATAATTCAGTAGTTATAACAGTGGTATAAATTAGTTATAAAGTAAAAAATTAAAAATACTGCAATGCTATTAATTTGCTACAGAATCGATGTTAGTGTTCATAATTTTCGCATTATCGCCCTATGTTTATAACCGAACGTGTCGAATTAATAGTTTTTAAAAGTGTTAACGACGGAATAAAAAACGATGTAAAAACTAGGGTACTTATATATGTATAGCTGATAGTTTCGCTTGTATAGTTGTTTCTCTTTAGTGTCTTATAAATATATGAAAATGTATGAATATCTCTTAATATCGTTAGGTTTACACTATTTGTATAATGTCCGTTTTATAACTATGTATTGTGTAATTGATATTAAAATGATCTCTAGTGTGTCTTTTATTACCCTATTAGGATAATTATTGGTGAATAGGGTAAGTAGGGCATGCTAGGGATAAGTTGTGGGCGCTATGGCGTTCGGGGAACAACTGAGCGCTCCGCCACCTGGCGGACGAATATAATATTTATAGTCCTGAAGCGGGGGACGGGGTTACGTAAATATGTCGCGCAAACCGCACACCCCGTCCACTCGAAACCGAACGTTATAGCGTCATGATCTTATTAGATCCCTCTTAGGCTAGTTTACATCTAAGTTTTATCTAATAAGAATCCTATAAGAATCTTGTAAATGTATAAAAATGTATAACTGTGTCTTGTATGAATAAATGATCCCCCGCGGGGTAGCGGGAGGGGTACACATGTAGAAAAGTAGAAGGGGAAGCCAAAATGGAATAAAAGACGGACCATTTTGGGCTTCCGCCATTCCAACGCGACCGGTGACTCTTGAAAGGCCACTAGGGCCACAAGAACTATACATACACGATGTTGAGGCAATCAGGTTTTTTATTCGGTAGGAGTCCGACACTACCTGGTACCACCTAGGCTGGCCCAGCCAGACTAGATGGTACCAGGTGTCCCATGCAGGATTTTTCCTGATTGTCTCTCCTAACAAAAAAAAAAAAAAAAAAACTTCCGCCATTCCGATCAGCCATTCCGATCAGCGGCACCACTCCGAACACTACAAACGGTCAACCAAGTGACTAGGACAAGTAGTAGAACAACAAGTACCTCTGCCCCCTGCCCCCGGCTCTGCTGATATTATCGAAGACAAGAAATAAGGCGTTATTATTGTTTAACATCCTATATATACAGTCCACATCCCCCGGCGACCTATAAGGTTGTAGGACAATACTGTCCTCTATCTATTAAGAGATTGTAGTAGACAAAAGTGTCCTCAACAAAAAGTTTAATAAAATAACTACATGTTCGCCATCTTTGTGTGTGTCTCAATATTGTCCATTTTTGGTGATTTTGTGGTATAAATGATGTTGATTGGTGTCTCTCATAGCTTGAAATTGTGTAAATGAGCTTACTATAGAAATGATCTTATGGAGTGAGATCTTAGAAAGGAGCCGTCCGTCCGTCCGTCTGTCTACTGTTCGCGATAGGTCAACTTGGCAATTTTTTAGTGAAGGGACACTGAGAACTGTAGTTATCGATATTTTGAAATTAAAAAAATTACTTAATATAAAAATGTTTATTATAACATTACAACTCGATTGATAAAATTATGTTTGTAGCGCCTAATTAACATTAAGTTGGTATGAATTATTTTTGCGTTCCAACTCACAATTCTGTAATACTTTTCTAGCTAATTCCTGTGGGTATAAACGGTCGTTTTTTCACGGCCGAGCAATCTATATTTGGACCACTCAAGTCATTTGAAAAGTCATTATAGTTTATCTATCTTCAAAACGTTTTATTATAGACGTGATATAAGTGCAGAAAGGTTATCGATCGGTGTTTGCGTGAGCGCAATGTGTACGATATTGTGTACAACACTGAAGGCAGGCAGGGCAGCACGGGCGCCGCGCGGGTGTGTGAGATGTGCCCCCCCGCACGACCCAAGCGTACATATCCAAGCGTATATATCTATTTAAATTTTTGTTGAAAATTCGCTTCGTGTGGTTGCGCTGAGTTTCGACTATGTACATTTCGCGTGTAAATATTAAATTTCTCCTTATCTACGTGTTCGATGTGCTTCTGTTAGCCTAAATTAGTATTTATTGAGTAAAGATAATATCTAAGGATAGTCATTTATTGGCTAAGAATTTATATAAATTTAAGCAAATTTCAAAACTTTTTGTATTTAATTTTTGATGTAGGGCGCATTAACGGATGAAATTATCAGCATTATCTGCATTTTAACCAATTGAAATGAAATTTGTCAGAAAAATAGTTTGGATCTGTTTATTTATTTACTTCTTTTTGCACTATATTGTACAGAGGCGGACTTAATGCCCTATTAAGGCATTCTCTACCGTTGTATAAAGGCGAAAAATGAAATTCGTTTATCTGTATTTCGGTAATTTCGAAGATGAGTCAAATCGATTTAATACTTCCAAAATTATGACGTCGTAAACTTTTCAAAAATCACAAAATAATTTAGACGTCTATTATACATACAAATTATATACAATACATTGGATAGGATTCGTAAAGGTCTACAATTGAACAACTACAATTGAATTCGTTTGAACACTTTTGTTACGAAATACCTATATGAAATATATATGTATATGTCTGCTATATGCTAACAGCGAAATCTGCTATATGTCTGGCGCTGCCATGAGACTTTTATATTCTCAACTCGATACAATAGGATAGGATGGGAATGGGTGTCTCGATTCCTCTTAGTTGGATGAAATGGGATGGAATTTGTGCTCTAGTAAATCACTCCCGAAACACAGTAATAAATTTGACGGTAGTCTTAACCTGGTCTCATATAGCCACCACCAGCGAACATCAAGACGGCGGTCCATCTGACCCGAGAGTATCCCATCCCACACTGCGCTTCCCGGTATATGATAAATACACGACTAGTTAATAATTATACAATTAAGAAATTTTCGCATGCCTAGATTTAGCATCTATTTGGAAATTTAGTTCAAAGTTTCTAGCTCCAGCGGTTTAACTCCGAGATATTCGATGTTGATGGAGACAGACGGGCGGACGACAAAGTGGGATTAACAGGATTTCCGTCCTAGACTCACGGTCGGCGGGTTCCTAATTACATTATGCAGACAGATAGATGTAGAGAGTGTCTACTAGTGAATAGAGGTAGGTGGAAACTGGGGTTGAGAAACTTAGGGTTTATTATAAGTCGATCGCTTCGATCGTATATATTTTCACCTGCATGTGAAAATATATACCATAATCCGTAATCAGACCTTTAATCGTAGCATTTTCAACTATTTTCTTACAATAAACTTTTCCATTCATCACCACATTTAGAGTCCAATAGAATTATATGTTTAAATTGCATTATTTAAAAATAGTTCCTTTTTTAGTAATCAATTTTAAGAATATTAAAACCTTATTATGGTACTTTATAGCAATTAGTATTTTTTATTTTAAAGTCAAAAAATGTTTATGTAATAATATACGCGTAATATTCTTTGTTTCGTTAGTTTATATATTGGTGGATTAGTATATGATACAAAACAATAAAAATCATTGTAATTGTTTATGACAAAAATCAATTACCATTTTTGTTAGTTTTTTTTTCTAAAATTATTTTGATGAAATGAGTCGTTTAATAAATTTCCCGCCATATTTTTGGGTGGATTCAGTCACCATACGGTTAAAAAACTATTAAAGTATAAAATAAGAAAAATATGCGATATTCTGTATTAATGCAATTTCACCTTAGAAATTAACTTTACTGAACTATTACGTAAAACAATAATATGATCTGTGCATATAAATTTTAAATAAATTCAAGTTTTATCTATCATTCGTAAATCATTCCTGGCTTCTCCTATCAAGGTTCGAGGTGTCCACACATGATAAATGACAAAGACACGGATGGCAGTTACTTCATTACCGTGGCTCACCTCCCCTCGTAAAAATGGGTGGGAAATTATTTTATGGGATCCAGGCTTTGAGGTAAATCGACTCGTGATGAATTTGATTTATGTGGAGACTTTTATAATAATAAACACCGCAACAAACTTATATTAAGAACAGATATATATATATATATATACATATATATCGTTATATATATATATATATATATATATGTAGTGTTTATTGTTATAAAATAATGTGCGGTCAGGGGACCCCCCGTCAGGAACGAAGATCCTCACGCATTTTTTTTTAAACTCCGAATGTAATTCTAAGTAAAATCTGTATAGTTCATGTATTTTTTTTTATTTTGTCTCATATTTTCAATGCAAATAATTTAAAATAAGGAATCAAATCAAAAATTTATATTATACAACCGGCCATGCACTAATCTGCACGTCTGTTATTCTGCTCGAGTCTCGCTCTCAATACTCGCACGCACACACACACAGAGAAGAAAAAAGGCGTATGGAGGGGGTAAAAATCTTATGTGACGTTAAATTTTCTCTCGAATCACGCCTACCGCAAGCCGCGTAAAGGAACTTCGTTCCAAAAAGTCTTTAATGACTTTATAATATAAGTTTATAATAAACACCACACACTAAATTAAAATGCGGACTTTTGGTGAGAACTCGAAAAATGATACAAGTTTTACACTTACCATGTAATCGTCAACTGCATGAAAGGAGCCAAAGATCGTGAGACTTGGGAGTCGTGGGAGAGAATAGGCTGATGGTATGGTAGTGGTTGAAAACAGTAATTAGTCCTTTTATCGTCCACTTTTGAATATAAGCATCCCCATCCACTTTGTCGTGCGCATGAGTCATCGATATGGGAATATGGTAGACTAGATGACACATCATACGTTCTTATCAAAGAAACCTGATCGGCAATTTCTCTTTAAGCAGATGAGGAGGTGTTCATTAAAAAATCAAATTAAAAGCTTAAGTACTACGTAATAAGAATGTTTCATTTTCAAAACACCTGTGAATTAAATAATTCGAGAGCCATGAACCTAGAACGCTATTAAACTCTAACGTACGTGGCCCTACGCCGCGCTGGTCAAGAGGATTAGTAAATCCTCTCTTTGGAGATTGTGTAGATTACTCATAGCTTATGAAAGCGGCTTTATTATCCTTTAGCTGCCTTCTACGACACTGCGACTTCCACAACTGGAGGGGGAGAGTGCACGCTGCAATCCAACAGCCGCTTAGCGCACCCTCTCTCACAGAATACTACCTAGAAATGTACTGCATTTCGAACTTTATCATATTCTCCTATGTATTTACTTGTTTCGGTAGTGAGTGAGATATGCCAGAGCCCATTCCCATCCTATCCCTGCCCACGTCCCCAACCCTTCCTCCAAATCCATTCTTTCATCAACAAAGGTAGGCAGCGCATCCGGGGGCGTGCCAAAGTTTGTCATTTTGGACTAATGTTGGCATGTATACCGGATGTCTATGGGCGACAGTATCCACTTACCACCAGGTGGACTGTATGCTCGTTTGCCACCTTCTTTCTATAAAAAAAAACTCACGGTAAGAGATGGCGTGGTATTATTCTATAGCCGGCCGACATTACAACCACACACACACGACATCATGGCCTTGAAAATGGCCATATATCACTCATACACAAGACAATGTACATGGAAACGCCTATTTCTAGCAGCGGACCACTAAATGATTGGTGACAGTGATGGATATAAATATGGTATCATATACATAATTATATAAATATACTTTCAATTCGTTTTTAAGCAAAATACAAATAAACAAGCTACCGCCCGGGATAATAAGAATATTTCAGCACTTTTTATCAATCCAATAGTTTCGCGTTGAACCCAATTCGAACCGTTGTCTCGCGAAATAATAAGGGTTCCTGCTGACTGGAGGTAGTGAGATTTTCGCCCCAAAATGGGGATATCGTAAAATTATGTGTTTATTGTCTTATCACATTTTCGCTGCAAAGGGATAGATGAAAATGTTTTTTTGCTTATTTTGTGCTATATTGGCTATTGTGGGGATACTTATCTAATAGGTGCTTATAACTAAGGGCAAAGGTCCATTTTAACAATAAATATGGGGTTACTGGTGGTATAAACCAAGCGTTTCGATAGGTCTTTAATAAACAGATTACAGCCTTCGAGATAAGGTTAAGGTTTAATGTTTCGCATAAGGTTTCGAAACCGAAGGGAATAAAATCTTAATTGGTGCTGATATTCTTATAGTTATGTTCATTACCGCAGAAATGGGATTCATATTATATTTCGTAGGTAGTCCTTACGTTGTTAGACATTTCTGCGGCAGCATTGGCAATCACCAGAAGAGCATTTTCCAAACTTCCAAAAATGTAAAACGCCAGGCTAAAAGTGAAACTGAAATATTTCACGTTTTATTGACTTTCCCTTCGCAATGTGGCAAAAACATTTTTTGACTGCATAATATTATTAACAACGTCTCTAAATGCATAAAATATAAAACATAAAAGATCTGTTTTTCTATTTGACCTTTTCTCTGTGATCGCATAATTTGAATTCTACTGGACGCATTTTACGATTTCGCCACTGAGTTGTAGGTTACTTATTACGAAAATTTAAGTGTAGGTATACAACGATCTTTTTTAAAGGCTTAGTGTTTAATGTGTGTACTACGCAAGCGAAACCGTGGAAAAAAGGGCTTGTATTCAATAATTTTCTTATTTGGAAATATGTATATTTCGAATATTTACTCAGAAGCAATCACAACGAAGCACATGTTGGTAAAACGCCTTAAAGTTTCAAAATAAATATTTATAAATAAACCAATTTGTAAACAAAATTACCAAATTTCTACTAAATAGCGTCTTAACCAAATAGTCATTGACAAAATGAACAGATTAAATAAATTTGAAATCAGTAATCCCCTCTATTATACGCTAGTGTTGTCAAAAGTTGGAAATCGATAAAATAAAGCCGAAACTCTCGGTGCTACCGGTGCAGCCACGTATTGAATTGGAGTATGGTCTAAGTCAAAGGTGATTAATACTGGAAGATCAGGTTAGGCCCCATATGGAGTACTGCTCACATCTCTGGGCCGGCGCACCGAAATATCAATTGGACTCATTTGACTCCATCCAACGACGTGCTGTTTGAATTGTCGACGATGCCACTCTCACGACTCTCTCTCTAGAACCCTTTAGTGTTCGGAAAGACGTTGAGTCTCTCTGCGTGTTCTACCGCCTGTACAATGGAGAACGCTCTGAAAAAATATTCAACATAATTCCCCCCTCGGGTTGCTACAACCGCAACTCCCATCACAGAAGTGCAGTGCATCCGCATTTCCTCGATACGGAGGTGTCGCGTACTGTTCGGTCCAAAAACCATTCAATACCACGAACGCGTGTCTTTCCATTTCGCTGCGATATGGGTTTCTTCAAGAAAGTTGTGAAAAGGATTTTGCAAGATCGGTGGTGTACCCGCATACCTCCTGGTGTTGCAGGTGTCCATGGGCGGCGGTAACACCATCACGTGGGACCGCTTGCTCCTCTGCCTACTTCCCTATAAAAATATCTCACTCTATACCGAAACACATATGTAAATGTCAAGGCTATGTGTGTCGATGTTGGTGATTTGGTCACCAGTGGACAGTAAGCCCGTCCTTCTAAAATAACATTATACGACTTAGAATAAAATCGTAGCGTTCGCGTTGTTTAAAACCGGGAACTGAACTTATTTGTTAATAATAATCTTAATGCAAACAAACGCATATGCTTAAATAGTAGATACTTCTTTGGTTTTCTTTTCTATTTATTAAGATTTTTGTAAATATAATTTATTAATGTAAACATAATATATTTATGTATGTGAAGTCTTCCTTATTGAAATGAAATAAACACATACCATTCCATTCCGTTCCGTAGTAAAAAACATTTTCTCCAAATTACCGTGCCACTTCAAATGAAGAGATGAAAAGTTTTTCTCAATCTTAAAATCGAACAATATCGTTTAAAATTATTTATTTAAATCGCTCCTTAAAAGGTGGTCCGCTAATTTATGGGACCGAAAATATTCCTCTGACTTCTCATATCTTACGTCTTGCCTTAAGACACAAGAGACGTTCAGATTGGTAGAAAACGGGAGCTAAGCCTGGACAGGTAGGGATAAGTCTTCACAGGACGCCCCAAGACCGTCTAAGCCTGAAGAACAAGGGGTTGCAACGATTGATATTTTTTTCACAGAAAAAGTTGTTTGGCTTGAGATTTTTTTTATAGTCTTTATTTGTTATATTGTATGAATTAATGTAATTGCATTATTTAGGGAAAGGGAGAGTGTAATCTGCAACCCCACAGCCGCTGGGCGCATTCGACTGGCCACGTTACCCCTCACTCACAGAAAACTACCGTACTGCATTTCCCACTTTATCCTATTCCCCCAATGTACAGTCAGTACACGTGTACGCGTGTACCTACAATGTACAGGCTAATGTACCCAAACCCATTCAATTCTATGGTAAGCTCTAGATTAAGGTACCGTTGGGTATAGGTTTGGAAAAATCGATATCGAGTTTTTCTCGTCCCACCACTATCACAGTAAGCAAACTTGAGTCGTCTTGAAGGCTATCAGCTACGAACCTAACCGGGATCTCATAAAATTATTACTATAAACACACCTGCTGGCTTAAACATATGACTGTGAGTTAAGCGGCAATATATAGCGGTTCGCAGCCACTATGAGCGGATTATATGGAGTAATACCGACTTATTGTCGCTGGTTTATAATTTGTGGCAATGTTGGTTTTTGTAAGCGAATCCTCATTGCTCACAGCAATGTTTTGGCAATGGTTCTGATAACGATTTATATTTTGAGAAATATTTTTTTTTTTAAATAAATAACGCCACACTCAATGGCGTACAATAGGATTCCGTGTCGTGGCTCCAGAGATACACACAAAGATAAAGACAAATATACTCCAAGATCCGAACAAATATTTGTATTTAAACAAATGAATGTCCGACCGGAAATTGAACCCGAGACCTTTTGCGCAGCAAGCAGGGTCCATACTATTAAAAAATTCAAAAATTTAGTAATGGGCTCTGTCATTCAAAATTACTATATGTATTTAAAAAAATATATGTACTGACGGCTTCGTTACCATTTTTATACGTATAGATTGTATTATTTATAGTTCAATTCTTTATACAAAAGTATACCAATATACTATACCAATATTACCAATATTAAATAGTTTTTATGACTTGTGGTGTCGGCCGTCTACACAACAAACACGGGGACAACAAAGGCTACCACCAGCCCTGAGGAACACCACCACTAAAACAATGAACTCGCCAACCCGCTTGGCCAGCGCGTGCAGCGTAGTGTATCATGGCCATACGGGCTGTACGTACGTACGTGCAGCCCTCGTACAGTACAAACATTAAAAGGTCCGTGTGGATACTGAAAGGATTGGTTGCATTGCATCACTGCGTATATTGAACGATTGCATTTATTTGAAACCACTTACTACGTCGCCAGTGCCACTGTAGAACAACCGCAAGCCGTCTGCATACCGCAAAACAAATCCTGGCTTGTGGGAATTTGCTATGTATACCGCAAGCATTTGCGGTTGAGAAGCTAATCGTGTTCGATCCACGTATTAAACGTACGAGGATTTTCCTTTACGAGCCTTTGGAGGTATAGGAATGGATTTGGAGAAAGGGTTGGGAAAATTGGGAGAGATAGGATGGAAATGGGCTCTGGCATATCTTACTCACTACCTAAACACGTACGTACATTAGGGAAATAAGATAAAGTGGGAAATGCGTAACGTGGCCAGTCAAGGGCACACAGCAGCTGTTGGATTGCAGCGTGCATCTTATCCTCTTAAATGAGAAGTATAGAGAATAGGAGGGGAGAGGCGCCCTAAACTTCAATAGCTATTTATTGTTGACTTTTGCATGCGGCTCGTATGGTATTCTTGTTGAAATCCAAGCGTGCGATAAATATTGACACATTTTATTTTAGCCTACTGACAGAATTTTCGAAAACGGTGAATCACGTTTTTAATTATTTATATTGTAGAATATTTATACCAAATTTTAAGTTAATAGGACCATTAATTTTTATTTTCATACAATCCTTTACAGTTTGCTAAATATTTCCAATATTTGACTTATCGTTTTAACAAAATTGACGATGTTGTATCAGCTTATAACGTGCCACTGAAGGGCACAAGCCTCCCTTAATAAATTATTTGGTTCGGGCCATAATTCGCCACGCGGGCCCATTGCGCATTGGTACATACTTTGGTTACAGACAGATTTTTAAACGAATAAAAGTACGACCGCGAATAAAACCGCGAACAAAAACCGCGCAAAAAGAACCGCGACTGAATTAAATTGATTAGACATATGAATTTTAATGTGGGATGAGCTTTTGCAGTGTCACCAAAATCGCAAAATCGTTCCGTCGGCAGTGAGCCAGAACCCACCAATCCCTACTACTCTGAACATTGACAGGATACGTTGTAGACTTTGAAATGGTTTATTACGAAGAATAACTTGACACTGGCAGAATATTCAAATTGCACCATTTCCATAACTGAAATGAAAAGGAAAAGCAGTTCATTCAAACCATGTCTTCTAAAGAAGATTATAGCTTAGAGCTCAGAAGCTATAATATTCGTTAACAATAAGGTTTTATTTTTATTTCTCGAGTATGCTGCGGGTTTCCTCACCACCGAGATAGTAACATTTATTTTAAAACTCGCACTCTCTATGTATAAGTGGTAAGTATTTCATAAGTAGAGAATCTCAATGGTACGGGCCGAGGATTTGAAATCACCATCATATGAATGTAGGTCGAGTTAAGATACCCCTAGGCCGTCACCGCTCCATATATTGACGATATTTAACGACAGTAAAATGATTTATAGTAATGAATTGTGAATTATTAGTCCTTGTAAGTTAAGCAGATGTTCAATTAAAATAGAACGAAATCTTAATTGTTCCGCAAATACTAAAATTAGTCCTTTCAAATTACGATCCTCCAAAGGGCCGCTTCTAATGACTACCGGAAATCTACTATTTGAGGACGTCAGGCGACACCTTTGATTTTGGCCTTGAGGATGTTTCACTGAAATATTAGACCTTAATTACAATCTTAAGGCCCTTATTAAATTTTCAGCAAGTTAAATTGGCGACTGAAATTACCCCTGAAACTTCAAAGGGTGAGTTCTGAAGTTAAATTTAATAAAAACGTCTTTATTTTCAATTGAGAAATCAGATACTCTTTTTTAGGCTGAAGGTACCAATTTTTTTATCATTACTTGAAATATTTTTAATAGAATCAAGGTGAGAGTGAATGAGAGTCCTGATAGCCCAGAGGTAATTATACTCGAGTCTCATTCGTTCATTCATGAGTCACGGTTTCAAGTCCTCGACCCGTATTACTGAGTTTCACTTATCTTTAAAAAATATTATTACTAATTCGATGGTAAAAGGAAACATCGCGAGGAAATCTACATGATTGAAAATTAAAAAAAAGTCTTGACTAAAGAAAAGAAATTACTTCGGAGTAAAATTTTTATCTTGATTCATATAATCGACGCCCTCTAAATAACATATGGAAATTTTTATAGGAAGAAGGTGGCAAACGAACGTACAATCCAACTGGTGGGATCCAGCTGGATACTGTCGCCCATGGACACCAGCTGTACATGCCAACATCAGTCCAGAATGACGAACTTTGACATACTCCTGGATGTACTGCCTAACTTTGTTGATGTAAGAATGGATCTGGAGAAAGGGTTGGGGAAATGGAAGGCGATAGGATACGATGAGATGGGATGGGAAGGGCTCTCGTATATCTCACTCACTAGCGAAACACGTAGGTACATTGGGGAATTTGATGAAATTGGAAATGCAGTACATTTCATTCAAACAAACACACATCGGAACAACATAAAATCAAGTCAAATCAAGGAAGTTCCATTACGTCGTCTGCATTCGATCCTACCGTGACTTGACACAACTGAATTACCGGAAGCCCAGCATCGTCCCTGTTTACTTCCCATGAATATTCCACGCGCTAACCGACAGTTTAACCTCCCGTAGTCTAGGCTTTAAACGGTCGACGGTTGTCTCGTGGAATCGGTTTAGACCATTAGCGGTTAAGTATAATTACCGGTACCAAAGCACTTTAATGGCGTAACATTAAAAGCGTTATTAAAATACACAATAAAATAGTAACAAAGTGCATGCTGAAGTATCAATGTGCTGGTCATATTATTTGCCGCAAAACCGACAACCGGTGTGAACCGATGCGCGATGTGGGACCAGCGCCCCATATTGTGATTCTCAGTACCAACGTAGTTATTGAAATAATTCAACCCACTGATCTTAGCCCGAATAACCACTGAACATTCATCGAGCTAGAATTGACGACCTAGTCTATCCATTTGACAAAACGCATGAATTTTGGATGAGTCTCGTCCTCTTTTCAAGCAACCGTACCTAAATCTATACATATAATAAAACTGTAACTGATCGCTGTCTGTACATGGAAGATATATGAGAAAAACTATTATTGGGGGCCTTTATCAACGCAATAGAACCCAAAACAATGATTGTTAGAATTTTTGTCTGTTTATCTGTTTGTCTGTGCGTTTCTGCACGCTAATATTAGAAACGGCTTACCGCACCCAAATGGTGCGGTTTTCACTAATGTATTGTGGTAAGCTTCGCTTACAATTTATTGTTTGTTTTATTTCAATCAGTTCATAAATGAAAAAGTTATATCAATTTAAAGAATCACGTCGAATAAAGACGGTGTTTATAAACTAAAGTCCACGCGGACGAAGTCGCGGGCAATAGCTAGTGTTCCATAAGACGCTTCCTTCTACTTCTACCTATGTTGTAGAGTGCATGCTGCATTCCCACAGCTGCTTGGCGCACTCGACTGGCCACGTTACCCCTCTCTCAGAGAAGACTACCTTGAAATGTACAGCATTTCCTACTTTATCATATTTCCCCAATGTATGTACATGTTTCGCTAGTGAGTGAGATATGCCAGAGCCCATTCCCACCTCATCCTATCCTAACCCTCCCCTTTTTCCTAATTCATTCCTTAATCTGCAAAGGTAGGCAGCGCATCCGGGGGCGTGCCAACGTTTGTCATTCTGGACTGATGTTGGCATGTATCGCGGATGTCTATGGACAACAGTATCCACTTACCATCAGTACCATACATACCATACCATACTTACCAGACGGTGGACTGTATGCTCATCTGTCGCCTTTTATCTATAAAAAAAATGAACCGGTTTGCCATAGGCGTCTGTTTCGTAGTTAAAAGGAGAAGTTTGAAACTTTCGGGTTAGATTAGGATAAGTTAGGTTATATTAACCGCGGGGTGGCGTGGCCGGGAAACCTCCTCGTGTGCCCGATCTGTCGCTGGTCCATTTGTCCCTCTGGATACGTCCGCAGGGAACGATGGCTCAACGACAGATTCGGGACGGTGCACCCTGGGCAACAGTCAGCAACTTTTCCTTTCTTGGGAGATCTTGGTGGCTGTTGGCTAATATCCTGGCAAAAGGTGGGGGGGCGGGGGCCCAGACTGGTTTGATTGCTACCAGTCTGGTCTCTCACCTCCAAGAAGGTGGCGTTTCTCTGTGTGCCCCAGTTGTTGGGGGCGCATGGAGAAAGAAGGATGGTGGTCGACTCTGGGTGAAAGGTGAAAGGTGAAAGGTGGGGAGGCAGGGGCCCAGACTGGTTAATAAGGCTGCCGGTCTGGTCTCTCGCCTCCAAGAAGGTGGCGTTTCTCTGTGTGCCCTCGCTGTTAAGGGGGAGCATGGAGAAATTAGGACGGTCTCCGCGTGTCCCTCTGAATGAGCAGAGGGCACAGTGGAGAACAAGGTGGTCGACCCTGGGATGCCTCCCGGCATTCCAGCGGTGGTAGCATTACCCAGGTACAGGGGCTCTGCCTGGGTGGACGGTGTTCCCCTTTGGGTTTGGGTTTCTCTGCGTGTCCCCTATAAGTTGGGGGCATTCAGAGAAACACGTAAGGTCTCCGCGTGTCTCGCTGCATGGACGGCAGGCACGCCGGATAGACAGGGATCGTCTCTGCGTGTCCCTCTGTATAGGCAGAGGGCACGGTGGAAAAAAAGCATGCGCTGGAGGTTTGTCCAGCGGATGGGGTGCCGCGGCAGTCCTTGGCTGCGGTCGTTGGGAGGGACCTTTCGCTGCCGACAGTATGATCAGAGATTGTCGACAGTGAAACTTTTGGAGGCGATGGTCTCCTTTTGTGAGACGATGGTCTCGCAGGGGGAGACGGAGGAGCGGGCGAGAGAGATTGGTCCTCTTGCTCGCCCGCTCCGGTGAGCGCGGACGCGGGGGCGAGCTAGCCGAGCTCGAACTCCGTCTCCGCTCGGAGGACCTGGGGCGTCGGATGCGGGGGCAATTGACGCTGACAGAGATGGGGTCCTCAGAGGAGACGATGCCCATTGAGTTCCTGGGCATCGCTCGAGTGGTTCAATGGGAGAGTGATGCCGCGGGGGGTCCGCGTAAGCGTACAGCGGCGTTGGCGGGGCAGCGGTAGAATGCGAAAGCGGGCCCGCTGTCCCCGTTATAGCCGAGGAAGTCGGAACATCGTGGTGGTTTTAGTCGGTAGTGGTGCTTCGGTGCTGAGCCCGACATAACCCGTTCGCTTCCCCCGGAGCGGCGGGTATGCGTAAAGGCATTTCCCCACGTAAAAAAAAAAAAGGTTATATTAACCGCAATCCTGCAGAAATATGATTTTGATTCCATTTCATTTGTATATATAGTAGCCATTTACACTAATTTATCATTTCATGAAGAATCTAGACACTTTTTATAAATAACAATCAGCCCGATACAAACCCATTTCTACATCAAGTATCTAAAATTGTTTACCCCTCCATGAAGTGCAAATACCCCTAGCACTTGCTCGACAATTACTTGAGAGGGTAAGGTGATCATAAATCTGGTCTAATATTCGCAACATTTGCCGGTGACGTATTTATTTTGATAAATATCATCTGTCTCTCTCGCTCGCAGGGGGAATTAACAAAAAACAGAGACACGTAATTAATTGGTCGAGTAATTTGCATCGTGAAATTAATTCGCGGTTGAATGAAGTGTGTGCATACTTGAGATGTTTTTAACATCTACCTAAATTTAATGGAAAAAATACTTAGCATTCAGGTGCACGGATCATTAGACTTTAAATACCTTGCACACAAATCAATGGCAATCACAATCCGTCGTAGCACGTTTGGTGTACAATAAAGAGTTGATATATCTGTGGATCTTGATAGAAAGAACTAGATATATGATCCGAATATCGTAGTCCCGATCCATGCCTATGCGGTAGGTATCAAATCTATCTAGAAAACAGCATTCCTACTTCAGTACTGCTGTAACTACATAAATACCTCTATTGTACAAAGAAGTATGTAGTTCACTCCAGTAGTAGAGCTCTTTCAATAAGTACATGAATTTGCCCTTTAAAATAGTCGAATCTTCTATTTCATTCTGGGAAATGTTCAGTTCGGAGTGACAATTCGTTTTTCCAATATCCACGACTTTCCCAATCCACGAAACCCAATCTTTACTCACCTTGGTAAAAAAATGTACTTACTTTGAGCGTTTGCTGTTTGAGTGACATTTTAGTTTTCTCAAAAAAAAGTACTTTCTTATAGAAACAGTTTGAATCTAATATGTACGTTCACCTGCGGTTAGAAGCCACAGAAATCTCCTTCCAGTCAGGACTGCCGTCTGTTTGATGACCTGATTACTAAATTTACCTGATTTAATTAAATATTTCTATTATATATTTTAGGTAATTAGTGATGGTAAACATGTTCCATATATATATTTTTTTCAATTATTAAGTTTGTGAGTTTCTTCACTGCCGAGGTAGTAATAATTTAAAATATATTTAAAACAAGTTTATATATAAGCACTATTCAAATAACCTAGTTTCCTTTTATAATATACAAGTTTTGTCATATTTTGAAATTGTTCAACTACTACGCCTTCACACCGAACTCAATAATAAAGTACAGAACCCGTGCATATTAAACTAACTTCACCATTGAGGCAGCTGAACAATGTTGAAAACAAAATCCACAGCATAGAGCAGTAACAACTCGCTTCCTTTTCTTACTGTTCTGTTAGTGGAACCCTTTGTGGACAAGCCTTTGTGTTCTCCAAAGAAAAAAATGCATGTTTGCCTTCAAAGTGATTTGTTTTACGCCATTGCAATTACCCTTTTCCAACACCCGAGTTTTCTAGTTGATTTTTTGGAATCGACAATTTGTCAAGAGAAAGAGAGAGAGAGCAATTTAAAATTACTAACGTGATCAATATTGCATTTTAATAATCTTACACAGTTGATTGTCTACGAACAATACGTTTATTTCATTACTTATTGTTAAATTTTAGTATAATATCATTTATTTTACGTGCAGTTACAGACAGACAGGTAAAAATTCCAAAGAATGTTGATTTGGGTTCTCCATCATTCGTATTTTACAGTGTACAGTACACTGTATCGTACAGTGCAGCGACTTTTTTCAATAAATATTGAATGTACCTACAAACATGAGCAGATATAGAAGGTATACCGATAATAATTAATCTCCGACAAGGATTTCTACAAAGCGTGTTATGATCAAACCTTTTATATCACTAATGGCACACTCAAAGACTGAAACATCATAAATTTTGCCCCATATAATGCTACCACCCTTTATGATGTCACAGTTTTCAATACACGGTTGTTCAATACCGTATTGGCTTTAATTCCTCCCCCTACCCCCTCTTTCTGTTCGTGCCCGTGTGAACATCACCAGGTGCAGATTTGCTTCCATCCTCTTAAAGTATGTACCCCTTTTTGCGTTGGAAGAATTCCCTCCAGAAATAATGGAAGTTTGAGAAAAAAGAAATGATCCTTTTTCCTACTTAAAAGTTGTGATTGGACAAAACTTTTAAAATGGTTGGTTTAAATAGATAAAAGAGAATATTTTCATAAAGGATATTTTGTTATATGAAAGTATGATCTAAAATTGACTTACAATTAGATAAACATATGTTTCAAATTCTTCCTTCCAATATTCCTTTGGACCTACAGAATTTTATTTCACAATGATAAAATACAAATACGTCATGTAATTATTTTTAGAATATCATTTACAATTATTAAATAACTTAAGGTACTGTATATCGATCCGTAAAAATAAAACCAAAACTTGAAAAAAGGATTCGCACGAAGGGTATTATATTCATTTTATTATATAAAAAAAGAGGTTCCCACTACTGTGTTAATGACATCATTAGTGATTGTACTAATGATGTCACTAATATTAATATTACAATTATTATAATGTTATGTAATTGTACAATCAATGGCTAAGCCACAAGCGACGGAGATAATAATCTCAAATATCCTTAAACTCATATCTAACTACTTTTATAATTAATTTAGAAAAATCTTTCCAATATCGGTTTGATTCTGCTTTCATTGTCAAATAAATCAGAAAATTTAAAGCTGTGTATCGATTACCGATATACAGCAATACAGTATCGATCAGGAGCTGCAATGTTCAAGGAGTTGCCGCGCGTAATCGATACACAGTTTTACTTTTGGAATAGTTAATTATTCGATATTTGCAGTGTGATTTTCTGCCGTATGATCTCAGCCGACTATATCCCATCCCATCGGTTCCCGTGGGTATGGTAAAAGGCGACTAAGGGATAATGAAGCCGCCACCACGAGTTCTGAGGAACTGCACCACCACTGAAAGAGTGGACTCGCCAACCCGTTTTGCCAGCATGGGGTTTTAAGACCATATACCCTTTATTCACTAGACAATGTGCATGAAGAGACCCATGACGTGCAGTGGATTCTGAAAGAGCCGATTGCAATTACTCGACTTTTACTTCATTGCAGCAGCCTTCTCTTCTACCTCCTGTTGTAACTCCTCTAGTCTTTGGATAGCTCTAACTCTTCGCCTCTCTAAAGGAGTTTTTGCCCACCAGGCTTCTGCTGATGTGTCCTGAGAAACAATTCAAACTATTTTAACTGTGGTTAGCGAAAAATCCTAGGTCTCGATGTTAACTATTTCAAATTTATACATGTGCGTATAATTTTAAGGTACCTACATTTTAATTTTAGTGTATTGTATTGTAGTTCAACGTTTGTATTGTAGGTTATATTGCAGCTGCAGGATTTTCGATTATAATTTTAATCTATTTCACAATCAATGAATTGATTGACTTGAATAATTTTGAAAAGGGAGTAAAAATATAAGGCAAACGTGAACAGCTTACATGTTCAGCGTACACTGGTTCCATGTAGCTTAACTGCACTGCCACTTCCTGTGCTGTTAAAGCGCGCACCCGTAATTGAAGTCTTCGTTTTGTTGTGAGGACTGCATTTAATGCTGCTAACAACGTACCTGAAAATAAATTTCACTCAATTTTCACTGGGTGCACTCGACTGGCCTCGTTACCCCTTTCCCACAGAACACTACCTTCAAATGTACCGCATTTCCCATTTCATCGTATTCTCCGTATTTCAGTAGTGAATGAGATATGCCAGAGAGCCCATTCCCACCCTATCGCTTCCCATTTCTCCAAATCCATTCTTACATCAACAAAAGTAGACAGCCCGTTCGGGGTCGGGACAAAGTTTGTCGTTCTGAACTAATGTTGGCAAGTACCGCGAGTCTCCACGGGCGAAAGTATCCAATTACGACCAGATGGACTGTATGCTCGTTTACAATCTTCTATCTATTAGTAGAAAAAATGGAGAATATTTGGTATTGATGAAGGGATTGATGACTCTACCGACAAGCGGTTTGTGAGCCAGTCAAATGTGTAAACTGAAAAATACGCATAACCGTAATCTACCCACTTTTCATTGTCCACTGCTGCACACGAGCCTTCTCATGCATGTGCATGTATTGCAGAAGACAATACTGTCTTGTACGTGAGAATTGTATGGTCTTAAAAAGCCACGCTGACCTACCGGGTTGGCGAATTCACTCTTTTATAGGTGATGTAGTGCCTCAGAGCTTATGGTAGAGGCTTTTACGATAACCACGGGAAGAAATGAGGTGATAAAATAAATAAAAAAGAAGAAAAATAAATATAACAGCGAGAATGAGCGAGAATAAAACAAACAAGAGAAATGAGAAAGTTATCTATATAGAGTTAATGTATATGCATAGTGCAAATACTTTTATTCGTATAAAATTTTGGAATCTTTTTGAAAATTATCCCTTGAATACAAGTCACAGCGTCTATCATAGTTCACAGTATCACGTATTGTACAATGAAAATAAGAAAAGATGAAGTATCATATAGTTTCTGAGAAAAAAAATAAAAAAAACATGTAATCCTGAACGAGCTAACAGAAACTCGCTCTTCATTTCCATACTTACCAATTGTGTATGAATCCGAAACCCTCGCCAAACACGACAAGTCCAACCTTGGGGATAAAGCACCAGCTCTGTGGAGATTCGTCCTCCACATGAGAGATATGCTCCCATAATCAGCTCTTGGTATTTGTATGACCTTCGAGTAGCATTGAAAGAGAAGTTTCTGTTCTGCATCCCATGGGGCCTTGGACGTGCCAATGAATATAACGCGGTCTTCTGGACATATACCTGAAAAAAGTTTATTATGTATATCTAGAGCAGGGGTGCTCAAACTTGAACTGCTGGCGATCTACCTCAATATTGTTAGACTACGATCGATCGCCTCTAAGAGGCTGCAAGTATGTGTGATGCAGGATTGTCGTCTACGTAGGGTGTATATGTACGTACGTCTACGTACGTATAGGTTTTCCGCATAATATGCATTTTTTTAGTCAAGGTAAGTGTAGGTCTGCTCTAAAATGTCAATGAAAAATCTCATAATTATTCAAAATTTCGAGTTTATTGGTTCTTACAAAACAAACGAGTTCTAGTGTCTAAACTTAACTAAAGAGTGACTTTGGATGATGAAGCGTGGTACTGCATGTCCTTTCATAAGATGGTACGTAATTACCGAATGCTAATCGCAAGCATGATAACATATGTTCGTCAGTTAGTCGATTGCGATATTTGACTTAATTATCTTCATTTCAGAAAATGCAGACTCGCACAAGTAAGTTGACCCAAACATTGTAGTCAGCTGAAGGGCGATTTGCCTTAGATTCGGATATTTATCTTCAGATATAAAACACCAGAATTTTGTATCAGATGTTGTGGCTTTGAGATGAATATCTGATATAATCTGCACTAACTCATTTTCAACAGAACATGAGTCCATGTTAAACTGACTTGCTATTTCAGTAGCCAATTCCTCAATGTTTTTACACGAAAAAGGATAACTCATAAATGATGCGATATTTGCCAATTTACTGAAATCATAAAAACTTATTTCGAATTGACCCAAAATATTTGATAATTCTGCCTCATAAATATCATAATTCAATTGAGGAATCCTTGCTTTCAAAGACGGAAAATGTTTCAGATCCTTTCTTGTCAGTTGATCTATCATAAGTTGCAATTTACTTTTGAATGCGTTTATTGCGCTAATAATAGTTTTTCCTTTACCTTGAAGCTCCAAGTTAATGGTGTTTAAATGCATTGTGATGTCTATCAAAAATGCCAAATCAGTGAGCCATTTTCCGTTTTTCAGAATCTGAGTGTCATCACTCTTTCGTCCAGAAAAGCTGTTATTTCGGGCGATAATTCTTGAAACCTTTCTAGGAATTTTCCGCGAGTTAACCACCTGACGTCCGTGTGAAGAACTAAATCAGTGTGTTCAGCTGACTCACTATCTTCCAACTGCAATTTAAAGTGCCGTCGTTGCAAGCTACTTGCACGGATGGAATTCACATTTTTTATTGCAATACCCATAATCTCCTCCATGTTTAGAACTTTTGAACACAAAACTTGTTGATGTATAATGCAATGGAAGGAGAAAAATGAAGGGAAATCATCATTAGCTCGACACAATGCCGCAAAACCATTTTTGTTTCTAGTCATTGCTGGTGCTCCATCGGTCGTAATGCACACTAGTTTATATATTGGTAGCTTGTAGTTTGTTACAAAATTGAAGAAAACGTCATATATATCTTCGCCACGGGTCTTTCCTTTCAGAGGAATCATTGTCAAAAACTCTTCCTTAGCCGACATGTCATTGAATACCATTCGAATAAAAATACACAGCTGTCATATCGGTGTCTGTCATATCGGTGGATTCATCGAACTGTAAAGAAAAGTATGTACATTTCATGATATCATGTTTTAGTTTATCTGCCATGTCCTGACTCATGACTTCAACACGCCTTGTGACAGTCGGATGAGATAACTGAAGTTCTCTAATAGCAGACATAATCTCTGTTTTATTTTTAAAATCTCCAAATAAAGTCTCACCCGCTTCAATAAATGCTTCCTTCACAACCGATCCATCTTCAAATGGTTTCTTGTGTTTCGCCAAAATATGAGATATTTTAAATGACGCGATCGTTGCAGCTTTTGATTGTTTGGCTGGTCTTGTGAACATGGTTTGTTCTTTTTTCAAACAAGTTGTCAAATCACGTACTTTTCGTTTTCTTAATTCACTCTGTGACGGAAAATCTTTTTCATAGTTTTTATGAACCGTTTTATGATGCCTCTCTAAGTTCCCACGCTTAGGTATTGCAACTGACGCATGGCAAATGAGACAAATGCACTTATCCTTTACCATACAAAAGAAAAATTCTTCCTCCCAATCGTTATTAAAATGATACGTTTTACTTTTCTTCGCCGCATTCATTTTGTACTATTTATTAATAAACTTTGTATCGACGAATCGCCTTCAAGTTACAACTCAGACTGTCTCCTATTCCTGCAGGCGCAACATTTATATCGGCGCGAACGAAGTCTCGAATCTTCCCGCCAAACACGCCGCCCGAAGTTTCTAGAAAAATCGGCGGGAATCAAAAACGCGGCTTCTCTTTCATAAGTACCGCGCGTTCCTTTGCAAAAGCCGACTTTTGCTGCTAGTAGGGGGTTATTACGATAAAAGAAAGTGATGAAGGAGTTATTCTGGCCTAATTGTGAATCGAATAAATTTTAGTTGTTTATTCATTACATTTTGTTTTAATTACCTACCTACTAAAACAAAATCTGTGAATAGTTCTATATCGGATATTTTTTCTCTAGATAGACTCAAAAAGCACTCGCGATCGACCGTTTGAGCACCCCTGATCTAGAGGAAGCTATTGTGTACCGAACAACAGAATAATATGTGTAGAGGTTGTCCCTAGGAAATTTCTAGATCCAGCGGTGGAGAGAGAGGCCGATGGTATGGTGTGGTATGTAATTCTATCCTTTCCCTTGGTACATTTTTGCAGACGATATTCATCATGGTGACTCATAAATCACGGAGTATTAATAAAAGAAATATCAAAACCTGTGAGAAATAACACGCTTCATTAATTCATTTAATTTTTTTAATTAATTTTTGCATTTGAATCCATTTATCCATTTATTATCTTACAAAGACTTCAGTTGATTGATTGGATCACACTGCAACTATCACTCTGCAGAGAAGCTGAGGAACAGTCTAAGTGAATAGAATAAAACAAAACGATTCCTCTTATTTTTGTAATGCTACTTTCATAACGTACCTTTTATGATCTTCGCTAGATCCTTCTTTAGTCTCTTTGGATCAGTTTTATCTGTTTTGGGAATCTTCTTTACGAAAGGCTTCTCAGCATCATCCATCCATATGACAGCTGGTTGCAATAGTCTGGACACTTTCATCACTAAATGTATCAACATAATAAGTCCTGATTTCCCAGGGTACTTCCCAACTATGTTTGCCGGTGTTAGATCGAATAAAGTGGCACCAACTTCGCTGCAGATTGCATGAATGAGCATTTTCTTTCCGCTGCCTGATGGACCTAAGTTTAAAAAAAAGGAAAATATTTATGTGCAATTAATATCATACTTATCGTAATATTAATATATGAATAATATTAATATTAATAATATCAGTATCATAATCATAATCTAATCATAGTCCATCGACCCAATCAAAATCCTCATGTTCCTTTCCAAGACAACCTCTACATTAATTTTTACGTTTCATTGAATTAAATGCTAATTTCATTGACATTGCGAAAGCATTTGACCGGGTATGGCACAAATCGTTGCTTTCCAAGCTACCATCTTTCGGGATACCCGAGGGATTATGCGAATGGGTTGCCAGTTTCCTGACTGGACGGAGCATCAGAGTCGTTATCGTTGGTAGCTGCTTCGACACCATATCTATTAATGCTGGCGTCCCGCAAGGTTCCGTGCTGTCCCAAACTCTGTTCCTTCTGCATATCAATGATCTGTTGCAAATTGGTGACATATGTTGCAATGCAGATGACAGCACTGGAGATGTCTTGTACAGGGGCCGCACTTACATCCCTCGGGTCGAATTGGAAGAGAGTCGCGCCACGATTGTGTCTGAAATCGAAGACCCTTTAGATCTAGTCTCGATTTGTGGTTCTCTAAACCTAGTGGATTTCAATCCCAGTAAGACGCAAGTTTGGGCATTCACCGCTAAAAGAACCCCTTTTGTAATAGCACTTCGCTTTCAGAGCATACCTCTTACAGAGTTGAATTTAGGGGTCATCTGGAAAATAAAGCCAAAATGGCCTCCAAAGAGCTTGTTTTGCTAAACAAAGCGAAGCGGTACTTCACCCCTGGGCAACTCCTAATGCTTTACAAAGCTCAGGTGAGGCCCCATATGGAATATTGCTCACATCTCTGGGCCGGCGCACCGAAATACCAATTAGACCCATTTGACTCTATCCAACGACGTGCTGTTCGTATTGTCGACGATCCCACTCTCACAGGCGGTTTAGAACCCCTCAGCATTCGAAAAGACGTTGCGTCTCTCTGTGTGTTGTACCGCCTGTACAATGCGGAATGCTCTGAAGAATTGTTCAATATAATTCCCATCACGGGTTTTTAAAACAACCGCACCTCCCGTCACAGAAGTGCGGTCCATCCGCATTTTCTCGATACGGAGGTGTCGCGTACTGTTCGGTCCAAAAATCATTTTATACCGCGAACCCGTAGGCTGTGGAACAAACTGCCTCAAGAGGTCTTTTCATTAAGCTACGATATGGGGTTCTTCAAGAAAGCTGTGTGTGTATAGTATTTTGCAAAATCGGCGGCGCACCCGCATACTCCCTGGTGTTGCAAGTGTCCATGGGTGGCGGTAACACTTACAATCACGTGGGACCGCTTGCTCGTCCGCCCACTTCTCTATAAAAAAAAGGATTATCTGGTTTGAATAGTCCCGAGTGTAGTAAACGTCATAGATTAATGTCACTAAAAATTCTTACCACTAATAAGGACAGATCTCACTAACGGCGCGTTAGTTCTCACATCTTCGGACCCCAGTGGAAGTATGCAATATTCCTTTACCAGCTGTCTTATATCACCCAAGCAAGGTGACGGCTCCCGACCCTGACTTCTCCAGTCAGCTGCCACATAGCATTTCTCGCCAATAAAATCATCTATATTTTCTAAAGGATACGGTCGAATAATACCGTTTGTGACTAGTTCTTCGAAAAGAGATTCTGTTGTTCTGTCCGGAGTTAAATCTTTTTCCTTCTTCTTCTTGCTCTTCTTACCTCCACGACGTGTCTTTAAAAATAAATTATTATTACTATTGATTCAAATTCGTAAATAGTGGCCCTAACAGAATATCAGCGTAGCCATCTGCTTGACAAGTCGTAACAATGTGATGCCCATTTTGTTATTGCGCTAACATAATTTCATGTTAATGTTTATTATATTGTTACTTTTTGTAAGCACTTAAAAATTGCAAAGCTTAGGCGTAAGTTTAATTTGAATTTGTGCTACTTCAAATCAATGTTTTGTGTGTCGTTTCACACTTGAATCTTGTTTGACACAGAATTAATGAAGTTTAAAATGGTCGCTCATTAAATTTTCTTGTTTTTGCACTTACCTTTTTCTGTGGTTTCTTAGACTTTTTTGTTTTATGTCCCTTGTCTCTGTCATAAGCAGCCTGCAGCAGTTCCAACTCGCTTCTCATCATCTCATCGACTATGTTTCTTATCTCCTTCTCAATTTTAACCATCTTTTCTCTCTCTATCATATCCCTATAGTATCTTTCATGGGGATTATCCTCATCGTCTTTAAATTTCCATATGTCTTCGTATCTAAAGAATATAATAAAAGTAAATATAGTGTTCTTACTTTATCTGACTCTTAATTCCAAGAATTACGTATTTATTAATCAATGGATAGTTACGAGTACTTACTCTTCATTCGCATTAATAACATCTTGCAAAAACACCGAAGTGTTACATTTGTATGTCTGCAAGTCCTCTGCTTCATCCACTACTTTATTTTCTTCATCTTTATTATTATCCTTTTTTTCTTTACTGTCCTTGCTTTTTTTAGAATCTTTTGAAGATATTGGAGAAGACTTGCTTAATTCACTGTCGGCTCCGGTACCTTCAATCAATCATATTTGATAATATTAAACAAATATTTTAGTGTTATGTATAGTAGAGAATAGAAGGAGTTCTTCTTGATTAAAATAAAAAATCCTTCTTCGTTTATAAATATTTTCACTTGAAAAGTTGGTAATGTAAGATCGACTTTTTACATATTTGGCTGTTATCGAAAACATACGTGTTAACAAAAATAAACATACCTTGTCTACTAAACATAGTTCTGCTACCACCTCCTTCCTCGGAGGGAAACTCCGGTAGTTTCCCAGTTCTGTCATAATATTCTGTGATCCACCTCCTCAACTCTTCCCTGATATGCTCATTTATCTTCACTGCATGCTTTTCTCGAAGCTGTTCTTCGATGCTAACTAAAGCCTCCTCATATTCCATCTTTCTTTCGATTTGGAGTTTGCGACGGCATTGCTTAACCTTTGAAGAATAATAGTTTTCTCAATATGTAAGAACTGATAGTCTTTTCAATTAGCATTTGTGATATTCCTATTGCTTTTTTTCTCGTTTCTTCTGCACAGTTCAATTAGATTAAGTTCACATAACAGGTTCTCCATACATCTATTTACAAGAACCAACTAAGCCACTTTTACCTATCCTCATAATCTTGATATATTCACATAAGAATTGTAAAAATCATTAATATGTTAGTCACACAAATGTATTATAGTTACTTACTTCTTCAGCTTTTTTTATCTCCTCTGACTCCTTATAGGGCGAGAAGTCCATCCCAATCAGGAGCATTTCCTCTCGCTTTCTCCTTCTAGTTGCTCTTCTGGCTAAGAATCCTCTCCAGACTCTCTGTATAGCTGTTGCTGCTGCGGGAGACATCTCAGTCTTTTGATCCCTTCCTTTCTCTTTTAATAAACGGATTTCTTTCATAAACTGTCCCCTGCAAAATATAAATGTTTTTTTTTTAATATTTTCTAACTAAATATGTATGTATATTCAGAATCGAAAGTAGCTATTTCCTAATATTTAGCACTATCACCTCTACTTTTATTTCTTTATATTTGAAGTTGATTGAAATTCTAATGTTTGTCTATCTTTTGAAAGTATCAACTGAATTAAAGAACATTCAAAGATATTTATAAAGTTTATTCCTTCACCTAAGCCTTCCCTGCCGAGCTCTTTCATGACTCTGTATAATGAGAACTGCTTGCTGCTCAGTCAGCACCAAACGTTGAGGCTTGGGAGGCTCGTATCCCAACTTTCTGAGGGTTTCCATTATGAACTGACGACGACTCTCTACTTCTGATTCTCGTTCTCGTATGAAGTATTGCGGAACACAAGGTTCTGCTTCATATGGAGTTACTTGCAGCTTTTGGAGTACCTATATGGATTTTTTTTTGATATAAACATTAAAATTACATTATGTAAAGAATGAAATTGTGATATTTGAAAACGAATGAGAGTTGATATATTAGGAAGAGACCTGTTTATGTTAGGTGTGTACGCCACATCATTGAAATGTTATTAAAGAATATTAAAGAATAAACTAAAGATCCTTTTTACAATGGAGATCCCTTGAAACTAAATCAAATGATAAATTAAAACCTTTTATAGTTAAGACTTGTGTCTCAACATCTACATTTCCTCACTTAACGCTACTGTCTTTATCACTTACTTCATCATCGTCATAAGTATAATCAGATAAATGAAGCTCAACCAGGTCATGCTTGATCTCCACCAGTCTTCCTAGAACCGCTTCCAGCAACCTTCTGACAATCAAGCGCTTCTGTGGCTGCAGCATCTGGTCATACACCGTATCCAGTCTATAAAGCAGCACCGTATATCTTACACGTAGTTCGGAAAGTAGCGGTTGTAACGCTCCCCGATCAATAGCTCCTGCTGCGAATACTGCCTCATCTGATTGTGTCGCTTCTCCAATGAACTCCGACGTCTCAATCAGTAAGTCACTGTACGTTTTATTTGACATCTCTTTAAGAATTATTCGTACCTACTTTCACTGAATCTCATTTTTTTTTTCGTTTCTTCTTACATCAACATAGTATACCGAATAAATCTGACGGTGGTGATGAGACTGATTAATTAAAATTGTTCTGAGACTAACCGAATTTTACTACAGCCAGCTGAAAATGAATTTACTGCTACGTTGTCTCTAAAACGGGTAGTCTATTGACGATTAAAACAGCGGACTTGTCTTCTTCACGAGCCAATGGATTACAAACAAAACATAGACAGGCACTACTTGTGCTCGTTTTGGCTTAAAATATTGGGGCGCGTAATAAACATACTAAATCAAAATCGCCCATAAATTACTCGTACTGGCGTCACTAGTTGCGCCAAAAGTTATCGCGGACGTGAAACTTAATTTGTTCTTGTTCGTCAAAATGTTTATCTTAAAGTTATTACATATTCTAATAGCATATAAATTCAGTCTCTGAATATACTATATGTTGATACGTCAGAGGTCAGTGTCTCACTCGACAGTACAAGAACAACACTATCAACAAGTAATGCTGTTTCATTCTTGATAGGAGGAAACATATCACCTAATCAATGCACGCAATAACACTTCACCTTGATAATAATCTTTATTTTGTTAAGAAAATCATTTTCTTTTACGTTATCCACCGGTTAATATATTCTATTCGGGTAACTAATGTCTTCTTCGTATGTGCAACATTGACCAATCGAGGGTTTGATCAAACACAATCTTCTTTACAGGTCAATCCTGTAATATTAAATAAGTGGCTAGATGTCGCCAATTGCAAGTAAATCGTTGTAAGACAAATTTGTTCTTGCCGTTGATGCAATAAATATAAATGTTAAAGTCACTATAGTGACCTGTTTACGAAAGCAAAAATTAAATGAATAAATACACGGTAGACCAATATACTACATACATACAGCAATGGATATTCTAATCACTTTTAAACAACTAAACACAAAGTACTTTTAATAGGAACTAGTAAAAACTACTCGAAATTTATATTCAGGCCGTAACAGTTTATCGAATAAACTTTCCGTAGCTACGAAACAGGTTGCTATCAACATTGTCACAGTTGGATTAACACGTTCATTGTTACTATCTCGCCATACCGAAATTCTTTTAAATTTATTGACATTATGTGTGTGACCTTCAGCGGTTCAGTGTAATATTGCCTTTCTCATATGCGCGTAGGATACAATTTGGCTCGAGCTGAACGAAATTTCATATTGTAGGTATGTTTTTGGAAACATGCTGGCGTGGCAACGCATGAGTCCACTCGTTGCCAACTAGAACTAACAATTGTCGGGGTTATTTTATTTTAAACAACGCCGGGATCAATCACTGAATATAACTCCATAGTCCAAAAACCCTCTCCACCGATCGCCACTATTTCTCCAGGATTGTGCGTGAAGCAATTGAAATTAAAAAACATAGAAATTTTAATCGAGAATATGGATACAAATTGTCCTCGACATGGAATCCGCTGTAAAGTAGCTTCTATCCTTTTTAAATAAATAAATATCACATAGCTGGGAATATAATTCTGCAAGATCTGCAACGCGCGCGTATTGCGATGGTACAAGTGACCACCCATCATCTCGTAGGCCGCTCGTTAGTCTCCGACCTCTTCCATAAAGATAAACCTTGTAAAATTAATATAATTCAGTTTGTTTAATATCTCTTACTCCATACTGTAACTATATAATATCAGGGTGTTTACCAACAGAAATAAACAAAATAAAGAAAATACTGCCTCACGTTAAATGCGCGTCTCAGGTTAAGTGGTAGTTATCACGTCGACGCAGACTCATTCGTCAGATGCAATTTCCTTAAGGAAAGTGCTTCTACTTAAGTAAATAAATCTCGCATGTGTGTAAAGCTGGTTAAAATGGAGTAGGTATTTTGTCACTGCAAAGGCCATATTGTCATTTTTGCACCAAACCTTGCCTCAGCTTGAAGCAAAATTCAGTTTGCTCAGATAATTTTATTTTATATAATAGAACACCATTGCATCCATCATAGCATCACTATTTAGCTCCAAGGTTGGTGCTTTGGGAAATGCTTTGGGAAATTGGGAAAATGCTTTTTAGGATTAAGTTCGCCTTTTAGTAAAACGATAAGTAAATAAATATAATAATAAGTAACGTAGACGTAATTAACACTGACTTGATTCGTATCCTTGAATGGAGCAAATCACATGGATTGCGGGTCAATCCTGCAAAGAGTCAGGTAATTATTGTTGGTAGTTCTAAGTTCATTATTAAAATTGATTGGTCTATGTATCTATGTATTCCCTATAGCAAAAGAGTAAAAAATGTGGGAATACTTATAGGTCGAACCCTATCTTGAGGACCTCAAATCGATGCAGTGAGCAGGACGATGTTTGCTACGACATGCTCTTTGAAGCGTTTACGGGAATTCCTTCCGACAGACACCAAAATTGCGCTAGTTCCATGTTTACTTTTCCCCTTACTTGACTATGCGGATACCTGTTATCTCGACTTAACGGAAAACCAACTCAACAAACTTGAGCGCCTCCAAAATCTTTGCATCCGGTTCTTATTTGGATTGCGTAAATATGACCATGTTTCCGAGTTTCGTAATAAACTCGAGTGGCTTCCAATCCGACTTCGCAGAAATACGCATATACTTTCACTTCTCCACTCTGTACTTTTTAATCCCTTGACCTCACAATATTTGAAGGAGCATTTTGAATTCTTTGCTTCACAATCCACGTACTTGCATCCTTCTGAAAATTTACTTCTTAAATTTCCTACCCATTCTTCAAATTTCTTTACTAACTCTCACTGTGCAGGCTGCTAGGCTTTGGAAGTCCTTACCAGTTGTCATTAGACGTGCTCAGTCGCTGTCTAGTTTTAAAAGGCAAGTTAGTAATCAATAATGATTTCTATAGAATAATCTATTAGTTAGTTCCTTTGGATTTCTATTTTCTTTCTTTACCTAATGATTTCCTCTCGCTACGTTTTTGTTTCTAACCTGTTCTATTTCGTCCCTTAGAGACCTCAATTCCCTCTTATTTTTCTTTCCTTGTTAACTTTAATCTTATTCGCGAATTGATATTGTGTGCAGTGTACATGTAGATATGTATGTATGTATTTATATATTATTAAATTATTTTTTATGATATGTATTTATTATACTATATTTATTGTCGATAAGTATATATTGAACATGATCCATCTGTGGATTTCGGTCCTTTTTGCACTACCTATTTATTTTTCTGTATCCTAAGGTTGCCTGGAAGAGATCGCCTTAGCGATAAGGTCGCCTATTGTATTCTGTCTTTTATTGTTTGTGCACATGCACATGTAATAACTATTATTATTATTATAATCCCATATTATTGGCATTCAAGCCAAAACTCAACCCCATTCAATAACTGTTTGCACTTCCCTTCCTTTTTTATCCTAAAACTAGCAGTGCCTGCTATTTCGTTCGAACTTTAAAGTGATTCCCGCGGGAACTCTATAAAGGATCTGGTTAAAAAGTACTCATTAGGTTACTTTTTAGGTACCGGTACCGTACATGGTTTATGTACTGGTTATTATAACCGGGGTACATGAGCTATAACTATGGCAAATTTCATTAAAATCCATACAGTGACGCGCGTTCAGACAGATAGACTAAAATTCTAAAAAATATTGCTATAGGCTCTATATCAGTCGTGCTTTATATTGCAATCACTTTTGTGTAATAATGTTTCAGTACAGACGTAGCTTTGATACGATTTCATTATATTACTAGCTGAGCCGACAGACGATGTCCTGTCCAAATTTCAATAATACAATAATAAGTTCATACAGAAATCATTCACTTCCAGTTTTTCCCGAATTTTCCAATTTTCCGGGGAACTTTTCCAATTTTTCTTTCCCTAAAAAGCCTTACTCGGACTATTACGAACATTTTTAAATAAAAAATTAGCCAAATCGGTCCAGCCGGTCTTTTATTTATTATTTGGGGAGCTTATAGCTATGATACGTCATATTTAAAACATAACATATTTAAATAGATACTTAAAAGCTAATCGCAAGTTACCCTAAGTAGAAACTGTATTATTATATACACGCCTAGAGTGGTTATGTTTAAAAGGATAGAATGGATATAAAGAAAGAGAAGATAAAACTTCGAGTTTGAAATTCTGAAGCATTAATCACTAATACATAATTGTAAGTACATACTTAAAAATTTCATTGCGTTTATACTACAAAAGAATCAATGCGTTATGTCCACGTATGTTATGTATTGTATGTATGTTATGTATCGTATTGTATGTTATGTATTGTATGCATGTTATGTTATGTATGTTTAATTTATATTATATAATTTAACGTGAGGCAGTAATTTCTTTATTAATTTATATAATTACGTATAGCGATGCCAGCGACATAGTTCGCGTGAACTTGTAAATCCCGTGGGAACATAATAATTTATCTGGATAAAAAGCACCCTAAATGCAAACCCAGCATATACGAGTATGTTCTAACTACGACAAGATTCATTAAAATCCGTCCATTGGTTTTAGCACGAGGGGCGTTCAGACAGAAAATATGTTTTTTTTTTAAACTTTCGCGTTTTGTTAGACATTTCAATCGGACCTGAACGAGATAATTTCTGTATATCTGACGGACCGACAAAAATTCCAGAAATTGTTATTTTGACGTCTGTATCACTGGTACTTTACACTGTTTTCGAAAAATATTCAATGTAGTAGATATAGAATAGTTATTATATTATATGTATCGATAATTCTTAAATAATTCCACGTTTTATAAATTTTATATTATGCACTGTTCACACGCGGCGTCTGCGTGCCGCCACGGAGCGCCATAAACCATTACCGTCTGATCGCCGCTCATAATAAAGTCATTATGTGAATGAAAGTTAACGACCATATTTACAAGGCGTCTACGTCCATTAGGTTGAGGTGTGATGGGAACTTAACTAGGTATGCCTTTGGCTATAGCTAACTTCATCAAAGAAGTATATATGAGCATCTCTCTGTGTTTTCTACCGCCTGTATAATAGGAAATGTTCTGAAAAGCTGTTGAACCTGATGCCAACTTCGAGTATTTATCATAACAGCTCTCGTCACCGTAGGGCGGTTTGCCCGTACTCGTTTAACAAACAGCTGGGTTTTTTTTTTTTTTTTTTAGGTGGCAGACGAGCATACAGTCCACCTGATGGTAAGTGGGTACTGTAGCCCATAGACATCCGTGATACATGCCAACATTAGTCCAAAATGACAAACGTTGGCACGCCCCCGGATGCGCTGCCTACCTTTGGATATAGGACTGGATTTGGAGAAAGGATTGGGGTAAATGGAGAGGGATAGGATGGGAATGGGCTCTGGCACATGTCACTCACTACCGAAACACGTACGTACATTAGGGAAATTAGATTAAGTGGGAAATGCAGTACATTTCAAGGTAGTCTTCTGTGAGAGAGGGGTAACGTGGCCAGTCGAGTGCGCCCAGCGGCTGTTGGATTGCAGCGTGCACTCTCCCCCTCTTAATCTGTGTGGTACTGTGCGTTCTTCAAGACGATTTATAGCGCGAAACCGAAAGTCGCGGAGCTAAGTGCTAATGCACTGAATAATTGAACAGGAAGGCATTTTTAAATGTATTTTCCACTACAAAACTGTGTTCACTGTGGGAGCGTATCACGTGCAAGCAAATCGCTGTTCTATCGGTGACTAAACGAAGCAGGTCCATTGGAGTCTGTTTCGTAGGAGCACGCGCGGTAAGTGACTAACATATCTTCCTCCTTTTGATTTGATCTAAGACATTTAGTCTTATTTACATTAAATTTCATACCATAACTGTTAGCATACGTTTCGCAAATTTTAAACGGCTCTCTGAGGGCACCGGCCGTTTAAAAGTTGAACTAAATACGTATAGGTAGGTATGAAAAGTCTTAAAACGCCAAGTTAGCTAAACGTGTTGGCGAGTCCACTCTTTTAGAGGCTTTGTTTATCCCTCAGTTGTCTTTTACGGCTACTTTTACGCGGGAAGAGATGTGGTGGCGATATTCTAAAGCCGACCTACCCACCTCCACCCATGGTCCTACCAACCTTTTGGTTATACGGACCAAATCGTCGGGAGGTACGCGCCGTTCGCCTGCTAGGGCTATGTTGCGGCGCGTATCTGCTCTGCCTCCCTACAAGTATTCTCTTTTTCCTGTGTCCCATAAGCACTCTCCCCTTTCCAAAGCCTTTCTTTCTAAAGTCGACCGACACCACATAGCAAATTGTGTATCTTGGATTTTTTATATCAATGGTCTGTTCACATAATTCTCATCAGATAGTTAAAGGTCGGCGCCACATAACGAGCCGAGCTAATGGCGCATTTTGAAGTGTTTGCAAATATGTAGCGGAAGAAAAAAGAACGTTAATCACTGAATAGTTGAGGCTATTAAGTTAAATGTAAATATAACGGTGAAAAGTTATTGTGGTCTATGACAATTATCGTAGAAAGAAGGTTGTTTTTATAGAAATACGATGACAGATGAGCAGACAGTCTAGCTGCTGGTGAATGGTAACTGTCGCCTGCAAACATCCCCGATAAATGCCAACATTAGTACAGAGTGAAAAAGGTTGGCATTCGCTGCCTGCCTTTGGAGATTTAAGAAGCGAATTGAGGATAAATCAGAATAATGGACCTATGGTTAATTTAAAACTATACGAGTAGGTATAATTGCTTTTTTAGTAAAAGTCAAATATTACTTAATTAAATATTAATACTTAAGACGATTAGATTTTAATAATTTTACTTGTTTATTCTGACTTCGTTTTGTATTATAAATGTTTTTCTTTTATATAAAATTAATAACTAGTCAATACGAGGCTCTATACTTTATTTTTACTTTTTTATTTATTGCATTCACGTACACTATTTATAATTACAGGACATGAACATATATAGATATATTACAAATATATATTACCTATATAAGTTAAACTAATACCTACAATTAAATTAAATATAAAATTATTCATTTATACTCGTATATACATATATCAAGCCAAAAATAAATTAAGTCGTCAAGAAAATCACTGTTAAGTTCATTAAACTATTAAACCCTTCATTAATTATTTATACTTTTATATTTATATTGTTTTTTGTTTCTAACCTGTTCTATTTCGTCCCTTGGAGACCTCAATTTCCTCTTAATTTTTTTCTCTCAATTCCCCACTTTTAGTTGGGACAAAATGGGTCGGCTACTTTCATTTCGCTTTTATATTCGCTAAAATACTTATGCACTTTTTATGAAGTTTAAACACATCTTACCTGGGCTTTGTCCTCATAATTTTATGCCGTATTGTAGCCAAGCATGTGCATATGCATAATACGCAGAGGTGGCTGTTTTCAGATCAGTTGATTTTTTTAATTCCTTAAGGGCATAATATCCTTATCCTTAATTCCTTAAGGGCTTTCCTTATAGATAAATTTATAAAACTTAGTTGTATTTCTTTGTATGTGTTGTTTCCAATTGATATTTGTATTGATTTCAAGACAGAGTGAAATAGATGTATTAACGCATTCCAAAGTTGTATTTTGATTTGAAAAAAAAATACATATATCAAGAGCCCACTTTTGGTGGGATCTAAACTGCATTATTTTGTTTGAATGTTATTTATTTCTAAATGAGTGAATTTGTGAGCTCTACGAAAATTCTCTTAATAAAATGCATCTCATACAGTGGCCATAATATTTTACCCACTAAACTCTCTGAACCTATAAATCGAGCAATATATTTTCTGAACTCCGGAGGTTCTAACCTCACATGAGCACCTGGGGTATGAATGGAGAGTTACCACAGAGGACGAATATACAAAGAATGGGCATCCGCCCTTTACTTGAGCAAAAGAAGTTTTACAATAGTTCACAGTGTTTTGTTTTACTCAATTCAAAACCTTTTGTGAGTACTTCACCGAACTTATTTCTACTAAATCCCTAAGGACTGGCCGTTAAGGAAAACCTAAATTCAAATTTGCTCCAAACTCTTTGATTCCATTGCTTTTTGGTTCATTCCTCTGTCTAATTTTCGATCACTAAAGACGTGCGTATTCGGAAAGACTTCGGAAGAAAGAATGAAACCATAAAGACTTCGGAAAAGCCTTCAGTGCATTGATGCTTATATTAATGAGTACGAGTATCTCATAAAACGCTTGGTTCCCCGCATGCCACTAATATTTTGCTGTATACCTAACAATCGATTTATAAAAAATACCTTATTAGGGTAAGTAATCCTTAATAGACCGTTTTTTACATAGACAATTTAGTTTTACCGTTATAAAATCAGTTTCTTAAGTGCCTTTCATTTGTTTCAGTGTTTTTTATTTTTTAATACATTTACTGATAAATGAACAGCTGGAGTGAAAACTGGGTGTGATTTATTTCTTAATATTGTTTCTTAAGAACACATACCGTCTGGGAAATATCGCAATCTGAGCAAAGTGACCTTAAGCAATACGCTGCCGTTAGGTTTCCTGCATCCCATCAAACAATAGTCAAACAATAGAATACTCTACCATTGACCAATGCTTGATTGGTTAAAGTCGCTATTATTTATTGATTTCGGTTTTGAAAACTAAGTTAATATGTCGTTAATATTTAAGATTAGTTATATTTCTTTGTTTCAATATTCTGTTCAAACATAAACATGCCCACGTCTGGTATTTAAAATAAAAATGAAATAGACTTCACTAATGTTTCAATTTGTGTCCAATTAATAAAAAATCCATATGTTACAATTTTTTTTACTATACACTTTTTAGTATATAAAGATGCTAATTCCAGGAATTGTAAAAGCTAATATTTTTATTCTTCTACGGTTCAAAATAACTTTAAACGCTTAAACATATTAGATAACATTCCATATCCAGGGCAGCGTGGAAAAAACTGGTGCTACAACAGAAGTAGCTGGAAATCGCAAGGCCCATAAATATAGGGACATCGGCACAAACTGCATTTTACTCCCTTTGGTATCGAGACCCTAGGCCCGTGGGGCTCCAGTGCGCATAATCATTTTAAAAACCGCTAAGGGTCTGGTCAACACCATCGGTGACCCCAGGGCCGGTAATTACCTCGCTCAGCGCATGAGCTTAGCAATTCAACGGGGTTATGCCGCCAGCATATTACAACCTTTACGTACTGTTAGCCATTCTATCTGAATATGTCTTCTGTGGAGATTCCTTTGTCCCAGAAGTGTCCTCTCCGTAAAAATTCGTGTAATAAACCACGCTCGTTGTCCAACGGGGTCATAATGGCGAAATAGTTTAAAGAACATGAGTGCGGTTGAGTTATGGAGTTATAATTTAACAGGAAACTGCTGGAGGACATGTTGGTGAGAATGAACTGCTGCAATAATTTGAAAAATAGTGAAAATTTCTCACATTTTTGTCAAATTATTTCAGTAGTGCCTGGAAAGGTTGGTTGCCTGGAAGAGATCGCCTTAACGATAAGGTCGCCTATTTGTATGCAATAAAGACTACCTATGTATTATTAGCTATACTAATATATAAAGAGGTAAAATTGTGTGTTTGTTTGTTGGGAGTAATCTCTGTAACTACTTAGCCGATTTCAAAAATTCCTTCACAAATAGGAAGCTACATTATCCGTGTCTAATATAGGCTTAATTTATTTTGAAATTTTGGCAAAAAATATTGAAAAAAACTCTTATAAACCGAAGCAAAGCGAGCGCGGGTCGCTAGTTTATTATATAAAAAATACTATGCATTCAATACCAATTCATTGGAATTAAGAATTACAAAACTTAATTTGACCCCCTAATAAATAATTCAAAAAGAAAAGTCCTCTAAACTTGAAAAGGGAATCGAACCAATCACGACCTTCAACTTTGCCCTCCAATCCAGGCGAGTATCATGTTGCATGCGCGCGGCTCGACAGTATAATGTCTTCATTCCGAGATAATTCCGGTAGATCGCCGGTCGAGATCCACTTTTTGCATTCCGGTTTGAGATGGGTGGGATTTTATGGACGGTCAGCAAAAGAAATATTCGATTTGTCACTTCTGTGACAAAAAAATAACAATGCAGATTATATTTGACAAACTAGCCCAATTAATAAGGCCTTTGTTTGCTGAGCAAAAGAGGGTTCCAAATTCTAGGCCCGATAAAGCATTTTTTTTAAAACATATTAATTTGTTTGGATCTAGTTTATGTACCTACCTACGTACAATGTACATATATTGTAAATTCACTAAAGATTCAGGCATTTATTTTCTGTTTTAACGTTTGTTAAAACGTTACAAATATTACAATTTGTTTCTAAACTTTATGAAAAGAACATACTTTTTTTCAGTATATAATCTTTGTATGTTTTTTCATATAGTTTTCGTTTTATACTATGATGCACCGAAATACATCTTACAAGTAATGTACATGCATATTTTTTTTTATTTATTACCAAAACAAAGAAAAAGTATAAAGCTATCATAATTGTATTTACTCGTAATAATCCATACAGATTTGTCTAAGATACAAGTACTGCTGCATCAGTAGTCGAGACATTAAAAACCTACCTGTGAGCAGTAATGTTATGAAGAGACGTTGATAAATTTACCTTCTTTTGGCTTCAAAATAATAATAATAAATCCATTTATTTTTCTCATCACTCATACATGAATAATATTCCAAGTCAAATTTCTACATCAATCTAATAAATAATAATCAGCATAATATATTCGAAGTATTCAAATGTTTCAAGCTATTGCTTGAAACATTTGAATCAAATTGAATTTGAATCAAATCAAATTGACTATACTATTGTATAGTCAATTTGATTTTGTAAATTTATTTAAAGTTCCTTTGGTGGTGAGAACCCGCCTGTCGAGTGTAGGCCTCCTCCAAAGTCTTCCACTTTTTTTTGTCCCTAGCCATAATAATCTAATTCAAACCTACATTTGGCTTCAAAATAGCCTGATAAAAATAAACTCTCTCAATTGGTGGTAACCGACCACTCCACAATGAGCCCGCGCGGTGGATTATAATAACGCATGCCCATTTCGTTTATTTATTTTCTTATTCACTCTTGCTTTGTAAATTTCTTAAGAACTACAGCTGCTTTGAAAAACTACACCACCTCTAAAAGAGTGGAGTCTAAAAGGCCAGCGTGGCGTTTTAAGACTAATGCACAATAATCACTAATCCCTAATGCACAGGACTATGTGCATCAAGAGGCTCATGTCCAACGGTGGACACTGAAAGGGCTGGTTGCATACTTATAGGTATACTATAAATAAATATGTCACACAAAAAATGATTAAAGAGTATGATTTTAGCCGGAAGAGACTGTGTACTGGGTGATTTATTGTTAGGGTATAAGATAACGGAACGCTCACTTATACAAACTATATAGGCCATATAGGCATCGCCAAAATAAAGAGAAAAATACGAGGAAAATCGTCTATTACGAAACGTCGCTTCTATAGGATGTGCAGTCCAATAAAATGTTATAAATTAAGAGTTATCACGTCCTCCATGGGCATTGGATTCCGGCACTCACGAGTATTGTTCAGTGGTTCAGCAGCATAGTACAAAGCCAGGCGCCTGAGCAGTAGGGTGCCACTCCCGGTGTTCTGGTGGCAGCCTTTGGATGCTAGAGAGACGGGAGAACACTTCGAGTATTTCGGTGTTCACGAAGTGACTGTTCTTTATTCATCCTCTTCCAAGAATTCGATCCCAGACACAGTAGGCTTGCGCTACTGGGTTATGAAATATCAATAAAAATAAAACAATAAAAGGGTTGAATCTGTTCATTGACTTAATTTATGTTTGTCTGTATGTCAGTTTGTCTATTTGTCAGTTATTTGAGCATCACATAAAACCCACTGAACGGATTTTGATCGGATTTTCACAAATGTATAGCTAAGTATTCAGAAAAAAAACTAGTATATGTGTCATCTTCGTGTGACACAAGTAAGTTAGGTTATAGAGGAAAATAAAAATACTACTATAATAATACTTTTAATAGAATTACTCAAAACCTACTGGATTCATTTTCATATGTAAAATCCGTCATGTCGGTGCTTTTACAGGTGTTCAACACTGTGTTAATGTTATAATAGTTTAGTTAGCGACATCAGATGGCGCTGTATCGTTTCTACACCGCGCTATGGTTGTATTCCTATGTAAACCGTAAATTGTGAATTTTGTTTTTGGTATCTGTGCTTGCCAATCTTTTACAGCTGGTTAGTCCATGCGAGCGAAGTCACAGGTAGAAATTAGTACCTAACAAAGTAACTCTTTCGAAAGTGACCTGTAAAAGTCTAAAAAAATATATTTTTCGTTCGTTTTTTGTCCTATATAAAAGATTTAGTTACAAAGATACTATTTAACAATTTACAATTATTCAAAGTATTCGACAAAACAATTATTCATATTATGGCATTATGCATATTCAAGAAATAGTATTAGAAGTAATACATACTAATTTATACACTAAGGACCTATTTATTGCCTATATATTTATTCTTTTCACTCGTTACTTTTGCTGACCATACGTAAATTATGGCAGTTGAAAGTATGATTGATTTTGTTTTTGAAATCGCGACTCTGATATAATGAGAGCAAGCCCCTCGCACTACTGTTCATATAAGAATTACTTTATCATGCTTTTATGATCATGCATTATGCGTGTATCATACTCTATCATCACCATTAATCATCAACGTCATCATGAACATTTATGAGGCCAGTTTTATAACTATTGGAGAATGAAAGTGGCAAAACAACAAAAGGGCAGTGGGAAGAATGTGACAGAGATGGTGAATGAGTACTGTCGTCCCGATGGACATACATCCAATGTCTATATCTACTTAGGATTGGATTTGGAGAAAGGGCTGGAAAAATGGAGAGAGATAGGATAGGATGGAAATGGGTAGCGACATATGTCACTCACTACCGAAACCCGTACATTGGTGGATTATGATAAAGTGGGAAATGCAGTATATTTTACGGTAGTTTTATGTGAGTGAAGGGTAACTGGGCCAGTCGAGTGCGCCCAGACTTCCAAATATAGTCGATATAGTTTGATTATTATTTCTCCAAATCCATTCCTATATCTCCAAAGGTAGGCCTCGCATTCGGGGGCGTGCCAACGCTTGTCATTTTAGACTAACGTTGGCATGTACCTACCTATCACGGATGTCTATGGGCTACAGTATTCACTTACCATCGGGTGGACTGTATGCTCGTCTGCCGCCTTCATCTGTAAAAAAAAAATTAAAGTTGAGAGAAAAGAGAGACAAGTTAAAAAAAAAAGTTAATGTTACAAAATATATAATTGGAAGCAGTTCCACTCGGAAGGGAGATTTCACTATTATCCGTAGGTACGGTTTAGAAAAAAAGAATTTGGGCAGAAGTTACTACTGAACCGAAATTATAAAACCGAAAATAGTTTCGGTTTATATCTCGATTAAGTTCAAAGATGAACCAAATCGATTCAATATTGACGGTATAAACTTTTCAAAAAATATGAAACAAAATGACAATACATACGTATAAACTGTATATCTTAAAGGTATAGAGCTCGTAAAGGTCTTCTGTCTGTCTGTCTGAATGTGTATCACAAACCACTTAACGGATTTAGTTCGCATAGTTCCTTATTATGGTAAATTTATGGTACATTTTATCCTGATCAATTAAAAAATATCCGGGCTTTTTGGCGGGAACTCGATAAGTGAAGTTGGGTTCAAGTTTGATTATTGTAAAAATTGTGTATTTGACGTTATGCCGTTTAATAGTGATAGCTTATACTTCAAATTGCTTTTCGTGCGTAGTGTTTGTAATAATCAAAATAGTAAAATCAATACAATCAATAATAATCGTGCGTGGGACTGCGTTTTTCGTGTGCTTCCACGGAGTCCTCGTCTGTCCTCGGTAAACCTACTATCGCTTTACTGAGCGAGTCCCGACTTACTTCGACGGGACGGGGCATTGATAGGATGCGTTTCAGACTGAAATTGTTTATTGCAAAGAAAACTTGAAACGAATATGAAAATGAAGAAAAAATATTGCCACGAGAATCCAATCCCATATACTCTAACACATACTATATGTAGCACTTAGTCGTGGGTATTACGAGTGTACAATAAAAAAAAGAATATTACTAATCTAACAACTGTTTATAATAATTTTATCATTTTATACATAAAACTCAATGTAAGTCGTATTTAAAACCGAAACCTACTTAAGTAAGATGAAGGATCTTTTATGACTAACCTCGCCTCAAGTATGCTTATTAAAACATTTTAAAACACACAACTCACACGAAATTGTATGACACAGACTAGAAACGTTTCTTCTAAAATTTAACAAAAGTAAGTAGTTTGTGATGATTCTTCTATGGTATTCGTTCACACTGTGTCATGAATATACCAAATGTGACAAGGGCTGGGGGATATAAACTGAATATATCGCGAAATGTCGTGGAGAGTAGTAAAGTGAATTTTATGAAGAAAATTCTTGAAATTTTCTGGAGTATTTTAATAATGATACTTTTAGGCTCGTTTGACAGTGAAAAACGGATGTCATGATAATTTACTTAACAAACCGCACGCTTCATAATAAATGGTCATAACACAAAATTTTACATACTCGTATTTATTTTTTATTTTTTTATAGACTAGTGGGCGGACGAGCAACGGTCCCACGTGATGGTAAGTGTTACCGCCGCCCATGGACACCTGCAACACCAGAGGGTATGCGAGCGCGCCGCCGACCTTGCAAAATTCTATTCACAGCTCTCTTGAAGAACCCCATATCGTAGCTTAATGGAAAGACCTCTTGAGGCAGTTCGTTCCACAGCCTACGGGTTCGGGGTATAAAATAATTTTTGGACCGAACAGTGCGCGACACCTACGTATTAGCGATATATCGAGGTGCTGACATGTCTGTATAACACTGGGAGCGTGACAGTCCGAATCCAAGATCAGCAGAGCAGACCGCGGAGATATTACATCTCCGAAACTGTTGTTTCTTCCCAACCCGTACCGTAACGTCCGAGCAGGAGTCAAAGTTAAACAAATACCTTTATTATACGCGTTCACATCCGATTTAGAAGATAAAATGTTCACAAACGCGCTGGAAGATGCATGGAAGATTGGGGGAATAGGATAAAGTGGGAAATGCAGTACATTTAACGGCAGTCTTCTGTGAAAGAGGGGTACCGTGGTCAATGTAGTGCACTTAGCGGCTGTGGGAACTATTCACTATGATATTGGTAATTATCGATCATTTAGCATCAGGCTAGATCAAAATCTTTTATTATCTATAAAACGAAATCAAATTATTAAACAAAAACTTAATTCAAATTAAACACAAACTCTAGCCTACCAAAATTTGTCACACTTTAGTATAAACGGTATAAATTCAGCGAGATATTTAGTCCAAAGCGAACATTTCATGTTTCAGTTCATTGTTGGAATGGAAGAGTCGACGCCAATTAATTACGGGGAACAAGTCAACTGAAGCGTTCGATTCTTGTCTGTGTGCGTACAGAGTAAAAACAGAGGTAAAAAGAGAATACAAGTGTCTTTCAGATATATGTTGATCAAAAGTAGGTACACTGCCCAGCCGAAAGTAATACACATCGGCCTTTAGAAAGAGACTAAACATTCTAATCGGCTGGTCTTATCGGCTAGCTTCTATTTTAGCTAGCTAGCGTCGTCTCTGTCGTGTACCTGTACGACGGAGACGACGCTCTACAAAACCGAAGCCAGCGGATGTATAAAATATATAATTTCTATACATAACATATATAATAATTATATATGTTATGTGTATAAATAACACTTATACAAACTATTACAATTATACAATTATACTTGTATAGTAATAGGAAATGACACTTTTTTATGTATATAAATTATAATTTTATATATATAAATTATTTATATACATAAAACATATAATTATGTATACGCCCCAAACGTGGATAAAAATAATTACATAGTCGTAGACCCTGAAATGTTTTTCCAAAAAAATAAGTTTATAAACTAAAACCGGACTACGCAAAAGTTACAAATAAGTTTCCAGTACGTACTTTAGAAGGAGTCCTTTTTTATATGGCGTAGTCGCTTATTCACAAACATAATTTATAATTGACTTAATTTATATCTTAGTATTTATAATTGACGTGCGACTATGTCATAAATGTAAATGGCCTCCTTCTAAAGAACGTATGGAAAACTATTGCTTAACCCCTTTTTTAGTTTATAAACTTATTTTTTTTCTAAGAAAATGTTATATTACATATGAAAAAAGTGGAAAGTGTTTTCACGAAGCGACTTATCACTTTATTTGGTACCTGAGTGCACCTGGCTGACTATCGCCCTTTTATTTTACATTATCGATTTTAGACCGTCTGCCACATGCCTCTGTTTCATAGATGAATTCCTTGGAAAGCAATATTGGTTAGACTGTCATTTATTGTCTCGTATTTTTTTTTATTTATTTATACAGCACACATAGTAGAATTTAGGCAATACATGTAAGAAAAGAAATCGAAATCTAGGAAACAAAAATTAATGTGTTCATGTGCACAAGTTAATTTGATAAATGTAATTTTAATTAAAATTTTAGAAAACGCTAAGTACGTGAACTATTTCTAATAACGGGATTATTACGAGCAACATTCCCATTAAATATGGAATAAAGATTGGTTTAAAAATGTTTGATTTTTAAAGAAAAAAAAGAGAAACTATGCCATTAACAATTTTATATAACTACACGCTATAATTTAGTCATTTGGGAATTTTACCAATGAATTGTTCAAAAAAGGAGTTTGAGGTCTATATGAGTATAAAGTATCAGTTCAGTGGCAGTGATTCTAAAATTACCACAGCGTAAACTTTTCAAAAAGTTTCAAAATTGAAACTTCAAGTAAATAAAAAAAAATCGGGGTTCATACAAGTACCTACAAATGATATATCGTTGGATAGGGACTCATCAAATATACTCACTTTATTGTATATACTTTACTATATACACAAATGATAAAAATAGTTTCAAAAGTTACAAAATAGACACACACACACACATATATATATATATATATATATATATATATATGTGTGTGTGTGTGTGTGTGTGTGTGTATGTGTGTGTGTATGTGTGTATATATATATATATATACATACATTACATATTTAAAATATAACAGAGATAACGTACAGAGATTACATGAGACATAGGATTTAGGCGAGACTTGAAGACAGCGATCTGTCTTCTATGTCTGTCTGTCTCGTATCAGGGTGGAAAGAAAATTCCAGAGTCTTGTAGACTTTTATTTTTTTTCTAAAACATACGGAAATTAGCGAAGACCTCTGCTCTGCAGCGGTACGTTAAATGCTATTATATCAACCTGGATTTAACGTTCCGCAGTCCCTATTACTTTAATAACCGCAACAATAACCTTCATTTCTATACAAAACTTGAATAGGTCAAAAACTCGAATAGTCTGTACGTATTCCATTGGAAAATTACCATCAACCTCAAAGATTTAAGAGTTTCACAAGTATTCACAAAACATGACGGGGTGTAATCGTTTCAATGGCCTGCCACGAAAGGGCCTATTAGCAAAATTCCCTTGAACTTGTCTAAACTTTACAATAAAATACTTTAATGGGCGTTCCCCCGCTTTTCGTATTAGGGCGCCCGTTGATGCGGCTCGCGGCGTGCGGGCGGCCATCTTGGCAGAAAGAGTAATAATGCCTATAAATTTGAGAGTCATTTCACAAACACTTATGTAACATGGCAGAATGCACGCTGCAGTTCCACAGCCGTTGGACGCATTAATCTGAACAAGATAGATAGATAAAACTCTTTATCGAAAAAAAGTCAACAACAGACATTGTAACAAATGAATTGCACAGAAGACTGTCCCTATCGCTATTAGCGATCTCAGCCAGAGAGCCTTTGTTTAGAGGAAATAACAATTTTAATTACAGGTAGATATACGGGTGTACAGTATAAATAAATTATATTCCTATAATACATACATATCCAATACACATATACACAACAAAAACTAACCAAGACCTTATTATTATTAAATTGTGACCAAGTTACCCCGACCTCACACAAGACTACCATAAAATGTCGGCCGGATTTAGAGCATCACCCGTCTCTTACGGTGGGTATCACGGCTATCACAAGCCCTGAGGCACTACACTATCTCTAAAAGTGGACTCGCCAACACACTTGACCAGCGTGGCGTTTTAAGGCCACACATCCCCCATGGATACGACAATGTGCATATTCTATGTCCATCAGTGGACGATAAAAGTGCTGGTTACGGTACGAAAAATAATTAAATCTCCCTTTCGTCTAACTCTGTCTTTTCTTTTTTATTAAACATCGTACAAAAACAATTTGATGCAGCCGTTTTTATATCTCTACTTTTTTCCACGTGTCATCTTTGAAAACTGCGCTCATTTTCACTTTGAAAAGGGGCTTTTCTAAAGAAGTGTACTTTTCTCACTGCGGTCTTGAAGGATCAAAGGAGCTGTCACTATCCTATTTAACAAGCTGAGAGCGTTTTCTTTACAAACCTTTATTTTTTTATTTGTTTGTTTGTCTGTCTGTTGGAGAAACAACTTTTTCTTTTTTTATTTATTCATTCAGACACATTAAACATTTCTACATGGATAAATGTTCCGTCAAACTGCACAGCCTTGATGCCGTAGATTACTAACTTACATTTATTTGTGTGTATAACCTATTTACAAACTTATACATATTTGGCCATTTATAAATCTATAATATATTGATCTATAAATGTATATTTTTTTGACCATTAAGTATCTGTTAAATATTTCTACTAATGGTTGTTTCATTAAAGCCCTTAATAAGCATGAAATTTGAAATGAATTCTAACATTTAAAATCTTTATAATACTAATTCAATGTTCCTAAAATTCTTCTGCAGCTGCGGCGAGGTGTGGATTATTACTTAATATTTTTTTAAATTGCAAGGTACGCGAATGTCTTTACAATTTTTTGTATCAATCTAGGTAGCTTGTCTATGTATTTACATATGTATGTACACATGTGTGTCTGTATACATAATAGAACATGCATACGCACATAATATGTGTTAAAAACATGGACTTTAGGATTCGTAGTAATCGAATAAGAAATCTCTTTCAAAAGCGTATAGAGCGGGAGATACCTTAGATAAATTAGGTGCTTTGACTGTTCTCGATTCACATAAAATTGAAAACTGAGTACAATTTTGGAGTCCGCTGATCGCCGTCAATATTTCTTTCTTCCTATGAAACCTACCTACTGCATCTGCAAAAATCTGCCAGAATAAACCGGTCATTATCGCGGGTGCAATATCGACTCTCCCAAACCATTGTATACCAAAAATGTATGCAAATCAAAGTTACCATAGGATACATATTGCCATTCTGAGTGTGTAACCTACGTGCGCCATTTGCAATAATTTTATATCCCACGTGCGATAGGACACCCGTTAGGCGATGCTACGAATTTATTAGAAGTTAGAACAATGGCACTGTGTCGAACATCTGTTGTACTAACAAGCTATGGTTTGGAGATAGAACGGTAACAGGATAAATGGTGGGGTAACTTTGCGTAAATAAGGAAGAAATAAAGAAGAAGCCTTTATTGCCACCTTTATAGTTACAAAAAAAATACAAATATATACCTTAAACAAGTAAGTCATATTAAGCTAAGAGTCTGCCTGATTCAGCTGGTTAGCAGGGAAATATTAACAAACTGAAGCTTTCGATACGTTAAGGCATTGAACATTAGTCGACAAGCTTGAACAAACTGGCTTTCGTGGACCACTTTTGGATCGGTGCAAACAATATAGGAGTCACAATAGGAGAGGCATTCAATTACAAAGTTGATGTTACCGTCGGAACCGCACAAGGATCGGTGTTTGGACCATAGGAGTGTCTTATATGTGAACTAATACAATTTTAATATGGATATATTCCTTCATTAATTATAATTGGCCATACAATTATCATTATTCACCGCTATAGGAAGGTGTGATTTGCTGCTAATCGTACAGTGAAAGCGCTGGTATTGGGAAGAAAAAAAATCACTTTACTGAGCGACATGTGACATTGACAATATGTATTTTAAATAATTGTTTTGACTTTACGAAGAAAGCCCGCCGAGCTCCCGTCGAGTTCCCGCCAAAAAGTCCCTCTAGGCCTTGCTATTTAATTTTCTAATCACTACTTAATTAAAGTCAGTTATATCAATAAGACTACTATGTTTGATTACATTCTGGATAAAATGGATTGGTTTAGCACGATGTGGGGCAACCGATTTTTAATAGATGTTTTATAATAAGATAAATCATTGATTTCTTTTTGTAAGAGGTGGTGTGCATTAAGAGTATTTTAATGATTTTTAATTGTGACATTTAAAATTAAAATGAAACACACATTAGTATCAAATATTTGAAACTCACTTCAAATTAATAACACGACTTAACGTAAATAATCGACTGCACAGCGGTATTCACGCGCGAGATACTCAGACAAAAATTGCCGTTCGAAATTTCCGAATTTTATCGGATTAAATGTAAAAACGTTTTATCGGCATTCACCACAAGTCAATTACCGAGAACGGAAAACAATTACATTGCTGCTCGTTTCGATGCGGTCGGTTAAATAAAAGAAAAGCGGGTGACAATCCCGCGTGTTCGTCGAACAATTTTCGCGTGTGCTTTTGTTATTATTGGACAGTGGATTTAACGATGCGTCTCTACGGACACAATAATTTTAATTACCGTTGTGAAATTTAAATGTTTTCAACGCTGCCACACGCTTATAGTGTAGTGTGATTAAAGCAAATAAATGTAGATGTGGTAATGGAATACTATCAGATCAGCGAAAGGATTATTTATTGCTTCAGATTGATCTTATTTAGTTTGATAGCTGAAGACCTAAAGTCTATTTTTTTTCTGGATGGTGAGTAAAAATGAACTCTAAAGGTGCAGAATGTAACTATAATTATCATTTTTCACATGAAGGTTGGTAGTACCATGAGACGGCAGAGATGTTTATGCATTTCTTGTATCGATGTTCTAAATCTCCGATGCCCTTCCCATGTGTGGGTTCCTGTATGACAGGAATACTACATACTACTGTAGGAACCTTGCCTACACTGCAATTAATTTAATTAGGCAAGCAAACCCGCCGGCCGATGCTAAATTTACTTTAGACCGTTACGCGCGGCCGCTTGTAGAAGGCGCTTGCGCAGAGCGGAGCGAGCGGGCGCCGCACAGTCACTACCGATATCCGACGGCGAATGTATGCGCAATTTTTAGTTTCTGTTCATTATCAAATTTCTATTCAATCTTGTGCTAGTCAAATTTCTAATAAATTCGTTATCATATAAGTGACATCCTATGTGTAAAATTCATGCTCTTTCTTCAAAAATATAAATTGCTAATGTAAATATGGACATACCTACGAGAATAAAGTGTGTCAAATAAAGTGTGGACTTTTTACTGATCAAGAACCTAGTTAGACACTTTACTACTATAAATAATACTACAGACAGGAATGTCTGCAGTTTTTTTTTTTTTTTTTTTTATAGTATAGTGGGCGGACGAGCAAGCGGTCCCACGTGGTGGTAAGTGTTACCGCCGCCCATGGGCACTTGCAACACCAGGGGGTATGCGGGTGCGCCGCCGACCTTGCAAAATCCTATTCACAGCTCTCTTGAAGAACCCCATATCGTAGCTCAATGGAAAGACCTCTTGAGGCAGTTCGTTCCACAACCTACGGGTTCGCGGTATAAAATAATTTTTGGACCGAACAGTGCGCGACACCTCCGTATCGAGGAAATGCGGATGGACCGCACTTCTGTGACGGGAGGTGCGGTTGTAGAAACCCGAGGAGGGAATTATATTAAACAATTCTTCAGAGCATTCCCCATTGTACAGGCGGTAGAACACACAGAGAGACGTAACGTCTCTCCGAATGCTGAGGGATTCTAAACCGCCCGTGAGAGTGGGATCGTCGACAATACGAACAGCACGTCGTTGGATGGAGTCAAATGGGTCCAATTGGTATTTCGGTGCGCCGGCCCAGAGATGAGAGCAGTACTCCATATGGAACCTCACCTGAGCTTTGTAAAGCATAAGGAGTTGCCCAGGTTTGAAGTACCGCTTCGCTCTGTTCAGCACACCGAGCTTTTTGGAGGCCATTTTGGCCTTATTTTCCAGATGACCCCTAAATTCGACTTTGCTGGAGATGTCGATACCAAGGATCCCGATACTCTCCAAGATCTTAAGAGTTATGCTCTAAAAGTGAACTCTGAAACAAAAGGGGTTTTTTTAGCGGTGAATGCACAGACTTGCGTCTTACTGGGGTTGAAATCCACTAGGTTCAGAGAACCCCAAATCGAGACTAGATCTAAAGAGTCTTCGATTTCAGACACAATCCTGGCGCGACTCTCTTCCAATTCGACCCGAGGGATGTTGGCGCGGCCCCTGTACAAGGCGTCTCCAGTACTGTCATCTGCATAGCAACGTATGTCACCAATTTGCAACAGGTCGTTGATATGCAGAAGGAACAGAGTTGGGGACAGCACGGAGCTTTGCGGGACGCCAGCGTTAATAGACATGGTGTCGAAGCAGCTACCATCGATAACGACTCTGATGCTCCGTCCAGTCAGGAAACTGGCAACCCATTCGCATAATCCCTCGGGTATCCCGAAAGATGGTAACTTGGAAAGCAGCGATTTGTGCCATACCCGGTCAAAAGCTTTCGCAATGTTTATGCCTACAGCCAGAGCCTCGCCTCTACTCTCAATGGCGTCAGCCCAGCGGTGTGTTAAATACGCTAAAAGATCACCAGCCGAGCGATTATGGCGAAATCCATATTGACGGTCGCTAATCAGCTGGTGATCCTCTAGGTACCCAAGGAGCTGTATGTTTATGACGCGCTCCATCACCTTGGAGAGGAGGGAGGTGATCGCTATTGGCCTGTAGTTGGCCGGGTCTGTGCGGTCACCCATTTTAGGCAAACGGTGAACATGAGCTACCTTCCATGTTGATGGGAAGCTTTTTGTAGAGTATGAGAACCTAAAGAGTCGCGTAAGCACCGGGGATAACTCGGGAGCGCAAAATTTATGCACCACTGCAGGAATACCATCGGGCCCACTCGACTTTCGGATATCAAGAGATGCTAGAGCTCGCCGGACTTCACGCTGTGTGAAACAGATTTCCGGCATGGAGCTTGTGCACCTTAAGATAGACGGTGGTGAGGCACCTCTATCGTCCAGTGTCGAGTTTGAGGCAAAGAGACAGCCCAAGCGATCGGCTTTCTCCTTCGACCCATGGGCCAGTGACTCATCGAGTTTCCGCAGTGGAGGGAGTGACGACTGACAGAAGTTACCTTCAGCAGCCTTAGCGAGCGACCAGAAAGCCCGGCTTCCAGAAGGATAGCTAGCTAGTCGGTCGCCAATTCTGCGGATGTGCTCATTCTTTGCTCTGACAATGATCTTCTTACTGCACCTCGAGGCAGCGTTAAATTTCTTCCTCAAGTCGGAGGTATTCGGATCCTCGGACACCTGCGCTCTGGCCCAGGCCCTGTATGCGGCCCGTTTATTACGACGGGCCTCTCTGCAGGACTGATTAAACCATGATTGGCTCCGTCCGCCTACCGGTATCACGGTGCAAGGAATATAACATTCCATGCCCTGCAACACCACGTCGGTAACGGAGTCTGCACAGGTATCCGGATCTCCCGACGAGAAACAAAGCTGCCCCCAGGGATAAGAGGCGTAAAATTCGCGCAACCCATCCCAATCTGCTGACTTGTAGTGCCAGACTTTGCGCGTTCCCTGTGAATGGGTCCGCACGGATTGCTTAGCTGGCACAGCAGTTCGAATGATACAATGGTCGGATGATCCTAACGGGGCATCAACAACAACATTGTAGTCATTCGGCCGCGTAGTCAGCAGGAGGTCCAATAAGGAGGGAGTATGGCTCTCGATATCAGGTATCCTCGTGGGTGAGGACACCAACTGCGAGAAACCATAGGCCAGGGCAAAGTTGTAGGCTGCTCTCCCTGCGCGGTCGGTTATTCGGGATCCCAACCACTCTTCGTGGTGAGCGTTGAAATCACCGAGGACCACCACTTCCGCGCAAGGGAACTGTTCGAGCACGCTGTCAGTCGTCTCTTGTAGACGCTCAAAAAAACGAGTCGTCTCCGTATCACCGCTGTGGGACCTGTAAACGCAAGCGTAGACTTTAGTGGAACCTCCGTAGTCAATGCGCGCCCAGAGAATCGACAGGTCCCCGTCTTCAAAATGGCTGAGGCGGCGGCAACAAATATCCTCCCGAACGTACATGCATACCCCAGCACGTCGCACAAAACAGTGCTCCAGTTTGTAACCGGGGTAATGAAGATATGATGTATCGGCCGGGCAGGAAATCTGTGTCTCGGTCAAGAAAAGTAAGGCCGGCTTTGCCGTCTCAAGGTGGTAGTGGACGGCGTCGATGTTACTATGCATCCCTCTAATGTTGCAAAAGTCCACTTTAAATGTGGAACTTACAGAATGGGCCGCTGAGTGCACATTATACATTTTCTTGTTCCTGGCCATTGTGAGTGTGAATAGGAAAAATAAGAAAAGGGGGGACGGAGAGAGAAATGGTCACATGTGGATCAAAGGACAAAGCACGGGGCCGAGAAAAAATCAGGTCACAAAGGTTGTGTGACTAGCTGGCGCGGGGTACGGAAGGCCCCCCCCCCCCAGCGGGGGCAGCAGTCGGGTTCCACTCCGGTCTCCTCCGGCACAACTGCTACCCCAAGGGATTTTTCGCGTGCGGCGGGGCAGCCTCCTGGGGTGGAGATTAAAGTAAGATCCCCGGGTTCGGGCCCCCAACAACCCTCGGGCGGTCAGCGGACAACCGTTTCACCGGGTCTCCCTGATCCCCGCGCCACCATGTCACGCCCATGCGCGTCTGTAATTCCCCGCAACCGCCGGTCCTCATTTCCACACGCAACAATCTCTCTCTCGGGACGGCTTCTTCCGCTCACCGCCGGAACACGATGCGGGCCTCGCGGCTTATAAGGCACCATTATGGCGGCGGACTCCGACGGAAGGGTGGTAGCATTGCCGACGGAGTAACCCTCCCACCGTAAAAAGGGAACGCCATGGCCTCGTCAGTTAACAGCAGGGTGCACCACAAGCAGGTGAGGTTGGCTTAGGCTCCAAAGATGGTAGGTGAGCCTCTTACACAAATTAAATTAGTGTTTAAACACAAATTACAGTGTATGTTTGTATTGCATCAATTGCCTGTTTATTGATGTAATCCTTGTCCTCGAATTATTGACCGGAACTATTTATTTCTTTAACACTTTATTTCAGTAATTACTGTCGGCGGTCTTAATGTTGTGTAGGAACCTTGCCTACACTGTAATTAATTTAATTAGGCAAGCAAACCCGCCGGCCGATGCTAAATTTGCTTAGGGAATGGACGCGCGGCCGCTTGTAGAAGGCGCTTGCGCAGAGCCGAGCGAGCGGGCGCTGCGCAGTCGCTACCCATATCCGACGGCGAATGCATGCGCATTTTTAATTTCTGTTGTTTATAAATTTATATGCCTCTCCGTAAAGTTTCTTCTAGAGGTTAATTTCTAATACTTCGTTTTCCAATCAATAATATCCAATGTTTAAAATTCATGCTTGTCTTATAAAATCTTAATCGGTATTGTAAATCTTGGCATACCTACATAAATAAAGTGTTGTAAATAAGGTATGGACTTTCACTATTAAAGAAACATAAGTGATCAAGAACCCTGTCTCAACACTTTAGTTGCATGACATTGTCCTCCAGGCCAACCTTCAAGAGAGAAAACAGTGCAATCAAAGAAGGAGAAAATAAAAAGAAAGAAATAAACAAGAAGAAATGTGAAGAATAATGGAAATATTATTAAAATAAATGTGTAAATTAATAATGTGAAATTAATAAATATCTGTATTAACATTACCCATAGGAAAACGGTGCAATTTTCTTGTGGAAAATTCTTATATCAAACTTTAACGTCTCACTGCAGGGCACAGGTAAATTACTAGAGGAGTTTAGGCCATAATCCACCACGCAGCCTCAGTGCGGATTGATACATTACAAACGCTACATTTTTTATTTCAGTTGCATGCTGGTTTCCTCACGATGTTTTCCCTCATCGAAGAGTTAGTGTCATTTTTTAAAAATCCGTATTTAAGTGGAAACTCAGCCAAGGATTCGAACTCACGATCTCAGGAATGCGAGTAGAGTATAGGTTAAGTTATACCTCTAGGTTATCACCGCTCTTCAAAAATTCACGTTGAAAATTAATCTATAGCAAAAGTAATAAAATAAATATATTACATTTTTTTTTATGGACGAAGGCCTCTGACGAGAATACTGTCCACCTGATGGTAAGTGGATACTGTCATCCGTAGACATAGACAACATTAATATATGCCGACATTAGTCCAAAATGACAAAAGATAGCAGGCCCCCAGATGCGCTGCCCCTACCTTTGAAGATATAGGAATGGATTTGGAGAAAGGGTTGGGAAAATGGGGAGGGATAGGATGGGAATGGGCTCTGTCACATCTCACTCACTACCGAAACACATACGTACATTAGAGAAATAACGTAAAATGGGAAATACAAGGGAGTCTTCTGTGAGAGATGTGTAACGTGGCCAGTCGAGCGCGCCCACACACACTCATAAATTCACACTCATATATGCATTTTAATGTTGCTCATTATAAATGTATACATGTTAATTAGTTCTATACAAGTGCTACTCCAACATTATAAAGACTATAAATCAGTTTAGCTTTCCGTATTATTAAACGCATTCTCCCCTTTAAGGTGTCGGAGATGGAGTATACAAACCCAGAAAATTTTTGGACGTTCTCGCGTTGGACGCGGTATATTTTTTCAAACGTTTCTCATATTTTCTCTTTTGTATCTTTGTATTCGAATGACAGCTGTCTATGTATACAACTTGAACATAGATATATTGATAAGTGGTGGTATGATACGAACAGAAACTATTTTTTACATGTGTAAATATAAAAAATAAAAAAGAGAATAAATGTAGAAAGGAATCGATGATTAATATTCCAGTTATACTCGTATTTGGCTGTATCTATGGGTTATTTGAATTTAATACAACCGTTTCGTATCCACATGCAAATATGATATGTACTTTTCATGTCTGAAAATGTCCAAAACCCGTTTCTTAGATAAGTTTATAAGAAAATATGTAAACATTATCCAATAAATACACACCAATAAATTAACTTGTGTATTAATTAATTAAGTACGTCCATTCTGTATGCAATGCAATGCAATCAACTCTTTCAGTATCCACTACTGAATATGGGCCTCTTCATGCACAAATATACATATATATATATATATATATATATATATATATATATATATGTATATAGAATAATGATTATATTATAATGAATAGAGAATTATATATATATATTTATTTAGAAAGACGGTGACAGATAAGCAATAAGTTCACCCTGTGATAAGTGGATACTGTTGTCCATTGATACATACTAACATTAGTCCAAAATCATAAACGTTGAAACGCCACCGCAAGCAATACCTATTGTGGAGACTTAGCAATGGAATTGGAAAAAAAAGCGTTGCCAAAATGGGGGGAAGGTTTTACTTAACATGACGAGGAATTTAGTGCCATATCAAACATCAATCATTAATGCGTTCATGTTATCCCCTTGTGCAAGTCACGGCAATCTGCCCCTCTCCTCAAGCAAAATCATGTTACAATGAAGGGGAAAATTCTGTAGATTACACCCCTCATGACACCCCATTACTATTGTCCTTCTATTGTCAAAGGGTGAGATTTTCTTCTATACTTTAAAGCGCTTATGCGCTGCCTCATACAAAGACTGGTTGAATAAAAAGTTGAATGAAAACATATCCTAATATCCCTTAAAATCTATCCTTGTCTAGACGCCATTTGTTAAAGAGGATATTGCGAGTTATAATGACAAATTTCCATATTATAATGAAAAAAAATCATATGGATCCGATTTTCTTGAAATTTTTACCATTCTGTAGGAAATTCCTGAAAGTTTTTGTAAAATGTATTGGTTTCCTTTTTTGTATAGGAAAAAAAACAGATGAACATGCGGCTCATAAGGTGATAAAAATACCGGCTGTGTTCGAGGTGTGGGTGGGCTGGTGACCTGGCAAAAAAAATATGTTATAGCATATCAGATATCCGTTTAGGGCAGTAATATTCCTAAAAAAATATGAATAAATAATGAAACCGGACCCACACAATCTTTTGTACGTAAGCCGAAAGCGTTTTGAAATATTAATCGGTTTTTATGCCTTAATTGTATGTGCAGGAGATTTTTTCCAATTTTTATCGAATTTAGTTCAGTGTGCTCCAGTTGGAAAGTCTTTATAACAAATTCGAAACATGTAATGTTTATATTGGGGCTGATGAGGGAGCCTATAAGTTAGTTACCTTCACGTGTGCCCAGCTGCTAACCCTTTACAATATCATATTGAGTGCAATCCACCATCGAAATTGTCGTAACCAAAAGGGAACCTTATTGTGAAAGTTATAAGTACTTGATTAGGTTTCATGCTACAATAAGTGCCATGCCATTGAATGTATTTTACAAAACGAAAGTAAAGCATATGAATAATCATTAATACTACTAATCACAATCTGGATTAATCTAGTAATATGACTTAATCTGATATTAATAATAATAAAACTTTATTACAGAAATTAATCACTCCATAATTTAAATAAAAATGAATGTTCTTGGTAGGGGGAGAGTGCATGTTGCATTCCTACAGCCGCTGACCACATTACAGCTCTCTCACAGAAGACTACCTTGAAATGTACTGCTTGAGTCTTCTATAATAATGTGATTTGGGTATTTAAACCTGTCAACAACTTTCAGAGCGGTACTGACGGGTACAATCGAGAGCACATACGTATATTTTCCTTATATTATATTTATAGCTTATATTTTCCCGCTAAACGAACTTTAGCGTTGTAGATACCTAAGAAATTAGAATGTTTTATAAATTTTAAATCAGCTGTTAATAATATTAGGTTACACAAAAAATGCCTGTACCTTCTCAACAATGAATTTTCATCATTAAAACTGATAAATTTTGTTTTAGGTACGTTTGCTGAATTTGATATATTCCCCTAAAAAATATATATTTTTCCTTCTGTTTCTTTTGTAATAGTGTCTTTGTCTAATACATCTCCCGCTTGTTTCTCACCGAATCGCGATCCCGCGGCACCCTCCCAAAGCAACGCCCTAAGCCGAGGCCCGTTCCTTCCGCCGGTCTACCTGCGGGGGAGCCCTTGGGCTCGTTGCTGCACACACTCTTTGCTCCTGGCTGAGCGCCTCCTGCGCTTGCCCTAAACCATACATGTCCGGTGACTCTTGAAAGGCCATTAGGGCCACAAGAATTTAGCCATGCCGAATTAAAAAAAAACACATTTCCGCTTGCAATTCCTCTGACGTTGTATATTTTTTCGCTTCACAGAATATATTATATTGAATTTTGGCGGGAACTCGAGAAGTGTAGTTGAGTTTTTCTTTGATAAATTGTAAAAATTGTGTGCTGTGTACGTTTCGTGGTTTAATAGTGATGGTCTATTAAACTTCAAAGTGTTTTTTGTGCGTAATGTTTGTGATAATCAAAAAAAGCTTACTACTGTGTATTTCGTGTGTTTCTTGTTCTCTTCCGTCCTCAGTAAACCTACTATCACTTTACTGAGTGACTCCTGACTTACTTAGGCGGGACTGGACATTGTTAAATTGTGTTCGCGCCAATAACATTGGTGCTTTTATTTTGTAGGGCAATATTACATTTTATTACCCACACTTTTAAATAATCACTTCCACCGATCCTTTTTATATCGCTGCACCTTTTGCGTACGTACCAGTCTAGCGATCGACCCCTCCCGTCGTCGGTCGATTGTGAAACTCTCGTATTTGGGTGGTCTCCTGGACCCGGAATTAGCACACGCTGTGCCCTTACTATACCGCGAGTATATCTGCTCTAAGCTGCATCGCTGCTTAGTACCAAAGGACGCTCAAACCAAGTGGAAAGTCGAGAAGAAGCCGAGAAGAAGCGCTACCAGGCTGGGAAGAACACAAGGCAACCGTAAGCTTGGTCGGAAGGCAGCTATTCTCGGCATATAAGGTCAGGCTTTCTATTTGGCGCTTTTATCAGCAAAAAACCTATGGATCCGCACGTGGATTAACGTACGGCTATATTGCTTAGCTGTCGCGTTCACAAATTGTTTTGACTTTATAAAGAAAATTTGACACTGGCGGAATATATTAATTGCATCATTGCCATATATGTCGAAAAAAAAATACATTACGTTTTAAGGTAAAACAAAAAAAATTATTTCGTTAAGGAAAAATAATTAGAAAGAAAGAAGAAAGAGTTTATATAGCCGCAATTACAACACAACATAGTCTAACAACATAGCTTACAAGACAAGTGTGTGTACACTTACAGATACAGTACTGGTATAGTTACAGGTACTTACACTTACACTGACAAGGTACAGATAGATATTCTAAATCGGAATGGTATGTATTGATCGTTACATTGCTGCCTGTGTGTCGCCATTGCGCCAAATGGACATCCGGCTCAGCTTAGCTATGTGCCTGTGATGTCCGTCCGTGAGAGACTATAGACACAATATACTATAAATAAATCTATTTGGAATTTGAAATTATTTGTATACGATCTCTTTGTCTATCTGTATGTAGTCGCCATTATTATGACGAAAGCATGACCCGGAAGATTCTCAAGGTAAATTATAAAAGTCGTAGAAAATAACTTGGTAATGTTCACGAAATTAATTCAATGTTCATACTGTCATTCATACTGAATGACATTCAGAAATTCATACTGAATACATACCTAGTGATTGCCAGGGGCCGAAAACTCCTAGCAATTTGCCAGAGAAAGCCAGTGGGACGTTATATGCTGATTGATATTGATTGACGTTTTTTTTATAAAGAATTGGGCGAACAAGCAAGCGGTCCCACGTGATGGTAAGTGTTACCGCCGCCCATGGACACCTGCAACACCAGGGGGCATGCGGGTGCACCGCCGACCTTGCAAACTCCTATTCACAGCTTTCTTGAAGAACCTCTCGTAGCTTAATGGAAAGACCTCTTGAGGCAGTTCGTTCCACATCCTACGTATTCGCGGTATAGAATTATTTTTAGATCGAACAGTACGCGCCACCTCCGTATCGAGGAAATGCGGATGGACCGTACTTCTGTGACGGTTCATATCGCCAATGAGCATGAGAAACAAGGCAGCGGCATCCTCCTGCCTTGCTTTAAAAAAAATAGAACACGCTGTATCTATAGCAATTAAACTTTGAACGGTTTAAATCGCGTATATTTAACATTATTTATATCCCGACATTTCGAACACTTTGCAGTGGACGTGGTCACGGGGTGACCACGTCCACTGCAAAGTGTTCGAACTACGAGTATGTATAGTAATGGGGGTGACTATGTATAGTAATCGCGAAAATCTAAGAAAATATCACGCTGTATCTACCTTACAAAATGGCTTCCTTTAAAACGGGATATAATAAAATATTCCATGGCCTCATAATACCCCATAGAAATCACGTATTCCCTTTGTCCAACCCTACCAGTATCGGGTAACGGCAAAATATTGTCCTACGGCCTTCTAAATATTAACTACGCAACCCTCTATTAGTGGTTCTAAATTATTCAGGGGTCTGCATATTGACCGGCAGAATAGCAAATGCATTGTAAAAACCAGTTTAAAAAGATACTCCTCTCGCCCCTTACGCGATGTATAATTGGGACTTGGAAGAGATTTTGGGGAATTTCAGAGGGTCTAGAATGTTTGGTGGTTGTATAATGAGGCTTGACGCAAGGTTTGACGTTGTTGACAAATCTGCCACCGTCCCTTTGAATTATGTAAACAGTTTAATATGGCGTACATTGTTAGTTTCGTATGTGGGTAGTGGGAATTATGTATAAATGTTTATATAAAGCCCTTAACTTGATCTTAGCTCTCAAGAGGTTAAATTACATGACAGAACATGAAATATCGGGTGTTGGAAATACTTCGATAGGGATACAATTGTAGAACCATCGATTAATTTTTAATCTTTTTTTTTTATGTTACGAAAGACAACCAAGGAAGACCCTGCATGGACACCTGGGAAGGGGACCCAGGTAGTGCCGGACTCCTACCGGCTAAAAAACCTTGAGTTGTCTTAACATCGTGTAGGTCTAAATTCTTATGGCCCTGGTGGCCTTTCAAGAGTCACCGGTCGTGTTTGGTGTGGGGCGAGCGCAGAAGGCGTTCAGCCAGGAAAAAGTGTGTGTTGCAACGAGCCTAAGGGCTCCCCCGCTGGTAAACCGGCGGAAGAGACGGACCTCGGCTTAGGGCGTTGCATTGGGGGATACCGCGGAATCGCGAGTCGGCGAGAAGCGCCCAGGCACGTGCCGATACCTGGTAAAAGTATTGGCTAAGGGCCGGTGTGTGTTAACGGTGTGACGAGGGGGACGTCCACGTCTCCCCCGGCGGGGACGGTGTCTGTGTGCTGTGTTTGAGTGCAGTGTGAGAACCGCATTGGCAGCGGTGATCGGGTCGTCGGGATCGTCCAGGATGTGCCGCGGGCGACGATAGCGGGGAACCATCGATCAACCAATATAAGTATATACATAGATGGATAATTTCTTGTGACAAAACTGTGTACATAAGTAATTAAAAACAATTACACAAACACATTTCCCGCCAAATATTATTACATCATTAATATTATTTCGGTTTATATAGAAAAATATTTGTTTCTTAATTGTTTCTATATTTAATTTTCTTATATTTCATTTTCATTAAAAATATCGTTACGTCCAAAATATTACAGTTATTGTAAAAAGGAATATATCAATAGTACGTGCTGGTAGCTTTTTGCCGTCCAATGACAGACTGAATTGACACTTGACTCCGATGGGTCTCATTGATGGGTAGAACAAAAGGAAATTGGACAGGGTTCTCACCGAACAGCCGCTTCCTCACTGCAAGAAGCTCCGATTAGCCAACACAGGTACTGTTCTTTGATCTTCCAGTCTGGCATTAGGGTTGATTTCTTGTTCAGAAAAAAACATTATCAGATTGGAAAAGATTAGTAGGTATGTGAGATGAGTTAGCGGCGCATTTACCGCCGTTACTTGATATATCCAACAATGACCTAATGGCTTTGAGAAAGACCTATGCCTCTCCCAGGGCCTGCCACCATTCACGATCTTCCGTTCTTCTTATTCAGCTACTACCGGCGACTCTTTTAAGTCGTCAATGAACCTGGCCTAATAGATCGCTTCCCGGTAGGTACGTGATCGCCACTTAAGATCTTGTCTAACCCATCGGTTATGTAACAGCAAAGCCCACCCAATGCTACTTCAGCTCGCTGTTTCTTTCAACTATTTATATCATCAACTTTAGAAAACTCCTATTTTTCTGAAGACAAAGATTTCCAAAAATCTTGGCCGTGGGTGTCGTAAAGGGCGATTACGGATTAATAAAGCAGCCACAAAAATCTTGGAGGGACTTCACTACCTCTAAAAGAGTGGATTCGTCAACCAGCTTTTTTTTTTTGTTATAGAGTAGGGGGCGGACGAGCAAGCGGTCTCACGTGATGGTAAGTGTTACCGCCGCCCATGGACACCTGCAGCACCAGGGGGTATGCGGGCGCGCCGCCGACCTTGCAAAATCCTTGGCCACGGTGGCAATTTAAAGCATACATCCCTCATGCATAAGACAATCCTCAGGCTTTGTTCTCCCTTAGTCGCCTTTTACTATATCCATGGGAAGATTTACGAGACGGTGACTGCGACGGAATTTTCTGAAGAGATTCTAGCTACATCTTAGGTAACGCAGAATCCAATGTTGCTATGAATTCAACGCTTGCACAAAAAGCCCCTAATGCAATATGGCACGGGGCGTTTATTTTATCGCGCGGAATCCTCCTCGAAAGCCTGCCGGCTTGTCGCCCCGCAGTTTGTATCAGGCTTGCCACTCATGTTTACTTTTATTTTCTAAATGTTTCATTGAACCATTATATGCCGAGTTTTAGTTTTAAAAAAAACTCGAAAAATGTATGTACATATTTTTCTTTATAGTTAATATCTATTTATTTATTTGAACATAACAGAAGTACATTACATTATAGAATAGTATATTTTATTTATTCTAAGTACGGTACATCAGTTAGTAAGTCAGTATAAACATACATCGTCCACGTACTTAATCGCCTCCGGTATACAAATTTACAGTTTAACATTCATTTATTATGATGATTATTTACAAATTGCAAAATTAAATAAATCTCACAATCATTATTATTATTTACAGATTTCAAAATTAAAGAGTTTTTAAAATTACAATCTTTTTCAGAATTAACACATTGTCATATTTTACTACAAACAGAACATGCATATTATAAATGTCAGATATATCTATATTTATAGCCATGTATAGCTATTTTATATGATTAGGATCTTTTTTGTTTATTTTTACAGTTTATTTATTTTTAGTTTTTTTTTACATAGCATAACAATCTTTTAGGTAAAATTTAGTTTTAGGTAGTTCTAATCAATTTATTTTAATCTATCTATCTATTCTAATATATGAAGTAAATGCTAGATAGATATTGTTCTATGGTTGTTATCCATGAAATTAAATATGTCTAGAAACAATATTGACTTATAGGGCTTAGAAATCAAAGTTAGAAAAGGATCGCGCCACTGTGTTAATGACGTCACTACATCATTTAATGTAATATAATTACATCCACGTATGACAAGGATAATGGTAACTCCCCTACTTCAAATATACTTATTTGTTTCTTCTAAACAAATAAAATTATCACTAGCTCGGCGGTGAAGGAAAACAACGTGAAGAAACTCGCATGTTAAAGTATTTAAAAAAGATCTTGGGAAATGTGTATCCACCAATCAATACGCGATTTGGATGATTATGGCCCAAAACCCCTAGTGAATTACTGGGGTAGGTTTGCACCCTGGGACGTTAAAAAAGGCTGACAAATAACACAGAAAAAATTATATACAATAACACACAAGAAATATATACAAGAACACACGAGAAATATATACAAGAACACACAAGAAATATATACAATAACACACAAAAAAATACTATTCTCTATCTTTTCTTGTATATAATATATGCGGTCTTGCAACCAGCCCTTTCAGTATGTACTGCTGATCCATGGTCTTGTAATGTACATGGGTTGGCGATTTCACTCTTTTAGATGTGTATGTAGAGTTCCTCTAGAGTTGTGGTAGTCGCTTATTTATCTCTATTTATTTATTCTTTATTGCACAGAGTGACAAGAGGCGGAGTCAATGGCTTGAAGTATTATCTCCCAGTCAACCTTTGGGTTATGCAAAGATAGCCTTTTACGACACCCATGGGGTGATGGGGTGAAATGGAGGTGGTGCTATTTTATAGTCTCCTACCATTCTTCGGCCGACACTACACGGTATACACTTGTTACACATATGCGGTCTTAACACTTTCCATTTCCAACCGTGGAGTACCAGATTTTCATTTGGTAAAGTATTCGTACTCTCAGCTTTCCAGTATTCACTAATTAATAGAATCATTGCAGGTTCGTCTGTCAATTCACTCGCTAACAAATTCACCTTTGTTAGTATTTTCCAGACTGTGCCGTTTGAGCCACCCGATGCTTTGCGTGTGGTGTAAGTGATGAAATATGGGCGTGTGTTACTTTTTCATTTTAAATCAATTAAAGAACAATGTTTAAAATTTATTTTATGGTCAACTAATTAGTTTTTAGTAGTTTTACATTATTATAGTTTTAAATAAGCTATATATGATCTTTGACCTTTATTCTTTGACTTTGACCAATCGGGCCAAGCCGCGCTACACTAATCAAGTTTAGTATTTTTTATCAAGTTTTTTCTCTCATATCCAAAAGAACACCATCCATTCGTTCAGAATAAAGCCCCTTGATATAGTAATTTATTCTTAAAATTGAAACAGTAATTAGAGCCAATCAGATTACAGATCTTCGACAGTTTACATGAAACTTGGGTCATCTTTAGTCGTAAAAGCTGGATTGCTCAGGGAAGGGATTGCAAAAATGCAGAATAGTCCTTCTAAATTCATCATTTCACCCACTACAGCTAAGTATAGAATCACAGATGAACAGGTACAATAACGAACAACTCGGTAAATAATTTTATATTTCTACCTAAATCCTGTCACAAGACAGAAATGTGTTAGAATAACCCCTTCAAATCTATTTCAACGGTGATAAGACTTATCATATCATGTGCTTATCATATTGCTGGATATAGACATCTCCAGCGGCGGAGTAAGTAGGAGAATATGGTTTGTGGAGGAGAAGTAGATGACTATCACACATATGGGAGAGTATTATGTTATTAGGGGAATATTATTAATGTTGTAAATGGGCATTGAGCGGTTGAACGCTAAGTCAACGCTAATAAACCTTAACCGTGTTAGACTCGAACTTTATACTTCAAAGTTCTAATAAAGTCAAATGATAAAACTTAGACTATAACGTTCACGTACGTTTAACGAGATTAAATATTCAATAGTGCTCACTCAGCGCTCAAGCATCAATAAACATTGCTCTCTTCTAATCCAGTCACTACCGTCGAACTTTTTAATTTTAGGGACCTAATATACATAAATAAATTAAAAATATGACATCCCTTAACGCCTTTCCGCTACCTCCTACAACTTGCAGCTTTCAAAACGCCAAAGTTCATCAGTCTCCGTAGGTAACGTCGTTACTGAACTCAATCAGGGGGCATTGACGACACGGCGTAAGCCCAACTCGATTATGTGACATTATTCCCGCCTTAAGTACCCTCATGTTATGGGTACTCGAAGGGTGTAGTTTGTACCCCGCAGAGTTACAGAGTAAAGTTTTACATTTATTGCAATAATAAAAGATTAGTTATATTATTTCATTTGAGCGTGCATTTGGGTGTGTCGGCTTCAGAATAACACCACCCCATCTCCTTCCGTGGGTGACTAGGCCACTAGGGATAACAAAGTGTCCAAGCCCCACACCACAAGCCTTGAGGAATTACACCACTTCTAAAACATAGGACTCGCGAATCCACTTGGTCAGCGTACCGTTTTAAGGTCATAAATGTTCTTCATACACAAGACAATGTGTATGAAGAGATCCATTTGGATAATAAAATAACTGAGGTTTGGAGTTCCGATTTTCATTAATCTAATTTACAAAAGCACTCAGTTGCGTCAAAGATTAATAATTAGTTATGCCGGAGCCCAGTTCCAACTAATCCTATACCTCCCCATTTTCCCAACCCTTCCTCTGAACCCATTCTTATATCTTAGGTAGGCAGCGCATCAGGCGGCGGCGTGTCAACGTCTGAACATTGTGAACTGAAGTTGGCATGTACTGTGGATGTCCATGGGAGACAGTGTACACTTTCCACCAGGTGAACTGTATACTAGTCTGCCGAATTCTTGCTATAAAAAAACGTACAACAGCATTTGTGTATATATGTTTGTACGAGTATGTATGTATGTCACAAGAATAAAGTTGTAAGATCGCATTATTTATAAATAGGTTTATATTTGTTGTATCTGTATGAAATATTTACTAAACATTGTTTAAGTTATTTTTATATATTTCATCGCACCTCACAACGCGATTCTCTGTTCAACCCAGATGTTGGTTGGTAGAGAATGCCTGCAGGCATTAAGTTCACCTTTTTGTACGATTAAATCCTATAAAGTTCTTTAAATAAACAAAGCCCGTTAGTAGTTACAATAGAAGCCCTGTATCCTAGGCTGATATAGATTTTAGCACAATCCGACCTCCCAATACCTCAACAGACAAATCAATTCAACCGCAGATTTAGGAAAAGTAATCTGTCTTTGATTAAGTTATTATAGCGATAAATTGTAACAATTGTTTTGGGGTTCTGTCTGTTCCCGGTTGCCAAACAATTTTGTTTTATAATTGATTGCTGCGGTCGATTCGCTATTTGTATAGGAGCTACACATTTGTGTCACTGGGGGAAAAGGTTTGCTCCTATTTCGTCTGTGAGAACAGTTCCGTGCATGGTGGGAATAAGTTGATATCCACTAACTAATACTACCTAATCTTTGCCTATGCCCTCCGGTGGAACATTATTGGCTGATATGGTTGAGTACAAAAGAATTTTGTGTATTATCTTTATTTGTTTAGATTTTTTTATTTATTTAAGCACGGCAACGTTATACATACAAAACATGATTTGGGTAAGATTAGTCTTTAATTGGGATACATACTGAACTTTGGAGCTCAGTATGTATCCCAATTATAGACGTGTATGGATAAAAACTTATTTAGGCTAGATCGTGATGCAAATAGATTCCAATTTGAAAATTAAATAAAAATAAATAATTTTAAAAGTCGTTTCTGTAAATTGAAAAGTTTTAAAGAAAATACAAAATTTATTTGCCAAACAATTAATAACACATACATCACCAGGCTTGTTACTAAAGCTCAAAGTATCTCTCTACGTTTTGTTCAATATTACCTAAATTGAATACTTTGCATATTTAAGTTTCTGACAAGCCTCGATATAATTTTCATGAGAACACGCTCTTCGGGATCAAACCCCAGATTGTTTTAAAAGATTTAATAGTAATTTTAAAACCATGTTTTTTGAGATGCGCTGCCTATAGCTATTTATATACACAAACGATTAATATCAAGGACACCAAGTGGAACAAACCACAGTACCCACGTCTGGAGTAACCGCAAGCCCCCTGCAATTAATCGTGCACCCACGAGGCGCAGGCGCTAAGATATCCAAACGAATGAGTCCTTAACGAGGTGGCAACGAACCCCTGCAATTAATATTATGTAATTTTAGCTATCTTATAGGGGTGGCCTTTGCTTCCTTGTTGCCATTGCTGCCTACCTCGCGACACAGTAACAGATAAAAAAAATATGCGATTTAAAAGAAACCTGTCTCAATGTATTCTAGATCACTGCTTTTACACAACTACAGATCTTCTTACATGATGACATATTTTTAATACAAAACCATAATTAGAATAACAATTGTTTTAGAGCCCTGACAATAAAATTAACCTATAGGTGGCTACCATCTATATTTTATTTCTCTTTTTATTATTATTTTGACAGTTTTATTATATTTTGACAGAGCTACATAACATTATTATTATAATTGTAATATTACTAATTAAATTGACATATTTATGGATTGTTGTTGACATTTTTAGAAATTGATTATGACACGTGTTTAATGCGTTTGTGTCAATTCAGTTTATACATTTACAATTAGTGTTTACACGCCTATTGCTGCAGAACATAACGGGTCATGTTTATAATTAACACCATATTTGTTACCTATGTCTTTTGCAAAATAAATTATTTGATTTGACAGAGTTCTTAATCAATTATTGAACAGAACTAATCTGCAAACTATGCAGTTTAATACTTCAAATAACATTTACATACTAATGAAATATAAACTGTGTACCACAAATACGTTTTAATACTCCCCTTCCAGCGCCAGTACCGTTGCAAAAAATTAATACCTCTAAATTGCAGTCCTTCTATACTTAATACCACTTGCATAGTCAGACCGGTGGGAACCGAACTTACCGCTGCACCTGTGGGTCGATTAATATTTAAATTTAATTACAATTTCAGTCCAATTATAGGGAAATTCAAGATGTTTATAAAGTTTACGAAAACTTTAAAATAAGATCTTAAATACATCGTCAGCTACTTATCGACGATTTCTGATGGATAGCTTCGTTGAACTATTAAATAGAGCTATAATCGTAGAATTGCTATTGGTGTACTCCATCCTAAATTCATCAATTGGCCGTGATTTTAAGAAGATACATGAATACAAGAGTTCTATATACTGTATTATAACTATGACTTTTATGGTGAACTGCGATACATTCCACACGTACGATCTATGGGTAAACAACACGCTACAATGTCCTATTAGTCCAACATAATAACTGCTGCATAACCAATATCCGACTGTTCCATCCTACAATCCTAGTCATCATCGATATTAAATAAATCTCTTTCGATTTCTTTTGTTTTGTACCGGTCTAGAGGATACATCCTATAGACAGATATAAAATAGGTTTGATTTAATTTAATTGATTATTTACAATGTTCTCTATTAATAATTATTTATTACTGTTTTCTTAATTAATTATATAATGTAATTTTTTAATGTGGAATTTTTTAATTTTTATTATGAAATAAAAAGTATTATTATTATTATTATGACATCATTTATAAAGCTGCCAGAATGTTGTCAGCGCTGCCGTGAGCTGTCCTTCATGGGTGTTCCCCAAGGCACGTACAAACGATTTTTTTTTCCTATTATGCGTAAAATTATTGTCCCACTCTGCTTTATAGAGTGAGGGACAACAATTGATTATTGATCGATGGGCAACAATAACAGTAGACATCCTATGGTGGTGGTAAAGACACGTATCTACCATCCTTGGACAATGGATAGAGCTACTGGATTAACATTCTAAAGGCAGTTTTACATTACTTACTCAATGTTACCTTACCTTACTTTTTGAGGGGAAGAGTGCACGCTGCAATCCAATAGCCGCTGGTCGCCCTTGGCGGGCCACGTTACCCCTTCTCTCACAGAAGACTACCTTGAAATGTACTGCATTTCCCACTTTATCTTATTTCCCTAATGTACGTACGTGTTTCGGTAGTGAGTGAGATGTGTCAGAGCCCATTCCCATCCCAACCCTCTCCATTTTCCCAAATCCTTTCCTATATTTCCAAAGGTAGGCAGCGCATTTGGGGGCGTGCCAACGTTTGTTATTTTGGACTAATATTGGCATGTATCGCGGATGTCTATTGGTAACACAGTATCCACTTACCATCAGGTGGACTGTATGCTCGTCTGCCGCCTTCGTCCATACAAAAAAATGTAGCAACCAACACAAATAAATGTATGTATGCACCCTATATATGTTGTTATTTTATTTAGTATTTATTTAATATGCATTTGTATTCATACGCCTCTGCGCATCCAACCACTATCTGCGACTTTCAAGCTGTCAGTCCACCTAATCAGTCATTAGAGGGAATTTCATGCTACGAGTACGTAGAGATTTAAGTTATTTTTATAATAAAAAATTGTGTTGTCTGAATTAAAATAGAAAATTTAATTATATTATAAAGAATTTGTAAAAATCCATTGGATGCCTAAAAGACTTTGGGCATTGAAAGATTTCCTAAAGAACGCAATCAATAGGATTTAAAGTGAGTGTTATACGAGAGTATATATACATTTTCTGTTTTACATTATCTCAATATCTCAAGACACAATATAACAAGAATAGAATTAACAAGAATATAAAACCATAAATACTTCTAACGGTTATTAATTAAAACTCAGCTATTACACATTCAGCTAAATCTTTATAAAACTTATACCCAAAACTTTAGTCAGAATCAGGTGTCGATAATTGATATTAAATTTTAAACTTATCCAAGAGACAACAGCTGCATTCTTTATAAATATTTATACACTTTTGACAGCTCTCAGCCCCTACTTTGTTTTGATCCTCCATTTGAATATTTCATAAAAGTTATGATAACACTTTTTTTTTTTGAAAATAGAGACGATATTTGTCAGAAAATTAGCATTAAATCTAGGAATATAGTTCAGTTTCAACTTAGAATTGACTGACACTATCTTTTTATTTTATACTAGCTGTGCTCGCGATTTCGTACGCGTGGAATTTTAGTTTTTAAACTCTAAATTGGGATATATTTTCTTCCCGTCCAACAAATTCGAAACAAAGCCTATTCGAAGCGCCAAGCTAACCTTAATTAACCTGTGGAAACCCCATGAAAATCCGTTCCGTAGTTTTGGAGATTAGCATGTTCGTACAGACAAACAGACAAACAAAAGTTTTCAAAATCGTATTTTTGTATTCTGCTGATACTCTTCCTTCATCGCGCCCAATCAGTTTTTGGTAAATATATTCAATGTACAGACACACCGGTTCTACAGTTTTAGAAATTTTTATCCCATAAAAGAGATTAATTTTCCAGGGAGAACCGATTACTTTTAAAATAAAATTCAAGCAAGCGAAGCCGGGGGCAAAAGTTAGTTAGAACTACAAAAATACTAGTCATTTCATAAAATAAGAAATCTTTAAAAAAAGACAGGAATGAGATTTCGTTCAACTGAAATTGAAAAAATAACATCGATTAACTTGCCACTGCTTTTAATAAATTTGCAATATTTTCACAAGCCGAAGGGAAAGAGGACGGTGTGCCAAGTTATTACTGTTATCGTAAAACACTGTCAAAGGATTTTGCTATATTGAGTGGGGATGACTTAAAACTTCAAGAGTGGGGACCTCACAATTTCCATTAAAAGCCTCCGTCAACTCGCTCCAGTGGATCCTTGGTGGCAGTGATGAAGAGTTAGGAATAGATGTTGGAGTTGTCAACTTCAAAGCGTATTGCTTCAGTTATATTAGGTTCAATATTTTTAGTTCAAGACTGCGAAATATTTAAAAAACCTTCATCTTATTCAGGTACAAAAATTAACACCGCAATTCACTTATAAATATTATATAGGTACAGAAATACATAGTAATCGTGTCAGTGTCGGCCGGTTTGGTCGTGTATCATCGGCCGGCTTTAGAATAGCACCAACCTCTTCCTATCTTCTATCCCTTCCCGTGGGTATTATAAAAGAGACAAAGCCTTTAAGAGTGAACTCGCCACCCCGCTTGGCCAGTTTGAGGAGGACCATGTCCAGCGGTGAATGATAAAGGGACTGGTTACGGAATCGTAATCGACACGTGAGTATTGTTGTAGATAGACCATTTCGGTTGGCAAAACATTTTAAGTTAACAATCCTTTTCCCGAATACTCCATATTTCTTTGATGATAACATTTTTTTTTATAATTTATTTGGACACTGGCATAGCCATTGTCCACACGCACAGAATTGTTCTTTTTTTCACGTCATCGTCCAGTCCCGTCGAAGTGGGCGTCGCTCAGTAAAGTGATAGTAGGTTTACTGCCGACAGACGAGGACTCCTTAGAAGAACACGAGGCACGCAGTCTCACGCTTTTATTTAATTATCACAAACTTTACTTCTCTGGTTCTTGCCAAAAAGTTAACTGAACTTAACATTTAACTGAAATGCCACATCCAAGGATTCCCTTCTTCATTGACTGAGCCCTGAAAGACAATCAAGTTTTAAAAGGCAAAGTGTTCTGCCCCGTCCGTCATGAATCCGCTTCACATTGTGACGGCCCTTATTTCTACAGCCATTTTGACATAGGTTGTGATTAAGGAAAAAGGTTTTTGCTTTCAAATATTAATAGTTTCTTTTTTTTTTTTCATTTTATAGTCGTTAATACTGTGTCCCTTTATAATCGAGAATGTCATTATTATCGGCTATGATTTAAAGGGACTTACAACAACTTTGGTCAGTATGAAAACACAAATTGGGTCTTTATTAAGAGATTTGGCGGTAAAATATGAGCCGTAAAAAAATGGAAACGAGTAGTAACACATCTTTAAATGAGTAGCTCAATAAATATTTGAATCCGTGAAAATCAAATTGGGCAATAAAATTAATAAATGAGCAGTAACGCGGAGCAGATTTTTTTTGCATAAATAATAATTACATTGTATACAATCTCCACACTCCACTATGAATGTTTCAACAAAAGGTAAGTGATTTTGCATATAATTATACTAAACTTTGTACTATTTTTAAATGGGTATGGATGTGTGTGTATGAGCGAATTCAGTGAGTATGAACGTGTGAATAATAAATGAATATTGGCTGCTTACCTATCAAATGACAGGTTTGCATTCTGTAGGAATGCAGCGTGCACTCTCTCCCAAAACCAGTGTAACCGTCCGGATGTTTAAAAAACCGCTTAAAAAATATTTCCAATTATTATCGATACAGTAGGTCCTGGCATGGTGTTCGTTGAGTGTTGACGTTTATTGAAGGCCAAGGGGAACGCAGCGCGAATACGACGCATACGCGCCGCGTAAGTACATTATAAAAATAATACTTATTATTATTGTTTTCTTACTCTTTATTTGGCATGTAAACTAAGTTTCAAAACAGTTTTCGACTGTCTAGAGCAGCTATACTCTAAGTGTGTTCCGCGGAACCCTAGGGTTCCGTGATACCTCTGTCGGGGTTCCGCAAGAATTTAGAAATAAAAAAATCAAAACACCTCTCTCTGGTCGCTCCGCGGCTGTGCGGACTCCGCGGCCGCGCGGAGACAAAACGCTATGAATGTTATTTATTTATTTATTTGTATTTGTATAAGCTTGTGTTACATTAGCTGGTACAATATCTCATAAGTTTGGTCTCAACAATTTTATACTTGTACAACGCGTTCGCTCTAAGTTTGCCGGTCTGTGGAATGCGCGTACCCTCCCCCACGTGACAACAAAACTTATAATGTGTCATAGTTTTACCCAAATATCTAACGTACACAATTTTTATTGTTACAATTAAATAAAAAATTTCGAACGTCATACACTCATACCTATCGCCAGCGGCAAACTTAAAACGAGCGGGTAGTATACTTGTAAGCGCTCAGTCTCTTTGATAAAAGCCGCCTCTGAATTAGACGCTATAGTTGTCAACTAGCGACTTTCGTCTCTAACTTCAAAGGATAAAGTCGATATTGTTTACAACGCTATTTTTAAATTTCTGTTTTTATTTTTGCTTTTTGTTTATCAAAGGTGCCGACTCGAGTATTTTCGAGAATATTTGAGATCGAGTCTAGGACTAAGTATAAAAGCGGCGATCGCGCGTTGGCGTCGTCAGTTGATGATTAGCGTTCGGAGCGATAAGTTACTACCTACTTACAAGCTCGCTAGCGAGAAACTAGTGTTCATTGTTTTACTGCCTGCTGTATTCTGTTGTCTCAGTTTTATACATTTCTTCCCTGTAGGTTCTAAATTTAGTCTCTTATACGCAGTAACGATTGTGCATTATTTAAACCCCACTATCCTGACTTGTAACATTATAAATAAAGAAGAATGGAACGTTGGCTTAAAGGTGTTAAACGTGTTCCAACAACATCTTCTAATGACGCTGAATGTTCAAAAGCAATGCGCGCGGAGAATTTAGCAATCACCGATCCAGAAGATGATGCCACGAGTGCCACGACGTCAAGCTCGACGGTTTCAAAGACGAAAAAAAGGAAGTATGATGAATCTTATATCAGTTTCGGATTTGTTGATTCCAACGGCTCACCTCTCTGCATGCTCTGTAGTAAACTGCTTCCTAATAGTTCCATGGCACCTGCCAAATTGCGTCGACATTTAGAAACCGTACACCCCGAGACTAAAGACAAGAATAAAGAATTTTTTGTTCGCAAAAAAGATCAGTTATTAGAAAGTCAAAAAAATATGATGCATGTAACACAAACTACCAACGAAAAGGCCACGGAGGCATCATACTTAGTTAGCTATCGCATTGCACAAGCAGGTGAAGCGCACACTATCGCTGAGAAATTAATAAAACCATGTGTATTAGACATAACAAAATGTATGCTTGATGAAAAATCTGCAAAGCATCTTTCTACTGTTCCGCTATCAAACGATACTGTTTCACGACGAATCCATGATCTGGCAAGCTACGTCAAACAAGAACTAGTTACACGTCTACAAAATACACGATTCGCTTTGCAAATGGACGAGTCGACTGATGTCGCTGGTTTGGCTATCCTGCTGGTTATTGTGAGATATCCATATAAAAGTTCTTTTGAAGAAGACATGCTTATGTGTTCATCGCTGCTTACAAACACTACCGGGGAAGAAATTTTTAATAAAATAAATATATTTTTTGAAGAACATAATCTCAGTTGGAACAATTGCATTGACATTTGTACAGATGGGGCCAAGGCGATGACAGGTAAAACAGCAGGAGCAGTGTCACGAATGAAAAATAAAGCGCCTAATTGTAGTTCCAGTCATTGTATTCTGCATAGACAAGCACTTGCGATGAAGCAAATGCCGTCTAATCTAAAATTAGTTATGGATGAAGCGGTAAAAATAATTAATTTTATCAAATCACGACCACTACAATCCCGATTGTTCTCATTATTGTGTGAAGATTATGGCAGCAAACATAAAACACTGCTGCTCCATACAGAAGTGCGATGGCTGTCTCGGGGAAAAACTTTAACAAGGCTATTTGAACTTAGAGCCGAGTTACAAATGTTTCTTTCAGCAGATACTTCTTTTAATTTGAAGGACCGTTTGTATGATAAAACTTGGTTGTTCCGATTGTCTTTTATGGCGGATATCTTTCAAAAACTTAACGAATTAAATTTATCGTTGCAAGGTAAACAGACAACAGTGTTTCAGGCCTATAATAAAATAACTGCTTTTAAAAGAAAATTAGATTTTTGGATCATTTGCATTGGTAAGAAAGAAATAGAAAGTTTTACGTTACTCAGTGAGTTTGTTAGCGAAAACGACTCAGAAATGTTTGAAGATAATGTGTTTGAAGAATTGGTCCAATATCTCAGTTCGATGCGCGCATCTTTTGAAAAGTATTTTCCCGAAGAACACAATACAAAAATTAAAGTGAACTCCTGGATTCATAATCCTTTTTTACCCAACTTGGAAAAGCCTGAAAACATGTCAAATGAGATATATGAATCTCTTTTAGAAATGTCATCAGACACAAGTATGGAGTCATTGTTCAAAACGACGCCTCTTAATGATTTTTGGTGCAGAATCCAAGATGAATATGCAATGCTTGGCCAAATGGCTCTGGATATTCTTCTCCCGTTCCCAACTACATATTTGTGCGAAACAGGATTCTCTACCTACGCAGCCACGAAAACAAAATATCGCAATAGACTGGACGCCGAAGCTGATATGAGACTCCAACTTTCTTCCATCAAACCTGATATCAAGCAATTGATGAAAAATAAAAAACAGTTTCATACCTCCCACTAGTTAGATTTTTTCTTTTTTAATGTTTTCTATTATTGTCCTTACCAAGTGGTGAAGTAAATAATAATTAGTAACTGATACATTGTACTTTTATTATGCTGATTAATATAGAATACACTTATAAAAATAATTGTTTTATTGTAGGGTTCCATCAAGTATTTTGCTTCCCAAAAGGGTTCCGTCATTTAAAAAGTTTGAGAACCACTGGTCTAGAGAAACTATCTATGCCGGAATGTTCCAATACCTTCCAATCATCAGAACTGTCTATAAAATTTCCCTTTATAAAGGACCTTCCTCAAGCCATTTGATTCTTCAGTTGTCTCTAAGAAGCTTATTGCCTATTATTTTGAGATTTGAGTCTCAAGTTCAAAGTCTTCCATTGTTACGTTTCAAGTTCAGAATTTTCCACTATTTTTCCGCAGTACTAACAAATAGAAAGACAAGGTACAAAAGACAAAATTAAAAATTTCGATAATACCCCTCTGCCGGTTAAAAAACTCTCAAGATAAAGTTGAAATGAAAACAATCACTTCTGTACACTGGTTATTTTTAATTTACTAAACTTTTTAATTTTTTATTTACTATTTTACACTGGTTATTTATAATTTTAATTTTATGACTAGTAATGACAGTTTTTTTAACGGCATTATAACAAAATAGTTGTCTTTTTATTTTTATTTTAGAAAATGTAAAATTATTTTCTTTGAAAGCATCCAAGTCCAACTAAGCACCAAACTTTGGAAATTTGCCTTTGGAAAGAGGCAAGATCCACCTCGCTTTCCTCAACTCGCAAAATACATACATAACATACATAGTCTTACTCCGAATGCATATACCATCTCCGTTCCGTCATGGTTAAAAACTATGTTAATATATATTTTTTTTATGGACGAAGGCGGCAGACGAGCATACAGTCGTATGTGAGATTGTTTCCTTTGCATTGAGACACGAAAAGTTTATATAAAATATTCAACAATTCACAAGACAAATAACTGTTGTCCTCATACCTTGTGAAAGGGTAGAATTTGCTTCCCTTTGTTAGCGGGAACTCAAAGAATATTATTTGACATGCTGCAAACTTTTTTATGTGATGTCGGCTTTGTTTGAAATATTTCCTTTTAGTTTACAATGTCTTTGAAATTCATTCATTCAGTCTTTGCTTCGCGGGTCTCCGTCTGTCGCAAGAGATTTCTCTATTGTCACCAGAAAACCAAACCCACCTTTAAATTTGCTGCCCGTTCAGTATTTTCTGATCCTAATTAAATAATTTCTCTTAAAAGAACATTTGACAGGGGGAGAGTGCACGGTGCAATCCAACAGCCGCTGGGCGCGCTCGACTGGCCACGTTATCTCTCCCTCACGGAAAACTATCTTGAAATGTACTGCATTTCCCACTTTATCTTATTTCCCTAATGTACGAGTACGTACGTATTTCGGTAGTGAGTGAGATGTGTTAGAGCCCATTCCCATTTTCCCAACCCGTTCTCCAAATCCATTTCTATTTCTCCAAAGGTAGGCAGCGCATCTGGGGCCGTGCGAATTGTCACTTTGAACTATACTATTTCCATTTCTTTATTTTCTCGATGACAGCTCACACACAGTGGTCGATATAACTTTGTTCTAGCGTCAACGCCTAAAACTCCCAACAAAAATTAGGCACCAAGACGTCATATTTCATTAACAAGGTCACGTCAGCCAGAAAGCAATTTTAGGGATGTAGTTAGTCGATCGACTGTGTTTTTATTATAATAACTTGGAAATGTTACAATCAAAATCGACTACTAGAACATACGATTTTTTTTAATCATTACATTACTGGCGGTTTTTATTACTATTAAATTAGTTTTCATTTATTGTAATGAAAATACAGTCATCTTGTATCATAATTCCACATAAAATCATATATATATATATATATATATATATATATATATATATATATATATATATATATATATATATCATGACCTATCGATAAACGTAACACGATAACAGATCCCATATTTTTTTACAAAATGTAAGAAACTAAACTTTTGTATACTTTTGTACGGATACTTTTGTACAAATTTATTAACTAATATTATATTTCATTACAAGATGTTACACGTGTTAATTCTTGATTGATAATGCCAACTTCTTTAAAATTTTCGAAGCTGTTGTAAAATAAGTAGGTATAGGTAGGTACTCGACAATGAAACGAAATAATTATAATGACAGGTAATCTTTATTTATTTATTTTAATCAAAATCTGATGAATCGTCACTGTCACTCGATGAGCTCTCCCCAACATTTATTATAAGTTCCTGTACTTCTATATGCCAAATGAATGCCACATGAATTTCCCAATCCGACGCTATAATGTTTTGGGTTCTTCTCACAATTTTTTCCCAGTTTTCGGCAGTTACTTCCTCACATGCATTTTTTAATAAATCTAACATCTTGTTTGCCGTAAAAGGGGGATGGGTATTGTTTCGAGCGGCGTGTCCTTTGATTTTTGCCCATATTTAGTTCTATATCATTGTACTGGCAATGATACGGCGGAAGTCGAAGAACCCAATGACCACATTCGGCAGCTATTTCGTCGATAACATATCTTTTAGGGAGGCTTTTTTTCGATTTTAAAATATTCACTAATTGTACTTTTAATAAAGTATTATCCACATTTTCGCCATGACGTTGGAGCCAGTCAATTATCTCTTGTTTTTTATTGGCCTGCGTCGGCATTTTATCAATTTGTCTGGAGTGATATGTAGCGTTGTCCATAATAATTATCGACGATTCTTCCAGAGATTGCACCATTTCTTTAAACCATCCTTCGTAAATCTCCGCGTTCATTTCTTCGTGGTAGTCCACTGTTTTCTTGGATTTAAAGGCCAGTAAAGCATCTGACATGAATCCTTTCGTAGACCCTGCATGGCATATGATGAGGCGTTCACCTTTTCCCATTGGCACTGAACTAGTGGAAGCGACGGTGTCGTCAGTCCAGTTCTTAGATACTGTGTGGTTTGCATTTAACCAAGTCTCGTCAGTGAAAATAACATTTGACCAATCTGATATCTTTTTGGCTTCGCTCAAAAATTCGCAGCGAGCCATAGCAACGTCGTGACGCTCCATCAATATTTTACGTTTGTCCGATTTTTTATAACAAAATCCAATTTCTTTCAAAACCAAGCTTAATGACGATTTTTGGCCATGGAACAAACCACATTCACGTAAAGAAACAACAAGTTTTTTAAGTGTTGGAATTTCTTTGCGCAAGTAATAGTCATATATATGACGGCGAATAGCGTCAGCGTCGAAGTTGTCAACCGATGTCACACGACGTGGTTGGCGTTTTTTCTTCGGCGTACGAAGCTTATTTTCCTGCATGCCGCTTGTACCGTAAGCTTCGGTAGTAATTTTTGAAACAGTAGGTCCACTAATTCCTAATGCGGCCGCAACACGCTCTCGCACTTGCGACAGTGGTAATAGCGGGCCACCATTTTGATACTCTGCTTCAAAGTAATTACGAACCTTGATCACCAGTTCTCTCGCCTGCCTTTTCAGAACAGATCCTTTCGGCATTTTGATATTTTACAGCTGGGCAGCAATCAACACGGAGGAACACAAAATACACAACGTAACGTATGGATAATGTGAAAAAACTCAGCGAACAGAAATGTAGTGACTAGCACGACCGTCTTGTTGCGAGTGACAGATTAAAACAAACACAAAATGGCGGTGGGCCATTGAGTGTTCCCACCTTGAAAAAATATATTTGAATGTTTTTGTTGTATTTGTCTTTGTTCAAAATATAATAAATATATGCGATCGACATCATTACTTATTTGGTCACAACACTACAACTATCAAATTAGAATTGTCATCGAGAAAATAAAGAAATGGAAATAATATAATGTTGACATGTACCGCGGATGTCTATGGGCGACAGTATCCACTTACCACCAGGTGGACTGTCTGCTCATCTGCCATCTTTAATCCATAAAAAAATCACTAAAGCGCTGTTTGGCTGGGGAAATGTTTTATAGCATTAAGTTCGTCTTTCTTTAAACAATCAAGTTGAAAAAAATAAAATAAATAGACTTCATAATGTATCATCTACAAAGGAAAGCACTTCGTATCTACAAACTAAAAGAACTTTGTAAAGACATATCGCTTGGTTTAACGAAAAACATAACAATTACAATAGAAAAACTATCTAGACATTGACATCTGTTTTAGTTCGTAAAAGCATTGGTACTTTGAGGAATAACTTTATTACAAAATTTCTGTTTAAATTAAAGAAATTTTAATTAAACAATGATAAACATTATCGTACCAAACTTTCAAACAAATATTAGCAATGCAAATGAATTTTAAAACGTTTTGCACTGTACTTGATTTATTAGAAATTCAGTAATTTTGATACTAAATTACTTTAATGTTTCCAAATGAGAGTATATTAAAACAAGTTATTTCAAGTGAAATTAAATGAAGGTTAAGATCAAAAGTTTCTTGAACCAGATCGAAAGTCAAAAACGAGCACTCCAATGCTAGAGTGCTCGTGCTCGTCGAGCAATATAAGTACTATATTAACATTAAAAAATGTATCTATAACGCTCACTAGCTTTTAACGCTAGTGTCTTAAAATGTCATTAGCGCTCGAGCATCGAGCGCTCAACGCCCCTTTTTCTAACACTTCTATAAACTTATACAAGATATAATATTTTCTTAGGTTTTCGCGATTACTATACATAGCAATTAAACAACTTTGAACGGTTTAAATCGCGTATATTTAACATTATTTATATACCGACGTTTAAAATGATAAAAAAAAAAAAATTCAGACGGTAGTTCAAATAATTTATTAATAACTCAAGTGACAAATAAAATCAATTAGTCACCCCGTGACCACGTCCACTGCAAAGTGTTCGAAACGTCGGGATATAAATAATGTTAAATATACGCGATTTAAACCGTTCAAAGTTGTTTAATTGTTATACAAGATATATTTTTAAGCATTATCGTAAAAAAATTACAAACGAGAATTTGAACTCACGAATGTGTCTAAAATAAATACCCCTCCCCTAGCCAGGCTGTTACCGCTCTGAAGACCGACATTGTGATTATTTACATTTTTTCTTCACAAACGTGTCTAGTCCAGATTGCTTTTAGTAATAAGATCGCCTGTCCGACCTGTTGTGCATTTTATATAGATATTTACTTACAATGTGCTTGGTGTTTTGGAACGAAGTTCCTTTACGCGGCTTGCGGTATGTGTGATTCGAGAGAAAATGTAACGTCGCTTAAGATTTTTACCCCCTCCATACACCTTTCTCTTTCTCTGTGTGTGTGTGTGCGTGTGAGTATCGAGAGCGAGACTCGAGCAGAATAACAGACGTGCAGACTAGTGCGTGGCCGGTTGTAAAACCTAAATTTTTGATTTGATTCCTTATTTTCAATTATTTGCAAATTGCATTGAAAATATGATACAAAATAAAAAAAATGCATGAACTATACAGATTTTATTTCGAATTACATTCGGAGTTTTAAAAAAATGCGTGAGGGTGTTCGTTCATGACGGGGGTCCCCTGACCGCACACGTATTTTTTTATCTAATATATCTATTATTTAGGCATATATCGCTAAAAATCCTGGTTCCATTCCCTTTGTTGCGGTCAAGGTTGCACTGGAGCCAAAATGTTTCCCGAGAGTGCGTTGATTAAATAAAACTTCTTCTCGCTCGTGTCGGTCCATTTGGTGGCCTGTATAAGGTAATAGATGCGCTTATTTTAAACAATAAAAGAAACCAAACCATAGCGAGTTATAGCGAACGGGACAGTGACATCTAACGGCGAGTGAAAAGAAACTAAATACATTACCAAACATTATCGTTTGTTCTGTGGAATCATACACCCATCTTGCTGAAAAAATACGAGTAAAATACGAGTGAAAAAATACGTGTACGTACCCTCTAAAGGTCTATCAATTAAAAGATAAAGAAATGAGAATCGACGCGGGATTTCGGCTATCTTTGTGATAAGTATGATTAGTGTGCGTTCAACCGAAAATTGAAGCTTTAGTATACATACATATCCGTATATGGCGGATGTATATGTATATTCAGGCTGAAATGGGCATAGAAACGAGAGAATTATGCAAAACGGAACGTAGACTTTCCGCTATAGAGTTTTACGCGGCTTCCTCGTTGTGTAGTTTCATTGAAGAACAAAATATTATAATCTATATGTTACTGCATAAGCTCCAATAGTGATAAATGTTATCTTATATAAGTGTAAATCTTAATAAATTATTAACCAATTTGAATTAGTAAATGTTAAGATTGATAGAAAAGAAACTGATTTTTCAAGGTTTATCGCTTTGGCTTGATACCAAGTTAGGCCAATGGCGATTGGTAAAATTCATTTTAGGGAATAAAACAATAAACAATGGGAATAGAAAAGAAAGGAGTTATCATACTCATTTCCATTTAAAACACATTCAGACATCAGAAACACTGAAATATGTATAGAAGCTAAGTACTGTACCTTTTTTTTCATTGAACAGTTGGCAGACGAGCTTGCGGGCCACATGATGGTAAGTGGTCACCGCCGCCCAAGGACACCTGCAACACTAGGGGGCTTGCGGGCGCGCTGCCTATCTTGCAAAGTGAAATAATTAAAAAAATGATAGAAAATATTGAATTGGCAGCACAGCGATGGCAGAAAATTTAAATCATGAGTTAGGTTTAGTTTCTCTGCGAACAATAAATGAGTCCGGCGAAGCTCGACTCCATCGACTTGGTGATTACAGTAAGATTAGATAAGGTAATCTCTTTACTGTACACCAACACATATTGCAAAAGGTAACACTAAAAGTACAACAATCGACCTTATCGCCAAAGCACTTTCTTCCAGACAACCTTTAGTAATTAAAAAAGTAATTCACATAATAACCTTCAGTAATTAACATTCTTAGTACGTAATCTAAAATTATTTTCTTTATTTATTCAGAAATAGTTTCTTTTGGTTGATCACGATTTGCCTATTTAGTATTTTCCTGTTGACCGTTTAAATACCTACAAGCCTACTTAAAATAACAAAACATGTGACTCTAGAAAGGAGCTGAGATGATGAGTTGAACAGACGGGAGGGACTTATTGCATGCGAGTATGAAAACGTAACATGCAGGTCTCAACATAAATTTTTCAACATTTACTATGTATCTGTGGTAGAACCTAAGATTTACCAGTGAATGTTAGCATTAGCACGAAGTAAACTAGCAACGTACATTTTTCGAGGTTTTACCCCACTACTTGGTTAATCTTGGGTTTTACTGGATAATCTTAGGATTCGCCATTGTTCGGGCTTTTACGGGGACGTCCCCGTATTTACTTATTTATATAAATATTTATCACTAGCCTGTGTCAAACTCACCCTCTCGTGAAATGTGCTGCGTCAGAGGAGTGCAGCCATTTCGTAAAACATACCAAAGGGTGCGAGAGATATTTACAGAGTCCTGTCATCTACAGGGTGTAACCGACACTTCCCAAAGTCTAAAACCATAGATTCATGGTAACTAAAACAAGTTAATACTAGCCTATGTAATCTCTATTCGGCCCTCGTTAGAATTTAGAAGGCACAAGTGCATGTTGATGGTGTTCGGGAAAAATGCAAAAAGATTTGATAATGCAATGCATCCAGCCCTTTCAGTATTCACTGCTGGACATGGGCCTCCTCGTGGACATTGTTTTGTGCATAAGAGATGTATGACCTTAAAACGCCACGCTGGTTGGCGAGACCACTCTTTTAGAGATGGTGTAGTTCCTCAGCGGCTTTGTTAATTTAAAATCAAGCTATAAACATGGAGTTTTTATTAGATCGAAAAGAATTACTATTTTTAATTCTTTTTATTTATTTTTAGTTTCCGAATCTGTACCTTTAACTTTCGTTAAAAATTTTACTACTCAATGCCATTTGTTCTTACGAGGGCAGTATAAAGTATTACTGTCACTACAAAGCCTGGTGTTACAACGCTTTTATAGTTTATTGGAAATCTTTATTACGTGTTCAGCAAAACAATGAACATGATTAGTATCAGTTTTTTCATTAATGTAATTATTAAGCCCTGGGGAACTACACCGCTCGTGGATGAGTAGACTCGCCAACCCATTTGGCCCGCGTGGTGTTTTAAGGCCATAAACATCCCGTGTCCAACAGCGGATACTAAAATGGCTGGTTACATTAAAATGCAATTCTGATTTAAACCATGGAATAGTTCAGGTTAATTTTACTACAAACCCCACAGTGATTTACTAGGGGAGGTCTGTGCCATGAAGTGGGACATTAAAGGCTGATACAACATGTATTATGTACATATTTGTTACTTTAAAATAGAGAGATCAATTCGTTATTATTTAACACTGTTCTATATACTCATAGTTCTAGCTCCATAGTTTCTAGCAGACCATTAAAGCACACGCGTCTGGGTATGCCCTAAAGGGTGGAGAACAAAAATATGTAGAGTAGCACATTAGAGGCGTGAAGGGGAGAGATCAGAGAGGCCTCTCAAAGGAGAATCGTTAGGGACATGCTAACACAGTTTTGTGCAGTCTTTATATTGATACTTCCGAGAATTTGAACTTGGGCACAAAAAAAATCAGTGATGTACATACACCTGACACTAGCTCTTAAACTAATTTTAGTATCACAAGTTACATTACAAGTCGTTTAAACTACCTAAATAGATATAGGACGGGAATTTTTATCCTTCTCAAATTACTAAAATTATTTTTTGCCTATAGCGGCGCAAATGTGCGTCACGAAACTGCGAACTCTTGAGACCGTTTGATGCATCCACCAATCACCTAAAGATTCCTCTTTGACAATCCATTCCTTTTGACAAAGAATTTCAAGACTGGCAGTGAGCGCTAACCCTTAGGCTGAGTGTACGATGATCTGACCATATGATGAATCCACAGCACTTACACTGGGGCCGACCAAAAACGACCGCTAGGACAGCTACCGATAGTGATGTTCATGATTTTCTATCAAAACATAAGTTTACGACTCTCCAACTTGTTGAGACATGTCGACAAACAATGCCCATCCTGATTAAATCGCTCCCAACCTTAAAGCACAGTATTTGGCCAAATTAAAAATGGCGACAGTACTTACAAAATTTCATGAGCATTCAAACGTCATAGCGGTCGTCACTAATTGGCCTTAGTTTCATAGAAGTGCTCTATGGATTGGCCAGGTGATCAGTGTCTACTCCACACTGATAGAAGTTTTTAAATATTTGTACAAACAAATTAAAAGGGCGTAAATTCACACACTACGTGTTCTAACCAACAGTAGTGAAGCTAGAGGCGAATTCAGAAAAGATTCCTTCCTGCCTATTGATCCGGCCTGCGAGACGGTACGCAAAGCGGAGGAAAATCGCTCTGACACATTTGTCAGGCGCTCGTTAGCAATTTGATGCGGAAAGTGTAAAGGCTCTTTTTGCTTTGTAGTTGAAATATTATTGAAGTTTGCAATTTTGAATAACGCCGGCGGCATGAGCTAGTCGGAAACGTAAATTTCATTATTTTCATACACAGGTTGTAGAAAAAAATGTTTAGAAACAATGATAGGCTTTCAAAAGCCATATTCGTAACATAGGTAGACATCTACCGTTTGTTTAAATTGACCATAAATTTTTAGATTTTATAGAAATTTTTAAAATATTTTTTGAACCGTTGCGCGCGTAATTTTGGAAATACGGAACCAATCTTATCGAACTTAACACAGATTATTCATCTGAATTAGCTATTTTCGTATGTAAATTCATTTCAATCAGTTAAAAAAATCGTCCTCCAATCATATACGTAGGTACCTAGTACACTTTAAAACCAATGATCTGCTTGTATCTAATATAAACTAAAATTATGTAATTTTGGAATAGACCAATCTAATTTTGGTGTATTATACACTAATCTTAAATTTAACAGCACTGAACCATACCTAATGTAACTTCAATTTGAAAATGAAATTAAAATTCGACGACGAATTAATTCCGAATTCTTGTAAAACTCCCCCTTTAGATTTCATATAATTCCCGGCACATTTCTCTACTCTGCGAATTTTTCCCAAAGTGCAATATCCAACTAAATTACGGTGTCGTCCGCAGCTTACGTGGCCTGTCGTATAATGGTAACAATACAACACTTTCGGGTAACACCGCTGTAAACTTAAGTTAAAGGCAATAAAATTGCAGAGAAACTCCACTACAAAACTATTGCTATTTTTAAGCTACAGGAGTAAAAAGACCAAGGAAATATTTTATATAGTAATATTTCTTTTTAGTTTCGATACGTATTTTACAAATGTTAATTAGTGTTTTAACTACTTACTATACTTTTCATAGATTATACTTAACTGAACTGATGCCAAAAACTAGCTCAGTCTGTATTTCAAACACCAGCTCTTACCCCTTTTAATATTATCTACATGTTACAGTACACATAGTTTAAATACGTATTTCGGTATTGTTTATCCATATATACATTTATCGACTAGAGGAAAAGGCTTCTTTTCATTCTGCATAGAAGTCAATGGATGTATTTTGTGTAAATAACAATTACTACAAAATACATGCCTAGGTACATAAAAGCTCCTTATACAACTGTGTCTTAGCTTGAGGCCGTAGAAGCCTTAAAATAAATATAGGTTTTTTGATGCAGATCCATTAATGGAGAGATAGATTACGCTGATAATATGGTATGATATCGTATCTATAGGTATTGTTGAACAAACTTATGGAAGTAGATACTGGGGACCGGTTCTACTAATATAAAACTGACTGAAGGTAAGCTGAACCGCAACTGTTCTTTATGTAATTTTCGTATTCCACTAATTACAATAAAGTAAAATAAAAATAAGGCTCCAACAATAATAAGACGGTAAAGAAATACAAGATAAGAACCGGCTGTTGAGTTTAGTAGACATGGAATTCTCTCCTGTACCGCTCCAGAAGTACTTTACAGGTTAATAAAACACTTAAGCACTTAAGACGAGTTTTAGTGCTTGGTATATGCCAACAGCTGGCGAGCCTCATATCAAACAGCGTAAACTTTAATTGTTTTATTTTGGCTTGTATTTAAACGGGCAGCAAAAAAATAAACTGGGTTAGCACATCACGATCAGCAAAACAAACTATTTTTGAATAACTGTAATATATAATGTTAGGTTACTAAAAATTTCACCACAGAGTAGATAAAATAAACGTAACAGACCTTTTGAATTTGCTTGCTGGCAACGATTTGCTGCCCTTTCAGTATTTGTGTATTTCTCTTTAATTTTAGATGTCCTACCTACTTCCTGGCGATGACATGGCAACATACGGACTCCAGACTGGCATGAAAAAAATATGCTACAAATGTACTAAATTGTACTGTCAACCAAAATAAATAAAATAATTTTACAGAATAAATCAAAAGTTACAAACATTAAAGTTTTGTTTGCTCTAGCTAAAACGTTAGTAGCTCTTATTACTCAGTATAGGGAAATGACCGGGCGCCTGGCGGGGGCCGCGCCGTGCGGGCGACGGCAGCGCGGCGCATTGATTGCGTAACTGCGCCTAGAATAAAAGTTATACTAGAAATGAACAATAGCTTATGAAATAAAAACTATTGTGAAAACTGACACTGGAATTGTCAGCTTTTGCATTATTGCAGTGACACGTTGTATACATACATACATACAGTAATTCATTCATTCACTAATTCATAACACTTCCTTCTTGGCTTCGCCGTAGTTGGGTTAGGTTAAAGATTCAACGGTAAAGATATACCTAAAATTTACACTGCAAATGTTGCAAAATAGCCGGCACAGCTGCACACATTCCTCTCTGTCTGGAACTTCCCTCCCTCGGGGGCGCAGTGCAGCACTGACTGTTATTCAAAACAACACTATTGAGCTTATAAAATATTATATAGCTAAAAAGTTTAGACGGTTATCCCGGGCGGGGTAAACAGAGAATTTGTATATTTCTGGACTAAAGCTAGGTGCACGTGGAAAACGAATTACGTTTCGGTTTGATTTCCGATGTCTGTTTGAGTGAAAATATTTTTTATGACTGTGAGACAATAAGAACACCATAGCAGATTGCACATCTCTGATTGACTGAATCTCACAGAGCACCCACTGTCGCAGAATGTGTGTCAAGAGAGAATAGATGCTGCCAGAGCCGGTTTCCCTTCCACGCTCTTTGTCCTTTCCATCTTTGTCTTTGTGTGTGTCTCTGGACCCACAACACGAAATCCTAGTGTGGACTAGTGAGTGTGGTGTTATTTATTTATTTATTATTGATAAATCTTATTACATCTATCTCATTCAATATCGTTCCACTTCCTTAATTTTATATATCTGAATTAAGATACCATGGTGGATTGTTATGAAACGCGTTCATATTACGTTATATAAGGTCGGGGAAAAAGTTTCTTCGTATTTTATATACAAATTCAAGACAATTATTGAAAGTTTAATTATATTTAATTATAATATATATGTACCGTTTTGTTCTATAAATTGTTGCCATCTTGTAGGTAGTGACATGATCCCGTTGCTGTAGAAATTTTGGGATTTTTAGTCAAATATTGGGACAAGTAGTTTTGACAGTCCTCTCTTGATGTTAATCTTACACTACATAAAGAATTCTGAAGAAACCGAAACAAGTGGATATCTGAGGGCACAAGGTCAGGGCTTTAGGGTGGGTGCATCAACACTTCCCAACCAAGCTCTCTCAATTTTCGCTGAGGGGCCAAAGATGTGTGTGGTCTGGCGTTATCATGATAAAAGACTACACCCTTTCTTAGCAATTAAACAACTTTGAACGGTTTAAATCGCGTGTATTTAACATTATTTATATCCCGACGTTTCGAACACTTTGCAGTGGACGTGGTCACGTTCAAAGTTGTTTAATTGCTATGTATAGTAATCGCGAAAACCTAAGAAAATATTACACCCTTTCTGTTGATCAATTCCGGGCGTTTTTTCTCAATTTCTTGCTTTGGTCTCATCAGTTGTTGGCAGTAGAGATCCGAATCGATGATTTTGCCCGGTGGTAAAAGCTCATAATGAACGATGCTCTTCCAATCCCACCATACACACAACATCACCTTGTTGCGCGTTAATCCGGGTTTCGCCACAGTCTGTGGAGCTTGGCCGCACTTAGACCATGATCTTTTCTGCACGTTCTTGTCGTAAGTGATCCACTTCTCATCACCAGTGATCAATATTTTCAAAAAAGTTTCGGTTTCATTGCGTTTTAATAAAGAATCGCAAACGAGTACACGGTACATTAGGTTTCTTTCAGTGAGCTCGTGTGGTACCCAAATATCGAGCTTTTTTGTGAATCCAGACTTTTTCAAATGAGTCAAAACTGTTTTGTGGTCAATGCCCAGTTCATCAGCAATGTCATAACTACTTATATGCCGATCTTGCTGCACTTTTTCACAAATGACATCAACTTTATCGGTAACAGGGCGACCGGAGCGAACTGCATCTTTAACATTAAGATTTCCTGACTGAAACCGCTTAAACCAACTTTGTGCTACTCTTACTGACACTGCATTAGGTCCATAAACGGCACAAATTTTTTTCGCCACTTGTGTCGCATCTTTCCCTTTTTTGTAATAAAATTTTAAAATGTATCAAATTTCTTCGTTAGATTCACTCATTTTGGCAGCGCTTCTGCGGACGTGATGTATGATAGATGTCCATCGGAGACAGTATCTACTTAGGATCGGTTAGACATTCGGTTATGTTTGTACGTCTGCCATTTTTGTCCATAAAAATCATGATCATTAAAATATGCTTTTAATGAAGTTGCAGAGAGTTTTTTTTTTTTTTATAGATTAGTGGGCGGACGAGCAAGCGGTCCCACGTGGTGGTAAGTGTTACCGCTGCCCATGGGCACCTGCAACACCAGGGGGTATGCGGGTGCGCCGCCGACCTTGCAAAATCCTATTCACAGCTCTCTTGAAGAACCCCATATCGTAGCTCAATGGAAAGACCTCTTGAGGCAGTTCGTTCCACAACCTACGGGTTCGCGGTATAAAATAATTTTTGGACCGAACAGTGCGCGACACCTCCGTATCGAGGAAATGCGGATGGACCGCACTTCTGTGACGGGAGGTGCGGTTGTAGAAACCCGAGGTGGGAATTATATTAAACAATTCTTCAGAGCATTCCCCATTGTACAGGCGGTAGAATACACAGAGAGACGCAACGTCTCACCGAATGCTGAGGGATTCTAAACCGCCCGTGAGAGTGGGATCGTCGACAATACGAACAGCACGTCGTTGGATGGAGTCAAATGGGTCCAATTGGTATTTCGGTGCGCCGGCCCAGAGATGAGAGCAGTACTCCATATGGGGCCTCACCTGAGCTTTGTAAAGCATAAGGAGTTGCCCAGGTTTGAAGTACCGCTTCGCTCTGTTCAGCACACCGAGCTTTTTGGAGGCCATTTTGGCCTTATTTTCCAGATGACCCCTAAATTCGACTTTGCTGGAGATGTCGATACCAAGGATCCCGATACTCTCCAAGATCTTAAGAGGTATGCTCTGAAAGCGAGGTGCTACAACAAAAGGGGTTTTTTTAGCGGTGAATGCACAGACTTGCGTCTTACTGGGGTTGAAATCCACTAGGTTCAGAGAACCCCAAATCGAGACTAGATCTAAAGAGTCTTCGATTTCAGACACAAGCCTGGCGCGACTCTCTTCCACTTCGACCCGCGGGATGTTGGCGCGGCCCCTGTACAAGGCGTCTCCAGTACTGTCATCTGCATAGCAACGTATGTCACCAATTTGCAACAGGTCGTTGATATGCAGAAGGAACAGAGTTGGAGACAGCACGGAGCCTTGCGGGACGCCAGCGTTAATAGACATGGTGTCGGAGCAGCTACCATCGATAACGACTCTGATGCTCCGTCCAGTCAGGAAACTGGCAACCCATTCGCATAATCCCTCGGGTATCCGGAAAGATGGTAACTTGGAAAGCAGCGATTTGTGCCATACCCGGTCAAAAGCTTTCGCAATGTCTAGGCCTACAGCCAGAGCCTCGCCTCTACTCTCAATGGCGTCAGCCCAGCGGTGTGTTAAATACGCTAAAAGATCACCAGCGAAGCGATTATGGCGAAATCCATATTGACGGTCGCTAATCAGCTGGTGATCCTCTAGGTACCCAAGGAGCTGTGTGTTTATGACACGCTCCATCACCTTGGAGAGGAGGGAGGTGATCGCTATTGGCCTGTAGTTGGCCGGGTCTGTGCGGTCACCCTTTTTAGGTAAAGGGTGAACATGAGCTACCTTCCATGTTGACGGGAAGCTTTTTGTAGAGTATGAGAGCCTAAAGAGTCGCGTAAGCACCGGGGACAACTCGGGAGCGCAAAATTTAAGTACCACTGCAGGAATACCATCAGGCCCACTCGATTTTCGGACATCAAGAGATGCTAGAGCTCGCCGGACTTCACGCTGTGTGAAACAGATTTCCGGCATGGAGCTTGTGCACCTTGAGATAGACTGTGGTGAGGCACCTCTATCGTCCAGTGTCGAGTTTGAGGCAAAGAGATAGCCCAAGAGATCGGCTTTCTCCTTCGCCCCATGGGCCAGTGACTCATCGAGTTTCCGCAGTGGAGGGAGTGACGACTGACAGAAGTTACCTTCAGCAGCCTTAGCGAGCGACCAGAAAGCCCGGCTTCCAGAAGGATAGCTAGCTAGTCGGTCGCCAATTCTGCGGATGTGCTCATTCTTTGCTCTGACAATGATCTTCTTACTGCACCTCGAGGTAGCGTTAAATTTCTTCCTCAAGTCGGAGGTATTCGGATCTTCGGACACCTGTGCTCTGGCCCAGGCCCTGTATGCGGCCCGTTTATTACGACGGGCCTCTCTGCAGGACTGATTGAACCATGGTTGGCTCCGTCCGCCTACCGGTATCGCGGTGCAAGGAATATAACATTCCATGCCCTGCAACACCACGTCGGTAACGGAGTCTGCACAGGTATCCGGATCTCCCGACGAGAAACAAAGCTGCCCCCAGGGATAAGAGGCGTAAAATTCGCGCAACCCATCCCAATCTGCTGACTTGTAGTGCCAGACGTTGCGCGTTCCCTGTGAATGGGTCCGCACGGATTGCTTGGCTGGCACAGCAGTTCGAATGATACAATGGTCGGATGATCCTAACGGGGCATCAACAACAACATTGTAGTCATTCGGCCGCGTAGTCAGCAGGAGGTCCAGTAAGGAGGGAGTATGGCTCTCGATATCAGGTATCCTCGTGGGTGAGGACACCAACTGCGAGAAACCATAGGCCAGGGCAAAGTTATAGGCTGCTCTCCCTGCGCGGTCGGTAGTTCGGGATCCCAACCACTCTTCGTGGTGAGCGTTGAAATCACCAAGGATCACCACTTCCGCGCAAGGGAACTGCTCGAGCACTCTGTCAGTCGTTTCTTGTAGACGCTCAAAAAAACGAGTTATAGAATTTGTACACAATGTGCACAAAAGTTATGTTATCAGCATTATGACTGTTATCAACATAATCAACTGTTATCGTCTTATCAGCGTCATCAATCATCATCGCGTACTTTATATTTTTATTCACCACTTTTATTGTTATACTTACTTAAAGCATATAATAGATTTGGTCTAAACGTTACACGTTCTCTTCTGTGGGCAGTCCGTGGTTACCGGAGCAGCTCCATTTGAAAATCAGCGCCACAGTTCACGCTGGGACAAATGCTGAGTTGGTGTCGATTGACACAACAATTATACTAATATATAATTTCAATAAAATAATTTTCTTTCTTTACCATTAGGCAACAACAAAGATAGTGTGGTCTAGCTATAAATCGAACACAAACTGATGAGTGGTTTAGAAACAGGAGACTCATCTGGGAGACTTTACCGTCGCCGTAATAGTCCTATGCGACCCTAGAGGGCTTCAAATATTCTATCACATAAATATTCAATTTGGAATAAATACTAAATCATTTTATGGACAATGTTCATAAAATAAAATACCCACTGTTTCTAAAACTGCGACTAATGTTTTTATTGTTTGTTTATAAAATGCACATCTCGTATATTTCCTACAAATACGGGAACAGGTGCGAGCACTGAAAAATAAACGTGGTCTAGGAGACAGGATAATAATTGTCTTAAGTATTTTATTGGGATGAAAAAGGCTAAGAGTCGTTACATTTTTTTTATTTTTGGAAGTACCTAAGTCATCTACACAGATCTATAAGTATAGTAAATAGTGGTGTTATTTTGTCCACTCGTCTGTCTTCTTTACATAAAAGATATTAAAATTTTAAACACATACAATTTAAAATTAAATTTTATAGCTACACTAAAGTAGGTTATGTAAAAAAGCAGCAAAAATAATAAAGTTTATTTGCAATTTTGGGAAATACGCTGTGTCCTTTTTAATAGGGGATGGACGTCTATCGAACGAACGAGGGAATAAAACTCGTATACAAGCGTTGGATATCCAAACCAATCCTTGTATGAGTCCACTGACTAAAACAGAATATTTTAGAGAGTTAGAGAAAAATAATTACGAAAAGAATAGTTCAATTGTTGTGCTGGAAAGTGACGTGTTTAGTCAGTATTTTTTATGAAAGGTGGCAGGGCAAACAGGACAGATAGCAATAGTGTGGGGCTGTAATTGGCGCGGACTTAGGCTTCACTCGCCTAAGACATCTTTAACACGAGACTGATGGAAATATACTTTTAGCAGGGAATTAGACGAGTTACTTTTTGTGACCCTTTTTTAATGCAAACTGTTCAGCTACAACTGCGACACGGGAGAATGACTTGACAATAACAACTAAACACGTGTGCGTGGTGTGCCCATTGTCCTATAATGTATTATTATATCTACTTCGTTACTTTTATTGGTATTTTTTGCAAACTGATAGTTTTAGTTTAATCTCCTATACCTATACAAGTTTAAGTTAGTAAGATTTAGTTTAGAAAGATAGTTTTGGAAATACTAAAATGTCCTAGGTAATACTTATATTTTGACAAACATTGGTAGATAATTACTTCAAGTAATCGAAATTTCCCGAAGCCTGGAACCATGGATTTTCGGAGTTCATGTCTGAGTTCATTGCCATGGATATTTTACGAATATTTGCTGAATACAAAGCCCAAAATATATATTTTATGAAAAAATACGTAACATTATTCCAATGAATCCTGAGTAGAATCCATACCTTTATCTTCAGTTTAGCTTCATAGCCATTTATTACGTTATTACTTAAAAATAGACGCTCCAGCTCCTGTGCTAACAATCGAAGCTAACGTAGCCAACAAATTGCCGTAGACTTTAACGGTCGCCGTGAGATATAACCGTGGTATGGCCGCACACGGTGACCACTGGTGCAGATAAATTCTAAAAGAAACCTGTTACCGATATGCACTTAGCTTTTGCAATTGCTGACAAACTGGGTCAATTAAAAATGAAACTAGCGGTCTTATAATGAGGAAGGTAGGATAGGGTGGTATGAGATTGGATAATGGATATATTGGATAGCTAGCGGTGACCGTGGCTTCGTGCGCGTACACCTTAAAGTATGTGTGGTTAGCTTCATTCCCATGGAAATTCTATAATTGATATGGATAAAAACAATCGCCGGCCGGTGTTGCTAATTCACAACCTCCATATTTCCCAAACTGTAGGCAAAGCATCTGTGGACGTGCCAGTCTTCCCTATTTTTGCGACAATAAACATTTACGATCAGTTAGTCTGTTTGTCGGTTTGTGTTACCCTAGAAAGCAATAAACGGCAAATTAAAAGTTGAAATACTTGACTAGCAAATTTGTGCTTTATTCACAGAGTTAGCAATAGATATGTGGCAAGGCGGCTCCCACATCTTTGCCCCAGCTATAGCCGTAGCAAGGACGTCGCTAAGTGAGGGTATTGGCGGCAAAGGCTAGGTCACGTGACTGAAGAATTTTACAATTTTTTTTTTTAGATAGATTAGATTCCGATTTTACTGATTGATTTTAATACCTCAAGTTATTTAATGTGTTATTAATGAAGTTATTAATTGTCAAATATCAAATTCGTTTCTATAATTAATCAATCAATATTTACAACACAAGAAATGAGTGTTTATTTTTTTTTTAATTACCTACAATTAATTTTTGTCAAATCTTACTATAAAATGAACCTACAAAAATGCGGTTCTTATTAGATACGAGTACAATAATAATTTGCCAAAACACTGTAAAATGAACCATTCGTTACAATGTGCGATATTTTAAGTTTTAAAAGCAGCACTCAAGTTAAGTCCTAAGACAATAATTGAGGGAGCAATAAGCGGTTTACTTACAGAATACTTAACTTACTTCGCCTAAGTGAAAATGTAAATGAAATGCGCCACACACGCGGAAGTTTGAGAAGCGATTGTAAATTATCTAATACAAAGCTTTCCATTGGAAAGTTTGAGAAGCGTTGCCTGTAAAAGGTTTGTTATTATGAATTGTTTCTATTTCGTATTCTACATATTTCACTTTCAGTTTTAAAGTTTCATAAACAAAAGTAGAAAATAAAGGGTGAATATTGCGATAGGCATTATTTCCTTTTAAAATAATAAACCCATACGGGGTTAATTATTTAATTTTTCAGCCAACCATTCATTTAAAGATATTATATAAAATATGTAGTACCTATGTCTGTGAATATATTTGCAAAATATGTAATATTTTGTCCTGAAATTCCTGGATGTGTCGCAAAAATTTTATTAACTTTGAAGTGTGGCGCTGGACAGGTTGCGAAACACTGGTCTACCAGATGCAATCGGGCTCGCTTCGGGACAAGCGCCTACGCGGTGCCCCGTAGGGCGGGCTCGCACGGCAATTTTTATTATAAATAACTTCATCGCGACATTTTCACTTAAGTGAAGACATAAACATAATTATACATATTGGCTATGTGCCTCAATGCAGTATTTGACGAATGCTGATCCTGATAACACAGATCCTACCCAGTTTCGGGATCGCACTGTATAAAAGCCATGTAATAGATATTTTATAAGTTTCCTCCTTACTTTAATTATGCTTTCGTTTTGAGAATGTATGCTAATATGAGGGATGTATGGTCTTGAAACGCCACGCTGGCGCAGCGGGTTGGCGAGTCCACTATTTTAGAGCTTGTGATAACGGCTTTGTTATCCCTTAGTCCCATGGGAAATGGGAAGAGATGTTAAACAAGTTGTCATGGGAGATATGAAATATAAAATGAGGTGTTATTCTCACACCCATTATACACTTTATTCCATGGGATGGCGTGAGAACGGGCCGGGGTAGTTGTACAACTAAACACACAATATATTCTATAGTCGACGCGATCGAAGTCAAGAGTGCTAGTTAGTAATAAATTGCAAATCTACTGGCGCCGTCACTCGCCAAGGAACTAAATTACAACTATTAATTTTTATCACCGGGACGGGACGAGAATATTTTAGCATAAAAATTCACCGGCAGCCTTGATAATTGAAATTCATTACGAGATGTTGCTTCAATAGTGTCCCTTAATGGAGAATATAATGGATACGCCATCTTCTTTTTGAAAAAAAGTACAGGCGAACGTTTTACTTTATTTTTTATAGATAGGAGGTAATGGACGAGCTGACAATCGATATGGTGGTAAGTGAATATTGTTGCCCATGGACTTCAGCGAGACTGCCAACATCAGAATGATAAACGTTCGCATGCACTGATTGGGTATCTTAAGTACCCGAATTAAATCACGGGGGTCTACTGTTACACTAGTGTTTTAACAAAAGGCGGGCTTAATGCTAAAAAACAATTTCTCCCAGCCAACCTTGGGGCTATATAGTGGATACACACACTCCATTTTTTTTTTCTTGATCATGCGGGTTTCCTCGCGATGTTTTCCTCGCTGGTGATAATTTTAAAAATGCGTACTTAAGCAGAAACTCAATAGTACAGGCCGAGGATTTGAACTTACTATCATACGAATGTGAGCGAGTATAGATGTTACTAGCGTGCAACCGCTCTTACTGCTTGTAAATAAGTGTCTAAGATGGCCGTGTGGTGTCGGTTGGCATTAAAATAGCACCACCTCATCTCCTCCCGTGAGTCTCGAAAAAGGTGAATAAGGGGTCACAAAGCCGCTATCAGAAGCCCTGAAGAACTACACCACCTCCAAGAGAGTGGAGTCGCCAACCCGCTTGGCCAGCGCAGCGAGGCGTTTAATGGCCACACATCCCTCATGCATAAGACAATATTGTCATTACGTAAAAATTGCACCATCTATCTTTAATTGTTGTGTATTTTCTGCTTACCACTCAAAGGCTGCCTGAAAGATATCGCGTTGACGACGAGGCTACCTATTGTACTATTTGTGTTACTTACTTAAGTTGTCATTCTGCCGCATGTGATGCTGTACAACAAAGAGTTTTTCTATCTTTCTAAACGCCTCAGTCCCAAAGAATTCACACGTCCTGCCTCGAACTTTAGTCCAATAAACATAGATAAACATCTAACGACAGGGACCTTCACATAACAATGATACGATTTAAAAATACTCCTGCATTGTTATTCTAACAGTCGTAATCTAACCCTAAAACGCGCACTGCCTTCCCAAGCGCCAAATAAACGGATCGGTCTCTCAAACAACTCGTTTACAAATTGCCCTGTTAATCGTCCATTCGTTCAGAAATTGCATTATTCCCGGGAATAAAACCGGGGAAATATCACCTGAAGTGCTAATACAGACGAGGGAGGCAATAAATATGTAAATTAGTCGTTCAGACTTCGGTTTGTAAGTAAAAACGGGAATTTAACGCGAGTTTTGCGGACCTATTTCAAGTTATAAATTGAGTGCTAATAGGAGTGGACTATCTGAATGCAAAGTTTTATACAAATCTTGTAACTAGTTGGATAACTAAATGCATGGAAGCGAAATGAAGAGAAAATTTTATAAAGATAGAGGAACAATTGAATGAATTAAAATTCTTTATTGAGTTCCTGTTTTAACTCAAATATATTTAAGATACGATATACAGAAGCAATAGGCAGTCTTATCGTTACAGCGATCTCTTTCAGACAACCAGCGGGAAAGTTAAGTTACTTAAAATACGAAGAAGGCTATGCAATACGAGTAAAGTGCATATAAAGCAGTGCGACGGTTTATCTTTTTTAAGTTTCTACTTCTGTGGAGTCAAGAATGTAATAATATTAATAATATTTAATTTCTACTGCGCCCCGCTTTAATTTTTCACATTTAACCAACTCTCGACTAGTAGAGAACGCCTTAAGGTAATAAATCCGCCTCTAAACAATAAACTGCAAAAGGAGTGTATAATAAATAAATAATAAAAGTAATCCGGAACAAATCTGTTGGAATGACGATATTTAGTTTGAAGTTTCAAGATTTAATTTAAATGAGTTACGCAATTTATAACCTACCAACGTTATTTGATTGATATTTTAAAAAATACAGGTGGGATCAACAAACTTTCAGCAGGTCCCTGCAAAATTAAAATATTTAATTGTCGATGAATGCATTCGTTAATACTTACTAAACAGCCAAAGCTGGGCAGAAAATCATTAATCGTTGATTAACGAAGTTAACATATTGCTTAACGATTTAACTTTTAAGTTAAATAAATTTAAAAAAATATTAACGGTCTTCTTAACTTCCGTTAAATTAAACTTTCGTTAACTTTAGTCCGTTACATTGGTTAGTTATTGTCTGTGTTTGTATGAATTGCGCGCCACGTCTGCTACCGCGGATGTATGGGCTCAGTTCCCATTAATGGGCCATGGACCATCAGGTAAGGACCATTAATGAAAGAATTAAAACAAAAAAATGATTATGATATTTTCATAACCTAACTTCTTACTACGAGCATAAAAGTGCCACTTTTTAGTTTGTGTTGATGAAATAAATGAAATTGACATTAGCTGGCATATTATTGCTTGTTATTGTATTGTTATTTTATTGTACTGGGTAGGTAGGTGCATATATTTTTGTTTTTTTTTCTAAAACTATTACTTAATGTACCTACTTATTTTATTTACTCGTACCTGTGTATGATGTGATGTGTATGCCAGCCAGCCCAGCCTGTTCTATTATCTTACTTAAATAATACTTGAACATGAGTACAAATTTTGGTTGAATAACTTTTAACGGATAACTTTAACTTGCGTTAAATTTCAAAAAGTTAACGCTTTAACGATTATCGAAGTTAACTTTGGAGTAGCGAATTAGCGATTAACGAAGTTAACTTTTGGATTAACTTTGCCCACCTTTGTAAACAGCTATACAGTAACAATACATTATCGAACAGTAACACAGTGACAGCATAACCGATAATTCGGCCTAGTTACCATGGTCACGGCGAAACTGCGGTTGTAAGTGAACCGATATTGTCTCATCCCCATTCCGATAAAGACCGTGAATCAGTGTGTCACCGTAACTGGCTCGGTTTAGTTAGATAATTACACAATACTAGCAGTTAGTCCCGACGGAACTCCTAGTAGTTTATAATTAACCTACGGTGGTGAAATACTGATAAATACCTGGTGGATTATTGTACATTGTAATGTATCGTCGTAGCTACTTTCGGTAATTCGATAAATACATATAATAACTATTACTTCCCTACGGAACAATAAGAAACATTTGAGCGTTAATAGACTATTGTTACCATACGTCATTATTAGACAGTCATACATACATAATTATTAAGTGTTCTTTTATAGAAAGAAGATGGCAGATACCGAGAGCAGACTGCTCAAGGTGTTCAATTACGCTAAGACATGGAAATCTTCAAGAAAGATGTGAATAGGATTTTGCAAGATCGGCAGTTCACCCGCATACCTTCTGATATTGCAGGTATTCATGGACTGTGGTAGTAGCCACTTACCATCCAAGTGCCTCCGTCTGTACATGAAATTTTTTTTGAAAAATTCGATTGCAATATAAAGTACGAATGACATGGAGCCCAAAATAAAAAAAAATGAAATTTTAACTCTCTGACTACATGAACGCGCATCACGCGATAATTACTGATCGGATTTTAATGAGACTAGTTATAAAAGTCAAAGTTGTGGTACAGTTGAATAAATTCTCCTAATTGTTAAAGTTGTCAAGTCAAAGTCTCCTAATGACAACCAGGTTCCTATTCAATTTAGACTTCAAAAAAACACGGTAGGGGAAATACGTACAAAATGACATATGGTTTTATTTTTTGGACATAACTCTTAATTGGTAATACACAGCATAGTCATATTCTACACCAATCACTTTTGGTTCTTTATTTATTGAAACTAACAAACATTTACAGGATAAAAATAACAGAAAAATATATATTCTTAGTTTAACTGAGATCAGCCAAAATCCATTTTGTCCATATGCTATGGACAAAATGACATACACGTAAATACTATACAATTATTGACAAAGTTCACAAATGAAACGCTTGGTTCTTCTAGGAACGTCAGCGCAAGAAGCGTGCGCCCAATGTGAACAATTTAAACACCGCAACCAGTCTTCCCCGGTTTTAGATCGTGGAAAAAGATCATTGCAATATATGCATGGACAGTCCTCTTCATCATCTTGAGGGTTATTAGGAAAATTTTCTTCTTCAACGTCGTCTTCAAATAACTTTTTTGTGACGTTTCGTCTCCTCTTTGCTGGGGGAGCTTTGGGCTCATTTTTCGATTTAATTTCCCTCATATTTGGAGTAGAAGGTTTACGTTTCCCTTGTCCACTAATAAAATGTCCTTTTGGGGCTGGAGAAATCTCCTCAATGGGGACAGCAAGAATAGAGGACGATGGATCGTCTTCTTGCTGTGTAGATGGCCCAGCAATGGAAACATGTCCAGGAGTCGTTTGCTGGTGAGTTCGCTCGTTGGAGGTGTCTTCCAGCGGTATGTTGGTAGTTTCCGCAAGTTCGTACATATAATCGGGAAATATTTCAGGATTTAGAGGCCAAAACTCAGTGCTTTTAAATCCGTGACTACCATTTTGCACTGTGGCTGCCTTGCCTGTGGCACTGTGGCTTCGTTGAACAGGCCGGCAATCTGAAATTGTGTAATAACACGCCCAGGATGTGCTTTCAGCCACTTGGATATTTCTTGGTTAAAGTAAGTTTTCAAGGGCGCGAAAAAAGCAACATCAAGAGGTTGCATGCGATGAGTGCAGTGTGGAGGCAGACAAATAACATAAATACCGTTTTGTTTCGCATATTCTAAAGTTTCAATCCCTTTATGACTTGCATGACCGTCGACAATCAAAATTACCTTATCGTCAATTCTTGCTTTTACAAAACTTTGGAAATGTTCATCCATTTCAGAAATATTTCAGCTGTCATCCACCCTGATTGTTGAGCTACACCTAAAGTACCAGGAGGAGCTTCGTCGACAAGTTCATTTTTCATATTTTTCTTCGGAAATATCAATATCGGAGGGACAAACGCACCAACAGCATTAACACAACAAACAACAGTGGTGTTAGTTCCACGCTCTGCACTGGTTATAACGCCAACCTGCTTCCTTCCAGTAGTAGCCAAAATCTTTAGAGGTTTTTGTACAGTAGATAGGCCTGATTCATCAGCATTATAAATTCGATGTGGCGTAAAGTCTACATACTCCAGCAGCTCTCCATACAGCTGAAAAAACTTTTGGACTTGAGACTGATTAAAAGCCTGATCACGGGCTGTTGAAGTAGTTTCGGGTTTGCGCAGAGAGATATCTTTATTTGTCTCAGAAATCCTTCCATCCATTCTTGTCCAGCTTTTTGTTTTTGTCGGTTAAATCTATGAACGAAATCGTTTTTTTCAGCCAACTGAAAAGCTAGTTCTTGCACCGATGCTCGCGTTAATCCAAATAAACGAAATTCAAGGAATTTCAAATGCTGAACTAATTGCCTTTCCACATCAGATGGAAAGGTAGATTTCCAACATACGAGACCTTTCGAATTGGACTCCAAAGTTTTGTTACTATCCAAAGCATGCCTTCGGAGTGTTGCTTGAGGGATACCAAATGTTTTTGATGCCAATAACCAGCCCATTTCATTATTTCGAGCTGCCTTTATAGCTTTCTGCATTGAGTCTGCACTCCAGAATTGGCAATCAGTCGTGCGCTTATAATCACGTGGCATTTTGGCATATCTGTAAAGAAATTAACAGCTAAATTAAGTTGAACTACTTGACTGAGCTCTTATGGACAAAATGACATACTTATGTCGTTGTGTCCGTTGTCTATATATGTCGTTTTGTCCATACAACATTTTAAAAAACAAAATTCAAAAATAAATACATAGAGAATTTTTTTTGGAAGAAGTTATTTGAGGGCAACTACAAATCCTTGGGGGATAAAATAAATGCTACACAAGTAGGCACAATAGCGAAAAACTTACCATTTACACAAAAAAACTTGTCGTAAAGAAAAAACTTGTAACTTACAAATACCTCTCGTCGGCCAGGATACCGGGACGAATGAAAGGGGCGCGTTCACGTTTTGACAGTTTAGTAAAAGCCATTCGGGTCACATGATGCCGTTGTCACTTGCGCGCTAGAGTCCGCCAAATTCAAATTATGCCACCTATGTCATTTTGTACATATTTCCCCTATATTAGGCTTTCAGGTTGCGGTCTGGACATATGCCACTAAACAGGTTTGGTTTTCTTATGAAAAAAGTAAATTCTCCTAATTGTCACAGTTGAATATGTCCAACACTTGTTGTTGGAGTGTTCCCGGAACGGAAGGCTCTGATAGAGACTCCAAATTTTAACAGGTGTGATATAGGGATGTTCCCCAGAATTCTGTTCGAGCCAACATCGAAAGCTGCAGACATTCTGTGCGAATTTGCGAGTCGCTATCAGAGTCATAGATAAATTAAGATAGACGTAATTATAGTATAGATAGATGTAGATAAGTAAGACAAATAGATAATGAAATTGTAACTTTTAGGGTACGATGGGGCTGACATACAGAATAGTGTAAAAGCTCCTAAATAAAGTAAAAAAAAAACCCTAAAAGAACAGACAAACCGACATGTCAAACGTGGTTTACCAGTAGAAATCGTTAGCATTAGGACATTATCATAAATCGTCGGGCAATGTTCAGATTGCCTGGAGAAGACATAATAGCTCAGGGAATTAGAGGAGAAAAATCAGAATATAGCTTTATGTTCTGTAGATTGAGATGATTAAAATTTAAATGTCCTTGCTATTTCTTGATGAAAACGTTAACTTTTTTTATGCAATTGCGAATTGTCATGATACTGCCCTATTTCTTAAGGCTCATTTACACAAGGAGAGTTTCTTGAATATTTATAATTTACATAAATACCTATATCTACCTATTTACTATGGGATTATTCCCCTTGTTAAATTCGATTATTAAAAAGTTCTCACAACAAAATTGCAGATTCACAATTGCATATCAAAAAATTTCAATGATTTTTCAATTGTTATATTTCGACTCCCTGATGTTATTGAACCCCGAACTTAGATACTTCTATTGATTTTCAAAGACCTGAGTACTACTACCATCACAGTTTGTCACGTCAATTTTGTATAATAATCACCATACGTCTCTACATCTCACATTATGCTTGAACATTTTGAACCTTATTGCACCGGCACAGGGTTTCTCGTCACAAATATATCTCGTCTTTTATTTTGCAATTAACGTAGTCATGTGTACGTAATAATAACAGTCTCATTTCCCTTTCAAAAGAACAAATGCACTCATTAAGTACTTACCACAGAAGTAAAAAACAGGTAGAACGTCCCAATGTACTACGCACTTAGCCACAATTTTAGTCTTAGATGACAAGGTTGGAAAGTGTAAAATCTGCATAGAATAATTTCTCTTCACTTTTCCGATAGCAAAAATACTTATTAATATATACGAAAGTGTAGGAACCTTGCCTACACTGTAATTAATTTAATTAGGCAAGCAAACCCGCCGGCCGATGCTAAATTTGCTTATGGAATGTACGCGCGGCCGCTTGTAGAAGGCGCTTGCGCAGAGCCGAGCGAGCGGGCGCCGCGCAGTCGCTACCGATATCCGACGGCGAATGCATGCGCATTTTTTAACTTCTGTTGATTGTAAATCTTAGCATACCTACATAAATAAAGTGTGAACTTTCACTAATAAAGAAAGATAAGTGATTAAGAACCCTGTCTCAACACTTTAAAAGTATAAATCCATATATGAATAAGTAGTATAAAAAAAACAACTAGTTCATTTTAACCGTTATTTTATTACTTAGTGTCTTTGATCATTATTCTGCAGATGCAGTTAATCTAGAATTTAGAAACGGATTCTTTCGGTCCTCGGGTTGGTCCCCTCATCGCACCTTATGGCCAACCATCCACACCTCCACACGAAACCACAGGTACATTTAACTATTGGCATGTATCTCACTAATAACTAGGTTATTAACTTATTAGACAAACTGACCCTATTTATCCCTCATTATTGCTCGAGGTGCACACTTAATTCGGAGATATGATAGCTTAGAATCGTAAAAGCGATCACTGACCGTCGTGATATTTTCACACAGAATTAACGTTAACTCTTCTGTCAATACATATCGGAGAGTCAATATATACAGTCAGAATTACGCACTACTTATTGGATCTTAACTCGATGGTGGTTCGTTACTCAATAATGCGTCTACTCACTATTCACGGGTATTTACGAGTATGATCGGTGTATAAGAGCTCGGTGGAATTGACAGAAGTTTTCGCGCCACTCTGTATCACCCCAGCGCCCTTTGGCGTATAATACGAACGCGCGTTTATTAATTTTTAACTATAATTATAACCATCTCAAGTTAATCAAATAATTCGCAAAGTGTTTACTACTGACAGATCAATTAGGATTTTACATGATAAAATAATGACTCAAACACGACAACTAGCGACATCTTCATTTTCCCTTCGACATATATAATATATCCACTACACTAGACCAGAATTAATAAAATTGTTACAAGATGTACTGATTCCTAAGTTCGAGCTATTTGAAACCTATTATTAGTAATTAAATAAATAACGCCACACTCAATGAACCATACTGGGATAGTTCGTGGATAGTAATACTTCGGATACTGTGACTCACGAGTCCAGAGACACATACAAAGACAATCACACATCCAGACCCGAATAAACATTTATCTTTACACAAATGAATGTTAGACTGGCAGTCGAACCTTTTAGTGTGTATGGTTACTGCGCCAATTGGTTGTCAAAAAAATACAATAAATTTATCGTTTAATAACGAACTAGCTTTTGCCGCGGTTTCATTGCAGTCTCACCGTAACTATGGCTTATGTAATTAGATCCATATATACAGCTATATGAAATAAATAAAGATCAAGATATCAGACACCATTACTGTATATTACACATTATAAATTGATTCGCTGAACCTTAACCAAATCGGGCGAATGGTCATTCTACTCAATTTATCTCTCTGGTGCTATACTTACCTACCTAAAGAGAAACAGAGGGGCTGGCAAGTGGTCGCATTGTTGGGCGACAACCCTTTCCCCAGGGAACATGACGTGAGACCCTCGCGAGGGTGGAAATTCAGTCTGGTATTAGCATTCGTGATTTTTGAATTTGTTTACACTGAGATTTTAAAACGTCAAATGCGGTTGACAAACCAAACGTGAGTAATCTCTTATGGTTAGTACTGTAATTGTCGAATTCGTATAGAATATACGTACGATTATGACAAGTCCATTTGCAAACACAGTTATTTCACTTTTTACCGGATTAACCGTATACGCTAGATATTTTAGTAATTACATTTTAAAAAAAAATGTTTAAATGTAAAATGAATAACACTTCAACTACAGCAAAAGTGTACTATGATTGTTATTACTACAAGATTAAAAGGTAAAATTATTTTGCATAAATTAAATTAGAATTTTTGCTGCGAATAGCCCACATCTAAATCAGAACCCATTTGGTCTTCATTGGTCCGGTAGTTGCTGAAACAGCTCGCAATATCCGACGAGGACTACTCACCTCTTCAGTCAGCTCGTGACCATGGTTGGTGCATCTAAACCGAAATATCGAGATAAATAAGGTAAACATGCGCGTTGAGTCCCGTTTAAATAGATTAGTGTGTGGGGAAAACGCGAAAATTTCAAATCTTATGCAATAACACAGCGTTTGTACCCAGATATACCCTAATATGTGTACTGAAAAAAAGTTCCTAACACCTCCGCCTCGAACACAAGAGTTATGTTAGACAGAGGCCTGTATTTCAGCAGTGGTGAAACAGGCTGATTGTATGTAAACTATTAAACGCTAGGATTTATTCGTAACTAAAACTAGCAACAACAAAGTGCGAAATATTCCCACAAAAGAGGGCATCCAAAATAATACATTCCGCCGGGCAAGAAACGAGTGTCCGCAAAAAACGAGTCAAGAATAAACATACGTTGAAGGCAGATGGTGCCATAGATGATTATGGTGAAAAAGGTGGATGTGTAATAAAACACCCATTTCGGCAGCAAAGAAGAAACTTCGGCATTTTTTAACTACTGTCGAATATTGCCGAGAGGCAATAGGAATTAAGAAAATGAAGTTGGATTTAAGTGGTCGCGTACACGGGACCCAGTAATTGAACTTTGCAAACCCAGAAAAGTAGATGCGTTTTCAAACTCGCGTGTATGTAGTGATATTGTTATTAGAGTTTGCGAGGAACTTAATCAACAAAAACATGTCAGTGTGGGCAGGTGAATCAAAAACGAACACGACGGAGCTAAGGGTAGACAGATGTGTATATCAATAGCAACAATACAACACCTTCACCCGTCTCCGCGACCGCGGTTCATGGAAATGGACCGAAATATCGCCTATAAAAAGTAAATAATAAATAAATTATTATGCTCAATCACTATAATAAAAGTTTAAAATCTTAAACAAAGAAGAAAGTTTTTAATGGGTTTTATTTTAATGGGTTTGCCACGTTACCTTTCTCTCACAGAAGACTACCTTGAAATGTACTGCATTTACTACTTTATCCTCCCCAATGTACGTACGTGTTTCGGCAGTGAGTGAGATATGTCAGAGTCCATTCCCATTCCTTCCTATCTTATCCCTCCCCACTTTCCCAACCCTGTCTTTCAGATACATCCCTAAATCTCCAAAGGTAAGCAGCGTATCCGGGGATGTGTCAACGTTTGTCATGTTGGACTGATGTTGGCATGTACCGCCGGTGTCCACGGGCGACAGTATCCACGGGCGATAGTATCCACTTACCATCAGGCGGACCTTATCTCGTCTGCCACCTTCATTCCATAAAAAAAAATTGGAAGCTCTATTAAGTGTAAAGCTGTTATGGTAGACTGTATAATGGGACCAGCCCATTATTTTTCGTCTCCTGCTGGACATGGAGCTCCTTATGCACAAAGTCTTCAGTCCAAAGGATGTACTGCATTAGAACGCCACGCTGGCCGAGTGGGTTGACGAGTCCACTCTATGAGAACTGTAGTTCCCGAGCGCTTGTGGTAGCGGGTTTGTTATCCTGATGCCGCCTTTTACAGCGCCCAATCTATGTAAATTCATCAAATTCCTTAAAGCTTTCAAAGAAGAAAAGCCATCTACGAATTTTAAAACACATGACAAGATATTATATATGGTCTGACTGTATTTTTTTTTCCGTTTCACAAGAACCTGAAGTAAAAATACTTCCGTAACACAATGAAAATATCAGTCCCCTGAAACCGACAAATGGCGTAATCAATAACATTTTAGGACGAATCTATCATTCGTTACAATCCAGAAAATTCACCAATTTACTCTTCCAGCCAAAAAATTACAACCACCTAATTTCAACTCTGTGTTCTAGGAATAAGGTTATGGAATTGAAAATTAGGTTACGTGGAGGGAAAATCGAACGTTTGCCGATGGGAAGCCATCTGTCATGCACAATGATTGAATTCAGCGCTGGTTTTGATTTATAACTTGGTTTTGATTGGACCAAAATTTGTAACTAGATCTTCTGTTATTAAAAGACAATTATGATGGTTATAGCTGATTTGTTTTATTTATTTTTTATGGAAATATATTGGCAGAGGAGCTGACAATCTGCTCCATGGTAAATGGTCACCGTCATCCGTGGACATCTGCGATTCATGCCAGCATCACACAAAATACGTCAGTCATCTCGGTGCCTTTACAGATGTTGAAAATACTTTTAAGAGTGCTTAGTCCACACGAGCGAAGCCGCGGGTAGAAACTATACCCAACTTATACCCAAGTACATTCTATTCCAATCCAATTTCTCTAAAATGTAAACATTGTGGCCCGAGGTAACTAACATGGACTCAAATAGCGGGGAGACAATTGTTTGCATATATATTCAATTTATAACGGATACATATTTACATATTAATTATGTAGACCGCCGTCGGAGGAGCGAAAAAAAACCAATTTACTAATACTAAATTTAATTATAAGTACAATATTACTAACTACACTCTAACTACAATATTCTAACTACATGCTAACGTGCGACCCTAATCGAGGTTGGATTATGAGTGCCCGGAATTTTCCATGCTTCGGTGCGATGAAGTCTTTCTACAGTTACACGTGCCGCACCGTCAGCAATGTCCCCGTTTCCAAGTCCAGTTGGTAACACGCGGTAGGTATTGAGGCGTCAGCAGTTTTCCTAATGTGAGCGCGCGTAACACCTCCCCCGTGAGAACAGCAACTATTTGAGAACGTTGAGCGAAAATGTTGCTGGAGCCTGTTTCGCTCTCGGGATTTTTCCAATGTCCGCATAAGTATGATTTTCCGGTGTAGACTCTTCCTTATTTGCGTTGTTCGTTCTGCAGTGTTTTATTAGTAGCAGCGTCCCAAGTGCAAGTGCACCTAATATGAGTATGTAGAGAGGGATTGTGGTGTGGTACAATGCTTCGGATATTGAGGCTCCCAAAGTCACGGGTGTTTGCAACATAATTTTTTCTTGGGTGTTCTGAAGTCCGTTTAGATTGATGGAGTTTAACCCGATGTTAGATGAAATGGTGTTGTGGGCGCTGGTGTCGAACGAAATCTTCGTTATTTTCATGGGATTGCCTTCTATTCGGTCGTTGGTATTGATGATCGTGAACTCAGATGTACGTATGATGCAACTGGTGGGTACGGTAGCCAAATAACTGCCTTGTAATGTCATGAAATCTTCCCGGCCGCATGAGAGTTTAACTTTTATTGGATGTGGGAAGGCGATCACGTAGTACCGGGCGTCGAGTTTTTCCATTGCTTCTCTGGAGAGAACTATTGTGGTGGGGGGGGGCATCTCTTGTCCAGTGCTTGGTTGATGATGAGGTTTTGAATGCAGTCTGCTTGAGTGTGTAGCTGATGGCTGATCTTCTCCTCGCATAGGTAGTGTAGATTTACCTTCGGGCATTCAGCCTCCATGTACATGAATGTATACCTGTTTGTTGCTATGAAAGGATATGGAGGGACGAGGGTTTGATTATACTTATTCGGAAATATGGATAATTTATAAAGATCGTACATGTCTGGGGAAACTATGGGTATTTGGAAAACTATTACTAATTGCCTATCTATGTAATAAGACCCAGTTTTAATAACATTATAATGTTCCCTAGGCTCTATGTCTAATAGTTGGGTCTCGTTATAAGTTTTCTTAAGTTTGACTAACATACTATTAATTATATTCAAACTTAACATAGAATGATGAGTAATTGAAACTCGAATAAACGCTAGTATGTCCTCGATTCTAACTAATTCTAGAAATAAGTCGTCGACATTTTCGCTAATTATTGCCAATAGTTGAGCAAACTTAGCGTATTTTATTAAACTAGATTCTTCGTAAGCATTGCTGTCTACTAACAAAGTAATGTTGCATTAATTCTCTTTTGATTTTCAATTAACTGGGTTATGATATGATTTCCTTGCGTCATCCATTCCTTACTGAGACTAATATGATTATTTAATTCAGAAGAAATCACATTTTGACTATTTTCCAATACCTTAATCGCGTGATTATACTTGATGGCATCTTGGTAGTCCAGATTGCCTGTTCTGCTTTTAATTACGGAGCCTAGCTCATCTATAAGACCTTTTTGGTTCGCTTGGGTTCTAAACTATCTAACTGAGTGTATACTTTTGCGAGTTTATAGTTCGAGCTGCTGAGCCAGTGATTTTATTCAATATTCCACTCAGTTGACATAAATTACTTAATTAATTTTCAGGGGCGTCTGATAGGTATTGAATAGCGAGCTGATCGCAAATCCTAATAAATCTAGTTAAAATGTGCGGGTTTCCGTCGAATTCTGGCACCAGGCATAATACCTTAAAAATGGTGTCAGGATCAAAGGAAGCCATTTTATTTCCTAATATTAATCTACTGCTATCGATATCTAAATCGGAAACTATATTCCTACCTATGTCTAAGACACTATGCCGACGAGACTGCCTAGGTGAAGTAGTCTCGCGGGAACCCGATTTTTTGGGGTGGAAAATTTTGATTATGGATAAGGACTAAAATTAGGGAAGCAACTACACAGAACAATTCAATGTACTTACACAAGCATGGTCTTCTTCCGCCCAATCGAAGTCTGGATTCCTCTCCGGCGACGTGGTCCTCTGTTCAGATATTCGGCTAAGGCAAGGATGCCACCGGGCGCGTTGCGGGACGATCGAATCTGGAACGTACGCGAACGCGAACCGACCGAATATCCTACCGACTGCGCCATTTATGTAGACCGCCGTCGGAGGAGCGAAAAAAAAACCAATTTACTAATACTAAATTTAATTATAAGTACAATATTACTAACTACACTCTAACTACAATATTCTAACTACATGCTAACGTGCGACCCTAATCGAGGTTGGATTATGAGAGCCCGGAATTTTCCATGCTTCGGTGCGATGAAGTCTTTCTACAGTTACACGTGCCGCACCGTCAGCAATGTCCCCGTTTCCAAGTCCAGTTGGTAACACGCGGTAGGTATTGAGGCGTCAGCAGTTTTCCTAATGTGAGCGCGCGTAACATATTCCAATCATAATTCCAATTTGTTTTTCTCTGAAGGTTACATTTGCAAGTTGCCAGCTGGACAAATTTATGGCGGTACATATCGCGTTGTGACGAAATAAGTACTCATGAGATGATAAACATGCATATATGTGTATAATATATGTAGGCAGTTAAGAAAGATGACAGTAAAAAATATTTAATTTATTTCCATTATCACTTTATATGTATGTTTATAACTTATCTTTATACTTTATTTATCTTTGATTTTTTTTCTTTTTAACATTATTTATTTAGTTTTTATCTTATTGCACCCAATTTTATCATTGTCCGTGCATCTTCAATGGCTCCACTGTAAACCAGCGGCAATGCTGAATTGGAGAGCGTTTCCGACGTCGCAATGCACGTCTTAATATTATAGAATAAGTCTTCATATTTGGTTTTGTGTTTTATGTTTATTCTTTTGGAACGAAGTTCCTTTACGCGGCTTGCGGTAGGTGTGATTCGAGAGAAGATGTAACGTCACGTAAGATTTTTACCCCCTCCATACGCCTTTCTCTTTCTCTGTGTGTGTGCGTGCGAGTATCAAGAGCGAGACTCAAGCAGAATAACAGACGTGCAGACTAGTGTGTGGCCGTTTGTATGACCTAAATACTAAACACGAAACAATTTCGTTAAAATGTATTTGTTGTTTTTGTTTGTTTTAAATCATACGTGAGTTATAATATTGTCTCATTATTGTAATAAGGTTTTGAGTAATGGAAACTCCAGAAAGTATGCAAAATACAGATTTAGAAAAGAAAGTTAATAAAATTGTATAACTTGAAGCAATTGCTTACTGTTTACATACGTTTATTGCACATTTGATTCGAGTGTTTGCTATTTACTATATTTATATACATTATAGTGAGACAATAGTGCAATCACGAATCCAACGTTTCACTGAACTATACAGATTATGAACTATACAGATTTTATTTCGAATTACATTCGGAGTTTAAAAAAAAATGCGTGAGGATAATCGTTCCTGACGGGGGTCCCCTGACCGCACACGTTTTTTTTTCTTGTTACGTGTAATTTGTTAATTTCTTACCTTTTATTATGCATTATGATGTCGAAATAAAGTTATATCTGTATCTATGTCTATGTCTATCCATAGCTTACATAATTATCAAGACTCCAAATTTGATCTAGTTTTAATTAAAGTTAAATGTAAAATATTATTCATTGATTTGGTTTTGTTTTCGGCAAATCGGATTGAACTGACTATTTCAGTCATTCAAGTACCCGACTTGCACTTGCCTGTTTTTGAGTAGTAAATAAAAAAATTGAGTCACTTATGCTAGTCATTACTTACAGCATAATTATGTCTTGAGTAAATTTAAGTTGTCAATAACAGAATTTTTCCTCCCTAGCAGTAGTTAATTAGGTAACACAGTACTATGAAATTGACAGTAAGGATCCTGTGTATGGAAGCTGTAACTCGTTACACGCACACTGATACGCTGTGTGGCGCATGAAAGCTGAATAAAAGTTATTAGTTTTAGTGATAGAAATTTCGTGTTCAAAGGTAATATAAAATGTATATAAATTTAATAAATTTACTAATATAATATAAATTTACTTCTTTGGCAAAATAAGGCAATTATATATAATTTAGAAAAAATAAAATATTCCCTAAAAATGACGACTTCACAATCTGAGCAAATGGTGTTATTAATTGTCTCTTTTTGTAAGAACACAATCCACAAAATTTCTTTTTTCTGTTTGGTAATTCTAATACTGCTCTAAGGAGTTCTATACTGCCAGAAGACACATCATCAACTGCCAGATGGTCCTCTGTTTCACTACCAGAAAACTTTTCTGGACCTCTAATGTCACCATCTTCTTCTAGGAGTATTAATATTTCGATTTTGGTTAGTTTTCTCTTTTAGCCATGCAAGTAAAACTGCAAAATGTGTTACAATACTAAACCTGTGATGTAAAAGTTCCAACGCGAACACAAAAGCTTCGAACGACGAATATCAACATGGTATTTCTCAGAAGCAACGCACTTTCCGGCCGAACATATCCACCACGTGTACGAGTCCACCGAACGGGTGAATTGATATGAGACTTTAAAGCGTTCGACGCAAGTGTTAAAAACAGAAAACCAAATATTTATTTCATGTATATCGAATTGAAGAACGATAATTATTTATTGGTTAAATAAGTTGATAATTAACATCAAAGGAATTTGTATTTATCAGAACGCGTTCGATTAGTCAATACTACAACTATTTTTTTGCTTTGATTGTAGTTTCTTTACTGTTTGTCTAACTATTACTGTGTTAATTTAATCCCGTCAACGTCGCCTTAGAATTAATTAATCTGTAATTAATTTTATATCACATTGCCCTCAGTTTTTTCAGTAAGGAAATCTTCAAGAATTTCCA